>OX411546.1:71749734-74344777 GCA_948146395.1 Fragum whitleyi
AGTAACGAAGAAGCAATTAACCCAACCTCGTGAAATACATTTATATACGTCAAATGGCTTTATCATAACAATTACAATCGACGAATACTTTATCTTGGGCAAGGTGTAACAACCATGATTATTTTTCATGTTACCCTTGTTGTATACATGTTATACCTGGGTGTAAATAAAAGATATGTTGAGTTGAGTTGAGTTGAGGGCTATCCATAATAAAAAAAAACGTCTTTTTTCACCCATGAAGAGGACAGTTAGTTTGGGTACGACCCACATCCGTTATCCATCCTTTCGAACGGGAAATTGTGCACAGAGACGGTCAAATCAAACATTAAAACTAAGAAGAGCTGCAAGACTAGTTAAAAATAACTAAATGCGCACACGGGTTTCTATTTTACTATCCAAAATAACGCTTTAATGTCGCACTACTTTTTCTAAAGGATCAACTTTTACCCAACAATGACCTCCGGAAGTAAATTCAAGTGTGGTCTCTCCAACAGTACCCACTGACTCAATTGTTTTATGCTACCCATTTTACCATTTTCATAATTGGCTTTTTGAACTGCATTTAAGATGAAAGTTTGCAACACCATATAACAACTGCGCAACTAGCTGAGCACAATATACAATGATATTTACATGTATATTAAGGTAGTGGACCCGTAATAGTTTCGGAACATTCTGGACCACACGATCTTTCACAATGTTAACCGTGGTTTCCAAATGAAAATCATTAGGAAACCTCGGTTATCATTGTTAAAGTTTAAGGCTTCCGTTACATGCGGAACTATAACGGTTCCACTACCTTTACATGGTCGAATGCTTGCAACTAAAATGACAAAAATGATGACAGATAGAACTACAAAAAAGAATATAATGAGACCTTGTTCCAATATATGCCTAGCCAAATATCCTTATTTTCAGTGTGAGTGGGTTGAAATAGGTAACAAATGGGACTCATCAAGGAAAAGAGCATTCGGAACATCGCTCGGACTTTTCCGTAAACTGGAAAGTACCTCGGACGTAATTGTAGTAATTTTTTGTCATTTTTTCAATAATTCGGCTCCTGGTGGTACTTTGGTTAATACGATTGAAGAATAGTTTATTTCTTTTATGGTTTCCGATCGTCTGTGGAGATCATTTTGGAATGTTAAAATTTGAAAGCAAAACGCAGCAAAACACTGCGTTTTGTTTTCAAATTATAATATGCCAAATTCTAACCCTACGTTTATTTTATTTGTCGCAACGTCATCCTAAGTTATGTTTGTGACGTTATACGCTTTTATGGCTGCACCCTTATTTTCTCCGAGGTCTCTTCCGTAAAATCGCCGAGGGTTCCCGAGTGGGAAAAGAGAACACTCTCCGTATTGAGTATACGTTCGATCTTAGTCAGTTTGTGCAGACTGTGCGATCTAACTAGGATCGAACGTGTCACTCTTACCTGAATTTTCTATCATCCTGTAAAAGAATTGGAGAAATAAGGCCTTCAGCTGACCTATATTGGAACCAATTTTTTTACAAAAATAATTTTATGGACTTCCAAGATGGTCCCTTTAGCGTGACGGTCATCAATTCTTAAAAACATTTTCAGACAGTCTTATTTTTATTATTTTATTTTATTTTATTTATTTTTTTCAAATATTTTCTCATTGTGCTTATTTTAATCCAAATACTTTAATTTCTTTCCTGAAAAAAAAAATGATTAAGGCTTTCGAAAACGAACGGGATACAATAGATAGAAATATGTAAATTATTCTGTCTGTCTTTCTTTCTTTCTTTCAGTCTTTCTTTCTTTTTTCTTTCTTTCTTTCTTTCTTTCTTTCTTTCTTTCTTTCTTTCTGTGCTCCATAGAATATGATGATTTTTACAGGTAGCTCCAAAGAAATACAGGAATTATTTTACAGAATTTACAATATGTTCACTCCAACATTTACCGTAAAAAACAACAATATACGAAAAAAATACAGGTTGTCAATGTTGTTATAGTCTTGATACAGATGATGATCTTGTTTTTATTTGCATAAGCTTCAACGACCTTACAAAAAAGATATATTAATAAATTCCACTATTTATATCTTCAGTATCTAAATTATTAACGACAATGATTAGATAAATAAAACTGTCTATCCTGTGTTGACAAAAAGATAACCATTACAAAATATGTTTTCAGTTAATAATAAAGTATGTTGTTTTAATTGTTCGGAATTGTCCTAATGTAAACAATAGAGTTGATTGCCTGAAAATATCTCCCAGTTAAAACTTAACTAATAGTGTACTTTTTTACAAGAAGCATTACTCTTGAAAAGAAATAGTCTTACGATCTACAAAAAACGCGATATTCGACATTTAGCCTTATTTCCATAATGCTTTCCGATAGATTATCGAGAAAAAAAACGGTAGATTGTCACTTGAAAATATCGCTGCCAGACCAGTGAAAATATCCAATGATTTTACCAGGATTTCGTTTATTTCACCCTTTTCAACATTATCTACGCGGAAAAAATAAAAACATGACGTCATTACGCAAAATGACGCGCCTTAAGAAAATTTGCCCATTCAATACTCCCATTTTGTCTCATTTTAAAATAGCATAAAAAAATTGAATAATCGTTTGTTTTTCGTGTAAGATCGACGAATTTTTTCATTTGCTGTACAACAACATTTGTTGTTCCTCCAGTAAAAGATAAACCGAAATTACACTAAAACAAAAAAATATATCCTATACTTATTGTGCCGTCAGAAGAGGCAGGAACTGAGCACTTACTTGAAAAAAAATCCTTTAAACCTGAAGTATGTTGTATCTTGCCAAAACAGAATTGTTCATTGCAACTTACATGATAATTGTAAGTCTTTTCACAATAATTAATCTATCGTGTTTTATTAGTTGTTTCGATTTGTTTTATCGAAATGTTATTCATGATTAACATTCCGTTTCTTCCGATCCTCTTTTAGATGTTTTTTTTTATTTCCCAGACGGCTCCTTTGAGAATGGCATATCTTTTACTAATATATACATGTATATTGAAATTTGTTCAAATATTACTGAAATTCAATAAAATAAAGTTTCTTCTCTGAATGCCGGATCCATCTCTACTTCGTGTAGTTTTACCCTTTTAGTTCTAACAATCGTGGACGCTTCAAAAACTCCTCCATATTTTAGTTGTATTTGTACTGCAATACCGGAATAGTTCATGTGGTCAAAGGACTTGAATCTTATAGAATATGTGTGGCTGTACCGGTAATCTAGCGCATCGGGATCGATCTTTAATTTTCGCACCTTTTTCTTAGATTTCTTTCCAAAATAAATCTGACAGAAGCTCAGTCTAGGTCTAGCTACTCTACTCAGGCGGGGAATGTTACCACATTGTGTTATAAACACAAATAGCGCCTTGTCGTCGGACGAGTATTCTGTACTAAGAAATAGCTTTCCCTCCTTGTCGATCGAATGTTCATCTGGCATAGGCCATGGGACAGATCTAGCTGACCTTCTTGCATCACCATCATCCTGTTTGTTGATAACGGCAACCGATGAACCAGTTTGGTTACTACGTGAGACCCGACAATGTGGCTTTCGCTCCAGCTCCCTTATTGAACCCCCTTTGTCAGATACATTCGTACTGTTGAGATTACCTTTATTGATCTGCGTAGCCGGCCTGTTTTCTACCTCTGTCGGAGACCTTGCTCTTTCGGTAGACGCTGTCCTTAAATTAAAAGGTAAGGATGAGCGTCTGGCTTGTTGATGACGATCTCTGTTTCTGTTACACTGTCCCATTGATACAATGTCTAATTTCGACTGTCTCGGTCCACTTCCCCGGCTAGGTATAGCAACAGATGGAACAGTCAGGTAATCTCTGTCTTTTCTCCCAGCGGTCTTTGGCTTGTCGTCTGATTCTGGACGACCGAGGTAAGTAGTAATACTTTTCATCTTGTCACAAAAACTGTCAGACAGCGTTCTAGCTTTTTCTTTAACACAATTTGTCAAATCATCCACATCAGCATCACAGAGCTGCTCTGAGCATCTCCTCCCTAATCTATGCATTGTACCTGAACCAACGCTTATCTTAATTTATTTAGCTCGGGTGTTTTATTTCTTCTTTTTCCCTTCCTTTTCAAATACAAACGTTTCTTCCTTTGTGTAAGATTTATTCCTCCACTTTGAAATAACTTTTCGGTTGTGGTAAGACAATTGAAAGGCTTAACATTTTAAACATGTTTAAACAATGTTTGATTGGACGGTTACTTCCTTAATTTCTTGTTCGTTCGCCCCCCGAAAGGACAAAAGTGATAACTTCAATTAACGATTATAAAAGGCGTGACTTCTATTACTTCGCCCAAGTTAAGTTAGAAGACTTAGAGGTGAACGATCTATTTAATTGTACTTGTTCTTTCATTTGCAAATGTACCGGTATATACATATGTAGAAACCACAAACAGTTTTGCAAGACTCCGTGTATACAGGCATTTGGGTTGACTTAGTCCGGGGAGTTTCGCCAGAGATCCAGAGGCCAGTTTCATCAAAACATTTTAAGACAATTGTTTGTCTTACCAATGACTAACCATATATTTAGGACAAAAATTACGTATCACCAATCTATCAATACCTATGTAAAATGAATGTTGTTGTTTCTGTTTCGAAAATCATCAGTAAGACAAGAATACGTGTTTTGATGAAATTGGCCCCAGGATTAAAAACCCGTATTGTCTGCACTGGTGCGGCTGTATGTTTTCACTGGCGTGTGATATTTGGTACCCAATAGGCGGTCGTGTCTGCGTTGCTTATATGACAGTATGTACATTAAGGTAGTGGACCCGTAATAGTTCCGCAACATTTCGGAACGCATGATCTTTCGCAATGTTGACCGAGGTTTCCTAATGTAGATCATAAGGAAACCTCGGTTAACACTGTTCAAGTTTATTACGTCTAAAACGCTGTGGAACTATTACAGGTCCACTGCTTTAGCTGACGAAAAGGCTCTGAATAACACTGGTGAATGCGGCGAATGTTTACCTCATAAAGTTATGGGAGACTTCATGTAGGCGGCCCGGTTAACTCAGCCAGCAAGGGTATCGAGAGGTACCGAGTTCGAGACAAGGACGGACTGCTTGTTTTTCTCTTTCGACATCTTTTTCGTCGCCTCGCTTATTCACTTTTGGGGGCCTAGCACAAAATCCATGTGCTCGTTTAGCTCACATATCGCTTTTAGCCAAGCTAAAAAAATAGTTATTCTGTTTCTTTGCCTGTCAAGTCAAGACAGGATATTTTATCTCTTGAAGGCAGTAATTTCCTGGTTCAAACGTCTAAGTTGCTTCCGAGTTCAATGCTCATTCCTAAGATTCGGCCTTTCCAATCATATCGTCTGAGGGATTCACTGACGACCTTTATGACAAAATATGCTGCCTCGATGGCCTAGTGGTAAAGGCGTTCGACTCGTTCGAACGTTTGATATCGACTCTTATAGACTTAACCGGACCAAAATAAATTAGTACAAACCAAATACAGTTGAGTACACATCGTTTTGGAAATAAAAGGGCTAGGAATAAAATGGTGATATACAAAACAGTTAAACTTTGCCCGAAAGAAAAAGAATTTCCAGAGAAGAATTCACGATTTCCATTGTACAATTACTTATTTCATTTAACTGACATTCATCTTAATAGAAACCATTCTAAATCGCTCACTCAACGCTGCATTAATATATTCCAAACACTCACTCAAACTATTCAAAAAATCTCCAACATAACAAAAAAGATGATACCAAAACCAACATTCCAATTAAATATAGCTAGAAAAATCGCGATTTCACTAACTTAATTCAAATTATAAGCGTCTTGATTATTATTTATAAAATAGAAAGCTTGTTACAGAATTTGTATGCATATTGTATTATAGATAGATAGATAGATAGATTTATTTCTGTATAAAATATTACAACATAAAAAGCATTATACATGATGTATTAAAATAGCATGATATAATGATGGTTATGCGACTATATTTATATACAAAGGATAATACAAAAAAGGGATCGAAAATCTCTTATTTCCATTGTGGTCCTTTTCTACAAAAATAGTATTATTATTATTATTATAGAAGTATTAAAGATTGGTAATAGATATCACTAATTTTATTCATCCTGAACAAAATTGGCGATGTTGGATTACCTCCCTTTAATTTTACTCAAAACTCACAAATTGCACTCATTCAATTTTATTAAAAAATCATTCCAAAATCATTCGCCTTGTCAATTTCTCGATGTTGTTAACTGTAAGAATTGTTACCCCACCTGCGAAAACTTGGCCCTCTTTTTTGTAAACTGGTGGAGATTCCATCATTCTACAAGCTGATCAAAGTAAAGGCTGCATTCTACTAGCTACAGTTAGTTCAATCGTGAAATTGACATTCATCGCAATCAAAACAATTCTCACACAACGCTCCATTCATTCAATCCAAACACTCACTCAAACCATTTAAAACGCTTCAAAATCATTTAAATGATAAGATAAACTACTACTTTCAAATTAACTGTAGCTCAAAAAAATCGCAATCTCAATGAAATAACTGAGATTTTTACGCGTCTGGTTGGTTCTTGAAGAAACAAGAAGCTATTTATAGAACTTGTATGCATATTTAATTAAAGGGAGGTAAGGAATATTGCTAATTTTGTTCAACCTGAACAAAATTAGCGAATTTCGATTACGTCCCTTTAATAGCTCTCATCACCCACTCCTCCAACTCATTCAGCTTCGTTACGAAATTATTAAAAAAATCATTCACCTTTTGGATTTTACTGGTTATTAAAAGTAGAACGGGTTATCCCCTTGTAGTAACGTAGTCCTCTTTCTGGTAAGACGTTTGAGATACCAGCATTCTACCAGCTGATCAGAGAACGGGCTGTGTTCTAGTAGCTAAATGTATCAAACAGCCGTTCGGTGAATTTGCGCCTCGAAAATGTGTTTTGCATCTCCATGCGAATACTTTTATTTCATGAAGCTGCACCTTTATTTTGCCCTACAGGCTGAGAACCATAACGCTGGCTTTGAATGCATTTGCGATTATGTCATACCCGCCTTGGTGATTTTCCTGGTGTAATGCTTAAAGTCTTAAACCGCAAAAGCAGTGAAATTATCAAAAACTTATTCCCTGCTTTTGCGCTTTTCATCCCATCTAACGTCATCTATGCGGGACGGAATAAGTGACGTCACAATGAACGTTGCGTAACAATCACGTGCAAAATGACGCGCTTTACGAAAATATGTCCTAGAAATTTCACAATTTGTCTCATTTTTTTGCAATAGGGAAATAGAATAATCTTTTTCTTTTTGCGAGTAAGATCGATTTATATTTCATTTTGTGAAAATTAAAAGCTATATTTTCACTCGTGGCTCTGCAACTCGTGAATATATTATTTTGTTGTTCACTCAATGAAATATAAATAGATCTAACACTGAAACAATCGATTATCCTCTATAGATATATATTTTTTGTCGCTTCGCCTGTCACTATCTCACAGATTTGAGTGTCTACGTTTATCTGACACGGTCTTTGTTAATTTTAAAGGTTATGGTTAAAAATGTTCGTTTCGGAGATATTACATTTTGTAGTGTTCAAGAAACACACATTATTTTATGTATTCTAGTATTATTCCGGACATTTTTTTTAGAAATAAACTTAGTTTTCATTTTACGCAGGCACCGCTTACAGTTGAATGTAAGTGCTTAATGTCAAGTAGAAGGCAAAACATTGTTTCATCCTGAAAATTATCAAAATTAGAACTTGTCCATCCAAAAATCCCGTCTATTATCAAGTCTAAGTTCAAAGTATGATAATAAATTGATCTACTTTTATTTTATAAATTTGAAAAACACAAAGTATTTAATGTGCATGTTTGATGCCTGGATGAAACATACTACACATTATCAAAATGAAACTCGTTTATGCCTATTTATTTTACATCGATTTCGGAAACATGTTCTTACAACTTAGATAAATCCATCTCGGTTTTGCTTCCTGGAAAATTCACCAGTACTCGCGCCGAATGTGTGGGCAAATGGAAGGACCAAGATAGATAGCCGCTCCCGGAAATTGGACTAAGGAACTTTTGGTCAAGAGGCCGACGCTCTACCTCTAGACCACGGACACCGGATGAAACTCGTTTGGGTCTGAATATATCCCCATAATCAACTCCCTTACTGCAATAAAAACAATAAAATAGTAATAATCATAATAAAAACAATACATATAATGATTCTAAAGATGATGATATTAATACAGGAGACGGTTGAACGAAGAAATAGAAGAAATTGGCACTGTGAGCGCTCTCTAATGGGTTAAAGATAAAGAGGCAGAAAGCTGATGTACCAAAAGGGATAGCAGCTGGAGGATAGAAAAGGATGTAATGGTGGTACTGGTGCGGGAAATACCAGGAACCCATTGTTAAGTGCTCCAGCCGGCGCGATATAACTGAAAGTTTGTTGAAAGAGGCGAAAAACCCTATTCAAACAAAAGAAACAAATAAATACACAAGTTGTCAAAACGGAGAAATTAAAAACGAAGAAATTAGCATTGTTTACGCTCTCTTATGAGTTTGAACGTAAAAGATAGAAATAGCTGCCATACAAAAAGGCTAGCCAGGATGTCAATAAGAGAAATACTTGAAAAAGATACTGTGTCAAGTAAAGGTCAACACAAGATCTCACATTGGAAATTAATCGGAATAAAGTAGCGCTGCGTTCAAGATAACAAAATGGCGCAAACAATTTTCAAATTTTACTCCGCTTTGCACGTGAACTTGCGTGCAAAGCGGGGTAAAGTTGGAGAACTGTTTGCATCGTTTTGTCATATTTACCTCAGGGCAGGTTTGTCATGCTCGATGCAGAAAATTTGCTGCTATCGAAATATCTCTACTAAGATCAGTATACGCAACCCCTGAACACTGTCTGGCGAAGTAAGACACTTTTCCGCCATACTTCTAACACAGTCGTACACCTGGTACAGTATAGTAAAAGTGTCCGGTGTAGAAACATGCAAATGGCGGACCCAAATAACAGTAAAGTGTAAGTACGTTTTCAATCGCAAAAATACAAGTTAATTTCAATGGTGAGTTTAACATTAGACATTTAACCATAATAAAATGTGCGATTTTATTTTCCCATTGTTTTCTCGTGATGCCAACTACACAACTTGGATTCAATCGATTTGGTAGGCGATATGTTTAGTTTTTGTAAATGGATAATGGTCCAGTGTAGAAACAGGCCGATTTTGTCATTGGCACAGTGCAGATACAAAGGTTTTTAGGAGATTTTGAACCAGTGTAGATACATTTTTGAAACTGTGTAGACGCATGGTTTGGAACTGTATAGAACAAGCACGAAGTTGGTAAACAATGACTTAGTGGCCATGTTTTGAAATTAGATGGATTATTATTTCGAATAGTGACACAAGGGAAATATTTTTCCCTTAATACATCTTTCAATTCTTAAATTTTACTTCGTTATATATCGACGGCTATGTTAATCTTAAAGCTGCTCTTCCACATTTCTTCATAGAAAAAATACAAAAACTGGTTCTAAGATTTTTTGTGCATTTTCCGATGTTTAAGAAACGCACATGGGTATGGCACTAACAACAACTCATTTCAAAGAATTTGTAGCTTGAATGTTCGAAGCGGCAAGGTCAGTGAGGGACCCCGTCTATTTATATCCAGTCTATATATAACGAAATTGTTATTTTTCATGTATAATTTTTGATTTTTTGCATGTATCGATATGTAGTGTCTCAATTGACAAATACTTCGACCTTTGACCATTGATAGAATGAGTCAAACAGGTGGAGTTGCATGCGTAAATAGTTGGCTATAAATTCAAGAATAATCTTTTAGGCGTTAGCAGTTCCCTTATTTTTCAGAAAGGAATTCCGCTACATTCAGGTATATCTTTTTTTTTTTCCCATGTCTTACCAGATCGAATCTAATTATAATTGAGTTTTGTAAACGATGAAGTCATAATTTCCGATTAACTTTACAAAATAAATCTAAAATCACATTTTCCCAATCTGTGAAAGGGCAGCTTTGAGTATCTTCAGTAGACCCGTAATAGTATCGCAACATTTCGGAAGTAATGAGCTTTAACAGTGTTAATCGAGGTAGTGTTTCACCCGTGTTTATTTTTATCATTTTTTTTCCTACTAGTCTTTCTGTCAATCAGCACGTCCAGAGCTTAATAATATGTTGTATTAGATGCGTTGAACGTAAGTTTTTCTTTTCTTGAAAAAAAACCCCAAAAAACGGTTAAGATATTTTTAATACAGTAGAAAATGGGGCACTATAATATCCGTTGTGTCCAACTGTAACGAAGCCGATCAACCTGCAAGGATTGAACAAGATGAAAGAAATTGTAAAGAATGGCTGTTGTCTGGCTTCCAAATCTAGAATGATAGTCCTGGCTAGCGATAGCCGGGCGGCTGATGGAAACCGCCATCATTATTTATGACGGCACTGTTTACCAAAATTTGATAAGGAAGAAATATAAAACTTTCATTAAAATTGATGATAAGAAATAACTAGATAGACGATAGATAAGGGTGCACAATGCTTTTCTGGGAAAAATTATATAGTGAATCTCTACAGTAACAACAGAAGGAGTCAGAGGATAAGCAGATGCTCTACCGATGATTGATGTGATCTCTTAGTGATCTAACGGGCATATTGTCGTTATCTGTTGTCCGTCATGTATTCGCGCGTCCACCAGTTCGGTATTCAGGAATGATTCTTTGGACATTCTATCTCCGACTTCTTTATTCGGATCGGATGAAAATTTGGTGCTATGTTTCGTAGATTTACAAAAATAAAAATACGATCATTTAAAAATCTTCTCTGAAACTGCAGCTCAGAATCAACCGAGTATCACATAAATTATTTGTGTGACCTGCTTTCTCAGATGCTTTCGTTGTATCGTTTTGAACTTTATACTCGTATAGATTTTCTCAAACGGAAACCCTATGCAATTCTATGGAATAGCCCTGGGGAATAATAAGGGTGCAACCATGATAAAAAAAAACCCCGAAAGATGAAAACTTGGCATATCATAATTTGATTAGAAAAAACAGTTTAATAATATAAGAAAAGATATCAATAGATCATCGGAAAGCAAAGAAAGAACTGTGTTTTTTATCAAGTGTATTGACCAAGGTATCAGGCTTAAAACATGTAGCCAAAATATTTGAAGAAAAAAATTATAAGACATGCATAAAAAATCGACTGAAGCATGTTAGGCCTATGGCAGCTGACCAATATCGTAAAGCCAGCGTGATCGGTTTAACTGTGACGTATCAAAACTTGGCGACAACAGCTTTTCAACCCGTAATCTACATGTTGCTTACTTATCCGTCTTATTGCTAATATCATATTATTGAACAAGAATATGTCGTGGTTTTGTTTGTTTGTATGGGGTTAACGCCGCTTTCAACAATCTTTCAGTATTCATCGGGGCCGCAGTGGCACCTAACAATGGATTCATTGTATTTTCTAAAACAAGTTTTAGATCTACCATTACATTTTTCCCAGCCTCCAGCTGCTATCCCACGAAGGTCTACGATAATCAACCCGTTGGTTAGAGACACATAGTCGGATAGAATGTGTGCCGCGTCGGAGATCGAACCGAGGACTTTTTGAATGATAGTCCTACGCGCTACACGACTGCTCGGCTGAATATGGCGCGGTAGATAACTGTTTTTCTACCAATACAAAATCCCAATTAAAGAGGGGCATAATGCACTGAATAGATCCCAAAAACCATTAGCTGCAACCACGGCTTTATGTATATCGAACGTTCTCACCTGATTTTGTTTCGCCAAATAACAAAATATTTACAGAAATCCGATGGTGATTAACTTTGCTCCTCCCACGTTTTGTTTACGTCGATTTGATTGAAGAATCTATGACGCAACAAAAATGAGTGACATCATTGATTGACGCGCAACTCATTTGACCTGTCGTTATTTGACGAAAAAATAAGTCGATCGGTAAAACAGTTATAGTTCATATTCTGACAATTTACGCGTATAACCTCGCTCTCCGCTAACGCTCCGCTTAGGTTATATCGCGTAAATTGTCAGAAATGAAATATAACTATTACTTAAATGAATGAAAGAGCGAAAAAAATTTTTTGCATGAAAGCAGCAGGTAGGCAGGTTTAATATCTAGTATGTAGAATCATAAAGTGGATCTCTAGCTTGTTTATATCATGATCCTGTGGTCAAATTGGACCCTACCCGGGCGCATCCTGTTTACATAATAGCAAACTACGAAATCTTAAAATAAAATCGTTTTCTCTCAAACCAGATGGCAGAGAAAGCCTTCATATTTGGTAGGTTGTACAATCTAGTGGACCGTTATCAAGTTTATTCATATCAAACCTTCGGGGTCAAATTTCGGCACAACCCGTGCCTATCTCATTTAACGTAGAAACAAAGTTCTTTTTTCTCTGAAACCGAAAGACAGGGAGCCTTTGTATGTAGTATAATCTAGTGGTCCTTTACCAATTTTGTTAATTCCTTCCCCTGGGGACGGATTTGGGTTCAGCACGGGTGCATTCCATTTGACATAGAAACATTTTGTGAAATCTCGTAAAATCTTCTTTTCTAAAACAAAAGGCGGACATCTTTAGTGTCCTCTAAGGGAAGATCACTTTACTCGGAAGAACGTTAGACGTTTGAACCCGGATATAAGTGTCTTAGACGTAAATGCCTTTTAAAGGAAAGAAAAATACCGTACCCTTTCTTGCCTCCGGTCATTAAACTCTGTCCTATGCCAAGAAAAGGACAGTCAGAAGCTGAATGACAGTGGGTTGGTATACATGATTAACTCAATACAAGGAATTGTAATATTTGAAAAGTAACATTTGAAAGACGAAAATGAAGGGAGAAAAAACGATCTCGAAAAATACTCTTTTATTCACCAAAATATTTTTTTTTTATTTTAAAATCAACAAAAACAATACACCTACATAAAATATAGTTGAAACAATGTGTTAGAAAAGTAGTTGACATTAGAAGAATTAGAAAAAGTAAATTACAGTGTGTGTGTGTATCCAGGCATTTTTGGCAACTTGCTTTCCATGAAACCATTCGGACCGTCAATCTAGCGGTCCCGGGTTCGATCCCGGACGGCGTCACTCATCCTTTCCGACTTTTTGTCTCCCACCAATGCGTTTAAAATAGTAGACCTATGTGAGATACCTTCTGGAGGCTAGGAAATGATACAATGGTAGTACTGGTGTGAGAAATACCAGGAATCCGTTGTTAGATGTTCCAGCCGCCGCGATATAACTGAAAGCTTGTTGAAAGCGGAGTAATACCCTATTCAAACAAACAAAATTCAATGAAACCGCCAACCCTCCAAATTCAGATGCTCACCCATTTTCGAATTTTGGTATTAATATCCATAAGACAATTGTTTTATTAATATTTGCTGTAATACAAAAAAAATAATCCCCAAAACATGTTCCTCATTGATGTTTATGTAACTGCTTTTTAACTTTCAATTACTAATAATCCAACACATAGGAGGAAGTAAGAGGGATGAGTTAGGTGGGTTAGATGAAGACTTGTTCCTTTTGGTTCTTCTTTTTTTATTATTTTTTAAGACAAAATAAGATTTCGATTTCTAAACATGTAACAAAAATAGAGAAGGAAGGGGGTTTATTCTATACTTTTTTCAAAGGAAAATGCATATGCAAGTGAAAAATATGTAACCCATTTGCGACCAAATAGCGGAATCACAGCTTAATTAGGCTGTGATCGCGATGTTTGGAACGCACACCAAAATATCGCGAATGAATTATCCGAAATCAATCGACACCATCCGAATAATCATTTACAGTAAACAAAAGAAAAATTTACTCAACTATCTGGTTTCCCATTAGATCAACTTTATTCTAGATAAATTACTTTTTCCCTTTCATTTATCTCATCTCGATTCAATCATAACTGTTTTTGATCTTGTCTTCTATAACCATATTGTATGTTTATACCATACGTGGTTTTGAATAAAGAGTTGTATAGTAAAAAAGAAAAAAAAATGTAATTTGCCCAATAATCATGCATATCAGTCATAAGACCATGAAACTCAGGCAACTAACTTAAGGCGGTCATGACACACTAAATACTGGTGCCATTTGTTGAATCCCGAAGAAAAATGATACAATGACAAAGGACAGTTGAAATTTAATACAATGGCGAAGAAAAGTCAGGTTATAACAATATAAGAAATGTAAAAATTGCTTTCAAAAAGAGTTTTCTCACTTTCCAACCATTTATCCCGATTATTAAAAACGTACGCTAGGAAAGAAATAAATGTTCGCCATTTAAGCTTCTGTTGCATCGTTACCTATCAAGTTGTGTTCCAAATAACCCAGTCGTAACAAGTACTTGTAACTTTGGAAAGGTAAAATACCCGTGAATCAATATTAATTTTCAAGAGGGTTTACAATTTTATAACGAAATGATTTTAACCTCAGTAGAAAATAATTTTCATTTCGTTGCAATATGATTTCAATACAAAATAACAATAAAGTTAAAATACCAAAACTAACGAATCTTTGATATGAAAAATAACGAAAGGGATAAACTTTTATTGAAATGTCACTAACGGGCTCACATTAATGATCTTAAAAAAAGCAACCGGTTCATTAATCTGGAAAAGACTGACCAACAAAATCAAGTAAATCTAACATTTTATTTAGAGCAAACAGTCACCATTCATGATTTTCTCACGTTAATTTCAAGGAGAACCTTTTTTTTTTTTTTTTTTTCATTATAAATAAAAAAAAATTCTTCCCTTTTCGCTGGGCCCATTTCAATACCGTGTAGCGCAACCTTCTTAACTTTCACGATAGTTTTGTCCTCGAAAATACCGCCATACGTCAAATTTAAAGCGGACTACTATTCCCGAATAATTCATTTTTATTGATTCAAAAAAGTTGTTTTCGATATATTGTGTGGTCAAGGATATTTTTTGACAGGTTTTATAGCGCATTTAGACAAGCTGAAGATTGGCAATTCATGCTTGGTAGGAGAGGCTGAAGTGCTATTGTCAACAGTGAACTTTTAGCGAGCGTACCCTTTGAAGGAAGAGTAATGAGCTAACACAAGGAAACAATGTTTACAGGTGAATAACATGTTTTTGTTTGCTTGCGTCAACTCCTTTGCGTTTCATTTCCCCTTGTTGATCATACCGATTGACCACTTGTCTCTTTGGGCCAACTTATTTCTGACCCTGGGCGGGTACTGTTGCCCGCAACATCAGAGTATCTCTCAGAAAGTGGGTTACCAGCTCTAGACTGGTCCACATATCGACTATCAGAATAGCCTATTCTAGGCTATTCTGATATGCGACAGTGAGACCAGTCTACACCCGAGCCGAAAGCGGGCGAGAAATAAGTAGGCCCTTTGTTCGTCGTGATAGACAGCTCACTATAAAACTGTTCGCAGCGAGCGCTTTCGTTTCCTGAACGCAGGCAGGTCTCGTGCTAGAGTTTTAAACCGAGGAAACAACGACCCCTGTACAATGAAATTCTGGGGGTCGAATCTGATTTCAAAGGGGCTAAAACAACAAAGAGAACGAATCATTGATAAAAAATTTAAATGTATTGTAAAGATATATTCAGTTATCATTACATTTTTAGCTCACCTGGGCACATCGTGCTCAAGGTGAGCTTTTGTGATCATTGAATGTCCGTCGTGCGTCGTGTGTCGTCCGTCGTAAACAATCTTAGTGTTTACACACTAAAGGCAACAAATATGGCCCAATCTTCATGAAACTTTGTCAGATCGTTGGCCAGGTCACAAGGATGAACCCTATTGAAAATGGGAAGGATCCATGCCATATAAAGGGAAAGGGGGCCTTAAAGACAATTTTCTTGTTTACACTCTAGAGGCAACAAATATGGCCAGCTCTTCATGAAACTTTGTCAGATTGATGGCCAGGTCACAAGGATGAACCCTATGGAAGATGGAAAAGATCCATGCCATATCACAGGAAAAGGAGTCTTAATGACAATTTTCTTGCTTACACTCTAGAGACCACAAATTTAGCCCAATCTTCATGAAACTTGGTCAGAATGGTGGCCAGGTCACAAGGCTGAACCCTATTGAAAAATGGAAAGATCCATGCCATATCAAGGGAAAAGAAGCCTTCATGCCAATTTTCTTGTTTACACTCTAGAGGCCACAAATATGGTCCAATCTTCATAAAACTTGATCAGAATGTTTGTCAGGTCACTAGGAGGAACTCTTTTGAAAATGGGTAGGATCCATGCCATATCACAGGAAAAAGGGCCTTAATGCCAATTTTCTTGTTTACTCCCTGGATGCCACAAAGATGGTCCAATCTTCATGAAACTTGGTCATAATGTTGGCCAGGCCACAAGGCTGAACCCTATTGAAAAATGGAAAGACCCATGCCATATCAAGGGAAAAGAAGCCTTCATGCCAATTTTCTTGTTTACACTCTAGATGCCACAAATATGGTCCAATCTTCATAAAACTTGATCAGAATGTTTGTTAGGTCACTAGGAGGAACCCTTTTGAAAATGGGTAGGATCCATGCCATATCATAGGAAAAGGGGCCTTAATGCCAATTTTCTTGTTTACTCCCTGGATGCCACAAAGATGGTCCAATCTTCATGAAACTTGGTCATAATGTTGGCCAGGTCACAAGGCTGAACCCTATTGAAAAATGGAAAGACCCATGCCATATCAAGGGAAAAGAAGCCTTCATGCCAATTTTCTTGTTTACACTCTAGAGGCCACAAATATGGTCCAATCTTCATAAAACTTGATCAGAATGTTTGTTAGGTCACTAGGAGGAACCCTTTTGAAAATGGGTAGGATCCATGCCATATCACAGGAAAAAGGGCCTTAATGCCAATTTTCTTGTTTACTCCCTGGATGCCACAAAGATGGTCCAATCTTCATGAAACTTGGTCATAATGTTGGCCAGGCCACAAGGCTAAACCCTATTGAAAAATGGAAAGACCCATGCCATATCAAGGGAAAAGAAGCCTTCATGCCAATTTTCTTGTTTACACTCTAGAGGCCACAAATATGGTCCAATCTTCATAAAACTTGATCAGAATGTTTGTTAGGTCACTAGGATGAATCCTTTTGAAAATGGGTAGGATCCATGCCATATCATAGGAAAAGGGGCCTTAATGCCAATTTTCTTGTTTACTCCCTGGTTGCCACAAAGATGGTCCAATCTTCATGAAACTTGGTCATAGTGTTGGCCAGGTCACTAGGCTGAATCCTATTGAAAAATGGAAAGACCTATGCCATATCAAGGGAAAAGAAGCCTTCATGCCAATTTTCTTGTTTACACTCTAGAGGCCACAAATATGGTCCAATCTTCATAAAACTTGATCAGAATGTTTGTTAGGTCACTAGGAGGAACCCTTTTGAAAATGGGTAGGATCCATGCCATATCACAGGAAAAAGGGCCTTAATGCCAATTTTCTTGTTTACTCCCTGGATGCCACAAAGATGGTCCAATCTTCATGAAACTTGGTCATAATGTTGGCCAGGCCACAAGGCTGAACCCTATTGAAAAATGGAAAGACCCATGCCATATCAAGGGAAAAGAAGCCTTCATGCCAATTTTCTTGTTTACACTCTAGAGGCCACAAATATGGTCCAATCTTCATAAAACTTGATCAGAATGTTTGTTAGGTCACTAGGAGGAACCCTTTTGAAAATGGGTAGGATCCATGCCATATCATAGGAAAAGGGGCCTTAATGCCAATTTTCTTGTTTACTCCCTGGATGCCACAAAGATGGTCCAATCTTCATGAAACTTGGTCATAATGTTGGCCAGGTCACAAGAAAGAACCCTATTGAAAATGGGAAGGATCCTTGCCATATCACACTAAAAGGGACCTTGATGCTAATTTTCTTGTTCACACGCTTAAGGCCACAAATATGGCCCAATCTCCAAGGAACTTGATCAGAATGTTGGCCAGGTCTCAAGGATGAACCCTTTTTGTAAATGGAAAAGATACATGTCATATCATGGGAAAAGGGGCCTGACAATTTATGTTTACACTCTAGTCTCTAGAGGCCACAAATTTGGTTCAAAAGTCATGAAACTTGGGCAGATGGTTTGCCAGGTCACATGAAACTGGTATAGAAAAGGCTAGAAACTTATGCAGGGATCATAGGAATAGAATATTGTCTTTCTTTGAATAATCTAATGGTCATTCAATGATCTTAAAAGCATTTAATTTTGCTAAGGGAGGACTCAAAGGGACGAAGGTGAGCGATATAGGACCATCATGGTCCTCTTGTTTATATTTGATTGTATACAGAATATAGAAAAATTGAAGGGAGAATAACCTTGTTTTGATCATTTGAAATTATTTCCAAGGGGGTCACAATGACCTCCTTGGGAGAAATTCTTCAGCTTCAAAATAAGACATTTTCAGATGGGGGGGGGGGGGTAAAAATCCTGGTTTAGAGGCTAAACTCGAGTCCAGTTAATGGCCATCATTTACTTTTTGAGAAAATAAGTTAGCCATAGAGATTCTAGTTTACCTCCGGTTTCGACAATAACAGTGGTCCGGGATATTTGGAGGGACCCTTTTATATCTAATGGGATTCGGTGATTCCATAATACTGGGAGGGAACTTTTTATATCTAAAGGGATTCTGGGATTCTGAGAATCCCATCATATTTGGATGGATCCTTTTTATATATCTAAATGGATTCTGGGATTCCGATGATCCCATAATATTTGGAGAGATTCTTTTATATATCTAAAGGGATTCTGAGGATTCCATAACATTGGGAGGGGTCCTTTTAAATATCTAAAGGGATTCCGGGATTCTAAGGATCCCTTAATATTAGGAGGGATCCGTTTTTAGCTCACCTGAGCACGAAGTGCTCAAGGTGAGCTATTGGGATCGTAGAATGTCCGTCGTCCGTCGTCCGTCGTGCGTCGTCCACAATTTCTTTAAACATCTTCTCCTCCTCAACCAGATGGCCAATCTTGATGAAACTTGGCAGGGATGTTCCTTGGGTCAAGCTCTACCATAGTCGTTCAAATAAATGAAATCCACCCTTAACTTTCCCTTTACCCTTAACAAAAAGGGTGAAAATATGAAAATTTTCAAAAATCTTCTTCTCTGAAACCAGAAGGCAGACAGCTTTCATATTTGGTATGTAGCATCATCTAGTGGACCTCTACCAAGTTTGTTCATATCAAGACCCTGGGGTCATATTTGGGCTTTGCTCGGACCCAACCCTTTTTACATAGAATCAAAGAGCGAAAATCTTTAAAAATCTTCTTCTCTGTAACCAGATAGCAGACAGCTTAAATATTTGGTATGTAGCATCACCTAGTGGGCCTCTACCAAGTTTGTTCATAACAAGACCCTTGGGTCATATTTGGGCTTTGCATGGATGCATCCCTTTATCTCTTATGAGCATGAAGGGTAAAAATGAAAATCTTCAAAAATCTTCTTCTATGAAACCAGAAGGCAGACAGCTTTCATATTTGGTATGTAGCATCATCTAGTGGACCTCTACCAAGTGTGTTCATATCAAGACCCTGGGGTCATATTTGGGCTTTGCCCGGGCCCAACCCTTTTTACATAGAATCAAAGAGCGAAAATCTTTAAAAATCTTCTTCTCTGTAACCAGATGGCAGACAGCTTTAATATTTGGTGTGTAGCATCTGCTAGTGGGCCTCTACCAAGTTTGTTCATAACAAGACCCTTGGGTCATATTTGGGCTTTGCATGGATGCATCCCTTTATCTCTTATGAGCACAAAGGGTAAAAAAATGAAAATCTTCAAAAATCTTCTTCTATGAAACCAGAAGGCAGACAGCTTTCATATTTGGTATGTAGCATCATCTAGTGGACCTCTACCAAGTTTGTTCATATCAAGACCCTGGGGTCATATTTGGGCTTTGCCCGGGCCCAACCCTTTTTACATAGAATCAAAGAGCGAAAATCTTTAAAAATCTTCTTCTCTGTAACCAGATGGCAGACAGCTTTAATATTTGGTGAGTAGCATCTGCTAGTGGGCCTTTACCAAGTTTGTTCATAACAAGACCCTTGGGTCATATTTGGGCTTTGCATGGATGCATCCCTTTATCTCTTATGAGCACAAAGGGTAAAAAAATGAAAATCTTCAAAAATCTTCTTCTATGAAACCAGAAGGCAGACAGCTTTCATATTTGGTATGTAGCATCATCTAGTGGACCTCTACCAAGTTTGTTCATATCAAGACCCTAGGATCATATTTGGGCTCCACCTGGGCGCAACCCTTTTTACATAGAATCAAAGAGCGAAAATCTTTTAAAATCTTCTGTAATTGATACCAGAGGGCACACTGCTTTCATTTTTGGTATGTAGTATCATCTTGTGGGCCCCTACCAAGTTTGTTCATATCAAGACCCTGAGGTCACATTTGGGTCCACCCAGGTGCATCCCTTTTTACATAGAATCAAAGAGCAAAAAGGCATATCTGTCGGGCTCTTCGCTGAAAACGTTCCATGGTATTGATCTTAGGCATTTATTTTCTTTTTGACATCTGCCTATATAATTAACTATGATGTCCCAGGGGTCATAGAGACTCAGGTGAGCGATCTAGGACCATCTTGGTCCTCTTGTTTATCTAAAGGGATCCTTTTATATATAAGATTTAATAGTTCTGTCAATCAGTATCAATTCTTTTCAAGCCAAGCTTGTAACTCAACTTTGTTCCTTACATTTGTAAGGAACAATGTTTAGTTAGAACCATTGGCCTGCAAAGATATTATGATATATCACTAAAGTATGCTTTTCTTTGCTCTTCATTTATTATTATACGAAAATGAAGGAAGGGACCCATGATAAATGGGGGTCCTCGGGGTAACCATTTAGGAATTCCTGTGGGGCCCTTTTGAAAAACTGTAAGTGCCGACCACTGCAACCCCTCCAGTTCGCTTTTTGATTGTGGTGTGTGTATGTGTGTGAGAAAAAAGGCGGGTAAAAGATCACTAAAACGCAGTTTTTCTTTTTTTAGTTGGCGAGTATATTTTCTTTAGATTTTTCGAGTAACAAATCCAACAATCCAAAAGAAACTATTTAAATAGATATATATTCGAATTTGAACTATCAACAAGTGTGCAGCAATTCATTGTACAGTTCAAGAGGATATGGATTAGCAAAAATTGATCCTTATCATGCTATTCACGTACAAGCTTTGGCAGCGTAGATTATGATCAGCCGGCACATTTGTGCAGTCTGATTTTATTCTTCATGAATACTTTCTACTGCATTTCATTGGGAATAACTTGGAAAAAAGCCACTGAGTTTGAAATAAAATTAAATTCAGTAGGAAAATGGTAAAGATTCGAAAGGGGTTTTCAAGCCGCTTTCAACAATCTCTCAGTTACATCGCGGTAAGGTGGAGCACCTAAAAATGGATTCCTGGTAATTTGTCACAGAAGTACAACCATTTCATCCTTTCCTAGCCTCCCGCTACTATCCAAAATAGGTATACGTTTGTGGGAGACAAATAGTCCAAAAGGGCGAGAGCTGCCGTTGGGAATGGAACTAGATTGATAGCCTGACGCCCTACTAACTGTGCTATGATGGAGGCTGGCATAAGTGTTAAGATTTCCTTGAACAAATAATCGGACAACAAAATTTGAGAATATTGATGCACAATTTTGATGGAGACAACAAAGATAAATTTTACATTGAAAATGATAACGATAACAATATCATGAAGCTCACTTAAGTTTGTACATCAATATCTGAAATTGTTTATAAATTGGCTTAAATAAGCCAAATCTGGGCCTGAGGTCATAAAAGTCTTCTCATTCTCAACTCAAGATTTTCTCAAATTTCAACTTGAAATTTAAGCTGTTTTTCTATTGTGATACTCATTTAAATGTATAAAAATACAAGATCTTATAAATTAGTTGTTATATATAACAAGTTGTTTGTGTTATCCTTTATATTCATACATATATTTCAATTCTTAATTTGAGAAAATCATGAGTTGAGCAAGAAAAGAGTTTTATAACCTCGGACCAAGGTTGGCTAAAATTGTGACAAAAGCATTGTTACAAGACTCATGTTTTCTACAAATGTTTTAGACAAGAACACTTTTGACCAGAAATCACAAAAAAATGAATTTTGCTTTTTAATTCTAAATTGGTATTATTACACTAGGGAAATGAATATGCAAATTAGCTAAAATCCCATGGCAGCGCCATTTAGAAAGAGAAAAAATGACCTCATGATGCATGAAATTATGTTATTTTACAAATAGTTCTATAATTGTTACCAAAACATCAATAATTTTACTTTTTGATTTAATGCAAATATTCAGGTCATGTTATAGACATCATATTAATATTGAATTCAATTGTTAATTTCTCAAACTCATTAGCTTAAAAATATTAAAGCTTGGCAAATCAAAATTTTTATCTGTTAATTAATGTGTCTTCCTTAATTAATATTTTATTTGATGCTTGCTTGATGACACTGTCTAATTCATTACTAGCTTTTTTCAAGGGGTGAGAGTGGCTCTTATGAAATAAACTTACTTCTTTAAATGATTTTAATATACCTTTTTTATTACGAAAAACAAAAACAGTTCTCTTTGGTGTCAACTAGAAACAGAAACTACAATGTATTAAATTCCTAATAAATGTAAGTTAAGTTATGCAACTATTCTTCTCCTCCCCCGTCTTCTTGTTCTTCTCCTTCATCTTTTATCTGCTCTTCTGGCTTCTCCTCACTTTCTACTTGCTGTGAAATATAAAAAAAAAGGAAATGAGCCTGAGCATGACATTCCCAACAATTTGACACCTGTGTGTACTGCACACATTTAGCAGCCCAGACAGTTACATGGCGTAATTTGAGATTGTTCAACTGTTTAGACGTCGCGCACGGTAATGCTTAACATTTGAAATTGAACGTTTCCCGTTAAGTTTCACCTGTCATATTTTCCAAACCTGTTGGTCATTTTCTATATTCTTGATACCAAATGAACCACAAGAAGCATACTTTAAAATTATATTTGTTAGGTTAATTGAGGAAAATAAAACTCCCGTTTAATTAAGTTTCTTTGTCACCAAAACTCTTAAATTACGTTTGTAAAACATATCACATTTTGTGTGGGTAGATTTCTTTAAAATCCCTAAAATACATTAAAGAGTTCATGAAAAATGTTAAGCATCTTAAGATTTTCACAAGATGTGATATCATGTAATTAGGTGAACTAAAATGACCGTCAGTAAAATAACAAACGATTAATAGAGATTTATTCTAAAATTCAAAAGTTGTAAAACGTCAAATTTTAACGAAAAAATTAGCCCGAAAAATGGTAAAGTTTTCTCAATATCTTTATAAATAATAAATGATTTTTTGTGAAATTTGAAAATAAAAATATTATTTTTTTCTAGTTTTCGTTAATGTGGTTAAAAATAATTATACGTTATATACAACAAAATAAATAAAGAAAATCTGTGTGGACACAATTTCTTAAATACGCGAAATTTATAGCCGTTTTTCAAAATGCTTCACTGCCACATTTCAAAATCAAAATGATTATCATAAATCATTCTACATTTTTGAAATATTATTTTTTCGTACAATCACATGGAAAATTTTCGTACAGATACGTTTAAAAATATTTAGATTTAGCTGTGTGGACATACTTTTCAAAAACGTATTATTTTTAACGTCTTACGTTTTAACATTGCGCGCTGTGCCTTTTTCAGCAATCCAAGATAAAAATATTTAAAGCCGATTGATAGTAAAAATGCCTTCAGCAGAAAAAAGTTTATTCTTGCTTATTCGGAATATAAGTTATAGAGTAATTTTAAAAATCTAAATACGCATGACAAAATCTACATACGATAAACAAGAAGCGCTTCAGAAAAAAATGATGTAATAACGTCCAAATGGCAAAATCAACGTTATAAAATGTTAAGCATTAGCGTGTGTGACGTCTTACAGATACTTTGAGACTTTATTTATTTAAAAAGTGCAAAGAGAGGACTCTGGTCAGACTGTGTGGATGCACAGACTGACCAGAGTCTTTGCTTGGCGCACATATGAAATTGTTGGAAATGTCATTCACATGCTCAAATTTTATACTTATCGATTCAAGTCTAATAGGAAGGTTTTGAAACTAAGGAAGGTTGACAGGTCTGAGTTTATTTATTGAATGGAGTTTAACGCCCCTTTCAACATTATTTCGGTTATATCGCGCCGGCTGGAGCACCTAACAATGGATTCCTGGTATTTCTCGCACCAGTACAACTACCACATTCTTTCCTAGCCTCCAGCTACTATCTCACATAGGTCTAAGATTATCAACCCATTGGTGAGAGACAAATAGTCGGAAAGAATGAATGCTGCCGTCGGGGAGACAGGTCTGAGACCCATTTTTGTATTTTTTGTAATCTTTTAGTACAAGTTTTATTTTGGTTAATATTAGCGACTGAAGGAAATCACTTAATCAAGAATATCACTTTTATTTTTGTATGATTAAGAACCAAACAATATCCCAGTGCAAAAAAATCCAAAATGGCCTTCCAGGTATTACTTGTAATTCATCACTCAAAAAGGGTTCATCTGGGAACTCTCTAAGAAATATTGAAAAAAAAAGATTGTGTCCAGCATACGTCAACCAGAGGTCGCATTTCAATCATTCTTTCACAGGAAGGTAGATTGATCATCCTAGATTCTGAAAATTAGCCAAGTGCAATTAGTTTTGATCCTAGTCAGTCCACGCTATCTACGCAGTTTGACTAGGATCAACACTTTGCACACTACCCAGATTGTCCCTTTTTGCATGATAGGTCACATTGTTTAATGAGCTTTAACTTATGTTTTTTGTCCAAAATATCACGCAAATATATCTGTCAGATCTAGAGTGTTCAAATAAACTGTCAAGAATTTGCCTGGTTGTAAGTATTTCAAGGGCTTAAACCACTAACTTTGTGCCTTAGATGTCTCATAAACTTGTTGATCATATGAAAACAAATCAAGTTATTGATCTTTACTAGCATGATGTAACATTTTCTTCATCTGAATATTTTACCCTGTATAACTAGAAAGCCATGAATGGCTTGAGTCACTCCACAGGCTTGAAATTCTTGTTATAGCAAATCAAAGTTTTGACTAGATTTTTTTTAGACATTTTGGGTTTTACTGATGTTGAAAATGATTTTCAAAGTTTCCACTAATTAAGATATAGAGAAATGACCTCCGCCCATAAAAGACAAATTTTTCTTCCAATGACAATAATTTTTGGCTGAATCATAATGGGTCACCCACGAATCATTCCAGTGAAGTTTGATTGATATCCACCAGTTACAATCTGAGGAAATGATTGTCAAAGTTTCCACTAAATAACATATAGAGAAATGACCTCCTCCTATAAAAGACATATTTTCCATCCGATCACAATAATTTTTGGTAGACTGATAAAGGGTCACTCAAGGATCATTGCATTGAAATTTGGTTGATTACCATCATTTACTTTCTGAGAAAATGATTTTCAAAGTTTCCACTAAATAACATATAGAGAAATGAGATCCACCCATAAAAGACATATTTTTCATCTGATCACAATAATTCTTGGTAGACTGATAAAGGGTCACTCAAGGATCATTCCAGTGAAATTTAGTTGATAACCATCAGTTACATTCTGAGAAAATAATTTTCAAAGTTTCCTTAATATAACATAAAGAGAAACGATCTCCGCCCATGAATACATATTTTTAATCTGATCACAATATTTTTTGGTAGACTGATAAAGGGTCAACCAAGGAACATCCCATTGAAATTTGGTTGATAACCATCAGTTACATTCTGAGAAAATGATTTTGAAAGTTTCCACTATATAACATAAATTATAGAGAAACGACCTCCGCCCATGAATACATATTTTTCATGCAATCACAATATTTTTTTGGTAGACTGATAAAGGATCACCTAAGGATCATTCAAGTAAAATTTAATTGGTATCCATCCATTAGAAACTGAGAAAACTCACTTTTTACCATTTTTGGGAATTAACCACGCTCATTAAATCCATGTTATTTATTGGATCAAAATTTCTTGAACAACTTTGAAAAAGGGTCACCCAAGGATCATTCCTATGAAGTTTGGTTGAAATTCATCCAGTAGTTTCTGAGGAGAAGATTTTTAAACAAAAAGTTTATGACCAGATGCACGCATGGACGGACAGACGCACACAAAACGGACACAGCCAGTGGATCTAAAAACTTGGGACTCTTTTAACAAAGAAAAAATTGTCCTGCCTTTATTCAATATCCTCTATTTATAAAGTGACCTACATCACAGTAGTGAAATAACCCCAATGAATATTTTTGATATTACACAGGTGTTATTACAATAGTGAATTAACAATGCAAATAATCTCAGAGCAAATAGAAACACAATTTTGTAACCACGAAAATGACATCATAATCTATATATTATGACGTCAGCTTTAAATTGCGTTTTAAGTTTCATGGAAAATTGAAATGTTTAATTTCAAGAATTTTGATGATTTTTCCCAAAAATTTTGGTCATATTAAAAATTGAATATAAAATTTGTGCTCATTAAATCCTGAATTTGTTAAACTCGTCATCTAAAACAGATGAAAACTCGGCACAGCCACGTTTTTATCTGTTTACAGATGACTCGTTTAATAAATTCGGTATTCGATGACCACTCTTTCAATACCCTCTATTTATAAAATCACAAACCTCTGTGGTAGTTGCTGGAGCAGCCTGGGGTGGGGCAGTATCTATTGTTACTTGTGGAGGCTCACTTTCGGCGGGTTTTTCTTCTTTAGCTTGACTTACATCCCCGTCTTTTGGCGCTGAAGCACTTTCTAATCGTTCATAGAGTTCTCGACGTTTGTTGACCACATCCCGTAATAAACCATCCAGCACCAATCTGCCCAATTCCGATTTCTTTAATTGGTCTGTGACACAGTCCATTAACCAAGGGAGGAAACCCTGCTCAATATCTGTGGAGAAAAACAAAAGGGTTTGTATGTGATTGTGTAGGTATTTTGCTTTATTTTATTCAAATCAATAAACCAATTATACTGAAAAATCTCTAACTTTTCAAATCTTTCTTAAAGAGATGAAGGGATTTTTTTTTAAAAAAAAAAAAACATGGTTCACAAATTGTAGATTTTTGCCCTTTAAAATCTTCTTTTTCTGAAACTAAGTTTTCATGGTAACCCTTATCCCCTTCTCTCAAATTCTGTAATGAATGATTTTAATTCCACTTCACCATTTTTTTTAATGTTATAAAGTGGTCCTAAACAGTAGAATTGCCCATTTTTCAACGAAATTAGACTATTATACTATTTCACTAAAACCTTCTTGGAGTCATGGCCATTACTTGATATAAATATGGGGTTGTCGTATATTGTTTTTTAACTTTAAAACCATTATTTTGCAGAAAAACAAGGCATTTCTGTTGATTTAGGCAGATGGTTTAATTGTATTCAATAAAAATTTGAAAATTCTGATTTTACAGGGCCAATATCTTATGTTCATGAACCTAGTCCTTTATATTGCTTTGAAACTAAAAATCCAATGAAAGTATATAAATATCCATAAGAGAATAAAACAATAGTCTATAGTCTATAGTCTATTCAAACTGTGCGGATGCACAGGCTGGCCAAATACTTTGCTTGGCACACTTTTGAAATTGTTGGAAATGTCTCCTACAGACGCAGATTTGAGAAATATAACACAAACCTCTCTCAACTGGATCATAGAAGTAGCCATTATCAGATAATGTGCCAAACACAGTAGGTACAAGATCAGCCAGGTAGCTTTGGGCAAATGCACGAGCAGCAATCTTTTCTGCTGTCTCTTTCTCTTTTCTTAACACTTCTCTTTGCTGTCTCATACGTCTTTCCTACAAAACATTGATATAAAAGATAATTGGATGATGTCATGGAAGAGAGCAACAAAATGTACAAGGAACAGAAGGGGCTGACAATAACTCCTGAGATTAAGGACTCAATTAGACTCTTTACACATGAAATCAAGGAGTCCAAGCTAAAAGTTGGGAATTCGAATTTTCATGATGGGAAATCATTTTTGAAAAGAAGAAATTACTTTTTATAAGCAATTTCTTCTTTTCCATAATGTTCTTCCAAAGAAGTGATTTTTCTTAAAACACTACAGGATGCAAGCAAATATTTCAGATAACTCCTTGTGTAGTGAAAAGATCTACAGTTTCGACAAGTGTTAGAAAGGAAACTGCTCTGTGCCTTTGTTTTTTCTAGATGTTTTTATATGACCCTTGGTAAATGGAAGGAATCCCAACTGGGTAAACAAGGAGTCTTGGACTCTCGAACTCTCGAACTCTCCTTAGTGCCGAACCCTGTACAGCCTGAGAAGATTTTAAGAGGTATGAAATATTAGGTATACAAAAAGAGAATAAATGTTTGTTTCAGAGTAAGCTCGATTTATCTTTCATTTAGTGAACAACAAAATCTCTATTTTCAAAAGTGAAAATACAGCTTTTATTGTTCACAAAATGAAAGATTTATCAATCTTACTTGAAAAAAAATTGATTATTCTATTTCTTTAATGCAAAATACAAAGGGGGAAATTTTACAATTTAGGGACAAATTTACTTAAGTCGTGTCATTTTCCGTGTAACTACTAAGCAAGGTCATCATGAAGTCATTAAGATAGGTTTATTGGGCTCCCTCAGACATCAAATAGCGTGAAATGAACGAAAGCAGGTTATATATTTGATTATTTCACTAATTTTGCGCTGAGATTATCAAGTGACAGTCTACTGTTATTTCTTGATAAACCACTCGAAAGCATTGAAGAAAGTAGTGCTAATCAGATAAATATTTGCTACACAGTTCATCTGAGTTTTTTATGTTGAAAACACCTTTACCATATTTCCCCTAAAAGTAGTACCCCTACATTTTTTTACTAAGAAAAACCCATATCAAATGCCTAAATTTTACATGGATATTGGTTAAGATAAAATCTCATATCAAGCTAACCTTTTCTTCTCTATGTCTTCTCTCTTGTTCTTCTAGTCTCTGTTGTTCAACAAATTCTGCATTTCGTAATTCCTCAAAGGCACGTTGTTGAGCACGAAGATTTGCGAGTTCCTCCTCTTCCATGACCTCCAATAACGATTGTTCCACAGTCTTTCCGACTAAAACTTCCAAAATAGGCTTCACTTCTATGTCGAAATCAAATAACTGAAATTTAAAAATGAAATTTGGTATCAAATGCAATTAAATATAAACATATTATTACATACAAGTCAATTATACATATTTTTAATCAGTTAATCTATTTTTTTATTAAGACTATAATTTACAGATCTATCATGCCAATCAATAAAAAGAATCATTTGAAACAGATATAGCATGCTGACTTTCACCATTTTCTGCAATCATAGTTTAACATTGTCAATATCAATTATCTATTGGTTTGTAAATAAACCTCAGCACAGATAATTGGACTGCCTATAAAGCACCAAAATTTAATTCAACCAAGTTCAGGACACACACTTACTATTTGCTCTTTGTCCATAATCATATATTTTGAAGATAAAATGACATTTGAGCCTGTGTGTGACATTTCCAACAGTTTCACATCTGCGCCATGTACAACCGTTGGGAAGCGTTGACAATGTCACAATGTAATAATAATATATGCTAACAACATGAAGATGGTTTTAGAACTTGTCTATTTACACAATGCATAGGGAAGATTCTGTTCAGACTGTGCGGCTGCACAGGCTGGCCATAAGCTTTGCTTTGTGCATATTTGAAATTGTTGGAAATGTCACACACAGATTCATTTTTACATCAATCCCAAGGACTAGGAACGTGACAAGCTACGGCTTAATTGTTTGATTCAGAAATAGAGTAGTTTAATCTTTTATCAAGTAAAAAGCCCAGAATAGTAATTAAAAGATGATCAGGAACAGTGAAATGATACTTACGTCCCCATCTAAAATTTGTGTAGCAATATCCTTTCCAGTTTTAGCAGGAACAAACATAGGTGAAGGAGGTCTGTCTAAGAAGGCATCAGTTTGAATTTCTACATCAGCTTCTTCTACACGATCACTTAACTCTTCTAGGTAAAGTTCTGTTTGTACATCAATGTGTTTACGCCCCTCCACTGGTTCGGGAGATCTTGGGCGTAACTGCTCCTTTGCACGTTTTCTAGCAATGGCACGTCTTCTGTTTTCTTGTTGTCTTTGTATTTCAATGGGATCTGGTTGAGCATGCTGTGTAGTAAAATATTATATGATAATTGAAAGTTAAAAGAACAAGTGAAGCCTTCACCAAATGCTTCAAACAAGAGTACCGCTTATGGATACATGCTGTTCAGTGAAATATTCAGTACAGATTTCTCCTAATAAACACTCCCAGGAGCTATACATAACATGGTCAGGGAGCTTTTATTTAGTATGCATTTTAAAAAAATCATTAAATTTATGTCTTTTAGGCCCTTTTCCCTTTAATTTGAGGGGAATTACCTCCAAACAATCACATAAATGAATGTTGTGAGGAAATTCACATCCAATTAGAGAAGAAGTCTCAACAAGTTCTTAAAATTTAGGCATCTGAAGTGGGTTTTCTTAGTAAAAAATGTAGGGGTGCTACTATTAGGGAGGGTGATATTATTAGGGGATTTACTGCATGATCATTTAAAAATTAAAAGCTCAAGTGAAGCCTTTACCCAATACTTAAAAAAAAAAATTAATATCAGGTACCTCAGTTTTGTAAAAGAAAGTGAGCCTTAAGGTTTTGAACCTGTAAGAGTTCAGCAATATTTTGGAACTTTGATCTTTCACAATGTTGACCGAAGTTTCCTAATCTGAGGTTTCCTAATGAAAATCATAAGGGAACCTTGGTTTATACTATTAAAGTGCATTACTTCCGAAACGTTGCGGAACTATTACGGGTCCATTACCTTACCATTTTTTTTTCTGTGCTAACCCTCATAAATGCATTTTATTGACCAAAAATTATGTTAATTCAAATCAATCAAATTATTCTATGATTTTATTGGCTGGTGTGGATTTAAAAGTATCTTATTTGTCCGTGTAGACACACAGAATAGAAAAGTACATTAATTTATTAATGGGATGTAATAACTATTTCTAATTTGTTCTTCCTGAACAAAACTAGAACTGTCGCAGAGCGGACTAATACCCCCCACAAGCGCTTTGTCAGAATGCAAGTGCTATCAGTGCAGGATGTATTTGTAACTAATATTGAGGTCATATGTAGCATTTGCATGAAGTTTCATGATTCTAGGTCACTTGGTTTTTGAGTTAAGAGTCCAGATATGAAAATTGAACAAAAATTGACTGTGACCTTGACGTTTGACTTATATGACCCAAAAACAATAGGGCACTTCCTTGGATCATAAGCAACATTTGCATAAAGTTTCATGCTTGTAGGTCACTTGGTTCTCGAGTTACAGTCCGGAAACGAAAATTTAACAATGGCTGACTGTGACCTTGACCTTTGACCTATGTAACCCAAAAACAATAGGGCACTTCCTTGGGTCATAAGGAACATTTGTATAAAGTTTCATGATTGCAGGCCACTTGGTTCTTGAGTTAGAGTCCGGAAACGAAAATTGAACAAAGGCTGACTGTGACCTTGACCTTTGACCTATATGACCCAAAAACAATAGGGCACTTCCTTGGGTCATAAGGAACATTTGTATAAAGTTTCATGATTGTAGGTCATTTGGTTCTTGAGTTAGAGTCCGGAAACGAAAAAGTCTACGGACGGACGGACGGATGGACGGACGACTGGACGGATGGACGGACGGACAGACAGACAGACAGACATGGTGAAACCAATATACCCCCCTCTACTTCGTAGGTGGGGGGTATAATAAACAATATTGGATTACCTCCTTAAGATTTCACTCAAACCTCATTCCACACTCTCATTCAATTTCATTCCAAAATCATTCATCTTGTTAATTTCCTGATGTTCTTAGCTGTAACATTTATAGAGGAAGGGACATGTAAATACTATCTCCATCTCTTAATAACTTACAGCTGGCAGTGTATGCTGGGCGTAGGTGTTTCCTCTAACAATACGTCTATCATACATAATGTTCCCATATTGTGGTGGATGTTGTTCTCTGCAAAAGATAAACAAATTTAGACGATGAATGAATATGCCATTTGACTTGAATTTCTTCCTTTACTGTGATACATTAAGTTGGTAGGCAATTTGTCAGCCAAATTACCTCCGTTTAAAGAGTAATCTTCAATCTCAAGATCATTGTGTCCAGCTGAAGGTCTAAGTGAACTACTTAATTTTCCATTGACAGCCATTATAACGTATCAGGTCATAGCTAAGTCCAAGAGTCTGCAAAATGATCAAACCTGTCTTAAATTGAGGCCCGTTCATTTGGGCATGAAATGAAAATTAGTATGGCATGATCCCTTTTCTTTGCGACTTTTTAGGCCATTTTTGAGATGACCCTTAGCGGGAAGCTGTTTTTACCAGCCCTCAAAGATATATACCCATGTTTAAAAATAGCTATTGGACTGGGAAATTATTTTAAAACCTTTAATTTTTTTACTTGTATTTCAACAACAGATTATAATCAATGAGAAATATTAAAAATAATATTGAATTTTATTGACCAATCAGAGGTCACCTTGAACTTACTATTGTATCAACCAGAGTTTCCTTAAAGTTTCTTGACAGAATCACCAGAAATTTAATAAGTTCCCCTAGACCTGAAGGCTAACATCAGTAACATTAATTGACTGTTCTACAAACTTAGCATTTCAAAGAACATTCCATTTTTTCTATAGTTACTAAATAAACAAAAAACATAATTATATTCAACTTATTCACAAATTATTACTCATTAATCATGTACTAGTGCATGAATTCATTGTAGAAAAGCAATAATGCTTTATATTTTTCTAAATGTTAACATTTCATAGCCAATGAAAATGATAATGCATACAAGATAAACATGCAAACTTATTAAGTGTAGGACAAGAAAGTTTGTAAATCTTTCCATCAAACTGTGCAATCAAACTCTTTTGAAAATTGGCAGCCAACCGAAAAGTAAAAGGGCAAACAGATATATTGAACCAGTCCCCAGACCTGGGAGGACTGGCAATAGGGTATACAGACGTTTCGTACCATAACCATTTCGTACCATAAAATATATTGCAATTTGTAACATACAATGACCATTTCGTACCATAGGCATACTTTAGCCATTTCGTACCAAACATTGACCACTTCGTACCAACTTGAGAAGAATATATTTACCAAGTGATTTTCAGAATGTTTAGTTCTTAAATTACTTTTTTCGTGAAGAATTGCACAACAGTTGTTTTTGCAGGCCTATAAAGTTTCTGGCCTCTTACTAATTAAAGGAGTAGGTCAATTAATGAACAGTTTGATTGGCTGGTATGTTGCTTGACCTTTGTTCGTTTAAAAGATTTGTAATAACAATATGGCAATGAAATGTTTGGTGCTTGCCTTTAATAATTAATTGTCAATTGATTAGCAAACAGTCGTGTTTGTTAATTGAATAAATAAAGACATGCTTTTGAGAGTATCATTATAAGATCAGTTTACATTTTTGAGACTACACAAGAATCAAGGTTTCTTGTATTCAATGCTCTTAAGCATTTATTTGTTTAGTATGCTCCATTTTGATAACATTTATATAATGTGTCTTTTAATAAAGTAATGAAATATATAATGTAATCAAATTAATTTAATTTTGACTTTTATTTTTTCATCTAAAAACACACATATGGTATTAATTGTGCATCAAAATGGATTATCCTGTGGTACGAAATGGTTATTTCATGGTACGAAACGACTTTTCCTATGGTACAAAACATCTTCGCCTATGGTACGAAACTTCTGGTACGAAATGGTTATGGTACGAAACGTCCATACTTCTGGCAATAGAAACCATGTTGCAGGTCCTCTAGGAGAGGGGAAGGATTATTGGGTACCGGAGAAAAGGTTTCAAATTTGTTTGGACCATTTAGGAGTTCAAACATTTTACTTGACTGTTTGGGCAAATAATGCCTAGGTACAGCGGGGGAGGGTATTAGATACAGTGTTAAACAAAAAAACAACTTCTTTTGCTATTTCTTTCTTCGACCCCACCAACAGCATTATAATGGATTCACAGTGTATGTTGTTTATGATAAAAATACTGTTGTATCAAATTGTATGAAGATTGAAGATTTTAATTGCATTCAATCACTCATAACAGATGAAAGTTACCTTTTACAGCAATCTAAGTAACAATATCAATTCAACTTACTCTGTTTGACCTAGTGGGTCTCTGTATTTTTTTCTTTGCTGGACTGCTCGGGGTTGACTTGCAAAGGTATAAGTCCCCTGCTGTTTCGGTGGCATAATCGTCGTCATTTTGGCTTTATGCGTTTAACAAGTTGACACTTCAAAAAATCATGGAAATGGCGGCAGTAACTTGGAAACTCTGAAATCAGTAAATTTACAAAGAATAAATTCAATTTTAGCGTTTAACAATCTTGTGATTCTCTCATTACAATGTAACACAATAAAATATACAAAAGATTTTCGCAGAAATAGAGAATAACATATGAAAATACCTAGAATTTTTATCCAGCTGTTGTTTTGCGGAAACAGGGAGACCAAAAATATTTACGCGTCACGTTGCCTGGTGACCGTAGTATCGCAGTGAAATTTTAAAGATCGCCTACTTTTTCAAGTTTTATTCATAATACAAACCATGTATTTTAATAAGAATAAGGAAAGTAATAAGAAAAAAAGTGTTTATTGCTTAAATCATCTGGTTAATGCACAGAAAAAATAATTTATAATTATTGTGAAAATTACCTTACTATGAAATATACACGCAGAAAAGGGGGTGAACATTCCAGCGATATTTCGAATACAAATGTTTTAAACCCTGTGGATATTTTATTGAATTGAATATGAACTTTCTCGTATAAGAACCCCCACTTGTTCAAATCAATAACACACTTTCTCGAATATATTTTGATTTTTCATTACGAAACTATCTATCCTTTAGGTTTTCAAAAGATATAAAGTTCAAGAACTCACCATGCTTAGAATAGGCGTAAATGATTCGCTTATTGAACAAGGGCGTAATTTTATACCTAAGATCCCCCGTGATCAAAGGTTCTATGTTGCCTGTAATAAAATAGAAAATGAAGACCAACTTTTTGCTTCATTGCTCGAAATATGATGCACCTAGGGATATTTCAGTTAACTAGTGAAAAGCGAATTAAAAAACGCGATTTTTAACCAGACACCGAGTTTTTATTACAATTATTTTCTAGTCTAATGAACCCAGTAAAATTGTAAATATTAGTGATTTCATTACAACATCTTTTATGTTAACTTGGTAACCTCATTACGATTTCCCTAATTGTTATCATTGTAATTTAACTATGTTATGCTCTTTCACAAAGGACATTCCCCATGTCAAGTTATGCGAGTTTTCGATTAAAATCTTGTATCTTGTATCAATTGCGCGTTCATCATACCGTGTACTAGATATCAGGTTCGATACTAGCTTCTGAGAAAAAGAAGTCAAACAGACTACCAATATGTCAAATGAAGGAGTCCAAGCTCAATTTAGGGAGTTCAAATTTTCATATTTGGGAGGGTGAATTTCGGCAAAAGAAGAAATCGCTTGTAAGATGGTCTTCCCTCAAATAAATAAGAAGATACAACCAAATGTTATATGTAACATCTTTTGTTTAAAAAAAGGTCTGAGACTTTGACAAATACAGTTTATGGGTAGAAAATTAGGACAATTTTCTGATCATTTGTATGAGGAAATATTCTTCAACCAAGGAGTCCATTGGACTTCTAACTTGCAAAGTAAAGGAGTCATGTCCACATAATTAGAAGTCTGGGACCCTCCCGGACTCCCCTAAGTGCCGAACCCTGCGGCCCGTTTGACTAAACATCTTACGATCATATTTTGCGTAAGTCAAAAATTAAAGTTGCTTCTACAGAAGTAAGTAAATATGGAATTCTGCCATACAACATCTCATTGGAATCGTCTTCTAAAGACGATTTCAATGAGATATTGCAAGGCAGGATCTAACAATGAATGAAAATACCATGTACGATTTGTGATTTCGACTTACGATCAATTTTTTCGTAAGACGTTTAGTAAAACGGCCCCCTGGATCGTATGGTGGTTAACTTCACTTGATCCCATTTTTCTGACGTTAAATTCAATTGAGGAATACCCATAGTCTTCACAATTGTTTTGATAAATTCTTCTTTTATCAACCCTTCATTATTTATAATCAGCATTTGAATCCTGCAGTTAGGCTGCTCATGATATTTAGTCATTATGTCATTATGTGCACACTCGAAGAAGAAGAAGAAGAAGAAGAAGAAGAAGAAGAAGAAGAAGAAGAAGAAGAAGAAGAAGAATAAGAAGAAGAAGAAGAAGAAGAAGAAGAAGAAGAAGAAGAAGAAGAACCACGCCTCGAGGTCATCGTCCAGTTTGAGTATTGAAAAAATGCTACGAAAGTGAGAATAGATAAACCTGAAATAACCGACACATTTATGAACTTGACTGTTCACGCAAAATACTGTACCTGACATTAGGCGCAATATAAAGCTCTACCTGCATGCGATGTATCGTACGGCGGTTCCAAAAGAACACTGAAATGGGCGTTAAGAGGGTTAAAGTAACCCCAAACAATTTTTATTATTTAGACAATATTGGTTGATCAAACATGCTAGATCTAGCCTAAATTCGTCTCAACTGCAATTTTAAATGAACTAATGGATAATCAAATTGCGGCCCTTGCAGCCTTTTTAAACTCTAGTTACTATGGCATGATTACCCACCTGCATTGTACAATACTACTCAACATTTGAAAGGAGTCAAAGCCAAAAGAATAATTGTCATACGAAAAGGGACCACCTGGTAATTCCGTTTATCAAATATTTAACAAAAGACTATAATGGTCCTAAATCACGAACCTGGATTTTGTTGATCAAACGGATGTCATCCAAGTAACGTTTTGGTAAAGTTAAATTTGAAATTGATTTAGGAAATATATTGTTAAAAGATTCCTAGTAAAAAAAAAAAAAAAACCTGTCTGCCACGCATTCGGAACATCACTCGGCCATTTCCGTAAACTACAACATACCTCGGATCAATCGGGAACCCTCGGCGATTCTACGGAATAGACCTCGGGAATAATACGGGCGCAGCCATGAAAGCGCGTCATTTTTCACGTGGGTTTATATGACGTCACAAATATTAATTATCCCGCTAAGGATGACTTTGCATAAAACAAAATCAACGTAAGAATGAAAAAAGGGCAAATTATAATTTAATGACAAAACGCAGTGTATTACTGCGTTTTGTCATCAAATTATAATATACTCAAAAGATCTCCATAGACATTAGAAAAGAATTAACAAAATGTCATTTTCTTCAAGCGTATTAATGACCGAAGTACCACCAGAAGCCAAATTACCTAAAATACGACCCAAAATTACTACACTTACGTCCGAGGTACTTTTCAAGTTACGGAAAAGTCCGAGCGATGTTCCGAATGACCTCGGATGTATGTAAGGCGGATGGGTATGTAACAAAATCGTGCATTTTGTGAGGCGGAAACAGTGTAAGAAAAACTAGCACTGTAAATTTATATCTTTTTTAGTAAATAACGGCTGAAAAATCTTAATTTTTGAGAATGACGAATCATTCTCAAAAATTAAGATTTTTTCAGCCGTTGTATCTAAGAATCTAAAGATATTTTATTAGTATTCGTTGGTTTCACGTCAGTGACTTAAACGAGTAGCGTTGGCGACGTCGAATGTTTTCACTCACAGTTTCGAGGGCCAACGCCATTTTAAGTGACGTCATCGAATTTTTCCAAGGTTTTCCCGTATTTTTGAAAAATAGTCCGTCGATGTACATCCGAGGTTGATCGTGAGATTGGCCGAGTGGTGCTCCGAATTGTCTGCCACGCCGATATTTATGAGCCAATCAGAAGGACACGAATATTTTTTGAAAAGTGTTACCAAATGAACAGAACTATCTGGCAAAGTTCAATGAAATGGGCCCATTGATTTAGGAGGATGGGTATTTCAATGGTTCCAAAGTAAAAAAATAAAAATAAAAATAAACGCCCTACCTCGCGTATATATATATTCTTAGTTCCAAAAGAAAGTGTGCACTTTGAATTTTGAATATCTCTGAAATTACACAATCTATCATCATGAAACGTCGTATGACTATCCCAAAGAGTATATGCAAACGATATTTGAAAACAAAGCTCGCGCGATGAGCACACATTTTCTGCTAAATTGAGACATTGATTGTGTATGTTTTGCATGTGCATCACGCGTTAGACAAATAATGGTCTGATAATGCATTCAGTTGAATATTTGCGGCTTTTCTAAGCATAAAGTCACATCTTCAATACAAGACTTAGTGTGCATGATGCTACAGCGTGGTTTGACTACCAATAAACGTTATCGAACAAAATCGAACCTTGTCAGATTTAGAACGTCATTAAGATTTATTGAGCATTCATGTTCCAATAGAAATCGAGGTCCGCATTTTGTAAGGCCTTTAATTCGCAAATCGAGATTTCATACAACGCCAAAGTTGCATTCAACGACAAATTACGGGCCTTACAACGTAGTAATGTCTAACGTTGACGTACACGTAACGTCTTCATAAAAAATTAAAACTTTTGTTTGGAAACGGATTGGAATGGCACCTTAAACTTTATAATACAACATCAACTCATAAGGGTATCAAATAGGAACTTTCTAGAAAGAATCATTGAAATTGGGCCAGTGATTTAGGAAGAGATGCCTTCAAAGGCTTCATAGTAAAGGCACTGCCCTGCCACGCCTATAACTGAACCAATCAAAATTTTTCCCAAGAGTTTTTGGAATGTATCCCCCAAGATACATTCTAGATAGCAAATTTCTGTTGAAATTGACTCGATGTTTTGTGATGAGGTGTCGTTTTTAGATTTCTTAGTGAAAAGGGCCCCGTCCTGCCACGCCCATAAATATGGGCCAAACACAATTTTGTGAACACCTTTTTAAAATAGTCTACCGAAGAACATTCGAGCAAAATTTCTTTGTATTGCTTAGGAATAGTCCTAGATGTCGTTCAATAATTTCGAAGAAAAAGAAAGTTCGCCCCACAACGCCAATATTTATGGGCCAATCACGAACAAGTTTTTAAGAGGGCCATCCGTGGAAAATTCTGGCAAAATTTCATTGAAATTGGACGAGGGGTTTAGAAGGAGATGCCGTTCAAAGATAAAGTAATGTCAAAAGGTCCGTCTTGCCACGCCCATATTTTAGCCCAATCAGAATTTCGCGAACAATTCTTTTAAAGGGGTCACCCATGAAACAATCTGGGAAAGTTTCACTGGAATTAGCCCTGCAGTTCGGGGGGTATAATCGTTCAAGGATTTAAAAAAGCACCGCTCTGCCGTACTCATATCGATGGACCAATTAGAATTTCACGAAAAATCTTTAAACAGCGTCACCAAGGAACATTTTGGAAAGATTTTCATCGAAAAATGGTGCTTTAAGCCGTGTCACGTCCATATTTATTAGCCAATCAGAATTTCGCGAACAATATTTGAAAAAGGTATCACAAGGAACACTCTGGCAAACATATCATAAAACACTCATACTAATATTTTTCGTTTTCTTGGAAAAGGCAACTTTTGCCGAAATATTGAAATACTGAGTGATTTATTTAATGTTTATTCTATTCCATTCGGAAAAATTTTGTAATATTATATTGTAACCACTCTGGCAAAGTTTCAAATTGATCCAGTGGTTCAGGAGGAGAAGTTTCTAGATTGTTGACGACGGACGACGCATGTAGCGCACCGGATTGAATGTGGCCCCAAAAGCTCCCCTTTATCACGTTGTGCGCAGGTTGAGCTCAAAAGAGATCGGTCATAGGAAAGGTGATTCAGAAAGTTATTAAAGTGAAAGGGGTTTCGACTCTAGTCAGCCTGCGTAGTCTATGCACTATGTAACGGTTCATATATTTTTGTTTCCACTTATTGTCATCACTTTGGGGCCCTTCGCGCGATCTTTGGCGTTGGTGCGACAATCACATACCTTGGCCATATCTTTCTTGTTGTTGAAGATACCTTCTTGAAACATTGCCTGTGTGATCATCGTAAGTACAAATTTTATTCACAGGCGGCACACTTGTTGAATTTATTATGATACTCTGTACATGGAAAACAACAAAGTAGACTGAACTTTTTATTTGATAGAATGATATTTTTTCTGAAAAAAAAAACATGGTATTTCATCTTGATTTCTAGCAAAAGTTGAAAAGTATACATTATTTATTAAAGGGTATAAATTTCACCATGCGCTTGTATGTAAATATTGTGCGTAATAAAAGTTAAGCCTTAGCCAAAATGCCGTTCGAATGTTGGTTTTACTTTTTGGTGAGCATTTTTTTCTCAAAAAAAGAAAGATATATAGTGTGCTTACTGATACAAAAGGAAGGCTTGCAATAGTTAATCAAAACTTGAAGCTCGTTTTGTCAAAGAACATGTCCTACTTGACACCATTTTGATCTAAAACGTCCAGTTTTGTTTGTCTGAAAAGGATCTACGTCGCTTTTCGATCAGTTTAACAGTTTTCTTTCATACCGCGGCGACTGTACATAACACCTAACCACGAGTTTCATAGTTACGCACACCAAACCCCCTCATTCCGGCATTGTAAAAGGCTATGTACGAAAATTCAGAAGAGAGACTTCCTACAATGCATATCAGGAACAAACTTTGCGTAAAAATCTACATGCTGTTTTGAATAAAATGTATGTGCTTTAAATGCTGGTTTTGAAATTGTATAATTCTATTCGATGGGGGAATTAATCAAACTTATAATCTGCTGAAAGTGTTTTGTTCAGATCTTCCTCTGTATTAGTAAATTCCTTTTAAAGTGAGTACTAGTTCGACTGTTTTCGAGTAAATTCACAAACATAAGACAAAAGGAGCGAAGCTATATCCATATATTCAATAATGTCATTTGTTTCAAGTTGAGAATGCGCGGTATCTTTTTTGGGTGGTAAAGGTATTACTATCTCTCCAAAATATTTCAGTTGTATCAGATTTTATGTATCAGCTCTATATCTCCAAGGGGTTAAGAAAAAAGTCCGGAAAAATGGAATTTCCTGGTAACTTTCTAAGTCCAGCATCCATATCTTCCACAAAAATCAATGGACCGGAACCAAACTCGAACTTGTTCTGAAACCCATTGATGCGAACTCACATACCAAAAATCAGCTCTATATCTCCAATGATTATGAAAAAAAGTCCGGTAAACTGAAATTTCCTGGTAATTTTCTAAGTCCAGCATCTGAATCTTCCACAAAAATCAATGGACAGGAACCAACTCGAAATTGTTCTGTAACCCATTGATGCTTTCTCACATACCAAAAATCAGCTCTATATCTCCAAGGGTTCAGAAACAAAGTCCGGTAAACTGAAATTTCCTGTTAATTTCTAAGTCCAGCATCTGTATCTTCCACAAAAGTCAATTGACCAGAACAAAACTCGAACTTGTTCTGTAACCTATTGATGCAGACTCACATACCGAAAATCAGCCCAATATCTCCAAGGGTTAAGAAGAAAAGTCCGGAAAACTGAAATTTCCTGGTAATTTCTAAGTTCAGCATCTGTATCTTCCACAAAAAGCAATGGACCGGAACCAAACTTAAACTTGTTCTGTAACTCATTGATGCGGACTCACATACCAAAAGCCAGCTCTATATATCCAAGGGTTAAGAAAAAAGGTACGGAAAACTGAAATTCCGGACTGACAGACAGACGGACAGACGGAATGACGGTCAGACGGACGGAGTGCAAACCTATGATCCCCTTCGGCTTTCGCCGGTAGGGGACTAATAAATGTATGTTATAAGTTGTTATTTATAACAATTTATTAATATTATTTTTAGGTAAATACATTAAAACAAGAGGACCATCATGGTCCTAGATAGCTCACCTGAGTCTTTTTGACCCCTGGGACATCACAGGTTGCACCAGGGTGGAGCCCAAATATTATCTTAGGGTCTTGTTATGAACAAATTTGATAGAGGACTACTAGATGATGCTACATACAAAATATGAAAGCTGTCTGCTTTCTGGTTTCAATGAAGTTATTTTTAAAAATTATCACTTTTTGATTTTATCTAAAAAGGGATGCGCCCAAATATGACTCCATCTTCTGGATATGAACAAAATTAGTAAAGGTCCACTAGATAATGCTATATACAAAATAGGAAAGTTGTCTGCCTTCTGGTTTCAAAGAAGACTTTTTGAAGAATTTTGCCTTTTGGTTCTATGTAAAAAGGGTTGCGCCCACATCAAGCCAAAATTTAACCCCAGGTCTTGATATAAACAAACTTGGTAGATGTCCACTAGATGATACTACATACAAAATAGGAAAGTTGCCTGCCTTCTGGTTTCAGAGAAGATTTTTAAGAATTTCTCTTTGGTTCTCTGTAAAAAGGGTTGCACCCGGATGGAGCCCAAATATCACCCCAGGGTCTTGATATGAACAAACTTGGTAGAGGTCCACTAGATGATGCCACATACCAAATATGAAAGCTGTCTGCCTTCTGGTTTCAGAGAAGAAGATTTTTGAAGATTTTTCTTATTTTCATCCTTTTTGTTGAGGGTTTAGGGAGGTTTAAGGGTGGATTTCATTTATTTGAACAACTTTGGTAGAACTTAAACCAAGGAACATCCCAGCAAAGTTTCATCAAGATTGGCCCACTGGTTTAGGAGGAGAAGATGTTTAACGAAATAGTGGATGACAAACGACTGACGACAGACTTCGTTCTCAGGTGAGCTAATGAGTATTAAAAGAAAATTACAGCATAACCTCAGGATCGGATATGCAGTGGCTGAATAATTCAGATTAATTCCTATGCCTTGCCCGATAAACTTTTCCATCTCAAATCACCAACCATCTATTCTCTAAGACTGTAGTCAGTACCATAGTAAATATGCTACATATGAACATATTAGTCCCAGATATAAGTATCTCAGACGATACAATTTCTACTCTAAATGATGCTTTATCAAGTCATTGAGCCCTAAATTGGAGGGATTTTGTTTGTAATGGTTATATATGATAAAAAATTTCAAAAATGTGTCAATAGACACAGTCGTAATCTCGCTATGAAGGGTTCTTTGACTCGGTTGAAATTTTGCAAGTTAAATATGAAAACCAGAACAAGAGGCCCCAGATAGCCAGTATTGCTCCACTTGCACTAAGCTAAAATATAATCTAATTGTAGCAGATAAATATAAACTTTCCAAGAAGCCCCTTTATTCAACAACATGGAATAATATTTCCAAACAGATTAAATGTGCCCTTAGTCAAATAATAAGCAACATCTTATTTCACAAAAATCTATAAATAAATGTAGAACTTGTGATTACAAGAAATATTTCATCACAAAGGCCCCCTTTTCCATGTCGCAGCATCATATCACCAAGAGTCAAAGACAGTTGAGAGAGCATTTCCAAAGGATCATTCTTGTGCAGTTTGGTTGAACTCTGACCAGTAGATGAACCCTTTCTTTTTTTACAAAATTTTGACCTGTCCAAATTCAAAGGTTTTGCAGACGAAAATTTAAAGTGCATTTAATTTGAAAAATAACCATTCAGTAGGGTAGAAAATAGTGTGGAAAAGGAAGAAATTGCTTGTCAGAAGCAATTTCTTCTTTTTTCACAATGTTTTCTCAATCATAAAATGACAGGCACGTAAAAAGCAGGGATTAAACAGCAAAGGGTTAATAAAGAAATCTGAAAGAACACAGGATTATTCCTGTGAAGTATGATTTCTGATCAGTAGTTTAAGAGAAGATGTTTTCATATTTTATCCAATGGTACCATTTTTAGGTGATTTGACAGCCAATAGCAACTGTGTTATCAGCCTAATCAGAATTTAACAAAGAAAACTGAAAGAGCATGTTCCAAGTATCATTACTGTGAAATTTCATTGAATTCTGCCATGCAGTTTCAGATAAGATGTTTAATGAAAATCTTAACGAAAAGACGGACACACACCATTCTGTGGACGCCAGAGTTTGAAAATAGCCCCGCTATTGTCTAGAGGAAATATTCAAACTTCGTACTCCAGGGAAATTATAGACATTGTTACAAGGTTTCACAAAAAACTTCTTTTCCTTAAGATCTTCAAGTTACAAAAAGAGGATTGGGCTCCTGTAGACTGATAACTCAATACATTACCCACATAGTTAATAGGGTGTATGTGTGTCAGATGAAATAGTACAGACTGACATATGGATGGTCAGATTCAATATGCACATAAACCTCAATGTCATTGTGAAAGTTATGCCTGGTTGGTTATAGGTATACTTGAATACAAAACAAAACTTTACTGTAAGATAAAAGATTTTCTTTTTTCTGGCGGAAGATCAAAAGACATTGAACTATGTATTTGAAGGTACAATATTTTTAGTATTCTGGAACACTCATCATGTTACTCTTTCCTCAAAAATATATCTATAGGTACTATCCAAAACTGTGACCTCAAATCAGCTCAATTTTTCACTATACAAAAATTTTACTCTTGACTAATTAAATTTTTCTGGTTATTCCCACAAGTTTAGGTTTTAGGCAAATACCATGGGAGAAAAGAAGAATATGCTTGTCATTCCTCTACGCGTAGTGCTGCTTTCTCATTGTCATTGCTATAGAAATTAAAAGGTTCGGCAAAGGTTGGAACACAATTGGCATACAAAGAAAGATTTATCCAATTGTTCCTTTGCCCCTTTATGTTTCCTTCTTTCTCCAACCCTGAATACTCATCTCTACTTTTCAAAGTTTTATCATAAGCTTTAAAACTTTTTGTTGTTTTTATAATTTCACAGTGTGATAAACCATCATAAAAGACATTATTTCTTAAATAGAATTCTTTAGCTATCTAGAATATCAGTTAGAAAAAAAAAAATATGAAGCACATTACCAAAGATTTTCACTAAAAGTTTGGTTTATCATATAATGAATGGGAAATTTTAGTGCACAGCAAGCATTTTGTCCTCTATTCTCATTTTAAGACATCAAAAACCGTAAAATAATAGTTTTACACTCATCAAAGCACTATGTGTACATTACAGTAAACAATCATGTTTGTGTTTCAATAAAAAACCATGTGATTTCCATATGAAAATACTGTATATGATTAACAAAATGTGTTTGTGAAACACAAATGCCCCCAAAACAACATTTTTTTTATAAAATTAGACCGTGACAGATGATCTTGACCTTGTTACATGACCTTGACCTTGGTACCAGCAGATGCATATCAATCAGATCTATCATCATACCAAATATGAGCATTGTATGTTGAATAGCCTTGAAGTCATTGACAATGTTAAGTTTTTTGGTTAAGTTTTGCAGACAGGCAGACAGACATAAAGACAGACAACGGTAAAACAATATGCCCGAGATCTTTTGATATGGGGGGCATGAAAATGTCTATTAAAGCAATAATGAGATGTGCTTGTGAATTTTCAGAAGTTTAACCTTGTTTATTGCCCTTCACAGATGACCTTGACAATGAAATATAAAGATTTGTATAAGGGAAACCTTTAGATCAAATATTAGCCTTGTAGACAAATAATGTGTAAGTTAAAGCAAAATATTTAGTTTTTTTTTTTTTTGAGAATAAAGTTTTAAATCTTAACTCTACATATCATAAAAGCATTGCAACTCTATCTCTGTTGAAATCAAAAAGGAATATTTAGTTCATGGATTAAAATTCCAAAGAACAACAAACAGATAGACAGACAAAGGGACAAATAAGATCTATCATGAATTTTTGTTCAGACGAGCCTTGGTGACCTTTATAACTTTTCTATTCTATACTAGGTTAAGATAAGCTTGTCTCATAGCTGTTGTGTATGTTAGAACCCATTTTTGGAAAGCATCGATGATAAAAGAAAGATAAAAAGCATTGCGATGACTCAGTGCGAAACAGTTGTAACTCCCTATATGTTTACAGGGAGTTACAACTGTTTCACGCTGAGCCATCCATTGGATGAAGTTGACATCATTTAGAATCTTACATATATGTAAGACAAAGATAAGATCTGATAATTGTTTGTTATAGAAGAAAAGGGAAGCTATGTAAGTTTTGTTTGTTTGTTTATTTGTTTGTTTTACACCTCTTTCGACAATCTTTCAGCTATATCGCGGCAGCTGGAGCACCTAACAACAGACTCCTGGTATTCCTCTCACCAGTACTACCACCACACCAACTATCTAGAATATCCAACAAAGGTCTATGTTTATCAACCCCTTAGTGGTAGACAAACAGTCGAAAAGAATGAGTGCCCCCGTAGGGGATCGAAGACCTCTAGAATGAAAGATATGGCCATCTTATGATGCAGGTGTGTTAAGGACTTTCCTGCTTACTTTATGACTTCTTTTGTTGTTGTTGTGGATTATGGTTGTATACACTTCTGTTTTCTGCCATCAGAAGTAAGAACACTCCATATCAAGTGAAACTGCCCATTGTACAATGGTTGCCAAAAAGTCTATTGAGCATGTGAAAAATAATGTATCAAATGTCCTAATATCAGGCCTGCTTTCAGGATTACAAAACAGTTGGCTAATTTACCCAAACTTGCATGCAAGTGCACATGCAAAGCGGGGCTACTGTTTTGTCTTCCTGAACAGACCACAAGGCTGGAGTCAACCAGGTACACATCCATTATGTTTGAAATTAAATATTCAAATAGGGGTATTTGACTCCCCTCCTTCGTTTTTTGAAAATTTAGACATTGATACATAATGATGGCTCAGCATGGAACAGTTGTAACTGCCTATATGTATATAGGCAGTTACAACTGTATGAGCTGGGTCATTGATTTGCTTTAATAAGCTGTAGAAACAACGTTCTGATCACAAAAAAACAATATTTTTTTCAACTTGGGCAATATGCATATTCATTACACATATGAATATTGCGTGCAATGGACTTTACACACCCCTGTTCACTGTTGTTTAATATGCCTCTTGGCACAAAGAATGTCATTAATAAATATTCCAAATTAAAAACTAACAACACAAGAAACAAAGCCGTTTTCAGCTGTTTGAACTTGACGGTTTTTGACTTTCGTCTCTGTCGTCAGAATTTCCTGGAGAATCTAAACCACTATCAAGTACATCGTCTTTACCATTTGATTTTTTATCTGTTTCAAATTCGAAGTTCTGAAAAAATAATATAAAGAATGTTAGTAAAAAGTATCTACTAAAAGGATGTTATTTACTTCAATCCTTATTCCAGTTTTTTTTAAGGTTTTTAAGTTGGATAATAAAATCTTTTAGAAGAGCCAAATTGTTTACCTTTGTCAGTCTGCAATCAGTGTGCAGGCCTATCAAGTTTAGACATTTAACATTTTTCAAATCTTCTGAATTTAGAATTACCATACAAGGTCACTATCTTAACTTGTAAAACAGTCACTGGTTAACCTCTGCTGTTAAACAAGAGGGCCATAGTGGCCCTTAATCGCTCACCTGAATTAACAATCTAAAAAGTTTTTCTAAGATTTGACCCTATGATGTTTTGTTTTTGACCACACTTGACCCAATTTCTAAACTTGTATGCGATTTCATCAAGATAATCATTCTGACCAATTTTTTGGTTGATTGGGCTAAAAATATGGCCTCTAGAGTGTCCACAAGGTTTTTCTAAGATTTGACCCCGTGACCTAGGTTTTGACCCCACTTGACCCAATTTCAAACCTGTCCGAGATTTCATCAAGATAATCATTCTGACCAATTTTTAGGTTTATTGGGCTTAAAATATGGCCTCTAGAGTGTCCACAAGGTTTTTCTAAGATTTTACCCTGTGACCCAGTTTTTGACCCCACTTGACCCAATTTCGAACTTGTCCGAGATTTCATCAAGATAATCATTCTGACCAATTTTCAGGTTGATTGGGCTAAAAATATGGCTTCTAGGGTGTCCACAAGGTTTTTCTAAGATTTGACCCCGTGACCTAGTTTTTGGTTTCACTTGACCCAATTTTGAACTTGTCCGATATTTCATCAAGATAATCATTCTGACCAATTTTCAGGTTGATTGGGCTAGAGTATCTAGAGTATCCACAAGTTTTTTCTAAGATTTGATCCCGTTACCTAGTTTTTGACCCCACTTGACCCAATTTAGAACTTGTCCGAGATTTCATCAAGATAATCATTCTGACCAATTTTCAGGTTGATTGGGCTAAAAATATGGCGTCTAGAGTGTCCACAAGGTTTTTCTAAGATTTGACCCCGTGACCTAGGTTTTGACCCCACTTGACCCAATTTAGAACTTGTCCGAGATTTCATCAAGATTATCATTCTGACCAATTTTCAGGTTGATTGGGCTAAAAATATGGCCTCTAGAGTGTCCACAAGGTTTTTCTTAGATTTGACCCCGTGACCTAGGTTTTGACCCCACTTGACCCAATTTCAAACCTGTCCGAGATTTCATCAAGATAATCATTCTGACCAATTTTCAGTTTGATTGGGCTCAAAATATGGCCTCTAGAGTGTCCACAAGGTTTTTCTAAGATTTGACCCTGTGACCCAGTTTTTGACCCCACTTGACCCACTTTCGAACTTGTCCGAGATTTCATCAAGATAATGATTCTGACCAATTTTCAGGTTGATTGGGCTAAAAATATGGCCTCTAGAGTGTCCACAAGGTAAATGTTGACAACGCACGATGGACAACGGACGACAGACATCAAGTTACCCAAAAAGCTCACCTTGAGCACTTCGTGCTCAGGTGAGCGAAAAAGCTGTTAAAGTAAAATGAATGATGGCGTTATTTGGCACAAAATGTCACATATAAAGTCCAAAAGATAAAGATGTCACACATTCTCGCCCAAACAATCAAGATATGCATAATTCTGTGCTAAAACAACCCAAATGTGCATTAAGTCCTGCCCAAACAATCAAAGTGTACATGAATTCCTGGCCAAACAATCAAAGTGTGCATGAATTCCTGACAAATAATCAAAATGTGCATGAAATTCAGCCCAATCAATCAAAGTGTGCATGAATTCCTGCCCAAACAATCAAAGTGTGCATGAATTCCTGACAAATAATCAAAATGTGCATGAAATTCAGCCCAATCAATCAAAGTGTGCATGAATTCCTGCCCAAACAATCAAAGTGTGCATGAATTCCTGCCCCAACAATCAAAGTGTGCATGAATTCCTGACAAAATAATCAAAATGTTCAAGAAAATTCAGCCCATACAATCAAATTGAACATGAATTACTGTGCAAGAATTTCAGTCCAGATAATTAGAATGAACATGAGTTCCTGGCCAAACAATCAGAATGTGCAAATATTTACCAAATGATTTCATTAAATGTTCATGCTTTGAAGTACTAGATAAAAGGGAAAAATCTCAATGAACTCATGCATTCTGATTGGCTGAAAAATTAGTTTTATTTCTCAATGAAAACAATTTTGAGTATAAAGTATTTTTGTAAGCTCTTACAAAAAGTAGTCATGTAAGAAATCTGTTTCTTAACAGAAAATTCTTCTACATTTTTACTTCATAATATAAAATTATAAGATACAAAAAGGGTATCTGTGGGTTTCATGGAGGAACAAAACTAACAAGATGTGTTTGCGAAACACTAATGCCCCCGGAACAGCATTTCTTTTCAAAGTTTGACCTTGACAGATGACCTTGACCTTGTCACATGACCTTGACTTTGGTACCAGCGGATGCAGATCATTGAGATCTATCATCATGCCAAATATTAGCTTTGTATCTTGAATAAGCTTGAAGATATTGGCAAGGTTAAGTTTTCGGACAGACAGACGGACAGACAGACAGACAGACAGACAGACAGACAGACGGACACAAGTAAAACAATATGCCCCCGATCTCTCGATACGGGGGAATAAAAATCTAATCAATCTCATGTATGAATTTGATTCGCATATTCATACAGTGTGATTAAGTTTTTTACAAGGTTTTGGAATGACACCGACGAAATATTATTTGATTCTCTTGAAACTAAAGCAATCCATTTGCTTAGACATTCCAATCAGTCTGGGTCAATGTTTCATACCTCCATAAAATCAGTAAATACTCTCTTCCTCTCTTGAAAGAAATCTCTCTCAATTTAGATAAGTCTAAAATTCTGAAAGCAGGAAAGGTTAGTCCCTTCTCATGCTGTACACTGCATTTTCCTTCTATACCTAAAGCTTTGGCAGACAGTATAGACCAGCTGTACAGAAAAGAGGGAGTAATGCCATTGAATTGAAACCCTATGTAGTGGGTACTCATTTGAATCATCTTGATGAGACGATTCCAATGAGTACCCACAACATGGGATTTGTGCTGGTATAGTTGAAATGATCTTATTGATATCCAAATTACCCCCTGTATCTGTAGGTCTGATAGGCGTAGATCAGCCTGTAAAGACATGCAGTCTGATCATAGATAGTTTCCTACTTAATTATTTCGGAAAAAAAACATTGACCCAGACTGATTGGAATATTGAAGCAAATTGATTGCTTTAGTTTCAAGAGAATCAAATAATATTTTGTCGGGGTCATTCCAAAACTTTGTAAAAACAGCTTAATTCAAGCTGTAGTTATGAGATTTTAGAATTATAATGATGATTTGTTGACTTCATCATCCATACAAGATTCTTCCTTGTGAAATTCAATAACAACAGAGATATGTCCCAAGTTTAAAGTATGTCCAGCCAATGCCTCTGCCAATGCATGACACCAAGGTGATCACGATACCTGGGATTATCTCCCAAAACAGTCTGCCTAAAAATCCAAATTACGCAGGAAACAGTTAGAAAATTATACAGTACCTCTAATTCTCTCATAACCTCATCCATAAAGTCTGTACTGTCATTTTTATACGCCACAGCTGCTCGTATTGCGTCATTAAACATCTGCAATAACAACTTGGATCTTTTAACCCTTGTCATGCTGAACCTAGAATATTCCTGCTTTGGCAGGAGCTATAGACAAACATCAGCCTGCACATTATGTGCAGTCTGATGTTAGTCTACACCACCTGTTTGTCACTTTCAAACCAGAATTGTCAATAGATCTAGTTTTTCAAATAAAAATTGACCTCCAGTTGGTACTTTCAGTGCTTTTTGTCCTTCGATTTTGATGAAAATTTTTAGCCAAAATTTATACAGCATGATAAGGGTTAAGACACTAATGGCCCAATAAGTTAAACTCTGTATAACATGAGCATCCCCTAGCTGTGCCTTTGCTTGGCTGATGGGTGCTGGGATAGTGGTTAAAAAATCTAAGTTGAAAAAGTATTTTGAAGTATTGCATGGCAATACCAAGTCCCTTACCAGCTTTATATATATCCCTATGTCAAAAGACTGGAACCAAACTCAAACTTGTTCTGTAACACATTGATGCAGACTAGGGGACTAAAAATCAGCCCAATACCTCCAAGGATTAAGAAAAAAAGTTCGGAAAACTAAATTCTGGTAATTTTCTTAGTCCAGCATCCATATCTTCCACAAAAATCAATGGACCGGAACCAAACTCGAACTTGTTCTGTAACTCATTAATGCAGGCTCACATACTAAAAATCAGCTCAATATCACCTAGTGTTAAGAAAAACAGTCTGGAAAAGTGATATGTCCGGACTGACAGACCAACGGATGGACAGACAGACGGACGGAGTGCAAACCTATAGTGCCTTTTGCCTTTCGCCGGTAGGGGACTAAAAAGGGGCATAATTCACACAAAATTCATATTTAGTAATACCCCTTGATAGTATTTGTTGTTTTTTGTTTGTTTCTTTGCAGTTTTATCATGGCTTCCTGCTGTTTCTTATACTAGTACAATCACAACATTCTTTTGAGTCAGCAGCTGCCCATCTCATTAAGGCATACTATGTATCATTAATCCTTTGATGGGAGACAATTGTTGCTTGTCAGTTGTCACAATAACATTGTTCATTGTCAGATGAAAGTTGGCCAACCAATGATTTGAACTGACAATCTTGGGGTCATATCTCTGGTATTGCGGTCATAATAGGCTCTGGTCATGGTATCATTTCTTAAACTTTGTACCAAAAATCATGAGTTATATTGATATTCAGACATCTTTTTGTATAACTCTGAAGAGTTTCGTCTTACACTTACAGAAGGAGATATCAAAGGGATTTGAACTAGATAAAAATGTAAAGACCCTCTATCATGCCATACTAAGTTTCAAGCTGCTGTGTTTAATATTTGCTGATGAAAAGAAAAGACAATGCCCAATTTTACCATATGTCTGAAAGTACAAAAATTTACAAGAAGAGGGAATAGATGGCTAGAATCGCTCCAGTTGAACTAAATGGCTAGCAATTTATGAAAATTTATATATAAATTGCCTTAAAAGTATAAAGCTAAGATAAAATCTATTCATAAACAGATTATCATTGGTTAATGCATAAAATAAAAAAGAGACTTATGTAAACAAACAATTTTACATGAAAGTCAATTTTTCCATGATGAAGAATAATAATTCCAAGCAGCTTTAAAGAGTGCATAGTGACATGATAAGTAATATTTTGTCAAAGTTTCATGTTATCTGTCAATGGATGTACAGGTTATGGAAACAAGAAATGTTACATCACAACGGCCCTTTTTAAAGGCATAGCAACAAATCACCAAGAAAGAAATTGTAGAGAGGTCTATCCAAAGGACAATTCTGACAACAATCATTTGTATCTAACAATTAATTTTCTGAGCAGAAGATTTTTTTCTATATTTCACTATACGGCACTTTTTTTTTAGCCAACACAACTGCAACCATACTTTTTGCCAATCTTAATTTCGGGTAGAAGTCTAAGAGAGTATGTTTTCAGGTTCATTTGGTTGAATTTTTATCTCACCATATGGGGTACCTTAATCTTTTATTAATCCATCCCCTTCGACTTATTTTATTAGACAAACCAGGATTGAACAAAGGAATTTAAAGGGCCATGTCCTGATTATCATACCTGTTAAGGAAACAACCAAATCTGAAAGATAATGTCCTGATAAGCATTCCTATGAAATTTGAATGAATTTTAAAAGTTTCAGAGAAGAAGATTCTCTCTGATTCTCCATACATTGCCATCTTGAGTATATGAAGTTTGGTTGAATTCTGATCAGTGAGTTCAGAAGAAGATATAGAGGATAATTGTTTGTTTCAGTATAAGATCGATTTATATTTCATTGAGTGAACAACAAAAGCTTTATTTTCAAGAGTGGCATAGCCACAAGTGAGAAATATAGCTTTTGTTGTTCACGAAATGAAATATTAATCAATCTTACTCGAAAAATAAGCAATTATTCTATTTTTTATCGCAAAAATGAGACAATTTTTTTTCGATGGCTCAGTGCGAAACAGTTGTAACTCCATATAAACATATAGGGAGTTACAACTGTTTCCCGCTGAGCCATGGAAATGTGAAATTTCTAGAACATATTTTCTTAATGTCCCCCATTGCTGACATCAGAAAGGATGAAATGCACAAAAGCAGGGATATTTTTTGATAATTTTACTGCTTTTACGGTGAGAATATCAAGTGATAATCTATCGTTATTTCTCAATAAACCACCGAAAAGCATTAAAGAATCTTTTATATTTCACCATATGGCTCCATTTTTGGGTGATGCTACAGCACAGAGCAACTTAGTTATCAGCCAGATAAGGATTAAATGAAGGAATCTGAAAGATCATGTCCAAAGCATCATTCCCGTGAAGTTTGGTTGATGTCAACTCAATAGTTACAAGAAAATGATAAGAAGATGTAAATGTTAACGGACGCACAGACACATACAAGTCAACTTGGAGGCAACTAGCTTTGTGACAATAATATAGACCTGCATCGATAATCATTTTCCTTGATACTAACTTGCTAAGATGAAGTTAAGCAACAAAGTTAATTTCGTGCTTCTGAAAGGGCATATACAGTTAACCTTCAATAGGTCGAACACCTTGGGGACTTGATAATTTATTCAAGAGATCGAATTAGAATATGGGAATGCACCACATCCGGTATTACATCGTATCCGAATATACATATACTTGTTTGGTTCTTCAATTTCACTTTTTAATTCACTGGTTTTTAGGTTTCTAACGACTAATCCGCGGGATTTGTGTTTGAAAATGAATAAAGAAAAAAAAAATGAAATAATATTTGACTATAGAGTCTTATTGTTGCATTCCCTTTGTTTACAAAAAGGCTATAGTCTTATCATTCCTGTCACATATGCGGCCTCAATTGCAAGTGAAAAATTAATTAAAGTCCCATTTAAACACCATTCAAATGTTAAATGTTTGTCGAGAATATAAATTTACATGAGTCTTTGAGAAAATGTAGATCCATCAACATTTATGACCCCAATTTCTACACGAGTCACTCGTTCGGACCCTTCTTGTCATACTTTCAAGCAGACGTTACGTATTTGTATGTTTTTTTACATCGCTAAGTTAATTAGTCGCGCAAATATCAATAAGAGAGGATATATAGTAATGAATGTAAACAGCAGATGACCAAACAACAACTTAATTCAATAAAATAAAACAACATATTTTTCACGCAATTGGTAATTATGACACACAGTGCGTAATTGACAATAAGGTATCAAAAAAGGATCAAGTGTTCAAAAGTGTGAAAATCACCTGAATATGACATCTTGTTATTAGCGATAGGCCCTTTGTTAGAATTTTTCCAGGTGAAATATAAAGCATTTTTAACTACCTGACTGTAGAATGTGTTCAAGAGTTCAACCTTCCTGGTGTAAAAGTTTTCGGAGATTGAACACTATGAATTAATGAGTGAAATCTGCCGGGACTGAGATTCTTGTTTGAATTTTCCCTAGTGTTCGAGAGTACCCCTCTTCGAGAGACCAAAGTTTGACTGTACAAGCTTTCATCCATTAATTGATTTCCTAGGGACCAAAACTGCCATTGAAGGGGTCAAAACAAAAAATAAGTGAATAATTATTAGATATAACTTTGTTTTGCTGATTGACTTCTGTAATTTTCGTCGTTATATCTTTATAGAAATTCATATGAAATATATACCTCCATTATTTTAAACAAGGTGGCAAATTGTCGCAACATACGCCTGTTACACTGCTGGATTTCTTTGCATAGAAAACAACAAAAGGGAATTAATTAAAAAAGCTAGGTGGAGTAACAGTTCTTGAGCACTGCAGACCCTGAGTGGAACATAAATGCCAAGTTTCAAATCAATCAGACCTAAGGTGACAGACCTGACATAGAAGTGGATGCCCTCGACGTGATCATTTCGTGATCGTCTTTTGACAGGCGTATAAAAAACTCTCTTCATCTCTTGGGTGTGTTAGAAAAAATAAACAATATACAAACCTTAACTACATTGGTCCCGTCTGAGGCTGACACAAAATAAAATGGCATTTTATGTTTCTTGGCAAAACCAAAACTCTTCTTTGTTACACTATAATCAACTGAAAGAAATCAAAATTAAGGGCTGAGTATGATACTATTGAGAGCTATTTAGTGCCTGTACTTTATAGACACTTACAATTGTTTTGCAATGACCCATCAAAAATGTATATGTGACCCTTCACTCAAAAAGGGACCTTCTGGGTAATGCACAAAGTATGGAACCTATTTAGACTGAGGTGATGCAAAGACTGACTAGGTGTGACATTTTTCACACTATGCTAATTTTCTGAATTAAGAATAATCATTCTACCTACAGTGAAAGAATTTTTGAAATGCAACCTCTGGATAGCCTTAGCTGGATGCAATCTCTTTATCGAATATTCATGTAACAGAGTTCCCAGATGGTCCCTTTTCACGTCACGAGTCACATATCTATAGTGAAACAAAATAGTTCAAAAATAGCCAATAACATGACACAGTTTCTTATGTATTATCCTTAAAGGAAGAATTTGGACCTGGACCCCATGTTTGTTTGCACAATATGTTATGTCATGGATTTATTTCATTCATACGGGTTTATTACTACTCTCAACATATAGTTGCAGTTTATTGCTTATGCACCTACCCATACTACCTTATACATAGCTCTAGCAGACAGAATGGACTAAGACTAGCCTGCAAAGACATACAGCCTGATCCTAGCAACAACTGTCTGCTTTCTACAAACTTATTGTTCGGGATACATAAGTCAGATTGGTTTATATATGGGTAATTTGTTTAAAACAGCCCTGTGTTCAGGATGATAAAACAGTGCAAACAGTTTGCCAATTATACCCTGCTTTGCATTTAAGTGCACATGCAAAGTGGGGTATAATTGGAAATCTGTTAGCACCGTTTTGTGATCCTGAATGCAGGGTAGAATACAAACACATAGAAGTTATAGTGATTAATTTTGCACCTGAAAACAAGATGATGTCATCAGTAATTAATGGGTCTGTTTGAATTAAAATCCGGGTTTAATGTGTCGAGATTTTAATATTTTTATGGCGTTGACTCAAAAAGCATCCAGTAAAAATCCCCTTAGAAATTTTAGAAATCGGCCTAAAACTTAAAGAAAACAAGATGTATTCTCCCAGAAATGTCATTTTTTAGAAGTTTTACCTAAAGCCAATAACAAGCATTGTAAAGTATTGTAGTCATGCAAAAAATATTGAGAAACAGTTTGAACTTTTGCAAACATAAAGACAGACACCAGTTGAACCAGATCATTTCATTCATTTGATGCATAAAAAAATCTTACCATCAATTTTATTCCCACAATTTAAACAAGGTATTTCTGGCCTATATTCCCTTAATTCCTGTAACCATAGCGGTAAATTTTTATATGTAATTTTTCTAGTTGTGTCGAATACCTGAAATTAAACATAGGATAAGAATCATCAAGTGAATAATTTTTTAATTTTTTGTGGTGTCCGTGGTCTAGAGGTAGAGCATCGGCCTCTTGATCGAAAGGTCCTGAGTTTGGTTCCCAGGAGGGGCTACTGATCTTGGTGCTTTCATTGGCCCACACATTTGGCATGAGTACTGGTGAATTTTCCAGGAAGCAGAATCAAAAGGGATAAATATAAGTTGTAAGAACTTGTTTCCCAATCGATGTAAAATAAATAGGTTTAAACCAAGTAAATAATTTGAAAATATGCAATCATCATCTTTTAAATGATGTATAGAGAATAACATGTAAGTGTCTTTAAATATCAATCTTATCTGGTCTTCGCTGTTAGAAATTATCATTGATAAGCAAAGCCTCAGCTAATCCTCGTCATAATAATTTCCCATAGCTGAGACTAGATAAGATTGATATTGAAAGACACTAAAATATTTTTCTATTTATGAGTGCAATCATTTTTCAGGGCTCAAATTTTATGAAACCTTTAAGAACAAGGAAATAATTGAAAGGGGTTCTGGTTTAGATTATGACTAAGCAAATAGTTTCTAAAGTGGATAGCCAGATAATACACACTTTGCTGCATGACAAATATATACATGTATAAGATAATACGCACTTTGCGGCATGACAAATATATAACTTAACATGTACTTAGTGTATTGTATGAAAACAAATGTGACCTGTCACTCAAAAAGAGACCATCTGGGAACTTTGTAAAATGAATAATTAAAAAAGAGATTGGGTCCAGCATTGGTCAATCAGAGGTTGCATTCCAAAAATTCTTTCACTGGAAGGTAGATTGAACATTCTAGATTCCCAAAATAAGCCCATTGCGGAAAGTTTCGACCATAGTCAGTCTGCGAAAATCACGCAGTCTGGCTAGGGTCAACACTATATGCACCACCCAGATGGTCCCTTTTTGCCTGACGGGTCACAAATACTAACAAGGTTGGGGAATCGATAATTGTCGAGGCTCTGCCAAGACTATTATAAATTTCCACCACAATTAACATATTTTTTCATACAATTTGTATTATATTTATCTTATAACCTCTATTTGCCTTGTTTTATGCAAGTTTCTAAAAATAACTCAAAACTATTTTCATTATGGAATAAAACCAACTTTTCAGAACGCACAAATCATAATCTACACAACTTTAATTAAACAAGAGAAGTTGTAAAGCATATTTAACCCCCATAAAAGCAGGTCAATGGCCTTTTTCAATCAACAAAAGGCAATTACTCACAAAATATGATGAGTAGGGTTATGGTTCTTGTGCACTGTGAAGTTTAATGATTCTAGCTTGCATACTTCTTTAGATATGCTCCGGATAAAAAAAGGTCTACAGACAAACGGGCAGACCAACTGACCCACCAACAAGTGCAAAGCATTATATGTGACATAATGTCATGCCGCCAATGCTTTCCGAGTTAACGTACAAATGAGATATCACCTGTTTGTCTGGATTCTTAGGAAACACCCCAATTATCCGACAATATAATTATTGTCATTTACCCAAATTTCTAATCAAATTCTCTGAAATAACCATGCTTATTACATATATCCCCTCTTTTTCAAAGGTTGCATAATTATGTAATAGTACAAATGCAGCACTTACTAATATACAAGCATGTGCCTGATGATAATATGATGGATGCATGTTGTTAAATCTTTCTTGTCCTGCCGTATCCCAGAAATCTGAAAATGCAAACAAATCAAATAGAGGATATTGAATGAGTGGTCATTCAATACTGAATTTATTAAACGAGTCATCTATAAACAGGTAAAAACGAGGCTGTGCTGAGTTTTTATCTGTTTTAGATGACGAGTTTAACAATTTCTGTATTTCATGAGCACAAATTTTATATTCTGTTTATAATATGACCCGAATTTTACAGCAAAATCGTCAAAATTCTTGAAATTCAACGTTTCAATTTTCCGCAAAACTTATAGCGCCGTTTCAAAATGATGTCACAAAACATAGATTATGACGTCATTTTCATGGTTACAATATAGCGATGCTATTCGTTCTGAGCTCATTTGCATAGTTATTCCACTAGTGAAATAACACCTGTGTAATATCAAAAATATTCAACGGGATTATTTCACTCTGGCGACGTCGGTCATATTATAATTACAATTATTTTACAATGGCTAAGCATGAAACAGTTGTAACTGCCTATAATGTTTATAGGCAGTTACAACTGTTTTGCCATGAGCCACTGGACCATGTATTGTAGTTTTTAGAACAATTGTTATTCCCTCCTCAAAGGAAAATGTATTTGCGACCTGTCAAGGGTTCATCTGGGAAGCGTTTTAAGTGTTGACGCGAGTCAGAATAAATGGATGGCAGGCTGACTAGGATTGAAGCTTTGTTCACTCAGCTGATTTTTTTTTTTCTAGAATGATCATTCTACCTCCCTGTAAAGATTTCTTTTTAAATGAGATCTCTGGTTAACCTCATTAAAGCCAATCTCTATTTTGAATATTTATTTCATGGAATTTTCTTATGTTTTTTTTCTCCTGATTGGTCCCATATAATTATATTATAAACTGATAAAAAAAAAAAAAATCTCAATTTAAACAATCTATTCACATATACACATGTACCTTGATGGCTCAATTTCAATAAGTCTGACATAACTGGTAAATCAAACATTTGGTTTTTCCTGTATGACACATGATTTTTCCAACTTTTATTTCTTTTCCTGGCTTTCCATACTATCTAAAACTCAGACTTTTTACAATCACTTACTTACAGCTGAAATCTGGAAGTTTCTGTAAAATCCACAGACCATACCTATAAATCAAATCATTAAACCCCCACCAATACTACAAAAGTTTGGACTGGTAAAAGAAGCTCTAGAAAACAGTTTAAGAATGGTGGAATTCGTAACCTCCCCCACCTCTTCATTGCCTTTTCTTTAGAAGAATTGATGAAAAGCAGAAATTTCTTACAAGATGCAATTTTTTAATATCTTTAATGTTTTCATCACTCTTATTTTGTCTTGTGGGTGCAGGGCTCATGCTAGTGTTTGAAATTTTGGAGATATTGACTCTTTAATCATGAAATTCTGGGGGTCAAAACTCATTTCAAAGGGGAGGAAACAAATGAAAGGGCAAACTGTGAGTAGAATTTTACAGGTTTCAATGTGAATTGACATTTTCTTGTAATATTATCGTAATGACCACCTTGGGAGAAATTTCTAAGATATTTTTGAGGGTCAAAACCCTGTTTAAAGGGTCAAACACAAGCCCTGTGGGTTTCAAAAAGATTAATTGTGTAGGAATGGGTTAAACAGAAAGTTAAATGGTAACATCTCTCCACGGATCATGCTAATGTCCTTAACCATTTAGTTCAGGGGGTCAAAACTAATTTCTACAGGGTCAAAACCAGAGAAAATGCAAAATATCATTCAAATTTTGCTGGTTTCAGTGTCAATTGACCTTCTTAATAAAGATATGAATAATCAATTAATCTTTGGAATTCTAAATTTAGTATAGAATATACACCATTGAAAATTAAAGTGAAACAAACCTGTTTTGGCCCTTAGGATTTTCTATAAAGGGGGTCATTTTGACCCCTAATTTAATCCCCTTAGGAGAATTTTTTTCAGATTTTTGATGGTCAAAACCCTGGTTAAAGGGTCAAACACAAACCCTGATCTATCATTGTTCACCGTTAGTTTAAACAAAATTCTGATGATGGACAACATACATTATGGCAGCAACTTATTTTGATAAAAGAAAAGGTCCACTTACCCACTAGCACTTTGGTTCCATTTACCTCTGTTTTATAGTTAAATAATGTGAGAGCGTATGTAGACAATTGTTGAGGTTTACTTTGTCTGAGTTAAGGAAACTTCATTATTTATAATTTTGTAGAAGATATTTTCTTTAAGTTTTCTAAACCAGAGGCTTTTACTAGCCTAAAATCATTGAATTTAAGAGTTAATAAAAATCAATCAAAGAAAATCAATGAATGATCCATCTTGTTTAAAGTTTCGAAGCAATAGCTTAAGGAGTGAAAGATTTATGATAATCTCAAAAAGTTCCTAGAATCAAAGCATTTTAAGAAGGGTTTTTCTTAGTAACAAGATGTGTTTGTGAAACAGCATTTTTTATCAAAGTTTGACCTTGACAGATGACCTTGACCTTGTCACATGACCTTGACTTTGGTACCAGTGGATGCGGATCATTGAGATCTATCATCATGCCAAATATTAGCCTTGTCTCTTGAATAGGCTTGAAGATATTGGCAATGTTAAGTTTTTTGGTTAACTTTTGCAGACAGACAGACAGACAGACAGACAGACAGACAGACAGACAAATGGACGGACGGACAGACAGACAGAAAACGGTAAAACAATATGCCCTGATCTATCGATGCGGGGGCATAAAAAATGTAGGGGTGCTTCTTTTAAGGAGGGTGCTATTATTAGAAGAAATAAGGTAGAATGATTGCACATAAAAGCTTAAAAGAACATTACATAAACAACCAATTGACCGGAGAGCCCCTTTTCAAGTAGTCACTGGTTTATATCAGTATAATAGGGTTTACGGGGCAGATATTTAAGGGCACATAATGTTTGCAAAGGAATTGAAAAACAGTACAAGAATACTATCCATCCATTAGAAATCGCTCAACCAACCTGAAATAAAGAGGAAAGGCATTTTGAATAAATCACGAATTATTGCTTTTAAAAATTATAATTTTCTCACATCAAGCAAGAAAGAACCATATTCTGTGTGCCAAATTCATAGTTAAAACAGATTTTCTGAATTTTGAATGATCATTGATTGATTCAATTGAGTTTTACACCGCTTTCAACATTTTTTCAGTTATATTTCAGTGGCTGGAGCATCTAACAATAGATTCCTGGTATTTCTCTCACCAGTATCACAGTAGCATCACATCCTTTCCCGGCCTCCAGCTGATATCTCGCATAGGTCTAGGATTATCAACCCATTTGTGAGAGACAAATAGTCAGTAAGAATGAGTGCCTCCATCAGGGATCGAACTTGGGACCTCCAGATTGACAGTCCGACGCACTACCAACTGCGCTATGACGGCTCCTTGAATGATCATTGTACCTTCTATATACATATTAGTATAGAAATATGGCCTCAGGTTGACTACTGCTGGATCTATATGCATGTAAACTTCAAAAAAAAAAAAAAATTCTAAACAGTACCCACATGGCTCCTTTGTGCATGATCTGTCACATTCTTTTTAACTTCTTTCATAATCTTTCTGCAGGTAATGTGTTATTTGCTAAGTTTGAGATATGGTGGAGTGCAAATTATGAATTAATTATTCCTTGTCATGCTTAATCGAAAATATTCCTGATTTGGTAGGTGGTATAGACAAAGATCAGCCTGCACATATGTGCAGTCTGATCAAAGTCAAAACCACCTGACTTTCTTTTTTTAAATCTAGAGAAGTTTTAATATCTTTTGTTTAAAAGGATTTCTCACAGTAACTGCATAATGTATCTTGCAAATTTTTAATTTTGACCTGACCAGACTAAAAATTACTAGACTGAGAAGAAAAACACATTGTTTGCTACAGTGGCTATATTTTGCCAATTTCTTAAGCCTGCTTTCATGTGCAATTTATTGGATGAGCAAGATTTTTCTCTGACAAGTCAGTCACAATAGTAGTTTTTTGTGAAGTCTGAATTCAAATAAATTTAAATAAAAATTCATTAAACCCAATAATTGTCATGAATTCAGGATTAATTTGGTAATAGTTAGGTTTAATTTGGTTATCATTGAATAATTTGGTAATTCCATGGACCAGAAAAGAGGATAATACGTTTTCTTGTCATAAAACATAAAACTAGAAAGCCATGAATGGCTTGAGTCGCTCCACAGGCTTGGAATGGCAAATCAAAATTTTGACTAGATTTTTAGATATTTTGGGTTCTACTGATGTTGAAAATGATTTTCAAAGTTTCAACTATATAAGATACAGAGAAATAACATCTTCCAATAAAAGACATATTTTTCATCCAATCACAATATTTTTTGGCTGCCTTGGGTCGTCAAAGGATCATACCATTGAAGTTTGATTGATGTCCATTAGTTACATTCTGTGAAAATGATTTTCAAAGTTTCCACTATATAACATATAAAAATGACCTCCACCCATAAAATGCATATTTTTCATCCAATCACAAAAATTTTTGTAGACTGATAAAGGGTCACTCAAGGATCATTCCAGTGAAATTTGGTTGATATCCATCAATTACATTTTGAGAAAACGATTTTGAAAGTTTCCACTATATAACATATAGAGAATTGACCTCCCCCCATAAATTACATATTTTTCATCCGATCACAATAATTTTTTGTAGACTGATGAGGGTCACCCAAAGATCATTCAAGTAAAATTTAATTGGTATCCATCAATTAGAATCTGAAAAATCTCACCTTTTACCATATTTTGAAATTAGCCATGCCATAAAATCCATGTTTTTCCTTGGATCAAAATTTCTTGAACAACTTTGAAAGAGGGTCACCTTAGGATCATTTCTGTGAAGTTTGGTTGAAATTAATCAAGTAGTTTCTGAGGAGAAGATTTTTAAAGTAAAAGTTTACGACTTGACACACTTACGCATGGACGCACACAACGCCATGACAATAGCCCCAGTGGCTTTGGCCAGTGAGGCTTATGACCCCTAGATAGTTCATGTAGTTCATGTAGATCCGAGGCCTTCATGCAAATTGCATAAGCTGCTTTAGCTTTTACGGCCCTTTTCTTTTTGTTTTCCCTGATGTTTTGTTTTTCCAGTTCCTCATATCGTTTGTCGTTTGTCTTGTTTGGCATTAGTGTAACTACACTAATAATTGATAATTCTCAGCTTTCAAGCTGAGCTTTATTTTTGTCAAAAATTAGTTGACAATCATTATAAAAACAACACTGCATATTTACATGTTTGTTTAAAAGGTAAAAGTCTAAAGACATGATATTATTTACAAAAACGCCCTAACTGCTAGATGTACAAGGTAGAGTGCTGCAACTGACTAATATCATTAGTTACTTGTAACAATCTGCTTCGAACTTATTTTTTGGATGCCATTGTTTGTTAAGCCTATTTTTAAAGGAGTTTACAGAAGGAGCAGTTACTACATCATTTGGAAGCTTATTCCAGTTATTTATTACCCTGTTGCTAAAGGAGTTTTTCTTTATTTCAGTCCTAGATCTTTTCTTGTATAATTTGAGGCTGTTTCCCCTGGTGTTTGTCAAATTACTAAAAGTAAATAGTTGTTTTGACGTCTTATCAATACCAGTTATTAGTTTGTAGGTTTCTATTAAATCAGCTCTATCCCTCCTATATTCTAGTGTTGGCAACCCTAGTTTTTTTAACCTTTCAGTATAGCTCAAATGTTTTATAGACTTTACTAGTCTGGTGGCTCTCCTCTGGACATTTTCTACAGAGATTTTATCTTTCTTAAGCGTTGGTGACCATATTACTGAAGCATATTCTACATGGGGTCGGACCATTGACTTGTACAAATTCAAGAACATTTTTTGATTCATGAACATAAATGATTTGCTAATAATACCTAGATTTCTATTTGCTAAATTTATTTTGCTACTTATATGTTGTTGGAAGTTGAGATTTTTATCAAAAATAACACCTAGATCTTTCTCATCCTCTACTTTCTGTATTTTTGTTACTGTACCATCTTTGTCCTTTACATAATAGTCATCTGCTTCGTTGGTACCAATGTGTAGTGCTTTGCATTTTTGAGGATTAAAAACCATCTCCCACTTGTTGCACCAATCACACGCTTTGAAAATGTTGTCCTGGAGGTTGTTACCTTCAAAATTGTTATTAATTTCTGTGTAGATCTTTGTATCATCTGCGAAGAGTTTGAGGGGGCTATCTATTTCTTCTGGCAAGTCATTTATAAAGATTAGAAAAAGGATGGGTCCGAGGACACTTCCCTGAGGCACTCCGCTCGTAACGTCTCCCCATGTTGAGAATTCACCATTGGTGGCCACCCTTTGTTTTCTGTTGCTAAGGAAGTCTTTAATCCAGTAATAAGTGTTATTCCTTATTCCCAAGTGCCATAACTTGGTGAGTAGTCTTTGGTGGGGGACCTTGTCAAATGCTGCTTTGAAGTCTAGATAGATTATGTCGATGTCTTTCTTATTACATTACTTAAACCTGTAGAGCGTGCTTTTATACCATGTGGTATGGTAGGGGTTGGCTTGAATACGAAATGGACCACAAAGCATGAAATTGGACGAAATGGATCTTCTGTCGAGGAAATGGACTTTTATCATACCTTGAAGGTCATACCTTGAAGGTCAATATGTAGCCGGGTTGAGTAGAAGGGGTGTTTGTACTGCCTTACCTTACATATTTCATCCTTTAATTTTGATAACCATAGGTCTAATATAGGGGTTTTTTTTAGTTCCTGTTGTTACCTTTTTTAAGTTATTCAAATAAATGATAATATCCCGATACCAAGTCTATTTAATAATCCATTTTGTCAGCAGGCAGACATTGGTCTTGAATCTAAAAGATGAAATCACGACAACCACAATTTGAATAAGACACCATTAAGACATTAGATAATATCATTTGAGACAAACAATCAACCATTTACTATCATTTCATTGCTTTTTTGCATATATAAAAGTCCATTTCACAATGAGAAGGTCCATTTTGTATTTTAGGCCAACGGGTATGGTAGGGCATATTTTCTCTGTAAGGGAATATTTTAGTATAAAAGTGCTCTACCAATGCATTGAGCTATCGAGGTTTCAGACAGGTGCAGTGAAATTTTATGAAACAAGCAACCCATCATTTCGTGATGAATGAAATTACTTTGATTTGCCAACAGCACTGTCTCCAAGACATATGATTTTGACTTTTATTTCTCCTTCATCGCCTAATTTATCGTAATCTGGCTCTGCAGTTTTAGCCATTCTAAATATCAGTTTGTGTTGACTGAAAATATTTTGCTCCTGGAATTATGGGAAGGCTTCCTTGGTTTCCGTCAATAGATATTTCGGTTGATTTTCCATGATGTAATTTGGTAATAAGATTGCCACTATGTACAATTCTACTTATTCCGATTCAAAATCAGAAAATGAATCGTATTCAACTTAAATTCGCATTATGAATAAAACAAAGTTGAAATAAAAAAGATAGACGAACAAAAATACATTTTTTGAAGTAATATTCTATTTAATTCGAGCTGGCTAGTCGAAAACAGAAATTCTCTTATATCATTAGCAAAATTAATTTAGCAAATAGTTATTCGTTTAAAGACACTAGAAAGGTTAAAAAATTGAGCTAGAAATACCAAAATACACACGTTTACGTTAAGATATGGGTTTTAGATATAATGATGGTTGGTTAAAATTTCGGAGTTTTTCCATATTTATCTAGGACAGGTGTGGCCTTTCTAGCGCCAAAATCAACATTCGAGAAAAACAAAAAAGGTCTGAACAACACATTTATTTCTTATGTAGCCGTTAATTATGTCGAATCTAAAGTAAACTCGCCGTGGCATGGGTTAATGTAAGCATTAAGGGCAATCAGATCTTGTCCTACATCCAATTTCTGTGGCTTTTGTCAACTCATTTTGTTCAAACAACAACAGTTTTTTTTTAAAAAAAAACTAATTGGGTAGTTTGGGGCAAATTTAATTCTGCCCCAGGCGGGTATTGTTGCCCACGGTGACCAGTCAACTTGGCCCATCAGCAACTCGGCCCATCAGCAACACAGCCCAACCCATAACTCTGCCCAAAATCATTTTATGTCAAAAAAAATCTTATTGGTTATTCATTAAGTACTGTATGATTAGTACAAAAAAATTATAATTCAATTTTCATTCTATTGTGAGGAGACTTTTATGCATCAGCATTATAAAGTATCTACAGTAATGAAAGTAAAGAAAAGGGCCATAGAGGAAGCAGCCTAACAGGGGTCTCCACCAACAGGTAACATGGAAACGAGTAAAATGGAATTTTAAGAATCTTTCAAGGAAATGCACATATTCAAGCTCCAAATCTACATCTACATCTAGACGCCAAACTGTCATGACTTGACAATACTTTTAAGGTGTATCTTCGGAATTTATCCATGCGCCTTATTATTTATTCTATATAAAGGTTAGGTTCAAGTTAATATGCGCCGGCTATACAGCATTTTATAACTAAATGGGTAAGCTTCCATTGAATACTTTATTTCATGACAAAGCATGCGTCACTTGCGAAAGCCAAACTAAAATGTTGTGCAATTTGACATCAATTTTGCAACTTGGACAAATGTCTGCACAAAATATAACTGGGGTCAACGTTCATACAGACGCCACAATCATCCGTATTTACTCAAGTTTTGGGTCGTTATCATACAGATAATCAATAAAAACACTGATTTTACTTATGTTATTAATATCAGGTTTTTAGAAAAAAAATAAATACAGAGTCCGAACCGGTCAGTCTATCTTCTGTGACAAAAGATTTCATTGGCTACCTAAAATCAGTGAAGATGGTATCCATCCATGGCGTCATCAAAATGTTTCTTACAGAAGCAGGGGTCCAACATTTCAAATTTATATATATCAGGGTTCTCCCTGGCCTGAAAAAAGCTGATGCCATCATTTTCGACCAAATAAAAAAAGTTGGGGCAAATGGATCATGGTTTGGGCCATGGCTGAGACTGTGCAAAGATCAATTTGGTCGCTGTTTGTTCAGATTATTTAAGAACTTAGTCATTTTTGTTAGTTGTTTTGTTGTGACAGTATGTCTAGTAAATCATTCAGTTTTTCCTTTTATTTTTAAATGAGTTTGACTAAAAAAATCATAGAATAATTTCATTCGAAAATAGAATTTAAAAGGCCACATTATTTCCAGACCTTTTTTGTTTTTCTCGAATGAGAATTTCTGCAAACCACAAGGAAAAGATGTTTCCCAATTTTCAGAAAACAGCAAAATTTTCTGTTTAAGCCTAATTGTAAGACAAAAAAAGATTATAAAATTTGAGGGAGAAAATTATACTTTCTCTTTCACGGTTTGAACTTGGGTTCTTGCATCAGAGGCGGATGTCTTCTCCACTATACCACAGGTCTGAGTAGAATATATAGATCCAGTAAACAGTTAAATCTTAATGCTAATTGGTGGAATTCGTCTATCATCGGTGATTTTCCAGTTTCACTCATGGAAAATAAACAGAGTCTCGGGTGAAACTAGCCAAGGAATAATAAATAATATTCTCCCTGAAACTGGTGTAAATACCGACGATTGTGGCGTCTGTATGAACGTTTGTCCCTGGTAATATTTTGTGCAGATATTTGTTTGGGGTACGCAATTGATGTCGATTTGCATAATATTTTAGTTTGTTATTGGCAAATGAAGTTTGTTTGGTCGGAAAACTAAGTATTCACTGGAAACTTATCTATTTAGCTTTGAAATTATGTATTGTTCATTCAGATTTGGCATCAACTGCCTTTGAAATTGACTCTCAAATTGTGACAGATGATGTTTGCTCCAAAACGAAGTTTGACCCCTTGTCTATATTAAATATATATTACTTAAAAAATCAGCGGGATATGTTCCTGTACTCCAGACCAGGGTTCGACACTAAGGGGAGTCCGGGAGTCCGAGACTCCTTATTTACCAGTTGGACTCCTTCCATTTGGAAGTAAGGAGTCCAATGGACTCCAAGGGTAATATTACAATATTTTGAAAAAACAAATGCACAGAGCAGTGTCCTTTCTAACATTTGCCAAAACTGTATATATTTTCACTACAAAAGATGTTGAAGAAAACATTTGCTTGCATCCTGTAATGTTTTGAGAAAAAAAACAACTCTTCTTTGTGAGAACATTGTGGAAAAGAAGAAATTGCTCATAACAAGCAATTTCTTCTTTTCCAGAATGTTCTCCCATTATGAAAATTTGGACTCCTTATTTTGAGCTTGGACTCCTTGATTTCAAGTGTTAGGAGTCCTAAGGAGTCCTTAATCTCAGGAGTTAGTGTCGACACCTGCAGACTCGTCCAACTATCGACTAGTTGAAAGTAGGACCAGTCGGTACTGTACCTAGGAAAGATTCTGGTCAGAAATAAGTTGGCCCTCCAAGGGCATTCCGATTTCTTGCAGTATTCCCAAAAACCCTCAAATGGGGGTTTGATTTACCCCCAAATTGAAGCTTGCACCCCCTATTTATTGCAAGCAGCCTTCTTTATCTCATATAGAGGGGCTATATGCATGCTTTAAAATACCTTTTTTTTACCCCCAGATTGAAGCAGCAGTGGGAACACTGTGACTTGTCATTGCCTATGACCAGTTTTATGACCAAACATGGAATTTCTTTTATACATACCTTACTTTATATTACATTGTTTTTAGCTCAACTGACCAAGGCACTGGTCTGAATGCTATATAGCTATGGTATGTTTCCTAAGTGCATCTGTTCACTTACATTTTAAGCTCACCTGAACGCGCAGTGCTCAAGTTGAGTGTCTGGGATTTTGTGATGCCTATTGTATGTCGTCAACAAAAACCTTGTAGGCTCTCTAGAAGCCATACTTTCTGCTCAACCTGAAAATTGGTCCAAACTAGGTCAAGTTCGAAAATTGTAAGGTCAAAATATCCATAAACATGTTTAATGAACTGAAAGATCTCCAATACAACAGCTTTAGTTCCTTTTTTTGCCACAAAGTTTCAATTTCAATATACCACCATTTATCACTATTGAGTAGACTACATGTTGTATGATTTAAGGTTATTTAGATACAATTGATTTTTATCGAAAATACTTAAGTAAATAAATAAAGGATCTAAGTAAAGAAATGTACAAATAATGAAAATTCTGTTGAATAACTTCAATAAAAACAAAAAATTAAAAAAAAGCAAATGCAAATAATGATAAGCGCTATTAAAGACTGCAAACAGATTGTCATCCGTTATTTTGCAGTGGGTTCTGTAAAGATTTGCTACCTAAACAAGGGAAATCACTCTAGCAAATTATAGGAAAAAGGAGGTAAACCATTTTTAGCTCGCCTGAGCACGAAGTGAGCAATCTAGGACCATCATGGCAGGGATATTTTGGGATCAATTTGCAAAATTGATGGGCCATTAGGAAAAAGTGGTGGGCCCAAGAATCCTTAATACCTATCCTAGATTAAAAATAAGCATCAGATATGGATAGATTATATATGGGGCCCAGCCAAAACTGTAATCAGATTTAGTCTAATACAAATATTTTGTCCTCAAAATCAGCACAGCCCATCTCAAAATAGTCGCTGTCATGGTGCCAGGTCCCCTTGGTTTGGAAAGGGACATTAATAATAAAACAAATTTTGAAGAGAATAAATGCCAAAAGTGCACTTTTGGCCATCAGCCTGAGGGACCTGTTAGCCCTAAATATTACAGATCCTGCCATATAACAACATGTCCTGCATGTAAACCACGTATGAATTTTAGCAATTTAAGAGATAAATTGCAATGTAAACCTTGTTGAAAAAGAAGAAAATGCATTTCACAAGCAATTCCTTCTTTTTCTACAATGTGTTCGTTCCATTTGGTAAATGCAAATTTTAGTATTGGACAGGCGATTAAGCGTTTTTTCTCCTAGCTTTGGGAAAGGGTCCGAGACCGGACAAATTGGGAAAAATGCGTTGTTTTCTCAAAAATTGGGAATTTTCATTGTGACACTTGTTTTAAAAACATTACTTTTATTTATATCATTAGTATTCATTACAATATGTATAATAGAAGTTCCTATGCCTCTATAGTCATATCTTAACTGAAAAGCAAACCATAGTCCTTAAACAAGGAATCTGAACAAAAACAATGACAAAGAATTAGTCTGATTGCTCTGGAATAAATGTTTTATATTAAATCTAAAAATGTCACTGAATTTTTTGTTAAAAAAAATATGGCTAAACCTAAAATATAGATAAATCAAGTTCTATAATAAATTCATGGGTTGAACATTCTTGGGTACGAATCAACAGAAAACAAATACATATTCAATCCTATTGTTTTTAAAACAGCTTTAAATGAATAGTTCTACTGGTTCACAGTCAACTCGGCCTGTGAATAACTCGGCCCGTTAACTCGGCCCGTCAACTCGGCCTGTTTATATATTATATAGGTACATGTATGACGATGCAATGTAAACATTTTGGGGACCTTATGTGCTTTTTTTTTTTAAATTAATAATCACTCGATTAAAAGGTTCTTAATAACAATAATCTTATTTTGATGTTATAAATATTTTAATATTTTGTGTAAATATGAGATAAAATAGAAACAAGATGTGTTTGTGAAACACGAATGCCCCCGTAACGGCATTTTTTTTCCAAAGTTTGACCTTGACAGATGACCTTGACCTTGTCACATGACCTTGACTTTGGTACCAGCGGATGCGGATAATTGACATCTTTCATCATGCCAAATATTAGCTTTGTATCTTGAATAGGCTTGAAGATATTGGCAAGGTTAAGTTTTCGGGTTAAGTTTTCGGACGTTTGACCTTGACAGATGACCTTGACCTTGTCACATGACCTTGACTTTGGTACCAGCGGATGCGGATCATTGAGATCTATCATCATGCCAAATATTAGCTTTGTATCTTGAATAGGCTTGAAGATATTGGCAAGGTTAAGTTTTCGGACGTTTGACCTTGACAGATGACCTTGACCTTGTCACATGACCTTGACTTTGGTACCAGCGGATGCGGATCATTGAGATCTATCATCATGCCAAATATTAGCTTTGTATCTTGAATAGGCTTGAAGATATTGGCAAGGTTAAGTTTTCGGACAGACGGACAGACAGACGGATGGACGGACAGACAGACGGACATGAGTAAAACAATATGCCCTGATCTATCGATGCGGGGGCATAAAAAGTAAACACTTACTTTACCTTTTATTCAAATTTATTTTTCATATTATTTTTTTCTAAGCACAAAAGAAGATGACAAGTTATATGCGTATTAAATATGAAGATCGTAGATTTTAGTCATCAATTGTGAATTTGCACCTCTTTTAAGAACATTGCACACATTGATTAACTATCTGATATGGACTTTTATATATTCATTTACTAGGCTAAACACTATATAAGTTATATGCAGGCCGAGTTGACGGGCCGAGTTTTACACAGGCCGAGTTTTTAACAGGCCGAGTTGACAGGACACCGTTCTACTAAAATCATAGAAACTTTTTAAACATATTGTCAAAATAGATCATATACTCAGATGTTCTACCTGCTGTAGAATGTTTGAAAGACAATTCAGGTTGGTTCTGAGAGGTGCCGAGATCGCGAATAACAGTCAACTTTATTTACGAAAATTAAACAATGATAAAAACTTATATTTTGGGTTATATAACAGGAAAATAATTTGCTTCAACCATGACCAAAAGTCCTTAATTCTAGTAAGTTTTTTCCTTTAAAATTCATCTTACATCAATTGATAAATAAATGTAAAAAGATCGTCTACTGCAAATCAGGTCCAAAAATCGCAATATCTTGGCTTCACAAAAATATGCAGTTTTGTAATGCAATAACTTCCGAGTTATCCAAAATACACTGGGTTACCTGCTTCGTAATTGTTTATGCCTATGAAATCGAGAACCATGTGACTAAAATAAACTGATCTTCGGAAATTCCCTTCTTGTTGACAAATTACAACACAGATATTTATTGCTAAAAGTACTTCCAGGTTTTCCAATAGGAAATAATCAAAGCTTATGTTTACTTCAAGAATTAGCTTTGAATTGGGAATTTCATTCTCTCATTTTGGGAAAAAATAGTAGTTTTCGTCATTGGGAACGGGTCCGTTTACCGGACCCGGTCAAAGAAGGAAAAAAAAACGCTGCCGATTATTTTCAAACTTGACAGATTTGAAATACTTTCTACTGCCATAAACTACAGGCCTGAACGACCTGCAGAATGGTAACATTAACCAGTCCTCCCTAAAATCCACAGGTCTCGGGTCCAAGGACTGGTGTTAGTGTCGATCCCTGAATAAGCTGTAATTTTGGGAAATTTCTCTGCCACAAGTGGAAAAAATTGCCTTTTTTTGAATTGGGAAGTAGCCTTTAATTGGCCCCTGCTAAAGAACAACAAAAAAGCCCTGAAAATTTTATGTTGTAATGCCCCATGAGAAATTTTTCAAATCTTTCTTACATTTTCACCTTTTGAAATTCCTTTTGCAATTTTGCATAGAAGTCAAGAGATCTTTTGAATCACGAACTTGAAGTCAACCTTATCCTGATAGAAGAAAGTCAAAGCATAAAATATTGAACATTTCGCTACAGTTGGAGAAGTTTTAATAAACTTTGGTAAATTTAGCTTTTGAGACTAGGATTTTATCCTCACAGACAGGGGAGGGTTGTGATTTGGTCAGATAGTCAAGGGCCTCTGTTTTTTTTTTGTGTGTTTTTTTTGAGGGGGAGGGAGGATATTTAGGAGGGCTTGTTTATTATGTGAAATATGGTATTTATGGAAAATAAACCTGGTATTAGCATTTTTCAGTGTTGTATTTACAAGCTGTGTTAAAAATAGACAATCAGAACCTGTCCAAAAGTACTGAAAAAAGGGCCTCTGTTCTCTTTGAATATTCTAGAATGAAAGTCACAACTCCAGAAATCTCATGGCATGAACGAGACCCAATTTATAGTGTAGACTTGCAGCCTGGTGATCATAAAATAAAGCGTTTAGTCTCGGGTGGAGTGGATAAATTTGTTAGGGTAAGTAAATTTCTAAAATACTTTTCAGTGGATTAGTGAGAAATCAATGGTAGATTATCAGTTGATAATCTCACAGCCAAACAAAGTTTTACCGCTTATATTCATGACTTAACCCTTGTCATGCTGAACCTGGAATATTCCTGCTTTAGCAGGAGCTACAGACAAACAACAGCCTGCACATGTGTGCAGTCTGATGTTAGTCTTCACCACCTGTTTCTCACTTTCAAACCAGAATTGTCAATAGATTTAGTTTTTCAAATAAAAATTGACCTACTGTTGTTACTTTCAGTGCTTATTGCCCTTTGATTTTGATGCAAATTTTTAGCCACATTTAATTCAGCATGACAAGGGTTAAATATTTATTGCACTTTCCTGCACTGATCAGCTGAGTGTAGGTATTAGAAGGCAGTGCTTTAATAAACAATCCCATCCACTACCAAGCATCATAGTGCAGTTTTTGGTGCATGGGGCTGTCAATTGCAAGGTCCCAGGTTTGATTTAGGATAGCAATTCGAGGCAAGGAAAGGATGTAATGGTTGTTTTTAATTTAGAAAATACCAGGAATATATTGTTATAGCAGGCTGTCTACCGATTCCTATATTCCTATTAAACTCCTATATTTTGGGTCCAAATCCTATATTTTTAAGCACCTCCTATATTCCTATAAAACTCCTATATTTTGAAAATATTTCCTATATTTTTAGCTCACCTGAGCACGAAGTGCTCATGTGAGCTATTGTGATCACCTTTCTTCCGGCGTTCGGTCGTCGTCTGTCGTCCAGCGCCCGTCAACAATTTCTTTAAATGACATCTCCTCCTAAACTACTTGGCCAATTAAAACCAAATTTTACAGAAATGTTGCTTAGGTGGTCCCCTTCAAAAATAGCTAAAAGAATTGAAATCCATGAAAAACCCTGGTTTCTATGGCAACCAAAGGTGAAATTTTAAGAAAATCTTAAAAATTCTTCTTCTCCTCAACCAGGAGTCCTAGAGACTTAAAATTTGGTATGGATGATCAGTTCATAGACCTGTATAAGAATAGCTAAAATCATATCTGTTGGGCCACCAGGTGCGGAGCACCAGGGCGGAGGGGGTAGAACTTTGGGTAAATTTTGTAATCTTAAACCTTCTTCTTCTTTGGAACTAGGAGCCCTACAGACTTGAAAATTGGCATGGATGATCAGTTCAAAGACCTGAATTAAAATAGCTAAAATCATATCTGTTGGGCCACCAAGTGCAGAGCACCAGGGGGGAGGCGGTGGTACTTAGGGGTAAATTTTATAATCTTAAACCTACTTCTTCTTCGGAACCAGGAGCCTAACAGACTTGAAAATAGGCATGGATGATCAGTTCATAGACCTGAATGAAAATAGCTAAAATCATATCTGTTTGGTCATCAGGTGCGGAGCACCAGGGGGAGGGGGGTAGTACTTTGGGTAAATTTTGAAATCTTTAACCTTCTTCTTCTTCGGAACCAGGAGCTCTACAGACTTGAAAATTGGCATGGATGATCAGCCTGTAAACCTTATATAAAATAGCTAAAATCATGACTGTTTGATCACCAGATGCAGATCATCTGGGGGAGGGGGTAGTGCTTTGTTGAAAATTTTGAAATCTTTGACTGTCTTCTTCTGATGTACCAGAATCCCTAAAGCCTATATTTTTGACATGAATGATCAGCTCATAGACCTTATCTGAAATAGCTAAAATCATGAATGTTTGGCCACCGGTTGCAGAGCACCAGGGGATGGGAGGGTAGCTTTTCAGAGCAATTCTTAAATATTTAACCTTCTTCTTCTGATAAACCATGTGCCCTACAAACTTGAAAAATGGCAAGGATGATCAGCATATGGACCATAGTTAGAAAAGCTTAAAATCATAACTGTTGGGCCACCAGGTGCGGAGCCACCGGGAAGGGCGGAGGGGGATAGTACTTTGTAAAAAAAATTAAATCCATAACCTTCTTCTTCTTCTGAACCAGAATCCCTACAACCTTTATATTTGACACAGATGATCAGCTCATAGACCCTTACATAGCTATAACCATGAATGTTTGGCTACCATGCAAAGAGCATTGGGGGAGAGGGTAGTATTTCGGGTCAATTTTGAAATTTTAAATCTTCTTCTCATGATGAAGTAGGAATCTTACAGGCTCTAAATTTGGCATGAGTCATCAGCTCATATACTTTAATAAAAAAAAATATAGACATGATTGTTTTGTCACCAGGGGCAGAGACCCAAGAGGAGGGCTAGTGCTTTGTGGTAAATTTAACAATTGTTAGAAATTCTACTGAACCAGAATTCCTACAGCTTTTTCATTTGATATAGAATAATCAGCTCATAGAATTTAAAAAGCTATTATGATTGTTGGGCCACAAGGTGCGGAGCAACAGGGGGGAGAGGGTAGTACTTCAGGTCAATTTAACATTTGAACTTTTTTTTAAGCTCACCTGAGCACAAAGTCCAGCTTCCGTCCTTTGGTTGTCATCTCTGTCCATCAACAATTTCTTTAAATGTCATCTTGTCCTAAACTACTGGGCCAATTTACTCCAAATTTTACAGAAATGTTTCATAGGTGGTCCCCTCCAAGATAGCTTAAAGAATTGAAATATATGAAAAACTTTGGTTGCTATGGCAACCAAAGTTGAAATTAAAGAGAATCTTATAAATTCTTCTTCTGATGAATGAGAAGCCCTACAGCTTTGGAATTTGCCTTGGATGATCAATTCATAGACCTTAATTATGAGAGCTAAAATTATAACTGTTGGGCCACCAGGTGCGCATTACTAAAGTTATCCCAGATACTCTCTTGTAAAATGATCATGCAAAAAAAACCAGGTTGATAACAGTTCCATTTTGGATCTTGTATTTCAAACAGCAATAGTAAAACTGAGACTGTGGAATCTTACTGGTCTGACCATAAGATTATTTTCCTTTACACATAAATTTGTTACAGTTCAATTTTTCAAAAGAAATGCAAGTTACCCTTAGGTGCTTTGACTCAGGTGAGCGGACCAGGGCCAAAGGCCCTCTTGTTAGGAAAATGTATTGCCGATATATGATCAGATAGCAAATATTGCTTTGATACTGCTCTTTGCTTCTTTATTCTTCAGGTAAGAGAATCTCTATGTCTTCCATAGCATCACCATCCTGTATAATGCTTTGGTGCACTTCATCTGTTCCTCGTCACCTGTTTGGTCACCTACAAGGCAGTTGAATAGGACACCAGCCTTTAAGGTGCCAATTCAGGTGATGATGATCATGATGATGCTCTACAGCAGCCTCCTGTCTGGACTGTTATGCTATGGAACTGAAAGGTTACTTTATCTAGACATTAATTAACATAGAAAAAGCAAGAGTGGAGGCAAGGATTGTTAGTATACGAGCGTAGGATAAACAATTTTCACTGGAAAAACTCCTATATTTTTACTCTAAATGAGCTAAAAACTCCTATTTTTTTAGAAAAATATTCCTAGTAAAACTCCTATATTTTTTAGAAGACCTGGTAGACAGCCTGTTATAGGTAAGCCATGCTATTCAAATGTTTTTAAACAGACGTTTCATGAGTTAGTACAAGTTAATTGGGACCAACAGATTTTTTGCTGTCACGGTCTCTAAATATATTGGAAGATCACAGAAACACAAAACTACTGGCATTTTTACCATCCTTTGAATTTCATCTGTGAACTTTATGTGTCATAGCGTAAAAGGATCATGCTTTTGAAACCAACTTCATCAAGCAAAAAACTAAAATTGAATCAACAAAAAGCATTGAATATTGATAGGTAGAAAAGAGTGCTTTTCTTGTTGAGTTATTTTACTCTATCAGTATATAGGTTATTACATTTGTAATTAAGTACCGTTAATATGCTTGTTAAATTTCAGTTCAGACCACGCCTACTCCTGGCTATGCGACATTTTCTCGTGTTATCAAATACCACGGTTGGAATATAAGTGCTCCAGCCACTGTGATCTGACTAAAATATTGTTAACAGCAGCATAAATCATATCAAAAAGTTGATTATAACATGTTCTATGTATTTATTGCAGGTTTGGCAGATAATCGAGGATAATGAGGGCAAGCTGAGTGTTGAGTTTCTGGCTAACTTGAAACGTCATACAAAAGCTGTTAATGTATGCAGGTTCTCTCATGATGGTATGAACTTCATTTTTACATGTGTAAAAATATTGCCTATATAACTGTGCGTAGTTGTCGGTGTCTGAATGTTTAAATTACTAAGAGATTTATGAAATAAAATTAAGTTCCAGGGGACTACACTAACAGTGTCCTAGGATACCAAATACCATGGATCTCAAAATATTGGGAAGGATCCCATTGAACCAAAGAGAGGGAATTCTGTTGGGGTCTTCTACATTTTTAAACAGGATTTTGGTCTGACCCTAACAAAATAGGGTCCAAAGGACTCAATCATTGGGATCTTAGGGGTCCTTTCTTGAATTTTGGGAGTCAATACTTTAGGTATAAATCATTTCTTTTAAGGCAATTATCTTGTATTTTGTAGATTTAGAACTACAATCCTGGTTAAAGGTAAAGAAATTGATAGAAGTATATTAATATTTGGGGCTTAATTCAGGAAAGAATTGAAGACTTTTTAAACCAGTCTTTAATTCTGATCTGAAGTTGAGCCCCAGAGAGTCTATGGGACTCAAATCACATAGTTTTGAGGGTCTTTGCTGTTCTCTCTATCTGATTTATTTTTCTATCCAAGGTTCTAACTCCTTTGTTTCTTACCAGTCTGAATCCTTGGCGTGCAAAGCTATTTGAATATTTCACTTCACTTTGTCTTACCATCATCCATGTTATTTCTTCAAAATTCGCTCTCTATATATGCACAAAAAAGGTCTATTTGATAAACAGTGATCTATTTTACCATGTGTGAAAAAGCTTTTGTTTTCTAGAGCTCTTTGACTCAAATTTAGCAAACATAAAGTTTTTGGAGAAAAAGGTTTGAATTCTTGGTGTATGACTTATTTTGTAAGTCCATCACTTTATTTAGCCCAGGGGTGTGGAATTCCCATGCCGGACTTGACCAGTATGGGCTTTTCAACTTGTGGGCAAGTACATTTTTCTAGACCACTCTTCCATGGACAAGCAAATACCAGAGCAAATCTTGATGAAGTACTAAAAAGATCTAGCAGAAAAAGTCATCCTATTGTTTGTATCTAAGGGAGGACAACATTCTCTTTCATGAAGAAAATCCTGGGTTACAGCCTTTACTTCATTAAAAAGAATGTTTTTCTCAACATTTGTCAATTTATTTTTTTGAGGGCAAGTTCATTTTGATCTTGGACAAGTAGGAAATGGACTTTAACTTGTCCATGGACAAGTAAAGAAAAGTTGTATTTCCACGACTCCGGTTTTGCCTCTATTAACCCTTGTCATGCTGAATAAATTTTGGCTAAAAATTATCATCAAAATCAAAGGGCAAAAAGCACTGAAAATACCTACTCTAGGTCAATTTTTATTTGAAAAACTAAATCTAAAAAAAAAGTGAGAAACAGGTGATGTAGACTAACATCAGGCTGCACATATGTGCAGGCTGATGTTGGGCTATAGCTCCTGCCAAAGCAGGAATATTCTGGGTTCAGCATGACAAGGGTTAAGTTATATCCCTAAGATTACTGAAAACAACTGAAACGATATATTTCTCTTTTCAGGAGAGACGCTGGCCACTGCTGGAGATGGTAAGATATACTTTGTTTTCTAAGAAGAGTATCGGCCTTAACTTTTTAGCTCGGCTGTTTTCGGCGAAAACCCGAGGTATTGCTATAGCCTCCGTGTCATCGTCGTCGTCTAGCGAAAACTTTTGACATTTTGTTATATCTCTGGTTCTACTGAAGGCATTCACTTGAAACTTGGCACACCTGTTCACCATCAAAAGAGCAGCTTATACTATCAAGGGGTATAACTCTAGATCCATTTTGTGCAAATTATGCCCCTTTTTCGACTTTTTTTCCCACCATCCAGCGCTCGACAGCCGATCGTAGGCACCCGTAGGCGGTGCTCTTGTCTTTATCTTTGGAGTATCAGGAGAAATACAATTGACAGAAATTCAATTTACACGTCAATGGCTAAGTGTGAAACAGTTGTAACTGCCTTTAAACATAAAGGCAGTTACAACTTTTACACGCTGAGCCATAGACATGTTTACTCTAGGACTTGGTAATGAAACCAGCCTGCTTCAGGTAACTTCAATGATTTGAAGTTTAGAAGATTTGCTTGCTAGCATTAAATAACCAGGATTTCTGTGGCAAGCCTCTCCATTTTGAACAAATTAATTTTCAAATTACTTGCCACACCATGCTTTGAGTAGTTTATCTTATATGTCAAAAGGCATAAGTTTATTAAAAGGTTTGGTTTAGGGCAAAAATAAAAGAAAAGTCATGTGAAGATGGGCCTTCTTGGCCCCCCTCAGGCCTGGTCTAAATATAGAATAGATGATAATTGTACATGTATTCTTCACCTACTTTTGCAATCATACATAAAGTTGAGTGTACAAATTTTGTTATTGATAGACTAACCCAAAATCTAATTATTTTCGGATGCGTTATCATATTCTGGAAGTTTAGTAAAAATGGTTATAGCAATGTCAACATGAATTATTTTCAGATGCTGTTATTATATTTTGGAAGTTGAGTAAAAACGATCCTAACAATGTGAACATTTTTCAAGAAGATGAAGAAGACAACAAGGAAAATTGGAGTCTACACAAAGTTCTTAGGTCTGGTTTCATCCTGCTAAATTTAGATTATCTAAACTATGTTTGGGGTGATATATAGTAGTCAGTTTGTCCATCCATCCATAGCATTTTCTTGTCGGCTCTGTTTCTCAGTAACAAATTGGCGGATTTCATTGAAACTTTACAGATGTGATCAATATCAACCAGAGATGTGAAAGTAATATTTTGGTTACAACCCATCAACTTTTTGACAGAGTTATGACCCTTCCATGGAAAATGGCTTTTCATTTTTGATGATCACTTGAAGGGGGTATTATTCAACTTTGTCACAGTCTAGTGTGCCGAAAAAATTGTAAATTTTTGTGAAGTTCTCACCAGTTAATATTGAAGAAAATGCTGGTTTTCAGCATTTTCTTCTTTAAAAACAATGTTTTCTCAAAAATCTTTCTATTCTCTTTTTTGTGGACAAGTTCATTTTCATCCCTGACAAGTAAAAAAACCATATTCACTTGTTCAGGGACAAGAGGAGAAAATCCATATTTTCACTCCAATGCCTTAATAGTATTAGACCTGTAACCCTATGAATCTGCAAATAAATAGACTGCAAACTTTGTTGTGTTGGTTATATAATAGTATAAATATGCACCAGTAGATAAAACTCATTGCATGGAATGTGAATCAAACTATGCCTGTATTATTAAGTCTTCCCTTCTTATAACAAGCATTATTCTTTCAGGGGCCATTTAGAAGATATTTATGATTTATGTTGGTCTGCAGATGGTAGATACATGATATCGGGGTCTGTAGACAATAGTGCAATCTTGTGGGATCTTACTAAAGGTAAGTCATCATTTATGTTGGTCTGCAGATGGTAGATACATGATATCAGGGTCTGCAGACAATAATGCCATCTTGTGGGATCTTACTAAAGGTAATTCATGATTTAGGTTAGTCTGCAGATGGTAAATACTTGATATCTGGGTCAGTAGACAATAATGCTGTATTTTGGAATCTAATTAAAGGTTAGTCGACCAAGGCACTCATCCTTTCTGACAATTAGTCTCACACCTATGGGTTCGTAATCATAGACCTATGTGGAATAGCAGCTAGAGGCTAGGAAAGGATGTAATGGTAGTAGAACTGGTATGAGAAATACCAGCAATCAATTGTTAGGTGACCTAGCTCCTACGATATAACTGAAAGATTGTTGAAATCGGCGTAAAATCCCATTCAAACAAACAAATCTGTTATTTGCTATTGTTAGATGGCATCATTTTCCTAATATGCTGAAATGAAGCCATGTTTTTATTAAGTGGTATCAATTTCAAAGTCTTGAGAAAGTTTAAACTTGGAATTCCCAAAATATGAAGGCAGGAAATGAGTAAATATTACGAATTATTATAACATAAGACAATTTAACACCTAGATTTTGCTACTTATTGTGAAGGAAAATTTGATGACCATTTTAACCCTCGGTCCTATGAAATATTAAAGCTTTCCTCTAACCTCTAGTTTGTGCATGGATCTGCTTGTATAAATGCCATTTGCCAATGTATAGTGTAAGAGTTACTCTATAAAGTTGTATTATATCTTTTAGACCAGAAAATGGCCCTATTGAACGACCATCAAAGTTTTGTACAGGGTGTAGCGTGGGATCCCAAAAATGAATTTGCTGCCACTCTGAGTACAGACAGGTAACGGATTATTAGGATCTATTGTTGTATTTAATGATTCGACTTTAACTTGTTTTCTGTTAGTCTCAGTTGAAATAAATGGCTCAGTGCAAAAGAGTTGTAACTCCCTATAAACATATAGGGAGTTACAGCTGTTTTGCACTGAGTCATCGATTAATGATCTTTTTCATGTTTAGATACTCTTTTTGAAATAGAAGTTCTTCATGTCAATCTACACTCAAACTGGTTTCCCATTTTAGAAGTAAAGCTCTTCTTTTCTATACCAACTTTAGATCAAAATGTCTTGAGTTAAAATAGTTTTGAAAAAATCCAGAATATTTTGAAATCCATTTTCATAGTCCCAACTGGCAATATCCAAAGCTCCGCATGAAGTGAATTTTTGTCTAGATATTACTAGATATTGTTTAGATATGTTAAGCATTATCCGATCAAAACAATATTCAATCTAAGTTTAAAAGAACGTCTGGTCTCTAAGAAATTTGGCAAATGAAATTAGGCAAATGATTAATACTACGTTTAAGTAGAAAGAGTAGTTTGTGGCTCAAAACTTGCACTGAACCTGGTGAAATTCAGTGTTTTATGAAAAATGTATCTATATTATTTTCCTTGAAAGATAATGTTGACTAGTTTTGAATTTTGTTTACCTCTCAGTTGAATTTTACAAGCTGTTTCAATAACTGAGGGATGTGTTTTGTTTTACAGATCCTGTCGAGTTTACAGTATTTCCTCACAGACATGTTTACATAATATCAAGAAAATGAGTTTACCGTCCACTAATAAGCCATCACCTACGTCAGAGGACAAAGAGATCACAGAACCAAAACCCAAATCTTTTAGAATGTTTCATGATGATACAATGAGGTCGTTTTTCCGACGGTTGACATTTTCGCCCGACGGAGAAATTTTAATTGTACCGTCTGGTGTTATGGAGACAGATCCTGTAATAAACTCGACGTATATGTTTACACGTCATTCGTTTACGAAGTAAGCAAAATCTTTTTTGAAGTCTTTAGTAAATCTTACTTTCATCCCTCTGTCCCTTGTTGTGTTGATCTGGAATATTCCTGCTTAGTAGAAGGTATAGGCAAAGATCAGACTGCACATATGTGCAGTCTGATCATTATCTATACCACTTGTTTCTCCTTTCAAAACCAGAACTCACAGTTAAGACTGCAGATGAGAGGCTGATATGAGTCTTCACTTGACACACACAAATGAAGTTGCAGGGAAATGTCAGGGCGTAACGACCATTAAGCACTTTAAAATAAATCCTCTGTGGAAAAAAATATAAATGATGAATGGTCATAATATCATAACTTCAGCTTTTTCACACTGCAGTTATGATGTATTGACCATGTATCAATGTTGAAAACATTAAGATCAAACTTACTCAATCCTCCATTTCTCGCAAAAGGAGCAGATTCAAGTCAGTCTGATTAAGTTTTTCCCAATTGCCTATACATTTTGGGGTGGTCGTCAATTTTATGTGTATGAATTTTAAAATCCTATTTACGTCCATGTCTCGGCATCAGTTATATAACCGAAATACTGAGACATTAAAAGTAGCCGTTTGAAAAAATTCCAAATTTACTTCCTGGGTAGATTTGGTGTTTCTATGTTATTTCTTTAAAACTGATTGTCATGCATCAGTCTTGCTGGTGGGCTTATTAAATTAAAGTCTTTTATAATATGATGCCCGTCCTGGGAGTGAAATAACCCCATTGAATATTTTTGATATTACACATGTGTTATTACTTTAGTGGAATAACTATGCAAAGAGCCCAGAGTGAATAGCAAGGCTACTTTGTAACCGCGAAAATGACGTCATAATATTTTAATTTATATATAGTGAAATCAGTTTTAAATGCCGTAGTAAGTAGTGGAAAATTGAAAATGTTGAATTTCAAGAAATTTTCGCAAAAAATGGGGACATGTTATAAATAGAATATAAAAATCATGCTCATAAAATACCAAATTTATTATATTTGTCATCTAAAACAGATAAAAACTCGGCACTGCATTGTTTCTATCTGTTTATAGATGACTTGTTTAATAAATTCGGTGTTCCATGACCACTTATTCAATATCCCCTGTATATTCTTCAGGCTTGAAGAACGTAACATGTTAAGCTGCCACCAGTCCTCCCTCAAATTAAGTTTTAATTCATGGTTGTTGTGTTTTAATAATAACTTAAATTTTCCTCATGGGTCCTGCAAGATGCAGATTCACAATACTAGTAACTACAGACAAGGGGCCTTAAGAAATTGTGGATCTGAATTTAGGTATTGTTTCTAATCAGGTGGCCAAGCATTGGGGTAATACATATATACTGAAGATATCCTGCTGAAACTTTGAAATTACAGTTAAAATAAAGCGAAATTATTGGTTTGTAGTTCCTTCAGAAAATGCATAATCCCAGCCTAGAGCTGATATGATATAATTTTACATTACCTTTGTTTTATGAATTAATCACTTAATGCAATTCAAATAAACTTCCATTGTATTTAGACCAGCAGTTTATCTACCCAGCCCAGAAAAAGTGACTATAGCTGTTAGATGTTGTCCAATAAAATTTCAACTAAAGCAAGTTCTACGAGAGCAAACTGAAGGTGAGGTCCATACCTGCTGAAGTTGTGTTGCCTTAAACCTATCCACTATTAAAATTTTACCATTCCAAACTTAAATAACAATGGACAAAAAAGTAGAATGTGGAATATGTGCTCTCCTTGAAATTGTTGGCAGTTTCAGTGCAGTTTGTGGCTGTGGCGCACCAGACATCAAGTAATTGGATCACATTTTATAGTTCATGGTGGGAGACCACATCCTTCCAAACATTTGTCTACCATCAATCTTTGAACCTTTGTAAGCCATCGTCATGGCCCAGAAGTAGCATGTCAGACTATCAATTAACAGATCTCAGGTTTAATTCCGGGATGTCAACACTCATCCTTTCCGACTTTTTGTTTCCTATCAATGAGCTGATAATCGTAGACCTATGTGGGATAGCAGCTAGAGGCTAGGAAATGATGTGATGGTAGTACTGGTGTGAGAAATACCAGGAATCCATTGCTTCTGTGATATAACAAAAAAGATCATTAGATGAGATCCCACATATGTGTAAGCTGATCTTTGTCTTTCCCCTTACGCAAAGGAAAGAATCTTGTGGGATCAGCATGACAAGGGTTAAGGAAATGTCTGTGAAATACGGTGATAGTGTCAAATCTTTCGACCCCAACTTTAACCAGAACTGTTCATGTTTCAGATAAGGAAAACAACTTGAAAGAGTGGGAGAAGTATGAAACTTTGTTTGAGTAAGTATTGCCTATCTTTTAGCCTGGCTGTTTCGTAGAAACTTTGACATTTTGTGATATCTCTTGATCTACAGAAGGCATTCACTTTAAAATTGGCACACATGTTTTATATAAAGAGAGCAACCTATACTCTCAAGGGTTAGACTCTAGATACATTCTGTGCGATTTATGCCCCTATTTTTCCTTAGATTTTTAATCAGGGTCCTGTTAAATAAATTCTAGATATTCTTTCATCAAAATCCTTTATGTTTTTAAACCAAGGTTCTAATTCCAAATATTTCCGTACATTTGAAGAAATAAGAAGTAATAGCTTCCGACTTGCAAAAATATAAGGAATAAAATGTCATTGTCTTAAAACATCAATATATCTGGGTGGGGTTGGTAGAATTTATCATGACAAGTCTTTGGCAAGTCTTTATAATATCTCGCAGCAGAAACTAGAAAACATTGATAAAGTAAGACACTAACATAATAATTTTGTTTATTATTTTTAAACTGGCCTGTTTCAGAGAAAAAGGCGGTATTGCATACACTTGGTGTCATTGTTGTTATACGAAAAGATTGATATTTTGAAATATCTCTTTCTGGTAAAGCTTGAACTCCTTGATTTCATGTGTTAGGAGTCCAATTGACTCATTTATCTCAGGACTTAGTATCAACCCCTGGGTACGTACATACATTCACATCTTGTGAGTGCATATTTTTGGGGTTTGGTGAAGGTCATTCAGTTTTCTCTCTATATGACCAGGTTGCCTTACAGAATGGTGTTTGCTGTGGCCACGGAAGATTCTATAGTGTTATACGATACTCAGCAATGTACACCTTTTGGTTTTATAACCAATGTTCATTATCATCAACTCAGTGATATAACATGGTCAGTATAGTTTTCATACTCTTGCATCCATAGATCGGGGTCATATTGTTTTTGTCCTCTCATATGTTTGTTTGTCTCTTTGTCCCCCCCAAAAACTTTACATTTTATCATAACTTTTGATTGGGTAGTTGTGTAGACGTATTAGAAAGGGGGCATTGCTTGTGACAAGACGTTTCTGTTAGTACCAACTTCAAGGTCATGATTCAAAGTCAATGTCTTTTGTTCAAGTTATGTGGAAAATTAAAATTTCACTATGAATTTCTTTGTGCTGTTGATTACCAAATTGAATTTTGATTTACTGTTGAATGTTTTACTATATCTAACTAATGTTTCTAAAGAAATGGTAGTTGCAGGGGCATTAGTGTTTTAACAAACACATCTTGTTCATTCTTATATGACATACAGCGCAGGAGTGAACTAAAATCATAGAATATATTTCACGTGGTATTATTCCCGTTCCATGCAAATAAGCTTGTCACATTAAAAAGAGCCTATAATGCAAGAATTGATCACAAAGCATTCTGGAATATCACAAACAGATAAATTCTTACCAAAAAATGTTACAAGACTGCAAAATACGAATATCTTTAGGCCTTCATGATCTTTTTGCAAATAGCCATTTTGCAAACGTTAGGTTTCATGATTTGGTAATTTTCGTTAACTCTTTATTTTGCCGTTTTTTATGCCCCCATATCGAGAGATCGGGGGCATATTGTTTTGCTCATGTCCGTCTGTCTGTCTGTATGTCTGTACGTCCGTCTGTCCGTCTGTTCAAAAACTTAACCCGAAAACTTTATTTTTGCCTTATTGAGAGATCGCTGTTACGGGGGCATTCGTGTTTCACAAACACATCTTGTTCTGCTTAAATCTTGTAACTACAGCTTGTTTAGAGCTGTAGTTATATGGTTTAAGAAGAAAATTGATAATTTCTGTATATGCTAGCAAACCACAGCATTTAAGATCTATCAGACATGGCTATGAACCAGATTGATTTCTCTTTAAGATAGAGTATTGTGTGAGTATGGCCAGGCTGCTGAATATCATGGCTTTTGTATGAAGCCTTGACATTGAGCTGCTTGGCTTTTCATTCAAAATTGTTATGTCATACAAAGACTCCCTGTCAAAGAACTGATGAATGAGTACATGTATTTACAGGTCGAGTGATGGTCAACATCTGGTTGAGTTGTGGATTCTCTGTAAGATGTTGTTTTCTGTGAGCATGGACAGGCTGCTGAATATCATGGCTTTTGTGTGAAGCTGTGACATTGAGCTGCTTGGCTTTTCATACTAAATTGTTCCAAATGTCATTCACAGACTTCCTGTCAAAGAACTATAGTATGAGAACATGTATTTACAGGTCCAGTGATGGTCGGCGTCTGGTTGTTTCATCGACAGACGGGTACTGTACGCTGGTATCATTTGAGGCTGGTGAACTAGGAGTCCCTTATATAGAACCTAAGGCCTTGGAGGATAATAAAGCAACACAGTCTGATGAAAATGTTGACAATGAGAAGGTAAGAACTGTCTTCAGTTACTTAAATTGTTTGATCCAACACAAAATTCCTTAACCCAATATCAAACTTAAAGATATTATAAGATTTTTTAAAATCTTAAGATGCAGATGACTATTCCAATATTTACAAAGAAAATAGGGGAGGGAGGAGGGGATTGTTGTAGGGGGAAAAATCAGTTTTCCATGAGATTTTCCTTAGCTTGTTATACCCCCACCTACAAAGTAGAGAGTAGTATCAGAGCTACATATAAAGGGAGTATTTTGGATATCAAATTGGATTATTTCAACTGTACTTGTGCTTATCCTATGTTTTGGGTACTCGTATGAATTGTCTTGATAAGACGATTCAAATGGGTACCACAGTATAGGGTTTTAATGAGAAATAAATATTTTAGACTGCCATTACCTCAATCTTATCTGTTCCTCTAAGTATATTGCCTTCACAATGTCTGTCGTTTTGTCCTCCCCTCCATGAAGGGAACTAAGAAGAACAAGTGCATGTCGTATTGCGATGCAATACAGGAGTCCCCCACCGGATAAAAAAAAAATCCTCTCTTATAATAAATCTCCTACATACTAGATCTATAACTGTAAAAGTTTAAAGTTGCTAGCACTTATAGTTTAGGAGATATGATCTGGACAAGAATGTAAGACTAAAAACAACAAAGGGCAATAACTCAAAAAGTGGGCATGGCAGAATAACAGTTCTTGTACATGACATGTGTCCTCAATAAGATCTATCAGTGTACAAAGTTTGAAGTTGCTAGCTCTTATGGTTTAGGAGATATGATCCGGACAAAAATGTAAGGGTAAAAACAACAAAGGGCAATAACTCAAAAAGTGGGCATGGCAGAATAACAGTTCTTGAACATGGCACTTGTCCCCAATAAGATCTATAAGTGTACAAAGTTTTAAGTTGCTAGCACTTATAGTTTAGGAGATATGATCCCGACAATAATGTAAGGGTAAAAACAACAAAGGGCAATAACTCAAAAAGTGGGTGTGGCAGAGTTATGGATCTTGAACATGACACTTTGCCTCAATGAGATCTATAAGTGTACAAAGCTTAAAGTTGCTAGCACACATAGTTTAGGAGATATGATCCGGACAAGAATGTAAGGGTAAAAACAACAAAGGGCAATAACTCAAAAAGTGGGCGTGGCAGAGTAACGGTTCTTGAACATGACACTTCTCCTCAATGAGATCTATAAGTGTACAAAGTTTGAAGTCGCTAGCACTAATGATTTAGGAGATATGATCCGGACAAAAATGTAAGGCTAAAAACATCAAAGGGCAATAACTCAAAAAGTGGGTGTGGCAGAGTTATGGATCTTGAACATGACACTTGGCCTCAATGAGATCTATAAGTGTACAAAGTTTGAAGTTGCTAGCACTTATGGTTTAGGAGATATGATCCGGACAAGAATGTAAGGGTAAAAACAACAAAGGGCAATAACTCAAAAAGTGGGCGTGGCAGAGTAACGGTTCTTAAACATGACACTTCCCCTGAATGAGATCTATAAGTGTATCAAGTTTGAAGTTGCTAGCACTTATGGTTTAGGAGATATGATCCGGACAAGAATGTAAGGCTAAAAACAATGAAGGGCAATAACTCAAAAAGTGGGCATGGCAGAGTAACGGTTCTTGAACATGACACTTCTCCTCAATGAGATCTATAAGTGTACCAAGTTTGAAGTTGCTAGCACGTATGGTTTAGAAGATATAGCCCGGACAAAAGCGTGACGGACGGATGGACAGACGGACAAACAGACGGACAGACGGAATCGAGCAAACCTATAGTCCCCCAACCGGTAACCGGTGGGGGACTAATAATTCAAGAACAAAGTGACCTTTAATCATAAACTTTTATACAATTGTTAACCATGACTCAAGGAAGTGTCCTGTTGTTTTGAGGCCATAAAGGTTATAGGTCATGGTCACTATTGAAATATGTCTGAAAACTGTTTCCAGAACTTGGATGAAGAGCTGGCAGTCGTAGTCCACTTTGCAACAGACCTAGTTTACTTAGTAGACATGACAAAAGTGGAAAAGAGTGGGAATTGTTTTATTGCAAATTTTTGGAAATCTAATATTTAAATTGATTTTGCTTCTCTACTAGGATGTTGCCATGGAAACAGACCAATCCAATGATGACCTTCACCTTGTCCTAGATACCTCAAATGATGGAAAAGACCTTGACTCAGAGACAAGAGAAAATGTTCCTAAAGTAAAACCACTAGAAATGAAAGTAAAATCAGCTGATGGTAAACCAAGGAAGATCGAGATAACAACACTTTCAACATTAAATGGTGATGCTAGCGGTTCTACCAAACCCATGGAAATGAAGGTTAAGTCAGCTGATGGCAAACCAAGAAATATACAAATCACGACTCTTAGCTCTACAAAAACTGAACCAGAACTTCCTAAACCGGAAATTCAGGTGAAGTCAGCGGATGGAAAACCCAAAAAGGTGCAAATAACTACATTGGCCTCATTCAGTAGTCCAAAATCTAAACATGAAAACAACACAGAAAAACAAAACACTAATGGGAAAGGAGATAGTAAGGACAGTAAAGTTTTATCAGAAATAACGGACAATGAGGATCATGAGGTCACTGATAGAGGGGACAATGTGATCTTGTCAAATGGTAGCTCGACACCAAAACAGTCTAAACCTGTAGAAGACAAACAAACACCAAAACGTGTACAAGTAACAACCTTGAAATTATTTAATAGTCCTTCATCATCAAAAAAAGATACTGCAAAGGATGAAAAAGATCATTAATTTATGATGAAATTTAGCAAGTGTAGAAAGTAAACAAAAAATGAGCTTGGACAGTGAGACAAAAAGACCATTAATTTATGATGAAATTTAGCAAGTGTAGAAAGTAAACAATGAGCTTTGACAGTGAGACAAATTGAAAAAAGATACAGAAAATGAGGAAAAAGATCATTAATTTACAATGAAATTTAGCATGTTTAGAAAGTAAATAAACAATGAGCTTGGACAGTGAGACAAATTGAAAAAAGATATAGAAAATGACGAAAAAGATCATTAATTTACGATGAAATTTAGCATGTTTAGAAAGTAAATAAACAATGAGCTTGGACAGTGAGACAAATTGAAAAAAGATACAGAAAATGACGAAAAAGACCATTAATTTACGATGAAATTTAGCATGTTTAGAAAGTAAACATACAATGAGCTTGGACAGTGAGACAAATTGAAAAAAGATACGGAAAATGACAAAAAAGATCACTAATATACGATGAAATTTAGCATGTTTTGAAAGTAAACAAAAAATGAGTATGGACAGTGAGACAAAAAGACCATTAATTTACGATGAAATTTAGCATGTTTAGAAAGTAAACAAACAATGAGCTTGGACAGTGAGACAAATTGAAAAAAAGATACACAAAATGACGAAAAAGATCATTTATTTACGATGAAATTAAGCATGTTTAGAAAGTTAACAATCAATGAGCTTGGACAGTGAGACAAATTGAAAAAAAGATACACAAAATGACGAAAAAGATCATTTATTTACGATGAAATTTAGCATGTTTAGAAAGTTAACAATCAATGAGCTTGGACAGTGAGACAAAAAAGATTTTTATGGAAGCCAATCGATTGGTCAAAGCAAAATTATTGAAAGTGTTTACCTTGCGAACGTTTACCCTTCCTTCTCAAAATGATCTATCATTTTTGATAGAGAACAATTATACAGTGTGGAGTTCATGAGAATTCAATGCTGTCCTAAGGCATGTAATTAATTTGAACTCTCTTATGAACAAATAGTCCGCAACTGTAGCATAGCAAAAAACAACAGACGTGGGCTGGTGTTGAACCCATGCATACAAGAAATATCTAAATAAATTGTTTTTCAAGTCCCAATGCGCTAACCATTGAGCCAAAGAAGTCTTCTTGTATTTTAAGAATTTCATTATAACTTATCTGCGTGGGTTTGACACTGGTCCTAGTCGATTATTTTCAGCTATGCTTCAGTTGCAGAAATCAAAAATGCATGACTGTAAGTTAGTAAGTTATTTTTGCAATTAAAATTTTTTATTTTTTTTTTAAAATTTTGAAATTTTTAAAAATATTGAGAGAAATGGAGAAATTACTTTTTATCAGCAATTATCCCTTTCTCTCAATGTTTCCACATTGCTAATAATCTTTATCATGCCAAACAAGGATTTCCTCTGGCCATACAGCAAACAAAAAATAGCAAATGTTTTTGATGGACAAGCAAGTTGTCCTCAACTTGCTAAAAGAGACCATCTTGGTAGCATATCAGGGATTGACACTGACACTAGACCTCAAGCTGGATTTTAGGGACGACTGGTAGAAGCTACCATTTTGCAGGTTCTTCAGGCATGTAGTTAATGGCCATATTATTTCCTAAAATGTCCTGTTTTGAAAAATAATTGCCTATCCTATTCTATTTCTTTGTTTCTATACCACATTGAAAATATAGTGGGAAAAAAAAAGAAATTGCTTGTCACAAGCAATTTCTTCCTATACCACAATGTTTTCTTTACAATTTACTCTGAATTGCTGAAGAATTAGTAGTTTCATGGAGGACCTGTTATTATAAGGGAGGACATGTAAGATTTTTCGCTAATAGGTCCTTCAAGCTGTCGGCAATAAAAAGAATGCGTCAAACCCTGTATATAAAGTGCCTTCTCTAGTCAGACTGCACACAGAGCGGACTTACTAGGGTCAAAACTCTTCACATGAGGCTGATTTTCTGAATCTAGAAAGGTTGGACTACCATCCTATAAAAGACTTTTTGAAATGAGACCACTTGCTAACTTCTGCTGTAACCAATCTTTTTGTCAAACATGTGACCCGTCTCATGAAAAGGGACCATTGGAGAGTAGCGAAAAGTTTTGACTTTGGTCAGTCTGCGCAGGTGGCCCAGGGTCAAAATTTTTCACATTTCAATCAACATCTGGAATCTAGAGTGATCATTCTACCTTCCAATACAATTATTTTAGAAATTTGAAAGGGCTTATAGACAGAAGACGACATTCACACACTCAGTCTCAACAAAGAATTAAAAAAACCCCAAAAAAACTATTATATTTTTATAATTATTTATTTCTTGAGGATAGCTAATGATCAAGTTTCTGCTAAAATCCTCATGACTACAGCTTTATACAAGCTGTAGTTATGAGGTTTTGGCAGAATACTAATAAAAAGGTCATTGATATTGACAAGGTCATTGTTTTGGATAAAAAAAACTTTTTTTGGATGCAAGGGGTCAGTGCAACACTATTGTATGTGCCTATTAATATATAGGCATTTACAATAGTGTTGCGCTGACCCCTTGATTTGTGTTTCACACACACAGTTTGTTATTGTATTATTCATGATATTTAATTTAATTTTCAATTCTAAAATCTAAAAAACTATTTTCTTACTCTCTTTTCCAAACATTTTGTAAATTAAATGTAGACCAATTTTCTGTTGTAAACTTAATGATTAAATATATTTACATAAAATTTTTAAAATATTTAGATGTTGTAGATTTTGATGTTACAAAAGACCAGCGATCAGTACTTACTGTGTTTCAATGAGAACCTTCAGGAATCCATACTCGGGTCATTTGACTTCTGGGTTCCCTTCAGATAATCTTTCTTTAACATTATAAGGTAAAGGTCACCAGAGGAACATTCAGGTCACCCAAGGAACATTCTGCCAAGTTTCATTAAAATCAGCCCAAAGGTTTAGGAAGAGACATTTTTTATAAAGATTTAAAAGTGAATATAAGCCAATTGTCATGCCCATATTTGGGGTCAATCAAAGTTACTTAATCTTGTGAGTTTTCCAAGGAATATTCATGCTCGGTTTCATTTGAGTCGCTCTACAGGCTTAAAATCCTTGTAAAAGCAATAAAGGTTTTGACTAGATTTTTTAAATATTTTGGGTTCTACTGATGTTGAAAATGATTTTCAAAGTTTCAAATATATAACATATTGAGAAATGACCTCCTCCCATAAAAGACATATTTTTCATCCAATCAAACTAAATTTTGGCTGCATGATAATGGGTCACCCCAAGATCACACCAAAAATGTTTGATTGATATCTATTAGCTACATCCTGAGAATCTGATTTTCATAGTTTCCACTATCTAACATTTTGAGAAATGACCTCCGCCCATAAAATACATATTTTTCATCTGATCATAATAATTTTTGGTACACTGATGGAGGGTCACTCAAGGATCATTACAGTGAAATTTGGATCATATCCAAAAAAATGATTTTCAAAGTTTCCACTATATAACATATAGATAAATGACCCCCAGGTCAGTAGTGTGTACCCTATTGAAAATGGGAAGGATCCTTGTCATAACATGGGAAAAGGGGCCTTAATGATAATGTTCTTGTTTACACTCTAGAGGCCAAAAATAAATTTCTGTTTGAAACTTGTCAAATTGTCAGTTCACAAGGGCTAACCCTTTTGGAATTGGGAAGGGTCCATTCGATATTACAGGAAAACTTTACAGTGCCTTAATGACAATTTTCTTGTTTACACTCTAGGAGTCACAATACATGTACAATTTTCATAAAATTTTGTCTAAATGTATATCTAGTCAAAATGATTATCCCTATTGAAAAATGTATTGTTCAATGAGAAAATACAGGGAAAAGGGCTTTTATTCTCTTTATCCACTGTAGGGGTTATTTTCCCAGTATTTCAGTATGTTTGTCTTGTCAAAGGATGAATCTGATCATGAAACTTGTTTAGAAAAGGCAAGATACTTAAGGAGGGCCGTTACAGTTTCGGGGAATTTCCAGATATCCGCGAAACAGATGTATGTTTAACAGCATTCATATGCACAGATATATTGAAAATATCAACATAGCTTTCCACGCATATTTTGAAAATATTTACATTTTTCTTAAGGTGGCCATGTTTTCGAAAATATCAAAGAAAACTGTTTATTACACCGACCAATCACAATGCTGGTGTGCTAAATTAACATATATTTATAGCCATAGATACGGAAAACATAAAAATATAATAAACTTTCTAGTAAGGGAATAAATAAGTGACAAGTGGACATTTTGCTTTAAATGCTCCTCAAAGATAAAAAGTGAATATTTTTTTTGAAGGCAAAAAAAGCAAACACCTTTATTAAATAAACTCGAAATATGTCAATAGAAAATTAGCCCAACTATCGTTCAACTGAAATTAATTAAGAAAAGTATATGTATCCAGGCACTTTTAGTCAATTTCATAAGTTTGAAGTACAGTACCCCCCATAATTTACTACTCTAATTTTATTTTGTCCAGGTATTGTTACGTTCCCTGATTTCCCAATCAACAATAAAAAAAACATTTGTAATTTTGATACACTTGGTAACGCCTATGGCAGTTGTAGGATTTCTGTAACGGGGTTTAAACTACAATAAAAGGGGGGGGGGGAAGGGGTAGTTATTTCACATCATTACCAAAGTTTTGCCGAAATACCCCGTGAAAGACTGAACACCCCTTTCCCTCTGGATCCGCCTCATGCACAGCCATTATCCTGATCAAAACACGAGGTTTTCCTCCATGAACTCATTTTCTATATGAGGCAATTACATGAAGAAATAATATGCCATTTCAGTTGCCACGGAAGATAAGATGGTTTATTACTCGATTGAAACAAAAAAGAAAGAAACCATGACTTTCGATTGATTTTAAAGATTTTAGAATTCTATGATCATGTTGATAATTTTAACCTAATTTATTTTACAATGGTTTGGAATCAATTTCCAAAATTTACATTGATCCCTCTTGATTCGGTGGATTACAGAAGAGTTCAACAGTCTCAGGGCCAAATAAAGGAAAAAGTACAATCGCCGGTATTTATACCCGATCTTGGGACTTTTTGATCAATTAGCAGACGCAGTAACTCTCGAATACATACGCTCTTCGAATAATACGAAAGCTTTTTGAAATCATTGCTTATTGAAATATTCAATGTTGACAAAGCTATTGATGGAATATTGATAATTGTTATCAAATTATCGTTTTCACTCTTACAAACACACATAAACGAAATCAAATAAAGATGGAAATTTAGAGAGAAGAAATGAATTTTTTGAAAGGTTGAAATTGTCCTTTTTCTACGTTGTCTCATTTCCGTTTTTACGATGTGTAACATACGTAATGAATGGGATCTTTATAGGCAAAAGTAACATATCATTTTGAAGATTTTTAAAAAGAATAGTGAAAAATGAATAGACAGTAAACAGTGCAGAAAAGTAAACTGAAAAGGAGAGAAGTCGCATTCAAGTGGCAAAATCTTATTATTTTGGGGTATGATTCGTCATCCCGTACCAGTTTTTACCAAAGTCCTAAACAAAAAAGCATATTTTTTCTCCTTTTTCAAGCAATGTTCAAATAACTGAAAGATAAGTATCCATTATATGATAGTTTTATACTTACAACGATATAACCCGAACTCAAACATTCCCTTTCGGTGATGAAGGGAACATGACTGCGTTCAGGACAACAAAGCGAAGTAAACGTTTAGCTCATGCACATGCGAGCAATGCAGGGTATAAATAGCAAAAATGTTTGCTTCTTTTTGTCATCCTGAATGCATGGCTTGTGATATGTCTATCAACGTCGCCCGTATTTCGTTGGAATAACGAAGCACAAGTGTGAAACACTTATTAGATATACTTTACACGGTAATGCAGACTACCATTTTTCGGATGATCGTTTGTGATTCGTTATTCTGAACGCATGACCGGATTTCATTTTGTCCCTCGTAATAATTGCCAAATCCTGCAGTTCAGGATGCAAAAACATTTGCAAACGTTAAGAAAGTGAACCTTTCTTAGCAGTTGTATGTTTCTGAAATGTTTTGCGAACGTTTTTATTTTGAATTCCGGACAATCCTGCGTGTAGGTTGACAAAATTACGATTGTTTGAAAACAAAAACCTTCCACTGTGCAAGCGCAACTTCATATAAAGTTGATTTTAACAAGGCCCCCTCACAATTTTTTTCTAGGCGAGTTGTCTCCCCAAAACTGTAACGTCCCACCTTAATCAGGGATCATAGAAATAGAATAATGTCTTTCTTTGAAAAATTTAATAGTCATTTATTGATCTTTAAAGCATTTAAATTTGATAAATGAGGTGTCAAAGACGAAGGTGAGCCATATAGGACCATCATGGTCCTCTTTTTAGCTCACCTGTGCACAAAGTGCTCAAGGTGAGCTACTGTGATTGTATAATGTCCCATCATCCACAATTTCTTTAAACTTCCTCTCCTCCTAAACCAGTGGGCCAATCTTGATGAAACTTGGCAGGGATGTTCCTTGGGTCAAGCTCTACCAAAGTTGTTCAAATAAATGAAATCCACCCTTAACTTTCCCCTTACCCTTAACAAACAAGAGGGCCGTTGGCCCTGGGTCGCTCACCTGAGAAAAAAGCTTCATTACCTAGGTATGTCCATGCAACCACAGAAAAAAGAGATTTTCACTTATTCAATCAGATAACATTTGAAATAATCCCCCCCCCCTGCTCATTATTTATTTAAGCTTTTTTCATAGAAGGTCTGTGATCAGCAAATCTATGCCAGATATACAGGCTGAGTCTGAGACTTTTAAAGTTTTCTTTAATGAGTTGAATAATCCATGTCAAATATAAAGGCTGTAGGGATTCAAAATTCTCAACAAAGCACTCCCCCTCCCCCAAGATGCTCTGCACTTGGTGAATCTACAGTCATGATTTAAGCTAATTCAATTAATGTCCATATGCTGATCATCCATATCAATTTTCAAGTCTGTAGGACTCTTGGTTCATTAGAAGAAGTTTAAAGATTTCAAAAATGATCCAAAGTACTACCCCCTCCCCAAGATACTCAGCACCTGGTGACCCAACAGTTCTGATTTTAGCTATTTTCATTAATGTCCATATATTGATCACCCATAACAATTTTCAAGTCTGTAGGGTTCCTGATCCAGAAGAAGAATAAGGTTAAAGATTTCAAAATTCATCCAAAGTACTACCCCCTCCCCCCTAATGCTCCGCATCTGGCGACCCTACATTCATGATTTTAGCTATTTTATTTTAGATCCATATGCTTATCATCCATGCCAATATTGAAGTCTATAGGGCTCCTGGTTCATTAGAAGATGAAGGTTAAAGTTACAAAATTTTCACAAAAGTACTACCCCCTGCCCCCTGGTGCCCTGCACCTGGTGGCATTACAGTCATGATTTTAGCTATTTTTATTAAGGTCTATGAGCTAATCCTCCATGCCAAGTTTCAAGTCTGTAGGGCTTGTGGTTCAGAAGAAGAAGAAGGTTAAAGATTACAAAATTTTCACAAAAGTACTACCCTCTCCCCCCTGATGCTCCACACCTGGTGAATCTACAGTCATGATTTTAGCTATTTAAATAAAGGTCCATATGCTGATCATCCATGCCAATATTCAAATCTGTCAGGCTTCTGGTTCAGAAGAAGAAGAAACTTAAAGATTACAAAATATACCAAAAGTACTACCCCCTCCCCCCTGGTGCTCCACACCTGGCAGCCCAACAGATATTATTTTAGCTATTTTTATTAAGATCTATGAGCTGATCCTCCATGCCAAGTTTCAAGTCTATAGGGCTTGTGGTTCAGAAGAAGAAGAAGGTTAAAGATTACAAAATTTTCACAAAAGTACTACCCTCTCCCCCCTGATGCTCTGCACCTGGTGAATCTACAGTCATGATTTTAGCTATTTATATAAAGGTCCATATGCTGATCATCCATGCCAATATTCAAATCTGTAAGGCTCCTGGTTCAGAAGAAGATGAAGGTAAAAGATTACAAAATTTTCACAAAAGTACTCCCCCTGGTGCTCCGCACCTGGCAGCCCAACAGATATTTTTTTAGCTATTTTTATTAAGGTCTATGAGCTTGTCCTCCATGCCAAGTTTCAAGTCTGTAGGTCTTGTGGTTCAGAAGAAGAATAAGGTTAAAGATTACAAAATTTTCACAAAAGTACTACCCACTCCCCTCTGATGCTCCGCACCTGGTGAATCTACAGTCATGATTTTAGCTATTTATATAAAGGTCCATATGCTGATCATCCATGCCAATTTTCAAGTCTGTAGGGCTCCTGGTTCCAAAGAAGAAGAAGAGACTTAAAGATTACAAAGTTTACCCAAAGTACTACCCCCTCCCCCCTGGTGCTCCGCACCTGGTGGCCCAAAAGATATAATTTCAGCTATTTTAATTAAGGTCTATGAGCTGATCCTCCATGCCAAGTTTCAAGTCTGTAGGGCTTGTGGTTCAGAAGAAGAATAAGGTTAAAGATTACAAAATTTTCACAAAAGTACTACCCTCTCCCCTCTGATGCTCCGCACCTGGTGAATCTACAGTCATGATTTTAGCTATTTATATAAAGGTCCATATGCTGATCCTCCATGCCAAGTTTCAAGTCTGTAGGGCTCCTGGTTCCAAAGAAGAAGAAGCTTAAAGATAACACAATTTACCCAAAGTACTACCCCCTCCCCCCTGGTGCTCCGCACCTGGAGGCCCAAAAGTTATAATTTTAGCTATTTTTATTCAGGTCTATGAACTGATCCTCCATGCCAAGTTTCAAGTCTGTAGGGCTTGTGGTTCAGAAGAAGAAGAAGGTTAAAGATTACAAAATTTTCACAAAAGTACTACCCTCTCCCCCCTGATGCTCCGCACCTGGTGAATCTACATTCATGATTTTAGCTATTTTATTTTAGATCCATATGCTTATCATCCATGCCAATATTGAAGTCTATAGGGCTCCTGGTTCATTAGAAGATTAAGGTTAAAGTTACAAAATTTTCACAAAAGTACTGCCCCCTGGTGCCCTGCACCTGGTGGCATTACAGTCATGATTTTAGCTATTTTTATTAAGGTCTATGAGCTAATCCTCCATGCCAAGTTTCAAGTCTGTAGGGCTTGTGGTTCAGAAGAAGAAGAAGGTTAAAGATTACAAAATTTTCACAAAAGTACTACCCTCTCCCCCCTGATGCTCCGCACCTGGTGAATCTACAGTCATGATTTTAGCTATTTAAATAAAGGTCCATATGCTGATCATCCATGCCAATATTCAAATCTATCAGGCTTCTGGTTCAGAAGAAGAAGAAACTTACAGATTACAAAATATACCAAAAGTACTACCCCCTCCCCCCTGGTGCTCCGCACCTGGCAGCCCAACAGATATTATTTTAGCTATTTTTATTAAGATCTATGAGCTGATCCTCCATGCCAAGTTTCAAGTCTATAGGGCTTGTGGTTCAGAAGAAGAAGAAGGTTAAAGATTACAAAATTTTCACAAAAGTACTACCCTCTCCCCCCTGATGCTCTGCACCTGGTGAATCTACAGTCATGATTTTAGCTATTTATATAAAGGTCCATATGCTGATCATCAATGCCAATATTCAAATCTGTAAGGCTCCTGGTTCAGAAGAAGATGAAGGTAAAAGATTACAAAATTTTCACAAAAGTACTCCCCCCTCCCCCCTGGTGCTCCGCACCTGGCAGCCTAACAGATATTTTTTTAGCTATTTTTATTAAGGTCTATGAGCTTGTCCTCCATGCCAAGTTTCAAGTCTGTAGGGCTTGTGGTTCAGAAGAAGAAGAAGGTTAAAGATTACAAAATTTTCACAAAAGTACTACCCTCTCCCCTCTGATGCTCCGCACCTGGTGAATCTACAGTCATGATTTTAGCTATTTATATAAAGGTCCATATGCTGATCATCCATGCCAATTTTCAAGTCTGTAGGGCTCCTGGTTCCAAAGAAGAAGAAGAGACTTAAAGATTACAAAGTTTACCCAAAGTACTACCCCCTCCCCCCTGGTGCTCCGCACCTGGTGGCCCAAAAGATATAATTTCAGCTATTTTTATTAAGGTCTATGAGCTGATCCTCCATGCCAAGTTTCAAGTCTGTAGGGCTTGTGGTTCAGAAGAAGAAGAAGGTTAAAGATTACAAAATTTTCACAAAAGTACTACCCTCTCCCCCCTGATGCTCCGCACCTGGTGAATCTACAGTCATGATTTTAGCTATTTATATAAAGGTCCATATGCTAATCCTCCATGCCAAGTTTCAGTCTGTAGGGCTCCTGGTTCCAAAGAAGAAGAAGCTTAAAGATAACACAATTTACCCAAAGTACTACCCCCTCCCCCCTGGTGCTCCGCACCTGGAGGCCCAAAAGTTATAATTTTAGCTATTTTTATTCAGGTCTATGAACTGATCCTCCATGCCAAGTTTCAAGTCTGTAGGTCTTGTGGTTCAGAAGAAGAATAAGGTTAAAGATTACAAAATTTTCACAAAAGTACTACCCTCTCCCCTCTGATGCTCCGCACCTGGTGAATCTACAGTCATGATTTTAGCTATTTATATGAAGGTCCATATGCTGATCATCCATGCCAATTTTCAAGTCTGTAGGGCTCCTGGTTCCGAAGAAGAAGAAGCTTAAAGATAACAAAATTTACCCAAAGTACTACCCCCTCCCCCCTGATGCTCCGCACCTGGTGGCCCAAAAGATATAATTTTAGCTATTTTTATTCAGGTCTATAAACTGATCATCCATGCCAAGTTTTAAGTCTGTAGGACTACTGGTTGAGAAGAAGAAGAATTTTTAAGATTTTCTTAAAATTTCACCTTTTGTTGCCATAGCAACCAGAGTTTTTCATGGATTTCAATTCTTTTAGCTATTTTTGAAGGGGACCACCTAAGCAACATTTCTGTAAAATTTGGAGTTAATTGGCCCAGTAGTTTAGGAGGAGATGTCGTTTAAAGAAATTGTTGACGGACGCCGGACGCCGGACGACGACCAACGACCGACGACCGACGGACGGACGCCGGACGAAAGGTGATCACAATAGCTCACATGAGCACTTCGTGCTCAGGTGAGCTAAACAGGTGAAAATATGAAAATCTTCAAAAATCTTCTTCTCTGAAACTAGAAGGCAGATAGCTCACATTTATTAGATAGGCAGATGTCAACAAGGAGATGATTTCTACATAAGATCAATACCATGGAATGTTTTCAGCCAAGAGCAGGAAGGATATGCTTTTTTTTGCTCTGATTCTATGTAACAAGAGGGCCATAGTGGCCCTAAATCGCTCACCTGAATGAACTGTCAAAAACTGTTTAAAGTAGATTTAGAAAGGATAATGAATTCTTACCAAATTTCAGGTTGATTGGGCAAAAAATGATGCCTCTACACTGCTTACAAGGTTTTTCTAAGATTTGACCCTGTGACCTCATTTTTGACCCCACTAGACCCAATTTCAAACTTGACCTAGATTTCATCAAGATGATCATTCTGACCAATTTTCAGGTAGATTGGGCAAAAAATATGGCTTCTAGAGTGTCTACAAGGTTTTTCTAATATTTGACCCTGTGACCTCATATTTTTTACCCCAATTGAAACAATTTCGAACTTGTCCGAGATTTCATCAAGACAATCATTCTGACCAAATTTCAGGTTGATTGGGCAATAAATATGGCTTCTAGAGTGTCTACAAGGTTTTTCTAAGATTTGACCCCGTGACCTCATTTTTGACCCCACTTGACCCAATTTCGAACTTGTCTGAGATTTTATCAAGACAATCATTCTGACAAAATTTTAGGTTGATTGGGCAATTAATATGGCTTCTAGAGTGTCTACAAGGTTTTTCTAAGATTTGACCCCTTAACCTAGTTTTTGACCCCACTGGACCCAATTTTGAACTTGTCCGAGATTTCATCAAGATAATCATTCTGATTAAATTTCAGGTTGATTGGGCAAAAAATGTGGCCTCTAGAGTGCATACAAGGTTTTTCTAAGATTTGACCCCGTGACCTAGTTTTTGACCCCACTTGACCAGAATTCAAACTTATCCGAGATTTTATCATAACAATCATTCTGACCAAATTTCAGGTTGATTGGGCAAAAAATGTGGCCTCTAGAGTGCATACAAGTTTTTTTTAAGATTTGACCTTGTGACCTAGTTTTTGACCCCATTTGACCCCAATTCAAACTTGTCCGAGATTTTATCAAGATAATCATTCTGACCAATTTTCAGGTTGATTGGGCTAAAAATGTGGCCTCTAGAGTGCATACAAGGTTTTTCTAAGATTTGACCCTGTGACCTAGTTTTTGACCCCACTTGACCCAATTTCAAACTCGTCCAAGATTTCATCAAGACAATCATTCTGACCAAATTTTAGCTTGATTGGGCGAAAAATGTGGCCTCTAGAATGCATACAAGGTTTTTCTAAGATTTGACCCTGTGACCTAGTTTTTGACCCCACTTGACCCAATTTCAAACTTGTCCGAGATTTTATCAAGATAATCATTCTGACCAATTTTCAGGTTGATTGGGCAATTAATATGGCCTCTAGAGTGCATACAAGGTTTTTCTAAGATTTGACCCCTGTGACCTAGTTTTTGACCCCACTTGACCCAATTTCGAACTCGTCCAAGATTTCATCAAGACAATCATTTTGACCAAATTTTAGATTGATTGGGCAAAAAATGTGGCCTCTAGAGTGCATATAAGGTTTTTCTAAGATTTGACCCCTTGACCTAGTTTTTGACCCCACTTGGCCCAAATTCAAACTTATCCGAGATTTTATCGAGACAATCATTCTGACCAAATTTCAGGTTGAATGGGCAAAAAATGTGGCCTCTAGAGTGCATACAAGATATTTATAAGATTTGACCCCGTGACCTAGTTTTTGACCCCACTTGACCCAATTTCAAACTCATTTGAGATTTTATCAAGACAATCATTCTGACCAAATTTTAGATTGATTGGGCAAAAAATGTGGCCTCTAGAGTGCATACAAGGTTTTTCTAAGATTTGACCCCTTAACCTAGTTTTTGACCCAACTTGACCCAAATTCAAACTTGTCCAAGATTTTATCAAGATAATCATTCTGAATAATTTTCAGGTTGATTGGGCTTAAAATGTGGCCTCTAGAGTGCATACAAGGTTTTTCTAAGATTTGACCCTGTGACCTAGTTTTTGACCCCATTTGACCCAATTTCGAACTCGTCCGAGATTTCATCAAGACAATCATTCTGACCAAATTTTAGATTGATTGGGCAAAAAATGTGGCCTCTAGAGTGCATACAAGGTTTTTCTAAAATTTGACCCCTTGACCTAGTTTTTGACCCCACTTGACCCAAATTCAAACTTATCCGAGATTTTATCAAGACAATCATTCTGACCAAATTTCAGCTTGATTGGGCAAATAATGTGGCCTCTAGAGTGCATACAAGATATTTCTAAGATTTGACCCCGTGACCTAGTTTTTGACCCCATTTGACCCAATTTTGAACTTGTCCAAGATTTTATTAAGACAATCATTCTGACCAAATTTCAGGATGATTAGGTGAAAAATGTGGCCTCTAGAGTGCAAACAAGGTAAATGTTGACGACGGACGACGGACATCCACCCAACCAGAAAAGCTCACCTTGAGCACTTCGTGCTCAGGTGAGCTAAAAAGGGATGTACCCATGTGGAGCTTAAATATGACCCTAGGATCTTCATATGAACAAACTTGGTACGGGCCCACAAGATGATGCTTCATAACAAATATAACTAGAAAGCCATGAATGGCTATAGTTACTTCACAGGCTTGAAATTCTTATAATAGCAAATCAATTTGATTTTAATTGGGGTGTAACGTTGCTTTCAACAATCTTTCAGTTATATGGCGACGACTGGAGCATCTAACGATGGATTCCTGGTATTTCTTACACCAATACTACCACCACATCCCTTTCCTAGCCTCCAGTTGCTATTCCACATAGGTTTACGATTATCTACCCATTGGTGGAAGACAAATGTCGGAAAGGATTAGTGCTGCAGCCGGGGATTGAACCCGTGCGAATATAGACCCCTGGATTAGAAGTCTGGCGCGCTACCAACTGCCCTATTGCTGCTGCTAAAAAATAGCAAATCAAAGTTTTGACTAGATTTTAAGATATTTTGGGTTCTACTGATGTTGAAATGATTTTCAAAGTTAACAAAGGATCATACCAATGAAGTTTTTATTGATATCCATCAATTACATTCTGGGTAAATGATTTTCAAAGTTTCCACTCTATAAATTGTAGAGAAATGACCTCTGCCCATAAAAATACATATTTTTCATCCAATCACAATTAATTTTGGTAGACTAATAAAGGGTCACTCAAGGATCATTTCAGTGAAATTGGTTGATATCCATCATTTACATTCTGAGAAAATGATATTCTAAGTTTTCACCTTATAACATATAGAGAAATGATTTCCGCCCATAAAATACATATTTTTCATCCAATCAAAATAATCTTTGGTAAACTGATAAAGGGTCACCCAAGAATCATTCCAGTGAAATTTGGTTGATGTCCATCATTTACATTCTGAGAAAATGATATTCTAAGTTTTCACTATATAACATATAGAGAAATGACCTCCGCCCTTAAAATACATATTTTTCATCCGATCACAATAATTTTAGGTAGACTGATAAAGGGTCACCAAAGATCATTCATGTAAAATGTACATGGTATCCATCAATTAGAATATGAGAAAGCTCACTTTGTACCATATTTGGAAATAAGCATTGCCCATTAAATCCATGGTTTTCATTGAATCCAAATTTCTTTAACAACTTTGGAAGAGGGTCACCAAAGGATCATTCCTGTGTGGTTTGGTTGAAATTCATCCAGTAGTTTCTGAGGAGAAGATTTTTAAAGAAAAAGTATACGGATGAACGCACAATGGACACAACGCCATGACAATAGCCCCAGTGGCTTTCAGCCAGTTGAGCTAAAAACTGTGTGCCCTTTGGTTTCAGAGAAGAAAATTTTTAAAGAATTCCGCTCTGTGATTCTATGTAAAAAGGGTTGCGCCCAGGTGGAGCCCAAATATGATCCCAGGGTCTTGAAATAAACAAACTTGGTAGAGGTCCACTAGATGATGTTACATACTAAATATGAAAGCTGTCTGCATTCTGGTTTCAGAAAAGATTTTTGAAGACTTTTCATCTTTTACCCTTTGTGCTCAGAAGAGCTAAAAGGGATGCGCGGGCAAAGCCCAAATAAGACCCCAATGTCTTGATATGAACAAACTTGGTAGAGGCCCACTAGATGATGCTTCATACCAAATATGAAAGCTGTCTGCCTTCTGGTTTCAGAGACGAAGATTTTTAAAGATTTTCACTCTTTGATTCTATGTATAAAGGGTTGTGCCTGGTTGGAGCCCAAAAATGACCTCAGGGTCTTGATATGTACAAACTTGGTAGAGGCCCACTAGCTGATGCTACATATCTAATATGAAAGCTGTCTGCCTTCTGGTTTCAGAGAAGAAGATTTTTGAAGATTTCCATATTTTCACCCTTTTTCTTAAGACTAAAGGGAAAGTTAAGGGTGGATTTCATTTATTTGAACAACTTTGGTAGAGCTTGACCCAAGGAACATCCCTGCCAAGTTTTTTCAAGTTTTGCCCACTGGTTTAGGAGGAGAAGATGTTTGTAAACGACACACAATGCATGACTGATGACGGACATTGTATGATCACAATAGCTCACCTTGAGCACTTTGCGCTCAAGTGAGCTAAAAACTTGAAAGCCCCATTCAAAGGTAAAGTTCCTCTCTGATTAACTGACTTGTTTATCTTAGAACTTGTGATCTTTCACAATGTCAACCCATTGATTGATGGGGTTTTATGCTGCTTTCAACATTTTTTCAGTTATACCGCAGCTGCTGGAGCACCTAACAATGGTTTCCTGCTATTTCTCTCACCAGTACACCACCACATGCTTTCCTAGCCTCCAGCTACTATCTCACATAGGTCTACGATTATCAACCCATTGGTGAGAGACAAATAGTTGGAAAGAATGAGTGCTGCCGTCCGGGTTCGAAACCCGGGACCTCTAGATAGACAGTCCAACGTGCGCAATGTCAACTGAGGATTCCTAATGAAATCACTAGGAAACCTTGGTTAACACTGTTAACCCTCGTCATGCTGATCCCAGAGTATTGCTGCTTTAGCAAGAGGTGTAGACAAGATCTGCCTACACATATGTGCAGTCTTCTCTTAGTCTACACAACCTATTTTACTTTTAAAAACAGCAATACAATGTAATTGGAACACTGTAATTTTAAAAAGAATCCGACTCACATTTAGGGTATTCAGAGCTTTCAGCACTTTGATTTCAATGATTATCGGCAAAGAGTTTTATTCAGCATGACAAGGGTTAAAGTCAATGACTTCTGGAATGTTGTAGAACTTTTAGGGGTTGACTACCTAAGATATTTGTAAAGATTATAGACTGAACTGATAAACTTACAACAGATCAAGGTTGATTGAAATAGCTTGCCTAGTGCACATTGTTCTTTCGAGGGCTAACAACTGGCACATCAAGGTTTTAGATTTGTTTGTTTGTTTGAATGGAGTTTTACGCCACTTTCAACAATCTTTCAGTTATATCCTTGCAGCTGGAGCATCTTACAATGGATTTTCGGTATATCTCACACCAGAATCACCATTACTTCCTTTCCTAGCCCAAAGCTGCATTTCCACATAGGTCTACTATTATCAACTCAAGGTTTTAAAAACCTGATTTATGAAAGTGATAAGCTAGATATACCTGTTTCTAGAACTTTAATAAAATCATTGTCATGAAAACAATAGCAATACAGTCAAATAGATTTATTACAATAGCATTTTAATAAGCTCTAACACTTAACACATCTAGATTAAACATCAAAAGCAATTATAAATGTGATACGCTCTGCCAATAGAAACGGACCATCTTTATTGGTGAGTGGCCTAGAAATTGAAGAATAAATAAAAATAGGAAAGTGGTTTGTTTCCATGTAGGACTGTTTCATATTTCATTATCTTTGGTGAACAACAAAAGTTCTATTTTCACTAGTTGCAAAGCCACAAGTGAAAGCATAGCTTCCATGATGGTCCTAGATCGCTCACCTGAGTCTCTTTGACCCCTGGGGCATCACATTAATTAAATAGGCAGTTGTCAACAAGGAGATAAATTCTACCTAAGATCAATACCATGGAATGTTTTCAGCCGAAAGCAAGAAGGACATGCCTTTTCGCTCTTTGATTCTATGTAAAAAGAGATGCATCTGGGCGGAGCCTTAATGTGACCCGAAGATCTTGATATGATAAAACTTGGTAGAGGTCCACTAGACGATGCCACATACTAAATATGAAAGCTGTCTGTCTTCTGGTTTCAGAGAAGAAGATTTTTAAAGTTTTCCTATTTTCACTCATCATGCTCAGATGAGCTAAAATAGTTGCACCCGGGCAAAGCCCCCAGGGTCTTGATATGAACAAACCTTGAAAAGGCCCACTAGATGATGCTACAAACCAAATATGAAAGAGGTGTGCCCTCTGGTTTCAGGAAAGAAAATTTTTAAAGATTTTCGCTCTTTGATTTGTGTTAAAAGGGTTGCGCCCAGGCCAAGCCCAAATATATCCCCAAGGTCTTAATACGAACAAACTTGGTAGAGGTCTACTAGGTGATGATACATACCAAATATGAAAGCTGGCTGCCTTCTGGTTTCAGAGTAGAAGATTTTTAAAGATTTTCCTATTTTTCCCATTTTTGTTAAGGGTAAAGGGAAAGTTAAGGGTGGATTTCATTTATTTGAACAACTTTGGTAGACCTTGACCCAAGGAACATCCCTGCCAAGTCTCATTAAGATTGGCCCACCGGTTCAGTAGGAGAAGATGTTTAAAAGAAATCGTGGACAATGGATGACACACGACGGACATTGATCAATCACAATGAGAAGAAAAGTGAAACAAATCTAAAAGAACTTATGATTACATCTTTAATGGTCAATTTTTTTGGGGGAGAAGATCGTTTTAAATTAAAATAAGTCTTGCCCTGACACGCCCATATTTGGAAGTCAATCAAACAAATATGTCTACAAGGAGGAAAAAGTGTCCTAAGATCAATCATCATGCTAAATATGAGGCTTGAACCTTGATGAGACCTGAAGATAGTTTCAATTTTACATTTTTTTGTTCATTTTTTGACAAATTTCACCTTGATATATGACCTTGACTTTAGTATAAGCAGATGCATATCATTCAGATCTATCACAATGCCAATTAGACACTTGTATCTTGAATATGCTTGAAGATTTTGGCTTTGTTAAGTTTTGAGGTTAAGTCTTTGAGTTATTTGACCTTGACATATGACATTGACCTTGTCACATGACCTTGACTTTGGTACCATCAGATGCATACAATCAAGATCTATCACCATGCCAATTATGAGGCTTGTATCTTGAATACACTTGAAGATGTTGGCAATGTCAAGATTTTAAGGTTAAGTTTTTGAGTTATTTGACCTTGACATATGACATTGACCTTGTCACATGACCTTGACTTTGGTACTATCAGATGCATACAATCAAGATCTATCACCATGCCAATTATGAGGCTTGTATCTTCAATACACTTGAAGATGTTGGCAATGTCAAGATTTTTAGGTTAAGTTTTTGAGTTATTTGACCTTGATAGATGACATTGACCTTGTCACATGACCTTGACCTTGGTATCATTAGATGTGTATTATTGGGATCTATCATCATGCCAAATATGAGGCTTGTATCTTGAATAGGCTTCAAAAAAAGGCAATGTTAAGTTTTTTGGTTAACTCTTGCAGACACACAAAGGATGGACAACGGTAAAACAATATGCCCCAATCTATTCATGTTGGGGCATAATAACAAGAGGACCAAGATGGTCCTAGATCGCTCACCTGAGTCTCTATGGCCCCTGGGACATCACATTAATTAGAAAAGCAGATGTCAAAAAGAAGATAATTGCCTAAGATCAATACCATGGAACGTTTTCAGCGAAGAGCAAGACAGATATGCCTTTTTGCTCTTTGATTCTATGTAAAAAAGGGATGCACCCAGGTGGACCCCAAAAGTGACCCCAGGGTCTTGATATGAACAAACTTGGAAGAGATCCATAAAATGATGCTACATTCTAAATATGAAAGCTGTCGGCCTTCTGGTTTCAGAGAAGAAGATTTTGAAGGTTTTCCCATTTTCACCCATCTTGCTCAGAGGAGCTGAAAGGGATGCGCCCGGGTGGAGCCCAAATATGACCCAAGGGTCTTGATATGAACAAACTTGGTACGGGCCCACAAGATGATGCTACATACCAACAAGAGTGCCACGTCACAAAATACGCCGCCACTTTGCTGCTGTTTCAAGAAAATAATTGTAGACACTACTTATTTTGATAGAACCAAATTGAAAATAACCAAGTTTCATTTAAATCAAGACAAAAAGTTTGGAGGAGTTGCCTTCACAAGGCTGCAATTTCAATAAGCCCCAGGCACTAAGTTTTAAGGGGGCATAATTCAGGGAAATAAATGAGCCATAAAATCCTTGATCCATGTACATCTACAAATTATGGTGATGACATTGACCAAGTTTCATTCAAATAAAGACAAAAAAGTAAGCAGGAGTTGTGTTCAAAAGGCTGCAATTTCAATAAGCCCTAGCTACAGAGTTTTAAGGGAGCATAATTTAGGGTAAAATTAATGAACCATAAAATCCTTCCTTCACGCACATCTACCAATTGAGGTGATTACATTGACCAAGTTTCAAGAAGATCCAGCCAGAAACTTAGGAGGAGTTGCGTTGACAAGAAAAGTGGACCAAGAGACTAAGTTATCAAGGGGCATAACTCAGGCAAAAATCAACGAACCGTAAAATCCTTCCTTCATGCACATCTACCAATTGAGATGATAACATTGACCAAGTTTCAAGAAGATCCAGCCAGTAGTTTAGGAGGAGTTGCGTTGACAAGAAAAGTGGACCCTGAAACTAAGTTATCAAGGGGCATAACTCGGGCAAAAATCAACAAACCGTAAAATCCTTCCTTCATGCACATCTACCAATTGAGGTGATAACATTGACCAAGTTTCAAGAAGATCCAGCCAGAAACTTAGGAGGAGATGCGTTGACAAGAAAAGTGGACCCAGAGACTAAGTTATCAAGGGGCATAACTCAGGCAAAAATCAACGAACCGTAAAATCCTTCCTTCATGCACATCTACCAATTTAGATGATAACATTGACCAAGTTTCAAGAAGATCCAGCCAGTAGTTTAGGAGGAGTTGCGTTGACAAGAAAAGTGGACCCAGAAACTAAGTTATCAAGGGGCATAACTCAGGCAAAAATCAACAAACCGTAAAATCCTTCCTTCATGCACATCTACCAATTGAGGTGATAACATTGACCAAGTTTCAAGAAGATCCAGCCAGAAACTTAGGAGGAGATGCGTTGACAAGAAAAGTGGACCCAGAGACTAAGTTATCAAGGGGCATAACTCAGGCAAAAATCAACGAACCGTAAAATCCTTCCTTCATGCACATCTACCAATTGAGATGATAACATTGACCAAGTTTCAAGAAGATCCAACCAGTAGTTTAGGAGGAGTTGCGTTGACAAGAAAAGTGGACCCAGAAACTAAGTTATCAAGGGGCATAACTCAGGCAAAAATCAACAAACCGTAAAATCCTTCCTTCATGCACATCTACCAATTGAGGTGATAACATTGACCAAGTTTCAAGAAGATCCAGCCAGTAGTTTAGGAGGAGTTGCGTTGACAAGAAAAGTGGAAGGACGTACGGACGGATGGACGGACGGACGGATGGACGGACGGACGGACGGACAGACGGAGAAGATGACGCCAATATACGTCCGCCTCCGGCGGCGTATAAAAATGAAAGCAGTGTTTCAGAGAAGAAGATTTTTAAAGATTTTCGCTCTTTGATTCTATGTTGTGCCCGGGTGGAGTCCAAATATGATCCTATGGTCTTGATATGAACAAACTAGGTAGAGGTCCACTAGATGATGCAACATACCAGATATGAAAGCTGTCTGCCTTCTGGTTTCATAGGAGAAGATTTTTGAAGATTTTCATTTTTTTACCCTTCGTGCTCATAAGAGATAAAGGGATGCACCCGTGCAAAGCCCAAATATGACCCAAGTGTCTTGATATGAACAAACTTGGTAAAGGCCCACTAGGTGATGCTACACACCAAATATTAAAGCTGTCTGCCATCTTGTTACAGAGAAGAAGATTTTTTAAGATTTTTGCTCTTTGATTTTATGTAAAAAGGGTTGGGCCCAGGCAAAGCCCAAACATGACCCCAGGGTCTTGATATGAACAAACTTGGTAGAGGTCCACTAGATGATGCTACATACCAAATATGAAAGCTGTCTGCCTTCTGGTTTCAGCGAAGAAGATTTTTGAAGACTTTCATTTTTTTACCATTCGTGCTCATAAGAGATGAAGGGATGCGCCCGTGCAAAGCCCAAATATAACCCAAGGGTCTTGTTATGAGCAAACTTGGTAGAGGCCCACTAGGTGATGCTACACACCAAATATTTAAGCTGTCTGCCATCTGGTTACAGAGAAGAAGATTTTTAAAGATTTTCGCTCTTTGATTCTATGTAAAAAGGTGGGGCCTGGGCAAAGCCCAAACATGACCCCAGGGTCTTGATATGAACAAACTTGGTAGAGGTCCACTAGATGATGCTACATACCAATATGAAAGTTGTCTGCCTTCTGGTTTCAGAGAAGAAGATTTTTAAAGATTTTCATATTTTCACCCTTTTTGTTAAGGGTAAAGGGAAAGTTAAGGGTGGATTTCATTTATTTGAACAACTTTGGTAGAGCTTGACCCAAGGAACATCCCTGCCAAGTTTCATCAAGATTGGCCCACTGGTTTAGGAGGAGAAGATGTTTACAGAAATTGTGGACGACGGACGACGCACGACTGACGACGGACATTCTACGATCCCAATAGCTCACCTTGAGCACTTCGTGCTCAGGTGAGCTAAAAAGGGGCATAATTCACTTCAGATGCACCTTGAGTTATCCTCCATTAAAGTATAGGTTGCTCTTTTGATAGTGAGAATGTGTTCCAAGTTTCAGATAAATACCTTTAGTAAAACCAGATATCTTGCAAAATATTTAAGTTCTTGCACAATGACAACACTGCCAACACCACAGCTATAGCAATACCTCGTATTTCCTCCAAATTGATGCCAAAATAAAAAAAACCACACAATTTGGAGAAATTGAGACAATACTTAATTTCTGTTACTAAATTCCATATACCAATCATTGATATAATGCTCATATAATGTCACACCCTAATTCACTTAACTATCATAGTTGCTTAACAAGGTTTTATAAAGCTTCTTCAATTCTCTAAACTAACGATGGCAAAACAAATTTCCGAAAGCTTTAAAAAACTTTATCATGCAATGGAACCTGTATTGACCCAATATCCCCTGCCTTATAAAATTTATAATATGAACTACATCATGGGAGTGAAACAACCTTGTTGAACATTTTTGATATCACATAGGTGTTATTACACTAGTGGAATAACTAAGCAAATGAGCACAGAGCGAATAGCAAACCTGAATTTCTTTTATTTTAAGTGTTTCATAAAATTTAATCACTGAAAAATGATTGCATGACAAAGAGAACAATTTATTATACTGCAAAGAAAATTCTAGCATTTTCATTAGTTAATGCTAATCTGAGAAACATTGATATCTACGGCCGTTCCTTAGTAACTTCTGTTTCCTTAAGGCGCCTCGCTGTGAACATAGACAAAAAATCGAAACAGTAATGGCAGCCATGATTCTCTCGCTTTAATGACAACATGCAGATAACAGTTAAAAAGCATGTCAGTTAATAATGTGCAAAAAAAAAAATTGATAAAGATGTCAATAAATACCTTAACATTTTACAAATCTGTCCATTTAATGCGTTTACTTTCTCGCAGATTCAGCCAAGAACCGCTTTCATATCACAATGTTGCAGAGTGTAGTAGTTTGACGTCACAACTATATGTGACATCACTTTGTACATGTTTACTTTTCAGAGGAGCACATTAAGGGATATTGGTGGTTTGAAAGGATTCGGTTTATACCAAGGCCTTAAATAGGCAAAAGGCGGATATTTAATGCTAAAACTTTGAAGTATAGTAAATTCGTAATACAGTTTCTTGCCTGGGTATATGACGATTTATTCCTGGCAGTAAAAAATGATGTCAACCCTTGTCTACAGCTTGGGTGACATCATTTTTACCAGCCGGGAATAAATCGTTATATACCGCGGCTAGAAAACGTATAACTAATAAGTGTCTTTTAAATGTCAGTGTTATCTAGTCTTTGCTGCAACAAATTATCATGACTCAGCAGAGTCTTGTCAAAATCAATTCTCCCATCCTCGCCGAGAAAAAAATTGACGTTTAAAGACATAGAGAATAACAAGTTAGTGTCGTAAAATATCCATGTTATCTGGTCGAGATTTTGAGATTTATCATGACAAGGCTTTGCCAAGTCCCGATAATTTCTAGCAGCCAAGACCTGATGACATTGATAGTTCAAAATACTATCATATTATTCTATTTTTCATGCAATCAGTTTTCAATGCTATATTATAATAAACCCTTAAAAATCAAAGAAATTCAGCTGAAAGTTTGTGCAAATTGTTTCCTGATATTATGTTATGTTATCAGACAGGTGATACCAGGTCAATACAGGCTTCATTGCATGATATAATGACATATCATTCTCTATGTCATCCAATACTGGCCTGTGACAGACAATAGTCACTGTGACAATAAGAGTTGTAGCAAGTATCTGATACATTGAGGAAGTTCTTGAAATTGATTGATTCAAGTTATTCAGTGAAAAATATAACATTGTTGGTAAAATGTCGTCATCACAGGAATTATGATTATTTAGCTCCTTCCATACTTATTACACTAGTGCAATAACAATCATGTACTATCGAACATATTCAACTAGGTTATTTCACTCTAAAGTCATAGGTCATACAATAAAATTATTACACAGAGATTTTTCATACAATGATTGCCTGTCCAGGCAGCTCAAAAGATAACAAAGAATTATGTTAACCCTTTCCTGTTTTACAAAATTTTGGACCTGTCCAAATTCAAAGGTTTTGTAAACGAAAATTTAAAGTGGATTTACTTTGAAAAATAACCATTTAGTAGGGTAGAAAGTAGTGTGGAAAAAAAAGAAATTGCTTGTCAGAAGCAATTTCTTCTTTTTTCACAATGTTTTCTCAATCCTAAAATCACAGACACGTAAAAAGCAGTGTTTTTACAGCAAAGGGTTAAATACATTATGCTCTATGCTAGTTCCTTACTGTAAATTGTGGCCAATTTGGCAAGCATAAAAGTGATGACTTAATTCATGACTTGATCAGTTCTATAATTGTACATGACTTACATATAAAGATTCTGAAAAATTTTCTATATGATTGAAATCTATTTCTAGTAAACTTTCTTAATATTGCACATAATGACATGTGGCAGTATAGACACAAAAGCAGAATAATTTTGGTCTGATTTCAAAATAACTTATCTTAACCCTTGTCATGCTGATCCCAGAATATTCCTGCTTTGGCAGGAGCTATAGACAAACATCAGCCTGCACATACGCGCAGTCTGATGTTAGTCTACACCACCTGTTTCTCACTTTAAAACCAGAATTGTCGATAGATTTAGTTTTTCCAATAAAAATTGACCTACAGTTGGTACTTTCAGTGCTCTTTGCCCTTTGATTTTGATGGAAATTTTTAGCAAAAATTTATTCAGCATGACAAGGGTTAAGTATATAAGACGATTTTGATTTAAACTAGTAATATAAAGGTCATCACAACATTTTTTTAATCCTCTTTGCCCAGAGAAAAGAAACCACCTAGTGAGGCAACTTCAACAAGAGGCCAAAGAGGGCCTGTATCGCTTCACTGGCTTAAAAATCACAAGATTTGAATTAGAGAAATTGAAAATAGAAGGTAATTAAAGTGAAGAGCATTCTGAAGGAATTCAGACTTTTTCTAAGTTGAAACTGACTTATGAAGGAATGAACTTATTTAACTAATATGTAAAATTACAAAGGAAGAAAACTATTTAGATATCACTTTAAAACAAGAGGACCACAATGGCCCTAAACCGCTCACCTGAATTTTATTGATCCAGTGGATCTCATCTAATCCAAATTTCTTGAACAACTTTAGAAGAGGGTCACCCATGGAACATTCTGGTAAAGTTTCATTGAAATCGGCCTAATGGTCCAGGAAAAGATATCGTTCAAAAATTTCGGGGTCAAAATAAGCCCCGCCCTGCCACGCCCATATTTGGGGGTCAATCCAAATTTCTTGAACAACTTTAGAAGAAGGTGACCCAAGGAACATTCTGGTAAAGTTTCATTAAGATTGGCCAAATGGTTCAGGAGGAGATGTCATTCAAAGATTTCTGGGTCAAAATAAGCCATGCCCTGCCACGCCCATATTAGGGGTCAATCCGAATTTCTTGAACAACTTTAGAAGAGGGTCACCCAAGGAACATTCTGGTAAAGTTTTATTGAAACTGGCCCAATGATTTAGGAGGAGATGTTGTTCAAAGACTTCGGGGTCAAAATAAGCCCCGCCCTGCAACCCCCATATTTGGGGGTCAATTCAAATTTCTTGCACAACTTTAGAAGAGGGTGACCCAAGGAACATTCTGGTAAAGTTTCATTGAAATAGGCCTAATGGTTCAGGAGAAGATGTCGTTCAAAGTTGGGGGTCAATCCAAATTTCTTGAACAACTTTAGAAGAGGGTCACCCAAGGAACATTCTGGTAAAGTTTCATTAAGATTGGCCAAATGGTTCAGGAGGAGATGTCATTCAAAGATTTCGGGGTCAAAATAAGCCCTGCCCTGCCACGCCCATATTTGGGGGTCAATCCCAATTTCTTGAACAACTTTAGAAGAGGGTCACCCAAGGAACATTCTGGTAAAGTTTTATTAAAACTGGCCCATTGATTTAGGAGGAGATGTGGTTCAAAGATTTCGGGGTCAAAATAAGCCCCGCCCTGCAACCCCCATATTTGGGGGTCAATTCAAATTTCTTGCACAACTTTAGAAGAGGGTCACCCAAGGAACATTCTGGTAAAGTTTCATTGAAATAGGCCTAATGGTTCAGGAGAAGATGTCGTTCAAAGTTGGGGGTCAATCCAAATTTCTTGAACAACTTTAGAAGAGGGTCACCCAAGGAACATTCTGGTAAAGTTTCATTAAGATTGGCCAAATGGTTCAGGAGGAGATGTCATTCAAAGATTTCGGGGTCAAAATAAGCCCTGCCCTGCCACGCCCATATTTGGGGGTCAATCCCAATTTCTTGAACAACTTTAGAAGAGGGTCACCCAAGGAACATTCTGGTAAAGTTTTATTAAAACTGGCCCATTGATTTAGGAGGAGATGTGGTTCAAAGATTTCGGGGTCAAAATAAGCCCCGCCCTGCAACGCCCATATTTGGGAGTCAATCTAAATTTCTTGAACAACTTTAGAAGAGGGTCACCCAAGGAACATTCTGGTAAAGTTTCATTGAATAGGCCTAATGGTTCAGGAGAAGATGTCGTTCAAAGATTTCGGGGTCAAAATAAGCCCCGCCCTGCCACGCCCATAATTGGGGGTCAATCCAAATTTCTTGAACAACTTTAGAAGGGGTGACCCAAGGAACATTCTGGTAAAGTTTCATTAAGATGGGCCAAATGGTTCAGGAGGAGATGTTGTACAAAGATTTCAGGGTCAAAATAAGCCATGCCCTGCCACCCCCATATTTGCGGGTTAATCCCAATTTCTTGAACAACTTTAGAAGAGGGTCACCCAAGGAACATTCTGGTAAAGTTTGATTAAAACTGGCCCAATGATTTTGGAGGAGATGTTGTTCAAAGATTTCGGGGTCAAAATAAGCCCCGCCCTGCAACGCCCATATTTGGGAGTCAATCCAAATTTCTTGAACAACTTTAGAAGAGGGTGACCCAAGGAACATTCTGGTAAAGTTTCATTGAAATAAGCCTAAATGTTCAGGAGGAGATGTTGTTCAAAGATTTCAGAGTCAAAATAAGCCCCGCCCTGCCAGGCCCATATTTGGGGGTCAATCCAAATTTCTTGAACAACTTTTGAAGAGGGTCACCCAAGGAACATTCTGGCCAAGTTTCGTCAAAATCCACCCATTGGTTTAGGAGGAGAAGATGTTTTAAGAAAATCTACGCACGCACGGACGCACACACGGACACACGACAGACACCTCGCCATGACAATAGCTCGTTGGCCTTCGGCCAGTGGAGCTAAAAATTGATACCAAGAGTTGTATATGTGACCCGTCAAGGGAAAAGGGACCATCTGGAACTCTGTAAAATCAATATTTAGCCGCATAGATCAACCAGAATGGGGATTTTAATGAGTTAAAATGAGTCTTAAAATGAGTAATTTTGAAAAGTTTAGACCATAGTCATGGTGTGCAATCTGCGCGCCCTGACAAGGGTAGACACTTTAAACACTTCCCAGATGCTCCCTCTTTTACCTGATGGAACTTATATACATTACTTCAAATCAGTATATCCATTTCCACACAATCACAAATCTTTAACTCTTGAGAAATGAACTAAGGAAAAAATTGTTGAATGGGAAAAAATTGCATAAAACAAGCTATTTCTCCATTTTTCACAATATTTTCTATCCAGGAACTCAAAAGCTCTCAACTTTGTTGTTGTCTAAAAGGTTTTTGAATTTTGACCAGTTAAAGGTAGTGGAACCGTAATAGTTCTGCAACAGATTGACACTCATGAACTTTCACAATGTTGACCAAGGTTTCCTAATGAAAATCATTAGGAATCCTTGGTTAACAATGTTAAAGTTCATAACTTCCAAAACGTTCCAGATCTATTACAGGTCCACTACCTTTAAATATTGTTGTAAGGTAATGGGTTTCTTAAATCTATTTCAATCTCTGTGTGACGTTGGCCAAGGCAACAGCAAACGCCTGAATGGCTGTAAATGGGTACTGGAAGTCAAGTGTGTATGCATTACTGTCTATTCTACCAAACTGCATCACCTGAAATGAAAATCAAATTAAGGTTTTACACACCACATATGAAATTTGGAATCTGCCCAATGGCAGAACATTATTTATAATTATATATGGAGTTAAAACTGTTTCCTGCTGAGCCAACTATGTGAGCTTGACAACAATTAGCTTAACTTACTATTCCATTTAGTTGTAAGAATAAAGATAATTTTCTTGAACAAGGAAATTGTTTTGCCTTTTCATTCTCTTGTATTCTCCGTTATTATTCACCTGGTAGGGTATGGCTTAGCCATGATGTAGTTTAGCAAGTCTACTTTTCAATACTTTGGATTCTTTCAAATGATAGTCCACAATTATCACTAACGGGTTTAAGTAAATGTATCGTAAAACCAAAAGAGTTTTCATGCTTTGCAAAACTGAACACAATTGTCATTTGGTTACCAATGCCAGCTTGGATAAGCTGAAGTTACAAGGGTTTGGTTTACAACCAATGATTTGATGTTCAAGTTTATATTTTCTACTATCTATAAAAGTGAGTAAATATTAAAAAACAAGAGGGCCATAGTGGCCCTAAATCGCTCACCTGAGTTAACTGTCTTAAGATCTGACCTCTCAACCTAGTGTTAAACCAAACTTGATTGAATTCAAACCAGACTGAGATTTCATAAAGACAATCAACCAAAGCAACTTTTTGGGTGATTGGGCAACAAATATGGCCTCTTGAGACTCTACAACGTTTTTCTAAGATTTGACCCTGTGACCTCATTTTTGACCCCACTTGACCCAATTTCAAACTTGACCTAGATTTCATCAAGACATTTATTCAGACCAATTATGAGGTTGATTGAGCCAAAATTAAGGCTCTTAGAGTGTCTACAAGGTTTTCTTAAAATTTGACCCCGTGTCCTCATTTTTTACCCTACCTGACCCAATTTTGAACCTGACCTAGATTTAATCAAGTTATTGATTCTGGCGAATTGTAAGGTTGATTGAGTAAAAAATATGGCCTCTAGAGAGTCTTCAAGATTTTCCTAGAATTTGACCCTAATACTTCATTTTTGACCCTACTTGACCTAGTTTCTATCTCGACCTAGATTTCATTAAGACATTTTTTCTGACAAACTTACAGAATGATTGAGCAAAAGACGTGGCTTCTAGAGGGTCTTCAAGGTTTTCCTAAGACTTGATCCTGTGACCTCATTTTTGACCTCACTTTACCCAATTTCAAACTTGAACTAGATTTCACTAATGCAGAGATTCTGACCAATTTTCAAGATGATTGAGCAAAAAATATGGCTTCTATAGTGTCTACAAGGTTTTTCTAAGATTTGACCCTGTGACCTCAATTTCGTCTCCACTTGACCCAATTTCAAACTTGACCGAGATTTTATCAAATTAATCATTCTGACCAATTTTTGGGATGACTGAGCAAAAAAGTTGGCTTCTAGAGTGTCTTCAAGGTTTCTCTAAGATTTGACCCTGTGACCTCATTTTTGACCCCACTTGACCCAATGTCAAACTTGACCAAGATTTTATCAAATTAATCATTCTGACCAATTTTCAGGATGATTGAGTAAAAAATATGGCCTCTACAGTGTCTACAAGGTATTTCTAAGATTTGACCCAGTGACCTCATGTTTGACCCCACTTGACCTAATTTTGAACTTAAATGAGATTTTATCAAGATAATCATTCTGACCAATTTTTAGGATGATTGAGAAAAAAACATGGCCTCTAAAGTGTCTACAAGGTTTTTCTTAGATTTGACCCCTTGACCTCATTTTTGACCCCACTTTACCCAATTTCGAACTTGACCTAGATTTATCAAGATAATCATTCTGCCCAATTTTCAGGATGATTGAGCAAAAATTATGGCCTCTAGAGTGTCTACAAGGTAAATGTTGACGCCGCACAACAGACGACTGACGAAGGATGCCAGACATCATGCAACCACAAAAGCTCACCTTGAGCACTTCATGCTCAGGTGAGCTAATAACTGATTTTCCTTAGCCTTAAATGCATTAACCTGTACATTAGGCTATGTCCTGCCAGGGAAAAAATCATGGGTTATATATGAATGCCTCTTGCTTCTAAGCCCCTATCATGCAGCATACCTGTTTCCCTCTAAATTCAATTTGGAAGTTTTTCGCTGATTCCTGGGTTACTCGTCCACCAAAATCTAGCTGATACACCTGGCTGTTTTCATTCCATAATGGGGCTTTATTGTGCATGATGAACTGACGATGTCGTATTCGTTGCTCTTCGCTTTTACTTCTCCGTCGTTTTAGCTTAAATGAACAGTGAATTACATTTGTTACAAAAGTGGAAGTGTGGGAGTGAAATAATCATTCCTGTAAAGTTTTACTGCATTTAGATTTAAAGTTAAAATATGATTATTCTGTAAGAAAATATTCATAACTCTGAAATTCATTAAGTGGATTTTTGCGATTTGTTGATATAGATAAATTGTTACTGATTAGCTCTCCCATTAGTCGAGCTATGCTGTCAACTTTCAACTCTTTCTTCATGTTCAAAAGCCCCACCCAAATCAACCTATGTTTCTTTCCTAATCAAGATGCCTTGAAGAAATCAGAATAGAGTCAATGCATAAAAGAAGATCCATAAACAAATTCTTTGTTATATGTTTTTACCCTTGTCATGCTGAACCTGAAATATTCCCGTTTTTGCAGGAGGTATAGATCAAGATCAGACTGCACATATGTGCAGTATGATCCAAGTCTATACCCCTGATTTTTCTTTTAAATAAAAACTTTACAATACATAATAATCACAATTAAGGTATCCAGTGGTTTCAACTCTTTGATTTTAATGCAACTTTGCTAGGCTTTTTTTTAAAATGACAAAAGTTACATGTCAAACATTATCATATCTTTTCCTTATTCCATGACTTCCAATTTGACATCCTCCCCATATAGTTTATTAATTTGAGTAAAGCTTCTAGAATTGGATCAGGATGAAAGGTTTAAGATCTAGCCTGACATTTCCCCGCTGTTTCTCTCCGGGGGAATTTTGGTGGTTTTCTTGTCAGAATGATAAACGAGGTTTCTATACAGCTACATATTATTTGATAATCTTTCTCTCTTTCTTTTATCTCATTTGCATGACAAGAGAAATCAAAGGACTGAAAGGGTTTTTTGAAGAGGAAATTTGAACACAATGCTTGCTGTCTAGTTGTACAAGGCAAGTGACAGACTGATCGCCAAGTAAGTGCTCAAAATCCTTTGCATGGCATAATAAGTCAAAAATGTATTACACATTAAGGTAGTGGACCTGGAATAATTCCGCAACATTTCGTAAGTAATGAACTTTGACAGTGTTAACCGAGGTTTCCTAATGATTTTCATTAGGAAACCATGGTCAACATTGTTAAAGATCACGAGTTCCAGAAAGTTCTGAAACTATTACGGGTCTACTACCTTAAGTAAAGACATTTATTTTGTTATTATGATGTGGTTTTTCATTTTCTTAAAATGAAGTACATTTTGATACCATTACATAACATAAAACATACATTACATAACATTCAAAACAATTTAAATAAAGACTGGATAAGACATTATAAATACTTCTGCATTAGTAAGATGCTACTGCCATTTAACCAGCCCTGGGTTCAGGGTGACAAAACGGTGCAAGCAAATTGCCAATTTGCCAATTTTACCCTAATTTTACCCTGCTTTGCATGTGCACTTGTGTGCAAAGCGGGGACTAATTTGTTAACTGTTCACATTATTTTGTCATCCTGAACGCAGGGCTGTATTTTCAAAACCATTTTTTCAATTGACCATGTTCAAATCAGCTAGGCCTAATAAAGCATGATGCTAATCTATGGGTCATGTCTATCAAGTTTAATTCAAAACTGGCCACTTTCCAATACAAAAAATTTCATTAATTGTATACAGATGGTTTTACAGATAGACAAACATATGGACAAAGGCCATGATGGATGAAAAAAGCTAGCCATAGAAATTTGTGCTCAGTGAACTTACGAGTGCCTATAATAATCAAGTAAAGTTAATTTACCTTTTGTTTGAGTTGAGCCTTTTGGAAAGATTCTAAATTTTTATAGTTGTACACCACCCTCATTTCTTCTGTAGAAGACCCAAAACTGTCCTCCAAGTTTTCTTGAACACGAACATATTTTGATTTTCGTTTAAACAGCGGACTATGATGTTTACACTTGCCCTGTATGGCTTCCTCTTTCAGTTTTTTCGACGGAGAGTCGGGTTTGTGTAAATGATGTAATGGCGATGCAGGAAGTGATGTAGTCTGGGTAATATCCAACCTTTCAATATCGTTGAGTAATGATGACTTACGTTTTCGGCACAAACTTAGAGATGTAATCATTCTATCTAAAGAAGTTTGACTAGAAAATGGGGTATTTGATTGAGATACTTCTGAACTATTTAAAGTTGATGGAATTACATCACCATTTAGAGTACTCTCATCAAATGAATTAATACTGGTTTGACTAGCGATAAAATTGAGATCATTTGATTTACTATTTTGATCATGTGACTCTTGATCACTGCTTGAATCCTTGTCCTCGGTTTCCTGTGGGCCCTCTAAATACAGACGTTTTTGTGATCCCGATGTTGGGGACAAAATTTGACTACTATCACACACAATATGACTTTCATACACCATGTCTTTCGGTGTAATGTCATCATCGTCAACAAATTTAATCCCTTGACATGCAGGGTCAGCCCATCTCGGAGTATTGTCTTCGAGGTCTGAGCGTATGAATCTATCCACAAAACTTGGTATATGTTTAGAGTCACAAGGCGATTGATTTGAAAGAACTTGTCCATTTGAGAAAAAGTAGTTCCCAACCGGTGAACTTGCATCAAGTACTTGAGCATTGGAACTACTTTCTTGTTGACTAGATATACACTTATTGGCACTAGAAACACCTTTAGAATTATTCACAAAACTTGAGCTTAGAGCAAGTCCTATCACACCAGACGGACCTTCAGTTAAACTTTGATTGGCACAAGTAGGGGTCATAAAGGGGACTTTTGGTCTAGCCCCTTGTTGTTTATATGTATCAATAATCACAGATGAATCCTCCTCATTCATGTGGAAGGCTTGATTATTTTGAGGATGGGTTTCTGATGCAGGGGATAGTTTTGTTTTCATGCATACAGTTGATTTCTGTCTATCACATATGATATTTGTATTGCTGACTGAACTACTTTCAGATAAACTGTCCCCTGCAGTAGATAACTCACAGTGATTGGTCAATACATCCACACTGATTATTTCAGCATCACCATTATGCAAATCTTCAAGACTCGATGGAATGTTGTTCTTCATAAAATGTTCATTATGTGCACCAGATAGTAAACCATCAATTGGAGCTGAAAAAATGTAATATAATGTAATGTTTTATAGTATGACCTATGTCGCCAGAAAGAAATAACTCTATTGAATATTTTTTAATATTATACATGTGTAATAACACTAGTGGAATAAATATGCAATTGAACTAAGAAAGTTATATTTTTGTTAGGAAAATGACGTCATGATGGATCTGCTGATGTCATTTTGTAAACAGTGTTATAGGTTTCTTTGAAAAACATAAATCAATAATATTATAACTTTATCACCAAAATTGGGGTAATATTATAAATAGAATATCAAATTTGTGCTCATCAAATACCGAATTTTTTAAACGAGTCATCTAATAAACAGATAAAAAACTCGTTGCAGCCTTGTTTTTATCTGTTTATAGATGACTCGTTTAAAAAAAATTGGTATTCGATGACCACTAATTCAATATCCCCTATTTCTATTCAGATAAAATCTGGACTTAACCATTATTCATGCTGGATTAAAATTCTTGTTTTCAACAAATTTCCAAATTTTTCCAAACATATCAACTTGTGTGGCTCAAGTTTCTCATCCCAAAATGACTATGAAAGAGTTCAGACTGTATAGGCTATGATCAGGCTGCTTATCTGTACAGGCTGATCTTAGTCTATACAGTTTGCCAAAGCTTTGTGTACAACAGAAAATTGTAACAAACAGTAGCAAAAAGTTTAATACAACCACTAAACATACACAAGAGTCTTCCTGGAATGGCATCGATTTTCTACCCAGTTTATTATGCTAGATTTTGAAGCCTTTGCTCTACTACATGATTTTATCATGGGGTCAGTGCAAAACTCTTATAAGTACATGTATACCTATATATTTATAGGCACTTAATCTAGTTTTGTGCTAATCCTTCAATATACACCACACACTCAGTTGAATTCATTTAAGACTTGAAGAGAGTATTGGTTGATTTTACTGAGGTATGAAACAAAAAATCTAATCACACTATGTGAATACACAAAGTGAATTAATACAAGTGTGATTAGGTTTTTATATTCATACCACAATAAATTCAATAAATATTTTCTTCATATCTTAAAATTTAATATCATGAAGCAAAAATGTCCGATTTATTAACAATGAAAGCACTCTATTATGTGACTATCTTTTATGGAAGTTTACAAAATAACTGCATACTCAAAAATTGTTTTCATGGAGATTTTTTTTTTCATTTTTTTCTGCCAATTACAATGCACCAAAATTGGTGGAATCATCTAAAATTCAATTATTCTAATTTGTTAAAAATGGAGATCGCCAATCGTAGCAAACCCACACATTTTGGAAGATATTATGGAAATTGAATAAATTCATTGAACTTTGATATGAAATTTCATATTTTTGCAATTGTCTTTGACAAAATCTCCAAAATTTGATCAGACTAAAATCCCAATGTACAGTAGGACAGGGTAAGGATAAAAGAAAAACCAGATCCCAGCAATCTTGGTGTTATTCCAAAATATATCACATAAAATTGGCTACCATTACTTTATTTTGACATGTTCCTACGGTTACAGCATCAAATATTCAACCAATTGGGCAATATCAAGTAGACCATATGTCTTTATTTAGCAAGGTTACCAAGACCTTTCCCTTGTCCTTCATTAACTTTTCCCCAATATTCTAAGTTTTAGACCGATCCTTACTGAAACAATATTGAAACCATTTAGCAGATGATGATGAAATGTGGATGTAATTTGATTGTTTGATTGTAAAAAAGTCATTTCGATGGCTCAGCATGAAACTGTTGTAACTGCCTGAGCCATTGATTTGTCATAAAAATAATGTGAGAAAATGGAAATGGTCTTCACAAGCAATTACTCCTTTTTCAAAATATTTCCTTGCATATGAAATCAAAAGGCCACAAAGAGATGACCCAATGGCAACAACCCCAAAGCTTAAGCATTACTTTCCTTTTTCACCGAAAAGGCCTGAGCTAAAAATCAATCATGACAGCTTTGAGCTTACTTATAAATTAAAGATCTTAGAAATCTAAAAGCATTTTGTCACCTCATAAAAAGTACAAAATTTTATAATGGAATTTAAATTTGTTTTGTTCCATAGACATGCAGGCAGAGCTTCTAAATTTTTCAATAATTGTTTTCAAACAGTAGACTTAAAGTCTGTGCTTTGACATCAGGTACCTTAAAATTTCTAATACCAATATGAGTACCATAAAAGTTCTATGTTCTTGCTCTTATGAATGCAAATACCAAACAAGAGGACCAAAATGGTCCTAGATCGCTCACCTGAGTCTCTTTGAACCCTGAGCCAACACATCAATTAAATAGGCAGATGTCATAAAGGTGATAATTTCTACAGATAACCAAGTTTCATAATGTTTGGAACAAATTTGTAGCCTCTAGAGTGTAAACAAAAAAAAATTTAGTAAGACCCCTTTTCCTGTGATATGGCATGGATATTTCCCATTTTTGATAGGGTTCATCTTTGTGACCTGGCCAACATGCTGACTAAGTTTCAAGAAGATTGGACCATACGTGTGGACTCTAGAGTGTAAGCAAGAATATTGTCATTAAGGCCCCTTTTCCTGTGATATGGCATCGATCCTTTCCATTTTCAATAGGGTTTATCCTTGTGACTTGGTCAACGTTCTGAAAGGTTTCATGAAGTTTGGGCCATATTTGTGGCCTCTAGAGCATAAACAAGAAAATTGTCATTAAGGCCCCTTTTCCCATGATATGGTATGGATCCTTCCCATTTTCAATAGGGTTCATCCTTGTGACCTGGCCAAAATAATGACCAAGTTTCATGAAGATTGGGCAATATTTGTGGCTTCTAGAGTATTAACAAGAAGATTGTCATTAAGGCCCCTTTTCCCGTGATATGGCATGGATCCTTCCCATTTTCGATAGGGTTCATCCTTGTGACCTGACCATCATTCTGACCAAGTTTAATAAGTTTGGATCATATTTCTGGCCTCTAGAGTGTAAAAACTTAAATTGTTGACGTAAGACGACGGACGACAGACAACACACGACACACAACACACGACGGACGACGCACATTCAACAATTACAAAAGCTCACTATGAGCTCGATGTGCTCAAGTGAGCTAAAAATATAGAATTCAAAATTTGCAAGTGCTGGAGTCAATCTTTCAGAACAATTATGCCTGTTATGCCAAAAAAACAAGTTGTGAATTGGGAAAGAGATTAACCATTTCCAAAACAACCCCACTTTTTGATGCCCCTTTAGACAAAAGCTAAGGAAAACATGATAGAAAATAAAGCTTTTGTTTGTCACAACTCTAGGGTTCAGCCCTAGACAGTACTAAGTGTACATTTTATAGATGCTTGGTTCAGTCTTGTGCTGAATCCTTGAAATGATTTTTATATTGTCATCAATGATTTCTTCCACAAATGTCTAAAAGATTGAAAAAATATTTCAAAGTCTCATCAACTGAAAAGATTTTTACAATATTTTCACAAGTTTGACCTGGATAGATGACCATGACCTTGTCAGACGACCTTAACCTTTATATCAGTAAATGCATATCTATGCAAACTATCTTCATGTACAAATATCAGCATTGTTATCTCAGATTGATGGCTCAGCGCAAAATGGTTGTAACTGCCTATATGGTCATCGAAATAGGCTTTGAGTAATTCACAATGCTTGGCAGACAGTCTTCCAGACAGACATACAGAAAGATGAACAGCGGGGCATGAGTAAAACATAATGCCCCTAAATTAATTGACATGAGGACATTAAAATGTTTTTAACAGCCTCTTTGAAATTCAACAAATGTAAAAAATGCTTGTATGGCATTTTGTTACTCAAACCATTCAATAGCTTCTCTGAACACTGAATAAGGAAAGAACAATAACAATAAATGTCACAGCATTTTTCAGAATGTTTATGGTAACTGTGATGATATCAACACTTATTTTGTTGAAATCATTTCCTGATAATTCAATACTAAATGGACCCATTTACTTCCCAAAGCATGCAAAATCTATCTTTATATATCAAGACCATGCCAATCTTTTACATTCATTACTTTCATCATTCAACCATTTGTTATTTTTTTTAAAGTATTGTTATACTCAAAGAACTGAAAGCAGTGAATTCTTTACACATTATTTCATCTTTTCCCCATCTGCCTAGAGGCTTTAAGCCTAACATGATTAATTTGAGTTCTGAAGTACTCAATAGATGGGATTATAATATAACCTATGTTGCGGGAGTGAAGTAACCTCGTTGAATATTTGGTGGAAGTTTACGTTCACCAGTGTTGATACCGCGTTAGAACAATCGCGTCAAACGTTAATAGGTTTTCAAAACAGTAGTGCTCACTTAGATTCAATTTACTGTTTTTCAAGAATTGTGTCCGTCTGACATCTATGCATTATAAAAATGGAGTGAAACAAGGATTCTACATAACTAGTTGAAACCTCAAAGACATCTGTTTGGTGCGAAATCAAATGCAATTCTGAGATCGGGTGAATGTTTTGCTTGCGTAGAACTACTTTTCAGGTAGAGTGAGCAAATTGCCCCTTGTTTCCCAGTGGTCCATGGGAGGTCACTCATGAAAACTTGGTAAATGGAATTACTGGAATGGTAACCTCCCCTGACACTACTTGTAATAATAGAATAATAACCTAGATCACACACACGAATACGGATACAACGCGAGCAGGTAGTGTAAAGCAGTTAGGTTGTACGATAAAGGTTTATGCAATGGAGTTTTACACTACTTTTCAACACACAACATTCAATATCGAGAGCAATTATTTTTCGTGCTTACCCTTTCATTTTTTAATTTGAAAATGAAAATCGCGGAACATTAATTGATTATCCCTTTATTGAATTTTTCAAGCAGATAACAATAGAATTTTGATTGTGACCACAGAGAATCGATTTTTGTTGCAAAAAATAATGATACCTAGATAATTGTCGTTCTTTCCTTTTATACCCAATGGATCAGACAATCACTCTTTTAACTACACCCGGCATAATGCTGAAAGTTAATGAAACCTTGTAACTTTGGTTGACGATCGACGATATATGTTGACAAATGTATATCTGAAGCAAGATGCGTACTTGGGTCAGGTCATTATCTAATTTTACATGTAAAATTTCTCTTTTCTCAACAAATGGAAGAATCACTCTAGTATGCCAACAGAAACGTCCACCATCAGTACTTCAGTGCTTTGATTTTAATATTACACAGGTGTTATAACACTAGAGGAATAACTATGCATATGAGCTCAGTCTGAATAGCAATACTATTTTGTAACTGCCAAAATGACATCATAATGTATATTTTGTGACGTCAGTTTTAAACAGCGTTATAAGTTTCGCAGAAAATTGAAATGTTGAATTTCAAGAATTTCAAGGGTTTTTCGCAAAAAAAAAATCAGGTCATATGGATAGAATATCAAATTTGTGCTCATAAAATACAGAATTTATAAAACTCATCATCTAAAACAGATAAGAACTTGGCACAGCCTTGTTTTTATGTGTTTATAGATGACTCATTTAATTAATTCAGCATTCCATGACCACTCATTCGATATCCTCTTTTTAAATGAGTCCTTGCATAAGATTTGGGAGTCTATGATTCGAATGTAGGCAATTCCTTTTTGGCTATCATATTGAGTTTAGGTAGAATAAGGTAAAATGTAAATAAAGTATGTGACAGCTTTGACTATAAATGGCTAGAAGTCAGCAAAGAATCACAGACTCTCTGCTAAACAGTCTTTTATTTCTGAAGTTGATCTACATAAGGTTCATAGTTTTGTGAGCGTTTGCGTCTTATTTGTGAATTTCAGACTTTGATTTACATAGATTCATAAATTTAAGAACAGATTATCCTTTTGATCACCAATACAAACCATAGCATTTGAGGATCTTCAAACAGTTCTAGATATTGCCCAGACACAACTTCCTTTATTCTTTTTGTATCTTGACAGTAGGTGCCAATACTCAAAGTATTGTCAAGTTACATGTGCACAAAAATGAGACAATTCCACTGTGTACCAAAAACATATGATTTATGCAAGTACCATTGACACATCTGACCTCGAAATCTGAAATATCTACGCTATCTCTAGCTCTATGCTATAATTAGGGGTTCTGAAATTAGCTTCCCAAATTGTCCGACATGTCAATTAAGCTGCACGGACAAGCAGATTTTCATGGCTAGGTTGTCCATAGACAAGTTAAAGAATCTCTAGAGAAAAATATTTTGTTAAAAAGTTAGCCTTTTTCTGAAATTCGATGTAATCCCATGTCAACAGTAAGTCTATTTCTAGGATACGTTTAGTTTTTTTAAGCAACATCAGTTTTGTTTTCAATATTTTGCAGACTCTTCAAAATTCATAGGACAAGTAGGTTTTACATACAGACAAGCCAGTTTTGATTGTTACTTGTATGTGGACAAGCAGATTTTAAATATTTCAGAACCATTAATTATATAAAGGATATTGAATGAGTGGTCATTGAATACCGAATTTATTAAACGAGTCATCTTTAAACAGACAAAAACGAGGCTATGCCGAGTTTTTATCTGTTTTAGATGACGAGTTTAATAAATTCTGTATTCTATGAGCACAAATTTTATATTCTGTTTATGAATTTTAGCGAAAAATCGATAAAATTCTTGAAATTCGGCATTTCAATTTTCCGCGAAACTTATAACGCTGTTTAAACATGACGTCACAAAACATAGATTATGACGTCTTTTTCACGATTACAAAGTAGCGTTGCTATTCGCTCTGAGCTCATTTGCCTAGTTATTCCACTAGTGCAATAACACCCCTGTAATATAAAAAATATTCAACAGAGTTATTTCACTTGTGCGTCGTAGGTCATATCATAAGCAGTAATACTTACACAATCTCCCCTCTTCATCATCCCCATTACCAGCTGCGGTAAAATGTGGATCTTGTGCCAGCAGGGACTCGTCACGGGGGAGTTCTGTGACGGTGACCGTCATCTGTCTCGGCTGTAGGTGTAGTAGACTTGTCTTGTATAAGACGTTCCCAATATCTTCTGGAAGGTGACTGGCCACGCCCACAATACGAAACTTGGTGCCCCAGATATTGGACATTACTTCAACTAACTTATTGCTCTGAAAGAAATAGGATCATTCAAGAATTATGTTACACAAATCCATTGGTTAGAGCAGAATTGTTGTAGGTCTTTGTATGTTTATAGATTTTTACTGTAATTTAATGGCTCAGCTGAAACAGTTGCAACTGCATTAAAACAGCTCTGCAGTTATCCCTTAAAATATGAAATATAACCATTTAGGAAGTAAAAACCCTAAAATGGAGACGGTTTTAATTTCTATCATTTCATTTGACTTACAACAAACATGAATAATAAACATTACCAGAGGACCAAAGAAAATTTAGGGCTAAATGGCATTACTACATACAACATAAGAATACTGAGATCCAACAACTTGTGGCTAATTTTCAGAGAAGTGATATTATGATAAGTATTAACCCTTGTCATGCTGAATAAAAAATGTTGGCAAAATAGCAACAAAATCAAAGTGCTCAAAGAACTGGATGCACTAAATGTGAATAGCTATTATTTTTGAAAATCAAATTTTTAAACCTTTCTGTTTCCCAAAAGGAATACAGGAGGTATAGACAAAGATCAGACTGCACATATGTGCAGGCTGATGTTTATCTATAGCTCCTGTCAAGGCAGGAATATTCCTGGATCAGCATGACAAGGGTTAATTGGCAGTAATCCAGGGCTCAGCGCAAAACGGTTGTAACTCCCTTTTAATATATAGGGAGTTACAACTGTTTCACGCTGAGCCATGGGTTGTTAATAGGAGATGATGTTTGCACAAAGTTAATTTTCAGATTTCTTTTATTATTGGTTAAATTCTAAACTGTCCTAACTGCAGCTTTAGTCAAATGTAATAGCTTTAGAATTCAAGGGAATTACCTCAGGAAGGTTATCATTATAGAACAGCTCATTCAATGTTCTAAATGTTGTACTATGAGCAACTTTTTCCGGACGAAAGTTTTTTAATCGTCGTTTTCTGTTGACCCTGGGTGAGCCACCACAGCCATCAGCCTCTACGTCACTGTCCGAGGATGAACTACTGCTCAATAAGTCAGCTTCATAAACAAGGAAACTTTCAATATCTGTCAGAATGGAAGAATGAAACATTTTTTTTTTCAGCAACTAGATTATTCGAGCTTTTAAATTTCATTGAAAAACAAGAGGGCCATTGGCCCTGGGTCGCTCACCTGAGAAAAAAGCTTCATTACCTAGGTATGTCCATGCAACCACAGAAAAAAGAGATTTTCACTTATTCAATCAGATAACATTTGAAATAATCCCCCCCCCCCCCCCCCCCCCCGCTCCTCCCCTGGTCATTATTTATTTAAGCTTTTTTCATAGAAGGTCTGTGATCAGCAAATCTATGCCAGATATACAGGCTGAGTCTGAGACTTTTAAAGTTTTCTTTAATGAGTTGAATAATCCATGTCAAATATAAAGGCTGTAGGGATTCAAAATTCTCAACAAAGCACTCCCCCTCCCCCAAGATGCTCTGCACTTGGTGAATCTACAGTCATGATTTTAGCTAATTCAATTAATGTCCATATGCTGATTATCCATACCAATTTTCAAGTCTGTAGGACTCTTGGTTCATTAGAAGAAGTTTAAAGATTTCAAAAATGATCCAAAGTACTACCCCCTCCCCAAGACACTCAGCACCTGGTGACCCAACAGTTCTGATTTTAGCTATTTTCATTAATGTCCATATATTGATCACCCATAACAATTTTCAAGTCTGTAGGGTTCCTGATCCAGAAGAAGAATAAGGTTAAAGATTTCAAAATTCATCCAAAGTACTACCCCCTCCCCCCTAATGCTCCGCACCTGGTGAATCTACAGTCATGATTTTAGCTAGTTATATAAAGGTCCATATGCTGATCCTCCATGCTAAGTTTCAAGTCTGTAGGGCTCCTGGTTCCGAAGAAGAAGAAGCTTAAAGATAACAAAATTTACCCAAAGTACTACCCCCTCCCCCCTGGTGCTCCGCACCTGGTGGCCCAAAAGTTATAATTTTAGCTATTTTTATTCAGGTCTATGAACTGATCATTCATGCCAAGTTTTAAGTCTGTAGGACTACTGGTTGAGAAGAAGAAGAATTTTTAAGATTTTCTTAAAATTTCACCTTTTGTTGCCATAGCAACCAGAGTTTTTCATGGATTTCAATTCTTTAAGCTATTTTTGAAGGGGACCACCTAAGCAACATTTCTGTAAAATTTGGAGTTAATTGGCCCAGTAGTTTAGGAGGAGATGTCGTTTAAAGAAATTGTTGACGGACGACGGACGACGACCGACGACCGACGAACGGACGCCGGAGGAAAGGTGATCACAATAGCTCACATGAGCACTTCGTGCTCAGGTGAGCTAAAAAATATATATTCAAACAACCTGTTTCTATTTTTCGTTCTTGTGGACAAAAGAGTTATTTTAACAATGGACTGAGCCAAGACCTTGACATCAAAGTTATCAGAAAATTTCCTACAAATAGCAATTCTACACATAATTGAGATCAATCGTCCCAAGTTATTTTTAAATCCATCCATTATTTATCGGATAAGCTCAATTTTAACATTTAACCGTGACTCTAACCTTCTATGTCTTTTAAAATGTACATCTACTCCTGGACAAATTTATGCCAATTTATTTTGAAATCCATCCATTGATGTAGGAGTTCATGTCTAGACAAAATTTAAAGAACGGACTGAAGGACGGGGCACAGACACACATACACTGACCTGTGATTGTGACATCTATTCATCATGCAATGAAGCCTGCATTAATCTGATATCACCTGCCTGATAACATAACATGATATCAGGCAGTCTGTTTTTAGAAACAATTTGCATACATATTCTACTGAATTTCTTTGATTTTTTGGGTGAATTACATTTAAGCATTGAAAAATGATTGCATTATAAAAAGAATAACTTGTTGTTGTCTTGAAATATCAATGTTATCTGGTCTCAGCTGCAAGAAATTATCATGACTTGGCAAAGCCTCTACATGATAAATTCTCCCAACCTCAACCAGATAACATTTGTATTTAAGAGATTAACTAGCAAGCTGGCTCCACAAAACTAGCTACAATTCTAATCTTTCTTTTGCATTTTATGCAAAGCTCTAGGAAAAGAACACAAATATTGCAATTTAAACTTACCTTCCTTCTTGATACCTTTTGGTTTTATTTTCGGATCATATATCACAAAGTCTGGACGTAATTTGCTGGCACGTTTTCCCTTTAGGAGAGGTATCAATCCACCAAGGTACTCCAAATATAGTGTGTAGTGTCCACCAGATGTCTCTTCACCATGTCGTATCATCGTACAAAACAACCTTTCTGAACCAGGGGGTGGGGTACATACAAATTCGCGTAACTTAAATGGGTCAGGAATATAACTCTGAAAATACAGATAACACATTTATAATCTAAACCATCTTCTTAAAGCTTTACAAGACAAAAATGATCCCAGAAATTTATTTCCTTCGAAGTTTCTACATAAACAAAAGAATCATGATTTCAATGAACCTCATATTTCAGAGAAAAAGATTTAAATGAATTGATTGTGACCAAGCAAAGCCAAAATATAACCAATTTGGAAATTATATGGACCAACTCGGTAGAGGTCCATTTGATACACATCAAACAATCAAGGACGGACAATAGACAATGGATGATAAAAAAATAGTGGGAACTAAAAAACACATTATTGCATGTTGCATGCTGCAGTGCAATAAAATACGAGATACCAGTAATTTAACTTAATAATCTTCTTTAATGGTATTCCATGTAAAGCATTTTTGTGCACTAATGTTTTCTTTTATGAGAAATTATACAATGCTGAAAATATTTAACGAATGGGGTGGCTGGATTGAGTAACAAGTGCCGTTGACACCTCGTCAAAATGTATAGGGAAGAATGTATTTTTCACTGCATTTATTGGAGTACAAAGTGCAATTGCTTTAGCACAATGGCAAAGAAAGCTTGTAGGGCATTTTGTCTAAGAAGCATTTATACTCTGCCAAATGATTAAAGATTCAAGTCTATTTTATGTGCGTATATAAATCAATACTAAAGATCTATTTTTAGATCTAACATTAATCATGTATTGTTATCTCTCTATAAAAGTTTTATGGCATAAGGCTTTACAAATGGGGCTTTTTTTATAAGGGACAACTTTGACATTTCTAGAGGTATTTTTGATCAGAAAATAACTTCTGCCTACAATTGCTCCATTTTAAAACAAAATCAGCGTGATTGAGAGTGGTTGAGAGGGTTGCTTGATGGTCTTTATCAACTTAATTTGCTATTAACAGCAGCTCAGAATCAGGACTGAGTGCTTGTAATAAAAATATTCCTTTGAAAATATTTAAATTCTTAACTGACCATATGACATTGAAGGTTTAAGAAAGAAGAGCTGTCGGAGGACTACGAAGTTCGACTATTCCAAGTGCTGAATAGTAACAGCAAATCAATATCAACATTGGAAAATTCAATTGAATGAAAGTCAAGAGAAAAGAACCTTTGTCTAGATGCTAATATTATGGTCAGAGAAGCATGTGCAGAGTTTCCAAGCAATATAGCTTAAGTAGAAATAGAATCATAAAACATTTGCACATAAAAACTTAACCAAGAATTACTCAGTCCGAAAAGTGTTAAAATTCCATTGAATGAAAGTCAAGAGAAAAGAATCTTTGTCTAGCTGCTGATATTATGGTCAGAGAAGCATGTGCAAGGTTTCCAAGCAATAGCTTAAGTAGAAATAGAACTACTGTGGGTATAACTGATATACAACATTTGCACGTAAAAACTTAAAAAACAAGAATTTCCAAGTCCGAAAAGGGTTAAAATTCTACTAAATTCAATATCAGAGTAATGAATCTTTGTAAAGAGGCTGATATTATGGTCACAGACGCATGTTCAGTTTCATAGCAATAGCTTTAGTAGAAAAGAAATTTAAAACACTTGCACATAAAACTTAACCAAAGCATTTTGTAACGCCAACGCCGACACTTGAGTGACAGGAATATTCCCCTTATTCTACAAATAGTCGAGCTAAAAAGCACAAGAGATTTTTGAGTTCCTTTAATACTGAATTTTCCGGTCAATGATTTGGGTTTCCCAACAATACTTTTTACATTTTATCCAGATATAAAGCGCAACAGATTTTCCAATATGATGCAATTTAAACCAATCAAAATTCTTGATTGCATTGGATTGCAAATATTAAGCGACTGGGGTGGTTGAATTGAGTAACAAGAGTGCCGTTGACACAAGATACATTAGAATGAAAATCACTTAGGGTGATGCTGCATAATGAAATTTAGAAATCTGCTCTTGCTCACCAAGGTGAAGAATAACCTTTGAAAAAATCAACCAAATAAAACTTTCAATGGAGAGTTGTTTCTTTCATCCACAGATGTAAAAGTTGTGTTTAAAGAAATTTTACAATAAGGTCACTTTTTTCCATGACAAAGCATATTTTCAATGTATCAAGACAATATGCACATGGTCATATTATGACAATATGTGTATTGCCATATGATAATGAACAGTATATAAAAGTAACATGTAATAAGTCCAAAGGAAGAATTGCTTTTACAAGGGAATTACATTATGAACCCTTTTTCCATGACACAAGAGAATATCCCCAAATCCCAACTATAGCAACATCTGGCTACTGGGAACATTCTGAAGATGTGGACGTACAGACACAAACAAGAGGACCAAGATGGTCCTAGATCACTCACCTGAGTCTCTTTGACCCCTGGGACATCACATCAATTAAATAGGCAGATGTCATAAAGAAGATATGTTCTACACAAAACTACATTTCATGAAGTTTGGGCCAAAAATGTGGCCTCAATAAAGTTATAACAAGAAATTTATCATTAAGACCCCTTTTCCTGTGATATGGCATGGATCTTTCCCATTTTCGACAGATTTCATCCTCGTGACCTGACCAATATCCTGACCAAGTTGCATGAAGATTGGGCCATATTTGTGGCATCCAAAGCTTTAACAAGAAAACTGTCATTAAGGTCCCTTTTCTCGTGATATGGCACAGATCCTTCCCATTTTCAATAGGGTTCAACCTTATGACTTGGCTTACATTCTGACCAAGTTTCATAGAGATTTGGCCATATTTGTGGCCTCTAGAAGGTAAACAAGAAAATTGTCATTAAGATCCCTTTTCCTGTGATATGGCACAGATCCTTCCTATTTTTGACAGAGATTATACTTGTGACTTGGTCAACATTCTGGCCAATTTTCATGGAGACTGGGCCATTTTTGTGGCCTCTAGTATGTAAACAAGAAAATTGTCATTCAGGCCCCTTTTCCTGTGATATGGCATGGATCCTTCCCATTTTCAAAAGGGTTCATCCTTGTAAGCTGGCCAACATTCTGACCAAGTTTTATGAAGATTGGGCAATATTTGTGGCCTCTAGTGTAAATCAAGAAAATTGTCATTAAGGCCCCTTTTTCCCCTGATATGGCACAGATCCTTCCCATTTTCAATAGGGTTCATCCTTATGACCTTACCAACATTCTGACCAAGTTTCGTGAAAATTGGGCCATATTTGTGCCCTCTTGTGTGTTAACAAGAAAATTGTCAATAAGGCCCTTTTTCCCGTGATATGGCACAGATCCTTCCCATTTTCAAAAGGGTTCATCCTTATGACTTTGCTTACATTCTGACCAAGTTTCATAGAGATTGGACCATTTTTGTGGTCTCTAGAGTGTAAACAAGAAAGTTATCAATAAGGCCCCTATTCCTGTCATATGGCATGGATCCCTCCCATTTTCAATAGGGTTCATCCTTGTGACCTGACCAATATTCTGACCAAGTTTCATAAAGATTTGATCATATTTGTGGCCTCTAGAGTATAACTGCTTAAATTGTTGAAGCTGGACGACTGATAACACACGACCCATGATGGACATTCAATGATCACAAAAGCTCACCTTGAGCATGATGTGCTCAGGTGAGCTAATAATAAAAGAAAATGTGTCAAGTAATTCTCCACCATTTAAGAATAGGGAAGCATTTCTTTCATACTTGGTTTCATCTTGAATAATGACACAAGTATGACCTATGTTAAATGGTGCCTGGCTAACAAGACGAAACAAGTCAAAGTGCAAATAACAGGTGAATGTTCAGCATTCCTTTTGATCTTCCAGTAAGAATCTTGCACCTATAATAATGTTCTGTAGACAAATAAGACGTATACAGCATGAAATAAACCCATCTATTAGCTGTAATAGGCCTGTCTAATGATCTGTTTCTCAGGGGATTAAACCCAGACAAATTCGGAAACCAAATTATATTGGAGCACGGTATATGCCCCTTTTCAACATTTGAACGTTTTTAATTAAATTTTGTAGGTCTTAATGTTTATTGATGTAGATGAAATAGTTTTGGAATGTATTATATGGTGGCAAAAAACTTTGAAAAAAAAAAAAGCCTTTTACCTTTTGTGAGACAATTTTAGAATAAATACATAGAGGATATTGGATGATAGGTCATGAAATACAGAATTCATCAAACAAGTCATCTTTAAAAGTGAATCTTTCTATTTTTTTATCCTTTTTCGATGACAAGACTAATGAACACAGTATTTTAATGATACAAGGTTCGTACACTTTTAACAAATGGCCAGAATTTTTGCAATAAATCAATACAATTCTTGAATGTAATGCATTTTCAATATTTCCGCATAATATATAACACTGTTCATAAATGACATCATCAAATTTTGTATGATATCATTTTAACAGATACAAAATACCATTGCTATAGCTAACTCTTTTTCATAGTTATTCCACTAGTAACACCCCTATAATATCAAAAATATTAAACAGGGTTATTTTCCTGCCAAACCCGGGTGGTATCAAAACTCATTTTATTGAAATCTACCAACATACTATCAAATTTCTTGATAATAGTACTGAATAGTGATCAAGTATGTTTTCCTTAACAAAAATGATTTAAACAGGGTTTTTGCCAGAAAACTTATGACCATTCATTGAATTATGTAGAAGGTCATTTGTATTGTATGGAGCAATTCTTTAATACAATTTGTATTGGCTATTGTCTAACCTATAAAATATGTAGGAGCTTTCTGAAGCAATATTCCCAAATTCCGTCAAAGACAATTATTTAGACAAACTAAACAGCAGGGTTATTGGCTCTCAGACACAACTATAAGATTAATGCTTTTCCAAACAATCCCAAATATCTTCCCACCAAAAAATTGTCATGTTGAAGCTGAAATATTCCTGCTTTGGCAGGACGAATAGACAATGATCATTCTGCACAGATCTGATCTATACCACCTATCTACATTTCTTTCCAAACCAAAATAATTATTTTTCTTTACATAATTACTGATCCACAAATAGTTCATTATCAGTGATTTCAACATGATTTAAATGCATTTTGATAGGGGTTTTAACCCTTATCATGCTGAACCCGGAATATTCCTGCTTTGGCAGCAGCTATACACAAACATCTGCCTGCACATATGTGCAGTCTGATGTTAGTCTACACCACCTGTTTCTAACTTTCAAACCAGAATTGTCAACAGATTTAGTTTTTAAACTAGAAAGCCATGAATGGCTTGAGTCGCTCCACAGGCATGAAATTTTTGTATAAGCAAATAAATGTTTTGACTAGATTTTTAGATATTTGGGGTTCAACTGATGTTAAAAATGATTCCATCAGTTACATTCTGAGAAAATGATTTTCATAGTTTCCACTATTTAACATATTGAGGAATGACCTCCGCCAATAAAATGCATATTTTTCATCCAATCAAAATAATTTTTGGTACACTGATAAAGGGTCACTCAAGGATCATTCCAGTGAAATTTGGTTGATATCCAAAAATTAGATTCTGAAAAAAGGATTTTCAAATATTCCACTATATAACATATAAAGAAATGACCTCTGCCCATAAAATGCATTTTTTTCATCTGATCACAATGATTTTTTGTAGACTGATAAAGGGTCACTCAAGGATCATTCCAGTGAAATTTGATTGATATCCATCAATTACATTCTGCGAAAATGATTTTCAAAGTTTCCACTATATAACATATAGAGAAATGACCTCCGCCCAAAAAATGCATATTTTCCATCCGATCACAATGATTTTTTGTAGACTGATATAGGGTCACTCAAGGATCATTCCAGTGAAATTTGGTTGACATCCATCAGTAACATTTTGAGAAAATGATTTTCAAAGTTTCCACTAAATAACATATAGAGAATTGACCTCCGCCCATAAAATGCATATTTTTCATCAGATCACAATGATTTTTTGTAGACGGATAAAGGGTCACCCAAGGATAGTTCATGTAAAATTTAATTGGTATCCATTGATTAGAATCTGAGAAAACTCACTTTTTACCATATTTGGAAATTAGCCACGCCCATTAAATCCATGTTTTTCATTGGATCAAAATTTCTTGAACAACTTTGAAAGAGGGTCACCCAAGGATCATTCCTGTGAAGTTTGGTTGAAATCCATCCAGTAGTTTCTGAGGAGAAGATTTTTAAAGAAAAGTTTACGACCGGACGCACGCATGCACGCACGGACGGACGGATGGACGGACGGACGCACGACGGACACAACGCCATGACAATAGCCCCAGTGGCTTTCAGCCAGTGGAGCTAATAAAAATTGATCTACAGTTGGTACTTTCAGTGATTTTTGCCCTTTGATTTTGATGAAAATGTGACAAGGGTTTAAATCAGGGTGACAATGGTTAATACCCATCTCCTTCTCTAAAGAAAGTGACATATTGAATCTTTACAATATAGAAAATTTTATTATTTCCCTTTGGTAGCATAATATCTACTGTTCTATAAATAGGTTTATGTGCCTTTGCACTGAAAAAAAGGGAAACTTTAAAATTCAGCAAATGAAACAAAAAGTTTTTTGCCATTTGCATGAAGTTGCGAGTTTAGAGAATCTTATGAGCAACTAATATTGAAAAATTTTGAGAGAGATCAACATCAATTTCATCAGGTTTTTTACTGTACAGCACTTTATTCTAGAGAGTATTAAGAACAAGAGTTCCATGCCGGCCTGAGACATTCTACTGACTATCATTTTTTTCCCTTAAGCTTATCTGATATGACAGGAACTTGATTGCAATAAAAAGAAGCCAAAAAATAAACAAAATTATTTTATCTCTGTAAATTTACTTTAAACAATAGTCTCTATGGCTCCATTTCCTTCCTCATGACCTTTATCATACAATCATCTTGAGAAGTTTCAAGAGAATCCTACAATATTTGTGGACTCTACAACTAACCAAGTATGCACTATCTAAAATTCATTAATAAAATTTCATAGGGCCCCTTTTCTCATGATTTTGGATTGATCACCCCCATTTTGGAAAGCAATGCCCCTTATGAGCCTACAAATATCATGTGAAAATTTGAAGAGATTAAAATCATATTTGTGGACTTTATCGTGTAAAAAGGATTGCACTAAGAGAAATTCCAAAAGGCCCTTCATATATGACCCTCTATCATCCCTCGAAAGTTTCAATAGAATCCTTTAATATTTGTGGACTATACTGCATTTCCTCTAATTAATACTCACTGGAGCTATACATAATATGGTCCTGGAGCTTTGATTAAGTATGCATTTTCTGATTTAAAAATCATTAAATTTATGTCTTTTAGGCCATCCTCCGCTTACTTTGAGTTGAATTTCCTCTAAACAATCATATATATGATTGTTTAGAGGAAATTCATCAAAAGCAAGAAAAAAAGCATAGAGAACACACAGATAGACTGACAGGCAGATGGACAGATGGGAAATACTTATTGCTGTAAAAACAACAAGGCTGCTATCTATCTAAATCACTAATTGGTAATTATGATAAATACAGTTCTCTTTTTTAATTTCCTTCAATTCTTTGAGTTGGTATAAATATCATATGAAAAGTAGTACACACTTGACACTACCATCTTGAATGATTTTGGTTCAGGTAACCACATCTTGATAAAAAAATATATTGCTCTTCCTTTAATATCATCAGCCAAAAAGTTATTAAAACATTTGAATTTCACCGCAACCTGCATTGTAGTTGCTTAGGGTAGTTCTTTCTATTTGGAGGGGTGAGGGTAAAACTATTTCATAGGCACATATAATAGTTTTGCACAAACCCCTTAATTTGAAGATGTGTAAAGGTTTTCTTTCATCTGATAACTAGTTATTTGTAAGGACAGACAATTTAATAACCCTATAAAGGAGGTTTACATTAGTTGAAGTACAGGAAGATATTTGACTTTGTAATGAAGTAATATAAATACAGACAAAGAAGGAATAAATTCCACCTACGAAGGTATTAAATTACTCTTTTTCACTAGAAGGATATTCAACACATTTCCAGAAAACAAGAGCAATACATACATATGAACCTTTAGTTGCAGATGCTGGATATAGTGAAAAGATTCTATTGCCAAAGTGCAACTGGGAATGCTTTTGATATATAAGTACACACAAATTTAGATAGCGAACACTTACCGTATTTCCCCTAATAAAAGCACCCTCCCTAATAGTAGCACCCCTACATTCTTTACTCTTCAAACACTTCAAACACTTTTTACACTTCAAATGCCTAAATTTTAAGAAATTTTTGAGACTTCTCTAATTTGATGTGAATTTCCACTAAACAACCATATGAAGGAAATTTATCTCAAATTAAAGCAAAAAAGGCTGAAAAAACATCAATTTATTTTTTTCTTTTTAATCAGTAAATGCATATAAAGCTCCCCAACCATGTTATGTATATCTCCCGGGAGCGTTTATTTGGAGAAATACAGTATGCCAAATTTTAACACATGTGTCAAAGACATAAATGCAAATATTGCTATCTATCCAAACGAACCTACTGGGTGAGATGAAGCCTTATCAAAGGTCTAAAATGCAGTCAAGATTAAACAATATGGGGCATTGAAAAATTTTAAATTTAGATCAATGCACAAGAAATATAAGGAAAGGTAAACTTAGATCTTTGGCCTATTATTCTGACCATGACCTTTAAGCACTGACTTTTGTTCCAATAAACAAGCATCTTTTAAGATTTGAAGATCTTCTCCACAAGGTTTTAGAAACAAAGATAATTCTAAAATCTGCAATGAGTTTAAACCTAGAGCAGTGGATTTGCTTTCATCTAGATGTACAAATAACTGTATAATTCATAATTCTACAATGGCTTATAGGAGTTATAGAGAAGTCTAAAACATTGTCTTTGACCTTGTAACCACATCCTTTAATGTAGTAGAAGCACATGCTATGATCAAGATGCACAAATTGTGAAATATTTCTTGAAAACCCGACAAAGGTCATACTGTATTTCTCCTAATAAACGTTCCAGGAGCTATACATAACATGGCCAGAGAGCTTTTATTTAGCATGTATTTTCTTATTTAAAAAAAATCATTAAAATTGATGTCTTTTAGGCCCTTTTCCCTTTATATTGAGGTGAATTTCCTCTAAACAATCATTTATATGATTGATAAGAGGAAATTCATCACGAGTTAGAAAAAAGTCTCCAAAAATTCCTAAAATCTAGGCATTTGAATTGGTTTTTCCTAGTAAAAAATGCAGGCGTGCTACTATTTAGGAGGGCACTATTATAAGAGGAAATACAGTATTCAGGGTGTTAACAGTCTCCTGTATTAAAATCCTGTCAAGTCAGCCACAGGCCTTGCCTGACTGCTTAATAGCGAAGATTGTTAAAGAAGAAGGTTACGCACAGACAGACAAAGGGAAGGTCACATGGCCATGACAATAACCCACTGTCCCAACCATTGGACAGGGGAGCTAAAAATAACAATCATACCTTTATTGTAGGGGAAAACAAAGCTTGTACATTCATACACAATTTGGTGGGAAGGGGAAGTTTATCTACGTTGGTGTCGTTTTTTATCACTTTTTGTATACTCCGTTGACACAAGTACTGTAGGGATGGTACTGGTTTTATAACCCAGGCAACATGAAGATTGTGGCCCGCTGCGACAAATAAACGTCGATCATTGTGGCCCCAGCACAATGCTGTTAAAGGTTTTCCCTGAAAGAAAATGGTGAAAGTATAGCAGTCCAGTCTGATTCAATGTTTTAATTTTAAATTTTTGAAAAAAAAATATAAGCTCTGATTGGCCAAACCATATGTCTTTATTTACAAACTGGTTTAATGCAACCATTACCAATCAGAGAAAATAAATAATTGATTTTTTTATTTCATAGCAAGTGCTGAAATTGGCAAAGACATGTATCCATATTCAGAAACCAATTAATTATATGATTTTATTTTTCAATTTCACAAAAACGTTTGATACTTCAGAAATCTTTGATTCATGAATTTTACAATAATGGTCCTTAATGGCCACTAATTTCAAATTTCATAACAAGGGAACTGATTGGACACAACCTGTCCAATCAGTACCCGTGTTATGAATTTGTAATTGAGCTTATTAATAATGATTTATAGTCTGATATAACTTGTCAAAGTATTATTCCTAATAACTTTATCTTAAACTTTATCTTTATCTATAACTAGCAGATGCCACTTGACAAGATCTTTCCTCATCACAAATATGGACAAAAAATTTTGAGTGGGCTTCAAATAATTTACAAAGAGTACTGGACAGACCAAACACAGTGATGGTCAAATGATTTGCTCCTACTCTGTCAACCCAGTAGCTCAGTAAGAAGAGCACAAAACTTAAATTGTTTGATTGATTGAATAGTGTTTAACGCCGCTTTCAACATTATTTCAGTTATATCAAGGAGGCTGGAGCACCTAACAATGTATTCCTGGTATTTCGATCATCAGTACAACCACCACATTCTTTCCTAGCCTCCAGCCGCTATATCACATAGGTCTACAATTATCAACTCATTGGTGAGAGACAAACAGTAGGAAATAATGAGTGCCGCCTTCGGGAATCGAACCCGGGAACACTAGATTGAAAGTCCGACGCAATTGAAGCTCGATTTCATTGGTTTGATTCCCAGGCTGTCTCACTGATAAATTATTCTTTAACGAGGCCCTATGTGACAATTTTTTACATCCAGCATGTTGAAAAACCACAGAGGATCTCAACAGTGGTTTTGGCATGCACCCTTGCACTATCCCCTGTAACAAATAACATCCTTCTTGGGAAGTCAAATATTGGTCCATATGCTACGATAAATAGCAACAATAGATAAATAGAGGATGTTAAATGAGTGGTCATTGAAAACTGAATTTATTAAATGACTTATCTGTAAACAGATAAAAATGCTGCCCCAAGTTTTAAACTGTTAAAGACAATAAGTTTAATAAATTCAGTATGAGTGCAAATTTGATATGCTATTTATAATGTGACCTAAATTTTTTTGGTTAATGCAGAAATTCCCGTTATTTATTGATTCAAGTTATTCTGTGAAACATAGAATGCTGTTTGCAGAATTCATCAAGATATCATTTACACAACCACAATATAAAGTTGCCTTCCATTCTTAGCTCATTTGCATACTTATTCCACTAGTGTAATAACACATAGTAATAGCAAAAATATTCAACAGAGTTATTTCACTCCTGGGATGTAGGTCTTATAATTTACAGAAATTCCGACACATTCCCAATCTTTCATTAACCCTTTCCCAAACAAGACCTTGTTTTTACGTCCCTGGTGGAATGGGCTTGAGAAAACATTGCGACCAAATAAGAAACTGCTGATGAACAGCAGTTTCTCCTTTTGTTTCAATATTTTCTATGCCATACTATTCACAAATTCTATCTTTAACAACGCTTATTTTGTCATTTGTGGCAGATTTTGAAGAGGATCACCCTAAAATTTTGCTGTTTGGGAAAGGGTTAATGAATGATGATAAAGCCCATACCTGAGTTGGTACTGAGAGCCAGTGTACAAGCTCACCATTAGCGGAGTAAAAGTGGATCTCATTCTGACACTGCAAGTTTGGTAGACGAGTAAACCCACCAGCAGCTAAATACTGACCACAGTTGGACCAATCTAGCTTTAAACCTGAAATACAGGGGAAAATAGCATGTTGAGAATAAATTTTCAAGTCAAGGGGTCAGTAAAACACTATTGTAAGAGCCTATATATAAAACAAAGAGTGGAAATAATATAATATCCACAGTACGGGGATGACTATATCCAGAAAATGTTAATGAATAACAAGCCTTATATCCAATATTAGATGTTTTATTTTCCTTGACGGGTCGCACAACAATCTTCAGGAGGATATGAGTAAATTTACTTAGTAACAACGTCAAATAACGTTAACGATGTGGAAACATAAAATTTGAACGGGCGTCACTCTCGGTGATGTAAAACAATTAATTAAATGTTGGTTTGATTTGTTAAATAAAGTTTTTATCTTTCTGCCTTCTCAGAACAAACCTATCTGTAAGCATCTTGTAAAAGGGAAATACTTTGAATGATGGTTCATATGTGGAGCAGTCAGCTATATGTCCACTCATTTTTAACATTCTAACAGATCGGTCTCTGATGTGCTGTCGGTGAATTGTCATTCTCTGACGGAGATTGCTTGTTTCACCTATTTACTCTATATATATTAATAGACACTTACAATAGTATTGCACTAACCCCTCAATATGTTTTACAGACAGTGGTTAACAGAATATTTTTGGACAATTATATCTTTGTAATATCAAACCAAAAAAGATATCAAAAGGATAAAATCACTGATTAGATAGATTTTAACCATAGTTTTGCTTATTCAAGGCTTTGGGATGTCATCAACGCTTCACAGGTCAACTATTCCAAGAATGCCTCTTTGTTGCAATGAAAGTCATGATGTCTCAAAAAAGATCCTGCCTTCTGAGAAATTATTCCCAATGAGTATTCAAAATAGTTTACGAGCTACTGTCATATCCCAGTTGGTAGTGTGTAGGGCTGTCAATCTAGATCCCTCGGGTTGGATATCCGACGGCGGCACTCATTCTTTCCGACTATTTGTCTCTAACCAATGCGTTGATAATCATAACCTATGTGAGATAGTGGCTGGAGGCTAGAAAAGAATGTGATGATTGTACTGGTGAGAGAAATACCAGGAATCCATTGTTAGGTGCTCCAGCTCCTGCAATATAACTTTAGCACTTTGTGCATTAGAACCCCAATTCTGAAGCCCAATTATTTCATTTTCCTTCAGAATTTCAATGTACCCTTCTGCTGTTCACGACAAATTCTTGTTGTGAACAAAGCTTTGGCAGACAGTAAAGACTAAGAGTTGCCTGCACACTGTCTTCCTTGGACTTGATTTTTGTGAAAAAAATGAGACAGATTTATCTTATAACTGGACAAATATCCATGTGATAACATCCCATAACTATGATATTTTTTGTGATAGCACATGGTTATTTTTAGAACAATGACATAACGCGGCTATTTTAAGAAACTTGCATTCTGTTAGAAACATTGATGAAAACAAGGCAAATAGAGGTTATAAGATAAATATAATACATACTTAGTGTATTTTATGAAAAAATCGAACTCAGTTGTGGGAATTGATAACTGTCTCGGCAAAACCTCCACAATTATATACTCCCCCAACCTTGTTAGATTTTGTTTTCATACAAAACACTAAATAGGCATTGAACATGCCTACAAAAACAGGAAATTCATTTAAACAAAATTCAAATTCGACAGGATAAGGGTTGAAATGTTGATAATCAACCCAACCTTTTTGCATGTTCAAACCCCTATAAAGAAATCCTAGATCTGGTGCAGTAGTTTAGGGCCAAGTCCTTGATTTGTGCTGGATTATTCATAAGGTCTGTAACATTTCCAGGTCCATACTATACATTCTTAATTTCCAGTTCTTATAAATATTCATTGCATTCATTTTGATGGTCCCATTGATAAATGTCATTGTTTCTCTGTCATTTATCTTTTATAGACAAGCAACATCAGGACCCGAGATTGTAAAACTTTTCTCTTGCTCGACTGAGGTCACTTTTCAACATGAGATTAAGCTTTCATTCTGTTGTAAAACTGTCATATGAATATGTAAGATTTTATTAATAAGTTGTTACAAATTGTAACTTATTACGTAAATTATTATCTTTAGTGTTCTATCTAATGTTATCTTTAATGTCATATATTTCTTTCAATACTAAATTTTAGAAAGTTCTCAGTTAAGCACAAAAAGAGTTTTATAATCTTGGGTTGTGATATATTCAGTTTCCAAACAAGAACTGATCAATTACTGTGGAAATTTTTAAGGCCTTTGATAAAATCTTGAGAGATACAGAAATAAGGCTTGCTTTCATGAATTTTACAGGCTTTCATTATAAGAAAACGACTTTTCTCTGATCTTTTCTGAATAAAATCTAGAGGTGCTCAACAATCTATGTCATTCCTTCTGCCTGAATTAATTTTTTAAACAGATGAGAAATTTATACAAACAAGGAGACCATGATGGTACTACAGTGCTCAACAGAATACATTGAAAGGGGGGTAATTGTAACACTATTGTAAGTGCCTATAAATATATTGGCACTAACAATGGTGTTACACTGACCCTTTGATATTATAGCTCAATACTTTAAGGTTTGAGAACAAAGAGTTTTGGTGACCCACAACACAGGGCTACTTTCAATGAATGATTAATCAGTTGATAAATAGAAGACATTAGGTAAGTTGGCACAATTTGAAACCTCTAGGTGCCAGGGTCTAATGGTAGCTAGTAAATGTGATATTCTGTTTTTATCCAAGGTATGGTATCCTAAAACATGGGGCTAATTTTGATCTTAAAGAAATAGTAACAATAATTTAGGAAAAGGCACAATAAGCCAAATCTCACTCTAACATACACTTAAATTGATCCATGAGAGTTCAGGCCTGGATAAAGACAGACTAACATACCCACCCTAACAGACTGGTGGATGATGCACTACCATACATTCATTGAGACGAATTTGTGGCAACTATGTCTCGCTTATCACAAAGGGACGACATTTTTTTTTTTTCAAATATGCCAGTCCCCAGAGGATAAAAGTAAGCCAGTCTTTCTAGACATGCTTTATTCTAGTTTGTCCTCTGAGAAATGCCTAGGTGATGAGACACCATGTGTTTCAAGTCCACATAAGAGAATAATGCCTATCTGACAATAATGAGATGTTTTATAAGGACTTGCATCTTGCACCTGTAAGGAAGCAAGTCTAAAAGTAGACAAATTGCTTCTTTTGTGGCCTGATTTGAAAAGGGATGTGGCATCCAATCTATTTCAATGTCACTTAATTCAATCAGTATAATGATATCCGAGTATTATGCCAGGAAACTTTGCAGGCAGCTATTTTCTTTTTCCAGGATAATCATTAAATTGAAATTAAGCATAGATATTAGTTTCTTAAATCAAGTTCAGTTATGTTTAAAGATTTTTCAAGATAATTCATACATAGGGGTTTACTTAAGCTGATATGCCCACTTGCCTGGGACAAGTAAAAATCACTGTAAGTACTTTTAGTAAATGGCTTGCTCACCAGACAATTGAAGTTTTCAACAAATAAATTTAATCCTTTCTATCGGGAAAATAGTTTCTGTTGTGAGCGCGTAAAATTTAAAAGTGACTTGTCCAAGGGGCAAGATAAAGTAAATTTCTTAGGGACACCTCTGTTACATTGTACTTGGGCAACCAAAATTTGGTGAATACAGCTTGATTACAGTAGTGGTCCCGTAATAGCTCCGCAACACTTTGGAACTCACGAACTTACACAAAGATGACCAAGGTTTCCTAAAGAAAATCATTAGGAAACCTCGGTTAACACTGTAAAAGCTCATAACTTCAGAAACGTTGTGGAACTATTACAGGTCCACCACTTTAAATCTGTATTTATGACATTTCAGTAGCCCACTGACGACATGTAATGGGTTTAAAGTTTAGGGTCGATACTTGGCTTGTAGTTTGACAGAATATTTATCAGAGAAATCCCATATATCCCAATCTGTCTAGACATTTTGGCAAGAAAGATTCACCATTCTCATGTCATACTGACCTAAACCCAAACTTGTTGATCAAAGGTTAACCCTTGTCAGGCTAAACACAGAATTAATTCATATGTTGGCAAATTTATAATCCTACTGTAAAATTGGTAAGCAGTGTCTCTCTCTATGATTTCACATTTAGTAAGATAATTCTTACATTGTCCTTAGACGACCAAAATATTGTGAATATTTCTTAATTAAAGCTATATTCACAATATTTTTGTTGCCCACTGACGACATGTAATGGGTATAAAGTTTAGGGTCGATACTTGGCTTGTAGTATAATATTTATCAGAGAAATCCCATATATCCCAATCTGTCTAGACATTTTGGCAAGAAAGATTCACCATCCTCATGTCATACTGACCTCAAGCAAAACTTGTTGATCAAAGGTTAACCCTTGTAAGGCTAGGCACAGAATTAATTGCTATCTTGGCCAACTTATAATCCTGCAGTAAAATTGGTAAGCAGTATTCTGCATAATTAATGAACTGGCAGGGCGGGGCTTAACCGTGACGCAATTAGACGAGTTTACTTTTCAATAGTTTGGGTTCTTTCAAATTTGAGTAGGTAATCATCGTTAACGCGTGCAAATAACTGTATCCTAAAACCTAACGGATTCATGTGCTTTGAGAGAGTGAACACATTTCATCGTTTGGTTACCTGGTGAAGGCCTCCTAACTTCAGCTTGATTAAGCTGAAGTTACGAGGATTTGGTTACCAATCTTCGATTTAAGGTCTAGAGTTATTCATGTCGACTCTCTCTAGAAGTAGATTATTTAAGATAAAAGCTGATTTCCTTTAACCTTAAGTGCAATGACCCCTTACTTAGACTCCGCCCTGCCAGGGCATTAATCATGGATAATAGCTCTCTACCATTCATCATTTTCAGCAAGATAATTCTTACGTTGTCTTTGGGCGACCAAAATATTGTGAATACAGCTTGATTAAAGCTGTTTTCACAATATTTTGGACACCCACTAATGACATGTAATGGGTATAAAGTTTAGGGTCTATACATGGCATGTAGTTTGACAGAATATTTATCAGAGAAATCCCATATATCCCAATCTGTCTAGACATTTTGGCAAGAAAGATTCACCAACCTCATGTCATACTGACCTCAAGCCAAACTTGTTGATCAAAGGTTAACCCTTGTAAGGCTAGGCACAGAATTAATTGCTATCTTGGCCAACTTATAATCCTGCAGTAAAATTGGTAAGCAGTTTTCTGCATAATTAATGAACTGGCAGGGCGGGGCTTAACCGTGACGCAATTAGACGAGTTTACTTTTCAATAGTTTGGGTTCTTTCAAATTTGAGTAGGTAATCATCGTTAACGCGTGCAAATAACTGTATCCTAAAACCTAAAGGATTCATGTGCTTTGAGAGAGTGAACACATTTCATCGTTTGGTTACCTGGTGAAGGCCTCCTAACTTCAGCTTGATTAAGCTGAAGTTACGAGGATTTGGTTACCAATCTTCGATTTAAGGTCTCGAGTTATTCATGTCGACTCTCTCTAGAAGTAGGTTATTAAAGATAAAAGCTGATTTCCCTTAACCTTAAGTGCAACGACACGTTTCTTAGACTCTGCTCTGCCAGGGCATTAATCATGGATAATAGCTCTCTACGATTTCACATTTTCAACACGATAATTCTTACATTGTCTTTTGGTGACCAAAATATTGTGAATACAGCTTGAAAAAAGCTGTTTTCACAATATTTTTGTCACCCACTGATGACATGTAATGGATATAAAGTTTAGGGGCGATACTTGGCCTGTAGTATGACAGAATATTTATCATATATCCCAATCTGTCTAGACATTTTGGCAAGAAAGATTCACCATCCTCATGTCATACTGACCTAAACCCAAACTTGTTGATCAATTGACAAAGGTAAACCCTTGTAAGGCTTAACACAGAATTAATTCCTATGTTGGCCAACTTATAATCCTGCAGTAAAATTGGTAAGCTGTGGCTCTCTACGAAATCACATTTTCAGCAGGATAATTCTTACATTGTCCTTTGGCAACCAAAATATTGTGAATACAGCTTGATTCAAGCTGTATTTACAATTTTTTGGTAGCCCACCGAGGACATGTAATGGGTATGAAGTTTAAGGTTGGTACTTGGCTTGTAGTATGATAGAATATTTATCAAAGAAATCCCATAGATCCCAACCTGTCTAGACATTTTGGCAAGAAAGATTCACGATTCTCATGTCATACTGACCTAAAACCGAACTTGTTGATCAAAGGTAAACCCTTGTCAAGCTAAACACAGAATTAACACTTTTCTGTTTTATAAAATCCGTCTATAAAGTTTAGGGTCCATGTACTGGGTATAAAGTTTAGGGTCGATACTTGGCTTGTAGTTTGACAGAATATTTATCAGAGAAATCCCATATATCCCAATCTGTCTAGACATTTTGGCAAGAAAGATTCACCATTCTCATGTCATACTGACCTTAACCAAAACTTGTTAATCAAAAACACAGCAGATCCCTATTTTTGCAAGGTTAACAATCCAAATAAGGCTTCAGTTATTAAGAGCTTGAAATTGACATTCAACTCAATCAAAACCATTCTTAATTGCTTGATGAACACTCCATACAATGGAATACAAAATACTCACTCCAATCTCTCAAAAACACTCAAGAATTGCTAACACACTTTTCAAAAGGATTTAAAATGATTATCTTTTCATTCATGTTGATTAAATCATTGCCCTTACTTAAAAATGACTTAGAATGACTGCATTTCATTCATGTAAATTGAATTATTGTGTGATTTCATTATCTTATGTGAATTTAAAGGAGTATGATTGGCCAGTGAGTGCATGATCAGGCTATCTTGGTAGCATAGTGGTGTAGGCCCTGGACGTATGACCTGGTGGTCAGTGGTTTACATCCCAACATGGCCTAGGCATCTTTATGGGCAAAATACTAAATAGCAAGCCCTAATTTACTCGGCTGTAAAATAAGGTAGCAGTAGGTTTTAAACCATTGAATACTCAATCCTGGTCCTTGAAAATATATACAGTATGTAGTAAGTTACAACTGTTTTGAGCTGGGCCATCGATGTTACGTTGGAAATGTCAAGCGAATGTGAGGATTTATCTAAAGAAAGAAAAGACTCAGGCATGTGATGAAGAATTAAGGACCAAAAATAGAAGGTTTTTTCACAAAGCTATCATTAAGTTTTCCTAAGAACAAAGACAACTTCTCTCCCTATGGAATGAGACAAGCACATTCTCTCCTAAATCAAGAATTTAATTCAACCCTTAAACACCATCTTTCCTGAACTTTTTCAGTTGATTTAACTTTAAGCTTAACTTTTATTCTGCTGAATTTAAATTTTATTTCAAACAAATTGCCAATTTTCAGGAAATTTCCACCTGTCTACCTCCATTTTTTTCAAAATAGGTAGAAAACTGTCAGTAAATACTTAAATTATGATGAGTGACTCTCACAACATCTGTGCAGGCTGATCTTAGTTTGCACGATCTGTTAGCTTTATGTTGAATAGCATGACAAGGGTCGATTTCAGGGGACCAAGATCCCCAGTCCCATCCAACACACAAATATTTTCAAGACATTAACACAGTAACAGACATAGTCCCATTATGTTTGTTTGTTTGCTTTTTATCTATTTATTTATCTTTTAATTATTATACCCAACCATAATCTTTTGTTGTGGATACTCAGAAAGAAAATTCAAATGAGGACCAACATCAAAGAGCTTTGTTGATAAATAACAGTTTAAGATAAGCCTTCTAATCTAAATTTCAGATTTTATAGTCTTGCATTTATTCTTCTACTCTAATGGCTGAGCATGACACAGTTGTATCTGCCTATATGCTTATAGGCAGTTATGACTATTTCACACTGAGCCATTGGTTTATTGAATCTTGTTGCCTGGGGTTGGAAAAGGATTGTCTTATAAAAATTAACAGTTCATCAAGCTAATTTGTTTGTTTCCGTTTTATATATATCATAAAATATCCCCTCGCAGACTAGCCATAGATGCACTGAGGAATATAATATGATTGTCACACAATATCAACCTAATAACATGCTCGGCACTCCGTAAATTTCTGATTTCCTACGGGAAATCCTCTCGGAACTCTATTGGACTGTTCAAGAAACAAATAGCTCTATTTTATATTCGGCCTTTAATAAGCTTGCATCACTGGAATATTAATGGTACATATCTCTACTGTAAAATTTCTTAGGGGCTGCCGTCATAGCCGAGTTGGTAGAGCGTAGGACTGTCAATCCAGAGGTCATGGGTTCGATCCCCGACGGCGGCACTCATTCTTTCCGACTATTTGTCTCTCACCAATGGGTTGATAATTGTAGACCTATGTGAGATAGCAGCTGGAGGCTAGGAAAGGATGTGGTGGTTGTACTGGTGAGAAAAAATACCAGGAAACCACCGCTGCAATATAACTGAAAAAACTGTTGAAAGCGGCGTAAAACTCCATTCAATCAATCAATGTAAAATTTCTTTTTTTGAATGGGGTTTTACGCCGCATTCAAAGATTTTGCAGTTATATCGTGACTGCTTGAGCACCTCATAATGGATTCCTGGTATTTGTCTAAGCAGAACTACCATTGCATCCTATCCGAGCCTCAAGCTGCTTTCCCACATAGGTATACGATTATCAACCCTTTGGTGGGAGACAAATAGTTGGAAAGGATGAGGGCCGCCATTGGGAATTGAACCAGGGACCTCTAGATTGACAGTCCAAGGCAATACCAACTGGGATATTATTTCTAGCACTGAACTGACCCATTGAACTGCTTTGAGGCAGTGGCTATAATGGGGATATCTTAAAGGGTCTTATTTAGCTTGTCATAATCAGCCAGTACATTAACCCTTATCATGCTGAATAAAAATACTTTGCAAAATTACATTGAAATCAAAGAACTGAAAGCTCTGTATTTCCTAATTGTAAGCAAGCATTTAATTTTAAAAGAAGACATTTTAATTTTTTCCTGGTTTAAGAGGGAAATTCAGGTGGTTTAGACTAAGATCAGACTGCACATGTGTGCAGGCTGAGCTTTGTCCATACCTCCTGCAAAAGCAGGAATATTCAAGGATCAGCATGACAAGGGTTAAAGTAAAGCTTAAAGCTTACAAGTGAATAGTACCTAGAGATTGCTTTAAAAGAAGTCAATTGTGAACAAATCCTCTGTGAGCCATTTTATAGGGCCCTGGTGAGCAATGGCGGTATAAATTTCATATATATTTAAGTCAATAGTTTCTTGATCAAATAAAGACATGTAGAATTTATACAAAATTCAAATTTGACCTTGACCTTTGACCTTTATGACCCAAATCATTTTCTTCTGAACAGTACTAAGCAGGTATTATTGGGCAATCAAACTTTAGCTAGATGAATGTCTGCTTGTCAAAGGTACACAACAGAATATAAAAGAAGATAGCAAAATGTCCATTTTTGGGATAATGAGATAAAACAGTAATTCGTCTTTCCAAGATCCAAGTATTAAAAGGCTTAACCCTTGTCATGTTGAACCCGGAATATTCCTGCTTTGACAGGAGCTATAGACTAACATCAGCCTGCACATATGTGCAGTCTGATGTTAGTCTACACCACCTGTTTCCCACTTTCAAACCAGAATCGTCAATAGATTTACTTTTTCAAATAAAAATTGACCTACAGTTGGTACTTTTAGTGCTTTTGCCCATTGATTTTGATGAAAATTTTTAGCCAAAATTTATTCAGTATGACAAGGGTTAATGTTCAAAGTTTAGAATTCCATTAACAAGTTAATTAATCCTAATGCTGTTGGTACTCATTAGAATCGTCTAAGACAATTGAAATAAGTCCCTACAATAAAGGATTTTGAAAAAAATATCATAACAGGTCTGGTCCCCATCAATCTGCTGTACATAAAGTTGAGTAATTGGAGGAATAAAACCCCATTTTCTTAGAAACTTCCCTGAAAGTTAGATTCAGAGATTTGTAGAGTATGTTTCCATGTGAATTGCAAATTTTTTACAAGATCCAAACTGGAAATCAATATCCTAAACGGTTTTCTTACAAGACATTTCTCCGCATTACAAATTCTACGAGCAATAGTAACGGACATAAACGGGCATGTTCAATTACGTGGCTTCTGTTTTCTTGTTGGAACATTTGCTGGCCTAATTTCATCCTTCCTTGCATAATTCTTTTCTCTGTATCCATTTTGACTCAGTAAAGGAAAACAAAACATCAATTTCAAAAAACATTTGCAATGCAACTCCGATTTCATTTCACATGCAACTCACTCTTAATAGTGCGGTTCCTTATGTACGAAAAAGGGCTCCCGTAGGATTTTCGTGCTGAAATTGATTTTTTGGTTTTAATTGATTGCTTAGGGGTCAAGTAATTGCAAACTATGCGGGTCCAAATTTTCCGAGCCCATTTCCCAATTTTATTGGCTCTCAAAGGAGCCCATATGAGCAAAATAGGTATTTTCCTGAAAGAGGGCTCATGAGATGTGAATTTTTTTCCTAAAATGATTTCTTTGGTTACGCTGTGTATCAAGTGTGGATTGGAGAAAAAAAAATACAAAAATCCATGTTTTAAAAGATTATTTCACCATTTTATGGGCTCTCACAGAGCCCAAAACAGCCATTTTGGTGTTTTTATAGTAGTGGGTTCAGGGGGAAAACCTTGTTTGTTTCGACATGATTTCTTAAGCCCTGTTTGGTATTAAGTATGGGTTGGCGTGGAATACTTGCATGTCCATGTTCTCTAGGGTAATTTTTGAATTTGTGTGGGCTCTCATAATAACCCATATGAGCTGATTGGGGGTGTTTTCCTTAAATAAGTTTCACAAAAAATGACATTCCTTTGACCTTTCTTTTCAAATTAAGTTCAATGCCTAGCGATGGTTAGTGTTGATGTATATCAATATTAAATTTGTACCTTCTCATATGCTTTCTGATTGGCTTTTAAACGAGCCCATATGCACTGATTTATGAGTTTCCAAACTCGCGATTTTTGAAATAAATACACCCCTCTTTATGATGCCAAATGGTACAAGTATATAAATCAAATTTTCAAAACCCATATAGTTAAAACATAAAGAAATTGACATAGTGAGTGATTGTCGAATTGTATCGAAATGAAATTTAATGAGTGGGAGGAGCGTGTTTTGAATGACTTTTAAGAGAGGTAACATGGAATCGCTAATTGCGTTCAAAATATCCATTACCCCCCTTTAAATGTTTTGAGAATGAATGAATGGAGCGTTGAATTAATGATTTAGTTAGGAATATCTTTCAATTTCACGATGTTCTTAATTGAACCCGTTGCATTGGCGCTAAATGAAGCCCGTAAGAGAAGGGCGTGTGTGTGTGCGTGCGCGTGTGTGTGGTGTTTGTGTTTTGCATAATGCAAATATACGACAGATAAAAATAATGAACGACATATTTCGTAAAATAAGTGTGTTTTTTCAATGTTACTCGCTCGTACCAGAAATGGTATCAATGATCTCTTTGGGTCGGAAATATTCTGTTTAAATTTCCTAACCAATTACCCTACTTCTATCGATTATATGGACCCTTAATAAGCCCATGTGAGTCAACATGGTTACTTTGCCAACATTTTGGTTCAAGAAAAGATTTCTGAAGAATGGTATTTCTGAAGCCTTATGAGTTAATAGGTGGGGGTCTCGGTAAAACATATGTCAATCAATTTTTCAAAGCCCATACCTATTTCATTAGCGCTTAATGAAGCCCATAAGAGCATTTTCCGGCATTCTGTAAATATACGATGGATAAATATGTTTTAATTCAATGTTGTATTTTTGCTTTGACATTTATATGTTCCCATGAATAAAAATCACGTCGTCTTAGTTTTGCTAGTTTGTCCGCTTTTCTCTGTTTCAAATTGTTGTTAATGGCCTTTAACTTCTCGAGTAAAGTATACATGCATATAATGCATAGTTCGCTTATGCGTATAAATGTAGAACTGTATCAAACGACAAGTTCATCAAGTAAGAGTGATAGATGTGTGCATCAGCTCTTTTCCCTTAAATTTCTATCAAAGAAACACAATTGCTGTTGATTCACAGATTACATTTACAGATTATTGAGTCCTAACGAATTGCCATTCTTGTAAACATTTTCAAGCATTCGAAGGCAAAACGCCTGCATCAGTTAACTACATGTCCCTACTTACAGACAATTTTATGGAAATGTCTATTAGTATATTTTTCATCTATTCTGGTAATATTTGCTACTTTTTTTTAAAAACAAATAGTGAATCTTCCTAAAAATCAAGTAAAAGAAGTGATACCGAGACACATGCATATGGTTTGCAAAGCTTATTACACGCAAATTCTTGTATCATATGTAGTTATATTATCTTTTATCTATTTTGTTTAATTTTGCACAGAAATAAGTTACCAAAAATTCATATCATTTACAACAACTTTATCATTTCAACTCGTTTTGTCGTGTTATAATCTCTATACAGGTGCATTTATGTCTATAGAAGAAACATCATGGACTAGACCAAATCATAGGAACCCGTTATTTTAATGAAATGCACAATATTGGATGTCTGTTAAATTGCATCGACTTATCAGTAATCTGTGTACATGTTATCTTGCATATTTGAATCATATCTTGCTGCCTCGGCAAATGCATGTTTGGTAAAGAGCATCATTGGGCATGGCCATCTGATTCTTGTTTTGATTTTGCAACCTACCCAGTGCAAACGAAAGCCCTTGAAAAAATGTCCCTATTCAATGGATGCATGTAGGTATTGAGGGTTCGTTATGGCTAAAAGAGGGACTTTCTTGCTGACTGTATGTTTATACTAAAAAGGCAATGCATATCAAGAAAATGATGACCGATATTTACTTTAATACCACGGAGAAAATATCGGACTAAGGCAAAGCAAGACTTCTCTAGTATTACTTGATTCACATAGTTGAAGGAAATGCTTAGAAAGTTTTTCTATGGTAGATATGTCTTCAAAGAAATGAAAATATACTTCAAGTTTTCTTAAGTGTATAAGTGGAAATTAATATGTAACAACCATAAGATAAGATATGAACGGACATTGTTATTACCGCTTCAAGAGCAACCCTGTCCCGGTAACAACTATGTCCCTTCAAATCTAAACGGACTTTCACCAATAAGTTTTCATTGGTCACACAAACGAAGAGGTGAATGCTTCTTAGAAATCACCGACGATAAGTATATTGTTTTGGTTTGGAAGACGTGTGAAACATGCACAGTGACAAGGAAAATTTCTTTTAGCCAATACAGAATAATAATTATTGTTTTTTACCAGTCATTTTAAAATAAGACTCACAAGAACGGCTTGATAACATCGAAAACTTTAAACTTCGATTTATTAATGAAACTTTCAAGTCATGGAAACAGCTTCTGTGATCATCGAAAAATATTATTATTCCTTGCACTGAGTCTCTTGACTATTTCAGTTCAAAACATTAAAGATAGTAACTGTGGCAACTGAAAAGAAGATTAATTCCTTCTTGTTCTTACACCGCTCCACAATCCTGTGTGTTACAGTAATGTCAAATCCATCAGTAAAAAAGGGTGTGGTGACCATGGCTGTGTGCTTAAAGCTACTCTTTCACAGTTCTTCATCTAGAACAATTACAAATCTGGTTCATAGATTCGGAAACGTGTGCATTGTTCGATGTTTAAAAATCGCACATGGGTATGGCACTAACAACAACCCATTTAAAAAAAAATGTTTGAATGATCGAATCGGCAAGGTCAGTGACGAACCAGTCTTTTTATATCCAGTCTATAAATTTCGAAATTGTTTATTTTCATGTATAATGTTTCATTTTTCTCATGTTTTGATATGAAGTTCCCTAATTCACAAATACTTCGACCAGAATTGAATTCCGCCAAATTCAGGAATATCTGTCTTTTTTGTCTTACAAGATCGAATTGTTTTATTGTAGAGTCTTTTACACGATAAAGTCATCATTTCCAATTATTATAAAAAAATCAAAAACCGAATTTCCCAATCTGTGAAAGAGCAGCTTTGATTAATATAGCGAGTTTTAAACAGTCGACCGGGGTTACATATTTTAGGTTTTTGACTACAATTATTTTAGACTTGTTTAAGAAAGCTTCAAACTATAGAGAAGTTATTTCATTTATTTGGAGGATATTAAAACCTGCACATATGAGCTTCACCTAGCGCCAATAATCACGTGTGGGCTTTTGGATATTTGATTCATTTTTTTTTAATTCTATCCTCATCATAACCCTTCTTATGAGGCTCGAGAAATGTTTAAGAAAAGAAATTGATTTTCCCCCACCCAGTATTAGGCAAAGTGTCCGTGTTGGTTCATATGGGCTCATTAAGATCCAGTTAAATCGATTAAACATCTTTTCGTTGGTTAAGAGAATTTCGATCGACGTTTTGTTTCAACCATTAAATAATCATTTGCAGCAATTTTGGTACCCTTGAAAACCATAAGAATTGCCGATGTTCTTTAAACCTGACTTCGGAAACTCATTGTCCGGCTCCTATGGGATCCTTTGCAAGCCAATCAAAAGGAATATTAGACTTTAAATACGGCCTTACTGTTTATTATACCAAAGCTATCTTAAATACAATAACGTGCTGAAAGTTATTGGAGAACGATTCAACCGCAATGAAAATAACCTTTTTTGACACTTATTCAAAAAATCACCCAAATCAGTTCACACGGGCTATTATGACAGAGAGCCCATAAAATCCTAAAATGGTTATAGAGAACATGGACCTGCAAGTATTTCAATACTAACCATCACTTTATACCAAACAGAGCTTAAACAATCATCTCTAGACAAAAAATGTTTTTCCTAAACCCATTATTAGGAAACAGCCAAAATTGCTATTTTGGGCTCTGTGAGAGCCCAAAAATAGCGGAAAAGCTTTTGAAATATGGGTTACTGTATTTTCTAAAATGTTCTTAGACTAAATACATTGTAAACCCAAAGAAAACATTTAAGAAGAACAAAAAAACGTCTCTCCTGAACCTAGTATTAGGAAAATACCCATTTTGCCCATATGGGCTCCTTTGAGAGCCCATAAAATCGGGGAACAGATCCGAAAAATTTGGACCCGCATAGTTTCCGATTGCTTGACCCATAAACAATCAATTAAAGCCAAAAAATCAATTTCAGCACGAAAATCCTACGGGATTACATAAGGCACCGCACTATAATGTATGATAAGCAATATTTCACCCCAGTGAAAATATGGATTGAAATTTCACTGATATTTCACTGAGATTTCAGTGAAAAATCAGTGAAAGAAAGGGGCAAAATAACAGTGAAATTTCACTGAAGTTTCACCAAAATTTCAAAGAATTAACAGTGAATTTCATCAAAATTTCAATGAAATCTCACCAAAATTTCACCAAGATTCTATTGAAATTGAAATTATGGATTGAAATTTCAGTGAAATATCAGTGAAATATAGTGAAATATCAGTGAAATATAGTGAAATAACAGTGAAATTTCAGTGAGATATAGCAAAATATCAGTGAAAGAAAGGGGCAAAATAACAGTGAATTTCACCAAAATATCAGTGAATTTTCACCAAAGTTTCACAAAAATTTCAAAGAATTAACATTGAATTTCACCAAAATCTCAGTGAATTTTCATCAAAATTTCATTGAATTACACTGAAAATTTAAAAGAATTAACACTGAATTTCATCAAGCTGGACAGACAAGTTGAAACCAATATTCCTCCTCTACTCCATAGGAGGGAAATACCCCTCTACTCCATAGGAGGGAAATATAATTACATACTAGTATCTATATGGTTATCCGAATACGACTGACTCCAAACCAGATGTTTGACTTTGATATGTGACCTTGACATAGGAACTTTTAAGATTTTTTTTAAAAATCACAACTCCTCATGATTGAGAACATATGAGCTATTTTGAAATCCATCTATTGATTTAGGAGTATTTGTCTTGACAAAATCTGATGGATGGATGGATAGACTAATGGATGAAAAGACAGCACTGTAAGGCACATACACTGAACTATCAATCTGACAACTGTGTTTACCCTAACTCAGCCTGATATGAATCACTTGATTATATGAAAACACAGGATGTGGAATTCCCATGTCCTAACTTGTCCAACATGGGCTTTTGTACTTGCAGACAAGTACATTTTTCAAGGCTACTTGTCCATGGACCAGTGAATATCAGGGCAAATCTTTGAATGTTACGCAATAGATCTAAGTGATAAATTATTCACTAATATTCATGTAAAAGGATGGAAAAAATTGTTTTAAATGATGAAAATGCTGGTTCCACATTTTTATCATTAAAAGCAATATCTTCTCAAAATGTATCAATTTACTTTTTTGCAGACATGTTCATTTTGTTCATGGTCAAGTAGAAAGTTCAAGTAGTAGCAAGTTCAAATACCAAAAGATCTTACCCTCAGATATCTGGGTATTTTTTAACTTTTTGCAGCCACACAAGAGAGGAAGGTGAAGTTACAAACAGTTTAAACCAGAGAAATACATTTCAAACTTTAAAAACAGCTATTTATAAATATAACAAGGTTAATTATTTTCTGAAGCAGTCTCTTCTGTCTCTAGGCTGGTTCCATATAGTGTATGTGCACATTCACAGTTGATTGTGGTACCAAAATCTTCATGCCATGACCTCTTGTTGTAGTGGTTGGTATTTAGGTTACAATGGTTAAGTTGAAACACAAAGCAAAGATCACATTTTTTTCCTCTTCTGTTGAATTCTTCCACTTTCTGAAGTTATTGAAAAACAAAATGTGAAAAAAATTACCCTTGTTAAGCTCAATCTAAAATATTCCTGCTCTGACAAAAGGTAAAGATAAAGATTAGCCTGCACATGTGAGCATTTTAATCTAAATCCTGACCACTTGATTTTTCTTTAAAAACAATATTTTTGAAATGAAACTTATTTTACCCACAATAAGTGCATTCAGGATATTGATTTCAATTTAATATTCTATGGTTTTTATTCTGCATGACAAGGGGTTAAAAGGTAAGATCCAGAATATTAGTTATGGTTTTAAAATATATTACATATGGTTATAGTGTATGGAGCAATATATTGAAAACTCTCTCAAATAAGGATAAGCAAAGGCAAAAATGACAACAGCAATGTCAGACATAGCCATCCCCAATCATGAAAGCTTGATAGTGAACTGAAACTTAATCTATTAAAGATTCTTTTGTACTTGAAGAGATATGCCCCCTTCAGAATATAAGTCTTTAGAATATCAAAGGGCAATAACTGGTAAATTATGCAAGCAAGAGTTATAGTTCTTGTGCATTGCTCATTTCAATAAGAACTATCCACCTATGGAGTTTCAAGTTGATAGCTAGCTATTTTACTTTAAGAGATATGCCCAAAAAAGAGTAAGAGTTAAGAAATAACAAAGGGCAATTAATCCAAAATTATGCAAGCGAGAATTGTTGTTCTTGTGCAGTACTGCACTTCTCCATGAGATCTATCTATCTTTAAAGTTTCAAGTTGATAGCCACTGAACTTTAGGAGATATGCTCCAGCCAAGTTTAGTGACAGAATGTCGAAATGACGGGTGGAGACCATTACTATATCCCCTTCGCAAAAAACGGTGGGGGATAAAAAATTTAAAACAAACAAGTGGCAATAACTAAGTTATTCTTATTATACTGCATTTATCCTAGTCAAATTGTGTAAGCGCATCTAGTTTAAAGCTTTATTAGTAAAGAAGTAATACCTGCTTAAAAAACATGGGACAGACAGATGGATGAACAGACTGACATGGTGACTCCAGTATAGCCACTTTACTTTGTTGTATATATAGTGCCTAAGTGGGGTAAAATAAAGCAAGATTGGCGTCTCTTAAAAAATGTGCACTGTGCATCTCTTCAATAAGATCTATTCAACTATAAAGTTTCAAGTAAATAGCACTTATACCTCAGGAGATAGAATGAAAAGAAGAGTGATGAAAAACAGCGAGTTTACAATTATGATAATATTAGTGGTGTGACATTTAAATTTTATAAGATACTCCATCAAGAAATTTTGAGGATCTACTGGAAAGCATTTAACTCCAATACACTTACCTACCTTCAACTACATAATTTTGTTCCAGATCTAACTTAATGTTGTTGTTTTTTCAAGGCTACAGTTGTTATCTTCTTCACTCATGTTTTTCTCAAGACTCCAAAATATTCAGCAGTTACACTATAAGTTTTATCCCTTAACTATATTTTGAGTTGTATCTGCAATATAAAAGAAAACTGAAAATGTGGAGGTAAGTATATATAATAGCTTGCACTTATGGATTTCAATTACAATTATTCTTAAGCCTACTACCATTTGAACGAATTTTACTTAAATCTCAAAGGTCAAAGCTCAAGGTCTAATGATATAATGATAAAAGGACTGTTGTAAGTGTGAATACTTCATAATGAAATCGATCTTTAAGAGTCATGTTGGGTATGACCATCCCAACTGCAAAAGCTTGATAAACTAGACTGTCGACTAATACCGTATTACCCCAAAATGCTTGTCAATAATGTAAAGCCATTTTCCATCATCCCATAACTCTGTCAAAACACAAAAGTCAATGAATGGATCATAACCAAAATATCACTTGCACATCTCTACCTGATACTGATCACATCTGTAAAGTTTAATGGAAATCTGCCCATTAGTTGCTGAGAAACTGAATGGACACATAAAAACTACAAATGGATGGATGGACTAAACGATGAACAGACAGATTAACCGACCAACAAGCTAACTCCTAATACCCCCCCCACCCCCCACCCCCCATATTTTTTGGGGGTACAATACACTGAAGCTAGCGAGAATTAGGGTCCTTAGATACTGCAATTCTTTCTCCTCACTAAGATCAGAGATAGAAGATGAACATGTGTCTACCCCTGATGGCATGTAATAAGACCTGAAACAGTATTTTTAGTTTTGATAAATTTGACTTAGTAAGATGACCTTGACATCAAAATATGTGGAATGGAATGGTGAAAGAAACTTTTATGCATTTTTTTACATTGTAACTTGAATAGTGTCCAGGTTATAGAAAAATTTTTAGTTGGTGCATCAAGTTTTCATAGACAGTCAGAAAGATGGACAAATAGCATAAAACATTACACCCTTGATCTTTTTATGTGTGGACATGTAGTAAAATAATGAATACAGTGTCATCTTATTCTACTTACAAATTACTTGAACATATCTGTTTTCACAGTGACAATCTTGCATGTATATATGGCACCAGTAATGCTGTTAGGCCTACATGTCTGAGTGACATTTATCTGAAATGATTTTTTTTGTATTTATTCAAAATAATAAAATACCAAGTCTAAATTATTAAATATCACTGAATATGATCTATCTATTCTTATTGATACTAATAAGAGAAATCTGTTGTGAATTTTACTCAGTTTTGAGAGACTATATATGAAAGCCTCCCAATCAGCAAATTTCTAAATACATTTTCTAATAAAACTATCAAAAGGGGAGATTATCATTTCTCATATAAAATGCTAAATTGATATTTGATGTTATTTTTGTCAAATTTAATCTAAGAAAGATATTTTTTTTCAAAAATGTGAAAAAAAAATCTATATTCCTTTTTGTGATTCATAAATTATTTGTCAAATCTATTTCAGTTTAATGTATTAATCATAAATTCTAATGGGTATAAATACATTTGTTTGATTTAGCAAATAAATGTCTCTTTGTTTATCAATATCCGAAAAATGGCTTGTCCAGTTACTATTACACTTTACCTGTCAGCTACGAATTATTTAAGTCATGTTAAGATAATATTTAGGTGATATTGAAAATACTATGGAGGTTAATAATTAAATCTGAGGGAAGAAGACATTCTACACTTTCTTTTCCTATCATTTTTTAAATTAAAATTCTTCTACAACAATGGTGAAGATGAATGTTTTCCTGGCACAAAATCACTACCAATGACCAGTAAAATACTAACAAGTCATAAATACCTTGATATCATCTCCATTTATAAACACTCTTTACTTGTAAATAACGATTTTGAGGTTTAAAATATTTATTCTATTTCACGGGACATCCAAAGGGTAAGATACTTTAACAGCTGTGGGAATTCCGTGTAGTCTAAAAATAGAATCAGTTGACTGTTTGTTCTACGAGAATTCCTGACCACCATTTTGATAATCATTCCAAGGAAAGAATTTCATTTTGAAATACGATTTAATGACATTGGTTGAGGATTTTATCATTGCTGAAAAGACAAGTAAAGAATATTTATTTAATCAAATTTATTTATTTTATTTTCGTTACGGAATAAGAATTTGAACTGTGGCCAAATATTGCACAAATCCGCGAAATAGCAAGGTCAAGTTGATACCGAAAGTTGTTTATTTTCACTTCAAAAACTTACGTGTTTCTTTACGTTCCGGTTTGTAACTCGTCTTTCGGTTGGATTACGATATTAACAGCATATCAATAGCATAACGTAGCCATCTCTTACGGATATTTTTTTTATTATACACAAAATGAGCCCACTATCTCACCTCCGTCGTTTGCATCATGGCGCGTGATAAGTTTAGCCGTGTAACATTTTCATTGGTTCTTATCGATCACATGACTTAATCTAGACTAGAAATTTTAGACTGGAAATTTTTGTTTACTCCACGGCATAAAGAAAATTTTCATTTTACCATTTAAATTTGCTATTTAACAAAATAATACTAATAGACAAACTAAAAATGAAAATGGTTAATTGCATGAGAAATAGTTCATTACAAATCACGTAATATCATTTATTATTCTGTAATATTTTTTAAGAGATTCTTTTGACTTGAAATTGTCCCAGCCATTATCAGATAATAAGTACAGTCGTGAAATATATCAATGCTAAAGTAACAGATATTGTGGTTGTAGTATGATAGATTTCCTTGCATAAATGAAGAAAAAAACATACTTGTTGTGTTAACAAAAAATATTCATAGTTTATATATGTGTGTTTTTTGTTCTTATTTATTTTTGTCTGTATCTTTTTTTGATTGACATTTTCAAGCAATTTGAGAAATATAAAGCTTCATAAGAGGGAAGAAATCATGCATTTCTTTAAACATGTTCATTCCTTTAAGCTTAGGAACGGAATAGTCCACAATGTTCACAAAAGTATATTCATTTTAGGCTATATATTTCTGCTTCTGACAATCTTAATAAACATGTCTTTTGCTACAATTATGTTGTGAATCTGTTGTGTTCCTACTTTTTTTAGTGCTTTTATAAAGATTCAGTATTATTATAAACACATTTTTTAAGTTGGCATATTCACAGAAATTTCATAAGTTAAAAAAAAATACTGAAATTTCACTGAAATTCTAGCCTCATAAATAAAAACATCTCACTGAAATTTCAAAATTTTTTGCCAAAATTTCACTGAAATTTCACTGAAATTTGGTCATTTTGCTGAGATTCAGTGATATTTTAACATTTCACTGAAATTTCAATGAAATTTGGTGAAATTTCACTGAAATTTCACTTCAATTTTCACTGGGGTCAGTTAGAGGAACATACTTATTGGAAATAATGATTCCAATTTGGAGTATAACCTATGTAAATCTTCCATAGAATTTATTATGTCCAATTTTATGTAGTTGCTTTTTCAACAGTTACTACTTGAAGGCTGTATATTGAATACTGTAAACTGGATTTCTATGGGGAGAGTTTTATTCTAAGTAATATTAGCAATTAATTGAACACATAAAAATAAAATCATTTCTTAGTTCAAGTTTGATATAGAATATGATATCCCCGTGTAAGTGCACATGCAAAGCAGGGTATAATTGGCAAACTTTTTGTACCGCTTTGTCATCCTGAATGCAGGGCAGATTAACAGTAAAGCCTAGATGTTCCAGAAGAATTCCAATTTTCACAGAGGCGAAAAAACATCAAAACACTGTCAGTGACCTTTCTAATCTTCTAATTTCCTAGCTCTAGATACAGTAAATAAGCTTGGGGACTCTAACTAAAGACAGCCTATTGATTCTGGGAGAAAATTCAAAAGAAACATATTGAAGTCCCATTCTCTAACCAGTTTGATTCTGCAGTAAACTCTGAGTAATCCTTTCAATATGTGACCTATCATGTGATCAAGGACTGGGATAAAAATTTTTAGCCTACTTATGATTTTTTTCTCATGCTGTATACGGTATGAATGGTAATGACTAAGATCAGACTGTGCAGATGATGTGTAGTCTGAACTTAGCCAATATAGTCATATTTCTATTCATTATTATCGGCAAACAAGCAAAACTAGTTGAATACCCTGAATTGACAATTTATTTCAAACACAGGGTTTGTGTTTTGCCCTTAAACCAGGGTTTTGACTCCCCAAAATCCCATTTTTACCCTCAAAAAATTCCCCAAGGAGACATTTTGACACACTGAAATTTCAGTGGTGCAACCTATGCAATATATAAGATTACATTTGAAAAGATCTATATATGACCTTCATAGCCCAAAAACAAAAGGGAACTTCCTTGAGTCATGGGCAGAAACTTTGTTCTTGAGTTAGAGTGGAAAGACGAAAACAAAAATGGACAGACAGACAGAGGAACAGACAGACATGGTTATACCAATATATATCCCCACTCTACTTAAAAGGTGGGGGTATAGATATCTCTCACCAGGAAAAATGTATACCTACCCTGCATTCAGGATGACAAAACAAAGCAAACAGTTAGCCAATCATACCCTGCTTTCCACATAAGTGCATGTGCAAAGCAGGGTATAATTGGCAAACTCTTTGCGTTGTTTTGTCATCCTGATCGCAGGGCATAATTATTAACAGTAAAGCTTAGATATTCCAGAAGAATTCTTATTTTCACAGAGGCGAAAAAACAGCAAAACACTGTCAGTGACCTTTCTAATCTTCTAATTTCCTAGCTCTAGATACAGTAAATAAGCTTGGGGACTCTAACTAAAGACAGCCTATTGATTCTGGGAGAAAATTCAAAAGAAACATATTGAAGTCCCATTCTCTAACCAGTTTGATTCTGCAGTAAACTCTGAATAATCCTTTCAATATGTGACCCATCATGTGATCAAGAGACTGGGAAAAAAAATTTTAGCCTACCTTGGATTTTTCTCATGCTGTATATGGTATAAATGACTAAGATCAGCCTGGCCAGATGTGTAGTCTGATCTAAGCCAATATAATCATATTTCTATTCATTATTATCAGCAAACAAGCAAAACTAGTTGAATACCCTGAATTGACAATTTATTTCAAACACAGGGTTTGTGTTTGGCCCTTAACCCTTTCCTGTTTTACAAAATTTTGGACCTGTCCAAATTCATAGGTTTTGCAGACGAAAATTCAAAGTGGATTTAATTTGAAAAATAAACATTCAGTAGGGTAGAAAATAGTGTGGAAAAAGAAGAAATTGCTTGTCAGAAGCAATTTCATCTTTTTTCACAATGTTTTCTCAATCATAAAATCACAGGCACGTAAAAAGCAGGGATTAAACAGCAAAGGGTTAAACCAGGGTTTTGACTCCCCAAAATCCCATTTTTACCCTCAAAAAATTCCCCAAGGAGACATTTTGACACACTGAAATTTCAGTGGGGCAACCTATGCAATATATAAGATTACATTTGAAAAGATCTATATATGACCTTCATAGCCCAAAAACAAAAGGGAACTTCCTTGAGTCATGGGCAGAAACTTTGTTCTTGAGTTAGAGTGGAAAGACGAAAACAAAAATGGACAGACAGACAGAGGAACAGACAGACATGGTTATACCAATATATATCCCCACTCTACTTAAAAGGTGGGGGTATAGATATCTCTCACCAGGAAAAATGTATACCTACCCTGCATTCAGGATGACAAAACAAAGCAAACAGTTAGCCAATCATACCCTGCTTTGCACATAAGTGCATGTGCAAAGCAGGATATAATTGGCAAACTCTTTGCGTTGTTTTGTCATCCTGATCGCAGGGCATAATTATTAACAGTAAAGCTTAGATGTTCCAGAAGAATTCTTATTTTCACAGAGGCGAAAAAACAGCAAAACACTGTCAGTGACCTTTCTAATCTTCTAATTTCCTAGCTCTAGATACAGTAAATAAGCTTGGGGACTCTAACTAAAGACAGCCTATTGATTCTGGGAGAAAATTCAAAAGAAACATATTGAAGTCCCATTCTCTAACCAGTTTGATTCTGCAGTAAACTCTGAGTAATCCTTTCTATATGTGAGCCATTATGTGATCAAGGGACTGGGATAAAAACTTTTAGCCTACTTAGGATTTTTTCTCATGCTGTAAATGGTATAAACGACTAAGATCAGCCTGAGTAGATGTGTAGTTTTTATTGATTGATTGATTAGAGTTTTACCCCGCTTTCAACATTTTTTCAGTTATATTGCAGCGGCTGGAGCACCTTACAATGGCTTCCTGGTATTTCTAACACCAGTACTACCATAACATCCTTTCCTAGCCTCTAGCTGCTATCCCACATAGGTCTACGATAATCAACCCATTGGTGAGAGTCAAATAGTTGGAAAGAATGAGTGCAGCTGTCGCGGATTGAACGTGGTACCTCTAAATTGACAGTCTGAAGCCCTACCAACTGGGCTATGACAGCAGCAGGCAGATGTGTAGTCTGCGAAAAATAAACGCAGCTCTGCATAAAAGCTGGATAAAAGCCGGCTTTTATCCAGCTTTTCTGCGTAAATACAGAAAAACAGCACAAGAGCTGCGTATTTTTGAAAAGTTTTCAGTAAAGCTGCATATTTTTCAGAAAGCTGCGCTTAAGCTGCGTTTTATTATTTGAAGCTGTACAGAAGCTGCGTCTTTTATGAAAGAGCTGCGTCTTTTATGAAAGAGCTGCGTAAAAGCTGAATCTTTTTCTTTACAAGCTGCGTATTCTTCTTTCAGGTTTCAATTATAAATTACCCAGTTTGTGGAAGCTGTGCAGAAGCTGCGTATTTAATGAAGGTAAAATTTGACATCTTGAAAAGTAAATACGCAGCTTTTACGCAGCTTTCAAAGGTGCGTATTTGTTTTAAGTGAAGACAAATAAAATAAACTTTGATAGACATAGAAAAAAATGGCACTTTTTATTTTACCCTTTTAATTGCTTGTGAATATATAAAAAGTACCAGTTTTGTGTAAATCACCATATTACAAAATAGATTGAAAATTAACCAGATATTTGAATGAATAGAAACTTTTATATCACCTAACAATAATGAATATTGATTTAAACCCTTAAAATCCTGTTGTTGTTTATAGTGTTGAACCAAATCACCTTTTTTAACTTCCAACCAGTGAAAGTTTTGTTTTTCCAACAATGATTTAGAAGATATCATGTAATGTAGGCTGAGATCAGACTGCATATCTGTGCATTTATCTAGTTTGTCAATCATATGTGAACAGACTTAAGCTCAAACATAGTGCATTATAGGTGTTAACCAATCATAATGCCCATAATGCCCATTGTCATGCATTGGTTATCACCAATTATATCCCCCCAGGGTGCTAGAGTTAAGACAAAAAGCCTTTGATATACAACCTTCTTATAGCTAAGTCATAGATGAAGCAAAACCAATAGACAATCTTCCCTTTATCTCACCCTTTCTCCTAGCCATTCATTGATCCTTACTACTAACTAAAACCAAACTAAACTATCTTTCTACTAACCCACCATCTGTCTGTATGTTTGTCTCTCTCAATCTACCTATCCACCCATCCATCTACCCACCCACCTAACCATTCATCCCATCCCCCCTCTCTCCATCCATCCGTCCGTCCGTCCGTCCGTCCGTCCATCCATCCACCCACCCACCCACCCACCCATCCATCCATCCATCCATCCATCCATCCATCCATCCATCCATCCATCCACTCACCCACCCACCCTCCCTCCCATCCATCCATCCATCCATCCATCCATCCATCCATCCATCCATCCATCCATCCATCCATCCATCCATCCATCCATCCATCCATCCATCCATCCATCCATCCATCCATCCATCCATCCATCCATCCATCCATCCATCCATCCATCCATCCATCCATCCATCCATCCATCCATCCATCCATCCATCCATCCATCCATCCATCCATCCATCCATCCATCCATCCACGAAATAAACAATCAATATTACAAAATGTTTAAATACCTATGTCCCATTTCAAAATAATACCTTGGTATTCTTAGATTTTTTTACTGGTTTCAAGATAGTAAATTTAGTTTTGAAATGCAGATCAAAGGTACACTTTTCAAAAAAATCTTAAATAAAAAAGGGGTATTTTTTCCATATAGTTTTCTAATGTGTCTTCTTAGTATATAAGGATGCCTAAAATAAAGGGATAACTTTATCTCCCTTGGAGTACCTGATTTAAAAGATCATGTGACTTTAATAGCCAATCAGAAAATGTTATTTCCAAGCAAACTGGCACCATTTTGAAAAATGGCTCCATAGAGGAATCATGACATAAAAAATGTATTAGCACCTACAGGTAATCTTTCTTATATTTCATTATCAAACAGTAAAAGAAACATGCTAATTTTATTATTGTTTGTCAGTATAGGTTCTATGAAAGTTAGAATTGGGATAGATTCACCTTCAATACTTTTATGTAAGTGGCTGACTCTGCCATAAAATGGAGGACACATTTTGAAAGTGATTTCACACATGAAAATTATTATCATCAATGCATTTTCTTTTTCAAAGGCAATCTCAAGTAATATTTAACTGTCTAGTACTTTCTTCATATTTTCTTTCACAGAAATATTTGAAAAGATGTGAATAAATGATTTTTTTTTGTAACCCTTGTTTATAATTTTGAATGAAAAAAAGTTTAATAAAAAAAAAAGAAAAAAAAACAACATATCTGAATATTTGCTCCTTTAAATTTCAGGCAGGTGCTTAATACTTATTAGATGATTGTTGTATACAGGAAATGAACAATGGAATGTTGATTCAATCTACCCCAAACCCACTGGTCAAAGGAAAAGCAATGTAATATTGCAGTATGGGTAATTAAAATATTGAATTATTAGAAGAGTAAAAGAATACCTTAATCATACTTTTATTTAACTAAACCTATTTCTAGACAAAAACCTACTAGTTTGGAAGCCAAAAGACAACTAAATTAGCTTGTATGAAAAAAATATCAGAACCATCAAATTTAATGATCTGTTGGAAAATATTGTGTGAAAAGAAGAACCCCTTGTATCTTTCTCCATTTACACCAATAAATCAACAAGGTTCATGTTCAGTGTTGGGTTAGTAGGACTTCTTAATTAGTTAGATGTATACCTAATTAATTGCCTTTGGAAATCAAGTATCTGTTAAAGTGTCAAGGTAATGTGTTTACAGGTGTGAATAAGTAACATTGGAACACAAGGATTGTGATTGACCCTTAAACCAGGGTTATGACCCTTAAAAAGCTGAAAATATCCTATTTTGACCCAAAGAAATTTCTTCCAAGTGGACATTTTGATACACTGGAAAGAAAAATTTTAGTGGTCAAAACTGGGTTTAGCACTGAAACTTTCAACGATGTATGATTCTAATTATTGAATTTTCCCTTCATTTGATTACTAGAAAAGGTCGATTCAAACTAAAACTTGAAAACTACTCCTCATATTTAAGCACTTTGCCTTTTCGGTTGTTTTGACCTATTAAGAATGAATGACTCCTTAATTTCAAACACTACCTCAAGCCATAAACACAATCACTAAAATCAATTTGTTTGTATAAGATAGATATAATTTATATCATCAATATCATTTCATCACATTTTCTTTATTACGTGCAGTTAAAAAAATTAATGTTTATCTCCCTTTTCCTTGAAATTTTGTAAGGAAAAAAGATTTTTTTTTTAAATTTAAAAATACATTTGAATATTTGATCCTTTAATTTCAGTCAGGTGCTAAATACTTAGAAGATTGTTGTATACAGGAAAACTACAATGGAATGCTCAATCTACCCTTAACCCACTGGTCATAGGATGAGCAATGGACTGATGCAGTATGGGTAATATATTTAATTCTTAGAAGAGTTAAAGATTTAAATATATCAGTAACATTTTATTTAACTAAATCTATTTATAGACAAAAAACAAACATTGCTGAAAGGCACATGGCAACAAAAATAGTTTGTATGTAGAAAGTTCAGAACCATTTCATTTACTATTGGAAAACATTTTGTGAAAAGAAGAATAAATATGTATCTTTCTCCATTTCAATCAATATATATAATTAGTTGAAAACAAAGGAATTATCAGTGTTGGGTTAGTAAGACCTCTCTCTCTCTCTTTATTTTTTCATAGTTTAATTTATTCTCTTTTGAAATCAATTAAAGTTACAAGGCAATCTTATGTAAGGTTTGGTGTGAAATACAGTAATTAAAACACAATAACCAGAATACATTTGTTTATTAGAAAAGTATATTCTAAATCCATTTAATTATCTAATTCCATTGCCTTGATTCAAGGTAGATAAATAATTCAAAGATTATCTCCCTTTGCCATAAAAACTCAAGTATACAAGTTTCAATAATTTTTGTTTCGGTCTTACTATGAATTCGGAATCCAGATGAAGAAATAAGGCCTCTATCTTTCAATTTATTTGTAAAGAAAAGGTCATTAATAAATATTGTTATCTAAAATTATTTTGATTGGCATGCATATATAATATCTTAGGCATATTAATTTAATGGATCTGTGATAATTCATGGAAAACAAATTTGCAAAATTCAATTTTTTTGCCATTGTAATCTCTGTAAAATGCAACAAAATATCCAATTGACATTGTCGAAAATGAAATTTGGTCAGATATTGTCAACAAAAAGAACTTGTATAAACTTTAAAGAACAAATGTTTTAGGCTTATCATTCCAAGTATGTCATTTTAGGCTTTCCTTTTACGAAAATGTTGTATGACTAAATGTCATTCGAATAATTTTCATGCACTGGATTAAATGATTTCAATAAGCCTCATGTCACAAACTTAATTTTACCATGTACACTGAGGCTGTGTACACATATCCATGCAGAGGAGACTGTGCAGGTACTATGTCTGTATCATCAGAAATGTCTTGTAAAAAGAAAAAAAAACGTTAAGTTTGTGCTCTCATAAATAGTCAAAATAAGAAATTTTTGTGATTGCAGGTTGGAATTTCAGGATTTGTTTCAAAATGCAAGTATATTCAAGCCCACTAGGGCCCCAGTTTACCCAGTATTCTGTGTTGATCATAATCAGGATATTTAGGCCTTTGGAGTAAATTAGGCGCTCAAGTGCCCTAGTTCGTTAAGATTAGAACTAAATTGATCTCTTTCTGTGGTTACAAACAAGCTTTGACTATCAAGTACATTGTAATTATTGAAAAGAACCAATTATCGTAATTATGTGTAGATATGTCAATCGGTCGAAATTACATAAAAAAATTTGACCAATACAATGAAATGTCACCTTGCAAAATTTTTGTATTTGACAACATGTCATAGTTGACAAAATGACGTGGGCCCATCTGCAGATACCAAGGTCATCAATTGAGGTCAAACTCAGCAAAAGTAAATAAATAAACAAAAAATAAAGAGTTTCAATGAATCTTACTCTACTGTTTCTGGATTACGCTTAACAAGGGCATTTCTTGGGTATTGGTGTTTCCCTTACAAAACTTGTTTCTGTTTTAGGAAAGTTATTACTGTTACATTCAACATCTGGATGGAGGATAGTCAAAGAAAGATGATGACTGCATGCCTTGGAAGATAAATGACCTGATGGAACTTATTTCAAACAACTGTTTCCCATAATGATATATGCTCTTGGAAGAAACTTTTTCAGTATCTCTGACTTTAAGGTGAAGGCAACACTCAAGGTGAATTTAACTGAAACTTTTTTAAAAATACATTAGGACTGTATGTAAGTTAAAGGTCATGGCCACAACTCTAGGTAACACATTTTTAGGGTAAACATGTGTGGTGTCTCGACAGGAAATATCATCGAGTGCCTTCGGCTTAAGGCCATTTTGGCTGTTATCATGGTTTTGTGTCTGTGCATCAACAAAATTTACCATTAAAAATCTCCTCAGAAATAATTAAAAGAACTGGAATTGAAATTGCAACAAAATTGAGTTTATTTTCAATTACAATGCAAAGCTATCAGAAATCATACTGCTTTACATTTTCTTAGAACATAAAGGATGGCTTTCAACCAAGTTTCATAAATTGTGTTGGATTTTCTTAAAACTATAACAGGATGATTGAAGAGTTACAGTGAAGGTTCCAATTGAAAATAGGGCTAATCCAATTTAAAACACAGGAAAAGGGCCTTATGGAATTTTGCTCAGAATGTTCTTGTTAACAAGAAAAAAATTCCACAAATATTTAAGAATTTCCTCGACATCTTCACAGGATGATTGTAAGATCCTAAGGAAGTTTTCTTTCAAACATGGGGCTGATCTGTCGGAAAACATGGAAAAAGGGGCCTTGTGGATTTTTGCTCAAATATTCTCATTTATGGGATAAAGTGCTCAAGTATTATCAAATTTTCTGTATTCTCTCAGAGGAGGCCACAAGAAATTTCCTTTTGAAAATGGGGCTGATCCGTTAGAAAACAGAGGGAAAGGGATCTAATGGATTTTTCTAGATTATGCTTGTTTACAACAAATTGTTTATTTGAATTGGGTTTAATCTTTAAAATCTTTGAATTATATCGCAGCAACTGTAGCACATAACAATGGATTCTTGGTATTTCCCACAACAGTACTTCCATTACGTTCTTTCCAGCTGCTATCCCACTTAGGTCTACTAATAATCAGCCCACTGTTGGGAATAGAACCCTAGACCTTTTGAATGATAGTCCAACGTGCTACCATCACCATTGCCCTATCATAGCAAATGTCTACATAGTAAAATCTACAGATATTATCACAGCTGTCATAGCACAGTTGGTAGCGCATCAGACTGTCAATCTAGAGGTCCTGGGTTTGATCCCTGATGGCGGCACTCATGCTGTCAGACTATTTATCTCTCACCAATGGGTTGATATTAATAGACCTATGTGAGATAGCAGCTGAAGGCTAGGAAAGGATGTAATGGTAGAACTGGTGAAAAATACCATTGTTCGGTGCTCCAGCCACTGCAAAATAATGGAAAGATTTTCAAAAGCAGCGTAAAACCACATTCAATCAATCCATAAACTACAAGGAAGGTTCCTTTAAAATTTGAGGCTGATCTGTTTGAAAACAAAGGAAAAGGGTTCTTATGGAATTTTGCTCAGAATATTCTTATTTGCGCAATAAAATCCACAAATATTATAGGATTTCCTTAAAAATTTGGCAGGATGATTGTAGGGCCATAATGAAGGTTTCTTTAGTAAATGAGGCTTATCTGATGGAAAAGACATGGGAAAGTGGGGCCTAATTGATTTTTGTTCAAATCATTCTAATTTAATTTACACAATCTCTCAGTTAATATCGCGACGACTAATGCACCTAACGCTGGATTCCTGGTATTTCGCACACCAATACTACCACCATTTCCCTTTCCTATACTCCAGTTGCTATTCCACATAGGTTTACAATTATCTACCCATTGGTGGAAGATAAATGTCGGAAAGGATAAGTGCTGCGGCAGGGGATCAAACCCATGCGAATATAGACCCCTGGATTAGAAGTCTGGGACGCTACCAACTGCGCTATGGCCGCGGCTCATTCTAAGTTAAGCAATTTAGTCAACAAATATTTCCAAATTGTCTCGAAACTTTCACAGGATGATATTAGCATTTGAAGGAAGGTTCAGGTTCTATGTGACTTATAATGAAAACAATATAAATAGAGCCCTAAGGATTGTTGTTTAAAACAAATTGAAGGAGAGAAATTTGCTAAGTTGATTTATCATTTATTCATTCTTTTTAAACAATAAGTTCCTGAAATGTAAGATAAATTGAGAGATAACTTGATAGCCAGATGAGCTTCTAAGGCTGTCATTGGCCTCTTGTTATATTTGGCAATCAAGTAAAATTGTTGAATAACTTGATGTATGCAAGTTTTATTTCAAACTATTCTCTTTCAATAATTTCGATTAGATTCAGGTCTTTGGGGGAAATCAGTAACTTAAGCACCTCTAGTTGTGTTTTTTGCCTGTCGATTTGCCACTTTCAGCATCATTGCAGTCATAACACAGGGACTGGTGTACCTTCATATGATTTCCTGCATTTTTCACACCAGCACAACTACATCATTTCAGTCTGACCTCCAGTGCTCATCCTATTTAGGTGAACTACTTATCAATCCCTGATTGTAAGGAAAGAAATGACTGTTGTCATATTAACTTTTATCAAATGAAAGATGGCTGTGATAGAGGACACACTCACACCACTAGATTTGACAGCCCAAAAGGTAAGGGACTGACTAGATTTTTGTTGTGGAAACAGGACAGGGATTCTTAATCAGCATATTGAAATGTAATAAAATCTGTAAAATACTAAAAATATAGGTTGTTTGAGCTCAGATGTTTTGGAACAAAAAGTCAAGTCATTTTCATTACATTTTTTTTGTTTATGTGGCTAAGGCATTAGAAGGGAGACATTTTTTAACCTTTAGCACTAAAATTTAAGAGCTGCATATTTTAAAATTGAGCTGAGTAAAAAATAGGCAGGGCTGCACTTAAAAAACGCAGCTTTCTTATAAAAAACGCAAAGCTGCGTTAAAGCTGGATAATAGCTGAGTAAAAGCCGGCTAAAAGACGGCGGTATTGGCACCTGCGTAAAAGCTGCGTTTACGCAGAAAAAAACGCAGCTTTAACGCAGTTTTCTCTGAAAAACGCAGAAAATACGCAGCTTTCATAGGAATTGTCTAGAAAGATGTATTAGAAAAAACGCAGTGCTGCGTAAAAAAAACGCAGTTTCTTAATAAAAACGCAGCTAGCTGCGTAAAAGCTGTACAATTTCTGCGTTTTTCTAGCTAATTCTATTTGAATTCTTATTAAGCTGCGTTTACGCAGCTATGCATAAAAGCCGGCTTTTACGCAGGTGCCAATACCGCCGGCTTTTAGCCGGCTTAAAGCCGGCTTTTACGCAGCTAAATAGCCGGCTTCAAGCCGGCTTTTTTTCGCAAGGGAATTAGTCTAATGTCTTTTCATCTTTATAGGCAAACAAGCAAAACTGGTTGAATACCCTGAATTGACATTTCATTTGAAACAAATTTTATGGTCAGCATGTCAAGGGTTTATAAGAAATTGTCATTCACTTTATTTTTTTTTTTCAAATTGGTGTAGGACAGTTTTTAGCTCCACTGGCTGAAAGCCACTGGGGCTATTGTCATGGCGTTGTGTCCGTCGTGCGTCCGTCCGTCCGTCCGTCCGTCCGTGCGTGCGTCCGGTCGTAAACTTTTCTTTAAAAATCTTCTCCTCAGAAACTACTGGATGGATTTCAACCAAACTTCACAGGAATGATCCTTGGGTGACCCTCTTTCAAAGTTGTTCAAGAAATTTTGATCCAATGAAAAACATGGATTTAATGGGCGTGGCTTATTTCCAAATATGGTAAAAAGTGAGTTTTCTCAGATTCTAATCAATGGATACCAATTAAATTTTACATGAATAATCCTTGGGTGACCCTTTATCAGTCTACAAAAAATCATTGTGATCGAATGGAAAATATGCATTTTATGGGCGGAGGTCATTTCTCTATATGTTATATAGTGGAAACTTTGAAAATCATTTTCTCTTAATCTAACTGATGGATATCAACCAAATTTCACTTGAATGATCCTTGAGTGACCCTTTATCAGTCTACAAAAAATCATTGTGATTGGATGAAAAATATGCATTTTATGGGCAGAGGTCATTTCTCTATATGTTATATAGTGGAAACTTTGAAAATCATTTTCTCAGAATTTGATTTTTGGATACCAATTAAATTTCACTGGAATGATACTTGAGTGACCCTTTATCAGTGTACCAAAAATTATTTTGATTGGATGAAAAATATACATTTTATGGGTGGAGATCAATTCTCAATATGTTAAATAGTGGAAACTATGCAAAACATTTTCTCAGAATGTATATCAAACATTTTTGGTATGATCTTTGGGTGACCCAATATCATGCAGTCAAAAATTATTTTGATTTGACGAAAAATATGTCTTTTAATAGCAGAGGTCATTTCTCTTTCTGTTATATAGTTGAAACTTTGAAAATCATTTTCAACATCAGTAGAACCCCAAATATCTAAAAATCTAGTCAAAACATTTATTTGCTTTTACAAGAATTTCAAGCCTGTGGAGCGACTCAAGCCATTCATGGCTTTCTAGTTCAGGCTTATCGTGGCAGCTGGAGCACATAACCACTGATTCCAGGTATTTCTCTCTCACAAACTACCACCACATCATATACCAGCACTAAGTAACTCATCCCACATTGGCATATCCATGGCTCTGTGCTAAACAGTTGTAACTCCCTAAATGTTTATAGGCACTTTCAACTGTTTCGCCCTGAGCCCTCGATATGATTATGTACCTATTTTCTGAGCAGAGCTATAGATAGAGGGTGTATTTTGGATTTAAACTTAAAATATTTTCCTTAAAGTCCTAACTTAACCCCTATGTTGTGGGTACTCATTTGAAATGTATCATTGAGACTGTTCAAATGAGTACCCACAACATAGGGTTTCATTCAGAAATAAAGATTTTAGAAGGGGTAAAGGGAAAAGGATAGTGTCCTGATCGGGATTGAGTCTGTGACCTGATGATAAAAGAGCCTGACTTGTAATAAATTGTGCTACTAGGGTAGCTCAATCATTAAATACAACAGGCAAATGTGAACAGTTTGTGGACTATTATTGGACAGACATCATCCTAACTGTTCATGAAGTATATGGAACCATATTTGAAGCAAACCACAGGAGTTTGACAACAGTATTGAACAGTATGGCATCTATTGAACAGCTTGTGACTTACCAGTGAGTAGACTGTGGACTATTTTTGGACAGACATCATCGTAATTGTTCATGAAGTATAAAGCACCATATTTGAAGCAAACAGCCAGAGTATGAACCTTGTTGGATACCGGGGAACTGGCACCTGCAAATACAAAATCAACATATAATTTCTATCGAGTTAAGCTTCAGGTGTGTAAAACTAAATTAGAAATTTCTTCAAAAAACATGAACGCCAACACAATATAAAACACAATAAAAAGCCAGTGGCATCATATGTTTATTGCATAATGGAAATTTTAGATGCTAAGAGCATACATATAAGAACTTGGCAATGATGTTGTTTGGAATCTATTATCTTGTAAAACAGTTAAAATAAGTAGTAGCCAGATGAATTACCCTTGTCATGCTGAATAAATTTTGGCTAAAAATTTTCATCAAAATCAAAGGGCAAAAAGCACTCAAAGTATCAACTGTAGGTCAATTTTTACTTGAAAAACTAAATCTATCAACAATTCTGGTTTGAAAGTGAGAAACAGGTGGTGTAGACTAACATCAGACTGCACATATGGGCAGGCTGATGTTGGTCTATAGCTCCTGCCAAAGCAGTAATATTCCAGGTTCAGCATGACAAGGGTTAATTATCCTATAAGATGGCTCAGTGCAAAACAATTGTAACTGCCTATAAACACATAGGCAGTGACAACTTTTTTCACCCTGAGCCAACAAACTAATGTAAAAATATGTAAGTTCAAGATGCATTACTTTTGGACAATTTTCTTCCAAAGATGATTACATAAGAGCTAATTCACCCAATTCAATATTTATAGAGACCTTAGAGCACACTTGTCTGGAGATTCAGCTAACAGGATTGTTGACAATCAAAACATTATCTATGTCTGATCTCTTTATCTAACAGATTTCTTTATGCCCTCTAGAGAAAAAAAATATTCTTAGCCAATGACCTGACATTTTATTAGCAATAAATAGTTATTTTTGTCTTTATTCAACCATATTTGTCAATGATCTTCCTTAAAGAGATATACACCTACAATGATTTTTAACAGAAATCTATCCCAATTTTGGTTCTACTATTGCCTTGGCATCATTCTCAGGATTATTATAGTCAATGATCTTTCTTAAAGTGATATATATCTTAGATGATTTTTAACAGAAATCTATCCCATTTCAGGTATTAATAATCGAGAGGTTCGTCTGCATATTTCCTCAAATTTCTTAACTTCAAATACACAATTCCCATAACAGTCATGTTTTTCAAATTGATGCTCTTAAAAGGACTCTATCAAAGGTGCCAAAGTAGTGTAAAACTATCTCTTCAAAGTTCTTCTCAACTTTCCCTCGTGATACGACAATACGGCAGCATTCATCCTTCCTGAAATATGTTTCCCACCCATGAGTTGAAAATCGTAGACCTATGTTGGATAGCAGCTGAAGGAGCTGGAGCATTAGGAAAAGATTTTGATGGTAGTACTGGTGTGCGAAACCCCAGGAATCCATTATTAGGTGCTAAAATCACCATGATATAACCGAAAGATTGTTGAAAGCACCGTTTAACCCCAAACAAACAAAATCATAACCACTATCATACTCAAAGACTGACCTAGCAAGTAATAACATAATAAGACCATCACTTTAACAATAGCAATTTAAGCAGAGGTCATCAGATAATACACAAGCAAATTGTAAAAGGGATGAAAAACAGTTACAGATAGAGGGGTTATTTTGGATTTGGAATTCAAGTTTATATAATTAGATCTACCCTTTATTGTTGGTAATCATTGGAATAGTCTCATTGAGACGATTCAAATGAGTATCCACAACATAAGGTTTCTTTAAAAAAAATACAGATTTTAGACTGACTTTACCCCTCCGATCTGTACTTCTGAAATGCTTCATTTAATAGTATTACCAGCAATAGCCTGAGGTTCAGACTGAGTGTGTCAATATGCAGGCAAGTTATGAATCTATGACAATCCGGCTTTGCACATGCACTAGCATGCAAATCAGGGTATAATTTGCAAACAGTTTGCACCATTTGTCATACTGAACACAGGGCTGATTTCAAGTCTTATGACTTATCCACTGAGCCACCTGGAACCATGTCATTTCATGAGGAAATACATGCCAATTATTGAATCAATCATTGCCAGACAGCAACAGTGTGCGGTGAGAGAGACCTAAATTAATAATGTAAGAAATAATTAATTCTCCTCTCTCATGGTGTGAAAGATCTTTCAAATACAATTGATTTATTAAATAATATGCTGTACAAGAATGTCTGCTTGATCAAATTTGATTCACAAGTCTTGGAACATTGAGATTAGGTGATTAACCCTTTCTAAGATACCGTATTTCCTCTAATAATAGTGCCATCCCAAACAGAAGCCCCCTTACATTTTTTACTAAGAAAACCCACTTCAAATAATAAATTTTAGGAACTTTTTTAGACTTCTTCTCATGATTATACCAATCTATGAAAACATCCAGGATACAGAGTCCCATGTATTGTCAATAGTTTTGACCTAGTGAGATTTCTTCTTTGGCTCAAACAAAATCAAAAAATAATGATTGAAAATCTTGGAAATCAGTGCATACCATTTCTGTATCAAACAAGAGAACCATGATGGTCCTATTTCACTCACCTTCATCTTTTTGACAATTAATGATAATCAAAAGCAAATTTTTCAGCATAAGTCATAATTGTACTTTTTTAAGTCTTATAAATAATCCTTGCAAGAAATGCTACAATTTTCAAATCATCCTTGTGGCAAGACAGACTGACCATGTTTCATGGCTCCTTCTAGAGTGAAAACAAGCAAATCACCATTAAGGCCCCTTTTCCCATGATAACAAGAGGATCCTCCCCATTTTCAATCATGAGGTTTATCCTTAGTCTAGAAAATTGTCATTGGGGCTACTTTTCCTATGGTATCATTTGGATCCTAGCCATTTTCAAAAGGGAATTATTCTTGTGACCTAAAAAACATGCTGACAAAGCCTCATAAAGATTTGGCCATACTTGTGGCCTTTAGAGTGTAAACAAGAATGTTGTCATTAAGGCCCCTTTCTTGTGAAATGGTACAGAGCCTACCAATTTTCAATAGGGCTCATCCTTGTGACCTGACAAACATTCTGACCAAGTTTCTATGAAAATTGTGTCTGTTTTTGGTCTCTGGAGTGTGAACAAGAAAATTGCCATTAAGGCTTTTCTTGTAATATGGCCTTCCCATTTTCAATTGAGTTCATCCTTGTGACCTGCCAAGCATTCTTACTTAGTATCGTGAAGATTAGGCCTTATTTAGGGCCTCTAGAGTGTAAACTAGAAAATTATCATTCAAGTGCCAATTTCTGTGATATGGCATGGATCCTTCCCATTTTCAAAAGGGCTCATCTTTATGACCTGCCATCAATTCTTACCGAGATTAGTGAAGATTGTGCCATATTTGTGGCCTCTATAGTGTAAACACTTAAATTTTTGGCGTTGATGTTGCATGAGACAACATACAAGACAAAGGACAGACATGCGATGATCACAAAAGCTCACCATGAGCAAAAAATATACATGTAATATAATTTGGTCCCCAGCTGACGATAAAATTTTTGAAAACAGCTATGTTGAAGAGAATGTATGTTTATGTAAAAAATACATCTGTTAGGTAAATTGCAGTCTATTTAAATGCTATGCAAGTCTTTTTTTCAATTATTCAAAATTCTTTGGATGAGTCTAACTGATGGATGCCCAAAGAATTTTCAAAGATCAGAGGCTCTCTTAGTAACTATAATTCTAGACTCAGTTTTCCATCAGCTTTAAGAAAATGGAGTAACAGATTCTCATTCAAACAATAGTTTTGAGTTTTAAACATGATTTTGATTCCCACACCTAAGGAATACAGCAATACAATTCTTTTAGATCACATTATGATGTAGTTAGAAGTGGTGTGGCAAATGTGTATGACAAAGATATCTTGGATGGCTTTTTTTATAGAAAACAAGATGATCTATATCATTGAAAAAAATGTTCACTTGACCTTGCTTCAATGGAAATGCTATTACTACAATTGTACATAAGGCTTGCTTAATAACTTTCCTAGCTAAGGTTAACGCTTGTCATGCTGAACCAGGAATATTCCTGCTTTGGCAGAGGCTATAGACAAACATCAGCCTACACATATGTGCAGTCTGATGTTAGTCTACACCACCTGTTTCTCACTTTTAAACCAGAATTGTCAATAGATTTAGTGTTTCAAATAAAAATTGACCTACAGTTGGAACTTTCAGTGCTTTTTGCCCTTTGATTTTGATGAAAAATTTTTAGCCAAAATTTATTCAGCATGACAAGGGTTAAGATCAGCTTTTCTCACAGAAAATATCACAATTCCTGTACATCTGTCTGTAAAATTTGCTGAACTAATGCAAATTGCAATCATAGCAAAACACAATAAAAAGAAATCATATGAAAAGCTTTGAAATAAACATTATTACAGAAAATATCAGAATTCCCAAGGAAATTTGATTAAAAGAGTGTGAAACTTTTCAAAGGGAATAGAATCAGTGATTGAATTTGATCACAGAAAATCTCCCAGGAATTTGTGACAAAGAATAACATGTGATATTCTGTGGTTCAAAAAGGATGAAAAGCATCATGGAGCCATATATATAACATCAAATAAAACTTCGGGTCAAAATAGGCCTGTTTAATTTACTTAAATTTTAGGGATTTTGCATAGCAAAACCGGTAACTTGTTAACGATCAAACCGGAAACAAGAATCTTTCTGAATTCGAACACTCCTGTCTTTTTCAGCCTAATAAAATAATTATGAAAAATTTACAATGCATTGTACTATTTTCTAGAGATGTACTTTAAGAAGAAAGAGCGCTATTTAGATAAAGCCATACTAAGTTTTGTAGCCCCTAATAATGTTTTTAGTTCACCTGAGCACGAAGTGCTAAAGGTGAGCTATTGTGATCGTACAATGTCCGTCGTCCGATGTCAGTCGTGCGTCGTCCGTCGTCCACAATTATCTTCTCCTCCTAAACATGTGGACCAATCTTGATAAAACTTGGCTTGGATGTTCCTTGGGTCAAGCTCTACCAAAGTTGTTCAAATGAATGAAATCCACCCTTAACTTTCCCTTTACCCTTAACAAAAAGGGTCAAAATTTGCAAATTTTCAAAAATTTTCTTCACTGAAACCAGAGGTCAGACAGCTTTCATATTTAGTATGTAGCATGATCTAGTGGACCTCTACCAAGTTTGCTCTTATCAAGACCCTGGGGTCATATTTGGGCTCCAACTGGGCGCAACCCTTTTTACAAAGAATCAAAGAGCGAAAATCTTTTAAAATCTTCTTTTCCAAACCTGATGATGCCAAGGTGATGACAATTTGATGGTTCAGCATAAAACTGTAGTAGATGCCTATATATCTATTGGCAGTTATAACTGTTTCACACTGAAGCAATAAATAGCTCAGCCTTTGGAGAAAAAATAACTACTTTTTGTTCCAAAATGACTAAGCTAGAAATAAACACATCCAAGCTCAAAATCAAAATTGACAGATAATCTGAATACAGAGACAAGACGAAAAATCCATCCTATTTCACTGCCAAAAACAAGATAAAGGCTAACAAATACTAAATCAGTTTGTCCTTTTGTAGTCAGACAAGGTGATGATGCTATTAACACTGGGAATAACAAATTTTCTCTTCAAACACAATGTCCGACAATATGTCAGAGAAGTCTGGCTCTGATGTTTTCTGCTGGAAAAATTGAGATAGGATGAAAAATAAGTCATAGTGTTTTGTTAACACTAGAATGTTTGTCGAAGGACGTTTTGTGTCTAGTCCAGAGAAGTTGTATTTGAATATTTCACCTGTCACCTGTCACCTGTGACCTTGCTGCTATCTCAAATTTTTTTTGAAATGACCAATCTACTGAATTAATGCTCAAGAATAGTTGAACTTGTTAATTTTGAAATCTATCTGATTTTGTATAAGATGTTACATACAAATAAGATAAATCTCAATGTCTGAACTTGACCTTTGACCTTGGAGCTGTCTTTAACTTTTTTACAAAAGACAAATCTAGTAATGATGAACAAGAGGACCATGATGGTCCTAGATCGCTCACCTTCGTCTCTTTGACTTCTCCCTTAGCAAAATTAAATAATTGAAAGATCATTAAATGATCATCAAATTTTTCAAAGAAAACATAACTCTATTTCTATGATCGCTGCATAAATTTCTATCCTTTTCTCAACAGGTTTCATGTGACCTGGCCAACATTCTGACCAAGTTTCATAAAGATTGGGCAATATTTGTGGCCTCTAAAAAGAAAATAGTCATTTATGCCCCTTTTCCCGTGATATGACATGGATCGTTCCCATTTTAAATAGGGTTCATCCTTGTGACCTAGCCATTATTCTGATCATGTTTCATGAAAATTGAATTGTTTTTGTGGCTTCTAGAGGGTAAACAAGAAAATTGTCATTAAGGCCCCTTTTCCCTTGATATGGCACGTATCCTTCCCATTTTCAATAGGGTTCATCTTTGGGACCTGCCCAACATTCTGACCAAGTTTCATGAAGATTTGGCCATATTTGTGGTCTCTAGAGTGTAAACAAGAAAATTGTCATTAAGGCCCCTTTTCCCATGATATGGCACGGATCCTTCCCATTTTCATTACAGTTCATCCTTGTGACCTGGCCAACCTTCAGACCAAATTTCATAAAGAATGGGCCATATTTGTGGCCTCTAGAGTGTAAACAAGAAAATTGTCATTAAGGCCCCTTTTCCTGTGATATGGCACGGATCCTTCCCATTTTCATTACAATTCATCCTTGTGACCTGGCCAACCTTCTGACCAAATTTCATAAAGATTGGGCCATATTTGTGGCCTCTAGAGTGTAAACAAGAAAATTGTCATTAAGGCCCCTTTTCCCGTGATATGGCATGGATCCTTCCCATTTTCAATAGGGTTAATCCTTGTGACCTGGCCAATATTCTGACCAAGTTTCATGAAGATTGGGCCATGTTTGTGGCCTCTAGAGTGTAAACAAGAAAATTGTCATTATGGCCCCTTTTCCTGTGATATTGCACGGATCCTTCCCATTTTCAATAGGGTTCATCCTTGTGACCTGGCCAACATTCTGACCAAGTTTCATGAAGATTGGGCCATATTTGTGGCCTCTAGAGTGTAAACACTAAGATTGTTGACGACGGACGACGGACATTCAATGATCACAAAAGCTCACCTTGAGCACGATGTGCTCAGGTGAGCTTAAAATGTGAATGCTTAGAATTTTTTAAATCCATCCATAAATGAAGGAAACATGCTCCTGGCAACTTGCTTTTGAACCCCTTGCCTTGAGCATTTTTTTTGTATAGAGTTTAACATCATTTTCAACATTAATGCAGTTGAATTGTGATGGCTGGTGCACATACCCAATTTTTCCTGTCATCATCACTTTGAGCTGTAACATTGACCCTAGAACTATCTAAAGTTTGTTTTAATTAGCACTTCTACTCATGATGAGGATTTACAGCGCCAATTTATTTTGAAATCCATCCATAAATACATATGCTATGCTCCTGACAAGCTGAAATTTACCACTTCACCTTGGATTGTGACCTTGACCTTGAGCTTTTCTGAAAATTGGCTTCAAATGGCTTCAAATGACCCATCCAGGGTTTTAAGGGTCAGAGTTTTTGCGCATCTGAGACACAAATATAAGTAGCCATGATCTCAAAAATATGTTAAGTGAATCCCATAGACTGTCTGGGGATTAACTTCAGCAAAGAATGGAAGACTGCTTTAAACAGTCTTCAATTCTTTCCTTAAATTGAGCTCCAAATATTAATATACATCTACCAATTCCTTTACCTTTAACCAGGAAACAGCTCTAAATCTACAAAAAACTAGATTAAAGCCTAAAAGAAATAGTATGTTATTAAAGCAGGAGCTTCCAAAATTTAAGAAAGGGCCCCTAAGATCCCAATGAAACCTTTGGAACATATTTTTTTGATGTCAAATTAAAACCCTGCACATCTTCCTATTGTTGTGAATAATTGACCAACTTTTTTAGAACCTGTTTCTTCATGTAAGAAGTAATATTGGTAGGCCAACTCTGGACAAACTGACACTGTTATACATACACACAGATCTTTAATAATGACTGCAATCGTTTTCGCTCACTGAAAATTGGGTCAACAAAACATTCACCAAACCATATGTTTGACTAGCTTTGGGTTCAATACATAGCAAAGTCTGAAGATTACAAGCTATCCGGATTCAAAATAGCTTGGAATCTTCAAGAACATTTACATACAATGTCAGTTGAAAAGTTAACCAGCAAGCTTCTTTCTTTTTTCTCTCTTTCTCTCTCAAAATATCCAGTAGCATAAAATATCTAGATAGTCCCTTTTGAGAAACAAGTCACATTTTCCAGGTTTATGGTACTCTACAAGTGTCCACAATGTTCTGTTTTTATTCCATTTTTATTAGGTTTGAGTTCTACAAATTAAATTAGGCTGTATGAAGTAGGAAGACATGTCCCATAAATTGAACAAGAATATGACATTTGGAATACCGGCACATGTTGGTTGTATTATTCCCCGATGAATTGTCATTTCTAGGGGAAGACAAATTCCATTTCTATTCTGATGTAATAAAGAATTTTTTATGCTACACTAAATGTGCTATTATAAGGCAGATTTTATTCCAAAAGAGTGGTATACCATCAATTGAAAACCTTTTGCTGTTGATTCAAGGGAGTAGACCCAAAATAATTCTGCAACATTTAAAAAGTCATGAACATTAACAGTATTAACAAGGTTTTCTTATGATTTCAAGAGGAAATCTCAGTTAACATTGTCAAAAACTTGAGTTCTGAAATGTTGCGGAACTATTACAGGTCCACTACCTTAGGCCACCCTGCATTATCAATATTATTAATAACAAAGTATTAAATAATTCTAATATCTCCCATATACAAGAAATGATATTGCCAATCCCATAAAATGACTGTCAATGCTATATATTGACAATAGTATTAAGACAATTCCACTTGCCAAATAGCAAGGCTCTGAAGACAGGTAGTTTTACAGTTTTTCTAATTTTCTTGTTCAATGATAGTCATTGCAACAAGGGTTTCTTATGAATTTCAATGCTTCACCTAAGAATAATTTCTGAGGAACTTTCTGTGAAAGCTTTTTGCAAATCTGTCCAGAATTGAAGGAAGACAGAGAAGATTATACCAATATAAAACCTCCTTTGGCTGTATATACAATCTTGTATTTGATAACCTTACCTGAATCAGCTGCAACCTTGACCCCTGTGTCTTGCTCATTATCCGTCTCCTCCATGTTGAATTTCTCACATGACCATGTCAACGAGCTGATCTCCATCCCCTCGTGGATCATGATCTGCGACACCATGGCACCTGTTGATGACATCACAATGATCTGGCCGTCAGTTGTACCAAACATCACCTAAAACAAATTTCATATGAGCCTGTGTGTGACATTTCCAACAATTTCAAATGTGCGCAAAGGAAAGGTTCTTGCCAGACTGTGCAGTCGCACAGTCTGACCAGAATCTTCACTTTGCGCTCTATAGATAGATTAGGTCTAAAAGTATCTTAAGACAGTCAGGCAATCTTCTTTCGTCACTGTGTGGATGTCCAGGCCGCTCAATGTTTGCAACTCACGACATGTCAAATGGTTGGAAATGTCAGGCACTGGCTCATATCCTTTGTGCTTGACTGTTTTGAGCTTCAGAGGTAACATGGAATTTGGCTTTGAATATTGCCACACATTCCACATTGTTGATTTGTTCGTTTTTTTAATTGGGTTTTATGCTGTTTTTTTCACAATCTTATAGTCATATTACATGTATATCTTATCATTTATGCTGGAGCATCTAAAATAACACTAGAAAGCCATGAATGCCTTGAGTCGCTCAACAGGCTTGAAATTCATGTAATCAAAGTTTTGACTAGATTTTTTAGATATTTTGGGTTCTATTTATGTTGAAATGATTTTCAAAGTTTCCACTATTATAGTATATAGAGAAATGACCTCCGCCAATAGAAGACATAATTTTCATCCTATCGCGATAATTTTTGGCTGCATGATAATGGATCACCCAAGGATCATACTGATGAAGTTTGATTGATATCCATCGATTACATTCTGAGAAAATGATTTTCAAAGTTTCCACTATATAACAAATAGAGAAATGACCTCCGCCAATAAAATATACATTTTTCATTAGATCACAATAAATTTTGGTAGACTGATAAAGGGTCACTCAAGGGTCATTCATGTAAAATTTGGTTGATATCTATGAGTTAGTTTCTGAGAAAATGATCTGCAAAGTTTATACTATATAACATATAGAGAAATGACCTCCGCCCATAAAATACATATTTTTCATTTGATCACAATAATTTTTGGTAGACTAATAAAGGGTTACCCAAGGATCAATCATGTAAAATTTGGTTGATATCTATCAGTTAGTTTCTTAGAAAATGATCTGCAAAGTTTCCACTATATAACATATAGAGAAATGACCTCCGCCCATAAAATGCATATTTTTCATCTGATCAAAATAATTTTTTGTAGACTGATTAAGGGTCACGCAAGGATCAGTCATGTAAAATTTTATTGGTATCCATCAATTAGAACCTGAGAAAAGTCACTTTTTACCATATTTGGAAATTAGCCACGCCCATTAAATCCATGTTTTTCACCCAAGGATCATTCCTGTGAAGTTTGGTTGAAATCCATCCAGTAGTTTCTGAGGAGAAGATTTTTAAAGAAAAAGTTTACGACCGGACGCATGGACGCACGGACGGACGGACGCACGACGGACACAACGCCATGACAATAGCCCCAGTGGCTTTCAGCCAGTGGAGCTAAAAAACATACCTCTTTGATTATCAACCGATTGGCTGTAGAAAAATAGTTGAAATGGATGAGTGCCAACATTGGGATTAAAACTGAAACCTTGCAGTGTTGATGGTATTCAACTGAATAGTCTTATCAAGTCTTTATCTGTTTGTAATGAATTCAACTATGGACTTTTTTTCAATTCCAGATTTATCCGACTATTGATTGGCTTGTTTCAAGATCTTTGTTAAATAATACTGATCTGTTACTAGGTGAAAAACTTTGAAACACTACCCATCCCCCCCCCCATCCCCCTTAAATTCCAACAATTAAGGCTTTTGGACCCCATTTTGCTCAAACTAAAAACCCTGATTATTATAATCTTTACTATTATAATGATGGCAATATGTCAACACTGACTTTGTGGTCACTAGCCCTGCGTTCAGGATCACCAAACAGTGCAAACAGTTTTCCAATTGAACTACACTTTGCACGCAAGCGCACATGCAAAGCGGGCTTCAAGTGGAAAACTGTTTGCACCGTTTGGTGATCCTGAACACGGGGCAGAATTCTATAAATAGTTAAGGAGAAGATGCAGAAAATATAGAAATTGCTGAAAACAGTTATTTCTTCATTGGTTCCTTGAATTTGAATTTGTATTTTTTAGCCCTTTCCTGTTTTACAAAATTTTGGGCCTGTCCAAATTCAAAGGTTTTGCAGACGAAAATTTAAAGTGGATTTAATTTGAAAAATAAAGATTCAGTAGGGTAGAAAATAGTGTGGAAAAGGAAGAAATTGCTTGTCAGAAGCAATTTCTTCTTTTTTCACAATGTTTTCTCAATCATAAAATCACAGACACGTAAAAAGCAGGGATTAAACAGCAAAGGGTTAATGGAGATGAAAGAAAGTGGAATTAGTGAAAATATATATAGGTTATGTGAATAGAAATTGATAAATCTACCATTATTTTTCAATGTCATAAATCATTTAAACTTTAATTCTTCAAGAAAATTTGTGTGCAATATATCAAACTTATTCCTGTATCAAAATTAAAAATAATTCAAGAAAATTTAATCCCCATCATTCATCTCCATTTTCTTCTTGAAAACCATTATCCACTTTAAAGTATGTTGGGTCTTAATTCTAGATTATTTAAACCCTGTTATTGTGTCAGTTCTTTTTGTATGAAAAATCAGGTGGTATAGACTAAGATCAGTCTGCTTATATTAGTCCATTACCCCTGTCAAAGAAGTATGTTTGTTTGTTTGAATGGGGTTTTAAGTCGCTCTCAACAATCTTGCAGTTATATAGCAGGGCTAAAGCACCTAAAAATGGTTTCCTTGTATTTCTCGCACCAGTACTACCATCACATCCTTCCCTAGGCCTCCAGCTGCTATCCCATATAGGTCTACAAATATCAACTGATTGATGGGAGACAAATAGTCGGAAAGGATTTGTGCTGCCAATGGGGATCGAATCCAGGACCACTAGATTGACAGTCAATCGCGCTACTAACTGCGCCGTGATGGTAGCTCCTGCCAAAGAAGAAATATTGTGTGTTCAGCATAACAAGGGGTAATCAGAATCATTTCAGCTTGATTTAAACTGATTTTCTGTAATATTCTGAACAGAAGATCTTAATCTATAAAAATTTTGAAATTAAGATTAAAAACATTCAGATGTGGTTGTCATACAATTATATGCCACATAAAAGTCACATTTTTCAGACTAATGACAATGCTTTAGTTTACCTTGACTTTGTCTGGTTACCTACACCTTGGTATATGCAGATCTAAATCAACGAGGTCTAGACTTTGCCAAACGTAAACATTGTATCTTGAATAGATTTAGGTAATTTTATTTTTCTTTTACTTTTTTGTTCAGTTTTCAGCTATGACTGATCTTGTTAGATCATTTTGACTTTATCATAAATCCTTGACTTGCTTCCTGTAAAAGCCTTTTAATGAGATGTAGCATGGTGCAAAAATGAACACTGTATCTTTAATAGGCTTGATGTAATTGGTAAGTTTTAATTTGGGTTGTTTTTTATGCAGACATACTGACTAAAGGACGGACAAAACAAAATGTCCGGTGAATCTTATTGATGCAGCGGGCATAAAAATGCATCTAATTGAACATGACAAGTATGTGATCTATCAAATGATTTATTACAGGTTTTCAGCAATATTTTTTCTTACATTTTCTTTTTTTTCAATCTAGGATTTATGCATTTTAGCAGTCTGATATCTGTTTTAATATTATTTTCCATCACTTAACTTATTTTTCTTAAAGTAAATGGATCTAATATTGATCCACAATAAGAATAAGTACTTCCACTGCTTGTATCCCTTTGATATCGTTCTGCAAAGCTTTTCTTATTATGATAGACTGTTTTGGGACTTTTAAATCAGATTGGCCAAATGTGAAAGGGATCATCTGGGAACTCGGTAAAATGAATACGTGAAAAAGAGATTGGATCCAGCATAGATCAACCAGGTTGGATTTTGTTTTTGGTTTTTTTGTCACATGATTGTAGATTCATCATTCTAGATTCAGAAAATAAGCAAAGAGTGGAGTTTCAATCCTAGTCAGTCTACGCAATCCACACAGACAGACAAGGATCCACACTTTATACCTTACCCAGATGGTCCCATTTTGCGTGACAAGTCACATATATAGAGCAGGCAGTGTAGGTTAAGATCAGACTGCAAGTCTTTGCAGGCTGATCTTTGCCTTTCCTGTCTGTCAAAGCTTTGTGGGTGGCAGGAATTATCCATGAATAGCATGAGAAGAGTAAGCTGCTAATCATCTATTGTAGACATACCAAGAACACTGCAAAGGATGCCATGCTCAGCTGTACATGCTTAGTAGAGAATGGATCTGAGTCTCTAACAAGTTGAAAATTCTGAGTCTCTCTGATCAGTTGAAAGTTATGTTTAATAAACAGCCACAGGTTAACAAGAATCTTTACAGTATTTGATTCTTGATTATTTTTTATCAGAAATCAATAATATAATTCCTCTGAAAATCTCCTGCATTTTTAGATCGTAAATTTTGATATCTTTAAAGACGAAGTCATAAAATGGACTCCAATTTCTCCACTGTGCCATAAAATGTTTATCTCTTTAAAACAGGGAAATGAAATCTTGGATAAGGTCAAACTGGAGCTATAGTTTCAATGTATGCCTTCATTATTACAAAAGACAGTTTGCATAGAATCTTTAGATGAGAACAAACACACTTTAAATTCCTTCTTCCACATGAATTTTATCAAATTTATTCCTATGTTACACATCAAAACTAGAAAGCCATGAATGGCTTGAGTCGCTCCACAGGCTTGAAATTCTTGTAAAGCAAACAAAAGTTTTGACTAGATTTTTAGATATTTTGGGTTCTACTGATGTTGAAAATGATTTTCAAAAATTCAACTATATAACATATAGAGAAACGACCTCCACCCATAAAAGACATATTTTTCATCCAATAACAAAATTTTTTTGCCGCATGATATTGGGTCACCCAAAGATCATACAAAAAGTTTGATATAAAAATGACCTCCACCCATAAAATGCACATTTTTCATCCAATCACAATAATTTCTTGTAGACCAATAAAGGGTCACTCAAGGATCATTCATGAAAATTTTCATTGGTATCCATCAATTAGAATCTGAGAAAACTCACTTTTTACCATATTTGGAAATTAGCCACGCCCATTAAATTCATGTTTTTCATTGGATCAAAATTTCTTGAACAGCTTTGAAAGAGGGTCACCCAATGATCATTCCTGTGAAGTTTGGTTGAAATCCATCCAGTAGTTTCTGAGGAGAAGATTTATAAAGAAAAAGTTTACGACCGGACGCACGACGGTCACAACGCCATGACAATAGCCCCAGTGGCTTTCAGCCAGTGGAGCTAAAGATTTTAATGGCCTTTTACCCCATCTGTGCTTGTTTTTTAAGAAGTGCTATCAGTGTCGGAAGCTCAGTTCTTTATGAAGTTCAATCATAATTGATTGATTGTTTGGGGTTAAACACCATTTTCGACATTATTGCAGTTATATCATGGTGCTTGTCACAATGATTTTTGTCAAATGTTAGATGAAAGTTGGCAGAGCAGGTATTTGAACTCATGATCCATTAGGATTGATAGCTCAAAGTGTTACCGATTAAGGTACCCAGACTCGGCAATTGTGACCTTGACCTTTTGACATGCATGACCTTAAACAATAGGTCACTTCTTTGGGTTATGGGCAACAATTGCATGAAGTTACTTGATTATAGGTAAATTGGTACTTGGTTTAGAGTCTGGAAACACAAAGGTATATGGACGGACAGACTGACTGACTCAGATAGCAAAAACCAATTTAACTGCATAAGTTGGTGATAAAAAGTTCAAAGCAATCTTTCAAATAGCTGGAAGGACTAACTATGAAACAGGGTTTTAAATGATAATGCCTTAAATGAAGATGTCCCAACATGACCAAAAATTTACGAAGGGACGTGGAAATTTTATAGGCATTTTGATTCTATAATTCAACTGGAGAAATTGTCAAGCAAATCTCTAATCAGCCACGTTTGATGATCATGATTTTACCCTTAATAACCTTTGACAATCATAATAAACTGGAGGATTAGATGTGATCCGCAGCTATCAAATTAATTACTAGATTTTTGTTTAACCCTGTACAGTACAGTCCCTGAATTATGACACCCTCATGATTTTAACTTTAAAATTGCTAAACTGGTGTTTTTAAACTCTCACATTAGTCTATAAATAGCCTAAGAAAGAGTGACAGATTCCCCTCACTTGTCCTTCATGAGGATTTTTCAGATTTAATGGTACTCTTTAATATTGCTGGTGACAGTCCATATTCAAAGAGCATAAAATAATTGTGACAATTGATCATGACTGGTGAAAGCTAGCCACAACATCCCTGCCTCTTTATAACAGCAAGAGAATTTAAACCAATTCTTACAGCTCGTATAAAATTCAAAGAGTTTTATTGGTGTTTTTTTTCAAATTCACAGAGGTACAGATAAGAGGGAGTAACTCCAGTCTAACATCTTTATTTCCAAATAAAATGCTTTGTTGTGGGTACTCATTTGAATCGTCTCAGAGAGACGATTCCAATGTGTACCTGCAAAATAGGATTTGACCAGGTATTAGAGAAATATTTAAATTCAAAATCCAAAACACCCCCTCTATCTGTAGCTTTGACTTCATAATCAACACTTTTACAACTCTATGACAAAAAATTCTCTCCAAGTGTTGTGCTCCCAGTTTGATCGATGGTATTTCACAATTAGATGTTCCCTTCATATAGCATTGTCAGTACATGAATGGAGTTCATTTGTATTGAAAGGCAGGACCTTCATTAAATAACATGGGACCTTTCCATCATCTCAAATGACATTTTCTGCCAGAGTTTGTGAGAGTCATTTATCAAGGGTATAGCAGGAGTCTAAATAGGAGGGAGTAATGCCAACTTTGAAATCTATGTTTCTAAACCCCTGCCATACTGAACCCTGAATATTCCTGCTTGGCTTGATTTTAAACCTATTTATTTTACATCAATTGGGAAACAAGTTCTTACAACTTAGATTAATCCCTCTGGATTTTGCTTCCTGGAAAATTAACCAGTACTTGCGGGGAATGTGTGGGCAAAAGAAAGAACCAATAACGATAGCCCCTACCGTGAATCAAACTCAGTACCTTTGGGGTCAAGAGGCTGATGCTCTACCTCAAGACCAAGGTCACCACTTTGGCAGGAGGTATAGGCAAAGATCAGCCTACATATATATGTGTGCCTTTGTGTTTTTGTGTATTTTTACCATAAATACAGACACACAAATATAGCTCCAATAAGGTATACTAGTACTCTGATATGCTGACAAGGGAGACATTATTGTATCAAGCACAAATAGTGCATCCAGCACTTTTAGCCAAATGCTGTTATTTGGCAAAAAAAAGGGTAAACACAGCCCATTAAATTTTCTCTAAAGGGGTGGACTTCCTTAAGGTAGTCAAACCCTAAAGAGAAAACTTTTAAATCGGCTATATGTGTGAAATCTTTGGAAGTCATCATTATATAACAGTTCAAACTATTATATCTGTATTTTACATCATTAATGTAGAAGTAATGACATGTCGTAGGTGCCTGTACAAGGTATAGGGACTTATGACATTTAAACACTTCATTGACATAACCAATGATGATATTACTACATGATCTAAGAGCATGACAAGGATAAACATTGACATAACCAATGATGATATTACGTCATAATCTTAGAGCATGACAAGGGTAAATCACAGCCCATTAAAGTTTCTATATACTGGTACACTTCATTAAGGTAGTCAAACCCTAAAGAGCAAACTTTAAAATCAGCTAAATGTGGGAAAGCTTTGGAAATCATCATTATATTACAGTTAAACTATTATATCTGTATGATGTAGGTGCCTGTACAAGGTATAGGCACCTACGACATTTAAGCACTTCATTGACTTAACCAATGACGATATTACGTCATAATCTTAGAGCATGACAAGGGTAAACACAGCCCATTAAATTTTCTGTATACTGGTACACTTCATTAAGGTAGTGAAACCCGAAAAAGTAAACTTTTAAATGGGCTAAATGTGGGAAAGCTTCAGTTAAAACTATTATATCTGCATGATGTAGGTGCCTGTACAAAGTATAGGCACCTACGACATTTAAGCACTTCATTGACATAATCAATGTTGATATTACATCATAATCTTAGACAAGGATTCTAAAAAGATACTTCTTGCGAGAAAACACAAGTTATGCCAATTTCAACCAGTTTTCATTAGGGATGGTCTACCTTAACCCTTGTCATGCTGAACCCGAAATATTCCTGCTATGGCAGGAGCTTTAGACAAACATCAGCCTGCACCTATGTGCAGTCTGATGTTAGTTTACTCCACCTGTTTCTCACTTTCAAACCAGAATTGTCAACAGATTTAGTTTTGCAAATAAAAATTGACATTCAGTTGGTACATTAAGTGCTTTTTGCCCTTTGATTTTGATGAACTTTTTTTAGCCAAAATTTATTCAGTATGACAAGAGTTGATAGATGACAATCAATATCAATTAATCCCTTAATAGCAGCACATTTTATTACTTAATTTATATTTTTCAATTTTGTCTCCCTCTAATCTGCAGGGCCCTGTGAGAGTAGGGTGCTAAGACAGAAATAAAATTCTGAAATGCACCTGATCCCTATGATTTTTGACATCTTTTGTAATTCTACAGACAAATTAAAAACACAGCAACTCAACATCTCCCAATTGACGAGTTCAGAAAATATTTAAATTAACAAGAGGACCCTGAGGGCCCTAAATCGCTCACCTGATATTTCAAGTGAATTATCATTAAGACTCCATTTCCTATGATATGGCATGAACCTTCCCATTTTCAACAGAGTTCATTCTTGTGACCTGGCAAACATTCTGACCAACTTTCATGAAGATTGGACTATATCTGTGGCGTTTGGAGCTCTTACGAGAAAATTGTCATTAAGGCCCCTTTTCCTGTGATATGGCATGTTTACTTCCCATTTTCAAATGAGTTCATCCTCATGACATAACAAACATTCTGACAAAGTTTCATGATGATTGGACCATATTTGTGGCTTCTAGAGAGTAAACAAAAAAATTGTCATTACGATGCCTTTTCCTGTGATATGGCACCAATCCTTCCCATTTTCAATAGACTTCATCCTCATGACCTAACAAACATTCTGACCAAGTTTCATGAAGATTGGACCATATTTGTGGCTTCTAGAGTGAAAACAAGAAATTTGTCAAAAAGGCCCCTTTTCTTGTGATATGGCACGGATCCTTTCCATTTGAGCAATTTTCATAAGGGACCACCCAAGGAATATTTCTGCAAAGTTTGGTTGATTTTGACCCATAAGTTTAGGAGGAGATGTCGTTTAAAGAAAAAGTTGACTCCGTGACGGACAGATGGACAGACGGACGCCGGACAACGATCGATCACAATAGCTCCCTTGAGCACTTCGTGCTCAGGTGAGCTAAAAACTACTAACAATGTTTAAAAATTTGGCTTCAACAGTATATTTAATTAAACAAGAGACTTTTTTAAGGGTGTGCATTATTTTTATACTGATTTGCATATTTATGTATCAAAAAACCGTTTCTAAATTTGGCATAATTATGCTGCCACATTATTGTTTAACCCTTGTCATGTTGAACGCTGAATATTCCTGTTTAACAGGAGGTATAAACTAAGATCAGACTGCACATATGTGCAGTCTGACCATAGTTTATACTTCCAAATTTTCCATTTTAAACAAAAGAGTTTCAAGATTTTATTTTCAAAATAAATGCTGACTTATAATCAGTGCATCCAGTGCTTATTATTTGAATGTAAAGGAGGTGTTCCAAAAGTGCCCACGCACGGATTTTCATGAAACTTTGCAAATACATACTACACATTAAATGTACCACAGAACAAACTTTCATTTGTCAATATCTCAAAAAGAGGTCAAATTACAGCCCCTTGTCTTAATCCATGTTGAGGTAAGTGGGTGGGGTAATTTAATATGCTATAATTTCTTTATACTTATCAATTTTTGAATTGTTTTTTATTTACTGTAAAGTTTATAGTAATTATAAAGATAATGTATATATAAATGGCAAGTTTTACGTTGTTTGACGAATTTTTATACTCTTGAATATAAAAATTGCTTATTTTTCTTATAAAAATTAAGATGAATATAAATTTTGAGCGCATTGATTAGTACCTTCTGATGCTAGTCCAGTTTAGTTACTCTTCAAAAAATTAGCTCTACTTTCCTTCTTTCTTGTTTAAAAATTTAAAGAAGATTGAAAACCGGTAACATTATTTTTTATGCTTATAAATTCATATCTTTAGTTTCAAAATTCATCAAAAATCTTGTATTATGTCCTGAAATAGACATTATTTAAATGTCTATGCATTTATCTTTATACAAATTTGCAAATAATAAATAGTCAAGGCATCTGCTGCATACGATTTTTTTTTTTTGTATCACTAAACTGGGTCAAGTTACAGCCCTTGCTTTACCCCAATGTTGAAAAAGTGGGTGGGGTAAGATGAAAAAAATAATTAACTTGATTTCCTTTAATCCTTGCAAAAATTTCAATACTATCTTACAGTAAGTTTTACAGAATTTGTTTCTTATTTGTCTGAGTTGAAAAGAATAATAAAAATATTGTGTGCTAGTGACTAGCTGTCTATCTGTCTGTCTGTCTGTCTCTTAGATATTTGCCTATCTGTCTGCACATCATAAAAAATGATATTTGCCAATTACTTCAATCCTTTTCTAGATACACTACTCATATGTGACATTTTAATGAATCAAATCATTTGAGATCTGAAATCTCTGAGGTCAAGGTAATCCATGTTTAGGTAAGTGGATGGGGTAGTTTAATATGCTATGATTTCTTTATACTTATCAATTTATACATTGCATATGCATAGTTTTCATGTACTGTAAAGCCTATAAAAGTGATTAAGATAATGAATATATAAAATGAAAAGTTCTATGTTGTTTGATAATTTTCTACACACTCAAAAATAAAAATTGCTTAAAAGTATGTATGTATACTCATTCAAGTTCAATATCCAATTTCACCTAAAAGGTTAAACTTAGCAAAAATAAACCAACATGCGAGCCAATTCAAGATATACAATGATTACTTTTGGTTGGATATATGATCTCAGGTTAACACATCCAGTAACTTGATGATAGTCTTAAGCCCCGTTCCCACTGTCACGGTGTTGGTTCCGGACACCCACGGTACCTCCCGGTGGGGAAAGAGCCGGTATTCCGGGATGATCCGGGATCTTTTCTCTAAAAAATGATTCATATTCCCATATTCCCGACATTGCCCCGGTGTACCCCCGGTTTACTAGCAGGATCTTCCCGTTCGACCCCGGACTATCCCGATTTGTTCCCGGTTTGCCACGGTGTATTTACGGTGCAGGGGCCGGCGTGATCCCGGTTGATCCCGTACGACCCGGTGTAACCCCGGTCGTCGCCGGTAGCCGCCGGTATCGCCCCTTCATATCACGGTTGTATTCCCGGTTTGTCACGGTTTCCCCCGGACCACTCATCCGGGACTAACCGGGGTCCAAACCGTGACAGTGGGAACGGGGCTTAAGCTGAAAATGTCCATGGATCATCAGGGACTATCACGGTTGAGCCAGGGTAGAGAACCGGACTTGCCCCGGAATATGCCGGTGTTTCTCCGGATTAAGCCGATTCTTGACATCCTCCCGGTGAGTCCCGGTGACTGCCGGTTGTATTAAACATTTTAAAACATCCGGGGTCGGTTGCCGGATCAACAAGGTTCATCCCGGATGGTCCAGGATATTCACGGTGCCGCCACGGTTGTATTCCCGGTTTGTCACGGTTTCCCCCGGACCACTCATCCGGGACTAACCGGGGGTCCAAACCGTGACAGTGGGAACGGGGCTTTACATGTGCAAGGTCATTGTCAGCAAACAAGGTTACACTAAAATAAAAAACAAAAACTTAGCATTTTGTTTATTCTATGTTTGTTTTTAGCTCAACTGAACACGAAGTGCTCAAGGTAAGCTAATGTGATCGTAGAATGCTGTCGCCAGCGTGCGTCGTCCACAATTTCTTTAAATGTCTTCTCCCCCTAAACCAGTGGGCCAATCTTGATGAAACTTGGCAGGGATGTTCCTTGGCTCCAAGCTCTACCAAAGTTGTTCAAATAAATGAAATCCACCCTTAACCTTCCCTTTACCCTTAACAAAAAGGGTGAAAATATGAAAATCTTCAAAAATCTTCTTCTCTGACACAAGAAAGTGGAAAGCTTTCATACTTGGTATGTAGCATCATCTAGTGGACCTCTACCAAGTTTGTTCCTATCAAGACCCTGGGGTCATATTTGGGCTTTGGTGCAACTTTTTGGAATAGAATCAAAGAGCAAAAAGGCATATCTGTCTTGCTCTTGTCTGAAAACAGTTCATGGTATTGATCTTATGTAAAAAGTGTCAAGTTGTTGACATCTGCCTATGTAATTCATGTGATGTCCCAGGGATCAAATAGACTCAGGTGAGCGATCTAGGACCATCATGGTCCTCGTGTTTTTAAGGTGCAACACTCCTTTCAGGGTTTATGAAAGATTTCCATAATATGTTTATGCGTAACCTTATGATATCATCGACCTGGCCAAGTATAAGTATCGTGGCCAGTTATGAAAAAAAGTATATAAACTAATTATTATAACAATAAATTGTTGGGGGTTTTTTTTTGTATCTGAATGGCAACGGAAATGGGGCCGGTAATATTCTCTAGGAGACACATTTGAGATTTTGCTATTGTTTTGCACCATTCTTTGTCAGTCTGTTCATCTAATGAGGAGAAGTACAGTTCACAAGAACCGTAACTCTACTCATCATATTTTTTGAGATATTTCCCTTTGTTAATTGACAAGAAATAGGTCATTGGCCTGCTCTTATGGGGGCATATATGTTTTTAAAACATCTTTTGTTTCTTTTAGGTTTAATGTCCTAATTCTGTCCCAAATGTCTAAAAGAATTACCATAAACTACTTGGTTGAATTTGATTAAATAAGCACAATTCTAGATCAGAAAGAAACAGAAAATTTGTCATTTGTCGCAACTCGAGTTCAAAGCTTAATGTCTTACTTTCACTAAATTGGCTATACAATATCTCTTAAACTTTTTAGTTTAATTATAAATGTAATATTTATACAATTTAATGTAATAGGGAACTGTATCGTTTCTTGATTTCTAGCTCACCAGAGCACAACATTCCCGACGGGAGCTTTTAGGACTTTAGTCCGTCGCAGGTCGTGCATCATGTGGCTTCCGTCTTCCAAATTTCTTAAAACTTCTTCTCCTCCTCAACCCTCAAGGCAATTTCGATGACACTTTGCTAGAACTTTCCTTGGGTAACCCTTCTCAAAGATTGTTAGCAAAACTCTGATTGGCCCATAAATATGACCATGGCTTTTTTTCACTATTAAATCCTTGAACAATAATTCCTCCTGAACCATCATGCCAATTTCAATGCAACTTTTCCAGAATATTCCTTTGGAAACTCATTGCAAACATTGTTCTTGAAACTGGCATGAAAATCTGTTTGACTTGGCGGATGAAAAAAAATCATCTTTTTAACCAAGATACCAATTTCAATAATTTCTAAGCTGACCCTTTTCAATTAATTACATCTCAACAACTAGGCTAATTTCTACGAATCTTTGCCAGAATGTCACTTCAGTGACCAGTAAAACTCAGGTGAGTGATTTAGTTTCATTCTTTCTCCCTTGTTTACAAACAACATTTACCTTAAGACCTAGGAGAATCATTTATTTACGAAGGAAAAAGATTCTTTCAATTGTATTATCATTATAGTAGTATTTCTTATTTGAATTAAGACTAGGGGTCAGCACAGACAATAACCCTCGGGCCGGAGGCAAGAATATTTTAGGAAGGACTAGTACATTTATCAGCAATGCCGGAATGTTGCAGGTCCTTCAGAAATGTAGTGATTGTTTATCTTCATTTGTAAACTCAACAAATTCAAATATATAAATTGCCTATCCAAAAACTCGACATTTTCATTACCCAAAGGAAAACACTGTATAAAAAGAAGAAAATGCTTGTAACAAGAGATTCCTTCTTTTCCCACACTGTTTTTCCTTTCAAAGTTTTTCATTTCATAACCTACAGTTCGATTAAATTTTGATTTATTGCTAAAAGTGTCTCGCGTTTTCTTGGGAGGAATCTTATTACTAAAACGGACCTGTAAAACATAGAACAAGTTAATTCTACAGGATTGTGACAGAAAATACGTAGTGTCAAATCCTAAACACCATCCTCATATGTGGCATTGACCTTCAAACATGGCCTTGAGTAAGGAACCAACTGAAATGAGTTTGTTTGAAAGAAAATCTGACATTGACCCTCACAAATGACTTTGAGTTAGGAACAAACTGAAATATATTTGTTTAAAAGAAACTATAATTGAAAACCAAAATCATCATTCATTACTTTTGCAAAGTATGTTCCCAAAGCTCAATGAAGTTTTTTTTATTTATAACAATGACCTTGATAATATACTTTGACCTTGACAGTTGATTTTGACTAATGTTTGAAAATAGGCTTTGTCACAAAGGATCCATGTGTGAAATATGAACATCCTGTCTACAGCTGTTGAAAAGTTATTCACACTTTAAGATTCTCAGATGGGTGCAATCTATATCTTACCCCACCCACTATCTTCTACACTAAGAGATTTTCGACTAACTTACCGGTTTTCGATTTCAGTGAAACTTTCTGTAAACATTAAGAACATATGTATCTTAATTTTAAAAGAGTTTGATAACTGGACTAGAGCTACAACTAAAAAATTTTAACCCTTTAACTCAGAACATCATTTCATTTTTTTCAAATTTTCATGAATTTTTCAAGAACTTTTTGGGCTATCTGTTAGGAGGAAACAGACATAAGATCCCAACCTATATAAAAACATATAGGTACCAATTGTCTTTTAAATCAGTAACAAATTCTTTTTACAGATTCCAAAATTTCCTTGCAAGGTGATTTTTTTCCTGGCACCCCTTTGCATTGGATAAGATGTGCTTTCGGGTACTTTATGGTCGACCCTCTCTACTCATTTTGGAAAAAAAAGTCATTTCCTTAATCAGTATACCCAGTACTATAATTACCCACAATATCACAAAAATCTAAGCGTGGGCACATTTTACTATATATTTGGAACACCCCCTTTGCAATAGTTTTTATTCAACATGACAATAATTAACTAACAAATTGCTCAGGTCGTGTCTATGCAAATTTCTTTTTAGGCATGGAGCTTTAACAATTTGCAATTTGGTCTTATTCAGCACAACTTGTCTGTATTTTCATTTAAACAAGAGGACCATGATGGTCCTATATCGCTCACCTGAGGGTTCAAGTCATAACTTGTCAACCAAGTTATAAATACCAGAGATTGTCTGATGTACATGTAGTATGGATTTAAAAGAAACATACTTTAATTTCCTTCTACTGCTTTTTGATTGCAAACAAAGTTATTGATGGAATTGAATTCTTTTAACAAGATTAGTAGACCTAAACTTTAAGAATATCCCTGCCAATTTTAAGATATGCCCAATAGTTTAGGCAAAGATTAACCTTCTCTGAGATTTTTGGCAATATTTTGACATTTCCAATACCATAAAAGCCAGAGATTTTGATTGAATGAAATTATTTTTACAATTTTGGTAGAGCTTCACCCAAAGAACATCCCTACCAAGTTTCAGCTTAATTAGCCAAGTGGTTTAGGAAGAGGAGAAGTTTTTCTAAGATTTTCAGTAATTTTCGGCCATTTTTCATCCTTTCTGTTACCATGCAATTCAGAGTTTTTGATGAAATTAAATTCTTTAAACAACTCTTGAAGAACTTCACCCAAGGAACACCCCTGCCAAGTTTCAGCTTAATTGGCCTTGTGGTTTAGGAGGAGGAGAAGTTTTTCTAAGATTTTCAGCAATTTTCGGCCATTTTTAAACCTTTATGTTTCCATGTAAACCAGAGTTTTTGATGAAATTGAATTCTTTTAACAACTTTTGAAGAGCTTCACCCAATGAACATCTCTGCCAAGTTTCAGCTTGATTGGCCTTGAGGTTTAGGAGGGAGGGAAGTTTTTCTAAGATTTTCAGCAATTTTCAGCCATTTTTCAACCTTTTCGTTACCATGGAAACCAGAGTTTTTGATGAAATTAAATTCTTTTAACAACTTTTAAAGAAATTCACCCAAGGAACATCTCTGCCAAGTTTCAGCTTGATAAGTCCAGTGGTAAAGGAGAATAAGAATTTTTTCTTAGAATTTTAGCAATTTTCGGCCATTTTTCAACCTTTCCGTTACCATGGAAACCAGAGTTTTTAATCAAAATAAATTCTTTTAACAACTTTTGAAGAGCTTCACCAAAGGAACATCTCTGCCAAGTTTCAGCTTGATTGGCCCAGTGGTTTAGGAGGAGAAGAATTTTTTCTAAGATTTTCGCGATTTTCAGCCTTTCTGTTACCATGGAAACCAGAGTTTTTAATGAAAATAAATTCTTTTAACAACTTTTGAAGAGCTTCACCCAAGGAACATCCCTGCCAAGTTTAAGCTTGATTGGCCCAGTGGTTTAGGAGGAGAAGATGTTTAAAGAAATTGTTGACGGACGGACAGACGCACGGACAGACAGACGGACGTACCAACAGATGATCACTTTGTGGGTAGATAGTGTCCAATATTAATGGGTACTTCTTAATGGGTACTTTTGGCTCTCCAGATGTAATCTTACAGTAGAACACTTTATGGGTAGTTACTGTCTAATTGTAATGGGTACTTAGAACAACTGACACATTCTTTTCAATAGATTTTACACTCAATTCTTCGTTTTATGTTTTCAGGTTATAATGTTCAAATATTCGCTGGGTATCCAACATGAACATCAATATCAAAAAGAGTCCAGAGTGTGACTGTTGGGTAGTTTATCCAATGGTTTACTGATAAAAGTGTCCCATGACGGCGCCCTACAGTATTCTCACCACTTTGGTATTATAATTGGCTTTGTTGAAAATTTTCCAAGGGCTATTATCTACTATGTATATATACATCAGCATTAGCTGTATTGACATCAGCATCAGTGGTATTGAAGACAGCATCAGCAATATAGACACCGGTATCAGCAGTATTAACATCAGCATCAGCGAAATGGACATCAGCATTAGCGGTATTGATGTCATCATCAGCAGTATTGACGTCAGCATCACCTATAAAAGGACAAAGTAACAAGAATGTTATTGCTCTGATGCACACACAGACAGACGTTTCTATCTTAATATGCCTCCCTTTGGGATATTAAACAAGTGCTGTCAGAGGACAGCGAAGCTCGACTTTTCCTAGTGCTGGATAGTAACAGCAAATCAATATCGACATTAGAAATTCAATAAAATGAAAGTCAAGAGAAAAGAATCTTTGTCTAAAGGCTGATATCATGGTCACAGAAGCATGGGCAGAGTTTCAAAGCAATAGTTTTAGTAGGAACAGAGATACAACTAACATAAAACAGTTGCACATGAAAACATAACCAAGATTTTTAAGGCCGAAAAGGAAAATGCCTCTAAATTAAATATTATGGTCAAAGAAGCATGTGTAAAGTTTCCAAGCAACAGCTATAGTAGAAATAGAGATATTACAGAAATACAACATTTGCACGTAAAAACTTAACTAAGAATTTCTAAGTCTAAAAAAGTTAAAAATCCACTAAATTCAATATCAGAGAATTGAATCTTTATCAAGAGGCTGTTGTTATGGTCATTGAAGCATGTGCAAAGTTTGAAAGCAATAGCTTAAATAGAATTAGAGATATAACTGATGTACAACATTTGCACGTAAAAACTTAACCAAGAATTTCTGAGTCTGAAAAGGGTTAAAATTCCACTAAATTCAATATCAGAGTCGTGAATCTTTGTCAAGAGGCTGATTTCATGGTAACAAAAGCATGTGTAGAGTTTCCAAGCAAAAGGCTTGGTAGAAATAGAGCTATAACTGATATACAATGTACAACATTTGCACGCAAAAACTTAACCAAGATTTCTAAGTCCGAAAAGGGTTAAAATTCCACTTAATTCAAAATCAGAGTATTGAATCTTTGTCAAGAGGCTGATTTTATGGTCACAGAAGCATGTGCAAAGTTTCAAAGCTATAACTTTAGTAAAAATAGAGATATTACAGAAATACAACATTTGCATGTAAAAACTTAATCGAGATTTTCTAGTTTAAACATATTTTATTGTAATCATTACAACACTGTTGTTATACATGATATTTCATATTACACAAATGCTCATGACAAAACGGTCTGGTCACAAGTTTTTACAACTTAGTAGACAGCCATTCCCTCAATAATATTTACAAAAGATATACATGTATGTCTTTTATCATTTTACAAAATTATTGTGTATGTAGAGGCATACATATACCCATATTGGAGAGTATCTGTATATATACCCACATACACACACACATATTTGTGTGATACCAGGTGACATCGACATGCACATACAGAAATTTTGCACACTTACACACTCATAAATACAAATTGTGACAAGAGCCATGTCGGACATGGCCATCCCCCACCGAGAAAGCTTGATAGTAAACTGAAGCCTAAAAGATTAAGGGTTCTACTTTAAGAAATTAAGCCCCTACAAAATCTAAGTCTTTAAAATGACGAAGGGCAATAACTCCAAAATTATGCAAGCCAGATTTATAGTTCTTGTGCACTGTACTCCTCCTCCATGAGATCTATCCACCCATAAAGTTTCAAGTTGATAGCTAAAATACTTTAGGAGATATGCTCCGGACAAAATCAAAGTCTAAAAAAAACAAAGGGCAATAACTCCAAAATTAAACAAGCCAGAGTTATAGTTCTTGTGCACTGCACTTCTCTTCCATGAGATCTATCCTCCCATAAAGTTTCAAGTTGATAGCTTTAATACTTTAGGAGATATGCTCCAGACAAAATCTAAGTCTTAATCAAAGGCCTGAAAGGCCTGAATTGAAGACAGGACTGAGTGTTAACAATTTGAATGAAAATTGTGACGTTTTGAGAAGATCTCTTGAGTGGGAATCAAAAATTTAAAACAATCATTGATGGTTACATATGGAAACTGCACTTCCAAATGAGTATGCTATATTTTGAAGACTCATTACTTCAAGATAAACATATCCCTCTAGCCAATTCAAGCTTAACAAGAGGGTAACTGCCTTCATAATCGCTATTTATCCCCCAGTGTAAGTTTTCAATATCCTAATGAAAAACATTCATTTAACCAACAGGTATATGGTGGCAATTCCTGAATTCTAAAAACTCATATGAATTATTGCAACCCTGTATTATAAAATTGTATAGATTATCCCAAGCAATCAAAATATGATCCAAATCCGATTTTTACCAGACAAAACTCATTAGGTAAATGTGTAAAAATTTTAAACAAAAATGTTTATCCACATGACGCACATTGCTTACCCCTTGATGAAGAGCTGAAAATTTCATTGCCATGGTGAATATTGTCCTGAATTGGAAATTTGTTCAAACTTCTTTTACATTTATTATCTGGTCCAGGATTTGACTAAAGTTTATTCCAGGAGTGAAACATTCTATTTCTAATTCTCCTTTGAGATATTTCGATCTCCCTTTCAGGTTATTCTTGTTGCATATGGTCTTACTAAGAAGAAAATTATTTTAACTACAAAATAATACATAAACCTGTTAAAAAAACAACCTTTCAGGCCTTTTCGTCGGGACAGCTTTTCTAGATCAAGATTCGGATTGAACTATTCGGTGAACTATCAATTTTGACAAAACTGTCAAAATGACAGATCGTTAAATGAACTCCCATGCTACAGCATTTATCACCTTGAGTAGAAAAAGTGAGACAAGTCCACTCCAGAATGTTACATTAAATCCATTCCAGTTTCCCAAACAGTTTTTGTTTTTGTCAGAAAATTGTCAAAAACAAAAGCGGAAACTCAAACCGGGGTCGCGCATGCGTGGTAAAACTGTACAGGCAGGCCATTCGGAACACCACTCGGCCAATCTCACACATTCGTCTCAACTCGGCCGATTCCGTAACCTACATTTAGATAGATCGGAGACTTCGGAGATCGCCCGAAAATTGTCGTGTGAATATCATGATCACGATCTGTTGTAGTTTACGGAAATGGCCGAGTATTGTTCCGAATGCTGTACAATATGGATAGACAAAACAAGCCTTATAATAAAGTAATTTGAAAATCCATCGTAATGATTTCTCCGTAAATCAAAGTAAAAAATCAAACCTAGGAAATTCCGAGGGTTTACGAGTTTATTCAAATAGCCTTGTGCTATTTTAGAATTTATCCATTTACACTACGACAGGCCCGGGAGACGGATAAATAAAGCAACCTTAAGGACACTCAAACGCACAATTTAACGAGATATAGCGAGTCTAAAATCGGGAACTTAAAATAGCTTGCCAATGCATAAAAACAGTTGTAGGATGCAATTGAATATTCGGACAAATGCAAAAGATTGCAGCCAAAAACGCCATAAAACAGCACCACTTACGAATGCAAAACACGTTTCTGCAGGCGACTTCTGCATGCATCACGTGTTCACTCCCCTGAGGTCCCGGCCAGAATTTAGGTCAGCACCAAAATTTTACGGTATTTTACTACACTATAGATTATTTTTGCCGCGTTTATTTTTATGAATGGATCTACTTTTTTTAGCGTAATGACACAAGTAAGTTTGTTATCAGAATCCGATGGCGACGATCCCTATATTGAAAGACAGGCAAGCCTGTCTTCAATAAAAATAACAAAGGGCAATAACTCCAAAATTATGCAACCAAGAGTTGTAGTTCATGTGCACTGCACTTCTCCTCCATGAGATCTATCCTCCCATTAAGTTTCAAGTTGAGAGCTTTAATACTTTAGGAGATATGCTCCAGACAAAATCTAAGTCTTAAAAATAACAAAGGGCAATAACTCCAAAATTATGCAAGCCAGAGTTGTAGTTCTTTTGCACTGCATTTCTCCTCCATGAGATTTATCCTTCCATAGAGTTTCAAGTTAATAGCTTTAATCTTTAGGAGATATGCTCCAGACAAAATCTAAGTCTTAAAAATAACAAAGGGCAATAACTCCAAAATTATGCAAGCAAGAGTTGTAGTTCATGTGCACTGCACTTCTCCTCCATGAGATCTATCCATCCATAAAATTTCAAGTTCATAGCTATTATACTTTAGGAGATATGCTCTGGACAAGTTTAGTGACGGAAGGACGGAATGTTGGAATGACAGAACTGGAATGACGGACGGAGAGCATTACTATATCCCCTTCGCCGAAAACGGCGGGGGATAAATATGGATGCATGTCATGTTTAGCACTGTATGAAAAGACAACTCTGTTCCAGTAATTAAATCTAGACTCATACATGATGAATAAAATGTGTTTTTAGAAAAGAGTAGTTTTGGTAGACCCTGTTTATAGCTGAGACAAAAAGAAATATTTATTGACATAGTATTTGACAAGTGGTCTAGCTAGGCTGCGCTTGTTGACTAAACCTAAAAGATTTTCTAAGTCCCAAAAGGGTTAAAATTCCACTAAATTCAATATCAGAGTCGTGAATCTTTGTCAAGTGGCTGATATTATGGTCACAGAAGCATGTGCAAAGTTTCAAAGCAATAGCTTTAGTAGAAATAGAGATATTAAAGAAATGCAACATTTGCACGTAAAAACTTAACCAAGAGTTACTAAGTCCGAAAATGGTTGAAATTCCACTAAATTCAATATCAGAGTCGTGAATCTTTGTCTAGATGCTGATATTATGGCCACAGAAGCATGTGTAAAGTTTCAAAGCAATTGCTTTTATAGAAACAGAAATATTACAGATAAACAACATTTGCACCTAAAAACTTAACCAAGATTTCCCAACACTAAAAGGCTCTTTGGACTCAACAAATTAATGCTTATGTCAGATACCAAGCAAATATTTGGATAAAATAACCAGTAAATCTCTGGACAAACTACCCAACAGTTTAAGTCCTTTTGAACTGGATTTGTTTCAGATTAATGTTTGTGTCAGATACCCAGTAAATATTAGGACAATATAACCAGTAAATCATTGGACAAACTACCCAAGAATTAAAGTCCCTTTGGACTGGATTTGTTTCAAATTAATGTTTTTGTTAGATACCCAGCGAATATTTGGACAATATAACCAGCAAAACATTGGACAAACTACCCAAGAATTAAAGTCCCTTTGGACTGGATTTGTTTCAAATTAATGTTTTTGTTAGATACCCAGCCAATATTTGGACAAAATAACCAGTAAAACATTGGACAAACTACCTAAGAATTAAACTCCCTTTGGACTGGATTTGTTTCAAATTAATGTTTATGTCAGATACCCAGCAAATATTTGGACAATATAACCAGTTTATCATTGGACAAACTACCCAACAGTTAAAGTCAATTTGGACTGAATTTGTTTCTAATTAAAGTTTATGTTAGATACCTAGCAAATATTTGGACAAAATAACCAGTAAAACATTGGACAAACTACCCAACAATTAAACTCCCTTTGGACTGGATTTGTTTCAAATTAATGTTTGTGTCAGATACCCAGCAAATATTTGGACAAAATAACCAGTAAATCATTGGACAAACTACCCAACAGTTAAAGTCACTTTGGATTGAATATGTTTCAAATTAAAGTTTATGTTAGATACCCAGCAAATATTTGGTCAATACAAGAGCCATGTTGGACATGGCCATCCCCTGCCTTGAAAGCTTAATAGTAAACGGGACTCTAATAGATTAAGATTCTTTTGTACATTAAGAGATTGACCCTCGTATTGAAATAACAAAGGGCAATCACTCCAAAATTATGCAAGCAAGAGTTGTAGTTCTTGTTCACTGCACTTCTTCTCCATGAAATCTATCCACCCATTAAGTTTCAAGTTGATAGTATTTATACTTTTTGAGATATGCTCCGGACAAAATCTAAGTATTAAAAATTACAAAGGGCAATAACTCTAAGATTATGCAAGAAAGAGTTGTAATTCTTGTGCACTGCACTTCTCCTCTATGAGATCTATCCACCCATAAAGTTTCAGGACGGGTTGATAGCTATTATACTTAGGAGATATGCTCCAGACAAAATCTAATAATCAAAAATAACTAAGGGCAATAACTCCAAAATATTGCAAGCAAGAGTTGTAAATCTAGTGCACTGCAATCCTCCTCCATGAGATCTATCTGAGTATCCACCCATAAAGTTTCAAGTTGATAGCTATTATACTTCAGGAGATATGCTCCGGACAAGTTTAGTGACGGAACCTCTGATCCACAGAATGACGGACGGAGACCATGACTATATCCCTTCGCCGAAAACGACGGGGGATAATAACCAGTAAATAATTGGACAAACTACCCAACGGTTTAAAGCCCTTTGGACTGGATTTGTTTCAAATTGATGTTTATGTCAGATACCCAGGAAATACTTGGATAAAATAACCAATAAAACATTGGACAAACTACCTAACAGTTAATCGCCTTTGGACTACGTTTGTTTCAAATTAATAATTATGTCAGACACCCAGCAAATATTTGGACAAAATAACCAGTAAAACATTAGACAAACTACCCAACAGTTAAACACCCTTTGGACTGGAATTTTTTCAAATCAATGTTTATGTTAGATACCCAGGAAATATTTGGACAATATAACCAGTAAATTATTGGACAAACTACCCAAGAATTAAAGTCACCTTGAACTGGATTTGTTTCAAATTAATGTTTATGTTAGATACCCAGCAATAATTTGGATAATATAACCAGTAAATCATTGGACAAACTACCCAAGAATTAAACTCCCTTTGGATTATGCTTGTTTGAAATTGAAATTCTTATCAGATACCCAGCAAATATTTGGTCAATATATTCAGTATATCATCATTCTACTTATAAAATATGGTCGGGCCTAACATATCTATAAACATTTGACAATCTGTTAAGACTTACATAACTTCGCAAACCAAGTTATGCATAACTCCTACACCAACTAAAAATTCATATTTTTTTCGCATTTTATAAACAAAACTTTTTTAAAATTTGATTATCAACTTATGACGTCATTGTTATGACAAGCACTTCTTAAATAAGACATTGTCAATCAATTAAACAATGACTGTTTTACAAATATGCCAACTTTGGTTTTTGAATGATAAGTAATTATTAAAATTCTTGTCTATTTTCTTTTTGACAATGTTTTAAATTGTAACATGATTATAACAAACTTTTACAAAGCATTTTCATGATTTAAACAGAGCTGCAGATAAGCTGTGTATTTGTGAAATCACTTTATTTTAACTAATTAATAGGGCACCAACTTAAAGTTCCAGACTTTCCAAAGTCATCAGTCAAAAAACATGGCTGACAGGAGGTGACTTTGGGGCGATGAAACTGAACTGTAAAATCACCTATTTAGTTGAAAATAAAATGTAAACAAGAGGCTGGCCCATTGGCCCTAATGCGCTCAAGTGAAGCCATGTTTACAAGGTTACAAAATAACTAATGATTACTGGTAAAAAATTATTGCTTCTTGAGTACACTAATGGTTGTTCTAAGATTTGACCCAGTTACCTAGTTTTATACTTGACTTGGCCCAATTTTGAGTTTGTCCAAGGTCTCGTGGTGACAAACATTCTGACCAAGTTTCAAGTCATTTAGTCCAAAAATGTGGCCTGTAGAGTGCACACAAGGTTTATCTAAGATTTGACCCAATGACCTAGATTTTGACGGGATTTAACCCAATCTAGTACTTGTTCAAGGTCTCATGAGGACAAACAATCTAACCAAGTTTCAAGTCATTTGGGCCAAAAATGTGGCCTCTATATTGATATTTCGAATTTGAATGAAGTTCTACCCCCCCCCCCCCCCCTCCCCTGGTGCTCTGCACCTGGTATTCCATCAGTTATGGCTTTACATAAATTAATAGAGATCTATGAGCTGATGATCCATGCCAAATTTCAAAGCTGTATGGCTTCTAGTTCAGAAGAAGAAGAGTTTTAAAGTTTTTTTTTTTAATTTGATCCAAGTACTCCCCCCTCTCCCCTGGTGCTCTGCCCCTGGAAATCCAATGGCCATTTGACACCATAAGGGAGCCCCGGTAAGCTTGCCCAGAAAGTCAAATCCATGATTTCTAAAATCATACAAAAACATTTCAATAAACTGCATTTACACAATCATACCAGTAAATAAACAAGTTAACTATTGTTTGTTTAGACTAAATGGCCAGTCAATGTCATAAGCAGTCCTTATGACATGATTGCATATCATTGTCATTTTTATTTGCTTTGCTACACAAATTGCACATTTATGTGGCATGATGAAGGAGGAGGCTAGCTAATTCAACACACTATCAATTTTTGGTCATACTTACATTTAATCAAAGGCTGGTTCACCAAATAACCAATAATACTAATAGCCATAAAATCCATCCCAAAACCCAAGAAATTTAATATTAATCTGTATAGAAATGAGAGCTTAATAATTCGTACAACTGCTAAGACAATGCAAATTATCTGAAGAATAAGTTGAATTATATTCAAAATTTTAATTTTTAGAGTGGGTCACATGTTAGAAAGGCTTCCTGACAAAGAATTATGGGAAATTGTTCTTCAAACTAATCAATAAATGCTTGGACAAAATATTGTTCACGTAAAGTGTTAAGAAAACATATAATGAAGTTCTAGTGCCAAATTTGTTACGAAATGATAAGGTATGAAAAAGCAGGCCCCTCGCGACACCGGTTTCGGGTCCTTCTGGCCCTTTCCCTTTTCAAAATAATATATTTCTCCCCTCTAAGGAAGAAAAAATTTCCACTTACATGCTGAAAAAAGTTTTGCCAAAATACGTCAAAAAAGACAAAAATTATAGCCATTTTTCGGCACAAACCACTGTGAAAATGGTTTAAAACCAAGAAAAATTCTAGCCAGCCTAATATCGCTTGTTGACTACGACATGCCTTTTGACTTTCAGTTGAATATTTGACAGCCTTTATTTAGAATTTCTTCTTTTCCCACACTATTTTCTTTACTTCTTGAAGAATAAATAGTTTTCATGGAGAACCTGTTATTTTCAAGGAGGACCTGTATGATTTATGGCTTATAGGTCCTTCAGGCAGGTGGCAAAGAGCGGCAAGTGTCGAACCCTGGTGTTTTTTTATTGCATAAAATAAAAGAGGCCAGGGTTGTTTGTTTCGTTGCCATTCTGCAGCAGATTCTTTGGCCGATTTGATGCTATGCCCCTTTTCATCCAGGTGGGCTTGATTGTTAAGTTGCACTATACAGAAACTTTTCTGTCAAATACAATTACTGAACACGTTTTGCCGGAACTGGTGTCGTTATTTTTGAAAAATACAATGCAAATGACAGCTTAGTTCTCGGACTAGTACTGGTATTTTGTTTGTTAAAATTTTATTACATGCATGATTTACAAAAACATGGACTGGAGAGTCCTGGGATGGTAAGAAAAAATTTAACAGGTTTTTAATTTTTGTAAGTTCTTCTCTCACTTCTACGTGATTCATGTACATTTCTATGTTTTCCGACACACTTGTTTTTCAAAGTGGCTAAAGGAGTGGCTCAAAAAACTTTTGAGCAAGAGCTGGCCCTACACACGAAACAATATACTTTTATTTCATTTTTTTTTCGCCCTTAATGTTAAGACTGGGAATCTATAGTGAGCCCAGTGATTTTTTTCACCATTTCCCGAAAAAGAATTGGGAAAAATTGACATTTTTTGTCATTGGGAACGGGGCAGTTTACTGGTACTAAACATAGAAGGAAAAATTCAATGGAGCCTGAACGACACAGTTGAAAGATGCATTTTCATTTTGCAAATAAAGTTGACTTGCAAAAAAAAAAACAAATAGAATTCTAATTAAATTTGAACCCTAACGCATTACTCTAATGCACAATAAAAAAACATATGTTGAAAATTTTATTTTCTTCTAGTAGATCTTCATACATGATCTTCATATATGATCCATTTAATACATCTGACAATTTTAAGTAACAGATATCCATTTGAGTATTTCTTCAAATAGCAATTTTTAATGTCTGTTTTCATCATGAATGTCATTAAATACTGAACATCGCTTTTTCTGAGGCCAAAAATAGAATAAAACATGTCCGATAAGGAAAACAATCAAAGAGTTTATTTCTTTTCTTTTTCTTACTCGAGGATAACACGATGAAGGGTCAAATTACTCTTTTTTCTAATGTGGTCCTAACTCAGTCATTCCAGAAGTTACCATACGCTTTTAGAAGAGGCAATGGGTTCAAACCACTGCTACCTATTACAAGTCAAGCACATATACCACCTGGCCAACAATCTATTTCAATGGTTACCAGTCTACTTGGCCAATCGAATAACTCTGCCTAGTTAACTCGGCCCAAATATATAGTCTATAGTAACAGACTATTTTTCATAAAATATGTACAAGTTTTGTGCAAACGATGCTATTATACCTTACTAAGATTATCTTAATTATTTTTGAATATATATTTTTTGCCTTTTTAATAATATTTTATGAAATTATTGTTTGATTATGTTCCTTTCTAAGAATGATCCTAACATTTCAATTTAACTTTTTAATTTTCTGATGCATACGTAAATTTTCTAAAAACCGCATGAAGATTGAACACTTTTGTAATTTAACTAAGAATTCTGAAAAAGAATCGAAAATAATAATGATTTGGCATAAAATTAAATTTGGACCGAGTTATACATTGGGTCGAGTTGCCGATCGGCCGAGTTGACCAGTCACCATTTCAATCCAGCAAACTGCACCTTTGATTAAACACAATTAGAACGACACATTTTCATAACTATCCAAAAGGTATCCTCGCTAAATAACAACATAAAATATAAAGCATAATTGAAGACTTACCCACTTAAACTTCGTTGATTCGTGACACAGTTCAGTATCGATCGATCACTCGTGTACAGGAAACGGAGGCTTTCATATGCGCATGCGCACTTACAGCTTTGCGGATATACACCGATTGTATCCGAATGCATTTTTCGGCGCGAAATTTAAAGAGAGAACTTTCCGATTTTGTGGAGGAGTCCGACACACGGACCGATTGTTAGACAAAAAAAAGTCCAATCTTTTATTGGGTATTTCGTTGGAAGTAACCAACGATGGGCTCATGTACGTAATAAAAGTACTCCTCTTATTGGGTATACCCAACAAGGAAAAAGTAACCAATAAGTGCCTTTTGAACATAAATTCTATCCAATAAGTGGTCACTAGTAAACACGGACGGACGGACGGACGATGGACGGACGACGGACGGTGAGTGATCACAATATAAATAGCTCACCTTGAGCACTTTGTGCTCAGGTGAGCTAAAAAAAGTGAATTTAAAAGATCTTTTGGCTCATCATTTGGTATTCTAAATAAGAAATTAAATTACAAACATTCAAATTTATTGTAATACTGAAAAACTATCTTTTAAAACATGACCAGGATATGAATTTGAATTATTTCTTACTTTTTGATCATCTGGTGACCATACTCCGCAGGTGATGGACGTATTGTCAAGATTGAGCATCGAAGACCAGTATCGTTGTCCAGCAACAGAACCCACCAGGACAAAACCGTCACAATAACAGATCAACGCCATACGACCATCATGGGACCATGCAAAGTCTGTTACCTGAAGTATGAAAGCATTAGATTTAAGTAAACAATTAACATACGTTTATGTCTGTGAACACATATCTTTTGCATATATCAGCCTGCACAATAATGCATTGGGCTCACAATACTTGGGCTCTTCCCTAACTTGGGCAACTTTTATCAGACATTTAATAAAAGTGAATGTGACTTACACTACTACTATTGAGTAAATAGGTTTATTACCCATAAGGCGGCTGAGCAGCTGGTGACTTGTGTTATGTATAAGCTATAAATAAACCTAATGGTATTTACCATGTCTATTTTTAGAATTAGTCTGGGGATTTTCCAATATCTCTTGACACTTTAAGGTAATAGATATGTAGAAGATTTTAGATCTTTCTAGAAAGGCCTTTTGGAAGGTGATTCAGACTCTAGAGTATTCTTATGTTCTATACTATTCCAGATTGTTCTATAGTATTATATAAAGGGGTTCCTACAGCATTCTTGGTTCACTTGATTTAGACTTATGGTTTCATTTAGTAGTACTGTGTTAAACTAAAAGGGGATTTCTTGTTATCTTAAAAGTGTGTTTGAAAGCGTGTTTAATTTTAAATTCAGATATTATTGGACTTATTATTTGTGGACCAGGGACTTAATTAGATTGGATCTAAAATTAAAACTTTAGGATTAAACATTCAAGGTATTGTAAATTGTTTTTGTATTAATTTCATATTGTCAATAATTCTGGTATTATTGTCAATAAATATTGTTAATTGTAAAGTTTGTTGCTGGCTTCTTTGTTCGTGTTACATTGGCACGTAACATTTGGGGGCTCGTCCGGGATACGAACATCAGACAAACAAAACAAAACAAATCAAACAAATTCTGTATTTAAATCTAGTGTTCAAAATTATTTAAGAAATAAATTTCATATTTCAATTTTGATAAATCTAGAGTGTACTTTCACTATTATTTATCGAAATATTACATTCTTGTTCGAATACAGCAACAAGCTACCATGTCTTTTGACTTAGAAAAATTTACGCACGAACCTTCCGTGGAGCTATTGAATTTGGGTAAAAAGCCTGATTTGCTCAATCTTGCCAAGCATTATGAATTAAAAGAAGTCAAGTCCTCATTGCGAAAGCATGAAATTAAGAATATTTTGGTTCAATATTTTGTTGATGAGGACATTTTTGATGAAAAGGCTCTGTCTCTCATTGTTGATGTTCCATCAGTTTCAAGCTCAAGAGATCTTGAACTGTTAAAACTTCAACAAAGGGAGAAGGAATTGGAAATAGAAAGAGAGAGAGAAGAGCGGAAATTTCAAGAAAAGCAATTAGAAATTGAAGAAAAAGAAAGAGAAAGGCAATTTCAAAGGGAAAAGGAAGAAAGGGAAAGAGAAAGAGAAAGAGAAAAGAGAGAAAGGGAAAAGGAAGAGCGAGAAAGAGAAGAGAGAGAAATAGAAAGAGAGAGGGAAAGAGAAGAAAGAGCATTTCAATTACGATTAAAAGAATTAGAAATACAAGATAGAGCAAATCAGCCCAGAGAGATGTATAATGACCATTTTGATGTAACAAAACATTTTAGGCTTGTTCCTCAATTTCAAGAAAATGAAGTTGATACATATTTCGAACATTTTGAAAAAGTTGCAAATAACTTGAAATGGCCAAAGGAGCAATGGACCTTACTTCTCCAAAGTGTCTTAGTAGGAAAAGCTCGCAATATTTATTCGCAACTTAGAACAGAACAAAGCAATGATTATGATACTGTAAAAGAACTCATTCTCAAAGGTTATGAGCTGGTACCAGAAGCATACAGACAACAATTTAGAAGTTGTAGAAAAGAATCTGGCCAGACTCACGTTGAATTTGCAAGAAACGAAGAAAATTTATTTGACAGGTGGTGCTATTCTAAGAAAATAGACCAAAATTATGATAATCTTAGACAACTTATATTAATTGAACAATTCAAAAATTGCATTCAATCTGACATTAAGTCACATTTAGATGAAAAAAATGTTGAAACTATACATGAAGCAGCTCGTTTAGCTGATGATTACTACCTTACACACAAAAATTCTTTCGTTAATAAAGCAAAACCTGCTTCCTCACATCCCAAAAATAAATCTATGTCTGGTGATTCATCTAGCATGTCTAGTCAATCGAATTCACCTAAACCAAAGTCTACTGGTGAAACCAATGTTCAAAATCCCTTATCTCGAGTACATTGTACTTTTTGTAAAAAACCAGGTCACCTTATTTCAGAATGTTTTAGATTAAAAAGGAAGAAGGAACTGAGTGCAGCCAAACCTACAGGGCTCACCAGCCTTCAGCCTAAATCACAGCCTTCTTTTGAGTTAAATTCAATTGTTAAGGCAGAACCAAATTCTGATTCCTGTATGGAGATTTTTGAACCGTTCATGTTAAATGGTTTTGTATCACTTTCAGGTGATATGTGCCCACCTACCCCTATTAAAATTTTAAGAGACACAGGAGCTTCTCAATCTCTTATTTTAGCAGATGTTCTGCCTTTTTCTGAGAAGACTTCGTCTGGTACTAGTGTCCTTATTCAGGGTGTAGAGTGTGGTGTTATTAATGTTCCTCTTCATAAGGTTAATTTGTCCTCAGATTTGGTTACTGGTTCTGTGGTTGTTAGTGTTAAACATTCTTTACCATTTAAAGGTGTACATTTATTGCTAGGCAATGACTTAGCTGGAGATAAGGTTGTTGTTAATCCTCTTGTAACTGACACACCTAATGTAGGTCAAACAGATGATCCTATTTTGCAGGAAATACCTGATTTGTACCCTTCATGTGCAGTAACTCGGGGTATGGCTAAAAAAGCTTCCTTGAAAAATTCAAATGATATTGACTTAACTGATACTTTTGTTGGTCAATATTTCAATGACGATTAAAAAGTCTTTTAATCTTAGTCTGCCTGATACTCAGACAGACTCGTCAAAATTTTGTCAGTCATCTCCAAGGTCAAATGACCAAGGTCATGAAACGCATTCAAAGTCAAAGTTAATCCAGGAACAGCAAAATGATCCTGAGATTTCAAAGTTAATTGATAGGGCATTACCCGAAAAAGAAATGTCTCAGAATCCTGTTTGTTACTATAAAAAGAATGGTATTCTGATGAGAAAATGGCGACCATTTGATGTCCCAGCTGATGATGATTGGGCTGTTCATCACCAAATTGTTGTTCCAAAGTCTTATCGCCGTGAAATACTTAGTATAGCCCATGAAAGTCCAATGTCTGGTCATTTAGGTGTAAACAAGACTTATCACAAGATTATGACTCATTTCTTTTGGCCTGGACTTAAATCGGACGTTTCCAAATATTGTAAAAGTTGCCACACTTGTCAAATGGTAGGGAAACCTAACCAAGTTATTCCAAAAGCAAGGTTACAACCCATTCCAGCTTTTGATGAACCTTTCAGTCGAATAATAATAGACTGCGTTGGTCCTTTACCAAAAACCAAGTCAGGTTCTGAATATTTGTTGACAATTATGTGTGCTTCTACCCGCTTCCCAGAAGCAATTCCTTTAAGAAACATTAAGGCAAAGTCAATTATTAAGGCTCTTGTCAAGTTCTTTACTTTTGTTGGCCTTCCAAAATCAGTTCAGTCTGATCAAGGATCAAACTTCATGTCAGGCATATTCCAACAGGTTATGCATGAATTAGGTATCAAGCAATATCGGTCATCTGCTTATCACCCTGAAAGTCAAGGTGCTTTAGAAAGATTTCATCAGACCCTAAAGAATATGATAAGGTCATATTGTTTTGATACTGATAAAAATTGGGATGAAGGTATTCATTTGCTATTATTTGCAGTCAGAGAATCTGTTCAAGAATCTCTTGGCTTTAGCCCCTTTGAGTTAGTTTTTGGTCATTCTGTTCGTGGGCCATTAACACTCTTAAAAGAGAAATTTCTTGCTGATGATGAAACACCCTTGAACTTGTTACAGTATGTTTCTGACTTCAGAAATAAATTGTCTAGGGCATGTGAGGTTGCTAGGTCAAATCTTAAATCATCTCAGAGCAAAATGAAGGCAAGATATGACAAGCATAGTGTTGATAGGAAATTCGAACCAGGTGATAAAGTCCTTGCTCTTTTGCCAATACCTGGCCGACCCTTACAGGCAAGATATTATGGCCCGTATACTATTGATAAGAAAACAAGTGATTTGAATTATATTATCAATACTCCTGGAAGGCGTAAAAATAAACAAATGTGTCATGTGAATATGTTAAAAAAGTATTTTGACAGAGATAGCTCTATTTCAAAACCGGTTACAGTTGTAAACACTGTCCCACAAGAATCAAATGTGATTGAATCAGAAGTTAGTTCATACTTTAGTGAAAAATCTGTTCCTGGTCCACCTAAACTTGAGAACTCTGAAATACTTAAGAATCTTGACGACAAACTTTCACATTTGGAGCCATCTCAACGAGAAGAGCTGAAACAGTTGCTTAATGAATATAAACATTTGTTTCCTGACATCCCCACAAGAACTGATAAAATATATCATGATGTCATTGTGGAAGGTTCTCAACCAATAAAACAACATCCTTATAGAATGAATCCAGTGAAACAAAAAGCCCTTCAAGATGAAGTGAATTACTTATTGGAGAATGATTTTATTGAACCCAGCCAAAGTAATTACAGTTCACCATGTATATTAGTTCCAAAGCCTAATGGAACATACAGAATGTGTACTGACTATCGAAAAGTGAACTCTGTGACAAAAACTGACTCTTTTCCAATACCAAGAATTGATGACTGTATTGACAAGGTCGGTAATTCTAAATATGTCACCAAGTTTGACCTTCTCAAGGGATTCTGGCAAGTTCCGCTCACTGATAGGGCTAAAGAAGTATCAGCATTTGCTACTCCGACTGGTCTGTACCAGTACAAAGTTATGCCGTTTGGGATGAAAAATTCTCCTGCGACGTTTCAGCGGCTTGTAAAAATGGTTATAGCTGGCTTAGATGGCTGTGACGCATACATTGATGATGTCATCATCTATACAGATACATGGAGTGACCACCTTCAAAGAATCATACAATTCTTCGACCGTCTCAGTGATGCAAAATTGACTGTTAATCTGGGAAAAACAGAATGTTGTCATGCTACTGTTACTTTTTTAGGATATCTTGTGGGACAGGGTCAAGTTAAACCTTTAGAATCTAAGGTCAATGCTATCTCTGAGTTTCCAGTGCCTGCTACTAAAAAGCAACTGATGCGATTTCTTGGTATGGCTGGCTACTATAGAAAGTTTTGTAAGAATTTTTCTACAATAGCTGAACCTTTAACAAATTAAAGAAAAATGTTAAGTTCAAATGGAATGATAACTGTCAAGTTGCCTTTGATCGCTTGAAAGCCATACTAAAGAGCACACCAGTTCTTTTAGCACCTGATTTTGACAAATGTTTCAAATTAGCTGTTGATGCAAGTGATGTTGGTATTGGTGCTGTTCTTTTGCAAGAAGACGATGATGGTATAGATCATCCAGTTTGTTATTATTCTAAAAAATTAAACAAACATCAGAAAAACTACTCCACCATTGAAAAAGAATGTCTTGCTCTGATTTTGGCAATCCAACATTTTGAAGTTTATTTAACATCTGCAACTTCTCCTATAGTTGTTTTCAGTGACCACAATCCCTTAAGTTTTCTTCACAAACTTAAGAGTAAGAACCAAAGATTATTGAGGTGGAGTTTGTCACTTCAAGAATTTGATCTTGATGTAAGGCACATTAAAGGAAAAGACAATATTATACCAGATGCTCTGTCAAGAGTCTAAAATTTTGAATTGTCTTATCTTTAATATAAAATTGAGTTTAACAGTACCATTTCACTATATTTTTTGTTTATATGTATGTATATATGTTTGTATATATATCTCTTTCTCTATATATCTTTCAATTCTTTTGATGAAAATTGTTTGTATTTTCATGCTAGATGTGCTGAAATGTTTCAACAAATCATGATATTATCAATTATGTAAAGTATATTATCATTGTATATGCTAAAGATAATACAAAAAGAAAGATTTATTTCATAAACCTTTCTTTTTTCTTTCAAGGGGGAAAGTGTTATGTATAAGCTATAAATAAACCTAATGGTATTTACCATGTCTATTTTGAGAATTAGTCTGGGGATTTTCCAATATCTCTTGACACTTTAAGGTAATAGATATGTAGAAGATTTTAGATCTTTCTAGAAAGGCCTTTTGGAAGGTGATTCAGACTCTAGAGTATTCTTATGTTCTATACTATTCCAGATTGTTCTATAGTATTATATAAAGGGGTTCCTACAGCATTCTTGGTTCACTTGATTTAGACTTATGGTTTCATTTAGTAGTACTGTGTTAAACTAAAAGGGGATTTCTTGTTATCTTAAAAGTGTGTTTGAAAGCGTGTTTAATTTTAAATTCAGATATTATTGGACTTATTATTTGTGGACCAGGGACTTAATTAAATTGGATCTAAAATTAAAACTTTAGGATTAAACATTCAAGGTATTGTAAATTGTTTTTGTATTAATTTCATATTGTCAATAATTCTGGTATTATTGTCAATAAATATTGTTAATTGTAAAGTTTGTTGCTGGCTTCTTTGTTCGTGTTACATTGGCACGTAACACTTGAAATGTTGTGGTTGTACCAGGGCTCGTGTTTGACCTATAATTCAGAGTTTTGACCCCCCAAAATATGAAATATCTGAATTTGACCATTGAAAATTTATCCAAATGGGGTGATTTTGACCCCCTTTGAGATAGATTTCAAAGGGTCAAATTCTTTGTTTAACCCCTCAAATTTTCAATGATGTTTCTCATTATTCTATCCTAAATTTTACAAATTCATTGCTTACTCCATATCTTTACAAAAAAATATCAATTTGACTAAAACAAGAGGGCCATAGTGGCCCTTAATCGCTCACCTGAATTACCAATCTGAAAATGTTTTTCTTAGATTTGACCCCCAGACCAAGTTTTTGACCCCACTTGACCCAATTTTGAACTTGTCCGAGATTTCATCAAGATAATCATTCTGACCAATTTTCAGGTTGATTGGGCTAAAAATATGGCCTCTAGAGTGTCCACAAGGTTTTTCTAAGATTTGACCCCGTGACCTAGTTTTTGCGCCACTTGACGCAATTTTGAACTTGTCCGAGATTTCATCAAGATAATTATTCTGACCAATTTTCAGGTTGATTGGGCTAAAAATATGGCCTCTAGAGTGTCCACAAGGTTTTTCCAAGATTTGACCCTGTGACCTAGTTTTTGACCCCACTTGACCCAATTTCAAAATAGTCCGAGATTTCATCAAGTTGTCATTCTGACCAGTTTTTAGGTTGATTGGGCTAAAAATATGGCCTCTAGAGTGTCCACAAGGTTTTTCTAAGATTTGACCCCGTGACCTAGTTTTTGACCCCACTTGACCCAATTTCGAACTTGTCCAAGATTTTATCAAGATAATTATTCTGACCAATTTTCAGGTTGATTGGGCTAAAAATATGGCATCTAGAGTGTCCAAAAGGTTTTTCTAAGATTTGGCCCTGTGACCTAGTTTAAGACCCCACTTGACCCAATTTCGAACTTGTCCGAGATTTCATCAAGATTATCATTCTGACCAATTTTCAGGTTGATTGGGCTAAAAATATGGCCTCTACAGTATCCACAAGGTTTTTCTAAGATTTGACCCAGTGACCTAGTTTTTGACCCCACTTGACCCAATTTCAAACTAGTCCGAGATTTCATCAAGATAATCATTCTGACCAATTTTCAGGTTGATTGGGCTAAAAATATGGCCTCTAGAGTGTCCACAAGGTTTTTCAAAGATTTGACCCTGTGACCTAGTTTTTGACCCCACTTGACCCAATTATGAACTTGTCCAAGATTTTATCAAGATTATCATTCTGACCGAATTTCAGGTTGATTGGGCTAAAAATATGGCCTCTAGAGTGTCCACAAGGTTCTTCTAAGATTTGACCCTGTGACCTAGTTTTTGACCCCACTTGACCCAATTTTAAATTTGTCCAAGATTTCATCAAGATAATTATTCTGACCAATTTTCAGGTTGATTGGGCTAAAAATATGGCCTCTAGAGTGTCCACAAGGTTTTTCTAAGATTTGACCCCGTGACCTAGTTTTTGACCCCACTTGACCCAATTTTGAAATTGTCCAAGATTTCATCAAGATTATCATTCTGACCAATTTTCAGGTTGATTGGGCTAAAAATATGGCCTCTAGAGTGTCCACAAGGTTTTTCTAAGATTTGACCCTGTGACCTAGTTTTTGACCCCACTTGACCCAATTTCGAACTTGTCCGAGATTTCATTAAGATAATTATTCTGACCAATTTTCAGCTTGATTGGGCTAAAAATATGGCCTCTAGAGTGTCCACAAGGTTTTTCTAAGATTTGACCCCGTGACCAAGTTTTTGACCCCACTTGACCCAATTTCAAACTAGTCCGAGATTTCATCAAGATTATCATTCTGACCAATTTTCAGGTTGATTGGGCTAAAAATATGGCCTCTAGAGTGTCCACAAGGTTTTTCTAAGATTTGACCCCGTGACCTAGTTTTTGACCCCACTTGACCCAATTTGGAAATTGTCCGAGATTTCATCAAGATTATCATTCTGACCAATTTTCAGGTTGATTGGGCTAAAAATATGGCCTCTAGAGTGTCCACAAGGTAAATGTTGACGACAGACGATGGACGACGCACGACGGACGACGGACATCAAGTAACCCCAAAAGCTCACCTTGAGCACTTCGTGCTCAGGTGAGCTAAAAAACGCAAAATTCAACTGACGATTTGCTCTTTCTTTTTTTTCACTCCTTTTAAATCAGTTTTCACCCCAAAAATTTTGTATTTAAGGAGTCAATGACTCCTAATTTCAAACATTAGCACAAGCCCTGGTTGTACTGATCTACGGCACAATAAGATGCCATGTGTAGGCTCACCAGCTACCACTATAAAACTGCAATGCAAATTAAAGTGGCATTACAGCAGTTTTGTTTTATTCAAATAGGCTTTCACCCTACTTTTAACTTTATTTCAGTCATACTTGGAAGCTGGATCACCTAACAATGGATTCCTGGCATTTGTAACACCTACACTACCATCAGTTCTCATCCTTTCCTTGACTCCAGCTTCTAGCCAACATAGGTCTTGGATTATTAACCCAGTGGTGGAAGACAAATAGTTAGAAAGAATGAGTGCCACTGTAGGGAATCAAACCTGAAACCTTTTGATTGATAGTCTGACACACTACCAAATACCTTACAGCGGCTCGGCATAACAGCAAAAATGGGGTTTGACTTAACATATCTAAGCCTAAAATTCTATTCAATTTCAAGACTTTTTACCTTATTTTATGTCAGGAAAGGATGATCCTAGCTGATTCAATATCAAAATTAAATGGAATTTGTCAATGTGAACTGCAATCTCCCAATGGGCAAATATCTTAAAAGCAATTGCTATCTCACAAACTTCATGGCAAATTCCTGCATCAAGTTGTAGTCAATTTCTGAATTTGATTGCAAAACCCATTTCATTGTAGAACATGCAGAGCAGTTGGCGGTTATTGAGAGACTGCTTTAAGTGTTCACACAGTATATAGATAGTTAGAACAACCTCTCACTTCCCAGCAAAGCATCAATGGTGATATAATTAACCCTTTTCAGAACAAATTTGAAATTTCAAACAAATTGCCAATTTTGTGAGAATTTCAACCAGTCTGATTCAAGCTTTACACACAATAATAAGTAAAAGCAGACAGAATAGGCAAAGATCAGCCTGCACAGACAGGCTGATTTTAGCCTATACTGTCTGCAAAAGCTTTTTTCCAGCAAAAAAATCAACATGAAGAGCAGAAAGGTAACGTGTGATGGGCATTGTACAAAATAGCCTTGGAATTACACGTCAATGCATTAATGGTAGTGAAATCAAATTCCCTCCTGTGTTTCAACTATCTTATTTACATTTGTAACAGATCAAACATAGGAAATGTTTTTAAAATTTTTCCAATGATGCCATGGTAACTAACTTTTAGAGTAGAATTCTTTATTATGTCTTACTTTTGCGACATCACAGCACGATGGACGACGGACGCCTGACATTGTACAATCACAATAGTTCACCTTGAGCACTTCATGCTCAGGTGAGCTAAAAACCAACATGAATAGCAGAAAGGTTAAATGTGATTGGCACTGTACAGAATAGCCATGGAATAACCAATCAATGCATTAATGGTAGTGTAATCAAAATCCCTCCTGTATTTCAACTATCTTATTTACATTTGTAACAGATCAAACATAGAAAATGCTTTTAAAATTGTTGAAATGATGCCATGGTTACTAATTTTTTGAGAAGAGTCCCTTGTTTTTCACTGCATATTTAGGTATTTACAAGAAATATTTACTTTTGCAACAACTGGTTTTGTTTTTTAATTCTCAGATTGGTTATCATGACATTGAGAGATTTTCTAGAATTTCAATTCTTCAAGCTGTTTTTGAAGAGGGTGTGACTTTGCAATTACTCCAGCCATATACAGTCTGCCCAATGTATAACAAGATGGGTTGAAATGAATACAAGGGTTTTAGGGGATGCAGGTTTTTTGAGTCTGAGACTCCCAGATAATTGGCCAAGACTCTCAAAACTATCTAATGTGAGTCCCTATGACCCTTTGGAAATCAACTTTAGGAAAGAATTGAAAACAGTCTTCAATTCTATTCTGAAGTTGATCCCCAGAGGTACATACCTTTCCAATACATTATGGGGCTTAATCCAGAAAATTCTTCAATATTTAAACAAGGAGAATAAGAATATATAGCCAGAGAGAAATAGTCTTAATTTTAAGCAGGGACTCTAAAACCTTAACCAATGACCCATATCAGCCTTACTTTAGAGTCCATTGGACCCCATAACAATAATGTCATATTAAAACACTGAGTACATTGCTAAATCCTAATTATTTCTCATCATAATTACTAATGATTGTTATTGGAATATAGCTGCGAGATCTGCTTGAGCAAGATGTCAAACACAACATATAGATTTGAAATGGTCCATTACAAAAATTACACTGGAAATTTGTCACAGACATGGATGCCCCAGTAAATCATTGATTTTTACCAGAGTCCTTTTTGACCTTTAGCCATGACCTTGACCTTATCAGTAAAAATCTCTCTACATGACCAAGGGGAACAACAAGATATTTTGAAATTCATCCATAAATGTCAAAGTAATACTCAGGACATGAATTGAGCACAAACACCCAAAAATCCACTCATGCACTCACACATACAGAGGGAACTATGTATGCCTGACACCATTTCAGAGATGGGGCATAAACATGTATTTCTAGTGGTAAGCATCTCCTATGTCTTTATGGCCGCCTTCATAGTACAGTGGTAGCATGTTGGACTATCTTTCAAAAGTTCCAGGTTTGGTCCAAGATGGCAGCACTCATCCTTGACAAATATTTGTCTATAAATAATCAGTTGATGATTGCAGACTTATACGTGATAGCAGATGGAGGATAGGAAAGGATGTAATGGTTAAATTGTACTGGTGTGAGATAAACAGGAAGGGATTGTTGGCTCCAGCTTCTGCAATACAACTGGAAGATTGTTTAAAGCAACATGAAACCCTATGCAAGGAAACAAAACAAATAATACCCTTAGAATCACATGTTGCCTGTTTCTAGTACTCACCTGACTATTTCTGTCATTGATCAACTCTATTGACCATCGCCCCTCATGTTTTATCCACACAAATATAATGCCCTGAGAATCACATGTTGCCAGTTTCTGGTATGGCTCATTCCATCTGACAAGAATTACCTGTAAAGAGACAGAGAAAGTGGATCTTCATCTCTCTGATGCAATAGATAAAGAGTAATATTGTTTTTGTGAGTAATCAAGATATTTCAACAATTCTTTTACAAAAACAGTGTTGAAATCGACACAACCATATACCGTAAAATTCTAATAGTGCCCCAAGCTCTAATAATACCCGTACCCCCCCCCCCTTTTTGGAGGCTGAAATAGACCATAACTTTAAATGTGATTTTACGAAATCTTGAAGCCTCTTAAAAAGAACCATTCCCACAAATCAATGTCACTAAATATTCAACATGGGTTATGCACCTTTACCCCACATGAATGGTAATATTTTTGCGCAGGTTTTGTTTAATTTTTTGCCATTTTTTCACCATTTTTTTCAAAATTGTTGGCTCTGCATGAAAAAGTTGTAGCCAGCCTAATTGTTTCTAGGCATTTTCAAATTTTTCCTCTTAGCCATGGATAAGTAGCGTAGCCTCTAATAAAGGCCCATCCCTTTCTAATGGAATACATCATAATTCTAATCTAAAGATTTAAGAATAGCTTTATTCCTGATACCAAGGTTTTAAACCCAAAGGTCACGGAGGTCATATTTACTTATTTTGGGAGCCATTTTAAATAGATAATGGTATTGGCAATCCAGTTTCAAACAACAAGTGCAGATGGTTCAGGAAGAGATGAGGTTCAAAGATTTTGGGGTCAAAATAAGCCCCACCCTGCCACGCCCATATTTGGGGGTCAATCCAAATTTCTTGAACAACTTTAGAATAGGGTCACCCAAGGAAAATTCTGGTAAAGTTTCTTTGAAATTGGCCCAATGGTTCAGGAGGAGATGAGGTTCAAAGATTTTGGGGTCAAAATAAGCTCCACCCTGCCACGCCCATATTTGGGGGTCAATCCAAATTTCTTGAACAACTTAAGAAGAGGGTCATCCAAGGAACATTCTGGTAAAGTTTGATTGAAATTGGCTTAATGGTTCAGGAGGAGATGTTGTTCAAAGATTTTGGGGTCAAAAAAAGCCCCGCCGTACCAAGCCCATATTTGGGGGTCAATCCACATTTCTTGAACAACTTTAAGAGGGTCTCCCAAGGAACATTGACTGGCCAAGTTTCGTCAAAATCCACCCGTTGGTTAAGGAAGAGAAGATGTTTTTAAAGAAAAGTGTATGCATGTACGCACAGACGGACGGACGCAAAGACAGGCACCTCGCTATAACAATAGCTCGCTGGCCTTTGGCCAGTGGAGCTAAAAAAAAGTTGAAAGTTAGTGAAACTGCATTCAATCAACTATTTGTGGGCATTCATTTAAATTGTCAGACAATTAACTCAGTACTCATTATAAAGAGTTTTGAATAAGAATTTTCAAAATAATTTGACAAAAAATCCAAAAATTGTTCCTCTATCTGCAGCTTTAAGAGTTGAGTATTGTTAATTGTCAGACAATTAACTCAGTACTCATTATAAAGAGTTTTGAATAAGAATTTTCAAAATAATTTGACAAAAAATCCAAAAATTGTTTCTCTATCTGCAGCTTTAAGAGTTGAGTATTGTTGATTTGTTGACCGGAATCGAATGTACCTACAGGATTTTCTTTGTTTTATCTTATAACTATACAAATATCCGTGTGATAACTTCCCATATGATATTTTTCATGATATCACATGGATATTTTTAGATCAATGACATAATGCAGTTATTTTTAGAAACTTTTTCGACAATTCTGGTTTAAAAGTGAACTAGATTTTTAGATATTTTGGGTTCTACTAATGTTGAAATGATTTTAAAGGTTTCCACTATTATAACATAAAGAGAAATGACCTCCGCCCATAAAATACATATTTTTCATCCAATCAAAATAATTTTTGGCTGCATGATAATGGATCACCAAAGACCCTTCAAGTAAAATTTGGTTGATATCCATCTGTTACATTCTGAGAATATGATTTTCAAAGTTTCCACTATATAACATATAGAGAAATGACCTCTGCCCATAAAATACATATTTTTCATCTAATCGCAAAAATTTTTGATAGGCTGGTGAAGAATCACTCAAGAAGCATTCCAGTGAAATTTGGTTGATATCCATCCCTTGCATTCTGAGAAAATGATTTTCAAAGTTTCCACAATATAACATATAGAGAAATGACCTCCGCCCATAAAATACATATTTTTCATCTAATCATGATAATTTTTGGTAGACTGATAAAGGGTCACCCAAGGACCCTTCATCTTAAATTTGGTTGATATCCATCTGTTACATTCTGAGAAAATGATTTCAAAGTTTCCACTATATAACATATAGAGAAATGACCTCTGCCCATAAAATACATATTTTTCATCTAATCACAAAAATTTTTGATAGGCTGGTGAGAATCACTCAAGAAGCATTCCAGTGAAATTTGGTTGATATCCATCCCTTGCATTCTGAGAAAATGATTTTCAAAGTTTCCACAATATAACGTATAGAGAAATGACCTCCGCCCATAAAATACATATTTTTCATCTAATCATGATAATTTTTGGTAGACTGATAAAGTGTCACCCTAGGACCCTTCATGTAAAATTTGGTTGATATCCATCTCTTACATTCTGAGAAAATGATTTTCAAAGTTTCCTCTATATAACATATAGAGAAATGACCTCCGCCCATGAAAAACATATTTTTCATTTGATCACAATAATTTTTGGTAGACTGATAAAGGGTCACCCAAGGACCCTTCATGTAAAATTTGGTTGATATCTATCAGTTACATTCTGAGAAAATGATTTTCAAAGTTTCCACTATATAGCATTTAGAGAAATGTCCTCCGCCCATAAAATACATATTTTTCATCTGATCACAATAATTTTTTGTAGACTGATAAAGGGTCACCCAAAGATCATACATGTAAAATCTTATTGGTATCCTATGATTAGAACCTGAGAAAAGTCACTTTTTACCATATTTGGAAATTAGCCACGCCCATTAAATCCATGTTTTTCATTGGATCAAAATTTCTCGAACAACTTTGAAAGAGGGTCACCCAAGGATCATTCCTGTGAAGTTTGGTTGAAATCCATCCAGTAGTTTCTGAGGAGAAGATTTTTAAAGTAAACGTTTACGACCGGACGCACGGATGGACAGACGCACGACGGACACAACGCCATGACAATAGCCCCAGTGGCTTTCAGCCAGTGGAGCTAAAAATAGGTGATGTAGACCAACATCAGACTGCACATATGTGCAGGCTGATGTTTGTCTATATCTCATACCGAAGCAGGAATATTCTGGGTCCAGCATGACAAGGGTTAAACTCAGTACCCATGATAAAAGATATTTGTATAAGAATTTTTCAAATGATTTGACAAAAAATCCAAAATTGTTCCTCTATCTGCCTCTCTACAAGAGTTGAGTGAACACTAGCTTATTGATCTATAACCTGTAGACAAATCACCGGGGTGACAGAATGAAGGATTTTTCCTGTAATCTTGTGGAACAGAGACCCATTCATGCAGAATGGAATACACAATAACTCCGTAGTAGATGAATTCTGGAAAACCCCTTGGCCACAGCATTGTTGATTTGTTAGGTGACCAGAATCAAATGCCTCCAAAGGCTATCTTTGTTATCTCATCATTCTTATAGTGGTCCTTGGGTGAAAAAAATGTCATGACATTTTCACAGAATGATTTGTTTTTATGGGGTTTTATACCGCTTTCCACAATCTTTCAGTTTTATCACAACAGATGGAGTACCTAACAATTGGATTCTTGGTATTTCTCACACTAGTACTACCATTACATCCTTTCCTAGTCTCTAGCAGCCATTCCACATAGGTCTATGATTATCAACCCATTGGTGGAAGACAAAAGTTAGAAAAGATGAGTGCCACCTTCAGAAATCAGACCTAGGACCTTTATATTGACAATCTGGTATCCTTGTAACCACTGCGCTATGACAGTGATGGCCTAAAATTATTTGGCACAAATATGCTGTGCTCTGACTTGTTGGACAAGTCCTTCGCAAAAGAACCCTGGATGACCTCCCCAAGTTTGTATTGTTCTTACACATCTTGACAAAATCACTGCCCTATGATAGTGGCCCATTTTTACAATTGGAGCTGCATTTAAGAGGAAGTTGTTGTTAAGAAGATTATTCAATGATTCTGGGAACTACTTCTGTGAAAAGTAATCAGCAACTATTTTGTCTACAGAAAGAGAATAATTCTTCCTAAAGAAACCCAAAATCAATTTATATTTCCAAACAGCAATTTAAAGATAGAAAATTCAACTCCATTTCCTTTTGTTATCAATTAATCTCAATCTCATAGGGGAAACCCTTATAAAACTGAATATTTTTAATTCCTCAAAAAAGCGATATATCAAAATAGTGGAGGCAGTGAAAAACATCAATGTGGAACAATTAATTTCTTACACAAATTTGAAAAACAAGGTTCCAGCTAAAGAGAGCAAGAGGCACATGAGGACCTCAGACACTCTTCTGACTATCAAATTTTTCCTTATTTTAATCGGATATTTCAGGAAATTATTGCTTTTAAAAAAATGTGTCAAGTGACAAAAACAAGCAACTCTTCTGCAATTAGTTTTTAACAATAGACCTATTGGCTACTTTCCCCATGTCTTTGTCAAAATTTCACACAGAACCTAGTTCAAAACCAAACAATCATCCTATGAAATTTTATAAGAAACCTTTTTATTTTATTTGTGTAATTTATTTATTGGTAAACAAGAATATTTCTTCGCAAAAAACTTGTAAGTTCCCTTTTCCATGTTTTCCAACAGATCAGCCCAATTTTCTTAAGGACCGACCTTATGTATACAAGCATACTATAAAAGGCTCAAGTAAATGTTGTTGATACCCATCAGAATTGATTCATCAATAGTCAATAATATGATTGTATTCTGTTTCTATGACAGTCAACTTCACACTAGGACCCCCTGTAACCTAAATGCAAGTCAGAGCTTTTTACACATAGTGCACTTTGGCACCCAAGGCACAAAAGCTTTTCAATTCTCACAGGTATGCATTTATACAAATATTTCAGAATCAGGGTTTTAGTCCAACATCAACAAAATAGGGTCCAAAAGACTCGATCATTGGAATCTTAGTGGTCCTTTCTTGAATTTTTGGAGCCCTGCTTTAGGTATAGACTATTTCTTTTTTGCTATAATCCTGTACTTGAAGAAAGTGATAGAGGTATGTTAATAACTAGGACTGAACTTCAGGAACGAATTGAAGACTGTTTAAAGCAGTCTTCAATTCTTTTCTGAAGTTCAGCCCAAGAGAGACTATGGGACTCACATCACATAGTTTTGAGGGTCATCAGGCTATTTATTTTTGCGCCTCCGATGCGCAAAACCTGCGTCCCTTATAACCCTGCAGAACAATAAATTAACACTACATTACTCCTCTCCACCACGGTGTAGAAATTTGTACACCTTGGTTGCAAACAGCAATAATGTGTAGCTATATTTTTGTTCTAAAATATTTCCATGAACTGGTCAAAAATCAAGAAACCCTCCCTTCCTTAAGCCACCATCCTTATCACCTAACCAAAGACTAAAAAGGTTTCTAGAGACTAGCATCACATCCATATATCTAATACCTTTGGTAGTATCAAAGCTTTGAAAGCACAATATCAAGAAGGTCATGAAAAATATCCTAGACCTTTTGTTCAAACAAGAGCACTGCCTACAGGTGCCAACGCTCAGCTGCAGGTGCTGGATAATAAGAAAAGTGAAAGGGGCCACAACTCTTGCAAAATGCTGTCAATATTATCTTCCTTGAAAGTCTGGCTAGCTGTTGTGACGATGAAAACACATACCAAGTTTTGTTGAGATATCTTTAACATCAACAGAGATATTTACCACAATTAGAATTTGTACAGCGATTTTACAAAGGTTAAAATTTGTCACGCCAATGCCAACAGCAACACCCACATGAACAACACCAGAGCAACGACAAAACCTCGCATTTTTTTTAAAAAAAAGTCAGATTTAAAAAAAGAAGTATTGAGCTTAAAAAAGAAGAATAATGTCAAGAAAACCTTGTAGATTGATGACTACCAGTATATAGAGGCATCCACAGGTCTATCGAACAAATATATCTAGATTATTCAAACCCCCTCGAGATTCAAAGTTTCTCACGAACCATGCATTTCCCATATGCAAATTTAATTACATTCTGTCACATGTCAATTTCATTTTAACTAGAACCAAGAGAACAAATCAGTGACTCTGCGCATAACAGTTGTAACTGCCTATAAACATATATGCAGTTACAACTGTTTTGCACTGAGCCATCAAAAAATGGTCCCTCAATATGAGTCAGTAACATAAACAAGAGATGTTTGTAAAACATTTATGCCCCCCCCATAAGAGCAGGTCAATGGCATATTATTTGTAAATTAATAGGGCTGTCACACCTTAACGTTTTAGCAAGCATGTGCAGAACGGGTTGGATTTTTTATAACACGCTGCGAACACGTCAGGAACGCTATGGACACGCTCCGCACACGCTATCGGCACGCTGTAACACGTTGGCACACGTTGCGATACGATAGTATTTCATAAAATTTTGTGCATGCACAAAATTTCTCAGCGTGTGCTGAACGGGTTGAAACACGCTCCACACACGCTCAAAACACGCTCAGCACGTTAGAGACATGCTAGGAGCTCGTTCACTTACGCTACGGACACGCTAGAAACACGCTCGCCCAAAGTTTAACGTGCTTCTGGCGTGTCTCCAGCGTACTGGGAACGTGTGCATAGCGTGTCTTCGGCGTACTGAACGTGTGTCTACCGCGTTGCCAGCGAGTTCACAGCCTGTTTCTGGCGTATGACAGCATTTCAGTTTTCAATGAAAATATTAAAGTTCCCTTGATTTTCTACCATCAGCTTGTCGTAAATAAATAAATTTGTGCATGTACGTATGTATGACCCTTTTGACATGTTCATATCTGCATGTTTCCTCATGACCAGTCTAAGAATGACTTGAAAACTCGATTATAAGTAGCATTCTCTATATTTGACGATGAACGCTTTTGTTCAATTCATATAAATGAAACTTCTGTTATGTTATGTTATAAGCTTCTTGTCTTTTCTTCCATACAAATCCTTTACGGATTTTCTTAATTCCTTAGATTGCCGAGGTGGATAATATGGCCTAAATGTGTATTAAACATTGCGTATATAGCTTTACAAGTGCGTCTGCTCTTTGGTCAGAATAACAATATGTTCGCGAAAATACAAACATTCATTTGTCACATTGATCATTATCAATACAATGAATACCAAAAAGACAAGTACATCGTTTTACCTAGTGGACATAATACAAGACGTGTTTTACTCTATTCTATTCTGTTCAGAATATTTGATTCTATTATATGTACTACAAGTTTGATATTTGGTACACCTTTTCCCTTTTAATATAAGACTAGCTTTTCAAAATTAAGAGAAGTTGTAGAAAGTCACCCTACATGGTAGAGCATATGAAGGAAGAAAGGAGTGCATTATGACAAGTAGTTCCTTACCCTTTCGCAATATTTTTCGAGTGAAAAGTATCAGACGCTTTAATCAGCCTGTAATCTTATAAGTTTGTTATATGCATGTTTTCGTATGTAAAAGGTGCCAGTGTATTTTTCTTTTCGTTTTTTCCTATTTTTCTTTTTCATGAACCAACATTCTTCGAATTTGAATATGTGTAGTGGCCGATGGCCTGTCTATATTAAAAGAATGAATTTAAAGTGGTAATTTCTGGCAGAATTTATATTTACAATCAAAACACCCTGCGAACACCTTATAACACGCTAGAAGCGCGTTACAAACACGCTAAAAACATTCTGAGAACGTTACGAGAACGTTAGACACACGCTCGAGAACGTTGGTATACGCTGAAATACGCTATCAACACGTTCTAGACACGTTACTCAAATGTTTAAACTCGCTATGAACACGCGTCGTAAATTGACAAAAAGAATATGTAGGTCTGCGTATGCCGATGTTCTGCGGACTTTGTCGTTTTCTCAAACGCGTTAGGCACACGCTGGCTAAAACATTGAGGTGTGACAGGGCCATAACAAAGAGCAATAACTCAAAAAATATGATGAGTACAGTTATGGTTCTTGTGCACTACAATGGTTGCTCAATAGATGTTGTCACTCAAGCAAGATGGGGGGGGGGGGGGGGGGGAAGATATCTGTTGGGTTTTTTTTATATTACAGATATAAATTATTACAGAACCCCCTTATCCCTATTTCATTTAATCATATTACCAAAGAGACCATATTTGATACATATTTATGTATCAAATTTTTGTTTAATAATGTCTAGGCTTATCTAAAATTTGTCTACCACTTTAGACCAAATAGGAATATTTCAAGTTTGGTATTACCTAGGTTTAAGAGCCTTAAAGCCCCTGTCTGTGTTCGTGAGCATTTACAAAACATAATATTTAGACAATGATCTTAAATGACTATGTATACAACATCTCAAAGATAAGCTGAAATTTGTCATTCCAATATTCAGTAATGCAAGTGATCATGATGCGATAATCTAAATATAGGCCTAACTTGACGAATTTTTTTGACCTGCAATATTTTGGACTCCATTGAATAGAGTGCATTACGCCTCCTAAGCTTAGGTGTATTTCATGTTTACCAAAATCCCATTTACATATTTTACTTTATATGGCAGATTATGACTGTTTCCAGAAAAATAAAATGCTATTTGTTGATTAATATGTATTTTCAATGCAACTCATCTTTCATAAGACTTAATGAAGAATAATTATTGAAAGAATGAACACGAAGTAGTGATGTGTTTTACTCTCAATACAGATGGGGGCTTTAAGGTATTTGATGTGAGACTTAAATGAGTTATTCTGATCAACTTTCCATAATTACTACTTTCTTTGTTAAGACAAGAAAGAACTGATTTGCTTTTTGGTTCCTAATTTAGCTTTTGAATTAGGATGTGATTGTGATGTCTAAAGCTACATTTTGGCTTCAGTTTCAGTAAGAATAAGGCTTGTCAAAATAGGCAACCATAAACCTCAACCAAATTATGTAAAATATGCAGTGGGGTCAAAATCCAAAACACCAGCTAGTATCTTGTAAGTCAATTCATAGTTATATTAGAATGTCTATGTTCAAAAGAAACAAGGGATAAAATTTTAGTCATTTCCAATTGCAAAAATGTTACAGACAACAATTGTTAAGTCATCAAATTTTAATCTATGTCTTGCCAAACAGAAGTGCTTGTGAAACACCAATGCTCCTCTTTCCCCCCCCCCTTCCCAAACTGCCATTCTTTGGATACAGTAGTTTGATACTGTAATCTACAGCATATCAAGGGGTAAAAAATCTTTGTGTCTTGTGAAAACCTGGTTTTAAATGAAGAAATCACTTGTTTCAAAATGCAATTTCTATACCTAAATAATATTTTCCGAAGCTTTATCTTCCCTATAACGTAAAAAAGTGAGATTGTCTGAGAATGGGTTAACATATTTCAGACTACTGTGGTCTGAAACAATAAGATCACAAATTTATTGAGTCAGATAGAAACCAGCCTGTCAAATTGGAACTATTTTCCTCAATTATTTCGGACAAATGCGATCTTTGCTTGGCCTTATGGGAGATTGTATCCATTATTTTCGAGCTGGATGGTCAGAATAAGAGATTTAATTACTGCCTATCTATTCATTGTTAAGCAAATCAGGGATGTTTTGAACACTAAAACATTTAGATACGGGCGTTTTATCACATCTTATTTTTTCTTACAACCAACTTGGGAGATCCTACTCTGAATATGACTATCAAGAAGTGTTTTCGCTGATTTTAAGGCAGTGGACTCGTAATAGTTCCACAGCATTTGGAACTTATGATCTTTCACAATGTTGACCAAGGTTTCCTAATGAAAATCATGAGGAAACCTCGGTTAACACTGTTGAAGATCATGACTTACGAAAAATTGCAAAATTATTTCAGGTCCACTACCTTAACAAGACTTTTTCCTTTATGCGCACTATTCAAGCTATTTACCAAAACTGTTTGGTGAATACGGAGTGACATACAGAGAGCAACTACAGAGAAAACTTTTGTTGCAAAATTAACTAAAACAAGATACTTTTTTAAATGAGATGATGACACCTGCTAAATGCGTATTGTGGCTTTGGCTGGAGCAGCCAACACAGGATTCCTGGTATCTCTTACACTAAGGAGTACTATAGTATACTGTCTAGTTGCTAGCTACCCATAGCAGTCTCTTTAGGGACAAGGTGATAATGAGTATCACATTTGTGTGGGTCTATTTTAGTATTGATCCCAACTTTTTGTAGTAACATGCAATATCCATTATCAAATTTCAGATGTTGTCAAGTCAATTGGGAAATATTAATTACTTCTCTTAATGACATGCCCTTTCATTCACAATGTAGGTTGACAAAGTTTTTTTATTGGCTGAGCTCAGCTGGGTTTGCTTTAACTTGAGAATTGAGACTGGTCTAATTATAAGACTGTTCTTGGTCAGTTTTTTTAAAGTTTGCTGTTTAGGAGCAATTCTTTTTTATTACATACCAGGGGTGTGGAATTCCCATGCCTGACTTGTCCAACGTGAGCTATTTCACTTGTGGATGGGACTATTTCTCTAGGCCACTTGTCAGTGAACAAGTAAATACCAGAGCAAATCTTGGAAAAGTGCAAAAAAGATATAGGAGAAATCATTCTTATGATTGTATCAAAGGGCAGAAAACATTTTTATTGAAGTTATTGGGTTACAGCATTTTCTTCAGAAAAAAATAATGTTTTCTCAATATTTATTGATCCATTTTTTGTGGACAAATTCATTTTGATCCTTGAAAAGAAGGAAATGGACTTTATCTTGTCCTTGGACAAGTGGAGAAAATATGTATTTCCAAACCCCTGCATGCTAGGACCAACTTACTCATTTTTGACTTGCAGATATTTAATATTTGGGACATATAAACTGGTTTTGCATATGTTTTTTCCCAAAGAAAATAGAAAGCAGGCAAAGTAAGCTAAGATCAGCTTACATGTCTGTGCAAGCTGATCTTAGTCTTTACTGTCTACCAAAGCTTTGTATACAGCAAGGATATGGCCTCAACAGCATGAGAACGGTTGGTTTAAATCTATTTATTTTACATCGATTGGGAAACAAGTTCTTAATTACAACTCAGATTGATCCCTCTAGACTCTGCTTCCATGAAAATTCACCAGTACTAGCCGAATGTGTGGGCAAATGAAAGAACCAAGATCAATAGCCGCCCCCGGGAATCGAACTCAGGACCTTTAGGTCTAGAGGCGAGCGACACTCTACCTCTAGACCACGGACACCACATGACGAGGGTTTAACATTTTTAGCATTGATTATTATGGCTTGATATACAATACTGTTTGACAAAATAAAATAAATCTGAAAGTGATTAATATCCTCTATTGCATCTAATTATCACTGAAAAAAACATTTGTCAATGGTACAAAGCCTTTTATACTGGTTGAACTAGGTGAAATAAGATGTGTTCTTTGAAACACTAATGACTCTTGTATCAGCAGATTTATCAAAAGTAAGAACTTGATAGATTACTATAATACCAACACTTGACCATCAACACAATATAAGTTGGCATTGTATCTTAAATAGGCTAAAGAATGAATTATCAATTTTAATCTTTTTTTAATTCAGTTTTGCTAAATGTCTTCCTTAATAATCTTGACCTTGTCACATGACCTTGACCTTGGTATAAGCTAAGGTGCATCATTGAGATATATCATTATGCCAATGTGAGCATTGCATCTTTCACAGCTAGGCTAAAAGAAATTGGCAATGTAAAGTCTCTGATTAAGGTTTTTTTTCAAATCAGTAGGTATTATGGACAACAGTGCAATAATAACTAATCTTAAAATATAGAGGCATACATAACCAATTTTAGGTATTACACAAAAGACAAAAGAATACTTTTGTCCCCTCATTTTTTACGAATTCATTAGGAAATCACTGACATCAATTCAGCGAAACCTGATACAATTTATATCTGTGGACTTACTCTAAATTCCACCAAACCTGTTACCATGACAACTGATTTGATGTTGACAAGACCAGATTAATTAGGGATTATTCTTGTCCGAAAGTTGAGAAATATGATTGGAATGACGCTGATGTATTCATTGGCTCATTAGAGACAGGGAATTCTGAGACTGTGGATAGACGGGTTAGTGCAAAATTACTACAAGTACAGGGTTTAAAGGGACCCAGGTTTTGCAAGTATGAGACCCTCATGTGACCATCAAAACCATCTGATGTGAATCCTAAAGACCATCTCGGGATCAGCTTTGGATAAGAATCGAAGACTGTATATAACAGTCTTCAATTCTTTCCGGAAGTTGATTTTCTAGGATTAAAACCCTGGTTAATCATTCAAATACAATGTTGTTGGTACTCTTTGGAACCACCTCATCAAGCTGATTCTAATGAATAACCACAAATTCAACACAAGATTTATGCTTTTGGGTTTGTATGGGGTTACAGCTTCTTTCAACAATCACAGTTATATCATAGCTGTTGGAGCACCTACCCATTGTTTCCAGTTGTATCACACACAAGAACAATCACACTATTTCATCTGGGCCACCACATAGGGTTTGGGTGAGCAATAAAGGATTGTTATCAGTCCCTTTAATCTACAGCCACGGTTTTAGCCTGACTTCAGCCGCAATTTATATCTGTGGACTTACTCTAAATTCCACCAAACCTGTTACCATGACAACTGATTTGATGTTGACAAGACCAGATTAATTAGGGATTATTCTTGTCCGAAAGTTGAGAAATATGATTGGAATGACGCTGATGTATTCATTGGCTCATTAGAGGCAGGGAATTCAGAGACTGTGGATAGACGGGTTAGTGCAAAATTAATACAAGTACAGGGTTTTAAGGTACACAGGTTTTGCGGGTCTGAGACCCTCATATAAGTAGCCAGGACCCTCAAAACAAACCTGACGTGAATTCTAAAGACCCTCTTGTGATCAGCTTCAGATAAAAATTGAAGACTAAATAAAACAGTCTTCAATTCTTTCCAAAATAAGCAATATATATCCAATTCTTTCTTTATCTTTAACCAGGGAATATTCAGACTATCAAAAACTTCATCCCCTAAAACCCTGTTTAGCCCTTATCAAGGATCCCATTCTCATACTTTAGATACAAATATATGACAGTATCTTTATAGCATCCATACAAATTCTCATTGTGAAGCTCTATGATATTGTCGATTGGCGCCAAAAATATCATACCTATTAGAAGATTCAAGATAAAATCACACTGTGACACGTTTCTAAAATCATGACTTTTCAACCAAACCCTAGATTGCCTCAAGCTCATAATAAATATATTGGTACTTGTGCAAAAGTTGCATCTTTTTAAATTTTGATGCTAATTTGAGATTAACAAGATTTGATGATCATGATAATTGTAATCCAATAAAATGAAGAGTTTTGATTAGTTTAAATCACATCACATGTAGAAATCCATTGCACTTTATTTCTGTATAAACTACAAATGGTCTTTTGGTAAACCCTCGACCTCAAATCTGCAAGTCCTGTGTTGTAGGAACTCGAATTAACCTAGTTACCAATCATCAACGCGACATTTCTTTTGATCTATTATAAATTAAGATAGTTTTGAAAGAATTTACAATTACAAGCATGCATTTCTGATTCTGAGCCATCCTATACTTGAACTAGAAAGCCATGAATGTCTTGAGTCGCTCCACAGGCTTGAAATTCTTGTAAAAGCAAATTAAAGATTTGACTAGAATTTTAAATATTTTGGGTTCTACTGATGTTGAAAATTATTTTCAAAGTTTCCACTATATAACATATGGAGAAATAACCTCCCCCCATAGGACACATATTTTTCATCCAATCAAAATAATTTTTGGCTGCATGATAATGGGTCACCTAAAGATCATACCAAAAATGTTTGATTGATATCCAACAATTAGATTGTGAGAAAATGTTTTTCAAAGTTTCCACTATATAACATAAAGAGAAATGACCTCCCCCCATAGGACACATATTTTTTATCCAATCAAAATAATTTTTGGCTGCATGATAATGAGTCACCAAAGATCATACCAGTGAAATTTGGTTGATATCCATCAATTACATTCTGAGAAAATGATTTTCAAAGTTTCCACTATATAACATAATATAGAGAAATGACCTCCGCTCATTAAATGCATATTTTCCATCCAATCACAATTATTTTTTGTAGATTGATAAAGGGTCACTCATGGACCATTCCAGTGAAATTAGGTTGATATCCAACAATTACATTCTGAACAAATGATTTTTAAAGTTTTCACTATATAACATATAGAGAAATGACCTCCGCCCATAAAAAGCATATTTTTCATCCGATTACAATAACTTTTGGTAAACTGATAAAGGGTCACTCAAGGATCATTCCAGTGAAATTTGGTTGATATCCATCAATTACATTCTGAGGAAATGATTTTCAAAATTTCCACTATATAACATAATATAGAGAAAAGACCTCCCGTATGAAAAAAACAGGCGTAATTATCACAATATTACGGCTGGATTACGGTTCAAAACCAGCTGGTTTTGGTTTATATGTATATAGTATTTACGCACGTAGAATGACATGTTAAACTGGCGTAAAATTGGGACGAAGTATGCAAATGAGCTGGTTAAAATTACGTCTCCCAGTGGGACACGTAAACTAGAAAGCCATGAATGGCTTGAGTCGCTCCACAGGCTTGAAATTCTTGTAAAAGCAAATATATGTTTTGACTAGATTTGTAGATATTAAGGGTTCTACTGATGTTGAAAAAGATTTTCAAAGTTTCTACTATATAATAGATAGAGAAATGACCTCTGCTATTAAAAGACATATTTTTCATCAAATCAAAATAATTTTTAGATGCATGATAACAGGTCACCCAAAGATCATGCCAAAAATATTTGATTGATATTCATGAGTTACATTCTGAGAAAATGTTTTCCATAGTTTCCACTATTTAACATATTGAGAATTGACCTCCACCCATAAAATGTATATTTTTCATCCAATCAAAATAATTTTTGGTAAACTGATAAAGGGTCACTCAAGGATCATTCCAGTGAAATTTGGTTGATATCCATCAGTTAAATTCTGAGAAAATGATTTTCAAATTTTCCACTATATAACAGATAGAGAAATGACCTATGCCCATAAAATGCATATTTTTCATCCAATCAAAATAATTCTTGGTACACTGATAAAGGGTCACTCAGGGATCATTCCAGTGAAATTTGGTTGATATCCATCAGTTACATTCTGAGAAAATGATTCTCAAAGTTTCCACTATATAACATATAGAGAAATGACCTCCGCCCATGAAATGCATATTTTTCATCCAATCACAATGATTTTTTGTAGACTAATAAAGGGTCACTCAAGGATCATTCCAGTGAAATTTGGTTGATATCCATCAGTCATATTCTGAGAAAATGATTTTCAAAGTTTCCACTATATAACATATAGAGAAATGACCTCCGCCCATAAAATGCATATTTTCCATCCGATCACAATGATTTTTTGTAGACTGATAAAGGGTCACCCAAGGATCATTCATGTAAAATTTAATTGGTATCCATTGATTAGAATCTGAGAAAACTCACTTTTTACCATATTTGGAAATTAGCCACGCCCATTAAATCCATGTTTTTCATTGGATCAAAATTTCTTGAACAACTTTGAAAGAGGGTCACCCAAGGATCATTCCTGTGAAGTTTGGTTGAAATCCATCCTGTAGTTTCTGAGGAGAAGATTTTTAAAGAAAAGTTTACGACCGGACGCACGCACGGACGGACGGACGGACGCACGACGGACACAACGCCATGACAATAGCCCCAGTGGCTTTCAGCCAGTGGAGCTAAAAACCCAATTGATTCAGGAGGCGTAATATTTTCAGTTTACGTGCGTAATATTTTCAGTTTACGTGCGTAAATCTGTACGCCCGTGAAATGACATGTTAAACTGGCGTAAAATTGGGACGTAGTATGCAAATGAGCTGGTTTAAATTACGTCTCGGTGTAGGACACGTAACAAAAACCAGTTGAATTGTGAGGCGTAAAAGTTACAGTTTACATGCGGTTTGAATTTTAGTTTTTTGAAAAAAACGAACAAACTTAAATTTATATCTATGACATTTTGAAAATATTTCCATGATGAATATCAAATGACAATCTTCTTGATCCCGGACACTAATTCATCACAATAGCTAACCATGAGCAGTTTATGTTCAGGCGAGCTGAGAACATCAACAGCAATATGATCCGGCTTGTACTTTTGTTACTAAGTACATATTTCTACTAAATACCTTTAAAAAAAGATATATCCAATAAAATTGGTCTCTACTTCTCCACAAAACCTCATCTTATCACAGTCTTTTAAAAGAGATATTTGTAAAACATTATGCTCCCCAAAAAGCAAGTCAATGGCCTATTCTTTGTCAATCAACAAAGGACTATTACTCACAAAATATGAGAAGAGTTATATGGTTCTTGTGCACTGCAGTTATCCTCAATGAGATCTATCCACTTGTGAAGTTTCATGATTCTAGCTTGCATACTTTTTTGAGATATGCTACTGACAAAAAACAGTCAAAAGACAGACCTACCAACTGATGGTTGGACTGACTGACAAGAGCAAAGCAATATACCCACTCTTCTTCCAAAGGAGGCATTATAAAATGGTCCTTAGCAGATTTTCAAAGTTTTAGATAATTCCAATTTAAAACAGGTTGTGGCTGACAAATAAAAGATTATCAGCAACATGTGTTTGCCAAAGACAACAATTGTATGAAGTTTCATGGTTCTATAGCAATTGGTCTAGAGAAAGAGTCACGAAATGTCTACAGACAAATGATAAGCTGGATAGACAAGATGAAACCAATAATCCCCCTATAATTACATACTATCTAGATGATTATCCCAAAACAACTGACTTCAATCCAGAAAAATGTTTGACTTTGAGATGTGACCTTGAAATTGGAGCTATCAGAACATGGGTTTTTTTTTTCAAAAAGCACATCTACTCATAACTGAGAACATATGAGCTATTTTGAAATCCATTCATTGATGTAGAAGTTTTTGTCTTGACAAAATCTGATGGATGGATGGATGGATTAATGGATGAAAAGACACTGTAAGGCACATACGGGCTTTTATACTAGTGGACAAGTACAATTTTCAAGGCTACTTGTCCATGGACTTGTGAATACATGGGCAAATCTTTGAATGTTACTCAATAGATCTAAGTGATAAATTATACTAAGATTTATATAAAAGGATTGAAAAATGTATTTTTAATGAAGAAAATGCTGGTTCCACATTTTTATCACTTAAAGCAATATTTTCTCAAAAATGTATGAATTTACTCTTTTGTGAACATGTTCTTTTTGATCATGGACAAGTAGAAAGTCATCTTTGACTTGTCTGTGATCAAGTGAAGAAAACCTTTATTTTCATTCTCCTGCAAAAAACTATTTGTTTGTTTGAATGTGGTTAAATGCCACATTAAAGAATGTTTTCATATTGCAATGACCGCAGCACCTAACAATGGAATTCCCAGGATTTCTCGTTGAATTAATACCATCATATCCTTTGAAAACTTTGTATACTATTTGCTCAAAAACCTGTAGGACTTTAGTTTTATGGATATGATATTCAAATATTGTTTGAAATGAAAACTTTGAAATGAAAATTAAGTTTTTCCTGAGAAGGTATTTATTAAAATTGTTTGACTTCAATCGAACTTTAAATGAATACGTTTTATTTTAAAACATTCATCATTTAAATCTATATATTTATTACATATTAGATTGAAAGGTATTTCATTGCAAGTTCAAATACCAAAAGATCTATCCCTCAGATATCTGGGTATTTTCTAACTTCCTACAGTATATGTGCCACGCGAGAGAGGAAGGTGAAGTTACAAACTGTTAAAACCAGCCAAATACATTTCAAACTTAAAACAGCTTATGAAATAATATTACAAGGTTGTTTTCTGCGCAGGAAGAGCTGCTAAAGAAGCTGGTTCCATATAGCATATGTGTACTTTTACTGATGACTTCTTGTTTAAGTGGTTGGTATTTAGATTTCAAATGTCTAAGTTGAAACACAAAGCAGAGATAAAAATTTTTCCTCTTCTGTTGTACTCTTCCACTTTCTGCATCATATAGCTTTTATCCCTGAAATAAAATGTAAAAAGATTTTTCTTAAAATTTAGAAACTAATTTAAATAAGAACTTTCTGACATTGCAGAATTTATTTGGAAAAGAAAATAGAAAAAAAAAATAGTTTGCCCCATGTTATGCTCAATCTAAAATATTGCTGCTCTGACAGAAGGTAAAGATAAAGATCAGCCTGCACATTTGTGCATTTTAATCCTAGTCCTGACCTCTTGATTTTCCTTTTAAAACAATATTTTCAAAACGAAACTAATAATGACTCACAATAGGTGTATTCAGGATTTCGAATTCAAATCAATATTCTATGGTTTTTAGCTTCACTGGCCAAAGGCCAATGGGGCTATTGTCATTGTGTTGTGTCCATCATGCGTCCATCCATCCATGCATCTGGTCATGAACTTTTTCTTTAAAAATCTTCTCCTCAGAAACCACTGGATGAATTTCAACCAAACTTCACAGGGATGATCCTTGGGTGACCCTCTTTCAAAGTTATTCAAAAGTTGCTCAAGGAATTTGATCCAATGAAACATGGATTTAATGGCAGGGTTCCCCAAAACCCTCAAATAGGGGTTTCCCCCCCCCCCCCATTTGAATCTTGTACCCCTAATTTTGCAAACTTGTAGCCTTCAGGCTTCTTTGTTTCATGTAAAGGGGGTACAAGTATGCTGTAAAATGACTGTTTTAACCCCTTAATTTAAAAGTCAGTGGGAACCCTGAATGGGCGTGGCCAATTTCAAAATATGGTAAAAAGTGAGTTTTCTTAGATCCTAATTGATGGATACCAATTAAATTTTACATGAAAGATTCTTGAGTGACCCTTTATCAGTCTACCAAAAATCATCCTGATCGGATGAAATATGAGTATTTTATGGGCGAAGGTCATTTCTCTATAATGTTCATTTAGTGGAAAAATTGAAAATCTTTTTCCTCAAAATGTGACTGATATCAATCAAACTTCATTGGTATAATGATCCTTGGGTGACCAATGATCATGCAGCCAAAAATTATTGTGATTAGATGAAAAATATGTCTAAAATGGGCAGAGGTCAATTTTCTATATGTAAAAAAGTGGAAACTTTGAAAATCATTTTCAACATCTGTAGAACCCAAAATATCTAAAATTCTAGTCAAAACTTTGATTTGCTATTACAAGAATTTCAAGCCTGTGGAGGGACCCATGCCATTCATGGCTTTCTAGTTATTTTGCATATTATATATGGTTCTAAAATATATCACACATTGTAAATTTGTTAAAGTGTATGGAGCAAAACTTTCTCAAATAAGCTTAAGCAAAGACGAAAATGACAAAAGTCATGTGGGACATGGCCATGCCACGCCAAGAAAGCTCGATAGTAAACCTAAGCCTAATGATAAAATATCAAAGGGCAATAACTGGTAAATTGTGCAAGCAAGAGTTATAGTGCATTGCATTCCTCATCAATAAGAACTATCCACCTATGAAGCTTCAAGTTGATAGCTATTTTACTTAGAGATATTCCCCCAACAAAGAGTAAGAGTTTAGAAATAACAAAGGGCAATGACTCCAAAATTATGCAAGCAAGAGTTGTAGTTCTTGTGCACTACACTTCTCCTCCACATTTATCCACCTTTAAAGTTTCAAGTTGATAGCTATTAAATTTTAGGAGATATGCTCTGGACAAGTTTAGTGACGGAATGATGATATGATGGATGGAGAGTCAGACCATTACTATATCCCTTTCGCCCAAAAACAGTGGGGATAAAAAGTTTAAAAAAAAGTTAAAAGACCAAGGGGCAATAACTATATAAATTGGGCAGCAAAGTTATTTTTATATACTGCATTTATCCTAGTCAATTTGTGTAAGTGCAAGGTGTTAAAAGTTGAACGCTTTCCTAGTAAAGAAGTAATAGCTGTTTAAAAAAAACATGGGACAGACGGATGGATGAACAGATTGACATGGTGACACAAGGATAGCCCCTTAACTTTGTTAGTGGGGGTAAAATAAAGCAAGATTTGTGTCTCTTAAAAATTGTGCACTATGCATCTCCTCAATAAGATCATTTCAACTATGAAGTTTCAAGAAAATAGCATTTATACCCCAGGAGATAAAATGAAATGAAAAGAAGAGTGATTTAATCTGACAAAATAGTGAGTTTACCATTATGATAATATTACCGGCATGAAAAATTATATTTTAATGCAATACTCCATCAAGAAATTTTGAGTATCTACTGGAAAGCGTTTAACTTCAATACACTTGTATCTACCTTCAACAACATTTGTTCCAAATCCAACGACATTTGTTCCAGATCCAACTCAATGGGGTTTTTTTCCAAGGCTACAGTTGTTATCTTCTTCACTCATGTTTCTCTCAACACACCAAAATATTCAGCAGTTTCACCACAAGGTTTATTTATCCCTGTACTACGTTTTGAGTTGTACCTGCAATACAAAAAAAACCCTGAAAACGTGCAGGTAAATTACAGCATGCACATACTTACAATTTCAATTACAATTATTCTTAAGCCATTTGAAAGAATTCTTTTAGAGCTCAAAGGTCAAAGTTCAAGGTCTAATGATAAAAGAACAGTTGTTAGTGTGACTAACAAAGAGTCTACCCATTCATATTTAAATCTATCTTTAAGAGTCATGTCGGGTATGGCCATCCCCACTGTTAAAGCTTGATAAACTAGACTGTCAACTAATACCCCAAAACAAGTGCTTGTCAATAATGCAAAGCCATTTTCCTTCAAAAAGCCATACCTCTGTCAAAAGTCAATGGACCATAACAAAAATATCACTTGCACATCTCTGATACTGATCACATCTGTAAAGTTTAGTGGAAATCTGCCCATTAGTTGCTAAGAAATTGAATGGACAAACTAGATGATGCTACATACAAATATGAAAGCTGTCTGCCTTCTGGTTTCAGAGAAGAAGATTTTTGAAGATTTTCCTTTTTTTACCCTTCGTGCACAGAAGAGCTAAAAGGGATGCGCATGGACAACCTAAATGTGACCCCTCAGGGATTTTTGCTCTTTGATTCTATGTACAAGAGGACCAAGATGGTCCTAGATCGCTCACCTGAGTTTCTTTGAGCCCTGGGACATCACATTAACTAGATAGGCAGATGTCAAAAAGAAGAAATTGCCTAAGATCAATACCATGGAACGTTTTCAGCGATTAGCAAGACAGATATGCCTGTTTGCTTTTTGATTCTATGTAAAAAGGGATGCACCCAGCTGGACCCCAAATGAGGCCCCAGGGTCTTGATATGACCAAACTTGGAAGAGGTCCATAAGATGATGCTACATACTAAATATGAAAGCTGTTTGCCTACTGGTTTCATAGAAGATGATATTTGAAGGTTTTCATATTTTCACCCTTTGTGCTCAGATGAGCTGAAAGGGATGCCCCCGGGTGGAGCCCAAATATGACAAAAGGGTCTTGATATGAACAAACTTGGTAGGGGCCTACTAGATGATGCTACATACCGAAAATGAAAGCAGTGTGCCCTCTGGTTTCGATTAAAGAAGATTTTAAAAAAAATTCGCTCTTTGATTCTATGTAAAAAGGGTTGCGCCCGGGTGGAGCCCAAATATGATCCTAGGGTCTTGATATGAACAAACTTGGTAGAGGTCTACTAGATGATGCTACATACCAAATATGAAAGCTGTCTGCCTTCTGGTTTCATAGAAGAAGATTTTTGAAGATTTTCATTTTTTTACCCTTCATGCTCAAAAGAGATAAAGGGATGCACCAGTGCAAAGCCTAAATATGACCCAAGGGTCTTGATATGAACAAACTTGGTAGAGGCCCACTAGGTGATGCTACATACCAAACATGAAAGCTGTCTGCCATCTGGTTTCAGAGAAGAAGATTTTTAAAGATTTTCGCTCTTTGATTCTATGTAAAAAGGGTTGGGCCCGGGCAAAGCCCAAATATGACCCCAAGGTCTTGATATGAACAAACTTGGTAGAGGTCCACTAGATGATGCTACATACCAAATATGAAAGCTGTCTGCCATCTAGTTTCAGAGAAGAAGATTTTTAAAGATTTTCATATTTTCACCCTTTTTGTTAAGGGTAAAGGAAAAGTTAAGGGTGGATTTCATTCATTTGAACAACTTTGGTAGAGCTTGACCCAAGGAACATCCCTGCCAAGTTTCAACAAGATTGGCCCACTGGTTTAGGAGGCGAAGATGTTTAAAGAAATTGTGGACGACGCACGACGGACGACGGACATTCTATGATCACAATAGCTCACCTTGAGCACTTTGTGCTCAGGTGAGCTAAACAAGAGGGCCATAGTGGCCCTTAATCGCTCACCTGAATTAACAATCTTAAAATGTTTTTCTAAGATTTGACCCCGTGACCTAGTTTTTGACTCCACTTGACCCAATTCCAAACTTGTCCGAGATTTCATCAAGATAATCATTCTGACCAATTTTCAGGTTGATTGGGCAAAGAATATGGCCTCTAGAGTGTCCACAAGGTTTTTCTAAGATTTGACCCCGTGACCTAGTTTTTGACCCTACCTGACCCAATTTCAAACTTGTCCGAGATATCATCAAGATAATCATTCTGACCAATTTTCAGGTTGATTGGGCTAAAAATATGGCCTCTAGAGTGTCCACAAGGTAAATGTTGACGACGGACGACGCACGACGGACGACTGACATCAAGTAACCCCAAAAGCTCACCTTGAGCACTTCGTGCTCAGGTGAGCTAAAAAGGGTTTGGCCCGGGTGGAGCCCAAATATGATCCTAGGGTCTTGATATGAACAAACTTGGTAGAGGCCCACTAGATGATGCTACATACCAAATATGAAAGCTGTCTGCCTTCTGGTTTCAGAGAAGAAGATTATTAAAGATTTTCGCTCTTTGATTTTTGTAAAAAGGGTTGTGCACGAGCAAAGCCCAAATATGACACAAGGGTCTAATTCTTTATATGAACAAACTTGGTAGAGGTCCACTAGATTATGCTACATACCAAATATGATAGCTGTCTGACTTCTGGTTTCAGAGAAGAAGATTTTTGAAAATTTTCATATTTTCACCCTTTTTGTTACGGGTAAAGGGAAAGTTAAGGGTGGATTTCATTTATTTGAACAACTTTGGTAGAGCTTGACCCTAGGATCATCCCAGTCAAGTTTCATCAAGATTGGTCCTCTGGTCAAGGAGAAGTTGTTTAAAGAAATTATGGACGACGGACGCCCCACAACTGACGACGGACATTGTACGATCACAATAGCTCACCTTGAGCACTCAAGTGAGCTAAAAAAGGAACAGATGGATGGATGGACCAAATGAAGAATTAGGGTCCTTATACACTGCACTTCTTTTTTCCTCTATAAGATCTACCGACCTGTCAAATTTCAAGTAGATGGCATTTGTACTTTAGGAATTATGCCAAGACAAAAGTCTTTAAAATAACAAAGGGCAATAACTAAAAATACTAGAGGGCCATTGGCCCTGGGTCGCTCACCTGAGAAAAAAGCTTCACTACCTAGGTATGTCCCTGCAACCACAGAAAAAGAGATTTTCACTTATTCAATCAGATAACATTTGAAATAATCCTTCCCCCCCCCCCCCCTCTGCTCCTCCCCTGATCATTATTTATTTACACTTTTTTTTTAAAAAAGGTCTGTGATCAGCTAAACTATGCTAGATAAACAGGCTGAGTCTGAGACTTTTAAAGTTTTCTTTAATGAGTTGATCAATCCATGTCAAATATAAAGGCTGTAGGGATTCAAAATTCTCAACAAAGCACCCCCCCTCCCCCAAGATGCTCTGCACCTGGTGAATCTACAGTCATGATTTCAGCTAATTCAATTAATGTCCATATGCTGATCATCCATACCAATTTTCAAGTCTGTAGGACTCCTGGTTCATTAGAAGAAGTTTAAAGATTTCAAAAATGATCCAAAGTACTACCCCCTCCCCAAGACACTCAGCACCTGGTGACCCTACAGTCATGATTTTAGCTATTTTTATAAATGTCAATATATTGATCATCCATGACAATTTTCCAGTCTGTAGGGTTCCTGATCCAGGAGAAGAATAAGGTAAAAGATTTCAAAATTGATCAAAAGTACTACCCCCTCCCCCCTAATGCTCCGCATCTGGTGGCCCTACATTCATGATTTTAGCTTTTTATTTTAGATCCATATGCTTATCATCCATGCCAATATTGAAGTCTGTAGGGCTCCTGGTTCATTAGAAGATGAAGGTTAAAGTTACAAAATTTTCACAAAAGTACTACCCCCTCCCCCCTGGTGCTCCGCACCTGGTGGCATTACAGTCATGATTTTAGCTATTTTTATTAAGGTCTATGAGCTGATCCTCCATGCCAATTTTCAAGTCTGAAGGGCTTGTGGTGCAGAAGAAGAAGGTTAAAGATGACAAAATTTTCAAAAGGCACTACCCTCTCCCCCCTAGTGCTCCGCACCTGGTGAATCTACAGTCATGATTTTATATATTTTTATAAAGGTCCATATGCTGATCATCCTTGCCAATATTCAAATCTGTCGGGCTCCTGGTTCAGAAGAAGAAGGTTAAAGATTCCAAAATTTTCACAAAAGTACTACCCCCCCCCCCCCTGGTGCTCCGCATCTGGTGAATCTACAATAATGATTTTAGCTATTCTTATTTAGGTCCATATGCTGATCACCCATGCCAATATTCAAATCTGTCGGGCTCCTGGTTCAGAAGAAGAAGAAGGTTAAAGATTCCAAAATTTACACAAAGTACTACCCCTCCCCCCTGGTGCTCCGCACCTGGTGGCCCAACAGATATGATTTTAGCTTTTTTTATTAAGGTCTATGAGCTGATCATCCATGTCAAATTTCAAGGCTGTAGGGCTGCTTGTTCAGAAGAAGAAGATTCTTAAATTTTTAACTTTGGTTGCCTTAGCAACCAGAGTTTTTCACCGATTTCAATTCTTTTAGCAATTCTTAAAGGGGATCACCTAAGGAACATTTCTGCCAAGTTTGGTTAAAATTGGCCTAGTAGTTTAGGAGGAGATGTCATTTAAAGAAATTGTTGACGGACGACGCACAGACGCCAGACAAAAGATGATCACAATAGCTCACATGAGCACGTTGTGCTCAGGTGAGCTAAAAAAGCTAGGAAAAGTTGAGTCTTGTGAACTGCACTTCTCCTAAATGAGATCCATCAATCTATGAAGTTTCAAGATGATAGCTATCAGTGATTCAGATTGGAAACAATTGACTTCTAAAGGCCAAATAGCCTAAAACTAATTTTTTAGGCCATTTTGTCCTAGACTAAGAAAAACTTTAGGCCACAATACCTTTACCAAAAATCAAACATACAGTCAGGAAATTTGGCAAGGTTTTAGTAAATACTAATAAGTATCATGAATTCTTTGGCCTCTGTCATACTACAAGGTAGAGTTACAAACTTGCAAAATAGGAGTGCAATATTAAAATCAAATTGAGATATAGCTCTGGCATTGAATATGTTTTTTGCTTGTCTCGATCAGCAAATTGTAGTTGACTGTTATCAATCCAAGACACCGTAATTGGGTCTTTACATAAAAGGGTAGAATGTCTTTCCTATAATAAAATTCATGTTGGTTGTCATTTTTGTCAATTATTCATATTGAAAGAGATAAAACCATTCTTCACAAAAATGATGATAAAACTATAAGACATAGTGATGTTTAAAAAGAGATTATAAAATTTCACTGAACATCCAGAAGGTGAGATAAAATTAACAACTATGAGAATTCCATGTTTCTTAATATAGAATCAAACAGTTGACTGGTTATTCACCGTTTGATTTAAAACATGCGGCTTTTGGTATGGAATATACTAGAACCAGGCATCACTGAGATAACTTTCTCCGAGCAGAGAAGAATGAGTTTTTATTTATTCATAGATGGAAATTTCCATTTTTGTCTGATTTCTTTCAAGTTTTGTAGGCCTTTTTGTCCGTTACCATATTTTCCCTCGGTCCTAATGGCCCAGTTAAACACTTTTTCTCAGTCATTAAAACTTTTGTTCGGCAAATGGCCAATGGCCAACACCAATCTGAATCCCTGAGCTATACTACTTAAGGATGAGTTTAGTGACAGAAGGTTGAATGGAGACTATTACTTTATTCACTTTGCCAAAACGGGGAGGGGATAATTAATTTACCTCAAAGTTTCTAGCAATTTGTTCTTTTTCACAATACTCACCCCAATTAGGAAAAGGGGACTCTTTGACTTCATAAGTTGAAAGTCTGATTGATTCCTCATGTCCTATCTTCTTCATCTGTATGTGCTGCTCTTTTCCACTTGTCAGAGTTCAACACCAACTTCTGAAGTGGACATGTAGTACAATGAATGAACAAAGTGTCATCTTATTCTACTTACAAATTACTCGAACACATCTGTTTTCACAGTGACAATCTTTTATATATCAGTAATGCTGTTACATGCAGGCCTGGTTACATGTCTGACATTTTTCTGAAATAATTTTTTTGTGTGTTTATTCAAAATAATGAAATATCAAGTATAAATTACTGAATTTTATTGAATATTATCTATTATTATTGATACTAACAAGAGAAAATCTGTTGTGAATTTTCAGGGATCATTTTTGAATGAGATCTGTGCAAATTCTCTCATTTTTCTGCCAGAAATCTCATTCAAGTTTGATAATTGAAGGAAAAATCTAACAGCAAAATGAATTTCAAACAAAGGATTTGGTTCAAATTGCCATTGAAAACTCAGTATTTTTCATAAGTTCTGACTGAATGAGATTTTTTGCACATGAACTTCTGAGTCAGAATTATCCCTGATTTTACTCAGTTTTGAGAGACTCAATGAAAGCTCCCCAATCAGCAGAAATCTAAATATATTTTCTAATAAAACTATCAAAAGGAGAGATTGTCACTTCTCCTGTAAAACGATAATTTGTCACATTTGATGTCATTTTTGTCAAATTTAATTGAAGAAAGATATTACGTTTTTTAAAAAAAAATGAAAACAAATCTATATTCTATTTTGTAATTCATGCATTGTTTGTCAATTCTATTTCAATTTAATGTATAAATCTTTAATCCTGATGGGTGTAATTACATTTCTTTGGTTTAGTGAATTTATCTTTCTTTGTTTATAATTATCCAAAAGTGGCTTGTCCGGGTACTATTACACTTAACCTGTCAGCTACGAATTATTTAAGTAATGTATTATGTTCAGAAAATAATGAGGAGATTTCGGAAATATTATGGAGGTAATTATTTATATCAGAGGGAAGAAGACAGCCTACACTTTCTTTTCTAATCAATTTTATTAAGAAAATTCTATTACAACAATAGTGCAGATAAATGTTTTCCTGTCACAAAATCACTACCAATGACCAGTAAAATACTGACAACTCATAAATACCTTCATATGATCTGCATTTTAAACTCCCTTTTAAATGTTTATAAAGATTGTGATGTTTTAAAAATGTTTATTTTATTTCGTGGGACATCCAAAGGGCAAGATATATTTTTGGGAATTCCATGTAATCTAAAAATAGATTCAGTTGACTGTTTGTTCCACGAGAATTCCGGACCGCCATTTTGATAATCATTCCAAGCAGAGCAATTCATTTTGAAATACGATATAATGACATTGATTGTGGATTTCATCATTGCTGGAAAGACAAGTAAAGAATGTTCATTTAATCAAATTTATTTAGAATCTATTCTTATAATTTCGTGTTTGAATAAGAATTAAATCTGTGGCCAAATATTGCACAAATCGGCGAAATAGCAAGGTCAAGTTGTGAACGGAAGTTGTTTATTTTCACCTGAAAAACTTACGTGTTTCTTTACATTCCGGGTAGTAACTCGTCTCCGGTTGGATTATAGTAAATACAGCATATCAATAGAATAACGTAGCCTACTCTTACGGATTTTTTTTTAATTTAGAAAGACACAAAATCAGCCTACAATCTGACCTCCGTTGTTTGCATCATGGCGCGTGATAAATTCAGACGCGTAACACTTTCATTGGTTCTTATCGATCACATGACTTAATGTAGATTAGAAATTATAGACTGGAAATTTCTGTTTACTCCACGAAATAAGAAAAATATTGCCATCTTAATTTGCGATTTAACAAAATAATACTAATAGACAAACTTAAAATGAAAATGGTTAATTGCATGATAAAAAGTTTGTGTCAAATTACATAAGATCATTTATTTTTCTGTAATATCTTTTAAAAGATTCTTTTGACTTAGACATTCTCTCACCCACTATCTGATTTATTAATAGAGTTATGAAATATATCTATGCTGAAGTAATAGATATTGTGGTTTTAGCATGACGAAATTCCTTGCATAAATAAAAAAAAAACATACTTGTTGTGTAAAAAATATTTATGGTGTTAATGTGTTTTTGGTTATTATTTATTTTTATCTTTATCTTTTTTTAATTGACATTTTCAAGCATTTTGAGAATGATAAAGCTTCATAAAAGGGAAGAAATGATGCATTTCTTTTAACATGTTTACAACTTTAAACTTAGGAACACTATGAAAAGAATCTATAGACAGGAAGGGCATTCCCCAAGGACATATACCAGGCTCCAATTTGTTTAATATAATAAATGACTTTTGTTTTTGCTCTGATATAAATGAAAAAATATTTAGAAATTGGGGTTTTTTTGGCTTTATAATAACCAAATAAAGATTCAAGAGACTTTTATCATTGTTCTAACTCATTCCAGATGCTATCATGCACATGGGTGATGGACTGAAAAAGTACAAAAATAAAGTTCTGTGTGTATCAATTATCCACCTTCTTTCATTCTAGAATTACAAGATATCTCTTATTTTGATGCAGATATATTTTTTTCAATGTTCCCACATACTGCTAGATTCTATTGAGTATTCTGTTGTTAAAAAATCTTAATTTCTTGAAGAAATTGCATGTTGTGTGTACTCTTTGAATCTACTCTATGAGACAATTCTAAATAGTTCCTCAAATTTCACTGAAATATTTTTATCTAAAATTCAAAATACCCTCTCTAACTGTAGCTTTGAGACCATGTTAATTTTTAGCTCTACTGGACTTACTATGGGCTTACTTATAGATCATGTCTTAGCTAAATTCTTCTTATACACTTTACTAATTTAAAAAAAAATCATAAATCCCCAAGGCCATTTATAAGTGCCAGCTAGTGACCTATTGGAGTGATACACTGGCCCCTTGTTGTTTGGGTCATCATTCATTACTTGTTTTCAGCCTATCAGAATGCAAGAAATTGTTCAACACAACAAAAAATTTAACAAAAAATAGTTTTAAGCTCAACAAGGCTGTTTGTCTTTCCTGATCACACTAGTATATCAATGTTCTAAACAAAAAGTTTGTAAAGTTGAATTTTACGGTTGGTTAAAAAAATACGTCTCCTTAAGTTTAAGAGTTAAATTTTCCTGCTGCTGTTCTCAGCTAAGTTCTACTTTACGGCAGGATAATAATTACGTGTGGATTAATACCACACGTAAAGATACAAAATATTACGTGTCCTGCTCTGAAGGACTGGTTTACGTATGCAATTTGGAAATACCAGTTGGTTTACGTGTCAAAACCAACTGGCTTCCGTGTAATGATTTCGTACGGGATCTGCCCATATAATGCATATTTTCCATCCAATCACAATTATTTTTTGTAGAATGATAAAGGGGGACCCATGGATCATTCATGTAAAATTAAATTGGTATCCATCAATTAGAATCTGAGAAAACTCACCTTTTACCGTATATGGAAATTAGCCCCGCCCATTTAATCCATGTTTTTCATTGGATCAAAATTTCTTGAACAACTTTGAAAGAGGGTTACCCAAGGATCATTCCTGTGAAGTTTGGTTGAAATTCATCCAGTAGTTTCTGAGGAGAAGATTTTTAAAGAAAAAGATTACGACCGGATGCACGTACGCACTGACGCACAGACGGATGCACGCACGACGGACACAACACCATGACAAAAGCCCCCATGGCTTTCGGCTAAAAACAGCTAGTCAACGAAGACCATAAAGCAACCCTCTCAACTACGACCGACCTCGCCCTTTTTGTTTAAAAATACAGACTAACTTGGCAAGAACAAGTTTTTTTTTCTTAAGTACCTCTATGAATTTCAAAGTTGTCGTTTATTTGTGTATCATTTGTTTCACTTTATAACATTTCACTTCGATAGCAAGATAAACAAGAGGACCATGATGGTCCTATATCACTCACCTGAGGGGTCAAGTCATAACTTGTCAACCAAGTTATAAATACCAGAGATTGTCTGATATACATTTAGTATGGATTTAAAAGAAACATACTTTAATTTCCTCCTACTGCTTTTTGATTGCAAACAAAGTTATTGATGGAATTGAATTCTTTTAACAAGTTTAGTAGACCTAAACCTTAAGAATATCCCTGCCAATTTTAAGATATGCCCAATAGTTTAGGCGAAGATTAACCTTCTCTGGGATTTTTGGCAATATTTTGACATTTCCAATACCATAGAAGCCAGAGATTTTGATTGAATGAAATTATTTTTACAATTTTGGTAGAGCTTCACCCAAAGAACATCCCTATCAAGTTTCAGCTTAATTAGCCAAGTGGTTTAGGAAGAGGAGAAGTTTCTAAGATTTTCAGCAATTTTTAGCCATTTTTCATCCTTTCTGTTACCATGCAATTCAGAGTTTTTGATGAAATCAAATTGTTTAAACAACTCTTGAAAAACTTCACCCAAGAAACATCTCTGCCAAGTTTCAGCTTGATTGGCCCAGTGGTTTAGGAGGAGAAGAATTTTTTCTAAGATTTTCGCGATTTTCAGTCTTTCTGTTACCATGGCAACCAGAGTTATTTATAGAATTAAATTCTTTTAACAACTTTTGAAGAGCTTCACCCAAGGAACATCTGGCTGTTTCATTTCTTTACTGAATTTAATCCTAAAAGGTTCATATAAATCCAACACTTTCTTAATTTTAACCTTGGAGTTTCTCTGAATTCTGATTAAGAACAACATCATTGCTTTAAGAAACAGTCTACATATAAAGCAGGAAACCCCAAACTATTAGAAAGGACACCTAAGATCACCTTTATTGAGTCCTTGGGACCGTTTTGTTTGCATTTTGTTCATGTTAGACTAAAACCATGGAAAAGAATTACATTTTGAGACAACAAGTCTAAAGTCTATCACAGAATGCCCTAGAATAAAACATTTTCAACTGTCAACAATCCAAATGAAATGCTTTTAACACTCTAATCAGAACATCAATTCATTTGAAGGTTTCTTGAAAAACCCAGCCAAACTGTCACCTCTAAAATGCTTCATTAGCATCTGAAACCTGTAATCAATCACAAGACAAAGAAACTTAAACCATGTTAAACAGAACCCCTGTATTTTCATCATTTGGAATGACTAAGATCAGCCCGTAAATATGTGAAGTTTATGCTTTTTAAATATGGAAACAGTAACCATGTATTAAGTGACCACTTTTGGGACCACCACTAAGCTGTCATTATGAAGAATGATTGCTTAGTACACATGTGTTTTTTTTTACAAATCATTCAATTCATTCTGAGCTAATTTCAGGTTGGTTGGGCAAAAAAAATGGCCTCTATAGTGCATACAAAAAAATGTTGATGACACACGACGGACGAAGAACAACTGACTACGGACATCCACCTAACCACAAAAGCTTACCTTGAGCACTTTGTGCTCAGGTGAGCTAAAAATGCACTAATTTTTATATTTTAAGAAGGAAAAATGCCACCAAAAAAACCCCATTTTTTGAAGAAATTACCTGATGAATTTTTCTTATTTTCAAATATGTTTAATAACCATATTTTCCCTTAATTTGGGGAAAAAAATAATCATACCATACCATGCAAATAAAGTTTTTCTTATTTGATAGTGACCCCTCCTAATTGAATGACATTTATAACATATTTTTATTGATAAATTCAATGATCCAGTCATTCAATTAATATCAAATCGATGGCTAAGCACAAAATAGTTGTAACTGCCAATATATGTATAGGCAACTGTTTCGCGCTGAGCCATCAAAATGTTTAAAAGAATCTAATTAGGTTATGAAATTTCACCATCATTATTCTATGTTATTTCCATAAGCAGAATCTTGTGAAAACAAGTCTTTTTAAACAACATGCAAAAAGAGCCGTAAAGTATACGAAAACCCACTTCTGGTTTATAGAGTCGGGGGGCCTCTGTCCATTGCCACCTTAATACACATGGTCATTTGAGCAAGATGGACTGTATTTTCTTTGTAAGCAACACTAAGACCCACTCCAGGAGTATTTCCTTACAGGCGCGTATATTGCAGTGGTGGAGTTAATCATTCATATTTTACTAAATACCTACTTTCCTAATCACATAAGAAGTGCTTGTAAAATACTGTTGCCCCCTAAATGGATTTTTTAAAGAAGCTTGACCTTGATAATTGACATTGAAATGTCTTACATACTTTTTTGTGTGTTTGTTTGTGAATATTTTTCTTCTTTTTTTTTTTACACCTTTTCAAATAGAGTACATCAAGTCAAAGATGTCCAAGTATATAAATTATTCACAGATGTTGAATTAAAATCTTTTAGGATGACTAGTTTAAAGATTTAACCAAATTCATGACTTAAAAAAAGGCTCAGTGCTTTCCAAACCTGACTGACAAGATGGTAAATATTAATTTCTAAAATAGGTTCCAGGTTTTAGTCTGACATCAACAAAACAAGAGGCCCAAGAGGGCCTGTATTGCTCCACTGGCTTTCACATCCTAAGATATTCATTAAATAACACTTTGGAATATCGTAAGACCTATTTTGTAACAATTAAGTGGGTCTGGTCCACATAATGCACCAAAATACTCAATCACCATAAACCTGCATCCATTCACCCATCTTACTTATCTTTCAAAGATACAGAGCTCAAAATAAGCCCAGCCCTGGCACGCCTATATATATTGGCCATTAAATTTTCGCGAGGGTCACCTAAGATACATTCTGATGAAGTTTAATTGAAATTGGCCCTGTGGTTCAGGAGGCGATGTTGTTCAAAGATTTCAGGCTCATACTAACCCTCATCCTGTCATGCCCATATTAATCAAGGAACATCCATGCCAAATTTCATTGAAATTGGCCCAATGATTTGGGGGGAGAAATTTTTTTAAAGATTTCAAAGAGAAAAATTGCCCCGCCCTACCACGCCCATATTTGGGAGTCAATCAAGATTTCTTTAACAATTCAAGAAGAAAGTCACCCAAGAGAAGATGTTCAAAGAAAAAGTTTACACACAGACACATGGACAGACTGACTGACATGCGCTCGACAGACACACCGCGATGATAATAGCTCGCTGGCCTTTGGCCAGTGGAGCTAAAAATTGGGTCTAGAGGGCTGAATCATTGGGATCTGAGGGGTACTTTCTTAGATTTTGGGAGTCTCTGCTTTAGGTATAGATTATTTCTTTATGGCTATAATCTTGTATTCAGCAGATTTAGAGCTATTCCCTGATTAAAGCTATGGAAATTTATTGAAGTATATTAATGTTAAGGGCTCAACTTTAGGAAGGAATTGAAAACTGTTTAAACCAGAGAGTCAATGGGACTCACATCAGATAGTTTTGGGGGTCTTGGCTACTTATTTTTGCATCTCTGAGGATGCTTCAAGCATTTTGTAAACCAGTTACAACTGTAAAATTTAGGATAATATTTGAGGAACATCATGCAAAATCCTTACAGGTCAAACATGAGCCCTGTAACCTTCCGTAGATTAGTAAGAGAATGACAGGCTTACGAGATATCAGTAAAGTCAAACATTGACAAAAAAGTTTCCAAAAGAATCAGACAATATATAGTGAGATTGTCAGGAAGTAAAACTCCCAGAATTACCTCTATTGCCATGGTAATGACGGATAATTACTTCACTCCGAGACTTTATTTACTGACGAATGACGGTAATTAGATTTTCTATTCAATAATTACTCAACTCATTAAAGTCTCACTGCTTAAAATGCTTCAATTGTGTTTTTTGGTGTTTTTTTGTCTTTCTGAAATGCATTTTATCATAAAGAAGGGGTTATTTATTCACATAAAGCTCATATCTTTTTCTTGGGTGACCTAAAATTGGTTTAGCTTGTTTAACCAGTACATACGATAAGAAAATGTTAATAAACATTTTCTATAAAATTTAGACAGAATTGATTTCAATCATTTTCATTATGATAGTATTCATTGAAGGTTATTTTCACCTCCTTTTTTTTTTTTTTTTTTTTTTTTGGGGGGGGGGGGGGGGGGGGAGGGAGAGGAGAGAGAGAGAGAGAGAGAGAGAGAGAGGAGGGGGGGGCGGGTAATTTCCATTTATCTACTTTTTTTTTATATTTACTTCTCTTTTAGAGGAAAATACTAGTTGCTGAAAAACTGGGCTGGAAGAAAAAGTCGAGATAACAATAGTCTAAGAGTTGGAAAAATTACAAAAGAAAAGAGAACATGCTTTCAATTAAGCATTTTTTTTTTCCTTTTACATTTTTTTTTTAAATCTCTGTTAAAACCTCTGCAGAGACCATATGCAAGATGATGAAGCATTTCTAAATCTTCTCATGATGGAGAACAGTTAGGTCAAGTTATCTTAAAATCCATCCATACAAGTAAAAGTGATTATAATATGACCTACGTCGCGGGAGTGAAATAAACCCATTGAATATTTTTGATATTACAGGGGTGTTATAACACTAGTGGAATAACTATGCAAATGAGCTAAGAACGTCATATGTTTCGCACAATAACTTGAAATATAAATATCAAAAATTTTCTCGATCTATTACAAAAATTAGGTCATGTTACAAATAGAATATTAAATTTGTGATCATTTGATACTGAATTTATTGACCTCGTCATCTAAAACAGATAAAAACGAGGCTGTGCCAAGTTTTTATCTGTTTATAGATGACTCGTTCAATAAATTCGGTATTCAATGACCACTCATTCAATATCCTCTATTTATCTCTATAAAATCAGACAGACTACTGGACAGACAGACAGATGCACTAGGGCACCCAGACCAAGCCATCATTTTAACAACTATATCTTGCCCACTTCAAGATGGCTTAGCCTTAAAATTTGTATTCATTGGGATAAGGATTAACAGAGCTACAGATATAGAGGGTACATGTATTTTGCTTTTCAAAATGAAATGTTTCATTAGTCCTTAATCAAATCCCATGTTGTGAGTACTCATTTGAAACGTCTCATTGAGACAATTCAAATGAGTACCAACAACATAGGCTTTCATTGTGATATAAAGATTTTAGATAAGAGCTATATGCGTTTCTTAGATTAAGATTCTGAAGAATCTTATTTAAATTTTTAAGATGTAGCCCTTTTTAGATTAAGTTTTTTAAGCGGCTTATTAGGAATCTTAAGATATCTTAATGAGGAAAAGAAGTTGGTTTTGAATTGGCTTCAAAGGAATAGCCTTGACGACGTCAAATGTTTTCACTCAAAATACTGAAAATCATTTCTTATGACATCTTAATATTCTTATTTAGTGGGATTTTTCATCTTGCTCTATAAAACTGAACTCTGTTTTACCTCACTTATCTCGACACCTGATTTAGACTCACCTCTGATCTGTGTCCACGTAGATTGAAGTTGGAACGATTTGGTGGCTCATACTTGCGACAGTGGCTCGCAGTAAATGTAACACCCACGATCCCTTTGGCATTACCACTAGAGAGCCAGCCCTCACTGTAATATTGGCCCCTATTTAGTTTCCAGCCCCCTGCATTATCCCCGGGCAACGTATCTGGGACTTTTCCCATCCATGATAAAGAATGAATTGTACACTCTGTCCTCGAAGATATGTTCTGCTCAAAATGTAAATGCATTTTCTGTGTTCCTTATGCTGTTATGACGCTTGAATCTATACACCAATCTGTTACTGTACACTTTGAATCCATATTTACACTTCTATTGTACAAGATAAGCTTTCGATGATAACAACAGCAAATTTATGTCTTTCACCATTATTCTCAGATATGATAATCTGTTCATATTGCAATTCAAAGGAAGTAAGACTTTCCTCCCATTTTTTAAGTCATGTTTGCCTTATTAACTATGCAAAAATTTATTGACGAAAATGATAATTAAACAATATAGCAGTACAAAGACTTTAAATACATTATAAATCAAAGTGAATGAGTTAAAAGCACTAATCAATTGAAATTCCTTGTGAATGTTTCTCGGAGTGGCACACTTTTGTACATTTCTTTTGAGATTCCCCTGTAAATGACACAAAAACAAATTCTATTTAAAATAAAAGTAAAATACTTCGTTTTCCATGAGGAATAAAACTTAAATCCTAATAACACAATACAATTTCTAAAAGTGGATTCATTCATAACCCCAATGTATTCCCAGAGAATATTTAAAGTTCCTTTTTTTGCTTTATTTTGTTTTGTTTTTGGGTTTAAGAGCAAAACCATTAAAAGATACAAGTGGTAAGTAAAACCTTAACCAAAGCATATGACAGGAATACTCAATTTTCTTTAATGCTTTTCAGTGGTTTATCGAGAAATAACGGTAGATTATCACTTGATAATCTCACCGCAAAAGCAGTGAAATTATCAAAAACTTATATCCTGCTTTTGTGAAATTCATCCTATCTGACGTCATCTATGCGGGGCGAAATAAGTGACATCACAATGAACATTGCATAGCAATCACATGCAAAATGACGTCCTTTACAAAAATATGTCATAGAAATTTCACATTTTGTCTTATTTTTGCATTAAAGAAATAGAATAATCGATTTATATTCATTTCGTGAACAACAAAAGCTCAATGAAATATAAACCGATCTAACACTGAAACAAATGATTATCCTCCATCTATTGTAGGCCCTGTCATAAATAGCACAGTTGAAAGTTCATCAAACTCTTATTTAAAAGGTCCCAGGTTCGACCCCGATGGTGACACTCATCATTTCCAATATTAGTCTCCTACCAATAGGTTAATAATCATAATCCTACATAGGTAAGCAGCAGGAGGCTAAGATAGGATGAAAAGTAGTACTGGTGAGAGAAATACCAGGAATCAATTGTTAGGTGCTTAAGCCATTGTGATATGTCTTACAAACAAATAGTCAGCAACAGGAGCATGGTTGATAATAAACCATTGATATTAAGATATAGGCCTTTATGTATTTATGTGCTTTATGCACTAACAAGTTGGTATAAATCCAACATAAATGGCTCTAGGGCCAATCCAAAACGAGTCCCCATCTTACAAACAAAAGCATAGCTGAATTAAACCAAAGTGGGCCAGGGTTATGAATACTTGTGGAATAAAAGATATTATTTATGGTTTACAAGACCAATGGGCTAAACACTGAGCCAAAGGAGGTTTTCCGAGACACATGCGTCAGGCATTGATTAAAACCATTCTCCGAAGTTATTCATTTAAGGTAGAGAGGTATCATAACATATGACTAAACAAGAGGCCCAAGAGGGCCTGTATCGCTCCACTGGCTTAAAAATCTCAAGATTTGAAAGAGAGATATTGAAAATAGAAGGAAATGAAAGTGAACAGCATTCAGAAGGAATTCCGACTTTTTCTAAGTTGAAACTGACTTATGAAGGAATGAACTTATTTAACTAATATGTAAAGTTACAAGGAAAAAAACTATTTAGATATCACTTTGAAACAAGAGGACCAGAATGGCCCTAAACTACTCACCTGAATTTTATTGATTCAGGGGATCTCATCCAATCCAAATTTCTTGAACAACTTAAGTAGAGGGTCACCCAAGGAACATTCTGGTAAAGTTTCATTGAAATCCGCCCAATGGTTCAGGAGGAGATGTCATTCAAAGATTTTGGGGTCAAAATAAGCCCCGCCCTGCCACGCCCATATTTGGGGGTCAATCCAAATTTCTTGAACAACTTTAGACGAGGGTCACCCAAGGAACATTCTGGAAAAGTTTCATTGAAATCGCCAAAATGGTTCAGGAGGAGATGTCGTTCAAAGATTTTTGGGTCAAAATAAGCCCCGCCCTGCCATGCCCGTATTTGGGGGTCAATCCAAATTTCTTGAACAACTTTAGACGAGGGTCACCCAAGGAACATTCTGGTAAAGTTTCATTGAAATCGGCCCAATGGTTCAGGAGGAGATGAGATTCAAAGATTTCAGGGTCAAAATAAGCCCCGCCCGGCCACGCCCATATTTGGGGGTCAATCCAAATTTCTTGAACAACTTTAGAAGAGGGTCACCAAAGGAACATTCTGGAAAAGTTTCATTGAAATTAGCCTAATGGTTCAGGAGGAGATGTCCTTCAAAGATTTTGGGGTCAAAATAAGCCCCGCCCTGCCACGCCCATATTTGGGGGTCAATCCAAATTTCTTGAACAAATTTAGACGAGGGTCACCCAAGGAACATTCTGGTAAAGTTTCATTGAAATCGACCCAATGGCTCAGGAGGAGATGTCTTTCAAAGATTTTGGGGTCAAAATAAGCCCTGCCCTGCCACGCCCATATTTGGGGGTCAATCCAAATTTCTTGAACAACTTTAGAAGAGGGTCACCCAAGGATATTCTGGTAAAGTTTCATTGAAATCCGCCCAATGGTTCAGGAGGAGATGTCATTCAAAGATTTTGGGGTCAAAATAAGCCCCGCCCTGCCACGCCCATATTTGGGGGTCAATCCAAATTTCTTGAACAACTTTAGACGAGGGTCACCCAAGGAACATTCTGGAAAAGTTTCATTGAAATCGCCATAATAGTTCAGGAGGAGATGTCGTTCAAAGATTTTTGGGTCAAAATAAGCCCCGCCCTGCCATGCCCGTATTTGGGGGTCAATCTAAATTTCTTGAACAACTTTAGACGAGGGTCACCCAAGGAGCATTCTGGTAAAGTTTCATTGAAATCGGCCCAATGGTTCAGGAGGAGATGTCTTTCATAGATTTTGGGGTCAAAATAAGCCCCGCCCGGCCACGCCCATATTTGGGGGACAATCCAAATTTCTTGAACAACTTTAAAAGAGGGTCACCCAATGAACAATCTGGCCAAGTTTCGTCAAAATCCACTCATTGGTTAAGGAGGAGAAGATGTTTAAAGAAAAGTTTACGCACGCACGCACACACGGACGCACGACGGACACCTCGCCATGATAATAGCTCGCTGGCCTTCGGCCAGTGGAGCTAAAAATTGTTAAAAGTGGCATTCAAACCCATACCACATATATATTCTATCGTCAAGCTAAAAATGTCACGGCATCACCACCTAATATATCGAGAATATACCCTTGTAATTTCTTGATTTTGAAATCTAATTATAATATGACCTAGGTCGCGGGAGTAAATAAACCCCGTTGAATATTTTTGATAATACTTGAGTGTTATTACACTAGTGGAATAACTACGCAAACGAGCTCATAGCCCATTGCAACGCTAAAATGACATCATATTGTATATATTGTGACGTCATTTGTATGCGGCATTATAAGTTTCGCAGAAAATTGAAATGTTGAATTTCAAGATATTGGCAATTTTTCGCAAAAATTCGGTTCATATTATAATAAGAATATAAAATTCGTGTTCATAAAATACAGAATTTATTAAACTCGTCATCTAAAACAGATAAAAACTTGCAACAGTCTCGTTTTTATCTGTTAATAGACGACTCGTTTAATAAATTTGGTATTCTATGACCACTCATTCAATATCCTCTATTTATTGTTACTTTATGATATGACAATGAGATGAGTCAGTGCAATACTTTTGCAGTTGCCTGTACCGTCTGTTGGTAATTACATAGAGGATAATCTTTTGTTTCGAAAAACAAACGATTATTCTATTTCTTTAATGCAAAAATGAGACAAAATAAGAAATTTCAAGGACATATTTTCGTAAAGCGCGTCATTTTGCGCGTGATCGCTATGCAACGTTCGTTGTGACGTCACTTATTTCGCCCCGCATGGATGACGTCAGATAGGATGAAATGCACAAAAGCAAGGTATAAGTTTTTGATAATTTCACTGCTTTTGTGGTGAGATTATCAAGTGATAATCTACCGTTATTTCCCGATAAACCACCGAAAAGCATTAAAGAAAATAGTTTTCACTAGCCCCTAAAATTGCTATCACCACATTAGTGCTTGATATACCTTACATGGAATTGATATCACTGTTTTACTACCTGATATGGCAAATGCAATTTATTACTTTGTTTACTACTACAAAAGCAATGATAATCACTGTTTTAGCCAAAATCAATATAACATATAATATTTTTTAAGGCAGTTACAACTCGATGACTCAGCACAAAACAGTAACTGTTGTAACTGCCTATATATTTATAGGCAGTTACATCTGTTTCACATTGAGCCATTCAATTGTTTTGTGCTTAGCCATAGATAGGCTTAGGATAATGCTGTCTATGTTACTTACCAGTTATACAGAATTACATGATTGTAGACACATCATGGACAAATCATGGACATATCATGGACAAACCATTGACGTATCATGGACAAATCATGGACATATCATGGACAAATCATGGACATATCATGGACATTTTAATGGATACATCATGGGCATATCATGGATACATCATGGACATATCATGGATACATCTGCTACCTGAAACAATTTTAATGTGATGTATCTACATGGTGACTTATTTTCTGAAATATCACATCACATAGTTGACCATGATTATTACAGATGCATTTCATTGAAATAAAATTATTATTAGAAATTTAGGAAATAGAACTGAAATACTTATGGCTATCAAAAAACAATGTTACTTATGATAACAAAAAGTCAATTATGCTTTAAATACTTCACGACTTATGTTTTATAGTACAAAAGTTAAGCAAAGAGATAATATTGTTAAATCAAGCCTTGTGAGGAAGATACTTTTGACCACTTTCTAATAGAGAATATAAACTGCATAAGATTATACTTTATACAAAGCTTCCACTTCCCAAGTCCTTTTGTAGGCCATAATCTCTCGGAACAAAAGCACATAAATAGTCCTCTACAAAATTGCCAAATTACATGCTACGCTGCCAATTTCATTGTTCTGGGCAATTTACAAAAAAATACCTTACTGAGAACACAAATACGGCATTATTCTCTGGCATTATTTACGAGCCCAATTACAATATCTAGTTATAACCATGAAAGGTTTGGAGGCTGGTTTATTTCCTTGGATCGGTTACCGTCAAGGAAATACCAGACATTTATGGTAATGCTGTCAGTTTCTCAACTTTCAAGAATAATTCTGATTGACTTACTATGTTTCTCAAAGTAAAGCTCTCCACATTAGATGCAATAGAAAGACAGGAGACAATTGAATTTCATATCAATTTTGAAATTCACTGTTAAATGAAAGACAAGAGAGCCAAAGTGGCCCTAAACGGTACACCTGAATGAACTGTCAAAATGTTGTTTAATGAAGGTTTTGAACAAGAGCTGTCACTGTAAGATGACAATGCCCCCGACACCGCTTTGATAGTAATAAGGAAGTTATGGCCAATGTTAAAGTTTTTGGACGGAATGACGGACGGACGGACGGACAGACGGACAGACGGACAGACAGACGGACGGACGGACAAGTCAAATTTATGATGCCTCCCTATCGGGGGCATAAAAAGCATGATGAATGATTAATAAGCTAAACAATGCTGTTGCTTTAATACAACTAGATAATCAATCCTTTTTGCCAATTTTCAGGTTGATTTGGCAAAATATGTGGCCTCCTGAGATCATACAAGTGTCTTCTATGATTTGAACCCCTGACCTAGTTTATAACCACAGTTGACCCAATTGCAAACAAACAAAATTGTATCAATTCAATAATTCTGACCACTTTCAGGTTGATCAGGCAAAAACTGTGGCCTCTGAAGTGCAAACAAGCTAATTCTAAGATTTGACCAATTACCTAGTTTTTATCCCCTGTTGACCAAATTTCTGAATTGTTTGAGACTTCATCAAGACAATCATTCTGATAAAATTTCATGTTGATCGGGCAAAAAATGTGACCTCTACAGTGCATACTACGTTTTTCTTAAGATTTGTCCCCATGACCATATTTTTGACCTCAGTTGACCCAATTTCAGCCTTGTCCAAGATTTTATCAAGACCATCATTCTGACCAAATTTCAGGTTGATTGGGCAAAAGTGTGGCCTCTAAAGTGCATACAAGTTTTTTTTTTTTAAAGATTTGACCCCATGATCTTGTTTTTGACCTCAGTTGACCCAATGTCAAACTCATCTAAGATTTCATCAAGACAATCATTCTGACCAAATTTCAGGTTGATAGGGCAAAAAATGTGCCTTGAGAGTGCATACAAAGTTTTAATAAGATTTGACTTTCTGACCTTGTTTTTGGCCCCACTTCGACCTTATCTGAGCTTTCATCAAGACAATCATTCTGACCAAATTGGAGGCTGATTGGGCAAAAATGTGGCCTCTGCAGTGCATTCAAGGTTTTTCATTGAACTTCAATTGCTTTTAAGTCTGGTCCTCAACAGACTGATCTAATCAGGCTGACCATAACAACTTACTATCTCCTAGCTTGGGCAAATGCTATTAGAGCTACAATAAATGAACACATATCAAAACAATCACAGGATCATCTGTAGCTTAATGATTTCTACATCTAGAAAAGGACAAAGGCTGACTTACACATGATGCGACTCATCTGAGGAATCAAATGCACCTTCTGACATCAATCTGAAAATAGAATAAAACAAACTGTTATTATCAAACACCATCTACCCAAAAACAGCATTTTTTTTAAGAAGTTATAACTTGGCCTTGACCTTGGTAGACCGATTTTCATCACTTTTTCAGCAAGTTTCATTATTGATATTGTATTCCGCATTTTTTGTTCTCAAGTCCAAGATGAACTAGTCCTTGCGAAAATTTGCTAGGAAAATCTAACTTGTGTCTGTTGGCTTAAAAGATCAACTTGGCTAAATGAGCGTGGGAATTCCACAAAACCTCAGAGATTCAGAATAAGAGGGGGTAAATCTAATCTAAAATCTTTATTCTTAATGAAACCCTATGTTGTGGGTACTAATTTTAATCAGCTCAACAAGAAGATTCCGATGAACAAGTGACAACTTATATGGTTTGTGCTAAACTATTGGAATATTTTTATTCAAAATCAAAAATAACTCCTTTATCTTTACTTCTGTAAACTGTTTTACAGACTGCGAGACATACAGAAAAGAGGGGGTATTTCTAGTCTAAAATATTTATTTCTCAATTAAACCTTATGTTGTGGTTACTTGTTTGAATAAGCTCCATGAGACAATTACGATAAACACCCACAATATAGGTTTATGTGCATTTTTTTTTTAATAATTTAATTTCAAATTCAAAAATACCCCCTCTATCTGTAGCTCTGTATCAGGGCTACAGTTAGCAAGAGTATTTTGAATTTCAAATTTAAATATTTCACTAGTCCTTGCTCAAACCCTATTATGTGGGTACTCATTGGAATTATCTCGACGAGGCAATTCATATGAGTACCCACATCATAAGGTTTCATTTAGAATTAAAGATTTTAGACAGGAAAACCCTCTTCACTTACTGCCACACCTTGGCCCCGAGTTTATAAAACTATCCTCATTCTCAGCTAAAAACATTCTCAAATTTCAGCTTGAGATTAAAGCTTTATTTCTTTAATTTTACTAATATAAATGTATAAAGTTTACCATAAACATAACAGATAATATCAATAAGTTGTTATAAATAACAACTTATTGATATCATCTTCTATATTCAAACATTTATTTGAATTCTAAATTTGAGAAAAATCTCAGTAGAGAACGCAAAAAGCTTAACCTCGGGCCCTGATGACATCATAATATAATCAATCACCAGGCTTAAACTCATCATGACAGTACGGTTCTTATCAGATCAGTCTACCTAATCAATAAATCAATTCACCATTCACAATTCATGCTGTACCTGGTGACATCATTGATCCGGGAGTTAAATACTATGGTTACAACAATGATCTGTGTATTGATGAAAAAATATTCCAGCAACATGCTTTGGTCCAGGTTTTTAACTTATTGCCTGTCAGTGACAGAAATGCCATATCCACAGATATTGGCAGGGTTTTTGTACATCATCATCAAAATGGGGTCTAGAGGGACTCAAACAATAGAATTATCAAGAGGGCCTCGCTTAAATAGGGTCTAAAGGTCAACTTATTTCTGGCACGGCAGGTCCTGTTGTTTTTGTTGTTGTTTTCAGCTAGAAACCAGGCCTGCGTTCATAATGACTAAGTGCTTCAAATTATATCCCGCTTTATAGTGCACTTGCATGCAAGGGGGAATATAATTTACAAACAGTTTGCAAAATCTCTTCATTCAGAACACAGGGCTGATTTCCTGCTGAAAAAGCAACAACAACAGGACCCGTCCGAGCCTGAAATAAGTTGGCCCTTAGTATCCCCTTCTCTAAATGTAGACTTGCTTTTAGATAATTATCATCTAGAATTTTATGTAAATATTACGCTATCTCTCGTTTAAAGGTAGAAAGTATTTGACACATATCAAGCTCTTGGGCTCGACTTTAGGATAGAATTAAAGGCAGTAAGTGTTTTAATGTAGTGGACCTGTAATAGTTCTGCAAAATATTGGAAACAATGAACTTTAAGTCTTTAACAGTGCTAAGCGAGGTTTCCTAATGATTTCATCTAAGGAAACCTCAGTTAACTTTGTGAAAGATCATGAGTTCAGAAATATAACCCAACTATTACAGATCTACTACCTTAGACAGACTTTTAATATTATTTCTGAAGAAGAGTACTACAGGGTTAGTTTATACTAATTTATTTTAGTTCGATTGCGACGCAAGCTTAAGCTTATAGAATCGCTCTCGAACACTCAATCCTGATGTTTTCACATCTCTGAGAGAGAGGCAGTGGTTTCAACCCACTGCTACCCATTGTTACAGCTGGGTGAACTGGGGCTGGCTATTAAGTGTTTTGCCCATAAACACACCCCGGCGACTGTGGGGCTCGAACCACGGACCTCCAGGTCACGGGTCGAGTGCATTTACCACTAGGCCACCGAGGCAGTCTACAGGTACTACAGGGTTAAAGGGACTCACATCAGACAGTTTTAGGAAAACTGGCTATGCGCTTGAGAGTTTTATACCTACAAAATATGTGTCCTTTAAATCCCCATGTAGATACTTTTTTGGTCGCCAACCAAAGATAAATTTGGCATCTGGAAAGCAGTCATAAATTTTTACACATTATTTAAAGCCTAAAGGCAAATATAATATCTAAACAAAAAATTCCGTAAGTTTATGATCATCATCTTTAGCAACTGTTGACAACAAATCAACAAGGTTATTTTTTGTTTAAATGAGGGTCAATTAAGAGACTAAGCGAAGCGAAGTCATAGATGAGTGTGATAAAGTTTTTGGTTTCATTCCGCCATAAAATCAACAAATATTCCCTTCATATCTTATAATTTAATATCATGAAGCAACAATGTAAGATTCATCAATAATGAAAGCAATTTCTTGTGGGACTACTTTTTGTGTAGCTGTGTACTCACAATTGTTTTCATTTAGAAAAAAAAACTATTTTTTTAGCCAATCAGAATGCACAAAAACTGATGGAATCATCTAAATTAAATAATAGCAGATTTTACAAATGTTCACTTTTTGCACAACTGAAGTACCTAACCATGGATTCCTCTTCTTTTTTCACCAGTAAACAACTATTAAATTGAAATCCCCTCAAAGCCCATGGCTGCTCATCCCTAATAGGTTTTCAATTCAAGATCAACCAATTAGTGGGAGACAAATGTTGGAAAGAATCAATGAAGCTGTAGATGATCTATCCTGGGACCATATCATTTAGAGGATGACACAATACCATTGACTGCTATAACAACTGACCCACAAGATTAGTGATCATGCCTTGTTTTTGACTGCAACATGATACAAATTTGTTCAAGAATTTAAAGTAACTGTATTGGACTCAAACAAAACCCATCTATCTGCATTCACTGCAAGCTTAATCTGCATGACCCCAGAGGGAATTTTGTGACGGATGAAATTATGACCAAATTTCAACTTACCAAGGTAAGTCTCATATAATCATTTAATTAATTATACAGTCACCATGATCTGCTGAAAGTATCAACTTTCCAGACTAAGGTTGGCGCCTGATTACAATACTACAATGCCTTCACATGCAATCACAATTATGACAGCTAGATATAGCAAAAGCATTTGCCTTTTTTGAACCTGAAAATTTCTGATGTAAAATTTTCTCACATTTCTCCGATCTCTCGTGCAATGATTGACAGATTCTTTATAAAACAGGATATCCTGCTAGTTCTAGAAATAGAATCAATATCAGGCTGCCGGGGGTACAGATAACGCAATTTACTATAGGGATGAGTGTCTTTTTCACTGCGTTTATTGGGGTATAAAGTGCAATTGCCTTAGCACATGGCAAATAACGCCCGTAGGGCGTTATGTTTAAGCCATGTGCTAAGGCAATTGCACTTTATACCCCAATAACCGCTGTGAAAAAAGACACTCGGCCCTTATAATTGCAATCCCCTTGGTCTAAGAAATTTTTTAAAATACTCGGCTAAACATTAAAGTTTCGAGTCTACTTTCTACGCGTATTACACAATCTATTTTTAGCGATTCGTGTATTTCTTTTCTTGCTATCGAAGTTAAACGGCATAAAGTTAATCAAATGGTACACAAATAAACGACAATTTGACATTCGTAGAGGTACTTATGATCTTAACATAATTTTGACAAGTTATTCCACATTTAAACCGAAACTATCGTGATCGGGCTAAGCTGAAAGGGTTGCTTGGTGGTCTTCGTCGACTCACTGTAAACATCGACTTCGAATCTGAGCTGCATACTTTTAATCATAAATTCTTTCGAAAATATCTTAATTTCTAATATAATAAATAGCAATATTACGATATGGAAGGGAAACGAGGGGTTTTCGAGTTCCTACAACACAGGAAATGCAGATCGAAGATCGGGGGTTTTCCAGAAAGACCTATTGCATTTTATACAGAAATAAAGTGCAATGGATTTCCCCACGTGATGCGATTTAAACCAATCAAAATTCTTCATTTTATTAGATTGCAATTATAATCAGTCTAAAATATTTTCTGAATAAAAACCTATGTTGTTGGTACTCATTTGAATCGTCTCAACCAGACAATTCCAAAGACTACCAACAATATAATTTTTTGCAAGATTTTTTTCACAATTTTTGAACTTGAAATTGACTATATCCTTCATCCTATCTGTAGCTCTATACTGGTGATGAGTGACTTTCAATTTTCTGTGACAAATCCTGCCTCCTTTGGATTAAATGACATTTTTTAATCAAATGTCATTTATGACACCTTTTTCTGTCACAGGATGCAAATGTTACATTATAGGGGTCAAGGAATTAAGCATGATTAACATAAATCGTCTGTTATCACCAGATCCTAAATCAAATTTATATTACTTATTATTATTAACGATTTAAATCATACCGTACTTTACCTTATCTGCTATCATTTTATCCTTATGAACTATTTGCTCCATCTCATGTAATGTTGAAGCAGGGGACCATTCAAGTATAAATCTCTGGTCATAAGAATCAAGTGGAACCCAATTAACCGAGAAAAAGCTATTAATATCTCTCCATGTAATTGATTTATTGGAGACTTTTTTACAGGAGCCATCTCACATCTCTGATACCATGATTAATCTTATTGATGCTGAATTAAAGAACAAAATCTTGGAATCTGTGAATACTGGAAAAGGGATGAAGGTGGATTGAAGATCCCTAATATTAATTGTCATACTGAACCAAGAATATTCTTGTTTGTTTGTATTTCAGTTTATTTATCGTCGCTACTGTAGCACATGCCCATATGAGGGACACCCTAAGAAGACGGTTAGTTGTTATGGAGGATAGTGCAAGGATACATGACGAAACTACTGCTGAGATCGGCCATGGTTCTTTAACGTGCTCGGTGTAAAGCACCTTCTCACGGGGCCTTGGTTTAACGTCTTATCCGAAAGACAATTAGTTTTTGTTAGTGTACCAGCCCGGGAATCGAACCCACACGGTTGAACTTCAATGATTTTGAAATCCGGTGCTCTACCAACTGAGCTAATCGGGCTGGTTAAGAATATTCTGCTTTGGTTGGAGACTTAAGTTACAGTCAGTCTTCACCAACATTGGAATAATATGACAAAACAATCCATACTGTTCGCAAATTTAACCCCACTTGTGTGCAAAGCGGGATAAAATTTGCAAACATTTTGTCATCCTCAACGCAGAGCAGGTCTTTTTAGTCTATGTACACAAGTACATGTGCAAAGCTGGTATAATTTGCAAACAGTTTGCATCATTTTTTTCATCCTTTTTGCAGGAAAGGTCTACTTAGTTTATGTATACCACCTTGTTGATCAAAGTTTTTTTTAATTTTCAAAAGTTTAACATTCACTCTTAATAATCAAAGCCTTAATTCAGTCCATTGATTTCAATTTACTTCTGGCATGAAGTAAGCAAAACCTACAATGCACAAAAGGTATATAATCTAGCTATGTCCAGAAAGCAGAATTAAGAGGTATTTGTAAGAATTAATATTCCCCTATCAATTACGCCTGAAATGGTGTAATTATGTCTTGCTTCATCTCAAACAATGGATTACATCTCCAATCAAAAACCTGCCTTCAGTCAAGTAAGCTTTTATCAGGACAAACATTTTATCTTTTAAAACTTGTACCAAATTGATTATTCATGTAAGAGAAAGTAATTGATTTGTAGATCTAATATTCCTTACAGTAATTGATTTATATGACACAGACAAACTACCAAACAACAAATTTGTGATAAATGTATTTTCTGTCTAACAGGAGTTGTATTCTTTTACATTATTTTTGCATGTTTTATACAAGCTGAGGAAGAAAAGCTTTTAAGAATTTTGTAAAGATTTCCCAAGGTGGACCTGTAATAGTTCTACAAAGTTTCTAGAGTTATGACATTAGTTATCAGTGTTAACCAAGGTTTCCTAATGATTTTCATTAGGAAACCTCGGTCAACATTGTGAAAGATCATAATTTCCAAAATACTACAGAACTATTACGGGTCCACAATCTTAAGGACCAAAACTTGGTTGTAATGCAAACAAGACTTAAATTTGAAACAAGAGCTGTCAGAAGACAGCAAAGATTGACTATTCTGAGTGCTGGTAACAGTAACAGTAAATCATGTCATGCAAGAAATTTCTTCAAATAAAAAGTTTTTAGGGAAGTTCGCTCAGCTTTTTCCTACAATTAAACTTTTCTTTAAACCTGATTTTTTAGAAAGATCTAAATGTTTTATTTCCATTTTTGAAAAGAAAAAAGGGGTCACCTTTAGTTCTAGCTTTTGAATTTCTTGAAAATCACACCCTTGATTTGGAGTAATTATTTTTGGACAAATAATTATTCTGAAAGCAATTGATTTATGTTTTATTTAAAAATGACATCCCATTCCACTAATTCATTAAAGAAATATGGAATTTTAATCAAACAAAAGAAAATTATAACACCTTTATTCGCTCCTTAATAGAAGTATTTTTCCTCTTATATTAAGGGCTACCAATACATGCTTCACAGTAAAAAAAAAAATAGTTCTACTATTAAACTTTTTCATATACTCTCAATATAAATTTGTGACATAATGAAGAATAATTTGACATGAAAAAAAGTAGAGGTCACAGTCTTACTTTTTTGATATTTTGACTCATTTATTAAAATAAAGGGAGGTAATTCACAAAGAGTAATTATATTATTATCCAAAAAGGATCTAAATTCCACTAAATTAAATATCAGAATAATAAATCTTTGTCTAGAGTCTTATGTGATGGTCACAGAGTAATGAATCTTTGTCAAAATTAAGGCTGATATCTTGATCACAGAAGCAAGTTTCCAAGCAAAGGCTTTAGTAGAAGCAGAGTAACAGATATACATTAGTTTCAGGTAAAAACTTAACCAAGTTTTCCAAAAAGAGTCTAAATTCCACTAAAATTAAATACCAGTAATGAATCTTTGTCTAGAGGCTCATGTGATGGTCACTGAAGCATGCTCAAAGTTTACAAGCAATAGCTTAAGTACAATCAGAAATATAACAGATATACATCAGTTGCCAATGGAATCTTAACCAAGATTTCTGAATCTGAAAAGGGTGAGAATCACATAATTTGTGGCACTTTAACTGAATTTGAGCCTATGCGTAACATTTCCAACCATTCAGTATTCACATCATAGGTGTGGAACTCCCATGCACAACTTGTCCGACATGGGACTTTTCCACTTGCGGACAAGTACATTTTTCAAGGCCACATGTCTGTGGACAAGTAAATACCAGGGCAAATTTTGGAATGGTACAAAATAGATCTAGAGGAATATAGTTATCCTTATGTTTGCCTTCAAATTAGGAAATATTGCTTTTAATGAAGAAAATGCTGGTTTACAGAATTTTCTTCATTAATAACAACATTTACTTAATATTTAGCCATCACTTTTTTTTGTGGACAAGTTCATTTTTATCCCGGACAAGTAGGAAACTGACTTTTACTTGTCCACGGACAAGTGGAGAAAATCTGTATTTCCACACCCCTGAACACATCAGCAATCATTGAGCAGACTTTGACAGGCCAAAGTATACATCAAGGCTAATAACTCATAATGTCCCAAGAATTTGAGTCAAAATCTTTGTTTGTTTGAATGGGTTTTGATGCCGCTTTTAACAATCTTTCATTCATATCACAGTAGCAGAAGCACAATGGACTCCTTGTATTTCTCTCACTAATACACATACTATAATATACTATTACATCCTTTCCTAGCCTCCAGCTATAATCCAACATAGGTGTACTATTATCAACCCATTTGTCAGAGACAAATAGTTGGAAAGGATGAGTGCCCCTATCCAGGGACTTGAAATCTACCTACAGAGTACATAATAAAGACTCTGATCAACCTGTGCAGCTGCACAGGCTGATCTGAGTCTTTACTTTGTGCAAATGTGAAATTGTAGGAAATGTCACACACAGGCTCATTTATTATCTAGCCTGGCTCTGTTGGTTGAAGTAGATTTACAATTTGGAAGAAGGATGGATACCCAATCAATACCAACCATACCTTATACATTATTCATTTTTTATTCTGGTGGGGACTTTCACTTACTTACGAAAATAACATGTAATTTCCCCTTGTGACTATCAGGTTTAAACCCATACTAGTTCAAGACGCACAATCCAAACGTAAAGACACCTCTTTTTACAACTTAAACTGTGGATCAGTGAATTGTTTGTTTGGATGGGATTTAACACCGCTTTCAACAATTTTTAATTCATATCTCAGTGGCTGGAGCACTCGCAATTGATTCCTGGTATTTCTCACACCAGAACCACCATTTCATCCTTCCCCAGCCTTCAGCTGCTATTCCACATAGGTCTACTTTTATCAAACCATTGGTGAAAGACAAATAGATGGAAAGAATAAGTGTCGCTGTCGGGGATAAAAGTGGTTCAGTGAAATCATTATGTGAACGAATGTACATCAACCCTGCGTTCAGGATGAGAAAGCAGAGCAAACTATTTTCCAATTATACCCCGCTTTGTACAAGCACATACGTGCAAAGCAGGGTATAGTTGGCACACAGTTTGCAAGGTATTGACTTCCAGAACGCATGGCTTATCATGAGGTACAAGATAGCTGATGGACATCCAGTTTTATTCCAAACATAGACATTCCGAGTAAATCATTGGTACTAACCCTTTAAATAAGGCTCTTTTTAAGTGACCTAAAATCTCCAAAGTAACTCTGCTCCTGGGAACAATAGCCTATGGACAAATACTTCATATCATCAACTTGTTTCTAAGATACAAGATACAAGATTGAATACAGAAAAATCAAATAACATAGCAGTTGTCCTCTTATGAAAGATCATAACATAGCAAAACTACATAACAATAATGTGGAGTCTATGGTTTAGTGGTTAGGGCATAGGCTTTGGGATCGAAAGGTCCGGGGATGGAATCCGGGCAAAATCATGGGAATTTTTCTGAGGAAAAAATTAACTCCAAGTTGCTCCTCTCCATCCAGGTGTATATTAATGGATAATTTCAGTTTGAATTTATACTCTTATCTATCGATTTTTGCAATAATAGTGTCAATTCACATTTTTGGGGGTGTTAACATTTGCAGAGACCCTCAAAATGTTTTTTTGGGTCTCAGCAAATGTAAACGCCTTCAAAACGTGAATTAACCCTATAACATCTTCAGGTTTGACTACTTCATAAATTATGTCAAAACATAAAGGGCTACTCTTTTTTTTGGCTGCCCACAATACTATTTCTTATTTTGGCAAGAGGCATAGACACAGATTAGCTTGCTAATACTTGCAGTCTGATCTTAGTCTTTTTCAACCCAAATTAAGTTGATTGTCATAAGAAATATTAACCAATTATAAGTGATAGTATATTGAGTTTTTTTTGCTTCACATATAATTTCTAAAGGATATCTATTCAACATGACAAAGAGGATAATCGTTTGTTTCAGTGCAAGATCGATTTATATTTCTTTTCACCAATTAAAGCTTTTTTTAACAAATGGTGAAGCTACGAGTAAAATAAGAGCTTTTGTTGTTCACGAAATGAAATGTAAATCTATCTTACTCGAAAAACAAATGATTATTCTATTTCTTAAATGTATAAATGAGACAAAATGTGAAAATTCTAGGATAAAATTCCATAAAGAGCACTATTTTGCATGTAATTGCTACACAACGTTCATTGTGAGGTCACTTTTAAGGCTCCTCTTAAAAGATGTCAGAAAGGGTGAAATGAAAGAAAGCAGGGTACAAGCTTTTGATAATTTCACTGGTTAGGCAGTGAGTTATCAAAATGATAATCTACTGTTATTCCTCGATAAACCACTGAAAACATTTAAGAAAATTCAATCCATCTCCTGCTGGTCACAGCATATTCCTGCTTTAATGGCAGACAGTATAGACAAAGATCAGCCTGCACAGACATGCAGTCTGATCTTTGCCTACATTGCTTGCTTTTAACTTAACACTTGTCATGCTGAACCCAGATTATTCCTGCCTTGGCAGGAGCTATAGACAAACATCATCCTGCACATATGTGCAGTCTGATCTTTGTCCATACCACCTGTTTTCTTTTTTTGGAACAGAAAAGCTTGAAAATTTCATTTTCAAAATGAATACCTAATTACATTTAGTGCATCCAGAGCTTCGAGCACTTTGATTTTGTTGCAGTTTTGCCAAGATTTTTTATTCAGCATGACAAGGAATGATTACTGCAGAAAAACTAAAGCCAGCCAAGTTAAAATTGGCATTTTATATGAAAAAAAAATCTTATTACAGCAGGTAAAGGGTTAAACCATCAGACTCAATGCTATGATACAGAAAACACACTCACCAGTCACAGAAGTCGTATTTCCGTTTTTCCGTAAAACCAGTGACTAATGACGGAGCGTGTTTGGTATTACTGTGGGATTGTCAATGTAACTGGAAACAACATCGCAATTCTTCCAATATTGGAATCATCTCTCCGATCACAGAAACCTCCCCCTGCAAATGACAAGGAGCTATTATCCACACAAAAAATCTATCAGAGAATAAAACATGCGATTCAAAAGATACCAATTTCGCAAAGAGATTGCTTTAGATTTTTTTCCCTTTTAAATCAATTATTCATGTATTCGGTTGTTTTTGTCCTATTCCTGCAAACATTGACCTGAAAATAAAACAGAGTTGGAGTAAAGAGGAGGTGACTCCTATTTAAAATCTTTATTTATCTATGAAACCCTATGTTATTGGTACTTATTTGAATTGTCTTGACCAGACGATTCCGATGAGTTCCAACAATATAGATTTTGTACTATTATAATTAAAACACATATACTTCAATCTTAAGTCCAAAATACCCCCTCTATTTGTAGCTTTGATATACCCTGACAGAAGTAAAATTGCAGACTAGTGGTGTCTGATCCATTGGCCTTCTCTACTAATACAATTATGATTACAAAAGACTTTAATATATGCATTTTTTTTTTTTTTTATAAACAAAATTAAAAGAGAGGCAGCTCACTTGCAAAAAATATTTTGGTAAAGAAACTATCAATTAAGCAAATAATGGCACTTCCTTTTTACATTCAAGGAAAGCAACTGGTTTTCGCTTAAAGTCTTTTTTTTACCCAGTGACCATAATTCATATGCAATCATGTTCATACTTTCTGAGGAGACAAATCTTCAAGGGAATTTACTTGAAATCATATATAATTAATGTGGTATAGGAAGATTTTGCGCTGTGCCGTAAATTCAACTTTCAACTGTTAAGTTTCCAAGCCATTTTTTCGAAATACCAGGTAGATAGAACAGGTTATAACAACACATTGCAAAGTTACAATTTTACCACTCCAATGAATGTAATTGCTTGTCTAAAGTAGTAAGTTTTACTCATTATTCATACTCGTACTTTCATGATTGATTAATTAATTGAATGGAGTTTTACGCCGCTTCCATCATTTTTTTAGTTATATCGCAGCGGCTGGAGTACCTAACAATGGTTTCCTGGTATTTCTCTCACCAGTACAACCACCACATCCTTTCCTAGCCTCCAGCTGCTATCTCACATAAGTCTACAATTATCAACCCACAGGTGAGAGTCAAATTGTAGGAAAGAATGAGTGCCACCATCGGGGATCGAACCCGGGACCTCTAGATTGACAGTCCAAAGCACTACCAACTGTGCTATGATGGCGGCTACTTTCATAATTGAAGTGAGAGGGTCAGGTTCAATTCCTGTCACATGCTTTTTAAATATACCCATATACCTATGGAAATGGACATGGTACCTGGGCCAGAGCTCAGTTTTGAAAATACACCTATATAAGCCATGCGCAGCATTTCTATACTTATTTACAAATACGGGATCAGTCAATATTATTGATAAGATTGACACTGATCAAAGTTATTAATCACTTAACCCTTGTCATGCTGAATCAATTTTGGCTTAAAAATTGGATCAAAATCAAAGGGCAAAAACACTGAAAGTACCAAATGTAGGTCATTTTTTTTTTTTTTTTGAAAAAGTAAAATCTATTGACAATTCTGGTTTGAAAGTGAGAAACAGATTGTGTAGACTAACATCAGACTACATCCTGCCAAAGCAGGAATATTCTGGGTTCAGCATGACAAGGGTTAAATTAAAATTACCATACTTGCCTCACTAGGTCAAACCAACATATTGCAAGCTGAATGAAAGAAGCTCAACCCTGTATCATATCACTTCTTTTCTAAATTTGAAAGATTTTTATCACTAAGAAAAAGATTTTGTTTGATAATTACATAAGTTACTAAGTAACTACTAGCTTGCAAAATTGTTACCCTTTCTTTAATTACTTTTTTCTCCCCTCCCTATTTCTTTTCCTGTATTACAACTTTCTCTTTCCTTTATTACCAATATCAAATTGACTTTTATAAGTTATTGTATTGCTCCTAGTAAAGGCTACCGTAGCTATACATTACATGGCAATTGAGGAAAATCACATCAAATTAGACAAGAAGTTTCAACAAGTTCTGAAAATTTAGGCAATAGAAGTGGGATTTCTTAGTAAATCAAAGCACTGAAAGGACTGATGGTGGACGCTTCTGTTGGCATTAAAGAGTGATTTATCCATTTGTTGAGAAAAGAGTAATTTTACATGTAAAATAACGATAAAAGGAAAAAAAACTGACTTGCTTCATCTTCATCTTGCTTCAGATATACATTTCTCAACATATATCATAGATCGTCAACCAAAGCCCTGTAATTACAAGGTTTTGATAACTTTCGGCATTATGCCAGGTGTAGTTTAAAGAGTGATTGTCTGATCCATTGGATATAAAAGAAAAGAAATGACAATTAGATGATCTAGGTTATTATTCTTATTTTGTAATGCTTATCGATTCTCTGTAATCTTATAATAACAAGAGGACCATGATGGTCCTAGATTGCTCACCTGAGTCTCTTTGACCCCTGGGACATCAAATCATTTAAATAGGCAGATGTCATAAAGAATCTAATTTCAACACCAAACCAAGTTTCAAGAAGTTTGAGCCATATTTTTGGCCTCTTGAGTTATAACAAGAAAATTATCATTAAGGCCCCTTTTTCTGTGATATTGCATGGATCCTTTCCATTTTCAATAGGGGCTCATCCTTGTGATTTGGCCAACAATCTGACCAAGTTTCATGAAGATTGGGCCGTATTTGTGGCCTCTAGAGTGTAAACAAGATAATTGTCATTAAGGCCCCTTTTCCTGTGATATGGCATGCATCCTTCCCATTGTCAAAAGGGTTCATCCTTATGACCTGGCCAACATTTTGACCAAGTTTCATGAAGATTGGGCCATATTTGTGGCCTCTAGGATGTAAACAAGAAAATTGTCATTAAGGCCCCTTTTCCCGTGATTTGGCATGGATCCTTCCCATTTTTTGATAGGGTTCATCCTTACGACCTTGCCAACATTTTGACCAAGTTTCATGAAGATTGAGCCATAATTGTGGCCTCTAGAGTGTAAACACTAAGATTGTTGACGACAGACGACAGACAACACACATCCCATGACGGATGACAGACATTCAATGATCCCAAAATATTACCTTGAGCACGATGTGCTCAGGTGAGCTAAAAATTATGGGGTTATCTGCTTTAAAATTTCTGTGAAAGGATAATAATTAATTGTTCCACGAATTTCATTCTCAAATACAAAAAGAAAGGGTAAGTGTGTATATAAACACGTAAAAAATTGCAGACACGTGTGTCGATATTGGCTGTTGTGTGTTGAAAAGTAAAGTAAAACCCCTTTTCATACACCTTTATCGCATGACTTGAATGCTTTACTTAACCTGCTCAAGCTGTATCGGTATGAATGTGTATTCCAGTATTTCCATTCATTGGCCATTGTTTTATATACATTAGTAGTGTCAGGGGAGGTTACCATTCCAGTAATTCCATTCACCATGTTTTCATGAGTGACCTCCCATAATTGGGAAGCAAGGGGCAAATTACTCACTCTGCCTGAAAAGTAGTTCTATGCAAGCGAAGCGTTCACCCGATCTCAGAATTGCATATGATTTCGCACTAAAAAGATGTCTTTGAGGTTTCAACAAGTTATGTAGAATCCTTGTTTCACACCATTTTTAAAATGCATAGTTGTCAGACAGATACAATTCTTGAAAAAGAGTAAATTGAATCTTAGTGAGCACTACCGTTTTGAAAACCTATTAACATCTGACAGGATTGTTCTTACGTGGTATCAACACTGGTGAATGTAAACGTCCACCAAAAATGTAAGGGTGCTACTTTTAGGGGGATGCTTTTATTAGGGGAAATACGGTACATAACTATTTGAATCCAGTTCATACATGTACTCTTAACCTGCATTTCCGGTTTATATTATCGATACGACTGTGCAAATGTCGTTCATTTTATAATAAGTCATCATACTTATAAAACCCACAAATTTGACTGAAATTCATTACAATTCAAATGATTGTTTAGAGGAAATTAAACCCAAATAAGAGAAAAAGCCGGATGTAATTATCAAAATTTAAGTAATATAAATCCACTGAAGTGTGTTTTCACAGTATAAGGTAAAGGAGGAGCTAAAATGACAGACACTTTTATTTGAAGAAAAATGGTAGGTTAAAATCAATCCACAATAATGGAAAATTCAAAGTGACCAGAATGCCTCTCTCACACAAAATTAATTGTATTGTCCCTTGAGACATAAAGCTTTTGAAACCATTCACAGAATCTGATTAGATTCCATTATAATGTGTTTTCCAACAAAATTAATATTTCCAATTAAAATGAATAGTTTATAAAGCAAATGTATTTTTCTAACCTATCATCACTATAAAGTGACCAATTTTTAGTCATATTGCAGAAGCGCCGAAAAATTGTTGAAAGTGGCGTAAAACTCTGTTCAATCAATCAATCAATCTAGTTATTCATCCAACACAGTTTAACAATAATCCACCTATGGGTCGGAGACAAATGTCAGACAGGATGCGTGCCACCATAGCCAGAGTTTAGTCTGACTTCAACAATATAGGGTCCAGAAGACTTTATGATTGAAATCTTAAAAGTTTGGTAGTCCACAATTAAAATAAAGACTATTTCTTTAAGATATAGACAATTTTTTTAAGTACTAAACTTGTTTTAATATGAATTTAGAGCCTTTTCCTGGTTAAAGGTAAAGAAAGTATTCTATTTATATTGACTATTAATGGCTCAACTTCAGGAAAGAATATAAAACTTTTTTAAAACAGTCAGACACCCAAAACCTGTGACCTTTACAACCCTACATAGGGAATCAATTACGATTGATTGAATGGAGTTTTATGCCACTTTCGACAATTTTTGTTATATCCCAGAGGCTGGAGCACCTAACAATGGATTCCTGGTATTTCTCTTAGCAGTACTACTATCACATCCTTTCCTAGCCTCCAGCTGCTATCTCACATAGTTCCTAAATTATCAATCAATTGGTGAGAGACAAATAGTCTATAAAAATGAATGCTGCCATCAGATAGTGAACCCAGGAGGGCCAGGACCTCTAGATTGAAAGTCCAATACACTCCCAACTGAGCTATGACGTAACGGCTACATAGTGAATCAAACCTAGGAGACATGATTGGGAGTTTGATGTCCTACCACCTGCACTACAACAGTGGCTACCAATCCAATACATTTTTTATAATATGACATACGTCGGGGGAGTAAAATAACCCCGTTGAATATTTTTGATATTACAAAGGTGTTATTATACTAGTGGAATAACCATGCAAATAAGCTCAGAGCGAATAGCAAAGATATTTTGTAACCGTGAAAATGCCGTCATAATGTATATATTGTGATGTCAGTTTTAAATGGTGTTTAAAGTTTCGCGAACAATTGAAATGTGTAATGTTAAGAATATTGACGATTTTTCACAAAAATTCGGGTCATTTTATAAATAGAATTTAAAATTTATGCTCATAAAATACAGAATTTATTAAACTTGTTATCTTAACCAGATAAAAACTGCATAGCCTCGTTTTTATCTGTTTAAAGATGAGTTTGATAAATTTGGTATTCCATGACCACTCATTCGATATCCTCTATATTGAACACGGGTCAGATTAGAATTTGACATTACACAGAACTATTTCTTGATTGTATTTTTTATTATAATCAGTAGTCATCTTTGAATTCAATAATAGCAAGTATTTGGAGAACAATTTTAACTTGTCGGGTCAGCAAAGAAGCTGATTCTGAAATTGAACTCAAAGCGTAGCAATGAGATGCCAAAGGCTTCATTAAATACTGATGAGGGCAGGGAAGGATGCAAGAGAAGTAATCTAATATTTGCCGCCCTTCGAAGAAGAGGAGGTATATAACTTTGTACTGGTCGGTCGGTCCGTAGACCAATCTTAAGCGAGGTCATATCTCAGACAGTTTTAGTTACAAAACTTCATGGCCATGGGTGGATAGATCACAAAAAGGGGAAGTGCAGTGCATCAGAACTGTAACTCTACCTTGCTTATTCCTTGAGTTATTGCCCTTTGTTGATTTTCATACCTGAAATTAGTCTGGAGCCTATCTCAAAAAGTATGATAGCTATGATCATGAAACTTCATGGTTGGAAAGATCTTATCAAGGATAAAAGTAGTACATAGGAACCAGAAGGGTCATCCAAGAAACTTTTCTGCCAAGTTGGGTTGAAATCCGCCCATTGGTTACTGAGGAGAGGATGTTGAAAGATTTGGGGATCGAAATAAGCCCTGTCCTGCTATTCCCATATTTATAGGCCAATCAAAATTTTGCTAATTTTGTTACAAGCAATTTCTTCTTTATCACAATGTTTTCCTTAATGTGAAGTTTTGATTCCCTTCTCTGAGCTTGTACTCCTTGATCTCATTACCTAGGAGTCCAATGGACTCCTTTCTCTGAGAAAGTAGTGTTGATCCCAGTATAATCGTAGTGTAAAACCCATCAGCCTGCATAGACTGACCAGGATCAAAACTTTTCCCTTTTGTTCAGATATTCAAAATTTATACTGACTGTCATCAAAAAGGCCTCACCAACTTTTTTTTTCTTTTTTATTTTAGCAGAAGACAATAATTTTATCTATAAATTTGTAATATAGCCTAAACTCTACATACCCTGCTATCGCAAACTCTTTTTACAAACTCGTGTTTCCCATGGTTAGTTTGTCGTAAGGTTTTACTTGTGTGCCCCGTGCAACTTTGAGAAATGATTTTGTTTTTCTAAATCTGTACAAGTGTCTTCGTTAGTCTAAACAAAACTTGAAATTCACCATAGAAGGAAACAAATATTCATTTCCATAATGCCAAGACTAAATAATGAAGAATGCGCACGCATTTTGGGCATGCTGGAAATGGGCAGTTCCCAAAATCACATAGCTAGACATTTTAACGCATCAGGATCAACTATAGTGTGTTTGGTTAGACGTGTGAAGTCTTCAGGACAGGTGTAGATCTGGTAGGCCTCGCTCAATGTCTGTATATCAAGACAACTTTATCTGTCAACGGCACCTTCGTGACTGCTTTTTAACAGTTACATCGACATCTGCAGCCGTTGTTGGTAATTACGGTAGGAATATTAGTGTAAACACAGAAGGATGCCAGTTACGTGAGCGTGGGGTTGTGTGCAGAAGGCCTTATTGTGGTATGATACTTTCACAACGTCATCGACAACAACTTTGCGTATGGCCTTAAAATAACCTCGGATAGCGATGGCAAATAGTTGTGTTCAGTGACGAATCAAGGTTCGATCTTTCACATGCAGACGGACGCGTTTCGGATATATCAAGGTCTAAATGAAGGCTATGTGCCCTATTGTGTGTTAGAGCATAACCGATTCGGTGGTGGCGAGGCAATGGTGTGGGCCACCATCAACCATGCATTCAAAACAGTTGTTGGTCAAGGCAATTTGAATGACAGGGGGTACATAAACAAAGTTTTACAGTCTGCTGTCCAACCCCTGTTTTGCAGACAACCTGGACTCAATTTTATGCATGATAACATGTCCACACATGGAACGTATCACTGCAAACTTCCTCCTAGCCAATAATATTGACGTTTTGCCATGGCCAGCCAAATCACCAGACTGCAATCCAATCGAACACATGTGGGATATCCTAGGACGTCATTTTCGTCAACGTCAGCCACCACCTCAAACTGTGCAACAGCTGACTGACGCTATTTATCAGGAGTGGGCTCGCATCCCCAGGTACCTTCTGTGTAACCTGTGTGGCTCAATGAGACGCAGACTGCAAGCAGTGATTGCTAGTCATAGCGGACATAAGTGTTACTGATACCTTTAAGGCAGTGTTTTAGCCTAAGACCTTACTCCACCTTTGAACAACATCAGTGTCTTCCGTCAAAAACAAATAGTACTTATACTTAGTGTCCCACATTGAACCACAGTTAAATGCACGTGAGGCGGTTTTTATGACAGTCAGTGTAGAAATTACATCCTACCCTTTAAAATTACTTTTTTGAAAATGTGTCCTCTAGTTGACCTTTATATGATCTAATCAATTTTCAAATATTCATCTTATGGAAATCCCAGTTGATCATTTACATTAGGTTTTCTCTGAGAAAAAATGAGCTAAAAAAATCTGTGTTTGATTCGTTGACTCATCAGTGAAGTTCCAAGCACATTTCTTAATTGAATATTGTGATGATTTTATTGTCAATCGGGTTTTATTAGCAAATATTTTTTTAATTTGACCATAAAACAATAACTTTTGAAAGTTAACTCTGACGAATATCTTAGGAACCATGCCACAGTTTGATGGTTGTCCCCTGAAGTAAGGGAAATAAGTCATTGATATAACTACAACATGTTATTTCACATTTATTTCCCTTTATCATGTAACATTTTAAAGTCCGGTGTTCACTGGAAATTGAACAATTATGTTGAAGCCCAATCTCTCAAAAACGTTTCAGAGTGCAGATATCTTAATTAGTTTTAGTTGGTTTTGTATGGTACTATAAAATTTAACATGAAAATTGGTCTATTGTAAATAACCCAAGACATTTGCATACACAATGACCCTATCTTGTTGGTATTTTCTTAACCCTTGTCATGCTGGACCAAGATTAATTCTGCTTTCTCATGAGCTAAAACAAAGATCAGTTTTTAAAATTGTGTTTCCTAATCCTAAATAATACATTCGTTAAGTTGGTACATCAGTTACTAGTATTTTCAGTATTTAGAATTCAATGCATTCCTCCAACCTTGACAAAAGCCAAATCTATTCATTAATAGTCATTAATCTTTATAGGTACTTACAAACAAAGACATTTACAAGATACAATCATTTTTGGCTAAAGCCCCAAAGGCGGTCAACTATGTTTGCAAGATGAAAATGCATGTTGTAATTCACCAAGATGTTTCACAAAATCTTACTTTCTAAAATAATTTCTTTATTTAGACATAGACATATTCTTTATTGACACAAACTTACATAAAGTTTCTGGTCAAATTACAAGTAACATGCATAATATCTAAATATGTGAAAGGTCAGCAACAATATCGTAAGCTGAACAAATTCATAGCTACATTCATATTTTATGGAAGAATACTAAATCTTTTCTGAATTTGAGTGAACAACAGCAACCACAACTGTAGTTGTTATTGTAGCAACCATCATCATTACTGGCAGGATTGTAATACGATAGAACATGTGAGATTAACGTCTTATATATCTGAAAATAAATATGCTATAAGAGGAGGTTGAACAAGACTTTTTGTAATAGTTCGATAGTTCGATGGCTCAGCACGAAACAGTCACAACCCCTATATGTTTATAGGAAGTTACAACAGTTTCACGCCGAGCCATCGAGTTAGAAGCTAGCAACTAGTTACGAGGCATAAATGACTCACGAATGAATTTTCCCAGGTTTCTTAAAAAGGGATATTTTTTCAGTACTCATTAATGTAACAAATTTGAAAATGCTTGGCTTATTATCATAAAACTTGTCTATATACTTTTTTCTTAAATATTCATAAATTTGACAGACCAGAACAAAATGGTATTCATCCTCTATATCCTGAGAGTCACAAACAGACAGTATCTACGTGATGAATCAGTGAGTTCATGGTTATAATGACCAGTTTCAATGCGTAATTTATCAGAAGATAGCCTCAATTTAGACATAGAAATTCTGCAATTGCCTGATAAATTATCTAGGTATCTTTCAAAACTAAACCTTGTTTTAAATTCTTTGTACAGATTGAGTGTTCTACAAGAGTGCACAGTATTAAACCATGATTGTTTGAAAACATCTATCAGTCTATTCTTAAAATCTTGTTGGAAAACCTTCAAATTATATTTTAAAGGATTTTCCCAATATATGAAAAACAGTATGAATCCACAATGTTTTCGATACGGAAGCACAAGTTATTGTTGCCACTTAAAGCATCGAAGTGAATTATAAATGGTTTTTATTAAAATGTTTTTAGTATCAATTATTTTACACCAAAATTTTATTATTCTTACATATTGATTGATGTACAAAGGATATCTCCCTAATTTGCTGTATACCATCATGCTTGAAGTTGAACTTGTAGAAGTTGTTTGCAAAATTTAAAATGGATTCTCTTAATTTTTTTTTACTCTTACTGAACCCACCAATTTCGCAGCCAAACGTAAGAATAGACCCGACGAAAGCGTTGAATAATTGCAACATTGTAGACGGTTTAAGACCGAATTTTCGAGTTTAACTGATTAGAACATTCAGTGCTTTTAGTCCCTTACCTATCAACTACTCTTGGTTTAGGTTTAAAGTACCAGTGTTATTAACAAGAGGGCCATAGTGGCCCTTAATCGCTCACCTGAATTAACAATCTTAAAATGTTTTTTTAAGATTTGACCCCATGACCTAGTTTTTGACTCCACTTGACCCAATTCCAAACTTGTCCGAGATTTCATCAAGATAATTATTCTGACCAATTTTCAGGTTGATTGGGCAAAGAATATGGCCTCTAGAGTGTCGACAAAGTTTTTCTAAGATTTGACCCCGTGACCTAGTTTTTGACCCCACTTGACCAAATTTCGAACTTGTCCGAGATTTCATCAAGATAATCATTCTGACCAATTTTCAGGTTGATTGGGCTAAAAATATGGCCTCTAGTGTCCACAAGGTTTTTCTAAGATTTGACCCCTTGACCTAGTTTTTGACCCCACTTGACCCAATTTCGAACTTGTCCGAGATTTCATCAAGATAATCATTCTGACCAATTTTCAGGTTGATTGGGCTTAAAATATGGCCTCTAGAGTGTCCACAAGGTTTTTCTAAGATTTGACCCCGTGACCTTGTTTTTGACCCCACTTGACCCAATTTCGATCTTGTCCAAGATTTTATCAAGATAATCATTCTGACCAATTTTCAGGTTGATTGGGCTAAAAATATGGCCTCTAGAGTGTCCACAAGGTTTTTCTAAGAATTGACCCCGTGACCTAATTTTTGACCCCACTTGACCCAATTTCGAACTTGTCCGAGATTTTATCAAGATAATCATTCTGACCAATATTCAGGTTGATTGGGCTAAAAATATGGCCTCTAGAGTGTCCACAAGGTAAATGTTGACGACGGACGACGCACGACGGACATCAGGTAACCCCAAAAGCTCACCTTGAGCACTTCGTGCTCAGGTGAGCTAAAAACAGTACCCAAGTAATTCAAATAATCAACATTTTCTAAATCATTCCCATTATACGTCCAGTGCTCATCATTATGAACAAAACCCCACTTTCTAAAGACCATGACCTTTGTTTTTTCTGAATTGACTTCAAGCCCCCACCTGTTACAATAGTGAGAAAATAAATTAAGACTACATGTATTTTGTAGGTCTGAAACACTATTTCACTATTAAGGATATCAATATTCACTTCTAAATGAATAAACACATTGAATTCATGTATGCTGCATTTAAACAGGGATGTGAAAATAAGCGTTTTCTCAATTTGTCCTCGAACAAGTAAAAGTCAATTTTCTACTCGTCAAGGATCAAAATGAACTTGTTTGGAAAAAAATTAATGAATAAATTTAAGAAAAACATGGATTTTTTTGATGAAGAAAATCCTGGATCCAAGCATTTTCTTCATTAAAACAATTTTTTCTTCCTTATGAAATTATCATTAGCATGATTTTTCTCCCGATTCTCTTTAGTAACATTCTAAGATTTGCCCTGGTATTCACTTGTTGTAGGACAAGTGGCTCAGAAAAATGTACTTGTCCGCAAGTACAAAAGCCTAAGACAGACAAGTCAGGCATGGAATTTCCAAATTAATCGTTATCAAAAGAACATTTCACTTTTGTTTTTATTATTTACCTATCAAATCAAAATCAAAGCTAGAGGTTATAAAACTTTTCTTCATCTCAATTCAAAATTTTGTCAAATTTCAATTTGAGATTAAAGCTGTAAAATTTCTGCTTTAATACTCATTTTAGTGTATTAAGAATACATTTATTAAATTTGAAATTTGAGAAAACCTCCCTTGAGCCTGAGAAAAGTTTTATAACCTCTGGCCCTTAATGTCTTGGAGAGAAAAAGATCTTTATGACAGACTGTGTTTTGTCTGATCCCCTAAACGTTCTTTGGGACTCACATTTGACAGTCCTGGCTACTTATTTGAGAGTCTTAGACTGAAAAAAACCTTCATTCCTTAAAACCCTGCAGGTTATCAGCTTTGTAAACATTACTTTTTTTAGAACCCTTTGTCAGGAAGCCACATCGCACAATCTTGCATGATGCCAGTGCTGGTTGTATATTAGTTGTCAGTCTGGTAAGGCCAGAATACATACTACATTCCACGTGTGATCTCTGTTGGGTGCAATGTGAAGCAATGTGAATGTCCCAGGACAACAATCCTTGACACAGGGCTTGTGTTTGCCTTTGATATTAGGGAGTCATTGACTCCTCACATAAGAAATTCTGGAGGTCAAGTCTGAATTTAATGGGGTCAAAACAACAGAATAAGCAAATCATAAGTAGAATTTTGCATATATTTAAGAGTCTCTTTAACTGTTTCTTGTAATGATATGAAACAAGTAATTAATTTGTAGAACTTCAGATGGTAATTTGTGAAAACCTTATATATTAAACCATGTTTTGACCCTAAGTATTTCCTCAAAATGACCCCCTTGGGAGAAATTTCTGGTGGTCAGACTAAGACATTTTTAGATTTTTTGGGTCAAAACCCTGGTTTAAGGGTAAAAAACGAGCCCTGTTGACAGCATCGACAAAACCCCTGACCAATTGTTCAATATCTTCACCAGCACAGGTTTTAATGGATCTGGTGCATTGGCACTGTCAGACATATAGTACACAAACACTTTACCATGAAAGCAGCCTTGAATGCACCAACTCACTGCAAATTGTTTCTTGTTCAGGGGTGTGGAAGTACAAATTTTTCTCCACCTGTTCATGGACAAGTAAAAGTCAATTTCTTACTTGTCCAGGATAAAAACAAGCTTGTCTGCAAAAAAATAGAGTGATTAACATTGAGAAAACATTGATTTTAATGGAGAAAATGCTGTAATACAGCATTTTCTTCATTGAAGACAATGTTTTCTACCCTATGATACAAACATCAGAACGACTTTTCTCCTAGATCCTTTTTACTGTTCAAAGATTTGCTCTGGTATTAACTTGTCCACAGACAAGTAGCCTAGAAAAATGTACTTGCCTGCAAGTGTAAAAAGAACAAGCATAGGGATTCCACACCCCTGTCCCAATTGAACCAGCCAGGACTCAACAGTGACACTGCCCCAGGATCCATAGGATCGACAAATACTAGGTTCCTACTTTTATATCCATAAAATCAATTTGTTTCAAATACATTTTTTTGAAGCCAAGGATCTAACTTCAGTTTGTTAGGTGAAGTTAAACTGTTCTTTTCTGCAATCAGGAATTCATTTAAAGTAATGCTATACAATGACATGCCAACCAACGATGATAAGAGAACTTACCGATTGAATGTTTTCATTTTTCCGTTTACAGCTGATCATTTGCCAAATGATTTGGTAAAACTAACATCTCTAGTCTAGGTGACAAATTAAATCATATATTTTTCGCTTTTCAACAGCTGACACAGTCAAAGAATGAATGACAATCTTTACATCACACCTAAAAATAGGAAAATGTCTACGGTTTATTGTATCAAATTACCTCTTATGAACCAAATGGCATTTTAAGCATCAGTCTGTCAGAGGATGTTTTGATTCAGCTGCTGTCAAAGAGCATGCGCACTGACTGCCGGTGACAGTGGATATTACAATGCGTGAAACTTACTAGAGTATACTGAAGGTCCCAGTATGTAGTTTAGAAATAATAGGCAAGGGTAAGTTTTGAGTAGATATTTGAACATGTTAATGCAAAAAGTTGCTTTAAATGATCCTACGATGTAATTTTGAGACCATTTATGAATGCGAAACTAACAGGTCATGACCTTTTGACAGTTTCTCTGCACCCGGTGACACTGTAAACAAAAGGTGGTGGGGTACCGGATTTTAGCCGGCTGTACGGGCCGAAAAAATAGGGTAAGTGTTCTGCAGAAAATTGTGAAAAAAGAAGATGGTTGGCAAATACTTTGTGATGCATCACCAGAATTGGCACTATTTTTGCTTTACAAAAAGCAAGCCAAACACAGATTATCATTTCCCTTGCGGCAACCATGGAAGTTTGAATTTCGTGTAAAACGGCCAAATTTTCACCAGTTTTCGCGACCAAAACAAATAACCACAATCGGTTAATTTGACATCTATTTCATGCATAGATTAAAAGTTTTGGTTTTTCTTGGCAGCTTAACACTTGATTCAAACTAGTTAAATGATTGTTTCATTGTAGGCTGTTGCTTGAGAGGCCGGTATTGGATGCAGTGTGACTGGGGTGTTGTGAGCAGAGAATTTGTGAAATCTACTACAGTCTGTACCCTTTAAGGTATATATGACATTTTTCATTTCTTAAAAATTCAAGTTGAAATGTTTTCTACAAGTTTATTTATAAAGTACAAATCCTAAAATAGCAATTGAATTGTCCTGGGGACTGTATTCATTTGACTCAAAGGCTGGAACAAAGCATGTATGTCGACTCCCGATTGACTCCGAATTATGGTGACAAGTCCGCAAGTCCACATTTAGTCTCAATTCGGCTGTTTTTATTTTTTTTTTCACATTCAAAAATTCAAAAATCATCCTCATGAATCATGCAAATCTCTAGCTGGACTTTTTTGTGAAGCAGACTCTCAAGGTTTGATTATCCTCTCCAGCCCCCCCCCCCCTCCCCCCCCGGCATATCTTTAAGTCGATGATGATTTGATTTCAAAAGAGAATGTCTAAGATAGTTATTTCGAAATATTTTACCAGTATTATCTTTGATAAATCAACAATGTATTTATTCAATTAGCATACATGATTCCTATTGCAGACTGATGAGTCCTTTCCCTAAAATCTGTAAATAAAGATAAGTTTAGCTCAAGAACAAAATTTAGACCAAGACCATTTAACCAGCTATACCTTTCAGATTGGATATTTTGACTAAAGTTTTTAACATGAGTGACTAGTTGCATTTATTTTCAGCTTGTTTAGTATTCTCCTGGTTGTCTAAATTTATCAGATGCTGAAGCTGTAGCTAATTTCATGACAAATAAAAATCAAAAATCCCAATTTCGCAATATTTTGGCATGGCACGCTAGCCGAACAATTCAGTTTTTGCATCTTAACTGGCAAAAATTTGGACAAAAGCTATTCAGAAGGTATTCTATATAACACTAGCATACAAAAACAGTTTAGCCGGGGAAAATAGTTGTAAGAGAAAGAAGTTATAGTGACTAAAACTATGTTGTCAAGCTATACAGAATGCAGACTATTTGCTGTGAAAATTAGGGTCAAATTGGGTGTATGACATACATGTTCAAGACACTAAGTGTGGTCATTTTAAGGTCTAAAATATCAAGTGAATGGTCTCAATGAGTCAGAAATACCATATATCTCTCAAATTAAGACTATTTAGATATAAGAAAAACAACTTTTTCACCCTTAAGGTCCCAGTATGTAGTTTAGTGTGAAATATGCGAATTGGCCATGGTCAAAATTAGAAATAATAGGCAAGGGTAAGTTTTGAGTAGATATTTGAACATGTTAATGCAAAAAGTTGCTTTAAATGATCCTACGATGTAATTTTGAGACCATTTATGAATGCGAAACTAACAGGTCATGACCTTTTGACAGTTTCTCTGCACCCGGTGACACTGTAAACAAAAGGTGGTGGGGTACCGGATTTTAGCCGGCTGTACGGGCCGAAAAAATAGGGTAAGTGTTCTGCAGAAAATTGTGAAAAAAGAAGATGGTTGGCAAATACTTTGTGATGCATCACCAGAATTGGCACTATTTTTGCTTTACAAAAAGCAAGCCAAACACAGATTATCATTTCCCTTGCGGCAACCATGGAAGTTTGAATTTCGTGTAAAACGGCCAAATTTTCACCAGTTTTCGCGACCAAAACAAATAACCACAATCGGTTAATTTGACATCTATTTCATGCATAGATTAAAAGTTTTGGTTTTTCTTGGCAGCTTAACACTTGATTCAAACTAGTTAAATGATTGTTTCATTGTAGGCTGTTGCTTGAGAGGCCGGTATTGGATGCAGTGTGACTGGGGTGTTGTGAGCAGAGAATTTGTGAAATCTACTACAGTCTGTACCCTGAACAACATTTAGTGGGTGGGTATAAAACGCAGACAATATAAAATATATAGTAACGCATACGAACCTGTCTGCAATCCCTCTTTATTCTATATCGTATGCGTTACTATATATTCTATATTGTCTGCGTTTTATACCCACCCACATTTAGTAAACCTACCTAATACTCGATGGTCGGTAAACCCTGAGAATCAATTTCATTCAATCAATGAATCAATCAATGAATCTATCAATCATCCAATCGATCAATCCGGATTCGATTGGATTCACATCAAATCAATACAGTGAATACCATTCAGTTTAGTTCTACGTTTTGAACAGTTCCGATCACGGACCATAACTAGATATACATGTATATTTAAAGTCCCTGATTCAATTCGGGGGGTAAGGATAAAAAGCTGACTGCTGACCGCTGACTGCTGAGCAGCTGACTAGCTGACCACAAGGTATAAACTGCTGACCAGTAAATTGCTGACCACTTATTTACCACTTATTCTAGCCCCTGAACACACCCTTTACTCTATGTGCATAGTTTTGCGATGACTCGTAAAACTAGTTAATTAGCATTTGCATAACAAGCTCCTGATTGGTTGAAAATTTGTGTGCATATTTAAAACGTGCGGATTTCGCGGGTTTGTGCACAGTTTTAGTTACTCAGTCATTTGGTTGTATGCTGTATTTCATTTTTTGATGAGTTGAGGTTTCGATGTACCTTATATTCACACTTCGAATATTTTGCAGTCAAGTTATAGTCGAATTCCTCGTCAATGTGAGCTGAAAGGAAGGATTACTTTTCTTGTGTATTTTCACGGGACTATTTTGAGGCCCTTTTGAGGGTTTGTATGCGGATACACAGGTCAGACTATTTAACCTATTTTTCCTTTTTTTGTGAGTTGAGACGATTTCAGTACGATGGGTAGAAGAAAGGTAAAAACCCGAAATTAAAAGAAATTGAACGACCAGGGTTTTTCAGATTCTTTGGTTCATGCCCCGTAGTGAGCCCCTCGCTGTCTACGCCGGCGCGGGTACCAGATACAGTTTCCTGGGAATCAGCCATTACGGGTTATGCTTCCGGATTTGGTGTTGACAGTGGCGCAGCCGAACAAAAGTCACGTTCTTTGGAAAGGGATGACTTATACGAGGCAGAAAAGTCTCGTCTTCAGAGAACTTTACAGAGATTGAACCAAGAGAAAGAACTAAAACGATTAAGGGACGAAATTGCGCAGACAGAGAAGGAACTGAGTGGTACAGGAACGGTACCATGTGTGCAGGAGAAGCAACAAGAACATTCAGAGAGTAAAGGTATGGATTTTTCTTTGAAATCTTTACGTTGTGATAAAGATTTGCAGTCTTCTACCAGAAAACATTTAGCCAGATTGGGTTTATGGGATGAAGAAGAGGAACAAGAGTTTAGTGATAACGAGGGAGCTTGTAATATCCCAGTAGATAGAAAATGTACTCTGAAGTCAAGCATTAGTTCTAAGTCTTCTGATAATATGGTGAACCCCCAGAAATATCCTCATGCATATCTGCGGTTTGATTATGTTAGCAAATCTGTAGAATTTGAGAGTCTGACATTTAATCTCTTCATTGCAGGGGAATTAGAGATTATTTCTTCTAGCAATTTATTGCCTGAGGAAAGAAAAGGTAGATTAGAGCTTTTAAAGAGAATCATGTATTTGAATTCATCTTATGATTTTGCTACATTGAAATCGCTTTATGCAGCGATCTTAAGGGATATTGAGCTTGGTTATCGAAAATGGGGTGACGACTTTTTGTATATTGAAAACACAATTCTTGCTTCTGCTGGATTAAAACTTAGACCAAAATCAGATTTTTCAGCTGGTTGTGCCTCTGTGACAAAATCAGAGGAAAGGATTTGGTTTTGTGCTAAGTTTCAGCGTTACAAGTGCTCCAATAAGGAGTCACACATGGTAAACGTCAAAGGCAAAATGAAATTTGCCAAGCACATGTGCGCGTCTTGTTGGCTAAAAGACAGAAAAGAAGTTAATCACCCTGAGTGCTCGTCAGCGTGCCCTTATTTTAGCCAATGACATTGTAATACAAGGCCAATTAAACTTGTCACGGAGAACTCTTTAGCTGATATTTTTCTTCCAAGTTTCATTTCTTTTCAAAAATGTTCTTTTAATCAGAAATGTAAAAAAGAATTTTGTTGATTTGTTCTGAAATTAAGCCATTGTTATCCAATAATAATGCTAGTCTCTTGGAAATTCATGACAAAGTAGTCAATTCAGGTCTGTACAATTTTCAAGGGGTCCGCATTCCAATCAATGATAAATTTGACACTGAATTTATGGGTCGCATGCTTCATGGTTATTCTGATTTACAGGTTTTAGAATTTTTAAAATATGGGTTCCCTATTGGTTATTCCTTTCCTTTGAAAGGAGTGGCTAGTAATAGGGATAATTTAAGGAATCACAAGGGGGCAGAGTTTTTTCCAGAGCAAATTCATAAGTATTTGGGTAAAGAGGCTCTTCATGGTGCTATCATTGGTCCATTTATTGATAACCCTTTTAAACATGATATTATATTATCTCCCCTGAATTCCGTTCCCAAATCAGATTCTAATGATAGAAGGGTGATATTAGTTTTGAGTTATCCTAAGTTGGAGAAAATGTAAATAAATATGTCTCTAAAGAATTTTATTTAGATGAAAGAGTTGATTTGTTTTTCCCTAAAGTTGATGATTTTGTTTCTCTTATATTGAATAAGGGGCCTGGGAGCCTCATGTTCAAGTTAGAATTAAGACGGGCTTATCGTCAAATCAGTATTTGTCCATCTAGTTACAGTGTAGTGGCATACAAATGGAAGGAACATATTTTTGCAGATTGCGTGCTCCCCATGGGGCTACGAAGCTCGGCACATATTTGTCAAAGAGTTACGAATGCTTTCTCTTTTATGATGTTGAATATTGGTTTGGCAGTCTTAAATTACTTGGATGATTTTGGAGGGGTAGAATCCAAAGAAAAAGCCTTTTTTGCTTTCAATACAATGAGAAAAGTTTTTATTAAAAGTGGTTTGGAAGAAGCCTTTGACAAAGCTTGTGAACCCTCGGAGGTTATGATTTTCCTTGGAGTGTTATTTAACACAAAAACTATGACCATGTCTATTACACTTGACAGGTTGTGTGAAATTAGAAAATTAATAAAATCATGGTTGACAAAGAAGTAGCTTCTTTAAAGGATATTCAGAAATTATTAGGAAAGTTAAATTTTGTAGGTGCTTGTGTTAAATCAAGCAGGGTCTTTGTCAATAGAATCTTGAATTGGCTTAGGGAATGTTACAGTTTACCGGGAGAGTTATTTCTAAATCCTGAAGAAGTGGGAAAGGATTTAACCTGGTGGGATAGATTTTTGCCTGTTTTAATGGTGTAACCTTGATTGATCATGGTCAATGGAATGAGACAGACTCACTGTGCAGTTCAGATAGTTGTTCGACAGGTTGTGGGGGATTATTTGGGAAAAGATATTTCCATGCCAAATTCCCTGAGTTCATTTTACAACAGGAGTTACACATAAGTGCTTTAGAAATGTTGTCTATTGTAGTATGTCTGCATTTATGGGGTGAATTTTTACGTGGAAAGAAGGTGCAGATTTACTGTGATAACAAGTCTGCTTGCATTGTTCTCAATACTGGTAAAGCCAGGTGTCCTTTTTTGCAAAATTGCTTGCGAGAAGTATGCTATCTTGCCTGTATTCATGATTTACAAATTAAGTCCGTATTTTTAGAAAGTATCAGAATAGGGCCGCTGACAGCCTTTCAAGGTGGCATTTAAATGCTAATTTTGAAAATATTTTTTGGTCAAATTTCACAGATAATTCTGATTTTATTGAAGAAAATGTTAAAGATTCAAATTTTGCATTTGTTCATACATGGTAATACAGTGGATTTCTAGTATGTTCATTCATTGAAAATATCAATTCAATGGATAAATAGTTTATTTCCAATGTTTGATAATTGATTGGTGCTGAATCCATTAATTATAACATTACTTTTAGAGATCCACTGTGTTTATTTTCAGATGCCATTCTGCATCACTTGACAAGAGATATGAAACTTTCAACAAAATCAGCCTTTGCAGTAGGCACACTTAAAAATTTACAGATCCAGTGGGAATCTTTTATAATGTTTTGCTTGTTTTTTGAATTTACCTATTTACCTGCAACGGTAAATACTTTGAAGTTATATGCGCAGTTCTTATCTAGGTCTTTCAACTCTGTTCAAAGTATCAGGAATTATCTAGTAGGTGTTAAAACATTGCATTCATTAATGAATTTAGTTTACAAATTACATTGAGGGGTCTTAATAGAAATAACCCTCATTCAGTGAAGAAAGCCGAACCGATGACTCTAGAGATTCTTTTGAAAATTTTCAATTCTCTTGACTTGGAGGATAAGGACAATATTGTTTATTGGTGTCTTTTTCTTTTTGCCTTCTTTTTGGTTGCACGTAAATCTAATTTGGTTCCAACCAAAAAGAAGGATATTGAGGAAAGAAAGTTACTGACAAGATCAGATATAGAAATCAACGCCAAATTTCTGTAAGTCAAATTTAGATACTCTAAAACAATTCAGTTCGGGGAGAGAGAAATTCTATGCCCTTTAATACCGTTAAAAGACAAACGATTGTGTCCAGTAACAGCTTTTCATAAGTTAAATATTCTTAATTTTCATCATTCATCAGATGCCTTATTTGTTCTTAATGATGGTAGATGTATTACATATCATCTTTTTCAAAATAAGTTGAGAAAATGCATTCAGGATATAGATTTAGATCCTACTTTATTTTCATCGCATTCGTTTAGACGTGGCTTTGCTACTTTGGTGTTCCAATCAAACATTCCACCTGAATATATACAATTATTAGGAGATTGGAAGTCGGATTGCTACAAAGATTATTTAGAATTATCATGGAAAGATAAATATAGAGTTTTAAATCAAATTTTAAAGAAAATTTAGCTTTTGCTCAGGTTTTGAATTTCTTGTCACACTTCAGTGGCTCTTTGCGTGTTATTTTTGCAGATATTAAAGTTGGTATTTTATCGGACTCCATTGCTAAGTATGTGGACAACATTAGACACACCAAAGTAACACCGTTTCCGGGTATTAATGTTGCTCGTTTGTCCAGGCGAATTGAAAGAATGCCTGATTTGATTAACAGTCCAGGCGATGTGAAAGAATGCCTGATTTGATTAACAATCAATTTACTATTTTGCATGTTGGCACTAATGACATTAATGCATTGTCTGTGGGTGAATTCATTAGTTCTTATGTAAATTTAATTGCTTTGATAAGAAGTATGTCAAATACAAAAATTGTAATTTCCAGTATTTTACCTAGGCCTTTAGATCATTCTGTTACTGGTGAAAAAGTTAAACATGTGAATTCTGAGTTAGCTAAGCTTGCAAATTCAAATAATTTATTGTTTATTCATTCTTATAGGCCTTTTTTCAAATTTGGTAGGCCTGTAAGAGAAATGTTTGCTGTTAGAGATGGAGGCCTTCATTTGAATTTAGAAGGAACTAGAAGGTTGAGATTATTTTTTATAAATACTGTTGCTCATTTGTTAAAAAAATGATAATTTTGTATTTTATGATACTGGATGTAATAATGGGTTGGGGTTCTCTTTAACAGGGGTATCTTACTCTGTTAGAGGTGAATTCATGTGATAATAGTATCTTATATTTTCCTTGAATTGGGTTGGTTGATATATGGGGGAAATTCCAGGGGCCCTCCTTGAAGTGGGTATTTGACTGCTTCGTACTACTCTCGAACTGGGTAGGGGGGGTTCAGGATATCACTTTTTATTTTGTGTATTTAATGCTTTTGCTTGCTTTTATTGTGGGATGTTGAGGGCGGTGTTTGGCGGATGAACAATTAACTGGCATAGCTCTGAATTCTCATTTGTTTATATTTCATTTCATTATATTTGGGTTTGCATGTTGTTAAAAAGCTTTGCTGGTTCATTGTTTTATTCTAGTTCAGATGAATTTACACTTAGGCTGAAAATGTTCTAGTATAAAATGATGTTTGACTATCATTGAGTTCTGATATATGTTAAACCTGTTTCTTGACTGAGTTGTACCAGAATAAATTCATTCGTATAAGTATTTCAAGTTGCCTTGTTGCTTAATTGGAATATAAAGCTGACTTATATTCCAATTATTTATTCAATAATGGTCAGCAGAATGTGATCAGCAGTTTAAATCAATACTGGTCAGCAAGATTTGGTCAGCTATTTTTCCTTTACCGATCAGCACAATATTCCCATTATTTGTTCAATAATGGTCAGCAGAATGTGGTAAGCTGTTTAAATCTTTACTGGTCAGCAAGATTTGACGGAAGCTTATACTGATTACATATTAAATCAAAGAAGAGTTTGTTCTATCTAACGTTACACATATCAGATTTACTTTAAAAACATCTTCGATAAAATGATCAATTATAAAATGATAGTAATGAACAACTTAAAATCACCAATAAAAGCGAAATAAGGGATAATCAAAATTCTCTTTTCTAAAAGGAAAAACATTTTCTGTATTTCTAGATGCATTCTCAATTCATACATGTAGTTCCTTTTTTCATGGCATGAAAATCTCTTTAATGAGTTTTGAACACAAAAGTGTTGGTTTATAAGTAGAGTAAATGGTATGTTAAGGAGCTATAAATAAGTGGTGAAATAAGTGGTCAGCAATTTACTGGTCAGCTTTTTATACCCATTTGGTCAGCTGGTCAGTGGTCAGCAGTCAGCTGGTCAGCAGTCAGTTGGTCAGCTTTTTATCCTTACCCCAATTCGGGTATAAAGAATCCGGTTCTTTTCAGTTCAATTAGGCCGTTCGGTTCCGTCATCATTTCACTTCATTCAGTTCAAGAGCGCTGATACCCGGGACTCTCCTGAATATGATTGTACATTAGTCTATTCCAAATAACAACACGAACAACAGAGTCACAATATATTAAGAAATCCAGGACTTAACCAGGGACTCTAGATATGCATTTTACATGTATATTTAGGGTCCGTGACTTAACTGAGCGATACTTGTAAATCCAGATTAAAGTCACAAGTTAAAATAAAATGACAAGTGTTTTGATTTAAACAAGTTGCGTCGATGTAGGATGACAAAACGGATTAATCAGTATGCAAATAACCATCGTGCCCCCCCCCCCCCGCGCGCTTTGCACGTAAGTGCACGTGCCGCGCAAAGCGGGGTACAATTTGCAAACAGTTTGCACTCGGGTTTTGTAATCCGGAACGAAGAGCTGATCAAGGAAGAATGCATAATTTACAAGGACTTCGTATACGCGGCGGCCCTTACACGGCGACCCGAACGCCGCGGTGGCCGGGCTTGTCTGGGTGACATGGCATGCAGCCTGCGATCTAGGCATCATGACAGAAATCAGGCCCGACCCTAATACTTATCAGGTCAGGGAAACGTGGAATGACAGTAGCAAATTTCCGTGTGCTAGCAAAATACGTTACTACGTTCACTGAGATGTTTCCTACAAGTTTACTCGCTTCTCACAATTAATATACGATATTTTTTCGAAACGCATCACCCCCCCCCCCCCCACCCCCACCCCCCCAAAAAAGACTGGATATGCGCTTGCATTTATTTAATCATGAAAGATGTGTACTCTAAGAATCAAGAAATATAATTGAGTATTAGATATGTACTTTGGCGAGGAAATTCAACTCCTGTCGCTGCGCTTATTAAGTGAGTGGTGGAAATAGAGGATATTGAATGAGTGGTCATAGAATACCTAATTTATTAAACGATTCATCTATAAACAGATAAAAAACGAGGCTACGAAGGAGGCATATGCGATTATTTTCATCTACAAAAAATGATCTGAAAATTACATCTTCGGCCTATATGCTGGTGTTACTCATTGTCCAAAAATTACGGTATGGTTTCGATAATGTAAAATGTGATTTGTTTGGTTGTACCGGGTTTCGAGCTCCTATTATTAATATTGTAGATTATCTCGGAGGCTAGTCTTCGTACCTATGACTTCTTTTAATTTCTCACTACCACAAAATTTTATCCGCACCCTAGTTCTCGTTCCAATTATGTGTACTACTTATCATTCGCCCATTAACAGTGACCTTGTCAAATATCGGATGAAAGTTGTTCTACCAAGGGTTCGATCTCTCGAACCCACGACTTAATTTCCAACCGCATTTTCAACTGAGTCAATAGAGCTCGCTTGTTATACCATAAAATGTAGACAGCTTGAAAGAAAGTGAATCAAATGTCGAGATCGTGAAAAGTGACTTTCTCTGAAAGAAGTAAATAATTGTTACAGAGAATATAGAGCCAAGATATGGGACGAAATTACTGCGGTCCTTGCTTTGCCGCCTTTCCTTTTCACAGATGACAAAATTTTAAACTTGACCAAATTGAAAGACGTTGTAGACTGCAAATAAAGTTATTGAAGTTTAAAAATAAATCTGTTCTTTCGGAGAAGACATTGTCGACGGCAACGAAGAAATTCACGGCCTGTCGGTAACAAATCGGGAACTCTCGGCGATTCTACGGACTTTACCTCGAGAATAATACGGGTACAAGCCATGAAAACGCATCATATCGCACGTGGGTTTACATGACGTCACAAACATCAACGATCACGCTAAGGTTGCATAAAACAAAAGCAACAAAAAAATAAAAGTGGGCATATTATAATTTGATAATAGAACGCAGTGCTCTACTGCGTTGTGTCATCAACTTACAAAATACCAAAAAAAATCTCCACAGAAGTTCGTAAAAAATAACTAAATGTGTTTTCTTCAAGCATATTATTGAAGAAACCTGAGTACCACTAGATGCCGAATCACCTGATAATGACAAAAAATAAACACACTTGGATCGTGCGAAGTACACTCATGTCGGGTAATCCTGCGTGTCGTCTAAAGCTGCGCAGCTATATGACGTCATGTAAACTAAGAAAATGGCCGCTAAACATAAAAGCAGAACAACCTACTTTTCACACTCAAACTTCGATCGATTCCACCATTTTTTTAAAAAAGTTCATGTGCTTATTTTAAAGCTAAAGAATTCCCGTGTTTGTCTCAGTGTTTATCATTTTAATTTTAAAAGATTACGGACATTAATTTTGATTCTTTCCTCTACTGCGCAGGATTAGGCGACGAAAAATGCGTTGACAATACGCGACGGTGCCTCTGTTCATCACCGGATTGTGTAATTCTAGTGACATTTTGTTCTAGATAAAATGATTTTTACATAGCTAAAATGGTCAACGAGTACATTCGTGTATTGAGTTTTTCGTACAACCGATATCTTTACACGAATTTTGTACTTGACTTTCTTAAGTGCGCAGAGTTAGCCAACAGCACTGTACTCAATTTCCAGTTTACGAAAAAAATCCGAGCGACGTTCCGAATGGTCGGTAACAACCAACTTCTGCGTTTTCCGGAATGGTTTCTTATGCTTCGAGTGATTGCTCGTTTTGGTCTGACTGATAACTTAGGATCCTTTATCAAGGAAAAAAATATTGATTCAAGCGATTTGTCCCATTTTCAAATGTTTTCTACACTATTTTTCTTTTCTTCTTCTTCTTTTTTTTTAATTTCAGCGCATATTGAATTAACGGTTGAAATTCGATCAGTTGAATTATGCTGGTCCAAATTGATTGTATAACCTTGGTCAAGCAGCTACAGTTAACAACATCGTGAAATTGACAAGTTGAATGATTTTTGAATGATTTTGCATTGAAATTGAATGAGTGAGAGGAGCGAGATTTGAGGAAATTTAATGGAAGATAATCTAATATCGCAAATGCTGAACAAAATTAGCGATATTTGTTACCTCCCTTTAATAAAATATGCCAAAAAGTTCTACCTATTTCTCCAAGAATCTAAAAGACGTTTACAATTTATTTTGAATGAAGTTGTTGATTCTTTGTTTTTCAGTGAGTTTGTAGCGTTTGTGAATGGTTTGAGTGAGTGGGTGTTTGGAATGAATTAACGGAGCGCTGATCGAGTGATTTGGAATGGTTTCGATCGAGATGAATGTAAATTTCATGATGTTGTTAACTGTAAAATTACCAAATGACGTGATTTAGGCAGGCCTTTCCAGGATAGCAGATCAAAAATATGCGAGTCGTCACGCGAAATGGACCACCTGGATAGTGCTTAAAGAGTCGACTCTAGTCAGACTGCGCGGGTTGCTCTGGCTAACTACGGTCGAACTTTTCGCACTGGACTGATTATCTGAATCTAGAGAGACCATTCTACCTTTATGTATAAAAATCGACTCTTGGTTGACCAGTGCTGGACCTAATTCCTTTTCCGTATATCTATTTTTCGGAGGTTCCAGATATTCCCGTTTCGAGTGACGGGTCTCATATTCAAATAGGAAATGATCCTATGCGTGACCTTACAACAATTTCGCACGAGCGCCGGACACAAACAAAAAGCAGCCTAAACAACCAAACAGTGCAACAAGAATATTTTCTGTTTGTCTGTTGAGAAGTTTAGGCCTTATATATCGGAACAGCGCATGGTCATGACTTTGGTCAGGTGGTTCGGATGCATAGGCCGGCCAGAGAATTTGTTTTTCGCAGGTGAGGAGATCGGAAACTTCTCGCATAGGCTCAAGCGGTATAAGAAAACCAAAATTTCACAAGTTTCATTTTTTTTATTTTTACTATCTTACAAAGGCTAGAACAAAACATCATGATAAATATTTACAGTCATCTAGAAATTGTTACAATTAACAACATCGTGAAATTGACATTCATCTCGATCAAAACCATTTCAAATCACTCGCTCGGCGATCCATTAATTCATTCCAAACACTCACTCAAACCATTCACAGACGCACCAAACTCACCGAAAAAAACATAGAATCGACAACTTCATTCGAAATAAAAAAAAAAAAAAAAAACTAGACAAAAACGCGATTTCACTGACATAATTCAAATTGTAAGCGTCTTATAGTTTTTTGGAGAAATAGGAAGCTATTTAAAGACCTTGTATGCATATTAATTAAAGGGAGGTAATAAATATCGCTAATTTTGTTCATGCTGGACAAAATTTGCTTTATTGGATTACCTCCCATCAAATTCACTCAAAACTCGCTCCACACGCTCATTTAATTTCATTCCAACATCATTCACCTTGGCACCTTGTCAATTTCACGATGATGTTAATTGTAAGGAGACCTTTCTAACGTGCATGAAAATTCGATTGGCATATCAAAATCAGTGTGAAAACGTATGCAAACATTAAAAGAAATGGGCGCATCTTTTGCATATTTGTCATCCTACATATATTTATGGCCAGAGTATATACTCAAGACTTTGGTCTGGCTGTTCGGATGCACTGGTTAGTCAGAGAATTTGTTTTTCGCAGTTGAGAAGATCGGAAGGTTCACGAACAGGCTAAAACGGTATGAGAATGGAAACACCATTAACGAAATTCATCAAAACAAAATTTCACATGATTCAATTTTTTTTTTTGTTTTTACTATTTTACAAAGGCTAGAACAAAACATGATAAATATTTACAGTCATCTAGAAATTGTTAACAAAATCGTGAAATTGACATTCATCTCGAACAAAACCAATCCAAATCACTCGCTCATTGCTCCATTAATTCATTTCAAAATTTGCGATATTAGGTTATCTCCCATTAAATTCACTCAAAACTCGCTCCACACACTCATTCAATTTCATTCCAACATCATTCACCTTGTCAATTTCACGATGTTGTTAACGGAAGGTCGACCTTTCTAATATGCATAAAAACTCGATTGGCCAATCAAAACAAGTGTGAAAGCGTATGCAAAAGTTTAAAGAAATTGGCGCCTCTTTGCACGTCATTCATCGTACATGTATCTATTAACAGAGTCTACAGTGAAGACTCTGGTCAGGCTGTGCGGATACACAGGGTGGCCAGAATTTTTGTTTTTCGCAGGTGTGAAAATCGGAAAATTCACGAACAGACTCAAACGGTATAAGAATGCAAACATCATTTACGAAATTTACAGAACACAAAACAAAACAAATTTCATATGTTACCCTTCACACGAAAATGGACAATCTGAAAACTCCTTAAAACAAATATTGGAAAAAGGAGATTAGTTACAACATAGGTCAACAGTTGTCACTTTTCAAAAAATCATTCTCAGGAAGGTAGATTTATAATTTTAGATTTTAGAATTTTAAAATGTGAAAAGTTTCGGCCCTTTACGAGTCGACACTTTACGCACTAGTCAGATGGTCCCTTTTCGCGTGACGGGTCACATACGTTTCATCTATCACTATTCTACAAATGCTAGAACAAAATATTATAATACATATGATACATACAGTCATCAAGAAACTGTAAGGTCAACCTTATAATCTCATTAAAATCACCTCTACGAAACCACTACGCTATCTCTTCGTTACGTAGGCAGGGGCGTAGCGGTAGGCAATTTTAATGAGATTGGTTAACCTTACTAACATGCATGAAAACTCGATTAGATAATCAAAACCACTGTGAAAACGTTTGCAAGCGTTAAAGAAATGCGTGTCTCTTTGTACGTTTGTCATTGCATACAGCGCGGTATAATTTTTTTTAAACTTTTCGCGAACTTGTTTATCTTAAACTCAAGGTAGATATTTTCTTTATTTGAGAAGGCGTTGTCAGTCGTTTCTTCGATGGATGAACCTGGGAATGTTTGTTTTGCGCACGGGCAATTGTTTCATAATCCTATATACTTCATAAAGGTTATATATGATATATTTATATGGCATTCTGATTATGAAACGATTGCAGGAAGTTTCATGAACACTATCAGAGGTACGGATAAAAAGGGGTGAGGTATTGATACTTAAGGTAGTGGACCCCAAATAGTTCCGAGACATTTCGGACCTCGTGAACTTTCACAATGTTGACCGAGGTTTCCTAATGAAAATCATTAGGAAACCTCGGTTAACACTGTTAAAGTTCATTACCTCCGTAACATTGAAGAACTATTACGGGTCCACTACCTAAAAAAATCTCATTGAAACCCGTGATATGGGTACTCGTTTGAATCATCGAGACGATTCAAAATAACTACTCACAATAATGGATTTGTGCAAGTATTGTTGTAATAATCTGAACCTGTGTATGACATTTCCAACAATTTCAAATGTGCGCCGAGCAAAGACTCAGGCCAGCCCGTGAATCAACACAGTCTGACCAGAGTCCCCACTGTTCGCTCTGTAGATAGAGAGTTCTCAAGGTATTCTTAGACAGCCAGGCATCCTAAAATTGTATTGTGTTGCAGTCTGACCTGCTCAATGTTTACCTTTAACGCACATGTTAAATTATTGGAAATGCCACGCACATGCTCGTTTAATTTGAAACCCAAAATACCACCTCTATCTGTAACTCTGAAGTCTTTCTTCAGAAAAATAAGCGCTCTTCTCTTGCGACTGGCTCAAACTCAACATCATGTAAATGTATTTTGATTTTTCTTATCGTCTCCTTTTTCCTGAAACCTTCGCTTATCTTGAGTTTCACGAGAATCGAAATCCCGGAATAGTTCATATGATCGAATGTTTTGAACGGGACAGTGTACGTGTGGCTGTAACGAAAGGTATCAGACTCTCGGCTGTATTTGATTTTCTTCGTCTTTTTCTTTATTTCATTGCCAAAATATACTTGTCGAAAGGTGATGTAAGCTTTCTTTGAATTTTCTAGCCTTGTTATATTTCCACACTGCGTAATAAATACAAACAGTTTTTTGTCATCAGAACAATATTCGGCGCTGACAAAAAGTTTCCCTTCCTTGTCGTCTGGTTCCGCTTCCGGAATGGATTCGAGGGTCGAAAAGAACCCGGAATCATATTCGACTGAGGAAAGTCGTCTTCGTCTATCTGAATCTGAGCTACGAGGCCTGTAGATTGGATTAGCAGCTGAAATGCCTTCATTCGTGCGTCTAACCACATTTATTGACTCCTGTTGTCGTGGACCATTTGAGGCCCCAAACGATGAAGTACATGGCAGGGATAAAAGTCTGTTTCTTCTATCGGCCATATTAATCTTATTCGGTTTAGCATCTCTCTCTCGGCTTGTTTGAGGTACGCTGAATAACCTCTCGCTTCGCCCAGCTCGAGATCTAGGTTCCCTGGCTGTCCTTCTTGTTGAGGGTCGAGAAGTTGCGTCGTCATCGTCATTGAAGAATTCTGTTATTGTTCTTGCGCCGTTATAAACGTTATCAGATAGTAACCTCGCATTTCTTTTAGCGCTTCTTGAAACCTCGTCGATCGAAATACCTGCCAAACCCTGAGAAATCTGTGTTCCGAGTTTCTGTACCGAATCAACGAATGTCTCCATTTTCGCGCAGTGCAATCAATGGCTTTACTTCTTGTCGTTACAACGTTCTAGTCTCCGTGACCAACGAGACGGTAATGCGAGATGGCCCACGAAAATGAAGTTATATTCATGAGCCCAACCCTGACGTACTTTAGCGATCTATTATCACATTTTTCAAAACTTTAAGAAACAATTGTTTCGTAATCGTTGGGAACGGCAAAGGCGGAAACCAAGTTCGTTAAGATTGTATAAGAGCCATTCTTCAATTCTGGTGAAATTTGAAGGTTAACCATTTCGAGAAATAGACTTACGCTTCAGTCTCGAGTCTTTGATGATTCTGAAGGGAAGTCATCTTATGCACGTAATCTTAATGATGGCCGCATTGTTATGGAAATGGTTCGAGTTCCACCAATTCGTTCATTATCAGTATACCGGCTAGTTTTCAGAAAAAGCATGTGGACAATCATGTCTTAGGTAATATTTAATTGAATAGGTCACCGTTTTACCGTTTAAGCATTTTTCCGGAAGGCGATATCATTAACCTAATGGACAATATAAAAGATCAGTATAAGAAAATAGGATTCTTATCAGCCCGATTAGCTCAGTCGGTAGAGCACCGGACTTCAAAACCATAGAAGTTCGACCGCGTTGATTATATTTCTTGGCTGTTACACTAACAAACTAATTGTCTTTCGGATGAGACGTCAAACCGAGGTACCGTGAAACGGTGCTTTACACCGAGCACATTAAAGAACCATGGCGGATCTCAGCAGTAGTTTTGTCATGTATCCTAGCACTATCCCCGTTACAACTAACCGCCTTCTGGGGGCGTCGCTCATATGGGCATGTGCTTCGATAGCGACGATAAATAAACGGAAAATACACACGTACACATAGAAGTTCTTTGTTATAACGCTATATATGGGTGGCAATTGCAGTTAATAATTTCGTCAAATTGACACTCATTCCTAAGTAGGTCATATAGCGTTCCATTCTTAACACCCAGTCAAAGCAATAATAATAATATCAATATCACTTAAATAGACCAGATTCTTTACTACATTTTGAATGAATATAGCTTGAAAAAATGACGGTTTCACTGACAAAGTTGAAATTGTAACCGTCTGATCCGTTCTTGAAGAAATAGAAGCTACCTATAGAACTTTTATGCATATTTTTTTGAGGGAGGTAATAAACATAGCTTATTTTGTTCATTCTGAACAAAATTAGTGATGTTGAATTACCTCCCTTTAATTTCACTCAAAACTCACTCGACGCACTTAATATCGTTCCAAAATCATTCACTTTGTCAATGTCTTTAACTGTATTGCCTTTTCCTTGTATACGGTTCTGGGTAATCTACAAATCAGCTTTATTATGTTAGATTTTAAAATGATTGAGCGACAGTTTAGAGCTTTTTGTCGTGCTAATATATAAACACGCAATAAAAAAACTATAGTTGCTTAAAATCGACTGAGTTTATGAATTACTGCTAAGAATATGATGTAGACGATTTCAACAACAGATATGTTACAACATCTTACTAGGCCACTACTAATCACACGTTAAAGCTGTTAAAATGAATATTTTCTTAAAAGGAGGTGTTGTATCTAATTGAGAATTTTCTAACACACAATAAATAAATAAATAAATAAATAAATAAATAAATGAATAAATAAATAAATAAAAAGATAAATCATATATATATATATATATATATATATATATATATATATATATGTTGCTATGTGAATAACGTCAAAAGGACGTTAACGACGTCATAACGTTAAAAATCGGACGTCATTTAACGTTACTAAGAACAGTTAGTACAGTTAAGTTTTAACAATCTCAGTGAAATGCTCTTTTTACTTTCTCATCTCAATAGAATGTCATCATTACATTTAAAACAACGTAAACATAACGTTATAGACGTCGAAATGTTAATAAACGGCATTCAACTTTACTATAAACACTTAGTTCAGTTTAGGTTTAAGTGTCTTAATGAAGTATTTTTCTTTTTCTCTTCTTAACACAACATTATCATTGGGCATTTTATAGAATGGATATACTCTGAAATATGGCTCTTCTGTTGAGCATTGGGCTATATGTCCACTCATCCTCAGCATCCTCACAGATGAATCTCTAATTTGTTGGCGATGGATCGTCATTCTTTGTCTGAGATTGTTTGTTTCGCCGTTGTATTCCTCTTTGCACCCATTACACGGGGGGTGATGTCCATAATCGGAGCCACCGGCTCCGCTTTCGAAATCATGTGTGGAACTTCCGCTCCACTTGTGGCTCTGATTATGTAGATGTAAACATTTCATATTTTGAATGAAAAATGGGGTAGGGAGTCGGGATTTCCTCAATTGTGTCATATTTCATTCATTAATCATAAAAAAGTCGAATGCTATTCGACCAGTAATACATTTTGCAACGTAAACGTACTCAAAAAATGTAAGAACGCTCGTTGGTTTTTGTTAAAAATGATTTCTTCTGGGGGCAGTCTTGATACAGGCATGTGAAAACACGTGGTTTTTACCTCCAAAATGCAAATTCTGAACAGAATCAATAACGCAGACCATTGTACACAGTGTACACGAGTTTAACAAAACAACCACAATACTTTAACCAATTGTACTTTTCTGCAATATGATATATATCAAAGAAAATTACTTGGTATCGATTATGTGGATTGGCTCCGATTATGTTCCCTGGCTCTGAAGTTGTGGAGTGTCTTCTTCTTCTTCTTGCATATGCCCCCACAGCCTTAAATATGAAGTTTCTGTTAGTTCCATGGGGCGCTTTTTTCTCGTCATTCCATGGCGCACGTTGTCTATTTTACGCCTCACCTTTCTCGTTTTTTCATAGTTCTTTTACCTCCAAAATGCAATATTCTGAACAGAATGTCTGATGTAGACCCTTGCTTTCAGTGTGTACGAATTCAAGAAAATAACCACAGAATTCTAGAAAATTGTTCTTTACTAAAATTTTAGATAGTTGAAAGAAAATTATTTGTCTCCAATTATGTACCAATGCTCCAATGTCTTGGAGTGCCTTTTGGGACCGAAACTCATAATTACTTGCCTAAAAACGTATTTATTTATTTAGTTAGTTAGTGAGAAAAGGAATGACACCGTAGACATACTTATTGAATAGTTGTACATGTAAGCGCGCGAAGGCGACTATCCCTAGGAGCAAATCCCAACATGGTTATGCATTCAATGTTCATGTTGCCTCGATCTAACTCAAAATCTTGGGTTTTCGCAACTTTTTGCTGACTCTCTTTGTAAACTCGTTTTCGATAGGCTCGAGTTTGAAATGAATCCTCACTTTAAGGAGGTGTTCACGAATAAAATCCACAATGGCATGAGATGAATAGACCATAACATTGACTTATTTACAGGGATTCACCCTTTGGCTATTGCTTTTGAAGCAGTCGACAAACGGCCCAGATACCTCATCTTTGTGGTTCACTGTCTGTCACCATGAGTCCACGATAACCTTTAAAAAAACTGTGACCTGGAGAGTAAAAAGTTTCCGGTCATAACACAAATTGTAGTACAATCCGTCCTCCCAATTCAGTCAGCACCGAAGCTCGGCATCAGTGGTTGTTATTATCAGCGTTTTAACCTTTATGACCCCCTCAGTAACCTTGATTTTAATCGCGTAAATGAATCAGTTTATTATGTCTATGCGCAATGACGTCCCGAAATTCATTTTTTCGCTATCGCCAAACTCGAAAACTTGGCTTTATCTGATAAATGTTTTCACGGTTTGTCGTTTCCACCTTTATAAGCTGTATTACTCGACAAACTTGACTTTCGTACGATGCATTCGATCTCCTGCATGAGAAAACATTGTTTATAACGAAAACCTTCTTTAAGTTATACCGATGCCTTCTCTTTCACCGACTAGACTTATCTCAAACTCAAGCATATCAGAAACGAGCTTGCAATGATGCAGACAAACATTCTGGCAAAGTTTCATGACATAAGGGCAAGTTATGTGGCCTCTTAAGTGAACAGAAAGTTTTTCTTAGATATGACCCCTTAACATCATTTTTGACCGCACTGACCCAGTTTACAACATTACCAAGATTTGATGAAGACCAACATTCTGACCAAGTTTCGTCATATTGGGGCCGAAAATGTGACCTCTAAAGTGAACAGAGGGTTTTGAAGATATGATCCCTTGACCTCAATTTTGACCCCACTTAAACCAATTTCAAACTTGTCCGAGATTTGATGGAGACAAACATTCTGATGACGTTTAAAGACATTTTGGCCAAAATTGTGGCCTCTGAAGTGCACACAAGACATTTGCTAAAATTTGACCCTTTTCATTTAAAAGACCTCATTTTTGACCCCACTTGACCAAATCTCGAACTGGACCAAGATTTGATGGAGACAAACATCCTGACCAAGTTTAAGACATTTGGACCAAAAAGGTGGCCGCTAGAGTGCACACAAATTGGTGACGGACGACGGACGAAGGACGTCGGACACAGCTTGATCACAATAGCTCACCATGAGCACTTCCTGCTCAGATGTGCTAAAAATGCTAAGAATCGAACAAATAGGGAGTTTTGAGAATCATTGAGTCCTTTTTTTGTAAGATATATTAATCGTATTTCTTGAAATATGTATCAAATGAACGCGAATTTCGCAACATCTTTTTCTGATACCACTCATAAAATATATCTGATAAAATTTCATGGAATTATCGACGTTGAAAGAGTGTTAGTAGTGACGTTGTTAAAATTGAAACTTTTAGCGCGCGAAGGATAAGCAAGAAAAAACATTGACAGGCTCCGAAGAAATCTTTATATCTCTACACATTTAATCCTGGATTATAGTCCGACAATTCTCTTGCACGTACATGTACTAAGTAATATTAATGAAGCTGACTGTCTAGTAACCGGAATATTGTAATAAAAGTAAAGATGTAGAAGTGAAACGTAACAAACGTAGCTTTCAACGTGGAATGATGATAAAAAAGGGCACAATGAAACTAGTAGAAATTTCATATTGAAGATGTTATATGGAATAAGAAGAAGACACTCCACAACTTCAGAGCCAGGGAACATAATCGGAGCCAATCCACATAATCGGAACCAAACAATTTTCCTTAATATATATCATATTGCAGAAAAGTACATTTGGTTAGAGTATTGTGGTTGTTTTGTTAAACTCGTGTACACTGTGTACAATGGTCTGCGTTATTAATTCTGTTCAGAATTTGCATTTTGGAGGTAAAAACCACGTGTTTTCACATTCCTGAATCAAGACTGCTCCCAGAAGAAATCATTTTTAACTAAAACAAACGAGCGTTCTTACATTTTTTGAGTACGTTTACGTTGCAAAATGTATAACTGGTCGAATAGCATTCGCTTTTTTATGATTAATGAATGAAATATGAAATAAATGAGGAAATCCCGACTCCCTACCCCATTTTTCATTCAAAATATGAAATGTTTACATCTACATAATCAGAGCCACACGTGGAGCGGAAGTTCCACACATGATTTTGAAAGCGGAGCCGATGGCTCCGATTATGGACATCACCCCCCGTGCATTACATATGATAACATAAATGATATTCCTTACATCGCAGCTGATTTTTTCTCTTATTTGTACCTTTCTACCACATCGAAAAATGTATTGTTGACCTTCTAACAAGTAGTTACAGAGTCCGCAATTCGGCCTACTACAGCGGGAAACATTTGGTTGAATCGGGTTTTCACTAAATTTGGCTTTTGTTAGTAATCTTTTCAGGTTTGGTGATTGTCGTTTACTTTTAATAATGTTGAAATCTTGTAAAACTTCTCTCATGTGTGGGTCGCGTTTTAGGATATTTAGGTCTTGCCTCAATTCTGTAAACATTTCAGGGTTCCTGGGATTGTACGTACTTACGTAAGCAATTGTATTAGTTTGGGTTTCTTTGTCTTTAGGATCTTGGTTAAGGAGTTGGCTGCGAGATAGCGCGCGTGCTAAATATATAAAAGATTCATAACGTCTTTTATAGCTTATTTTTATTAAAAAAAAAACCTCCCCACGTTTATAGTCTGTCCATGTACATGAATATATGTTCAGAAAGGCCTCGACTAGAGAATTCACTTTAAGTAATTAAAAGACAATATCTTCAGTTTCCTTCCTGACAGTAACTTGGATATCATACAAAGATTGATACGTCGCAAATGATAGATACGATATGTTTTGTTTTCAAGTTTAGTTTGAAACAGTACAACACACATATAATCTTACCTCAGTCTTGTTCTTGTCTCAATTCTATAAAATTAGTCTAATCGCATCCCCGTAAATTTACCGTAGAGTTCGTTTAGCAGAAAACATGCCTATGAAGTTTGGTAAAGAACAAGTTATTGAACAGCTTAAAATGTAAACGGTAGGTAAAGTTGTCTAACATGTTTTCGCTGATCACTGATATTTTCATAGTACTTTAAAATGTAAAATATGTATAGATAAGATGTTTCTTTTGGTTCTTGATATAAACTCTTTTTTTAAATCTCTTTTGTGTAAAAGTACAATATATATTCTAACGTTATAATCCATGATTTTTCCCCTGGCAGGGCGGAGTCTAAGTAACGGGTCATTGCACTAAAGGTTAAGGTAAACCAGCTTTTATTTATGATTACATGTACTTATATTCTATAGATAGTCGACACAAATACATTGAAAGCTTAAATCGTAGGTTGGTTACCAAAATCCAACGATGAAATACAGTTATTTGCACGGGTTAACAATAAATGCGGACTGAATTTTGAAATAACCCAAAATATTGAAAATTAGTTGCACTGTCACACCTCGACGTTCTAGCCAACGTGTGCCTAACGCGTTTGAGAAAACGACTAAGTCTGTAAAAATCCGGCATACGCTGACCTACGTATTCTTTTTGCAATTTAGCGTGTTCATAGCGAGTATGAACGTGTGAGTAACGCGTCAGTAACGTGTTCAGAACGAGTTGAAAGCGTACGCCAGCGTTTACCAGCGTTCTTGAGCTGTATCAGTTCTTCCTCTGATATACAAATAAGGTATAATTCAAGAACCAGACTTGTGACCTATGTCTAGAAAAAAATGTAGAATCATTTTGTCTATCACTCATTTCTTTTTAATCTTATCTTTTTAACATATTGAAAATTATCAAATTAGATCTGATGGTAAAACTTCGTAACGACGACAGCGAGTCCTTTAAATATTTTATGAATGCCAAAACGCTGCCTTTCGCTAGAAAAACGTTATGAACGCGCTCGACACACATTCAGCACGCTTGAGACACGTTCCGCACGCGTTCCGAACACGCTCGGTACGATCGACAATCGCTAAAAGAACCTTTTAAAACCTTGTCTTAAAGCGTTTCTAGCGTGCTTGGAGCGTATGTGAACGTGCTCGTAGCGCGTCTCTAGTGTACTGAACGTGTTCGGAACGAGTGCGTAACGTGTGTCGAGCGTATTTCAAAACGCTAGGCACAGGCTGAGAAACTTTTGTGCATGCACAAAAAATTTATTTCGAGATACTCAGCGTATCCCGGCGTGTGCCAGCGTTTTCGTAGCGTGTGCGGAACGCGTCAATAGCGTACCCAGCGTGTTCGCAGCGTGCTATAAGAATTCCAACACGTTCTGCGCACGCTGGCCAAACCGTTACAGCCCAATAAAATCGCCATATTACCCCAAGGCTAAGCCACGCCCTGCCAGTTCATTAATAACGCAGAATACAGTAGATATAGTAATCTCGTTTTTGATATGGCAGGGCGGAGATCAAATAAGCTCTATACTATTTTTTAGACGTAGAGATGTTAAGAGAATTTCCCAGTAAATCGTCTATTTTATATAGATATCTATATAAAATTATCCTCGCCATATTACGTGTTTGATAAGCTTTGCCCTGCCTTGTCAAAAAAGATAAATAAAATAAAAAAAAGTAGAGGTAATTCGATATATTTTATTTTTTTCTTTCTGTGAATTCTATTATTGGAAATTTTATTGAAAGAGATCGAACGTTGCATTCAAATCAATTACTATTAGAATGAGTACAAAACCTTGTCAAGCTGAACAAATATCTTAAAAATCACTTTTCTGATTTAAAGAGAAAATCGGCTTTAAAAGATTAAATAAGAAATTAGAATGTACAGATTAAGATCAGACTGCAAATATATGCATGCTGATCTTAAAGATAAAGAAGAAATAATTTGGTATCAGGTTGTCAATGTAAAGTATCTATTTCATTTTTTTAACAGAAATTAAGTGCAACGGATTTCCCCACGTGATGCGACTTTAACCAATCGGAATTCCTTATCTTATTGGAGAGAATAAGATAGCAGTAATGTCGGATTAAAGGTTACCTTTCAAGGAAATATTTTTTATATCCATCAGACTATCGTGCTTAATCTATTATTTTAAGTAATGTTTTAAGGTACTGTGTTTTTAAGTCGCTCAGTTTATATCATATCAATTCGAATGGAAACTTCAATATCTATGTGCTCCAGCGATGTATCAATAAACCAACAAGCGTTACAACTTGCACACAAAAGCATGAATATATGCCAATTTTATCCAACAAGAAATGCTCCAATTTTCACGAACCGGCCGACAGGTAAAATGGTAGATGTATACTATATAGTGAATACTATTCTGTTAAAACAAGAGCACCTGGGCTAAAGAATTTCTCACTAGACTTTTAACTGAAATCTTACACACTTATCTACTTCCTGGATCTTGTCTATTTTAATCCCGTGTGCTAGCGGTCTATAAAAAACGGGCACTGTCAGTCTAAATTCGTTATTATGGACACTGTCAGTCTAAATTTGTTATTACTCAATCAAAACATATACTGTAGGTATACATTAGAATTGTCTCAAAGAGACGGTTCAAATGTGTTGTCATAGTATAGAGTTCATGCAAGTATCGTTTTTTTTAAACTGAAATTTTAATCAGAATCGCTGTTGTCATATTGGTACATGTATCATAAGTGTTTTTGTCATAACTACAGGATGCAAGCGGTCCGATTGCAATCCCAATCGATCTTCTACCAGAAGCATTGAGCAAAAATACAATACAAACCATCCTACACGTGATCTATATAACGAGTGTTTTCTTGTTGAAAAGAGTTTTTAGTGTGAAGTTTGGGGATTTACGTGCTATAGATAGATACATGTTATCGTTTAATTTCGTATATGGAACTCTGGTAAAGTAAATCAACAGGGATTAGTTCTCTTAATAAATCATCGGTCGGATAATACTGGAGCTTAGAAAATAAAATTCCAAGCAATTTTCGCAATTGCTACATTATTACAAAAATCAAAATGCATGCCTTGATTTAGCGGGCGAAACAGCATTGATACAATCGCCTGCCATTAAAGAGTTCCATAATCTTCAATTTTCAATAGGCTAAAGTAAATAAATGTAACCGTGTTTCAGAAAATTATGCCACTTTAGCACGAGTTTGTTTTTGTGTGGATGTGTTTGCGTGGAAAAGGATGAAGTATTTAACGGGAGAGGAGTTAAGGTAAGTCGTTTCAAATCTTTTAGCTAACCCTTTTCTGTTTTTCCAAGTGTTAAACCGGTCAAATTTATGTTTGTAATACGAGTTTGCATTAGACAAAAAAGTGAGTTCACTATGAAACAAAAACTGTTCTATATGATAGGAAATATTTTGAAAAAGTTGAAAACGTTCGCTTCGCACTTTTTTAACATTTTATGAAGTATAAAATCAAAAGAATGTAAAATTCCGGGATAATATGATATCATGTCAAAACGTTCTTCATACTATTTAACTGACATCTTTCGTAAATTCGTATGAAATTCTGCATTCAGAGGCAAGAAAGAAGTACGTCTATAATGCATATTTCCAATTTTGAAAAGAATCAGTACTGTATTTGGTTATTTTACCCTCTGTCATACTGAATCGAGAATATTTCTGTTTTTGCGGGAGGTATAGACCAAGAACAGACTACGCATATGTGCATTCAGATCTAAGTCCACAAAATCTGATTTTCCCAACTAAACTAGATAAGTTGAAAATAGTATTGGTGGAAGACAAATAGTCAGAAAGGATGAGTGCCGCCGTTAACATACTTTGCTTATTTGATGTCATTTCTGCCATTGAATGTAGAAATAATGCTCTAGATCATGTCGATTTGTGCAATGATCCTTCAGTTGTGACGAAAGTCCTGGAATAACTAAAACGCATTTTTCACACGACAGTTTAGATGTTCAAGTTCAAGTGAGTGATTAAAGGTAAATGTACAGACGAAATTGACCTTTGATGACTCTATAGCAAGTGTGGGTGACATTCAGCTTCAAAATAATAATATCCAATTGAGGCGCATGCTGTTCATAGAGTCAACGGCAAGATCATAATTCATAAATTCATTTTCCTTAAAGTTAGACTGAAAATCTTACCTTCAAACTGAACATCTTCCTGACTAGGTGACCGAGTAGTGTTGGTGACCGACTCATGACATGTAGGTCCGTGGTTCGACCTACACAGTTAAAATGGTGTTTTAATTGGCAAAATAGTCAGCCCTTGTCAAACAATCTGTAGAATTTGGGTAGTAATCGATTTAAATAAATCGCTGCTTCACTCACAGAGACGAGAAACATCAGGGCCCGAGGTTATAAAACTTTTCTCAGGCTCAACTGAGAATTTCCTCATATTTTAAATTTAAATAAATGTATGAAAATAAAAGATGATATAAATAAGTTGTTATTTATAACAACTTATTAATATTATATTTTATCTTAATACATTAAAAGTAGTATTAAAATAGACTTACGACTTTTAAGTCGTTAATTTAAAAATCCCAAATTAAAATTTGAGAAAATTTTGAATTGAGAACGAGAAAAGTTTTATAACATTGGACCCAGAATTGATTGCCCGAGAGCTTTCGTCGTAATCGACCCTGTCAGCCTGATTAGCTCAATTGATAGAGCACCTGACTTCGATTCATTTGAACTTCGATATTTTAAGAGTTTGACTCTATTATTTCATATTATTCATTTGAAATATGTCTTAATGTTCTACCTTCAAGAAATAAAGATTTTATTACTATGATTATTATTATCATTATTATTATTATTATTATTATTATTATTATTATTATTATTACTGAAACACGAACAAATAAATTATCTTTCTGATGAGACGTTAAACCGATGTCCGTTAAAGAACCATAGCGGACTTCAACAGTAGTTTCGACATTTATCCTTGCACTATCCCCGTAACAACATATCGTTTTCGGGTGGGGGATTCGCCCATGTAGGCTATGCTACGGTAGCGGGGATTAATTAACGTAAAAACACATACGCAATTGAACTAAAATATATGTATATACTAAATATCTTGCTTTCCTTTTAGCAATTTGGGTTACAATGTTTCATTGAAAAATATGGAAAATGAGGATAGTTGGTTTCTTTTTTGTTTTAGAATATTGAAGGTATGGCCTAGTACCTACATAATTACAGTTTTATTGTTAGCGCATGATATGTACTCCGCGCTTGGATAGATTTATACCGGAAAAAATGTCTAGGAAATCATGAAGATCTCATTTACCTGTTCTCAAACAACACTTGACGTCACTCAAGTCTAAAATTAGACACAAACCATCAAATAACAGCCTCTATCAGTGAAATATTTAATAAATATGAAACTTCATGTGCAAATAAACAATCAAAGAGCCATGTAAACTGACGTGAAAAAGATGAAAAAGATGTAGTAGGAGTAGACATTTTGCGGTGCAGCATTACAAAAATGTGATGCTCCGGGCATATAGAAACGATCCATGAAATTCAGAAAAGTCTAGCCGATCCCGATCAGATTGGACTAAATGCAAAACCCCGCCGAACCTTAATTTTACGCGAAATGGATATTATGGTCTGATTTAAACTGATCATCTTAAATTCTCATATGTGACCCGTCACGTGAAAAGGGACCATCCGGGAAAACTTTAAAATAAATATTTGAAAAAGAGATTGGCTCCAGCAAATGTCAACAAGAGGTCGCATTTCATAAAATCTTTTTACAGGATGGTAGATTGATCAATTCTAGATTCAGAAAATAAGCAAAGTGTGAACAATTTCGAACCTAGTCAGTCTACGTAATCCGCACAATTTGACAAGGATCGACACTTTACGCACTATTCACATGGTCCCTTTTTTGTGACGGGTCACATTATTAGTTATACGGTTTCTTGCCGGGGTATATGACGATTTATTCCCGGCTGGAAAAATGATGTCACCCGAGCCGTAGGCGAGGATTGACATCATTTTTACTGCCGGGAATAAATCGTCATATACCCAGGCAAGAAACCGTATTACGAATTTATTATACTTCAAAGTTTTAGGGCTAAATATCTGTCTTTTGCCTATTTTAGGCGTTCGTATAAACCGATTTCTTTTAAACCACCAATATCCCTTAATGCGCCCCTATGAAAAGTAAACATGTACAAAGTGACGTCATGTATAGTTGTGACGTCACACTACTACACTCTGCGCTATTGTGATATGGAAGCGTTTGTTGGCTGACACTGCGAGAAACTTGGTACTTTAAATGGACAGATTTGTACAAATTTAAGGTATTTATTGACACCTATATCATTTTTTATTTGCACATTATTAACTGACATCCTTTTCAACTGTATCCTAGTGTGTATATTCGGGTCGTGTTATCAGCGAAGCGAGAGAAACATGGCTGCCGTTTCCGTTTCGATTTTTTGTCTATGTTCATGTCGAGGCGCCTTAAGGAAACATTAGAGGTAATACCGGAGCGGCCGTAGCTATCAATGTTTATCAGGTCAGCATTAACCAATGAAAATGCTAGAATTTTCTTTGCAGTATAATAAATATTCATTTTCGACACGCGACTTCCGTCTGGCCTCTGCTGGATTTGCTGCGATACCTTTTTGAAATCATATGAGAAGTAAAGAGGGTATTTGTCGATTTCATGGAGGTATGAAACAAAAAAATCATATTGTATGAATACGCGAATTTGGTTCATAAACGATAGGTTTTAAGTTTTGCACCTTTATGAAATCCACAAATACTCTTTTCATTTGTTAGAATTAAATATCAAGAAGCAAAAATGTGAAGATTTCTCCATAATGAGATACGTTAATGGACTACTTTATATGCACGCTTATAAAATATACTGAACAACAAAAATAACGCATCACTTTTCAATGACCAATAATTTTACCATGAAACCTATCAATTTACTGATATGACATTACTTTAGTTTGGTAGGCTTCTAGGTACACAATTGTGATGAAATTTATTGCTAAACTCATACTCAGTTGAGTAAAGACACTTGAAAGTGATAAACCTGTTTTATACTCGTGTAACAGATCGAATGCATCTCACATTATTAAAGTTGGTCAAGTATTACAGCAAATAAAGGTTATAATGAAAAATAGTGTAGACATTTATCAGATCAAGCAAAGATTTCGAGTTTGGCGATAGCGAAAAATTGAATTACGGAACGCCATCGCGCATAGTCATATTGAACTGATTCATTAAATCAAGGAAGCTTGCAACTGTCATGAGGGACAATAACTGGTCTATTGTAAGGTTAAAATATCGATTTTAACAGCTATCGGTACCATACTTTTGAATGCTGACACGATGAGGAGGCTGCATTATAAGGTGATATGGTCGGAAATTCTTACTCTCTATGTCACAGTGTTCAGGTTCTAGTGTACTATTGATGACAGTGAAACACAAAAATTATGAATCTGCGCCGATTAAACAAGCCTTAAGTAGCTATAGCCATATGGAACATCCCGTGAGCAAGTCAATGTTATGGCCCATTCAGCTCATGCAACTATGGACTTTCTTGGCGAACACCTTTTTTAAGTGATGTCAATGTCTAATTTTCACCGACTGGACTTATCTAAAGATCCAGCACGTCAAACACGAGCTTGCAATGAAAGTAAAAAAAAGCATGAAAACCCATGGTTTTGAGTCAGATTGATGCAGCACGCACAGCTAATGGAAAGCCATATTGGGAGTAAGTCTTGATAAAATTCAGAAATCTACGTGTCAGACATTCTTTGAGTACAATTTTTCACATGCGCTAGTGACTTTAACTGAGCAATGGAAACCTCTAATTTCAAGATTTTTCATTTTTGGGGTTGTCGCCTTTATGAGTGTGTAACTCTTCAATGCGTATGTATACGTTTTCGACCTTTTTGACACAAATCAATAATTTGTCAACGTTTATTTTGATATAACCATTCTTTCAAACTTTATATTATAAAAAAAAGTTCTATCTTTGAAATGAAGCGATGCGTTATTTTTGTTGTTCAGTATATATGCGTACTAAAAATTGGTTTCATTGAAAAATAAACCAACTTTTCGGCTTATCAGAATTCTCGAATCGTGATGGACACAATTGAAATTCTTCCCACTTCAAAACACGAGTTTTTTGTTCATTTCAAAGTAACTACATCGATTCGAGAATTCTGCTAAGATACTTGTTAAGCGTATATGATATATGTTCCACGCAGCTTCCAACAGTCTCATAATATTGACAGGTTATTAATTGATACCATAGAACAGGTGGAATAACAATTGTGTACAGATAATCTTCACCCACCTACACCCCAAATGATACATGCACAGATAAACATAACTCATGCTACAGTTGAGAACTGTTGCAAATTGAACCTAACATCTTCCTATTTCCTATTGTTTCCATTGTTTTTGTATGACGGGTCACATATATTCATTTTCTACACGCGACTTCCGTCTGGCCTCTGCTGAATCCGATTTCATCGAGGTATGATTCCCCCCCCCCCCCCCCCCCAAAAAAAAAAAGAAAAAATATGATACCACTGAACAGGTGGAATAACAATTGTGTACAGATAATCTCCACCCACCTACAACCTTGCTGATACATGCACAGAAAAACATCACTCATGATACAGTTGAGAACTGTTGCAAATTGATTCTAGACCCGTCCGATTTCGTCCACACTTAATCACTCACTGTTTTAAGGTTCACGTAAAGTGTTTGAGACCCATTTTTAGAGGCACTTCATTTGCCAAGAAAAAGCAGTATGTCCAGGTATATTTTATATCAAAATGAAGTTATTTATGAGCACAAGCAGTTAATCAATAAAAGACTGCCAAAGCTTTAGCGGTATGGACAAAAGATTGTGGAAAAGGGTCACTTTGTGCAGAAAAAGCAACTGCATGACTGTTGTCATATTTTAACAAAGTACAGTCTCATCTTTACATGAACCTTCAAAATGATTTAACACCGATAAATTCTCACCTGAGTGTGAGCTGTGGGCGAATCTCGTTCCATTCTAACCACAAAACGTACCAAAATAACTCATTCTGTAAATTTCAAGATGTTTATTACTGTACATCTGCAGTATTTGTTCCACACAAGATGTAGGTGAAGTATGTCGACTGCAGTTACGATGTTATTTGACAAACAATGTGTCAGCGCTCTCGATAAAACAGTATGAAGAAAATCTCAATCTTTATTTCTCATACAAACGCAGTGTTGCGGGTACTCGCTTGAATCGCCTTGGCAAGACGATTTAAATGAGTATCCACAACATAGTGTTTATACATGTTTATTAAAATTCTTAGTATAAGAATCGGTAACGATTCCTTTGTCTGAGTTCTGATAATGTAACTCGATTTCCTATTGCCCACCAGAACGTCTCGTTTAACATACTGAAGAAATTAGCTTTGGAAAACATTGTCCTCTCGCTAAAACAACATTACTTTTTCTTCAAATGTGGAACTAAATTATCGATGAAAAAGCACTTAGAAATCTCTTCTTTTAAAATGTTCAAATTAAATTTTGTTATCGGTGCATTTGTAATAGATTATAGCTCATATAAAGACTTATTGACTCATTTCAAAGTTATTTAAGAGCAGATGCACAAACAATTTTCAGCCCAACTAGCTCATTCGGTAGAACACTGGACTTCAAAACTATTGAAAAAAGTTCGATCGCGTAGGTTCGATTCCCGTGCTGGCACACTAACAAACTAATTGTCTTTCGGATGGGACGTTAAACCGAGGTCAAATGATTGGTGCTATACAACAAGCACGTTAAAGAACCATGGCGGATCTCAGCAATAGTTTCGTCATATGTCCTTGCACTAACCCCCGTCAAAACTAACCGTGTTATGGGGGCGTCGCTCAAATGGGTATATGCTACGACGAAAAAATGAACGGAAATAAATAGTTTGGAAAAGAGCCATTTTGTTAAAACAACAACTTAGAAATCTATTCTTTTTATTCTTATATCAAGATTATTTTTGTGTATTTGTAAAACACATTGAAATATAAAATATCTATGTTCATTTTTTTATCTGAAAATGCACCATACATATTGCAACTCTAAAAATAAAGCAAAAATTGTGGGATGCAACTGCAAACACCGCTTACGCCATGAATTAAAAGTAAGTACATTTTGCTGCGTCATAGATGTAGTAATCGCCCGATTTGAACATGAGTGTCTTTCCTTAAGCGGAATAGGCGCGCAAATTAAAATTAAGAATGTTGTACAAAATCCTTTTTTGATCATTTACCACCATGAAAATAGATCCGACTAGTCACTCGACTAAGTGACTTGATATCAAAAAATTTATCAGACCAATTTTTATCAACCAATGTTTATAAGGTCATTGATCTAGAAGGTACGATTCTGGCCATTCTGGCTACCTATCGACTATAATTCTAGAACTGGGAATTGCACAAGCTCGAATTGGTTTCTAGTAGCATCTTTAATGTAAAATTAGTCTTTGATCACTTTAGTCTACTTACTCTTATTTGTATAAATCTATATAAGGCTCCATTGCAGGAAGACTCTCGGATGGTGGCTCGTTCTATCCCTTTTCGCAGCCGTGGTTGGCGTCACCTACATTCGAACATTAGACTCTTCTCCGCCAGGTAGCGTCACTAGCAAGAACAACGCAACTTATGATTACGTCATCGGTAAGTGTGTTGAGTTATTTTTTTGATGGCATGTTTACCCTTTGCTGTTTAATCCCTGATTTTTACGTGCCTGTGATTTTATGATTGAGAAAAGATTGTGAAAAAAAGAAGAAATTGCTTCTGACAAGCAATTTCTTCCTTTTCCACACTATTTTCTACCCTACTGAATGGTTATTTTTCGATTTAAATCAACTTTAAAATATGATTTACAAAACCTTTGAATTTGGTTAGGTCTAAAATTTTGTAAAACAGGAAAGGGTTAAACAGTGAACTCTTTCTATTTGTGACTGAAATAATATTCGAAAAAAAAAATTATTATTCAAAAAAAAATTCTCGTAGCTACAGTTTGTTGATTTGAATATGCGTGTCCTAGAAAGAAGCTTTCTTGTTTCCGAAGATGTATTCTTTAACTAAACTTAGTTCCAAAAGAAAGTGTGCGCTTTTGAATTTTGAGTACATCTGAAATTACACAATTCATCGTCATGAAACGTCGTTTGACTTTCCCCAAGAGTATGTACAAACAATATTCGACAACAAAAATCGCGCGAAGAGCAAAAGTTTTTTTGCTTAATTGAGACATTTGATTTTGCATGTTTTGCATGTGCATCACGCGTGAGATGGATAAATGGTTTGAAAATGCATTCAGTGGAATCTTTGCGGCTTTCCTAAGCATAAAATCACATCTTCAATACAATTGTGCATGATGCTACAGCGTGGTTTGATACCAATAAACGTCGTTGAGCAAATTTGAACCTTGTCAGATTTAGAAGGTCATCAAAATTGATTGAGCATTCATGTTCCAGAAGAAATCGATGTCATCATTTTGTAAGGCCTTTAATGAGTAAATCGAGATGACATAGAACGTCATAGCTCCATTCAACGACAAGTTACTGGCCTAATAAAGTAGCAATGTCTAACGTTGGCATACGCCTGCAAAAAAATAAAACTTTTGTTTGGAAATGGCTTAGAATGTCTTCGTTCGAAAACTCTATAATACAACATTAACACATAGCTCTTACCAAAGAAAAAGTTGTAAGGAGGTCAAATCTCAAAGATTTAAGTTCTGCCTGCGCGTACGCAGCCTGCGATACTTTATCTAAATCTGATTTGACTTTACATTTCAAAAGGGTTCGACTTAAGTATGGTATCAAATTCACGACATAATTTTCCTCCAACTTTGTAAAAATCAAGAGAAATGCAAAATGTGAAAGTGCACACTTTCTTATGGAACTCAGTATATTTTTTAAAAATTCACACTATTGTGAGCTAATTCACATTATTCATTTCAGTTTTGTTGAGCATTATAACGAAAAGGTGATATAAAAAGCTGTATTCTCGAGTAAATTACTATTGGTTTCTCAAATGAGTAAACCCCCGGTAACAAAAATAATAAATATATTTACAGTCCGACCGACCAACATTGCAAGTGGCGTCATGATTTGTTTATTATTTTATTTCTATTTGAAATATGTAAGGTTTAATAAATAGTAAAACCACACGCATTAGACAAGTAGGAAAAATAGCTCCGGTAGTAAGTGAGTTCTTACATACGTCTCCGCCCCTTGAGAGTTTGGTTGTATTTGATATCGAGGTTCGAACATCTGTCAATTACATTTTTTCTTGTAATTTTATGATCTTTTTAAAATTCATTTTCAATATAGAAAATTATTATTTCCGTTATTTTAAATTTGGATCGTATATTCATTACATTTGTGAGAGATCTTCTCATTTTATAATACATTTGCTTTTTTCTACTGATGTGTCAGTATTCCATTTTGTCTATTTTCAACTCATGTATTCATAAATATCACAAAAATGGGAACGATTTTTTTCAAAATCGTTTCGTGAAAATTGCCAATGCTAATACAATGCATCAAGTTTTGAATCTTGAATTCACGAAAAAGAAAAACGACAATACGAACCCCTGGCGAACGTTACTCAGACTAGGGCGCGTAACCGACTGCGCAAATTACGACAGTTATTTTAATGTGAGCTGAATAACAACTTATTTTCAACTTTGCCTTTTAAAAGTAAACAAAAAGTGACGTAATGTAATGACTTGTAATGTAGGGTGGTTGATTAGTATAATATATATATACATGTATATATATATACCAACAACGGATGTTCCGAAAGTCTTGTGACCTTTGGCATTTTATCGTTTGCGTAATATTTGGTATTAAAAAGATAGAGTCAGAAATGAGCGTGTGCGTGACATTACCAACAATTTGGCATCTGCGTGAGATATTTAGTGTAAATAGAAGTTTGCCTTACTGTCTAAAGGTACTTTAAGGCCTTATCTATCTACAAATCGCATGGCTAATACTCTGGTCAGACTGTGCGGGTGCACACACTGGCATGAGTCTTTACTTTGGCACATTTCAAATTGTTAGAAATAACACGCACAGGCTCAAATTAAACATGAAAATTATAAAAGTATAGTGCGGTTTTATTGACTTGAATCTGACCCCTGCTATTTAGATGAATTAAAATCTGATTATTCCTACTCGGCTTTGCACGTGCTTTCATAGGAATGAATAACAAACGATATTGAATGTATTATACATTTTGTTAATTGAAAAAGCATGTCCGTCATTGTTATTTAAGCATTTTTCGACAGAGGTCAAAGTCGGGTCAAATTAACCAGGCTATATTTGGCTAACAAAGGGTAATTGGTTTTTGGCATTTGGTACTGTTTTTAATTCGGACGAATAAAATTTCGCGAAAATATCTTTTAAAATTTTATGAAAATGGAAATGTTTAAAAGTGCTCTGTTGTGCTCATTCACTATGGCTTTGATGACGTTTTATGAGCCTGTGTGTGACATGCGACATTTCCAACAATTTGAAATGTGTGTGAGGGCATGTATGTGTGTATAGTCAGCCACATACTGTTAATTCAAAGTCACCTGATGATCTACAGATACTTTGAGACCTTATCTATCTACTGAACGCATAGTGAACACTCTGGTCAGACTGTGTGGATGCACAGGCTGGCCAGAGTCTGTGCTTTGCGCATATTTGAAATTGTTAGAATTTTCACGCTCAGGCTCATATTGTAACGAGAAGATCTTCTATGGATTTTTTTTCACTAAATAATTAACTTAAAAGATAATCTTTAAAATTTGGAAAATACTCGTAGATCATGTCATCTTACGGATTATGGTTCAAAAGAAATGAATTAAGCCTCAAAACTGTCGGTGCATCCCTCTCATATGATCAATTTTCGGGATTAAGTTAAGGCCCCTGGGGCCCGTTTTACTAAACATCTTACGATCATTTTTTGCGTAAGTCAAAAATTAAAGTTGCTGCTACAGAAGTATTCAATTATGCAATTCCGCCATGCAAAATCTCATTGGAATCGTCTTCGAAAGACGATTCGAATGAGATATTGCAAGGCATAATCTAACAACGAATGCAAACACCAGGTACTATTTTTGATTTTGACTTACGATCATTTTTTTCGCAAGACGTTTAGTAAAACGGGCCCCTGATACGCGATATGTTCCGTATCTATTGTAGTGGGTGGTGGAACGGCTGGGTGCGTATTAGCCACACGCCTGTCTGATGACCCCCGGGTGAGCGTCCTGCTGCTAGAGGCAGGGGGAGAGGAGACGGCCAACCTCTGGAATCACGTGCCCCTATGGTCCCCGGTGTCGAGTGATGGGGAGGGGGACTGGGATTACCTCACTGTTCCACAGAAATTTGCGTGCAAGGCAGCTAAAAATAAGGTAAAATCACTTTTTAGTTGACTTTACTTGACTATCCTCGATTTTCGGAGTCTCTGTAAAAACAAGAATTAACTTTATAATGGTCAAAACCTTAACTTCGTATATGAAGCATTTTATACGCCTCATTTAAATTGTTAACATTTTAATTTTAATTGAAAAGTAAAAATAAACAACAAGATTAAGTTATTTTTTTTATTGTTTTTCTCTCGCCTTAATAAACCAACTTCTTTTTTTTTCTTCTTTTTTTTGTTGCTCCAAGCACAGGGAGTCCAAACATACTTTTTACTTTACCCCTATAAATTTAAACAAATCACCACTCTATTAATAAATGTATTTCATTTGTGACTCCTGCTCAAGACAAATTCACAGGAAGTCCAAACATACCTTAATGTGTCTAAATTAATTGATTTCTGGCAAAAAGTAAATAATCTAACTGACTTTTGCCAGGAATCAATTAATTTAGACACATTAAGGTATGTTTGGACTTCCTGTGAATTTGTCTGGAGCAGGAGTCACACATGAAATACATTTATTAATAGAGTGGTGATTTGTTTAAATTTATAGGGGTAAAGTAAAAATCTCGAATTCCAATTTGTAATCCTTTACACAAAAACAGCCCTACGTTCAGTATGACAAAACGGTGCAAACGTTTGCCAGTTATACTCTGCTTTATACGCAAGTGCGTGTGAAAGCGGGGTATAGTTGGAAAACTGTTTGCACCGTTTGGTCATACTGAACGCAGGACAGACAATGCGTGACGAGTACTTACCTTAGTCGAAACCTCTAATTCTTTGGAATATTCCCAGTGTCTACGATGATCGAATTTTGAAAGGCGACGTCACGTAGACATAGGCTTTCTTCAATCATTAAAAAAGTAAGTTGCGTAAAGTCAAGAGTTCAGTTATCATCGTGTTAAAAAGTAAGGTTCAATGATCATTCCACATTTAGAAAATCTGCAATTACCTGATTTATTTTTGTTGGAATTCGCGAAGTCTAACCATGACCGATACATTTTGCGAATGGTCCCTTTTGCGCGGCCTGTCATTTTTATTGGTATTATTCTGGAAGCTTGTTGCTACAATTTCATTTTCTGTAGTTCGGATATTTTAGAATTAAATCAACGTTTATTTTTTTAGATAGTTTTTCGGATATGAGTATACTCGAATACCATGGAAAATTCGACAAGGATCTTAGTTCCTGCAAAATTTGTTCATAAGTCATAGAATTCGATCTCGAAAAACTCGTACACTCGAACTTATCCTGTGGTAAAATTGCTTTATTTTTAATGCTTTTTGGTGGTTTATCGAGAAATAACGATAGATTTTCAATTGATAATCTCACCGCTAAAGCAGTAAAATTATCAAAACCTTCTACCCTGCTTTTGTGCATTTCGGACGCTATCTATACTGTGTGAAATAAGTGACGTTACAACGTGAAAATGACGCGCTTTACGAATATATGTCCCAAAAATTTCCCATTTTGTCTCATTTTTTGCATAAAAGAAATAGAATAATCGTTTGTTTATATAATAATAATAATAATAATGTCTTTATTTAAAGAGGCTACACATTTGGTCTCCCAATCTTCCATGTAGGCCTCTGTAACAGTAAGTTACAAAACAATGCATGTACAATGAACATTTACATAAAGAACAAAATTTACAAAAGAACAAGCTAACAAACAATAGAACAAACACATGAAAATATTGATATAAAATGAAATTACTACTTAAAGTATACTTTAAGCAATAATAATAAAAGCTTACTGATGAAACAATTTAGCCAGTGTTGGACACTTCCAACAACCTAACTTGTGCATGAATGTCAGACATTTAGCATAAATAGCCATCTACAGAGTGAATTTTTACTCTGATTAGACTGTGCCAAACTGAGTCCTCAATTTGTGTGTGAGTGAAATAAATAAAATAAATCAGGAACCATTCATTTAATAAAATTTAGACATTAATAATTGTTCCTTCCAATCAGAAGAAATAAAAACGTATTCACTTGAAGTTCCCAGTTGAATAAGTACATTTACACAGTTACAAAAGACATCTTCAGAATATTTGAGGTTCTGATTGGTACTTAAAGCAGTCCAAGAAAGTTTTAATTATTAGTTCCCTTCAGAAACATCAATTTTAAATAGCCTGACTTAAATTGTTCAAGTGATTCAGAGTTTCTAACTGAGAGAGGTAGTGTATTCCAAAGTTTTGGACCTGAGTAGGCAAATGATTTTCGAAAAATTTCGAGTTTTGGCTTTGGTACAAGAAGATGATCGTTCTCTGAAGATCTTAATCTAATATTGTTTGCAATTTTTGGTTTCAAACATTTCTTATGGAGGTATTTTGGAGCACTGGGAATTTTAGTGGCTTTATACATAAGAACAGCCTTCTTATAACTAACCCTGTCATTAAAATTCATCCATCCCAACTTTTTGAAGAGTGTTTCTGATGGACATTCAATACTTTCATCAAGAATAATGCGAGCAGCCCGCTTCTGTATCTTTACAACATCATTAACAAGGTCATTACTACAATTACCCCATATAGTGGAGCAATAGTCCAAATAAGGTAAGACATAAGCATTAAAATAAAGTTTTCGAGCATCAACATTTAGAAATTTCCTTATTCGCAGCAAAAAATATAGTGATAAATTACATTTTTTTAAATGCATTTTGAACTTGAATTTTCCAATTCAGCATACTATCTATATGTACTCCTAGCAATTTTTCTGTACTGCTTTCGAGTAAGATCGTTTAATACTTCATTTCGTGAACAACAAAAGTTTTATTGTCACTCTCGTGAAAAAAAGCTTTTGTTGTTCACCCAATGAAATATAAATCGATCTTGAACTGAAACAAACGATTATCCTGTATATATTTTACCCGTTTTGTTGTTTCAGCGATGCCACTGGCCAGCAGCCAAGGTACTGGGAGGGTCTAGTTTGACAAATCGTATGTTGTATACACGGGGAGGGGTCGGTGATTTTCAGACATGGCCTAAAGATAACACGGGCACATGGACGTACGAGAATATCCTGCCATATTATCTCAAGTCAGAGGACATGTTGATCGACGAACTCAAACTTTCAGGTTTGAATTTTGCCTCTTTTTATGATCAATTGGGATTGTCATACGATTTACCTTTTCTTTTTGTACAATTTGGTCTACCTTGTTTTCATGGTATACATTCATTCTAACGTTCATATTTACTCTTCTTAGCCAATCACTTCATAAAATGGCTCAAAGTTTTAAATATTTAAAGAAATAGCTAATTTCGAAAATTGGCTCTGTATGTATAATACATTCAATGTCCTTCGAACAAACTTGTTTACGTATTGTTGCTAATGATCGAAAAAGCTTCCACGGTGTGTTGGGTCCTAAGAATATTAAGCACTAAACCTATCATCATTGTTTATTCTATTTTTTTAACCAATTTATTATAATAAATTCGTTTTCTTTGATGCTTTGCGATGGTTTATCTGGAAATAACGGTAGATTATCAGCTTGATTAACTCACTGCCTTGTCAGTGATATTATCAATATCTATTACCCAACTTTCGTTCATTTCCCCATATATGATGCGATCTAAGCGAAACGCAAAAGTGAAGTGAACGTTGCATAGCAATCACACACAAAAAAGCACGCTGTAAGAAACTATGTCCTACTATTTTCACAATTGGTCCAATTTTTGCATTAAAGAAATGGAATGATCATTTGTTTTCCTGTAAGATCGGTTGATATTGCATTGAGTGAACAACAAAAACAATAGTTTCGCGAAAATATAGCTTTGTTGTTCACTCAATGAAATGTAGACCAATCTTACACCGAAACAAGCGATTGTCCTCTATATAACCTTCGCAGATTATCATTCGTCAAACGGACCTGTACCCGTTACGGCGGCCATGCCAGAAATTGAACAACTACAGGACAAGTTTTTACAGGCAGGCAAAGAGCTTCGTTACAGACCAATCGACTGTAATAGCCAAGAAAATATAGGTACGTGAAACGGTGACAAACAGATTAATATTTGCTTATTCAACAAACTAATTTATCTCGATTTGAGATTTCCTACAATTTCAAATATGCGCAAAGCAAAAATTCTGAATTCATCCGCACAGTCTGACCAGAGTCTCTACTATGCGCTTAGTAGATAGAAAAGATCTTAAAGTTTTTTTTGTAAACCATCAGGTAACGTCATATTTACAGTAAGTGGCTGTCTATGTCCCACAATATTTGCAACTTACTAACATTTCAAATTGTTGGAAATGTCACGCACAGGCTCTATTTACACATACTTTTCTGTAGATGGTTTCGTGCATACTTCCTAGTAACATAAGCAAGGGGATGCAGTTAGTTACATCGTGAAATTGACATTCATCTCTATCAAAACCATTCTAAATCGCTCACTCAGCGCTCCAATAATTCATTCCAAACACTCACTCAAACCATTCAAAAACGCTCAAACCCATTGAAAAATATAGAATCAACAACGTCATTCAAAATTGATTTTCATAGACCAAAATCGCGATTTCACGGACATAATCCAAATTCTTAGGGTTTCATAGATTCTTAAAGAAAAAGGAAGCTATGCATAGAACTTGTATGAATTTTTCATTGAAGGGAGGTAATCAATATCGCTAATTTTGTTCATCCTGAACAAAATTTGCGATATAGGATTACCTCCCATTAAATTCATTCAAAACTCGCTCCACATACTCATTCAATTTCATTCCTAAATCACTCCAAAATCATTCACCTTGTCAATTTCACGACGTTGTTAATTGTAGAGTCACTAAGCTTACTCAACAAAGTCACATCGCGCTAGTCGGTTATCAAAAACACCGTTTCCATTCGAAAATGAAGTACATAAGTTTAAATGAAAAACGTTCAATTAATATAATTAATGCCTAATTCAGAAATTTCTATTCGGCCACTAAATAGTCAAACATTTTCTTTAACCCCTTTTAGAAATCAGTCGTTCCTTCTTGGTTACTAACTAGACTTAAGTTTTGTCGGAAGTCAGAGGGTTATATTGATATGCAAATTTGCAGATGGCTGATTGTAGAAATACAGAAGGCTAAATTCTGTTTACTTAAAATGGAGAAAAGTTGATGAGCTGACTCTGTGAAAACCATTAAACATCTGAATGCTTATATTACTGGTATAGCTCTCAAAACCAGTGCACCTTTTTAGTCCCTCTTTAGCCTTTTGTTCAAACACATTACATTGCGTACTAAGAGGGATATTGTTATTATATAAACCTAAAGGTTTTTACCGTGTCTATTTTTAGACTGGGAATTTTCCTATCTCTTGATACTGTTAGGTAAATGTATGTAGAATATTTTAGATCTTTCTAGAAAGGACTTCTGGAAAGTGATTCAGACTCTAGAGTATTCTTATGTTCTATGCTATTCTAGATTATTCTATGGCATTATATAAAGGGGTTCCTACAGCATTCTTGGTTCACTTGATTTAGACTCATGGTTTCATTTGGTAGCACTGTGTTAAACTAAAAGGGGATTTCTCGTTATCTTAAAAGTGTGTTTAAAAGCGTGTTTAATTTTGAATTCGGATATTATTGGACTTATTATTTGTGGACCAGGAACTTAATTAAATTGGATCTAAAATTTAAAACTCTAGGATTAAACATTCAAGGTATTGTAATTTGTTTTTGTATAAGTTTCATATTGTCAATAATTCTGTTATTATTGTCAATAAATATTGTTAATTGTAAAGTTTGTTGCTGGCTTCTTTGTTCTTGTTACATTGGCACGTAACAAATTGGGGGCTCGTCTTGAGATACGAATATCAGACAAACGAACAAACAAAACAAATCAAACAAATTCTTTATTTAAATCTTCTGTTCAAAATTATTTAAGAAATTAATTTCATATTTCAATTTTAATAAATCTAGAGTGTACTTTCACTATTATTTATCGAAATCTTACATTCTTATTTGAATACAGCAACAAGCTACCATGTCTTTTGACTTAGAAAAATTTACGAACGAACCTTCCGTGGAGCTATTGAATTCGGATAAAAAGCCTGATTTGCACAATCTTGCCAAGCATTATGAATTAAAAGAAGTCAAGTCCTCATAGCGAAAGCATGAAATTAAAAATATTTTGGTTCAATATTTTGTTGATGAGGACATTTTTTATGAAAAGGCTTTGTCTCTCATTGTTGATGTTCCATCAGTTGCAAGCTCAAGAGAGCTTGAACTGTTAAAACTTCAACAAAGGGAGAAAGAATTGGAAATTGAAAGAGAAAGAGCACAATTAGAAATTGAAGAAAAAGAAAGAGAAAGGCAATTTCAAAGAGAAAAGGAAAAGGGGGGGGGGAAGAGAAGAAAGAGAACAAGATATAGAAAGAGAGAGGGAAAGAGAAGAAAGAGCAGAGAGAGAACGAGAAAAAGAAAGAGCATTTCAATTACGATTAAAAGAATTAGCACAGAAAAAGAAAGAGAAAGGCAATTTCAAAGAGAAAAGGAAGAGCGAGAAAGAGAAGAAAGAGAACAAGAAATAGAAAGAGAGAGGGAAAGAGAAGAAAGAGCAGAGAGAGAACGAGAAAAAGAAAGAGCATTTCAATTACGATTAAAAGAATTAGAAATTCAAGATAGAGCAAATCAGCCCAGATATATGTATAATGACCATTTTGATGTAACAAATCATTTTAGGCTTGTTCCACCATTTCAAGAAAATGAAGTTGATACACATTTTGGACATTTTGAAAAAGTTGTAAATAACTTGAAATGGCCAAAAGAGCACTGGACCTTACTTCTTCAAAGTGTCTTAGTAGGAAAAGCTCGCAATATTTATTCGCAACTTAGAACAGAACAAAGCAATGATTATGATATTGTAAAAGAACTCATTCTCAAAGGTTATGAGCTGGTTCCAGAAGCATACAGACAACAATTTAGAAGTTGTAGAAAAGAATCTGGTCAGACTCACGTTGAATTTGCAAGAAACGAAGAGAAATTATTTGACAGGTGGTGCTATTCTAAGAAAATAGACCAAAATTATGATAATCTTAGACAACTTGTATTAATTGAACAATTCAAAAATTGCATTCAATTTGACATTAAGTCACATTTAGATGAAAAAAATGTTGAAACTATACATGAAGCAGCTCGCTTAGCTGATGATTACTACCTTACACACAAACATTCTTTCGTTAATAAAGTAAAACCTGCTTCCTCACATCCCCAAAATAAATCTATGTCTGGTGATTCATCTAGCATGTCTAGTCAATCGAATTCATCTAAACCAAAGTCTACTGGTGAAACCAATGTTCAAAATCCCTTATCTCGAGTACATTGTACATTTTGTAAAAAAAAAACCAGGTCACCTTATTTCAGAATGTTTTAGATTAAAAAGGCAGAAGGAACTGAGTGCAGCCAAACCAGCCTTCAGCCTAAATCACAGCCTTCTTTTGAGTTAATTCAATTGTTAAGGCAGAACCAAATTCTGATTCCTGTATGGAGATTTTTGAACCGTTCATGTTGGATGGTTTTGTATCACTTTCAGGTGATATGTGCCAACCTACCCCTATTAAAATTTTAAGAGACACAGGAGCTTCTCAATCTCTTATTTTAGCAGATGTTCTGCCTTTTTCTGAGAAGACTTCGTCTGGTAATAGTGTCCTTATTCAGGGAGTTGAGTGTGGTGTTATTAATGTTCCTCTTCATAAGGTTTTGTCCTCAGATTTGGTTACTGGTTCTGTGGTTGTTGGTGTTAAACATTCTTTACCATTTAAAGGTGTACAATTATTGCTAGGCAATGACTTAGCTGGAGATAAGGTAGTTGTTAATCCTCTTGTAACTGACACACCTAATGTAGGTCAAACAGATGATCCTATTTTGCAGGAAATACCTGATTTGTACCCGTCATGTGCAGTAACTCGGGGTATGGCTAAAAAAGCTTCCTTGAAAAAATAAAATGATATTGACTTAACTGATACTTTTGTTGGTCAATATTTCAATGACGAGATTAAAAAGTCTTTTAATCTTAGTCTGCCTGATACTCAGACAGACTCGTCAAAACTTTGTCAGTCATCTCCAAGGTCAAATGACCAAGGTCATGAAATGTATTCAAAGTCACAGTTAATCCAGGAACAGCAAAATGATCCTGAGATTTCAAAGTTAATTGATAGGGCATTACCCGAAAAAGAAATGTCTCAGAATCCTGTTTGTTACTATAAAAAGAATGGTATTCTGATGGGAAAATGGCGACCATTTGATGTCCAAGCTGATGATGATTGGGCTGTTCATCACCAAATTGTTGTTCCAAAGTCATATCGCCATGAAATACTTAGTATAGCACATGAAAGTCCAATGTCTGGTCATTTAGGGGTAAACAAGACTTATCATAAGATTATGACTCATTTCTTTTGGCCTGGACTTAAATCGGACGTTTTCGAATATTGTAAAAGTTGCCACACTTGTCAAATGGTAGGGAAACCTAACCAAGTTATTCTAAAAGCAAGGTTACAACCCATTCCAGCTTTTGATGAACCTTTCAGTCGAATAATAATAGACTGCGTTGGTCCTTTACCAAAAACTAAGTCAGGTTCTGAATATTTGTTGACAATTATGTGTGATTCTACTCGCTTCCCAGAAGCAATTCCTTTAAGAAACATTAACGCAAAGTCAATCATTAAGGCTCTTGTCAAGTTCTTTACTTTTGTTGGCCTTCCAAAATCAGTTCAGTCTGATCAAGGATCAAACTTCATGTCAGGCATATTCCAACAGGTTATGCATGAATTAGGTATCAAGCAATATCGGTCATCTGCTTATCACCCTGAAAGTCAAGGTGCTTTAGAAAGATTTCATCAGACCCTAAAGAATATGATAAGGTCATATTGTTTTGATACTGATAAAAATTGGGATGAAGGTATTCATTTGCTATTATTTGCAGTCAGAGAATCTGTTCAAGAATCTCTTGGCTTTAGCCCCTTTGAGTTAGTTTTTGGTCATTCTGTTCGTGGGCCATTAACACTCTTAAAAGAGGAATTTCTTGCTGATGATGAAACACCCTTTAACTTGTTACAGTATGTTTCTGACTTGAGAAATAAACTGTCTAGGGCATGTGAGGTTGCTAGGTCAAATCTTAAATCATCTCAGAGTAAAATGAAGGCAAGATATGACAAGCATAGTGTTGATAGGAAATTTGAACCAGGTGATAGAGTCCTTGCTCTTTTGCCAATATCTGGCCGACCCTTACAGGCAAGATATTATGGCCCATATACTATTGATAAGAAAACAAGTGATTTGAATTATATTATCAATACTCCTGGAAGGCGTAAAAATAAACAAATGTGTCATGTGAATATGTTAAAAAAGTATTTTGACAGAGATAGCTCTATTTCAAAACCGGTTACAGTTGTAAACACTGTCCCACAAGAATCAAATGTGACTGAATCAGAAGTTAGTTCAGACTTTAGTGAAAAATCTGTTCCTGGTCCACCTAAACTTGAGAACTCTGAAATACTAAAGAATCTTGACGACAAACTTTCGCATTTGGAGCCATCTCAACGAGAAGAGCTGAAACAGTTGATTAATGAATATGAACATTTGTTTCCTGACATCCCCACAAGAACTGATAAAATATATCATGATGTCATTGTGGAAGATTCTCAACCAATAAAACAACATCCTTATAGAATGAATCCAATGAAACAAAAAGCCCTTCAAGATGAAGTGATTTACTTATTGGAGAATGATTTTATTAAACCCAGCCAAAGTAATTACAGTTCACCATGTATATTAGTTCCAAAGCCAAATGGAACATACAGAATGTGTACTGACTATCGAAAAGTGAACTCTGTGACAAAAACTGACTCTTTTCCAATACCAAGAATTGATGACTGTATTGACAAAGTCGGTAATTCTAAATATGTCACCAAATTTGACCTTCTCAAAGGATTCTGGCAAGTTCCACTCACTGATCGGGCTAAAGAAGTATCAGCATTTGCTACTCCAACTGGTCTGTACCAGTATAAAGTTATGCCATTTGGGATGAAAATTTCTCCTGTGACGTTTCAGCGGCTTGTAAATATAGTTATAGCTGGCTTAGATGGCTGCGACGCATACATCGATGATGTCATCATCTATACAGATACATGGAGTGACCACCTTCAAAGAATCAAACGATTCTTCGACCGTCTCAGTGATGCAAAATTGACTATTAATCTTGGAAAAACAGAATTTTGTCATGCTACTGTTACTTTCTTAGGACATCTTGTAGGACAGGGTCAAGCTAAACCTTTAGAATCTAAGGTCAATGCTATCTCTGAATTTCCTGTGCCTGCTACTAAAAAGCAAGTGATGCGATTTCTTGGTATGGCTGGCTACTTTAGAAAGTTTTGTAAGAATTTTTCATTAATAGCCGAACCTTTAACAAACTTATTAAAGAAAAACGTTAAGTTCAAATGGAATGATAACTGTCAAGTTGCCTTTGATCGCTTGAAAGCCATACTAAAGAGCACACCAGTTCTTTTAGCACCTGATTTTGACAAATGTTTAAAATTAGCTGTTGATGCAAGTGATGTGGGTATTGGTGCTGTTCTTTTGCAAGAAGACGATGATGGTATAGATCATCCAGTTTGTTATTATTCTAAAAAATTAAACAAACATCAGAATAACTACTCCACCATTGAAAAAGAATGTCTTGCTCTGATTTTGGCAATCCAACATTTTGAAGTTTATTTATCATCTGCAACTTCTCCTATAGTTGTATTCAGTGACCACAATCCCTGAAGTTTTCTTCACAAACTTAAGAGTAAGAACCAAAGATTATTGAGGTGGAGTTTGTCACTTCAAGAATTTGATCTTGATGTAAGACACATTAAAGGAAAAGACAACATTATACCAGATGCTCTGTCAAGAGTCTAAAATTTTGAATTGTCTTATCTTTAATACTCAAATTGCATTTAACAGTTACATTTCACTATTTTTTTGTATATATGTATGTATATATGTTTGCATATATATCTCTTTTTTCAATTCTTTTAATGAAAATTGTTTGTATTTTCATGCTAGATGTGCTGAAATGTTTCAACAAATCATGATATTATCAATTGTGTAAAGTATATTATCATTGTATATGCTAAAGATAATGCAAAAAGAAAGATTTAATTCATAAACTTTTCTTTTTTCTTTCAAGAGGGATATTGTTATATATAAACCTAATGGTTTTTACCGTGTCTATTTTTAGACTGGGAATTTTCCTATCTCTTGATACTGTTAGGTAAATGTATGTAGAATATTTTAGATCTTTCTAGAAAGGACTTCTGGAAAGTGATTCAGACTCTAGAGTATTCTTATGTTCTATGCTATTCTAGATTATTCTATGGTATTATATAAAGGGGTTCCTACAGCATTCTTGGTTCACTTGATTTAGACTCATGGTTTCATTTGGTAGTACTGTGTTAAACTAAAAGGGGATTACTCGTTATCTTAAAAGTGTGTTTAAAAGCGTGTTTAATTTTGAATTCGGATATTATTGGACTTATTATTTGTGGACCAGGAACTTAATTAAATTGGATCTAAAATTTAAAACTCTAGGATTAAACATTCAAGGTTTTGTAATTTGTTTTTGTATTAGTTTCATATTGTCAATAAGTCTGTTATTATTGTCAATAAATATTGTTAATTGTAAAGTTTGTTGCTGGCTTCTTTGTTCTTGTTACATTGGCACGTAACAATATATTTAATATATATTTTGATATTTAATAATTGTCACACGAAAAGGGACTTTTTGGGAACTTCGTGAACAAGTGAATGTATTTGAAAACATTAATAATAACAATAATAATAATAATAATAATAATAATAATAATAATAATAATAATAATAATAATAATAATAATAATGATTATAAAAGATTGGATCCAGCATTATTCATCTAGTGAACGGATTTCGGAAAAATACGTTGGAAGAAAATCACTATTCCAGATTGAGAAAATTCGCCATTTGCGAAAATTTAGACCTCGGTCAGTCTGCGCAGATCGCGCAGTCTGAGAAGAGTCTTTACTTTACGCACATCCGACGCGTGACGTGTACAATTAAAAACATCATGAAATTGACAAGATAAATTATTTTGGAAAGATTTTGGAATGAAATAGAATGGGTGAGTAGTGAAATTCAAGGGAGGTAATGAATATCGTTAATTTTGTTCAGAATGAACAAAATTAGTGATATTTATTACATTACCCCCCTTTAATAGATTATTCATAAAATTTCTTTGAATAGCTTTCTTTGTCTTCACGAATCCATCATACGTTTACAAATTTATGTTTGTGAAATTGTGAATTTAATTTACCGACTTTTTTTTATTTCTAATGTAGTTGTTAAACTTATCCTATTTGGTGATTTTGGAGCATTTTTGAATGGTTTGACTAAGTGTTTGGAATGAATGAATGGAGCAATGAATGAGCGTTTAAGAACGGTTTTTATCGAAATGACTGTCAATTTCACGATGTAACTTACTGTTACATATATTTTTTAAAATCATTGTTTAAAGGCATACGCGCGTAAATGATGCACCGCATAGCGGCGGTAAATTTCAAAATCAAGGAACATAACTCTGTTTGTTCTAAAATTGGTGGAAATAGTTGTGAAACGAAACCGATAATTTCCCGCCAGATTGACGTCATTATAGTTGCTAAACGACGTCGGAACGTTACCTGGCAAAGAAGGCGCGCCGTTACAACTTTATGCGAACATTGATAGCTTTACAGAGTCTTTCAGAGGTAAATGCTGCTGAAATTAGACTTTATGCTGTTTCTTATCTGAAATAAACATCTAATAAACATCTAATTCATTAATCAATGAGTAAGCGGATTCTAGAAATGCTTATTGAATTTGAGATAAAACCCGTCAATCTTAGGCCTAGGCAGTTTTCATGCCTACACGTATAATTGAAGATCTATTTACTTTTTTGTTGTTTGGTGTTTTTTTTTTTTCAAATGTTATAATTATGATTATTATTTTTATCATTTTAAGTAAATTTTTATTATTTGAGACTTGGGTCTATAGGATAGCCTAACCAATCTTTTGTTCGACGAGTCGCAAGGTTTCCACTACTCGAAAAACCGTGCGATGATCACATCTTACCGTTGTTTAGACCATCAGAAATTGACACCACTCAATTATTCTGAATTACTAGCGCAGGGCTTCATTCTTGAATATCAAAACCGACTCAATCAAAACGCCCCAAAATCATTTATCAAGCCCCAGAATTGATCGCAGTGGCTCCAAATTTAGGAGCACTCCGATCATTCATTGATTTCATTTTTCAGCGTGAATTTTAAAAGTCTCTGATTGGTATGTTAAGACATGTACAGATCTATTTATTTAATATTACGTCAATATATTTGATTACGCGATTTTAGGGTTAACAGACGTTATACGGACTCCGCGAGAAAAATGTTAGCTATGATAGAATGGTAGGCCCATGTTCAATTTTAATGTCTCCTAAAGTCTGTAGACAGGACAAACTTTATTTGTTTATTCTTTTCATTATTTTCGTATAATCACCATTTTAACTTTTCGAAACAACCAACTAAGAAAATAGTGTGGAAAATGCGTGCGTTTATAGTTTTAGTGATATCAGCAGTACTATAGGCATTTTGTTTCATCATCTTAAGGTGTCAAAAGCTCGTTACTACAGCAATGTTTAAGCTGTATTTTCAATGCTTTGGTCACCTAATGACAAACTGATCCATGTTTCCCATGTTTTGCTTGGTTAAACTCAGGTCTTCGTCTGCCTTTTTTAGTTTTTTTTTCATTTTATCTACAGTTCAAAGCCCCTCTGTCTACATGAATCGAACAAGAAGAAGTAGACATTTTTTTGCTTAAATATGTTGCCTAGGTCTGTAAAATCACCTCAATAAAGCAACACAAATCTGCAAAAATATTACCGACGTTCAAGATAAGCGCGATGCGTTCTTTTGCGGATAAACACAGAACGACGTCTTCAGCGTTGATTTCCGATGTTTAAAATCCCTACGGTTGCATCGGCAATAAGCGTATTGCTCTTAAATAAGCGCAGTGACATATTACTTTTTTGGTACGAACTAGATTGGATTTGAATGCACTCTAAGTGTGCTAAATTTAAAAGAAAACTGTCGAGCAGTTTTGATTATTTTTAAGGATAAGTACAAAAAATTACGCGAAATTCTGGAAAAGATACTTATTTTTTACTACGCCCACTCGCGTTATATCTCATCGGTTCATGGACGAAAATATTAGCAAAGCTTACAAAAATGTATCAAATAAAACCGTAGTTTCTTCCTTAAAGGTTTCAATTTTTTTTTTTTCAAAAGAGTATTTAATGTCAGAGAAAACGGGGATTAAGCGAACTATACATCGATCTACAAAATCACTCGAAAATCAGTGAAAAATTGTATAGAAATGCGTTTTTTCAAGGGCCAATTTCTCAAAAACGGATACGGTGACCCCCAAATGTTTTTGCATATTTTTGCTTACGATATTTCAATTAATCAATATCTAAAATAACAAAAAAATCTGTTGACAAAATTATTTGCGCGCGCATGCCTTTAAAGCGCCCACATCTGAAAACCTTTTGTCAAGCCACCCATGTCGTTGATAAAAACTTGTTCTGTGTAATTTCAGGATTCTGTCGGCTACACACGACTGTTCGTGATGGTCAAAGATTCAGTACTGCACGTGATTACTTGCGTACTGTACTAGCTAGAAAGAATTTGCACGTGTCAGTACATTCCATGGCAATAAAGGTAGGTATTGGAAATTAGATGTTACGAACAGATTGCCCGCAACAGAGCATAGCTGAAAATAAACCGACTCGGCCCGGGGTCGAATCCACTCGAACAAGTAATAGTGAAATTGTTGGTTTACAAGAACAATATGCTAAATATTGAGCCAAAGAAAATCTTTCCTTATGCAGTTAGTCACTTTTATATGTAGCATGAACGGGCCAATAGGCTTTCCCGTACGAGCCCCCATCTAAAGAACAGATTTCCGCAACTGAGCATAGCTGAAAATAAACCGACGCGGCCCGGGTCGAATCCACGTGGACAAGAAATAATGAAATTGTTGGTTTACAAAGCCAATGCGCTAACCATTGAGCCCAAGAAGATCTTCCCTTGTGCAGATGTCAGACATCGTATTCAAGCCTTTTGATGCTATGTATGTAAGGCCGGGAGGTATCGCAACAATGTAATCAAACACTGTTCCAAATAATTACACGAGCTCTCGCAGTTCAGGACAAAAAAAAAATCATGTTTGATGATACAGTATCTGTGTCAAAATATGACTTACAATACGACACACTGAGCTGGCATTTAAAGAATAATTGTTGGTCATCTTGCTGACATTAACGGTTTGACATACAGTAAAACGTGTATAAAGCGACCACATACAGGGCAACCAAAAGCGTTCGTTTTGGAAATGGTCGCTTAGCACACGTTTTGTGTACAAATTCTAAACATAGTTTTGATTGAATATACGTATATGTAATTACGAATTTTTCATTTATAATAGGTTATTATGTCTCATTAAGGCGATTCTAATAAGTTTAAACAACATAGAATTAATAAACAATATTTTTTAGACCAATGATATCTATTTTATATAGACCCTTCTGGCTAAATTGTCCCGTTTGAGTATATCGTACAGTGTAGACACTAGTCAGAGTGCGCGGACTGCCTTGGCTACTAAGGTCGAAACATTTCGAACATAAACGATTTTCTTGGTCTAGAATGATCACCCTACCTTATTGTATAGTGATTTTTGAAATAATATCAACGATTAACTTCGGTTTTTTTAGATATTTATTTTACGGGGATTCAAGATGATCTTCATTAATGGTGTCACATATTCATTGCTCATCGACAGAAAAAAGCATCACCACTACGACTACTTAAATAGCGTAGTAGAAATGGGACACATTTAAAAGATTTTTTGTTAAATTTAACAGACTGGTTGACAGGCGGGATCATATACGGACGCATGAACAACCCCCCCCCCCCCCCCCCCCCCCCCCCAAAAAAAAACACAAAAAAAACCCAGAAAATACCGACCTAGATTTTTCGGTTTTGGACACGTGGAAATGAGACTTTCGATTTGATGATTTTATTCTTATATCTGTTTTGTTATCGATGAACTGATTTAACTATTCTCTACCTTGTAGGTCCTTATTTCGAAGAATAAAGCTGTCGGTGTCGAATATATCCGTAATGGTAAGAAAAGAACCGTCGGTGCCAACATGGAGGTGGTACTAGCTGCCGGTAGTGTGGGCACAGCCCAACTACTCATGTTGTCTGGGGTTGGACCTAAATCTCATCTGGAGAAAATTGGAGTAAGTCTTGGTAACAAACGGTCGCTTTCTACCCTGCCTGATCTCCGACAACCACGCGTTGTAAGAGGTAGAAGCATTCGCGCCTTTTTTTCTGCGTTTCATAAAGATTTTTTGTCATGCAATGAAGCCTGTATTGACCTGATTTCACCTGTCTGAAAACATAACATCATATCAGACAGAATAGTTTTAGAAACAATTTGCGTACACTTTCACTGAATCTATTTGATTTTAAGGGTTTATAATAATGCGTTGAAAAATGATTGCATAATATATAACTTGTAAGTATCATGAAATAGCAATGTTATCTTGTCTTGGCTGTGAGAATTTATCATGACTCGTCAAAGTCTCATCATGATAAATATTCCCAACCTCGACCAAAAAAAAATAGATATTTCAAGCCACTAAAATGTTATTCTCTTTTTATCTTATAACTATACAAATATCCGAGTGAAAACATCCCGTACGATATTTTTTATGATATCACATATTTTTTTAGAACAATAATATAATGCGTTTTTTTAGAAACTTGCATTTCTGTTAGAAACTTCTACGAAAACAAGGCAAATAAAGGTTATAAGATAAATGTAATACTGTACGTACTAAGAGTACTGTATGAAAAAAAATCTACCTCGGTCGTGGGAATTGATCGGCAGAGCTTCGACAATGATCAATTCTCCCAACCCCGTTAGATATTTTTTTTTCATACAAAACTCTAAGGACATAATCTCTATATCCAATGTAAAATGCCTGGATGTTATCAGGAGTGTTCTTCTGCAGCTGGACTCATTACAGTTAAGAACATCGTGAAATTGACTCCAAATCCGATCAAAATCATTCGAAATCGCTCACCCAGCCGACCAATTATTATTGATTCGAAACACACACTCAAACCGTTCAAAAAATGTTTTTATTTATTTCCGTTTATTTATCTTTTCTATCCTAGCATATGCCAATAATTATAAGCGACGGGTATATTTTTTTAGAATTTGTCAGTTGCATCCCTTGATATTATATATACATGAAAGACATATAAAACGCTGAAAATGCCCTATGGACGAAACTACTGCCGAGATCTGCCATGGTTCTTCTGCAATGTCTCACGAAACCTCGATTCAACCTCTCACACCAAAGACAACCAGTTCGTTAGTGTGCCATCCCGGGAATCACATCTACGATTTCATAATTCGTAGTCCAGGCATTTTTTTAATACAGAGGCTATAGTAGTTTCGTCATGTATCCTCGCACTTTCCTCCGTAACAACTAACCGTAATATCGGTATATGCTAGGGTAGCGACTATGAATAAACGGAAATTCACACATTGTACCCACAACCTAGCACCCAATTACATCGAGCGTTTACACTCACAAGCGGTTCTCTTGATTTTGTTGTTTTCAGATTCCAGTCATTTCTGACTTACTGGTAGGTTCGAACCTTCAAGATCACGTGGTCATGAAGCTTGACGTGACAGTGAATGAGTCTATCGCTATAACAAGAGAGAGGGCATTTACCAGTCTCTCGTATCTACAGTACTTTCTTCTAGGAAAAGGTTTGTTATTTCGAAAGGTGAGCGCAAAACTATTGCAAGTGCACAAAAGTTACAATAGTTTTGCGCTTACCTGTAGGTTAACCCTTTTCTGTTTAATCCCTCCTTTTTACGTGCCTGTGATTTTATGATTGAGAAAACATTGTGAAAAAAGAAGAAATTGCTTCTGACAAGCAATTTCTTCTTTTACCACACTATTTTCTACCCTACAGAATGGTTATTTTTCAAATAAAATCCACTTTTAATTTTCGTCTGCAAAACCTTTGAATTTGGACAGGTCCAAGATTTTGTAAAACAGGAAAGGGTTAAGAAGATGTAACATGTCCCGTTACTCAAAAAACGACCATCAGAGGGTTTGGGTAACGAAAAGATCGCAACTGCCTTCCAGTTTAACCGCCATGTGAAACGTCTTAACCCTTTCCTGTTTTACAAAATTTTCGATCTGCCCAAATTCAAAGGTGTTGCAGACGAAAATTTAAAGTGGATTTAATTTGTAAAATAACTATTCTGTAGGGTAGAAAAAATGGTGGAAAAAGAAGAAATTGCTTGTCTGAAGCAATTTCTTCTTTTTTCACAATGTTTTCTCAATCATAAAAACATAGGCACGTAAAAAGCAGGGATTAAACAGCAAAGAGTTAAAGGGCAAAACAGGTTTTTATTTCTGAAGTGCTTGTAACCGTATTAATACAGTAAAGAGCATCGTGAAATTGACAAGCTTAATTATATCGGGATGTTTTCGGAATGAAATTCAATGAGTGCGATTGGAGAGTTTTCATCGAAATGAAAGGGAGGTAATACAGTTCAAGATGAACAATATAAGCAATATCTGCTACTTCCCCCCCCCCCCCCCCCCCTCAATAAAATATGCTTACAAGTATATTTGTCTCCTCAAACGAATCAGATGCTTCTTAATTCAATCAAGTCAGTGAAATCGTGAATTATTTCTAGCGAGTTTTGATTTGAATTTTGTAAATATTTTGGTGTGATTTAGGAACGTTTTTTAATGGTTTTGAATAATTTGAGTTAATCTTTAGAATGAATCAATCTCGAGCACTGAGTGAGCGATTTAAATTGTTTTTGATTGAGGTGAATGTCAATTTCAAGATGTTCTAACTGTTTCTTCAACAGAGTGGATATGACATTTCGAAAATTAGAACATACGAATAAATGCAATTTTAAGAGTTAAAATATTAGATATTTATTCTACCTGCTTACGCATTTTATTATTTTTAAAGACGAGGCTTTTCTTCATGTTCCAATGGATTTCCTTGGACGACTGTTTAAAACATTTTTGGCAGCCCATTTAAAAAGTATCCGAATAATAGTTTCTATTTAACAAATCTACAAAACAAACAAAAATACCAAAAAGTACTACTTATTTAAAAATGTTGTTCCGCATAATTTGTATATTTCTCCACAACATTTTAGACTAGTATGAATGGGATTCTGCTTCAATATAGATCTTTATGACAGCTGGCAAACTCATTCGGAACACCACTCGGACAATTTCACGACCAACCTCGGATGTACATAGCCGGGCTATTTTTAAAAATTACGGAAAAACCTTGGAAAACTCGATGACGTCAGTGAAAATGGCGTTAGCTTTGAGTGAAAACATTCGACGTCGCTACCGCTACTCGTTTAAGTCACTGACGTAAAACCATCGTATCCTACTTTATAAATATCTTTAGATTCTTAGATAACGACTGAAAAAATCTTAATTTTTTGAGAATGATTCGCCATTCTCAAAAATTAAGATGTTTCAACCGTTATTTACTGTAAAAGATATAAATCTACGGTGCTAATTTTTCTTACACTGTTTCCGCCTAACAAAATGCACGATTTTGATACATACCCATCTGCCTTACATACATCCGAGGTCTGTTGCAGTTTACAGCAATGGCCGAGTGATGTTCCGAGTGCCGGCAAACTATCTTTTTGGTCAATATCCGAAAGTCTTTGACATACAATATATTTGCTAAGATCAAAGTTAAAGAAGTTTTGTTTAATGTCAGCGCTGTGCTCATGCCCAAAGTGTTCACAAAACGTCCATGAAATGAACTCCTACTTTGTAGGTGGACCAGCGTGCAAAGAGGAGCACTATTTTTAGATGTGTAAAAACGTTTGCATCCTGCATGCAAGACAGGGTTTAACTTTGACAAAATTTTAAGATTACATCTTTTATGCAAGAATCTTTTTCTTATTCTGACACTCCAGACTGATTTCAGGATGACGAGCATGTAAGCTGTTTGCAGATTCTACCCCGCTTTGCACGTACACTTGCGTGCAAAGCGGGTAAAGTTGACAAAGAATTTGTACCGTTTTGTCATCTTTAACGTTGCGCAGGTTGTCCGGTTAACAGCATCGTGAAATTGGTGAATGATTTCGGAATTATTTTTGAATGAAATTTGATGAATGCGATGAGTGAGTTATGAGTAACATTAAAGAAAGGTAATGTGTGACGCTAATTTTGTCCAGGATGAACAAAATTAGCGATATTCACTACTACCCTTTATCAAACGATTTAAACGTTTTCGAAATGTTTTCTAACGATTTCGGAGCGTATTGATCGATATGAGTGATTCTTTCGAATGAATGAATAGAGTGCTGAGTAAGCGACCGCAGTGATTGTCAATTTCACGACGTTTCTAACTGGTTTCCGGCTCTCTGTTTCAGGTGTTTTATCCACGAGTGCCGGGTTATTTGGAAACGCTTTGATAAAAACGGATCCGACATCAGCACAGAACACGGCAGATTTACAGATCCTTTTCTCGGCCGTCACAAATCGATTGTCCGAACCAAAGACAAAAGTTGAGGGTGGGCAGGTTAGTTTACGATCTCTTTCCCCCATTTTTAAACTGCAGACCAGCCCAAATTCAAAGAAGCTGCAGACAAAATAAAAAGTAGGTGTGGATCAACTGAAACCCCTCCCTATATGGCAGAAAAAATGGGGAGAAAAAGTTTTTTCTCTATGTATCAATTTCATGTATTTCGCCTTTTTGCAACCAAATTTTCTCAAGTATGAAATCACAAAGGCGTTAAAGCTCAGTAGTATATGAGAAAAGGGGGTGGGGTGGGGGTGGATAGCTAGACCCACGAAACAAATACAATTAGTAACATCGTGAAATTGTAGATGTGATTTTTTTCGAATTATTTCTTAATGAAATTGAATAAGTGCATTGAGTGAAGTTTGACTCAAATTTAAGGAAGTAATACAATATCGCTAATTACGTTCAAATTGGACGAAATTGACGATATTTTTTACCTCCCTTTAACAATAATACGTATTTTTTTTTCTGTGTGTCTTCGTGGACCATTCAAACGTATAAAAATCCCCACCAGCCAATAAAATAGCGTAATAATTAAACCGATATGAATGAAACGCAACGAAATAATTCAAAACCAAAATCTTTAGATATAGAATGATTGAAGGGAGTGTTTTGAAGAAAATGAATTGAGAGTTGAACTGAGATGGATTTTGATCAAGTTGAATGTCAATTTCACGACGTTATTAAGTGTACTAGTATTCTAAGATTCAAGGTCGCATGCTCTTGACGTGCTAATCGAACTGGCACGCAACAAGTGTATGAACCACGTCCAAGTAAATTATCACATATGAACGATTGAACAGTTTGTGGCAGTCCCGGAGATCGCAGTTTTCTAGTCAGATTTGGTTATAAAACAAGATGCGATAAACAATCTTTTCTTGGAAAAAAATTACTGACATTCCCATTTTTTATATAAGTGGAGTTTACGTACATTACGAAACCATTTAATCTTAGTGAAGGACTTCTCATCAGTAAGCCAAACCCTTGTAATGCTGAAAAAAATATTAGAAAACACTGGAAAACTTGCATTAAATTAATAATGCTGAAAATACTTGATACACTTATACGAATCAGCATTTATTTGAAAAGATGTTGTGGTTCAAGAGGGTAAATCAGGTGGTAAAGACTTAAATCAGACTGCATATATATGCAGGCTGATCTTTGTCAATACTTCCTACCAAATCAGGAATGTTCCGGGTCCAGCATGACGAGGAAAAAAGGAATACAGTGTTTAATAATTTTAGAAAGAATCTTAAATAAGACAGATAAGACTTGCTCTTTAGGTAGGCCTGCTTCTAAATGTTATTTATTAAGATATGTGTATTGTATAAGCATTTTTGGTTACAAAACATTTGTTTTTCAACAAACGGAAATTCCATTGCTTTTATTTCTGTCAAAAACAAAAAAATGAGAAAACGTAAGATCGAAAAATATTGGTCCATGTCGGACTTTCTGTTGTTAAAGGCTGGAACGTTTAAACCCGTTTCCGATTTTTTACATTAAGAGCAGTATTTCGAGCTTATAAGTTTCGTGAAAGCATAATTATCTGACTTGCCTCTACTATGTCCATTGTCTTTCTCGAAATTCGTTAAATGGATGAAATAGGCCCTGCGTTCAGGATCACCAAACGGTACAAACAGTTTTCGATTTGTACCCCGCCTTGCACGCAAGTGCACGTGCAAAGCGGGTTGCAATTTGAAAACTTTTTGCACCGTTTGGTGATCCTGGACGCAGGACAGATCTTCACTTGTCACAACTTCTATGGTTTCTTATCCCTGAACGTACCAGAGGGCTTAAACGATTTTTTTTTTAGTTTTATAAGCCTGTAAACAGGGACAGGGTAGGGAGGGGAGGGATCGGCGCTATACAGTTAAGAACATCATAAAATTGACAAGATGAATGATTTTGGAATTATTTTGGAATGAAATTAAATGAGTGTGCGGAGTGAGTTTTGAGAGAAATTCAAGGGAGGTAATCCAATATCATTAATTTTGTTTAAAATGAACAAAATACGCGATTTTCATTAATAAGAATGTTACACAAGACTTTTATCAACAGATACCCCTCGATTAACAAAACCATAAAAAAATTCTCAATGATACACATGACACTCATCCTTTCCGACTATTTGTCTCTCACCAATTTGTTGATAATCGTAGACCTATGTGAGACAGCAGCTGGAGGCTAGAGATAGATATGATGGTAGTACTTGTGACAGAAATACCAGGAATTCATTGTAAGGTGCTCCAGTCGCCGCGATATAACTGAAAGAGTGTTGAAAGCGGCGTTAAGCCCATTTCAGGCAAGCGATCTATCATGAATAAAAGTACCCATTATGCAATGAGTTCTACTGCAATGCCCACACAATACATCGGTATTAAAAAGTTTTGCATTTTCGCCGAAAGCTCTTTCGTAACCCTCTCATATGAGATGGTTGGAAAGTGGGTGGGGTAAGCAATTATCCCGTGATCATGGTGAAAACCTGCCTGTAAGCGGATAAATTTTGGAAATTGATGCTTTAAGTAGCTCGGCAATTAGCGATTTAGCTTTGAAACCCCCAGTTTCCTTTAGAAAATTGCCTTAAAAAATTAAGTCAAAAGATCGGTCTGAATAAGAAAGTTAGTTCTAACATGTATTAAAATGATATTTGGAATAAAGTCATTTTCGGTTAAGTTAGTCAGATAACATAAAATTATGGATGTTTCTTTTGGAGTAAATTAATTAAAAGGAGATGATTAAAAGGTTTACAGAATCAAACTTTCGTCATATACATTGTAGGTCATGCTTTGTATTTGATTGAACATCATATATAAAAACAACTGTATTCTATATTTCTGGTTTCCCTTTGTTTTGATCGGATATTTTTTCAAGTATGAAATACTTGATAACTCCCATTTTCATAATCGTCCACAAATACAGACAGTGCTCTTTGATATTTCCTTCTATTTCGTAGCCTAGCCTTTAGGATATAACCTCTTTGTTACTTAACAGTTTGTAGAATTTTCTTATCTAACGTTGCAAACTGGGATTCTTTTTCTTAGTACTAACTGTGATCAGGAAAAAATCCGGCATTTTATAATATAATGTTTAAATCCTCAGTTACATCAATATGAAAAAAATAGAGGATATTGAATGAGTGATCATGGTTGGAATACCAACTTTATTAAACGAGCCATCTACGTATAAACAGATAAAACGAGGCTGCGCCGAGTTTTATCTGTTGAAGATGACGAGTTTGATAAATTCTGTATTTGATGAGCACAATTGTTTATTCTATTTATAATATGACCCGAATGTTTGCGGAAAATCGTTGAATTTCTTGAAATTCACCATTTCAATTTCCCGCGAAACTTATAACGCCGTTTAAAACGGACGTATCAGTATATACATAATGACGTCATTTTCGCGTTTTCAAAATATCGTTGCTTTTCGCCCTGATCTCATTTGCATAGCCATTCCACTAGTGTAATAACACCCGTGTAATATAAAATTTATTCAACGGGGTAATTTCACTCCTGCGACTTTGGTCATATTTAAAACTCAACTCAACTCAATTCAACTTAATTTGGCATTCGGCAAACATATATGCCATTGACCATTTACAAAATTTATACATGAATATATAATGTGTTTTATCTAAAAGACTGGTGCACTTATCAGCGATAAAAAAAAATAAAAAAAAGTTTCAAACCATCCACAATCACAACCTTTCACCAGAGCAACCAACTCACGCGTTTCAGAATGGCTTCGTCTCATTTTTTTTATACTTTCATGAAAATTATGTTTTCTATTTTAGGTAATTCAGCGCCCCGTTAATTCTGATATCACCAATACAACAGACGCATTTTCCATCTATATAGAGTTACTAAAGCCGGGTAGTAGAGGGAAGATCAGACTGCAAAACGACAACCCCTTCACACCACCACTGATCGATCCAAACTACCTCTCTATGCCAAAAGACGTTCAAATGCTCATCAAAGGTACGCGTTAATTTACATTGTTTGTTATACGATTTCTTGCCGGGGTACAGTTCGTGTAAGTGACAATGTAAATGATTTTGAAATGATTTCGGAATGAAATGGAATGTGTATGTGGAGCGAGTTTTGAGTGACTTTAATGGGAGGTAATTCTATAAAGCAAATTTTGTTCAGGATGAACAAAATTTGCGATATTTATTACCCCCCTTTGCTAAAATATGCATATAAGTTCTATGAATAGCTTCCTATGTCTTCAAGAACCTATCAGTCACTTACATTTTAAATAATGTCAGAGAAATCGCGTTTTTCTAGCTTTTTTTTTTTTAATTTAGAACGACGTTGAGGGTTGTGTTGGTCAGTGAGTTTGGAGCGTTTTTCAATGGTTGGAGTGAATGTTTGGAATGAATGATTCGAGCGCTGAGCGAGTGATATAGAATGGATTTGATCGAGATGAATGTCAATTTCACGATGTTGTTAACTGTATATGGCGATTTATTCCTGGCTGGAAAAAATAATGTTATCCGAGGGTTGACATTACATTTTACTGCCGTGATGTGGTTATTACTCTACTTTCGCTATTAATTGCATGCTGGTGCACCTACCTATGGTTTCCTGCCGTTTCACACACCACGTACCAGTCATTCCAAAAACTCACCCAAACCATTCAAAAACGCTCAAACCCATCGAAAAATATAGAATCAACAACGTCATTCAAAATAAACTTTGATTGAGAAAAATTGCGATTTCATTAACATAATTCAAATTGTATGCGTCCCATAGGTTTTTGAAAAAGTAGGAAGCTATGTATAGAACTTGTTTGCATATTTTATTAAAGGGAGGTAATCAATTTCGCTAATTTTGTTCATCCTGAACCAAATTTGCGATTTAGGATTACCTCCCATTAAATTCACTCAAAACTTGCTCCACACACTCATTCAATTTCATTCCTAAATCATTCCAAAATCAATCACCTTTTCAATTTCACGATGCTGTTAACTGAACCTCTATGCCATCCGGTCTCGACTGGCGGACGTTGAAGGGAGAATAAGATGAGAAAGATAAATGAGCATGTGATTGACATTTCCAACCATTTTACTTTTGTGCTCAGCAAAGACATTGGCCAGCCTGTGTATTCACACAATTTGTAGATAAATAAGGTCTCAAAGTATCAGCAGGTAGCCTTACAATCTTCTTATTACGCTTTGTAGCTGTACAGGCTGCTAAATGATTGTACCTCATGCACATGTCAAATTGTTGGAAATGTCACGCACAGACTCAAATAGAACATATTTTGAAAAACACTAAAGATGAAGACAACTACAACGACTACGACAACAACATTTCATGTTGTGTAATAGCTTGTTTTATAATTCTTGTATAAGGTTGTTTTGATGCAAACTGTCGTTTATTACGCTAATAGACGCACGTAGTTTGATTAAGAAGGACATTGAACGTTGACATGCTATTATGAAATTTGACTTTTTACCTTTAAGCACTCATGTTAAGATTTGCTGGATTATAAAACTTCTAAATAAACAGCCTCGGTTTTTTATTTTAGGGATGGACTCTCGCCAGAGTGAAAATTCCGCTATAAGAGTTGAAAAAATATGGTTATACTACAGTTAAAAATATCGTGAAATTGACAAGATAAGTGAGTTTTGTGTAAAGTTATTTGAATGAAATCCAATATCGCAAATTTTGTTCAGGATGAACAAAATTAGCGATATTCGTTACCTTCCTTTAATAAAATATGCATACAAGTTCTATAAATAGCTTCCTATTTCTTAAAGAACCTATCACACGTTTACAATTTGAATTATATCAGTGAAATCGCGAATTTTTCATAGCTTTCATCTTGTCGAACTAAGGGTTACGAACGTTTTACTTATCTAACCCTTGGCTGATTGAATGGGTAATTTCTGTACGCGTGACGTCACAGAACGGAAAACGAGGCGGACCAATCTGTAACCTTCTTACAAAAAGGTCCAACAGCGGGAGGTATGTTAGATCGATATACCCAGCGGCTACTTTCCAGATGTGAAATGATTAATTAACCCTTAGAATTGCGCTTAACCCATTCAGTTTTAGGTAATTGTGACACTTAGCAAGACTGAAATACACAATCCGAAAAACTGATCAAAATTCCTATATCTGTTCACATGACAACATATCTTTTTAATAATTCGATTGTACATTGAAAGGTTCTCAAATTCTTCTTTTTCTACCCTCGATGACAGTGTATTACGATTTTTCAATGTTTATTTGAATTTTCAAGTTATTTAATCAATCAATACCTGTTTAAGTTTTCAATGTTTCAGACCTTATCGATGGCATACTCCAATATAGTAGAATGCATCTATATTGAAATAGGCGAAATTTAAAATTTGGAATAATTCAAAAATTAAGCCGTCTTTTAAATAGAAATAATTTAGAAATGATAATTTACTTGAATTTTCATATGAATTCTTTTACTCGGGAGTTTTTCTCCTTCTTTTCCAGCAGACTTTCTTTAAACACATTAAATGACAAGAGAAATAAAGAGAATAAAATATGAAAATAAATAAAAAGGCCTAGAGAAAGAAAATAATAGAACAATTTTTAGTAAAAATCCTCTATCTGTGTAAAATAAATCTCGTGTGAGATATTGTGGGAGCCGAAGAATTAATCAATTTATTTGTTTATTGTTATAATTTGTCTTCATTATTTATTTATTTGTTTATTTATTTGAATTAATTTTAATTTGAAAAGAACCCGTATTGCAGGTAGTCACAATGTTACGATAAATTTAAAACTTAGATTTGCTATGTAACAACTTATTCCCGACGTTTAACCCTTTGCTGTTTAATCCCTGCTTTTTACGTGCCTGTGATTTCATGATTGAGAAAACATTGTGAAAAAAAAAGAAATTGCTTCTAACAAGCAATTTCTTCTTTTTACACACTATTTTCTACCCAACTGAATGGTTATTTTTCAAATTAAATGCACTTTACATTTTCATCTGCAAAAACTTTGAATTTGGACAGGTCATTTTTTTTTAAAACAGGAAAGGGTTAAAACAAAGCAATCACGCGCAATGTCCAATCCAAATCGAATTACACGTGTATTTGTAATTAAAAAGGGATTTTTTTATTTTTATCTCTAATATATATGGTAAATACGTGTTTTAATGTGGGGTAGTCCAAAATCTTGTGTTCACGGTGGACAATGAGGAAACTTTCGGCTTAGTATTCCTATCATTCTGATAAATAGGAACTGATTTATATTATGTTGATTTTATAAATATATCTGTCACCGAATAAAAGCATACTAAAAAGTTAGTGTCTTTGATGCGACGCATTTTCTTTATCAAAGAATGAAGGGTTATCTTCACAGTCGTCGGAATACAACAGGTTGCCATAGGGATTAAAAGGTACCGATGTCGTTTGTAAGAAGCTCTCTGACTGGCAGTCACAGAAATCGCGTTTGACCTTTTGATTGGCCGGCTAAAAATAAATCGTACAGAAAATATCTATTCATTCAGTCAAGGGGTATTCGAGAAGATCTTATCGATTCGATACCCCTTGACTCGTGAAGATGCATAGCTTTATGTATTTTGAAAAACGTTGTTGATTCTTTCTTTTTCAGTGAGTTTGGAGCTTTTCTTGAATGGTAAGAGTAAGTGTTTGGAATGAATGAATGGAGCGCTGAGCAAGTGATTTTGGATGGGTTTGATCGAGATGAATGTCAATTTCACGATATTGTTACTTCAGCCGGATTGCTTTTTCGGATTATCCCTTTCCATGTGGCATAATACACTGAACGTGATTTTGCTAGAATAGGTTTTTATCACGGATATCTGTGCCATACAGTCATTTTGTCCCATGTGTTTATTACGAAAGTCTTATATTAGAAACCTATATTATTAATTAGAATATGAAACAATCACCCTTGTTTTAAGACGCTTGTAATATTTAATCAGTCACATAACCCATGCCTACCGGTAAGCGGTATGAACAGGTACATCAATTTAATCAGGTTCAATTTTCAAATAATTTCTGCTTAACGATGGCTCAGCCAGAAACAGTTGTAATTGCCTATAAACATATAGGCAGTTACAACTGTTTCGAGCCGAGCCATCGAAACGTCCCACGAAGTCTCTAGTTACAACAACGATTTAACCGATTCTCGGAAACTGGACGTCGTCTGTCATCCAAAAAGGGACATCTTGTCAAAGCAGAGGTTTCAAACGTGTTCGCGAAGAAACAACGGTTTGATACTCATTTACTCGTGAAGATGCAAAGAGGACTTCTTGGCTCGGTAAAAAAGGGACAAGCATTGGTTAAATTTGAATCAGAAGTCAATTTCAGCCAATCAGGATTGTTCTTGCACTTGGTGAAATTGAGTCCCCGAGGTTGATAGATACAGATTTCCCTTGGATGCATCTCGGCATGCTGATTTTTCAAATTTTAATCATTTTCATTTACATTTTTTTGCAGATTAAAACACAGGGCCTGTTTTACTAAACATATTATGAACATTTAAGTCAATAACTAAAATTGCTTCTACAGTAGTAACTAAATATGTAATTCTGCCATGCATCGTCTCATCGGAATCGTCTTCCAAAGAGATATTGCAAGGCAGAATTTAACAATGAAAAAAAATAAAAAAGGTACGATTTGTGATTTTCACTAACTACATGTAGTATTTTTTTTCGTAAAATGTTAAGTAAAACGAGCCCATGGGCACAGTGATTGTGAACATAAACAAAGTAAATGTTTTCTTCTCACAGGAATTAAATTCGCAACATCTTTACTAAACACATCCCCATTCAAAGATATACAAGCCAAGTTATACGACAAGCCTTATTCACCGTGTATCCAGCACAGAATTCGAAGCGACGGTTACTGGGAGTGCGTGGTGCGTCACCTAGCGACAGGAAACAGCCAATCATCGTCAAGCTGTCCGCTGGGAGCACCAACAGATAAAATGGCGGTTGTAGATACAAAACTAAAGTAAGTAAATGTGCAGCGTAAAGCACCACGAAGTCTCATTTTGTTTTTCTTTCTTCCCTTTTAATTCTTTCGATATAACGCACTTCCATAGTGTAAGTAATTTCTTTAGCTTGGCTTGCTTATATAACGTCCTGGTAAATCAAAGCACTGGATGTGCTGATTGTGAACGTCCCTGTTCACTGTGACAGAGATAGTTGAAAAACTACTCAATATAGGCTTTATGAAATTGACTTCTGTACATTAAAGGCATAATTTGAATGTTATCATACTTATGTTTAGTAGATTAATACAGTGTTGCCCAGGGATCAATCACGTAAATAGATTCAAACTAAAGACAAAATTAAGTATATTTTATTAGATAGTTGTATTGCTAACATTATTTATCTAATGTGATTTCAATTTAAGATTTGTAATTCAGGCCGCTACTTGGAATTTTCAACGATTGCCGCTCATTTAAACGCGATGTGATTGCATGCTTTTTATAGACAAATCATCAGTGTTTCATTCTTTGCGAATCTTTCTTCTGTAGTTACGTAACACATTCGTTAGTCACGGATGCCACTAGTCTGGTTACCGTTTCTAATAGTACAACGTGTAAGGGTTACGGTATAAGCAAGTTTAGGGGTTCAGGAGGTCACAACCTAAAAAGTGTTTCCGGCAAATTACTACAAGTTGCAATATCAATGGCTTACGTCAAAAACATAGTATGTGTCTCTACAGTGTATACACACAGACATTGTTTTTGCTTTAAACCCTGGATATGCTTACGCGGTTCGTCCATACGCCCGGTTAAAAAGCTGCAACTTACTTTGGTATTTCAAGGGGGAATTTTTAATATCTTCACATGATAAACGATTTCTAGTATCACACTATTAAAGAAATGAACAGTGATTTTGCGGATAGAAGTCTTGAGAAATACTAAATTGAATTTAAATGGACACTTCCTTATTTCGAAGCTATTAAGAACCTACTGGGTGTTCCTTACGAAGTAATACTGGTGAGCGAAAAGTTCGTTCACAAAAAAAATGTTTGAAAAATTCTTCACAGTGGATTTCAATTTTTCTGCGGTTTTACGTTTACAATCAAAAGGGCGAAACGTAACAAAACAAGCCAAAAACACCATCGCCAATAAAATGCTACTACAAAACTTTCAAGATGTACAGTAGGGTATTTTTCTTTCAGAGTTAAAGGTGTAGAAAACCTTCGAGTTGCAGACGCTAGTATCTTACCAACCAGTGTATCAGCCGACATCTCCATGACAACCATCATGGTGGCGGAGAAAGCTGCAGACATTGTACGTGGACGGGACAGTGTTCGATGGTTTAGGAGAATTGCTGAAAGGGTCACTAAATCACCCAATAAATCAGCTGCTGAAAAGGCCACTAAATCTGCTTCCAAATCAAAACAGTCGTGAAAGTTTGTGATACGGTACTGTTTCCTTGTGATTTTGACGAAAATTTCGGGACAATTATTGAAAGCTCAATCGACACACACATATAACGTTAAGTCTTTACTAATATAAACAACTTAAGACATAATAAAAGGCTTATGGTAAGAAATTTTATAAGATTGCTGTTGTTAAGTGCAAACTATGGATATGGAAATGGGGTGGGAAGACGGGGACTTGCTTGGGGATAATATCATTATCTTTAAGTGCAGTATATGAAACTGTCCCAATAATTTTTTAGGCCAGGGGGAGATTAATTCCATGAGATTAAAATCGGTTTAGACATATGATAAATATTTAATGTTGGTTTGTTTATTTTAAGTAAACTATCTGTAACCGTGTGTAGTTGTCGCCATTCCAACGAGTACCAAAACATAGGATATTATTATAGGGATGAGTGTCTTTTTCACTGCGTTTATTGGGGTATAAAGTGCAATTGCCTTAGCACATGGCAAATAACGCCCGTAGGGCGTTATGTTTAAGCCATGTGCTAAGGCAATTGCACTTTATACATCAATAAACGCTGTGAAAAAGACACTCGGCCCTTATAATTGCAATCTTCGTGGTCTAAGAAACTATTAAATTACTCGGATAAACATTAAAGTTTCGAGTCTACTTTCTGCGTATATTACACAATCTATTTTTAGATCGTGTATTTCTCGTTAAACGGCATAAAGTTAATCAAATGGTACACAAATAAACGACAATTTGACATTCGTAGAGGTACTTATGATCAAAACATAATTTTGACAAGTTATTCCACATTTAAACCGAAACTATCGTGATCGGGCTAAGCTGAGAGGGTTGTTTGGTGGTCTTCGTCGACTCACTGTAAACATCGACTCAGAATCTGAGCTGCATACTTTTAATCATAAATTCTTTCGAAAATATCTTAATTTCTAATATATTAAATAGCAATATTACGATATGGAAGGGAAACGAGGGGTTTTCGAGTTCCTACAACACAGGAAATGCAGATCGAAGATCGGGGGTTTCCCGAAAGACCAATTGCATTTTATACAGAAATAAAGTGCAATGGATTTCCCCACGTGATGCGATTTAAACCAATCAAAATTCTTTATTATATTAGATTGCATTTATTTGATGACATTTAAGATAGTGGACTCGGAATAGTTCCGCAAAGTTTCGGAAGTCATAAACTTTAACAGTGATAACCGATGTTTCCTAATGATTTCATTAGGAAACCTCGGTTATCACTGTTAAAGATTATGAGTTCCGAAATGTTTAGGAACTGTTACGGGTCCACTACTTTAAGTCAACTCAAGGGTGTACCAAAGGCGTCACAGAAGGCTCAAAGCCCCGACAAGGAAATGGTGCAAAGAGGGAAAAAGATTACAATGTAGGTTCTTTAACGTAGAGATGGCGCCCCAGAAATGGTATCCTGGGGCCTGTTTTACTATACATCTTGCGATCATTTTTTGCGTCAGTCAAAAAATAGAATTGCTTCCACAGTAGTAACTAAACATGTAATTCTACCATGCATTATCTTATTGAAATCGTCTTCCAAATACGATTGCAATGAGATTTTGTAAGACAGAATGTTATTTTGACTTACGATTAATTTTTTCGTAAGAAGTTTAGTAAAACGGGCCCCTGGTTTACCCAGTGAAGCGTTTCTTATGAGTGATTCAAGATCGAAGTATTCGCGTTCGCGATGTAATGCTGAACGCATTGTAAGTCAAATTCATGTTTTCAATTAGAATGAAACCACTATAAATACAAATATTAATGAAGGAAAAAAAAAACAAAAAAAAAAAAAACGGTCATATCATGTTTGGAGATATTTTCAAATATGTTTTATCTCAAATTTAAGGATTTTTTTTTCAAAACCCGCTTTTTTTTCTCACCGATACGACTAAGGTTACTGCAAAAGTACATATAAGGTCAAGAAATAGACTGAATGCGTGTATATTTATTTGTTAAAGTACATGTATGTTTTAACAAAAAGCTGTAACGAAGGATTGTTATGTATATTTGTTAAATTGTTTTGTTAGTTGGAAACTTGTTATATTCTTTGTGTTATGTTATGAAAAAAAACTTGTGTGAGAACTAATATATTTTACTCAAAATTTGAAAGAGATATTTTTTTATACATGTGTATAAATTATTATACATGTATTCACAATATTGAAAATTATCTTTCAAATTTTCCTTAATGGTTGTAAATCTAGTTTTTTTTGGCCTGGTTTAGCAGGCCATAGGAAACAATCCCGCATCCTGGAAATTGCCTAGGAAAAAGATAATCGAGTCAAAAACCGAACAACTTGTGTACTACGTAGCTTTCAGTGGTCTGACATGCACACGCAAAAAATAGTCCTACTAAACGTCATCAACTTTTGTGCGACACGAAGTGCTTTGTGTGTTCAACACATAGACTGATACTACTGTCGACTCATGTATGAAGCCACACCAATTGGTACACACCAATTTTTCCTATATAGCCTTTGGCCTGTCCATACAAAAAAATCCAGTGTAATATCGAAAACGAGGCTTCGCTCCGTACCAAAAGTAAAAGTGATAATGGCACTCATTCATTGATATATGCGTTAAAAGATAACATACTGTCGAAAAATGGCGCCCCCATGGCTTGTTTTTTACAAACAATTCATTAGCCAATCAGAAGTGTTAGGTGTGTGCACGTCATCGAATACTGAAAAGCCAATACCGGGTGACTGTGTTTTTCCTAGCGGCTTTTATGATAGTCGACAGTGAGACCAGTCTATTCAACACAGTGCTTGCATATCACTACGCTATGATTAAATCAAAGTACTGATAGTACTGAAGGCGAGAGACTGAATAGACGAAACAACACACGAGGTCAATTTTCTGGAATATAACCTTGATTATTCAGCTTGTCCATGTATACCAGATATTTTCTTACTAATCACTGCCAAAATCACTGCTATGTTAAAGACACATAGCCTTTATATTTGGTCTTGACAGATGACCTTTCTAATGGGGAAAAAAGAAACGCTGTCCACTAACACTTTCTCCGTAACATCATCTACCCTTTCTGCTACAAATCCTTCTAATTTGCCCACATATTGTATCTAATCTGCAACCCTTTACAATTTGGACCTGTCTAAACGTGTGTTGTCTTGTAATGGATTAATCTAAATAAGAAAAATTTAAAAGCCTTGCCCCATCCTTAAACCCTTAAACAGAGTACAAAGGATCAGACTGGGCAAACTTGGAACAGACTGCAGACAATAAATCAAAATGAGTGCAATTTGATTTAATGTGAGTATAGGGTGGACCATATTTTGGGAAAAGGAGAAATTGACCCTTTCAATTTCTAGTGTTCCCACATTAGAATACAACTTGTTTTATAGAATTAAATTCAATGTAAAAGAAAGAGCCGATGAGCTCGTGCCTCTAGAAAAAACAGCATTACTACGATTGTTAGACGGAATGGTCCAATTAATAAATTGACTGAATAGTAGCAAACTAATCAACTCAACTAGAAGAGTATAAAAACGTGAGCTGCGCCTATCTGCAAAGCGGAATCGGGCGTAGTAATCGATACCTTGGTATTTGGTTGTTTTTGGCGGACTCAACGCTATATAGTTAGAACACCGTTCGACAATTTTCCTTTGAAGAGAGTTCGAAATGTGGCTTACGATCCCTATAGGTAAATGAAAAGCCTTGCTAAAAAATTTCGAAAATTGGAGTGCATGCCATCAAATGTAACCTGGCCTCTTTATTAACTAGGTATTCAGCGCTTTTAGCGCTTTGGTTCTTGAATTGTTTCGACAAACTTTGAAGTGCTTGTCGCTTACGGCACTAATATTTCTTCAGTTGACTGTATACATATCGGCCCTGGGTTCAGGACGACAAAACAATGCAAACTGTTTGTGTAATATTTCTCGCTTTGCACGGCTACTTGCGTGCAAAGCGAGAATTAATTCGAAAACATTTGCTCCATTTGGATTCCTGAACGCAGGAATGACTTTCTTTTTGGTTTAAGCGACGTATGACCATGATCTTTACGGGAAATAAACATTTCGTTTAACTTATGATTTAATATGTTATCCATATTACTCAATTTTATTTCCATAATCACTCTTTTTCAAATTTTCGGTCACCTGACATTCATCAAGAAAAACACAATACAATCAAGAAACTACATCTTCATCATTCCTCCATTATCATTTTGTATCATTTTGTACATTAAAAAATTTAATGGAGGAATGATGAAGATGTAGTTTCTTATTTATATTGTGTTTTTCTTTATGAAGATAATGTGACCGAAAATATGAAAAAGAGTGATTATGGAAATAACGTTTCGTTTAACGACTAAAAACCGTAGGAACACCGATGAGGAGGGACGTGGGGGTCGATGAAACTAAATCAGACTTGAGTGTTCTTGACCAATTTTCACGAAATTTTAAGAATTTTACAAAAATCTAAGCCCGAAGACGTAGTCTTTGGCTTAAGTAAGTCAAAAGAGCGAACGAGCAAACAACTATAATTCATATTTTCATTTTTTGTTTATTTTAGAAATGTTGTGATATCACTATCAAATTTTGAGTAGTACACATGTGATAGTTATGATCATGTTGAAAACGTTTTAATTGTTTCTAATAAATCATATATGTGCATTATGTGTTTTTTGGGTAAAAGATCCCGACTCCTAAATAGCGCTCAACAAACTCAAAAAACCGACAACAACAACAACAACAAAACTGGAAAGATACTAAAAATGTGTATTTGAAAGACCTTTCCTATTGGATGACTAATCAGTGGAAACTATTTGCATTCATACCCCGCTTTCAACGTGCATTCGCGTGCAAAGCGGGGTATCATTTGCAAACAGTTTACCCTGTATTATCATCCTGAGCACATGGTAGACTTCTGCTTGACTAATTTACTCCGGACTTAATCGACCATTTCAAATGGTATTTTGCGCCATGCTGAAACTCATTTAAATGATTGTTTCTTACAGTTGAGAACATTGTGAAATGACAAGATGAATGATATTCGAATGATTTTGGAATGAAAATGAATGAGTGTATGGAGCGAGTTTTATTCAAGATGAACAAAATGAGCGATATTAACACCCCCCCCCCCCCAATAAAACATGCGTACTTATATGTTTGTATGTTTTGGTGAACTACCTCGACTATGTAAAAGCCAGACCAGTCAATAAAATCGTGAATAATTTGATCGATTCTAATTTAATGTTGATCGCCTTGAACGATTTTGTAATGTTTTCTTATAATTTCGGAGTGATTTTGATCAATTTGGGTGAGTGCTCGGAATGAATGAATTGCGCGCTGAGTGAATAATTAAAAATGATTTGGAATGAAATGAGTGTCTATTTAACGATTTTTTTTTACTGTAAATAAAAGATGGGTCTTCTGGATGGATGAAGAAATGGTATTTTCGTTGTTCCCTACCTGATTTCGCTTTTAAAGGTTTGTCAACGCATTAAGTTTTAAGGCAAAATTCTTTGATATATATAACCCGTCACGCGAAAAGGGACCATCTGGGTAGTGCGTAAAGTATCGATTCTAGTTAGACTGCGCGGACTTTGGAGAGAGGTGCTCGAAAACAGCAAAGGCTCTCGTGATTTCAGTCGTTAGTTTAAATGAGCAATGAGTGGACTGTGGATTGGCAGCATTTTGTCAAGATAACAATAAAAGACAAAGAAAGGCTATTGATCTATTGTGCTTAGGTTGAGGACAGAACGTTACGTAACACTTTCTCTTCCTCTCGTCACTAAGCAATCGTACGTCATTATTTATCAATTTCTAGGAGGCAATGAAGATTGAAACTGCGTTATGCAAATTTTTTAGAATCGACCGAATTCGGCTTTCCCCGAGGTTTCCTATTGATTTCATTGGGAAACTTCGTTCATCATTGTAAAATATCATTAGTTCCTAAATGTTGTTGAACTATAAAGGTTCCACTACCTTAAAACAAACTTTTCAGCTATGACAACAATTTGGCTTATTCGTATTTGTACTTGGGTTCTATCTTTCAGTTACTTTCTCTTCTGTTTATGCCAATTTAAATGACGAATGGATATTTATTCTTTAAATTATAATGTAAAATAATGGTAATTTCAAAAGAAGAAGCTAAACACTGTGTTTATTATAAAAATATCTATTCCAGAATAACAAACGTGGTGTGCAAAATAGGTGTGACAAAATTATCTTATCAAAATATTGATTATTCTTCAATTTTACTTATACACAATCGAAAATATTGTCAATTCTGTAGTACTAATCGAGTTTGTGTGATTGTTAATGTTAGATTCTAAATATTTTTCTATCTTATAATTATACAAATATCCGTGTGATAACAATCCGAAAACATATTTTTAATGATACAAGTCATGTATCACATAGATATTTTTAAAACAATATCATAATGCGGTTATTCTAAGAAACTTGCATTTCTGTTAGAAACATCGATAAAAACAAGGCAAATAGGGGTTATAAGATAAATATAATAGGTACTTAATGTATTGTATGAAAAATAGCTAACTTTGTTACGACAGAGTCTCGACAATTATCAATTCTCCCAACCTCGTTAGATATTTTGTTCATACAATTACTTAGTACGAATTATATATAAAATGTTTTATTTTCATGTGATCTTTTGAACCTGAACGCAGGGCTACTATAAGTACAATGAATTTAAAATGAGCTTGTTTGTAGATTGATGAGTATTTGATAGAAAAACGTATTTTTTATGAAAATACAAATGGTTTGTCAAAAACAGGACATCTTTACACTAGTCTGAGAACTGCATTCAATAATACATAGGCATTTGTTTCGGTATATTTTGTGCCGGTAAATATACAACATTGTTCGGTCTGTATTGTGACGTCACAAATAATCTTTGTCCATTGGATTGTGGGACACGTTGACCTGAATACTGGATTGGTACCCGTATATCCTGTGTGCGTACTGGTACCCGAGGTCTCGCATTTGGATAAGGTACCCGTATTTCCGGTGGAGGTATGGCTTGCATCGCCGGACCTTGTGATGGTTTAACGTTGAATTCTGTCTCCAGCTCTTTCATCGGTGGTTCTAAAAAAATTGAATCTATTTATTGAGCTTGTGTGTGACATACGACAATTGAGGTAAGTAAGTGGCACTTACTTGTCTTACATTCTAACTGATGTGACCTAAAAGAAATTGTACAATCTTTAATGATTGGTCGCCTGGTACCACGAGATTGGGTCGTCTGTTATGATAATATACTACTAGTTAGGATAGACCCAGCCGAAAAAACTCTTTCAATATTTTAGAAATATGAGACTGGTGTTATAATAATGTAAATAAGTCGAAACCCACTTGTAAGCACCTTCGTCGACGTGATTTTCACGCCGTTATAAAGTGTAATAGACCTATTTGTGCAAGATATTATGGTATATAAGGACCACCTTGCACAGAATCAAGAACACATTTACAGATTTCCAGATATTTTAACCACAAATACTGTCCTTGATTGCAGACAAATATTCTTTAAGCGAAAAATAAAAATTAAACGACTAGTTTATTAGCTTGATCTCAGTGATCGGAACAAATCGAGAACTACGGGAGTAAGTTTCACACTTGTCTTATAAACAAAACATTATATAACCTATAACGCACAGTTAGAACAATCGTGAATTCGACAAGTTGAATGATTTTGGAATGAATTGAGATATTGAAAGAGTGTTTGGAGCGTTTTGAATGGAATTAAGGAAGATAATCCAATACCGCTAATTTTGCCCATATATATTTGGACGTAATTGGCAATATTTATTACCTCCCTTTCGAAAAAATCTAGATACTTTCTAATTTGTGTGTCTTCATGAACAAATTACACGCTTTAAGATCCATTACAGCTAAATCATCGCAGAATACTTTGATAAATTCGAATGAGTCGTTGATCGTTTTGACCGATTTCGAACAAATGTCATCAACGAAGTTTGAGAGATTGGGGTGAGTGTTTGGAACGAATGAATGATGCTCTGAATGAGCGATTTAGAAAAGTTGTGATAGTGATGAATGTCGATTTTCGGTGTAACTAACTGTTCTACTATTCGTAATGAAGATGACTACAGTTAGTTACAGCGTGAAATTGACATTCATTTCAATCTAAACCATTCTAAATCGCTCACTTACAGCTCCATTCCTTCTCACTCAAGCTATTCAAAAACGCTCAAACTCATTGAAAAATGTAGAACCAACTACGTCATTCAAAATAAATTTTGATAGAGAAAAATCGCGATTTCACTGACATAAATCAAATTGTTGGCGTCTCATAGGTTCTTGAAGAAATAGGAAGCTATGTATAGAACTTGTATGCATTTTCTATTGTAGGGAGGTAATCAATATCGCTTATTTAGTTCATGCTGAACAAAATTTACGATATAGGATTACCTTCCATTAGATTCACTCAAAACTCGCTCCACACAGTCATTCAATTTCATTCTTAAATCATTCCAAAATCACGATGTTTTTTTTAACTGTAGCTTTGTCAATATTGGTTTACTTTTTGTTTATATTAGCCCTTTTTTATCGGACCCAGTCTGAACATTTAAGAACAAAGAGTCTTACCTCTATCTAAGTGCATGCTTAGTCTTTCGAAAACTGAAAATACAATAAAACAAAGTAATGAGCTATATTACATTTACATTTTAAATAAGTTGTCCAAATATAGGTCGCCGTCGGTACAATATAGACAAATCTGACGACATCGCCGACTAGTCGGTAGATTTTAACTCGAAAGAAAAACCTACCGAAGCGTCGCCGATATTAGATGTTTAATATCGCCCGATGTACCGATAAATCGACGATTCGGCGACAAGTCAATTATTCTTACTGTGGGTAAAATCGTCCCCAGGTTTCAGTCTTTTCTTTGCGTAGAGGTGAAATAGTTGGAATTATCACATACAAGCTCAAATGTTTACCAATTTATCGCCATTATCGTTTAGTGTTGTGTAAACCATTAAAACAAGGGACAAATGCGGCACTTGTGTGAGGCAGTTTTTTTTGCAGTGAACCCGCCCTAACATTTTACAATTAATATACTCGAGGAAAACATTTTAAATAGCACAAAATAAAACAGTTGTCCAATTATTTCTTTTTTAGAAGATCTAATGGACCTGTAACCGTATTTTTATCACTGTTTCTGGACATAGAACTAAAGTTAGGTTTTTGATTCAATTAATCTTTCATACTTACATTGTGAAACGTGGGTGGGATTAGATTCGAGTATTTCTATAATATCTTCTATATGACCGTGTCCGTATGATTCTATGGGATAAGCTGGTTCATTATGTTTTGGGATATCCAGACCTGGAAAGACAACAAAAATCTTGCTTCATACCACTTTGAAATATCATGTAACTTTTGAAGATAGGAAGAAAGCGTCTGTTGATTTCAGGGAGTAAAGTAACTAAAAACCTTATCACACTCCTGTTTGAATTTGGAGGTGTGAAACTAAAAACCTAACCACACTGTATGAATACTCAAAGCGGATTCATACAAGTGTGTGATTAAGGTTTTAGCTTTCATACCTCCACGAAATCCATAGATATTTTCTCCATATATTATTTTTTAAACCCATGTAATAATACTGTAAATATTTAATCATAATAACATAGAAACGCCAACATCAACAAATAAAGAAATAATCAATGTTCTTGCATACCTTTAATTTCCATTTCTTTCGGTACTCGAAGTACTTTCATAAGTTTAAGGATGCCAAATAAAAGTAGACTGGTGACCGTAGTCCAGGCAATAATAAGTGACACACCAGCAAACTGCCAGGCTAAAATCTGAAAAAGAGAGTTTTGGGATGACCTTTAATGTCTTATATAAAACTTGATAAATCTAATCTTAATTTAATCGTGTATCAGATTCGAACCTTCATTTTGGCTGAAGAAATTTTAGTCATTGAATAAAATTTCAAATATGTAGCGATTTTGCATGCGTGCGTGCAAAGTAGTTTCAACAAAGAAACTGTCCAAATTTTGCTAGATATTTTTCTTTTATGATGTATGAAACTGGTATTTTCTCCATGCACTAAGTCAAAGCTATTCTTCTAAAAACAGGTATTAATCGAGTTCCTACATGCTAGCACACTGAAGTCTGAATCTACAGCTGCGTATATGTACTTGTGTTTCAAGCGGCATACCCCAGTAAAAACAAAACATATGACTTGCAATTTCTTCTTTTACTCAATTATTTCTACTAAATTTAATGAGTTGATTAAAAAATGTACCCCTTTGATTTTCGACTGCAAGCTACTTCAATTCCGACAAAAATGAATTTTTAAACAAACAAATAAAACGGAAAAAATGTCAACAAATTTGATTAAACCTACTAGTCCAGAACGTCTATTCCAATTAAAGAAGATTCCCTCCTTTCTATGGAAGAACGCCACGGCGATAACTCCCCATAGACCTCCGCCTAGATGGACTGAAATAACAGAAGAAAGTTTATTAGATGATCGTATGGGGGCATGACTATGGCACGCGATAAGGGTAAAAATCTTTTGCGTAAACTGTCTTTATCGTTGCTTTCTAGCATTTTGTTTGAAAAAGATTACTAAGTAAGTAAATTTTTCTTCATTTAAAGAAAGTAAAATCCAAAATGTTTTCCCGCTACGAGTTATCTCGGAACTATTCGTTTTCTCATTGTATTATAAATTGTTACATTTGTGACCCTTCACGCGAAAAGGGACCATCTGGGAATTTGATATTTGAAAAAGAGATTTTGTCCAGCATTCGTCAACCAGAGGTCGCATTTCAAAAGTCATTTCATCGGAAGGTATATTGGTCATTCCAGATTCCTAAACTAAGCACACTAGGAAAAGTTTCGATCCAAGTCAGTCTGTGCAATCCGCACAGTCTGGCTAGGGTCGGCGTTTTACGCTGTACCCAGATTGTCCTTTTTTGCGCGACGGGTCACATTTTCAAGTCACTTCTCAGAGTGGACCGTGAAAACCTCGATTTCTAGATCAAGACTAGTTTACAAACCTGCCACTGCATCTAGCGGATCATCAATGTTGAGTTTATGTAAAGCTTTTGACCAGAGGTGATACACTACACCACCCACACATCCCACTGCGCATGCGCCCCAGGGTTCCATGGCGTCTACACCGGAACACGTGGAAACCTGAAAAATGGTTGGAGGTACACAAAAGATGAAAACGGATCTAAGCAGTAAGTTCGTCCTGCATCTATGCTTCATTCTTTTATTTCGGTAATTCTGTACCTTATAGAGCGTGGATAAACAAATGCATGGTCTCGAGGCCAGTTTCATCAAACATTAAAGACGCATTTTTGTCTTATAGATGACTTACCACATATTAAGGAAAAAAATCACCTATCACTAATCTATCAATACTTATGTAAAGTGATTGTTGGTGATACTGTTTCGAAAGTCATTAGTAAGACAAGAATACGTCTTACGGTTCATGTAAAGTGTTTGCGACCCAATTCTTAGGGCACTTCATTTGTCATGAAAAAGCAGTCTGTCCAGGTATATTATATATTAAAGTGAAGCTATTTATGAGCACTTACAGTTAAGCAACGTAAGACCACCACAGCTATAGCGGTATAGCCAAAACATTGTGGAAAGGGGTCATTTTGTACAGAACAAGCAACTGCATGACTGATGGATACAATTGGCTAATATTTTAACAAAGTACAGTCTAAAGTACTGCCCAGGTACTACTACAACGTTGGTATGAAACTCGGACCCAAAACGTAGTTATGCAAGCAATTTATTTTGACTTATTTTATAAACACATATGTCATATATGTCAGTCTAAATTTGTAAACGTGTAGATAAATGAAGGGTATGGTGTCTTATCACAACATAGATGGACATTAATAGCTTATTTACCTGTAAGGTTCTCTAGCAATATATCGATTTTTATTTCACAAAATGATAATATATAGTAAATTACTATAGGTCATTGAATTCAAAAAACTATAATTTGAAATAAATCGCAGAAAAAAATTCAACAAATTATGGTCTGTGGTTGCACTATACCTAACATCTATTTCAAAAACAGACAAAACCGGTTTGACATGCATGTTGACAAAAAAAATGGAAATTGTTTTTTCAAAAGGGCCTTTTGAGAGAGTATTATATCTAAGGTTGTAGTAGTACCTAATAGGAACATTTGTCTACATTCTGGTCAAATTTAGACACATTTTATCTAGCCGTAATGAAGTTGTTGGTTCTGAACAAAATATCCCTTTTCCATAATGCTATTCTGTTATGAGATGGGACCTCTAATGTTGAGCAACTGCTTGTGCTTATCTACAGCTTAAATTTGATATATTGTTTAGCTGGGCAAACTACCTTTTTGTAAATAGAAGCAGCACTAAATTTGGTTCATAAACTCTTTACATGAACCTTAAATGTTTTGATGAAACAGGCCCCCGGAATTTACTATAGAATTTGTTAGCGTTTGACTGATCGGAAAATAGTCGTCGGAATTTTCCCTAAGGCGTTCATGATAACTGCTTGGTAGGAGATAGGGGCTATTCCAAGCGCGCTAAACTACTCGAAATTGAATATGATTATGGATATTTATATATAGATGCCATCCTTCACATTAACAATAACGCTGCAGACACCACACGTTTGTCGTCAATTGACGAACTTGCCTACAAGTACATGTGTATACAAAATTAGCTGTAAACGAATTACTGATAGAATAGTAAAATCATTTTTATTCGAGATTTTTTTTCTGACTCCAACCTACCGTGTCGAAAGTTACAAACAAAACTTTCATGAATGTAAATGTCAATCGTATGTTTCGCTTCATTTATTTCTTTTCCTAAATATTTTGTACCGAATTAATCAACACGAAAAATGTCCAACCAAGATCAAAGATAATCATAAATACATATTAAAATCTTTTTACATTTTCTTTCCCTCTCTAAAAAAATTGATATTAAGATATTACAATAAGGAGCATCTCGAAATTGACAAGGATGTGATCTTTGAATGAGTATAATAATGACTTTGAGTGAAATTCAAGGGAGGTAAAAGAAAATCGATATTTTCGTCAAAATTGGATGAAATTAACTATATATTACCACCCTTAAATAATATAATCGTACCTTTCCATTTTGTGTCTTTCCGGACAAATCATACGCTTTAAAATCTACACCAGGCAATGAATATATGTGATATATTCTAGAAATACAATCCATTATTGACACTTGATTGACAATATAAAAATGGGTTCAAAGCGCACCGTAACACCTTTTTGTTGTCGTGCATTTGACGTTATCATAATTATAAATTGCATGTGAAAACGTGTTGTTTTTTTCAAACACAGTTCCATGTTTTGTGGAATAACTTGAGCCGATATCCTCAATTCATCTTAATAGTTTAAGGTATGTTATTTTAGTAATTCCAAATGCTTGAAAAAGGAATACCCAATTCATCAAACTCGTCATCTAAAACGGGTCGAATCTCGACAAAGTCTCGTTTTTATCTGTTATATATGACTCGGTCAAAATATAAGTTTCATAATAACCAATCATTTATTTATCATCTACGATAAATAACAGCATGAAAATGACAATGAAAATTATTCAGAAATGATTTTGGAATGAAACTGAAAGAGTGGGTGGAGCGAATTTTGAATTAAATTAAGGGGAATTATAAAACATCGCTAATTATTTTCAAGATGAAGATGAAAATTGGTGATGTCTTTTTCCAGTCTTTAATGAAATATACATACAAATTCTATAAGGTAGTGGATCCGTAATAGTTCTGCGATGTTGGGGAAGTAATGAACTTGAACAGTGTTAACCGAGGTTTCCTAATGATTTTCATTAGGAAACCTCGGTCAACATTGTGAAAGCTTATGAGGTTCGAAATGTTGCGGAACTATTACGGGTCTACTACCTTAAAAAGCATCCAATGTCTTCACGAACCGATCAGACGCAACCAAAATCAATAAAGTCAGTGAAAACATTGATTTTTTTTGTTAGCAATTTTTATTTTGAATGTAGTTGTTGATCTTGTTTTGAAAGTGATTTTGAAGGTTTTGTGAAAGGTTTGAGTAAGTGTATGGAATTACTGAACGAATTGTGCGTCGGTCAAGCGATTTAATCGGAATAAGAGACAATTTCACGAGGTTTCTAAATATAAGTACTAAATGGATACTCCAAGTACCTACCATGCCAGTAAGAGCCCCGTTGATGGTAACCAGTAAGCTCCATTTTGCCGTCCCAAAAACTCCTATTCTGTTGATAGACAGTGCAACAAATGCTGAAAATGATCCGGCTATTATCGTGTTGACCACTGACCGCGCTACGATCGCGCCGTCCCCGGGCTGGGATATATGAGTCAAGGAACCGCCGTTAAACGCCAAAAAGCCGAAAAATAGAATAAATCCACCAAGTGATGTCAGCTGAAATTTGATAGATAAAAAAGTTAACAGAAAGCTGGCTCCGCCCTTTGATCCCTTGGCCTACTTCGACACACCACTCAGATATTAAATGGAGTCAATGGAGAATCCAGAATTTCTGTAAAGGGGTTAAGGGGTTCGAGCTTACAAATTTAGACAAGGTTTAAAGGGAAGCAGGTTTTGACAGTCTGACAGTCACAAACATGTAGCCAGAACTCTCAAAACTATCTTGCGTAAGTCCGTAATACGTACTTCCCTCTAGTAATCAACTTCAGAAAAGAATTGAATACTGTTTTAAACAGTCTTCAATTCTTTGCTGAAGTTGATTCCCAAAGATGTTCAACGCCTTCTGTAGCTTATCCAGAGTAGGATATTTTAATATTTGCACTTAAAACATGATGATAGCTTAACCCTTTGCTGTTTAATCCCTGCTCTTTACGTGCGTGTGATTTTATGATTGAGAAAACATTATGAAAAAAGAAGAAATTGCATCTGCCAAGCAATTTCTTCTATTTCCACACTATTTTCTACCCTACTAAATGGTTATTTTTCAAATTAAATCCACTTTAAATTTTCGTCTGCAAAACCTTTGAATTTGGACAAGTCCAAAATTTTGTAAAACAGGAACGGGTTAAAACAAAAATCTTCATTTAAATCAGGGACCCTTATGAGCATTACAATTCAATCCTTGGGATCCTTTTTTGTTGACACCCTAGACAACGTTTGATACTACTATTCAATTTTGATTAAAGTTTACCACGAAAATGAAATAGATTGGCCCCAGAGGGCGCTAGTTTGAACTAATAAACCCGTAGTTCCTCAAGATCCGCCACTGGAACGTATTTTCGGAATCAGACTAATATGGTCAGACCAGTCTTAAATGACTTGTCTTCGCAAGGTGGTAAAGCGAAGCAGGCTTTGTAGGCAGAACCCTCATTCACACGGATAACGTTCTTAGAAGGAATTGAAAGGGGTGTAAGTGACGTCATTTCTTGTCAACAAGACGACGTTTTTGGTGCCGTCTTTTGGGCGGACGTACGTACGCGTGTTTCGGTATAGCCCCGGAATAATTATATAACGTGGTATTAAAACACATGCAAAACGCAACAGGACGCACAAAATGTATGTCATCAAATCTCCATTTATCACGTCATTATGAATGCCGTAACTTAAACTTATTCCAACCTGTAATTACGTTTTTTTGGTCGCGGATTCTACAAAAATACTTTAAACAAAATGATATGAAATGTCAGAAATCAACAGTCATCTCAATACAATTCAGCGGTTTATTGGTCTATCGGTTTTTTGACAGCAGTGATCAGGCTGTTAATTTCACAAATACACTTACGATTAGTTTTAAGATAGGAGGATCCTTAAAAGATCCGTATCGTTTCGAAAGTAATCAAATTAAACATTTCTAACCGAGGTTTCCTCCAACTCATTCAATATCATTCCAAAATTATTCAATAATCATTCACCTTGTCAATTTTACGATGTTCTTAGCTGTACCAATGGATTTGCGATGAAATAGAGGATAATCGTTTGTTTCAGAGCAAAGTTGATTTATATTTCATTGAGTTAACAATATTAGCAATATTTAATCGCCATTGAAACTCAGTAAAATTTCAAATCGTATTACCCATTATACGTACTTTTGAAAGAAATAAAATATACTTTCCTAAAGTACATGTACTTTGATTTTTTCGGATTTCTCAGATGGTCCATTTTTGCTTGACATATCTCGAAAACATGGGAGTTTCACCCCAGGATATCGGGAGATCAAGATAAAATGTGGTAATCCCGACTTCATTATACAAACCAGCGATAATTTTGTTAATAAAATCTAATACTCAAAAGCCATTTGTAGTCAAATTTTGCTTTTATGGACAATATAAATGGTTGGTTAATTTAACGAGTATATATATATTATACACTTTTCGGTCGGGTCAACACTTATATCAAATAAAGTAATTTTAGTTGAAGTTTTTTTCTCATAAGTTAATATGTTTTAATTTAGTTTTAAAAATCGTGTATTTGAATGTTTTGTTTGTGGTTCAAATAGCAACACCGTAAAATTGACATTAACCTCAATCAAAAGCATTCTAAATCGCTCACTCATCGCTCCATTCATTCATTCATTCCAAATACCGTCATTCCACAATCACTCAAAAATGCTCCAAAATCGTTGAAACAATTTGAAATCGTACAAAACGATCAACACTTCTTTAAAATTTATCAAATTATTCCACGAATGTTGCTGGTTTTAAACTGTTAATTGGTCATTGAAGACACACAGATAATTAAAGAATGTATTTTCTCAAAGGGAGATAATAAATATCGCTTATTTCATCCAATTTGGACTTTCACTTCCTAAAGACTAGAAAGCCATGAATGGCTTGAGTCGCTCCACAGGCTTGAAATTCTTGTAATTAAAGTTTTGACTAGATTTTTTAGATATTTTGGGTTCTATTTATGTTGAAATGATTTTCAAAGTTGCCACTATTATAACATATAGAGAAATGACCTCCGCCAATAAAAGACATAATTTCCATTCCATATCACGATATTTTTTGGCTTCATGATAATGGTTCACCCAAGGCTTTTACTAATGAAGTTTGATTGATATCCATCGATTACATTCTGAGAAAATGATTTTCAAAGTTTCCACTATATAACATAGAGAGAAATGACCTCCGCCCATAAAATACACATTTTTCATTCGATCACAATAATTTTTGGTAGACTGATAAAGGGTCACCCAAGAATCATTCATGTAAAATTTGGTTGATATCTATTGGTTAGTTTTTGAGAAAATGATTTTCAAATTTTCCACTATATAACATAAAGAGAAATGACCTCCGCCCATAAAAAACATATTTTTCATCCAAGCACAATAATTTTTGGTAGACTGATAAAGGGTCACCCATGGATCAATCATGTAAAATTTGGTTGATATCTATCAATTAGTTTCTGAGAAAATGATTTTCAAAGTTTCCACTATATAACATATAGAGAAATGACCTCCGCCCATAAAATGCATATTTTTCATCTGATCAAAATAATTTTTGGTAGACTGATAAGAGTCACCCAAGGATCAGTCATGTAAAATTTTATTGGTATCCATCAATTAGAACCTGAGAAAAGTCACTTTTTACCTTATTTGGAAATTAGCCACGCCCATTAAATCCATGTTTTTCATTAGATCAAAATTTCTTGAACAACTTTGAAAGAGGGTCACCCAAGGATCATTTCCGTGAAGTTTGGTTGAAATCAATTTAGTAGTTTTTGAGGAGAAGATTTTTAAAGAAAAAGTTTACGTCCGGACGCACGGACGCACGGACGGACGCACGACGGACACAACGCCATGACAATAGCCCCAGTGACTTTCAGCCAGTGGAGCTAATAAAAACTGTAAGAAAATATAATTATTTATCCAGGAAACCCTGCCCTAAATGACAATAAAATTGACAAAATACATGGCAATTTTTATATTTTTTTCATAAAAAAAAGTGTTTTCCCCAGAAGAATTAAATGATAAAAGCTGTTCACATAACCATATTCTCAAATAAAAAAAGTGAAAATGATAAAAAAAGGGGGGAACAAAACAAAACAAAACAAAATGAAAAAAAAAAAAAAAAAACAATTACCCCCACACAGATTTATCAAATCAAAATTAACTTAAAATGGTTAATTTTGTATTATAAGAATAAACCAACTGAAAATATAAAGAAATAACATTAAAGCAGGTTTTTCCTGATAACGGTGTATTAACACTTTTGCTGGTCATACGCATTAAAATACAAGAAGTGAAGGCATAATTTATTCCAGTTATTTCGATTTGGGTAAAAAAGTCATCGCAGGTACATCCTTATTGCAGTGATTACAATCACCTTGTATTAAGCGACCAGTACTGGGACCACCAAAAAGTGGCCGTTTAAAAAAGGACGCTTATTTTTGTTTACATATAATAACATACTTTAATTGAATATGCATATTTTTGCGAAATTCTTGAAATCCTTTGTTGTTAAAACTTAATAGAATCGTCTCATTGAGACGATTCTGTTGAGTATTATCAACATAGGATACATTTTCAATAATTTTTCGACCAACAATGCCTACTTTTTAGGATATTAGGGTTTAAAGAAGAGGATTTTCAAAGCGGTCGCTTAATAAAAAATGGTCGCTTAATGGACGCGGACGCTCGAGCAAAATCGACGGTATATCTACCCGGTACGAGATATGATGCATGTCGCCAGAGGGCCATTCAAGTCGTACTTTCGTGGTTTTGTTTGATTATCAAAATTTCAAAACAACATTTTTTCCAATAACGTTCAACTTGAAAATGTAACAGGATGGACCATCTTGAAAGTATACAGTTAGGAACAACATAAAATTGACAAAGTAAATGATTTTAGAATAATTTTGTAATAAATTTGAACAAGTAAAATGAGTTAGTTTTTTTGTGAAATTCAAGAGGGGTAAATCAATATCGTTTTAAAGCCCTGGTCTGCGTTTAGATTAAAAAAAATCGCTCTTTCGTGATTATTCTTTGAAAATTTTTTGTTGATTTAGTCTTATGAAAGATGAGTTACATAAGAATACAAATCAATCGACAAACGGCGGCTTTTTTGTGAAACGCATGATCTGTCGTATTATTCAGAATATGTAAATGAGATTTTTGTCACGTGAATTACTCCCACGTGCAGGAGCGGTATAAGAGCGGTATTCAAATTAGAGTGCGAAATGTTGCGGGTCATAAATATTCATCATATTAGGCCTATATTTACACCTTCGCGTTATAATCATTTGCATTACCAAATATTGGAATGACAAATTCAAGCTTATCTTTGAGAATAAAAGTCTAGTTTTTGTGTACAAAGTCTAAAATCATAGTTTTGCGTTTCGGAAACGTTCACGAACACAGACGGGGGCTTTAATGAGATATACGTATTTTTCTGTTTGAGTGCGGACCAACTAATCGCTTTAAAACAGCACCCGACAATGAAAAACGCAATAATTTAAACGATATTAATGAATTGTCGATTGAATTGAGCGTTGATCGAGATATTTTGAATGGTTTTAATCGAGGTGAATATAAGAGTCAAATATACTAACTGGAACTGAATGTCCCCGTAATGGTAGCGTAGCTCTTGTTTGCTTATCAAATCTTCCAATACGAGGTCCCAACATCCAGGCTCCACACATCGCCGCCACACCACCTAGCACGTGTAACACGCCGCTACCGGCAAAGTCCTGTAATTTTAATGATATGTAATTTTCGTGATGTAAAGGGGTATTCTGCGTTATAAATGAACTGGCAGGGCGTGGCTAAGCCGTGACGTAATTTGGCGGGTTAACTTTAAAAAATTTTGGGTTTATTGAAAAGTAAGTCGGCAATAATCGTGAACGCGTGCAAATAACAGTAACCTACAACCAAAAGTATTCACGTGCTCAGTGAAAGTGAACCTATTTCATCTTTGGGTTACCAAAGCCTCGTAACTTCAGCTTAGACAAGCTGAAGTTACGAGATTTCGGTTACCAACGTACGCTTTACGGTCTCAAGTAAATTATGTCGACTATCTTTAGAAGTAAATAATAATGAATAAAGGCTGATTTACCTATCATTAAGTGCACCAACCCATTACTTAGGCTCCGCCCTGCCAGGGGAAAAATCTAGGATTATATTTCTATATGAAGATATTTCTTTCTTATATAGTCAACATTTAGAATAGCCATCAGAGATATCCGTGTCTTATCTTATTGCTATACAAATATCCGTGTGATAACATCCCATTTGATATTTTTATTGTGATATCACATGGATATTTTTAGAACAATGACATAAGACGGTTATTTTCAAAAACTTGCATTTCTGTTAGAAACATGACGAAAACAAGGTAAATAGAGGTTATAAGATAAATAAAATGCGTACTTAGTGTATTGTATGAAAATTATCTATCTCGGTGGTGGGAATTGATAATTGTCTAGGCAGAGCCTCGACAATTATCGATTCCCCCAACCTCGTAAGAATTTTTTTCACACAAAACCCTATATACGTATTATTTATCTACGCATGTATTGAATTACATTGTAAATGACGTAATCAAGACGAGCGATGTCGCGGTATTTTCATTATCTAGACATTATAAAACAAAAGGCGGGCTTTAACGTACAAAATTGGTATCTATGTGAATAAAAGAAACTATTACTCGATTCTGATCGAGACAAGCTGATCTTAACCCGAGTCTAGAATTCTAGTCTCGTCTTAAATCAGCTTGTCAACAACATAAATTTATGACAGATCATATTAATCCAAGGGCCTTGCAACTAAATAACTTATTTTTCATCACTATCGAGTATAAAGTGCAAGAAAGGCTCCAGAGAACACGAAGACAATTTTATTTCCTGAGACTTTTCAAAGGTCAAAAAGATCGCTTTTTATATACATTTTGGCATTAATGTAGCGATAAAGAGTTTTTTTTTACAGACGAATGAACGAGTAAAACCACTGCATGGGTACAGTTAGAAGCATCGTAGAATTGACAAGTTGAATGATTTTTGGAACGGATTAGAATGCTGTTGACCGAGTGTGTGAAGCGAGTTTTGAAAACATTTAAATGAGGTGATCCAATATCGCTGATTTCCTCCAACTTGGACGAAATTAGCAATATTTATTACCTCCTTATATAAAAATATACATTTACATACTTTCCAATCTGTCTTCACAAACAAATTAGACGCTTTAAAGTCAACACCATCCAGACTTATCATAGAATATTTTAATAAATTTCAATTGAATGTTGATCTTTTCGAAGATTTCGGTTTGTCTTTGACGATTTTCAGTAATTGGAGTAAGTGGTAAGAATGAATGAGACGATGAGCGATTTAGAATGGTTTTGATCGAGGCCAACGATGATACTAAATAAGTATGTGTTCTAGGACAAGATTGATATAATAGTCTTACCGTATATCCGACGACCCCAACTTCGCCACCATAGTCCATACCTTTTACAAGGAACCCATCAGAATACCATTGCCACCGGGATACAATTGGATATATTACCCCTGAAATAGATGGGATAAACTGGAATTATTCGTTGACGATAGAAAATTTGAAACTTGTAAAAAATGTTACTTTTGAAATAGACCAATAACAAGCAGTATATATCTTATTTAGGTGAATTATGATACCCTAGAGATTAACAGATAGACTGTTTAAACGCATGATAATATAATATCTAAATATGTGAAAGGTCAGCACTAATAGCGTAAGCTGCATAAATGCATAGCTACATTTATATTTTATGGAAGTATTGTATGTCAAAGATCCTACATTGCATTCTCATGGTGCCACAATTAAGCCATGAGATACTATGTATAAAATGAATCTCGAAAAAATTATTATGACAAGACAATTTTCCGGAACTTTATCCTAGAAAGCATGCTGTATTGAACTTAGGATACAGTTTACAACAATGTGAAATTGACAAGATGGATAAATTTGGAATGAACTTTAATGAGTGTAATGATTGAGTTTTGTTTGAAATTAAAGGGAGGTAATTCATTTACGCTAATTGTGTTCAAGAGGAATAAAATGAGCGATATTTATTACCTCCCTTTATTAAATTTGTGCATAAGTTCAATAAATAGCTTCATATTTCTAACAGAACCAACCAGCCACTTATAATTTCAATAATGTCGGTGAAATCGCATTTTTTCTCTTTATATTTATGTTGAATGTAGCTGTTGTTTTTATCTTTCTTGTCTTTTTGGGGCGTTTTTGAGTGGTTTGAGCGAGTGTTTGGAATGAATTAATTTCTAACAATTTCTTACCATCCATAACATCGAAAATAGGCATTTTGACTCTGTATCCATAGTTTCTTCTGGTGTTTACGGATCGTCGAGTTAGCGATTAAGAATGGTATTTGTGGAGATGAATGTCAATTTCAAGGTATAAATAACTGTACAAGTAGCTAGATATTTATAACAAATACAATACATAGGTGTATGCATCTCGATACTTTAGCGCTTTCATGCCTTTAAATGACATCTTATAAATTTCTTTCGATAAAATTGTCTTATTTGTAGGCAACCTAAAAGTCATAACTACAGCAAAGTTATCGTAGTAATGACGCTTTAGCTGCAGACCAAGTGAAATAACTATAAAAGGGATAAAATCTTAATTTGGTCAAGTCGTGACAATAAGAAGCTGTGGTGGAAATAAGATAACCAGTGAATACAATAACACAGTTACCTGTTATGAAGAAGCTGTAAGCGAAGTAAGCTATCAGTTCGCATCGTTCAGCCACCGCCCCTGATACAATGGTGGCCGCCGTGGCCGCGAATGTATACTGAAAGAAAAATCCTGCGAACTCTGTTGACGGGACGTCGTTCAACGCAAAGTGAGTCCATCCGATAAACGTGTTCCCTTCTCCATACGCGAATGCGTAACCGATAAGCCAGTATGCGAAACCTGACACAACTGAAAAAGAGAAGATATAAAATGGTATCTAAGGAATGTAGAGGTGTTGCTATCAATAATGATTGTGACCCGTTCCTCGAAATGAACAGTCTTTCTTTAGTGCTTTTGGGTGGTTTATCGAGAAATAACGGTAGATTATCACTTGATAATCTCACCACAAAAGCAGTGAAATTATCAAAATATTATACCCTGCTCTCGTGCATTTCATCCTATCTGACGTCATCTATGCGGGGCGAAATAAGTGACGTCACAATAAACGTTGCATAGCAATCAAGTTCAAAATGACGCGCTTTACGAGAATATGACCCAGAAATATCACTTTTTGTCTCATTTTTGCAATAAAGAAATAGAATAATCGTTTGTTTTTCGAGTAAGATTAATAAATATTTCATTGCGTGTACAAGAACTATATTCTCACTCGTGGCTCCACCACTCGTGAAAATATAGCCTTTGTAGTCACTCAATGAATATAAATCAGCCTTTACACTGAAACAAACGATTATCCTCCATACGAAGTACAGAAGAATTGATCCTGATCAGTCTGTGCGGAATACGAAAGCTGACCAGCATCGACAATTTCGCTGTTAGACAATTATTTGAATTAGCAATTCTTCTTTCCATTAAAATCGTTTTTGCAATGTGCATTGCATTATAATTTTGCTTCGTTTTTGTTGCCAAGGAATTTTCTCAGATACATGATAACTGAGGAGGTAATCCAAAATGTTTGTAATATCTGGTTTACCTCTGCTGGATTTAGTATCATTTTCAATCTTTTAATATAGATCTAACGGAGTTTCCACATGGTCTTTTTTGCGTAATGTGTCATTTTTTTGTTTTGATTTAGATATGAACCAACAAACTAATAATATATATGCATAAGAGTGTTTTGATTTTGATGTATTGTACTTAAAAAAAAGTCTATTAAATTCTTTTAATAATTTATAATAAAGTTTTAAAGTCAAACAGTAGGTTTAAGTACATTAAGAATATATAAATACATGTAAAATAGGTGCGTATTTAAGGTCTTGTTCATAAAGGTACGAACATAGCGTTTGATCCATTCAGATTTTTCGTTCTTGAAAAGTAAAAATCAAACTGATTTTTATATAATACGCTTATAAGATAGCACGTAACTGATATAATACGTTGTTTTGAGATGTTAAAAAAAAAACTTCAGTGCATTAGCGAATTTGGAGATTCATAAAGGATGATACTTGCATTCTTTTATTTTAAATAGCATTGAAATAGGTCGCCATGGTAATGGGTAAAATTTCATAGACTGCTTTGAATACCGGCTTCATACAAAGGCAAGTAACTTGAAACGGTGCAATTAAAACACAGTAATTTGTTCACCAAAATATCGTAGCTACATTTTACTATAACTGAAGTTACGATGTTTCTGCAGCACATTGTCGGCATGTAAGTTGTAACCTATGTTTAACTGCAGGTCAACCCATGGCCATCTATTGTCAATCGTGAAACAATCTGGCCAACACATGTCAATCTATGTAAATGATATCGCTCTCGGCTCAAAATGATTATAGAGGGTTGGTTTTTATTGAAAGTATCAGAACTACAACTCATTTCTAAATAAACTGATTTAAGTGAAAAATGTCGTTTTTGTTAGTTTTCGTTCTTTGTTTCCATCTTAAATAGAACGCGTTACTTTTAAGATTAAGGAGAGGCCAAAGAAGTGGCATTTCTAAAACAATTGAACGGGAAGGTATAGAGAATAATCGTATGTTTCAGTGTAACATCGATTTATACTCATTGGATGAACAAGAAAAGCTAAATTTTCACGAGTGGTGGAGCCACGAGTGAGAATATAGCTTTAGTTGTTCACGAAACGAAATATTAATCGATCTTACTAAAAAAACCCCAAACGTTTATTCTATTTCCTTATAGCAAAAAAGAGACAAAATGTGAAATTTCTAGGACATATTTTCGCAAAGCGCGTCATTTTACACGTGATTGCTATGCAACGTTAATTGTGATGTCACTTATTTTTCCCCGCATAGATGACGACAGATAGGATGAAATGCACAAAAGCAGGGTATACGTTTTTGATAATTTCACTGCTTTTGCGGTGGGATTATCAAGTGATAATCTACCTTTATTTCTCGATAAACCACCGAAAAGCACAAAAGAAAAAGTGATCATTCTGGACTAAGATCTACCAAAAACGAAAATCCTCGACTCTTTATCAGTGTGCACAGTCTTCGCAGTTTTTAAAATTGTGTTCATGTACAAATTACAGTTAATTACATCGTAAAATTGACGTTAATCTCACCCAAAACCATTTTAAATCGCTCACTTAGCGTTCCATTCATTCATTCCAAACACTCATTCAATCCATTCAAAAACGCTCCAAAATCTCTTGTACATGTGTGATAAGATCAACAACTACATTCAAAATAACTATAGCTAGAAACAATCGCGACTTCACCGACAAAATTGAAATGCGTGTAGTTGGTTCTTGTAGAAATAAGAAGCTATCTAATGAACTTCTATGCATTTTTTATTAAAGGGAGGTAAAAATTGTCGCAAATTTTGTTACTCTTGAACAAAATTAGCGATTTTGAATTTCCCCTCCCCCCTTTAATTTCGCTCAAAACTCACTCCTTCAACTCATTCAAATTTATTCTAAAACTATTTTCCCTGTCAATTTCACGATTATTTTGTATTTTTCGCAGCAATTCGTTCAACAAGCTGAGTCAAGGATAATAAAATGTTTTTAAAATCTTGGTTTGTTTGAATCGGACAACATTTTCTTTGTATTCACAAAGAAATTCAAATAAACCTTCCTTTCAGGATTTAACCTGTGTCATAGATGATTCAGAAGAGAATTAAAAAAGTGCTACTCCTCTATTGAAATAATGTTTAAAATCTATTAATCACGCCGGTTAGCAAATTGCTACCGAACGAACTTGGTATTTGTACTGTATAGGATTTTTCAGGGCCAAGGTTTTCTTTAAATGAATACAAAGATACAACATTGTTAAACAGGGTGATTAAAAAATGAATGTTTTATGCACTTGTGAAATAGCCTATGTTTAAAGATAAATGGTCATACTTTAACATTTTACAGTAGTCATGCTATAATGCAATTGTGTTTTTATGAATGATAATCATGGGGTTTTCACCTCTTTCAACTTTGACAATTCAAATAAGAACATGGGGAACAGTGGTTAGCTTCATACGTCTTTAGCTTGGTTTGCAATACCCAAGGCGCAATCGAAAGCGAAGTACTACTATTACTACAACGGCTCTTTATTCAAAACCACGTATTAGAGTTAGTTACATCGTGAAATTGACATTCATCTCGATCAAAGCTATTCCAAATCACTCTCTCGGCGCTCCATTCATTCTTTCAAAACCCTCATTATAACCATTCAAAAACGCTCCAAACCCACTGAAATAGATGGAATCAACAATGTTATTTTGAATAGATAAAGCTAAAAAAAAAATAGCGATTTCACTGATATAATTCAAATTGTAAGCGTCTGATAGGTTATTGAATGAATAGGAAGCTATTTATAGAACTAGCATGCATTTTTTATAAAAGGGGGGTAATCAATATCGCTAATTTTGTTCACCCCGAACAAAATTTGCGATATTGGATTACCTCTCATTAAATTCACTCAAAACTCACTCCACACATTCGTTCTATTTCATTCCAAACTCGTTCCAAAATCATTCACCTGATCAATTTCACGTTGTTCTTAACTTTATTTGTTTATATCATGATGTTCTCGGTGTGCGTTATAAAACATCGCAATCACAGCCAACATAAGCTATGATTCCGCTATTTGGACGCAAAAAGTATGTGATTGTTCATTCAATACTTTTCGTATAGAACAAAAGGTATTGTTTGCCATCTTTACAAGCCAAAGAAACAAAGGAGGAAAAAACAAAAAAATAAAAACAAAGAGGAGATAGAATTTTTGCCTCGTGAAAATGAGTCCATTTTTTGGCATACTTTATCTAGGCACACAGCGATATATGTAGGTGCATAAGTTTAAGTGAGGTATCAAAAGTCGGTTTTGTCTATATCTGTATACACCAAAATGACCATCGATTACTCAATTAAACATGTGCACCTATACGAAACGTCAAGTAGAAAGATAAATGTAGTTTTACGCCAGATGTGGCTTTTATTCTTTTTATATCCAAACACGATTATTAACTACGATAAAATCTTTATATATTATGAATATAGGTGTGCACTTGAATATTTGATAATATATCAAAGTAAAATTACAGCAGATAAACATGATAGTGGGATGTAAATTGGATTAAGCAGTTACGATGTAGTCGCATGAAAAGTTTCGCAAGGCTCCAAATATTTCGTCGATATCAAAATTGAGTATTTGTTGCTAGTACATAAACATGTATGCATAAATACATCAAACTAATTTAAATCAATAAAACGGATAAATAACTTCAATTTCTTTTCCTTGAATATTTTTTTAATGTACTGAATCAAAGAAACCATTTCTACGTTAAACTTGTTTTACATTTGTCGCGGACGCAGTTAAAAAATGAAACATTAGATTTGCACGGTATTTTTGATAACGAACAAGTCTAATATCTACGAAGTATGTGTTCACAATATCTAGCAGTATCCGCACGGCCTTCAATTCATTTATGTGTCACAATATCATTTTAGATGCCCGAGCGGCGATCGAAAGGCGACCATCAAGGTATTCGCACCATACTTGAACTGAAATCGTGAGACCGGTCAACTCAGATCATGATTCCTAAGCCAAATGACATTAGGCTTTAGATTGATTGATTGAACGGCTTAAACCACACGGCAATTTGTATCAAATTAAACGCTTTGTGTTTTTGTAAAAGTGAAATATTTTTCTTCGAAATTATTGTAGAATAATTGTGTATGTTTATTGTTTAGAAGCAGGTGGGTTCTGTACGATTAGGATCATCGTGAAAATGTCTCTCATTCAGATCATAATTATTCTAAATCATTCATTCTGCGTTCCATTAATTCACTCCAAACACTCACTTAAATCGCTAAAAACGGTCCGAAATCGTGAAAAAATCCATTTCGAAATCGTTAAAATCGATCAAATAATATTAGATCTATGATTGAATTGACTGGAATGGATAAAAAAAAGTTTGGACAAAGTTAACAATATTGGATTACCTTCCTTGAATTTTGCTCAAAAACTCGCTCCACACACTCATTTCATTTCATTCCGAAATCATTCATCTAGTCAATTTCACGATGCTGTTAACTATACCCGCCTTTTGATGAAATACGTCTATATTTTACTTATTACTTGTTTTGACCGTTCAGCCTACTTGCGATGTGTTTCCAAATCCTCTGACATTAACACGTGATTAAATACAGTTACAGATATATATCGTGAAATTGACATTCATTTCAATTTAAACCATTCTAAAACACCCACTAAGCGTTGCATTCTTTCATTTCAAACACTCTCTCTAGACGCTCCAAATGACTAAAAAAAGACCAAATGTACGTTCAAAATATATGAAATCTGAAAATTATTGATTTCAATGACATAATGTAATTGAACGCGTCTTAATGGTTCTTGAAGAGATAGGAAGCTATTCATAGAACTTTATTTTATTAAAGGAATGTAATAAATCCCGAAAAAATATAAGCGATTTTGAATACCTCCCTAGATTTAACTCAAAACTCGCTCATCGCACCCATTCAATTTCATTCCAAAATCATTCACATTGTCAATTTCCCTATGTTGTTGGCTGTACTATATAACGCTAAAATTGTAATGAATATCCGACGACAGTATGAATTCCTACATATCAATACGATAAACCAGATGTATTCGCGTAGCCTGGGATTCGAGCCTTGTTTTGCAGGTCATAGAAAGCAAGGAAGATCACAAAATGGACCCCTCAGATGTCAATAGGGTTAACTTTTCTTCAAGCAAAACGCTTCAAATAGACTTTTAGAAACTATACAACTACTTTTAGTCTTACTTTTTTTAATAATATTGATCTACCTATATTTAAGATAGATAGATAGATACCTTTATTTCCTCAATTACAGGAGAGTGAAAACATATTAAATACATACAGACAAAATGCAAACATATTTACAACGACTAGAAGTACAAGAACTTAATAAACAAGACATTTGGACAGACAGTCAAACAAACATATAGATTGACAAAATATATATCAGGGAATATCATCTGCCTATGTATACGATGTTCTGTCTTAAATGAACGAATTTATATATTACCTCCCTACAACCAAATCTACTTACTGTTAGCCAATTATAAACCGCTTCCCTTTGTGTGCAAAGCGGGGTAACGGGAGGCAAAATTTCTGCACTGTTTTGTCATCCTGAACACAGGGCAGGTTTTCTAGCATTGTTGATCACACAAGTGAACGCTCTCGGTCCGAAAGGTGACGATAAGAACAAACGTTATGACGTTTGTTATAATATTTACGGTATATCATTTAAAGTTTAATCGTTATCCTTCTCGTAATGTTAATTTTCTTTAGTCTGCTTAATTATTCATTTAAGGGAATTTTAAAATAAGATCAAGTTCCTTTGTTTAAAGATCTCTTCTAATCGATGGATAACAGCTGAGAATACACATACAATGTAAATATACTGAGCAAATAAGATACAGGGTAAATTATCCTTTTTGTGTTTTCGAAAGCGATTTGTTTGTTTTCTTGAATGGGGTCAAACGCCGCGTTTAATATTTTTTCACTCATATCGCAGAGACTGGAGCACCTAACAATGGTTAACTGGCATTTCTCATACCAGTGTTACTACATCATCCCGTCCCTGCCTCCAGCAGCTATCCCTTTTAAGGTTGCCATTTTCAACCCATTGGATTGATACAAATGCTGGAAAGCATTTGTGCCGCCGCCGGGGATCAAATGGCCTAATGATTTTAGATTAGGAGTTTGTTGGGGTATATGTTGCAACTGCGCTATGGCTGCAACTCTTAGCATGTTGAAAAGATACCGATGGTTTCTTCTCTATTACGGAATTATAAGTACATGTATTTGTATATCGTTAGCCGTTCTAAGCACAGGTAGCCAACACGGGTGGGGATAGTGTAATTTTACAAAAAAAAAAAAAAAAAAAAAATAACCACAAAAAATTATTAAACTAATTTAAGGTCCCTAACTACCCTCTTTTATGCAGAAAATCTGGTCGGCCGAGATCGCGCAACTCCACTTTACGCCTATAAACCCAGGTGTTAAGTGGAGTTGCGCTACCTCGACCGACCAGATTTTTTGCACAAAAGAGGGTAGTTCGGGACCTTGTCTATATTATACATTGTGATAAAAGAAATTAGTATAATAATTCTTTGTGGTAAATTTTTGGATAAATTACACCATCCCCACTCGTGTTGGCTACCTTTGGTTCTCGGAGCATTACTACCTTTTTGTATCAGGTTATCTTGTCCTTCGCTCAGGATGTCAAAAATGTCAGGAACGTTTAAAATGGTCCCCTACTTTGCACAAAATTTTTGTAAACTATAACACAAAAATATGTTATCTTAAAAAATGATTTTTTACGTGAACCCCTTTCTTTTGTTCGCATGATTTTGATAATATGCAGGTGTTGTCAGAATATCTAACCAGTTTATTTCTTTAATTGAGAAATTCTAAACTTGACTTACCTAGTAAGATCTGGCCATAAGGCTTAGTTTTTTACCCCAGTTGACCCAATTTCGACTTGGTCGAGATCTTATCAAGACAATCATTCATATTGATTTTCAGGTTGATTGCGATTAAAATGTGGCCTCTAGAGTGTCTACAAGGTATATTTGTTTATGGAGCATGACGGACGAAATCAAATTCGAAATTCAAACAATAGACCGATCAAAACTGTACTTACGAAAATTTAGAATTAAATCTGCAGTATATTCGGTCAGAGTAAAACAAGATTCCATCCGGAAGATACTTTCGCCGAAAATACCCTCAATTAGCTGGTTTCGACACTAATAAAGGGAGTTCGGAAGCCCGTTGTTTACCATTTAGGACTCCCTCCATTTGCAAGTAAGGAGTCTGATGGACGCCTAGAGTCATATGAGAATTTCTTTAAAGACAAATGCATACGACTTCTCGATTTCATGGGATAGGATTCCAATTGGCTCCTTATTCTCAGGAGTTAGTATCGACCCCTGATTAGATACTCACACTGGTCGAAAACGTTCTTGATTAGGATGTTTGTAACATTTTTACTTCTCACGGACCCGGCCTCCAGAAACGCAAAACCCGCCTGTAAAACTGAAATGAAACAGATGAAAAAATAAGTGACAAAAGACGAATATTTTTGTTAATATTACCCATCAATAAAAAAAAAAAAAAAAAGGTGAGGGCCAGAATGGCCCTAAATCATTCATCATAGTTTTATTGATCCATTGGATCTCACCCAAGTAATTTTCTGGCAAAGTTCTAAATACATTTGTCTAGTTGTTGAGATGTTATTCCATAAATTCAAAGTGAAAATATGCCGCTCATTGGTAACCGAGGAGAAGATTTCGGGCTTAGAACAAGCCCCGCCCTGCCCCGCCCATACTGGTGGGGTCGATCAAAGTTCCACCGACAGTTTTGAAAAGGATCACCCAAGGAACATTCCTATCGAGTTTGGTTCAAATCCTCTCATTGGTTATTGAGGAGAAGACGTTTAAAGATTTTGGGCTCAAAATAAGCCTCACCCTGGTACGACCATATTTGGTGATCAATCAAAATTCCATAAGCGGTTTTTGAGAAGGGTCATCCGAGGAACATTTCTGCCAAGTTGGGTTGAAATTCACCTATGTGTAACTGATGAGAAGATGTTTATGGTTTCGGACTCAGATTAAGCCCTGACTGCCGCGCCCATATTTATGAGCCAATACAAATTTTGCAAACAATTGTTGAAGAAGGTCACCAAAGGGTAACATTCTAGTAAAGTTTCATTGAAATCGAGTAAGTGGTTCAGGAGGAGATGTCGTTCAAAGATTTCAAGCTCAAAATAAGTCCCGCCCTTTCACGCCCATATGTTTGATTTGATTTGAATTGGAGTTTTACGTCGCTTTCAACAATCTTACAGTTATATCGCGACGACTGGAGCACCTAACGATGGCTTCCTGGTATTTCTCACACCAGTACTACCACCACATCCCTTTCCTAGCCTCCAGTTGCTATTCCACATAGGTTTACGATTATCTACCCATTGGTGGAAGACAAATGTCGGAAAGGATAAGTGCCGCGTCCGGGGATCGAACCCGTGCGAATATAGACCCCTGGATTAGAAGTCCGACGCGCTACCAACTGCGCTATTGCCGCGGCTACGCCCATATGTATGAGATAATCAAAATTTTGCGAATATTTTCTGAAAGGATCACCCAAGAAATATTTTTGTAAAGTTTCATTGAAACACTTTTGGAACAGGGACAAAGGGTATATTAAAGTGCATGTTAAAATTTCTGAGCAGATTATTGTGAATAAATACGAGTAAATTACCCTTTTATACGTGGGACAGGTAATACCAGTGGTGAGTGACAGGTTACCCCGGCTAAGTTTTTGGGTAACGTGTGCCCGCGAACAGGTTACCCCGGCGAAGCGTGTACTCTGGGAAAATTATCGAGTTAAGACTATCACAAGAAACCAGATTGATTGCCCCAGACCTGCAGAGACCCGCTTGATCATTTGTGTGGGAATCAATAATGTGCGATTTATCGTACGACCTTTGATAAAAAATAGGCCACTGATAACCTGTAACTTACTTCTGATAAAAGATCTTGTTTAGAGAATGGAATTATGGGTTCAGTGTCTCTATTAGCACAAAGTGATTCGGGATACACTGTCTCTTTAGACAAAGTGTTTTGTGGCACACCGTCTCTATTAGTTCAAAATGATTCGGGATGCACTGTATCTCAAAGGACAAAGTGATTTGGCATGGACTGTCTCTTTAAGGACAAAGTGATTAGGGATGCACTGTATCTTAAAGGACAATGTGATTCGGGGTGAACTGTATCTCAAAGGACAAAGTGATTTGGCATGGACTGTCTCTTTAAGGACAAAGTGATTAGGGATGCACTGTATCTTAAAGGACAATGTGATTCGGGGTGAACTGTATCTCAAAGGACAAAGTGATTTGGCATGGACTGTCTCTTTAAGGACAAAGTGATTAGGGATGCACTGTATCTTAAAGGACAATGTGATTCGGGGTGAACTGTATCTCAAAGGACAAAGTGATTTGGCATGGACTGTCTCTTTAAGGACAAAGTGATTAGGGATGCACTGTATCTTTAAGGTCAAAGTGATTCGTGATGCTTTGTCTCTTAAAGGACAAAGTGATTTGGCATGGACTGTATCTTAAAGGACAAAGTGATTAGGGATGCACTGTATCTTTAAGGTCAAAGTGATTCGTGATGCTTTGTCTCTTAAAGGACGAATTGTTTTGTTGTTTTTTATCTGTTTAAGGACAATGTGATTCGGTATACACTGTCTCTGAAAGGACGAAGTGTTTTGTTGAGTACTGTTTGTTAAAGGACAATGTATTCCTGGAAAGACAGTCGTTTAAAAGAAAAAGTATCCCGTAAATCGCAAATTTTTTATTTCATTTAAGACCTCACTATAATCAACAGGACATTCATTTCGAACTACAACTCCTTTTTACTGTCGTTCCGCTGTTTAAGTTTTCACATTTCTTACTTTAGGAGCATATCTATACCCTACAAGGGTTGGGTCATTTTAAATAGTTTCATAGTTTCATAGTTTATTTCACAATAAGACAATAATTGTCCATGATGTACAATAATTAACATGATATACAAAATGCATATTTAAATATAATTGTCAATGGTTCCTGGAAAATGGCGGCGAGTAAATTAACTAAATGAAAGTTGGAGAAAAGCGAAATAAGTTCACTTTAGTAATTGATTACATTTCATTTATCGGGGAAAGTTGGCAGGGGGGAAATGCAATCTCTCGTTGCAAGAGATTTCCTTTCACCCGCCAATTTCCTATGTTTTTATTCTAAGCCAAAATTGTATAACATAGCATTCAGTATGCAAGATACAATACAATACAATACAATCCAAATACAATACAATGCAAAAACTAAAAAAATAATAATAATAGACAATGCATAATGTAAATAGATTACACCTATCATTCGAAAAAACAATGCATGTAATAGCGTGGCACTAATATGTATAGCTTAAAGTGGTGAATTAAGATTAATTAATCGTATATATTGTTACATGTACATGTATATACATGTATTAACCATATTGCATAATGGGAAAGTCAATACAATGAAAGTTCATGATGTAATCGCAGTAACTAATTGTAAAGGGTTTCTTTTCTTTTCAGAAAGCTTTTGTGTACGTATGCTGCTTATCGTTTGATTATTTGCGGATTAGTACTTTTAAACAAATTTACGAATTTATGTTTAGTCGGTTGATCCCAAAAGTATTTGAAAATATATTTTTGTCTAAATTCTAGATAAAGGGGACATTGTAGAACAAAATGGAATTCATCTTCTAAAACTTTGCATATTTTACATTTCCTTTCCGCTCTTGGTGTCTTAATTGGTTTTACCCATCGGCCTTGTTCAATTTCCAAGTTGTGACTAGAGAGTCTCAATTTTGCTAAAGCGATTCTGTTTGATTTTATGGTAACAAGTGTTAAATAGCTCTGTAGTTCAAAAGATCGAATGAGATTGTAAGAGTCGGCTTTTGACATGTTTTCTAAGTCCGATTCCCAGTTTTGAATAAAAATATCTTTAGTTCTTTGTGTGAAAATTCTGATAAATTCATTTATGTTTTCCACCCCTTGATTAATCCAAACAAATCCGAAGCCTGTCGTATTTAAAAGATTTTTAATTTTAGATGCCCAGTTAGTTTTGGCCATGTCTGTATTTATTTCGTGAATCATTTGGTTGTACATCTGTTTCAAATATTTTCGCTCTCCGCATCTTGTTATTTTAAGCCAGAATTTTAACATTAAAGGTAATCTTTGGATTTTGAGAGGGAGTCGGCCAGTTTCCCCGTAAATTAAATTATTTGGTGTCTGGTATCTAACTTTAAGAACTTGCTTAATAAATTTCGTGTGAACTCGTTCAAGGCGTTCACTATCTGAGAACCCCCAAACGGGTGCCCCGTAGTTCAAGATTGGCCAAATTAATTTATTGAACAAATCGAATGTATGTTTAACATTATGGGAAACCTATGAGATATTGCTTAAGAGCGAATATTGCTTTATTGGCTTGATTTTCAAGTGCTTCAAACGTATGATGAAACGAACCCCCTGTGGAAAAGGTTATGCCAAGATATGAAAATTTATTAACAATATCTAATAACTTTCCTTCATATTTAAAATCTAATTTGCTTTCTAATTTCCCCCCTTTTTTGAAGACCATAACTTTTGTTTTTGATGTATTTACGGATAACTTCCATATTTTGCAGTAATCATACATTAAATCGAGTCCTTTTTGAAGGCCCGCTTTGCTGTCCGAGAATAGAACTATATCGTCTGCGTATAACAATAAGAATATTTTAAGCATTTCAAGATTTATCCCTTCGAAGCCCTTGGAATTTAAATTCTCTTCTAAATCATTTACATACATTGAAAATATAAATGGTGACAGGCAGTCCCCTTGCGGGGCCCCAAGATAACAGGTAAAGCTATCACTTAAATTATTTTCGAATTTGACCCTTGATTTTATATTTAAATATAGAGACCTAATAACGTGCAGTATATTCCCTTGTACGCCAATTTTGATAAGTTTATAGAATATATTCTCTTTCACTAGAAGGTCGAACGCCTTTGTAAAATCGATAAAACAGACATAAAGTTTCTTTTTTTCTTGCAAAAAGCTATTTATTAATCCATGTAGGATGAAAACATTATCTATTGTGCTCATGTTTTTTCTGAATCCTGCCTGAGCTTCTATGTAGATTTCGTATTCTTCAGCCCATGTCGTTAGCCGGTTATTTAATATCCGGGTAAATAATTTCCCGAGTGAGCTTAATAATGTTACAGCTCTGTAATTTTCTGCCTTACTTGGGTCGCCCTTTTTAAATAAAGGTACTATATATCCTTCTGTCCATTTCTCTGGGAATATGCCTAAGTTAAGTATTCTATTAAAAAGTGATTTTAGGTAAGCTTCGAAATAGGTAATGCCATATTTGAAGAATTCGTTCAAAACATTATCTGGTCCACCCGAACGATCATTTTTGAGTTGGCTGCACGCCTTTCTAATTTCATCGAGAGATATTTCGTAGTTTAATTCCTCGAAAAGGCACTGAGCTTCAGAATTCAAAACTTCCAAATTAAAAGACAGAGTCTCCTCGTCTGGTTGATAAAAACGTGAGTTGGGGTTATTGACCGCTTTAAAGTACCGTTCAAAATCTGATAGTTTTATTTTGCTATTTGTGTTCGATTTTCCTGTTGTATTTGCGGATTTAAGTAAATTCCAATAATCTTTTGCATTGGCGTATCTGAGTTTTTCAAGTTTTAATGTTTGCGACCGTCCGTACTCTTGCTTTTTATTTTTGATGACCGATTTGTATCTTTTTCTTGCCTCTACCATTAATTGTCTATTTTGCGTGGAGTCGTTTTGTCTGTAGTTATTCAATTTACTATAGAAGTCGCCTCTTGATTTCGAACAATCGTTGTCGAACCAACTTTGATTGTTTTTATTTCTCCTTTTAGCAGTATGTTTGGTAGTATGGTTTTTGTATTTTTTACAAATAGATTCGCATATATTGTCTATGTGTAAATAAAATTCATTTAGATTTAAATTCAAGTTTTCCTCTGTCGTGATTTGTGTTAATCTGTTTGTAAGCCTTTCTAATCTATCCTTTGATTTTCGCGTTGAGAGTTTCTCGATAAATTGCGTATGTACATTGCTGTCCCATGAATATTTAAATCTGATTGGGTCACCCTGACAAGTGCGCGGTTCCTCGGTGTGATTATTTTGATGCTCCAGATAATCGCAACGTAATGAAAAATTTATTTCGCAATGGTCAGACAAAATATTTGGTGGTTTGATAATAAAATGCGTAAAATAATCAAATAATTCCGGATCTTCCGCATTTTAAAATGTGTATAATTTTCCAAATCCTAGTTAAGCTTTTTGAAAGCGACCATTTTTCAGATAATTCGATTTAAATTGTAAACCACCCTGCGAAAATTCAGCCTTGCGACCATGATGACAAAACGGAGCAGACAGCCTAGCGTTCCGGATGACAAAACGATACATATTGTTTGCCCGTGCACTTTCGTTTAAAGCGGGGTAAAATTGGCAATCAGTTTTCGCCGTTTTGCCATCCTGAACACACGGATGTTTCTAAATTGCAAGTGCACGTGCAAAGAAGGGTATAATATGCAAACAGTTTGCACCTTTTCGTTATCCTGAACGCAGGGCAATTCAAAGAGGCTCAAATCACTAAGATACATTTCAAACGGTATAACAGGGTACCATTGCTGAGGCCCTCGCGAGCGCGTTCTTATCCTGGACTCAGGGCAGGTAAAGAGTTACGTACAGTACACCAGATTGAAGACAAATTTTAAACAATTTTCTGTTTCCCTTCTTCATTTGTGTAATCAAAGTAAATACAAATTGAAGAACGATTTTTTTTGGCGTAAATAACGAAAATAGTTTTGATTGTGAGAAAATTGCTTTAGAAGAAGTTTTTCGCCGTACCGTAATTTACGTAAGCTTAAACTGATTAAATCGATTTTAGGACTAACATGTACTGCTTAAAAAAATCTTATCTTTCTGTAATCGTTTGGGGAAAAAAATCTTACAAAGGGTACATTGAAAAGCAATGCCTTGCATTTATTCACTGAACCGAAAGAGTTCATTATGAAAATAAAATTGAAAAAAAAAAAAAAAAAGATAATTATACAGACACAAAAAATGTATGACATTGAAAGAACTGCAGACCTTTAGCAAGCTAATTTACTCAGTCACCAGGAAGGCGATATTTTTTTCGGACAAATTTAGTTACCCGTCACGCGCTATTTCACGAAACAAATGTGATCCGTTACACGAAAAGCGACCATCTGGGGAGCGCGTAAAGTGCCTACCCCAGTCAGTCTGCGCGGACCGCGCAGGCTGACTAGAATCGAAACTTTTCAAAATCTGCTGATTTTCTGAATCTAGAATGATCATTCTACCTTTCTGTATAAGAACTATGAAATATGATTGCTGGTTGACCCATGCCAAATCTCATTTTTAACTGTTAACTTTACATAGTTCCCAGATGGTCTCTTTTCGCTTGATGAGTCACAAGAATAAAACCTATTTTAAATAAAAAAGATTAAGGACTCATCAAAAATCATACATGCATACATGTATTAAATGAAAAGTATTAGATAAAAAAAGAAACCAAAAAAAAAAAAATCAACAACAACAACAACAACAACAAAAATGTAGACCCTGGATAAACAGCGCAAGTCTGTTTAGAGTCGATACTTGTTTGCACTTCATCTAGGAGGGCCCATCTTTTGATTAAAGAGCCTAACAGATCAAAGAAGAGCAAAAACACAATGATACATGTACATGTATCTCTTCCCAAAAAATTGTTTCGGAATATTCCCTTATAGTTCATTTTTGTAGAACATATTCCTTCACAAATCATCATCAAAATAGGGCGGTGACACTTCTTTACTTATAATATCCTAACCATGTCCCATGTTCAGGATGGTGAAACGGTGAAAACAGCTAACCAATTATACCCCGCTTTGCACGCAAGTTCACGTTCAAAGCTGGGTAAATTTGGCTAACTGTTTGTACCGTTTTGTCATCCTGAACGCAGGACAGAATTATCCTGACAGCCATATTACTGTTCAATTCTGTCTTATTCAATTCCCCATACTTGCACGTCTTTTAAGATCAGAAAAAAGGACAAATACACAAAAATCTAAGAGATCAAATAAAAACTTTACAAGCCTTATTTGCAAAAAGTGAGGTTAAAAACCTCATCCGGGTTGAACCCATTAAAATACCGCGTATTTGTATAATGATAATTAATATTTTTGAGAGCGGAGTATTTGTTATGTGATTATGAATACACCAATACATGTTCGACGCTTTTATCTACTTACTGATTGAATGGGTTCTTTATAAAAAATACTCGAGAAAGCTTTGACCTTATTTTTAGGTTAGGACTAATGTATATAACATGTTCTAAAGCTTCTCATATATTACATTCAATCTGACATGCGTTCAAAAACGTTTGCGAAAGTTTGGAAATCGTAGTCCGCTTTGTAAATATATATACTCTTCAAAAAAAGTTCTTTGACACTGATTTAACATACGATTTTTCTGAGTTCATGTTAAAACTTCGATAAATTTTGATTGATTTGTGAACATTAATAAGGATGTTAGAATATCACATGTAATTGCGATAAATTACTCGACCACGTTTCTCAAGAGAGACGTCAACGTCAATTAACGTAAAATCTGAATTCTCATTTAGCACGTGCAGTTTTAGATTAACTGAAAAGTCTTGATAGCTCTCCATTGTGTTGTGGATGAAATGCCATTGCTTGATTGCCTATGAAATTGAACGTCTAGGCACACACCTGTAATGAAAACATGTCAAGCGATCGGAGGAACCACGTTATAAAGTTTTGGTCGTCACAACGCAGGCTTTATAAGACAAGCCGTTGCAAAGGACTTGGTTGTTTCCGGACAGACTATCTTGTACCTCTTGCACAGTCATAACATGCTTCACATTGTTATTAATAGAACCAGATCAGTCTGACGCTTGATAACGACTTTCGTCCAGGACGTCGAATGACGTGACGATATTTGGGAATTTTTCAGCCTAACTGCTACGTAAACTAACACTTAGGTCTCCGTTCTAAGTTGGATCTCTGGTGAGAAAGTGTGGAACCAGATAAAAGAGGTCAAGTTTGCCACTATAAGACACGTGCGACGTAACGTCCTTGATCAACGTCTCTGTTACAAATCTTTGATCAAATGAGTAATTTTGTTTTAATACAGTGCGAAGATGCATTGACTTCAACCTCATTGTTTGACTTTGCGCATACATATAGATATTTATGTCGAAATTATAATCTGCATATAGATCAAATGTCAAAGAACTTTTTTTTGAAGAGTATATGTTTAAATAGCATTCATTTGAGACAGTCTAACTAGTACACATCATATAAACTGTTACTACAGTTAGTTACATCGTGAAATTGACATTCATCTCATTCAAAACCATTCTAAATCACTCACTCAGCGCTCCATCTACTCATTCCATACACTCACTCAAATCGATCAAAAACGCTCCAAATGACCAAAAAGTATAAAATCAACGACAACATAAAAAAATTTAAAGTGGAAAAAATTGCGATTTTACTAACATAAATGAAATTGTTAGCGTCTGTTCGGTTCTTAAAGAAATAGGGTGTAATTTACAGAACTTTGATGCATATTTTACTAAAGAGAGGTAATCAATATCGCTTATTTTGTTCATCCTGAACAAAATTTGCGATGTAGGATTACCTTCCATTTAAATCACTCAAAAATCGCTCCATACACTCATTCAATTTCATTCCAAAATCATTCCAAAATCATTCACCTTGTCAATTTCACGATGTTGTTAACTGCATCATCAAAAGGTATAATTTGCCTAAATTCGGATTATATTATGAATATTTTAATGATTAAAATTGCTTTCATGTTTCATTGCTCTTGCAAAAATAAGATACTATTTTCAACATCTACAACCTTCATCAAATAAAATAAAATCTAATAAAACCGCTGTAAATTGCAAATGATACGAATCTTCGATGAACAATATACAATAGGTAACAGCATGAAATTGACTTTTGCCCCGCTCCAAAACCGATCTAATATCCTCACTCAGCGGTCCATTTAATCAAACCAGAAAAGTTTTTTTTTTACTTTGAATTCAAAAGGAATGTACAAATAAATCGAGGTATTAGGTTAATGTTCATAATTAGAGCTTGTAAATACCATGCACCCATCAATCATTGCAAAATTCCTGTCCTTTCCGGCATTATATGGCTAGGTTTGGCGACCTAAGGATGTTGCTCGAGTAAGATGGTCTTTGAACAGTCAAGTATGTTATCATGATTCGTCACCTTCTACTGTGATGGTCCTACGTCATAGGACACATTTTCCAACAAATGGGATATTTTGTCGAAGTATATAACCCTTCGTCAGCTGTCGAACGAGCATTTATTGTTATTTACGGGAAGCCCTATGATCATCCAGCCTATTCAAATGATAATCTTATGTTTTAATCTTAAACGGACGTAAAGGAAAAGGCTGAAACGATGGAATGAACAACCTTGAAGACATTTAATTATCTATTTTAATTAGAATTATTTGTAAGTCCTGTTGGTAAGATAAAAATGACAATATTCGATAAAAAATCCATTTAACTTAAATCTACATGTCTCTTAGCTTTGAAAACGTTTTTTTTCTAAGCTAAGCACAGTTTGAAAGATTATCCAAATTTTCCGATGTTTCAAAATTTTGTGACGGAAATCAGTTACAAATTTAAAAAAAAAATAAACAACGGAGAGAGTGACGGAATTTCGTCAATCTCCTTTGGCTATTTATAGATTTGCGACCCGCTACTCAAAAATGAACCATCTGGGTAGTGCGTACAGTGTCGAACCTAGTCAGACTGCACGGGCTGCACAGACTGACTAGGGTCGAAACTTTTCGCACTTTTCTAATTTTCTGAATCTAGAATAATTAATCTACTTTCCAATGAAAGAAATTTCAAAATTTCAAAATGCGACATCTGGTTGGCATGTTTAGAACCATCTTTTTTTTTTTCAAATATTTATTTTACGAAGTTCCCAGTTGGTCCCTTTCCGCCTGACGGGTCACATTTATATAAGCTATTTATATCCATTTGATATTTGCTTGTGACGTCCAGACGTCGTAGTGAAAAAAAAGATTAGTTTGGGCTAGAACGAAACGTGATGGTAGGCGATCAGATTCCCGACTGTTAAACCTACTCATCTTACATGTACTCTCATTATCCCCGGCATTCGACGAAGGGAATAAACATGCAGTAATAGTCTCCGTCCGTCATTCCGTCCTTCCATTTTTTCCGCCACTAACTTTGTCCGGTGAATATCTCATAAAGTATAAAAGCTATCAACTTGAAACTTCACATGTGCATAGAGCTCAATGAGAAGAAGCTCAGTATGCATGCTTGCATAGTTTTGGAGTTATTGCCCTTTGTTTTTGAAGTTCTATCAAAGCTGTAAAATTTCGTTAAGATCTGTCAGAGGAGATTGAAAACATCAAATGTAAATTATAGCTTATTTCATCTTTTAACGACAAGATGTGTTTTATAAGTGATAAACACATTAAATCTCATATTGAACATAAAATATTTATTCATGTTATAAAGATAGGACAAATCATTCAAATAAAACGCATCCATCAAATTTTGTTTTTTCGCGAAATTTTGTTTTCGTAAAATCACAACAAGCAAGAAATAAAATCTCGGCATAAACAAAGATATTTTTGCTGTAGGGGTTTATATGTTTATAGGGTTTATATGTGGCGGGCTGAGTGTCACACTATTGTAAGTGCATATATGTATATAGGCACTTACATCAGTGTTGCACCAGGTCCTGATACTATCATTATCAAATATCCATTATCTGAAATCTGAGTTCATCAAAATTAACCCTGACTTCATTTGCATGTTTTGATGAGATATTAAATACATGTACACTACTCAAAAGTTTTAAGCGGCCATCTTACCTTTCTCCATTTTTGACACATTTTTCGCTTGCATTTTGAAATGTCAACTTTGTCTTTCGAAAGAGGGGCCATTCAGCCATCATCCTATCCGATTATTTTGTAAAATCATTCATCACTAAGTCCTAAAGACAGAATTAAATGCATGTACCCTCAAATTCAAAAGTCACAAAAATGACAATATTTAGAGAAATTTGAATTTTTCGACAAATGAAAAACGTAAATCCTATCAATTTTTTGTACTGATTTCGGTGGCACAACGTCTGAGCACTTCTATAAATAATAAGAAATGCCACAACTTTGTACACAATCCTTATCATAACAAGAAATGTCAAAAATACCCCACCCACCAATGTTAACTTTGAAATCGAGGGTACTCCTACAGTCGTTTAATTTTCAAACATTTCTTGTTGAATTATTTTACTGATTTTTCTGTTATTGACTTCATAAATGATTTTGCTGCATTATATTAGCAAAAACGGGACGAAACCATGCGGAATTTATAAGATATGACCAAAAAGGCAAGTGGTCGCTTAGGAGTTTTGAGGAGTGTATACGCAGAATGAAGAATTGTTAACAAAAATTTCCTTTTTATTTTAAAAAAAGACTTCATTGTGAGAACTCTTTTCCCCCTACCAGATCAGCTATTTCTGAATAATCAAAGTTTATTATGTATAAAAGATGATGTCTCTCAAACACTATAAATCATGTGTTCATATTTCATTTATTGTGATCAAGGTACATACTTGCACTTCGAATGTCATTACTATGCTATATGCGTTACTTGTGTCTGTGTTGTGTCAATGAACGTTTGAGCTTTATTTAGATCTTGAGGTACAGCTGGTAACATCGCGAAATCGACACGGTGGATAATTTTGGAATGATATTGGAATGTAATTGAATGCGTGCGATGAGTGAGTTTTGAGTGTAATTAAAGAAAGGTTATCCAATTTAGCTAATTTTGTTCAGAATGAACAAAAATTGCTGTATTTATTACCTCCCTGTAATTAAGTATGCATACACGTTCTATAAAAAGCTTCATATTTCTTCAAGAGCATATCCGACGCGTAGTGAAATTGTGTTTTTTCTTACCTTTTTTTTTTATTTTGAATGTAGTTATCTTATATCTTTTTCAGTAATTTTGGTGCATTTTTATTGTTTTGAGTGAGTGTCCAGAATAAATGGAGCGCTTAGCTAGCTATTTAGAATAGTTTAGACCGGAATGAGAGTCAATTGCACAGTGTCCTTAATTGTACATGTTATATGTTATGCTATGATGTGTTCTTGAGTCAACAAGAGCGGATTGTCGAGAAGTAATTTATGTCGTTTTGAATATATAACGATAGCTTGTCATAATGAACCTTTGAGTTGGAAAAAAATCATGTATATATTCTTTTAAGAATAAGTAGAAAATAGCAAATAATTACAAAATAGGTAAACAAACGTCCTTACGTATGGGAAGAAAGAAACAAACTAAAGGCACAAGAAAAAAATCATAATTATACCATGTCCATAAAGTTAGGAGCAAAATGCTGCATTAATGAACTGTCGGTCGAATTTATTCGTTCGACTGAATTAAAGGACAAACGAAAATTAATTATCAATAAAATTAATAACAGAAATGAAACATTGGACCATCTGAAAAAAAAGAAAAAAAAAAGTTAATATTACATGTAGTCGAAACAAGAGATTTCGACAAAGAATATCACAGCAGAAATATGTCGTTCAAAACACGTTTTAGAAAATACATAAAAGCAACACTTGATCACATACAAAAACGAAAGAACTGTTTTTACTTATCTTATATCATACGATTTTCTATAACATCCAACTTTTTTTATATCTCGCTAGTGAAAATGAAATTGGTGGTCTCTTAAACGAAATGGTCGCTCAGAAGATATCGAATATACTTACACACAACTACCATTCCCATAACAATCAGGAAGAATTGGTCAACCTCGTCCGCCAACGACATTTTGATTTTTTTTTTCTCAATCACTTTACAATATTTTTTCACAAAATCCCTTTTCCCTTTTAAAATAAAACCACAGTTCACTCGTCCCCAACACGCAATGTCACTGTTTATTTCTCACACTTATTAAATCTTAATAAAGGTTTTTACTTTTGGCCAATTGTTATGCTTCGATAGTTTTACTATGTTTTGATCGGAGAGAATACGTCAGTATTTTTTTCTTTATCGCGCAAATGAATAGAACAGACGACAATCGTGTTGACAAGTTAACGGAAGATCATCAATGATAGGAAAAACAATATGAACAGCCTCCCTGTATTTAGGGTGATTGAAACAGCACTCCGTTTAAGGATGGATGATTAAGTCTTGGGAAGACCACTTGCATAGAAAAAAAAAATAGGGTGAGCCTTTTAGACCCTACCATATTCAATTTGTTTAGAGTGATCCCCCTTTGCTCTTTAGAAATTGAAAATATGAAAGGTCCGAACTGAATTACGAAATCGATCAATTTTAAACAGGTATGAAAGATAAAATATGCTTTACCGGAAAAGACGTGGTTTTACAATTTGAGTGAATGAGAAAAAAGTCGTTATCAGTTTCGACGCCACGAGTCAAAATAGCAAAACCTTCAATGAGTATTATCCTATTAAAATAAACTTCTTATGAAGTTGCACGTGCAAAGCGGAATGGTATTTTCCAAACAATCGTAAGTTTACCATCCTGCACGCAGAATTGCACTGCATTCAAGATAAAAACGTTCGCGAAACATTTCAGAAATGTAAGACCGCTTAGTTGGGGCATACACTTTCTAAACGTTTGCAAACGTTGTTTGCATCCAGAACGTAGGGATTGGTAATGGTCATGAGGGAGGAAGTAAAATCTGACCATGCGTTCATGATAGTGAATCACAAGCGATCGCACGAATATTGGTATCCTGCATCGCCGTGTAAAGCGAATGTAATAACTGATTCAAACTTATGTGTGTGAAGCTGGCACTTCAATCGTCAATCGACATTCAGGTCTACATTGAATGTAGAGCTGAAGAGACCACACCATCTCTACATTCGCTGAAAATAATGTAGACCTAAGAAGGTCTCTTTGAGCACTTCCATCGACCTTCAGGTCTACATTCAAACTTTTTCAATGTCAAGCTACGCAATCGACATTCAGGTCTTTATCAAATTTTCCAATGTAGAGCTACCCAATCGACATTGAGGTCTACATTCAAACTTTTTGAATGTAGAGCTATTCAATCAATATTCAGGTCTACATTCAAACTTTTTCAATGTAGAGCTATTCAATCGATATTCAGGTCTACATTCAATTTTCTCAGTGTAGAGCTATACAATCGACATTCAGGTCTACATTCAAACTTTTTCAATGTAGAGCTTTTCAATCGATATTCAGGTCTACATTCAAATTTTCCAATGGAGAGCTACGCAATCGACGTTTAGGTCTACATTCGAACTTTTTTAAATGTAGAGCTACGAATTCGACATTTAAGTCTTCATTCAAATTTTTCAATGTAGGGCTATTCCATCGACATTGAGGTCTACATTCAAACTTTTTTAATGTAGAGCTATTCTATCGACATTCGTTTCTACATTCAAATCTTTCAATGTAGTGCTATTCAATCGATATTCAGGTCTACATTTAAACTTTTTCAATGTATAGCTTTTAATCAACATTCAGGTCTTCATTCAATTTTTTTCAATGTACAGCTATTTAATCGACATTCAGGTCTACATTCAAACTTTTTCAATGTAGAGCTATTCTATCGACATTCAGGTCTACAATCAATTTTTTTCAATGTAGAGCTATTCAATCGATATTCAGGTCTACATTCACTATTCTCAATGTAGAGCTATACAATCGACATTCAGGTCTACATTCAAACTTTTTATGTAGAGCTTTTCAATCGATATTCAGGTCTACATTCAAATTTTCCAATGGAGAGCTTCGCAATCGACATTTAGGTCTACATTCGAACTTTTTTAAATGTAGGGCTACGCAATCGACATTCAAGGCTACCTTCATTTTTTTTCAATTTAGGGCTATTCCATCGACATTGAGGTCTACATTCAAACTTTTTCAATGTAGAGCTATTCAATCGATTTTCAGGTCTACATTCAATTTTCTCAATGTAGAGCTATGCAATCGACATTGAGGTCTACATTCAAACTTTTTCAATGTAGAGATATTCAATAGATATTCAGGTCTACATTCAAACTTTTTCAATGTAGAGCTATTCAATCGACATTCAGGTCTACATTCAAATTTTCCAATGTAGAGCTAATCCATCGACATTCAGATCTACATTCAAACTTTTTGAATGTAGAGCTATTCAATCGATATTCAGGTCTACATTCAAACTTTCCAATGTAGAGCTACGCAATCGACATTCAAGGCTACATTCAAATTTTTCAATTTAGGGCTATTCCATCGACATTGAGGTCTACATTCAAACTTTTTTGATGTAGAGTTATTCCATCGGCATTCAGGTCTACATTCAAACTTTTTGAATGTACAGTTTTTCAATCGATATTCAGGTCTACATTCAATTTTCTCAATGTAGAGCTATACAATCGACATTCAGGTCTACATTCAAACTTTTTCAATGTAGAGATATTCAATCGATATTCATGTCTTAATTCAAACTTTTTCAATGTAGAGCTATTCAATCGACATTCAGGTCTACATTCAAATTTTCCAATATAAAGCTTATCCATCGACATTCAGGTCTACATTCAATTTTTCAATGTAGAGCTATACATTCGACATTCAGGTCTACATTCAAACTTTGTCAATGTAGAGCTATTCAATCGATATTCAGGTCTACATTCAAACTTTCCAATGTAGAGCTACACAGCGACATTCAGGTCGACATTCAAACTTTCCAATGGAGAGCTTCGCAATCGACATTTAGGTCTACATTCGAACTTTTTTAAATGTAGGGCTACGCAATCGACATTCAAGGCTACCTTCATTTTTTTTCAATTTAGGGCTATTCCATCGACATTGAGGTCTACATTCAAACTTTTTCAATGTAGAGCTATTCAATCGATTTTCAGGTCTACATTCAATTTTCTCAATGTAGAGCTATGCAATCGACATTGAGGTCTACATTCAAACTTTTTCAATGTAGAGATATTCAATAGATATTCAGGTCTACATTCAAACTTTTTCAATGTAGAGCTATTCAATCGACATTCAGGTCTACATTCAAATTTTCCAATGTAGAGCTAATCCATCGACATTCAGATCTACATTCAAACTTTTTGAATGTAGAGCTATTCAATCGATATTCAGGTCTACATTCAAACTTTCCAATGTAGAGCTACGCAATCGACATTCAAGGCTACATTCAAATTTTTCAATTTAGGGCTATTCCATCGACATTGAGGTCTACATTCAAACTTTTTTGATGTAGAGTTATTCCATCGGCATTCAGGTCTACATTCAAACTTTTTGAATGTACAGTTTTTCAATCGATATTCAGGTCTACATTCAATTTTCTCAATGTAGAGCTATACAATCGACATTCAGGTCTACATTCAAACTTTTTCAATGTAGAGATATTCAATCGATATTCATGTCTTAATTCAAACTTTTTCAATGTAGAGCTATTCAATCGACATTCAGGTCTACATTCAAATTTTCCAATATAAAGCTTATCCATCGACATTCAGGTCTACATTCAATTTTTTCAATGTAGAGCTATACATTCGACATTCAGGTCTACATTCAAACTTTGTCAATGTAGAGCTATTCAATCGATATTCAGGTCTACATTCAAACTTTCCAATGTAGAGCTACACAGCGACATTCAGGTCGACATTCAAACTTTTTGAATGTAGAGCTATTCAATCGATATTCAGGTCTACATTCAAACTTTTTCAAAGTAGTGCTATTCAATCGATATTCAGGTCTACATTTAAACTTTTTAAATGTATGGCTATTAATCAACATTCAGGTCTTCATTCAATTTTTTCAATGTAGAGCTATTAAATCGACATTCAGGACTACATTCAAACTTTTTCAATGTAGAGCTAATCTATCGACAATCAGGTCTACATTCAAACTTTTTCAATGTAGAGCTACGCAATCGATATTCAGGTCTACATTCAATTTTCTCAATGTAGAGCTATACAATCGACATTCAAGTCTACATTCAAACTTTTTCTATGTAGAGATATTCAATCGATATTCTGGTCTACATTCAAACTTTTTCAATGTACAGCTATTCAATCGACATTCAGGTCTACATTCAAATTTTCCAATGTAGAGCTAATCCATCGACATTCAGATCTACATTCATTCTTTTCATTGTAGAGATGTTCAATCGATATTCAGGTCTACATTCAAACTTTTTGAATGTAGAGCTATTCAATCGATATTCAGGTCTACATTCAAACTTTTTCAATGTAGAGCTATTCAATCGATATTCAGGTCGTCATTCTAACTTTTTTTTAAATGTAGAGCTATACAATCGATATTCAGGTGTACATTCATTTTTTTTCAATGTAGAGCTATTCAATCGACATTCAGGTCTACATTCAAATTTTCCAATGTAAAGCTAATTCATCGACATTCAGGTCTACATTCAATTTTTTCAATGTAGAACTATACATTCGACCTTCAGGTCTACATTCAAACTTTGTCAATGTATTGCTATTTAATCGATATTCAGGTCTACATTCAAGCTTTCCAATGTAGAGCTTCGCAATCGACATTCAGGTCGTCATTCAAACTTTTTTATGCTCCCCGAAGGGAGTCCGTCCGTCCGTCCGTAATTCCGTCCGTCCGTCCATCCGTCCATTTCCACCTATTTCTCCATAACCCTTGGGCCAAATCAAATGAAACTTACCATGTGAACTCCCTATGATATAGTGATGATGCATCTGTGATGGTTTTTGGATTTGAGGCCTCGTCACGGGAAAAGGGGACTTAGGTTTAAAAACAGTTTTTCCCAAATTTCTCCTAGTCCAACAGTCAGAATTTAGTGAAATTTCGTATTTGAGTAGCAAATCAGATGCCCTTTACTATAAACAATTTGAAATTAACGTTAAAAAAAATATCATGGAAAAAGGGGGCTAAATGTTTGTTACCTTACGTAAGCATGTAAAAAAGTAATTCCGTCCGTCCGTCCCCACCTATTTCTCCATAACCCTTGAGCCAAATCAAATGAAACTTACCATGTGAACTCCCTATGATATAGTGATGATGCTTCTGTGACGGTTTTTGGATTTGAGGCCTCGTCACGGGAAAAGGGGACTTAGGGTAAAAAACAGTTTTTTCCCAAATTTCTCCTAGTCTTACAGTCAGAATTTAGTGAAATTTCATATTTGAGTAGCAAATCAGATGCTCTTTACTATAAACAATTTGAAATTAACGTAAAAAAAATATCATGGAAAAAGGGGGCTAAATGTTTGTTACCTTTACGCTAGCGCGTAAAATACAGTTATTCTTTCATTTCTCCTTGTCTCATGCTCAGAATTTGATGAAATTTCACATTTCAGTAGCAAATCAGATGCCCTTTACCATAAGGTATTTGATATTTGTGTCTAAAAATATGTCATGCAAAAAGGGAAGTTAATGTTTGTTACCTTTATGTTTGCTGTATAAGATAACATCTTATTTGGGTCCTTGCAATCTGACCACAGAGCATATCTCCTAAAGTATAATAGCTATCAACTTGAAACCTTATGGGTGGATAGATCTTATGGAGGAGAAGTGCAGTGCACAAGAACTACAACTCTTGCTTGCATAATTTTGGAGTTATTGCCCTTTGTTATTTTTTATACTTAGATTATGTCTGGAGCATATCTCCTAAAGTATAATAGCTATCAACTTGAAACTGAATGGGTGGATAGATCTCATAGAGGAGAAGTGCAGTGTACAAGAACTGCAACTCTTGCTTGCATAATTTTGGAGTTATTGCCCTTTGTTATTTTTGATACTTAGATTTTGTCTGGAGCATATCTCCTAAAGTATAATAGCTATCAACTTGAATCTTTATGGGTGGATAGATCTCTTAGAGGAGAAGTGCAATACACCTGAACTACAACTCTTGCTTGCATAATTTTGGAGTTATTGCCCTTTGTTATTTTTATTACTTAGATTTTATAGGAGGCAAATCTTTGACAGTACATAGAATCTTTTATCTATTAGGCTTCAGTTTACTATCAAGCTTTCTTGGTGGGGAATGTCCATGTCCAACATGGCTCTTGTTTTTGTGACAATGCCTTATTCGGGGAGCATAATCCGTCTCTGACGGCTCTTGTTTTAAATGTAGAGCTATTCAATCTACATTCAGGTCTACATTCAATTTTTTTTCAATGTATAGCTATTCCATCGACATTCAGGTCTACATTCAATTTTTTCAATGTAGAGCAACGCAATCGAAATTCAAGTCTACATTCAAACTTTTTCAATGTAGAGCTATTCAATCGATATTCAGGTTTACATTCAATTTTTTTTTAATTTGGAGCTATTCAAACGACATTCAGGTCTACATTCAGACTTTTTTTAATGTAGAGCTATTCAATCGATATTCAGGTCTCCATTTAAACTTTATCAATGTTGAACTATACAATCGATATTCAGGTCTACATTCAATTTTTTTCAATGTAGAGCTATTTAATCGACATTCAGGTCTACATTCAAACTTTGTCAATGTAGAGCTATTCCATCGACATTCAGGTCTACATTCAAATTTTCAATGTAGGACTACTCAATCGTCATTCAGGTTTACATTCAAACTACATTTCTGTGGTATCTGAAAGTTACCGAATATTTAAAGAAAAATAAATCGAGGAGAATCAACAATTAACATCTACTGGAAAAAAGGCAACGAATTGAAAGGGAATTCAATGGTACTCCTTATTTCAATATTTACATTGGTGGTGATGGGGTCATTTTAGAATTTTATGCTTGTGTGAGAAACCCAATAGTATTTTCTTCAATAATATGATATTTGACACGCAAAAGTTAAAGTTTTTTACGTGAAAATAAGCCCAGCCCTTCGACTCCCATATTCGGGGGTCAATTAAAATGTCTTTGAATTTAAATTTAAGTAAAGGGTCACACCAGGAACATCCATGCCAAGTTTCATTGAAATCAGCCCGATGGTTTGAGAGAAGGTTTTTACAGACTGTTAAAAATGCCACGCCCATATTTGGGGTTAAATCCCAATTTCTGTAACAATTTTAGAAGAGTGTCACCCAAGGAACAATTCTTCATAGCTTCGTTAAACTAAGCACATTGAGAAGATGACTAAAGAAAAAGTATACGGACGGACGGACGGACTGACGCTCGACAGACACACCTCCCATGACAATATCTCGCTAAAATCTCGCTAGTGGAACTAAAGACACGATCCGTCAGTGGCGGGTTATACTCCGAGAATAATTGCTTGATATTTAAGTTTTCTTTAATTCAACAGTCAAAACTTATTTAAAACAGTTTACGATGACAACTTTCGTATGTAGGTTATCATAGCATTTGCTGAATGTTTCCCAGGATGTTGGAGAAAAAAATTCAAGGCAGATTGCTGGGGCAATGCAAAGATCTTACATCAAGCGCCTATTGAAAGACATGTTTATTGGGAATATTTCCAACCAGTGTTTGTCGCTAGTGAATTAATATAACATTAGACCACGCTTGAAGCGAATCGGTTCATATGAACGATTTTCGAAAAAGTCTTTGATTGGTCGCAAAAAAGAAAAAGATCTGAAATAATTAAAGGAAATAGATTCATAAGTTATTTCAGAATAATTACACATAATAACAGTAATAAAGCGAGTTTTAGTACTTTTTTTAAATTGTTTATAAGTTCAGTGCCAGAGGTTATAAAACTTTTCTCATGCTCAGTTCTAATTTTTCTCAGATTTCAATTTGAGATTAAAGCCGTAATTCTGTTTATTTGCTCATTTTAATGTATTAACATTAAAGGCGATATTAATAAGTTGTTATAAATAACTACTTATTAATACATGTATTATCTTTTATTTTCATACATTATTTTTAATTTAAAATTTGTGAAATTTGAGCCCGAGAAAACTTATATAACCTTGGGCCCAGGTAAAAAATACAGACAATGTTAGAAATGTGATCTTAGTCAGATATAAAATCTCGTGTCAGGGTATATGGGAGATCATGCTTCGGCGAATTAAACATTTTCTTATCGATTGGGTTCTACTGATGTTGAAAAATATTGTCAAGGTTTACACCATATAACATATTGAAAATGACCTCCGCCCATGAAATACATATTTTTCAACCTGGCACAATAATTATTGGTAGACTGGTAAAGGGTCACTCAATGATCATTGCTGTGAAATTTGATTGATAACCATCAGTTACATTCTGAGAAAATAATTTTGAAATCTTCCACTATATAAAATATAGAAAAATGACCTCCGTCCATTAAATACATATTTTTCATCCGATCACAATATTTTTTGTAGACTGATAAAGGGTCACCTAAAGATCATTCATGTGAAATTTAATTGGTAGCCATCATAAAATGTGAGAAAACCATATTTTTTAAATTAGCCACGCCCATGTTTTTCATTGAATCAAAATTTCTTGAACAACTCCGTAAGGAGGTTACCCAAGAATCATTCCTGTGAAGTTTGGTTGAAATTAATCCAATATGCATGACGGACACAACGCGATGACAAAAGCCCCAGTGGCCTTCTGCAAGTGGAGCAAAAAATAATGCTAGATAATCACTTGATAAAATCTACGCCCAAACAGTGAATTTTCAAGTCCTTTTGTTCGTTTCATCTTTTATGGTAGAATCTAGGAAGAGAATAGAAATAAACAAGTGATGTTATGCTGTTACATAGCCATCACATTCAAAATGAGGGACTTGTGCCAAAGTTTTTAAAGTTTGTCTAATTTTTCTAGAAGACAGTTTAACCGTCTGTTTTTAGCTCCACTGGCCGAAGGCCAGCGAGCTATTGTCATGGCGGAGTGTCTGTCGTGCGTGCGTGCGTGCGTGCGTCCGTGCGTAAACTTTTTCTTTAAACATCTTCTCCTCCCAAACCAATGGGCGGATTTTAACGAAACTTACTAGAAATGATCCTTGGGGGGCCCCCTTCTTAAATTGTTCAAAGAATTTTGAGTGGCCCCCATATATGGGCGTGGCAGGGCGTGGCATTTTTTCACTTTGAAATCTTTAAAAATCTTCTCCTCCCAAACCATTGGGCCGATTTCAATGAAACTTGGCATGGATGTTCCTTAGGTGACCCTTTACTTAAATTGTTCAAGAAATTTTGATTAGCCTATAGATATGGGCGTGGCAGGGCGGGGCTTATTTTGAGCCCGAAATCTTTGAACGACATCTCCTCCTGAACCACTGGGCCAATTTCAATGAAACTTTTACAGAATGTTCCTTGGGTGACCCTTTACTTAAATTGTTAAAGAAATTTTGATTGGTCCATAAATATGGGCGTGGCAGGGCGGGGCTTATTTTGAGCCCGAAATCTTTGAACGACATCTCCTCCTGAACTATTGGGCAGATTTCAATGAAACTTTAACAGAATGTTCCTTTGGAGACCCTTTACTTAAATTGTTCAAGAAATTTTGATTGGTCCATAAATATGGGTGTGGCAGGGCGGGGCTATTTTGAGCCCGAAATCTTTGAACGACATCTCCTCCTGAACAACTGGGCCGATTTCAATGAAACTTTAACAGAATGTTCCTTTGGAGACCCTTTACTTAAATTATGCAAGAAATTTTGATTGGACTAAAGATATGGGCGGGGCCTATTTTGAGCCCGAAATTTTCAAATGACATTTTCTCCTGAACCACTTGGCTAATTTCAATGAAACTTTACCAGAATGTTCCTTGAGTGTCTCTTTTCAAACATTATTTGCTAAATTTTGATAGGCCTATAAATTTGGGCGTGGCAGGGCGGAGCTTATATTGAGACCAAAATCTTTGAACGATATCTCCTCCGGAACCACTCAGCCAATTTCAATGAAACTTTACCAGAATGTTTCTTGGGTGACTATTTACTTAAATTGTTCAAGAAATTTTGTTTAGTCCATAAATATGGGCATGTCAGGTCAGGTGGGGCCTATTTTGAGCCCGAAATCTTTGAACAACATCTTTTGAACCTTATGTTTTAATAAGATTGGTCAAGTGTTGCAGGTTCATTGTGATTGAGTATTTTGGTGCAATATGGACCAGAACCATTTAATCATTACTAAATAGGTCTTAGGAGATTTTGGAGTGTTAATGTATTCATTTAAAGTAAGCTTTATTTAATGAAAGTCTCAAGATTTTAAAGCCATTGGAGCGATACAGGCCCTCTTGGGCCTCTTGTTCTATTAAGATTGAATATTCAATTTCATAAAAAAAAAGTATTTTACTTTTCATGAAAGTATAGCTTATTTTGTTCTCTGAATGAAATATAAATCGATCTTACACAGAAAAAAATGATTATCCTATAAAATTGAAAATAGCTAGAATTAAATGATTTACCATTAAAGAAGACACTGTAGCTTTACACCAATGATATTGTTTGATGGTCAGAGTTTTTATCATGGACATTATTTGCCTTTTACCCTGTCTTAGATATCTACTGAAAGAACTTGGTACCAACAGATAGGTTTTATCACAATCAAATGACCTGTGCAACATGAAGACCCTATCTCATTCCAATTAAAAGTTTTTGTCAACTTTGAGTTTTTATAATGGAAATTATTGACCTTGACAATTTGGCCTTGACGTCAGGCGAGATCCTTGCCTCAGTTTTTTTGATAATATGTCACAAGTAATTAACATTTGAAATATGAAGGCTATATCACTTACCATTGAAAAATTATGGCCAATTTTAAAGTTTTAATATTTTAAACTATGACCTTGACACCTGACCTTGATCAAAAAGGGAGTTGTCATTAGCAATGCACATGTGAACTATGAAGACTACACCTGTAACCAATCAAAAGTTATGGCCAATATTAGTTTTAGCAAGACAAAAAAAGAGCTTCTGGACACTCTACTGACTTTTTGAAAAGCCTAAAGCATGATAGGTCTAATAAGATATAATAAAATATCATTTGAAATTATTTAAGGAATGACATCTCTTAGTGGACATCTCATGGCCAATCTTTTAAAAGAAAAATACTTATGTTGGTACGGTCATTCTATCGAAGTTTGAGGCAATTCAGATGAAAACTGTAGACACCATTGGGATAACAGTCAACCGACGAACACACAGATAGATGGGAAACACACCATTTAGGCTATGAGCCAGTAGGGTGATTCCTCCCCCCTCAGGGGGAATTTTCGGGACTATGTTTTTTTGAAAGCCCAATGTCTACCGAGTATATTCTGAAAGTCTGCAAGTTGGCGGTTGGGGCTTTTAGGAATTATTGAGGTCAAAGGTCACCCAGTGCACACTAATTTAAATCTTAACCTTTAGTCAGAAATTTATATTTATTTTGTTGAATTGATAATTTCTTTGGACTTTTTTCAACATAATTCAATACCCAAAACATTATTACAAAGATTAAACACATTTGTGTGATTTTCAGAGAGGCTTTGGGCAAATCAAAGCACTGAAAGTACCGAAAATCAACAATTTTCTTTGCTAATGAAGATTTTAACAAGATTTAAAAAGATTTTTTCTGTCTTTAATAACATTTTCTTTTATTCTAAGTATGTTAGAGGATACCTTGAAGCCTACAAGCAAAGTTTATTAGACATTTCCTTTTTGAATTTTGTTCAAAATCTGATTTAAGCCATGGCATGATCAAGCCAAAGCTATAACTATACTATTAATCATATTTCACCAATTGTCAATATATGTTTTTATTTGATGTTAATTATATTTTGAATTACATAATTCTTAAAGGTTAATAAAAAAGAAAAGTTTCAAGGCATTTGAGCACATATCAGGTTTATTCTTAGCAAATCAAAGCACTGAAAGTACTGAAAACCGACGTTTTTTGCTTATATAGATTTTACATGATTTAAAAAGTTTTTCTGCTTCCTTTTCCAATAATTATATTAGTCTGGACATGCTGGAGGATACCTTTAAGCATATGAACAAAGTTTTTTAACATTGCTTGCTTAAATGTGCCCAATTTGTGATTACTATAATGGCCTGAGTATGCCAGTGTCATAACTATACTAAAATATAAGTAAAACTTATTGTCATTAGATGCTTATAATTTGGAATGATCATGTTCAGCATGTAATCATTCAATAAAATACACAGTTACAAAAAAAGGTTCAAGCCAACTGTAAACATATTGGTTAATTTTAGCTAATTAAAGCACTGAAAGTACCAAAATATGACTTTTTTATTATAAAGGTTTTAACACAATATAAACAGGAATTTATTTTCCAGTCCATTCAAATTTACTTACAATTGTTATACAATTGAATGATTTGAAACTATCATATGTGAATTTTTTAGTTTTGCTTACCTTAGCTTTTCTCCATAATTGATAAAAAAAATCTGGTAAAGAGGAGCTATTGTAACAAATTCACTACATTTGTTAAGTAATGTCTCACTCTTTTGCCAGTAATATTTGTTATTTGGTTTGTACAATATTCTGAACGTCATGATTCAATTCAATGAACAGGTGATTCAAATTAATAAAAGTTTCAAGACATTTTTGAAGATAACAGGCTTATTTGTTGAAATTCAAAGCACTGAAAGTACCGAAACATGATTTGCATATTATAATCTTGAATTTCTTTTTCAATTTACTTTTATTTCCTTATATAAAATACCCTAATTACATATCTCATCCCTTTGTCAGTAATGTCAGTTCTCTTGTTTGTTCAATATTCTGAACATCATGATTAAATCTAGTTAAAAAGTTATTTAGATTTGAACTGATTTGTGTATATTTGTTAGATTCATTTTGTACAAAGCAATATACCGGAAGCTTTGAAATCTGGCAAAAAAGTCTTCTACCAAGGAAATTTTTCCACTATGAAAATATCCTACATCAATTAGTGAAACAGATCAAAGAGGATTGACATAATACAATTAGCATTTTATGACTGGTTTTCATACACAAAATGGGCATCATATTTAAATTGATATAGAAATGGGTGCTAAATAGTAAACCATTCAATCTGTTAACAATATAACCTTATAACGATACCAGTTGCCATAGCTAAATGCTAATTCAAACTGATGGTCATCACATACTCTTTTATAAGAGTGGTTTGTAAAATGATATTGGAATATGGTCAATGAATTTTCCTTCGTCTTAGAGAAAAGATACATCTAGAGTTTCTGTAAACATCTCTTTTCCAAAGCTTCTCTTTGTTTCCATAAAGCTTCATGTTTTGTCTTAGGCCTGCAACATCGTATAAATTGCAATAGAATTACAAATGAAATGAAATTTAAGTTAAAAATTTTGAAAATGAAAAAAAAAATAACTTGTGTGAGAGCAATGAGTCAAGCAGGTAAAAAAACAAGAATTCTATTTAATCAAGTATTTCGTTTCATCAGTTTCAAAATATCAACAGTATTGCAACATAACCTTAGAGAATTTCATCAAAATTTAAGTGATTACTAATTTGCACTCAGTATAATCCATATTTATATATACATTAATGATATTATCAAAATTGGTAAAAAAAAGAGAAAACAAACACTCATGTTAAATCCTTTTTACAGTATTTTGCATTCAGTATCTGGCAAGAAGAGAGTGTGGGGAGGCCACAAAATTTATATTTGGAGTTTTAGATTTCGCTATAGAATTTTTGAATGAATAAAAAGCTTCAAATATATATCTCTTTCACACTTACCAAACTGAAAATGTTTATGCTCATCTAATACAAGATAATTTATTTCAGAAATTAAATAAACATATCTTTGTTAGATTGAAGAGTAAATTGGGCTGATTAGTGTGCAATGTAAGCAAAAAGAAAAAAAAATACTTTATGCTAATGCTTATGTCCACACACAAAGCATATTAAAAGGATTGTAAACTTAAAAATCTTCAAAGAGCCATTGATAAAAAAGGATTTCTGCACATACATTTTAAGATAAACATGTGACTTTTTAAAAAAATTGTTTGTGAGCTCTGTAATAAGTATCAATAGTATTTATTTATAGCTGATGTAGTTATCATTTTGATCAGCTTCTATATAAATGATAATTTTTCATGAAAAAGTTTCACAAAAGGATTCATATAAACTTGAATTTGAATACTGATATTCAGTCTAGCTATGCAATTTACTGGACCTACCAGGCCCTTTGCTTTTTATCTGCTGGAAAGGGTGGTCATCTTCCAAAAATATTGGCTATATGCCTTAAGACACAGAAACAAAATATGAATTTTCTGATGAAATGTTTTTACAAAAACAAATTTTGAAGAAAAAAATAGCATTCAGTACATCAGAAACAAGTTTGGAAAATTTAACAATGTGAATATCCATTGGAAACATAACTTTTTCCATTAAGGTTTGAATATTGTAAATAATCAAGTTCACTTATTGGGCGAAGAGTTGGTTAGAAAGCCCATGGCCCCATGGCTCCCTTCTAGACTCACACAATTGTGATAACTGTTGTTAGACTAAAGAAAATAGAATTGACTCTTGAGAGATAAAAATTTGGTATCTTTTTTATCTTTGACATTCAGTGCTTTCAGTACTTTGATCTATAAAAAAAAGTAATAGTTATGTGCTTTAAAGCTTAAACCATTCAATATTTAAATGACAGTGAGTAACTGTTTTAATTATAAGAAACTGTGATTAAGTGCCTATGCAAACAAAAAAACCGCAAAATCTAGCTTTTGTCCCATTTTATCTATACTTTCATTATACATACAATTAAATCTATAATGCTTTTATATCTATACCTAAACTAATATAAAGCACAACTACAGTGGACACAATCTGACACCAACATGAACTTTTACAAGGAACACAAGATATAAAAGAAAGCAAAAGGGATGTTCCACTTTTAAGAATGAAAAAGGGTATTCCCTATGTTTGAACATGTATATAAGCAAAGCTATACAGTCATTTCAGTTCTTTGATTAAATCTATGAAGATGCAGTTTACTCTCAAAGGTGCCACAGTTGATACTTTCAATAATTTTGAGTTGTTAAAGTTGCCTCAAAATGCATTTTATTCGCAGAAACTTAAAAAAATAAGTTTTCCTTTCAATTTATCTACGTAAATATATGATATTCATTTAAATACACTGGCTGACTTAAGCTTTAAAACCAACAAATACAATAGAAATCAAATGACAAATGATACAAATTACCTTCAGGCAAATTATTGTTTAAGTTGATGGGAAAATATAACGAAAAAATCCTCCTTTGGTCTGAAATGGCCTATTGTCTATGGTTTAATCTCTTATATATGAACCGATTTCAGTACTTTTAGTACTTTGATTTCATAAAAGTTATCATTAAATTACCCTTAAATGAAATTTCCTAGCAGAAAAATATTTAGTGATTCATCTAGAACCATTTCCTGCTCAATTTCATGAAAAGATAGTTGAATATACCATTTCAAATCCAGCTCATTTATTCTTTCATAGAATAAGTGCACTTGTTGACCTTTGACCTCAAGAACTCCTTAAAGCCCCAACAGCCAAGTTGCAGACTTTCAGAATATACTCGTTAGACATTGGGCTTTCAAAAAAACATAGTCCCGAAAATTCCCCCTGGGGGGGGGAGGGGGGGTGTATACTGGCTCATAGTCTAATTGCTCTAACTTCTCTGACCTTAGGTCAGTAGAGCTAACAATTGGGCAATTTAAATAGTAAATAAAGAGTAATGTGAGGAAATCATATTCTTTTTTCTCATAATGTAGCATCACAAGTGCCAAAATTAGGAAATTAAATATCAAATTGATACATCATACATATAATTAAAGAAATATTATCTTGATTCTTTTAAAATAATAAACTTCTCAAACGCAATGTAACACAATCAACCCACTAATAATCCTGAGCAATTTTTTGACATCCATTAAATTACTTCAAAAGACAAAGAAGCTTTTTCCATTTTAATTCCTGTATAAAGTAAGTATCCGGGAGACTTTCAACAGGATTGCCAGAATGGCCCTAAATTGCTCACGTAAAAAATGCAACCTGAATCTTAAGTAACATGCAACCAACCAAAAAAAAAAAAAAAGAAAGAATAAAAAGAAAAAAGAAATTGCACAATTGCTTTTGGAAGGAGTCTTCCTGAGTGTTTACAGTCAAAATAAGACCCAATCCTGATACTTAAATACTTTTGCAAAAATCAAAGTTTAACAAACAATTTTTGAAAGGGTCATTCAAGGAACATTCAGACTAAGTTTGGTTGCAATTGGTTCACTGGTTTGGGAGATTATTTATAGAGGTTCCTGGGTCACAACCTGCAAGATGGTTGAAAACCGCCAATGAGTAACGGAGGTTAATATGATTATGATTTAAATGTCATTATATTTCTGCCAAGTTTGGTTGAAATCTGCCGACTATTTACTGAAGAGAATATGTATAAATAATGTTTGACAACTGCTGATGCACAATGGACAAAAGGTGATCACAACAGCTCATGTTGAGCATGTTACTCTTGCGTGAGCTAAATAGGTCTTGCTCAAGAAATGTGCTTGTGTAGAACAAGGCAATTACTATACAAATTGCTTATAATGAAAAATCAGGGAGTGCTTGCTTGATATAGGCTGCACTATATCATGGATACCTGGTATTTCTCTTCCTAGTAATATCACATCCTGTCCAAGCCTAAAGGCTTTTTCCCCCTCAAAGGTTACAATTTTTCACCCATTGGTGGGAGACATATGTCTGGAAGGATTTTTGCCACAACATCGGATCTCAGTCACCATATCGAGGGCTCAGTGCTAAACAGTTGTAACTCCCTATAAACATATAAGGAGTTACAACCGTTTTGCGCCGAGCACTCGATATAAGCTTATTTAATCATATAAAAATATTTTCAATTAATCCCATTCACCCCTACAACCTGTATTTTCTTCTTTATCATCTTTTCAAGATTTTTTGTTTTTGAAGAATGTTATAAAGGATTGACACCAAGAAAAAATCCTATGAACTTTGAAAAGATAATCTGGAAATATTTTCAAAGCTCTTAACATGTATGAAGATTGACTCAACCAATAACACCCCCCCTCCCTGCCCATTTATCTATCAGAAATCATTGAAGGAATCCTTCAAAGGTTCACTTAAGGATTATTTTAATCAAATTCGTTTACAACTAACATTATTTATAATCACAAATACCACAGCAAAATAGCAATGTTTACAAAAGTTTGAACTTGATAAATAACCTTGAAAAGTGATCTTGATATAAGCAGAAACATATTGTTGAAATTATAATGATTTAAAATCATGCAAAACATGAGCCTTTTATAGTGAAAAGCCTGACGTAATGTGCAATAAAAAGTTGTCAGGTGGAATTTTGCCACAGCCGGATCCTGTTGGATGACCTAGACTTCAAATAACATTGAAACCATAAGAAGCATATTGTTAGGATCTCTCATCATTTTAAGCTGAATTTTGTATGTAGAATACTCTGAAATATGTTGGCAAGTTTTTGGTCAATTCATTTCATTCAGAATGATGTTGATCAGTGTTAAAAGTATTGATGGTTCTATCATTGGAAAATTTGATTGTAGACCTGAATGTCGATGGAATAGCTCCTCATTGAAAAAGTTTGAATGTAGACCTGAATATCGATTGAATAGCTCTACATTCAAAAAAGTTTGAATGTAGACCTGAATGTCGATTGAATAGCTCTACATTGAAAAAAAGTTTGAATGTAGACCTAAGTATCGCTTGAATAGCTCTACATTGAAAAAAATGAATGTAGACCTGAATGTCCATGGAATAGCTCTTCATTGAAAAAGTTTGAATGTAGATCTGAATGTCCATTGAAAAGCTCTACATTTAAAAGTTTGAATGTAGACCTGAATGTCGATGGAATAGCTCTACATTGAGAAAATTGAATGTAGACCTGAGTGTCGATTGCGTAGCTCTACATTGGAAAATTTGAATGTAGACCTGAATGTCGATTGTGTAGCTCTACATTGAAAAAGTTTGAATGATGACCCGAATGTCGATTGTGTAGCTCTACATTGAGAAAATTGAATGTAGACCTGAATGTCGACTGCGTAGCTCTACATTGGAAGATTTGAATGTAGACCTGAATGTCGATTGAATAGCTCTGCATTGAAAATTTTGAATGTAGACCTGAATGTCGATTGCGTAGCTCTACATTGAGAAAATTGAATGTAGACCTGAATATCGATTGTATAGTTCAACATTGATAAAGTTTGAAAGTAGACCTGAATGACGATTGAATAGCTCTACATTGAAAAAGTTTGAATGTTGACCTGAATGTCGATTGCGTCTCTCTACATTGAGAAAATTGAATGTAGACCTGAATGTCGATTGAATAGCTCTTCATTGAAAAAGTTTGAATGTAGATCTGAATGTCGACTGAATAGCTCTACATTTAAAGAGTTTGAATGTAGACCCAAATGTCGATGGAATAGCTGTACATTGAAAAACTTGAATGTAGACCTGAATGTCGATTGCGTAGCTCTTCATTGGAAAATTTGAATGTAGACCTGAATGTCGATTGAATAGCTCTACATTGAAAAAGTATAAATGTAGACCTGAATGTCGATGGAATAGCTCTACATTGAAAAAAATTGAATGTAGACCTGAATGTCGATGGATTAGCTCTACATTGAAAAAATTGAATGTAGACCTGAATGTCGATGGAATAGCTCTACATTGAAAAAATTGAAAGTAGACCTGAATGTTGATGGAATAGCTCTACATTGAAAAAGTTTGAATGTAGACCTGAATGTCGATTAAATAGCGCTGCATTGAAAAGGTTTGAATGTAGACCTGACTGTCGATTGCGTAGCTCTACATTCAGAAAATTGAATGAAGATCTGAATATCGATTGTATATGTCAACATTGATAAAGTATGAATGTAGACCTGAAAGACGATTGAATAGCTCTACATTGAAAAAAAATGAATGTAGACCTGAATATCGAATGAATAGCTCTACATTGAAAAAAGTTTGAATGTAGACCTGAATGTCGATGGAATAGCTCTACATTGAAAAATTTGAATGTAGACCTGAATGTCAATTGAATAGCTTTACATTGAAGAAGTTTGAATGTAGATCTGAATGTCGATTGAATAGCTCTACATTGAAAAAGTTTGAATGTCGACCTGAATATCGATTGAATAGCTCTACATTTAAAAAAAAGTTTGAATGTAGACATGGATGTCGACTGTGTAGCTCTTCATTTAGAAAATTGAATGTGGACCTGAATGTCGATTGCGTAGCTCTACATTGGAAATTTGAATGTAGACCTGAATGTCGATTGAATAGCTCTACATTGAAAAAGTTTGCATGTAGACCTGAATGTCGATGGAAGTGCTCAAAGAGACTTTCTGAGGTCTACATTTTGTTCTGCGAATGTAGAGATGGTGTGGTCTCTTCAGCTCTACATTCAATGTGGACCTGAATGTCGATTGACGATTGAAGTGCCAGCTTCACACACATTTCAAACTTAGGGTGCACACTTGTGTTTCGTTATCCTATCGCAAGGCATGTACTACTAATCACAGAAAAGGAATGTTTGAGCCCGGGTTGTATCCTTATAAGTATGAACACTGATTAAAGGGGGGGGGGGGCATCATTCCGATATTTTAACATTGCTCGAAAAGCAGAAAAGGGGAACAAAAACGTGATTTCTCTCTCTTTCAACCCCCCCTCTCTCTCTTTCTCACTCAAACTCTCTCTCTCTCTTTTCTCTCTCTTTCTCTCGCTCTCTCTCCCTCTCTTTCTCTCTCTGTCTCTTTTTTTCTCTATTTTTCTCTATGAACTTTTTGTTGTCGGTTTGTTTTTCGCTCTTCAAAAATAGTTAAGTCTTCTCTGCAAAGATTCAATTCTTTTACATGTAACAAAATCGATGTAAAAAAGGAGAATTTCAAATTATTTTCTGCTCTTTTTATTTCTTATCTTTATAATATTCGTTGTATGTGTAAGTGTATGAAAACGTTAATTCGATGAGAACCGTTATAACGTTATCAAAGGCTTATTGAATATTTCAATAAGTAATAAGCATACAAGGACTTCTCTCTAGTAGCCTAGGGTATCAAGGGAAGTGAGAATCAAATGACTGAATGATACTGTATAGTCCGTTTGACTTCTATATGGACCAACATTTTGCAGAAAATCTCAGAATCGAATTAATGAACCGTATTTTTTTCTTGTGATATCATATTTTATATCTAATACCATGAAGAATATTGTTTTTCAGAATTTTTGCAGGTGAAATAATGATTTTGTCCATCCGTCTACAAGTTAACTTTCTGCCTTTCATACCTACTCGTGTCTGTAATAAACGGAACAGCGAATTGTCTATCCAAAAATGGCTACGATTTGCATAGGGGCCGAGTCAAAAGAATATGGTTTTAGCAAGTCGTTTTCGTATAAAATCGAGTAATTTTGTAAATTAATTTTGTCGAATTTTTTTACTTCCTTATGCTATAAAATCTTAGTGTTTTCTGTATTTGTTCAAAAACGGTTTGACCAGATAACTGATAATAGTTTTCATCCATTCTGAGATGAACCCCATATTCCCTTGTTTAGAACAATCAAAAATGATCATTTTACGATGTCGTTGGGGTTTTCACTAGAAAAACTATATAAGCAGGCGAGTAATAACTGTACAGATCACGTGGAATTTAATTTTAAGATGTCCCGACCGTCGATATGCTAATTACATTGTCCAACTATGGAATAATGGGCATTTCTTCTGTCAAATGTTGAGTATAAAACCACGTGTTTTTTTCTATATTTTTACAAATTCTTACAACTAAACAGCCTTCATCACCCCTCGTGTTTAAGAGCAAAAAATGCAAAATATTAGCATTAACTAGATAGACAAAATAATTATTTTAAAATTAGTTTGACTCAAAAAAATATATTTGGAATGGTATTAAGCTGAAATTAATATTTTACCACAAAGAAACCCTTCATTCACACGCAATTTTATGTAATTGATGAAAAGGTTGGTCCATATAGAAGTCAAACGGGCTATACATCAAACCAATGAAATTGACTAAAAAAAATTCCTGGATACAAATACTTTTCTTTGATGATCTTAGTTGTACTATTGTTGAACTTATTTTCTAAATAAATAGTTCCATTTTATTTGTAAACGTCCTTGCTTTTTTGCCTCCGAAGAAAAAAGTTTTCTTTTTATCCTTGAGGAACATTTTAAGTAAAACCTCAATCTGTCTGTTGGTTTTGCTCTTACTAAAAATATTTTATTGTTATTTTCTCCATATCTATCACTATGATTAGATGTTCATTTAGCATATCAATTTTGTGATTGGTCAGCGAATTAAACAGATTTCTTTGATATTTTAGAAAACATGACCACGTTCGGAAAAATGTTCATATTTTTATACTATGCATGGAAAGCTATGTTGATTTTTTCACTATGTGTGTAGATATGTATGGTCTTAAACATACATCTTTTTTCGCGGATATGTGGATACCCCTTGAAACTACAGCATCCCACCTTAAGATGCAAAGTTAAAGAAATGGTCCCCCGCTTTGAACGTGTACTCACGTGCAAAGCGGGGAGCAACTTTTTAACTTTCGTAAACGTTTTTGCATCCTTTACACGGGGCTTAGAAATTAAATCCTACAATACCAAAGGAAGCATAACTGATAAATAAAACGGTTTAAGGCTTGGGGCGCTCGAGAGCGCTTTGTTACACGTATAATAAATGAAAATACACACACGGGAATGTGAAAGTATTCGTCGAATCTTTGCCTATGTGACTGTATGGTGTAAACAAAGGCGCACAAGCGCTTAAGATTGATAAGGGTCTTTAAAATATTCGGAGACAAGTTACATAAAAGCACTTTAACAAAAACATGCTGACTCACAGTACATTAAACGTTATAGATTCGGTTGATTGATAAATTTTGTTTGGTTATTTTTTTTTTCAAAAGTGTTGTTGTGGTTCAATTATAATCAAATGTTTCTTAATGAAAAATCAATTAAATTAATTTTATTTTCACACGAAAACGCACGATTTTTTGTTTTTAAAGTAATGCATTCTGGCTGTTGAACTTAATTGTATATTCAAATTAAATTAATTTAGTGGTATACTCGAGCTAGTACTTCAAATCAAAGCCGAATGAAGTCTTGTTTTCGAGCTGGTTTTGAGCAGTCGCACACTCTGAATATTTTAACGCGGCTGTTTAACGGAATTAATTTAACACAGTTGTATTCTTGAATTAGTTTATCACTGTCGCACACTTGAGCTGGGATCGAACTCATGACACCCCCATTCGAAACTTCGATCGGGGTTTTCCGTAAAGTAGATAGTACCTCGGATGTAAGTGTAGTAATTTTGTGTGAATTCTTAGGCGATTCGGCTTCTGACGGAACTTTGGTCAATACCCTTGAAGGAGAAAACAATCCTTTAATTATTACTGATCATCTGTGCAGATATTTGGCCATTTAAAATTTGATGATAAAACGCAGTAATACAGTTTTTAATCTTAATTTGATTTTGTTTTTTCGCAACGTCATCTTCAGTGAGGTTTATGACGTCACATTAATCTACGCGCGATATGGCGCACTTTTATAGCTTTGTCTCCATTATTCCCGAGGTCTTTTTCGTAGATTCGCCGAAGGTTCCCGATTGTGACACCACGTTATCTGAATCTCGCGAGTCTGGTGCGCTATGAACGGCACTCGGACGGCTGTGTCATATATTCGAATATGTTATGTAGATTATTTGTCTGTAGACCGTGTAATGGTGGCACAGCAATACAAGAGGAAATCAGAAGAACTTATACATTCCAAAATAATATCGGTGATATATTTAGTAAATCTCAATAATTTTCTCTGGATAACATGACAAAGTTGTAAAAAATAACTAAAACAATACGGGAATATCTTTATCTGACGATTTAAGGGCGATCTGAAATATTCTTTTGGTGCAAGTATTTGGGAAACCTTCACTGCGTTTAAAAGTTTGAGCTCGGATTGCAGACTTGAAAAACGGGCTTTAAGTGAAACGCACATTTAAAGATCAGATTTCGCATGTTAAATGTGTGATATTTAAATGCATGGCAGTTTTTATTGTCGTGATTTGAAAAATGCGACCACAAAAGGTTAAACTCTACTCAAAATTTGACAAAAAGACGACGTGCATTCAAACCATTGTAAGCTGAGATGTATAGATTTTTTTACTTGATATTATAATATGACCTACGTCACGGAATTGAAATGAACCCGTTGAATATTTTTTGTATTACACGGGTATTATTTCACTATTGTAATAACTATGCAAATGAGCTAAAACGGATAGAAACGTCATAACGGACTCACTGACCTCATTTTGTTAAACGACATTATATGTTTAACTTGAGCGTTAAATATCGTAATTTTCTCGTTTTATTTAAAAAAAAAAAATGGGTCATGGTATAAATAGAAGATCAACTTTGTGCTTATTTCTTACCGAATTTATTAAATTCGTCATCTTAAACAGACAAAAATTCGGCACAGCATCGTTTTTGTACTTAAATGATCTCTCATTAAATATCCTCTTACTCTTAGATGCGCAAGTATGTGAGTGGCGTTTTCAACAATTTCAAATGTACGCTCAACACATACAATGGGCAGCATAGACGACAAACATGCAATACATAGACGATACTCGTTTCTTTCCGAGTAAGATCGATTTACATTTCATTAAGTGAACAACAAAAGCTACAATTTTCACGAGTGAATGAGCTTTTGCTGTTTAGCTCCGCTTAAATGACATCAGATAGACTGAAATTAACGAAAGCTGGGTATAAGGTTTTGATAATTTCACTGGTTAGGCAGTGGATTTATCAAATGAAAATGTACTATTATTCATCGATAAACCACCGAAAAGCGTTAAAGGTGCTCTTTCACAGTTTTTCGTAGAAAAAAACAGAACTTATTTTTTGATTTGGAAATGTGTGTATTTTTAGACGTTCAAGAATGACCCAATGGCATTTGCACTAAAAATGACATATTTCAATAATTTTGATTTGAAGTGGGGTTTTACGTCGCTTTCAACAATCTCTCAGTTATATCGCGACGACTGGAGCACCTAACGATGGATTCCTGGAATTTCTCACACCAGTACTACCACCACATCCCTTTCCTAGCCTCCAGTTGCTATTCCACATAGGTTTACGATTATCTACCCATTGGTGGAAGACAAATGTCGGAAAGGATAAGTGCCGCGGCCGGGGATCGAACCCGTGCGAATATATTCAATAATTTTGAAACTTATTTTTTTTTAAGCGGAAAGATCAGTAAGGGGTCCAGTCCATTAATTTCCAGTTTATAAATTTCAAAATCGTTCTTTTCCGCGAATAATTTTTCATTATTGATGTGAAGTTTCCAAGACAAAAGACAAAACATGTGGAATGCACAGGCGTAAATAGTTGGACCGAAATTGAAGAATATCTTTTAAGGCGATAGTAGTTGCTTTATTCTTTCAGAAGGAATTTTTGCTAAATCCAGGAATATCGGTGTTTCTTTCCATGCATTACCAGATTGAATCTTAGTATTTTAAAGGATTCAACATGAGATCGTTACTACCGATTAATTTTACGAAATTTTCAAAATCCCATTTTCCCAGTCTGTAAAAGAGCAGCTTTAAAGAAGGAATAATTGGGTACTGTCTGAAGAGGGGATAAGACCTCTTTCTACAGATATCATAAATAGTGAAGACCCTATTCAGACTACCCGATGGCTGGCCAGAGGGTTTGCTGTACACACACGTGAAAATGTTGAATACGTCACTCACATACCCACTAATTAGATATGGGAAGAATATTTTGCCTTCATTTCAATATTTAACCAAATCCAAAAGGATTTGTGCCTCTATGTGACATTTCCATCAATTTAAAGTGTGCGAGAGGCACATTGAATGGAGCGCAGAATGAGCAATTTAGAATGGTTTTGAGAGTCAATTTCACGATGTCGTTAACTGTATAGTTGTAAGGGGATTCTTCATATCCTGTCACTTTACCCCTGCTGATTTCACAAAATGAACGCACTGAAAGTATTGGTTGTCTATGCCTGCATGATATCAAATGCAACGCTAAACTTGACACATGGACTAGATAATGTTTCAGCTTTCTATGTAATTTAAACAAGATTGAATTGTATATCTACACCAAAAAATATTTTGTAGAATCGTATTCAGCATGGGTGGAATATTCTAAGACCAATGTTAAAGAGTTTTTAAAGCCCCAGTCTGTGTTTAAAGTAAACAAAAAAAAACCACCACGCTATTTCGTGAATATTCTTTGAGTATTTTCTCTTGATTTAGTCTTATGAAATATGAGTTACATAAAAATACAAATCAAAATCGACAACGGTGGCTTTTTCATGAAACGCATAATCTGTCGTAAAAAGCAAAATATGTAAATGAGACCTTGGTCACATGAAATACGCCTACTCGCAGGAGCGTTAACGCAGGCTGTCACACTGCAAGGCATACACGAAACTTTTTGACAACTAACAATATCCCTATTCTCGAATGGCCATCAAAATCACCAGACATTTCCACGATTGAGCACTTGTGGGACTATATCGGGCGTTAAGTACGCCAACGTGCTGACGTCAATAATGTTAACGATTTGGAACGTGCTTTACGTGATGAATGGACAAGACTTTCCTTACAGTTCATCAGACGGCTTTTTAACAGCATAAGATGTCTTTGTTTGACCGTGGTTCAACCCAGAGGGAGACATACAAGATACTGATAACTCAGTAAATTTTGAGAAATACACCCTTGTCTGTAAATGGTCTCAGATGTTTTTTTTGGAATATGTACGTTTACAAAAGTTTGAATAATGTTGGATATTAAATGATATTAAAGATGAGTCTACTTTGTTGAAATTCACTTGCCGTTGAAAAAAATAATTTCATCTTTAAAAAACTTACTGACTAAACTTTTTCATCTCAGTATATATACTTAGCAAAAAAAGAAACTTTACATGACTTACTGAGGGCTGTAGTATCGCTATGAAACCATAAAGAATACAGATGTTACTATTACATGAAACTTGAATGCAATATCCGTCGGTCTATGGAAGGGTCAGTACCGGATGTTTGTAATATGAGGATTTTATTGGTAGTCAAAGGACAAATGGGTCGATTTCAAAAATCACAGAAATGAAAGCAAGATTATCGGTGATGTTTTGAGTATAGGTACTTGACGTTTTCGTGATTAGAGTTGTTCCAATATCATGTTAGACCAACGTCTGAGCTAAATACGCATACTTGTCTCGCAGTTATCCTTCCTTTGATGAAATGAATTGAAAAATATGCAATGGTAACAGCGCCTCTACATGACGTCAAAAGTGGCCTATCTCATCTCGGCCGACACTTCACGTAGTTGTAACTGATTTTTTGTTAATTAATATGGGTTTAAAGGTCACTTTTGATAGCTTTACATTTAAAATTCGACCGCTGGTGCACCTATCCATAGTTTCTTGTCGTTTCTCACAGTACAGCTAGAGCTTTCATCTGAGGCACCAGTCGCCATTCCCTCCTAAGCGTATCACTTGCCAATTGTGTGGGAGAGAAATGTCACTTATCACATTGCCTTTTGTCAAATATGGGACGAAAGACGGCCGAGCCAGAGGTGGAACCCACGACCCGATTAATGAAAACCAGATGCATAACCGATTGACCTCACCGGGCGCGGCAGTTCTAAACCGAGATGTTTAAATGTGAATTGCCTGTCCCGAGTAGCCAAACTTAAGAGTGGCGTTATGAACAGACATTCAAGCTCTATGTATACCTGTAGTATGATTCCTGCCTTTATTCGATTGTTGTTACATACCCGTTTCAATAAAAATGTACAAACAATTTGTTTTTTCGTGTCTATGCTAAGGAATGAATGTGACTGTGTAACAAAAATCACTCAAAATGAACTTTTGAATGCTCAACAAAGCCGGAAGTTATAGACGCATAAGTTCGGACTCGGTTCAATCGCGCAAATTCCTGCGTCTGTGTAGTCTTTGTAGCTAGTCCACCCAACACATATAAATAAAGTTGGCCTATAGCCACTGTAAGTCATTGAAAACAGACTAACAAGTATGTAAAGTTTCTTTTTTTGCTAAGTATATATATAAAAAATCATCAACCTGTTTAATGTATTTTATACCGTAAAACGTAAATTTCGGGTATTTATATCTGCAACTTTGAAATATTTAGACGTTCGCGTAAATATAGAAAATGGATTAAACTGTAAATGTCGGAAATGTATATTCGCTACATCAAATTTAACCCCCCCCCCCCCAACGCCCGAACTTAATATCCTTTTCGGCTACGTCCTTAGAGGCCATATCCCGTCATCCCGTTACGATACCCAAAGTTATTTTCTTTAAACAAATATGACCTTGAAAAATGACCTTGACCTGGACTGATGACCTTGAACTTGGTACCTACAGAAAGGTCTTGTCCCAAGTAATGATCATGCGAAATATGAAGGCTCTATGACTAACCATTTAAAAGTTAAGGTTAAATTGTTCAAAGAAATTTGACCCTGAAAAATGACCTTGATCTTGACTGATGACCTTGAACTTGGTACCTACAGAAAACTTCTTGTCCCAGGCAATGACCATGTGAAATATTAGGGCTCTATGACTTACCATTCAATAGTTATGACCAAGATTAAATTCCTAAAAGAAATTTGACCTTGAAAAATGACACTGATCTTGACTGATGGCCTTGGTACCTACGAAATTATCATGTGAAATATGAAGGATCTATGACTTACGATTCAAAAGTTATGAGCAAGGTTAAAGTTTGTCACGTCAACCCCAACATCAACGCCAATGCCAACAACAACGCGAACGACGCCAAGGTACCCATAATGCTTTGGGATTTCTTCGAATGCAGTCGAGCTAAAGTCAACAACGTTGGATGTGAATGCAGAATTTTATTTTTTTTTCTTTTTCAAAAGACTAGCTTATCAAACATATTACGACACGAATTTCAGTCGAAATCGATTATACTACGTTTGATAAAACAGGCCCTAGGACCCGGAAAATTTCATATTTGACACGGATTACCAGCAAATAGACTTATTTGATATCAGCTACCGATCTCGCGTTTCGTAGGATGACACCATATTCTTTCTAATTCACCTAACATGCAAGTTCTTTTTATACTGCCTGTCATAAAAAAGGCCACGAAAAAATTTTGAAATCACATTTTCCTATTAGCAGAAGACAAAAATTTTATCTATAAATTTGAATAATAGCCTAAACTCTACATATCCTGCTATCGCAAACTCTTTTAACAAACTCTTGCTTCCCATGGTAAGTTTGTCGTAAGGGTTTACTCGTGCGTCCCGTGCGACTACAAGAAATGATTTTGTATTTCAAAATCTGTACAAATGGGTTCGTTAGTCAAAACACAACTCGAAATTTACCAAGAAGGATACAAATATTCATATCCATAATGCCAACCTCTTTCTGATCTTACAAACATTCTGACAAAGTTTCATGATGATTGTACCAAACTTGTGGCCGCTAGGGGGTAAACAAAAAAATGTCATTGAGGCCCCTTTTCCCGTGATATGACACGGGCCATTTTCAATAGGGTAAATCTTTGTGACCTGACGAACATTCTGTCAAAGTTTCATGATAATTGGACAATATTTGTAGCCTCAAAAGAGTAAACAGGAACATGGTCATAAAGGCCCCTTTTCCTGTGATATGGCATGGATCGTTCCCATTTTCAATAGAGTTTATCCTTGGGACCTGGCCAACATTCTGACCAAGTTTCATAATGATTGGGCCATATTTGTGGCCTCTAGAGTGTGAACAAAAAATGTCCTTAAGCCATTAAACACTTAATAGCAATTCTCTGTAAGCACTTACACTTTTAAATAGGGAGTGTGGCACGCTATGTCTCAAATTTTGATAAAATTTAAACATGAGGATAGGGCTGATCCAAAGGTAAAAATAAGATTAAAAAAATCTTTAAATCACTTCTGGTTGCCATGGAAACAGACGTTAAAGATTGAAAAAGTCCGTTTTTGCGAGTTTTTAAATTCAAATATATCAGTAATGCATCACAAACTAAAATAAAAACACATAAGATATAAGTTCCCCATCATGGTTCTCTAAAATGAATAAATAATATTTTTGGGCAAACGTTGTTTACTTATGTTTCCATAGCAACAACACACATACCATACTGAAATATTGATTTTTGCATTTTTTTCAAATGTTATGACAAAATACAGACATTGTTTTCCGTTTTACAAGGAAACACCTCATTAACATTCACGTAATAATAACTTTTGTGTTCGTTGCTATGGCAACGTGAGCTCAGATAGACCTTTTAGGACATATAAGATTTTTTTTTAAAAACTTGCTGGAAATAGCCTGTTGCTATGGGAACAATTATGAAAAATGCACGAAAGCCCATTTTTAGTCCTTGGATATGGGTATCCAACGCTAAGCAACCTGAATATTTCTTAATCCTAAATAAAGTTCAAACTTTCCTCTAACTTATATATCAAAATAGTTGTGTAAAATGGTTTCATTTTTTATGAAAAAGGCTACAAAATCACCCCAAAAATGCTTAATTTTAGGTTTTATCGGCAAATTACCATGGCAACTATTACAATTTTTGCTCTTTTTTCTTGTATTTTGATAGAGGCTTATTGGATCTCTTTTCTTACCACATGTAAACTTTCAGGGACTTAAAATAACTGATTTAAGAAAATAATAAAAATGGTTGCCATGGTAACAAAAATGCCCGATGATTTTTTTGCGGTTTTTGATTGATTGATTGAATGGAGTTTAACGCCGCTTTCAACATTATTTCAGTTATATCGCGGCGGCCGGAGCACCTAACAATGGATTCCTGGTATTTCTTTCACCTGTACTACCATTACATCCTTTCCTAGCCTCCGACTGCTATCTCACATAGGTTTACGATTATCTACCCATTGGTGAGAGACAAACGTCGGAAAGGATATTTTCTGCCACCGGGGATCGAACCCACGACTTCCAGATTGGAACTCTTATGCCTAACCAACTGCGCTATGGTGGCGGCTGCGGTTTTTGAAAGATCACTTTTTGTTAGATATGTCCCAATAATCATCATCGGTTCATCATGCTGCAAAAATATAAGAAATAACTCAGAAGTAACAAAAGCAGCCATATTATGAGTCATAGTTACCGTTGTCAAGGTAACCAGTGTACACAACAACAAAATAATTAGTATCTTAGTTGCTCCTTTTACATAATAAATTCCATCTACACATCAAATGTCAGTCATAAGCGAAGAAAAACAGGAAATTATTAACAACATTTTCAGATCAACTAATCAAAATAAGCCACAGTTGTTGTCATGGAAACCAAACTTTTTGAAACTAACTGACACAACAAAAGATCTAGTTCAAAATTTTAGGTCCTAATCTATCAAATACATAAGAAAACAACCACCATCTTCATATAAAGGCCAAATTATATAGCTTCAAATAAGCTTAGTTTTGCAAAATTCTGTGCTTTGAAGGTCGTTGCCATGGTAACCAGATGATCTGAAAACATTCTTTTTGTCAATTTCTTCTCCTATTATTAGTCCCTTCTTGTATGTGAAATTTCATCAAAATCGGAGACCATGTGTGCCAAAATTGTTTAAGTCGTTACAGAGAATGGGTATTAAATTGTTGACGTCTGACGACGCACGAGACATTCAATGATCCCAAAAGCTCACCTTGTCCACGATGTACTCAGGTGAGCTAAAAAGTTAATGTAAATCATCTCCTATATTTATGTTGAGAGTTCAACAAATTCAGTACACACTTGAAGTTCATCATCCTTCCAAGGAAATGGAAACAAGAGCTTTGCAGAGCGGCCCATATACGCCCGATGGTGCTTGTCATTAACCTTGGCTTGTCAGTAACGTGAGCTTGAATTATAGCTAAAAATATTGCAAACAGACAGACAGACAACTGGTGCCGTAACATAGTATGACCTTTTGAGTGTAAATTGAAAATGATTTTATGCACAACTATATGCCAAACAGTTACATTGTATTTTGCAAGTTTCAGTCCAATTCAAAGTGTGACGAGTTGCTCACAAAAGAAATAGAGTGAATTTGAATCAATTCAAGGGCAGATAATACAAGAGAGACCAAAGCTTTTTGTATTTCTGAAGTCTTATGCTTAACCAAATATCAGGGTTACATTATGACAAGATTCATTTCAATCCAATTAAATTTGTAGGAGTTGTGCACACACACGCACAAAAGAAAATCTGTAAATTTTGTAAAGTAAGGGCAGATAAATCAGGACCTACTTTAAATATGAAAATATATTTAGTCCTAAGCACAAATAGACAACATACAGAGTCATTATGGCAAGTTTCCTTTCATTCCCATCCAAAATGTAGGAGAAAATGAGCTGACAAGAAATTTTGTTTTTCATCAACTCAATGGCAGATAATCCAAGAAAACTCAAGAATGACTGGAGCATTTTGAATTGAAAAGTCTTATGAAAAACAAGACATCATAGAGAGTAATTGTGTCTAGTTTCAGCTCATTTCCATTGATAGTTTAGGAGGAGTTGCATACAAAATACAGTGATTTTCGTTTAATTCAAAGGCAGATAATTTAAGATTTCTCAGGAATGACTAGAGCGATTTGAATTTCAAAGGTCTTATGCACAACTAGACATCATAGAGAGAAATTGTGTGTAGTTTCAGCTCATTCCCATTGATAGTTTAGGAGGAGTTTTGCACACAAAAAACAGTGACTTTGGTTTTATTCAAGGGCAAATAATTTAAGATTTCTCAGAAATGACTGGAGCGATTTGAATTTCAAAGGTCCTATGCACAACTAGACATCATAAGGAGTAATTGTGCCAAGTTTCAGCCCATTCCCATTGATAGTTTAGGAGGAATTGCGCACACACAAAATAGTGATTTTCGTTTAATGGATATTTAAGAAGGAGTTGCGCACAGAAAAAACAGTGATTTTGGTTATATACAAGGGCAGATAATTCAAGATTTCTCAGGAATTACAAAAGAGATTTGAATTTCAAAGGTCTTATGCACAACTAGACATCATAGAGAGTAATTGTGCCAAGTTTCAGCCCATTCCCATTGATAGTTTAGGAGGAGTTGCGCACACAAAAAATTGCTAACGGACGGACAGACGGACAGACAGACGGACCGACAGACGGACAGACGGACGGACAGACGGACGGACAGACGGACGGACGACCGAGGCCATAACATAATACGACCCTTCGCTCGTATAAAAAAGAACTTTTGCAAAAATCAAAATATTCGAATGCCATATTAAATAAAGTATGTAATAGTATACGATTTTGTACTTTTCATCCTATTATCTAGGTAGTATTTTAGCTTTTTATTGGCCAAAATAAATTTTATCCGTATTGTAAAAATACAAAAACGAAATTATAATTGTAATAACCGTTGTTGCTATGGCAATGAAAACGAACAAACATTTCATAATTTCTGGAATTATATCTAATTAAGTTCTCACAATTTGACTAAACACGCGCATAAATGAATTTGATTTTTCCTGAATTTATCCTCTCCATTGTGGATACACCAAATATGAATACGAAACATAGGCCATACTTTATAGATATTGTTACTGTGGCAACATGATTTTATAAAAAAATAAACACTGTCTATAACCAAGCAAGCGTACTGGAAGAAATGATCAGATTTTTTTGAAAAATAGTATTCTAACATTGTTATATGCTTTTACTTTCGACATATTTTAACATGATTTAAAATATAAAAAAGTTCAATGCTTAGAAACAAGCTTCTTAATAGCAATTTTCTATAAGCACTTGCACTTAGAAATTGGGGAAAGCGACGTGCCATGTAAGTTTTTTTTTTATTTTTTATATTTTTAAATTTTTACATGAGGCTAGAGATGATCTAAAAGTTATAATACAATCAGAAGTTTCTACAACCCATTCCTGTTGCCATGGAAACAGGCTTTAATTTTTTTAAAGCCTTTTTATGCCTTCGAATCAAAAGATAGGGGGCATATTGTTTTATCGTTTTCGATCTATCCGTATGTCTAATAAATTTAACCAAAGCTTAACTTTTTTTTAATATTGCAAGCATATTCAGATGCAAACCTCATATTTGGCAAGGTGATAGATCTAATTGATACGCACCAGCAGGTATTACTGTCATTTTAAAATGTCCAGGTCATCTGTCAAGGTAAAAACTCAAAAAGTTTAAGATTGCAACAATTTTCAAGCTTTATCAAAATACAAACCTCATATTTTGCATGGTGATAGATCTCTACGATACTCATCTGCTGATACCAAATACAATGTCATGGGACAAGTCAAGGTCATTTGTCAAGGTTATATAACTAATGAATTAATATTGGCAATATCTTCCAGCCTATTTTTGGTACAAGCGTTGAATTTGGCTTGATGGATGTCAATAATTTTACATATTACCATAACAACAACCAAACGTATTTTATAATCATTATTATTATTTCTATTATTATTATTATTTGGGAGGGGTATTTTTCCAAATATGATGACAAATTACTGACATTTTTAACGGAAATGACTCATCTATATTCACAATGGTAAAACTTGTGTGTTCGTTGCTTTCGCAACATGAATTCGTATCGCAAAAATGAAGATTATTTCACTTGATCTTGAGTGTCCTTAAAGACCTGGTTTAAGGAATGTTGTATATTGTGACCTTGATCTTGACTGATGACCTTGAACTTGGTACCTTCAGAAAAGTTCTTGTCCCAGGCAATGATCATGTGAAATATTAGGGCTCTATGACTTACCATTCAATAGTTATGACCAAGATTAAATTCCTAAAAGAAATTTGACCTTGAAAAATGACACTGATCTTGACTGATGGCCTTGGTACCTACGAAATTATCATGTGAAATATGAAGGATCTATGACTTACGATTCAAAAGTTATGAGCAAGGTTAAAGTTTGTCACGTCAACCCCAACATCAACGCCAATGCCAACAACAACGCGAACGACGCCAAGGTACCCATAATGCCTTGGGATTTCTTCGAATGCAGTCGAGCTAAAGTCAACAACGTTGGATGTGAATGCAGAATTTTATTTTTTTTTCTTTTTCAAAAGACTAGCTTATCAAGCATATTACGACACGAATTTCAGTCGAAATCGATTATACTACGTTTGATAAAACAGGCCCTAGGACCCGGAAAATTTCATATTTGACACGGATTACCAGCAAATAGACTTATTTGATATCAGCTACCGATCTCGCGTTTCGTAGGATGACACCATATTCTTTCTAATTCACCTAACATGCAAGTTCTTTTTATACTGCCTGTCATAAAAAAGGCCACGAAAAAATTTTGAAATCACATTTTCCTATTAGCAGAAGACAAAAATTTTATCTTTAAATTTGAATAATAGCCTAAACTCTACATATCCTGCTTTCGCAAACTCTTTTAACAAACTCTTGCTTCCCATGGTAAGTTTGTCGTAAGGGTTTACTCGTGCGTCCCGTGCGACTACAAGAAATGATTTTGTATTTCAAAATCTGTACAAATGGGTTCGTTAGTCAAAACACAACTCGAAATTTACCAAGAAGGATACAAATATTCATATCCATAATGCCAACCTCTTTCTGATCTTACAAACATTCTGACAAAGTTTCATGATGATTGTTCCAAACTTGTGGCCGCTAGGGGGTAAACAAAAAAATGTCATTGAGGCCCCTTTTCCCGTGATATGACACGGGCCATTTTCAATAGGGTAAATCTTTGTGACCTGACGAACATTCTGTCAAAGTTTCATGATAATTGGACAATATTTGTAGCCTCAAAAGAGTAAACAGGAACATGGTCATAAAGGCCCCTTTTCCTGTGATATGGCATGGATCGTTCCCATTTTCAATAGAGTTTATCCTTGGGACCTGGCCAACATTCTGACCAAGTTTCATAATGATTGGGCCATATTTGTGGCCTCTAGAGTGTGAACAAAAAATGTCCTTAAGCCATTAAACACTTAATAGCAATTCTCTGTAAGCACTTACACTTTTAAATAGGGAGTGTGGCACGCTATGTCTCAAATTTTGATAAAATTTAAACATGAGGATAGGGCTGATCCAAAGGTAAAAATAAGATTAAAAAAATCTTTAAATCACTTCTGGTTGCCATGGAAACAGACGTTAAAGATTGAAAAAGTCCGTTTTTGCGAGTTTTTAAATTCAAATATATCAGTAATGCATCACAAACTAAAATAAAAACACATAAGATATAAGTTCCCCATCATGGTTCTCTAAAATGAATAAATAATATTTTTGGGCAAACGTTGTTTACTTATGTTTCCATAGCAACAACACACATACCATACTGAAATATTGATTTTTGCATTTTTTTCAAATGTTATGACAAAATACAGACATTGTTTTCCGTTTTACAAGAGACACCTCATTAACATTCACGTAATAATAACTTTTGTGTTCGTTGCTATGGCAACGTGAGCTCAGATAGACCTTTTAGGACATATAAGATTTTTTTTAAAAACTTGCTGGAAATAGCCTGTTGCTATGGGAACAATTATGAAAAATGCACGAAAGCCCATTTTTAGTCCTTGGATATGGGTATCCAACGCTAAGCAACCTGAATATTTCTTAATCCTAAATAAAGTTCAAACTTTCCTCTAACTTATATATCAAAATAGTTGTGTAAAATGGTTTCATTTTTTATGAAAAAGGCTACAAAATCACCCCAAAAATGCTTAATTTTAGGTTTTATCGGCAAATTACCATGGCAACTATTACAATTTTTGCTCTTTTTTCTTGTATTTTGATAGAGGCTTATTGGATCTCTTTTCTTACCACATGTAAACTTTCAGGGACTTAAAATAACTGATTTAAGAAAATAATAAAAATGGTTGCCATGGTAACAAAAATGCCCGATGATTTTTTTGCGGTTTTTGATTGATTGATTGAATGGAGTTTAACGCCGCTTTCAACATTATTTCAGTTATATCGCGGCGGCCGGAGCACCTAACAATGGATTCCTGGTATTTCTTTCACCTGTACTACCATTACATCCTTTCCTAGCCTCCGACTGCTATCTCACATAGGTTTACGATTATCTACCCATTGGTGAGAGACAAACGTCGGAAAGGATATTTTCTGCCACCGGGGATCGAACCCACGACTTCCAGATTGGAACTCTTATGCCTAACCAACTGCGCTATGGTGGCGGCTGCGGTTTTTGAAAGATCACTTTTTGTTAGATATGTCCCAATAATCATCATCGGTTCATCATGCTGCAAAAATATAAGAAATAACTCAGAAGTAACAAAAGCAGCCATATTATGAGTCATAGTTACCGTTGTCAAGGTAACCAGTGTACACAACAACAAAATAATTAGTATCTTAGTTGCTCCTTTTACATAATAAATTCCATCTACACATCAAATGTCAGTCATAAGCGAAGAAAAACAGGAAATTATTAACAACATTTTCAGATCAACTAATCAAAATAAGCCACAGTTGTTGTCATGGAAACCAAACTTTTTGACACTAACTGACACAACAAAAGATCTAGTTCAAAATTTTAGGTCCTAATCTATCAAATACATAAGAAAACAACCACCATCTTCATATAAAGGCCAAATTATATAGCTTCAAATAAGCTTAGTTTTGCAAAATTCTGTGCTTTGAAGGTCGTTGCCATGGTAACCAGATGATCTGAAAACATTCTTTTTGTCAATTTCTTCTCCTATTATTAGTCCCTTCTTGTATGTGAAATTTCATCAAAATCGGAGACCATGTGTGCCAAAATTGTTTAAGTCGTTACAGAGAATGGGTATTAAATTGTTGACGTCTGACGACGCACGAGACATTCAATGATCCCAAAAGCTCACCTTGTCCACGATGTACTCAGGTGAGCTAAAAAGTTAATGTAAATCATCTCCTATATTTATGTTGAGAGTTCAACAAATTCAGTACACACTTGAAGTTTATCATCCTTCCAAGGAAATGGAAACAAGAGCTTTGCAGAGCGGCCCATTTACGCCCGATGGTGCTTGTCATTAACCTTGGCTTGTCAGTAACGTGAGCTTGAATTATAGCTAAAAGTATTGCAAACAGACAGACAGACAACTGGTGCCGTAACATAGTATGACCTTTTGAGTGTAAATTGAAAATGATTTTATGCACAACTATATGCCAAACAGTTACATTGTATTTTGCAAGTTTCAGTCCAATTCAAAGTGTGACGAGTTGCTCACAAAAGAAATAGAGTGAATTTGAATCAATTCAAGGGCAGATAATACAAGAGAGACCAAAGCTTTTTGTATTTCTGAAGTCTTATGCTTAACCAAATATCAGGGTTACATTATGACAAGATTCATTTCAATCCAATTAAATTTGTAGGAGTTGTGCACACACACGCACAAAAGAAAATCTGTAAATTTTGTAAAGTAAGGGCAGATAAATCAGGACCTACTTTAAATATGAAAATATATTTAGTCCTAAGCACAAATAGACAACATACAGAGTCATTATGGCAAGTTTCCTTTCATTCCCATCCAAAATGTAGGAGAAAATGAGCTGACAAGAAATTTTGTTTTTCATCAACTCAATGGCAGATAATCCAAGAAAACTCAAGAATGACTGGAGCATTTTGAATTGAAAAGTCTTATGAAAAACAAGACATCATAGAGAGTAATTGTGTCTAGTTTCAGCTCATTTCCATTGATAGTTTAGGAGGAGTTGCATACAAAATACAGTGATTTTCGTTTAATTCAAAGGCAGATAATAAACAGTGATTTTGGTTATATACAAGGGCAGATAATTCAAGATTTCTCAGGAATTACTAAAGAGATTTGAATTTCAAAGGTCTTATGCACAACTAGACATCATAGAGAGTAATTGTGCCAAGTTTCAGCCCATTCCCATTGATAGTTTAGGAGGAGTTGCGCACACAAAAAATTGCTAACGGACGGACAGACGGACAGACAGACGGACAGACGGACGGACAGACGGACGGACAGACGGACGGACGACCGAGGCCATAACATAATACGACCCTTCGCTCGTATAAAAAAGAACTTTTGCAAAAATCAAAATATTCGAATGCCATATTAAATAAAGTATGTAATAGTATACGATTTTGTACTTTTCATCCTATTATCTAGGTAGTATTTTAGCTTTTTATTGGCCAAAATAAATTTTATCCGTATTGTAAAAATACAAAAACGAAATTATAATTGTAATAACCGTTGTTGCTATGGCAATGAAAACGAACAAACATTTCATAATTTCTGGAATTATATCTAATTAAGTTCTCACAATTTGACTAAACACGCGCATAAATGAATTTGATTTTTCCTGAAATTATCCTCTCCATTGTGGATACACCAAATATGAATACGAAACATAGGCCATACTTTATAGATATTGTTACTGTGGCAACATGATTTTATAAAAAAATAAACACTGTCTATAACCAAGCAAGCGTACTGGAATAAATGATCAGATTTTTTTGAAAAATAGTATTCTAACATTGTTATATGCTTTTACTTTCGACATATTTTAACATGATTTAAAATATAAAAAAGTTCAATGCTTAGAAACAAGCTTCTTAATAGCAATTTTCTATAAGCACTTGCACTTAGAAATTGGGGAAAGCGACGTGCCATGTAAGTTTTTTTTTTTATTTTTTATATTTTTAAATTTTTACATGAGGCTAGAGATGATCTAAAAGTTATAATACAATCAGAAGTTTCTACAACCCATTCCTGTTGCCATGGAAACAGGCTTTAATTTTTTTAAAGCCTTTTTATGCCTTCGAATCAAAAGATAGGGGGCATATTGTTTTATCGTTTTCGATCTATCCGTATGTCTAATAAATTTAACCAAAGCTTAACTTTTTTTAATATTGCAAGCATATTCAGATGCAAACCTCATATTTGGCAAGGTGATAGATCTAATTGATACGCACCAGCAGGTATTACTGTCATTTTAAAATGTCCAGGTCATCTGTCAAGGTAAAAACTCAAAAAGTTTAAGATTGCAACAATTTTCAAGCTTTATCAAAATACAAACCTCATATTTTGCATGGTGATAGATCTCTACGATACTCATCTGCTGATACCAAATACAATGTCATGGGACAAGTCAAGGTCATTTGTCAAGGTTATATAACTAATGAATTAATATTGGCAATATCTTCCAGCCTATTTTTGGTACAAGCGTTGAATTTGGCTTGATGGATGTCAATAATTTTACATATTACCATAACAACAACCAAACGTATTTTATAATCATTATTATTATTTCTATTATTATTATTATTTGGGAGGGGTATTTTTCCAAATATGATGACAAATTACTGACATTTTTAACGGAAATGACTCATCTATATTCACAATGGTAAAACTTGTGTGTTCGTTGCTTTCGCAACATGAATTCGTATCGCAAAAATGAAGATTATTTCACTTGATCTTGAGTGTCCTTAAAGACCTGGTTTAAGGAATGTTGTATATTCTGGACCCCTACTGATAAGCTAATTGTTAATCTCTCTGAATCACCCTAGGGGGTCAATCACCCTTTATATTCTACACATAACATTGACCATTATTGGTCATCATCATTTCATTAATTGATTTGAGAAGAGTTAGAAATAGAATATTAATATTTTATTTAAACACAAAGTTTGTGATTTTTTTTAAAGTGTTAAAAGTCTTATAAATTTATTGAGGACTTAAAAACACTGTGATTAAATTAAATCTACAAATTTGGAGGTGATCAAGTCGATTGAAGTTAGGAATTTATATACATAAAAATGATTGAACTTGCAGCCATGCTAAGAAATAATTTATTCAAAAGAAAGTTTGTTCTTGTTTTGTTTTTTGTAAAAAATATGTTTATCTTCTTTCCAAATATCTCATTACCCATAAAATCTTGCTACAGAATTGAAACATTGCAGTATAAGGAGGACCTTATTTATCGCTTTTCAATCATTCCATCCATTTTTTAAGAGTTTTCTACATATCATAGCTACAGCTACTTTGTGATTGAGGAATTATGTTTATAAAAGTAAAATTGTTTCATCTTTATTCAGTTTTTTAACGAAGATCGAAAGTTAAAGCATCGCAAGCACTTTTCTTTTCGTTTAAAAGTTTAAAAGTTGCGGGAAAAATAATAGTCATTCTCTTAATGATAGAATAAATAAGATATTTAGAAATGTAAAATAATTTGACCAATAATTAACCAAATAATTCTCTCAATAAGTAAAAATCAATATATGCCTGACAGCCTCTGTATGCGAATCTCTACATAGAGTATACAAGGTGATTAAGTGATTAAGATTAGGGCCATAAAACCATTAAGATAACAATGGGTGGTTAATTGTTTATCTCGTTTGGGGGGGGGGGGGTCAAATAAAGAAGGATTGAACCAGGTCTTTAAAACTGTTTTATAATTGTTTTTTTGTTTATAGGTCCACTGGACGTTGTCCAGCAAATAGTGCGGTGCCTTATGTAATCCCGTAGGATTTTCGTGCTGAAATTGATTTTTTGGGTTTAAGTGATTGTTTAGGGGTCAAGCAATCGGAAACTATGCGGGTCCAAATTTTTCGGATCGGTTCCCCGATTTTATGGGCTCTCAAAGGAGCCCATATGGGCAAAATGGTTATTTTCCTAAAACTAGGTTAAGGAAAGGCGTTTTGTTTTTCTTCTTAAATGTTTTCTTTAGTTTAACAATGTATTTAGTGTTGGAACAATTTAGAAAATACAGTAACCCATATTTCAAGAGCTTTTCCACTATTTTTTGGGCTCTCACAGAGCCCAAAATAGCAATTTGGCTGTTTCCTATTAATGGGTTAAGGAAAAACATTTCTTTTGTTTACAGATGATTTCTTAAGCTCTGTCTGGTATAAAGTGTTGGTTGGCATTGACATACTTGCAGGTCCATATTCTCTATAACCCTTTCAGGATTTTATGGTCTCTCTGGCATAATTGCCCATTTGAACTGATTTGGGTGCTTTTTTGAATAAGATTGATTGATTGAATGGAGTTTAACGCCGCTTTCAACATTATTTCAGTTATATCGCGGCGGCTGGAGCACCTAACAATGGATTCCTGGTATTTCTCCCACCAGTACAACCATTACATTCTTTCCTAGCCTCCAGCTACTATCTCACATAGGTCTACGATTATCAACCCATTGGTGAGAGACAAATAGTCGGAAAGAATGAGTGCCGCCGTCGGGGATCGAACCCGGGACCTCTAGAATGTAAGTCCGACGCGCTACCAACTGCGCTATGACGGCGGCTTTTTTTTTTTTTTTTTTTTTTTTTTGAATAAGGGTCGCAAAAATGGTAACTTTCATTGTGGTCGAACCGTTCTCCAATTACTTTCAGCACGTTATTGTATTTCAGATCGCTTTGGTGTAATAAACAATAAGCCCATATGTAAGGTCTAATATTCCTTTTGATTTGCTTGCAAAGGATCCCATAGGAGCCGGAAAATGTGTTTCCGAAGTTGGGTTTTAAGAACAACGGCACTTCTTATGGTTTTCACGGGTACCAAAATTTCTGTAAATGGTTCTTTATTGGTTTAAACAAAATGTCGATCGAAATTCTATTACTCAACAACGAGATGTTTAATCAATTGAACTGGATCTTAATGAGCCAATATGAACCATCACGGATACTTTGCCTAATAATGGGTGTGGGGAAATCAATTTCTTGTCTCAAACATTTCCCGAGCCTCATTAAATTAAGTAGGGTTATAATGAGGGTAGAATTAGAAAAAATATGAATCTAATTACAAAGCCCACACATGATTATTGGCGCTTAGTGAAGCCCATATGTGCTGGTTTGAATATCCTCCAAATAAATGAAAGAACTACTCTAAAGTTTGAGGCTTTCTTACACAAGTCTAAAATCATTTCAATCGAAAATACCTAACTATGTAACCCCGGTCGACTGTATCAAACTTGACACAGCCATGGTCACTACACCCTTGATATCGATAGATTAGACTTAACTGTAAGATACAAGATTGTGGTGAGTTGTAAGGTCAAGAAGGAGAATTAACCTTTTTTTTTTTTTTTCGAATGAGAAACACAATTTCTTGTCAATTTTACTGATGGAGACAATTACTTGATCTGTAAAGTGTTGATCATGAGTGTTCTGACCTTCACGATCACTTTACTATATCTTCTTTTCAGTTGCCAGAGTTACTGTCTTTATTGTTTCGTACTGAAATAGTCAAGAGACTCAGTGCAAGGAATGATAATATTTTTTGATGATCACACCAGCTGTTTCATTAATAAATTGTAGGTAAAGTTTTTGATGTCATGGAGCTGTTCTTGTGGGTCTTATTTTAAAATGACTGATAAAAAAGCCCAATTATTTTTTATTCTGTCTGAGCAAAGAAATTTTCCTTGTCACTTTGCATGTTTCACACATCTTCCAAACCAAAACAACATACTTATCGTTGGGGATTTCTAAGAAGCATTTACCTGTTTGCTTGTATGGCCAATGAAAACAAGTTGGTCATAGTCTGTTTCTTTAGATTTGGATGGACAGAGCCGTTACTGGAACAGGGATCTGAAGGAGTTTTGCACATGAAGCGGTAATAAAAATGTCCGTTCATATCTAATCTAATGTTGGATCCATATCAATTTTCAAACTATACACTGAAGCAAACTTAAAGTATAAGATTATTTCTTTGAAGACATATCTACCATAGAAAAACTCTCCAAGGATTTTCTTCAACTATATGAATCAAGCAATACTAGAGCAGCTTCGCTTTGCTTAGCCCGATATTTTCTCCGTGGTATCATTTAACTTTAAAGTCAATATCGGTTATCATTATCTTGGTATGCTTCGCCTCTGACAGTACAAAACAGTAACTGATTTCTATGAAAATTAAACAAATAAGATGAAATATAATGTTGCTATATATGTTACATGAATGTGTTTGTAATAAGCGTTGCAAACCATATGCATGCGTCAAAGTATCACCTCTTTCACTTGATTTTTAGGAAGATTCTCTATTTGTTTTAAAAAATGCAGCAAATTTTATCAGAACAGATCAGATATATACAAAAAGACATGTCCATAAGATTGTCTGTGAGTATCGACATGTAGTTAACTGATGCAGGTGCTTTGCCTGTGAATGCGTGAGAATGTTTATATGTATGACAATCCGAAAGGACTCAATAATTTGTAAGTGTAAACCTTGTATCAACAGCTATTGTGTGTCTTTCGATTGAAATTTCAAAGGAAGGGAGCTGATGCACACATCTATAACTTTTACTCAAATCTTGTTGTTTGATTGTTCTCAATTTATACGCATAGGCGAACTATGCATTATATGTACCTTACTCGAGACATTAAAGGGCAGTAAGGACAATTTGAAACAGAGTAAAGCGGACAAACTAGCAAAATTAAGACGACGTGTTTTTTATTCGTTGGGACTTACAAATGTTAAGGCAAAAATACAACATTGAATACAAATATATTTATCCGTCGTATATTGACAGAATGCCGAAAAATGCTCTTATGGGTTTCATAAAGCGCCAATGAAAGAGGTATGGTCTATGAAAATTTGATCTTTTCTTGAACCTAACTGTTGGCAAAGTAACCATGTTGACTCATATGGGTTTATTTAGGGTCAATATAATCGATTAAAAGTGAGGTAATTGGTTAGGAAATTTAAACGGAATATTTCCGACCCAAAGAGATCATTGATACCATTTGTGGTATGAGTAATCAACATTGAAAACAAACATATTTTAAGAAATATGTTGTTAATTACTTTAATATGTCGTATATTTGCATTATGCAAACCACACATCCACACCCACATCCACACACCCACACAACCACCCACCCACACACCCTTCTCTTATGGGCTTCATATAGCACCAAAGCCCCGGGTACTATTAAGCACATCGTGAAATCGAAAGATATCCCTAACAAAATCATACACTCAGCGCCATTTATTCAATCTCAAAAAAATTAAAGGGAGGTAATGGATATTTTGAACGCAATTAGCGATTTCATGTTACATCCCTTACAAGTCATTCAAAACATACTCCTCCCACTCATTCAATTTCATTTCGATATAATGCCACAATCATTCACTATGTCAATTTCACTATGTTTTAACTGTATGTTTTTTTTTTAAATTTGATTCATATACTTTTGTACCATTTGTTATACAAGATGGCGGCACAAAGAGGGCTTTTTTTTCAAAAATCGCGAGCTTGGACAACTCCTAAATCTATCCATATTGGCTCATTTTAAAACCAATCAGAAAGGATATCAGAAGTTAACAATTGAAAATAATATACATCAACACTAACCAATGCTAGGTATTGAACGTAATTTGAAAAGAAAAGTCAAAGGAATTTTTTGTGAATCTTATTTAAGGAAAACACCCCAATCGGCTCATATGGGCTATTATGAGAGCCCACACAAATTCTAAAATGACCCTAGAGAACATGGACATGCAAGTATTTCAACGCCAACCTACACTTAATACCAAACAGGGCTTAAGAAATCACCTGGAAACAAACAAAGTTTTTTCCATTAACCTTCTAATATAAAAACACCAAAATTGCTATTTAGGACTCTGCGAGAGCCCATAAAAGGGCGAAATAAACTTTAAAAACATGGATTTTTGTATTTTTTTAAACTCAAATCCACGCTATGGCTTAAGAAATCATTTCGAAACCAACAAGGTTTTTTTTCCTTAACCTACTAATATAAAAACATCAAAATAGCTATTTTGGGCTCTGTGAGAGCCCATTTAAGGGTGAAATAAGCTTTTAAAACATGGATTTTTGATCTTTTTTAACTAAATACACAGCCGAAACAAAGAAATCATTTTAGGAGAAAAATACACATCTCATGAGGCTTCTCTGAGGAAAATACCTATTTTGCTCATATGGGCTCTTTTGAGAGCCCATAAAATGGGGGAATGGGCTCGGAAAATTTGGACCCGCATATTTTGCGATTACTTGGCCCCTAAACAATCAATTAAACCCAAAAAATCAATTTCAGCACGAAAATCCTACGGGAGCCCTTTTTCGTACATAAGGAACCGCACTAAAAGCTTTTGTCGTTACTTTGTGTTCGTCGTGTGTTGTCGTGTGTCTATTAACCTTCTTTCTTTAAATATCTCTCTTCTGAAACTATTAGGCAGAATTCAAACAAATTTCACAGGAATGATGCGTTAGACAAACTCTTTTAGATTCTTTGATTTAATCCTGATTAGGCCGATTCTTTTGGTGCTCTGGGCTGTTGCGTCATCAAAATTTGTCTTCATATAGTGAAAAACAAGGTGCCAAATTGTCACAAGATACGCCCGTCACACTGCTTTGTATAAACTGGGGGTTTGATTAGAACTGAGGTTATTTTGAATGAATGTTTTTTGAACCAATGAAGTTTCATGATCCTAGCTGTTATACTTTTAATGATATACTCCGGACAAGTTTCTTGTATGAAAAACAACAATGGGCAATAACTCAAAAAATAGGGCAGGTAGAATTCTGGTTCTTGTACACTGCACTCCCCCTTGATGACATCTATACACCCATAAAGTTTCATGATCCTAGCTATTATACTTTTACAGATATATAGTTCCGCAAGTATATGTGAGTATCGAGAAACCGTTATTGCCTATCATTTTCAATGTAAAATTGATCTTTGACGCCTCACTCTAAATTGTACAACTATACTCCGGACAAGATTCAAGTCTGAAAATCAACAAAGGGCAATAACTCAAAAAATAGGCCAGGTAGAGTTATGGTTCTTGTGCACTGTACTCCCCCTTGATGAGATCTATACACCCATGTAGTTTCATGATCCTAGCTATTATACTTTAAGAGATATACTCCGGACAAGATTCAAGTTTGAAAAACAACAAAGGGCAATAACTCAAAAAATAGGCCAGATAGAGTTATGGTTCTTGTGCACTACACTCCCCCTTGGTGAGATCTATACACCCATGAAGTTTCATGATCCTAGCTATTATACTTTAAAAGATATACTCCGGACAAGATTCAAGTCTGAAAATCAACAAAGGGCAATAACTCAAAAAAGAGGCCAGGTAGAGTTATGGTTCTTGTGCACTGCACTCCCCCTTGGTGAGATCTATACACCCATGAAGTTTCATGATCCTAGCTATTATACTTTAAGAGATATACTCCGGACAAGATTCAAGTCTGAAAATCAACAAAGGGCAATAACTCAAAAAATAGGCCAGGTAGAGTTATGGTTCTTGTGCACTGCACCCCCCCTTGGTGAGATCTATACACCCATGAAGTTTCATGATCCTAGCTATTATACTTTAAGAGATATACTCCGGACAAGATTCAAGTTTGAAAAACAACAAAGGGCAATAACTCAAAAAATAAGCCAGGAGGAGTTATGGTTCTTGTGCACTGCACTCCCCCTTGGTGAGATCTATACACCCATGAAGTTTCATGATCCTAGCTATTATACTTTTAGAGTTATACTCCGGACAAGATTCAAGTCTGAAAAACAACAAAGGGCAATAACTCAAAAAATAGGCCAGGTAGAGTTATGGTTCTCGTGCACTGCACTCCGTAATGATAAGAAGAACACAATTGCCAAGTTTGAAGTCGATCGGACTTCAAGTGACAGAGTTATGCTCCGGACAAAGAAGTGGACGCCGCCGGACGCCCGGACGCCCGGACGCCCGGACGCCCGGACGCCCGGACGCCGGACGTCACGGGTGATCCCATAATACGTCCCGTCTTCGACGGGCGTATAAAAATGTTTACTTATTAATGGTCATTGTTCATATGACTGCACTGAATACGACTTTCGACTTTTACACATGGGTTGCCACTAACGTTAATATGGAAACCAGTAAATAGAGGATATTGAATGAGTGGTCATTGAATACCGAATTCATTAAACGAGTCATCGATAAACGGATAAAACGAGACTGCGCCGAGGTTTTATCTGTTTAGATGACGAGTTAAATAAATTCTGTATTTCATGAGCACACATTTTATATTCTGTTTATAATATGACCCGAATTTTAGAGAAAAATCGTCAAAATTCTTGAAATTCAACGTATCAATTTTCAGCGAAACTTATAAAGCCGTTTAAAAATGACGTCACAAAACATAAATTATGACGTCATTTTCGCGGTAACAAAATAGCGTTGCTATTCGCCATGAGCTCATTTGCATAGTTATACCACTAGTGTAAAAACACCCGTGTAATATCATAAATATTCAACGAGATTATGTCACTCCGGCGACGTAAGTCATATTATAAGAAAAGTTTTTTTCTCCTTTTAATGAACAATTTCCATGACAAGTAGTGTAATATTTATCAACAATTAAATAGAGGATAATCGTTTGATTCAGTGTAAGATCGGTTTATATTCATTGAGTGAACAAAAAAGCTATACTTTCACGAGTGGTGGAGCCACGAGTGAAAAATATAGCTTTTGTTGTTCACGAAATGAAATATTAATCGATCTTACTTGAAAAACAAACGATTATTCTATTTCTTTATTGCAAAAATGAGACAAAATGTGAAATTTCTAGGACATATTTTTGTAAAACGGGTCATTTTGCGCGTGATTGCTATGCAACGTTCATTGTGACGTCATTTATTTCGCCCCGCATAGATGACGTCAGATAGACTGAAATGCACGGTATAAATTTTTGATAATTTCACTGCTTTTGCGGTGAGATTATCAAGTGATAATTTACCATTATTTCTCGATTAACCACCAAAAAGCATTAAAGAATATTCTCTCCTTTTGTTTAGTTCATATCTCACAGAGATTATGCTCATCGCGGTTTTTGTTTTATTTATGGCATCTTGCCGTTTTGATTGCTTTTTAAACAATAGTGTGACATGAAATACTATGAAGTTTGTGGAAAAAAGCAGCCGAGCGATATGGTTGACTGTTTGTTACTATCCTGTTATTTAAGATCGATTTAAGTTACAAAGTTAAAGCATTTTTGTTATTTTATCAAGTTAAAATAAAACTCTTAGACAAAATTATAATTAATAAATTATCCCCCCCCCCTTTCGAAGAAGAGGGGGTAAATTGCTCTGCACTTATAGGTCGGTCGGTCAATTAGTCGATCGGTCCGTCGGTCAGTCGATCCGTCCGTCCGTAGACCGTTCTTGTCCGGAGCATATTTAAAAAAGTATAAAAGCTATGATCATGAAACTTCATGGTTGGATAGATTACATCAAGGAGAAGTGCAGTGCATGCAAACCGTAACTCTACCTTGCTTATTTTTTGAGTAATAGTCCTTTGTTGATTTTCATACTTGAAGTTTGTCCGGAGCATATCTCAGAAAGTATAATAGCTATGGCCATGAAACTTCATGGGTGGATAGATCACATCAAGGAAAAGTAACTTTACCTTGCTTATTTTTTCAGTTACTGCCCTTTGACGATTCTTATTCTTAAAGTCTGTCCGGAGCTTATCTTAGAAAGTATAATAGCTATGGTCATGAATCTCATTTTTTGAGTTATTGCCCTTTGTTACAATAAGAAATCGATTTTGTCTGGAGCATATCTCTCTATGCAAGCTAGAATCATGCCACTTCACAGGCGGATAGATCGCATCACCAGGGACTGCAGTGCATAAGAACCGTAGCTCTACCTTACTGATTGTATTGAGTTGTTGTCTTTCCTTAGATTTTTTGAATGATTTTTTTCTGGAGCATTTCTAAAAGAAATATGCAGGCTAGAATGATGTAACTTCACAGATGGAAATTGTATTGAGAAGAAGTGCTGTGCTTAAGAACCATAACCCTACTCATTATATTTTTGAGTTATTGCTCTTTATTAATTGACAAAGAATATGCTTTGGACCTGCTCTAATAGAGGTGCATAAATGTTTTACAAACGTCTCTTGTTTTCTTAAATTTGACAGTCCAATTACCATGGCTGACAAGCTGAAAGACACCATTTAAGAATACCACCTTTGCAAACGAGATGTGTTTGACCTTGATATATGACCTTGACAGTGTTAGTCAAAGTGACTTTGGTATAAGTAGATACCTAATGTTGAGATCTATCATCATGTCAATTTTAAGCGTTATAACTCTAATTGTCTTTAAATAATTGGCGTTTCTATTGTTTTGTGTTACATTTTGCTACCATTTGACCTTGAAAGATATTGTTGGCAAAATTTTCATTAGCCCGTAAATATGGGCGTTGCAGGGTAGGGCTGATTTTGAGTCTCCTCTGAAATGAATGGGTTGGCAGGGTCTATTATGACTGCTTATAATTCGAATAATGTCTCCTCTTCAACAATTAGGCAAATTTGAATGAATCTTTGCCAGAAATTTTCTTGGATAAGATCCACTGGACTAATCGAATTCAGGTGAGCGGTTTTGGGCTATTCTGGTCCTCTTGTTATCATTTTTCTTTCATCAGATTCAGGCCTGTATAGCGATTCAGGGGTTTAAGCGTCTCTCGTTGTTGAAATACATTGATTTATATACGCCCGTCAAAAGACGAGACGTATCATGTGATCACTTGTAGTGGGTGTGAGGCGTCAGCTTCGTTAGTAGCTTGAAGTCACCGTCTCTCGAACGCATTCCAACTTATCAGTACTTTCAGTACTTTGATTTTTTCTTTTCTAAAGAATTCACTTTATTTTCCAAACTAATTTTATTCTGTTATATGTGACCACCTTCCCTTAGCATGATTTGATGAAAAGTAACGAAATTTTGTAAAAAAAAGAAAAGAAACAAGATGTGTTTGTGAAACATGAATGCCCCCGGTACAGCATTTTTTTTCAAAAGTTGGCTTGACAGATGACCTTGACCTTGTCACATGACCTTGACTTTGGTACCAGCGGATGCAGATTATTGAAATCTATCATCATGCCAAATATTAGCCTTGTATCTTGAATAGGCTTAAAGATATTGGCAATGTTTAGTTTTTTGGTTAACTTTTGCAGACAGCCAGACAGACGGACGGACGGACGGACATACAGACGGACAACGGTGAAACAATATGCCCCCGATCTTTCGATACAGGGGCATAAAAATACGGCTTCATCAAAAGAAACCAAAACATACCCCTTTAAAACAAATTTGAAATTGGTTCCACCAGTACCCCTGAATTTAAAGAATTCTTGCACTGTGTGTGTAAAGCGACTGAAAGTATCAAGGGTGATTTGCACTTGCACGATTAAATCGCTTTGCAGTGCCTTTGTGCACTTCTTATCCACTGTTTGTTACACATTTAAGTTATCCAGCTCCACTTTTCTGTTATCGCTTGATTGATTGAATGGAGTTTAACGCCGCCTTCAACATTTTTTCAGTTATATCGCAGCGGCTGGAGCACCTAGAATTGATTCCTGGTATTTCTCTCACCAGTACCATCATTACATCCTTTCCTAGCCTCCTGCATGCTATCTCACGTAGGTCTACGATTGTCAACCAATTGGTGAGAGACAAATAGTCGGATTGATTGATTGATTGAATAGAGTTTTACGCCGCTTTCAACATTTTCAGTTATATCTCGTTAGCCGGAGCACCTAACAATGGATTCCTGGTTTTTCTTTCACCAGTACAACCATCACATCCTTTTCTAGCCTCCAGCTGCTATCTCACATAGGTCTACAATTATGGACCCATTGGTGAGAGACAAATTGTCGGAAAGAATGAGTGCCGCCGTCGGAAAAATAGTCGGAAAGAACGAGTGATGCTGTCGGGGATCGTTGTCGCATAAACAAATAAATCTTGTGATCCAGATATGCGTTTTCAGTTTAATATCTTTTGTTTGCAATAAGCCTTATGTATGCTTTATTGAATTTAAAAGTCTGGAGCAACATATTTCCAATTGCATGGTTCTGATTGGCATCATAATTTCTATGAGTGCGCTCATTTCCATCCATTTAAAAGAAACCATCCACAATACAGTTAGTTACATCGTGAAATTGACATTCATCTCGATCTAAATCATTCTAAATCGCTCACTCAGCGCTCCATTCACTTATTACAAACATTCACTCAAACCATTCAAAAACGCTCAAAATGACTAAAAAATACAAGATCTACAACTACCATCAAAATTAATAAAACAAGAACAAAATCGTGATTTCCCTAATATAATAGAAATTAAAAACGCCTGCTTTGTTCTTGAAGAAATAGGAAGATATTTAAAGAATTTCTTTGCATATTTTATTAAAGGGAGGTAATACATATCGCAAATTTTGTTCATCTTGAACAAAATTTTCGATAATGGATTACCTTCCATTAAATTCACTCAAAAGTCACTCAACACACTCATTTAAATTCTTTCCAAATTCATTCCAAAATCATTCACTTGTCAATTTCACGATGTTGTTAACTGTAACAGTTGCAAAAGACCTTACAATTGGAAGAGACCTTTTCCAATCTAAATTACATATTAGCCTGTGCGTAACATTTCCATCAATTCGAAATGTACATGTGGTGCATACTTTGAGCAAAGTAGACAGCCACCTACTGTAAATGTAATCTTACCTGATAGTTTACAAGTACTTTGAGACCTTATCTATCTACTAAATGCATCGTGAAGACTCTGCTCAGACTGTGCGGATGCACAGGCTGGTCAGAGTCTTTGCTATGTACATATATGAAATTGTTGGAAATCTCACGCACAGGCTCATACTACTTTGCGCAACGCTATCGATCATGTCAAGGTCCCAGTGGCAAATGATGTTAATGCTGGACAAAACTTTCAATAATACAATTGAAAGATTGGTCAATTCATGGAAACCAATTCTCGAGGGAGCACACGCTCGGTATTTTACACACTCTTCTCTTAACACGTTTAAAATCCTTACAAAAGCTGGACTCGTATATGAAAAGAAAAACTGTGAGGTACCTTACTGTAAATCCACATAGTTACTTGCTCAGAGCAGACTAGGAATTGCATGCGTCTCGTCAAAACTGGTCGCACGGCTAGTCTTTAATTACGCATATGAGAAGTTAGTGGCATGTTCTTGAAGGGTATATGACAATTATATTTCTTTCAAAAAAACACATCAATCAGTTACTTTTCTCTTAAAGACTGATAGATATTTCGTTTGCTCTTGAACCTAATATGATGCTTTGAAATCAAACAAATATCGAAATTCCATAGCCTAGTTCTTATTTCAGGTTCTCATGGAAACAAAAATGTCACACATAACAGACTTTGCTAGTATCCAAGCTTGTTTGATATGACTGATCGATCCTTCATATACTTTTCATGATTTTCAGTCTTACGGTTAGGGGTCATTTGATTATAAAAAAGATGTCAATTTTTCATTTTTTTCAAAAATATTGCTACTTTGGTTACCATGGTGACCTTATTAAGGACTGAATACTTAACTCTGTAGAAAATTGCATATTTTTTTAAACAAGCGAAAAGTTTAAAACAACCATATTTTGTTGCCATAAAAACACATTCAACATGCTTACTTTTTGCTTTTTCTTTTATTAATATCAAAGCCATTATATATCAAGATGCACTAGTGAAAAAAACCCCAAGAAAATAAGTTCAAAATATAACATTTTTCTTGCAGTGACGGTTAGTATGGTAACAATAACAGAATTAAGGTTCCCTTTCGCATTTGTACTTTTATGACATAAGAATCAATATACCCTGACTTTTTTTGTGTTCTAAATAAGTCCCTTATCTCCATTTCTACAGAGACTGTCTGATTCTTAGGGAGAGTGCTTATTTGAAACATTTCACCACAAAGAGTATTTTTTAGACGTGACAACTCGTTGATAAGGATAAATATAAATAGCCTGAAAGAACATGTCCCGAGTATTAATTCTGTGAATTTCAGTTGAATTTTGCCCAGTTGTTTCTGAATTAATGCTTTTTTTCTATTTTCACAGGATAATTGGACCCTTTTTTGGTGACTCTACAGTCAAAATCTAGTTATCAGCTTGATCAAGATCCTAAGAAAGAATCTGAAAGAGCCTTTCCTAAGCATCATTCCGGTGAAATTTGGTTGAATTCTGACAATTAGTTTCGGAGTTAAAGATTTTTATATAACAGCATATAGGACCCTTTTTTGGTGACAAAACAGCCCGAATCGTCCAAGTTATAAACTCGATCAGGATTAAAAAAGGGAATCTGAAAGAGCAGGTCCTTCGCATCATTCCTGTGAAATTTGGTTGAATTCAGCTCTGTAATTCTGAGAAGATTATCAAAAAAAAGTTTACACACCTACATACGGACTAACACACAACGGGCAAATGTCCATGATATTATCTCGATGGACTTCGTCCAATTGGGTTTTAAATCTGTCCCGATAAAATTTCACCACGCTAATACCCATAAATAAATAACCCTACCAAGCAGAAAAGTGGGAAAATTGGAGTTTCATCGATTACGCAGTGTCTTTGATGCTTGATAAATGCGACACATTAAATAGTCACGGACATGGAACATGATAGTAAGAGTTAAAAACAAAAAGAGCAACACTTTTGTTTATAATTTGACCTACATCGCGGAAGTGAAATAACCCCGTTGAATATTTTTGATATTACACGGGTGTTAATGTCGTGCCCGATCTCGGGAATACTAAATCTCAAGAACGGGCAAGTGGTGACAGGGGGTCGTTGCTCATTCTTAAGAATGGTCAAAACAACGTTTATATCAACATAACGTGTCTTAGAACTGTGATTCTTGCATTTAAATATTCCATTTTATTCATTAAATGATTCCAAAATAAAGTTTATTCGATTCATTTTACGTGTAAACTATAAAATCATTTTATTGTTCGATCTCATCTTTCGACAGACTGACAGATCAACTTCCGGTTGAATTTCCCGGCTTACTTATCTAAATGTATTAGACCCATCCGTATTAATTAAATTGTTATTCGCATAATTTTCCGTTTGTAAACCTATGTTAATTAAAGTTTGTTTGGGCAATCATGAAACATTGGGAAACAGACTGTTAACTGTCAAAGTCTGTACAACGCGGATAACTATTTTGAATGATAATTCAGCCCAATGAAAACGTCTTGAACAGTACATCAGATATTCTACCGGTCCGTTAAGGCTCTTTCGAATTTTATCCAACAAAATATCCAGTTATTTTCAAAACAGTCAGCGATTGAAATGCACTTGAACAAAATCCCCTGTCAATAGTGTCATGAAAGAAGCCTTAAGGGCAGCTAAAGCTTTACAAAACGGGCTTTAAACTTTACACCTCACCACTCACATGAAAATGGGTCGTTTGGGAGCTCTGTAAAATCAATAATTGATTGTTTGTTTGAATGGGGTTGTACATCGATCCCTTTTGACAATCTTTCACTAATAGCGTGGTGAATCGAGTACCTAATAATGGATTCTTGGTATTTCTCTCATAAGTTCCACCATCACATCCTTTCCAAGTATCCAGCTGCTATCCCACATGGAAATACTGTTATGGCCCATTGTTGGGAGAGAAATAGTCAGAATGAATGAAAGCCCCCATCAGAAATCAAACTCGAAACCTCTAAATTGACAGTCCGAAATTCTACAAACTGCGCAATGACTGGGCGGCTTAATCAGTATTTGAAAGATCTTTGAATTCATTAAAGTAGGCGGATTTGATATGTAAACACAGTGACAAATTGTCACGAGATAGACCTGTTGCAGTGCTGGGTGCCCAAGTATTAAAAACAACAAAGGGAAATAACTAAAAAATTGAGTGAAGGTAGAGTTACTTTTCTTGCCAACTTCACTTCTTAAGACATCTTTACACATTCTCGGTTTTCTCTCTGATTCATCACGATTCACCCAGATTTCTCATGGTCAGAAAAATTAGGATGTATCCGGATGACCGGTGGGGAAAATAAGAAATATTCAATATCACTAGGATTCCAGAAAGAATGTCCACAATATAAGTACGGTGTCTGTAAGGTATTTCTACGAATCAATGACAATTCATAACTGCAACACTACAGTCTATTAGAATTGACTGCGATGGCACAACAATTGCTCGCAGTGCTTGAAAGGTTCGTACTAGTACGATTTACAGCGGCCTTGGTCATGGCCAATCATGAAGCTCCGTAGCGTGATTCGTAGGACAACTGTGCACAATTCATGGTGAATCATGAGAATTAGTAATATGGGATCCCACGACTGGCTAAAATCTCTCACGAATTGCCAGGAATATAGCTACAGTGTCAGTACAAATCGGCATGATTCTGCTACGGTTGTGCTACAAGTAAGGCCATGCCCAATAACCACCATGATTCGCAACAAATGTTTTAAACAGTTTAATACTTCTGTAGCGCTAACATAGAATTTCCTGAATTATCACAATTCATCGAAGGTGACCACTGTTCTACTACAAATCACCCCGGTACATGACAATTTTACATTTTTTTGTGATTCGTAGCGGCACTGTAGCCAAACATCATGAATGTGTAAACTGGCCTTTAATCATGAAAGGAATGGATTACCTAGGTTCAAGTCAACCGGACATAAGGGGACAAAGTTATGCTTCCCACATAGAAAGATCTGCTCGCCAGTTGGATATCGGCACCATGAACCATCCAATATTACATCCTTTCTTTCAAGGGGCATATGCAGAAAGGTAAAATGACCATACAAGATAAAATAAGGTGATAAATTGTCACAAGATAAGCCAATTACACAGCTGGATGTCCAAGTTTGAAAAACATCAAAGGGAAATACCTAAAAACATAAAGCTAGGTAGAGTTGTGGTTCTTGTACAGTGCTATCCATTATCATAAAAGGAACATAACTTTCAAGTCAATCTGACATAAGGTGTCAGAAAAATTCAGTGGAAGCCAGAGGTAATCCCCCCTCCACATACAATCCACAGCTAGATTTGGGTCGACAATTTAATCACTATCTGGAATATCCCTTTGTCTGACAGGTCACATATTTAATTATATAAGCCTCTAAGAAACAATATGAAGTTTTATACTGGAGTCAAAAATAGCTTTTTCAGCCTTCGTGTATGTGTTAATCAGATTTGTTTGTTTGAATGGGTTTAACGCTGCTTTCAACAATCTCACAGTAATATCGCGGCGACCGGAGCACCTAACAATGGATTCCTGGTATTTCTTTCACCTGTACTACCATGACACCCTTTCCTAGCCTCCGACTGCTATCTCACATAGGTTTACGATTATATACCCATCGGTGAGAGACAAACGTCGGAAAGGATATTTGCTGCAGCCGAGGATCGAACCCACGACTACCAGGTTGGAAGTCTTATGTCAACCAACTGCGCTATGGTGGCGGCATGTTAATCAGAAGTTTCATCCTAAAAAATACTAAGTTTTTTAGCCCGGGAATTAAACATATGAGACCCATCACGCAATAAGGGACCATCTGGGAACTCTGTAAAATAAATATTTGAAAAGAGACTGGGTCCAGCATAGGTCAAGCATAGGTCGCAATTCAAATATCCTTTTACAGGAAGGTAGATTGATCATTCTAGATTGGAAAATAAAATATAATAAGTGTGAAAATTTCGACCCTAGTTAGTCTGCACAATCCGCACAGTCTGACTGGGGTCGCCACTTTATGCATTACCCGGATGGTCCCTTTTCGTGTGACGGGTCACATATGATAACATACATTTTGATTTGAAGTTAGATGTTTTACCACCTGATTTTGTTTGAATTGGATTTTACGACACTTTAAACTATCTTTCATTTATATTGTGGACGCACTAGCACCTAACAATATATTCCTGGTAATTCTAACACCAGTACTTACATTAGCGGTACATCTTTTTCTAGCCTACAGCTGGTATCCCACTTGGGTCTAGTATTATCAACCAATTTGTGGAAGACAAAGTCAGAAAGGATGAGTGTATAACATAGTGACCTATGTGACTAAGTAATTAATCTGTAAACTAATTAAGTAATTAGGGATTTTAACTTCTCTTTTATAAAGTTTAATATTCTGTTATAATACATTATCTCTAACATGCAGTACGTGCAGTATTATACATGGATGTTTATATTGGACAGTGTTCAAGTCAAATTTGACATTTAAACACGTGTTCATTGTTTAATGTCAATATGTTTGTTACCTTGGGGATTGTCCAGAATGCATGACGTAGCTAATTGTTTAAGGTCAACGTGCTTACTGTCTTCATTGTTATTGGTTATTTAGTATTGTTTAAAGTCAAGTTGTTTACTGACATTTTAATGTTTATAATTGAAACTCAAGTTTTGATAGATAGTTTAGAGTTAATGCTATAATTAGTAACATGTATCTAAACAATTCATTAGTTTGTAAATAACAGATGTTGGCATCCATGAGAGTGCCAAGTCTGGAGAATTCCAAAAGGTCACTAAAAACGTATAAATAATGCATGCTGGAGAGAGAGAGGGATTGCAGTCATGTCTTGTAGAGCAGTCGTGTTTGAGAATCTGAACATTCAACTTGTTCTTTTCTAATAAACTCATTATGCTATACTGACTGTGTTGATTTATTATTGCGAAGTACTAACCACTACAACTACTACGTTACACTGGCTTTATTTTGGTGCCCGTGACAATGGATTCGAAAATGGTGCAACAGGTAGGTGCTGTTTATTTTCATCTTTTCTATGGGTTTAATCATTAGTTGACGAATACCAACAGAATTCAGAAAATAACAATTTTAATTTTGTTTTGGGATAAGAAAAAGATATAAGGATATGTCGCAACAACAAGAAACTCAAAATGACTTTTTGATTCACGCTTTTCAAAATTTAAAAGATGAATTGTCAAATGTAACTCAAGCTTTGGCAACTCAAGGGATTACGAATGCAGTTCTTAAATTTGACGGGAATCCGAAACAATACAAAGAATGGATTAAATCAATAGAGAAATATTCCGTTTTGGCAGGGGCAAATGACGATAAAAAGAAATTAATAGCTTTTCAATATAAGTACGGTGTCTGTAAGGTATTTCTACGAATCAATGACAATTCATAACTGCAACACTACAGTCTATTAGAATTGACTGCGATGGCACAACAATTGCTCGCAGTGCTTGAAAGGTTCGTACTAGTACGATTTACAGCGGCCTTGGTCATGGCCAATCATGAAGCTCCGTAGCGTGATTCGTAGGACAACTGTGCACAATTCATGGTGAATCATGAGAATTAGTAATATGGGATCCCACAACTGGCTAAAATCTCTCACGAATTGCCAGGAATATAGCTACAGTGTCAGTACAAATCGGCATGATTCTGCTACGGTTGTGCTACAAGTAAGGCCATGCCCAATAACCACCATGATTCGCAACAAATGTTTTAAACAGTTTAATACTTCTGTAGCGCTAACATAGAATTTCCTGAATTATCACAATTCATCGAAGGTGACCACTGTTCTACTACAAATCACCCCGGTACATGACAATTTTACATTTTTTTGTGATTCGTAGCGGCACTGTAGCCAAACATCATGAATGTGTAAACTGGCCTTTAATCATGAAAGGAATGGATTACCTAGGTTCAAGTCAACCGGACATAAGGGGACAAAGTTATGCTTCCCACATAGAAAGATCTGCTCGCCAGTTGGATATCGGCACCATGAACCATCCAATATTACATCCTTTCTTTCAAGGGGCATATGCAGAAAGGTAAAATGACCATACAAGATAAAATAAGGTGATAAATTGTCACAAGATAAGCCAATTACACAGCTGGATGTCCAAGTTTGAAAAACATCAAAGGGAAATACCTAAAAACATAAAGCTAGGTAGAGTTGTGGTTCTTGTACAGTGCTATCCATTATCATAAAAGGAACATAACTTTCAAGTCAATCTGACATAAGGTGTCAGAAAAATTCAGTGGAAGCCAGAGGTAATCCCCCCTCCACATACAATCCACAGCTAGATTTGGGTCGACAATTTAATCACTATCTGGAATATCCCTTTGTCTGACAGGTCACATATTTAATTATATAAGCCTCTAAGAAACAATATGAAGTTTTATACTGGAGTCAAAAATAGCTTTTTCAGCCTTCGTGTATGTGTTAATCAGATTTGTTTGTTTGAATGGGTTTAACGCTGCTTTCAACAATCTCACAGTAATATCGCGGCGACCGGAGCACCTAACAATGGATTCCTGGTATTTCTTTCACCTGTACTACCATGACACCCTTTCCTAGCCTCCGACTGCTATCTCACATAGGTTTACGATTATATACCCATCGGTGAGAGACAAACGTCGGAAAGGATATTTGCTGCAGCCGAGGATCGAACCCACGACTACCAGGTTGGAAGTCTTATGTCAACCAACTGCGCTATGGTGGCGGCATGTTAATCAGAAGTTTCATCCTAAAAAATACTAAGTTTTTTAGCCCGGGAATTAAACATATGAGACCCATCACGCAATAAGGGACCATCTGGGAACTCTGTAAAATAAATATTTGAAAAGAGACTGGGTCCAGCATAGGTCAAGCATAGGTCGCAATTCAAATATCCTTTTACAGGAAGGTAGATTGATCATTCTAGATTGGAAAATAAAATATAATAAGTGTGAAAATTTCGACCCTAGTTAGTCTGCACAATCCGCACAGTCTGACTGGGGTCGCCACTTTATGCATTACCCGGATGGTCCCTTTTCGTGTGACGGGTCACATATGATAACATACATTTTGATTTGAAGTTAGATGTTTTACCACCTGATTTTGTTTGAATTGGATTTTACGACACTTTAAACTATCTTTCATTTATATTGTGGACGCACTAGCACCTAACAATATATTCCTGGTAATTCTAACACCAGTACTTACATTAGCGGTACATCTTTTTCTAGCCTACAGCTGGTATCCCACTTGGGTCTAGTATTATCAACCAATTTGTGGAAGACAAAGTCAGAAAGGATGAGTGTATAACATAGTGACCTATGTGACTAAGTAATTAATCTGTAAACTAATTAAGTAATTAGGGATTTTAACTTCTCTTTTATAAAGTTTAATATTCTGTTATAATACATTATCTCTAACATGCAGTACGTGCAGTATTATACATGGATGTTTATATTGGACAGTGTTCAAGTCAAATTTGACATTTAAACACGTGTTCATTGTTTAATGTCAATATGTTTGTTACCTTGGGGATTGTCCAGAATGCATGACGTAGCTAATTGTTTAAGGTCAACGTGCTTACTGTCTTCATTGTTATTGGTTATTTAGTATTGTTTAAAGTCAAGTTGTTTACTGACATTTTAATGTTTATAATTGAAACTCAAGTTTTGATAGATAGTTTAGAGTTAATGCTATAATTAGTAACATGTATCTAAACAATTCATTAGTTTGTAAATAACAGATGTTGGCATCCATGAGAGTGCCAAGTCTGGAGAATTCCAAAAGGTCACTAAAAACGTATAAATAATGCATGCTGGAGAGAGAGAGGGATTGCAGTCATGTCTTGTAGAGCAGTCGTGTTTGAGAATCTGAACATTCAACTTGTTCTTTTCTAATAAACTCATTATGCTATACTGACTGTGTTGATTTATTATTGCGAAGTACTAACCACTACAACTACTACGTTACACTGGCTTTATTTTGGTGCCCGTGACAATGGATTCGAAAATGGTGCAACAGGTAGGTGCTGTTTATTTTCATCTTTTCTATGGGTTTAATCATTAGTTGACGAATACCAACAGAATTCAGAAAATAACAATTTTAATTTTGTTTTGGGATAAGAAAAAGATATAAGGATATGTCGCAACAACAAGAAACTCAAAATGACTTTTTGATTCACGCTTTTCAAAATTTAAAAGATGAATTGTCAAATGTAACTCAAGCTTTGGCAACTCAAGGGATTACGAATGCAGTTCTTAAATTTGACGGGAATCCGAAACAATACAAAGAATGGATTAAATCAATAGAGAAATATTCCGTTTTGGCAGGGGCAAATGACGATAAAAAGAAATTAATAGCTTTTCAAACTGCTGGAGGTGCTGTTTCTGGCTTTATACAAAGATATTTAAACGCAAATGCAGCATGTACTTGGGACAATTTAAAACAACAAATCGCAGTTAGGTTTTCAGATGTGACAGATGCACAAATGGCTTTGTCATTATTAAGAAAAGTTAGGCAAAAACAGGGCGAAACTATTCACAATTGTGCAGATAGAATTTTATCTTTGGCAGATGATGCCTATGGCAATCAAGGAGGCAATGCCACAGAAAGAAATTTAATTGACATTTTTTCAGATGGGTTATTAAATGAACAACTAAGGATGAAAATTTTAAGGGATCAACCTGCTACGCTTCAGGGCGCTATAGCGATAGCCGTCAATGAACAAAACTTAAGGAATAGAGTACAAATAGCTTCACATTATCAGACTAGTAGAACAAACTTTAAAACCAATGAGCATCAACCAATGGAGGTTGATTTGTTAAGAAGTCAGCGATATAGACATAGGCCAACGCATGTCAATAGCGCACAGGTTAGGACAATTAGATGTTGGAACTGTGGTAACTTGGGTCATATAAGCAGAGAATGTAGGTTAAATGATTTCAAACAGCCAATGGGTCATGGTGTAACAAACCCGGACCGCAGGGTTAAAGATATGAAATCTGCAATGGGTCATGGAAAACCACTTAATCAGGGAAACTAGAATGCTCTTTGTATAATGAGGTCGATGCAGAGAGTAACAACAAAGGAAACTTGTCTCAACAAAATTTTCAAATTAATATCTCAGGCAGTCCAAATTCTTGCTTAGTCAAAATAGGAAAACAAAAATTTAGAACTCTTGTTGACACTGGAGCAGAATGCTCATTGATGCATCGTCGTGTGTATGATCAATTAAAAAACAAACCTAAATTGCAAAATAAAAGCGTGTCTTTGCAAACTGCAAGTGGATCTCAATTACAATGCGATGGTTGTGTCAATGTACAATTTCGTATCGGTGGAACCGACATGTCTCAGGATTTCTATATTATCAGAACCTTAAACAGGAATTAATACTTGGGCTTGACTGGCTAAAGAAAAATAACGTTAGGATTTACATGGATTTGAAATGCATTAGGATAGATGGTAAACATTATGTCAATTTAGAAGAAGATATTCATATAGCTACTACCGTAAGGACAAAAAGAGATTGTTTAATTAAACCTAAAACTGCAATTGTCTGCTATGGTAAGGTTAGAGAAAATCCAAATTTACCAGTACATGAAATTTATGAAGTATCACAAATTGACAAGGGATTTATTGTTAATTATCCAGGGTTACAAGTAATCAACACTGTTTCAAAATTAAGTAAAAATAGAACACTTCCACTTTTAGTTGTGAATAATACAAATAAGTTTATTAAAATTTATAGACATGGATTATTGGCAAAGATTTCTCCAATTCAAAATAAAGTTTTAGGCATAAACTCCATAAAACAAACAACTGAAAATGAAATTAATTTAAAGGATTTAGATGTTCCAAGTCAATTTAGACCCAAAATAGAAAAATTAATTTTGGAAAATCAAGATTTATTTGCAAATAAAGACTCTGAGTTAGGACATACCGATGTAGTAAAGATGGAAGTAGATGTTGGTGATCATAAACCAATTAAATTAAGACCTTATAGGACACCACTTAAAAATAGGGAAGTTATTGACAAGGCAGTCGATGAAATGTTGGATGCGAATATCATTAAAAGATCAAGATCACCTTGGTCATTTCCAGTAGTTATTGTTGATAAAAAAGACGGAAGTAAAAGATTTTGTGTTGATTTTAGGAAGTTAAATCAAATAACTAAGAAAAATTCATACCCTTTACCTTTAATTGATGATATCTTAGCTCTACTTGGGAAAGCAAAGTACTTTTCATCTTTAGATCTTAAAAGTGGATATTGGCAGGTAGCCATGTCAGAAAAAGATAAAGAAAAAACTGCATTCGCTTGTCATAGGGGTTTATTTGAATTCAATGTTATGCCTTTTGGACTTTCAAATGCTCCGGCTATCTTCCAAGAACTTATGTCAGTTGTTTTACAAGACTGTGGTGACTTTGCTACCGCATATCTTGATGATTTGCTAATTTTTAGTGAGAATCTTGAAGAACACCTAAAACACATAAATATAATATTTAATAAGTTAAGGCAACATAATTTAAAGCTGAAATTAAAGAAATGTGGATTTCTTAAAACAGAAACAAATTATCTTGGTTTTATTGTAAGTAAAGAAGGTATCAAAGCTGACCCTAAGAAAGTGACAGCAATTCAATCTTTACCCATTCCAACCTGTGTTAGAGAGGTTAGATCTTTTGTTGGAATGTGCTCATATTACCGTCGATTCATACCAAATTTTAGTGAAATTGCTGAACCAATTATCGCTCTAACAAGAAAATATGCTCACTTTAAATGGACAGATACAGACCAAAAAGCATTTCAATATCTGAAACATAATTTAACTACTGTCCCATATTTGGTTTATCCAGATCCAAATAAACCATACATATTATATACAGATGCAAGTGATTTGTGTGTAGGCGCGTGCCTCACTCAAGAATCTGAGGGAGATGAAAAACCAATTTATTATTTATCTCACAAACTGAGCAAGTCTCAATGCAAATGGTCTGTTGTTGAAAAAGAAGCTTTTGCAATTCACTATGCACTTCAAAAACTTGATTACTACTTACACAATGCACAATTTATTATCAGAACTGACCACAAACCGTTAAAATATCTATTAGAAAGTCCTATGCAGAATAAGAAGATACAACTCTGGGCCTTAGGTATGTCAGGATATAATTGCACAGTCGAGTATATTGCAGGAAATACTAACACCTGTGCTGATCTTCTTTCGAGACATCCAGATAATCTCAAAGAAAGAACGGCAAATCAAAATTCAGAAGGCATTGACAGTATGGTGTGTCCAGATGTCAATGACAATTTATTTGAAATCAATGTTCTTGACTCGAGTCAGTTTGACCCGAAAAGTTTTGCATCTTGTCAAAGTAAAGATGATGACTCATTTCAAAAGTGTGACTGTTCAGACTTTACAAAAACTAATATTGATATGAAAGAGGAACAAAATAAAGATGATGCCATTTCTAAAATTAGATCAATGATTTTAAATGGGGAAGGAAGCAAAGATGTGCAAAAGCACTATCTTTTAGTAGATGATTTAGTTTATTACATTTCAAATATTGATGATAATCCTTACCTAAGATTGGTTATTCCCAGTCACATTAGGAAATTTGTTTTGACACAATTACATGACGAAAATGGACATATGGGTATGCAGAAAACCTTTGACTCAATTCGTCAAAAGTATTTTTGGATGAATTTGTTCAAAGATGTGTATAAATATGTATCTGAATGCACAATTTGTCAGACAAGATCGTTGCAAAAAGTTAAGCAACCTTTGCAAGAAACCGATATTCCACCTTATCCTATGGCGAAACTTAGTCTTGATCTCTCGAGGCCTTATCCTACAACATTATCTGGAAATAAATATATAATTGCTTTTGTCGATTGTTATAGCGGATGGCCAGAGGCCTTTGCTGTACCAGATAAAACTGCAGAAACAGTCGCCGACTTAATCATTGATCAAATTTTTCCACGATTCGGATCTTGCTTACAGCTTGTTACAGACAATGGCTCTGAAAACGTTAATAAGATTGTTAGAGAAACTCTAGAAAGACTTAAGATTGATCATGTACTAACAAGTGTTTATCATCCTCAAAGTAATGCTAAAGTTGAAAGATTTCATAGAACTTTACATGACATCTTAGCTAAAAAGATTGAAGGCAATCAACAAACTTGGGATTTACACTTAAATCAAGCTTTGGCAGCAATTAGATTCAATGTCAGTGAATCTACAAAATTACTCCTTTCTTTTTACTCTATAATAGGGATGTTGTATTACCTGTAGATAATCTTCTAAAACCAAGACGTAAATACACTGGTGAAGAGTATCACAAAATAGCTTTACAAGAACAACATAAATCATTTTCAATCATGAGAAACCATTTAAAAAAAATCAAAGAAAAGGCAAGCTAAGTATGCAGACAAGGGTGCTAAAAATATAAATTTTGAAGTAGGTGATCCAGTATATTACAAAAATAATAGGAGAAAAGGAAAACTGGATTTAAAATGGAAACCTTATTACAGAATAATTGAAAAGAAAACCCCAGTTACATATGTTATCAGAAATCAATTAGATGGTTCTACATGCAAGGTGCATGCAGAATTATTAAGGTTAGCAAATATAGATGATTGGGAAATTCCTAAACAAAACGGTAGACATTTGAGAGATGCAGCATATGTCATCCCGCCTTCAGCTTCTGAGTCTGAGTCTTCAAATGACTCCGATTCTGAGGACAATATACCTTTGGCTGAACTAGCCAAAAGGCATAGACATGAAAGGGCAACCTCGGAGGATGAAGATGACGTTCCTTTGATGGAACTTAGAAAGCGTCTTAAGTATAGAGAAAATAGGCAAAATCAAGATGATCAAGATGAAAAAAGAAATTTAGAGCAACGTCAGGAAATAATAAATTATAATAATAACGGAAGTTCAGGCGAATCTGAACCAAGCGAATCAGAGCAAGAAATGGAAATAAATGAGATCCACGGGCAAAAGCAAAAACATGCTAAAAAGAAATCTCAATCAGGTAGCGATGTAAAGAAACTGTTGAGACTGGTCGCTAAAATGTTGTAAAATGACCTCAGAATAAGACTATTCTGTTGAAACGTTAATTAAGCTTACATGAGCTTTATTAAGTTTAAGAGGTGAAGTAATAAGAAATCCTCTTTAAAATCAAGAATATGGCAATTGGAAATTGCACATAATCATTTTTTTTTATTATTATTTGTTATATATATCTTAGGTTGGTGTTGTAAGAATTTCATTCACCTTAGGGTTATTGTTAAAAAATTAGCTTGACATTCAAAAGTTTTGTAAACAAATTGTTGTTTTGATTTAAAATCTGCCATACGCTAAATATTAATCAGCTGAGTTTTGGGCAGTCATAACAAACACTCGACTGACCTTTACAATGAATTGCTTGTCACATTCAAGCAATTACAAATTAGTACAACCGTATTTTAACATTATAAAATTAAACAACACTTGCAGAGCATCTAGCAATATACAATAATCATATGCGTTTCAGTTGTAGCGACATTCTTAATCATTTGGTTATTGCACAAATATAGAGTCTTAATTCGATCTGTTGGTAAACGCATGGCTAATGATCATGACCTTGAGGGGGTGAATGAAAAACAGTTACCTTCCACCACCTTGGAAGATATTGAGATGTCCGTTGTCAACACGAAAACTGTCAACAACAGTGGTGAAGGCCAATCCTTCAAACGGACTGATGCCATGATGGCATGGGCGCAATAATGAGAAAAATTGCTGAACATTAAACGTGTGCACTATGAAAATGGATGTCATGTATATATGAACTGTGAACTTTTGTAAATAAGATGTTTACTGATGTGAATAATATTTTCCAGCTCAGTTATTTCAATACAACGTAATAATATTACCAAATGGACTCCAGCTTTTATCAAAAGTGACCTGTCTAATTATAGGCAGATGATAATCCTGTAATGAAAAAACACTACTTGGTAGACAAATCAACAACATCGTCACCATACCCTACTAGATTCATGGTTAACAAACATACGCAGAGGAGTGAACAACAGAAGATCGATCTTCCTGAAGTACCGCCACAAACACTGAAGGGAAACTAGGAGCCGCCACATGCGAGCTAAAGAAGTTAATAGATGGACTTAAGAAATAGACATGAAAGAAACATTCCATGGAGTTAATATTTACTTTGATTTTATTTGTTATAATTTGCATGAATTTATCATAAATCTTCATAATTTATGTTAAGTTTCAAATAGTCAATATGTGTGTGAAAGAGTGAAAGAATAATTTCGGAAATTAATTTAATAATAAATTAATCTTATATGTAAGGGAGGGATATAACATAGTGACCTATGTGACTAAGTAATTAATCTGTAAACTAATTAAGTAATTAGGGATTTTAACTTCTCTTTTATAAAGTTTAATATTCTGTTATAATACATTATCTCTAACATGCAGTACGTGCAGTATTATACATGGATGTTTATATTGGACAGTGTTCAAGTCAAATTTGACATTTAAACACGTGTTCATTGTTTAATGTCAATATGTTTGTTACCTTGGGGATTGTCCAGAATGCATGACGTAGCTAATTGTTTAAGGTCAACGTGTTTACTGTCTTCATTGTTATTGGTTATTTAGTATTGTTTAAAGTCAAGTTGTTTACTGACATTTTAATGTTTATAATTGAAACTCAAGTTTTGATAGATAGTTTAGAGTTAATGCTATAATTAGTAACATGTATCTAAACAATTCATTAGTTTGTAAATAACAGATGTTGGCATCCATGAGAGTGCCAAGTCTGGAGAATTCCAAAAGGTCACTAAAAACGTATAAATAATGCATGCTGGAGAGAGAGAGGGATTGCAGTCATGTCTTGTAGAGCAGTCGTGTTTGAGAATCTGAACATTCAACTTGTTCTTTTCTAATAAACTCATTATGCTATACTGACTGTGTTGATTTATTATTGCGAAGTACTAACCACTACAACTACTACGTTACAAGTGCTGCTGTCAGGAATCAAACTCTACTGACTGAACACATGAGACTGTTGCTTGCAGGGGTGTGGAATTCCCATGATTGACTTGTACAACTTGGGGTTTTTAGCCTGTGGATGAGTAGATTTTTGCCTTGAAAACCTGTCCAAGTACAAGTTGGTCTTATATCAATAACTAAATTGCAGACTTTTGAAAGTGGTTTCATTTTGCAGGTTAAGGCATTTTTAGTCAAAGTATTATATTGAAATAGAAAACATTAACATATATTACCTGGTAATCGAGAAGAAGCTATCGATTCGCTACCCCTTGACTTCTGAAGATGATCATAATTATGATCAAAGCTAATACACTAATAGAGATAAGCTCTGGGCAAGATCCAAGTATGAAAAACCAGAAGGGCACTTATTCAAAAATTAAGGTAACAGTTATGGTACTTTTGTACTGCACTTCTCCTTAGATCTATCTACCCATGAAGTTCATGATCATAACTCAAATACTCTTAGAGATGTGCTCTGGACAAGATTCAAGTATGAAAAACTACAAAGGGCAATAACTCAAGAAATAACCAAGGTAAAGTTATGGTCCTACCTATATCTACCCATCAATTTTCATTATCATAGCTCCTATACTTTAAGAGACATGCCAAGGACAAGATCCAAGTATGAAAACCAACAAAGGGCAAAAATTAAACAAAAAAAACCCAAACAGGTAAAGTTATTTTTTTTCTATTGCACTGTGCTTCCCTTAATGAGATTTATCAACCCATCGAGATTCATTATCATAGCTCCTATAATTTAAGTGATATGCACTGGACAAGATCAAAGTATAAAAAACAACAGAGGGCAATAGCTCAAATAATAAGCCAGATAGAGTCATGTTTTTTTGCACTGTAACTTTTCCTTGATGAGTTGTATCAAATTTGCAATAACTCAAAAGTAGGCCAGGTAGAGTAATGGTTCGTGTTCACTGCACTCTGTACTGAGAAGAATATCACTTCAAAGTTTAAAGAAATTGGACAAAAGGTTATAGAGTATCGCTCTGGACAGAGAAGTGCAAGCCCCAGGATGTCCGGACGCCACGGGTTATCCCATAATACTTCCCTTCTTCAACGGGGGTAAAAAACAGTAATATTTTCAACCCATTTAAAGTATCCTTAGTTCAAAGAAAGAATAGATGAAACTTGAACAAACAATTTTCAAGTTGGATTAGTGAAATTCAGCTACCAACTTGTCCAAGGACAAGTGAGAAAATTTCAACACCCATGTACAAATCCATGCTTCATGTGTGACATTTTCAACAACTTCTACAGCTAAATAGTTGTAACAAATGCACTGTTTACATCTTCTCTCTTAAAATACTTGAGATGCCCAGTACTGAGGACAAATCAGTTGGCTGGCCTGCATATCAAATGGTCATGGGTTTGATCTTAATTATGACCATTCTTTCTGACATAAGGTGTCTTTCACCATTTGATAATCAACAAGATGATGAGCTGTTACAGGCACTATTTTCCTGCTTTGTTCTGGGATTTAGATGGAGGACATGACTATCCAAAAATAATTAAAGGTTTTGGTTGGAATTCCTTTCTGCACTACTGGACATCCTATTGATGTACATCCTTGGGAAATAAAATTAGGAGCCCAATCTAGTATAATGTGATATCCAGGAAGCAGTGAACAGCCCCCATGATATGATCTAAATTGTTATAAGTGGCTTTAAACACCCTTTTTCAAATTTCTAAGCTAAATGCTAGGATGTAGTAAAACTATCTAGGGAATATCACAAATCCATGGATAATGTGCTCAACTGGCAACAATATGACTCCAAGAGACCAAGTGTGTATTCATTCTCAAAGCAAACATGGGGACCCAAGGCTATAAAACTTTTCTCAGGCTCAATTCTAAATTTTCTCAAATTTCAATTTGAGATTAAAGCTGTACCTCTGTTAATCCTCATATATATGTATTAACATAAAAGGTAATATTGATAAGTTGCTTTAAATAACATTTTATTGATATTATCTTTTATTTTCATGCATTTATTTAAATTCAAAATTTGAGAAAATTATCAGTTGAGCCTGAGAAAAGTATTATAATCTCAGGCCCAGATGTCGGCTTTGCCCTCATGTCTGCTCTATGGGTATGTGATCTAAATGTCTTGCTTTTTCTTGCTTTGATTTCTATCATTTAATGTTTTAATTAAGAGATGAAGGGAGTTTTCTTTTAATTCATTGAGGTATGAATCTAAAAACCTTATCCCAGTATGCATATATGAAGCAGATTTGTACTAGATTTTTTTCGGTTTCAAACTTCCATATTCAAAAATATTTTCTTGTTAGTGAATAGAATAGACTTTTACATAATTATAAAATAAGCAGTTTAATGTAATAAGCTGATAATTAGTTTTTCTTTGCTAATCTGACAATGTTCTGTTCTATGTTTGCACTATCATAATTCATGTGTGATGTCTCACACAAAAAGAGACTAATTTTTGAAAAACGTATTTGATTCAGCATGGATAATTTCCCATTCTTTTTAAATAAATGGGGTTTTACACCGTTTTCAACATTTTTCAGTTATATTGCATTCTGGAGCACCTAACAATGGATTCCTGGTATTTCTCACACCAGCACTACCATAACAATTTTTCCTAGCCTCCAGCTGCTATCCAACATAGGTCAATGATTATTGATCCATAGGTGGGAGACAAAAAGTCTGAAAGAATGAAAGAAAGAGTGACCCGGCTATCTAACTAAGGACCTATAGATAAAGTCTGATGCTCTACCAACTGGGCCATGACAGCAGCACAATTTTCCAGTAAGGTAGTTTAACTATTCTAGATTCAGAAGCTATACAGAAAACAACAACAAAAAAAGGTCCCTGTCAGAGCAATTTTGGTCTGACCAGGGTTGATACTTTTTGCACCTTCCAGATGGCTTTATTTTGCCTAACAGGTTTATTTGTTTTTTTATAGATATATTTTTTGGGTGTGGGGGTGTGGGGGTATATAATGTTAAAAGATACCCTTATAGAAATGCAAAATATGCAGCAAAAAAATCCTTTTGACCTGAAAAACATTCTGATTAAGTTTCATGAACATTCCACCATGTTTTTGGCCTCTGGGGGTCAACAAGAAAATCGTCATTAAGGCCCCTTTTCCTGTAATGTGGCACAGATCCTTCCCACTCTCAAAAGAGTTCATCCTTGTGGTTCAACAAACATTCTGACACAGTTTTATGAAGATTGGACTATATTTGTGGCCTTTAGAGTGTAAATAAGAAAATTGTCATTAAGGCCCCTTTTCTGTGATATGGCAGGCATCCTTCCCGTTTTCAAAAGATTTCATCCTTGTGACATGGCAAATATTCTGACCAAGTTTCATCAAGATTGGACAATTTTTATGGCCTCCAGAGTGTAATCATTTAGGCATTTAGGCCCCTTTTCCTGTGATATGTCACGAATCTTTCCCATTATCAATATGGTTCATCCTTGTGACCTGGCATTCTGACCAAGTTTCATGATATTTTGACAATATTTGTGGCCTCTAGAGTGTTCACACTTTAATTGTTGAAGTCTGACGACCCACAATGGATATTCAATTATCACAAAAGCTCACCTTGACCACCATGTGCTCAGGTGAGCTAAAAATTTAAAGGTCACCGAACAAAATTTTGAAAAAAAAAAAACTATTAATTTACCAAAATATTAAATGAACAAGATGTGTTGTGAAATTCAAATGCCCCTGTTACAGCATTTTTTTTTCAAATTGTTGAGCTTGACAGATGATCTTGACCTTAATCTTGATACCCATGGATCTTTCATCTTGCAAATTATGAGAAAGATACCTAAAAAAGGCGTGAATAAACTAAATGTATTAAGTTTAAACAAAGTTTTTCAGAAGTTTGACCTTGATAGATGACCTTGACCTTGTCACATGACCTTGACAATAATATCTACAGATGCATTAACATATAATTCAGATAAATAAAATGTAAGGGATGTACCTTAAAAAGGCTTGAAGATATCGGCAATTTTAAGTTGTTTAGTTAAGTTTTTGAGTTTGAACTTGATATATGACCCTGAACTTATCACATGACCTTGACTTTAGTATTAGCAGATGCACATCATTTCAAAGTGAAACAAGAGCAAATCCATTTTCTGCAAACATCCTACAAACTCCTTGAACAAGAGGGCCATTGGCTCTTACTCACTCACCTGATACATGGATTTACAAAAGTCAAAGATATCAAAAGGTTAACATTTCAGACAAATATGTTGCCTCTAAAGTACTGTAAAAATTTTATGAATCTCTATCACACTTGTGTAAGATTTCAAGACACACATTCTGACCAAGATACAGAATTTTTAATCAAAGAGTGCACACAAAGATTTCAATAAATTTGACCGCTTGACTTCATTTTTGACCCCACTTGACCAAATTTCCAACTTTACCAAGATTTGATGGAGACAAACATTCGGACCAAGTTTCAAGGCATTTGGCCCAAGAGTGTGGCCTCTAGAGTGCACACTGTATTTTTCTAAGATTGACCCTTCATTTACACTGAATGTATTTTCACAAGGTAGAAATGTGGATGGTCTTCCTGATGAATATATGTTTTCATGACACTCACAGAATTTGGTCTGTGCATCTTGTCTAAACACAGATCTCCGATGATTACCCAACCTAATGCGAGGTCTTTGGGCAAATGCTGATTCGTTTGTTCCCGTTATTTAATCAAATATGTGATGAATCTCCTGTATGTCGCGACCAAGAAGAATCATAATCTGGGCATTCTCGTTGATGATTGGTATTTTATTTTTCAATTAATTTAAGTGTTTGTGCTCTTTTAACAATCCTGGGTTTGGGATCTCATGTCTATTGTTGGGAATATCATCACACTCAAGAACCTTTGGGACGACAAACAAAGCACTTCTGTCCAGAGAATCTATAATCAGGTCATAACCCTGTCGTCCCTATATCAATGATTTGCCAGAACAGGAAGTCATCTCAAACTGAACGTTTTCATATTTTATATCAAGGAGAGAGAATAGTTTAGGCTTCACTAATGTTTTGTTGCTTTGATTATCAATTAGAGCATAGACTAATACACTTTTATTTGGATTATGAGCGGAGCGCACTGAGCAAAGTACTGTTTTCACGCAAGAACGAACAAACACATTGTCATTTCCACAAACCTGTGTGCATTTAGTATCTATAATCTCCCCACCTTGATTTGGACTCACTAGAGGGTTAAGCCTGGTTTGTCAAACTTGAGGTACCAACTGAACTTGAGGTTCAGACTGAGCTTGAGGTTCCTGTCAAAATTGAAGTCTAGTTGTAGCACCGGGTTTGGTCTTTCATGGTATGGTGTCGCGAAATATTTCGATTCAAATTTATCAGGCTCTGGTGCTTGAGGAAAACTATTAAACAAATCATTCTAAAAATAAAGTTCCAACTCTGACAGTTCCAATTCCTGTTTGTTTAAAAGTTCAAGTTTGCTTTCTATCTCAACTTTTTGCCTCCTTAATTTGGCCTTCATTATAGTCTCATTTTCTTCCAAAAGTGCCTTATTTTGTTTCAATACCATCTCTCTCTCCGCATAAGCCAAAGTCAATTTTGATCTTCTTAACTTAGACACAGAGTCCTGAATACTATTTTGATCTGCATTAACCTGCATTTTCTCTGTGTCAGACATCATAGTTCTTCTATTTATATAAGCTTCTTCTTCCATTGTTCACAGTCTTTTACTGTCATTGCTCCAAATTAAGAACAATCTTTAATTTCTTGCATGAAGTTTAATACCGTTATGAAGTGTTTGGTAAAAGCTGTAAATACACAAAGGAAATTCTTACTAAGCCATTCTTTGAAGAGATATATTCCAGGAAGTATATACCATGATCAATTACACATATCAAAGGTTGCAGTGTGCCTATGCTAATAAATGTGCAAACTGATCAGGGTCTACACTGTACTTTGAGACAAATTCTACATAACTTGCAAGTACCTTTATGTTCTACTTTCGCTTTTAAAAAATCTGCATATTATTGTCAAAACTAAAATTCTGATTGTGAATTTAGGTCATAAAAGGCATTAATTAATAAAATGATAATAATTACTATGACAGTCTGAAATATTGTTCTTACAATGTGTTCAAGCAAAAGTGAAAGTAAACAGAAGATGCATGACAAGGGAGACAACTTGTGCAAATCATTGGACCTACTTATTTCTCGCCCGAAAGGGTCCCGATTTTGATGTTTTTCAGCCGGGCCACAATGTTAAACCCGGCCCTGTGTTCCGGCTGACAAGATGCTACAAACTGTTTTCAAATTATACCCGTTTTCGCAAGCATGTGCACGCGCAAAGCGGGGTATATTTAGTAAACGGTTTGTAGCATCTTGTCAACTGGAACACAGGGCCGGGTTTCAAATTGTGGCCCGGCTGAAAAACAACCAAATTGGGCCCCGCCCGGGGAAGAAATAAGTTGGCCCATTCCTGCAAACAGGTCATGGAAGCGTATTTAAAGCCTCCAAAATGGCAAATAATCTTAAAAGGTGAATTAAAAAGCCTTGCCTTTATTGCATGCATACAGTATTACACTGGTGGTAAAAGAAAGCTGCAAATTTTGAAAACCCTTGTGACGAAACCGAACAATCTAACATGGCGTCGCTGAACTGATCACATGAGAAAAACCTGGAAACAAAACAGGTTTCGTTCCAACAACCTTTTGCAGGCACCCAGAAAATTGGACTCAAATGTGCTAACATGACAGTGACTTTACCCTTGTCATGCTGAATAAAGTTTGGCTAAAATTTTCATCAAAATCAAAGGGCAAAAAGCACTGAAAGTACCAACTGTAGGTCAATTTTTATTTTGAAAAACTAATCTATTGACAATTCTGGTTTGAAAGTGAGAAACAGGTGGTGTAGACTAACATCAGACGGCACATATGTGCAGGCTGATGTTTGTCTATAGCTCCTGCCAAAGCAGGAATATTCCGGGCTCAGCATGATAAGGCTTAACAAGTTCTGGTCCACCTGTTTGGGGGTTGTCTCAAAATGGAAAAGAAATATTCAAAAATCATCTTTGGAATAATACTTTTGAATACTTGAGATATTTGTAGCATCTCTAGAGATTTCTCTAATGATTTTGTTCCAAAACTCAATCCTTGTGCAAGTATCATTCATATTCTCAAAATTGGTATTATTCATATTAAAACGCGATCGTTCTGAGGAATCGAGTAAAAATCATTATTATATTTAATTCTAACTTTACCAAAAAATTTTAATACCACAAGTGATCATCAATGAATAGCATTTCTCAGATAAAAAAAAGTATTTTGAATCTTTCCCTGGCAGTGGTAATCCATGCACCCCTGGTTCTTTGCTATGTTCCCAGCATATACAACAGTTCAAATATATGATTACAATGTCGAAATGCATCATGAAAGGCAGATACTGCCTGTAACCTCCGATGTCTAGGTTGGTAAGAAATGGTAAGAAATTCTAAACTGGTTGAATTGGACCAGAATTGGTTAATTTTGTCACTTATTTTAAGGCAATTTATTTATATCACGCTTATTGTAGTGCAATTAACTATGGCTTATTTTGAGGAACAATATGATACAAGAAAATTGAGTCAAGCAGAGCTTTCAAAGAGAAAGTGGACCTGAACTTGTTAATTGACAGTATTTTCTGCAAGGCCCTTAAAATTATATACCTATTTTTAGTACATGTCTACTACATATTAACTGTTGATGACTGATTTAGACTGTTATGTACATGTAGTTCTAATTTATCAACGCCGTCTGCATGAAGAGAGTGTTGATGTTGTTGTTGTTGCTGTTGTTATTGTTATAGACTGGAAAGTCTATTCTGAGTCTATCATCATTTTTTTCCATTCATTTGCCAGCTTTGATTGGAATGTATAGTTTGTTGTCGTTTTTATTATCTTTTATAGATATATATCATATTTTATATAAAAAAAAACTGTAGCAAAAATGGCAATTTATTGAATCTTAACAGTTTCAAGCACAATTTGCTCAAATGTTTTCAAGTGAATAATGCAGGCTATCAATCCTGGGTTTTTAAAGTTTATAGTGACTCAAGCACTTTTCACCTGAAACTTATCAAAAATGTCTTTATGGCACTTAATAAGTCTTGTAGGCCCCCTACATTGTACAAAGTCTAAACAAAAGGTAAAATGACAAGTTCTTTACCCAAGTTGAATGGAAGGGTTATATATGTGACCCGTCACACAAAAAGGGACCATCCAGGAATTCTGTAAAATGAATTATTGAAAAAAGAGTTTTGATCCAGCACAGGTCAACCAGAAGTCGCATTTCTAAAATTCCTTCACTGAAAGCTAGATTCAATATTATAGATTAAGAAAATTATTATGGTGCAAAGAGTTTTGACCCTAGTCAGTCAGCGCAGTCCGCGAGTCTGACTAGGGTCGACACTTTACATGTTACTCAGATGTTCCCTTTTTGTGTGACGGGTCATATATATATTTATATATATGGTTGTACTCAATAGGAAGATAGGCTCAACATTCATCACAATAAATACAAGTGCCCAAACCCCATGTAAATGACAAATAAATGAGCAAAAAAAAAAAGAGAAAAATGTTGAATTTTATTAAAATGATAAATTGGAATTTTAACTTTCATTTTGAAAAGTTTCAGAGGCATCTGCTTTAAATTGATAATAACCTCATTTAGCTTGTTTTCTATGCTTTATCCTTGACCTGTAATAACTCAAGTGATCACAAGTGCAACTACCATGATATCCTTTTTAACAATTCAACTTCTTACCGTAAAAATTCTAATAGAGCCCCATGCCCTTATAAACCCCCATCCTTCTCATCTGAGGTTGAAATGTTATTCTACCTTTTTTATGTGATTTTTACAGAAGCCTAACTAACAAAGGCACATGCCCACAAAATCAATGTCACTAAAATTTACATAGATGTTTTTTGCGCCTTTCCCTCAATCAAATGTTACTATTTTGAGAAAATTATGTTTATTTTTGGCAATTTTTCACCGTTGTAATAGAAAATTATACATGGTAGACTCCAATAAAAGCCAATCCCTTTTTAATGGAAATACAATGATTATTATAGAACCCTGAGGTTCTTATAAAGCTTTTACAGTTTCCCCCATAGGTTAATGACTACCAATCAAATTTGTAAGAACAAATACATGTCAGAAAGAATGTGTGCGGCTGGAGCATCTATCAATGTATTCCTTGTATTTCTCTTACCCTTACTTCCATAACATCCTTTCCTTGCCATCAGCTGCTATCCCACAAAGGCATATGATTATCAACCCATTTGCGGAAGACAAATAACAGCTGCTGATCCAAATCAAGCACACTTATTTCCATTTTTTTATTGGTGGAAGACAAATTCATTTAATCAAATGTCACATGAAAAATGGAGATCAAAATTTAGATTAACATGAAACTTTCCAATGAAAAATATTCTATGTGTGGACGGAATGTTTAAATTTGTATGACTGCTTTTTGATGTCATGGTGGTTTCTTATTTTTTGAAGAAAAATAATCCTGAAAATCTAATGTCTATCCATTGAGGACTGTTAAGCCACCGTGTCTTGTATTATAAAAGAATGGGGCTAGCAACTTCCTTTTTATAAGGCTGTCAAAAGACAGGACATATTATTATGTGATCATCCATGATGTCCCAGCATCCCGGTGCCTGTTGTCTGTTAATCTGTCCAGAGTTTATCTCTGTCTACCTATATCCAATTGACTTGTAACTTAGCGGTTATTTTCCTCTATTTTCCATGATTACGGGGTAAAGTGCACAAGAATCGTAACTTTACATAGCTTTATCTCTCATGATTATGGAGTGTAGTGCACAAGAATTGTAACTCTACATATTGTTTAATTTCTGAGCTATTTTCCTTTGTTGATTTTCATACAAGGAAATCCAACAGTTTAAAGGATGTATTTTGTGATTATTTACCACCTTTTTCCATATGATATCCAATATGAGAAGACTTAAAAAAGGGGCAGAGGTGTACTTATTGAATAGGTTGTAGTCAGAATACTTTCATATAATTGGGTTGACATATGAATCAAAGCTGTAGGAAATGTAGTTATCTTTTATTCAAGTACACAAACTTATGGTTCCTGAGCTTGATTGTCTCTTCAGAAGAGATTATAAATAGACATGTTGAATTGATGTCTCGCTCACCATCACATAAATGACCGGTTGATTCCCTCTATTTGTTTCTGCCCCACCCATTGGATATATCAGACCACATGTTCTACATATTTTGTCGAAGTATTGTGACCAAAATGAACATAATCTTAGTAGTTTTTGCTTGTTTACCTTGTATCTGATAGATTAATTTTGCCATTGCTATCTGCTATCAAATGTCAAAATTTAAAAGAAATTGAATATTCCATTATTTTTTCACTTCATTCAATCTGTGTATGTTGGATTAATTATTATTTGATTAAATATATTAAATACATATGTTTTATTATTATTATTATTATTATTTATCAACTACAGAAAACAGAGAGTACATTCTTATGACATGACCCCCCCCCCCCCAAAAAAAAAAAAATCAGCTTTGAATTAATAAAGAATACCGATAATAATTTATTTATTCTATGTGAATTATCCTAAGACTGGCCTTATTTTTACTTGAACCTAAAAAATGTGTGGAGAATTTCTTAACAGAGAAACAAGGATCTTGTTGATATCCTTTCTTTTATGAAAATAATTAACATAAAAATTAACAAAACACCGCTAAGCAATTTTTATTTTACTGAAAAGAGGGGTCGAACGGGATTTTCGACGAACGACCCGGGGCGAACAGGAATTAGGGCGAAATAGATGAGGGGCGGACGGACCGAGATTCATAATTAACAAAAATAGATAATACATACTATGGGATGCCATTTACGAAAGATCCTGGAATAATAGATCTGTATCATTTTTTTCGTTTTTGTTGCCGAACTTGATTTCACAGAACACAGGGAAAAGTGTTCATTTCATCGTTATCAAAGTGGGTAATTTAAACTTTTTTTGTTAATCGAATAAACATTTGTCCTTGTTAATTTATGTTCGTATGATAAAAGCAGTTTTTATTATGTATTTCAATTGTAAACAAAGGTTATAAATATATTTGCTCAATCTTAAGATTTAGCAACCATTCTTAAGAACGGGCAAGCAACGGTTGCTCATTCATGAGAATGGCCATTTTCCCAAGAACGGGCACAACATAAATACACTAGTTGAATAACTATGAAAATGAGCTCAGAGCGAATAGCAACGCTATCATGTAACCGCCAAAATAACGTCAAAATGTATATATTGTGACGTCAGTTTCAAAAAGGAGTTATTAGTTTCGCGGAAAGATTGAAACGATGAATTTCAAGGATCTTGACGATTTTCGCAAAAACATGAAATTTGTGGTCATAAAATACCGACTTTATTGAACTCGTCATCTAAAACAGATAAAAACTCGGCACATCCTCGTTTTTATCTGTTTATAGATGACTCATTTTATAAATTCGGTATAAAATGATCACTCATTCAATATCCTCTATTTCAGGTGCGTGTAAGAATTTTAAGACAAGATGTCAATGGTTCATGCTGCAAGTCGGGTATAGGATAAAAGATCCGAGCAGTCCAAAAGGCTTATTCGACCAATAGGTTAACAATTGTAGACCTATGTTGGATAGCAGATGGAGGCTAGGAAAGGATGTAATGGTAGTACTTATGTGAGAAATACTAGAAATCCGTTGTTAGGTGCTCAAACCGCTGCAATGTGACTGAAACAGTTTTAAAATCAACATTAAATCCCACCAATCAAATAAACAAAGCAAAAAGGGTACTTATCCTTGCATAATGGCTGAACTGGCCAGAATCTTTTATTTCCGAATATATAAGCAGATTGCCAACTTTTTTCAAACCTAATGGACTATTTGGCCCCCTGGATTTGATTCTTTGGTAGATCCCTGCAGCTCCAGTATGAAAACTCTTTAAAAGATTAAGGAGGTTATTTTAGAATGGCGACATCCCCTACTGTAATATAGTTCATGGATTGTATGGATAGTTATTTGAAAAATGCACGATGTTATAAAATTCTGGGTAGATCCGTGGAACAATGAGCATATCAAGAGATTGAAAAGACAAAATTATAATAACATTTTTCTGTTTCAGTACTAAATATTTTTCAAAAAAAACATGAACTCTTAAATCTTGTACTAAGCACCTCATCGTTGGTCATAATTCTAAAAATAACATGAACTCCATTTTATATCACCTTCACTGCTCAAATTACCAATGCCTTATAATCATACTCATCATTGTTTCAATCCTGTCACAATTTCTTAGGTAAAGTTAATTTATTTATTAGATGCCTCTGATATTAATCATACTTAACAACGGTTTTGTAAGCCATACAGATGTCATCCCTGAATAGACCGACGCCCATTCTGGCACGCCTTGGTCCGTCTTTGGTGATACAACAGAGCTGTTATGACTTCTATTTATACATGTATGATACATTGAGGCAATCAAACATAACAAAACTAAATTGTGGCAAATCTCATTTTCTAACTACTAAACTGAAACTTAATACAATATTTTTAACTTTTCAATCTTCACTGAGTGTGGTGGCACTAGAATACAAAGAGCTTAACTTGGGAAAGAGACTGAAGCTTTGACCATCAACCAATACATTTTTATTGTCATAACATCATACAGTTTCCCAACAACAATCCATACAACCCATAAACTATTATCACAGCATGGGATGCGCCGATTCCAATATTTCTTGTTAATGTTTAAAAGATTTTTCATATAGAAATCCAATTATATACCAAAGACTAAAAATCCATATGGCCAAATAGCCAATAAGGTTCAAAACGATGACCATTTACTAATATTTTCAAAAATGAGAGTTTCCATCCAACACCGCCATCATTCAAGAATAAGAAAAGACTTTTGGTCTGTTTGTTTGTTCCTTTCATTGATTGTTATTTTGTTTAAATGCGGTTTAAAGCTGCTTTTTACGATCGTTCAGTCATATCCCGGTGGCTGGAGCACCTAACAATGCATTCCTGGTATTTCTCACAATAGTTCTACCATTACACCTTTTCCTAGCCTTCAGCTGCTATCACATATAGGTCTACGATTATTAACTATTGGTTGAGAAAGCCTGTTAGACTGCTAGGCTCTTATCCTTTACCATACTTGCGGCATGACAAATTGACAAACTGTCTTGAAGTTCTTACAAGCACTTGGTGCAAAGAATCGCTTTTTTTCTTTTTAACTCATGTCACCATGTTACACTGCTCCTCATGTTTTAATGAGTTGCATTTATCACGGGTCAATTGATTGATTGAATGGAGTTAAACGCCGCTTTCAACATTTTTTCGGTTATATCGCGGTGGCTGGAGCACCTAACAATGGTTTCATGGTATTTCTCTCACTAGTACAGCCACCACATCCTTTCCTAGCCCCCAGCTACTATCTCACATAGGTCTACGATTATCAACCCGTTGGTGAGAGACAAATAGTCTGAAAGAATGAGTGCCGCCGTCGGGGATCGAACCCGGGACCTCTTGATTGACAGTCCGACGCGCTATCAATTGCGCTATGACGGCGGCTTATCACGGGTCAAACCTTTTGGGTAATTTATCTCCTATTTTCTCTATATCTCTGATCGGCTAGGTTATTTATTTTAGGGCGTTAGATGGGTGAAATTTCAAGCCCCCGATTGCGTTAAGAGTAAAACAAGAGTACCGCAAGCGGGTGCCAACGCTCCGCTGTTTATTATTTCTTTGGCAAATGCAAATATGTATACTTGGTACCTACAGAAAAGTCTTGTCCCATGCAATTATCATGTGAAATATGAAGGCTCTTTGACATACTATTCAAAAGTAATGACCAAGGTTAAATTTTTGTACAAATTTGATCTTGAACAAGATGTGTTTGTGAAACACAAATGCCACCGTAACGGCATTTTTTTCAACGTTTGACCCTGACAGATGACCTTGACCTTGTCACATGACTTTGACTTTTGTACCAGCGGATGCGGATCATTGAGATCTATCATCATGCCAAATATTAGCTTTGTATCTTGAATAGGCTTGAAGATATTGGCAAGGTTAAATTTTCGGGTTAAGTTTTCGGACGTTTGACCTTGACAGATGACCTTGACCTTGTCACATGACCTTGACTTTGGTACCAGCGGATGCGGATCATTGAGATCTATCAGCATGCCAAATATTAGCTTTGTATCTTTAATAGGCTTGAAGATATTGGCAAGGTTAAGTTTTCGGACAGACGGACGGACGGACAGACAGACAGACAGACAGACAGACGGACATGAGTAAAACAATATGCCCCCGATCTATCGATGCGGGGGCATAATAATGACCTTGACTTAAATTGATGACTTTGAACTTGGTCCTTACATACAGGTCTTGTCCTAAGCAATGATCATGTGAAATATGAGGCCCTTTGACTTACTGTTCAAAAGTTATGACCTAGGTTAATTTTTTATAGAAATTTGACCTTGAAAATTGACCTTGACCTTGATTGATGACATTGAACTTGGTACCTACAGAAAGGTATTGTCCCAAGCAATTATCATTTGAAAAATGAAGGCTCTATGACTTACCATTCAAAACTTTGACCAAGGTTAAATTTTTTTTAAAGAAATTTGACCTTGAAAATTAAAATTGACCTTGAATAATGACCTTGAACTGGATACCTACAGACTTATTTGATTGAATGGGTTTTACGCCGCTTTCAACAACTTCGAAGTTATATCGCGGCGGCCGGAGCACCTAACAATGGATTCCTGGAAATTCTTTTACCTGTACTACCATCACACCCTTTCCTAGCCTCCGACTGCTATCTCACATAGGTTTACGATTATCTACCCATTGGAGAGAGACAAACGTCGGAAAGGATATTTGCCGCCACCGGGGATCGAACCCACGACTTCTAGATAGGAAGTCTTATGCCTAACCAACTGTGCTATGTTGGCGGCTTGATACCTACAGAAAGGTCTTGTCCTAATCTTTAATCATGTGAAATATGAAGGCTCTATCACTTACCATTCAAAAGTTAAGAGCAAGGTCAAAGTTTGTCACGCCAACGCCAACGCAAACGACGCAATGGTGATCATAATACCTCGGGTTTTCTTCGAAAACAGCGGAGCCAAAAATCGCTATATCGTGAACATTCTTTTGAATATTTATTCTTTATTTAGTCTTATGAAAATTGAGTTACATAAAAAATCAATCGACAATCCGTTGCTTTTACTGGAAACGCATAATCTGCAGTGTAAATAGAGGATATTGAATGAGTGGTCATGAAATGCCGAATTCATTATACGAGTCATCTATAAACAGATAAAAACGAATGAATGAATGAATGAATAGTGTTTTATGGCCCGTCGACAACTTAGGTCATGTTGGGCGCAAACAATTTTAAGAAATAGATTACTCTAGTAAACGGTGTCAAGGATATATTAAAACTAGACAAAACCATTATAAAACAAATCATGGTAAAAAGGTTAATACAATTAAGTTTAAATGGTAAAAATGTTAATAAGCACTTTCAAGCCTAAAAAGAAATCACGATCAAAAGATCACTCAAAGTAACTTTAAAATTCACATAAACGCTTTTAAGTCTAAGAATAATATAAATGGATAAAGTAAACTATGAAACTTAAGGAAAAACTTTTGATTTTGAAAAAAAAAGAAAAAAAAAAAAAGAGAAAACGGTCAATATAACCTAAAATTAGATTTTGTTATATAAATTTATTGACTTAAGAAAGTCAAATATAAGTTCTAATTTTACAGACTCGAACAGCTGCCTCATACTATCAACTTTAAAATATTTGTTTCTAAAAAAAGAAAAATCTATACAATCTATAAAGATATGTTTGATAGTAAGAGGAGCGTTACATGGAATACACATTGGCATCTCTTCTCCTTTTAAGAGGTAGGAGTGCGTTAAATGAGTGTGACCAATGCGAAGGCGAGTCAGGATAAGTTCTTCGCGACGGTTTGACCTGTAACCAGGTAACCAATCGCCAAGATTCGGTCGAACAGAAAATAATTTGTTATTCTGGTTCGCAGGATCAGACCAACAGTTCCTCCAGACATCATGGATAAAACAATGAATAAGGGGTTTAAAATCGGTAAAAGGTACCTCAAAGGGTAAAATTTTAAGTGATAATGCATCCTTGGCAGCTTTATCTGCCTCCTCATTACCATGAATACCAATATGGCTTGGAAGCCAGCAGAAAACGAGATCAACATCGTTTAGCTGAGCTATCTTATCGAGTAATCTTACGATAAGGGGGTTGTCAGTTTTCTCGTGCTCAATCGCTTGCATGCTTGACATAGAGTCAGTAAAAATGATATAGCGAGAGAAACGCTCTGCGATGATATGATCAAGTGCGAGATCAATAGCCTTAAGCTCGGCTGAAAAAATGGAAGAGTTATTAGGAAGGCGGAATTGATATTTTTCGCCATCTAAAATTGTGGCTGAAGCAACTTTTTCGCCATCTTTTGAACCGTCTGTGTATATCTCTTCGTATGATGTGTATTTTTCTTTGACTTCCAAGAACTTGGTTCTAAAAATAGTTGGATCTGTTGTATCCTTTTTGCTGGAAGCAAGATCATAAAGAAACGTGGGGCTTTTATATGTCCACATAGGAACATCAGGAACAATATGTTCTGCCACGTTTTCTAGATCAAAATCTAGAGAGTTAACATCTGCTTCACAACGTAAACTAAATGGAGGTATTGCACTTGGTTTTTTATCAAAATCCCGTCTGTGTTTGGGTTCAAACACAGCTTTGTATGTTGGATTCTCAGGATTTGATTTAAGTTTTAAATAATATTGCATGGAAAGCTTTTTCCTGCGTAAATTTAAGGAAGGCTCATTTGCTTATGTATATATACTGTTAACTGGAGATGTTCTAAAGGCACCCAAAGCAAGGCGCAAGCCTTGATTATGAATAGTATCAAGTTTGCGAAGGTATGAAGGGCGTGCAGAACCATAAACAACGCAGCCATAATCTAACTTTGATCTGACAAGTGCCCTGTAAAGGCGTAATAAAACTCTTTTATCAGCTCCCCAGTCCATACTGGATACAACACGTAACAGATTAAGTGCTTTTTGGCACTTATTTTTCAAATTGTCAATATGAGGAATGAATGAAAGTTTCAAGTCAAAGAGGAGACCTAAAAATTTAAATTCTTTTACAACTTCAATCGGCACCCCGTCCAATTTCAAGTCTGGATCAGGATGCATTTTCCTAGACTGACAAAAGTGCATACATTTAGTTTTTGTCTTGGAAAATTTGAAGCCGTTTTCATTTGACCATTTAGAAAGATTATTCAAGACTTGTTGCAATTGTCTTTCAATGGTGTACATATGTTTTGATCTATAACAAATACAGAAATCATCAACATACAGAAAGCATTCCACGCCAGGGACAACGGTTTTAACAATATTGTTAATTTTGACACTAAATAGCGTCACAGACAAAATACTTTCTTGTGGAACGCCCATTTCTTGTTCATGGGGATCAGAAAAAGTGTCTCCAACTCGGACTCTAAACTGACGTTCATCCAAAAATGCAGAAATGAAATAGGCAAGGCGACCTCGAATACCGAAATCATAGAGGTCATTCATTATTCCATACTTCCATGTGGTATCATAAGCACTTTCAAGATCGAAAAACACAGAAACAACGTGTTCTTTCTTTATAAAAGCTTCTCGAATAAAAGTTTCGAAGCGGACTAGATGATCAAGAGTGCTTCTTTGTTTACGAAAGCCACTTTGGACTGACGTGATAAGGTGGTTCTTTTCAAGAAACCAGACAAGACGATCATTAACCATTCTTTCCATGGTTTTGCAAATGCAACTTGTTAAAGCAATAGGGCGATAGTTTGAAGGATCTGTAGAATCTTTACCTGGTTTAGGTATTGGAATAACGATGGCTTCCCGCCAAGAGGCTGGAATGCTTCCCGTCTTCCATACCTGATTATAAATTTGAAGTAAGCAATGAAGGGAACGAGATGGCAAACGTTTGAGGAATTGATAATGAATAGCATCTGATCCGACAGCAGTGTCGTGACACTTTTTTAAAGCTTTTTTCAATTCCTTAACGGAAAAGAGTCTATTATAGTGTTCCAGATTTCTGGAACTGAAATTAAGTTTAGACTTTTCTTTTTCACCTTGAAACTTTTGAAACGCAGGTGAATAATTAGTAGAGGAAGATTTCTTGGCAAACGTGTCTGCCAAGACATTAGCAATGTCATTTTTTGAAGAAACTGTGTTATCGTCATCCGTTTTAAGATGACCGACATTAAGTGATGTATTCTTCCCACTAATTTTACGTATCATGTCCCAAGTCTTTTTAACAGATGATCTAGAATTTAATCTAGAGACATACTGTCTCCAAGACGAACGCTTACTTTGTTTAATAGTACGACGTGCTTTCGCACGTGCAATTTTAAATTTGTAAAGATTCTCCTTTGAAGGCCTTATGGCAAATGCTCCAAGAGCACGTTTTCTTTCAGCTACAGCCTTTTTGCAATCGTCATTGAACCATGGCTTGTTTGGATTTTTTGGGTCAGGCGATGTTTGTGGAATACTTTTTTCTGCAGCAGAATAAAGTAAAGTTGTAAACAGATCTGCAGAGTTTTCACAGTCATCAAAGGCTTCTGGATTTATAGACTGTTCGCAAGTGGTTTTAAACAGTTCCCAATTAGCTTTATGGAGTTTCCAACGCCTAGGGCGCTCCTGAACAGATGGTCCTAATTCGGAGATCTGAATAGGGAAATGGTCACTACCATGAAGGTCGGAAAGAACTTTCCATGAAAAATCAGGAAAAATATCAGGACTGCAAATAGTCAAATCCAATGAAGAATAATTTCCTGTTGCAGGATGAAGATAAGTTTTAGATTTATCATTCAGTAAAACAAGATCATGCTTTGTTAAAAAGTCCTCCACAGTACGACCCTTGTCGTCTGTATTGGAGCACCCCCATAACTTATGGTGAGAATTGAAATCTCCCATTAGCTTAAAAGGTTTAGGTAGCTGATCGACGAGATGATCAAGTTTTCTGCCATCAATAGGGGAACTTGGAGGAAGATAAACAGAACATAATGTAATTGTTTTATTTAGCGAGACACTTACAGCCACTGTTTGCAAAGAAGTATCTAAATTGACATGACGGTGAGGGATATTATTATTTACAATAATTCCCACACCACCAGACGCTTTCTCGCGATCTGTAAAGTTAGTAAAACAGCAAGAGTGATATTTCAGAGAAAACTTATCTGTGTCTTTAAGAAACGTTTCTTGTATACATACTGCAGCTGGTTTTTGTTTGTTAATTAGAAGATTAAGTTCTTCAAAATTAGCCTTGATGCTGCGACAATTCCATTGTATAATGTTATTCGCCATTATGGAGGTTAGGGTTAAAATAATACCACTTAATAATGGAAGTGAGAAACTACCCATTATTTAACTGCTGTTAGGTTTATTTTATTTGCACCTTGCCTTATTGCATCTGTTTGCTTTTGATTTGAATTAAGAGAGGTTGAAGGAGGCGGAGCAGGTTTCGAATCCGAAGCCTGGTGTACGTCCATATCCTCCTCGTCATCTGAATCTCTTCACTATTGGAAGCGATTACCTGTTGAAACTGGAGGAGGAGAGACCTTCTCCAGATTAATGCGAGTCCGTCTCTGTTGAACAGACTCTGAAGGGTTTTTGCTTGAAGATTTATCTTTTGTAGACGGTTTATCCTTATTAACATTGACCTGAGAAGGACGAGTAACTGGTTTATTCTTTTCAGGATTGTTTGTTTTATTTCCTACATCTTTGGTATTTGACACGTTAACATTAGGCTCTTCACCAGACATGATTTTATTGATTTTATCTCGGACGTCCGGAAACAATTCAGAAAGAATTTTTAACAGACGGTCGCAAGAACTGCACTCTTTTGGCTTTGGTGTCGATTCTGAAGTAGGTTTAGCTTTATTGGCATAGGAAGTTTCGCTTTTAAGTAATTCTTCCCTAGACTCTACAATTTTCCTTGCCTCAAAGAAGGAAAGTGATTGCCTTTATTTTACGTTCAAAATCTCCTTTTCCTTTTTGAACTTTGGGCAGAGTCGTGAACTTGATGGATGATCCTGACCGCAATTAAAACATTTAAAGTCATTTTGACAAGTTTCTTCATCATGTTCATCAATATCGCCTGTATATGAGCATTTCTTACATACTTTTGTTGTTCTACATTTATCTTCGTGGTGCCCAAATCTCTGGCAATTAAAGCATCGCAGAGGATTTGGGACAAACACATCAACATGTACTATTTGAAAGCCAATTTTAATTTCCTTGGGCAATGTCGGTTCGTCGAAAGTCAAAATATACGTGTTAGTTCTAGTTGTTTTGCCATCTTTCTTAAATTCTACTCTTTTAACTTGTTTTACACCTTGAGATCTGAGATTTTGTTCAATTTCGTGTATCAAGCAGTTGTTTAGTTCTTTGCATCGGATGACACCTTTGGACTGATTTAGTTTTTCGTGGGCATAGACTTCTACTCTTTGGTTAAAAAATTTAGATGTTTTCAGTAAATTATCAGATTGAGCCTTTTTCGTTACTTCAACAAGGAGGGTTCCATTTTTTAAACTTTTGACAGACTTTGGCGTACCGACGATTGCTCTTATTTGTTTTTCTATAATGAATGGAGATAGTTCTGCGATTGGATTGTCTTCATCTAAACTTTCAATTATTAGGAATTTTGGGAAGGAAGGCATGCTTATATTCTCATCGTCCGAGTCCGAAAGGTATCGCTTGGTTTTCTTTTGTTGAGCCATGGTGTGTTTTAATTTTCATTGGCGATGCTCCAAACCACCCGCCCTCGGAGTCCTACAAGGGGACACCTAACCTGGGAAATTCCATCTCAGGAGAGGTGCCGGGGATACATCGCCGATATACTCGTGCAAAATGGCTAGATCAAGCAAAAATACGCCGATGAATATTTCAACCAAGCATGAAGTAGACATCAGACAGTAAAATTGTCGATCAAACACCAAATTTACCCGATTGGCCCATGAGCCACCGCCTTCTAAGGCGTAAGTGAAAACGTCATTTAGTGAAAACGGTGGTTTACAAAAACAATGAAAAGACAAGTCTTTTGGTAAAAAGCGCCCTAGGGCAAGGCATGACCAGCCGATTGGTCGGGTCGGGCCCGCCCGACCTCCCGTTTATCCCAACTCAGGGCCAAAGTGGTGTGTTGCAAAAACAGGGCCTAGCCAATCCCTGAGTTCACTCAACCACCAGGATCCCGTCATCAGGCATTACGGGTCGCAGCCCACGGCAAACAGGCAGGTCCATTTGTTTGGGGTCATACCATGTACTACATGGACAGCAGCCGACTATTTCTATCCCCCCGCCCAGCTGGGGGCCCAGATAAAAACGAGGCTACGCCGAGTTTTTATCTGTTTAAGATAACGAGTTAAATAAATACGGTATGTTATGGGCACAAATTTTATATTCTATTAATAATACGTCCCTATTTTTTGCGATAAATCTTCAAAATTCTTGAAATTCAATATTTCAATTTTCCGCGAAACTTATAACGCAGTCTAAAACTGACGTACATTATGACGTCATTTTCGCAGTTACAAAATAGCGTTGCTATACGCTCTTGGCTGATTTGCATAGTTATTCCACTAGTGTAATGACACCCGTGTAATATCATAAATATCCAACGGGTTATTTCACTCCGGCGACGTAGGTCATATTATAAAGTAAAATATGTAAATGAGATTTCATCACGTGAAATACGTCCACGCGAAAAAACAGCAATGGTCTCTATTCGAAATGGAGTCCGAAATATTGCGGGTAATAAATATTCATCAAGGTAAGTTAAGTTAAGTTATTTAGATCATCGCGTCATAATCATTTGCATTACCGAATATTGGAATGACAAATTCAAGCTTATCTTTGAGAATAAAAGTCTAGTTTTAGTGTAAGTAGTCGTTAAAGATCACTATCTTGCGTTTCGGAAATGTTCACGAACGCAGACGGGGGCTTTAATACGACAGGTTTCCTAACATAAGCACAGCCTACGTGTGCAACGCTCGTGTGCAGGTGCTATTTAACGCAAAAAAAAAATCGAAAAGGGGCATTATATGCACAAAATGCATATGGAGTTATCCCTTTGATAGTATATGTTGCTCTTTTGGTGTTGGACATGTGTGCAAAGTTTCAGACTAGTGCCTTCAGTAGAATCAGATATATCACAAAACGTCAAAGTTTTTGCACGATGACGACACAAACGACAACGACGACGACAACAAGGCTACAGCAATACCTCGGAATTTCTCCGAAAACAGCCTAGCTAAAATTCGTTAAAGGATGGCGATGTCTTTACAGTGCCATGAGAACTCATCCCGTGCTCAGGGGCCTGTTTTACTAAACATTTTTCGATATTGCAATGTAGAATCTTACTATGAATGAAAACACCAGGTACGATTGGTGGTTTTGCCTTACGATTAATTTTTTCGTACGAAGTTTACTAAAACGGGGCCCTCGGGAGGATGTATTTTTTCACTGACTTTCGCTCTTTTGGCTAAAAGTTCGATGAAAAAGAGCTGTCGGAAGACAGCGAAGCTCGACTATTCATAGTGCTGGATAGCAACAGCAAATCAATATATTCATTTGGATTTTTCATTAAATGAAAGTCAGAGTAGACAATCTTTGTGTAGAGGAGCATATGATGGTAATGGAAGTATTTGCAAACTTTCTAAGCAATAGATTTAGAGGAAACAGGGATATAACTGATATAAACCGTTGCTCGTAAAAGCTTAGCTAAGAATGATAAGCCAAAAAAAATTAAATTCCAGGACATTCAATAACTCGATAATGAATCTTTGTCTATGGGCTGATAATGGTCGTTTGTTGTATCTGACCCGTTCATTTGAAAGTTTGAAGCAAATTGTATGAAAACTGTGGACTCTTTTCGCAATATCAGGATAAAAAAAATCAAGACGCATGGACGAACGGGGAATATGCAATCGCAATAGTACTTCTAAACTTCAGTCCGTGGAGCTAAAACCACCAAGAGGACTTTTGGAACTTAGTCGCTCACCTGAGAGATTAGCTCTATTACACATGTTTGTCTATGCAACCCAAGAAAAAGATGATTTCACATTTTCATCAACTTAGCTCTTTGTTAATCGGATTTCTTTCTACCAAATATGGTTGGAATTAGCAATATAGTTTGGCAATTTAACCTTTAAACTATTTTGAGAGGGCAACACCTAAAGCGCAATTCTGACAACAAAACGTTATTTCAACCATTCCGTAAAAATTTTCGATAAAACTGGTGTAGATGTGTTAAAAGGGTGTTCATATTTTGACCCCCTTTCCAATAAAACGTCATCAAAAGTCATAACAGCAGAAATATGCTCATAGACAAATGAAAAGGTATATTCTGTGAGATGTTCGGGATAAATATTAAATATTGAAAGATTCGAATAAATAAGGTCACAAGAAGAGTAACATGTGAAAGTTTCATGAAAATCTATCTTATATTATATGAGAAGTGAAAACAATAAAATTTGCTAAATGAAAGCAACTTTTCTTATAACCAGGCAAAATATCACCATAAAACAGGAAACCACCAAAAAAGCCTATCAGTCAAAATTCACCAATAACTACACTCTATTTCCGAGAAGAAGATTCTTTTATAATTCATCATATCGGGCCCTTTTTTGTGATTCCACAGCCAATAGCGCCCATATTATCGTACAAATTAAGATTAAACGAAGGGATCTGAAAGCCTAGAGCATATCTCAAGCATAATTCCTTTGGGGTTTCTTGACTACCGATCAGTTGTTACAGAGAAGGTATTTTTCAATACTTTATTGGCTGGAGTCATTTATAAGTGACTCAACAGCCCGCAGCACCATTGTAACTATGCTATCAGGATAAATTGAAGAAACTTGGCAGGACATATGGTGTGATATAAAAAAATTTTGATGACTTAACAGCCCGACGCGTTAAAGTATCAACCCCATCAGGATTCAAAGAAGGAACCTCAAATAACAAGTCCTAAGCATAATTTCTGTGAATTGTATTCTACTCAGTTGTTTCAGAGTAGATCACCAAAGAAAAAGTTTACGCACGAACGGACACGCGCACAACGAACCATAGAAAAGCCATAAAATATCTCACTGGACTTCGCCCGGAGGAGCTTAACATGTTTAAAATTTAATTAATTTAATTCATGGGAAATATTTTTAGTGCTCTGCAAAAGTTGATTAGAATAGTCTCGGGGTTATAATCAATCTATAGATATAAGGTTAAAGATGTACGAAACCTCGTAACTATATTTTTATATTACCTTAGTTACGAGGTTTGAGAAATAGTCTTCACAATGTGAACGTGCATAACCTCGTAAATATATATATAATACGTATTTAGTTTTTTGTATGAGAAAAAATATCTAACGAGGTTGGGAGAATTGATAGTGTCGAGGCTCTGTCGAGACAATTATCAATTCCCACAACCAAGTTAGATATTTTTTTCATACAATACACTAAGTACGTATTACATTTATCTTATAACATCTGTTTGTCTTGTTTTCGTCGATGTTTCTTACTGAAATCAAAGTTTCTAAAAATAACCGCATTATATCATTGTTCTAAAAATAACATGTGATATCATAAAAAATATCATACGGGATGTTATCACACGCATATTTGTACAGTTTTAAGATAAATCTTAACTCCAGCCACTGTTAGTAAGCTTTGGTATGAAATGATAAGTTATTCTGAAAACTTGTATCAATGCGTTAAATATGGCTGTAGTCAGGGATTTGGAAATATGAGTTTTCTCCACTTGTACATGGACAAGTAAAAGTCGATTTCCTACTTGTCAAGGATAAACATGAACTTGTCTGCAAAAAAGATGAATTGATAAATATTGAGAAAAGTGAGCGCTTTTATAGGGATTTTGTTTCCAATCAGTACCATGCAATTAGAAATCTTGTTAGAACAGTCTGGACCTCTTGTTCCAGACTAAGATTCAATAGAGCTTATTGATAATAAGGCTTATTAGAAACAAAAGATCGTAGACCGAAAACGTATATCTGAATCACAAAGATGGGCTTGTGTATGCGATAACAGAAGAATGGAGAGGAATTCCTTAAATGTGCCACAAACAGTGGGTAAGAAGGGCGCAGATGCACTGTAAAGCGATTATTCACGCAAATGGAAGCCACCCATGAAACTGTCAGTCACTTTAAGCACTTAGTGCAAGAACTCTTTAAATTCAGGTTTACTGGTAAAACAAATTGTAAAATTTACAATTTGTTTTTATGGTAATGTTATGGTTTGCTTTTCATGGAGCCGTTTCTTTTGACACAATTTCGTTACTTTTCATAAAATAAGCTTAAAGTAGGTGGACACATATTACAGAATAAAATTATTTTTGAAAATAAAGTGTATCCTTTACAAAAGAATAAATTGAGTTTTGATCCGTATCTTTTTTCCCAGTATATTTTTTCTCGCACAAGCATTGTCCTTAGGTGTAGGAAATAGAGGATATTGAATGAGTGGTCATGGGATACCGAATTTATTAAACGAGTCATCTATAAACAGATAAAAACGAGGCTGCGCCGAGTTTTTATCTGTTTATAGATGACGAGTCTGATAAATTCTGTATTTAATGACCACAAATTTTATATTCTATTTATAATATGACCCGAATTTTTGCGAAAAATCGTCAAAATTCATGAAATTCAACATTTCAATTTTCCGCGAAAATTATAACGCCGCTTGAAACAGACGTCACAATATTTGCATTATGACGTCATTTTCGCGTTTACAAAATAGCGTTGCTATTCGCTCTGTGCTCATTTGCATGGTTATTACACTACTGTAATAACACCCGTGTAATATCAAAAATATTCAACGGGGTTATTTCACTCCGGCGACGTAGGTCATATTATAAATATGTAGTATCTCAAATAATCGTTGGACAAGCAAGAGTTTGTCTGCAAGAAAAATATATTGATATTTTTCGTCTTTTTAGGAAAATATTGGAACCCAGCATTTTCCGTTAAAAACGTTTTCTACCTTTTAATGCTATCATAAGGCTAATTAATCTCTAAGTACTATTTAGTACCATCTACAGATTTGTCCTATTATTTACTTTTCTGTGGACAAGTAGACTCTAAAACTGTATTTGTCCGGCACCAATGTAGGAAAAGTCGGGCATTGGAATTCCTTTGAAATTAAATCCACAGGTATATCTAAGGCATGAGCCTGAGCGTGACATTTCCAACAATTTGAAACATGCATAAGGGATGTCATTGAGCGGCGTAAACAGCCACATACTGTAAATATTAAGTTACCTTATTGTCTACAGACACTTTGAGACCTTATTTATCTACTAATAGCAAAGTGGAGACTCTGGTCAGACTGTGCGGATGCACAGGCTGACCAGGGTCTTTGCTTTGCGTTTATTTGAAATTGTTGGAAATTTCACACACAGGCTCATATATTTTCAATTTAGGAAATTTTGGTCCGCCAAAAGACGCAATCATTCACTGCTCTGTTAAATTTAGTCCGTATAAAGTCACATCCCCTTTGAAATAATTGCTATTTTGATAGGAGAACATATGTGTCAATTTTTCGCACGACGACGCCAGGACATAACAATACACCAGGGACCTGTTTTACTAAACAACTTGCGATCAATTTTTGCGCAAGTCAAAAATTAAAGTTAATTCTACAGTAGAAACTAAATGTAGAATTCTGCCATGAATCGTCTCATTTGAATCGTCTTTTAAAGACATATCATTCTCATATGTTCCCAGGGGTGTCGGAGCAACGCACCTAGTACCTGTGGTCGAAACAAGGTTCGAACTCCCGACTCCTTTATTGAGAGCTAATTACTAATTTCTGAACACAGACCCGGCTAATTTCTGGACTTGACTCTAAATAGGAATTGTTGGTGCAAGTTTCTGTAATATATTAACATAGCGACGCTTTGGTAATTGACATATTAACCAGTGTCTATTCTAATCTTTCAGAAAGTATGGGGGGAAGAGATAATTTTATTAAAAGAGGAAAAATTGTCAAAAAGATGGGAATTTTTCCTCTTTCTCTTTGTAAAAATGTCCCCCATCATCTTCAAAAATAGGGGGACTTTTCCAAAGTATGTGCTAAAATGCGCACCCCCCCTCCTAGAATAGACTTTGATTAGCCCTTCTCCTGCTTGGCATATTTTTCTGCCAAAACGAAATTTTGGCTGGCAGCATAGACTTAGATCAGCCTGCACAGAGGTGCAGTCTGATCTAAGTCTAAACTGTCCGATTTCTAATTAATACTTGTGTTGAAACTAGAGCCATACCGGTTGTAATAATGGTAATTGGTTTGATACTAGATTTAAATTTAATCGGATAAGGGTTAACTGATTTCAATAAAGGAATATTATTAGTAATATTTCAATACATACCTGACATAAAATGTTAAACGTACCATTTTTTCACAGAAAGTTTGCCTCAAATAAACGATGGATGAAGAAATAGGGAATCCAGCACACCTCTGATTGTTCCTTATCTGTCCTCTATATTAGAATGATGGCGGCATATAGATAACTAGGCGGAACAACAAGTTGTGAAAAGCGTGCGATATTAGAGCTAGTGAATAGATCGCAGTTTCACGATTTTCTCGTTTATCAGCTCTGCAGTCATGATGACAAAACGGCGCAAACATTTTTCCAACTATATCCCGTATTGCACGCAAGAACAAAAACAAATCGGGGTATAATTGGAAAACTGTTTCCACCATTTTGTCATCCTGAACGCAGGGCTGATATCCACTCACCAATATAATCTGCTTATAGGTAGATTTTGCGCTGTGAGCCGTGAAATCTACTTTTAACGGTTAAATTCTCCTGCTTTTCTTTTAAAACAGATAAAACAGGTTCAAACAATACTTTAAAAAGATACAAAATACCTTTTCCAAATGACGCATATTACTTGTCTTAGATCGTAAGGTTTACTCATTCATGTACTTTCAAAGTTGAAACAGAGGGATCATGTTCAATTCCTACCATATGTTTTTCTAAATATACCCGACATACCTATGATAATGGACTCAACGCCTACGTCAGAGTAAGGATCTATTTCCCACCATAAGTCCCGGGTTCGAACCCCGGCGGTTGCAGTCACCCTGTGCGACTATTTGTTTTCCACCAATGGTTTGATCATCTTAGACCGATGTGGGATACCAGCTGGAGGCTAAGAAAGAATGCAATGGTAGTACTGGTGTGGGAAATACCAGGAATCCATTGGTATGTGCTCCAGCCACCGCAATACAACTGAAAAAATGTTGCAAGCGACATAAAACCCCTTACAAAAAATCCCACCATAATTGCTTTCATTACATGATTTATTTGCTACATGATAACAATTTTAAGTAAAAGTCAAAGGGAGATATTATTTAGCAACAACTTCACTTAGCTTAAGGTTCATGTAAAGTGTTTGAGACCCAATTTAAAGGGCACTTCATTTGCCGAGAAAAAGCAGTATGTCCAGGTATATTATATTATATTATATTATCAAAATGAAGGTATTCATGAGCACATGCAGTTAAGCAACATAAGACTGTCATAGCTATAGCGGTATAGCCAAAACATTGTGGAAAAGGGCCATTTCGTTCAGAACAAGCAACTGCACGACGGTTGGATAAAACTGCCCCATATTTTAACAAAGTACAGTCTAAAGTACTATCCAGGTAGTACTACAAACGTTGATATAAAACTCAGTCTCAAAAGTCTCTTTTGAAACAATCAATTTCCATTTATTTTGTCAACATACATGTCAAACCGGTTTGGTCTGTTTTCAAAATAGATGTTAGGTATGGTGCAACATCGTACCATAATATTGTGAATTATTTTCTGCTATTTATTTCAAATTATAGTTTTTTGATTCAATGATCTGTAATAAATTACTATATATTCATCATTCCGTGAAATAGAAAATGATATATTGCTAAACAAACTTACAGGTATATAAACTATTTATGTCCATTTATGTTGTGATAACACACCATACCTTACACAAAACTACACGTTTACAAAATTAGAATGACATATGTGTTTATAAAATTAGTCTAAATTAATTGCTTGCATAACTACGTTTTTGGCCCGAATTACATACCATCGGTTGTAGTAGTACCTGGATAGAACTTTAGACTGTACTTTGTTAAAATATGAGCCATTTTTTTACAACAGTCATGCAGTTGCTTGTTCTCTACAAGATGGCCCTTTTCCACAATGTTTTGGCTATACCGCTATAGCTATGGCGGTCTTATATTGCTTAACTGCTTGTGCTTAAAAATAGCTTCATTTTGATATATAATATACCTGGACGTACTGCTTGTTCTTGGCAAATGAATGTCCTTAAAATTGGTCTCAAACACTTTACATGAACCTTAAAAAAAGAAAATTTACATTCTTCTTGGTCTGATTTAAATGACACGCAATAGTCGGGCTAACTACAGAGACTTCACAGATGTGGAATTTTGCGTGATTGAAACGAGCTGGGGTAGTGCTGGTGTAACTTCCGATTTGATCACATACTCGTGTTCAGCTGCTCAATGAGCCTGTGCGTGACATTTCCAACTATTTAAAATGTTGATGAGGTTCAAACATTTAGAGGCATAGACAGCCTAAAACTCTAAGATTAAAGTAACCTGATTGTCTACAGATACTGTCAGACCATATCTATCTACAAAACGCATAGTGAAGACTCAATGTTACCAAAACTAAAATAGTTGTATTTAAACGAGGCGGTAATTTAGCAAAAAATGAAAGGTGGAGCTATAAAGGAGAATCCTTGGAGGTGGTTTCTAGTTTTACATATGTTGGGACATTATTAACAAATAGACTTTCATTATTCAAGATGGCTGAAAATGCAGCTATAAAAGCAAAGAAAGTATTTAACTATGTTCTAAGTTCAACAAGTCATTTACCATCTATGCCATGCAATGCTTTTTTTTAAAATATTTGATTCAAAGATATATCCGATTTTGCTATACGGAGCAGAATTATGGGGCCTACTTAGTATCCCAGCGGTTGAACAAGTGCAGTTGTACGCTTGCAAACGATTACTCAATGTTGGAATTGGTGCTTCGAATCTTTCAGTATTAGGTGATACTGGACGATTTCCTGTTTCAATATTTTCATCAGTACGTGCCATTAAATTTTGGTTACGTATCCTTAAGCTTTCACTTGATAGATATGTAAAATCAAGTTATGATATGTTAGTGCATTACGATAACCTTGGGCATAAAAACTGGGTAACACTAATACCACTACCCCAAAGTTCTAACTACACCGATCGGAAATTTCTATATTACTTCTTTAGAAATAGGACCAGAGTGTTAAAATTGTATGAAATATATAGAAAAAAACACTTTTTCGAGATGACGTTTACTGAATTTTCCAAAGCTCACAGATTCGTCGCAGTTTAAAGCACTTTAATTACCCAGGGGTCGAAAAAAAATTACAAACCAACACTGTCATGTTCGAACTCCGTGTATTAAATTTAAATTTTGACAACACTGTGTCCGATAGGGTGTAAAGTTATGAAGCAGCCACTAAGTGGTCGAATTTGACCCTTTTCCTGATAACCAAACGTTTTTCACGACTATCCCCTTTGAATATTTCAGTTACCCCACCCACCCTCATTTACCAAAGCGCTTTCCAATCTATTGCTTTTAAAGAGTTAATCGGTATATTTACTGTATACAACCATATTTCAGGCGTATTGAGCACCTAATTATGAGTTCCTAGCAATCCTAACCCTAGTACAACAACAATACACCATCCTATCCTTCAGCGTCTTGATCAACCTAGAATACCGTTTGCCTATTAGCGAGAGGCAAATGAACATTTAAATCACGTTTAAGTATGAAGTTCCCAGTCGAGTCAAGCTGCTGACACTGTGATTCGCAGGCTTACGCTCTACCGATGGCTGTCCGTCAGTTGTGTGTACTGGATTTCAAGAGAGTCAAGATCTCGGAATTGTGATGGCTTTGAGAAAACTATCGCCTTGTGAATGTGCGCAGAAGTTTCGTCGACATGCACTCTGTGTACAATGCTAAATATACCCTTATTACCTCAACAGAACCTTTTCGACTTGCGACCCATGAGCAAGTGGAGCAACCTCAGATCCGATCAAAAGTCTTTTCTGTGTCTTCTATTGACATCTGAACAATTTTTGTTTGTTTTTTCGGACTCTTAATCGTCAGGCTACACATTGGTTATTTAACTTTACTACTGAAAAAACAACTCAGCATGCACGTGAGCCATTGCTGTTTTCAAGCTCCTCTGTGTAAACAAGCAACGAAAACACGTTGACACGCTACAATTAGCAATAACCAAAAGTCATTTATGTGGGAGGGCCTTAGTAAAAGTTTCAATGAAATCGGGTGATGTAATTGAGAAAAGTCCAGATCTTAAAACGGTGTAGTTAGAACATTGGCCAAGTGTACGAACAGGTCTATATAGTAACGGATTTGGTCATATTTGGGAAAGTCAAAATGTCAATAATGAAAGACAATTTCTCTATTCCTACACACAACGATTAAAGGATCAATACTTACAAAAATGGAGATCAAATTTATATGAAAACCCAAAATTATATTACTATACTTTGTTTAAATCGAATATTTCAATAGAGCCATATGTAACAATCGTTGAAGTAAAAAAGTTTAGAACATGTTTAGCACAATTTAGAAATTCAACTCACTCATTGATGATTGAAAAGGGTAGACAATATAATATACCAAGGGAAAATAGATTTTGTATTTATTGCGATGGCTTAGTCGAGGATGAACTGCACTTTTTATACGCCCGTCGAAGACGGGACGTATTATGGGATCACCCGTGGCGTCCGGCGTCCGGTTGTCCGGGCGTCCGGGTGTCCGGGCGTCCGGGCGTCCGGCGGCGTCCACTTCTTTGTCCGGAGCATAACTCTGTCACTTGAAGTCCGATTGACTTCAAACTTGGCAATTATATTCTTCTCATCATTGCGGAGTGCAGTGCACAAGAACCATAACTCTACCTGGCCTATTTTTTGAGTTATTGCCCTTTGTTGTTTTTCAGACTTGAATCTTGTCCGGAGTATATCTCTTAAAGTATTATAGCTAGGATCATGAAACTTTATGGGTGTATAGACCTCACCAAGGGGGAGTGCAGTGCACAAGAACCATAACTCTACCTGGCCTATTTTTTGAGTTATTGCCCTTTGTTGTTTTTCATACTAGAATCTTGTCCGGAGTATATCTCTTAAAGTATAATAGCTAGGATCATGAAACTTCATGGGTGTATAGATCTCACCAAGGGGGAGTGCAGTGCACAAGAACCATAACTCAACCTGGCCTATTTTTTGAGTTATTGCCCTTTGTTGTTTTTCATACTAGAATATTGTCCGGAGTTTATCTCTTAAAGTATAAAAGCTAGGATCATGAAACTTCATGGGTGTATAGATCTCACCAAGGGGGAGTGCAGTGCACAAGAACCATAACTCTACCTGGCCTATTTTTTGAGTTATTGCCCTTTGTTGTTTTTCAGAATTGAATCTTGTCCGGAGTATATCTGTAAAAGTATAATAGCTAGAATCATGGAACTTCATGGGTGTATAGATCTCACCAAGGGGAGGTGCAGTGCACAAGAACCATAACTCTACCTGGCCTAGTTTTTTGAGTTATTGCCCTTTGTTGTTTTTCAGACTTGAATCTTGTCCAGAGTATATCTCTACAAGTATAATAGCTAGGATCATGAAACTGCATGGGTGTATAGATCTAACCAAGGGGTAGTGCAGTGTACAAGAACCATAATTCTACCAGGCCTATTTTTTGAGTTATTGCACTTTGTTTTTTTTTCAGACTTGAATCTTGTCCGGAGTATATCTGTAAAAGTATAATAGCTAGGATCATGAAACTTCATGGGTGTATAGATGTCATCAAGGGGGAGTGCAGTGCACAAGAACCATAACTCTACCTGGCCTATTTTTTGAGTTATTGCCCTTTGTCGTTTTTCAGTCTTGAATCTTGTCCGGAGTATATCTGTAAAAGTATAATAGCTAGGATAATGAAACTACATGGGTGCAAAAAATATTCATTCAAAATAACCTCAGTTCTATTCAAACCCCCAGTTAATACTAAGCAGTGTGACGGGCGTATCTTGTGACAATTTGGCACCTTGTTATTAATATGTCCTTTGTATAAAGATATACGTGACAAATATATCAATCACAGATATACTGAAAATCCAGATATACAATCATTTACTCAACTTATGTCTTCTAAAAACGAACTAGTGTTACGAAATACAGCAATGTATTTGTATTATTCATTTAAAGTAAGGTTAGACTACATAAATAGCCAGGAATAGAATACATTTTGATCTTTCGTATATTAATTCATACATAGGAACATAAAAGTCCTTGTTCAATACTCTCAATTGAGATTAAAAAAAAAAAAAAAAAACCTACTTCATCAACCAGAAACAGTATTTGCAAGAGTTGAATTTTCAAAATAACATTTTACAAAAAATATACTGTTAACAAATTGAGAGACAAACAAACAGTTAACACCAATATTTAAACGGCGAAAAATATTTGATTCACCTTGGCATTGTCTTAGATATATCTCTTAGATAAAATATGTATACCTATAAACCTTGATAATGTATGTTGTATGTAAAATTTATGGGACAAACTGTCCTTCCTCACATTTTTGTCTATGATATGTTTGTACTTATATGTGTATGGGCCGGTGGCCTTATTATGCATTAAAATGTTCTATGTTCTATGACTCAGGTCAGACTGTGCGTTTGCACAGGTTGGCCAGAGTATTTGCTTTGGGCAAATTTGAAAGTGTTGAAAATCTCACGCAAAGGCTCAAATGTTCATTTTGAGCGTTTTTTGTAGCTTAGTCACACTTATTCCGTAGCTCCGTAGCATTAGTTCGAAAAACAAACAAAAAAATGTTTGCACATTTTCATTTAAAATGATATGCCACAGCAGTCTAAAAAGGCATAAATCAGACTACGGGTATGCAAAGAAGTTGCATGTCCGTTTTTAACACCACTCTTAAATTTGGCTAGTCGGGACAGACAATTTACATTTTAACATCTTGATTTAGACCTGCCAAGCCCGGTTAGGAAAATCGGTAACGCGTTTGGTTTTCAATCATAGGGTTGTGGGTTCGATATCCGGCTCGGCCATCTTTCATCCCATATTTGACAAATGTAATTACAGTAAAACTTGTGTTAAGCGACAACTTAAGGGACCACCAAAGAGCGGTCGTTTATGGGAATGGTCGCTTAATACGAAATACTGTGATAAATGTGACAGTTCATTTTGATACCATTTATAGATTGTCGGTTAAGTCGTTCTGAATCTTATGATGTTCGAACCCATTAGAATCGTGTTATTGAGACGATTTTAATGGGTTCTAACTATATAAGATTCAACAATAACCAATTTTTCGATAAGAATGTCCTCTTTTTCAGAGATTTTGATAACGGTGAAGGGACTTTTTATGGTGGTCGCTTAATACAATTGGTCGCTTAATAGACGTGGTCGTTCGAGCAATATCGACTGTAGTGTCTTCTGTTTCCCACAGAATGGACGAATGATACGCCTATGATAAAAGGTCGACTTATAGCTCAGATGAAATGTTCTAGCCGTGCCGTGAGAAACGATAAGAAACCACGGATAGGTGCACCAGCCATCGAATTTTAATTTTAAAAGTTTTGAAAGCAACCTTTATTTCCGTGAAAATTTCTCGCAGCCGAGACCAGGAGCCCGTTTTACTAAACATCCTACGATCATTTTTTGTGCAAGTCAAAACTTATAGTTGCGTCTGCAGTGGTAACTAAATATGGAATTCTGCCATCGCTATTCCATTTGAAAAATATATCGCATAACCTGACAATTAGCTCGAATAAGTATGCTTCGTGACTTTGTGTCATTAGGGGTGGAGAGTTCAAACAAACCAGACAGTGACGTCATATCTTGTCTGGTGAACGGCCTCTAGGTACCCTTAGCTTGTAATCGAGCGTATGAAAATGTTTATTGATTAAACTATTTCTGTTGCGTTTTTAACAATCCTACTATTCAAATGATAAAGATTTTTATATACTTATGAACCTATAGAGGGTGGACTAAACTGATAGACTTATTCCGATTTTAAAGATGACTCGAATCGAATCTTCCTGTAACACACTTTTAACTTTACATAAAAACGACACACTTGAAATCATAGGCGTATCTAGGACTTTTGAATTCATACGCACCCAGAAGTCGACAACTAAAGAATACATAGGATAAAGGCAATATGTAGAATAATCAAAATATCGTAATAAGCTGTAGTTTCGATGCTATGATAATTCATCAGCAACATTTTTTTTTTCATCAGAGGATTATTTATTTTACGCACTTGCGTGAATTGCGTTATGAGAGTTACGCCCTTGGAAATGACCAAGAATCTACTTTCTTAATGTAAATACTTTTAATTTATCTATTATGCAATGCTTCTCCCTTTTTTTATCCCTTTATATTCATTCTTAATCATGACGGGTTTCGCGAAACATGCCATACATTCGAAACATGGATATATGCCTCTCGGTTATAAAATCAACCGACATGATGTTTTTAGGATTAGCGATATGAAAGGGTACAAACAGACTAAAGCATTGGAACAGAACCATGCTCGTGTTATCAGAAATGACATAATTTAATTGCTTTGAAGCACTTTCTAGGGTCCGTGGAAGCTCACTAGTTTCGACAATATACGAGATCCATTTAAAGGTCACGTTTCAATGGGATACCAAATGTAACCAGCGTTCAATTAAAAAACGTTCTCGAAAAGGTACTCCGCTTAAAACGTGTATAAATCAGCAAAGCAGGGTTCAAATTATTATCATTCGCACACGTTTTTGCAACCTGAACAAGGGGATAATAGCTTTCGGTGCGTGATTGTATTTGCCCAAAGAACTACTTGTTTCAAGCATTATTCAAAATGAATGACGCTCCCTTTAGGTTATATCGCGTAAATTGTTAGAAATGAACTATAACTATTACTTTTTTGGATTTTTTTTTACCCAGACGATGCCCCTTACAGTGCAGGCGGCTCTCCGACAGATGGTTTGTTTAGAAAACAGGTAGTGACCGAATTACTTTGCACATCCGACATCTGACAAGTCAGGTTGTCTCAGATATCCTTCGAAAATAAATAATTAAATAATAAAAATAAATAAATAAACAAAGATAAACATGAATAGTCGTGGACAAAAAAGCATAACACATGGGATATCACGAAAATGGTATAATAGAATCACAGAAGGCACCAAGGAAAACCCCTTTTCTTTTTTAAACGCAGTCGATAAAAGGTTAACAGATTGAAAGGGGAATAACGCCTATGACGAATAAATGCTACCTGCAATGAATTGTCCCCCTTAGGAAGACATTTTATAATAACAACTTCATTAAAAAATCTACATTATTACAGAAGCCCCTGAGAGAGATAAACAAGATACTTCACACGGTTACCTTCATTATGTCGCCTAGTGTTAACCCCTATCATGCTGTTTTAAAGCACAGTCCCACTGTTCAAAATAGTGTACAGTAAGAAATGTCTACACAACGTGATACTTTTTTCCGTATGGGATAAATCTGGAACTAACATGTTATAATTTCCAAATGAGTTAATTTGTTTGAAATAAGTTCTATTTAACAGGAAAAGGATTCTTTGGAGTTTTGACCAAAACGGTACACCATACCTTTTAGACGGGTCTTCGACAGTTTAGTTTTTGTGAAATTAAAGAGGATTCCAAAATACAGGGCCTTTATACACCTTTACACCTTGATAATGCGACTCGTGATAAACACGCTTAATTTTTCTCCATGGGTTTTGTGAGGTTTATTAGTTTTATGTGATGGAAAAATTTTTTTTGAGTACACTTAGTTCTTCATCAACGAATTATTTAACTTTCTGTTGTTAAAAGGTTAATAAAGAAGGTGACGTTCGGGATAATTTCTGACTTTTCTACTTAGGTAATGGGTCAGTTATAATGCTCTCCAAACCCAATAGCAGAGGACACGAACATTATACGGATATAACTCGGGTTTTTCACAACACTTTCTATTTATAGTAAACACGGACGGGTCAAACAACTTGTAAGATAAGTCAAACCGGTTTTATCACGTGCTGTTCGTTTTAAATATAGCCATAACCATAGTTTACACGTATCACCTCGTGAATATGTATCAGGCTCTGCAAAAAATGGCGAAATCTCAGGACAATTTAAATTCAAAAGTTTACAAAGTTGCTGAAGTTGCCGGGACAGAAAATATAGCTGATACCGCCGAAGCTGACGCTGATAAATGGTCGTCACAAGAGTCTGGTAAAAAATGCCAAGCAAGACGCAGCAGGAGTAGCTCCCTTTTTCGATAAAATTTCAAGTACCATCAAATCGGACAATACAGAAAAGGCAGATATTCTAAATCGACAGTTTCAATCAGTCTTTACTCTAAAGACACCACATTTCTCTTGCCCAGTTCTGCCTTTCATCCATAAGACAAAATATGTTTTCCTCATCTTTCAGCAAATATCCAGTCATCCCAGATATTACCATCTGCACTGGTGGAGTAAAAAAACTAATATACAACCTGAAACCAGACAAAGCAGCAGGACCAGACAACATTTAGCCTCTAGTACTAAAAACTTATGTTATCAAATTTCTCCTATCTTGCAAATTCTCTTTCATAAATCCTTGGGTACAGGCACCCTCTCCCAGGTATGGACAAAGGCAATCGTGACTTCACTCTTTAAGAAAGGAAACTGAAGTAACCCGAGTGAATACCTGCACAATTCAGTTTGGGGATTAAGGGAAAGGGGTTAGTACCTTAGTTAATCAGAAGCTGTCGGTTGTACAATGCACGTGGTCAATGTTCACTACGATCGTTGTTCTTCTTAGTTTAGTCCAAGAACTGTACTGTATGGCGTTCGACAAGAGAATGATCAACCGGCCCGCTGAATCCACTCATCGACTTCCGTAGATTTGCAGCATCAAGATTCGTTACCGAGACTAGTTCGTAAGACGGTAGTTTCGCTACTTCCGGTTTAAGCAGCGCCACAACATTCCCCCCGACTTTCTTTGAAAAGGCCCTTTGTTACTCGTAGGAAGTCGTAAAGTCACTATGGTCTAAAGACACTTAACATTAATGAGCAGGCACACCAGGAACTATTATCTTGTAGCGGCTAAAAGCCAACTAGCGAGAACTTCTCTACCCGTGGCTAAAAGCGGACGAAATCTCTTAAAACTGCGGCTAAAAGCCGACTGAATTTAATTTAAACTGCGGCTAAAAGTCAACGAAATACATTTTATCTGGAACCACTGGAGTACTAGCCAACACATCCTTTAGACTTCCATTGGTGGGCAACCCAAGTCTTCTAATGACACGATCCAAGTGGAAGTGTGAATCTATTGCTAAAGGATACTCCGGGGCAGAAGTGATAGTGACAGAGGGCTTACTCTTGCCACTAGTCCCCTGCTCCGGTTGCTCACTTTCCTGGAAATTCTTATCCAGAGAAAAACAAGGTCACAGATAGTTGATGGTCTGCCCAACATCCAACAAGCAGCTTGTCCAAAGGCTTTTAGACGCATTCCATTTAGACTAGGAGTTAGAGGTAACAATTCCCTAAAGACCATGGGAATATGTGCATTGAATGCATGTGGTTTCGTGAACTTGGTTTCTTCTGAACTGCACCCAGGGATAATGCAAAAACATGACATACATCCCCTCACCTCCTTGACCTCTGTGACCTTTTGTATTATGTCACTGACTCTTGGCCTTTTAGCCAGACTAGCTGCGGAGAAGGAGGGGGACGCGCTAGGAGGGCGCGCCTGCCTGAGCAGGCTGTGCTCGAAGTCACAGTGATCCGTATGTCAGCCCCTGGGTGTTTTACCTCACGTTTAAAGTTGCGGCTTAAAGCCACTCCCTTCCCACGACCCGATTTAACTTTTCGGCTAAATGACGCAATAGGAGATCCAACCGAAGTAGCCTCACGCAAGGCCTTAACGAGAGGGGAACGTCTCAGTGCCATTGTTGGTGGTTCCGGTTGAGATGGAGTTTGAATTCTTTCCCCTGACGATTTCAAAAGGGCCTCCTCCTGACTTGATGATAGGCTAAAAGCCGCATCTACCTCCTTTACTCGGGTTTCAGACATACTGAAAAGATAGGAAACAATTGTTTAACAAATATTCAAGTCAAACTTCACCAGAAACTTTCTTTCTCTTGCAAGGATTACATTCAAATTAATTAATGTCAAGTGCATCAGAAGCACTCACATTTTCAGGAATCATGATACCATTCATTACAATGATCGCATTGGATCATAAATTTTCCATTCGATGGCTCATGACAAATGCAATATTTGTAATGATCTCCACCTGTTTTATCGCCTGTATTATCGCCATGAATGTCTTGGGATGAAGATAATGAGGATAATGAGGATACGTAGAACGTTTGAGTGAATCTTTCAGACATGACCGCGCTATCTCGTGTGCCTTAACTATGCCTTTAATCAGACACATACCATAGTCTCCAGATTTGTTTTGCGCACATGAAAACATCAGTTGAGCCGGAGTCACTTCGTGACCCAACATGAGCATATATGGAGTAAAACCGGTTCCCCTATTAACAGAGGCTCGAATGCCTATTGCTATCTGCTGTACATTCAGAGCTCAATTTTCTTGAGACACTCCTAAATACACCTAACAGCATCCATAAGTGTGCGATTAAGGCGTCCAACTTGTCCGTTAACAGATGTCCGATAGGAGGTTGTGCGAGCTTTGTGAATATGTAAAGCTTTACATAAAGTTTCAAAAAGTCGTTTATCAAAATTACTTCCATGATCAGAGAATATTTGAAAAGGAAACCCAAAACGTGAAAAGAAGCTGTCCATTGCAGCTCTAGTAGTTTCTTCAGCTTGCCGAGTTGGTTAAGACACACACAGCTCACTTTGAGAATTGATCAACAATCATTTGACAGTTTTCATTTCCCCTAGCCGTCTTAGGTAAGGGTCCGATAGAATCAAGATTGAACACGCTCTAATCGGCACCTGCTTGGTACTCGGTCAAAGGGACTTTGCCATAAATCTTGTTCTTTTTGACCCTGCTACATATGTCTTCCACATCCTTAATAGCCGAAACTAGAAAAAAACTTTTCTTTTACCTTAAACTTGCTTCTCGCCACACCCTGATGACCCGCAATGCGTCTTAAAGACAGCCTTGCCCTTCTTTATCGAGCGGCGCGTCTAAAAGACATATATGCTCGGCTGTTTTGAGCGGCGTATCTAAAAGACAGCTATGCTCGGCTGTTTCTAGCGGCGTAACTAAAAAACAGCTATGCCCGTCTGATTTGAGCGGTGCGTCTAAAAGACAGCTTTTTCCGTAAGCGGCTTTCCTTGCCTAACATGGTGACTCATAGTCATGGTTGCAACTTTATTTTTTACACCAAATTGACTGCTTCGTCCACATCTTCTGTGAATCTGGCCCACTGTGTGTGAGCCCTCAAACAATATTTGCAGCCCCCACAAGGCAGATCAGGTGGCATAAGACCAGTCACAAACTCTGAACATGGACTGAGAGGGTCCGGAATCCTCGATAGCGCGTCCGCATTTCCATGTTTAGCCCTTGCTTGATGTTCAACTATCATGTTATATTGTGATAGTTCTTCTATCCAACGAGCCAATTGACCTTTTAAGTTCTTTAAATCTCATTAGTCATGTTAGGCTGGAATGATCAGTACAGGCAGTGAAAATCTTACCTAACAGGTTATACTTGAACTGCCGTGTAAACCTTACTTTCGTCAGTTATTCTTTTCGAGTAGTACAGTCCTAAACAGTGCCAAAATTAACTACCTTTTCAACCCCTTCTTCTACTTGCATAAGTTCTGCTCCAATTGCCTATTGATTTGCATCTAATGCAAAACATCTAAAGATGCATCTACATCGTAAATAAACGGGTCTTTTGTATTGGGCAGAGCTAAGACTGGCGCAGTGTTTGATACTGCTTTATGCGCTTCAAATGCACTTTGCACATATTTTCCCCATAAAAATGGGTTCCAACCTGTTAGTTTATACAGCGATTGGGCTAAATTTGCAAAATCTTTAACGAAATGACCTATGATAATTTGCCAAACCTAGAAATCTTTCATCATCTTTTAAGGATTTTTGGACCGGCCAATCTAAGACTGTCTTAACGTCCTTCTGAGTTAGAGAAAGGGTTTTTCTACTTACATTTTTACACAAAAACTCGACTACATTTTGAAAGAAAAAAACATTTTCTGCGTTTTAGCTTCATTCTATACTTCCCAGGCGGTCTGGAAAGGTCTTCAAAGGTCTTTCCCGATTCCAAGATATCGTCAAGGAAGGCCAGTACTATTTTTCATGTAAGCCCCTTTAGAATGAAATTAACAACCATCGAGAAGGTAGCAGGGGCATTTGTCAGACCAAAACCCATTTTAACGTGCTCAAAAAGACCGTATTTTGTTAGGAATGCCGTCTTCTTTCGGTCTTCTTTCTTGACTTTGACTTGCCAATAGGCGGAATTTGCATTTAGCTTTGAAAACCAGATGTTTCCTGAGAGGGTGTCTAAACAATCTTCAACCAGAGGTAAAGGGAAAGTATCCTTTCGTGTAACACCATTTAAAGATCTCTAGTCTATGCACCATCGGACTGAGCCGTCTCGTTTGCGTATAAATACTGAAGACGACGCCCAATCCGAGATAGACTCTTGAATCACACCAGCTTCAATCATTTTTTCAGATGAGCTTCTTCCTCATTTACAAAACAAGTTGGTGTTCGACGCATTTTCTGTTTCATTGGCTTTGCGTCGCCTGTATCTATTTCGTGCTGTATGGCTGTAAAACTTCAATAATCAAAATCAGTTTCACCAAACATATCTGAATAGTCACGTAAAACGAAGGCTAACCGGCGTGCTTGCTCTCCGCTGAGTTCCTTAGAGGACACTTCAAACATACCTTGAATATGCTATGGTAGTTTATTCTCACTTTCTGACAGGTTAAAAACCATGCCAGATAGAAGATCCGGACTAAAGATTTGATTGCAAGCCGAGTCAGAGGCAGGGTCCTGATAAAAAAAAATCGATCAAAGGTGTATGCAGTGGCATTTATTTCATTTTTTATGAAGCTCTTAAATCTATTTGATGGATTGACAAGACAGATCACAGGCCAGGTTCCTGAGGACCTAATTGTATGAGGCATTAACACCTGTTTTTTGTAAACTTTTTCCAGGTTCTAAAAATTTTTTCTAACGAACAATCCAACTTGCCTTGCACCCTAACTACAGAATTTGGTGGGATGACCACCTTCTTACTCAAAGAGACTCTTGCAATTGATCTTTTTTGTCTTGAAAGTATGTAGCAATCGGGATCCGTTCACCATTTTCAATGAGGGTATCTGACTGCATGTCATGTAAATCGCCTAAATGATGCATTAAATCATGCCCTAATAACATGTCATCTGAAATTTGGGCAACATACAGCCTTTCAACATCCCTCCTTTTACCTGGCTTCTGACTCAACTCATTGTAATTTAAGACGATAATATTGTAATTTCAGCCGCTGAATCAATCCTTGCTCTAACACCCCCAAACCCCCCCCCCCCCCCCCCCCCCCACACACACAACTTTTAAATTAACGAAAGAGGAGCCTGCACATACCTGATTGACACCAATACTCTTTTCATTTTTTTTCTAGACTGGTCCATAATGACTTTGTCCTGAACCGGGGTAGTAATATGCTTTAAGAATTGATTAATTGTTCTTTTCCCGGGCTAAAATTTGAACGACCCTCAACCGGGCTAAAAGCCACTATATCTGTCGTACCATATTTGGAGCTAAATTCCTGGATTTTTTGGACGACCCGCCTCAAGGCTAAAAGCCATTCAACTTACGGAACGGGTCCGCAGAGATTGCTTGTACTGAACCTCTAGATTGTCCCTCGACAGGGCTTAAAGTCACAGATCGATCCTCGGACATGAACATACTTGAATTATTGGAACGCATTAGGGCCAAAGACACTGAACTTATAGAACGCCTCACATCAGATCTAAAAGTAGTTTTACCCTCTGACATTTCATTTTTCAACTTACTTGGATCACTTTGTATTTGTGCAGTAGACCAAGATTTATGGTCAGCAACCTCAGCCTTTACTCGTTTAAAACTTTCTGATTGCCTGTTTGCTTATTTTTATGCCCCCGTTTCGAAAGATCGGGGGCATATTGTTTTACTCATGTCCGTCTGTCTGTCTGTCTGTCTGTCTGTCTGTCTGTCTGTCCGTCCGTCCGTCCGTCCGTCTGTCTGTCTGTCTGTCCGTCCGTCCGTCCGTCTGTCTGTCCGTCCGTCCGTCCGTCTGTCCGAAAACTTAACCAGAAAACTTAACCTTTGCCTTTTCTCCAAAAGTATTTGACAAACAAAGCTGTACACCAAAGTCAAGGTCAAGTGACAAGGTCAAGGTCATCTGTCAAGGTCAATCTTTAAAAAAATGCTGTTCCGGGGGCATTCGTGTTTCACAAACACATCTTGTTCTTTTACAATTTTTCAATGAAGGCTTTAAAATGTTTGCAATCTATTTTGTAGTGGCCAGGCTGTTTACAAAAGAAGCAATTATTGTCTACGCTTCATTTTTTTTCTTTGGGCTTGATGGAGTTTCATTGGTCCTGGTTGCAAGGGCTTCAGTAACTATTGTTTTACATCCTCTATTGGTATAGAGTTTATGGACAACTAATCCTTTTGCTTGCGGACTTTTTTGCCAATCAACTGCTTGTGTGATGTAGTTATGGTGTTGAAAATTGACCCTTGCAGTTTCAACCAGTTCACTGTGCCATTCACAGTTTTCATTAAGGAATGAATAATTTCACCCATACCGTTTGCTATAGCGACATAGTCTATTGCCTTATCTTCCAGACTCCAGGTGAAATAGTTCTTACTCTACTGGTCCCTGCAAAGCAAGACAGACCGGTAACTTTCAAAAATACCCTTGAAAGATAACCAATTTGTTTTGCCATTGAATTTCAGTTGTTGTTTTTTTTCTCTTATACGGATTGCCCCTATGGATATTTATGTCAACTATCTCCTGTTTAGAAATCGCCTGTCTTTCTTATTTCGACGAGAGACTTGCTTGTCCTCATTCTGAAAAATCGAAAATGAGCAAGTCTAAGAGCCCGCCCCTAATCAAAATCATCTTTGCCAGATATGCCACTATAATTACTTTCAATTTCATCCACCTTGTGTCTAATTGAAGATGAATTTGAATCCTGAAAGCGGCTAAAAGCTGGCGTCCTTTGACTGATATTATGGACTTCAAGCTTTTTCATCTTTCTCTTTATCTCTTATTAACTGCATTTTTTATCAGTTTGTTTTAGCAAGTTACCTGGAGCATCTCGCATGATGTTAATTTCACTGTCATTTACACTTGGGTAAAAAAACACATTTTGCTCATTGACAGGAGTAGAGTGGGCTAGAGGAAATCTAACCTTACTTTCAACTTTTTGGGGTCAACAGGTTTCAATTTCGGAATGCTCCCAGTATGTTCAACCCCTGGTTTAGGGGTTTCAGGTAAATTAAAAACTAATTTGCTTAAAATACTGGAGTCACTCCGTACGATTTTCTGGGATTCCATCATTTTCTTAACAGACATTTTGGTTTGCTCAATCTCCTTTCCTGCATCCCTGATTTGTCCAGTCAGCACATCTAATTCAGACTTATGCCCTGAAACAAAACTATGAGGAGGAGCAATTTCCCCAAATTCAATCCTATCCCACACCGCCTGGGACAATTCCCCTAAAAAAATAAGGACATAGCTTCTCTTAAAACCCTCCCATACATTTCCCTATGGCGTTAAATAGCACCAGCTTTCTTTGGTCCTATGCCTTCTAAAGCCTGAAGTCCTTCAAATGTCGCACTATTAATACGAATGAACTTAGAAGTCATACTTTAAATCATAGAGCTTAAAAACGCAGTTGTCACAATAGACTTGTAAAACGCAATATATTAATTTCAAACGACATTGGCTTTCACAACAGACGTGTTAAACACAATCTTGTTGCACCTGAATTGCACAAATTTCGAAAATCCTTTAAATAACAGTCAAATCAAAATATCCCTACTAGCTTGAACAAATGTTAAACTTTTAGCTTACAAGGAAAAAGATATGTGAATGGTGAAATGGAAAGGAAAGGAAAAGGAACTTGCATGTCCTTAAATCATGGACTTCCAATTAATTCAGAACTGGGAAATATTTGACAGATAAACTAGCTATATTGAATTATACTTACAGGAAAAAACTTATTCAACCTTAAACTGGCAGAGTATAACTGATCTGACAAAGTAAAAAATATTTTACTAAGATAACTGACAAGGACAAAGAAGACCTTGAACTGGCAGTAATAATACTGAAAATGACGGAACTGACATGAAAGAAAACTATCCTTTCTAGAAACTGGCTCAAAACAAACAAAAGTTTGGCTTGAGATGCTCTTAACAAAACTTGAACCAAACCTAAGTTGAAAATACAAAGTATTTTTGTGCATGTGTCCTTACTGAAAAATTTCTGAAGGTTCTTCAAAAAATTAATGACCCTCGTCGCCAATGAAGTAACCCGAGTGAATACCTTGACAATTAAGTTTGGAGATTACGAGAAAGGGGTCATTACCCTTGTTTATCAGTAGCTGTCGGTTGTACAATACACGTGGTCATTGTTCACTACGTTTGTAGTTCTTCTTAGTTTAGTCCAAGAACAGTACTGTTTGTCAAGAGAATGATAAAACGGCCCGCTGGTTCCACTCATCGACTTCCGTAGATTTGCACCATCAAGATTCGCTACCAAGAATAGTTCGTAAGTCAGTAGTTTCGCTACTTCCGGTTTAAGCAGTGCCACAACAAAACAAAGAAGATCCTGCAAATTACAGACCTATATCCTTAACATTTTAATTGTAAAAAGTTCTTAAACATATTGTAGCGACAAATCAAACAAAACATTTTGACAAAAATAATATTCTTTATTGCTTACAGCATGGCCTCAGAGAACGGCGCTCATGTGAAACCCAGCTACTGCAACCGACCGATCATCTTGCCAGAAACCTCACTTAAGAAAAACAAACAGATTTTTGTTAGACTTCAGCAAGGCTTTTGATAAAGTTAGCCACCTAAAACTGTTGTATAAATTGCAGGGACATGGAGTAAACTATGCTACCCTTATGTAGATTAAATCTTTTCTTATAGGCAAAAACAGAAAGTACTATTAGAAGGTGCATGCTCATCCGAAGTACCAGTCACGTCAGGGGTACCTCAGGGATCGGTGCTAGGCCTTCTGCTGTTTCTATTATATATAAATGACCTTCCTAACACCATCGCCTCCCGAGTCTGTTTGTTTGCAGATGACACTGCTATTTGCCTAGCTATAAATAATAAGCAAGACTAAAAGAAGATCTAGACAAGTTAATGCATTGGGAGAAAAAAATGGAAAATGGAGTTAAACCCCAGCTAGTGCATTGTCCTAAATATTACTGAAAAGCAGAAAAAGATTTCCTTTGATTACAGGCTACATGGACAAGTTCTAGAAACCATGGACAATGCCAAATACCTTGGAGTTACTATATCCGGTGATCTTTTCTGGAACAAACATATTGACAATATAACATCTAATGCAAATAAAACTTAAGGTTTTCTCCGCAGAAACATCCAGACCAAAAATAAGATCAGAGAAACAGCGTACAAAACTATGGTTAGAACCCAGGTAGAATACGCATTTACCGTATGGAGCCCCTACACAACATCCTATATCAACAAAGTAAAAAAATACAACGTAGAGCAGCAAGATGGATTCAAAATATTTTTTCTTATTATGACAGTGTCACCTGCATGCAGAAAGAGCTTTGCTAGCAAGCTCTTCGATACAGACGAGACATCATCAGAGTCATCATGTTTTATAAAATGTTAATTGTTTTGTTGCAGTACCCATACCATCTTATCTTGAAAGACCAGATGGGACTACCAGACATATGCACACAGAATCTTTAAGACAGATCCACACAAATGCTTCCTACTTCAAATATTCTTTTTTTTCCTTAAACAATTATTCTTAGTATGTATCTTTGTATGTGAAATTGTTATTTTTGTACATGTTGTATACAGGCCGGTGGCCAATATACTAAATAAATATACTAGGAACAGACAACGTGAAACAATCGTATATATATACGCCACGTGACCATAGATATCATTACGTGATCTAAATGGTAGACTAGTAAACCTGTCCCATCTACGCTACTCAGGCTCCGACACTGGGACAGAAAAAAACTAATTTTTACCATGCACGTTTCTGCATGGTAACAACTGCGCATGCGTATGGATGGGAATGACTTTATTGTATAATATTCTAGTGCTGTAAGTTCACTTTTTTAATTTGATGATTAATGCCATTTAATGCCTAGAAAGAAATTCAAAAATGAGTAGGTGACGTTACGATAAACTGCCTTCTACGCAAATTCTTTATAATGTAACATTAGCAATCGTTTGCAACGGGCATTGAGAACCACTGATTTAATATTTCTTGTTACACGAATCGGTTACATGAAAGAATATTATTTTTGGATTTTTTTCCGATCGAATTGATTGTGGTTGATAAGCATCGGAATCTTGAAAAGAAATCCATTTTGTATGGAAAACATAAAATTTCTTAATCAATCTTTCGTGATTATTTTGTTACTTTGAATATAGAAATCGGTGGCTTTCACAGATGAATCAATCATAAAAATCGAAGTGATGTTTTCTATAAGATAAAAATATTTAAGTGGTTATTTTTGTAAATTAAATCTTTAACTCGTAACAAGACGTCATAGGTTCGAAATAACAACATATTACAGACACATCACGACATCAAAGCTTTTTTTACTGACTGCCGATAAACGAGAGTCGTATATAACAGGTGCTCGTGGTGCGAAATATTCATGAACACCTATCAGACAGCGCAAAACGCACAGGACTATGTGAAACGAGTCAACAAATTCTTTTTTCATCATTCATTTAAAGATGCAATTAAAGTATGAATTCTGTAACCAGGTCCCGGCTTTTTTTTCAAATGCATATGTTATATGTCATTTAATTGTATCTGTTAGATATGAGGGTAGCCCAGATGTTTCAACCCTTGATTCTGTCTGCGCTAGCATATCGTTTTGTAAACGTCATTTGTCTTTCAATAATTAAAACTTTGTCACGTTACTAAAGGTCAGATAAGACAGTGGAAAATGTAATCTTTTTAACATGCAATCACTTTGATTTTTTGCATTCTGAAATTGTAATTAGATTTTATATTAAGAACAACACAAAAGAGTTGAACAGGTTTTTTTAAGACAGAATAGACCAAGATCAGCCTGGATAGAGATGAAGTGTGATCTTAGCCTTAGGCAACACATTTTGCTTTCTACTTAATTTCTGTGGGGAAATCTTATGCCAGACTTTGCGACAAGATTATTAACAAGTTGGTGTAGTAGAGGATGTAAGATCCTTTCCCATCCTGTTATCTTGGCATTTTTCACATTTTTTAAAAATCAAATATCTATTTATATATCATTTTAAATTTAACAAAGAAAAAAAGTTTGGAAGAATACTAAGACAATTTTCTTACAAATGTAAAACTACATGGTAAAGTTCTTGATTTTTAAATATTTTTTACCTAATACATCATAGATAATTTTGATAAAGGTGGATTAGAGTGAACCTGTATTTAAATACCAAATTATTTAGATGACAAGTTCCACTTTTTAGTTCATATAAGCACGAAGTACTCATGGTGAGCTATTGAGGTCGAGCTGCGTCCGTCATCCGTCAACATCTTGTGTGCACTCTAGAGGCCATATTTTTGGCCCAAAAATCTTGAAGCTTGGTCAGAATGTTTGTCTTCATCAAATCTCGGTCATATACTAAATTGGGTCAAGTGGGGTCAAGTGAGGGCAAACTTTTTGCCCAAAGGTCTTGAAACTTGGTCAGAATGTAAGTCTCCATCTAAGCTCGGTCAACTTCAAAATTGGGTCAAGTGAGGTCAATGATGGGGACAGGGAGTTAAATTTTAGTTACACGGGAAAGTAACGCAAAGTTCGGGCGCTTTGGCGCTTTTTCTGCTTCTTACTAACGCGTTTTAAATATTTGAATAACCAAAAACTGAGAGAAGAACATCTACCGTCAAAGTTTTTTTTTTTTTGTTTTCTCATTGGCAGCCTACATGGACAATGACAATCTCGCGATATTTCGCTATTTTGTTTTATTGTTTATTTAAATTTATTTACTTTTTGTCTTTGATTTTATTTCTGTCGATCTTTATCAAAATTCAAATTGAAGTAAACGTAAATTTAGGATAAGAATCGGCTTAACATTGAAAAAGTAGCACAATTTTGCTTAGAATATTTTCTGAATGACATTTTCTTTTTACCCTCTGCAAATGAGGTCATTCTGCACTTTGGGGAAGTATGACGCTATCTATTCCCGCTAAAACAACGTCATTGTTGTTGAGTTTTAACGTCGGGGTGAAAAGCGGGATAAGACTTGAAAGAGATGAAATCTATAGCAATTCTCGCAGTTAAGACTTGAAAGAGAAGAAATCTATAGCAACATTCGCAGTTTGAAATGTAAATGCAGCTATGTCGGCTAACATATAGTCTGAATCCCATCCTTTAGGCTTTTGACCTGACTACGGACCCCCTTGCATTTTTTTTACAAATCTTTCATTCATATATGGCTAATTTCTTCTGAACAATTATTAAAATTGCTGTAACAGAGGAAATCAATCTAGAAATATATGAGAAAAAAGCAAATAGCCATCGATTTTGATAGGTAGCCTATTTTGTCCGTCTAAAGGTTAAACCTATTATTATTTTACCTTGTGTTTACTCTACAGGCCACATTTTTCGCCCATTTGTCTTGAAACTTTGTCAGAATGTTTGTCCATCAAATCTTTGTCAAGTTCGAAATTGGGTCAAGTTGGATCAAAAAATCTTGTGTGCACTCTAGAGGCAACCTTCTAAATGAGTTCACCCTCATTTCCATGAGCCATTTCCCATTACTTGGCTAACATTTTTTAAAGGCGACACATTCTCTTTGCTGTACATTACAGCAATTTTTTACTTGTTAAGTATTGGAATAAGCAAATGAAAAAGTTATTCTACCGGTTTCACCATTGAATGGATCTTCGGGAATGATTCATCACGTATATATATAAGGCAGTAATAGATCGAAAGATAGATAGATAGATAGATAGATAGATAGATAGATAGATAGATAGATAGATAGATAGATAGATAGATAGATAGATAGATAGATAGATTCCTCTACGTCCGTAAGTGCGTTAAAAGGGCAGGGCAAAACTGGTAAAAGTGGTAAACGTAAGGCATCGCCATTGTTCAAAACTGCAGTTAAAAAGTCACCCCCTTCCAGAAGACCAACAGTGGCCCGCCATTGTCAGTCTCAGGTGGATTCTGTAGTTGGCACCTTCAGTGATCCTGAATTCATAGCATCGGTTACACCAGTTCTAAAAACACTGGCTGCTCAATAAAAAGACGCTATAAGTGAGGCTGTCAAGACCACAGTAGAAAACTAGAAAATACATTCATTAAAGAGTTCAGAATCTTAACCTTCAACTTATGGACACAATTTAAGCGCAGAATAAAACCATAAAGGGAGAGGAAACTGGGTTTGTCAGGAAAAACAAACAAATTACAGATCAAGAACTTAACCTGAAAAAAAAACACTTCGACCGAACTAAGGTCAAGTCCTCATTAAATGACCTTGAACAGTACTGACGTCGAAACTCGCTCGAACCTGAACGTAAATATGGACCTTTTGGAGGTGGAACTTACGACGGAAGTTGTGAACGAAATTAACACTCTTCTTTTCACGACAGAATCTAGTAGTCCGATAACAAACGACGATGTTGAAAGATGTCACCCAATTGGAAGGCCTGATGTTCTTCCCAGATTCTTATCAAATTTCGCAGTGACCATGCAAAGTAGCATGTGTTCAAAACTAAATCGCGTCTTAAAGTTACGCATGTGTATGCCAGTGAGGATCTCACAAGAATGAATTAGAGTGAAGTGCAAAAGGTAAAACCGCTGAAAAAGGCCGGATTAATTCATAGTTATTGGACAAACAACGGCAAGGTGTATGCTAAAAGACTCGAAACAAGTACACCAATTTCTATCGCGTACTGTGACGATAAGACGGAGGGCCTTCATATCATTCATGAATAAAACTAACAATAAGAATATTCGTCGACAGGGTATTAAAGAAAAGGATCTATGTACAGACCTGAGTTATGGAAATGTTTGTGTAAAATACACTGAAGGAAGTTATGTTTTCTAGTCAATAAATCGCGTTGAAAACAAAATATAATAATAAGCAATTTACTATACAGCTGATTTTTATAATTTCTACGCTCACTCAAAACATTCCATATGCTTATGTATGTATATTATATTACTTTAATGTTTTTCGATGATTTATCGAGTGATAACGGTAGATTATCATTTGATAATCTTATCGCAAAGCAAGAAATTGTCAAAAACATATATCGTATTTTCATTCATTCTACCTTTTTTGAGGTTATCTGAGAAGAGCCCTTAAACAAAGATAATTGACGTCATGACGCTGATGACAAGACGATGCCTAGTAATCACGTGCAGAATGATGCACTTTGGGAAATTTTGTTTCCCCATTTTCACGTTTTGTATCACTTTTGCCTCAAAAAGAAAGAGCAATCGTCTGTTTTCGTGTGAGATCGATGGTTTATGAATTTAGTTTTTGATGTTCGTTTGGTTGGGGATATGTCGATCTTACACTAATGCAAGCTATTGCCCTACTAACATATAATTGTAAAAGCTGAACCCCACAGTGACCAAATACTATCTTTTACGTTGTCATGTTGAAATCAATAACTACATTGGTTAGGTTCTGATACCTCAACACTGCAACTTCATTCGAGTGCGGTTGCGAGGTTTTGGAACCACACCGACGAATTCTCATTTTCCGTTACTATATAATCAGGTATTATGCAACGTACACTGCTATAGGCAAGCAAAGAATACGAATACAGTTTTAATTCGCTATTAAAATAGGGGAAATGAACTAGTTCAGAAAGTACTATTTTTTTCTTATTTCTCTGCAATCTATGAGCGTCTTTGAATGGTTTGAGTGTTTGGAATGAATGAAGGAGCACCGAGCGATTTAGAATGGTTTTGATTGAGGTAAGTATCAATTTCACGGTGTAACTAACTGTTTGTAGACTGAAGTGATCGACTGGAGAAAAACCTGTATGTTAAATTCTAATGAAATCTGTAAATTGTATCTAAGTTCATATAATCTGAAACCATTTAAAAATCATTTATCCTCAGTGTGATGCTTTAGCCTCGTAATTTCAATTGAATTCCCATGAAATGAATAGCTCCAAATCTAGATCATCATATGTCTTAATGATCATTTGTTTATACCATTCGAGACATCAGTTATCAAAATCCACGAAAAATTTGAAAATCTGTTTATGATGGCTTACAGTACTACAAGCATTATATATACATGTTTCTCCATTAATCTATTATATCTTTTCTCTCTCTTCAATCTTTTTTATCTATATGTATATGATGTTTCTGAGGCCCGCCTTTATTATTTGATAACTAAAGCACCGATGGAAGAGATTTATATAAAGATCAATCAATACTTCAATGTCCCAGGACAAGTTCTGTTGAGCCCACAAAAATCAAATGGCACACTACTCATGGAAGAGAACAATTGTGTCATTTCTTTTTAAGTTCATACAGACAGACAGACTTATCAAGAAAATCACGACTCTTACACCAAACTCTTGGTGTAACAGCTATATCACACTCTTCACTAGCTGGCTGAACAAAATTGATTTTGATTTTTATTATAAAGCATCATATAGAGGACACAATCACGTTAAGACACTTTGTAATGGTAAAGTTAGATAAATTTGACCACGTAGCATATTTATATGATAAATCTAGTTTTTGCATTCTGGATTTTAAATAACATGTAGTGTTTATCTAACTCATTTTTTATTCTCTGTATATTCTATAAAGGGACCACTGACAGGTCTTTTCTTAAGCATTTTATTAATTTTGGTTGTAATATTACATCATCTGAAACCTGAAAATTTCCGAAAGCAACAATAAGATATATTTGATCAGACTTTTCTAAAACATTTGCTATTAAATTAGCAATCTAGAATAATGTTCCACATAATTTCAACTTGTATGTTAGAAAAATTGAATCGATACTATCTATTGTATTTTTCATATAATATAGCAAACTGCATCAATGCTTTTACCTTGTATCCAAATATGTCCTTTGCTGTATTTGACCATCTTGGAATGCCTTGCTTTATAGTCCTGATTACCCTGGTTTTTTCCATAAAAGTCATTTCAGCAGCATCTTGGTCAATCAGGTTATGGGTCTACCAACTTTGAGGGCTCCATGAGTCGAAATGCCACTGAACACTTGTACCAAGAAATACGGGTTCTGCCACTTCCCTTCCTGGTACAGCTCTAGAATAGCAGCCCGTGTATTGTTTCCATCGATTGTTTCAATTTCACAGGCAACCTCCTTCTCAGCTTCTTTCAGTGTTCCCTTGAGCAACAAACACCAGCTAAAATGTTTGTCTGCATCCCTCTGGTGGCAAACTTCCCCTTCAGGTCTCTTACGTGGCTATGATATAGCCGTCCTGATGGAGGGATCAGGTTTTCAATATGGACCCAAGTTGTTATCCTTACACAAATAGAAAAGGTTAATTTTCTAAATGCACCGAAATGTAATAAAGCAAAGTTCTAAATTTCTAACTCAGTGTGATCTGAATTATGAAAATAATGAAACTAGATGTGTTAGTAAATCACATTTACCCCTGAAACTGCGATTTTTTTTAACAGTGGTTTGATACATGGATAAGGAAAGCCTAGAGTCAATTGATTTCATAGGACCTTCAAGACAATGCCTTCTGAAAGGTCTTGTCAAAAGCATGTGAAATAAGAAGGCTTTATACCCTACCAATCATAAGTAAATGACCAAAGATAAAGCTTTTCTGTTGAAGACAATTGACCTTGAAAAATGACTTTGACCTTGACAGAAAACCTTGAAGTTAGTATTCACAGAAATGTACTTTCAAAAGCAGTGCACATGTGAAATATCAATCTGTCACTTACTTATCAAATTACATGACCAATATTAAAGATATTATGTTGAAAAAGGGGCACCTTTAAAAACTGCTTTTAACCTTGACAGATTTACTTGACTTCAGGATGTACAGATAGGCCTTGTTACAAGCAATGCATAAAAATTAAGGCTCTATCAAGTGAAATATTGTAAAAGTTTTGGCAAATGTTAAAGATTTTGTGTTGAAGTCAGATGACCTTGAAAAAATGATCTCGACAAACAAAGCCTTTAGTCTTGTCAGAATAGTCTTGTCACGGGCAATGCACATGTGAAATATCAAGGCTCCATCACTTACCTTTCGAACTGTATGGCTAATATCAAAGATGTTCTGTTGAAAAAGAGTGATCTTGAAAAATTACTTTGATCTTGACAGACGACTTTGACTTAAGTATTCAAAGGAAGGTCTTGTGCACATGTGAAATACAAAGGATTAATCATTTGCCAAACCAAAAGTCATGGCCAATGTTAACGCTTTGATTTTTCACAAATTTAACCCCCAAAAAAGACTTTGACCTTGACACATGACCTTGGTATCAACAGAAAGGTCCAGTCACATCCAATGAACATGTGCAATATGGAGACGTTATGTTAAATTTCAGTGTTGAAAGTTGACCTTGCCAGATAACCTTCTTGTCTCAAGCAATGCACATGTAAGTATCTAGGCTCTATCACTTACCAATCCAAAGTCATGGCAAATGTTCAAGTTTTAATTTTTCACAAACATGACCTTGAAAAATGACCCAGACCTTGAGCTTGCAATAGAAAGGCCTTGTCCCTAGCAGTTATTATGTAAAATATGAAGGCTCTATTATTTACCATTCAAAAGTAATGGGCAATGTTAAAGTTTACCTTGAGCAAACAGACATTTAACAGAGTAAGGCCAAAAACAACATGCTCCTGACCTTTCGATATGGGACATAAAAATGACACATACACCATGGACGACGGACATCACACAACCACAAAAGCTCACCTTGAACACTTCATGCTCAGGTAATCTGTAAAGATTTTGCCTTTTTATCATATTCCTAAATCTGGAAAAAACTGATGTACATTAGTATGTATCATCTGACATTCAAATTTAAAAAAAAATCAATGACAAGAATTAGATGACCATCACCTCACCTTTGTAGAATTGAAGCTAGGATACATCATTATTCATTTGTATTGCATAAGTTTGTCATTTTTCAAAACATAATATCATTTATTCTAACTCACCATTTTCAATATCCTTTTCGTTATTATTTTCTGAAGGAGAACCCAAGATAGTGGTTGCTTCATCTAAAAAAGATTAAAGAGATATAAATTATTTGCATTTAGAAAAATGTCTGAAAAAACTTCAATTTAAAAGAAATACGATAGACTAGTATCTTTACTACTAGCCTTTTTAGGTTTTTGAAACACCTATTTATGTATTACAGTGTAACAAAGCCAAATGGCAGGAAGAACAGTTCAATTAGTGGCCAATATTTATTGGTTCATATGTGCCACCCTCTGAAAAAGGATATGTTCCCTTTATTGTATTATCTGCATAACAATCGAATCGATTGTGCATATTTTGACACTCATTTTGGTCAAGTTACAAATAAATTTTTTAGAGGTTTTACCAAAAACAGTTATAAGCCAACGTTTGTTTTCGTCTATAATATTTCTATCACATTTTCTTGTAAATACGTATCAATGAGGTCAATAATCAACATACCAAATGAATAGCCACAAAGTTATTGGCAATGTTAAGTTTTGAAGACAGACTGGTAAATTAATTTACCGCCGTTTTAATGATGCAGGGGTATAAAAACATAGAGCTGAGGCAATGTTGTGAATATGAATTTTACCATTAGATACCTGATCATAGTGTGGATCTGTTGTAACACAGTCATTCTGTCCCGACAAGTTAATCTGGGATCCTGGAATAATCAATGAAAATTCTAATATAGGTTACAAAAAATAAACTAAATGTCTTTGTGTGTGATCATCTTTCTTTTGAAAGAATCTTGATACAGTAGAATACCATTTAAAGCATCTTTTTTTGACATATGCGATGTTTCTTCCCGTACAAAACAAGTTCATCTATAGCCATATATAAAATGGAGGATTTGATACATTTAATTTTCAAGTTTTATATCAAATTGAAGAGTTTCTTAATATCTAGATTTATGCTTTATTATTTTAAACTAACAATGATAACATTTAAAGCAACTTAATGAGGCAGTATTCACCCTTGTCTAGCGAATTTAAATTTTATTTTAAAGGACTGGTGCCAATTTACTAGACATTTTCTTTCAGTTTAGATTCAATCTAGAGTAAGAATTCATTGCTTTCTCTTTCTACCCAGAAGACAAGAAAATTAATATCTTCATCAAGAGATCTAAAGTTATCCTCTGCCACTCTTTTGGTAATTTGGATCAGTCAAAAATTTAGCTTGAGGAGAATACATACGATATAAATGATTACAATCTATTAATATTGGCTTGCAGTTTTAAGTTGATTAACTTTGGCAACCAGTCTCACTAAAATAAAAAGAAAACAGGCAATAAAGACTAGATCTGACTACACATCTGGGCAAGCTTATCTTTTTTGTATATCTTTGACGGTATTCAATTTAAAAGAAGGCTGAAGCTTCAAAATTATTCAAATTTTACTACTGCTATATTTGTGGATTACAAACAGGTCAAATGATAAATTAGTACTTGATCTGTTTGTATTTCAATAAAATAGCAGTAGTCAAAATAACCCAAATGTAAACTTTCTTAACGACAGTCACACGAACAACAACAACATCCCTCTCCATCTTTCTTTTTACAATTTCTCTTATAAATAAATTCAAAGCAACATTTCCTTCAAGTAAAAAATGCCTTTAGATCAATGAAGTCTATTCCGTTTATGTAAATGCTTTTTTAAATTTTGACAGAGGTTGACAACAACCTTTACAGTGTGCATGGGCCTTTTTTATTTCTATTATATTTCATCAATATAAAGTCAAAATTCAGGTTTAAGTTCATATATTGTAAATTAAATAATTTAAGATACCAAAAGGCTCATTTTGGAAATAATCAATAATGTGGTATAACTAGAAAAGTCTGGTTGTTACTTTCTTTTCTGATACTTTTTTCCTAGCTGAAATTGTTACTTTTTTTCCGTAACTTTTTAGCTCACCTGAGCACAAACTGAAACTTGGCAGGGATGTTCCTTGGGTGAAGCTCTTTAGAAGTTGTTTAAAGAATATAATTTCATCAAAAACTCTTGTTGCCATGGTTACATAATAGCCCAAAATGGCCGAAAATCTTATAAAAAATTCTTCTCCTCCTAAACCACTGGGCAAATCAAGCTGAAACTTGGCAGGGATATTCCTTGGGTAAAGGTCTTCAAAAGTTGTTAAAAGAATTTAATTTCATCAAAAACTCTTGTTTCCATGGAAACGGAAAATCTGAAAAATGGCCAAAAATGGCTGAAAATATTAGAAAAAATTCTTCTCCTCCTAAACCATTGGGCCAATCAAGCTGAAACTTGGCAGGTATGTTCCTTGGGTGAAGGTCTTCGAAAGTTGTTAAAAGAATTTAATTTCATCAAAAACTCTAGTTTCCATGGTAACAGAAAATCTGAAAAATGGCCGAAAATGGCTGAAAATATTAGTAAAAATCTTTCTCCTCCTAAACCACTGGGCAAACCAAGCTGAAACTTGGCAGGGATGTTCCTTGGGTGAAGGTCTTCAAAAGTTGTTAAAAGAATTTGATTTCATCAAAAACTCTAGTTTCCATGGAAACGGAAAATCTGAAAAATGGCCAAAAATGGCTGAAAATATTAGAAAAAATTCTTCTCCTCCTAAACCATTGGGCCAATCAAACTGAAACTTGGCAGGTATGTTCCTTTGGTGAAGGTCTTCGAAAGTTGTTAAAAGAATTTAATTTCATCAAAAACTCTAGTTTCTATGGTAACAGAAATTCTGAATAATGGCCGAAAATGGCTGAAAATATTAGTAAAAATCTTTCTCCTCCTAAACAACTGGGCCAATCAAGCTGAAACTTGGCAGGTGTTCCTTAGGTGAAGGTCTTCAAAAGTTGTTAAAAGAATTTAATTTCATCAAAAACTCTAATTTCCATGGAAACGGAAAGTCTGAAATTTGTCGAAAATGGCTGAAAAAATTAGAAAAAATTCTTCTCCTCCTAAACCACTGGGGCAATCAAGCTGAAACTTGGCAGGGATGTTCCTTTGGTGAAGGTCTTCAAAAGTTGTTAAAAGAATTTTATTTCATCAAAACTGTAGTTTCCGTGGTAACAGAAAATCTGAATAATGGCCGAAAATGGCTGAAAATATTAGTAAAAATCTTTCTCCTCCAAAACCACTGGGCCAATCAAGCTGAAACTTGGCAGGGATGTTCCTTGGGTGAAGGTCTTCAAAAGTTGTTAAAAGAATCTGCCATGATAAGATAAAAGTTGAAAATTTACGAAACTTAAAAAATAATCAAGTTGCAATAGGACAAATTTTAATCAACCTTAATGTACATCAAACATATTCTGGTTTTCATAACATGGTTGACAAGTTATGAGTGACATACTCAGGTGAGCGATATAGGACCATCATGGTCCTCTTGTTTTACTTGTTACTTTCTTTACGTCAACCGTTGTGAACAGATGAATAATGGCTTACAGAAAATTTTACTTAAAGGCTTCTTTTCTTGTGACTTAGCAGGAATTGAATCGATAAACCATGATCTGTTTAAGTACAAATATGAAACCTCTGCTCATATCAAACACTTCCAGTAATTCTACTTCGAATCTCCATTTGCTGATCTTAAAAATCAAATTTATTGAAACTGGTATATCAGTCAGTACCCCTTAAGGTAGCAATGGACACATGGGGTCATTTTTTTCCGCCCAATGAATTTTTTTCTTGGTCACATATGTTGTAGATTAACATTGTGTAGTCAGTATATCAAAATTTGAAGGTACCTTTCCACGCTCGTTTTCATGCTAGAGTTATCTGCCCTTGAGTGGTATAGGCCATTTTTCAGTAGAACGGTTATATTCGTTTTAGGTCTAGTATAAACCCTGTACTAAGTTATAGCTATAAAACATATACATTTTGATAGACCTTATACATGTGCACAATGGCTATTGACAAGAAAATTTCTCTTTGATGAATTGCATTTGCACAATTTGCTTCCAAAAGTTAAAAATGCACTAATTTTTGTAATTTTACTTTGTAAAAATGCCACAAAAACCTATTTTTTGAAGAAATTACCCAATGAATTTTTCTTATTTTCCGACATGTTTATAATCCATATTTGTCCTTTATTTGGTAAAAAATTCAGCATACCTTTCCATGCAAATAAGAAAGTTTTTCGTTATTTTTCAGAGTTCCCCCCTAATCGAATGACGGTTTTAACGCATTTTTATTGTGAAATTTAACGATCCAGTCATTCAATTAATACCAAATGTTGAAAAGAAACTAAATAATGAAGTTTTACCATCTTTTTTCTACGTTATTTCCATAAGTAGAATCTTACGAAAACCGGTATTTTTAAACAACGCGCAAAAAAGCCGTAAAATAAACGAAAACCCACTTCCGGTTTATCGAGTCGGGAGGCCGCTGTCCATTGCCACCTTAACTAGCTCAAATGCAACACACAGTTGATTTTTAAGGAAAATAACCCAAGCCTGACCATGCCCATATAAATTAGGGAGTAAATCAAAATTAACTAATAATTTGAGAAGAGAGACACCAAAGGTACATTTCTACCAAGATTCGTTAATATTTGCCCATTGGTATAGGAGAAAAAATGACATTGACGCATAAACGCATGGCCATACAGAGTAACCCATGCACAACGGACACAAGGCCTTGACAATAGCTTGCTGCTTGATGCTATTTTGACTCTTAGAAATTTTGAGCTGGTGCATCATTATGACTCTTCAAAATTAGCAGCCATGCGTCAAGGGTTGTGAGAAATGTGTCATATTATTAGAAAATAGTTAGTTGATGGTGTAATAGTACCTAACTTGATTCGCAATTTACACACTCAGGGAAATGCATCAGTGATCGTAATTCACTGTTCTTTGACACCTGTGCAATGCAGCTACAAGCCCTATGATGTTTCTCTGATCTCTTTAAGATCAACCTTGTATTGAATAATTTCACTATAATTCATCCTGCCACGCCAATATTTATCAGCCTTCAATTTTTTGAGAACAAGTTGTTGAGACAGGAGGAGATGTCGTTCAAAGTGAAAAAAATGCCAAGCCCTACCACATCCATATTTACGGGCCAATCAGAATTTTGAGAACAATTTTAAAGAGGGCCACTCAAGGAACATTTTTTTCAAAATTTTATTGAAATTGTTACTATTTTCTTCATATCGGTTGTCAAAAAGATGACCGGGACTTTGTGTATTCTTTGAACTTCTGGCTCATACTGTTTCTTGGTTTGAAATCTCTCTGACTCTAAGAATTCAATCTGTAAAATTGAAAGGACCTTCAATCATATACATGTATGTTTTTAATTCAACAATTACATCATTTATACATATCATGGAAAGGCATTATTTTACAAGACCTGGGCTTTTTTTCTAGAAATTGGGAAGAGGCCTTTAACTGTTCATTTTGGGAAATTTTAAGGCGGTTTTCAGAAGAATTGGGAAAATGAGTTTAATTAAAGAAAATTATAAGAGTAAGATTCATGCGTCATTTTCAAGATTTAACAATAAATTACTATGTTTAAGGGGTTAATCAGTTAAACAATACAAACACTACCATCATAATAAATACAATATACTTTAGTGTTTGCTAGAAAATACATCCTAAGGACCAATAAAAAGTTAAAAACATCACCCATTAATTTCTGAGCTTCGGGCGTATAATGCCACACCCAGCGTTGCTCTTGTTATTTTAACCATGAATCACAATTCACTTAGTCATATGTCGCAGAACTTTTGTATGTATCTTTTATCCCATGTCTGCTAGTTGGATACACAAAACACGCATGATGGACACAGTGCTATGAAAATAGCCCCAGGGGTCTTCGGCCAGTGGCGCTTAAGGTTCATGTAAAGTGTTTGAGACCCAATTTTAAGGGCACTTTATTTGCCAAGAAAAAGCTGTATGTCCAGGTATATTATATACCAAAATGAAGCTATTTAAAAGCACAAGCAGTTGAGCAACATAAGACTGTCATTGCTATAGCGGTATGGTCAAAACATTGTGGAAAAGGGTCATTTTGTGCAGAACAAGCAACTGCATGACGGTTGTATAAAATTGTCCAATATTTTAACAAAGTACGGTCTGAAGTTCTATCCAGGTAGTACTACAACCTTTGGTATGAAATTCGGGCCCAAAACGTAGTTATGCAAGCAATTAATTTTGACTTATTTTTTAAACACATATGTCATATATGTCATTCTAAATTTTTAAACGCGTTGTCCTGTGTTAAGGTATGGTGTGTTATCACAACATAAATGGACACAAATAGTTTATATACCTGTAAGGTTGTTTAGCAATATATCAATTTCTATTTCACAGAATGATGAATATATAGTTATTTATCACAGATAATTGAATTAAAAAACTATAATTTGAAATAAATCGCAGAAAATAATTCGAAATATTATGGTGTGATGTTGCACCATACCTAACATCTATTTTGAAAACAGACCAAACCGGTTTGACATGTATGTTGACAAAATGAATGGAAATTGATTGTTTCAAAAGATCCTTTTGGGGCTGAGTTTTATATCAACGTTTGTAGTACTATCTGGATAGTACTTCAGACTGTACTTTGTTCGAATATGGGGCAATTTTATCCAACCGTCGTGCAGTTGCTTGTTCTGTACAAAATGACCATTTTCCACAATGTTTTGGCCATATCGCTATAGCTACGGCGGGCATATGTTGCTTAACTGCTTGTGCTCATGAATACCTTCATTTTGATATATAATATACCTGGACATACTGCTTTTTCTCGGCTACTAACACTTTACATGAACCTTAAATAAAAAATCTACAGAAAACACGTTTTAGTGACATATTTTGCTTGGACCCGTTTCCAAAAGATTCAAATTAGTGTAACAACTTTGTAACTTAATATATGGTCATATTTTTTTCAAATTTATTTTTTCAGCAAAAACAGATTAGCCCCACTTTACTGAAAGACATGCAAAGGAAAGCTACATCAAAAAATAGAAGATAAAAATGAGTGGATAAATAAATGAATAAATATTTATCCAGTTTATAAAAGCTGGAAATACACTAAACACTCATCATTTTCTAATGCAAGTATATAGTAAGCTTTACTGGTTGAAAGCCACCAGGCTATTGTCATGCCTTTGTATCTGTTGTATGTCAGCTTGTCTATCTGTCTATCTGTCTGTCTTTACTGTGATCTTCTCCACAGAAACTTGTGTACAAATTTCAGAAGCTACACAATGTTAATTTTTTTAAAGTAATGTTTATCAAGCACAATCAAGCAAATAGCTGGAAGAAGGTTTCATTTCTTTATGAAAATTCTATTATATTACATTGGAAGTTTAAAGGCTTGTTTGTTACTCTTTTTGGAAAATTCTGAAAATTGTAATAAGCTGCATATTGTCTCATGTATTGAATAAGGCATTCACTTTGAATGTGAAAAAGCTTCAGAAAGTTTTATTTATTATTGTTTATAAATGTTAGTGTCACTATAAAATGTTTGTTTTCATAAGATTTATTTACACACAGGAACATAAATCTATTAAGAGACACTTTCATTTGTCTATTTTCAGATAATCAATCCAGCAGTTTTACTGAAAACCCACATCACTGAAGTTATTAGTCATGGCCATGGACAGTACAGACCCTTTATTGATGTTCTTGAATATTCTCATGATCCAAACTTGACAATCAATGTTCTAGCAAAAACAATCAAAGATGTAGCTGATGAACGGGTACAATTACATCCTAGGCCCTTACAAATCTCTTACATTATTATTTTCATTCTTAGCTTTTGATTTGTTTCCGACATCTTGAAATGAAATATAAGTCATCTTAGAAGTGATATAAATTATTTTGAGCAAATAACATATTACAACAGAACAATACAGAGCCTTTAAGCTAATCCTTTGAGGGAACAAATTTACCCTCTTCATGATGTTCATAGCATATTTTTGTAGTACACAAACCTTTGGTATACAGTGTATGCTACGATTAAACTGCACAGATGTCCAGTCTGACCTTAGCATTCACTACATGCTTTTTACTAAGTTATCATCGGAAAAACTTTAGATATACCCATTGAATTGACCCAAAATTGACAAATAAGTGTGAATGAAAAAATAGTTTCAGAAGGACAAGTGTTAACAGCAAATCTCTAAACACCGGAAAAACAATGTTACCAATAATATAGTGCGTTGATATTCAATTTATTTTGTGAGAGTAAACAACTATTTTGTGAGAGTTAACTTGTTGACAAATATATAAGATCCTCAAATGAACAACATATATAAATGCAGAAAATAAGGAATCTGTGCTTTAAGCGAAAAGCTTGCTTTTGAGTCTTTTCAAATTTCCTTTTTTTAATCTCTTTTTAAAGGAAAAACTGCCCCCAGTTCTCTTTCTACAAGCTGACAATTGCTACCCAGAGAATGAAAACAGATTCGTATTTGGATTTTTGGAGTACCTTGTTCATATGAAGATATTAGATGAGGTAAGATTCTTCTCTTTACAACATGCGGAGAGTTGTGCAGTCGTAAAGTGCATGTTTCAATACATTCTTTAGATGCATAAACAAGAAGTACACAGTTTTTCAGTTCCATGGAATAGACAAAACTGTATCTAATTGATTATCATATATTATATTAAAATCTGTAAATAAAAGTCATAAAATTGAAGCTTTTGCCATTCAACTTGGACAGTCTAAAATTGTGTGCGTTTAAAAATTTGCCCAGTGTGTTTTGGATAGGAAATTGGAAAATATGGTGTAAGTAGTTTGATTTCAGTGTTGAGACATTGTTATCAATTTTTGTGTGGGCAGTTTAGTTCATGAAGTTATGAAATAAACTTTGTCATTGCTTTTGCATATCATGAACTAATTTGATACACCAAGTTCCTGCTTGCTTGAATAAGCAGTTGGGAATCTGGTGGCTACTGTCACATGGATTTTGACAAACTGTACTCATCACACGACATTCAAGAAGTGCATGTTTCATTTGTTTCAATTGGGCATTGTTTCATTCCAGGAATTAAAGTACATATACATATTCCTGATATACCCTTACTCATTACAACAACATAATTATCATGTTCAAAATAGTTAATTATATAGAACCATAGATTTCCAACTCAAATTTGTTGGTAATTGTAAGGTCTTCTAGTATGAAATGAGTGAAATTGTTTGACATGCATGCAATTGTAATATCTGATTGGACCCTTTAACATCTTCAGACTTTCGATACACACTTTTTAGATAAGGTCTGCATTTATTCTTACACTTGTAAATTGATATGCTTGTAAACTGATACACTTTTAAATTGATTCCAATTGAACTATGAGATTTTATACCATTGCAATTTAAATTTTAATAGATAAACACATAGCATATATAACACATAAAGTAAAAAGTAGATTGCACCAATAGTGGTGTTAAGAAATATGAATAATTGAAACTGATAAAAAAGTGTTTCCATTAGTTTGTACCTGCAGTACATGTATAGGATAGAAAACGAGTGCCGTGGTATATGGGAACTAGACACGAGCTTCAGCGAGTGTCTATTTCCCATATACCGCGGCACGAGATTTTCTATCTGACTTAGACCACGCTTTTCTTACACTATTTGTATTTTTTACCCGAACCTCTAAATAATGAAAACTTGGAGTAAATCTCGCTGTGATATTACTCTTATCAAAGGTGAATATGCTGAAATCACTTATGAATCTGTTTCCGTTACCATTTTCCGATCTTTGCACTTCGCGACTGTCGAAAGTCTTAAGGAAAAAAGTCTTTAGGAAAAAAGAGCTGTATAAAATGCTCGTCATCTTTTTGAAATGACCCGGCCCCAAAAACCCGTCGAGATTCACGTGCAAGACACACTACAACCGTATAACTGTAAATTCAACGCTCGGAGTTGTATCTGTGATATATACTTTTGAAATACTGTTCTCTGATTGGCCGATACGCTTCAAGCGTGGTCTAAATTTAGGTTAGAGGCGATATTGTCTAGAAATACTTTCGGTTGTTGTCAGAGAATAACTGTATTTTTTTCTTATTTTTCTTTACTTGGAAATTTTTACTTATGGTATCGCAGTTCACAATTGGTGGTGATTTTTAAAAAATCTATCAATTTTGAAAGATTAAATTACTGGTATTTACATAGTATTTATCAGATTCGACTAATTATAGGAAAAGAAAAATAATCAGAAAAGCAATAATACAATCAAAACAGTGTGAAACCACGAAAGATAAATTCAATCACTACTGCCTTTGTTTGATATGAGAATGAGTTGTATACCTTATGAAACAATTGTCTGTGTCTTACATCATAATGTTTGTTTCTCAGGTGCAGATGTCATTTCTATACTCCGGACATACCCATGAGGACATTGATGCAGCCTTTTCCAAGATAGCTCAGGTACTACGACACAATGAGGCAGAGACTCTTCTGAAGTTATTGGAACTGATACCGAATTCAGACAGACTAACAAATATGTTGGATTTCAAAAGCTGGCTGTTTCCATCTGTTTCTAATGTTAAGGGCACAAGTGAAGCCTTACATTACAGAATGAAACGAGAAGGGAAGAAAGGTAGTGTTTACTATAAAGGACAGCAACACACAGAATGGCTGAAAATGAATGACATAGGGTCATTCCTGAAAACTATCCCATAAGGAAATCCAAAGCCTCTGAAGCCTGACTTTGAAAGAATAAAAGAAACTAAAGACAGACTATCCAAACAAATACAGGAAATCCCATTCTGTTTTCAAATTTTGAAAATATGTTTTGTTGGGATAAATTCCTTGAAAACCCCTCAGTTGCAAAGACATCGCAACAAAGACATTTAAGCCATGTGCCAAAACAAATTAACCAGCTGGGCCAAGTGGTTGACATTGCTATAAGTGAAGAGCTGCAGAGGATGCTTGACAAGGAGTCTGCTGTACCAAAGGTATTCTTTAAATTTGTCTATTGTAGAGAAGCTACTTGCAAAAATATGACAAAGGAAAGAAAAGAAATCTTTTGTTAAGATATTTTTTTATTCTCAAATTGATTAAATTTCTTAGTTCTTAGCTCACCTGATTACAAAGTGCACAAGGTGAGCTATTGTGATCATTTAATGTCTGTCATTTAGCACCTGGTGTCTGTCGTCAGATGTCGACAATTTAAGTATTTACACTCTAGTGGCCAGAATGAATGTCAGGTCACAAGGATGAACCTTATTGAAGATGGCTAAGATCAATGCCATATCACTGGCAAAGTGGCCTTTATGACAATTTTCTTGTTAACACTCTGGGGGCCACAAATATGGCCCACTTTTCATGAAACTTGGTGAGAATGTTTGTTGTTAACAAGGATAAACCTTATTGAAAATGGCAAGTATCTATGCAATATCAATGGAAAGGGGGCCTTAATGACTATCTTCTTGTTCACACCCTAGAGGTCACAAATATTGGCTAATCTTCATGAATCTTAGTCAGAATGTTTGTCAGCCATAAGGATGAACCCTATTGAAAAAGGAAAGGATCCATGTCATATCACAGAAAAAGGAACCTTAATGACAACTTTCTTGTTTACATTCTAGAGGCCACAAATTTGGCCCATGAAACTTGGTCATCAGGTTTGTTAAAGTAACAAGGATTAACTCCTTTGAATAGGGAAAGATCCATTTGATATTGGGAAAGGGGCCTTCATGACAATATTATGTTTACACTCTAGAGATCAAGAAAATTACCGACACTTTATGGCCTAGGGAGTGAAGAAGACTAAGCGATATAGGACTATCATGTTCCTATTGTCTGATTTGGATCATCTATATTGTTTTTTTTTTTTTCTTCTTAAATTCAGTTTGAATTAATTGGGGTAATTATCTAAAACCTTACCACTCTTGAATAAAAAACAAATATGCATATTTTTACATATTTATATTTTAAAGCCTTTATTTCATCTAAGTACTGTGTGAGCTATTGTGATCGGGCATTCTCTCTTGTCTGTCGTCAACTTTTACTTAGATTGCTCTGTAGAGGCCACACCTTTTACCCATATGTCTTGAAACTTATTCATAAAGTTCGTTTACATAGTAACAATGTCATTGCCATGGAAATTGGCCAGAATGATTGTCTTGGTGAAAACTCAGACATGTTTGAAATTGGGTCAGCTGAGGTCGTTTACATAGTAACAATGTCATTGCCATGGAAATTGGCCAGAATGATTGTCTTGGTGAAAACTCAGACATGTTTGAAATTGGGTCAGCTGAGGTCAAAAACGAGATCACGGAGTCAATCATAGAAAAACCTCTTAAGTCAACCTGAAAATTGACAAAAAGGATTCTCTAGTTGTGTAGGAGCAACAGTATTGTTTAGCTGACTGACATTCATTCATCATCTTTTTCTAAACCTACTTATAAAAATTTTAGACAGTTGATTCAGATGAGCGATTTAGGTCCACTATGGCACTCTTAATTTTCATTTGTTGTTTTTCATACTAGGACTTCCAGCAGTGAAACAAGTGTATCTTGTGATGATTTTCCAACTTGTTCATATTGTAAATATATAATTCAATAGCCATGTTTATAAATACAATCAGAACATCTCGTTAACACAGACCTCACCTGGTTTTTAGCTCCATCTGTCCGTGTGTGCGTCCGGTAATAAACTTTTTCTTTAAAAATCTTCTCAGAAACTACTGGATGAATTCCAAACAAACTTCACAGGAATGATCCTTGGGTGGCCCTCTTTCAAAGTTGTTCTAGAAAATTGGATCGAATGAAAAAAATGAATTTAATGGGCGTGGCTAATTTCCAAATATGGTAAAAAGTGAGTTTTCTCAGATTCTAATTGATTGAAATCAGATTTCTATAATATGAATGATCCTTGGGTGACCCTTTGTCAGTCTACCAAAAATTATTGAGATCGGATGAAAAATATGCATTGAATGGGCGGAGGTCATTTCTCTATTGCTATATAGTGGAAACTTTGCAAATCATTTTCTCAGAATGTAATTGATGGATATCAATAAAATTCCACAGAAATAATCCTTGATTGAACCTTTATCAGTCTACTAAAAATTATTGTGATCGGATGAAAAATATGTATTTTATGGGCGGAGGTCATTTTGCTATATGATATATAGTGGAAACTTTAAAAATCATTTTCTGAGAATGAAATTGATGGATAACAATAAAATTTCATTGGAATGATCCTTGAGTAAACCTTTATCTTTTAGCGAAAAAAAATAATGTCATTGGATAAAAAAGATATCTTAAATGGGCAGAGGTTATTTCTCTTTATGTTATATAGTGGAAACTTTGAAAATCATTTCAACATCAGTAGAGACCAAAATATCTTAAAATCTAGTCAAACCTTAGATTTGCTATTTCAAGAATTTCAAGCCTTTAGGGTGACTCAAGCCATTCATGGCTTTCTAGTTATGTCCAGGCATCAAAAAATCAGGGGTATATTGTTTTACTGTTGTCCATCTGTCAGTTTGTCTGTAAAAATAACTTGAAAACTTAACATTGTCAATTAATTCAGGTCTTTTCAAGATACAATGCTCATATTTGGTGTGATAATAGATCTTGATGATGTACATCTACAGAAACTAAGGTCAAGGTCATGTGAGAAGGTAAAAAGTTTTTTTAAAAAACTGTTTCTGAGGCATTTGTGACACATATTGTCAATTACGTTTTATACAGTAAACCTATGTTAAAATGTGGCACTATCTGACAAAGCTTTAGTGACTCATTAAAAAACATATCTCCAGAAAGTATAAAGAAAATCAGGCAGCCAGTTCTAAAACAAACTATTTTTCATGAATGTAATATATTTCAGATTATTTGTGAACAGAGGAAAAGGGGACATAAGAGAAAACAGTGAAAGATACCACTTCATCAGGTATGAATAGGTCATTGGCTCCACTGGTTGAAGGCCACTGGGGCTATTGTCATGGGGCTGTGTCCGTCCTGTGTCTGTCCATCCTTGTGTCCATCTGCCTGTGCATGTGGTCGTAACCTTTTCTTTACAAACCTTCTCCTCAGAAACCATTGCATGAATTTCAACCAAACCTCACCGGAATAATCCTTTGGTGACCCTCTTTCAAAGTTGCTCAAGAAATTTTGATCAAATGAAAAACACGGCTTCAAGAGACATGGCTTATATTTCCAAATATGGTAAAAAGTTACTTTTCACAGAAGCTTATTGACAAATACAGATTAAATTTCACATGAATGAACCTTGGAATACCCTTTAATAGGCTAAAAAAATATTTCTATTTGATGAGAAAATATGTCTATTATGCGTGGAGGTCATTTTCCTAAATGTTATATATTTGGAACTTTGAAAACCAAATTCTCAAAAACAAATCGATGGATATCAACTTAATTTCGAATGAATGATCCTTGGGTGACCCTTTATCAGGCTACAAAAATATTTTGATTGGATGAGAAATATGTCTTTTATCAGTGGAGGTCATTTCTCTATTTGTTATATAATGGAAACTTTGAAAGACATTTTCTCAGTGCTCAATGCATAGATATCAATGAAATTTCACATGAATGATCCTTGGGTGACCCTTAAACAGGCTACAAAAAATATTTGTGATCGGATTTAAACAATTTCTTTTATACGCGGAGGTCATTTCTCTATATGTTATATAGTGGAAACTTTTAAAACATTTTCAAAACCTAAGTGATGGATATCAACTAAATTCACATGAATGATCCTTGAATTACCTTTTATCAGTCTTCAGAAAATTATTTGTGATCAGATGAAAAATATGCCTTTTTTGCATGGAGGTCATTTCTCTCAGTGTTAAATATTAGTGGAAACTTTGAAAATCATTTTCCCAGAACCTAATTGGTAGATATTGACCAAATTTTACAGGAATTGTTCTTAGGTGACCCTTTGTCAGTCTACAAAAATTGTGGTGATCAGATGCAAAACATGCATTTTATGCGTGCAGGTCATTTCTCTCAATGTTAAATATTTGTGGAAACTTTGAAAATCATTTTCTCAGAACCTAGAAGCTGCATATCAATCAAATATCAGGCCCGTGGAGCAAGTCACTTGCTCAAGCAGCTCTAGTTCTATATATAGCAACAGAGACCAAAAACCTAGTACAATGTATGAATATGGATACTGACTAAGCTCACCTGTGTACGAAAAAGTCTTGGTCAAGATCAGAATTAAGTCACACCGGATAAAAAAACTAGATTATTGGGTCAAACTATTGTTTCCATCACCTTTATATTAAAAATAGGTTTCAGACTTTTCACTCAAGTGGGCAATTAAGGGCCACTATGGCTATTTTACAGAGGTAATCTTTTCATAATTTGATTTTTTATAGTAAAGATAATTAAGGCAAAGTATCCAATGTCTGCTGATAACATACACGATTAGAATCTACATTGTATTGTTTTGTATCAGCTGATAACAAACACTATTAGTTACAAGTTTGATAACTTTGCTTTTTGATGCATTATAAAAATATTCCCTGTTGCCTCTCTATTGACAGAGGGTCAGGTGAAAACTCTATTCTGCCTGTGCATATACGCAGGGGTATTAGTGGCTTTGCGTTGTGCACATGTAAAATTGTTCGAAAAATGAAGATTGTGTATTTTCTTATGTTTTTCGAATTTCTCTTTTCGGATAAGATGAATTTAATCAAACTAGAGTAACAAGAAGTGAGAAACAAAGAAATATAAACAAAGTGACAAGATAGCTTGTATGCCAGTGTATTTACATTTATAGCAATTATAACTTTATTTGGATGCTAGAAGCAGTCATATTTTCGATCTGTTTAATTTTAAACCCTCAGAGTTGCAACTTTAATCTACCATGTCTGTCCGTATGTCCATTCGTCTGTCCATTCGTCCATCCATCTGTCCGTCTGTAGAATTTTTCGTTTCCGGACTCCAACTCGGTAGCCAAGCAAGAATCATCAAACTTCATACAAATGCTGCTTATGACCCAAGGAAGTTCCCTATTGTTTTTGGTTCACAAAGGTCAAGGTCACAGTCAGCCTTTGTTCAATCGACAAAGTGCTGGGGGGGATTAGTCCGTTATGTGACAACTAGCTCTTGTTTTGTAGTCTTTTTAGGGATTAAAAATTTAAAATTGAATACTCAAAAATGCTTTTCCTCCCAAATGGGTTAATTGTGCACCACTTAGCATATGTACTAAGCTTTTTTAAATCATGAACTTAAGTGCTGTATAACATCATGTTCACTGACCAAACAATAAACTAAATGTATGTAATCAATTTACTTGTATATTGTTTCTTAGTAAATTGTAGTTCTATATTTAGCCCATTTCCTATTCAGAAAATTTAGCCTGTCAAACCAATGGAGCATACTTGGGCATATTGTCGAAACTTGTAACCATTTGTTCAAGACTTATTATTCCGTTTCGAATTAGTATTGGAAACTGAGTGGCTACAATAAAACTTCAATCACAATCATTTATATGGGAAGACCTTAAACATTGCTCGTGGGCTCTTGGTACAAGAGATAGAGAGAATATTTAAGCTTAAATTGTAATTTGGTTAGGAATCTTGTCTAAAATAAATAAAACTGATATTAGCTATAATTTCATGTGAGCTGAAATGAAAGGCTCTTACCAGCCTGTGCATCTGCAAAGTCTGATGAGAGCCTTCACTGATCATTCTGTAGAATGCTGTTAAGTTTCTATATATTAAAGGAAAATGAATTGCTAAATCACTTTTTGGCTGTTCAAGTTGCTTTATGTTAGCTCTGCTCAAATGTGACCCGTCACGCAAAAAGGGACCATATGTGAACTCTATATGAATTTTTGAAAATGGGATTGGGTCCAGCATAGGTTAACCAGAGGTTGCATTTCAAAACATCTTTCACTGGAAGGTACTTTGATCATTCTAGATTCAGAAAATAAGCAAAGTACGAAAAGTGTCGACCCTAGTTAGTCTGCGTAAGTCGCGCAGTCTGACTAGGGTCGACACTTTACGCACTACTCAGATGGTCCCTTTTTGCGTGATGGGTCACATATGTGAAAATGTTGTAAATGTCACACTAGGCTAATATTGTATATGAATTTCAAATATAACTTTGTAAACTTACTAGCTGATAACAAGTTCAATTTTAGAAAAGAGGACTTCAAAAATATTTCGTAACTTTACGAAGTCCGTACTTTGCCGAATCAATAATATAAGTTGCCATATAACTATGAGTGAGGTTTTAGTTTTTTCATTGTGATATTTGTTGATCCATAACAGAAAGAAGTTGAAAAATAAATTATAAATTATTATATAAATTATATTTTATAATGCAAAGTTATAATGAAATTGCATTTATAGATTTTTATGAAAAGGTGGTTTAATGCAAATAATGTTTGCATCTTTTCAAACTCAGTTCTATTATGATTTTATTATTTGTTGAAAAATCAAAATATTGTATCAGTTTGTAAGTTTGTAAAGTAAGAACAAAATTGACTTTCTATATTTTTCAGAAGAAGGGTTTTAAAGTAGAGAGTGTTTCGTAACTTTTCCAACTTGTTAAAATGATGATATAATCATTAGTTGAACGATAATTTTTTTCGATCATTTTGTAAGTTTACGAATTGTATTCTTTGTTGCTAAATGTTATGTATATGTATGTTTGTGTGAATTTGGTCAAAAAAAATTTGATGTAAACTTTGTACACATACAAACTGAGACAGACTTTAATTTTACAAAAGTGGTTTTACAGAAACTGTGAAACTAATTCAAAGTCAACATCTCGGTCAAATATCATATTGATATGTTGGAAGATATTGTAAATTATTTGATCATTTCGTAAGTTTACGAAGTAAGAATGAATTGATTATTTACATTGATTTATATAATTCAGCGATTAAATGAAGGCAGTTTTACCTAACTTTACGAACTTGGTACTTTGGGTTTTTTATGATTAGTTGAAAGATAAAAAAAGAATTGGACCATTTCGTAAGTTTACGAAGTAAGAATGAAAATTGTAGTCTTTATTGATTTGAATTTTGAATGTCTGAATTTGGTTAAAAAGAAATTTAATGTAAACTTTGTATACATATGAACTGAGATAGTACTTCGTAAGTTTGCCAACTTGGTATTTTGATTATTTAATGATTAGTTGAAAGATAAAAATATTGATCATTTTTTAAGTTTACAAAGTAAGAATGAAATTGATTATTTACATTGATTTATATAATTCAGCGATTAAATGAAGACAGTTTTCCGTAACTTTACGAACTTGGTTCTTTGGGTTTTTTATGACTAATTAAAAGATAACAAATATTGGACAATTTCGTAAGTTTACTAAGTTAAAATGAAAAAGGTAGTCTTTGTTGATTTAAATTATTGTGTGTCTGAATTCGGTTAAAAGAAATTTGATGAAAACTTTGTAAACATACAAACTGAGACAGACTTTAATTTTAAAAAAGTGGTTTAACAGAAACTGTGAAACTATTCAAAGTCAGCATCTCAGTCAAATGATATAATTATAGGAAGATATGTATTTTTTTTTCAACATTTTGTAAGTTTACGAAGTAAGAATGAATTGTTATCTTTATTGCTCTATATGAATAAGCAGTTAAATGCAGACTGTAACTTTACGAACTTGGTACTTATTTAATAATTAGTTGAAATATACAAATTTTGCTTCATTTCGTAAGTTTACGAAGTAAGAATGAAATGTTATCTTTTATTATTTTTTATGAATAAGTGAAACGCATAAAGTTTTCCGTAACTTTACAAACTTGTTTTTTTATTTTTGATAATGAGTTGAAAGATAGAAAAAAATGGATCATTTGGTATGTTTACAAATTTACATCACAGATTAGTTCACTCTTTGTTAATAAGTTCATTCTATGTTGATTTATTTGAGTTGTTTGAAAATCAATGATTCGGAATTCTATGAAAAAGTAATTAGGTATATTATTTTTAGAATTAAAATTAGCCATCACCGCTTTACAAACTTAGTGATATTTAGATAATAGTTGAAAGATTAAAAAAGAATAATATGGAAAATATGAGTTGAAAAATAACAAAAAAAAGGAATCAAATAGCAAGTTAACATAGTTTTAATAAGATTTAAGCGTAAAATGTATCGGTTACTCTTTCTTAAGTTTGCGAAGGAATACACTGAAACGAACTTCTAAACGGCCACCTTGCATTTGCCACATTTTAACATACCTATAGTCATTTAATGAAGTATCTTTTATTTCCATATGAAAGACCGTTCAATTTGGCGTATTCTAAAAGAAAAATGGATTCAAATGTTTGACCTTGGTTTCTGTAGCAAACGATCAAACACAAGAACATTCCATCACGAAAGTCACAAAAGTTGCATATTTTTGAAGAATTTCAAATGTTCGGTCGAAGAAATACTCGGTGATTTATCCTATAAGTAACAAACTTCGATGGCTATTGTGTGTCAGATACCAAACCACTGAAGAAAACAACATTGTAGCTCCTTTGTTTCTAACACAAGGATAAAATGCTAAAATTACCCCACCACCAATGTTAATTTTAAAATCAGGGGTACCCTTGAATTCCTGTCAAATCCATTGTTTATCTCAATTTTTTTTTTTTTTTTGATATTTATTGAAGATTCTCCCTTAATGATTTTTCTAATAGAATCCGACTACTTCCTATTTCAGATACCATCGAAAATATTACTTTTTCAGCAAAAACCAAGTGGCCGTTTAGAAGTTTGTTTCAGTGTAGTTATGATAGGCTTGCAATATTGTTAATAGGTGAAAAGTTGGATTCATTCGCAAGTTTACGAAAAAGCACTCGCAAGTTTACGAAAGGCATAAAAATTTGAGTTCTTTTTTCATTCATATGAACAAAATCTTTCATGTTGTTGTTTAAATGTACAGATTTCATAAACTGCATTTTGATATGTTTTTGGTATTTATAACAGTAAGAAAAAATGAATTTTGTGATGTTTGTGCTTATTCAGGGTTTTTTATGAAGGAAAATACTGGTCAAATTTGCATGAAATGTGACAAAAACACTGCATCTCATGATAAATGCAGGAATTAAAAAAATAACGAGTTACTATTGAAAGAGGGAATAACCAATAAGACGTTTAGATAATTCTAGCGTTGGGTTGCTTCCCTTAAAGCGATTTGGAAGAATTTTTGATTTGACAATATCAATGGAAGCCTTATCACAATATACCGACTTCACCCGGTTGTCCTTCCTAGGATATCTGACCAGCGATCAGGATGACTTAACGGTGCAAAGCGGTTTGCCAAATTTACTCCGCTTAGTATGCAAGTGCACGAGCAAGCAGGGTTAACTTTGCAAATAATTTGCACCGTTTTGTCATCCCGAACGCAGGACTAGTGGTATACCTTCTGATGCCGTTCAAATCATTATTTTGCTGTCCAAATTTTGTTTTAAGACATACAGTAAGTTTCATCGTGAAATTGACTTTTATCTAAACCAATGCATTTCTTATTCCCTCACTTAGCGCCCATTTATTCTTTCTAAACACTCACTTAAACCATTTAAAATCGTTCCTAAGTGACTAAAACTAAAAAGGATGCGATCAACAACAACATTCAAAATAAGGATCACTAAGAAAATCCAAAATTTCACTGACTTGATTTAATTTTGATTTGGAAGCTTGCGGTTTGTTCGTCAAGACAGGGGAATCTATTTATGGAACATTTTTTCCGTAAAGAAAAGAAACAAAACTAACACTAACAAATATCGCTAATTTTGTTCACACTGAACAAAATTAGCGATATTTATTACCTCCCTTTAATATCACCCAAAACTCACTCATCGCACTCATTTAATTTCAATCCAAAATCATCCACCTCGTCAATTTTACGAAGTTGTCAACTGTGTTAAAATTAGGTCAACCTGAATCGACGTGCAGTCACCTTCACCTACTCTGCCCGCTTTCAGCTTTTATTTAGGAAAATGACATGTCTCACAAACAGTAGATTTTGGGCCTGTAAAACCGACTCTTTCTGTTTGCAACTGATCTCAAGGAAACCAAGTTTTCATGGTAATCCCCTTCTCTCAAATTGTACAAAGAAATTTTCATTGATATTTTCGCCATTTCTTAAAAAAAGTGCTTTTAAAGTTGTCCTTAAATTGTAAAACTATCCAATTTTCAACAAAATTTTAAATTCATGCAGCTAAAAAATCTGCAGCCCTCAATGCGACACCACATTTTTTCACTTAAACAAATCAAAATCATATTCTTAATATCTTTGGATTTTTTGTTAATTATTTTAATTATAGTTTTGGTAGTACCTGAACAACTGTTCTAATTCCATCTCAAATTAGAAAAAAAGGAGATGTTATCCAAGACGCAAAAAAGGAACTTCTGGGAAAGATGAAAATACATAATTGACAAAAAGATTGAGTGTAGCACAGGTAGTGTATCGTAAATGAATATGCAATTAACTAGAGTTTATATCCTAGATTTTACAAAACTATCAACAACTAAAATTATCGAACCAGTAAGCCCGCATTGCGCTTAGACTGACCAGGGGCCCGTTTCAACTAAAGTTCTTACAAAAAAATAATCGTAAGTCAAAACCACGAATCGTACATAGTGTTTTCATTCATTGTTAGATTCTGCCTTGCAATATCTCTTGGAATCGTCTTTAGAAGACGATTCCAAAAAGATGATACATGGTAGAATTCCATATTTAGTTTTGAATGTAGAAATAACTCTAATATTTGACTTACGCAAAACATGATCGTTAGATGTTTAGTAAAATAGGCCCTCGGATGGTTCCTTTTTGCATGATGGCTCCTTACGTTTCTTTTCTAGTATTAGACACGCACTCGACGATAGCAAATGAATATTTAATTGTTTGTCTTTCGGATTTGTTGTCGCGGGGATATTGTTTTCAAGCTGTTGCCTTGGTAATGAATTTCTCGGTGAACAATAGTTTTCATAGAAAATCTGGTACAAAATGTATGTAGGGTCACGCCTCGAGTATGAAACACATTTTTACTAGCATAGAAACAAAGTATACGCTTTAATGCTGTAGAATTCTAATGAAACAGTGAAATGGACGCAAAGTCGGGATGCTTCGAAAAAAGCCCTGCTATTTCGGATTCGTCAAAGGTCCCGACATATTCTGATGGTACTTTCGTTCAGTTGATGTCATGGTGTCATTTAGGGGTAAAACCCATTTAACCCCAGCAAAATTAGTATTTGCAAATTGAACAGGGCTAAAATAAGTCTTACGATAAAACGTCAGTGTGGTTAGGAAAATGAACCCAAGTTTGAGACAATTCTAAAGAGAAGAAAGAAATTGCATGCAAGCAAAGGAGTTGTCAGTCCCAATTCATTTTTTTTCTCTCTCGTCTTATTTCAGCCAGTCATAATCGTGCGTACATATATTATTCCATTCAAACTTTCTGCAATTTTTATCGTGACAGTTTGATTAAAATGTCAAAATAACTAATAACCAACCGAATTTATTGGTTTTAATGCAGTGCGTTTGTATTTCCTTTTCATTCTTGCATTTCAATGTGCAGTAAATAAACACAGTTTGAATGCAATATGAGAACTCCATTCAAAAGATAAACATGCTTTCCGGGTATGAAAGGCAAGGCGACACCAGAAAGATTCACCAGAACTGAAAATGTATGTAAGAAATCACAAGGGCGTTCTGAAAAATGTGATTCATTTGGGATATGCGGAAAACTGCTTTTTTGATCTGTTGCAAGGACTATGTTGATCAAGTTCGAAAAGTTTCTTTTATCCCATGGAAGGTTTGTTCTGAATGTTTAAAGTTCATTCTATTACTAAAAGTTCTTTTTTGTAACTTTCTCTGTGGAGCCGTACGTGAGCTCATTCTTAAGATCACCAGATTTGTTCTTGCAAGATTGCTTTAGTTTATTTCTAATGTAGACCCGTATTGTTCGTATCTGTGTAAGCTGTAGTTACGATGCTATGATCATTCATCACCAGTATTTTTCGAAAGGGGATTTATTTCTTGCGTAATGTGCGTAATGGCAATTACTTCCCTACATATTTACGCGACAAATCACATTTAAAAAGATCTTTACTCTAAGTGATGTTAAAATCTTCGAAACGTTCATTAGCTAGTTGGTCTTATCTTCTTGCTAATTAAATACCAATTTCAAGCTTCCATTTTTAGTTTCTAAACTTGACTCACAAAACTTTGGTATGTGGACCTTACGCAGTTCCAGCCATTTATCAAACCGCTCTATTCATCTAAAGACAGTAGCTTAATCGGCGAAAGTGTTTACTTAAAGATAGTGTAAACCCAGTTAATTTAAGACCCATTATTCGGTCTTTACGTGGTTTAGCTGTATTTAGTAAATGATAAAACAAGTTTCAATCTCACAATGTGAAGTTTACTTAGCTTACAAATGTCTTATCAATTCGCTTAGGAAGGCTATGGGAGTATTTGAACTTAAGTCGGGCGGTTTTCGAAAGTTAAGCCCTCGATTTGAATGATACAAACATTGTCAGTGCAGTCTTTTCTCTATGCTATGACATTGCCGCAAATAGTTATTTCCATTAGATTACTGGAAAAGATCTTTTATATTAATCAATGAGGTTTCTTAATATGTCGCATTCATCGCACAGTTTGTAAAGCGCATCGGACTCAATCCAATGCGTCCAGAGTTCGAATCCCGACGGCACACCTCATTTCCAACATATGTCTCCTACCATCTGTTGGATAATCATACATTCATGTGCAGCTGGAGGCTTGGATACGGTTATAAAAATTGTGAAATTGACAAGATGAATGATTTCGGAATGAAATTTAATGAGTATAATGAGTGAGTTTTGAGTGAAGATAAAGGCAGGTAATCAAGTACCGCTTATTGTGTTCAGAATGAACAAAATCAGCGTTATAAATTTCCCCCTTTAATAAAATATACATACGATTTCGATGAATAATTTCCTATTTCTTCGAGAACTAAACAGCCGCTCACCAATTCAAGTGTGTCAATGAAATCGCGATTTTTTTTATCTTTTTTATTTTGAATGTAGTTGTTGATTTTCTCCTTTTAAGTGATTTTGGGGCGTTTTTGAGTGGTTTGAGTGAGTGTTTGGAATTTATTAATGGAGCGCTATGGAGTGATTAAGGATGTGTTTGATTGAGATGAATGTCAATTTGACGATGTAACTTACTATAGAAAGCGTAGTAGAACTATCGAGGAGAATACCAGAAAGCCGTGGTTAAGTGTTCAAGTCGCCGCGATATGTCTAAAAAACTTTTATAATTGGCATTTGTACAATTAATTACATCGTGAAATTGTCACTCGTTTCGACCAAAACCATTCTAAATCATTCACTCAGCGCTTCATTCATAACTTCCAAACACTCACTCAAACTATTCAAAAACCTACCAAAACACTTAAAAAGATAAGATCAACAACTACATTCAAAATCTATTTGGAAAAATGTCGCGATTTCATTGACATACACAATTTAAGGCGTCTGATTGTTTCTAGAAGAACTAGGAAACTGTTTACAGATCTTTTATGAATGTTATAGTAAAGAGAGGTACTAAATATCTCTAATTTTGTTCATCCTGAACGAAATCAGCGATATTGGATTACTTCCCTTAAATTTCACTCTAAACTCACTCATCGCACTCATTCAAAATCATTCCAAAATCATTCACATAGTATTTTCGGCGTATAATTTGAAAAAAAGTGTGAATCGTTTTGTCTTATATAACAAAGGACTGGTTCAGACAAAACCATGCCGTAATCGAACAGTTCCGACCATGCTCAGCCTGTACTTTCCTCGCAGTCATAACAGGCTCAAAACATTTCGTGCTCCCTGAAGGTCCCTATTCTCGAGACGGGTCCTATTAGTGAAGCAAAACCGCCCCCCCCCCTTTCCCTCCCGACGGCTTGTTAAGGGTAAAAGCATGGTTGTCGAATATCATCGAAGTAATTGGTCGATTTTTATGATCTAACACTGAACACCATCTCTTTCTTATGTGTCATAGTGTTTACTTTAGAAAGAATTTAAAAGAGAATATTTAACTACAATAAAAACCGTAGGCCTGTGTTCGTCTTCTTTAATGTATGAAAATCAAAAGTATTTCGTAGTTTTTATCATTTTTTCTCCCTTTTGATTATCGTTGTTATTCTTTATTTGTTTCATCCCTATGTTCAATTGTGATATTTTATTTAACTGTTTATCTTTTCCTCTTCAAATGTGCACAGAGAAATGGATTATTCAGAATTGATCGTAAGTAAAGATTTATTATAATGTTAAATTGAAAAATCATTGGATGTAAAACATGAATGACAGTGGCGGATTCAGAGAAGGTTCGGAGGGGGGGGGGGGTCAAAAGAACCCCCGTAAAGTCCAAACATTTCTTTTTCGTGCAAAATTTCAATTTAATACTTAAAATTTTAAACAGTTTTGACCAAGATCAGCCTGCACAGTTTGTGAACTCTTTTCTTATCATACATTGCCTGAAACAAAAATCAAATTTAACACGATAAGTGTTAAAATAGTGTAATGCTAGGAAAACGAACCAACTTTTGTATGTTCGAACCCCCCCCCCCCCCCCCCTTCACAGAAATCCTCGATCCGCCGCTGAATGAGATCATGCTTAGGGAAAATATCTGAATTTTTAAAATATCCTTATCATTGGTTTGAGACCAAAATATCCTAGCTTCAGCGACGGTACAACTAAAGGAGCCCCAAAGATCGAACCCGGGACCTCTAGATTGACAGTCTGATGCGCTGCCAACAGCGCTATGACGGCGGCTGTTTGACTTGAAAGGCCTCATCTACAATATTCTAACAATAAAGTATTAAATGAGAATGCGTTTGATATTTCCAGCTACCACACTTTCAAGAATCCAATTTTATCAGTCTTTTTTGAGATCTGTTAATATGTCTTTGCTTACTGTTCGTTAATTAGGGACAAAGATTTGATAATCATATTGATAATCATGCGCTAAAATGATGTTCACATGTAAAGCAAAATAATCGCCAACAGTTCTTCATAATTCTCAATAAATAGAGGATAATCGTTTGTTTCAGTGTAAGATCGATTTATATTTCATTGAGTGAACAACAAGAGCTATATTTTCACGAGTGGCGGAGCTTCTATTGTTCACGAATGAAATATAAATCCATCTTACACGAAAAACAAACGATTATTCTATTTCTTTAATGCAAAAATGAGACAAAATGTGAAAATTCTATGACATATTTTCATAAAGCGCGTCATTTTGCGCGTGATTGCTATGCAACGTTCATTGTGACGTCACTTATTTCGCCCCGCATAGATGACGTCAGATAGGATGAAATGCAGAAAAGCAGGGTATAATTTCACTGCTTTTGCGGTGAGATTATCAAGTGATAATCTACTGTTATTTCTCGATAAACCACCGAAAAGCATTAAAGAAGACCAAATAATTTTGTCCGGAGATTCGAAATAGGAACATCGTGATATGAATTTATCACAATGGATATTTAATCTAGCAGAAGTCGACCAGATGTTGCATCTCGCAATTATGAATAGTCCCTCAAAATCATTATTCCAGATTCAGAAAATCTCACAATGGTGTCAAGAGTTGACCCAGTTCAACTTGCGCAATTCGCACAGGCTGTTCGTGGTCAGCCCCATTTCGCCTGACGCGTAACAAATATCAACTTTCACGACAATACATCAATCAATGGACAAAAATAACAAGAAAATTACATAACTTGGCTTTAATTTCAATATCAACTGCGAATTTTTTTCTACTTGGTCGTTGATTAGGTTGACAAGCACACCTGTTTGTGGATATAAAACTTGAAACTTTGTACAATGTTAACACCAAATTAAATACCCATTTGCGTGATATCATTTACTTTCTGCAGCCAAAATTACATGTTTCGTAACGCCTATCTGAATATTCAATATTCAGTTAATCCTGCAAGACCGACCAGCTTCATAAGCGACCGATTTTAAAAGACGACCTTGTTTTAATTTCTCTTTCCAAAAGCAAGAATTCTTCAACAGTGAAAGTTTTCGCTGACACCCCCCTCCCCCACCCCCATCCCCACCCCTCTTTCCCATCCCAGCCCCATCACACAAAAATTATGTCGGTATTGAATACCTTTTGCTCCAACACGATAGAATCGTCTCAATTATATTTCTCTTAGAAGTATATGTACAATAGATTTGGAAGGAAACGTGCTAGCGATAATACACGTTATCAAAATTTGCCCCACGTGACTGTTCTTGGCTAATACAGTTTGAAAAAACATCTTGAAATTGACACTCATTCAGATCAAAATCATTCTAAATCATTCACTCAGCGATCCATTTATTCATTCCAAACACTCACTCAAAACGATGAAAAACGCTTCGAAATCGTTTAAGACGAATAAAATTCTATTCAAATGGATCACATAATTCGACGATTTTATTGGCTGGTGTGTAATTAAGGTGGAAGAGGACAATAGCGTTTTTTGAGATAAGTGATTAAATTTTGGTATATATATAAACTCCGAGTTAGTGTGATCTCAACGGAGTATATTTTTTTTTTAATTTTTAATTTTGAAATAACGTTACCATGACGTCGTAAAAATGACGATTTGGCGCGCTTTCTACAAACTACCCTAGCCAACGTTTCCGTAGATAGCAATATATGTGCACTTATCTCAAAAAACGCTATTGTCCTCTTCTACCTTAAAAGTGTCTGATTGGTCCACGAAGACACACAAACAGAAAAATACGTATATTCTATTAGAGGAGGGTAATGGATATAACTATTTTGTTCATCTTGAACGAAAATAGCGACATTGTATCATCTCCTTTTAGTTCCACTTAAACTCGATCCACACACTCATTCATTTCCATTCAAAAATCACACGAAAATTATTCATCTTCTCAATTTCACGATGTTCTTAACTGTGCTATTTTATTGGAGTTCGATTGAGAAGAAAGCGTAAGCATATTGAGTCAATCTCGAACACTCAATCCTGATGTTTCACGCCCCTGAGAGAGGCAGTAGTTTAAGCCCACTTCTACCCAATTCTACAGCTGGCTGAACTGGGGCTAGTTATAAATTGTTTTGCCTTCAAACGCACCCCGGCGATGAGAACATTTATTTCAGCCCTACAGGGAGCTTATCAGTTCTATCCAGTGTCAGACAATCTTTAGGCTGATAAAAAAACTAGAGAAATCTGTCGAGAAACTACCATGTACTAAGTTAGTTCAGGTGCCATGCAGGACTGCTTAAAAATGCATATCGTTTTGAATTGTCATGTCTCAACAAAGTTTTTTCTTTTCTGAAATCTCGTTTTAAGCTATTCTCCCCCGTAAATAAAAAGAATAATATGTTAAACGCGTTATTTGGCAAAACAAAAGGGGGTTTGAGGGGAAAACCGTATGGAAGTTGGCTGCATATAAATGGCTATTTATTTATATGCAGGATTCACGAGTAGGGTATGGTAACTATTTGATATGAAGTTTTAAAACCGTGTAGCCTATGTGAATCGTTTTCTATCATTATCATTTTCGTCAAAACCACAATCATTCTTTTTACGACAAAATACCAAATGATCGCTGATATTGGGGCAAACAATGCAGAATGCATCATCTTGAAGTGCCATTAAGTATTCAACCTGTCCCAATATAAGCTGCTATTTGACGTGAAGTGTTATAAAGCTGGTTAGAGGTCAAGAAAAGTGGGTAGTTGGAGCTTTAGTAAATAGATACAGAAATACGCTACAAAGTTGCGTCAAAGCGTGTCTTGCCTTTTATCAAAATGTAGCAATTCTAGTTATCACACGATCCCGTGTGTCCCTCTAGATCAAGATTGGGTGTGTCCCTCTAGATCAAGATTGGGTGTGTCCCTCTAGATCAAGATTGGGTGTGTCCCTCTAGATCAAGTTTGGATGTGTCCCTCTAGATCAAGATTCGGTGTGTCCCTCTAGATCAAGATTCTGTGTGTCCCACTAGATCAAGTTTGGATGTGTCCCTCTAGATCAAGATTCTGTGTGTCCCTCTAGATCAAGATTCCGTGTGTCCCTCTAGATCAAGATTCGGTGTGTCCCTCTAGACCAAGTTTCGGTGTGCCCCTCTAGCTCAAGATTCGGTGTGTCCCTCTAGACCAAGTTTCGGTGTGTCCCTCTAGACCAAGTTTCGATGTGTCCCTCTAGATCAAGATTCTGTGTGTCCCTCTAGACCAAGTTTCGATGTGTCCCTCTAGCTCAAGATTCGGTGTGTCCCTCTAGATCAAGATTCGGTGTGTCTTTCTAGACCAAATTTCGGTGTGTCCCTCTAGATCAAGATTCGGTGTGTCCCTCTAGATCAAGATTCTGTGTGTCCCTCTAGACCAAGTTTCGGTGTGTCCCTCTAGATCAAGATTCGATGTGTCCCTCTAGACCCACCCGTTTCTTGTTCAGGATGACAAAACTGTGCAAACTATTTGTCTACTGGGTGTAGGAGTCCGTAGAAGCGGTCAAGATTAAGCTGGAGGGCTAGGTTGGATCGCCCCGTGACGTACATACGACGACACTGCAATGTCTCTACGGCGTGTCTACAGGTTTTGGCCTTGAGAATTAAAAACGAAACAAAACAACAACAAAAAATATTACCTCCTGTTACACAGATCAAGGTCCACAGAGCCTGTTAATCGTACGATTATTGGATAACCTGTACTGTTGCACAGTGATAAGGGATTTTGTGGCTACTATTCTATACAGCGAATTATAGACGCCAAGAGATACGATAGGCCAAAAATATAATGCAATATCACACTATAGCACTAAAGGAATATAATATTTTAATGGTCTTAATCTTTCGCTTTTTACCTGAAATTTAGACTCATTCAGTTTTGAAGGAACCGGTAAAACATAAAAATGACTTTGTTCGTTCCTAGCTGGACCGAAAAAGCATAGAAAGGTTCAGAAAAGGTCCAATAGGGCTAATAGAAGGATGTTCGCTCAAAGCCAACAAGTCATGAAGTTAATTAGATGTACTCAGGTTTCCGGGCTACGATTGTACTCAAACAAATACAAGAAAATCCGATTTTATGAGCATTTATCCATCAACCAAAATCCGACCATCTGTACTGACAATAATCGGATTGGAAATCATAATTTACTTCCCTGCAAGGTAGCTTATTTACACGTCGGTAACGGAAGCTGATCTTTGTTTTGTCCATTATAGCTTTTTGTAGGGATTTCAATCCGCACGTGCACACGAGGATTTGTAATGTACAGTGCATCCATTTTACGAACATCAGTAATTCTTTTCTAAAGACCAATGTGTAGAAATCGTCTACAACACGCGATTTCTTCTTTTACCACGAAGCTTTGTATTACACAAATCCTCAATAAATAGGAAAAATATATAAAATGCATGAAAGAGAAAGTGAAAATCTTAGAGTAACTTTCTAAAGTGACTTTAGTGTGCGATAGCTCAAAAACCACTCAATGTTTTTTTTGTTTTTTTTTCCAAAATATCGAAACTCAAATGAAATCTTTCAACTCCTTGACTCAAACAAACAAATAAATAAATGAAAATACATGCAGACGATAGCCATGTAAAGTTTACGAAAATAGATCGTCCCGAATAAGATGTATACAATTTCTATGACAGATTGATATTTGTGAATTTAGAGAATTATATCTCAGTTCTTAAGTTTTAAACACATAACTAGACCCCCAAGTATTATATAGTGTTCAAAATTTCAAAGAAGTCGCAGACGCCATTTATTAGTGTTATGTGATACCACTCTCACCACTGTCCTGCATAGCTTTGTAGGTTTAAATACAATGTCTGACACCTGCGTCAGGAAAGACCATTTTTGGCTCAGTGGTTGGCGCAATGGACTTGTAAACAAAAAAAAATGATTGTTACTTGTCCGCGTTGGTTCGAGGCTGACTCACGATGGATATTTTTCAGCTATGCTTCAGTTGGTGACAGTACGTTCGTAATATTAGTTGATGGAATTCTTAAAATGCTTGTTTTTTAGGGGAAGATAATTTTTGGGACAATTATGAAATTGCGTATTACTTTTAAGCTTTTTTTCCCTTCAGTGTGGTGAAAAAAGATAATAGGGAAATGGAATAAACTTATTTTAATGAGGGTGTATTTTGATATTATTTTGTTTGAGGTTTTGGATGAATTTATTAGAAACACTATACCAAAATGGGTTTCTTAAATGACAAGTGAATGTCTTCTTTTCTCCATTCAAGATGACACAAATCATTTATTGGTGCGGTCACAAACTTCGTTCTATTATGTTTATATCCAAACTTATACTTAATGATGTTATTTATGCATCTTTAAGGGCGAGTAGAGGAACATGAATTACATGGTGGTATGAAATACTGAATTCATCAACTAGTTATATCTTTGAATAGATTTTTGGTGGTATGAAATACTGAATTCACCAACTAGTTATATCTTAGAAAAATTATTTCTTTAACCGACTTATTAATAAAGTAGTTGTTCGCAAAAAGTAAAACACTGATGGGAAACAGAAAACGCATTGATGTACATCATTTTGTTATACCAAGTCTTCAGAAAGTGGTATTTATTAATGCATGTACATCAATATCGTTTAAAAGTTGAGTTTGTTATAATTTGATCAGAGACTTTATGTAAGTATCTGTCAATACAACATCTGCTTATAGGCAGTTACAACTGTTTTGCGCTAAGCGATCGATATGTCAAAATATGTATAGGTTAAAAATTAAAGCAGTGTGATAATAGATAGATGATCCGATATTACAATAATAAGAGAACAACAAAATCTACAACAAACACTAGAGAAAACTACACTACAAAGTCATTATTGCCAGACATGCGCCTAGTCAAATATAGCCGTTTGTTTTGTATCATTTTTAAAGAAAAAAAATTCTACACATAATATATATCACGAAATTTCCAAATGAACAGTGGTCTGGCGGGGATAAGTTTGTTAAAGTAATCAATACATGGACTTTGTTGCGACCCAACAGTAACATCGAACGGATTTTCAAAAATGGTATGATTTGTTGCACCACGAAAAATTATAGTAAAAAAGGATTACATGAAAAAGAACTAAACAAGTTAAAAAAGAAAAATCAATCGAGATCAGTCGGTATTACCAGGAGCTCTGTCAATCTTATGTTCAGGAGAGCGAACCCCACCCTTCACCCAGCGTAAAATACGTACACTCATTCGATTGGCCCAAATCAAAACAATACTCCAAATTTGGTTGAATTCCACTGGTTTATACAGAATTTACGTATAAAATAGCAAAGCACTCTGTCTTGTGGTTGCAGCGAAAATACATTGAAACGAACCTCTAAACGACCAATTTGTTTTTGCTGAAAAAGTACTATTTTCTTCCGTTTCTAAAATGGATAACTTGTCGAATCAAATTAGATAAATCATTCGGTTGGAATATTCAATTTACTCCGACCGGGAAATGCGAGAAAAAAAACGTTATTGTCGATAATTTAAGGGTACCCCCCTGATTTCAAAAATAAGATCAGTGGTGGGGTAATTTAAACATTTTATGCATATGTGAGAAACAGAACAACTACAATGTTATTTTCTTCAATAATTTTATATCTGACACCCAATAGACATCGAAGTTTGTTTCTTTTTTGTTTAATTTCCAATTATTTCTTGGACCAAAATTTTGAAATTTCTCGAAAATGTGCAACTTTTGTGACTTGTAAAGGGGGGTTCTTGTGATTGACAGTTTGCTACGAACTCCAAGGACAAAAGTTCGTTTCCTATTGCAGAATAAGCCAAATTGGGAGAGCTTCCATATAGAATTAAGAGATCTTTTCTTTATTTAAAAGCAAGGTGGCCGTTTAGAAGTTGTTTCAGTGTATTTGTGATAAGCCTCTATTCCACCCCTTTTAAAAACGTTAAGTGATACCAAAGGAAAAGAAGACGGACATTATACGTTAAGAAAATATTTCAGGTAAGCACATCTTATCAGGTGAACAGAAAGAATTGTAGTTCTTCGTTCAGGATGACGAAACGGTGCTAACTGTTTGTAAATTATACCCGCTTTGCACGTAAGTGGGCGTGCAAAGCGGGGGATAATTTACAAACAGCCTGCACCGTGTTGTTATCCTAAACCCATAGTAGGATGTCAATATTTCTATGCCTTAACCAGTAGTCTAAGAAACATGTACACCAACAAAGCGACTTAATGTCACCAGAATTTAAGTGCAGGTTTATATACCCAGATTAACATGCACGAGCATAAAAATCATAAATTTAGGGATTATATTGTAGTTTAAAGTGGGCGTTGCTAGGTGATCAAAACGTCTTTATCGGGAATGTGTTTCTCTATTATTCATAGAATGCATTGGAGACATAGAGCGATATAAACTTCGATAATTACCACACAAGACGTCTTAGGTAATGGAAGATTACGTAAGAATTGCTTAATAAGCTTATGCAGTTGAGAAAGGCATCGCATGCGACTAGGACTTTGGTAAAAAATAAAGAGTCGGTATATTACATAACAAGACAACGAAAAAGGGTGTCGAATAGCAAATAAACAAACAAGATTCAGCTTTGTAAATTGAAGGCAGATTTACATACAAAACTATGGTGATTTCGTTCCTGTTGTTTTAGAAATAATATCAAATAGATTCGACTCGGATATACGGTCTGTGTCCATTAAACCCTAAGAAATATAGCTTTTTCATCAAAGCATATCGATTGAGTTAGTGCAATACTATTGTAGGTGCCTATAAATATATATATGCGTTTACAATAGAATTGTACCTACCCATCGGCGTGTTGTCATTGTTTGTTTAAAGTCCTTTTTTTATTCTGATATATCTCGGAAGTGATATAACGTCGATAGATATCTTGATTTTTCTAATTTTGAAATAATGAAAATCTGGAAATGAGAAAATTAAAAGACGCTTCCTAAAATCGCTATTTCGACTTACTCAAGCTGTAATTACGACATTTTGTGCTCGCAACGAGGGTCTGTCTAATTAGATTTGTTTGTGTTATGACGGGCAAAAACTCTTTAACGAGAAAGAAAGTATGAATATTTTATAAAGCGTTTAATTAGATTTCACTTACGAGAGCCCGGAATGACCTATTAGCACAAAATTCAATCTTTAGACATCGATTACACGGGACCATTCTGGTAAACACTGTTAAAGATGGATGAATTATTTATCGTCGAAGGGCAGCCAGAATGTCGTAGCTACAGCTTGTATTTTGTACCCCTAGAATTTCACCCATTCAAATCCAAACTTCTGTTTCCCATCTTCTGGTCAGAAGAGAAAGTTTTGTCCTCTTTGGGCTATATTGATTTGGTCTTTTTCTCCAATCTGTAGCCTTGTCCGAGATTTTCGTTGGAATATGTAGTAAAAAGGTTGTTAATCAACTTTCCAAGAACTTCAGCAGAAACATAAATATACCGTGTGATGATAAGGCAACTTTTGATATATTTCTGTCCGAACAAAGGAAGACTAGTTTCGGACTGAAACAAGTTGCCTTTTCGCGAATCACCCCGCACATTTTTTATTCGCCTCCATTAGAAGGAAGTATTGCAATGAGATAGTAAAATACACTTTCAGACTCTAGAACAGATGAGAAATGCCTTGAAAATCATGTAAAACATCATATAAATCACAGTTTTAAAATACTCAAACCAGCTCTACTTTTGAGGTACTTCATTTTCACTAGGAACTACCTTTACCATACAATGACCTCAGGAAGGAATTCTCACTGGGGTCCCTCCTTCTATCGATATGTTTGCTCGGCTTTGTCTTGGAATACATATTCTGCTATTGTCATCACCGTAACGTCGTGAGCGTGTGTACGTTTGTTGACGTTAGCGAACTATTACCTTGGTCATATCCCTGTTGTTTTTGAAGATATATTTTAGAAACTTGGTGTGTTCATCACCATAAGAGTTATTCAGAATAACTCGTGAAGTATTTTTGTAAGAATTAAATCCCCCTTTTACTTAGATATTTTGCAATATTTAGCTGCCGTACGCTGCTTTGCTTGCGCGGTGCTGTTGTTGAAATTCTGATGATATTCTGTACACGATATATACAACCTGTTTAAGTAAGAATAATGATGCTTAATGAAAATACATGGGCTTTTATTTCGATCCCTTACAAAAGCTGAGTAGTAAAATTATTTGTATATGGACGTGTGTGTGTCTGTATGATTTTTTTTGGAAGGTCAATAATTCCTTTCCGATATGAACAGATATTTTGACACTTTTTTTTCATAACATGATATTTTTTATTGACAGCAACGATGAACAATTTGACGGATAGCGCTGACTATAAAAGAATGACCATCAATTTGAACCGGAAGTTGTCAATCTTAAAGTCACAGGTTCTATCCCCGACGGCGGCGCCCATCCTTTCCGACTATCTGTCTCTCATCATTGGGTTGATAGTCGTAGACCTATTTAGGATAGCAGTTGGAGACTACAAAATGATGTAATGGTAGTAATGGTATGAGAAATACCAAGAACCCTTTTTAGGTCCCACTGCCGCCGCAATATAACTGAAAGATTGTTAAAAACGGCATAAGACCCCATTCAAGTCAACCGGAAGTGAGATTTAGACCTCCACCTTTTATACGCAATCATTGTAATTATTTTTTAAATTTTAGGCGACAAGAACACATACGACATCTTGTACAGAGTTTTTGATAAGACTTTTAGGAAGCTATTATTGAGTATGTTATTGTACTACGTGATTGTCTAGGCTGCACAATGATTATGAAATTGTTGAAAATGTCACACTGAGACTCATATCTTCATAAACGTTTCAAACTTATTGAATATCATTGTGTGCAAAAATTAAAGTGGCTTCATTGTGGTGACCAAACTGAGCTCCAGCTAAAAAGAACTTAGTAACGACAACCTTAGTGAAAAAAACGAAAAACATATTCTTCTTTTAAGAGATTTTGATTTTGATAAAGAGCCATTGCTGATGGTCGTCAAATGAAAGTTGTCGCTTGAAAAAGGTTTTGCTTTAATAGGGTTGAATGTACTTAAATAAATCATTAGATCAACGAATTCTAGAAGTAAATGCTCTTCGAAAAATGATATTTAGACTAGGTTGAAATCAAATACTGACAACCATTTGTAAATGACAATTGTGGCAGAAGTTATAGCCTTATTTAACCCCTTGACCTTGTACAATGAGACAGAAAGATTGAAAGATGCTTTATACCGTTTGTAATCTGATCAAAGTCAAATACGGCTGGTCTAGACTCAGTTCTTGTCCTATATTTAGCTATTATTTCTTAACGATTTTTCGGGTGTCATCATTTTTGCGAAGTCTAAAATAAATGAGCCTATTGGTGTTGTAAAATAATACCTTCGGTTTGATCAGAGTTTTCACTGTGTTATTCAATGACTGAGTTAAACATGTAAAATGACATGTTTCGTAGATTTGCTGCAACTGTAGGGCCATACATTTGTAATTGATATTGATTTACTATATATGTATTACGAAATGATTTGCTGGATGAGATAGCCGCATTCAATTTATTTCAGTTAAGAACATCGTGAAATTGACACGATGAATAAATTTGGAATGATTTTGGAAAGAAATTGAATGAGTGTGTGTATCGAGTTTTGAGTTAAATTCAAGCGAGGTAATCCAATATTGCTAATTTTGTTCAAAATAAACGAAATTAGCGATATTTATTACCGGCCTTTGATAAAATATACTTAATTTTCTCTCTGTGTGTATTCGGGAACCAATCAGACACTTTAAAATCCAAACCAGCCAATTAAATCGTAGAATAATTTGATCGATTTGAATTAAATTTTGATCGATTTGAATGATTTTGAAATGTTTTCTTATGATTCGTGAGTTAGTGTTTCGAATGAATGAATGGAGCGCTGAGTAAGTTATATTCAATGGTTTTGATCGGAGTGAGTGTCAATGTTACGATGTTTTTAACTGTACTTCATATAAATTCGATGTTTTCTTGCTGTTGTTAATGTTGCCAGAAAAAGGGTATAAGACTGTACATTCTTATTTTAGTTACAATGATGCTAACAGTGACAGATTGAAAATGAGTTTTGTTGTCAAAGAATCCGCGCCTTACCGCTTAGACTGGCAGACAGGACGTTTGTACGATTAAGTTGTCACTCTTTCTTACAGGATCTTGTTACCACGTGACAGGTCAGTACAATCACGTGATTGTCTGAATGAAACAAACATCTGTTGCTATATTAGGACACCCCTTCCCAAACATGACGGATGTGCGTCGTAGACAATGATTTTCTTCTTCAATGACGAAATCAATCTACTCGTAATTAAACTTTTTTCAAACTTCGGCAGAGACAGGCTGGCACAGAAATATCTAATATGCCAATAATCAAACATATTTTCATTCACAGTTTACACTTAATTTGTTATAACATATTTTTCTGTGCTATATACAAAAGCAATCCCTAACATTAGGAAATGATACATTTAGTTTCCATTCTTTAAACTTCTCACAAATTGAAGTAATCACTTTATCTGATCGGATCATAAATTTCAATTTTTGGACTACAGTAACAAGGATAATTTAAACGTTTTAGATGTTATCTTTGTACCCGGCTTTGATAGCGGCGATAATTACCATAATTACGGGTTGATACCCAGCTTAGCTTGACAAATCACGCAACATGAAAACAGAAACTGACAATATGGTTGACAGATTTAAACCGCATTCCTTTCACAAAGATGCTGTGCATTCGTCTTTGTAATGTAGATTTGCGGGTAAAAACGTGTATATGCAATCGAAAAATGTCGGAGGGATGGAAAAAGGTGAGGTATAAAAAAGAATTAAAATAATCAAATTAAAATATTTCTCTTAATCGGAAACCATGGTCATTTTAACGGGTGCCATAAAGTATGCTAAATAAATACGAATAAGAACATCGTGAAATTTACATGGTGAATCGTTTTGAAATGATATTGGAATGAAATTTAATCAGTGCGATGAGTTTATTAGGAGTGAAAGTCAAGGGAGGTAATATAATATCGCTAATTTCGTCCGAATTGGACGAAATTAAGGATATCCTTTTACCTCCCTTAAATGATATATAATTTTCTGTTTGGGTGTCGTCATGGACCAATCAGACGATTCCAAAGCCAAACCAGACGATAGAACAGAGCCCTAATTCATTCGATATGAATTAAATGCTGATCTTTTTTTAAACCATTTCGAATCCGTTTTTACGCATTTTGGTCCACTAAACACGATATAACTGTGGATAATGTGAATAATTGCTACAGCCAATTGTATGAATAATCAGGAAGGTAAAAAAACCTAAATCGCCCATCTGACTAATCCGAAACGAATAAGAAGGAATGACCAATCAAAATCACTTGAACCGCACATGCTTGTTAAAGAAATGTGACATGCTGAGGAACGTGTCTAAAGATTTCAAAGTGAAAGTCTGTAATTCTCGTGTTCAAAAGCTCATCAAAATGTACTACTCAAAATTTGCTTAGGATAACCTTTTTCTAGATGAATATATTTGTATCTTGATGATTTTAAATAAGATTTTTTTATGTTTCTGAGAACTTAAAGTAATCAAGGTGTTTAAGGTATTTAGATCTTTTAAAAGAATGCTTATCTGGATGTTACTTACTTACTTACTAAATCCTCTTCGCCCATGGTTGGGCTGGTAGCTTTGTCCCAAAAATATAAAATTTTCAATACAGTTGAAAAGATCGTATGATGTCCCCGGGCTTCGAATACGGCCTGACAACGCCTGTGCATACTGCCAATGAGCCTTCTGGTCTTACATTGTGGAATTTGACCCAATACTTCAAGAAGAGCCTGTCTGAGCTCCTATACCGATGCTGGTTGTACTGGACGTGATGAAACAGCTGTCTGTTACATGTCAAAAGCATGCTCTATAGGATTTAGATACTGGGATCTAGCTGGCCAATCAATACGGAATAGTGTGGCTCGCTCGAAATATTGATTGGTGATGTTGGCTGTATGTGCACGCGTATTGTCATCAATAATAATAAAATTTTCACCAATTGCACCTGCATATGGTCGAACGTAAACATTTCAGATCTCTTTACGTACCTGAGAGCCGTCTATGTGCTGTTTTCAATGATGTAGAGATCTGTATTCCCATGAGCACTAATTTCCGCAAAAACCATGACTGAGCCGCCGCCAGACCGATCACACACTTGAGTTAAAACGCTTCGCAAAAAACCGGTATTCGTCTGTAAAAAGGACGGGGGCTCTGTCATTTTTGGTCCAATTCACATGACCCCATGGAAACTAAATGTAAAATTTGCGATAAATGTCAAAAGCTCGGAAAATGTCCCAACGTGCTTGAAGATACAAGGTTGAATGACACACGTTTAAGGAGGTAAGGCTTTTCAAGAGATCCTTGTGCATAGTATACATACCGAATCTACATTTGGCCACAAGGTTATCAAGTCAGAATATTTACCCTTCTTCGTGTAAATGGGGTCAATTTGCTTACAGCAAAATATCCTGTAAAGAAATTGATTCTTAGCAACTTTTGAGTTGTATTATAAGTTATAGTCACCATTGTGAAAAATCAATGAAAAATTTGTTTGAAATTGGCACAGGGGTATTGAAGGAGGAAATGTTTTAAGCTCTAGCCCAATCTTTAAGTTGTTTTTTTTAACTCAGAATACCTTCCGTCATCCGGTCAGGATTCGTAAATAAGTCCTGACAGCGGCACTCATCCTTCCGTGCATTTGTCTCACGGCAAAGGGTTGATAATAATAGGCCTATGTGGGATTGCAGTTGGAGGCCGGGAACGGATGTAATGGCAGTACTGGTGAGATTAATACTAGGAATCTATTGGCAGGTGTTCAAGCCGCCGGTATGACGTAAAGATTGTTAAAATCCCATTCAAATGTCAACCGGGGTTTAGTGAGACAGAAGATTCTCTAGGGTCGATGATATTTAATTTGATTCTGAATATGTGGAAAGAAAAACCTGCAAGATAAATACAAAACATATAAAACTATTCTTATTGCACTTAACATAAATTATCTTGCATAAAAAAGATCTTAAGAAACAATTCTTACCGAAGCAGTAGTAAGCAACTCTAAACTTTGCAGTTTAGAGAGACAAGTCCATATACATCATAAATTAGAAACTTCTCTAACGAGAGCTAATGGCGGTGTGATCCAAAGAGAGGGAAGGTTCAGAATAGGCGGGAACAGATTTGCACACGTGCACGCCGATCAGTTCTCTCTCGCTCACATACGCACCGTGATTACAACTCACGCAATACACACACACACATTGAAATGACATATGTTATAGTTACAGTTAGTAAAGTGTACAAATTTACAGATGTCTGTACAATGATGAAAATTCGCAAATGAACCTCTGGTTACATATTCCCCCCGTTTGTTGAAATGGCACCGACATTTCCTAGAAGAACTGGGAAGTAAATTATGTTTAAAATGATGACAACATTTAAAACTGTTAGTGCAAGAAACATAAGGGAAAAGCATCTTCATCGGAATTCATCGAGAATTCACATTTAGAAGGTTTAAGAGGAAGATTGTGTTCATAGAGGCGTTTAAATACGGACTCGACTCTCTGAATATGTTCTTCAAAGGTACTAGAAAAGATAAGAATGTCATCAAGAAAGATGAGACATTCTTTCAGATGCATATCCCCCATGCATTTCTCCATAAGACGCTGGAACGTCGCAGGGCCATTAGTCAAGCCGAAGCCCATTTTGTTCCACTCGTAGAAGCCGAGCGGTCCTACTGACAAAGCGGTCTTAGGCTTGTCTTCCTCTTCGACTTCGACTTGCCAATATGCAGAATGAAGGTCAATTTTACTGAAGAATTTAGCAGAGGACAAAACATCTATGGTGTCATCGAATCTTGGAAGCATGTAAGCATCCTTTCAAATGAAAAATCGTCCTCCTATACTATCTCAGAAATATGTTAGAGCCTCTAGTCATTGTGATCATTGTGGTTCAAAAGTAAATAAGTTTGGAGTGATTGTAAACAGTTTATAACGTTTGAAGTACGTATTTACGCAATGAGTGGTAGTTAATGTGTCTACCCTATAATAAAACATTTAAAACAAACTCCAATCTTTTGATGCCAATTTATAACAGTCGAGTCCTTGTCTAGCCAAACTATTGAATAATTTAGGCAGAATGACATTGTAGTCTTAAACCATAGTCCAATGGTCAGAAAAAATATGAACCGCTGCTTAAGATTTCATTAATTTTACATGCAGGAAAAGCAAATCCTCAGGCATGAGTCTTCACTTTACGCTCTGTAGACATATAACATCTTAATTCCTCCTTCGGGGTGAAGTGGTTATTCTTCTTGTATTACGTGAACGTCTATAGGCCGTTTTATGTTTTAGATCCACGCTCAAGTGAAGTGTTGGAAATACAAATGTACGCATAAGCTGATATCTTTTAGACTTTATTGCTTTTTCGACAATCTAAGATGCAACGTTGCATATACTAATATTGGTGACGCCTCCAAAAGACAATAAATTGTAAGGACGAGGATACAAGACAAAACTACTGTGTGAACTCCGCTCATAAATGAACTCTGTATTATCACACGGGACGTCGGCTGAACTCCTCATCCACAAAGAATTTGCGTGATATATTACGAAAGAAGTTAATAAACGTAAGTGACGAAAGAAGGGCAATCACGATATAGACACAAAAAATTGACAGAAGTGTTACTGCTTCTTTTAACTACAGTCAAGAACATCATGAAATTGACAAATTGAACGATAATGGAATGATTTCTGAAGGAAGTGTGATGATGGAGTTTTAAATGAAATGAAAGGAATGCAATAAAATCGCAACAAAATTGGTAATATTTATTACCTCCCTTTAATATAATATGCAGAAAAGTTCAATAAATCAAACATTTCGTGGACGATTTCTTATTGAACGCAGCAGCGTAAACGACAGTACATGAGTATTTCGTTTCAGTTGATAAGGATTTGGCGGGGCATTATACTGACTGTCCAAAAAGTCTCTCTCAGTAGTAACAGTAGTTGTTAGTTAAAATAGACCCAGACAGAACTAGAAAACAATAGTACGAATTCACCTTTTTTTCTTGTCCATATCTTAACCAGTTATCTATGAGGGATTTTCTTTTTAAACATGAGACCCGTCAGGCGAAACAGACCATCTGTGTAGTACGTGGAATGTCGATCCTAGTCAGACTGCGCGGACTGCTTTAGATAATTGGGCACATTCCTGATGTCCTGAATTTAGAATATGAATCCTGTCTTTCGATTTAAGAATCTCTCCCCCCCCCCTTCTCTCTCTCTCCCTCTCTCTCTCTCTCTCTCTCTCTCTCTCTCTCTCTTTCTCTCTCTCGTCATTCCTTGGTCATATTTAGAAAAAAGAATGTATAGACATCCCTATGTTCAACAGCCGTAAAAGACAGTACTTTATAATAGCACTGAATACGTTTTAGTGCTGAGCCAAATATTCGCAGGTTTCAAGACGATAGTTCAGACCGGATTAGCAGACGGCATGTTTGTATTCCGACTGTGAACGTCTGCTAATTTATTTACAAAACTTAGACAAATTATCCTTAAACAAATAGAAACAAAATAAATTCCCTTCCTTTTGATAACCTACTGTACCCCGAAACTCTTTTCATCGGTTCTCCCTTCCTTTGAAAAAGGAAGAAATGAGTTAATTATTGAATAAATACGCTTGCTTGGTACCAAATAAATGTACGATCTTTAAACTACAAGAAATGGGAAAGAAAAAGACAAAACCTAACAACAAAAGGTATTTTCTTCACCTTTATTCAGACCCCTTTTTCAAAAAGAACGAATTTTACTCAGCAGAGAGCAGAAAGGATAAATGTGGAACGTTTTTAACTTTGGTCGAGTTTAAACGCTTTGTAATCGCTTTGTATCCCTTTTAAAATATGGACAGATATCATTTCAAATCTTCCGTACGCATGAGAAGAAATTCTTTTTCTTGATAATCTGAATCATCGATGAAATGAACATCATTTGAAGGATACAAGCACATGACAAAATATTTGACTGAATAATATAAACTATCTAATTATTAGTATGTTGAATATAGATGTTTATGAATATATGGGAATAGTGGACGATGAAAAATAATAGATTCTTGAAAGAGTTTAACGATTTACAGGCAATTGATTTTATCTCATTATTTCAATTTAGTTGAAAAAAATATGCAAAAGCTTTTACAAAGTTTTATTTTTTTCCTTTGGCAGTCTTGAATTGGAAATGCTTCCTCAAAAGGCACTGCTTAATTCATTCGATCCAATTTTCTTAAGAACATGCCATAATAGTATCTTTGTGATGAAATGTTTCCTACAATTAATTTGCATCTTTAAGACTTCAGATTTTCCCGTTTCAACCATTAGCAAACACATGGTCTAAACTAAGATTAGACTGTGTGTACATTTTTGACTTGCTTTGAGAAATGAGACCACCTTCATAGTTCGTGAAGTGTCGACCCTAGAATTCGATACTTTAGCCACTCATACAGTTAACAACACCGTGTAATTGACACGGTGAGTGACTTTGGAATAATTTTGAAATGAAATTAAATGAGTGTGAGGAGCGAGTTTTGGGTGAATTTAATGGGAGGTAATCCAAAAACGCAAATTTCGTTCAGCATGAACAAAATTAGCGATATTAGTTACCTCCATTTAATGAAACATGCATGCAAGGTTAATAAATAGCTTCCCATTTCTCCAAGAATCTATCACACATCTATCGTGTTGTCCGTGGTCTAGAGGTAGAGCGTCGGCCTCTTGACCCAAATGTCCTGAGTTTGATTCTCGGGAGCGGCTATCGATCTTGGTTCTTTCATTGGCCCACACATTCGGCTCGAGTACTGGTGATTTTTCCAGGAAGCAGAATCGAGAGGGATTAATTTAAGTTGTAAGAACTTGTCTCCCAATCGATGTAAAATAAATAGGTTTAAACCATCTATCACACGTTTACAATTTGAATTATGACAGTGAAATCGATATTTTTTCTACGTTTTTTTTTTATTTTGAATGAAGTTGTTGATTCCATGTTTTTCAGTGAGTTTGGAGCGTTTGTGAATGGTTTGAGTGAGTGCTTGGAATGAATTAATTGAGCGCTGAGCGATTGATTTAGAATGGTATTGATCGAGATGAATGTCATTTTCGCGATGTTGTTAATTGTAGCTAATGTTCAGGGTCTTAAATGATCACTCTACCTACCTGTAAAAAAAAGTTTGAAATGAGGTCCCAGATTTACCACTACTCGGACCAATCTCTTATGTACTATTTATTATAATTGAAAAAAAAATCTTCCGTAATTTTATCAGTCATCGTCCTTAAACCAACGATAAAAATGTTCTTATCAACTGCCAAGTTTCGGTATCCATGTGTTGATTTTTTTCGACTGAAATATTTCTTCTTTAAGAAATTCCAATCATTGATACACAAAGAAACCTGTCACCCTCTCTAAACGGAGTTGATAATTAATGACAAAATAAATATTTGTGGATAAGCCTCGGCCCAGGTTTGCATTCTACAGTGTTGCGACTCGATCTTTAACTGCTCAAAGCTTGAATAATGAAGCGGATGGAACAAAAGAAATTATTCATTTGTTTTCAGACTTGCAAAAACAAACTAGAAATGGATGACGAAACAACAACAACAAACATAATAATAAAGGATTAAACCATTTTTTCGTACAGAATTCAATTTTGATAGATGTTCTGAGCGTTTGATTATCATTAAGATGAAATGACATCGGTTAAGGAAGTAGCAAAGGAGTCGGTTAGGAAAGTCAAAAGATATTACATATCAATGGCTCAGTGCAAAACAGTTGTTTATTCCGAAACGTTTATAGACAGTTTCAACTGTTTCTCGCTCAGCCAAGAATATACACCCAAGATTATATTTTAGAGTGTTACCCAACAGATAGAGATCTATTATAGGCAGAATTTTTGATAAAACTATTTTTTACAATAGATTGGCTAAAGCACAGCTGACATTGACCTTTTTTTTTTTCGAGATCAGGGCCCGAGGTTATAAAAATTTTCTCAGGCTCAGCTGAGAATTTTCTCGAGTCTTAATTTTAAATAAATGTATGAAAAATAAAAGATGATATTAATAAGTTGTTATCTATAATATCTTTAATACATTAAAGTGAGTATTAAAACAGAATTGTGGCTTTAATCTCAAATTGAAATTTGAGAAATTTTTGAATTGAGAATGAGAAAATTTTATAACCTCGGAGCTAGATTAACGACCACGAGGGAAAAAGAATAAAAAAGAAAATAATAATAATCGGCTCAGTCAGTCTGCGAGATCCGTATTTTAGTTCGGTCTGTTTTTGACGGGTTGTTTCTCATTAGCGTATCAGTTTCCTGAAGCAGACCCTCGTATATTGGCTACATAGGGTAAATTTTGGGCTATAAAATCAAACTATCAAGTTTGTAAGCCAACACCGTTCTACCCTAACAACCCGGGTTAAGTTGCTGGCCAGACCAACATTTGATATCAAACCCCCATCTTTATTTCTACAATTTAATCCAAAATCGCCCATTGTATTCAATAGAAGATAGCATTCATCCGTGAGACATATTAAATGTTTTAAGATCGGGTGTCGGCCTAAAACCCATTGTGGTTTGTGTTTTACGGAGATAATAGCCAACTGTCGGTAAGATCAGAGGGGTGCCGGAAAAAATACGAAGTTATCCGATTGTATGTAAATTGATTGGTACCCGGGTATGCTAGATACGGATATTACATGAGTTATTCATAGTTGAGGACTGGTTATGTGAATTAAAATCGGGAAACAGTTTATTGCAAGTAGAAGAAAAGATGTATTCTATTACAGTGTGTTCATCCAACCGTTCTTAAATGGTATAATGTGATACAGTATGGTGATGCTGCGATACTTGAATATTTTCGGTTTTGACGGTCACAATACAAGAGAAGCGGAGAGAAAGTGCATATGAAATTTAAAGAACTGTCAAATTGGATTTGAAAATCAAAAGGTATTTATATTTTCTCCTTCTAAGTATATATTTCAGTTTCTCTAGCAATTCCAAACAATGAATATTTGTAACTTTCAATTGCCGGATCCATTAATGGTAAACTGGAGATTAATTTGCGCAAATACTCCATTAGAAAGATAAAACGACCGTTCTAAAAGAAAAGTCGGAATTGAAACGACTCCTTAATCGTCAGCCTATTTACTCCATACAGTCTCATCAAGATTGGTACTTTCTATAAATTCCACATGGTCTTTTTTCATTGAGTATCCTACTTGCGCCGAATGACTATTTTTAATTATTTTTTAATCATGAAATTGAGCCTATATTGACCTGATAAGAACTGTCTGATAACATAAAATGATATCAGGCAGTCTATTTTTATACCATTTTAATTTCAGTTTAGGGTTTGTTATAATAAGCGCTGAAAATGGTTGCGTAATGAATAGATTAGCATGTTAGTCTCGTTAAACATATGGTCTCGGCTGCGAGAAATCATCATGACTCGGCAAAGCCTCGGCATGATAATTTTTCCAACGTCGCCCAATTAACATATTGATATTTTAAGACACTAAATTATAATTCTCTATATATAACTGCATTACGCATGTCCAAGAGTTCAATCGCTTAAGTTCAAATTCTAACTCTGTTATACTCATATTGTATTTTATGGTCTTTTTTTGTCGTGAACTAACGCCCCGGTCTCACAGACCCCGATTTCCAAAATAATCGTAGTGCTTCGGGAGAACGCATTTTCTCCGATTTACCACGAATTCGAGCCGTTTTTCTCCGATCATCCTTATTTGTAGACATACATGCTGTGTGTTCCCGACGGGCTGCGAAAAACTACGATTCGATACGATTTACTACGCTTTTGCCCCGATTTCGTTCCGAAGTACCTCGAGTTTAAGAGCCGAGTTACTACGAAACAGTACGATCTAGACCGACTATCCCGATTTTTTACTACGATGGACTACGATGCAAAAAGATATACTGCGACATACGCCGACAGTTCCGGATCGACTACGAGTTTCATATCTTTTTTCAGGATTATACCCCGATTTCGTACACTGGGTAAAAAAATTCGTGATTTAACAGCAAAAAAAATCAGTTATCATATCGATATTACAGTGACAACATGCCAACAACATCAGACGACGTTATAATTGCAATCTCGTGTTACCTCTATATTAATCAAAGGAAAGGGAAAATGCTCCAGCTGAAAAGAGTCTTGAAGAACTTGAGTATAAACAACGCCAGATACAGCCTAAGCATAGGAAATAAAGGCGATGGTGGGTACGGCCTTGGATTACCAAAGAGAGTAGGCAAAACACTGGACAATTTCATCAGCTATTGCAGCGTGAATTACCTGCCCATGACCACCTATCGAAGTATAGGGAAGCGTCTCGTTCAAAGGTTTTGAAGTGATGAATTGTTTACAAAGTTAATTCGCCTTTTTATACTCCTCGGAAATCGGGGTGCTTCGTAGTACTACGGGATGATATCTTTGCAGTTCGTAGTTATTCGGTGTAGGTCGGGATAGCTCGGGTTGCTAGTCGCGTATCTCGTCGTACTTCACCGGCGAGAATCGGGAGTTACTCGTATGGCATCGGCGTTATTCTGGGTTCATCGCCGAGGTAGGTACGCCGAAATAGGACCGATTCTGTTGCCGAATAACGCCGATTTGCTCACTACGAACAACGACGACTTATTACGAGGTACACCGAGGTGCGCCGATTTCGGCACGATTTTCGAAATCGGGAGAAAAATTTGCGCATGTTGAAATTTTTGTCCCGATTTATTTTTGATCCCGAATTGATACCGATTTGAGTCAGGAGGCACTGCGACTCTCCCGAAGCTAGCCGATTTCGCGCCGATTTTGAAATTTTCGAAATCGGGATTAAATCGGGGTCTGTGAGACCGGGGGGTAAGGTTCGTACCATTTTAACCAAAGTGACGTCATAGCGTTTGTAAACTCTATAACGAATGAACGAAATGGTCTTAGAATTAGAAATATTGGTTGTAGTTTAACAAGTAAAGTGTAAAAGTTGTGGTTTTTTTTTTTTTTTTTTTTTTTTTTTTTTTTTCGTTCCGATTTCTCGTTATGGGCAGATATTTTATCAATTCGTTTTATGTTGTTTTTTTTATAAATGGTTTTCTTAAGTCTAGCGCATATGCTGAATTTTGATTTGTTTAACTTTACAATTCACCAGTAGTTGCAGTTCATGTATTAAATGTAAAGAAGCAAAATACAATTACATTCCAATCACTATTGTTACATTGTTTCAATAGATTTATCTTAAGATAGCGATCTTTGATATTAATTCAAGTTACCCTTTACCTAATGACCAACGGAGAAAAAAAAATAATCTTCTAAAGAGTAAAATACGATGGTTTTGATTGTTAGCTTATATATTGTTTAAGACAGATTTAAACATTATTATAGTAATATTCGGCAGACAGGTGCACCTTCCCATGTTTTTCTGTCGTTTTTTTACACCAGTACAACCACAAAATTTTATCCGAGCTACCAACTGATCAGTTAAGAACTCTTTGAAATTGACAGGATGAATGATTTTGGAAAGATTTTGGAATGAAATTGAATGAGTGTGCGGAGCGAGTTTGAGTGAAATTAAAAGGAGGTAATCCAATATCGCTAATTTTGTTCAGGCTGAACAAATTCAGCGTTATTAGTTACCTCCCTTTGATAAAATATTCATATAGATTCTATGAATAGCTTTCTATGTCTTCACAAGCCCATCATACGACCTCCAATTGTTTTGAATTCAGGTGCTCTACAGACTGTGCTAATAGGGCTGACATCATTTAGTTGTCGTCTGCATTTCTTTTAAAATAGGACCAGTTTAAAATTTTAATGTCTGGTCGAAAAAGTAAGCTTCCGAAAAACAAAAAGTGTGCGAGCGAAAGATTGAAAACAACAATAACAACAACAACAGGTTACGAAATTCTGTCGCCCAAGGATAGTTTAGAACTTTGGTTTGTTAATTTCTTGCGAACAAAGTATTTATTATACCAGTTTTCACCCTGCCATTTTGAATTTATGTTCAAAATTCACGTTTCAAATATGTACAAGAACATGTATATAGAATTTAGCATAAGGTCACATATTTGGTTTGACATGGGTTTATCTGTTTATCTATTTATCATAATTAAGCTCATCTCTTATCGTCTTGTATCTTTGTTATTTATCGCAGTAAATCAGACATTAATGTCTTTGTTTTTTCGTTGTGCATAATCGACCTTATAAACGGTTTATTGTACCTAACATGGCGACTCTTCTCTAGAATTTGAAATATCTATCCGATCGGCAATGCCCAAAATGTATGAGAAAGTTAGCCGGTAGAGCGGTACTTTCAAACTTTTGCTAATGTGCGAGGTTCTTCTTTTTCAATACATGCAATAGTTCCATAATCCAAATTGTGTTATAACCTAGTCTGGCTACCAGACTCTTCTTGGCAGTATTTTTTGCCAAAAGAAAATTCAGTGCGATAAAGATATTACAAAAACTTCAGCAAAATGTCTTTGAAAAAAAGGATTTTCTTCCACCACACTTGTTTATATGAACATAGATTAATAAGGCTTATGATGGAACTACAACGAAAAATCCGCAAATGCAAACAAAAAAAATTAAACTCGTTTTTCTAGATGTGTTTGATTGCAATATTGAAAGAAAAAAAAAGAAGAAAAAAAAATAAACAACGACAAAACACTGTATATTTTCCTAAGTAAAAGTTGTCAAATTTATAACAAGTTAATGATAGAGTCTATGCCAGATATTTCCAACATTTTCACATGTGCGCGAGGCTCAAATATTGATCAGCCTTGATAACCGCATAATGCAACAAAAAAATTCAATGACCACATCAAGACGGGTTGATACCTTTTCTTTCTAAGGAACGCAACGTTAAGGCTCTGGTCAGACTGTGCAGATGCACAGGCTGGCCAAAAGCTTTGCTAAGCGCAAATTTGAACTCGTAAAAAATGTGACGCAAACTTAAGCGCAAATTTGAACTCGTAAAAAATGTGACGCAAACTTAATTTCTAAATTAAAAAAAAATAAAAAAAAAAAATAGTCCACGGAAATTGGCCTTAGGAAAGTCGTGACTTTGTTTGCTATTGACATGTACTACGGCGCATTTCATCATATGGCATTTAATTAAAAAGATTTTTGGATACATGTTTGCTATGTTGTACCTGTATTTACATCTTTGTGGCGTCTGCTAGTTTTGTGTTAAGGATTCAGGCACGTAAGGTATGTAGACATGTTCAATACATCATTGTAAGAAAGATTATTGAATCATATACATTTACATTGAACGCATGGGTCAATAAATTATCGGTATTTTATGGGAAAAAAATATGAAAATCATGTTTTGAAAAAGACAAAAGCAAAGAATAAAAACTTTTTTTAATGCACTGACCTTCTTGTCAGCATCTGATCCATACGTTTTTGTACAAAAAAAGGTGACAAGACGCTTAAAAATAGTATTTCTCCCTGCACGTTTGTACACGTTCAAGGGTGAATATCATTGTACACGTTCAATGCCGGTTATCAATTCTCAAACGTTTCGCAAACGTTGTGTTATAATGTGAGCTACGTCGCGGGAGTGAAATAACCTCGTTGAATATTTTTGATAACACCAGTGTTATTACACTAGTTGAATGACTTAGACGTTACGCAAGATACTGGTGACACTTTACAAAAACGTCGACATTGTTACCTTGTTTTTGCTATAAAATCCGTATTTTTCATCGGAAATTAATGAAATATACACCAAACTTTGCATCAAATAACATTCTACATAATTATTTGGTAAGATCCGTATTATGATGACTGTGCATAGGGTATTTTGCCTTCCAAAAATAGTGTAAAAACGACGTGTCCCGCGTTACACTTTACTCCGATCGAGGTCTTTCATTTTGCTGTCTTTATTACCTAGCCATTAATATCATAATAATTTTGTATCAGGACGAAGTAATAATGTTTCTAGTTTCGCCAGTGATATTTTTTAAAAATATAGTTGAAAAAATGAAGATCGCACGAATGATTAATTTAAAACATTAAAGATGTCCCACCTTAACAACGATGTAAGTGAATTAGCGTTCTTGTCTTACCGTTCTATGTTACGTTCACTTATCATACTGATTTTTACATAAAAAAATACATTTTTTCTATAGATTCGAATAATGTAAATAAATTTGTTCTCTGAATTGTCGTTAGGAAGCATTGCCAAAATACAAAAGTCACCAAAAATGTCCCACTGTCATTGTTTGACGTTGATAATTAAAAATTGCTATTTTCCATCCATTTTTTTTATATCTTTAACTTGATGCATTGAATTAATTTTTCTACATAAAAATACATTTTCTTTTCTGTTTACAAAAATATGATTGTTTTAATTCTAGGCCTTATAGTTATGATTTTATAGATAAATACAAAAGTCACCCAAAAATGTCCAACCTACGTTGTTTTTCAGAACGCGACGTTGATTTTTTCCCGTAACAAAGATGAATATATATGATTTAACGTTTTCGCATTTTACATGGTTGATTTGACAAATTTGTATTTTCTATTTTATTTCACTCGATGATACTTATTATAATAATTAGAAGTGAATAAATTAAACTTCTCCAAATTTAAGCATTATATACAGAAACATGATAGAGATTCAAACTTCAATTATAATGAAAATAAGATAAAAGCAAAATGAAAAAAATAAAAATAAAAAAAAAATCATGATACTGTCAAAAACTGATCTGTTTGGGAAGACCCTAAACAGAAAACATAGAATCAAACTGAGTAAAAAATCAGTAAAATATCAAATTTGTATTCAAAGTATGATTTTTTCAGTGGTAAGATCGAGCGGTTCAGATTTACGCGATTTTTTCGGGATCATCTTGCAAATATTAAATGAAAGTCCTTGATATAAATAATAAGATCCAATCAATAATTTGAAAATAAATATTTCTAGTAAATAGAAATCACATTTTTAAACCACTAGAAATATTTGTTAACGCCCGCATAGTTTACTTTGATGAGTATTTCAAAATCACACCGAATCAATCCTACTCTGCATTATATCATTGAATATGCACCGGAATCTTTGGAAATCAGTGTCCATTTTAAATCATAAAAAATAACAAACTTTTAGTATTCAAATATTTTCACAATTATTAGCAAAGTTTAACAGCGTTTAAATAAAAGAAATATATCGTTTGCAAATGTTTGCGTGAAAAAAGTTTAGTAAAAATGGAACGTTATGTTTACGCCAAAGTCAAAACTATTTGTAACGCGAAGGGTCACGAGTATCTTGCGTAACGTCTATGTAAATGAGCTAAGGACGTAAAGCAACGTTATATTTTTCGTTGTGAAAATGACGCCATAATGTATGTCTGGCGTCATTCCGTAAACAGTGTTAAATATTTCGCGGAATAACTTAAACCGATAAATTTCGGGAAATTCCTCGATTTATTTTGCAAATATTCAGGTCATGTTAAAAATGGAATATCAAATTGGTGCTCGTAAAATACCAAATTTATTTAACTCGTCATCTGAAACAGATAAAAACTCGACACGGCCTCTTTTTTATTTGTTCATAGATGACTCGTTTAATAAATTTGGTATTCAATAACCTCTCATTCAAATTCCTCTAAATATTCAGCACATGACTAGTGTAAGCTTGCTCGGTACGCACATCATAAGCACAATATGGCTACCCTGTTCAAATAAATTTCGATCATCTATGAGAAAACGTTCGTAATGTTTTCAACTAATTGCATTTGATTCCTTTTCCTTTCCTTTGCTTAATTATATCATATAGCCTGGTTAATTTGACCCGACTTTGACCTCTGTGGAAAAAATGCTTAAATAACAATTACCGACATATTTCATCTATTAACAAAATGTATAATACATTCAATATCGTTTGTTATTCATTCCTATGAAAGCACGTGCAAAGCCGAGTAGGAATGTTCAGATTTTTATTCATCTAAATAGCAGGGGTCAGATTCAAGTCAATAAAACCGCACTATACCTACCCCACCCCCAACCCCAACCCACCCCAACCCCACCCCAGGCAACCCAATCAAAGTTATAAATTGTTTCAAGCCAACAAAAATTTGTCTCTTTCCATATTATTCTTCCAAGAAATTCAAATGTTCGCCAGTATAGTTGTGTGTTGTATGCGTGTGTGTGTGATTCCTGATAGTGTGAATGTATTGAAAATAAGTTGTTGTTTTTTAAATTCAATACGTAATAAAAAAATCCCGTGAAAATAGCAAAACCATTTGAGTTAGAAAAGTAAATAAACCTAAATAAACTTAAAGTGCTCCCTAACCATACGGTATCGCTCAAGTGGCAAATCAATTGTCCAAATGTTTACAAATTTAAACGATTTATCGTCAAAATCCCTCGTACGACGTCCGTTTTTAATACAATTCATGGTCAATATAGTGTTAGTTTTTGTGTAAGTAGCATAATATTGACTGTTACGGAATGTTTGATTTGATATTCAATCAAATAATATTTATGTTATTTAAAGAAATATCAACGCTCAATAGATCATCATTTTTAAGTAGTGTACATGTAGTCCTGAAGCTGATTTTCATAAAAGTGCGATAGGTTCTTAGCTTCATCCCTCCATGAAAAAAAAGGAGTGTTTTTTTTTACTGTTATTAATTGATGAAATAAATCAAAATAGATAAATAGTTCACCAATTTTGAAAGACATGAGTGTTTATGAGACGTTCTTTTACACACGCATATAAAATGAGAGTCAGGGGCCTGTTTTATTAAACATCTTCCGATCATGTTTTGCGTACGACAAAAATTAAATTTGCTTCTACAGTAGTATAGTGTGAAATTATTGACCTGACTTGACCTTTATGCAATGAATAAATTAACAGATGAATACATTTATCATCGAGGGTAGCCGCAAGCTTTCGACAAACATCGTTAATGCGGGTAGTGTGTGGGGTTTAAAAATGTTTGTATAATGTAATAAGAGCAATTCACACTGTTTGACTGTGTGGTCGAGAGGTCTAGTCTGATAACTACGGGTGCAGGGATCATGAGTTCGAATCTGCCTTCATCAGACTGCTTTTATTATCATTTTTTTCTTTTTTCCTGCTAGTCCCATTTGACTAGTTATCTCATGTTTGAATAACAATAATTGTTTTGCACAGCGCGTTTCATTTATCGCATTCTATCTCCTGAACTCATATTTGAAAAACACAAAAACTGCCAAATGGCCTAGAGGGCAAATTTGGTTGATAATCGAAGACCTAGGCCTATATGGGATTAGCAACTGGAGTCCAGGAAGAGTTGTCGTGGTAGTATTCGTGAGAGAAATACCAGGCATCCACAGTTAAGCGTTCCAGCCCAGCAACATGACCGAAAAAATATTAAAAGAGGCGTTAAACCCCATAAAACAAAAAGAAGCCAATGGGCAAATAAGTGTAAAACATAGAGCAAATTTCTTTGAGAATCGAGTGATCTTCAACATTATTCAAAAAAAAAATCTATAAAATGAATTGAAACCTAGAGGAAAAATAAATATGCTGTCACAGTGACTCGAACCACTGTCTTTCGTCTTCTGAGGTTTTACTCTTTCTACGTACCATGACAAGTATCTACTCAACACAGTGTCATTTTATAGGTATTTATTATGAAACTTGGTTCACGAAGTTAAACGAGACCTAACGGGGATACCATGTGACATTCAGTCTAGCATGTAATGTATGCTAATAGAGGTTACGGTCAGTCATGTCAATGTTTTCACGCTATAACTAAATATGGTATTCTGTCATGCACCATCTCATTAGAATCGTATTCTGAAGACGATTCCAATGAGATATTGCAAGGCAGAATCTGACGTTGAATAAAAACGCCACGATTTGTGATTTTGACTTACGATTATTTTTTTCGTAAGCAGTTCAGTAAAACGGACCCCTCATTCTTTTTTTAAAGTGCGATAAGTTTTTAATTTCATCCCTCCATGATAAAAGTGTTATTTTTTATCATTTATGAATAATATGAATTTATATGAATATTATATGAATTTATTATGAAATAAATCAAAATAGATAAATATTTCACCAATTTTATAAGGCATGAGTGTTAATTCTTGTACACAAGCATATAAAATGAGAATCAGGGGCCTGTTTTACAAAACATTTTACGATCATTTTTTGCGTAAGTTAAAAATTAAAGTTGCTTTTACAGAAGTAGCTAAATATGGAATTCAGCCATGCATCATCTAATCGGAATCGTCTTCTGAAGACGATTCCAATGAGATATTGCAAGGCAGAATCTAACAAGGTATGAAAACACAAAGTATGATTTGTGATTTTGACTTACGAACATTCTTTTTTTCGTAAAAACTTTAGTAAAACAGCCCCGGGTCCATATAAAAGTGTGTTATCTCTTTATTTTCATATCTCCTCGAATTCGAAAATATCCCTTTTAAGTTTATTTCAGAGATAAAGAGAGTATCTTTTAAATTTCATGAAGGAATGCAAGTGAAAATCTCGCCACACTGTAAGAATACTCGAGTGTGTTAAACTAAAGTGTGATTAGGTTTTTAGATTCATTCCTCAATGAAATAAATAAATACTGTCTTCATATCTTAGTATTTAATATTTTGAATCGAAAATATAAGAATTTCTTCATAAAAACATAGATTTATTTGTGTAAGCTCAATCATTTCATCAAACTAAAAAGTAGCGTTATGAGACAAAATTCTCTTGATTCTAAATTGTGCAAGTTTACAAAATAGCGGCATAGACAAAATCTTTTCAAGAAAGTATCAAGCCATTATTTCAGCCAATCAGAATTCTAGAAGATAAATCTAATTCAATCCTCTGTGAATGCGATCGATTACGACAGACACAAAGCAAAACAAATTAGAAAAAAATATAAAACAAGAAATAGAGGAGGAAATGAAGTGTCTTGTGATCAAATAATATATTATTTACTTTGTGATTAAAAAACAAATCATGAATATTTGATTAAAATCCTCTATAAAGGGTCAATTAGGTCAGAATTAATGATAGATGAAGAATATATACATGTTGTACCTTTTTTGATGTTGATGGACGTGCGATTGATGTTCTAGACTTACGCACTAACTACTTGGTGGAAATTCTTTTCTTTTCTTTTCTTTTTCGTTTAGACTTTTCTATAACGAAACATCTCCTATATACCTTAGTTATGCTATGTTCTGAATGCTGCCATTTTGGGGTAAAAATGCTGAATCATTATACAGGAAAACAGAATTACATGTAATTTCATATAAAAACGTGATGAAATATGAAACTTCTATAATATATATTTAATATCTGCATACAATCTTGATATTTTTCTTTATTAAGATGTCAAGAACTTGTTTTGTTTTTTATATACAATTACGGAAAAAAGGCTTTTTTTCAGATACTTAAAGCAAAGGAATAAATAAGGATAAAATACAATACACCATTATAAGTGACTCGTTCATGACTTTCACTGCGTGAAACATACATGAAGAATTTCGATTGAATGCTGTTAGCATTACCAGATTAATCACAGTCGAAGCAGGTTTACGGCGGCTTAGGCAACAAAGACCGTGGTGCTCGAGGAGGCTATAGCAATGCTTCCGGTAACCCCAAGTATAATTGAACTATAAATGAATTTAAATAGATAAATAAATAAATCTATATAGCACCTACTAAAATATATGAAGTTATAAGATTTAGTTGAAGGGAAAAGGATTGAATTTGTCAGAATAAATCTATAAAAGCTCCTATTTAAAACCCCTCATACTAGTCACGGGTATAAAGACTAATATAGGAGTTTCAAGTTTCTATTCATTAAATTGAAAGCGGCTGGCTGACGGGCCGTACTACAGTGTCAGGTTCTGTAGAATTAAGTATTCCACGGTCTCCCTAAAACGATCATGATTAATATTATGTATTGTGACAGGGTTTTAACATCGCTTTTAAATGATAATAATGTAAAACTTGGCGACACGATGAAGCGGGGTTTACTAGTGTGGCATGATTCTATTCTCTGTCGCTGCAACTGCGATACGACAGTTCGGCGATTTTAACAAATTATATATGCCAAAAGGAAGTTGTAATTCAGTTAAAGAACGGTTTCGCTGGTGAAGGGAAATGTTGCAACATTAAGTCTTATCCAGCAGAATTTAAAATTTGTTTAAAAAATCCAACTTTTGGGACATTTTAACCATTCCAACTTAATAATTCTCCATAACAATTTTCAGTTAGATAGTAGGAAGTAGCCAGTATAAAACATGCATAATATACCTTATAACAAAGAAGACCAAAAATGGTTGCAATCAACATGGACTCCATTGTATACATGAATGGGCACCAGCATCTCAAATAAGCAATATTGTATTATCTCCCTTAAGTTTCGTATAAAAATCGCTCCACACACTCATCTCATCCGACTCTGTCTCTTCTTCTATCAGTCAATCATTTTTCCCATCTTGCCGTCACTCTTTTTTTTTCTCTTTCCACATTTTTATCTATGAATGATATAAACTCTTACACTTAAAAAATAAATAAGCAACAATGAGTTGTATTAATATAGACGTTGGCTCTAAACATTCTTCGCATTGTATGGTCTATTTCAGTCATTAGATCATTACAGTTTAGAAAATAGTGAAATTGACAAGGTGGATGATTTTGCAATTAAATTGAATGAGTTGGAGGAGTGAGTTTTCAGCAAAATGAAAGGGGGGGTAGTCGAATTTCGCTAATTTTCTTCGGGATGAACAAGATTGGCGATATTTATTACCTCCCTTTAATAAACATGCATACAAGTGCTACAAATAGCTTCTCATTGGGGAAATCCCGATTTTTTTTGATAACTATTTTGATGTAGTTGTTGTTCCTATCATTTTAAGTGTTTTGAGATTTTTTGAATGGTTAGAGTGAGTGTTTTGAATAAATGAATGGATCGATGAGTGAGCGATTAAGATGGTTTTGATCGAGATAAATGTTATTTTCACGATTTATCTTACTGTATAGACGTTGGTCCTAAACATTCTCTGTAATATACGACCTATTTCAGTCATCGATTATCATTTAACATTAATTGAATTCATTAATTTAGGAATTATGATTAAGATGAATGAGAATTAAACGATTTACTTTATTTATCTGAAATAGATTTTTTATTTTGTAGTATATCTATTTAGATATGTCATAAATCAACTTTGAATACAGATATATTTCAATTTCGATTGAATAAAAAGGAACCTTGGTATATGTTGTGTATATTCTTATCGAATTCAAGATTTATTGTGACGAAATTCCTCAGAGTAAATGGGGTATGGTCTGGCCTCCCACATACATGTAATGGAAATGGACATTTCCAACAAATCCATATATGCACGCAGAGCAACATACTTTTAGCAGACGAGGCGTTGGACTATCTGTATGAAGCGTTAAGTGTCGATCCTAGTCAGACTGCGTGAGTCGTACCCTTTCGAACTGAATGTGAGATGCTATTTTCGATAAAAGGATACATGTGCAAAGAAAATCGCTAAATTAATCACAATGTGATATTTTTCGGAATAAAGCCAGTCAAAATGCCATTTATTTATAGAAGCGTACGAAAGGCGTAATTGACATTTTTACCGGCTTATGTGATTTTAAGTGTAAATTCATATTTATAATAAATAATGCGTTTTCATTCACACTATTAACAAACCTGCCATAAATCTACTATTGTTATAGAACATAAAAAATTCTTGACGTGTTAGGTAATGGCATAAGGGGGATATAATAATTTGGGACCCGTCACGAAAAGAGGGTTAATCCAGGGTTTTTTTTTTAAATATCGTTAAAGATCCACTTTGATTTGGTATTAGAAATATCAAAAACCCGTCGAGCAGAAAGAGACAAATGGGAAACTCCGTAAAATAGATATTTGGAAAAAAGGTTGATTCCAGTAGAAGTCAAAGGAAATTGGGATTTCAAAAACTCCCCGACAGGAATGTAAAGTACAGTTGACAACATCATGAAATTGATATTCATCTGGATCAAAACCATTCCAAATCACTCGCTCAGCGCTCAATTAATTCATTCCAAACATTCACTCAAACCATTCACAAACGCTCCAAACTCACTGAAAAACATAGAATTAACAACTTCATTCAAAATAGATAAACCTAGGAAAAAAAATCGCGATTTCACTGACATAATACAAATTGTAAACGTAATTCAATTTCATTCCAATATCATTCACCTTGTCAATTTCACGATGTTATTAACTTTATCATTCTAAATTTAGAATTCTGGCAAAGTCTGAAGAGATTGTATCACAAATATAAACGAGTACCAATTTGACATTTAGGAAAGCTATAGAAAAGTATTATTTCGACCCCAGTAAGAGTAAACAACATCATGTAATTGACAAGTGGAATGATTTTGAAATGATATTGGAAAGATATTGCATGAGTGTGTGGAGCGAGTTTTGAATGAAACTTAAGGGATATAATACAATATCGCCTATTTAGTCCAAATTTGACGAAATTAGCGATTTTTTATCACCACCCTTAAAGATTAAAGTTTTTTCCCATCTGTGTGTCTTCAAGGACCAATCAGACAATTTAAAATCCACACCAGCCAAAATAATTGTAAAAAAATATATATATAAACAAATAAACTTTCAATGAAATATTAATCGATTTTAGCGAATTCGAATTGATTTTTTAACTATTATAGAGCGTAAATTAGTTATTGGATTTTATCTTATAACTATACAAGTATCCGTATGATAACAACCCGTATGATATTTTTTATGATATCACATAGTTATTTTTAGAACAATAATATCATACAGTTATTTTTAGAAACTAGCATTTAAGTTAGAAACATCGACTAAAACAAGACAAAAAGAGGTTATAAGATAAATATAATACGTACTAAGTGTATTGTATGAAAAAATATCTAACTCGGTTGTGAGAATTGGTAATTGTCTCGGCAGAGCCTCGACAATGATCAATTCTCCCAACCTCGTTAGATATTTTTTTCCATACAAAACACTAAGTACGTATTATATATAAGAGTTTGGAATAAATGAAGATAAGTGATCGATTTAGACTGGCCTTGATCGAGGTGAATTTCACAATGTTACTAACTGTAAATCATGCGGCTCCTTTGCTGGAATAAAGCAGGTATGATTTTTTCAATGAGGTATGAAACTGAAAATATGTTGATACTTCGCGAAGTCAAACAGCGAGATGATGTTTCGCGTATTCAAACGAAATTCCTTTGTAAAAGTATAAATTATGACCCCAGTCAGACTGAGCACTTTTTCACAAAAGGTGTGCAACATATTTACTTTTCCTAGCCTTGAACCTTGTGACGCAAAACAGACGTTACAAAAAGAATGTTTGATGTGGGCAAAGAGCCCGTTTTTTTTTCAAACATGCAACGCTCATTAGATATTATGATTTGTGTTGCACCATGACCGGTGATAAATATTACACTATGAAAAGTAGTTCCTCGTATTTCAGCTTTAGATTTCTCACATTTATAAAATGTCATGGCAATATTCGGTAATATGAATTTGAACCATTTTCGTTAATGTGAATTTTATGGAGGTATTTTTGTACCAATATAATAAAAGAAAAGGAAATGCCACAAAAGGTGGTTTTGGTCGAGGTTGTTGTGGTGGTGGTGGTGAGTGAGTGTGTGTGTGTGGGGGGGGGGGGGGGGGGGGTTATCTACATAGTTCTCAACAGACAAACGAGTTTTTTCAGGTAGTTACATTGTGAAATTGACATTCACCTCCATTTAAAAAAAACAACAAAAGACAACAACAACAACAAAAATAATATCAAAAACAACAACAACATTCCAAACCACTCAGCCATCTTTTCATTCATTCCAAAAACTCACTCACACCAGTTAAAACGCTCCTCCTTCGTTAAAAACACTTCGAAATCGTTGTGACGATCAATATTTCTTTCAAATCGATCAAATTATACCATGACTTATTAGCATGAGTAATTAATCACCAGCCCTTTGGATAATAGTACAGTTAATCTTGATCGAGTGACCATGTCTATTAAGCAATCGTCTCATTGAGACGATTCTAATGAGTGTTTACAAAATAGGATTATTGAACAATTCGGAATAATATACATGTTAAATCAAAATTGTAATTCTTGATTGTAAACAAAAAGTATACTAAGCTACCATTCTCTTTAAAACGACCGCTTTTTGGTGATCCCGTATGTGTTGCTTTGTACAAGTTTTACTGTACATGGATATCTTGATTCCATAATATCCAATGACTTTGCCCTATTTAGTCGTCTAAAAGGAGGATAACCCAAAGTTATAAGTATATTCTGCTGTTACAACAGCAAAGTTAAATGAATTTAATTAATCTTGTTTCTTGTATTCGTCTAAATTTCGCAGTTTGTAGCGGTCGATTTGTCAATCTAGAGGTCCCGGATTCGATCCTCGACGGCGGCACTCATTCTTTCCGACTATTCGTCTCTCACCAATGGGTTGATAATCGTAGATATATGTGGAATAAACAGCTACATTCACCTTCAGACTTTAAAATAATACAAATGCGTATTAGAGATACCTTCAGACAAAGTTGGCATGCATATATTACAAATTGTTCTAAACTAAAATATTACTGTAATTATAAACTAAATTTTGAATTTGAAGAATATTTGGTCAACTTGAAAAACATTTCAATCAGAAAACAGGTAACACAGTTTAGGCTCTCTTCACACAACTTGGCAGTGGAATTTGGAAGATTCGAGATTGTAAATATCCAAAATAGAATTTGCTTGATGTGCAGCCTTAATCAAATAGAAAACGAGTACCACTTTCTTTTCATATGTCCAAAATACTCTGAAATAAGAAAGAAATATCTTAACGTCAAGTGGCCTAACGTTAATAAGTTTAATATTCTCATGTCTACCCAAAAAAGTAAAATCCAGTTTAAAGTTGGAAAATTTCTTAAACAAGCAATGGAATATCGCAATTCTTGTCTAAACTCTAAATAACATGTATTTATTATTTTTTAATATTGATTATTTAAGTAGACCGGTGCAGATACACACATGGGTTTTTTGTATAAAAGCGCAAGTGATTTTGCACGGGTCTATTTTCATTTACACTAATGATCGGTTGTCTATTTGACAAAGTTTTTATCATTTTTTGCTGATTACTTTGCAATATGTTGTTTTCATGTCTAAATGTTGAAATTTTGTATATTTTGTCATGTTTCATGTATATTTTGTCATGTTTCATGTATGTATGTAATATGTATATGGCCAATGGCATATTTATTTGCCGAATGCCTAATAAAGATTATGTTATGTTATGTTATGTTATGTTATGTGATATAGCAGCTGGAGGTTAGGAAAGGATGTGGTGGTTGTAATGGTGAGAGAAATACCAGGAAGCCATTGTTAGGTGCTCCAGCCACCGCGATATAACTGAAAAATGTTGATAGCGGCGTAAAACTCCATTCAATCAATCAATCGTCTAAATTTTGTGTTGAACGTAGAAAGGTTGCTGCCAAAGCTCCAATCCTAGTTGATGAAAGGGGTCATTGTGTAATTATGGTCTCCTGTTACTACTTATACAAATAAGCTTTTTCGTGAATAGGGAACCACTTTACCTAAATTGTTTATTTCAATGGTTGATCAAATATCACATACCTACCTTTAGTTCTTAAGTGCCATTTTAGAGGATAATTCGATTTTCTATAAAAGGTCTAAATATGCATTTTAGCTTCTCATAATTCGATGGAATTTTGCTCACGAAGATGGAAGTGTAAGAATGTTTTATAATTTTGAAATCGGCCGAAGACGTAGAAACATACCTCATTTGATGCAGACTCAGGCAAAAAGCGCGTGAATTACATGGCATCGCGATGACATGAGAAATAATAAAAGATAAAATACTCCTTTGTTCCCGCTAGGACTACGTGAAGCAAAATAAAATTGACGAAAACTGATATTAAATAGTTTCTGTGACTTTTCGTCTCCGAGAACTGAGCGAATATATCTAAATGATGAGGAGAAATCAGTTTACCAGAATCGATGATAAAAAATGTGACCCGCCACGCGAAAAGGGGCCATCTGGGCAGTGCGTAAAGTGTCGACCCTAGTCAGACTGCGCAGAATGCGCAGACTGACTTGGTTCGAAATTTTTCGCAATGTGCTTAATTTCTGACTAATTTCAGAGAATGATATATCTACCTTCTAGTGAAACAATTATTTAAATGCGACCTCTGGTTGGCCCATGCTCGACCAAATCTCTTTGTCAAATATTCATTTAAAAGAGTTCCCAGATGGTCCCTTTTGCGTGACGGGTCACATATAGTCACGCTTGCGTCTGAGGCGCTTTCAAGGTTACGAAATATCCCAATAATACATGTACATGTAACGAACATACTTTTGGCAAACGAGACTTTCTGTGAAGAGGTCCAATTGAAAAATCAAATCAAAATTATTCCACGGAGAAGGGTAATTCATAAAAAGACACTCGAAGCTTTTTCAATTAAAAAGCATTTTATCTTCTTCAATCTAAATTTTCGATTGTTCTGTTCTAAATAGAGAGATTAAACCCGAATACCAACCGAACAAATTACTAACCCTCTTGAATACATAGGACTTGCCCGTGACGCCAACCTTCTCAAGTTACGTCGAGCTCGACACTTCAACGTTAAAAAAGAATTAGCATATTACCCGAAGGTAAAACTGAAGGTTGGTTTTGAAGGTATACACCGTAGTTTTAAAAAAATAAAAGAGATAGCATGTATATTCGCATATCAATAATGTGTAAACGAAACCAGCGAGAAAAAACCCTTCTAAAATGAATAAAGAACAAGACAAAAAAAAAACAAACAAACAAACAAAAAGACGATAATAATAATATCACAACAACAACAACAACAAATAAGTCTTTTTATTAATTTTGATTGAATGACTTATGGAAAAGATTTGTTTGTTTAAAGGGGCTAATTCAATTAAGTGATGTTTTTGTAGCTACAATTGTGGACTTTCGCTACATTAACCGAGTCTCAAACAACCAATCAATAGATACACCAAGTGGTTGGAATCGACTAAATATGCATCTAGATAAGCATAAAAAGACCAAATTTGAAAGATCGAAGAAGAAGGTGACCTTCTATTACTCTCTCAATAATCAAGCTCCTTTGTTCACCATTTTCTATCGTTGTCCATCACTGGCCTCTAGGAAAGCCTGTCCACAATTCAATCACGGTAATATTATCCGGCCACAATTAAACCAAACTAAACCATCTGAGAAGCTGTCCCGCAGACGCGATTAATTCGAGCGTTGATTGGGTCGTTCAGGTGCAGTCTCGCAGAAAATTCAACATGATTACTTCCGGTCAGGTACCTCCAAAAGGAGGTCCGTGTCTCAAAATGCATATTTGATAGAGGAAGCAGTACTTCAGTCGAGGTCTATCATTAAATTAACGACGATTTAATACACTGCTTTATATTCTCTGACCTGCATACTTGTGGTCGTCGAAACATCGGCAATACCGACCTGGCTAACCTTTTTATAATAGAATATGGAAAAAAGTAAACTAAAAGTAGCAATTTCTTCTTTTTTCAGTTTCTCTTGTTTTTTCCTCGTTACATTTTCGTATAAAAATTCATATCCAATCCACGTTATTTGTAACACATTTTACAAAACGCTAGTATATGCACTCCCGTTTTTAAAGGCTGTTCTATTCTTAAATTGATATATTCTATAACTCACTATAATCGAGTCGTTTACAAGACTTTTTTGGACTGATCTAATAACATGCGTTGTACTTTTGTTCGATGCGATCTCGTTGAGGCATTACTAAGATACAAACATAATTTCTGTACATATCATTAGACTTGTTCTTCAAAGAATTGGGTATTTGGGGATTGGACATTTACTTGGTCACTTATTATGCACGTTCACGTATCCAGCCCTGTGTTCAGGATGTAAAAGCTTTTCGCGAGCGCTTTGAGATGATGCCCCGCTTTGCACGTGCACATACGTGCAAAGCGAGGCATCATCTCGAAAGCGCTTTGCTAACGCTTTCATCCTGAACGCAAGGCAGAACCCATAAACTATAGATGCATCAGGTGTTACGTATTAACCAAACAGAGTATACATTTATAGATGACATAAAAAAAAAGAGTTTATTTTTCACAAAATGTGTTTTTATGCGTAAACATCTTTTTCTCGAAGACTCTTTGGGGTTACATTCCGTCGTCGCAAAACTATATAACATCAGTCTCTTTTGCGGTGACACCTTGATTCGTTATGAGATTTTTTTTTCTATGAAAAAGTCCTCTCAAATAAGCCAGATCTATATGTATGACAACGTATGGCTTTGATATCGAAAACCGTATGGTTAGTCTTTGTTCGGATATAAGAGACAAAAGCCTAATGAAAACCCGTGTATCATAATGGCCATTAAATAGACAGATGTTCGGAAATGACCGACCATAAAACTATAGTCGTGGTGAGATTCAGTAAAGCCAGTTATTGACAATGGATATGTGTTGTTTATTTAATAACTTGTTTTTTTAATGAACGGCTTGCTACACCAATTCTATTGCCCTTCCTTCTGAAAGAAAAGCGGGCGAATTAGTGGAGAACCTAACAAAGTACATTATTTCATCCGCATTTACATAGAATATTATCTTAGTGTCTTAAAATATTATCGCTATCTGGTTGATGTTGAGCTAATTTATCATGACCATACTTTGCTGAGTCGTGATTGTATTTTGCAGCCGAGACCTGGGGCACAGGTTATAAAACTTTTCTCATTCTCAACTCAAAATTTTCTCAAATTTCAAATTTATATGAAAGCTGTAAATCCGTAATAATACTGTAATAAATATATTAATGTAAAAGTTAATATTGATAAATTATTATAAATAACAACTTATTAATATTATTTTTTATGTTCAAATATTTATTTAAATTCTAAATTTGAGAAGATTCTCAGTTGAGCCTGAGAAAAGTTTTATAACCTCCGGTCCAGATAGCATTGATATTTTAAGACGCTAACATTAATATTCTATTTATCGTGCAATCAGTTTTAGTGCCTATATGAAACCTTTAAAAATAAATAAGAAAGAAGGTAGAAGCGGTTCTTATTAAGACCATGATGCAAATCGTTTAAAAAATGCCTGATATCATTTTATATTATCAAGCAGGTGATATTGGCTAGATACAGGCTTCATTGCGGGATGAATATTGACTCCAGGGTCCGAGGTTAAAAAAAACTTTTCTCAGACTCAACTGAGAATTTCTCAAATCTGGAATTTAAATAAATGCATCAAATAATAGAGAATGATGATAAGTTTTTATTTATAACAACTTATAAATATTATTATTTATGTAAATACATTCGAATGAGTATTAAAATATTAAACTAGCAAAAAATCAAATAAATATGCACGTGGATCACTATTCTCCACTTCAAAATGCCATTTTAAAGCCGAACTATTTTTTCTTTAAGATCTACTTTTACCATACAACGACCTCCGGAAGTAAAATCCAGTGAGGTCACTCCTATATTTAAGAGCTTTTTGCACTCTTTTAACTTCTAATCATTTTGGTCAGTGCTGGGGGGCATTATGAACAAAGTTAAGTCAATAAAGTCATGATTTTTTCATTTGTCACTGAAAAATGGCGCTTTTAGGACACGACCTGTTATGCGGAAAAAGGCAAGAATTCGGAGTAGTGCTTTCTGTGATGTACCATGGTTACTTAACCCTTTACTGTTTAATCCCTGCTTTTTACGTGTCTGTGATTTTATGATTGAGAAAACATTGTGAAAAAAGAAGAAATTGCTTCTAACAAGCAATTTCTTCTTTTTCCACACTATTTTCTACCCAACTGAATGGTTATTTTTCAAATTAAATGCACTTTTAATTTTCGTCTGCAAAACCTTTGGATTTGGACAGGTCCATTTTTTTTTAAAACAGGAAAGGGTTAATCAAATAATTCTTGGTAAGAGACCATTGGGGATTATTGCTGAAAGTATAATTTTGAACTATTACTCGGTCCCAACTTATTGAGAAAAAAAATGATAAACATAACTTTTTTCGAGGTAATAAAAAGAGGAGTTAATCATTGTTGGTCGAGGTTATTTTGACCTAAATTTTCGCAATTTTCACGTTTTAATGCCAATAACTAGAACTAATTCATAAAAATATGCGCAAAAAGAGTGTTTTCTGTTAAAAGATATCAAATAGCAGGAGAAAGTGAAAATAAAACAGACATTTTAGCCTCAAAAATCGCTACTTCCATGAATCAAATGATATAATAGCGTTCCCCAGAATGGGAAAGGGGTTCGAAAAGAGTAAAGGGTGAAATTCAAAATTCCACAATCTTTGCTAAATTTTTCAGGATCTAAACATCGTTTAAGAGTTTGTGCATCGTTAACTTACATAATGTGTAGAAAAAACGAAAACCAACCCCCAAAAACATGTCAAAATAGTCATACTGGGGGTGAAATTTAATGAAAAACTGACAGAGCCCGCTCATTTTAAATTCTTAAAATATAGTTTTATGTCATAGATCTCTTAGAAAGCTCTTTTCCATGACAGATGTGTTGTATTACAACTCAAAAAAGGGTATTAGAAACCGAAACGGGAAGGAGAATCGTGCATTGTACAACATGGAATGGGGGTACCCACTTCAATAAATATCCATTCTGAAATGGATGTTAAGGGTTGGATATTCGGTCTTTTGTATCATTTTAAGCTATATCGAGAATTTCATTCACGTTTAGGTATTCAGTTACGACGAATTTACTATCTAAGAATCAGAAACGGAAGATCAATCAATTTACAAGAAACAACTTGACACGATAAGTGGGACAAAATTTACATAATTGACCATTTTGACTAGTAATATCCTATGTCTCCGCTAGCAAATTAACTTGATTCAAATGTTTTTGTCTCTCAATTGCTTTTTTTAAAAAGTGTTTTAAAACATTCTTATTCAATTGAGAAAACCAGTTTGAAAATGTGTTAAAAATGACTCTCAAAAAACGCTTTTAAAAGGGGCCCGTCACCTGCGACCGAGTCATGAAAAAACCGTTATCGGGGCAAGGGTTAAGCGTTTTCCCACCATTTCTTACTAAAATTTCACCTTTAATTGCATGAACATTAAAAAACAAATGTTTCTTAAGCTTATTAGCACAGAGTTTTTGCCATGAACTTTGACAAACGTCAGAAAAGTGATATTGAAACAGTCTCCTTTGGATATCAAACTTACCCATTTGGCGTAAAGGGTTTGAATTTCAAGTCGGAAAGGGGATTTGGAATTGGGAGAAATGGGCATATTTCCTGTTTACTACCAATAAAGCTCTATTTCTAATACTCTGAGTAAAGTAAATAAAAAATTTGCATTGAAAAAACGATTTTTCGATCACCTATGTGTGATAGTCTCATATTACCAAATCGCAGGTGTTAAATGGGGTAAGGGTTTTTCTAGTCCATTCTATCGCATTGTTTACACAATTAATTACACCCACTTGACCAATTAAACTAATCCTTTCTTCCCTAAGCACTAAAACTGACTTAATGATAATTTTAACTTTATTAAAAGTTAAAAAATGCAAGGAGAAATATTTTCAAAGAAATTCCTTATTTTTTTTAAAAAAAATTGATTATTCGATTTTAAATCGATAAAATCAACAAAATTGCATTTTTTTCACTTTTTGGTACTAATGACAAAAGATTACATCATTTGAAAATATCTGAAGTGGTCTAAATTCGTTTTCAAAAAATCGGGCCTTTTTACCATCTAGGTCGGACCCCACCCGATTTTTGGCCTTCTTTGTTCTATATAAAATTGCTCAACTTTCAGGTGCTGCAACGCATTCCAGAACACTTCTCTTACATATTACGTCATTAGCGCTTCATCTACTTTCAAAGATCTATCTTTTGAGACTAAAGAAACTTGGTCAAATCAGGTTAACTTTTGGGCTATTCAAGCGAGAGTAAAGGCACCGTCTTTTTCCCACCCATGAAGAGGACAGTTAGTTCGGGTACGCCCCCCGTCCCTTATCCGACCTCCCGGAAAGGAAATCGTGCACTAAAATGATCGAACCGAGCGTTATATTAAAGAAGAGATTCAAAACTAGCAAAAAATCAAATAAATATGCACGTGGATCACTATTCTCCACTTCAAAATGCCATTTTAAAGCCGAACTATTTTTTCTTTAAGATCTACTTTTACCATACAACGACCTCCGGAAGTAAAATCCAGTGAGGTCACTCCTATGTTTAAGAGCTTTTTGCACTCTTTTAACTTCTAATCATTTTGGTCAGTGCTGGGGGGCATTATGAACAAAGTTAAGTCAATAAAGTCATGATTTTTTCATTTGTCACTGAAAAATGGCGCTTTTAGGACACGACCTGTTATGCGGAAAAAGGCAAGAATTCGGAGTAGTGCTTTCTGTGATGTACCATGGTTACTTAATCAAATAATTCTTGGTAAGAGACCATTGGGGATTATTGCTGAAAGTATAATTTTGAACTATTACTCGGTCCCAACTTATTGAGAAAAAAAATGATAAACATAACTTTTTTCGAGGTAATAAAAAGAGGAGTTAATCATTGTTGGTCGAGGTTATTTTGACCTAAATTTTCGCAATTTTCACGTTTTAATGCCAATAACTAGAACTAATTCATAAAAATATGCGCAAAAAGAGTGTTTTCTGTTAAAAGATATCAAATAGCAGGAGAAAGTGAAAATAAAACAGACATTTTAGCCTCAAAAATCGCTACTTCCATGAATCAAATGATATAATAGCGTTCCCCAGAATGGGAAAGGGGTTCGAAAAGAGTAAAGGGTGAAATTCAAAATTCCACAATCTTTGCTAAATTTTTCAGGATCTAAACATCGTTTAAGAGTTTGTGCATCGTTAACTTACATAATGTGTAGAAAAAACGAAAACCAACCCCCAAAAACATGTCAAAATAGTCATACTGGGGGTGAAATTTAATGAAAAACTGACAGAGCCCGCTCATTTTAAATTCTTAAAATATAGTTTTATGTCATAGATCTCTTAGAAAGCTCTTTTCCATGACAGATGTGTTGTATTACAACTCAAAAAAGGGTATTAGAAACCGAAACGGGAAGGAGAATCGTGCATTGTACAACATGGAATGGGGGTACCCACTTCAATAAATATCCATTCTGAAATGGATGTTAAGGGTTGGATATTCGGTCTTTTGTATCATTTTAAGCTATATCGAGAATTTCATTCACGTTTAGGTATTCAGTTACGACGAATTTACTATCTAAGAATCAGAAACGGAAGATCAATCAATTTACAAGAAACAACTTGACACGATAAGTGGGACAAAATTTACATAATTGACCATTTTGACTAGTAATATCCTATGTCTCCGCTAGCAAATTAACTTGATTCAAATGTTTTTGTCTCTCAATTGCTTTTTTTAAAAAGTGTTTTAAAACATTCTTATTCAATTGAGAAAACCAGTTTGAAAATGTGTTAAAAATGACTCTCAAAAAACGCTTTTAAAAGGGGCCCGTCACCTGCGACCGAGTCATGAAAAAACCGTTATCGGGGCAAGGGTTAAGCGTTTTCCCACCATTTCTTACTAAAATTTCACCTTTAATTGCATGAACATTAAAAAACAAATGTTTCTTAAGCTTATTAGCACAGAGTTTTTGCCATGAACTTTGACAAACGTCAGAAAAGTGATATTGAAACAGTCTCCTTTGGATATCAAACTTACCCATTTGGCGTAAAGGGTTTGAATTTCAAGTCGGAAAGGGGATTTGGAATTGGGAGAAATGGGCATATTTCCTGTTTACTACCAATAAAGCTCTATTTCTAATACTCTGAGTAAAGTAAATAAAAAATTTGCATTGAAAAAACGATTTTTCGATCACCTATGTGTGATAGTCTCATATTACCAAATCGCAGGTGTTAAATGGGGTAAGGGTTTTTCTAGTCCATTCTATCGCATTGTTTACACAATTAATTACACCCACTTGACCAATTAAACTAATCCTTTCTTCCCTAAGCACTAAAACTGACTTAATGATAATTTTAACTTTATTAAAAGTTAAAAAATGCAAGGAGAAATATTTTCAAAGAAATTCCTTATTTTTTTTAAAAAAAAATTGATTATTCGATTTTAAATCGATAAAATCAACAAAATTGCAATTTTTTCACTTTTTGGTACTAATGACAAAAGATTACATCATTTGAAAATATCTGAAGTGGTCTAAATTCGTTTTCAAAAAATCGGGCCTTTTTACCATCTAGGTCGGACCCCACCCGATTTTTGGCCTTCTTTGTTCTATATAAAATTGCTCAACTTTCAGGTGCTGCAACGCATTCCAGAACACTTCTCTTACATATTACGTCATTAGCGCTTCATCTACTTTCAAAGATCTATCTTTTGAGACTAAAGAAACTTGGTCAAATCAGGTTAACTTTTGGGCTATTCAAGCGAGAGTAAAGGCACCGTCTTTTTCCCACCCATGAAGAGGACAGTTAGTTCGGGTACGCCCCCCGTCCCTTATCCGACCTCCCGGAAAGGAAATCGTGCACTAAAATGATCGAACCGAGCGTTATATTAAAGAAGAGATTCAAAACTAGCAAAAAATCAAATAAATATGCACGTGGATCACTATTCTCCACTTCAAAATGCCATTTTAAAGCCGAACTATTTTTTCTTTAAGATCTACTTTTACCATACAACGACCTCCGGAAGTAAAATCCAGTGAGGTCACTCCTATATTTAAGAGCTTTTTGCACTCTTTTAACTTCTAATCATTTTGGTCAGTGCTGGGGGGCATTATGAACAAAGTTAAGTCAATAAAGTCATGATTTTTTCATTTGTCACTGAAAAATGGCGCTTTTAGGACACGACCTGTTATGCGGAAAAAGGCAAGAATTCGGAGTAGTGCTTTCTGTGATGTACCATGGTTACTTAATCAAATAATTCTTGGTAAGAGACCATTGGGGATTATTGCTGAAAGTATAATTTTGAACTATTACTCGGTCCCAACTTATTGAGAAAAAAAATGATAAACATAACTTTTTTCGAGGTAATAAAAAGAGGAGTTAATCATTGTTGGTCGAGGTTATTTTGACCTAAATTTTCGCAATTTTCACGTTTTAATGCCAATAACTAGAACTAATTCATAAAAATATGCGCAAAAAGAGTGTTTTCTGTTAAAAGATATCAAATAGCAGGAGAAAGTGAAAATAAAACAGACATTTTAGCCTCAAAAATCGCTACTTCCATGAATCAAATGATATAATAGCGTTCCCCAGAATGGGAAAGGGGTTCGAAAAGAGTAAAGGGTGAAATTCAAAATTCCACAATCTTTGCTAAATTTTTCAGGATCTAAACATCGTTTAAGAGTTTGTGCATCGTTAACTTACATAATGTGTAGAAAAAACGAAAACCAACCCCCAAAAACATGTCAAAATAGTCATACTGGGGGTGAAATTTAATGAAAAACTGACAGAGCCCGCTCATTTTAAATTCTTAAAATATAGTTTTATGTCATAGATCTCTTAGAAAGCTCTTTTCCATGACAGATGTGTTGTATTACAACTCAAAAAAGGGTATTAGAAACCGAAACGGGAAGGAGAATCGTGCATTGTACAACATGGAATGGGGGTACCCACTTCAATAAATATCCATTCTGAAATGGATGTTAAGGGTTGGATATTCGGTCTTTTGTATCATTTTAAGCTATATCGAGAATTTCATTCACGTTTAGGTATTCAGTTACGACGAATTTACTATCTAAGAATCAGAAACGGAAGATCAATCAATTTACAAGAAACAACTTGACACGATAAGTGGGACAAAATTTACATAATTGACCATTTTGACTAGTAATATCCTATGTCTCCGCTAGCAAATTAACTTGATTCAAATGTTTTTGTCTCTCAATTGCTTTTTTTAAAAAGTGTTTTAAAACATTCTTATTCAATTGAGAAAACCAGTTTGAAAATGTGTTAAAAATGACTCTCAAAAAACGCTTTTAAAAGGGGCCCGTCACCTGCGACCGAGTCATGAAAAAACCGTTATCGGGGCAAGGGTTAAGCGTTTTCCCACCATTTCTTACTAAAATTTCACCTTTAATTGCATGAACATTAAAAAACAAATGTTTCTTAAGCTTATTAGCACAGAGTTTTTGCCATGAACTTTGACAAACGTCAGAAAAGTGATATTGAAACAGTCTCCTTTGGATATCAAACTTACCCATTTGGCGTAAAGGGTTTGAATTTCAAGTCGGAAAGGGGATTTGGAATTGGGAGAAATGGGCATATTTCCTGTTTACTACCAATAAAGCTCTATTTCTAATACTCTGAGTAAAGTAAATAAAAAATTTGCATTGAAAAAACGATTTTTCGATCACCTATGTGTGATAGTCTCATATTACCAAATCGCAGGTGTTAAATGGGGTAAGGGTTTTTCTAGTCCATTCTATCGCATTGTTTACACAATTAATTACACCCACTTGACCAATTAAACTAATCCTTTCTTCCCTAAGCACTAAAACTGACTTAATGATAATTTTAACTTTATTAAAAGTTAAAAAATGCAAGGAGAAATATTTTCAAAGAAATTCCTTATTTTTTTTAAAAAAAATTGATTATTCGATTTTAAATCGATAAAATCAACAAAATTGCATTTTTTTCACTTTTTGGTACTAATGACAAAAGATTACATCATTTGAAAATATCTGAAGTGGTCTAAATTCGTTTTCAAAAAATCGGGCCTTTTTACCATCTAGGTCGGACCCCACCCGATTTTTGGCCTTCTTTGTTCTATATAAAATTGCTCAACTTTCAGGTGCTGCAACGCATTCCAGAACACTTCTCTTACATATTACGTCATTAGCGCTTCATCTACTTTCAAAGATCTATCTTTTGAGACTAAAGAAACTTGGTCAAATCAGGTTAACTTTTGGGCTATTCAAGCGAGAGTAAAGGCACCGTCTTTTTCCCACCCATGAAGAGGACAGTTAGTTCGGGTACGCCCCCCGTCCCTTATCCGACCTCCCGGAAAGGAAATCGTGCACTAAAATGATCGAACCGAGCGTTATATTAAAGAAGAGATTCAAAACTAGCAAAAAATCAAATAAATATGCACGTGGATCACTATTCTCCACTTCAAAATGCCATTTTAAAGCCGAACTATTTTTTCTTTAAGATCTACTTTTACCATACAACGACCTCCGGAAGTAAAATCCAGTGAGGTCACTCCTATGTTTAAGAGCTTTTTGCACTCTTTTAACTTCTAATCATTTTGGTCAGTGCTGGGGGGCATTATGAACAAAGTTAAGTCAATAAAGTCATGATTTTTTCATTTGTCACTGAAAAATGGCGCTTTTAGGACACGACCTGTTATGCGGAAAAAGGCAAGAATTCGGAGTAGTGCTTTCTGTGATGTACCATGGTTACTTAATCAAATAATTCTTGGTAAGAGACCATTGGGGATTATTGCTGAAAGTATAATTTTGAACTATTACTCGGTCCCAACTTATTGAGAAAAAAAATGATAAACATAACTTTTTTCGAGGTAATAAAAAGAGGAGTTAATCATTGTTGGTCGAGGTTATTTTGACCTAAATTTTCGCAATTTTCACGTTTTAATGCCAATAACTAGAACTAATTCATAAAAATATGCGCAAAAAGAGTGTTTTCTGTTAAAAGATATCAAATAGCAGGAGAAAGTGAAAATAAAACAGACATTTTAGCCTCAAAAATCGCTACTTCCATGAATCAAATGATATAATAGCGTTCCCCAGAATGGGAAAGGGGTTCGAAAAGAGTAAAGGGTGAAATTCAAAATTCCACAATCTTTGCTAAATTTTTCAGGATCTAAACATCGTTTAAGAGTTTGTGCATCGTTAACTTACATAATGTGTAGAAAAAACGAAAACCAACCCCCAAAAACATGTCAAAATAGTCATACTGGGGGTGAAATTTAATGAAAAACTGACAGAGCCCGCTCATTTTAAATTCTTAAAATATAGTTTTATGTCATAGATCTCTTAGAAAGCTCTTTTCCATGACAGATGTGTTGTATTACAACTCAAAAAAGGGTATTAGAAACCGAAACGGGAAGGAGAATCGTGCATTGTACAACATGGAATGGGGGTACCCACTTCAATAAATATCCATTCTGAAATGGATGTTAAGGGTTGGATATTCGGTCTTTTGTATCATTTTAAGCTATATCGAGAATTTCATTCACGTTTAGGTATTCAGTTACGACGAATTTACTATCTAAGAATCAGAAACGGAAGATCAATCAATTTACAAGAAACAACTTGACACGATAAGTGGGACAAAATTTACATAATTGACCATTTTGACTAGTAATATCCTATGTCTCCGCTAGCAAATTAACTTGATTCAAATGTTTTTGTCTCTCAATTGCTTTTTTTAAAAAGTGTTTTAAAACATTCTTATTCAATTGAGAAAACCAGTTTGAAAATGTGTTAAAAATGACTCTCAAAAAACGCTTTTAAAAGGGGCCCGTCACCTGCGACCGAGTCATGAAAAAACCGTTATCGGGGCAAGGGTTAAGCGTTTTCCCACCATTTCTTACTAAAATTTCACCTTTAATTGCATGAACATTAAAAAACAAATGTTTCTTAAGCTTATTAGCACAGAGTTTTTGCCATGAACTTTGACAAACGTCAGAAAAGTGATATTGAAACAGTCTCCTTTGGATATCAAACTTACCCATTTGGCGTAAAGGGTTTGAATTTCAAGTCGGAAAGGGGATTTGGAATTGGGAGAAATGGGCATATTTCCTGTTTACTACCAATAAAGCTCTATTTCTAATACTCTGAGTAAAGTAAATAAAAAATTTGCATTGAAAAAACGATTTTTCGATCACCTATGTGTGATAGTCTCATATTACCAAATCGCAGGTGTTAAATGGGGTAAGGGTTTTTCTAGTCCATTCTATCGCATTGTTTACACAATTAATTACACCCACTTGACCAATTAAACTAATCCTTTCTTCCCTAAGCACTAAAACTGACTTAATGATAATTTTAACTTTATTAAAAGTTAAAAAATGCAAGGAGAAATATTTTCAAAGAAATTCCTTATTTTTTTTAAAAAAAAATTGATTATTCGATTTTAAATCGATAAAATCAACAAAATTGCAATTTTTTCACTTTTTGGTACTAATGACAAAAGATTACATCATTTGAAAATATCTGAAGTGGTCTAAATTCGTTTTCAAAAAATCGGGCCTTTTTACCATCTAGGTCGGACCCCACCCGATTTTTGGCCTTCTTTGTTCTATATAAAATTGCTCAACTTTCAGGTGCTGCAACGCATTCCAGAACACTTCTCTTACATATTACGTCATTAGCGCTTCATCTACTTTCAAAGATCTATCTTTTGAGACTAAAGAAACTTGGTCAAATCAGGTTAACTTTTGGGCTATTCAAGCGAGAGTAAAGGCACCGTCTTTTTCCCACCCATGAAGAGGACAGTTAGTTCGGGTACGCCCCCCGTCCCTTATCCGACCTCCCGGAAAGGAAATCGTGCACTAAAATGATCGAACCGAGCGTTATATTAAAGAAGAGATTCAAAACTAGCAAAAAATCAAATAAATATGCACGTGGATCACTATTCTCCACTTCAAAATGCCATTTTAAAGCCGAACTATTTTTTCTTTAAGATCTACTTTTACCATACAACGACCTCCGGAAGTAAAATCCAGTGAGGTCACTCCTATATTTAAGAGCTTTTTGCACTCTTTTAACTTCTAATCATTTTGGTCAGTGCTGGGGGGCATTATGAACAAAGTTAAGTCAATAAAGTCATGATTTTTTCATTTGTCACTGAAAAATGGCGCTTTTAGGACACGACCTGTTATGCGGAAAAAGGCAAGAATTCGGAGTAGTGCTTTCTGTGATGTACCATGGTTACTTAATCAAATAATTCTTGGTAAGAGACCATTGGGGATTATTGCTGAAAGTATAATTTTGAACTATTACTCGGTCCCAACTTATTGAGAAAAAAAATGATAAACATAACTTTTTTCGAGGTAATAAAAAGAGGAGTTAATCATTGTTGGTCGAGGTTATTTTGACCTAAATTTTCGCAATTTTCACGTTTTAATGCCAATAACTAGAACTAATTCATAAAAATATGCGCAAAAAGAGTGTTTTCTGTTAAAAGATATCAAATAGCAGGAGAAAGTGAAAATAAAACAGACATTTTAGCCTCAAAAATCGCTACTTCCATGAATCAAATGATATAATAGCGTTCCCCAGAATGGGAAAGGGGTTCGAAAAGAGTAAAGGGTGAAATTCAAAATTCCACAATCTTTGCTAAATTTTTCAGGATCTAAACATCGTTTAAGAGTTTGTGCATCGTTAACTTACATAATGTGTAGAAAAAACGAAAACCAACCCCCAAAAACATGTCAAAATAGTCATACTGGGGGTGAAATTTAATGAAAAACTGACAGAGCCCGCTCATTTTAAATTCTTAAAATATAGTTTTATGTCATAGATCTCTTAGAAAGCTCTTTTCCATGACAGATGTGTTGTATTACAACTCAAAAAAGGGTATTAGAAACCGAAACGGGAAGGAGAATCGTGCATTGTACAACATGGAATGGGGGTACCCACTTCAATAAATATCCATTCTGAAATGGATGTTAAGGGTTGGATATTCGGTCTTTTGTATCATTTTAAGCTATATCGAGAATTTCATTCACGTTTAGGTATTCAGTTACGACGAATTTACTATCTAAGAATCAGAAACGGAAGATCAATCAATTTACAAGAAACAACTTGACACGATAAGTGGGACAAAATTTACATAATTGACCATTTTGACTAGTAATATCCTATGTCTCCGCTAGCAAATTAACTTGATTCAAATGTTTTTGTCTCTCAATTGCTTTTTTTAAAAAGTGTTTTAAAACATTCTTATTCAATTGAGAAAACCAGTTTGAAAATGTGTTAAAAATGACTCTCAAAAAACGCTTTTAAAAGGGGCCCGTCACCTGCGACCGAGTCATGAAAAAACCGTTATCGGGGCAAGGGTTAAGCGTTTTCCCACCATTTCTTACTAAAATTTCACCTTTAATTGCATGAACATTAAAAAACAAATGTTTCTTAAGCTTATTAGCACAGAGTTTTTGCCATGAACTTTGACAAACGTCAGAAAAGTGATATTGAAACAGTCTCCTTTGGATATCAAACTTACCCATTTGGCGTAAAGGGTTTGAATTTCAAGTCGGAAAGGGGATTTGGAATTGGGAGAAATGGGCATATTTCCTGTTTACTACCAATAAAGCTCTATTTCTAATACTCTGAGTAAAGTAAATAAAAAATTTGCATTGAAAAAACGATTTTTCGATCACCTATGTGTGATAGTCTCATATTACCAAATCGCAGGTGTTAAATGGGGTAAGGGTTTTTCTAGTCCATTCTATCGCATTGTTTACACAATTAATTACACCCACTTGACCAATTAAACTAATCCTTTCTTCCCTAAGCACTAAAACTGACTTAATGATAATTTTAACTTTATTAAAAGTTAAAAAAATGCAAGGAGAAATATTTTCAAAGAAATTCCTTATTTTTTTTTAAAAAAAATTGATTATTCGATTTTAAATCGATAAAATCAACAAAATTGCAATTTTTTCACTTTTTGGTACTAATGACAAAAGATTACATCATTTGAAAATATCTGAAGTGGTCTAAATTCGTTTTCAAAAAATCGGGCCTTTTTACCATCTAGGTCGGACCCCACCCGATTTTTGGCCTTCTTTGTTCTATATAAAATTGCTCAACTTTCAGGTGCTGCAACGCATTCCAGAACACTTCTCTTACATATTACGTCATTAGCGCTTCATCTACTTTCAAAGATCTATCTTTTGAGACTAAAGAAACTTGGTCAAATCAGGTTAACTTTTGGGCTATTCAAGCGAGAGTAAAGGCACCGTCTTTTTCCCACCCATGAAGAGGACAGTTAGTTCGGGTACGCCCCCCGTCCCTTATCCGACCTCCCGGAAAGGAAATCGTGCACTAAAATGATCGAACCGAGCGTTATATTAAAGAAGAGATTCAAAACTAGCAAAAAATCAAATAAATATGCACGTGGATCACTATTCTCCACTTCAAAATGCCATTTTAAAGCCGAACTATTTTTTCTTTAAGATCTACTTTTACCATACAACGACCTCCGGAAGTAAAATCCAGTGAGGTCACTCCTATATTTAAGAGCTTTTTGCACTCTTTTAACTTCTAATCATTTTGGTCAGTGCTGGGGGGCATTATGAACAAAGTTAAGTCAATAAAGTCATGATTTTTTCATTTGTCACTGAAAAATGGCGCTTTTAGGACACGACCTGTTATGCGGAAAAAGGCAAGAATTCGGAGTAGTGCTTTCTGTGATGTACCATGGTTACTTAATCAAATAATTCTTGGTAAGAGACCATTGGGGATTATTGCTGAAAGTATAATTTTGAACTATTACTCGGTCCCAACTTATTGAGAAAAAAAATGATAAACATAACTTTTTTCGAGGTAATAAAAAGAGGAGTTAATCATTGTTGGTCGAGGTTATTTTGACCTAAATTTTCGCAATTTTCACGTTTTAATGCCAATTACTAGAACTAATTCATAAAAATATGCGCAAAAAGAGTGTTTTCTGTTAAAAGATATCAAATAGCAGGAGAAAGTGAAAATAAAACAGACATTTTAGCCTCAAAAATCGCTACTTCCATGAATCAAATGATATAATAGCGTTCCCCAGAATGGGAAAGGGGTTCGAAAAGAGTAAAGGGTGAAATTCAAAATTCCACAATCTTTGCTAAATTTTTCAGGATCTAAACATCGTTTAAGAGTTTGTGCATCGTTAACTTACATAATGTGTAGAAAAAACGAAAACCAACCCCCAAAAACATGTCAAAATAGTCATACTGGGGGTGAAATTTAATGAAAAACTGACAGAGCCCGCTCATTTTAAATTCTTAAAATATAGTTTTATGTCATAGATCTCTTAGAAAGCTCTTTTCCATGACAGATGTGTTGTATTACAACTCAAAAAAGGGTATTAGAAACCGAAACGGGAAGGAGAATCGTGCATTGTACAACATGGAATGGGGGTACCCACTTCAATAAATATCCATTCTGAAATGGATGTTAAGGGTTGGATATTCGGTCTTTTGTATCATTTTAAGCTATATCGAGAATTTCATTCACGTTTAGGTATTCAGTTACGACGAATTTACTATCTAAGAATCAGAAACGGAAGATCAATCAATTTACAAGAAACAACTTGACACGATAAGTGGGACAAAATTTACATAATTGACCATTTTGACTAGTAATATCCTATGTCTCCGCTAGCAAATTAACTTGATTCAAATGTTTTTGTCTCTCAATTGCTTTTTTTAAAAAGTGTTTTAAAACATTCTTATTCAATTGAGAAAACCAGTTTGAAAATGTGTTAAAAATGACTCTCAAAAAACGCTTTTAAAAGGGGCCCGTCACCTGCGACCGAGTCATGAAAAAACCGTTATCGGGGCAAGGGTTAAGCGTTTTCCCACCATTTCTTACTAAAATTTCACCTTTAATTGCATGAACATTAAAAAACAAATGTTTCTTAAGCTTATTAGCACAGAGTTTTTGCCATGAACTTTGACAAACGTCAGAAAAGTGATATTGAAACAGTCTCCTTTGGATATCAAACTTACCCATTTGGCGTAAAGGGTTTGAATTTCAAGTCGGAAAGGGGATTTGGAATTGGGAGAAATGGGCATATTTCCTGTTTACTACCAATAAAGCTCTATTTCTAATACTCTGAGTAAAGTAAATAAAAAATTTGCATTGAAAAAACGATTTTTCGATCACCTATGTGTGATAGTCTCATATTACCAAATCGCAGGTGTTAAATGGGGTAAGGGTTTTTCTAGTCCATTCTATCGCATTGTTTACACAATTAATTACACCCACTTGACCAATTAAACTAATCCTTTCTTCCCTAAGCACTAAAACTGACTTAATGATAATTTTAACTTTATTAAAAGTTAAAAAATGCAAGGAGAAATATTTTCAAAGAAATTCCTTATTTTTTTTTAAAAAAAATTGATTATTCGATTTTAAATCGATAAAATCAACAAAATTGCAATTTTTTCACTTTTTGGTACTAATGACAAAAGATTACATCATTTGAAAATATCTGAAGTGGTCTAAATTCGTTTTCAAAAAATCGGGCCTTTTTACCATCTAGGTCGGACCCCACCCGATTTTTGGCCTTCTTTGTTCTATATAAAATTGCTCAACTTTCAGGTGCTGCAACGCATTCCAGAACACTTCTCTTACATATTACGTCATTAGCGCTTCATCTACTTTCAAAGATCTATCTTTTGAGACTAAAGAAACTTGGTCAAATCAGGTTAACTTTTGGGCTATTCAAGCGAGAGTAAAGGCACCGTCTTTTTCCCACCCATGAAGAGGACAGTTAGTTCGGGTACGCCCCCCGTCCCTTATCCGACCTCCCGGAAAGGAAATCGTGCACTAAAATGATCGAACCGAGCGTTATATTAAAGAAGAGATTCAAAACTAGCAAAAAATCAAATAAATATGCACGTGGATCACTATTCTCCACTTCAAAATGCCATTTTAAAGCCGAACTATTTTTTCTTTAAGATCTACTTTTACCATACAACGACCTCCGGAAGTAAAATCCAGTGAGGTCACTCCTATATTTAAGAGCTTTTTGCACTCTTTTAACTTCTAATCATTTTGGTCAGTGCTGGGGGGCATTATGAACAAAGTTAAGTCAATAAAGTCATGATTTTTTCATTTGTCACTGAAAAATGGCGCTTTTAGGACACGACCTGTTATGCGGAAAAAGGCAAGAATTCGGAGTAGTGCTTTCTGTGATGTACCATGGTTACTTAACCCTTTACTGTTTAATCCCTGCTTTTTACGTGTCTGTGATTTTATGATTGAGAAAACATTGTGAAAAAAGAAGAAATTGCTTCTAACAAGCAATTTCTTCTTTTTCCACACTATTTTCTACCCAACTGAATGGTTATTTTTCAAATTAAATGCACTTTTAATTTTCGTCTGCAAAACCTTTGGATTTGGACAGGTCCATTTTTTTTTAAAACAGGAAAGGGTTAATCAAATAATTCTTGGTAAGAGACCATTGGGGATTATTGCTGAAAGTATAATTTTGAACTATTACTCGGTCCCAACTTATTGAGAAAAAAAATGATAAACATAACTTTTTTCGAGGTAATAAAAAGAGGAGTTAATCATTGTTGGTCGAGGTTATTTTGACCTAAATTTTCGCAATTTTCACGTTTTAATGCCAATAACTAGAACTAATTCATAAAAATATGCGCAAAAAGAGTGTTTTCTGTTAAAAGATATCAAATAGCAGGAGAAAGTGAAAATAAAACAGACATTTTAGCCTCAAAAATCGCTACTTCCATGAATCAAATGATATAATAGCGTTCCCCAGAATGGGAAAGGGGTTCGAAAAGAGTAAAGGGTGAAATTCAAAATTCCACAATCTTTGCTAAATTTTTCAGGATCTAAACATCGTTTAAGAGTTTGTGCATCGTTAACTTACATAATGTGTAGAAAAAACGAAAACCAACCCCCAAAAACATGTCAAAATAGTCATACTGGGGGTGAAATTTAATGAAAAACTGACAGAGCCCGCTCATTTTAAATTCTTAAAATATAGTTTTATGTCATAGATCTCTTAGAAAGCTCTTTTCCATGACAGATGTGTTGTATTACAACTCAAAAAAGGGTATTAGAAACCGAAACGGGAAGGAGAATCGTGCATTGTACAACATGGAATGGGGGTACCCACTTCAATAAATATCCATTCTGAAATGGATGTTAAGGGTTGGATATTCGGTCTTTTGTATCATTTTAAGCTATATCGAGAATTTCATTCACGTTTAGGTATTCAGTTACGACGAATTTACTATCTAAGAATCAGAAACGGAAGATCAATCAATTTACAAGAAACAACTTGACACGATAAGTGGGACAAAATTTACATAATTGACCATTTTGACTAGTAATATCCTATGTCTCCGCTAGCAAATTAACTTGATTCAAATGTTTTTGTCTCTCAATTGCTTTTTTTAAAAAGTGTTTTAAAACATTCTTATTCAATTGAGAAAACCAGTTTGAAAATGTGTTAAAAATGACTCTCAAAAAACGCTTTTAAAAGGGGCCCGTCACCTGCGACCGAGTCATGAAAAAACCGTTATCGGGGCAAGGGTTAAGCGTTTTCCCACCATTTCTTACTAAAATTTCACCTTTAATTGCATGAACATTAAAAAACAAATGTTTCTTAAGCTTATTAGCACAGAGTTTTTGCCATGAACTTTGACAAACGTCAGAAAAGTGATATTGAAACAGTCTCCTTTGGATATCAAACTTACCCATTTGGCGTAAAGGGTTTGAATTTCAAGTCGGAAAGGGGATTTGGAATTGGGAGAAATGGGCATATTTCCTGTTTACTACCAATAAAGCTCTATTTCTAATACTCTGAGTAAAGTAAATAAAAAATTTGCATTGAAAAAACGATTTTTCGATCACCTATGTGTGATAGTCTCATATTACCAAATCGCAGGTGTTAAATGGGGTAAGGGTTTTTCTAGTCCATTCTATCGCATTGTTTACACAATTAATTACACCCACTTGACCAATTAAACTAATCCTTTCTTCCCTAAGCACTAAAACTGACTTAATGATAATTTTAACTTTATTAAAAGTTAAAAAATGCAAGGAGAAATATTTTCAAAGAAATTCCTTATTTTTTTTTAAAAAAAATTGATTATTCGATTTTAAATCGATAAAATCAACAAAATTGCATTTTTTTCACTTTTTGGTACTAATGACAAAAGATTACATCATTTGAAAATATCTGAAGTGGTCTAAATTCGTTTTCAAAAAATCGGGCCTTTTTACCATCTAGGTCGGACCCCACCCGATTTTTGGCCTTCTTTGTTCTATATAAAATTGCTCAACTTTCAGGTGCTGCAACGCATTCCAGAACACTTCTCTTACATATTACGTCATTAGCGCTTCATCTACTTTCAAAGATCTATCTTTTGAGACTAAAGAAACTTGGTCAAATCAGGTTAACTTTTGGGCTATTCAAGCGAGAGTAAAGGCACCGTCTTTTTCCCACCCATGAAGAGGACAGTTAGTTCGGGTACGCCCCCCGTCCCTTATCCGACCTCCCGGAAAGGAAATCGTGCACTAAAATGATCGAACCGAGCGTTATATTAAAGAAGAGATTCAAAACTAGCAAAAAATCAAATAAATATGCACGTGGATCACTATTCTCCACTTCAAAATGCCATTTTAAAGCCGAACTATTTTTTCTTTAAGATCTACTTTTACCATACAACGACCTCCGGAAGTAAAATCCAGTGAGGTCACTCCTATGTTTAAGAGCTTTTTGCACTCTTTTAACTTCTAATCATTTTGGTCAGTGCTGGGGGGCATTATGAACAAAGTTAAGTCAATAAAGTCATGATTTTTTCATTTGTCACTGAAAAATGGCGCTTTTAGGACACGACCTGTTATGCGGAAAAAGGCAAGAATTCGGAGTAGTGCTTTCTGTGATGTACCATGGTTACTTAATCAAATAATTCTTGGTAAGAGACCATTGGGGATTATTGCTGAAAGTATAATTTTGAACTATTACTCGGTCCCAACTTATTGAGAAAAAAAATGATAAACATAACTTTTTTCGAGGTAATAAAAAGAGGAGTTAATCATTGTTGGTCGAGGTTATTTTGACCTAAATTTTCGCAATTTTCACGTTTTAATGCCAATAACTAGAACTAATTCATAAAAATATGCGCAAAAAGAGTGTTTTCTGTTAAAAGATATCAAATAGCAGGAGAAAGTGAAAATAAAACAGACATTTTAGCCTCAAAAATCGCTACTTCCATGAATCAAATGATATAATAGCGTTCCCCAGAATGGGAAAGGGGTTCGAAAAGAGTAAAGGGTGAAATTCAAAATTCCACAATCTTTGCTAAATTTTTCAGGATCTAAACATCGTTTAAGAGTTTGTGCATCGTTAACTTACATAATGTGTAGAAAAAACGAAAACCAACCCCCAAAAACATGTCAAAATAGTCATACTGGGGGTGAAATTTAATGAAAAACTGACAGAGCCCGCTCATTTTAAATTCTTAAAATATAGTTTTATGTCATAGATCTCTTAGAAAGCTCTTTTCCATGACAGATGTGTTGTATTACAACTCAAAAAAGGGTATTAGAAACCGAAACGGGAAGGAGAATCGTGCATTGTACAACATGGAATGGGGGTACCCACTTCAATAAATATCCATTCTGAAATGGATGTTAAGGGTTGGATATTCGGTCTTTTGTATCATTTTAAGCTATATCGAGAATTTCATTCACGTTTAGGTATTCAGTTACGACGAATTTACTATCTAAGAATCAGAAACGGAAGATCAATCAATTTACAAGAAACAACTTGACACGATAAGTGGGACAAAATTTACATAATTGACCATTTTGACTAGTAATATCCTATGTCTCCGCTAGCAAATTAACTTGATTCAAATGTTTTTGTCTCTCAATTGCTTTTTTTAAAAAGTGTTTTAAAACATTCTTATTCAATTGAGAAAACCAGTTTGAAAATGTGTTAAAAATGACTCTCAAAAAACGCTTTTAAAAGGGGCCCGTCACCTGCGACCGAGTCATGAAAAAACCGTTATCGGGGCAAGGGTTAAGCGTTTTCCCACCATTTCTTACTAAAATTTCACCTTTAATTGCATGAACATTAAAAAACAAATGTTTCTTAAGCTTATTAGCACAGAGTTTTTGCCATGAACTTTGACAAACGTCAGAAAAGTGATATTGAAACAGTCTCCTTTGGATATCAAACTTACCCATTTGGCGTAAAGGGTTTGAATTTCAAGTCGGAAAGGGGATTTGGAATTGGGAGAAATGGGCATATTTCCTGTTTACTACCAATAAAGCTCTATTTCTAATACTCTGAGTAAAGTAAATAAAAAATTTGCATTGAAAAAACGATTTTTCGATCACCTATGTGTGATAGTCTCATATTACCAAATCGCAGGTGTTAAATGGGGTAAGGGTTTTTCTAGTCCATTCTATCGCATTGTTTACACAATTAATTACACCCACTTGACCAATTAAACTAATCCTTTCTTCCCTAAGCACTAAAACTGACTTAATGATAATTTTAACTTTATTAAAAGTTAAAAAATGCAAGGAGAAATATTTTCAAAGAAATTCCTTATTTTTTTTTAAAAAAAATTGATTATTCGATTTTAAATCGATAAAATCAACAAAATTGCAATTTTTTCACTTTTTGGTACTAATGACAAAAGATTACATCATTTGAAAATATCTGAAGTGGTCTAAATTCGTTTTCAAAAAATCGGGCCTTTTTACCATCTAGGTCGGACCCCACCCGATTTTTGGCCTTCTTTGTTCTATATAAAATTGCTCAACTTTCAGGTGCTGCAACGCATTCCAGAACACTTCTCTTACATATTACGTCATTAGCGCTTCATCTACTTTCAAAGATCTATCTTTTGAGACTAAAGAAACTTGGTCAAATCAGGTTAACTTTTGGGCTATTCAAGCGAGAGTAAAGGCACCGTCTTTTTCCCACCCATGAAGAGGACAGTTAGTTCGGGTACGCCCCCCGTCCCTTATCCGACCTCCCGGAAAGGAAATCGTGCACTAAAATGATCGAACCGAGCGTTATATTAAAGAAGAGATTCAAAACTAGCAAAAAATCAAATAAATATGCACGTGGATCACTATTCTCCACTTCAAAATGCCATTTTAAAGCCGAACTATTTTTTCTTTAAGATCTACTTTTACCATACAACGACCTCCGGAAGTAAAATCCAGTGAGGTCACTCCTGTTACCAAATACTCAAAATTAGTAGACGCATTCTCAGAATTACAAGAAGTCAGTTTGACATGACTTCCGGCATGCGCGGACATGACATTAACATCCGGTTTTCCGCCAAAATGTCTGCCAGTTTGTTGTGACTGTCAAATCCTATTGTATTATACTCAAAAGATGAAGAGATAGTTTGTTGTTGTTTTTTTCATCGAGATAAAAGACTATAACCTTAATCATACCGTATGAATACGCGAATAAGCAAAGCAATGAGAGATTGTTATTATAAATTGACAAACATAGGATTAAGTTACATTACTTTTCAACACAGAAAGGTCCGATTTTAACCTGCTTTCGAAATGGGGATGATATTGAAGTCGTTAGCTAAATACAGTGGTCTCACGATAGCTCGAACACACTGGACAGACCAATTTTCTCGAGTCATCGAATGATTCGAGATAATGCCAGTGAGCAAAATTGTCTCTTATGAATACGTTTCACTGCGTTTTAAACTTACCTTTGCTTATTTTACCTTCAAAACAAGCAGTACCTATGTAAAATACTCATCGAGGAATAGTTTTATGAAATATCAAACTATGATTAAATACGATTTGTTAAATCAGGCGATTTAATTTGGTCAAATTGTCAGCTTTTAAAAGAGAAAAATGCAGTCGATGAAGGTGTCGTCCTCAATGTTAGTGGTGTCTGTTCTCTGTTCTTTTGTCATTGAAAAGACAAAAGTTTAGATTTGTCAATTTTTATGAGAGGCATTAAAACAAATGTATTACCACTATATCTGGTACATGTAGCTTGACTTTTAGATCTGATTATGCAACAATAGATTCTTGTTTAGTCTGGCCGCCAGACTCTTCTTTACAGTATTTTTTCAAAGGGAATTAAATGTGTCAGTCATTACATAAATTCCAATTAAGTCCCCTGTCTCTGAAAGAGGTTTTTGTTCAGCACTTGTTAATATGAACTTGGATTAAAGAGGCTTGTTATAGAACTACTACAAATCATTTCTGAAAATGCTAATAAAAACGACTGCGGCCAGTCTAATTCTTGTTATGAAGTGACAATTTTAGATAGAGGTTGCCGCCTAGGCGTAGTCGACCGTTAACCACGAAAGCTGCAGAATTTAATTTCTTCCTGTTGTAGCGTGACCTGAGCGCTGTGTACACTTTACCGTTTCATTAACGAACCAAATAAGCATCTGCAATGACGTAGATCATTATGCCCTGACCTTCTAGGCAATGTTTTTGAAAGAGAACCCTTTTGGTTAAAACGCATATATAATGTGGTGTTAATTCATGCGAAAGAATATGAGAAATATCTGAAAAAATTGTTTCGACATATTTGTCACTGTCAATCCTTTCTAATAAACACTTAAATGCATAATGTACACAATTTAAAAAAAAAACACCACCACCACCAACAACAACAACAAAATAACAACAACAATAAATTTGACTGCACTTATTATCTTTATTTTTCGGGATGAAAAATATATCAATATTGCTGATTGATGAAACAGGTCGTCAGATCACAATATCAGAATTTATATTTATAAGAAATCCAAGATATCGTCTTAATCTTACAATATTTTGTGGGAAATATGTACTGCTATTAAAAAAGTAACTCAAAAGTCTAGAACCATAAAAAGGTTTAACAATAGCGTCGCCCATATTGTATTACGAGATCACGTGATATCAAACCAAATCACGCGAGAGTGGTCGTTGATGCTGAAGATAGGGCGGCCATATTGATGACATATAATGGCAGTCACTCACGATATGCTATAGAACATTGATAACTATAAACTGCATCAAACGGTAATAGATACGAGCTGTGTGATATTTATAACCGCGTGCTAGCAGAAGATGAAGCAAACCAGTCAAGAACGAGTACATCCTTTGATACACCGGTGTCTCCCTATTTGCTACGCCATGTAGACATAGCGTAGCAAATGGGGGAGAACCCGAGGTATGCGATGGCGAATTAGTTTAAACGTGAGTGCAAAGTATGTACACTTACATTAGGTAAATAATTATGGCCAAAACGCAGGATTTATTCGTTAAAAACGTCATACGCGCAAGTATAAAGCTGATAAGATTCGGTCAGTATCTCTGAAAGAGAAACGTTTCTCGCGATAATTTTTCGGTAATCTCATGAAGCAGTCGGTATAAGTTTACATGGTGTTTGAGCAGGGGTACGGCCAGTAATCCGTCCTCCTCACAAGACGACAACGTAAGCAAAACCTTTAAAAATGGTACCTAGCTTTGTACGTTGTCTTACGTGCAAACCAACGTATCCTTTAAAAAGGTTTTCAGACATTTTTTCTTTTCTTTGCATCTTAAGTGCAGGTCAAATCTAGAATTCTTTCGAAGCTTTGATTCAATCATTCTTGACTGTAAGTCGCGTTATCAAATGTTAACCTTATGAGGAATTGGGGTACATTATATTCCATTAAAGAAATTGGGTCTAATGTTCTAGTAGTGATTATTCATATTTCTAGTAATAAAAAGTTATGGATACTAGATGATTAACAGGGCGAGTTTAATGCTTACAATTAGGAGATTACACACTAACACAATAAGATAAATAATGAATTACAGGTACATTAGAATAATGGGGAAATGATATCATTTTTCTAGGATGCGTTACCCGTAAAGTTTTTCGATTCTTTGAATGTCCTGTCATTAGAATAATCATGATATATCTTTTTTATACAAATTGGACAAAAAGAATTTAAATAACACGTAGAAACAAATTGATAACCATGTCAAATTCACATCGGTTTAAAACGTAGACCGAAGCAAGAACGTTCGAGCCCATGCTCGATTCGATACTTCATTCTCTGCAATGGCGATTTGATGTCGTATTTACACCTTTTTTCAAGCCATTTACGACATTTTTTACCCACAGTTTTGGCGAAACTCCAGGAAGCGACCCCCCCTCCATGCTGGAAGTGCTAATGGATTCCTTAAATCTGATAATGATATTCTCTTTTAACATTCATTTTCTGGGATGATCCATTTTCACGCGACTTGTATAACTGTGTAATAATTATAAGGATTAAATGCAATTTTGTCCATCCTAGGTATTAAGGATAAGCCAAGATTAGGAAGTGTTTCGGGTTTAATCTTATTTTGACATTCTAACAACCCGTGCCAATTTTATGCAATATTAAAACATTACACTGTTCTATGGTTTATTAAATATTTAATATGAAGTATTGAAAGTTAATCACATTAACTGTTTATCCATGTGAAAAATAACACTTACAAAGAGAGTTCAGGGAATGTTTTAATGTGACACGGTCATATTTCACAGTGAAATGGAAAATACGTTTTACTTAAGCTTCATAGTATATAAGCTTGTAGTCATTATTAATATACATAAAAATGTGTACATGTAAGCCAGCGGTCAAGAGACAAACAAATGGATACACTGAATAAAAACAGACCCATAGTGCACATTTCTGTGCATGTGGAATGATTGGTTTTGTAGCACAAATCGACATTGTAAAATATCCATAGAGCCTTTTTCGTTGGAACTTAGATCCGTCTCACTGGCATTAATCAAATCAGCCCAACCGACATATTATTATTTTTTTGGAGATTTTTGTGCTTTGAAAATGCTTCTTTCGAAATTGAGTAATTAAAGAATGTGGTACACATGTAGCTTATTAGAGTTTTACGCTCGTGAACACAAACATACCGTGGGGAAAAAGAGGCATGAATAGAAACAGATGAAGAGATAACTTGTCGATTTCATGGAGGTATGAAACTAAAAACCTAACCACACCGTACGAATACGCAAAGCGGATTCATACATGAGTGTGATATTATTTTTTGTTGTTGTTTCATACCTCATTGAAATCAACAAAGAACCCATTCGTATCTTATGATTTACTAAAATGAAGCAAAGTTGGAAATATTTATCTATAATTAGACAAGTTTATTATGGGATTACTTTGTGCAGAAGCTTACAAAATAGCTACGTAAACACAATTGTTTTCGTTGATAAAAAAACCCCATCTATTCTCATCCAATCATAATGCATTATGGACATTACTAAAATAATATCATATATACGTAAACGAGATGCACAAGTAAGAGCGAGTCTTTATCTTTTACTCGAATTTGTACCTAGAGAGTTGTTGTAAAGAAAGAATCGCTGAAAAGAAACTTAACAAACACTGTGGAATAAGTACAAAGTATGTTGCATTTTTGTTTTATCTTTTGCATTTCATTTCACTTTTTAAGATTAAAATTCGACACGCCGTTTTATACTTTGGTTGTTATTGTTACAAATACTAGTTTTATTATCAAGTTTGAACATATTCCGACTGTTTATGTTAAGATGAAGGATATATCATTTTTTCGTAATTCATTTTAATAAGAACAAATAAATTTTGCATAGCACACTGTGTTCATTTTTATTCCTCTGTCATTTTCATAAGTCTGAGATTCTATGTCAAGTTTCAACCTTTAAACTGTGGGCAGCATTTTACTCTCAGATAAGTTATCCATTGGAGAGAGAAAGGAATTTACGAATCTATCTTCCAGAAAGGTAATTTAATGATTACTACTAATGAGGCTTTAACATTTCTGTACATTCGTTTTAGCATGTGCGTGATATTTCCATCAAGTTTACGTTTGCGTGATAGACATACATTGAGCTGCCTGGTCAAATATATGGTGATTCAATATCATTCTGTAATAGTAAAGAGAAACAAAAGTCCAATGCATGTTGCTATAAAATAAGCGCATAGTGAAGACTCTGATCAGACTGTGCGGATGCACAGCCTGATCTTAGTTTAAACGTTGCGCACATTCAAATTGTTGGAAATGTCACGCATTTAAGCTCTATCGGCGCTGTTGTTTGCAGTTTCTTTTTAAACAGGTAATTATTTATCTAAAATGTGCATTTTTGTAAGAGTTACTAAAATCTCTGAGAAAAGGAAACGCAATGTGAAAAGTCGTGTATTAGATTCACATACTTTTTTCCATTTGGGCTGATCATTTTGAACTTGACTTGAAAACAAATCCGTGTTGCGTGATTAATTTGAATTAAATTGAAATATAAATAAGAAGATATTATTACAAATTATTTTAATGGTTTTTGATGTAGCTGATTACATTGTGTATATAAATTTGTATAAACGATTGTATTGTTCTATAAATATGTTTAAAATGTACATGAAATGTAATGGTAAGGTGTATCTTAATGTTTAGTATTTTCACACGTACTGTAGCCTTCAGTGATGTCCGCAAGTCCTGCAAGAAAACGTTTGAGAAATTACATTTAAAATCAAAGCACTGAAAGTACTGATGGTGAACGAATCTGTTGGCATTCTAAAGTTATATATTGAATTCGTTGAGAAAAGAGAAATTATAAATATAAAAACTAATCAAGGGAAAGTGTCTCGTCAAAATTCTAAATTCAAAGAATGAGAAAGAGAGAAAATGAAAGGTAGAGAGAGTGACAGACAGAGACAGACCGATAGACAGAGGGCGATAAGCCTAGAGAAAAGAAAACATGCAACTATAGTGTCTAGACTAATGATTCTTTTCTTAACTTAAAAAAATAGCAGTCAGAAAGGTAATTCAATTTCCACATGCGGAACCCATATTTTAGCAGATTAAACAGCAGTCTTTCTGCATTTTGACTTTTAAGCGTTATCCGCTATGGCTCTGGTACGACCTGAATGCCCCCCCCCCCCCTCCTCCGAATTAAAAGACCGCTGTTTCGTAATTGTAATAACAGGGTTTTGGTCTCTTTCGGTAATATTCAGTCTTGTGAAAGAATAATTATCTGATGCCATTGCATAAAAATGAATTAAAAAAAAAAACAATTCGATGAAATCTATGTAGGAAGGTATTTTGTACAGCTAATGAATTGTCAAAATATAGTCGTTGTTTAAATTCTATTGCTCCTACCAAACGGCAGATAATCGTAAACCTAAGAGGGTAGAAGATGGCAGCTACGTACGGATGTATGCTCATTAAAGTTCTGGTGCGAGAAATACCAATTTCCATATTAAGGTACAGATGCTTCAGTCCACAGGCGATTGATTCACAATCCAAGTTTCGTTTTCTGTAATATTTTACATACTTCCGGTAAAACAAATAGATGAATGATTGTATTGAGGAAATTCTAGAGCCATCCGAGGGATAGAAGCGCTACTATACAGTTGTAGTTACGATGTCAAGTACTTTGAAAAAAAAATCCATTCGATATTAAAATATGAAATTAGGTCTATCGTGTTGGGATATTTGTTCATTTGATTCTTTTATTTATTTATCTATTCACGACATTCATATATTAACAGTAAATCGTACCGAGATTGCTATATCCCCTGTTTTCCGGCCTTGTTTGAAACGAAAAAAAAAAACAAAAAAAAAAAAAACAGGAAATTGGATTTGGGTAATGTGATACAAAAATACCCGTAACCGAAGATATTTACATTACACAAGTATGCAACAACAAGCTTTAAGATAAAAACGGGATTTAAGCAAGAGGTGTAAATTTGGTAATTGACAACATAAGTTGTCTGGTAATGGTTTAAATTTTATTTCATATCAAGGTTGGTCACGGTCAAGTGGTGCGTGTATATGTTTCAATGAGAATTTAGACGCGCCCTCCCTAATAAACGCGCTCCCCCGTAAATACGATTCCCAGGCCCTTGACTATACGATCAACAGCATCCAACCGTCCATGGTCCGTGGTGAAAAATCCGGTCTCGAATTTAAATTCAAAAACTGATACTCCACGACGTAATGTTCATTAGATTGTGGGTTAACTATCTTAAATTCCTATCAGGATAAGGCTGGTTGCGTCATTAAAAGATCGTTCAACATCTGAAAAACTAGCGCGTCCTAAATCGCACAGTCTTCCGGAAGAGCGAAAGGTTAAAATTTAACACAAAAATTAAAACTATTTCTCGTTATTCTTCATAAGTCACATGCGAACAAAATCCCCTTTCGCTGTTACGAAAATATTTCTGAAATCATTTCACCTTCTGCAAATATACTAAATATCCGAGTCAAATGATTAAATCCTAGTCACAACTCATACTGTTAAAATAGGAAAAAACCCGTAAAATCTCGTGTGTGACTTATTTCAAAAGCGACGTCGCCGCTTGCAAGAATCTGGGGACTTCATAGGGTGCCGACACGCGGTGACCCAGCTAGCTCCAGACGTTTTGTGTTTTCACTACGAAACACTTTCATTTCATGTACCGGGTGCATTTACACATCACGAAATTTTAGGATTTAATACAGGATTATTTATTTCATACGTGAATAGGTAATGATTTATTAGACCGCTTTGTCCATCGGTAGCGGAACATTGAATATTGCATCGTCTGGAACTTCCTACCTTGTACAAATAATTACAATATTAATAATCTCGGCTTCTGCTAACACAATCACTTGCTTTTGAAAGCTGCAATTAATGGTCGAGGGTGACCGTATCTCGATAGATGACTTAAAATGACAGAATTACAATTCATTAGCTAACATTTTATTTTATTTTTTAAATCTATAGCCTTAATAGATAAATAGAAAAGCGTATTGGGTAGCGTACGTATTTCAATCGATAATTACGAACATATTAACAGTTTGCTTCTCTTTGGTACCAAAATACGTAATTTTGTTTAATTAAGTAAAAGAGTCTGAAATAATAGCGCCCCCACGACGTTTTGCATCGCGCTCGGGCGCGCTTAATAGGAGAGCAGGAACATTCCATTCGTTTGTAAACTTGACCTTTCGTAGACTTCATTCATAAGAAGGCAAGTAAAATCGTAGTAGGTCATCACGTGGGATATGGCCAATCAGGGGTGTGTAGAAGTTCAAGAGTTCACGACCTCAATAAACACACATTTCCGGCAAATTACTACAAGTTGCAATAGCGAAGGTTTAAATCAAAAACATAGTATCTGTCTATACAGTGTACAGACACAACCTTTGTTTTTGCTCTCAACTCTCGACAATCTTACGCCGATCAAAAATTCGCTCGTATAGACATTCCAAGATATTTTTGTGTTTTTAAAGGGTAATTTTCATTATCTTCACTTGATGAAGATTGCTAGAATCATGCATTTCACAATACAAACAGTGATTTTGTAGAGAGAAGTATCTAGAGATACTAAATTGAATCTAAAGAGGTACTGCTTTATTTAAAACCTATTAAGATCCTACAGGATTTTCCATACACGGTATATAACACTGGTGAACGAAAATTTCGTTCACCAAAAATCCCTATGGGGGATTTGAAATTTATCGAGTCAATTTCGGCATGACAACACCAGAAAATTAGATAACTTAATATCTCCAAAGGATTTCTTTTTTACGCTTTATCATTTATATTCCCCCCTTTTTTGCAAAAATCACGACTTGTCGATAAATTCGTAGCTTACTGTTTACCTCAATTTGATTACCATCAATTGATTAAAGTTCTCTGTTTTTAATAAGTTTTTAGAAAAAAGAAAAACAAAACAACCATATAAAATTCCTTAACGTATTCATTTAAAGAATAAAAATGCACACCCGTTTTTTAACCACAAAAACTATACTTTTAACTTTAATTTCTCAAACTAATTTCGCAAAATATATTCCCCCCTTTCTTTGCAAAAATCACGACTTGTCAATAAATTCGTAGCTTACTGTTTACCATCGATTTGATTAAAGTTCTCTGTTTTTATTAAGATTTAAGAAAAAAGAAAAAACAAAACAAAACAAACATATAAATTTCCTTAACGCATTCATTTAAAGAATAAAAATACACATCCGTTTTTTAACCACAAAAACTATACTTTTAACTTTAATTTCTCAAACTAATTTCGCAAAATGCAGGTTTTTGTCTGAATGTATTTGATACCGTTTATTTGTCGGAAAAATTGCAGAAATCAAAAAGAAATTAATTTACGTTCCGGTGCGAAAATTTACCAAGTTATGGTAATTGTCTGTGAAAATATGATAAAAACATTTTGGGAAGATTTTTAATGTCATTTTATTTCGATTTTATAACCGGTGGCATTTTTTGATGTGAAACAATTATAACACAATTTTGTTGTATAAAAGTGAATGACAATAACATCACAGGATATGACGTAACCATTCTCACAACTCGATGCGCCACCTACCGAACGTATTGGTTGACAGCTGCATTGACTTGGGTGCAGATATTGATTTAGAACAGCTCTTATCTCCTCATTCAATCTATATTTTGTATATTATTTATATTATTTTCATTCTACCAACAAAATAACCTATTACTATCATTTTAAAATGTCGGTAATAAAATCGCTTTAATGCATTAATAAGGGCTCAGGCTCACTAAACGCGATTTCATTGGGGAAATCAATACACCAAATTGACAATGGTTTACAAATATTTCGTTTGTGTACTTTTGTAGCCCAAAAATCTTATATTAATACCCAATACCATTTTCGGGGAAAATGCATTTCTCGAAGAAAAGTTGTTGATCTGTACACCAAAAATCGTCGGTCCAGTGCGAAACAGTTGTAACTGCCTATATATCTATAGGCAGTTACAACTGTTTCGCGTTAGGCCGTCGAAATGCACTCGCAGACGCACAATTTGATGCTGTTTTACTGAACAGATAAGAAACCAATTTTTGGAGATGACTTTCACATGATAAAATTTTAGCTGATTTCTTGATAAAAGTCGCAGGTTCAAATCCGCTGAAAGCAAAATCTAGCAAAACAGCTACAATATAATTCTTGTTACACTGAAAAAAATGTCCATTTATGATATATCTACGAATTTACGAAAAAAATCAAACATTAAATTTTGGCGGAAAAAAAGAAAAGAAAGAAATTGAATGTGACCTGTTTTGCGAATAAGGGTCATCTTGGAACTCCTTCAAATGTGTATCGGCGATGTAATTCTAAAATCGAGTTACTACATCTTGATTAAAGCTGTAGTTACGAGGTTTTGGAATTACAACTACGATATTTGAAAGAGGGGTTGTTTCCAGTAAAGGTTACCCTTAGGCCAAATTTCAAAAATATTAATACAGAATTGTAGAATATAAATTTTTTATTTAGAACTAAACAGAACAGAACATATTTTATTTACAAAATGACTTGGACATTCATGTTCATCGTCATTACAATGCGTAATAACACAAAAAATGTACATGTACATACAGGTAACAATGGCATTATATATAGTAAATATAGATATTTCATTAGATTAAAGCATTTATTTAAATATTTTCTAATTATTTTTTATTTAGAAAAGAAGCCAAGTACGAAAAATGGACGTTGACGGCCTGCGCTGAAATCGCAGTCTGACTAGGATCGAAACTTTACATACGACCTGTTTCTTGCGCCTAATAGGTTACAAATTAAGGGGAAATCCTTTTATTGTTTGCTTCGTTCTCTGTTCAACCCGATATCTTATTCTGTGTTAGTTCGACCCCATTCATTCCCTTGTAAAGGATCATTTTGTAATAAATAATAAATCAAAATTGGCCAGTTTATTTCACTAATGTCATATTATAACACATATAAACAATTTATGACCATTTTATAAAATATTTATCGCTGTTAGAACCGACGACACAAGGCCAATTTGTGACAAATTTAGGACAAAACACCCATGTCCGCATACTTGACCATTTTGTTCGTTACGTAAGGGAATTCGGACATGATTTGATCCGTTTTTAATGAGAAGAAAGTCTGTGGGAAATTCAGGTCTCCAACAGAGCTAAATCACCGACGCTTCCCGCAAGTTTTTGTGTCGAAATAAATACCTCTCGGTCAATTCTTATCCGACATTAAATCGAAATAATACTCGAATTATATCAGGGATTTGAACAGCTCGTAATCAGATTGGATCCTTTCCTGTTTTGTAATATTTTCACATAATAGCACATGAAAGTGTTTATTTTTGTAGTCACGACATTTCAGTGACCATTCAACAAACTGATTTTTAAGGAAAATGTTGGTTTAAACATATTTTATTGCTTAAATTTATACATGTACAATACAGTTCACAATTACTTATTAATTGTGTGCAAGAAGGATGAGCTCGTAAATCATCCTTAATCATTTTAAAAAGATGTACGGCATTTTAAGATTTTAGTTTAGTTTATACTAATTTATTTTTAGTTCGATTGCGACGAAAGCTTAAGCTTATAGAATCGCTCTCGAACGCTCAATCCTGGTGTTTTCACATCCCCGAGAGAGAGGCAGTGGTTTAAACCCACTGCTACCCATTTTTACAGCTGGGTGAACTGGGGCTGGCTATTAAGTGTTTTGCCCATAAACACACCCCGGCGACAGTGGGGCTCGAACCACAGACCTCCAGGTCACGGGTCGAGTGCATTTACCACTAGGCCACCGAAGATTTTAATTAATTTAAATGAGAAAATTTTTACTTGGAAAACGGTCAGGTGTTAGAGTTTATCAGTAATGGGTGTTTTAGATAAGTACAGGTAAAAAATATTCGCAAACTTCAGCATATGCGGTAATTCGCTGCGCAATCAATTCCTTTGGATGTTAATTCGAAAATTTAAATAAGTTTTCCTCGAAATCTTATTATACTCTCTGTTAAGATAAGTAAAGTAACATCGTGAAATTGACAAGATGAATGATTTTGGAATGATATTGAATGAGTGTGTTGATCGAGTTTTGAGTGGATTTAAAGTGAGGTAAACCAACATCTCTAATTTTGTTCACCCTGAACAAAATTAGCGATATTTATTACCTCCCTTGAATAAAGTATGCACACAAATTCTATAAACAACTTCCTATCTCTTCAAGAACCTATCAGACGCTTACGATTTCAATTTTGTCAGTGATACTATATTTTTCAGTGAGTATTGAGTGTTTTTGAATGGATTGAGTGAGTGAATGAATAGAGCGGTGAGCGGTCGTTTTTGAAAGATTTAGGTCGAGAATAATGTAAATTTCACGATGTTGTTAACTGTAGAATGATCGACAACATTGCTGTATTGACGCTTATTTGCTAACGAATATAGTGTCATCATGGTAACTATGACATTTGTAGCTGTACTAATTTGATTTATAATAATTATTTCTGGTAACCATACATCATAGGTTGACACAAAAAGTGTGCAAGATATGTACAACAGATTTTGATGTTGAGATCGCTCTACATAAAACCATTTCATTAGAGACATTTTCTTTCAAAACTATCGTAAATGTAAATGAACCCAACCTATATTGCTGGAAATCACCTGACTATTCCCTTATAAGCCGCCGGTATTTTGTGTTTCTCGAGTGGTCGCTTAACCATCCCAACGTCCAGGATGTCAAAACGATATTAACCGTTTGCAAATTAAACGTCGCTTTGCATGTGAACGTGCGTATAACGCGAGGTATAATTTGCAAACAGTTTTGCCGTTTTCTCATCCTTGACGCAGGGCTGGTTTTACTATTTATATCCGGGGTTAGAAATTATGTTCACCCTATATTTTTTCTTATTTTGAATCTTTTTTTTTTTAATAAAGACTGTAAAACAGTAGCGAATAAAGTACGGGTAACAATGATATGAACAATGCAAAATCGGGCAATACCTACCCATTACAATAAATACCGATGTTTCTTTTGTTCCTTGTGTTGATCAATACCAATCAAGCAACCAATCGATCGAAAAGTAAGCTCTAGAATCTTCAACGCACAGACGTTCATGACATTTATCTTGGATTTCTAACGTTAAAACGTGACGTGTAGGAGAATTGTCTTTGCGTTAATGTCAACACATAATTATATCACGTATAGCATGAATGGTGATCAGCAATCGTTAGTTACTTGTCAAAAAAATGACCAAGATATCGTAACTACAAATATAGTTTTGTGATACTCTTAGCCTATTGACCTTTTACTGAAATTCGTTTGTGTTTCGAAGAAAATATGGAGTCAGCCGTAATATTTAGCTCAGTGGGTATCACTGTATCCCATCTACACCGGTAGCGTAATGTTTGTAAACGGAAACAATGGCGGAACCCATCGATTCGAACTGGACGCAGTTCTTAAATAAGGTACGTTTTTGTATTTCTTAAAGTTTAGAAATATCAAGTAGAATTGAAATCGATTACACACGTACGAACAACAATGTACTGAAAATCGCGGCGAAAAACATCCACAAATGGCTGATTTAACAACGATTTTAGTTCTCGAAATGATCGACTTGTCAACATTACGTTAAAAAACGACAGTTTTCTCATACTTTCACCTGTTCTTGAAAAATAATGATAACCTTACGAAATCACTGTTCATTTTTGAACACATCTGTGCAAATTGTAAGCTTGGAGCATTCTTATATTGCTTGTAACCGTTCGATTATTTGAACCACCCTACTGTCGGAGTGTACGGTTAGGAAACAGCCTAAAATTTATCGATGACCGGTTGGGAAACGAGGGTAGGTCCGGTTTGGAACTTACATTATTTATAGGAAATGCATTATTTGTTAGTTTTTTGCAAGCATTTGGTTACTCGCGACAAAAACTAATAGCGAAAACACGATTTTATATATGCGCTTACTTTATATTAACATATAAACTTGGAAGTGTGCAGGTTCAAAACTCTGGCTGCATTACTGAAATGTTTTAAACTTACCAGCTTAATTTTCACCAATTGATGCCTTTTTGTTTTTATTATATTACATGTACGTGTAATATTGTTACATAAATTAGACATAATTCTGCCATACTGCCTTTATATACTGCTGCTCTCACTTTCGTGTATAAGATATACATGTATATGTGGTCAAGGGTGTCGACTAGACATATGTTTTCAAAACCAAAATTGGTAGACCCTCAACTTCAATGGCATTGATTCTCGCTTGAATCTATCCTTAGCCCTCCCGGGCGGCACTAGTTAGCCAGGCTTTAGCACAAACCCCCTTAAAGCACATTTTACTTAGTGTTGTTCATAATCACGGTGGGTAACCCACGTGACTTTTGGAAAGCGTCCACACGGGAAAATCGTCCGCTTCAAGGTATGTTTTCTTTATTTTCTCAGCTTATACTCCATTGATTTTGATGAGATAAAGTGCGCGGAACGCGTCTTTGAGAGGGCTATTCACGCCTCTAACTCACTCTGCTCCAAATCCAGTGGTTTCTTCAAACATTCGAGCCAAAGTTTTTGTAAGTGCAAAACGAAAGAGGGAAGCGTTCACATGCACCGAAAAAAACTTGCTTGAGTGTTTGAAGAAACCACGGGATTCCGAGCAGAGTGAATTACAAACGGGGATACCCCTCTCAAATGCGCGTTCCGTGCACTTTATCTTGTCAAAATTAATAGAGTATTAGCTGAGAAATTAAACAAAACATACCTTGAAGCGGACGATTTTTTCGGTGTTAACGCTTCCCAAAAGCCACGTTGGTTATCCACCGTGTTTTATAAGTACCTGTCTGGATCGAGTTTGGTGTCCAGTATCTCGGTTGCAACGCTTAGGGCGAATGGTATATCGTCTGGTCGCAGTACGCCGGTCCCCCTCGGATCGAGGGCTTGAAAGGTTCCAAAAAAGTTCTCGATGTCGAGTTTGCTATGAAATATGCAGAAAGGTTCGCAGAAAGATACTCGGAGTACCTTTTCTGCATAAAGAAATGTACTCCATATCTAAAAAAGTGCAGAAATGCCATCGAAACTACATACAAGTCCTCCATTTTTTTAATGAAAATAACATGCATTAATGAGTTTTGGGACCACCTGATCGAATTTCAGTAAAATATTGCATAATCTTATGACCACGGGAAAACGTATTATTGTAGGTAAAATCCAGCCAAACACTATCAGGTGATCCCGAAACTCAATATTCATGTTTTTAAAGAAAAAAAATTGGGAGACTTTTCTGTATTTTCGACGGCTTTTCTGTTCTTTTTTTCCAAATGGAGCACCTTTCTGTATGTTTCATAGCGAACTCGACCAACCAACGGTAGATCACTTGTTAAACTGCAGATTCTTACTTATTTCGCCACTTCATAAATGATCCTTGTGTAGACATGGTCAGAAATGTCGCCTATCTAAAGTGGAGTTTTCCGTTTACAAACCGGTCCCAGTCAGTCCCTAGAATGTTTCCCAACCGGACCATGTGCTGTTTCCCAACCGTTCACCGTAATTTACACATGGCATTATTGTTTGCCTTCGTTTACTTTTATTACGACACCAATTTCAAAGTAACTTTAGAGAGACACTTACAAATATCCATTGTGCAATAAAATGCTGGAATTTATTTAAAAATCGCGTCACAATATGGAGAAAATAACAATAGTTTCATGGTTTGTTCAAAATGCGATGATTTCGAGGGACAAAATCGTGAATTTCTCGGTCATCTATGGACGTTTTTCGTTCAGACTTTCCCAATTTTTTCCTTCTTTCAATTGTAATTGATTCCAACTGTACTTGATTTTTTTTTAAGTCGCAGAATTAACATAGGGGTACCTGATGTAAGCGCTTTATCCAATGTCAGTCGATGGGTTCCGCCATTGTTTCCGTTTACAAACATTACGCTACCGGTGTAGATGGGATACAGTGGGTATAGTGCCTAAGTCCGTATATTACGCCATTCGCATTACCTGTGTATTTCCAAAACGTCGTAACTATAGCTTTATTTAAGCTGTAACTACGATGTTTTGAAACTAAACAGATGTTATTTATTTAACCCTTCCTGTTTTACAAAATTTTGGACCTGTCCAAATTCAAAGGTTTTGCAGACGAAAGTTAAAGTGGTTTTAATTTGAAAAATAACCATTCTTTATGGTAGAAAATAGTGTGGAAAAAGAAGAAATTGCTTGTCAGAAGCAATTTCTTCTTTTTCTACAATGTTCTCTCAATCATAAAATCACAGGCACGTAAAAAGCAGGGATTAAACAGCAAAGGGTGAAGTCAACATCAAGTAATATCAGAAAATAAGAAATCTTAGAATGTTGAAGTAAAGGGATTGACATCTGCTAGTATTATAGCCCTAACGAGATAATGAAACATCCAATTATCTATCAATTTACCCATCAATACGGAAAAGGAATTGCCATTGGCTATTTTCACATATTTACTTTTTCTGTTTTCTAGTTTTGTTGTTTTGGCTCGACCTGCAAGGCAACTTTTGTTTGAAAACAACCCATAGTAAAACAAACACCACCTGCAACAAGTTGATTTGTTTGTTTTTATGTTTAGATGGAGTTAAACGCCGCTTTCAACACTTTTTTGGCTATATATTGGCGGTTTCAGCACCTTTCAATGAATTTCTGGTATTTCTCGCACAATAATTACTATTTCACCCGTTCAAAAATGTCGAAAGGGATATGTACCAACGCCGTAGTACCCGTTAATTTAAGTTCATGGACGCATGAAACTTAAATCGTATCTCACATTCTGAAAAAAAAGTTTCATACCCCCTTGCAAAGGAAGTACATTTCTCTTTTCAGGGAAACTTGATTCTTCAAATCCAATCTGTGGTAAAGTTTTTAGTTTCATACCTCCACGAATTACAAAAGTGTCTCCATCTCCATTGAAAAAGATAAATTGACGCATAATTTTTAAAGGTAATCGTTCAAGATAAAATAACAAGAAATGTTCTCTTTTAGAAAACGATTGTAAATGTAACTCAACATTGAATGAATGAATGAATGAATGAATGAATGAATGAATGAATGAATGAATGAATGAATGAATGAATGAATGAATGAATGAATAAATGAATGAATGAATGAATGAATGAATGAATGAATGAATGAATGAATGAATGAATGAATGAATGAATGAATGAATGAATGAATGAATGAATGAATAAATGAATGAATGAATGAATGAATGAATGAATGAATGAATGAATCTCTCTATTTCTATTATGGATTTGTACGCATGGATCTATAAAAAGCCCCTGGGAAAAAACGAAAACATCACATCCAAATTAATCACTTATCTGATCTTAATCGATGCAAAATACATATTTTGGTTCTGGTTGTCAAATACAAATTGCCTGGTGTATAACCACATTGATCTTAATCTATACAAAATAACAATGCGGATCTTTATCTAACGATAGAGAATGTTCTTTGAAACGCGTGCTTATCACTAACTTAGAAAGAAAGCGAGCAATATGGCACACTGTTCGAGCCAAAGGTCTATTCTTAATTCTTGTAGGCACCGAGAAGCATGAGCATGCTTTAAAAATGCAAGTGCTAATGTTAAATAAAAAGCGTGCGATAGAAAAATGGCCGTTCGCTGGCATATATACAGGTATACGTCCATTTTTTTTCAGGTCGCATGCATAAATTTTAAGTGAACACGTTTTCAATGTCTACGTTCTTATATTTATTGGTGCATTTGAGTTCGTTCAATGCTCAAATAAGTCATTTATTGCGCGATTTAGAGTACGATCATTTTCTTTACATCTTCAGGGATTTGCATCATTTAAGTTCGTACGAATCTTTAAAAAGGATAAAGTTTAAAGTCGATGAAATGGCATAGACAGTACACCATATGAAGTAATAAGACTGGGGGACACATAATAATCTTAATGAATTGAGAGAATTTTTCAATGTTTAATGTTAACACACTTTTCCAAGCGGTTCTTGTTTTGATCATTCCATACAACTTCAAGTCCATAAAATATTGATACTCCCCTCCCATAGAAAACTGTAGTTGGCATTGATTAAGATGGGATATAATTGAATAACATCGGAAAGCCGGAATACTGAAATATTTATTCAGAAACAGAGTCCATTGCGTCCCTGTATATACTTTCCTTTCATGGCAAGATTTTCACATGATGTACATGTAACTGTCGGTCAAAGAAAAAAGAAGTTACGTACTGATAATTCAACTACCATATGAGCTTTCAATGACAATTTCATTAGACATAGATTAACGTCGTTTTTTCTTCGTTAAGGTTCGGAGTGCGTATCATATTTATCTTATAACCTCTATTTGCCTTTATTTTCGTCGATGTGTCTAACAGAAATGCAAGTTTCTTAAATAGCCGCTTTATGTCATTGTTCAAAAAATACCCATGTGATATCATAAAAATATCATACGGGATGTTATCACACGGATGTTTGTATACATTATATATGTATAAGATAGAAATGGTTTCGGGATACATTATTCGCTCATTTTAGCAATTAACCATGATTTATTTTCCATTTCTCCATAGAATACTGTGAAAAAAAAGTAAAATGATTTGAGAAGCCAAGTTGCATTCATACTTTCATAGGGCCAACTTATTTCTGGCCCTCTTTCGGGTCGGGCGTAGACTTGCCTCACTGTCGAATATCAGAATAGCCTATTCTAGGCTATTCTTATAGTCGATATATGGACCAGTCTAGAGCTTGTAGCCCGCTTTCTGAGAGATACTCTGATGTTGCGGGCAACAGTACCCGCCCAGGGTCAGAAATAAGTTGGCCCATAGGCTGAAGTTTCATTGTATTTTAACCACATGGACGTCGTCCGATTTGTATGAAAAGTGATAATCATTTTATCAAATTATTAAAAGCTACACGTAAATTACTCACAATATTATATTTTTGTGGTTAACTTTAAGCGGAGGAAAAGGTGATTTTATCGGCGCGGGTTATCTGTTATTTTGTCCCATCAACTTTGTCAGATTGATAAAAATCAATACAGTATTTTCACCGGTAAACGAATGATTTAGCATAATAACGCCGTAACTCCTCCTACCAATTACACCACGCATGCGCGGTTTCGTTATTGACAAATGTCTATTTCACGTCAAGTCGGCTATCTTACCGTCAAGGTAGAAATATAACAGTGTAGTGAATGAAGTATGACTTTATGTCTATGATTTTAGATTAGATAAACAGTGATTCGGAGTTTAAATAAACTGACGTAAACTGTTACAAGCTTCTAAACATCTGGCAATAATCCTAGCTCTCCGCGGGATAATTAAGTCGTGGTGTTCACAAAACGAGCTCACATATAAATCAACTGTGCTATGAAAGTATTTATGTAGCTGACAATGTTTATTTGATATTTAAAAGGATACCATGAAAATGTTGATAAAATTGTGGATCTTTTAATATCAAAATAGAAGTTCAACACAGGTATGTAGTTTCTACTGGAATGATCATTTATTGCTCTTATTAATGACAAATATTGACATTTATCAAAATCTAAAAGTGTCTAAAAATTGATAAATGTGACAACTATTTTATTTGCACCGACTGGAAAAGGTTGGAACTTCGGTAGATTTGCATTTTCAAAATTGTTTTGCCTGTTTCATTGGGAAAGAAATGGTGTATAAAGAATTTTTTGTGTCATGTACAAGTTTTTAAATCATCCCCATTGAAAGAGGCGCAGCCAGCGATTGCTTATCAGAATTTCTCTCAAAAGTAGTACTATGAAACCAAACCGAAAAATTTCTGCCACAAAGTATTTTATGGTAACGACAGTGGACATACAGACAAGACTTATACCTTCTAGGGTGTATCAAGAATTTCTGTAAATGGGGTTTGATCTCAGACCCTTAATATACATGTATATTGATAGTCTGGTTTAATGTAGGCCTACAAAATTGAGTAATTACCCCCAAAGTATCCCTATCTATAAAGACAGGGATACTATGGGACCAATTACTTATCCCTTGTGCATTAGATATCTTTTAATTTGTAGAATTTCAAATTCCCGTGTATGGTTCAATTCGAACTCTACAGAGTGCAATTGTTTTCCATGTGTTAAAAAAATGTGTCAAAATGAATAATTAAGATACAGAGGGGATTTGTTTGACCCCTCTCGCCTACATCCGTCACTGAAATACAGTTGTAATTAGGGAGTTTGGTTGCTTACTTATTACGTGGAATCTTCCGCATTTGTCTTTTCTGATTTAAAAATTGTACTTGTCGGAGTTTCGGTGATTGTATGGTTGTGTGTGTGTGTGGGGGGGGGGGTCTGATGAGGTTGTAAGTACAGAAAAATCAAGTATATATTCTCTTATTCAGCTTGAATCCTCTCTGTCCCCCTTGCCTTACGTTCAGTATAACAAAACGTGGTAAACTGTTTGCATATTATACCCCTTCTTTGCGTGTGCAAAATGGGTTTATAAATTGCAAACAGTTTGCCAAATTTTGCTATCCTGAACGCAGGGCTGAATTCTTCTACGACAGGAGACGGAGCACCTGAGACTTTACTGGAATCCCATCAAAAATAAATCAGGGCTATGTTCGACGCGTGACTCTCAAATTCAGAATCTTTTTTCAAGGACACGGTGTTTGGTTCCATCAGATTATTTGTGGTGCATCTTATGACCCTTCAAAAGTCTTATATGTATTTATACTGAAAATAGTTATACAACTTTTGATTCAAACAAAAATACAACTTTGGGAAATATTAAACCATTTGAGCTTGAGATAGGCTGAAAATAATGTTGAAAGCGGCGTAAAACCCCATTCAATCAATCAATTGAGAAAGGCTGAGATGACACTGCATATCTGAGTAGACTCAAGTTTATGTTTTGTCAAGGAATATGGGCCATTGTTTTGATAAACATCAAACCTGCATTATTATTTCGGAGCGTTTTTGAGTTATTTGAGTCTGTCTTTGTATGTAGCGCTGTAAAATGTTGAATTCACGATGTTACTTACTGAAGTAAAAACTATGTTCTGTGTTCTATTATAATTAGCAATTTTTTTTTGTTTGGACCGGTTCGAAAAACAGTTTTAATCCCAAAAATTCCATAAGCCCTTGGCCTCTGACATCTGAATTTTGAGAGGGTATATGTCCTTAGAGTTTAAAGTTCGACCTGTTAACGCCATTTCAGGTTATTTGGAGTAAGGAAATGTTTCAACTAAGAAATGATAAGGATGCGCACAAGACATAAGAATGGTACTTATTTACATTGTATCATTATTTATGCCTTCAGTACTTGTATTATCTCGTTAAGATGCTTGAATACTCACCAAGTATATATGTATTCTTCTTTAATGCTTTTCGGTGGTTTATCGAGAAATAACGGTAGATTATCACTTGATAATCTCATCGCAAAAGCAGTGAAATTATCAAAATTTTATACCCTACTTTTGTGCATTTCACCATATCTGACGTCATCTATGCGGGGCGAAATAAGTGACGTCACAATGAACGTTGCATAGCAATCACGTGCAAAATGACGCGCTTTACGAAAATATGTCCTAGAAATATCACATTTTGTCTCATTTTTGCATTAAAGAAATAGAATAATCGTTTGTTTTTCGAGTAAGATCGATTAATATTTCATTTTGTGAACAACAAAAACTATATGTTCACTCGTGGCTCTGCCACTCGTGAAAATATAGCTTTTGTTGTTCACTCAATGAAATATTAATCGATCTTACACTGAAACAAACGATTATCCTCTATATATTACCCGTCATGGGAAAACTGACAGTCAGAAAGAATTCGAATCGTATGTGTAGAAAAAAGACCACCACAAATCCCTCGGTGAGTGCAGCCATGAGAACCATTCGGAACACCACTCGGCCAATCTCAAGATCCACCTCGGATGTACATAGACGGACTATTACTAAAATTACGGGAATACCTTAGAAAAACTCGATGACGTCATTTTAAATGGCATTAGCCCTCGAAACTTTGAGTGAAAACATTCGACGTCGTCAACGCTACTCGTTTAAATCACTGGCGTGAAACCATCGTACCCTTATATAAATATCTTAAGATTTTTTAATAACGGCTGAAAAATCTTAATTCTTGTGATTGATTTGTCATTCTCAAAAATCAACATTTTTCAGTCGTTCTTTACCGTAAAAATATAAATGCATAGATAGCGCCGATATTTTCCACGCTAGTTTTTCTTTCACTGTTTCCGCCTTCCCACAATTTTGTTACATACCCATTCGCCTTATATACCAATCGGGAACCCTCGGCGATGGTACGGAATAGACCTCGGGAATAATACGCAGCCATGAAAACGCGTCATTGCGCGTGTAGGTTTATGTGACGTCACAAACACCAAAGATTCAGCTAAGGATGACGTTGCAGAAAATAAAATCAACGAAAGAAAAAAAGTGGGCACAATAAAAATTGATAACAAAACGCAGTGGTTTACTGCGTTTTGTCATCAAATTATAGTATGCCCAAAAGATCTCAAAGATGATCGGAGAGAATTAATGAAATGTGATTTTCTACAAGCGTATTAACCGAAGTACCACCAGGAGTCGAATTACCAAAAAATGACCAAAAATTACTACACTTACGTCCGAGGTACTTTTCAGTTTACGGAAAAATCCGAGCTATGTTCCGAACGCTTATATACATCCGAGGACTGATGCAGTGTACGGAAATGGCCGATTGATGTTCCGAATCCCATGAGAACGTGTCGTTTTGCACGTGGGTTAACATGACGTCAGAAGCATAAAGATGACTATGAGTTAAACAAATTCAACGAAAGATAGAAAAAATGGGTATTTTAGAAAATGATAACAAAAATGTTTGTCATCAAATTATAAAATGTCCCAAAATTTCCATAGAATATCAGAAAGGGTTAAAGAAAATTGTTTTTCTTAGAGCACATTGACCAAAATACCAGTAGTCAAATTATCTTAAAATTACCCCGAATCACTACACTTCTTTCCAGTTTACGGAAAAGTCCGAGCGATGCTCTGAATGCATTTTAGTTATGTCGTCGTTTTATTTCTTTCTTCTTTCTTCAAAATTAATTTCGTGTACTTTCAATTTCAGTGGACCGAGAAGAAAGTTGAAGAATCAAGGGGAAAGAATCCGAATTTGGAGAAATAAGATGTAAGTAAAGTTTTTGTTAAACTTCTCAAACATACATGCAGCCATTATAGCAAAATGTAATAGCATGTGTTGACCCTTCAAATTCAAATAAAACGTTGAAATCCTAGTTTCCCAAAAAAACTGTTGTTGAAAGGGATTAAACATAAAAAGAGAAAATAAGTAAAAAATAATATGAATTTGTCAACAGGCTTTTGATTTGTCATTCTTGTTGACTGTTTTCTCTTTATCTCAAAAGGAAACAAATTTAAGGTAACTGCGGACAGATAACATTGTCGAATTTTCGACTTTCTTAAAATCTCACAAAAATTAGTGAGATAAATCTTTGAAATGTGTGCGTTAGCTAACACGCAATGAAAAGGGTCTGAAGCTTGCTCATTTGACGTCGTGACGTCATTAAGGGGCCAATCCCTTTTCGACCCGCCAAAATTAGTATTTGCAGTTATTTTCTGAATTAATCGGCCGATTTTTACGCAAAAAGATTCATTTAGAAAGTCCAAGAGCGCCCGAGCTAGTCGTTTAATATTTGTGCAAATTCAAACAGAAAAATGGGATTGAAACGCTATTTATTACGCGATTTTTAAGATTTGACGTTCTTTTTTTCATTTCATTCTTTTTAAACAGATAGAAATTTCTCAAAATTTTGTCCGGTAACCTATGCTGATTTTTTGATATTTTGTAGCGAAAAGAATTTGCTTTGCATTAATCAAATAAAAATGATATGTCTTCGGGCTAGATTTTTTATAAAATTTGATTTTGTGAAGTTGTTGCAACATTTTTCGTCGAATTTGACGTCGCACCAAAACCCTCGTTTTTATGCTTTTTTGACGCCAATCTCCATGCAATAACGTATTATGAAATATTTGAAATTAAGGTTTATTGTAAAATATAGGCTACAGAAGTATTAAATCTGAATGTAATTTTAAGAACTACAAAAAATCACTTAATTTTTCATCCTTTTAACTAGACAGCTTTTGTGGGCATTTAACACGACGTTGAAATATATTTTGATTTACGATGTCTTCGCGGAATCGAATTTTACAAAAAATCTAACCCGAAGACAGGTGGTTTATATTTCAAAAATCTTAAGCGGGATGGTTTGGCAGAAACATATCTAAATTTCAGCATAGGTCACCGGACAAATTTTCGAGAAAAAAGTCAATACTTTCAGTAACTGTACTTGAAAACAGCAACGCAGAAGGCATTTATATTTAATACGTTACACTTTATTTTATTTCTAACGCTTATTTCTTCATATCAATCAAAATATAACATTAGGCGTCTTTATACGAAGCAAATGCTGTTTTCGGGATAAAAATCGGTTAATTATCTCCGAAAAAATGGACAATTACTGAATTTGGTCCCTAAAAAGGGGTTCGGCCCCTTGATGACGTCATAACGTCATTTCTACGTTACGAAATCCCTTATTATGACTGACATATGAAAGCGGGTATTTCAAAGTTCAGTTTTATAGCATTATTCAAGATTTACAGACAATTTAGAATTTGGACCTAAAATGGCCCTCTATGTGTCCGCAGTTACCTTAATTAAAAAAAGATTCATTTCTAAAAGGTCCGGGTAAATTCATTTTACCCGACAAAATGCTGCTTTCTTGCTTATTCTTGGAGAATTCAGATATCATCTTCATGATGCTTTTCTCTTTTTGAAGCAACTGCTTTAGGATATTTTTATCAGAAAAAGATAAGATAAGAAATTCTTAAAGCAACAATAGAATAAAATTACCTTCACAACAATGATTTTCTCTGTTTAAACCAAATAATGAGCATTCTGGAAAACAACCTAAATGTTCAGTTATCCGCGATTTAGATGATTATGAATAAATAGATAACAAACGCAAATGTGTATTTCCTTTTTGATTAGAATTCCTCGTGAACCAAGTTTTTCTTTTATATATACAATAGCGAAAAAAGAAATTGAAAAACTCGGTAGATTTCAGATCTATATATCTAAGCAATATTTTCACAATTTCCGTGTCTTTGGTACTTATTTGATTCTCCATCGTGATACAAGTTCGATGAGTATTTAAAAGGGTTTTCGTTGAGCAATTCAGATCGATGTTATAACATCTTTTGTACCTCTGAAAGAGTCGAATGCCTCGAACTTGTCGTCGACGTTTGTCTCCCAAAACATCAATTTAGAACGTATAATCTACAAAATAATCGTTGGTGCAGATTTTGTATATTTTCTCTTATAAACCATATTTTTTTTTGCATTTAAGCATTAAATCTCACTGTGCTTAAATTCATACTATTTGAGATTTGTCTTTTCTTTGTTGAAGTTAACTCATACGAGCACGCGTATGTATTACAGTATTCCAGAGTCCGAATCTTTTTTTATTGTGATTCAATCTGAAACTATTTACACCAATCACTTATATTTGACAGCTCGTGTCAAAAACTGTAAAACATTTTACTAAAATTGACAGTTTTCGACAAATCTTCCTTTAATTTGAAATGGCCTGTCAGAAAAAGATGGCGAACATTTCACAGTTTGACTTCACCATATCTTATTTTGAATACTGTCATTTTTCATATTTTTGTTTAAATATATTTTGTATTTGGTCTTAATTTCATACCGTGCATGTATCTGCTATATCAAAGGTTAAAACAAAACAACAAATTTGCGCAAGGAACTCTCTAGAATTTGGATATTAACGTGATAAAAATAGGTTTGCATTTTAATGGGGATCTGAAACATTTATACCTTGCATGTTGCCTACAAAAATGCTTTTTGAACTATTGTTATTAGAAAGAGGTATAATTTAAAGAAATAATTTTTCTCTCTCTTTTTTTTACTTTTCTGTTTGATTCTATCTTTAAGTGAATACTTATCCTAGGTTAAGAAATAAATTCAAGTTTTGAAGAGAAAAGGGCATAATCATGTTTTATTCTTCATTCTTATTGAACATTTAAACAGTGATAAGAAACAGTTCGTACATTTATTTCTGTGATTTTAATTACGGAATCATTTGTCTAAAGTACGAAGACATCGTGTTATAGTAATTAGATTTTTATCCATGTTTAAAGGCATGAGTCTGTCCGAGACATTTCCAACAATTTCATGTGTGCGTGACGGTCGTACTTTGAGCACCCTGGATAAGCACACAGTGCATCTAAAACATTCTACAATAGTGAACAGAATCTAGAGATGCGTAGCTACAAGTATTTATTAAATGCTTACTGAAGTGAAGACTCAGATCAGACTGTGCGGATGCATAGTCCGATCTGAATCTTAACATTACACGCATGTGAAATTGTTGAAATGTCCTTCACACAGGCTCAAATATCTTGATATAATCAAGAAATGAGGATGATAAGTAATATTTTTTATTCGGGTGAGAAAAATTTGAAATCCCTCTTCAGGTACTATGTACTACGAAAGAGATGGTCATAAGAAATATTGTTTCAAACGATTTAAAAAAAAAAATCCTTGCCTAAAAGATCTTTTTGCAGAACTGCTGAGAGATTTGGAGAAGGGGGGGGGGGGGCTTACAATTTTAATCATTCTTATCTTTTTTAAATGTTGAGAACAAAATTAGTAACGGTACTTTGTAGCTTGATTTCTTACCGAAGCTTACTCGAATGAGCGCCATCCAAAGCATTAGTAACTCGTTATTAGTAAAGTGCAAGGGTTATAAGAAGAAACAACAACTCCATCTAAAATGGCCAAGCTCTATCACGTGTCACAAAACAGCCAGATTATCATCACGTATAGGTCTTGGTTCGAAACAAAATTTGCTTGGTCAACCTAGAAATCGAACCCCGTCTGTACTATTGTACCAACTAAACTAATCGGACACAAATTGAAAAAAATGTCTCCACGAACCTCTACCGAAAAACGAAAACGTTTGCGAACCATTTAAAGAAATGGTTCTGAGATTTTCATTTGAAATAACGTTTAAAACGGGGTCACATCTCCTTAACAATTGCAAACGTTTTTGCATCCCGGACGCGGGGCAAATGTTCTTTAAAAAAACTTAAGGACATGTTACTTTTCAAATCCACATGACTGTAAAAGATAAAAATTCTTCATGTATACATGTTTGAACAGCGATTTAAGGTGTAACTCCGCCCATTTGGTTAATTGATTATGATAGATAGAAATGAATTGAATTTGAATGAGACTTTGTAGGCGTCTATTCATAACCCTTAAGGCAGATGATATGTGCATCTGATTCATCATTTACTTCGGAAACTTCCGTGATGATGCTCGGCTGTTTTCGGGAATATTCGTATCAGACGTTCATCCAGTGCACGACTGTTCCCACTAAGCATTTATCCTTGATTTTGTCGCTAACAAATACCGGACTTAATGTGGATATATATATAATACATACTTAGTGTATTATATGAAAAAAAATATCTAACGAGGTTGGGAGAATTGATCATTGTCGAGGCTATGCCGAGACAATTATTAATTCTCACAACCGAGTTTGATATTTTTTTCATACAACACACTAAGAATGTATTATATTTATCTTATAACCTATATTCGTCTTGTTTTCGTCGGTGTTTCTATCTGAAATGCAAGTTTCTAAAAATAACCACATTATATCATGTTCTAAAAATAACTATGTGATATCATAAAAAATATCATACGGGATGTTATCATACGGATATTTGTATAGTTATAAGATAAAATATGTTCTCGATTCATATATAGGTGATCGGTCACCTGCAATGTCGTGAAATATAAACATATCGATTCTGGTCAGTCTGCGCTGATCGCGCAGGCTGACCAAGTTTGATATCTTAGTTGTTATGAATTTATATGATATTCGAAAAACTATTTAATCATAACTCATCTGTTTTTTAAATTTTCGAAAAGCGATCAAAGTTTCAAATTTGCGACCATTTCAATTTTCAAAAATGTCACGCATATGCCAAATTCAGGTCTATCATACGCAAACTTGTGTTACTGTTGCCTTCGTTCCAAATTATGAACATAGTATACCATAGCGATGTCATTAAAGCTAGGTTTATTTATAAATTCACAAACACTCGTTTCTGTTTCGTAAAATATTTTTTCTCATCGTCTTTCAAATTATCAAACCATTTTTATGAACTTTATTACGCAGTTTTTGTAATTTTCTTAAGGGGTTAAACAAGGCAGTAAACAAAAAAGACGGAATAAAGCCAAAGATCCAATTTTCTTATGGCGAAATTTAGTAGTAAATAACCACATATGATAACACTTTTAACTCTTGTGTAAATGTGGAAACGCGTCTTTAAATTCATCATAATGCCTATTGACTCAGACAACTTTCTCTATAATTACGTAATCTCTTGACATCCTTGCTCGAAAGGTAGAGTGTCAGCTTCTCCTTCGAAAGGTCTTAAGTTCTCAAGACTGTCGATGCGAGTGCGCCTTCATAGTGCAGTCAATATCAAATTATACTCTCAAGCTTGAATCGTGGTTGCATCGGTTCGATCCCCATTGGTGGCACATATCCTTTCCGATATTTGTCCACAAGTAATGGGTGACGCCAGTGACGACACTCATCCCGTTCAAAATCATTCTAAATCATCCACTCAACGCTCCATTCATTCATTCCAAACACTCACTCAAATCGATCAAAGACACTCGAAAATCACTAGAAAACATTTCTGAATCGTTAAAGGCGATCAACATTAAGTTCAGATCGATGAATTATTCTACGATTTTATTAGCTGGTGCGAACTTTTAAGTGTCGGATTGGTCCACGAAGACACACAAAAAGACAAATTACGTATAATTTATTAAAAGGGGGAGGGGTAATAAATATCGCTTATTTTGTTAACCTTGTACAAAATTAGCAATATTGGATTACCTCTCTTGAATTTCAATCAAAACTCGCTCAACACACACATTCAATTCCATTACCGAATCATTCCACATTCTATCACGATGTTTTACTGTATAGCAGATTGGGGATAGAAAATATGTAATGGTAGTATTGGTGCGAAATTGTTGCCCGGAATCTAGTGTTCAGTGTTTCAGTGTCCAAGAAATGACTGGATCGATATTTTTTATACTCTGGCACTTTAGTTATAGTTAGAATTTCTGTTTTGCAGGTGCTTGATCTATAAAGGATACTGAAGCAAAATAGAAGAAAGATCTTTTTACACCCCGGAGCTTGAACTTAAACAGGATTAACACGAAAAACCTTTGAACAGGGAAAATACAAAGTGAAATCGGGATTAATAACATCCGAGAATAAAAGACTCAATTAGAGAAAACGAAAAGAACATCTTTCATATGAACTCAACACCTCTCTTTAGTGTGGTTTGTATTCAAAGTTTTGATAAATATAACAAGTTAATATTTGATACTTAAACCACAAATATCATTTGGAATTCGACACACTGTCCTCAATGTTTCGGACCAGCTGGTTTCGTGTTTAACTCATGCGAATCTGGACGTATACTGTCATAATGGGTATTGGGTTCACTTTCGGACTTTTATGTGGGCTTCTCATCCACCTGCCCGCTGACACACTGCCCGCAGCCCAGGTACACGAGGCAAACCATCATCTAGGTCGTATGAGACGGGCTGCTCAGGTGGACATTACCCCCGGGATCAACGAGGAATCGTATCAAAATGGTCAAGGAGTTATTATGGACAATACACAAACAAGTAACGGTGGACGGATCCCAGTAGGATCAGCAAACAAACAAATCTTTAACTACGACTCAGTGAAAGCGGATTATCCATCTATAGTTGTTAAAGACCCCGTGGCTAATCCGCTTAAGCCCCGGGACAATACACCTCATATTGGGAGATTTGATAAATCCGGGACTAATCACTCGCGGTCAGTTGTCTATCTGAACCCTGAAGTACAGAAACTTGTGCTAGATAACAATGTAAACAAACCTTATGACACTGATAGAGCTAATAGACAACGTGGACTAAACCAACAATTAGATAACCGCGTAGTCAGCCGGGAAACAGCGAATATAGGTCAACCGGAAAACAAGGATGTGGACCCGGCTCGTCACGTACAATTGAACACAGGATCTGACAGTTTCAATAAAAATACCCTAATTAAGAAGGGTGTATTCTGGGGCCCCGGGGTCGAAAACTCCTGTCCAAATGGGTTCAGTGAAGCAGAATATAATAAATGGAAGTCAAGGTCGAATACGGGAAAATTCGTCAAGATGGAGAATGGTTGTGGTAGAATGCAGAATCGAATGTTACATTTTGTTGATTCTCATAAAGCATGTGCTAGATATAGACTGAATATAGATCAAATACAAGGAGAAATATATTCCTTTTATCTCAGTCAACTTCTAGGTATAAACAATGTAGTACCTTCAACATTGCACCTAGCAGATTCGAACTTGGACCTCTGGCGAATGGTGAGCAAGGACGTAGCCAATGCTCAGTGGTCTGAGGAGAAACCTTTGATCATATCACAATGGATTAATGATTTAACCCCTGCCTACATTCCAGTAGAATTCAGAAACTTGTCAATAATATTTCGTGGGAAAGACATTGAAAACAGAATTAATTCAGACAAGATTAATCCCGTTTCTATTAGTACTAGCGAAGTGACTTCATTATGTGAATTATTCCAGTGGTCGGATTTAATTGTGTTTGATTATTTAACTGGGAATTTAGACCGCGTTGTGAACAATCTATTTAACTTGCAGTGGAACGACAGAATGATGAGCAAGCCAGCTCACAATTTAGAACGTGATTCTCGCGGGAACCTCGTTTTCATTGACAATGAATCGGGATTATTCCACGGTTATCGTTTACTTGAAAAGTATTCGAAATACCACGAATCTCTTCTCAGTGTACTGTGCGTTTTTAAAGAACGGACAATTTCGAAAATCCGTGATTTTGTAAGAAATGACAATATAGGTGAGGCTTTACAAACAATATTTGAACAAGGTGAGCCTCTACATAGACACGTGCCCCGCATTCCAGTCAAAAATATCAAAATTTTAAAACAGAGAATGGTAGACGTTTTAAACCAAGTTGATAAATGTAGCTTAAGTTAACTTATCGTTTAGTTAAGTTTATTTCGAATTTTAGGAGTTTAGCAAAACACCCATTATAGTTTGGGGAAATCTGAATTTGTTTTTTTAAAGTACTGAAAAAGTATGGCCAAGTTTAAATCAGAAAGCAAATATTGCAAGAAAATATAGAATACTGTTTCTTCTTTTCCAACACTGTTCGCTTATCTCACTCTCTAAGTGGCAAAAATATGTGTTTTTTCATATGACCTGTCACGCAAAAAGGAACTATAAGGAAAGTGCGAAAAGTCGCAGTACCGACGCTGGTCAGACTGTGCTAGCTGACCAGGGTCGAAAATTTTTGTTTAAGGTAGTGAACCCGTAATAGTTCCACAACGTTTTGGAAGTCATGAACTTTAAAAATTTTAACCGAGGTTTCCTAATGATATTCATTAGGAAACCTCGATCAACATTGTTAAAGATCATGAATTCCGAAATGCTGTGGAACTATGACGGGTCCAATACCTTAAGATTATTTTTTAAATCTAAAATGACCATTCTACCGTCGTTAATTGTCAATTTATAAATGCGACTATAGATGTTCTATTTTCGGTGAAGCCTCAAAGATCAATTTTATACTGAAAATGATAGGCGACAACGGTTCTCGATTCTCGCTTGAACTTGCGGATCTATTATCGTTGACCCCTGTTGTATTATATATATATTTTTCAAATCTTTATTCTACAAAGTTCCTGAATGGTTCTTTTTCACGAGACCGTTCACAAAATTTTATTTGGCTTTTCAACGAGACTACCTTTCTATAAGGGCGCGTTTAGCTAAACTCAACTCTAATTGTAAATATAGAATAAATTATGTAAAAAATGTAAAAATAGGTATTCATATAAAAATGTGAAGTCATTATCATCGATCGAGCTTATGGTTTAGAATGAGTCATTTAGTCATTAAATAGACATTAAATTAACATAAATCTCCTTAGGATTAAGAGAAGATGCACGAAATATTAATCTCCCTCAGAACTATGAATTTGAAAGTATACCTTGATAATAAAAGCTTGCTTATATCGTGTTGCTCTTTTCACCCTTTGCTGTTTAATCCCTGCTTTTTACGTGCCTGTGGTTTTATGATTGAGAAAACATTGTGAAAAAAGAAGAAATTGCTTCTGACAAGCAATTTCTTCTTTTTCCACACTATTTTCTACCCTATTGAATTGTTATTTTTCAAATTTAATCGACTTTGAATTTTTGTCTACAAAACCTTTGAATTAGGCCAGGTCTAAAATTTTGTAAAACAGGAAAGGGTTAAACTTAAATATAACATGTATAATTTATTATTCGAACTCATAAGATTATAGTGATTTCACATTTGAATTGTAAAATACGCATTTCGTAAAATGCCAATGTCTTTCAAATACTTCATTCTATTTTTGTTTGTGCTGTTGTATGTTGTTACTCTTTTGATTTAAAAGAGCCTACAGATTGAAGGTTTCATCTTATCTATCTTTCACATATTCCAAACGCAGTTTAAACTTGTGCAATTTAAACTTGCATTTCCTCCTTAATGTACCCGTTTTCACATTTGTGACCCTTCCGGCTGAAAGGGATCACCTTGTAAGTGCATAAAGTGACTAGGGTCGAAACATTTCCCTCTGAGATGATTTTCTTGATCTAGTACAGTTAACAAAATCGTCAAATTGACAAAGTGAATGAATTTGGAATGGTTTTGGAATGAAATATAATGAGTGTGGAGCGAGTTTTGAGTGAATTTAATGGGAGGTAATTCAATATCGCAAATTTTGTTCAGCATGAACAAAATTATCTATATTTGTTACCTCCCTTTGATGAGATATACATAGAAGTTCTATAAATAGCTTCCTAGTTCTCCAAGAATCTACCAGACGCTTACAATTTGAATAATGACAGTGATATCGCATTTTTTTCTACTTATTTTGAATGAAGTTGTTGATTCCATGTTTTTCAGCGAGTTTGGAGCGTATGTGAATGGTTTGGGTGGAGCGCTGAGCGAGTGATTTGGAATGGCTTTGACGAAGATAAATGTCAATTTCACGATGTTGTTTACTGTAGGATCCCCTAATCCTTCTTTAAAAACATTCTTAAAATCTTGACTTATACTGGAACCAATCTCTTTTTCAATCATTTGTTTTGTGCTATTCTCGGAATATGTTGTCCCCTTTCCCATAATAGATGTATGAATTTATATTTGAACCTTGTCATTGAAAATCCATAAATCAAAAAGTCTTATTTTCAAGCATAAAAGCTCAAAGACTATCAGAAGCCATAATTCATTCTGGATACTTGAACATTCCCATTTAAAACATATCAATTGTTATTAAGTAAATATTCATTTTTGTACACACTTCAAATAGATATGGAATATACTAAGAATAAACAACGGTTTCTAAATGACTTAGATAAACCAATACACTGCTAAATTTTCATTTGAATGCTTATAATTTATTTTTATGGATTTTTCTCACCCAAGGCAAACATTATAATGAATTTTTCCCTGGAATATTTCGAATTATTTCTAAAGCATTTTCAAATTCCAATGAATTTCTAATGTTACGATATTAACAGTTTTGCGATTCGTCATTGAAATTCTTATATTATCAACATGAAGTTTGATATATAGATCTATACCAAAATATTCAAGGTTAATTAGATATTAATGCATGAATCAATTATGATTTTTTCCCGGAGCAAGTATAACAATAAGCCATCTATTAAAGAACTTAATTGAAAAATGCAATGCAACGTCTTATCTTCGATACATGTAAATTATCAATGACGGATCTAGAGGGGGCTCTGGGGGTTCAAACGAACCCCCTCCGTATCCAAATTACTTCGTTGTAATGGACAAATTCAATAAAAAACTATGCAATACAAGTACAATATCCCCTTTTTCTGTATTTTTCTAATCTTCAATACAGTGAAACTCTACAAATAAAAGGTATCTGGTGTTCAGAACTTTAGCAATAAGTCCCAAAGTATCCCTATCTATAAAGATAGGGATACTATGGGACTAAATACTCGATTCTACGCCGACACCGAACTCCCATTTTAGAAACTCTGGATCCGCCCCTGATTATGGTTCTAAACGTTTCAAAAGTCTATGGAAATTTCTTATATACCAAACAAAAGATTACTTCTTTTCGGCACCGAGAAAACTCATCACGCAAAACGTAAGCCATTCTGAAGATTTCGGGTAGAAACGAGATCTTTTTAATTTTGCGCTATCTTTAAAAAGGCAAGAGGCAATAAACTTAGCCCTATTCAAAATATGCTACTTTTTAAACATAATGTAAAGGGAGCCTTTTGTTGCGATGGGCAAATACGATGCTCATAATGATTGCGTTAATTTATTGAGCAGAAATTCATGCATTAAATATAAATCAAATTTTAAAAAAGGTTACCTTCAAAATATGAGGAAACATTATCATATTAATAGGGCAATTGAAATTGAAATGTAGCAATCTTTTACTTCATGGAATATTTAATATCGTGTTCTAATGTAGAATCTACTAAGTGATACAGTAGTGGAATGGTGAAACGAATCGTACGTGTATACGTGTACGAGTATGTACAGTAATCACCGTCGTAAAATTGACAAGGTGAATGTGAGCGAGTTTGAGTAAAATGAAAGGGGTGGGGGGGCGGATAATCCAATGTCGCAAATTTTGTTCAAGATGAACAAAATTAGCGACATTTATTACCTGCCTTTAATAAAAAAAAATAAATAGAAGATCTATGAATAGCTTTATACTTTTTCACGAACCAATCAGACGCTTACAATATCAGTTATATCAATGAAATCGCTATTTTTTCGAGCTACATTTATTTTGATTGTAATTGTTGATCTAATTTTTTATTGATTTTGGATCGTTTTTGAATGGTTTGAGTGAGATTTTCGAATGAATTAATAGAGCGCTCAGTAAGCGATTTCATATTTTTTCTATTACATGTAAGATGAATGTCAATTTCACGATGATGCTAACTGTACGATGAAAAATTAAATGCAATCTTGCTATGCGTATTTTCTTGCCTATTTTTGTTGTCGATAGTGTTAGTTCTTTATAAGGCTTTTATTTATTTCATTTAACGTTCACATGACAAAGCAGAATTACATGCACTTTTAGGGGAAAAGAGAGAAAGGGTTATTTCAATCGCAAAACGCACGTACAATATATCATTCTTACTACATAAAAATAATGTAAGGATCAACCGCGCATCCTCAGAGATTACGGTTTAGAACACCGTGAAATTGACAAGATGGAAAATATTGGAATGATTTTTTAATGAATTTGAATGAGCGAGAGTAGACAGCAATGGATAAAATTTAAAGGAGGTATCATTGTATCGAATACTAACTCCTTTTAATTAAATGAAAAAAAACATAAACAAAAAAACACACGAGATTTCCTGTTTGTGTCTGAGAGGGTCAATCAAACACTTTAAAATTCACACCAGCAAAAAAAAAAAAAAAAAAAAAAAGAAAAAACAAAAAAAAAAAAAGCGTGCAACTGTTTAATCCCGAACAAAATTAGCGATATTTGATTACCTCCCTTTGATCTCACTCAAAACTCACTCATCGCCCTCACTCAATTTCATTCTGAAACCATTCCAATAGTATTCGGCTTGTCAATTTCACGATAATTTTTAACTGTATGTGTGCAGTGGTACAACGTTTCACCCGCAAAAATAGAAATTAACAACGGGGAAAAAGATAAGAATTCCCAAATTAATAATTGATCTATGGGGATATTTTAACAGCTGTTTTACATATTTTGATTGTTAAGCTGTAGTTTATCATTTAACGTTTATTTTGTGCAAAAAATGAAGCGTGCCACCTGCAAAATCTTAAATGATTTACCTGTCCCTTTTTCAAGGAGAGTTTATGATAATCTTTAATGAACTTTTTTGAAATATATTTGATCCGTTCTCCAGAAAAAAAAAAAAACTACCTAAATGACACCAACTTCTAATTTCAGATGTCTAACCCACATACTGCAAATCAATTTATTTCAGACTAATCCAATTTTAAAAAAATGCAGGCGTTAATTAAATGAGGGGTAAAATTGAAAATATACTGCAAAATTTTGAAGAAAATATTCAAAAAAAAAGGGAGAAATTGCTTGACACAAGCAATTTCCCCCCTTTTTTCAATGTTTCCCACTTAATTGACTTCAGTGGATTAAAACTTTGGTATATGGTAAAATGGTATAACAGGTATAAAGGAATTTATTTATTTTGAAAATAAAAACTTTCGTTGTTTTATGAATAATTGAATTTCGCATTTTACGGATTGAAGTTGAAGTTGAAGATTCATGCCTATTGTAAATTTTATTGCCATTTAGGCAGGTTTATTTGGAGGACGGATCATTTCTTTTTTTATTTTTTTTTGTGTTTGTCTCCGCAAATTTCATAAGTTGAATTAATGTCGCCCGATGATTACGAATATAAATTTTGGAGAGGTAAACATGCGCTCTATTAGAAGTTTCTAAGAGTAAGGCCTAACACAACTTTGTATTCTTATTGCCAACCAGACAAATGGCCTGGTTGCAAGATATTAATCATATCCCCGATTTGCGAACAAACTGTCGTATCTACAGCCTTATTCAGGCTGTAAATACGATATTTTATTCGCACACACCTTGGACAATCCGTTCAATGAAACAGGAAAAAAAAACAAGTTATGGTAAAAAAAAAGACAACAACAACAAAAATGCATTATCCTTTTGCTCGAAGTTATCTATTCCCTCGAAAAGAAATTAATTGTTTTAAATTAGAATCGTGAATTCCAAATAAGTTAAAAGAAAGCATAATATGTTTGTGTATTTATTAAATATGAATGAATCGTGAGTAAATATGTCAATTTTGTATGTTCTCGAGTTTGTCCGTGTATGAAAGATAATTTTGTTGAAGGGTAATATAAAATCAGTCATTACGAATTCATTCATATGTTTTGTATGGTATACAATGTACATGTAGATGTATAAATGTAGATTAATCAAATATGCAAATGATATGCAAATTGTATGTAAATTAATATGCATGAATGGACCAATTTTAACAGTGCTGTGTTAAAAATAACAGTTGTTGGAAATCTATTAAGAATAATAATAAATGTTAAATAACAGGATCAAATCCTATGAACCACACCTAACCCTTACTCTTTTTTTCATTGCCCATATCTAAATTATCCTAGTAAATGTAAATAGTGCCGACGTTAATCAGACTGCGTAACTCTCGTTCGGAACATCGCTCGGATTTTTCCGTAAACTGGAAAGTTCCTTGGACGTAAGTTATTCGGTTTCCGGTGGTTCTTCGGTCAATACGCATAAAAAGGGGAAAATTTCATTTAATGCTTTCCGATCGTCTATGCAGATTTTTGGGTATAATTAAATTTGATGACAAAACGCAGTGTTTTAAACACTGCGTTTTGTTATCAAACTTTATTATGCTTATATGATCTTTCTGTAATATTTGTTTTTACTCAAAGCCATTAAATTTTGTGACGTCATGAAAACCCATGCGAGAAACGACGCGTTTTCATGGCTGCGCCCCTATTTATCCCGAGGTCTATTCCGTAGAATCGCAGAGGGTTCCCGATTGCGTATTTTTTGCAGTCTTGTCAGACTCGGGCCTTTTCGTTGTTAACAGATATTCTAAATTTAGAAAGTCTCCTTTATATTTCCATATATTTCGTTTCCATATTTGCGACCGCGATAAGCCTCTACGGGTTCCATTTATATTTTTCAAATAATCAATTTACGAAGTCTCAAGTCCCGTGTTCAGAATACAAACAAGTTTTTGAGTGTTTGAAAATCATTCCCCTACGAGCAAAGCGGGGAACCGTTTCTCATACGTCTGGCGAACGTTTTTATTTTGAACATAGGACTGGCACCCTCTTTTTGCCTGATAAAGTACATAAATACAAGTATGCATGAACTGACACCGAAGAAGGGAATTTTAATGTCGCTGCTGATAAAGTAATCGATTTATTCAGTAGAACAATTAATATTATCTAAAATGTGAAATTGACCGTGAAGCTGCATGGAATTTGAATGTTTTCGGAATGATATCGATTGAGAGGAAGAAACGAGCTTTTAAATGAAATCAAAATGGGGGGGGGGGGGGGGGGGGAGAGGGGAAATATCGATAGTTGTTACCAATAGCACGAATTTACAAAAAGAATCAAATAGATTATGTTCCTGTTTGTGCATCTTTATGGGCTTATCAAACGTTTAGAAATCCAGATCCGCCAAGGAAATAAGCGCAATGATTTCATCGATTGAAATGTAATCTCGATCGTTGTGCACGACTTTGAAGAGTTTCTTAACAATTTCGGAGCGGTTTTGGTGACTGAGGGTTAGTGGTTTGAATGTATTGACAGGAGCGCTTAAACGAGTAGCGTTGGCGACGTCGAATGTTTTCACTCACAGTTTCGAGGGCTAACGCCATTTAAACTGTCGCCATCGAGTTTTTCTAAAGTTTTCCAGTAATTCTTAAAAATAGTCCGTCTATGTACATCCGAGGTTGATCGTGTGATTGGCCGAGTGGTGTTCCGAATGCAATTTTACAACAATGTTACTAACTGTACCGAAAGTTAACTATTGACCCCAGTCATTTTTCACTGATTTTGAAAGCATCTCTTTTTGTGAAACTGGAACAAACAAGCTTTGGTTAAAAAGCTTAGATCGCAAAAAAAAAAAAAAAAAAATAAATAAATAAATAAAAAAAAAACGACATGAATTGTTTTGTTCACAACTATACATTTTGCAGTCAGATGCCGTTCTGCGCCCGAGATTATGAAACTTTTCTAATGCTCAACTGAGAATATTCTAAAATTGAAATTCAAGCGTTAATTCTGTTGTAATACCTAAATAAATGTATGTATATGAAATATGATTATTAATAACTTGTTACAAATAAAAACTTATTGGTATTATCTTTTATGTTCATATATTCATTCCAATTCTAAATTAGAGAAAATTTTCATACCGGGCCCTGGGATGCTATTGAGCATCAGAGGCTAAAAGAAGAAGAAGAAGAAGAATAAGAAGAAGAGGAGGAAGAAGAAGAAGAAGAAGAAGAAGAAGAAGAAGAAGAAGAAGAAGAAGAAGAAGAAGAAGAAGAAGAAGAAGAAGAAGAAGAAGAAGAAGTGACGGTAATATCAACAAGAAATTGATATCTAATTGAACAGTCACTCGCTTTACGAATATCAAAAGTAATTTTTTTTAAGAGATGTAGAGATTTATATCCATTTTTGACGGGGAATGAACCTGAACATTTGATAACAATCAAAGCGAGTTCATACAAAGATCTTATGTCTTATCCGCGGCCATGATAGAAAGAATTGAAATTTGAATATTTAGGAGATAAAGATAATACAATTGTTTGGATTCACGGAGGTATAAAAGTAAAGACCAAATTACGAATACGCGAAGTTGATTCATACATAAGCGTGAGTTTTTTGTCCCATACCTCAACGAATTAAATAAATACTTTCTCTTATAACTTTTGATTTATCATTATGAAGCTAAAAAGTTGGACTCAATGAATATGAACCAATTCTTTTTGGACTACTGTGTGGGCAAACTTACAAAATAACTGCGTAATCTTTTTTTCATTTAGGTATGAAACATTTTTTTCAGCAAATCGGAAAGCACAAATATTGATAACACAATTAAAATTAGAGTTGGGCGAAATAAAAGAAAGGGTTAATAATTCCCAGAAGTCATGAATCATAAAGCAAAACGATAAAACTGCTCTACCCAATTATAAACTCAAATCTGCAGGGAGCTGATAAACTTTGATAGGCAGGGCTTGGATGTCGTTTATCATGTAATAATTTGAGAACTTGCATCTTGAAATATTCCTGGATGAAAATTCGAAGGCTTTTGCATCAATCTAGGTTTTTTGGTGGCAAATTTCGACCACAGATAGAAATAAGAGAAATATGTAGCAACTATTCGTTTACTTAGTACAGTTAGCAAAATTGTGAAATTGGCATTCATCTCAATCAAAACCATCCTAAATCGCTCACTCAGCGCTCTATTCATTCATTCAAAACGCCCATACCAACCATTCAAGAACGCTCCGAAATCACTAAAAACGATAAGATCAACAACTGCATTCAAAATAAATTAAAATAAAATCACGATTTCACTGTAATTATTAAAAGCGTTTAGTTGTTTCCAGAAGAAATAGGGAGCTATTTTTAGAACACGTTTGCATATTTTATTAAAGGGAGGTAATAAATATCACTGAACAAAATTAGCGATATTGGATTACTTCCCACTAATTACTAGTTGTAATCTGTAGTTTTTTAAATCATCATGATGGAATGTATAAATAATTTAAAAACTTCCCTATCTCGATAAATTATAGTTTTGTCTTCTTTTTTTTTTCGTAAATGTAATTTTACGTAGATAAAAAGAGTATACTTTCATCCATATTTACGACGTTCAGACAGCTTACCCATCTATTTCATCCTAATGATCTTATGGATCAGGATCGCAAAGGGGTGCAAACAGTTTGCCAATTTTATCTCGCTTTGCACGCAAATGCACGTGCAAAGCGGGGTGAAATAGGCAACAAGCTTGCACCGTTTTGCGATCCTGAACGCAGGGCTGGCGGATCTTTATTTCAAGACAAAATAATAATCTGATACATGGACTTGCTTTTGTCCTGAAAGTCGCTGGATCGAGCTCCACCGTCGCTAGGGTATGTTTATAGACAAAATAATTAACAGCCAGCCTCAATCAACCTGCCTGTAAAATTTGGTAGTACAGTTAAGAGCATCGTGACATTGACAAGATGAATATTTTTCGAATTATTCTGAAAAGAATTGAATGAGTGTGTGGATCGAGTTTTGAGTTAAATTAAATAGGGGTGGTCTAATATCGCTAATTTTGTTATCGATATTTATTACCTACCTTAAATGAAATAACGTGGTTTTCTATCTGTGTGTCTTCGTTGACCAATCAGACACTTTTAAATACACATCAGCCGATAAAATCGTAGAATAATTTGATCGAGTTGAATTAAATGTTAATCGTCTTCGGAGCGTTTTCGTCGATTAGAGTGAGTGTTTAGAATAAATGAATGGAGCACTCTCTCTCTTCCCCGGCGGCAATCATTCTTTCATTCTCTCACCAATAGGTTGATAATCGTTGACGTATGTGAGATAAAAGATGTGATGTTAGTAATGGTGTGGGAAATAAAAGAAATCCATAGTTAGTTGCTCCAGCCACCATGATATACCTGGAAAAAAAATGAAAGCGATGCAATCAATCAATCAATCAATCAATCAATCAAATCAAATCAAATCAAATCAAATCAAATCAAATCAAATCAAATCAAATCAAATCAAATCAAATCAAATCAAATCAAATCAAATCAAATCAAATCAAATCAATCAATCAATCAATTTTCTCTCTCTCTCTAGCATCAGTCTCAATCGCACAAATATTACTTATTAATTATAAGCCAACTTCGTTTTGACAGCAAGTCATGTAATACCTTTTGGTGACTGTGCAAGATAGCTTTGACTACGGCGTTGTTGAAATCGCTTGAAAAGAAGTTAGCGATTTTTTAACATAATGCAAACGAATTTCTTACCGCAGATGAATATGATGTGAAATTGACAAATTCATTTAAATCGCAGTCTGCCGTGCAATAAAAACGAAAAACAATACCAAAACTCATTTAAAACTTGTCTTGTTTTGATGTTTTGGCTGACTATATTTCCTTCATACTCAAATATTGAGTCTGAAGTTATATGCAGACTTGTTGCAATTTATTTTTTTAAATGTTCATTTTGACAAGGTTGGTGCTATCGTTTTGTTTGAAAACAAAAACGTTTCGATGTTCACGAAATGAAATTATGTCGATCATACGCAAAACACAAGAAAATTAAAAAGTGAGAAATACTTCGGAAATGTGTTTTTTTTTTAAAAAAAAAGGGGTTTATATGAAATTATTAATATATATCTATACATTCAATCTGGTACGCAACTTACTTTCTTATCTCCTCACAGTAGTTGAAGATGTTTAAATTCATAATTCAGTGAACAAAATTCAGGATATCGAATGTTTGGTCAATAAATAACTGAAGAAGCCGTCTGTAAAAATACCAGATAGAATAGAAATTTAAAGTTTATTTGATATTTTTATTATAACAACATGTTCATCCAAATGTGTACTTTATAATTTTCATAATATATAATTTTCAGTTTTGTCGAAAACTCGACTGACTTTATACAAATATTATGTAAATACGCCATACATTCTTTAAAAGACAAAATTATTAACTTGACAAATTGTCGTGCCATCTTCGCAGATACTCCTTTGAATCAAATTTTGATCAAATTACCGTGGCGCACAAAATTGCATAGAGAGGTGTCCCTTATCAAGCTTCTTTTTCTTTTTCTACCCATATTTAGTAATGTATACATGTTTCAATTTAAAAACATATTCCGCTATACTTCTCTATGCATGCTGGCGGGTCCAGAAGGGGTTCGGGGGTTTAAAACGAAACCACCTCTGAAGCCCAATCATTCAATTTTCATATAGAATTTTAATTAAAATTGATCCTGTAGTTCATGACATATTTCTATTGTGAACAAAGCGTTGACAGACAGAAAGTATGCACATAGATCAGTTTGCACAGTTGTGCAGCCTAAGCCTAAACTAAGTATATACTGTCTTGCTCCTACTTGTTTTTTGTTGAAAAAATCCTGGGACAGCCTTGTTGACATGCTAAAAAATAGGAAATTTGTTTAGAAAATATTTAAATTCGGCAGGATAGGGGTTAAACTGTTTACAGTTAGTTACATCGTGAAATTGACATTCACCTCAATCAAAACCATTCTTAAACGATCACTCAGCGCTCCAATCATTCATTCAAAACACTCACTCAAACCATTCAAAAACGCTCAAACCCATTGAAAAATATAGAATCAACAACTTGATTCAAAATAAACTTGGATAGGAAAAAATCGCGATTTCGGTCAAATAATTCAAATTGTAATCGTCTAATAGGTTCTTGAAGAAAAAGGAAGTTATCTATAGAATTTGTTTGCATTTTTTATTAAAGGGAGGTAATCAATATCACTAATTTTGTTCATCCTGAACAAAATTTGTGATATAGGATTAAATTCACTCAAAACTCGCTCCACACACTCATTCAATATCATTCCTTAATATTCCAAAATCATTCACATTGTCAATTTCACGATGTTTTAACTGTATTACTAGGAGAGCGAACCCTTTTTGTATGTTCGAACCCCTTTTACAGGAATCCTGGATCCAACGCATGCCTGCATGCCATCTCAGTCCCGTAAGAGCGGGAGGCTAAATGATTCTAAAAAGTATGAATAAAGCAACTTTCATATACAAAAACAACCCAGTCTCCAAGTTAGCCACTCTAAATCTTCAAAACGATCCATCTAGCCAAAACAACTTGAATACGTGTTTACGGGCCTACGACGTTTGAAAATTATGACTATTTCTTTCATGCTTTTCGGTGGTTTATCGAGAAATAACGGTTGATTATCACTTGATAATCTCACCGCAAAAGCAGTGAAATTATCAAAAACTTATACCCTGCTTTTGTGCATTGCACTCTATCTGACGTCATCTATGCGGGGCGAAATAAGTGACGTCACAATGAACGTTGCATAGCAATCACGTGCAAAATGACGCGCTTTACGGAAATATGTCATAGAAATTTCAAATTTTGTCTCATTTTTGCATTAAAGAAATAGAATAATTGTTTGTTTTTCGATTAAGATCGAATAATATTTCATTCCGTGAACAACAAAAGCTATATTTTTACTAGTGAACTTATAGCTTTTGTTGTTCACTCAATGAAATATAAATCGATCTTACACTGAAACAAACGCTCTCCCACTCGTGAAAATATAGCTTTTGTTGTTCACTCAATGAAATATAAATCGATCTTACACTGAAACAAACGCTCTCCCACTCGTGAAAATATAGCTTTTGTTGTTCACCCAATGAAATATAAATCGATCTTACACTAAAACAAACGCTCTCCCATTCGTGAAAATATAGCTTTTGTTGTTCACTCAATGAAATATATCTTACACTGAAACAAACGATTATCCTCTATTTATTCACTTGGTGCATATGTAGAGAGACGTGCCAATAAGCTGTACTATACTAGAGATGATCTGTCTGCAACCATTGAATGAAAACTTATACTTTAGGTTGGACTAACTTTGTTCGAAAGCACGCTTGTGCTATTCATTACCATCTTTCATCATTTTATATCGATCTTAGACCATATCAGGTCACCTTTAAAGTTTTTCTAAGTTGCATAAACAGTTAACCGTATCATAGAATAAAGAATTTTCTTCGGGAAAATCGTTGGACGCACGTTTAAACAACAACAAGATTAGAAATGACTACTGCCTTAAAGGTGTCAGTAACGAGTATGTCCACCCTGATTAGCAATCACAACCTGCAGTCTGCGTATCATTGAGCCACATAGGTTACACAGAAGGTACCTCGGGATGCGAGCCCACTCCTGATGAAGAGCGTCTGTCAGCTGTTGCACCGTTTGAGGCTGTGGCTGACGTTGACGTAAACGACGTCCTAGGATATCCCACATGCGCTAAATTGGATTGCAGTCCGGTGAGTTCGCTGGCAATGGCAGAACGTCAATATTATCGGCTTGGGGGAAGTTTTATGGTGATACGCGCCGTGTGTGGACGTGCATTATTATGCATAAAAGTGAGTCCAGGTTGTCGGCGAAATAGGGGTTGGACAACAGGCTGTAAAACTTGGTTTATGTACCCCCTGGCATTCGAATTGCTTTGAACAACAACCAGGTCCATTTTGAATGCATGGTTGATGGCGGCCCACACCATGACCCCGCCCCCACCGAAGCGGATTATGCTCTAAAATACAATTATGTACATAACGTTCATTTCGACGTCGATATAACGCGTCCGTCGGCATGTAAAAGATTGAACATTGACTCGTCACTGAAGTCTTCCTGTGGCGTTCACACGTCTAAACAAACGCACTATCGTTGATCTTGATACGTAGAGTGTAGGCCATAATTCAAATTTATTGATAAAAGTATTATCTTCTGCAAATAGAAAAAAAAGTTCTTTCAAAATTTTGGTGTGGCCTTTTATATGACAGTCAGTATAGATAAAATTGTTGAAGTACAACGTGTAAGATCGATTTCTCTTTAACTCAGAGAACAGCAAAAGCTATATTTTGAAAATATAGCTTTTGTTGTTCACGAAATGAAAAATTAATCGATCCCACATGAAAAAAAAACAATCACATTTTCTGTAATGCAAAGATATGACAAAATGTGAACAAATAAGGTCACCCCCCCACTCCCCCCCCCCCCCCCAAAAAAAAAGAAAATCACTTTTTACGTGGTTTCTAGGAAACGTGATGATGTAATTGGTAAAATGTGTTCAGATAACGTCAGATACACTCGGGAACCATCGGCGATTCTACGGAAAGACCTCTGGAATAATGAAGGCGCAGAAATGAAAGCGCGTCTTTTCGCACGTGGGTTTATGTGACGTCACAAATATTAGTTGGATGACGTTGCGAAAGGCAAAATCAACGAAAGGATAAATTGGGCATAAAATGATTTGATAGCAAACGTTTTGTCATCAAATGATGATATGCCCAAAAAGCCCCCGCAGACTATCGGAAAACAAGATGCGTTTTTCTTCAAGCATATTAAATAACCGAAGTACCTCCAGAAGCCGAATTACCTTAAAAATGATCCAAAATTACTACACGTTCGTCCGAGATACTTTCCAGCTTACAGAAAAGTCCGAGCGATGTTCCGAATGCGAAAGATAAGGTGTATTGAACGAAGGCAGGGTATGAGTTTCCGATAATTTCACTGGTTTTATGTTGAGGTTATCAGGTATCGATCTACCTACCTTCATAATTATTATATTCCTGGCAATGAAAGCTCAGGATTTCCAAGTGTTATTATTTTGATATCATCTCTTGTGACGATAATACTTTTCAGTGTCACTGGAAGAACTACTTTTTCACGCTGTTTGGCTCTTGCTCAGGCCGCACAGATTATAAGTTGAAGCCCATTCACAGATTCAGGATATCTGCATAGGTGGTTCAAACTTACTAATTGGGGGTTGGTTTTCTAATAATTATATAATTTTGATTAAATATCCAAGCGAAAAAGAAAATATTACGCTGCAGTTAGGGGTGTTGATTATAACCCCCCTCTCTTCTGGAACCGCCATTAACCCTTTGCTGTTTAATCACTGCTTTTTACGTGCCTATGATTTTATGATTGAGAAATGATCGTGAAAAAAGAAGAAATTGCTTCTGACAAGCAATTTCTTCTTTTTCCACACTATTTTCTACACTACTGAATGGTTATTTTTCAAATTAAATCCACTTTAAATTTTCGTCTGCAAAACCTTTGAATTTGGACAGGTCCAAAATTTTGTAAAACAGGAAAGGGTTAAAGCTTCTGAATTACAGATTACCGAAGGAATTTGAAAATCAACATGAACAAGTATAAACAGAAACTAAAGGATGCAATCACAAATAATGATATGGAGGGGAACCATTCTGAAATGGTTCTAAAACAATAACTATCTTATCACACTGTTTCTGTTTTCTGTAATTCTGAGTCGTTTTCCGGGGACTTGAAATCCGATGACATTGCAGTTATAGCGACAATCAACCAATCCAGCCCGAATCGATTTCCAAATATTCCCGGCCTTCAAATGTTTACATCGTTGATATAGTTGTCGTTCCTACATGTTAGTGTAAGATTTGCCCGAATCTCTTTCGTTCCTCGTCTTAAATTTGTGTAACTTCCAAAGGATGGGTGTTGGATTGACAGAATCTTTATATTTCATCGAATTTTGAAAGCTTTATCCAAGATAGCGACAGGAAATTATCAAAAATATTTTATTTTTCGGTATCATTACACAAATTCGCAAGGGCCGAGGACGATAGAAAATGACAAAATGCACTATTTTGGAAATAAGAAATAAAGTTTTTGAGAATATAAAAAATAGAATAATCAACTGGTTATATAATCAATCCGTAAAGCACTAGAGAATATTAGTAAGGTGTTTTTGTATGCTGCTTACAACGCAATGTATTTAGAGTTGTTTGTTCAAGGGTTATTTATGTAATTTATTTCTAGCGATGATAAAAATACAAAAAACTTCTTTATCCCTTTGTGTATGTTAATAAATTCTTTTCTTAAACTAACGACCACAAAAGCTAAGAAACTATCGGGGGATAGTTTGAATAATAATTTCGACCTAATGAACCTCACACATTTAACAAAGATAAGAGCTCCACTTCACCTCAAAGGAAAACATGTTTGCATTTTTTGACAACTCATAAAGAGATAAAGGCTCAAAGGGGTGGCATCTAGAAACAATACATGTATGATATATTCAGAATACACAGATATTTGCAAATGTTTTAGAATAATACCCCGCTTTCACATATGTAATGTGCAAAGTGGGGCATCATTTCTAAAACGTTCCACGAACGTTTTGTCCCTGAACTTTGAGCTAGCTTAATTGCAAGTATACTTACTTTAGCCTTCGCTATTTAACCCTAGATTCAGGTCGACACAAATTTGGACTAATCTTAGAAGAAACTGACCACAATTCTAAACAGAGAAAATCTAATATCAATATTTGTCTCTTTGGAAAGAAAACTTTTAGGTAATGAAGAAACTAGTTGTGATAAGCAATTTCTCCGTTTTAGAATGCTTTGAAAAAGTTGAAGTTTTTGTTCTCAGGGACGTCAAAATTGGGATTATGTCGGAATGGATTAGGCATTTGTAGGTATTTAAGAATCAAACTCATGTATGGGCGATCGTTTTAAAATCAAATATTTTGTCTTGTATGAGTTAAATATAACCTATATGACAAAAATGTATTATGAAACAATTGCCCGTGTTCAAACTAGATAAATTCTGGTCTCGGGTCCTTCTTCTGTATGGGTGTTCTACCTTAAAACGAACTTTCAACTTAAAATTTCCTTAATACGGATGATCCAGTTACGCTATATCGAGTAACAAGCCTACGCAACACTTATAGCTCGAAAATATAAAAGATAACATTCTTCGCTACTCAAACTGTTTCTAATATTTCACTGCCTCTGGGGGCATTATTACACATTGAATTCCGATTTGTAAACCTTCTTATATTTTTTACCTGACACCCTAGAAGTTTAATCTTGTTGATTCTAGGTTCGAACACCTGGAGATTTTTTAATTAGTTGTTATGGGGGTTTAGAATTACCTAAGGTAGAAAACCCCAAATGAGTAATTTTCATCAATGTCAGTTTGCTAAAAGCCATTGCGTTAAGCATTGCGTTACTCTTCATTCATTACCCTTGGGACAATACGCTAGCCACGCATCGTTTCTATGAATATTTATAATAACATTAGCCAATCAAAATAACCATGACGTAATGATACTCTTCCAAAAAGAGACCGAACTGAGTGATTCTGATACTGAAATGATATGGAAATTCCACGGGTTAAAACCTATGATAAAGTTAACAACATCGTGACAATGTGAATGATTTTGGAATGATTTAGGAATGCTGTTGAATGAGTGTGTGGAGCGAGTTTTGAGTTAATTTAATGGGAGGTAATTCAACATCGCAAATTTTGTTCGGGATGAACAATTTCACGATGTTGTTAACTGTACTAGATCAAGAAAATCGTCTGAGAGGGAAATGATTCGACCCTAGTCAGCCTGCGCAATCAGCGCAGTCTGACTAGGGTCGAAACTTTATGCACTTATAAGGTGATCCATTTTCGCCGGACGGGTCACAAATGTGAAAACGGGTCTTTAAGGAGGAAATGCAAGTTTAAACTGCGTTGGGTATACTGTTAACAACATCGTGAAATTTACAAGGTGAATGATTTTGGAATGAAATTGAATGAGCGTGTGGAGCGAGTTTTGAGTGAATTTAATGGGAGGTAATCCTACATCGCAAATTTTGTTCATGATGAACAAAATTTGAGAAATTGATTACCTCCCTTTAATAAATATGCATATAAGTTCTATAGATAGCTTCTATGTTCTTCAAGAACCTAATAGACCCTTACAATTTGAATTATGTCAGTGAAATCGCGATCTTTCTCTATCCAAATTTATTTTTAGAGACGTTGTTGATTCTATATTTTTCAATGGGTTTGGAGTATTGAATGGTTTGAGTGAGTGTTTTGAATAAATGAGTGAGGCGCTGAGAGAGCGATTTAGAATGGTTTTGATTGAGGTGAATGTCAATTTCATGATGTAAATGTATATAGAAAGGCTGTATGATATTCGTCAATTTGATTTGGATATGTGGCAAAGTTACAGCGAAGACTTGTACGAGATATAAGAAAGACTAGAACTTTTTGAATGTTTAAAATTTCATCGGTAAATGCTCAGAAACTTGACATTGCATATGAAGATAGGCTGGCGAAAATAATTGTCCGATGGTAAAAGCTATGACGTGGTCGTTATGCCTGTAAGAAAGGAAAGCTTCGATATGGAAATTTGAATTAGAAATATGTTCTAAAATATAAATGACGTGTAATGAAGACTAAAATAATATCAGTTTTGTCACAAAAAAACACCAATCAAAATGCTACATAAATTATTCATGTAAATGTTAATGTTCTACGCTGGGTTACCAAAGATGGTTTTTCTAGGAAAACCTAGACACATTATTTTTTTCTATTTGTTTTGAGCGCTTTTTGTGTGTATTTCGCTCGAACCGATACATTCGTTTATACAGGTAGCGTAGTCTGTAGCGGATTTTATTCCGTATCTTTAATTATGGGTGTCAAGGGTTTGATCATGGTACCGGCGGAGGCACATGTCCTTTTCGACACATTTGTCTCACAGCAATAATCATAAACCGAAGTGGGACAGTAGCCTAAGTTAGGAAAAGATGCAATCGCAGTACTAGTTCGAGAAATACCATTGTATTGTCGATGGTTACGTTACTACAGCCACAGGGTTATGGCTGAAAAAAATGTTAAGAACAGCTTTTATTCCCGTTCAAAAAAAAAAAAAAAAAAAAAAAAAGAAAAAAAATCAAAATCATCATACTATAGAAGTATATGTATAAGAAATGATGTCTTTTCTAAAAGGGGAGAGTAAAAGACAAGACAGTAAAGTTTCTGAAAGTGTTGAGAACCCCTTCGTTTTCAGTCGAACGAAATCGCCGAAGACACATATTATTGGAATAAATTTTGCTTACTCAAGACATGCCTTAGCCTCCTCGATTTTATTTAGCACCATTGTACTGTACCATATCACCAGCCAAGAATCCGCTACCCTACTTGATTTTCTTAAGTGGTTATAACAACAGCAGCAACAACACCTCCTTCCCATAAAACGCACACACACGCATACACATACACACATATATAGTTTAATAACATCGTGAAATTGACAGGGTGAATGATCTTGGAATGATTCCGGAATGAAATTGAATAATGAGTGTGCGTAGCAAGTTTTGAGTGAATTTAATTTGAGGTAATCCTACATCGCAAATTTTGTTCAGGATGAACAAAATTAGCGATATTGATTACCTCCCATTAATAGAATATGCATAAAAATTATGTAAATTGGTTCCTATTTCTTTAATTTTTTATATATTTTTTGAATGCTGCCGTTGATTTTATACTTTTTGGTCATTTTGAGCGTTTTTGATCGATTTGAGTGAGTGTATGGAATGAATTGATGGAGCGCTGAGTGAGTGATTTAGAATGGTTTTGATTGAGATGAACGTCAATTTCACGATGTAACTAACTGTGCGTAACACTCGTAGGACTGGAGATTTGTTCATTATGTTAACGATTCTAACTCGGAAAACTGTAAAATAAAAATAACACAAATCACTATTATCATTCAAGATTGAAATCGAATGCTGAGGACGGAAGACACTATACACATCATAAACGGGTGACACACAATTTCTATAATCCATTATTTTTGCCCTGGTAGGGCGGAGCTTAAGTAACGGGTCGTTGCACTTAGGGTCAAGGTAAACCAGCTTATATTTTTACTTAGTTCCAAAAGAAAGCGAGCACTTTTGAATTTTAAATATCTCTGAGATTACAAAATTTATCGTCATGAAACATCGAATGACTATCCCCAAGAGTATGTACAAACGATATTTGAAAGCAAATGTCGTTTGATGAGCAAAAATCTTCTGCTGAATTGAGATATTTGAATTTGCATGTTTTGCATGTGCATCACACATGAGACGAATAACTGGTCTGAAAATGCATTCAGCTGAATCTTTGCGGCTCTCCTAAGTATAAAATTACATCTTCAATACAATTATGCATGATGCTATTGCGTCGTTGAACAAAATCGAACCTTGTCAGATTTAGAACGTTATTAAAATTGTTTCGGAATTCATGTTCTAATAGAAATCCAGGTCATCATTTTGTAAGGCTTTTAATAAGCTTTTCGATATGACATATATCGCCAAAGCACAATTCAACAAGTTACTGGCCTAACAACGTAGCGATGTCCAACGTTGACGAACACGTAACGTCTGCATAAAAATTAAAACCGTTGTTCGGAAATGGCTTGGCATAGCTTCTAAAACTCTTTAATACAACATCAACACATAGCTCTTACCAAAGAAAAAAGTTGTAAGGAGGTCAAATCTCAACAATTTAGGTTCTGTCTGTGCGTATGCAGCATGCGACTCATTATCCAAATCTGATTTTACTTTTTATTTCAAAAGGTCTTCACTTAAGTATGGAATCAATTTTACTCCATAATTTTCATCCAACTTTGTAAAAATCAAGAGAAATGCAAAAAGTGAAAGTGCACATTTTCTTATGGAACTCAGTATATTATTACTTACGCCTACAAATAGTCGACATAAATACCTTGAGACCTTAAATCGCAGGTTCCTTACCATACCCTTGTAACTTCAGCTTGTCCAAGTTGAATATAGGAGGCTTTGGTTACCAAATGATAAAATGTATTCACTTTCTCTGAGCACGTCGCAGTTGGTAGCGCGTCGGACTGTCAATGTAGCAGTCCCGGGGTTCGATTACCGAGGGCGGCACTTATTCTTTCCGACTGTTTGTCTCTCACCAATGTGTTGATTATCGTAAACCTATGTGAGATAGCAGCTGGAGGCTAGGAAAGATGTGATGGTTGTACTGGTGGGAGTTTGTTGGAATGGGTTTTACGCCGCTTTCAACAATTTCGCAGTTATACCGCGGCGGCCGTAGCACCTAACAATGGATTCCTGGTATTTCTTTCAAGTTGATTGGTTCGGAATGACTTTTGAATGAAATTGAATTTTGAGTGAATTTAATGGGAGGTAATCCTACATCGCAAATTTTGTTCAGGATGAACAAAATTAGCGATATTTGTTACCTCTCTTTAATAAAATATGCCTACAATTCTATAAATAGCTTCCTATTTCTCCAAAAATCTACCAGGCGCTTTCAATTTGAATTATGTCGGTGAAATCGCGATTTTTTCTAGATTTATCTATTTTGAATGAAGCTATTAATTCTATGTTTTTACAGCTACGTTTGGAGCGTTTGTGAATGGTTTGAGTGAGTGTTTGAAATGAATTAGTGGAGCGCTGAGCGAGTGATTTTGAATTGTTTTGTTCGAGATGAATGTCAAATCCACGATGTTGTTAACTGTATAACTACCAGGTTTCGGGTTGATCGGACGTACAGTGGAGGCCGCGGGTGAAAAAAAAAAAGTTTAAAAAATTAAAAAATAAAAAAAACGTTTGAAACAAGCCATATCGCTTCTTCCTCAATGTTTTCTCGATTTATATCCCTCATTGCATAAAAAAGCCAGGTTGTGGGAAGATGTCACATAACTAAATAACTGTAGTTCATTTTATCTTTTCTTTTCCCTTCTCCTTCCCTTTATAATAAGCTATAATTAGCAAGTCTTCTTTCATCTTCTCCTTCTATAGTTAACTTTTGTTAAATGTTAATTTCTTTATTAACTTAACTTAATTTTGTATGTTGTAAATGTTTATAACTTTTGATCTCCAAAGATGGAGGAAATAAAGAATATATAGGTCTTATTCCTTTTGGGGAAAAAACATTTTTTTTCTTTTTCTTTTTTTTAAATTGAAAAAAAAAATGCATTTATAAGAATATAGAACGAGTGTTTTGATTTTTTGTCATTTAGGCAGGTTCGCCAGGATAAGGTGTCTTATATTTAAAGAGTCCCACATTAAAAAAAAGAGTAAAATATAGTTATCTTGAAGTTAAAATTAACTTTAAAGGCTCTAAACTCATAATTTGTAAATTACAAGAGGCTTGATTCCCCGTTAATCACATGTGGTAATAATTCGGGAGACTGCCGCGGTAATATTAGGCGTAACAATGCAATAACGTTCAGAGACCAAACTATCGTAACAGCTGCTTTGTCAAGATGTAGTTACGACATTTTTGATACCGAATGTTGATAGGTAGCTGACACTTGTCAAACACGCGTAATACTGCCATGTCATACTTTATCATTTTTTTCTATAATCAAAGAATCAAGATGAGTTTGTGGAACATTAGTGCCCCTGAAACAGCATTTTGTTTTTAGAATTTTTAACCTGGACAGTGGACCTTGTGAAATGACATTGACCTTGGTACCAGCAGATGCGTATCATTGGGGCGCTCTATTTTCGTGCCAAAAATGAACACTGTGAACAGAATAGGATTTAAGAAATCAGCAATTTTAAATAACTTTTAGCAGACGGATAGAAAAGATTTCCAGATAGAAAGACGGACAGACGGAAATACGGACTACGAAAGAACTGAGCTCATCATATCGATGCAGGGCCCCGAAAAGTGATCAAATGTCTATTGTATGTTTTCTGGAAATGATCAAATCTAATATTTTCAAATGGATTACAGTTAACAACATCGTGAAATTGACAAGATGAATGATTTGGAAATGATTAAGGAATGAAATTGAATGAGTATGTGGAGCGAGTTTAGAGTGAATTTAATGGGAGGTAATCCTATCGCGTAAATTTTGTTCAAGATGAACAAAATTTGCGAAATTGATTACCTCCCTTTAAATAAAAAAACCATTCAAGTTTTATACATGGCTTCCTATTTCTTCAAGAACCTATGAGGCGCTAATAATTTGAATTATGTTAGTAAAATCGCGATTTTTCTCAATCAAAATTTAATTTGAATGACGTTGATTATTCTATATATTTAAATGGGTTTGAGCGTTTTTGAATGGTTTGAGTGAGTGTTTGGGATAAAAGAATGGAGCGCTGAGTGAGCGATTTAGAATGGTTTTGATTGGGGTGAAAGTCAATTTCACGATGTAACTAACTGTATAGACACTGTCTAACCAATTCTAGCACCTCCCGGTGACTAAGTGCAAAAACATAGTTTATCATACTGCAAAGAAATAAGGCTTTTTGATTGCCTACAAATTCGGTGACATATTTTCACGTGTCCGATATGTGCGCAAATCTAAGTGGTGACAAGCCCGGTTCTCACCTGAAATTCATTTTTACCCCGTTTTCAAACACATTTAAGATGGAAATCATTCGTTTGTCTATATTATTTTGTTGACATCGACGTTGCTTGGTAAACGTAATGAAACCAGCATATCTAACGTGTTATGAAGGGCAACGTTTTCAATTATGCTCTGTATTGGTTACAGTCATGATTTTTCATACATTTACCTATCATTGTGCTGGACCCCTTAAAATCACTCACATACAATATTTTCAACAGATTTCATTACTCTTATTTCAGGTCTTTTGCAGAAGAAAAACGGTAGAACCAAAGTTTGGTGATTTTCTTATGGGACGTTTGTCTCTCAGATTTTCTCACTGTATTTACTCACGTAAAACCCGAAAATACATAACTAAGACTCGAGATCATCACAATTACTGCTGTATTTGTAAAATGTAATTAATATCGGTTGCGAATTAGTCGTCACGGTTCAATATGGAGTCTTTGATATGCGACCTAAAGGATAATTAATAAGGAATTAAAATCAATGCGTGGGGCAAATTAGTTTTCGTGCGCGGTGAATTTGGACAAACTTTCTCACATTTAGCCATGAAGCTTTTTTTGTTCATTCACATACTTCAATAATTTTGAAACACCAATATCTTTATTGTTTATGAATTGATATAATGATTACGTGTGAATTTGTTTTCAAAAAATTAAACTAGATTTCATACTGTTTTGGCACCTTCTTAAAAACTAAACTTTCAAAAAGGTAAAAATAATTTAAAATGCCGGATGTCATGGCAACAAAATTGAAAATAAGAGGGTTTACCCCCCTTTTTTATAAACCAGAAGGCCTAAATCCTAATTTCAACAATTACACAGTTTTCTTACTGTAGATCCCATCCCCAGGGAGGGGGGGTATGCTTTCCCAATACAGTAATATATAAGCTACAAAATGAGACATGTTAGTTCACTTAAGTTCATAGATTAACAGAGCAACATCATAACATACGCTCTCCTCCATAGTTGCAATAACAAATTTCTTAAGAAAGACGATTAAAAAGTATTCATGGACACAACAATACCAATGTTTAAAGCTTTTTATGGGGCTAGTTCAATGCATGAAAGATATTTTCATTGGTAGTACGCAAACATAAATGAATGTTCGTTTTTTTGTTATATACGTTACCAAGTTCATAAAATATGACATTCGGTCAATTTCAGGAAGCATTCGACTAGCCTTATTTATAAAAGATATTTTAGAATATTAAATAATAGTGCATGTAACGTATTGTTACAGGATAAAACTACTAGTTTCAGAGAGCTTAAATTCTTAATTTACTTGAAAGACATGCCGCAATATGAAATAAGTCCTCAAAACTTCCATTTTGGGGTAGCAAAATACTTGTTGAATGAGTTTAATTTGCTGGTGTTTTTGGTGTTTTTTTTTCATTTCTATCACTTACACGTGGTGCTAAAAGAAAGTGTAACGTGTGTTACATTATAAAAGACAATATTGAAAACGATCTTTTGTTCCTGATTAGCTCTAGCGGAAATATACTTATTTTTATCATTTGACAATGTTTTCATCAAAATATATCGTTTTATATATTTCAATGTCGTACATTTGAATTTTATTGGTGGCGTATGTAACGTAACGCTACACGAAAAAGCTACCACTATTACCGGGCTAACATTTCTTAAGATACTTGCAAGACATAGGGCTATATAAGAAACGTTGACCACAAAATTCTATCGGGGCGAAACCATATCTAGCCCATAGTCTATATGTATTTGTCATGGAGCGTCAGTTCATGAACAATGGAAATTAGTTGCTTAAATCATAGTTTCCACTTACAAAATGGCGGAGGACATAAATTCTGCACCAACTTAGCTACATATTGTTATGCGAGACAACCAAGCATCAGGTTTCAATATTTATGTGAATTCTATGTTTATAAAATTGTAACGCAGACACTCCCTTTAGAGCGTTCGAAAAGATCGTCCTTGATTTAAGGTTCATGTATAGTGTTTGAGGCCCAATTTTAAAACTCTTCATTTGCCAAGAAAAAGGCAAATGTCCAGGTATATTATATATCAAATTGAAGCTATTTATGAGCACAAGGAATTAAGCAACATAAGACTGCCATAGCTATAGCGGTACAGCAAAACATTGTGGAAAAGGGTCATTTTGTACAGAAAAGCAACTGCATGACTGTTTGATAAAATTAGCTCATATTTTAACAAATTACAGTCTAAAGTACGACCCAAATACTACTACAAACGTTGGTATAAAACTCGAGCCCAAAACGTAGTTATGCAAGCATCTTATTTTGACTTATTTTATAAACACATATGTCATATATGTCACTCTAATTTTGTAAACGTGTAGATCTTTTTAAGGTATGGTGTGTTATCACAACATGAATAGACATTAATAGTTTATTTACCTGTAAAGTTGTTCAGCAATATATCGATTTCTATTTCACTGAATAATAAATATAAAGTAATTTATTATAGATCTGTGATTTCAAAAACTATAATTTGAAATAAATTGCAGAAAATATTTCACAATATTATGGTGTGCTGTTGCACCATACCTAGCATTTATTTTGAAAACAGACCAAACCGGTTTGACAAGTATGTAGACAAAATAAATGGAAATTGATTGTTTCAAAGGAGCTTTTTGAGACCGAGTTTTATATCAACAGTTGTAATGGTTCTTTCCACAATGTTTTGGCTTTACCGCTATAGTTATGGCGGTCTTATGTTGCTCAACTGCTTGTGCTCAAAAATAGCTTCATTTTGATATACAATATACCTCGACATACTGCTTTTTCTAGGCTATTGAAGCGCCCTTAAAATTGGGTCTCAAACACTTTACATGAACCTTAATATAGTTAACAACATCGTGAAATTGACAAGGTGAATGATTTTGGAATGAATTTGGAATGAAATTGAATGAGTGTGTGGAGCGAGTTTTGAGTGAGTTTAATGGGAGGTAATCCTACATCGCAAATTTTGTTCAGGTTAGCACCTAACAATGGATTCCTGGTATTTCCTTTACCTGAACTACCATTTTACCCTTTCCTAGCCTCCGACTGCTATCTCACATAGGTTTACGATTATCTACCCATTGGTGAGAGACAAACGTCGGAAGGGATATTTGCCGCCAACGGGGATCGAACCCACGACTTCCAGATTGGAAGTCTTATGCCTAACCAACTGCGCTATGGTGGCGGCGTTATTAAACTGAAGTTATTCTTTCACCTGGTATTTTCCATATGGTACTTATCTTTGATAAAGTTAATAACATCGCGAAATTGATAAGGTGAAAGATTTTGGAATGATTTTTGAAAGAAATTGAACGAGTGCGATGAGTGAGTTATGAGTGAAATTGAATTATGATAGTGAAATCGCCATTTTTTCTAGCTATTTCTAATTTTAATGTAATCGTAAGGCTTATTTTATTTAGTAGTTTTGGAGCGCTTTCAATGATCTGAGTGAGTGTTTGGAATGAACTAATGCAGCGTTATGTAAGCGATTAAAAATGGTTTTGATTCAGATGAATGTCAATTTCACGCTATAACTAACTGTATTACTAAACCAGCAATATAGACCTGCAGTTTCAAGTGACTAATCAAAGATCAATTTTACATTGAAAATGATAGGAGATATCGGTTTCGCGAACCTCACTCTTTCTTGCGGAAATATAGCTTACCTATACTTTTTATAGACTTTGAACAGTTGATTTGTGTTTTTATTCAAACACGCCGCGAGAAAATATGGTCGTTCCAGCAATCGCCAAATTTCATTCATTCATTAATTCATTAATTCATTCATTCATTCATTCATTCATTCATGCATTCATGCATTCGTTCGTTTGTTTGTTTGTTTGTTTGTTTCTTTCTTTCCTTTATCACATTTTACAGAGATAAATATACAAAGAATAATAATCCTACACACAGTAATTTCAAAAACCATCGTGAGTTATATAAACAAGACTTAACAATCTCGTAAAGAATTTCTGAAATTTGACAGAAATGTGTCAGAAATATACCGACATGTCAGACTGTATCTGCTGTAGCTTGACTGCTATCCCGCACTTGAGCATAATGTACTTGCTTCCTCGAATTTTTCCTATAAAATCTTTGGGAAAAAATGTCAATGATGCTTTCAGTTCTTGCGCTAGCATATGGAACGCATTTTTGCACATGCTTTCGGAATTTCTTAATATTACAAACAAAGGAACTATGTATATCTATTGTGCTTAAAACACTCTTATTTATTCAATCGTACCGATTTTAAGACTCATGATTAAAAGTGAGTTTTAAACATTTACAATAGTTCGACATTTCTATCCGAAGGTAAAAGATACAGTATGTAGTAGAGGGTGAAATATTAGAATTAGCCATGGTCAAATTTATGAAAACAAGTATCTGGTGTTGTATGCATCACATAAAGTCCCCTACCAGCTTCGTTTGTCTCAATGTTTTCCTTTTTGGTCTTGTTGGTAAGAAATGAGAACTTTCACTGGAGGTGATTAATACTGCTGCATCACCACCCTGACTAACATGGCTTATAAATTTTTTTACATTTTAAAACAGGTTTCATCAAGTTAGCTTGCTTAGTTATTAAGTTATTGCAGGATCCATTTTTTGCCATATTTTCACTATTTCCGTTACCATAGCAACCGCACTTTTTGTCAAAGAACAAAGATAAAATGATGTGCATAATCTACACATTGCCATCTAGTCATATACCAAGTCTCATCAAATTAGCTTACTTACTTATTAACTTATCGCAGGATCCAATATTTTTTGCCATATTTTCACTATTTCCGTAACCATAGCAACAACAATTTTAGTCTAAAAACAAAAATAAAATGATGTGCATAATCTACACATTGCCATATAGTCATATACCAAGTCTCATCAAACTAGCTTGCTTAGTTATTATCTTATCGCAGGATCCCATTTTTGGCCATATTTTCACTATTTCTGTAACCATAGCAACCTCAATTTAAGTCGAAAAACAAAAATAAAATGATGTGCATAATCTACACATTGCCATCTAGTCATATACCAACTTTCATCAAAAACGCTTGCTTAGTTATTAAGTTATCGCGGGATCCAGATTTGAGCGGACAGACGGACGGACGGACGGACAGACGGAGGGACGGACGGACAGACGGACGGACGGACAGACGGAGGGCAAACCTATAGTCCCCTCCGGTGTGAACACCGGTAGGGGACTAATAAGACAACGGTAAGTTTTATGCAGATACTTACATGAATTTAAAGTGTGAGTTCAATATCATTTTGGGATGTGAAACTAAATGCTCACGGCCCTCCATTGTTCGGCTGTATCCGGTGAAGTCAAAAACAAATCCGCGTGGATTGATACTATTTTTGGATGATATGACGTGAGGTTCCAAGTTATATGGATACACAGGGAATCAGTTGGTATTAAAATTGATAGTTAAAGTATACTTAAATATAATTGTAACTTTAAAGAGGTCTCGTTGAATAATTCGCACTGTGCTTTTTTCAATTAAAAAGCGTTACTTGAATTTGAAAAACCCTTGGGTGACACTCTTTCAAACATGTTATGATTTCTTGGCCCAATGAAAAACAAGACTGTAATGGGCTTCGCTAATTTCTATGGCAGCGTTTCCTAATGATGATAATTCTTCTAAACAGGAATTTATTTTTATACCGTTAACTACTATCCTACATTCTTCAAACTTAGCCAACGCATATATATAAAATGTCATTTCATGTGATACTTTTTCTTTTTCTTTTTTTTTATTATTGTTTTTCTTACTCGTCAACTCATTGCTCGCGCATAAAGCTAGTCAAAAGGTGATATAATGGTCTATGGCAGGTTTTCTATTTCATAACACGAATAAAATTGTCGTCTGAAATCGTGTGAAATCTGAATATTTTACAGATTTATCAATATTGTGTTAGGTCATCAGTTTTCGCAATATTTACATATTTATCCGCGTAGTTCACAACTTGTTTGATATTAATAGGTGTGTGAAATGAAACTTTCACATTAAAAAGCGTTCGCACTGCAATAATTTACAGTGTACTTACAGTGAATCGTGAAATTGGCAAAGGATATGATTTTGGAATGATTTTGGAATGGAATTGAATGCGTGCTATGGTCGAGTTTTGAGTGAAATTTAAGAGATAATCCAATATCTCTAATTTGGTTCAGGATGAATAAAATAATGATATTATTGCTTCCCTGAAATAAGTATGGATAAAAAGTTAATAAATAGCTTTTTTCGTCTTTGCAAAACAAATCACACGCTTACAAAATTAAGTTTAGTCAGGGGAATCGTGGATTTTTTTCTATCTACATTTATTTTGAATGTAGTTGTTGATCTCATCTTTTCTAGTGATTTTTGAGCGTTTTGAATGCTTAGAGTGAATGTGTGCAATAAATGAATTGATCGCTGAGTGAGCAATTTAGAATGTTTTTATCGATATGAATGTCAATTTCTCGATGTTGCTAACTGTTGTTTTATAATGGTGTATGAAATGTCGACTGATGCATTCAGTGATTTTTACTCACCAAAACTCAAAATGACGTTAACAAAACCATTTGCTGTGTAAATGAATTTCCTTCATATATCTCGATGACTCAGTGCTATACAGTTGTAACTGCCTATAAGCAAATAGGCAGTTACATCTGTTTCGTTCTGAGCCATCGATATCCAGCTTTGTTAGTACTATCGACATTTGAGATTTGTGATGTCCTTTAAGCCTAGTTTACATTTGCCACGGTCTCCCTACGATATCGCAGCCTGCGATTTTTCTTACGATTTTTTGGACATCGCAGACAGCTACGGTCTGCGGCGTATGTGTTCACAATGCCGCACGGTGACCGTGCGATTTTGAAAATATTTGAGGGGGGGACATACCTTAACGAGACCGTACGGGTCCCGTGCGATATCGCAAGGTAATCGTGAGATTCCCGTGCGGAGATCGTATGGGTTCCGTACGGATATCGAGAGGATGCCGCGCGGTCATCGCACGATTCTACCGGTTTTATTTTGGATGTTTGATAGTCAAGATATCGTACGATTTCCGAGCGATCATCGCAAGGCTTCCGTGCGATGTCCGTACGGCGACTGCACAAGGCTACGGGCTAGCGATTGTAAAAGATGGTATAACATTTTTTTAAACGAGATCGCAGGTGTCTGCGGTGCCCGTAAGACCGTGCAATGATCGCACGGGCACCGTATGTCACCGCACGGGCACCGCACGATTTTATGCTTACGGCGAGATACGGGCGCCGTACGGGCTCCGTAGGCCAAATGTAAACGAGGCTTTAATGAGAATTACAGAACTAGTATCTTGGTGGTCTGCTCGTATATTTGATAAATACTATCTATGAAATAAGATATGATTGATATAAATGTCAAAAGATTTTTCTATGACTATCATCACTAAATTGGTAGAAAATATATATACTCTAAAAGCATAAAGCATGGACAAATACTTTTTTAAACGGCTTCAGGACTATCTAAGAGCATTAATCTACATAATAATGATTGATTGATTGATTGAATGGAGTTTAACGCCGCTTTCAACATTATTTCAGTCATATCGCGGCGGCTGGAACACCTAGCAATGGATTCCTGGTATTTCTCTCACCAGTACAACCATCACATTCTTTCCTAGCCTCCAGCTGCTATCTCACATAGGTCTACGATTATCGACCCATTGGTGAAAGACAAATAGTCATCTAATAATGATACATTATATCTATTTGTCTAACAACCATATGCAAGATAAAGCTTAAAAAGTAAATTCCTACATTGACAAATGTATAATTCTCCTCCACGTAAAAAATACATTGCTATATTTACATGTATAAGGGAGCATCAACGAGAAATGTCTAAAAAAGCTCGCATCAAGTGAACACGCCACATTTTTAGAAGAGGGGCTAGTACATGTCTTCAAAATATAATCTGTCTGATAAGGATATGATCATACAATGCGTAGTTGGTCAGCGGGCATCCTAAAACCCTCTTAGATTATGCGATGTCTACGGTGTTGCATAAGAAGTACCCTTTAGAGAGAAGAATGAATTTGAAGTATGCCAATGGCTTGCAGTTAAACTTATTTCTATACCCTAAGGTCATCTTATAAAATGCCCAGCGTATTGCATAGAGATACCCTTTAGGGAGCAAGAGTAAGTTTAGGTATACCAATGGCTTTGTTAGTAAATGTCATTTTTAAACTAACTCCTACACCCAAATGACCCATTATAAAATACCCACTATATTTCAAAGGGGGGCACATTAGGGAGTAGGATGAGCTTAAGTATGCCAATGACGCACGGTTAGTTAGTTACGTTTATAAACTAATTCCTTTTCCAAAATGACCTTCAATAAAATGTCCACTGTATTACATAGGAGGTACATTGGACATTGCGGCCCGGTGGTCTAGTGGTATGACACCGGACAACGTATCCTAAGGATACGAACGTGGCAGGAATTTTCAGGGATACTTGATATCCCCTGCCCAACTAGAAGTGAACTGGTAAGAAACCCAGAGGTAGATTCGCGTGTACCGGTGCTTTACACTGGGCACATTAAAGAACAAAGGCGGTCTTTTCGTAGAAGAGCTAGTGGCGTATGAACCGGAATCTCCTTGTATCAGCTTCTTACACTCTCATGGTCCATACCATTTATGCCTAGAGCACGGAGGAACCTAAATCCTACAATCACACACACATAGGAAGTACCCGTCAGGAATAAGTTTAGGTATACCAATAGCTTACAGTTGATTAGATGTTCAGCCTTAGTCCAACGACATTTTCCCGTATTTAATGAGTCAGTATTTTTTTAATTGATGTAACCTCTCGCCCAAATGTGTGTTCGACACACAATTTATAATTATAACTCGAATACGCTTTTTTGACCATTATCTGATTTCCAGTATTATTGTAAACAGGGAGTTGTACCAAAACTACTGAAGCGTGTTATTTGAATTACAGTGTGACAAAAAGTCATCTTTATATACTTATTTATTGGCATGGTTGGTATCTTGACAAACAGCTATACTGCGTAAGTCACTGCAATATCATTCCGACGCCCAAGGTTCGAGACTCAGTTAAGACATTTATTTTTGTCTTGAGCTTTTAATATATATATATATTTTTTCATTTATTGTTTCACGTGTACATATGTACGTGGTATTTCCGTTCCACCAGAGGACTCAGTGGCAGACCTGAAGGGAATATAAGAAGTTATTAAACTTGACAAGAGTGTTTCCCTACAAACACAGCCATATTTAAGCGTACAGAATAAAGTCCCGATAGGGAGATCAAGACACCAATGTGGGGAGTGTAAATGAAATGATTTTTCAGTCTGCTCTTTTAAAATCAGTTAGACAGGAAAAATGAATGAACGGAAAAAATGCTAGTTAAACTTAAAAATTGTGCGGTTGATAAATGAACAAAATGATAAAAAAAATCTACGCACAAGCTTACAGGTTGGTTTACAAAATATGTGAAAAAAATATACATAGGTAAATAAATTTATCGAGTCAGAGATTCGAATCCCTGCAATAAAGCTATATGCAGTAGCCTTATTGTTATAACTAAGTCGCCATACGTCCACGGCTAACGACACTTGGTTATTTTAAGTCAGACGTTTAACCGTTTTCATATCGTAAACGCCTATCGATAACTGACTCAAGACCTTCTTTACCTACAGGTGAATATTGGTTTTTCCCGATACTGTTCATAATAGCGTATTCGAGTTATACCTACAGGATGTTGGTGAAAACGATGTACAGTTAGTTACATCGTGAAATTGACATTCACCTCAATCAAAACCATTCTAAATCGCTCTCTCAGCGCTCCACTCATTCATTCGAAACACTCACTCAAACCATTCAAAAACGCTCCAAACCCATTGAAAAATATAGATTAACAACGTCTCTAAAAATAAATTTGGATAGAGAAAGATCGCGATTTCACTGACATAATTCAAATTGTAAGGGTCTATTAGGTTTTTGAAGAACCTAGAAGCTATTTACAGAACTTTTATGCACATTTTATTAAAGGGAGGTAATCAATATCGCTAATTTTGTTCATCCTGAACAAAATTTGCGATGTAGGATTACCTCCCTTTAAATTCACTCAAAACTAGCTCCACACACTCATTCAATTTCATTCCAAAATCATTCCAAAATCATTCACCTTGTAAATTTCACGATGTTGTTAACTGTCCGTGACAAGCCTAGACAGTCTATTCGATCTGTTTCAAAAAGGTTCCTAATAACCATTGAATGTTACAGCGGACGGATTAAAAAGTCGACAAGTGCATTTCGTCGCTCCATATACATGAATTCATGTAGCATATTTTTATTAAGAGATGGAGTACGTTTAAAACTCTCGCCATCAATTATCTTTAAAATGCATGCATATCGAAACATTCAGTACTTAAAAAAAGACTAGTAATTCTTAAATCCAAGTTAAAGATGCAACTTTGACACAATCACGTAGCCTAAACTAACACACTAATAAAAAAATCGCTGACAGTCTGAAAAGGGTAGGAACATGATCTATCTACAGAGAACATAATATGGCTTTCTCAATCCCCCTTTTCCAAGTGCCTCGCTTACGCACAAACGTGCAACAAAGAAAAAATCCATCTTTATTGCTCGTGAGTGTCGCTGCAATGCTTACATTATTACATATATTAACATTCATCAATCCAGTTATATATTCGTGGAATGTGAACGTTCTGGTAGAAATATGTAGGCACGTCAAGAACGCTGTATGAGGTAGCGTTATGTCACTTACCCTTTTCTCTCATAATTCGATTTCGAGCAGCCATCAGAGATATGTATAATACGTATTTAGTGTTTTGTATGAGAAAAAATATCTAACAAAGTTGGGAGAATTGATCATCGTCGAGGCTCTGCCGAGACGATTATCAATTCTCACAACCGAGTTAGATATTTTTTCATACAATACACTAAGTGTGTATTATATTTATCTTCTAACCTCTATTTTTCTATTAATTGTCGATCTTTCGAACTGAAATGCAAGTTTCTAAAAATAACCGCATTTTATCTTTGTTCTAAAAGTAACTATGTGATATCATAAAATATATCATACGGGATGCTATCATACCGATATTTGTATAGTTATAAGATAAATAAAGGATCTGTCATGAGACATTGTTCAAGACAACAAGTCGAGAAGAGAAATGTTATTAAATGAGCCTTGGCAAGCTTCATAACATTTATATTTTAGAAAAGGTTATGTTCAGCTTTTTTTCAAACAAAATCGGTTAACATATTCTTTCCTAATATTAAAGCCAGTTTGTGTGAAGTGAAAACTCATTTTTGGAACGCCCAGATAAAAAAAACCCCGCGAAAACCTGCGTTAGATGACGCTGTGATGACGTCATTTAGAATATGATCTCAAGCAATTGTAAGACACGGATATTTCTCATTCAGAACACCACTCGGCCAATCTCACGATCAACCTCGGATGTATATAGACGGACTATTTTTAAAAAAAATACGGGAAACCTTTGGAAAAACTCGATGACTTCAGTTAAAATGGCGTAGGCCCTCGAAACTTTGAGTGAAAACATTCGACGTCGCCAACGCTACTAGCTTAAGTCACTGACGTGAAACCATCGAACCCTTATACATGTATAAATATCTTTAGATTCTTAAATAAAGGCTGAAAAAATCTTAATTTTTGAGAATGATTCGTCATTCTCAAAAATTGAGATCTTTCAGCCGTTATTTACTGTAAAAGATATAAATCTACAGTGCTTTTTTTTTCTTACACTGTTTCCGCCTGATTTTGTACGATTTTGTTACATACCCATCCGCCTCACATACATCCGAGGTCTGTTGCAGTTTACGGAAATGGCCGAATGTTTCGAATGGGATATTTCTTTAGAAGATAAGGGGAGCTATGTCAACTATCCTTGTCTTATATATATATCTTTGTCATATAGACGTGTAGAATCACATCGCCGTATTCATCTCATCTCAGCGCTTAAAAGGGGGTTTAACGTGCAAAACTAATGTTTATGTGAGAATAAGAATGTACTTGATTTGATTTGAGACCAACCGATCTAAATCTCTTCTAGTACAGAAGAGTTTACAAAAAACTTTACAATCTCGCTTAGGCTCGTTTAATAACAATTCTATTCTAGAATCCGCGAAGATCTGCTTGTCTCAAACAAAATATCGTGATAGTTCTATTTGTTCCTCGCATAACTATCCTTATTTAAAAATATAATTGTTTAAATGTCATTTTCAACAGACACCGCCCTAGCGCAGTTCATATGGTACCTTGAGATGCTGGGATCGGTCTTGATGTCTTGTTTGTTATACCGACAATAGAGTGTTCCGTAGACATAAATTGAAAAAAAAAATAACTGGATGTTTTGAAATTAAATTTTGGTAGTACTGGTGCGCATGATACTTTGTCCCCATTTGGCTATTTGCTCAACCCACTGCATTTCACGAATGCCTTGTGAAACACATTACACTTAGAATTTGGTTAAAATCAATACTTGCTAAAAAATAAACATGTGTTGTCTTGTACCTAAACAGCAAATGCTTTTTTCGTTTGGGATATGTTTTCTTAAAATTCTGAAATTCAACGCTCTTCAAAATCGGGACTCCATAAAGTTGTTAACATATATTCAAAGGGACATATATATAATACGTACTAAGTGTATTATATGAAAAAATATCTAACGAGTTAGGAGAATTGAAAATTGTCGAGGCTCTTAGATATTTTTTCATACAATACACTAAGTATGTATTATATTTATCTTATAACCTCTATTTGTCTTGTTTTCGTGCAAGTTTCTAAAAACAACCGCATTATATCTTTGTTCTAAAAATAACTATATGATATCATAAAAATATCATATGGGACGTTATCACACGGACATTTGTATAGTTATAAGATAAATAATGCATTCATCCAATTTTATGCATTGTAATCTTTTCAAAGACATGTTCCCATTTATATTTCATGCATTTATAGATATACAATCAGATGGTAACTTGTCAAAGATGAAAGATTTCGTTCATGGCCAGCCTGCCCTGTTTGTACAGTTTGATCAGGACAAATACCATATCAGACAGTCCCTTTTGTCTAATGGGTTACCAGTGTTACAAGAAATACGTCGATATTTGCCGATCCGATCCCCTTACACTTGTAAAAAGGACAACGCTGAAATAACATTCAATCAAGTAGGCCTACGTTAGGATGTAATGATTAGTTAAAGAAAAATCCGCTCTTCATTTGCGACAGCCTCAGTTTGAATAGGTTGTTCAGATGTCATCAAGTGCACAGTATCTTGGTGTTAAAAGGACGACCTGGGAAAATCGATGTTCATCTTAAATATGTATTGAACTGTTGTTGTGTATATGTGACATGGTAAAATGTGTCATGTGTTAAGGGGGTCAAGGCGCTCGTACGCGCTTCGGTTATGGTTCTCTGTATCATACATCGAAGAATTTGCAAGCGTGTACATGAAGGCTTCCCCGAATATGGTTCCAATTAATAACCAACGAATTATTTTTAATGCGTGCATCACGATGTAGACGTTTTTCAGTGCTTAACAATGGGTTCTGAAAGCATGGCAGCTTGGCTAAGTGGTTTTCAACATGAACATTATTTTACCGACCATCGTATTGTCAAAATCATAACTCAAGTTTGTGGTCGCAATTATACATACTCACTCAAAAATACGAATGATTAAATGTAGCTTACTTGAAGAAGGACGTTCGAAGTCTAAAAAAACGTCAATGGTGGTCTTACTTTTCTTAAAAGTTAGTGTAACTTGACAATGATTGAAAAGACTAAATAACAGCAGTAGCAGAAGAATCAGCAACAACAACAGCATACAGAATAAGGGTTTCAAGGATTTTAGCTATTTGCATATATTTTTGATGAATTTCAATTTTAAAAACGCTATGACTTTACACCTCACAAATCTGAAGTTTTGCATATTTGAAGACAATTTGCATTTCACAAGAGACTCATAGAAACTTCATTTTGCGTTCATCTGATATGATATACATCGACTTTGCAAGCCGAGGGATTTAACTGCATATTCTTTCTTACGAACCTTAGGAACTTGGTTTGGGAAGCTGAGTCTAAGCCTTTGTCTCAATTCTAACGTACTATTTGATATTATTGTCTTTATTGGGCTCTTAGTCAGTGATAGTTGAATTGTTTTAAGAAATCAAGACTTATTAAACGACTCAGGGTTTGAAAAAAAATGGAACCACTTTTGATCAAATGCACTTTTTTCTTGGCGAGTGCGCGTTTATTGGAGACTTGGTAAGTTTAAAAATGGTAGATGGATACAAAATGGCAAGGGACATTATTACATTTGTTAGAATATTCGTTGAATAGATATCTTACAGTATCTCGCAATGTCGATGAAACGCCATTCTACAGGATATTTGACAATGGCGGCAATGATAGATAATTCATTTAACCAAATTGCAGACTCATAAAAAAGCATGTAACCGTCAACTTAAAAGAACAAATTTGACTTTTAAATAAAAATCACCTTAAGATATATTGTCGCGTGTTTGAAAAGATTCAATTGGGCGAAAATGGTAACACGTATGAAAACGCATTTACGTGCATTGATTTGCATTTCGCGCGATAAATGATATATTTATTTTATTTTCTTATTTGAAGTAACATTCCTGCGGTATTGATCAGAGCAATAAATCATTATTGAATCGTCGAATGCGTCAACCAACTTTTTCATGTATCTATTTTTTTTACAAAATATCAGCAAAACGCAAAGCAATTGGACTGTGTTTTCCCTTGAGACATTAAATGATACAATCATTGAGTGGATAGAGGATATTGAATGAGTAGTCATTGGATACCGAATTTATTTAACGAGTCTTCTATACAGATAAAAAGATAAGAAAAATGACTTTGTCGAGTTTTTGTTTTAGATGACGAGTTCATTAAATTCGGTATTTCATGAACACACAGTAATTTTTAAAAGCAGCGTGAGTTATATAAACAAGACGTAACAATCTCGTAAAGAATTTCTGAAATTTGACAGAAATATGTCAGAAATTTACCGACATGTCAGACTTTATCTGTTGTAGCTTTACTGCTATCCCGCACTTGAGCCTAATTTACAGTTAGCTACGTCGTGAAATTGACATTCACCTCAATCAAAACCATTCTAAATCACTCACTCAACGCTCCATTCACTCATTCCAAATACTCACTGAAACCATTCAAAAACGCTCAAGCCCATTGAAAAATATAGAATCAAGAACGCCATTCAAAAATAAAATTTGAAAAATCGCAATTTCACTGACATAATTCAATGTGTTAGCGTCCAATAGGTTCTTGAAAAAATAGGAAGCTCTGTATAGAATTTGTATGCATTTTTTATAAAAGGAAGGTGATCAATATCGCTAATCATCCTGAACAAAATTTGCGATATAGGATTACCTCCCATTAGATTCACTCAAAACTTGCTCCACACACTCATATAATTTCATTCCTAAATTATTCCAAATTCATTCGGCTTGTCAATTTCACGATGTTGTTAATTGTACTTGTTTCCTCAGATTTTTCTTATAAAATCTTTGGGAAAAAATGTCAATGATGCTTTCAGTTCTTGCGCTAGCATATGGAACGCATTTTTGCACATGCTTTCGGAATTTCTTAATATTACAAACAAAGGAACTATGTATATCTCTGGTGCTTAAAACACTCTTATTTATTCAATCGAACCGATTTTAAGACTCACGATTAAAAGAAAGTTTTAAACATTTACAAGAGTTCGACATTTCTATCCGAAGGTGAAGGATACAGTATGTAGTAGAGGGTGAAATATTAGAATTAGCCATTGTCAAATTTATGAAAATAAGACAACGGTAAGTTTTATGCAGATATTTGAAGGGTGTAATGGAAAAGGTTACATGAATTTAAAGTGTGAATTCAATGTCATTTTGGGATGCGAAAATAAATGGTCATATACTTTCCATGTCTTTGGCTGTATCCGGTGAGGTCAAAAACAGAAGGTGGCGGGTTGCCGAAGAGCCCGAAAAAGGTAGGTGCGAGTTCAATTTAAAATTGTGGCAGAAAGAAGATGGTTGGCATATACTTTTGGACACATGAGCAGATTTTGAACTATTTCTACTTTACGAAACGTAAATCTTTGGCTGGCTATCATTTCCCTTGGGCTGCTACTCAAGTTTGAATTTGCCTAAAAACAGCTCGATTTTCGCGTATTTTGCGACCATGTCGAATAATTATGATTGGTAAATTCAACGATAATTTCATCTTTTAGCTCACCTTAGCACGAAGTGCTCAAGGGAGCTATTGTGATCTATCACTCTCCGGCGTCCGTCTGTCCGTCACGGCGTCAACAATTTCTTTAAACGACATCTCCTCCTAACTTACGAGTCAAAATCAACCAAACTTTGCAGAAATATTCCTTGGGTGGTGCCTTGTAAAAGTTGCTAAAATGGAAAGGATCCGTGCCATATCACGGTAATAGGGGTCTAAATGACAATTTTCTTGTTTACACTCTAGAAGCCACAAATATGTTCCAATCGGCATGAAACTTTGTCAGAATGTTTGTTATGTCATGAGGATGAATCCTGTTGAAAATGGGAAAGATCCGTGCCACATCACGGGAAAAAGGGCCTTAATGACAATTTTTGTTTACACTCTAGTGGCCACAAATATGTCAAATCTTCATGGAACTTGGCCAGAATGTTTGCCAGGTCACAAGGTTGAATCCTATGGAAAATGGGAAGGATTCGTGCCTTACGATTGTAAAATGGACCTTAATGACACTTTTCTTGTTTACAGTCTAGTAGCCACAAATATGGCCCAATCTTCATGGAACTTGGCCAGAATGTTTGTCAGGTCTCAAGGATAAATCCTATTGAAAATGAAAAGGATCCGTGTCATATCACGGGAACGGGGGCCTTAATAACAATTTTTGTTTACACTCTAAGAGCCACAAATATTGTCCAATCATCATGAACTTGGTCAGAATGTTTGTTAGGCCATGAGGATGAACTCTTTTGAAAATAGGAAGGATCCGTGCCAAGTATGGAAAAAGGGGGCCTTAATGACAATTTTCTTGTAAGAGTTCCAGACGCCACAAATACGGTACAATCGTCATGAAATTTGGTCAAAATGTTTGCAAGGTCACAAGAATGAACGCTGTAGAAAATGGGGAGGATTCATGCAATATCACAGGAAAAGGAGTCTTATGATAATTTACTTGAAATAACTCTAATGGCCACAAACAGGCCCAAACTTTGTGAAACTTGGATTTTATGTATAAATTGTCTTCTTTATGACATTTGCCTTTACAATTGATGTGATATCCCAGTGATCAAAGAGACTCAGGTGAGCGATCTAGGACCATCATGATCCTCTTGTTATTATAATAAATGTGTTTTGTTATAAGCTGTAAACCTCATTTATGCGAGGAAACTGTTTCTTTATCATACAGTGTGGTTGGACTTTTAGTATCATACTTTCAAGAAATACAAAAATCCCTTCATCTCTTGGAAAAATCAAATACAGTCCATCTAGCTCCGGCGACCAAGTCAATGGGACGATTCTAATGGATTTATGAAAATTTGACATTCTTAAATGAAAATTGATTATTTTTAATCATACGATGTTGGAACGTTGGAATGTTGTAAATCGTGTAAATGAGACGATTCTAATGGGTTCGAACATCATATGATTCAGTAAGAATCAAGCGACAATTAATATATATTATCAAAATGGCCCTATTTTTTTCCATGAAGAATTGTATAAGGCGACCATTCCCGTTAGCGACAACTTTTTGGCAATCTCCGAAGTGTCTGCTTAACGCAAGTTTTACTGTACACATGTTTTGTTGTTGTTTTTTTTTTCTAGGCGTGACTTATTCTAAAAACACACATTCGTTTAATACCTTCGTACAAATAGTTATTCTTAAAGCTATTATTAAATTTGAAATCCAAATGGGTTCTTCCAGATTGAGGGGTTACAGTTTGTAGGGAAATTCGTTTCTAGAGCCAGTTGGAGAAGGTAGTAACATTTCGTGTTCATAGACTTTTACAGCTAACTATTTTTATTTTTTCTTGGAATTTATTTATGAGCGAAAATGTTTTTGAACATTTTTTTTAAAAGGTAAGTCATTTGACCCATATTTGGGCTAGTCTATCTAGAGTCGTATTGGTAGAAGTAGTTTAGGGGAAACAGCCGAGTTGGGACTAATGCCTTTGTAGGTCTCGCTTCGAAAAAAATAACGTCAATTTTTTGCAAGTCTCCGGAATTATTAGCTTATTTGAACTGTTTTTATATACTTAGTTATATAATTTTAATTTGAACACCTTTTTCATTGTCCTTTTTCGCATAAATACAGCAAAAATCGAGTGACATAGTTCGCCGTTAGGGAATTGGGTGGTAATTCAAAGTATATTCTTATTTAAGAAACACCAATATCATGAATAAATCCAGTGGCCAAGTGGTTAACATGCTCGCCTTTCACACGGGCACCTCGGGTTGAAATCCCGAGCAATACACTGTATTTCTTTCTCTTTGTTATAACGTTGGGACTGGTGAAAGTTATTTTTTTCTTTTTTTTTCGAATTTAATCAGTATAAATATTTAGTAAAGTAATTCATACAAACAAATATGTCTCATATTTCTCAAAAAGTTCCTATTTGCTATATACGGGACTATCCGCGTGGATTGATGCTATTTTTGGTTAATATGACGTGAGGTTCCAAGTTAAATTGATACACAGGGAATCAATTGGTATTAAAATTGTTAGTTAAAGTATAATCAAATATAATTGGAACTTTAAAGAGGACTCGTTGAATAATTCGCACTCTGTTTTTGAATTAAAAAGCGTAAGTTGCGTTTGAAAAACGCTTGGGTGACACTCTTTCAAACATGTTATGATTTCTTGACTCAATTAAAAAAAAACTTTAATGGGCTTCGCTAATTTCTATGGTAAGGTTTCCTAATAATGATAATTCTTCTGAATACGAAATTATTTTTATGGTGTTAACCCCTATCCTACTTTCTTCAAACTTAGCAAACGCCTATGTATAAAATGTCATTGCATGTGATACCTTTTCTTGTTTTTAAGTTGGAATGCGGAGCAATTCCAACTTAGATTTAACAAAACCGCAAAATGAACACAAGATAAATTCATTTCGGGTTTTTTGAGAACACATATCACGTGAACAGGATGTGAATACACTTTGGCCTATTTTGTATATCTCTACTTGACATAGACATACAGTTTATTTCATCAAAAGGTAATAATGCTGTACAATTACACAACTATCGTTTCATGTTTATTATTAACACGCTAATTCATGATTTAAACGATATTCATTGAAAGTTGCGTACGAATTTAATAGTATCACATGTTTGCATAACTATATTTGGAAATCATGTAATAAGTCAAGGTAAATTAGGTCAGCTATTGTAAATAGCACTAGCCAATCACGTGATCTGCTTATTTGGTAATTTCGCGACCTATTTTCGTAGAATTATGTTATAGCTTCTTTTAAAGGTATAGTATCTCTTTCTGAACGACCTTATCACACATTTAACTTATGACAAATTGTTATATTGTATATTTCTGTCTACAGTTACGAAATGAAAATCTTTAGTTTTTCTTAAAGTGATGATACACTTTTAAAGTTAATAAATATTTTTGCAACATTTTTTCACTTGTTTTCCGTCATATTGCAGTTATCTACATGAATGTTCATTGTCAAAATTCATCAAATGAAATCCTGGCCACCACATCTTTAATGGAATTATGAATATCTTTGCCGAATTGCAAATCACAAAAATAACTTACCATTTGAAACAAACCTACTAGTTCAACTTGTTTTCTTCACACTATGATTCTTGCACACCAACACGTTTAAGAGCATCATCATACAATTAGTTACATCGTGAAATTGACATTCATCTCATTCAAAAACATTCTTAATCGCTCACTCAGCGCTCCATTCATTCATCCCAAACACTCACTCAAACCATTCAAATATTCAAAATTACTCATTAAATAAGATCATCTTGTACATTCATAATGAATAAAGCAAGAACGAAATCGCGATTTCACTGACATAATTGAAATTTAAAGTCTTATTGGTTCTTGGCGAAATTTAAAGCTTTTGGTGGAACTTTAATGCATTTTTTTTACTAAAGGGGGTTTTACATATCGCTAGTTTTGTTCATCCTGAACAAAATAAGCGACATTGGATTCCCTCTCTTAAATTTCACCCAAAACTCGCTCCGCTAACTCAGTTAACATCATTCCTAAATCATTCCAAAATCGTTCACCTTATCAATTTTACGATGTTATTAACTATAACCCCCAACTCAGAAGTGAAGGAGCGCATATTGATTTCATCATGTCTGTCTGCCAGTCCATTGACCTTTTGCTTTCCGCTAGCTAAACGGAGAAGCAATTGACCTGCAATAACGAAACTTTACACAAATATTGCCCATGACCAAAAGAAATACCCTATGGTTTGGGGGTCATACATGTCACGTTCATAAGTTACCTTTAATCGTTAACAGATCCACTCTTACTGAACAACCAATTGACCCAAATCATAAAACTTGACACAAATGTTGTCAATGACCCAAGAAAGTGCCCAATTTTGTAGTCACGAAGGTCGAAGTCACAATTGAACTTCGTCCAATGGAGCAGAAGTCATTTGAAAAATAACATAGAAACTGTTTTGAGTGTATGAGTGTCCGCCTGTGCGTCCATAAGGCGGCTGTATGGTCCATATCATTTTCTTCCTTTTTAGCTCACCTGATCACTACGTGCTCAAGGAGAGCTTTTAGGATCATCCTGACTCCGACGTCCGTCGTATGTCGACAACTTTCTTAAAACTTCTTCTTCTCCTAAACCTTTCGGCCGATTTCGATAAAATTTTGAAAGAAAGTTCCCTGGTTGACCCTCTTTAATAATTCTTCGATAAATTCTGATGATCCATAAATATGGGCGTGGTAGGGCGGGGCTTATTTTCAGCAAGAAATCTTTGAACGACATCTCCTTCTGAGCCACTGGGCCGATTTCAAGGAAACTTTACCAGAATGTTCCTTTGATGACTCTCTTTCGAAATTGTTCGCGTAATTTTGATTGGCCAATAAAAATGAGCGTGGCAGGGAGTGGCTAATTTTGAGCCCGAAATCTTTGATTGACATCTCCTCCTGAACCACTGGGGCTGATGTCAATGAAACTTTTCCAGAATGTTCCTAGGGTGACCCTTTTTAAAATTATTTGCAAATTTTGATTGGCCCATAAATATGGACGTGGTAGGGCGGGCCTAATTTTGAGCCAGAAATCTTTGAATGAAATCTCCTCCTTGCCAATTTCTGTGAAACTTTACCAGAATGTTCCTTGGGTATCGCTTTTGGCAAATCGTTCACGAATTTTTGTTTTGTCCATAAATATTGGTGTGGCAGGGCGGGGCTTATATGAGCCCAGGACCTTTGAACGACATCTCCTCAAGAACCACTTGGCCGATTTCAATGAAACTTTACCAGAATGTTCCTTTGGAGACCATCTTCAAGATTCGTTTGTAATGTTTTGATTAGCCCATAAGTATTGGCGTGGCATCGCAGGGCTAGTTTTGAGTCTCCTCTGTAAATAATGGGTGGGCAGGGTCTATTATCACTGTTTATTCTTCGAATTATATTTCCTTTCAACAATTAAGCAAATTTAAATGAAACTTTGCCAGAAAGTTTCTTGGATGCGATCCACTGGACAAATCGGATTCAGGACAGCGGTTTAGGGCTATTTTGGTCCTCTTGTTATCATTTTTCCTTCATCAGTTGCAGGCCTGTATAGCGAATCAGGGGTTTAAGCGTCTCTCGTTTTTGAAATACATTGATTTATGTCCGCCCGTCAAAAGACGAGACGTATTATGTGATCACATGTGGTGGGCGGTAGGCGTCAGCTTCGTTAGTCACCGTCTCTTGAACGCATTCCAACTTAACAGTACTTTCAGTACTTTGATTTGTTATTTTTCTTACTCGTCAACTCATTGCTGGCGCATAAAGCAAGTCAAAAGGTGATATAATGGTCTATGGCAGGTTTTCTATTTCATAACATGAATAAGATTGTCATCTGAAATCGTGTGAAATCTGAATATTTTACAGATTTATCAATATTGTGTTAGGTCATCAGTTTTCACAATATTTACATATTTATCCGCGTTGTTCACAACTTGTTTGATATTAATGGATGTGTGAAATGAAAGTTTCACCATAAAATAACGTTCGTACTGCAATAAATTACAGTGTACTTAGTGTAATTAGGGTGCATGTTTCTTTAAATGAAAAACTTAAATGCTACGTAATCGCATGTTTGTCTGTTATTTTGTTTAAATCAATTTAGCCATTTTCTTTATCTAATAAAGCTTTTTTAATACGTTCATTAATTTTTAATGACAAAAACTGAAAACTTAACGTCAACGTGTTGTCTCCGAAAACGGAAAACAGTGGCGGCATTTCAAGATGAAAAGCGTTATATCGCAAAAGATTATCACATTTTTTTTCAATTAAGCGGATAAACCATAAAAACAACCTTTAATTCCGAACTGGACATTATTTTGAACTTGCCCTAACTTTCAAATGAAAATAAGTTTTTGGAGAAACTTTGGATTTGTAAGTCTGTAAATGGTATTTCGATGACGTTAAATTTTGCAAGACAAACATTTGCAGTTGTTGGATGTTGTTAGTGAATGAGATCTATTGTAGTGAAATTCTAAATGTTTAATCCACACACCCGACAACGGCATTTGAACTCGTTCAATAATACATTTTGACGTTACAACGTAAAGCTCTCGTTCCAGAGGTCAAAATAAGACGAGATAGTGCTAGAATGAAATTATCATTTCTCAACAAAACAGTTTGCTGTATGATTGGATTTTTTATTAAAATTCTAAAATTTCCTTCTTATATTTCGATGACTCAGTGTGAAACAGTTGTAACTGCCTATAAACATGTAGGCAGTTACAACTTTTTCGCACTGAGCCATCGATAAGTAGCTTTTTTGGTACTTTCGTCATTTGAGATTTGGAACGTCCTTTTATGAGAATAACAGAAATAGTTTCTTGGTGGTCTGCTCGTTTATTGGATAAATACTATCTATGAAATAAGATATAAATGATATAAATGGCAAAAGATTTTTCTATGACTATCATCACTAAATTGGTAGAATATATATATACTCTAAAAGCATAAAGCATGGACAAATACTTTTTTAAACGGCTTCATGACTATATATGAACATTAATCTACCCAATAATGATACAATTATTACTATTTGTCTAACAACCATAAGCAAAAAAAAGCTTAAAAAGTAAATTCCTACATTGACAAATGTATAATCCTCCTCCGCGTAAAAATACATTGCTATATTTACATGTATAAGGGAACATCAACGAGAAATGTCGAGAAAAAAGCTCGCATCAAGTGAAGACGCCATACAACTTACTTTTTTAGAAAGTCAGACGGGGCTAGTACATGTCTTCGAAATATAATTAGTCTGATAAGAATATGATTTTATGATGCGTAGTTGGTCAGCGGGCATCCTAAAACCCTCTTACATTATGCGATGTCTACGGTGTTGCATAAGAAGTACCCTTTAGAGAGAAGGATGAATTTGAGTATGCCAATGGCTTGCAGTTTGTTAGTTACATTTTTAAACTACATGTAATTCCTACTCCCTAAGGACATCTTACAAAATGACCAGCGTATTGCATAGAGATACCTTTTAGGGAGCAAGAGTAAGTTTAGGTATACCAATGGCTTTGATAGTAAGCGGCATTTTTTATCTAACTCCTACACCCAAATGACCTATTATAAAATACCCAACTATATTTCAAAAGGGGACACTTTAGTGAGTTGGATGAGTTTAAGTATACCAATGGCGCACGGTTGGTTAGTTACGTTTTTAAACTATCTCCTCCAAAATGACCTTCAATAAAATGTCCACTGTATTAAATAGGAGGTACATTGGACATTGCGGCCCGGTAGTCTAGTGGTAAGACACCGGACAACGTATCCTAAGGTCCGTGGTTCGAATACCGAACGTAGGAGGAATTTTTAGGGATACTTGATATCCCCCGCCCAACTAGAAGTGAACTGGTAAGAAACCCAGAGGTAGCTTCGCATGTACCGGTGCTTTACACTGGGCATGTTAGAGAACAAAGGCGGTCTATTCGTAGAAGAGCTAGTGACGTATGAACCCGGATCTCCTTGTATCCGCTTCTTTCTATCTCATAGTCCATACCTTTTATACATAGAGCACGATGGGACCTAAATCCTACAATCACACACACATAGGAGGAACCTGTTAGGAATAAGTTTAGGTATATCAATAGCTTAAAGTTGATTAGATGTTCATTTAAACGATTAGCCTTAGTCCACCGACATTTACCCTTACATATTTAAGGAGTCAGTATGTTTGAATTGATGAAACCTCTCGCCCAAATGTGAGTTCGACACACAATTTATAATTGCATACAGGATGTTAGTGAAAACGATGTACTACGTGACAAGCATAGACACTCCATTCGATCTGTTTCAAAAAGGTTCCTAATAACCATTGAATGTTACAGCGGACGGATTAAAAAGTCGACAAGTGCATTTCGTCTCTCCATATACATGAATTCATGTAGCATATTTTAATAAAAGATGGAGTACTTGTAAAACTTTCATCAATTATCTTTAAAATGCACTCATATCGAAATATTCAGTACTTAAAAAAGACTAGTAATTCTTAAATCCAAGTTCAAGATGCAACTTTGACACAATCACGTAGCCTAAACTTACACACTAATAAAAAAATCGCTGATAGTCTGAAAAGGGTAGGAACATTATCTATCTACAGAGAACATTATATGGCCTTTTCAATTCCCCTTTTCCAAGTGCCTCGCTTACAAACATGCAACAAAGAAAAACTCTCCATCTTTATTGCTCCTGGGTGTAGCTGCAACGCTTACATTATTACATATATTAACCTTCATCAATCCAGTTATGTATTCGTGGAATGTAAACGTTCTGGTAGAAATATGTAGGCACGTCAAGAACGCTGTATGAGGTAGCGATATGTCACTTACCCTTTTCTCTCATAATTCACATTGTCTTCGATTTCGAGCAGCCATCAGATATATAAAGGATCTGTTATGAGACATTGTTCAAGACAACATGTCGAGAAGAGAAATGTTATTAAGTGAGCCTTGGTGAGCTTCATAACTTTTCTATTTTAGACAATGTTATGTTCAGCTTTTTTCAAACAAAATCGGTTAACATATTCTTTCCTCATATTAAAGCCAGTTTGTGTTAAGTAAAAAAAAAAACATTTCCGGAACGCCCAGATAAAAAAACGCGAAAACATGCGTTAGATGACGTTGTGATGACGTCATTTAGAATATGATCTTAAATAATTGTAAGTCATGGATTTTTCTGATATCCTTTCTTTAGAAGATAAGGGGAGCTATGTCAACAGTCCTTGTCTTATATATATATCTTTGTCATATAGACATGTAGGATCACATTTATAATGACGTCATGCAAATCATCGCCTTATTTATGTCATCTCAGCGCTAAAAAGGGGGTTTAACGTGCAAAACTAGTGTTTATGTGAGAATTAGAATGTTACTTGATTTAGTTTGAGACAAACCGATCTAAATCTCTTCTAGTACAGAAGAGTTTTCAATCTCGCCCAGGCTCGTTTGATACAAATTCTATTCTAGAATACGCGAAGATCTGCTTGTCTCAATTAAAATATCGTGGTATTTCTATTTGTTCCTCGATTAGCTATCCTTATTTAAAATATCATTGTTTGAATGTCATTTTCAACAGAGACACCGCCATAGCACAGTTCATACAGTACCTTGAGGTGCTGGGATCGTTCTTGGCGTCTTGTTTGTTATACCGACAATAGAATGTTCCGTAGACATAAATTGAAAGAAATAACTGGAGGTTTTAAAGTTAAGTTTTGGTAGTGCTGGTGCGCATCATACTTCACCATTTCGCTATTTTCTCAACCCACTGTATTACACGAATGCCTTGTAAAAACACATTACACTTAGAATTTGGTTAAATTCAATACTAGCTAAAAAATAAACATGCGTTGTCTTGTACCTAAACAGCAAATACATTTTTTCGTTGGGATATGTTTTCTTAAAATTATGAAATTCAACGCTCTTCGAAATCGGGACTCCCTAAAGTTGTTAACATATATTCAAAGGGACATATATATATAATACATACTTAGTGTTTTGTATAAGAAAAAATATCTAACGAGGTTGGGAGAATTGATCATTGTCGAGGCTCTGCCGAGACAATTATCAATTCTTACAACCGAGTTAAATATTTTTTCATACAATACACTAAGTATGTATTATATCTATCTTATAACCTCTATTTGTCTTGTTTTCGACGATGTTTCTAACTGAAATGCAAGTTTTTTAAAAACCACATATTTTTGTTCTAATAATAACTATGTGATATCATAAAAAATATCATACGGGATGTTATCACATGGTTATTTTGATACTTATAAGATAAATAATTCATTCATCCAATTGTATGCATTGTAAGCTTTACCAAGACATGTTCTAATTTATATTTCATGCATTTATAGATATACAATCAGATGATAACTTGTCAAAGATGAAAGATTTCGTTCATGGCCAGCCTGCCCTGTTTGTACAGTTTGATCAGGACAAATACCATATCAGACGGTCCCTTTTGTCCAATGGGTTACCAGTGTTACAAGAAATACGTCGATATTTGCCGATCCGATCCCCTTACCCTTGTAAAAAAGGACAACGCTGAAATAACATTCAATCAAGTAGGCCTAGGCTAGGCTGTAATGATTTGTTATAGAAAATGATTAATCCGCTCTTCATTTGCGACAGCCTCAGTTTGAATAGGTTGTTGAGATGTCATCAAGTGCACAGTATCTTGGTGTTAAAAGGACGACCTGGGAAAATCGATGTTCATCTTAAATATGTATTGAACTGTTGCTGTGTATATGTGACATGGTAAAATGTGTTTAGAGCGACAAAGGCGCCTCGGCAATGTTTTGCTAAATTACGCGAAGTACTCGTTTTGCGTGTACTTTAATGGAGACGCTTGTAAGCGCATTTCAAGTCATCCTAAACAAGTCATGCTCCCCGATAAGTATTTGATTAAGAAAGGATGGTGTCAAAACAAATGTTAAATAAGTGAGCTTGCTTATGACTGATGACCTTGACCTACATAACTACTGAAAGCTCTTATCATAAGCAATATACATGTCAAATATTACAGCTTATCACTTATCATTTCAAAGAAAAATCCAATGTTAAAGTTTTTATTTTGCAAACATTTGACATTGCAAAAGAAACTTGACATTAACCCTAAAATTGGTAGCAACATAAAGGTCTTGTCACAACCAATGCACATGGGGAGTGTGAAGACCGTATCTCGTACCATTTAAAGTAACGGCTTTATCAAATTTTTTGTGGTGGAAATGTTTGACTTCAGAATCAGATTGTCATTGGCTAATTTCCTTGATTGGTTATGTTCTTAAAGGTCTTGTCACACACACACACACACATACACACAAAAATACCAACATGTTTTAAAACACGAAGGCTATATGACTTACGATTGCAAACTTTTAAAATTCTAAATTTTGATTTTTCCAAAATCTTGACCCTGAAACAATACATTGGCCTTATCTGATGATCTTTAACTGGGTTCCAACAGAAAAGCTTTGTTACAAGCACTGTTCATATGATATATGAAGACTACACCTTTTACTAGCCAAACGTTATAGCCAGCATAAGTTTTTTTGGGACAAAGTGATGGCTAGTTTAAAGTTTATAATGTAACACCCCCTTTTCCCTTTCTACAACATGTACGAATGGATTCGCTTGTGAGCGGTTTTCAAGTCATCCTAAAACCAGGGCTGATTCAAGCTATATCCGATGTGGCCGTCAAAATGTTCATACACCATCGTATTGAAATTTAAGCTCAAGTTTAAGACCACAAATTATGCCTACCTAAAACATAAAAATGTACTATTTAAACTCATTTTACTTTGGGAATTATGTCTGAAGTAAAAAAAAAAGCAGAACAGCATGGATTAATCTTTCTTATACAGTTAGTTACATCGTGAAATTGACATTCACCTCAATCAAAAACATTCTAAATCGCTCACTCAGCGTTCTATTCATTCATTCCAAACACTCACTCAAACCCTTCAAAAACGCTCAAACCCATTGAATAATATACAATCAACAACGTCATTCAAAATAAATTCGGAAAGAGAAAAATCGCGATTTCACTGACATAATTCAAATGATAAGCGTCTAATATAGGTTCTTGAAGAAATAGGAAGCTATCTATAGAGCTTGTATGTATATTTTATTAAAGGGAGGTAATCAATACCGCTAATTTCGTTTATCCTGAACAAAATTTGCGATAATGGATTACCTCCCATTAAATTCACTCAAAACTCGCTCCACTCACTCAATCATTTTCATTCCTAAATCATTCAAAATCATTCACCTTGTCAATTTCATGATTTTGTTAACTGTATATTGCTTTTATCAGTCTTTTAAAAGACCAAATAACAGAAACAACAACAATTACAGAAGGCATACAGAATAAGGGTTGTCATGTATTTTCGCTGGTTGTATATAAACTTGGGGGATTTTTCGGAATATTCAAAGGGAATTTTAGAACCTCTATGCCTTTTCACTGCACAACTTTTGGCATTTGTAAACCGTATTTTTAAGAACTTGTATTTTCACTAGAGACTCATAATAATTTCATTTTGTGTCAATCTGAAATAGTCAATGCCTTTGCAATTCAAGGATTTAAATTTCGCATTGTGAAATACGAACAAAAGGTACAAAGTGGGGTTGGAACCCTTACTTTGAGTCCAGGTCCTTATTTAAGATAATCACTTTCAATGGTCTTTTCTAGAACATACCGTCCGTGATAGCAAACGATTCATAGAAGTGTTTACCGAACTATAAAAAGCCAAAAAGCAAAATTTTGGAAATGGCTGATTTCAAATTGCGCCAAACTTTGAAGTTAGGTGATGGGACATTATTTAGGGATTCAATAAGTTAGAAATAAAGAAATCATCAGCTCTGCCCTGCGTTCCGGATGACAAAACGGTGCGAATTGATTGCAAATTATACCATGCTTTGCACGCAAGTGTGCGTGCAAAGCGGGGCATAATTTGCAAACTGTTTGTAGCGTTTTGTCATCCTGGACGCAGATCAAAATTCTACGATAGGGATTGAGTGTTGATTAGATCATATTCGTTTAAAAGATTATTAGCGTATTTCATAATGTCGATATAACGAAATAGCATTTGGCAAATGGTAAAATGTCAAAATTAAAATATATAGAGGATAATCGTTTGTTTCAGTGTAAGATCTATTTATATTTCATTGAGTGAACAACAAAAGCTATATTTTCCACGAGAAAATATGGCTTTTGTTGTTCACGAAATGAAATATTTATCGATCTTACGCGAAAAACAAACGATTATTCTATTTCTTTAATGCAAAAATGAGACAAAATGTGATATTTCTAGGACATTTTTTCGTAAAGCGCGTCATTTTGCGCGTGATTGCCATGCAATGTTCATTGTGACGTCACTCATTTCGCCCCGCATTGATGACGTCAGATAGGATGAAATGCACAAAAGCAGGGTATAGGTTTTTGATAATTTCACTGCTTTTGCGGTGAGATTATCAAGTGATAATCTACCGTTATTTCTCGATAAACCACCGAAAAGCATTAAAGAAAAATCATTAAACTCAATCGCAGACTCACAAAGCATGAAACCGTCAACTTAAAAGAACAAATTTGGCATTTAAAAGAAAATCATCCTTAAATATATTGTCGCATTTTTGAAAAGATTCAATTGAGCGAAAATATTAACATGTATGAAAACGCATTTACGTGCATTGATTTGAATTTTTACACAATGAATGTTTAAATTTCTTTCATATACTCATTTGAAGTAACATTCTTGCGTTATTGATCTGAGCAATAAATCATTATTGATTCGTTGAATGCGTCGACCATCTTTTCAAGGTATCTTTTTTTCCCCACACAAAATATCATCAAAACGCAAACCATTTCGACTATTTTCCGCCTTGAGACATGAAATGATTCATTACTTAAATAAATGATTAAACGAGATGGAAAGAATAAGCCAAATAAGTGAAAAACTTAAACGTGCGTAAGATACATGTTTGTTGTGTACATGCAAAATGAGGTACAGAAATCTTTATTTTCTTTTTACTGAATTCTCAATTATTTTACATTTTTAAACGTTTTCAAATACTCGAAACACCACTGCCTTAAGGTAGCAATGGACACATGGCGTCATTTTTTTTCCGCCCAATGAATTTTTTTCTTGTTCACATATGTTGTAGATTTACATTTTCTAGTCATTATATCAAAATTTGAAGGTACCTTTCCATGTTCGTTTTCATGCTAGAGTTATCTGCCCTTGAGTGGTATTGGCAATTTTTCAGCAAAACGTTTATATTCGTTTTAGGTCTAGTATAAACTAAGTACTAGCTTATAGCTATAAAACAAATATATTTTGATAGACCTTATACATGTACACAATGGCTGTTGCCAAGAAAATTTCTCTTTGATCAATTGCATATGCACAATTTGCCTTCAAAAGTTAAAAATGCACTAATTTTTGTAATTTTACAGGAAAAAAATGCCACAAAAATCTATTTTTTTTAAAAAAAAATAACCTAATGAATTTTTCTTGTTTCCAGATATGTTTAAACCCCATATTTTCGTTGATTTTGTAAAAAATTCAGCATGCCTTCCCATGCAAATAAGACAGTTTTTCGTTATTTTACAGTGACCTCTCCTGATTGAATGACGCTTGTAACGCATTTTTCTTGTTAAATTTAATTATGCGGTCAATCAATTTTTTTCAAATGTTGAAAAGAAGCAAAGTTATTAAATTTTACCACCATTTTTCTACGTTGTTTCCATAAGCATAACCTTACGAAAACCGGTCTTTTTAAACAACGCGCAAAAAAGGGCCGTAAAATAAACGAAAAGCCACTTCCGGTTTAAAGAGTCGGGAGGCGGCTGTCCATTGCCACCTTGAGGTACTTGTGATATACCCCTTATTAGTAATTTAAAATAATTTTGGAATTTTGGCTCCATGTCGGAAAGCTACGGAAGACACGAAGCATACTTATTTCGGTTAACGAAACATTTCTGTCTCTACGTCAACTTCGTAGCAGTACTGAAATGCCGTAAGTGACTATACAATGTATTATTGCATAAAATATCAACGGGTCGTTAAAGGCATACGTTAACGGACAAAATCCGGGCGTTAACGAGAGAAAACGCGGATTTATCAGTAATTTTACGTGACTTTAACGCCCAGCTTTTTAATATAAATATTCTCGGTCTGGGCATATACGCTTTATCAGTTTCCTTGTCCAACATTATTATAGAGCATACCTTAAGACGTTGCTGTAAATCCCGCGTTAAATTGTGTGACGTCATAAATTTACCAAGCAACGTCGGTATAAACTAGATGGACGTCGTAATGCATCACGGCATATAGGTAGGTTTGTAACTGGTTTTATATTGTTTCTATGAAATTATTTTTACTCTTATCTATCTTTATATGCAATTATAACGTTAATTCACGCTTTTTCGGGCGTTAACATTTGCAGACACCCTCAAAATGCTTTACCGCCCCTTGGGTCTCTGCAAATGTTAACGTCCTCAAAATCGTGAATTAACCTTATATTGGTGATCAGGTGCTTACGAAATTATTTAAGTACAGCAGTGACGTAATCAATGAAACATTACACCGCTAGCAATCTAATAGGAAGAGGACGTTATTCGAGAAAATTGATGCCGATTCCAATATATTTCATTCGGACTAGCCTCATTTCACTTGTTGTGGACAGTTTTCACGTGATTCAAGGCGCGAAAGTGAAGCAAGACAATTCCATCCTTTAACCTACACATGCTTTACTACACTTGTTTAATAAATCACGTTTCTGACAATAAAATCCTGGCATATTCCTATGTTCCATTGGAACGCAATTAGCGATGTCATATTACTCTCCTTTTATATCATTGAAACTCAGCAACAATATCACTCATTCATTTCTATTCAATACCCAAATAATTCCACAATCATTCAACTTGTCAATTTCATGATGTTAATTCCTGTAATAACGAGCAAGCTAGTCTTATCCCATGTCATTCGTTTCAAAGAAAAATCACGAGAGCCTGCAAGGGTCCAGATAAAGAGGGGGGGGGGGGGGGTAAAGCTAGTTCGAAATCTTTCTTTCACAATGAAAGCCTATGTTGTTGGTACTCATTTGAATCGTCTCGACGAGACGTTTCAAATGAGCACCAATAACACAGGGTTTAATTAAGAAAAACTGAAATATATTATTAAAAACAAAAATCAAAATACCCCCTCTATCTGTAGCTCAAAGTACTGCTTAATTAGTCTCGAAGTTCAAAGCAGGACAGACGTAACGGCTCAATCGACAGCCATGTTTACAAACCATACATCAACTGTCTGCTTGGAAAAGCTTCTTTATGCAAACAAATATGACGGGGTTATTCATACATCACACGGTCAAAGACCTATCTCTCCTCAAGCCTTCTAGAATGGCCTGATTTATTGAAAATATTTTTTTTTTATCTTTCTTTGAGAAATAGGGGAATTTCGGCTTTCATCGAAAGAAATGACAATTTTGATATAGAATACTTTGAAATATTAAGAAGACGACCACCAAAGAATTTATACGAAAAAGGCCGGATATGTGGACTGTAACAAAACATAAATGCCGTCCTGCGTATGTACTACGCACTTGCGTATTGATAGTTACGCCCTTATTTTGGGTTACCCGAAAACGTTTAGAAATCAATACCGTGTATCATTTCGTTTTTCTGATCGACGGAGCTATGGAAATTAGTTGTCATTATTAATGCGATTTAAGTCCTAGGTACGGGACTGGAAAACACTTGTGAACGTTCAGATTTTCTATCCAGCATTTCACGTAAATACGCATGCAAAAAGAGGGATCATTTCTTGATCCATCTTCAAGTGTGTCGACCGAATTGCCACCAGAAACCAAATAACAGTTAAAAACATCGTGAAATTACCATTAATCTCAATCAAAGCCATTCTAATTCGCTCCAATAGCGCCCCATTCATTCCTTACGCTCACCCAAACCATTCATAAACGCTCCGAAATGACAAAAAATCACATAAGATCAACAACTACATTCAAAATAGACGTAGCTCTGAAAGAAATCGCGATTTCATTGATATTATTTGAATTAAAAGCGTCATTTTGGTTCACGAAGAAATATGATGCTATTTATAGATCTTGTATTTTTGTTATTTAATTAAGGGAGGTAATAGATAACGCTCATTTTGTTCATCTTGAACAAAATTAGCGACATTGGATACCTCCCTTTAATTTCACCCATAACTCGCTCCACACACTCGTTTAATTTTATTCCAAATTCATTCCTTTATCATTCATCTTGTCAATTCTACGATGTTCTTAACTGTACCTTAATTAAGTAACCCAAAATTTCTACACTACGTCCAAGACACTTTCCAATATGGATAATCCGAGCGTTATTTCGAATGAAGATATCTTAGATAGACAGTTTCCTATAATCACTTGTGTTAACTCGATTACACGTATTGTTCCAAAAATATAAGATTGTTTCTTCTTTCATTTTTTCAATTATCATGGATTGTAAGGGAAGTAGAAAACAGCAAATGGGTGGCAACAAGATGTTTAATACCAATGCCCCAAATACTACCATTTTTCAGAAACAATAGCTTGATACATTGCGGTAACCAACAGCAAAGCTTAATGCAATTCGGAAAACAACCACAAACCTAACTTCAATTCAGAAATCAACTTCAAACCAAAATTTTAATGTCAAGTCAAGATTCAAAAACAATTTGACATTGAAAAATGACATTTACCTTGACTGGTGACCTTGAAGTTGAAACTTCTAGATAGGTCTTGCCACAAAAATTGTAATACATGCTTGAAATTTGAAGACTAATGGCAAGCTGTGGCAAAATTTAAAAGGTTGGGGGGAGGGGGGGAAGGGGGGGGGGTGCGAATGGACATACAGGCAGGAATTTTCAAGGATACTTGCTATCCTCCGCCCAACTAGAAGTGAACTGGTAAGAAACCCAGAGGTAGCTTCGCGTATACCGGTGCTTTACAATGGGCACATTAAAAAATCAAGGGGGTCTATTCGTAGAAGAGCTAGTGACGTATGAACCCGGATCTCCTTGTATCCGCTTCTTTCTCTCTCATGGTCCACACCATATATGCCTAGAGCACGGAGGGACCTAAATCTTACAAATACACTCACACACACACAAGAAAGATTAAATACTACACTAGTCTCGATTTTCATCAGTCAGACGTTGAAGAAAAAGCAATGAAAAACACCTTACATTTGTTGGTATTAATATTCATTGCTTAATGCTCCGTGAAAATAGTCCCGTTGATATTCATAATTGCATCAATAGATTGCTCGCTGAGCGTGAAAACATGATACGTACGTATAACAATGTAGGGACAAGGTGTTTACTTCTCGTACCATGTCGTGCAGTCATAAAACATCTCCTTTCGGAAGAGCACTCGAGTCATTTTGAAAAATATATGCGACCTGTCATGCAAAAAATGATCATCTGTGGCCTGTTTTATTAAACATCTTACGATCATCTTATGCGTAGGTCAAAAACTAAAGTTGCTCCTTCAGTAGTAACTTATTATAGAATTTTGCCATGCAATATCCCATTGGAATCGTCTTCTAGAGACGATTCCAATGAGATACTGTCAGGCAGAATCTAACAATGAATGAAAACACTAGGTACGATTTATGATTTTGACTTACGATTAAGAGTTTCTTACGAAGTTTAGTTAAACGGGCCCCCTGGGAACTCGTAAAATTGAAATTTGAAAAGTAGATTGATTCAAGAGGAGGTTAGCAAGGCTTAAATAGATATTCATGCCAAGTTTCAAGGAGTTAAGAAATAAATTAGGGGAGATATATAGGTGAAAATCAAACTTGACTTAAGGTCTAAGATTAAAAATCACCTGCAAAATGTCACAGGAAGTTTCTTCCATCGAGTCGGACGCCCGGACAGGGAGATTGTTGAACGGACGGACAGACAGACGAATTGATTGCTTGGGAAGCATTGATTTTCTCAACAACAATCAAATTCCAATAGAAATATTTTTACCTTTTATTTCGGAATAACCTTCTCTTGAAAATGCAACATGTTTGTTTTCTTCATGCATGTATTATGTTTATGTTATTTCGTTTATCTGTTATAAATTTGTAATTTTATGCTGAACAAAATTTCCTTTACTTGACTTGCTTTTGAAGCATGAAAGGCACTCTAGAATCATATATTGACTGAGGAACGCTCGGTGATAGGAAGATGTATGTACTATGTAGTGTAAGGTAATGTAGGCTGTTAGAGAAGTTACTCGTCCACAGTTCAGTGTCCTTCGGGTGGGTACCAAAGTTAGTAACATCGTGAAATTGGTAAGATGATTGATTTTGAATTGATCTTGGAATGATTTTAAACGAGTGTGTGGAGCGAGTTTTGAGTGAAATAAAATGGAGGTAATCCAATGTCGCTATTTTTTTGAAGAAGAACAAACTAGCGATATTTATTACCTCATTTTAATAAAATATACGTGTTTTTCTGTTTGTGTGTCTTCGTGGACCAATCAGAAACTTGAAAACCAACAACAGCCAATAAAATCGTAGAATAATTTGATCGATTTGAATCAAAAGTTGTTCGTCTTAAACGATACTGAAATGTTTTCTAATGATTTCGGATAGTTTTTGATCGATTTGAGTGAGTGTTTCGAATGAATGAATGAAAGTGCTAAGTGAATTAAATAGAATGATTTAGATCGGACTGGGTGTCAATTTCATTGTTGTTGTTTTTTTAACTTAGCGCAAACACAACGTTAAAAAGAATCCCGACATCAGCCCTGTATTCAGGATGAATTGAAAACGATGCAAACTGTTTGCCATTTATACATACCCCACTTTACACGCAAGTACACCTACAAAGCGGGCATAATTTGGCAAATAGTTTGCACCGTTTTGTCATCCTGAACGCAGGGCAGGTCGATTTTCAAAATCCTCTTTCGGTGTGTTAATTCCTTTCAAAACTGTGGTACGTTTTTTTTTTATAAACTGTCTACTTTTCATTAGTTCACAGAAAGTGCCTTTTTCTGAGGAGGCCAATCTAATACGAGCGACCATGTTTATCTATCTACTATTTCCATCACGAAACAACTATTGTAATTCTTTTTCTTGAACTGAATTTAAGTACACATAGATTTGTATTTTTTCCTATATCGTCCATTCTCATTCAAATAGTTTATGTTGTTCAGTCTCAAAAGTAGTTATTCAGAAAAAGGAACAAGTATTCCATTCTATGATACAAACATGCGAGAAATCTTAAATGAAAAATTACAGAAAATGTAGTAATGAGCGTCATATCATGCGTCACGTGTATCACATGACAACATGATATTAATTCATACCTTTGGTCCTACATCATCTGAACTTAACATAGGCGTATCTAGGACTTTGTAAATTATACGCACTCAGAAGGCGACAACCAAAGAATTTAAAGGATAAAGTCGATATTTAGGCTGTGACAAAAGATGAATACCCCCCTCCGCTTCCCTTTTCTGTGATTTGAGCGCCAGTGAATAATCAAAACATTGTTGCTTCAGCTTGAATAAGCTGTAGTTTCGATGATATGATCATTCATCAACGATATTTTTCAACAGGTTATTATTTCTTTTACGCACGTGCGTAAATTGCGTAAAGGTAGTTATTCCCTTGCTTATTATAATAAAGAGGCCACAAAAAACGAAATGAGTTGTTATCATAATACGTTAACTTAATCTTTGAAGAAACTATCAGCAAGGAAATATTATTATTTTACTTATGCAAGGGAGATAAATCACCATGATAGAAACAGTCTAGCAGGAGTAGTTTCTCTTAAGATCCAAACTCACCCTCCACACGTGGCTGGCAAGTAAATCCAATAGGCTGTAGTTGCAACTTTTGGGAAGCTTATTGTCCACGTTTCGATTCAAGATGAGTACATTTAACACTGTTTTATCAACAATAATCAAATTGGCGTGAACTTATTTCATCTTTATTTTTATATGCACCAACCTTTGAAAGCGGATGATGTAAGTACAATATGAGATCGAATGTAACCGAACCAATGTGTGTAGGTCAATATAATGCAACTTCAGTTAATCAACCTAGGCGATATACTTCTACCAATTTATTAGCAATCCGCATAATAACTCAAGAAGTTCGACGTTTTGACCTATATTTGCAATGACTTAAATGAATTTGAAACGTCGCCGAACTGAAGTGAGCTGTCCATTTATATTAATCATTAGGAAATGGATTCAATAGAAAAACGTAAATTGAATGAATTCATCAAAATAAATATTAGTTAGCAATGTTTGCTTAACAATATTTGAACTTTGTGGGGTATGTCTTATATGATTGTTAATTTTTGACATGTATTGATGGCGCATTAAATGGGTGGTTTTGTGTTGAACTCGAATAGAAATGGAACCATTATGGATTGGAGGTCATATATCTTGAAGACAGAAAAAATACCCTTTTTTCCGTGAAACAGCAATAAATCAAACCCTGCGTTCAGGATGACAAAACAATGCGAATCGTTTGCAAATCACACTCCGCTTTGCATACAAGTGCACGTGTAATACGGGGTGTAATTTGCAAACAGTTTGCAGCGTGTTGCCATACTGAAGGCAGGAGAGAATTTTCAAAAGTACTTTCTCAAGAGAGTCGTTTAAACACAATTGACAATCTGTATCGCCGATTGTCCGCTTTGCGCTCGGCTTCTGACCATGAGGTCGCGTGTTCGAGCTCAGCCTTCACGGGTTTGTGTATATTGACTACATGTTCATTTGCTTCATCACGCGAAACAGTAAATCAGGGTAGTGCTTTAAGTGCCGACCCTATACACACTGCACAGAAGTCGCAGGCTGACAGGGTTCAAACTTGTCATTACTCGGCTGATTTTTCTATTAATAATATGACCTACGTCGCGGGAGTGAAATTACCTCGTTGAATATTTTTTGATATTACACGGGTGTTATTACACTAGTGGAATAACTATGCAAATGAGCACAGAGCGAATAGCAACCCTATTTTGTAACCGCTAAAATGACATCATAATGTACATATTGTGACGTCAGTTTTAAACGGCATTATATGTTTCGCGGAAAATGACGATTGTCGGCAAAAAATAGGTTCATATTATAAATAGCCTATTATATAAAATATTTGCTCATCAAATACCGAATTTATTAAACTCGTCATCAGTAATCAGATAAAAACTCGGCGTAGCCTCGTTTTTATCTGTTAATAGATGACTCGTTTAATTAATTCAGTGTTCAATGACCACTCATTCAATATCCTCTATATCTAAAATGACCATTTCACTGATTTCGCCTATTAATGTTTTTTATTATTATTATTATTATTATTACATTATTATTTGTTGTTGTTGTTTTTTAATTGTGACCTCGGATTGACCAATACTAGGCCTATTTTTTAACAGATTTATTTCAGTTCCAGGGCGGTCCCGTTTTTAAGTTGGAATGCGGAGCAATTCCAACTTAGATTTAACAAAACCGCAAAATGAACACAAGATAATTTCATTTCAGGTTTTTTGAGAACACATATCACGTGAACAGGATATGAATACACTTCGGCCTATTTTGTATATCTCATCTTGACAAAGACATACAGTTTATTTCATCAAAAAGTAATAATGCTGTACAATTACACAACAATCACTTAATGTATATAATTTACACGCTAATTTATGGTTTAAACGATATTTATTGAAAGTTGCGTATGAATGAACTAGAATCGCATGTTTGTATTACTATATTTGAAAATCATGTGATAAGTCAAGTCCAATAAGCACAGCTATTGACAATATCACTAGCCAATCACGTGATCTGCTTATTTGGTAATGTCGCGATCTGTTTTCTCAGTATTGTGGCAATAACACATGCCGATCACGTGATCTGCTTATTTGGCTATGTCGCGACCTGTTTTTCGTAGAATTATGTAAAGCTTCTGTTAAAGGTATAGTTTCTCTTTCTGAACGACCTTATTACACATTTAACTTTTGACAAGGTGTTATATTGTACATTTCTGCCTAAATTACGAAATGAAAAATTTCTTAAAGTGATGATATACTTTTAAATTTTATAAATATTTTTGCGACATATTGTCTTTTGTTGTCCGTCATATATCAGTTATCTACATGAATGTTTCATTGTCAAAACCCAATATTCATCCAATAACATCCTGACCACCACATCTTTAATGGAATTATGAATATCTTTGCCAAATTGCATTCGATCACCAAGGTAATTTGCCATTTGATACAAACCTATTAGCTCAACTTGTTTTCTTCACATTAGAGCACCATCATACAGTTAAATACATCGTTAAATTGACAATCATCTCAATCAAAAACATTCTTAATCGCTCATTAAGGGCTCCATTCATTATTCAAAACATTCACTCAAACCATTCAAAAACGCCCAAAATTATTAAAAAAATAAGATCAACAAGTACATTCAAAATGAATAAAGCAAGAACTAAATCGCGATTTCACGGACATATTTGAAATTTAAAGCGTCTGATTTAGTTTTTGTCGAAATAGAACGCTATTGGTGGAACCTTTATGCATATTTAATTAAAGGGAGGTTTTTACATATCGCTAATTTTGTTAATCCTGTTCACCTTGTCAATTTAACGATGTAATTAACTGTAACTCCAACTCAGAAGTAGAGGAGCATGTATTGATTTCATTATGTCTGTCTGTCAGTCAATTGACCTTTGCTTTCCGCTAGCTAAACGGAGAAGCAATTGACCTGCAATAACGAAACTTTACACAAATATTGCCCATGACCCATAGGAATACCCTATTGTTCCGGGTCATCGAATCAAGGTCATAAGTAAATCTTAACTGTTAATAGTTTCCACTCTAACTGAACAACCATTTACCCAAATCATAAAACTTGACACAAATGTTGTCAATGACACGAGAAAATGCCCAATTTCAGAGTCACTAAAGTCGAAGTCACAATAGAACTTCATTCAAAAATTGCAAACTCATGAAGTAAAATAATTCCCTGCTAAAATAGCTTTTCACCATGGACAAAGCGCTTGTTGAGGTCCACTTTGCGATAATTCTAATTTAAGAATGTAATTGATAACTCAAATAGAATAGAAGTCAATTTAAAAAATGACATAGAAACTGTTTTAAGTGTGTAAATTTCAACCGGTGCGTCCATAAGTCTGTTGTATGGTCCGTATCATTTTCTTCTTTTTGAGCTCACCTGAGCACAACATGCTCAAGGAGAGTTTCTTGGATCACCCGTCGTCGATCACCGTCGACTCCGTCGTCCGTCGTGTGTCGTCTACTTTCTTAAAATTTCTCCTTCTCATAAACTGCTGGGACGATTTCAATGAAATTTTGCCAAAATGTTCCCTGGGTGACCCTCTTCAAAATTGTTCGCTAAATTCTGATTGGCCAATAAATATGGGAGTTGTAGGGCGGGGCTTATTTTTAGTCCGAAATCTTTGAAAAACACCTCCTCCCGGGCCGATTTCAATTAAACTTTACCAGAATGTTTCTTGTGTGACCCTTTTTAAAACTTGTTCGCGAAATTTTGATTGACCCATAGATATGGGTGTGGCGGGGCGGGGCTTATTTTGAACCCAAAACTTTTGAAAGACACCTCCCGAACCACAAGGTCCATTTCGTTGAAACTTTGCTAGAATGTTTCTGGGGTGACCCTCTTCAAAGTTGTTCGTGATATTTTGATTGGCCTATAGAGTTGGGCATGGAAGGGAGGGCCTTATTTTTTTAAGCCAGAAAACTTTGAATGACATCTCCTCCTGAACCACTTTGCCGATTTCAATGAAAATTTACCAGAATGTTCCTTTGATGATCCTCTTCAAATATTGTTGGCAAAATTTTTATTAGCCCACGAATATGGGCGTGGCAGTGCAGGGCTTATTTTGAGTCTCTTCTGTAATTTATGGGTGGGCAGGGTCTATTACCACTGTTTATTCTTCGACTAATATCTCCTCTTCAACAATTAGGCAAATGTGAATAAAACTTTGCCAGAAAGTTTCTTGGATGAGATCCATTAGACCAATCGAATACATGTGAGCGGCTTGGCCCTCTTGTTATCATTTTTCTTTCATCAGTTTCAGGCCTGTATTGCGATTCAGAGGTTTAAGCGTCTCTCGTTGTTGAAATACATTGATTTATATACGCCCGTCAAAACACGAGACGTATTATGTAATCACCTGTGTTGGGCGGGAGAGTCATCAGCTTCGTTAGTGACTTTAGGTCACCGTCTCTCGAACGCATTCCAACTTATCAGTACTTTCAGTACTTTGATTTATCGGGTGATAGACGCATCTTTAGCCTTTTATCCATGCCATTTTTTCAATCATGAGCTAGTGCATCAAGGTAGATAAACAAGTTAAACCAAGTTGAAACAAACAAGTTAACTTCTCTTCAGAAAAAGAATTGGACCAACAGAGACTACACATTTACACTGGTAAAATTAACACACCGTACAAATTCTAATAGAGCCCCGTGCTCTATTAAACCCTATCCCCCTTTTCGGAGGTTACGATCGACCATTATTTTTTTTAAATCTTGGGGCCTCTCAAACATGTAAAAACCAATACCCACAAAATGAAGGTCACTCATAATATTTTGCGCGGATTATGTTTATTTGGTGCTTTTTTTTCATTTTCTCAATTCCGCATTTTTTTTTTTTTTTGAAGAGAAATTAACCTTTTTAACATTTCGAATGGTTCAACATGGATATCTACCTTGTTACAATTTAAACATTTCAAGGGGGACATGAACCAATCACCGAGCTGGGGATAATACACAAAAACGTTGTTGCATACACGTTTACCAAAGGGGAAATATCGGAGGGGTGTGGAGACAAATAGCTAGATTGTAAAAGATGTAAACTTGCACAGTGTTTTAAACATCAAACTAGTGAATTTCAATAAATGAGAAAAGACTTGACTGAGAAGAAAATTGTCGATGGCTCGCTCAGTGAATGCTCCATTCATTCATTCCAAACCGTGACTCACTCAAATACCCTCCTATATCATTCAAAAAATTCATAATACAGAACAGATCAAAACGATCAAAATTTCTTTTAACAATTTTCAAATTATTGTACGATTATTCTGGCTGATGTGGATTTTCAAGCGTCTGGTTGGTTCCTGAAGACACACAAGTCGGAAACTATATAGCGGATATTATTATGGTAGGTAATAAATATTGCTAATTTCGTGCAAGTTGGACGAAAATAGCGATGTTGGATTTCCTCCTTTAAATTTCATTCAAAACTCGCTCAAGACACTAATTCAAGATCATTCCAAATTCATTCCAAAATCAGTCAACTTGTCAATACTATGATCTTTCTAACTTAATAACGTAGCCCTCTATCTAATTAGCCTCAGTAATGAAGACACTCTCGCCTTCTTTTCTCCGTCTGTAAATTAAGGTAGTGGACCCGTTATAGTTCCGCAACGTTTCAGAAGTAGTGAACTTTAACAGTGTTGACTGAGGTTTCCAAATGATTTTCATTAGGAAACCTCGGTTAACATTGTAAAAGTTTATGAGTGCCGAAATGTTTCAGAACTATTACGGTTCCACTACCTTAAGCCGCCGTCATAGTGCAGTTGGTAGCGCGTCGGACTGACATTGTAGAGGTCCCGGGTTCGTTCCCCGACGGCGTCACACATTCTTTCCGACTATTTGTCTCTCACCAATGGGTTGATAATCGTAGATCGTACATCGTATGTGAGATAGCAGCTGCAGGCTAGGAAAGGATGTCATGCTCCAGCCGCCGCGATATAACTGAAAAAATGTTGAAAGTGACGGGTAACTCCATTCAATCAATTAATCAAATCCGTCTGTACTTAAAGCCTTTGAAAATTCCTTGTCGGTAGGCAATTTCCCTTACACTTTTTCATATTTTTTAGGCTAACACAGCATGCTCCTGCCTCGGCACTGCGTATATAATTCTTAAAAACTGACTTTTATTCAGGTGAACTTAATCATCTAGAATATCGCGACTATGGCTTGACTTAATCTGTTTTTGGCCACGCAGGTTTTAGAGATCTTTATTCTCTTAGAACAATTACTAAACGGTCCCTTGTAGGCTATAAGTATTGTTGTTAATCTATATGTAAGCCTATATAGTCTAGTGTTGCTTTGTCTGTTCTCGTTCACAACGATAACTTGATTAATTTGGACGGGAAATAAAGAATGAGCCTGTGCGTGACATTTCCAACAATTAGATATTTTGTAAGGTGCGAACGTTGAGTAGCGTTAAACGCCAAATAGCCTACTGTAAATATTAAGTTACGTGATAGTCTACAGATACTTTGAGACCTTATCTATCTACTAAACGCATAGTGAAGACTCAGTGGTCAGACTGTGCAGATGCACAGGCTGGTCCGGAGGCTTTGCCTTGCGCATACTGTTGGAAATCTCACGCACAGGCTCAAATAATAATAATTGATTGATTGAATGGAGTTTAACGCCGCTTTCAACATTATTTCAGTTATATCGCGGCGGCTGGAGCACCTAACAATGGTTTCCTGGTATTTCTCTCACCAGTACAACCACCACATCCTTTCCTAGCCTCCAGCTACTATCTCACATAGGTCTACGATTATCAACCCATAGGTGAGAGACAAATAGTCGGAAAGAATGAGTGCCGCCGTCGGGGATTCAAATAATAATAATAAAACTTTGGATAAAGGCGTTAAGTCGACTATGACGGATAAATTTCCTCCAACCACTCCCAAGCCTTTTCATGCTCTGAGCATGGGTGAATTATCAAAACATCCTAACCAGTATTGCAGCTTGAATATGCTATAGGTTAACGATATTTTCCGAAATAAGATGTTTTCTATTACGCACTTGCGTAATATAGGCTACAAAATGATTGTTACGCCCTTCTGAGGTAGGGGATCACCAGAAAAGATAAGTTTAGTAATATAATTTGAATGTCGTTGAACAGTAGGCCCCTAAATCAAACAGTTTCAAGTTGACATACTGGGCCTACTTATTTCTCACCCCGGGTGGATACTGTTGCCCGCAAAATCAGAGAATCTCTCAGAAAGCGGGCGACCAGCTCTAGACTGGTCCACATATTGACTATCAGAATAGCCTAGAACAGGCTATTCTGATATTCGACAGTGAGACCAGTCTACACCCGACCCGAAATCGGGTGAGAAATAAGTTGGCCCACTCAGTCTGTTCTTTTACTAAAAGAAATCAACTCTCTAGCGATCAGGCCAGTACCGTAAGATTTTACATAATCAAACCATTAACAAGTGCTTATCAGATCGTAAAATCTCTCAGTGGTCAGTGAATCTCAACATGAGACCATAAATAATCCCAAACAAAAACAAAACACTACACCAGACAAGATATTTTACATTCAGCATTACAGTTTGACCGGACATGGATGAAACTTTCTTTACAGTTTCAACAAAAAGAAAGCTTAATTTAAGATAATTGTTGATATTAAGTTCTATCCAGTGTATAAGAAAAAAAAATATTTATGTGACCTGAGATGAAATAATAGTACTAATATTATTAATAATAATAATGAAAAAATAGAAATAAGTATAAAAATAAAAAGTAAAATAAAAGTAATACAAAAGAACCAAGATGGCCTGTAGGCCCTATCTATGCACTAGCTTTCAAATATCAATGACTATTTGTCTCTCACCAATGGGTTGATAATCGTAGACCTATGTGAGATAGCAGCTGGAGGCTAGGAAAGAATGTGATGGTTGTACTTGTGAGAGAAATACCAGGAATCCATTGTTAGGTGCTCCAGCCGCCGCGATATAACTGAAATAATGTTGAAAGCAGCGTTAAACTCCATTCAATCAATCAATCAAATATCAATGATAAAAAAACTCAATCAGATAAGGAAGATAACAAGGAAATTTGTGAAGAGGCAAAAAGATGGACAAAAAGTATAGGCTTAACCATATATGGAAAGCCATTTTTTCAAAATGTATATTAGAATTGATTCTAAATAGGAACAGTTTTTCTTTTTTTGTGATAGATATGTCTTGATGTTTTTTAACAATGAAACACTACTATATATAGCAATATGGGAAAATGACAATCATTTTGTGGACTATAATCACACTGTATATGGGCCAATCAAAATTCTGCGTGTAGGAGATTAACACAAGGAACATAATTATGCAGGGTTTGGTTAAAATTGGTCCGATGGTTTGGTAGGAGAACGTTTCTGAAAGTGAAAATAAGCCAAACCATGCCACGCCCTTGTTTAGGGGTCAATCAAAATTTCTAGAACAATTTCAGAAAAAGAATCACACAAGAAACACTCATGCCATGTTTCATTTATATTGGCGTATATATGGTTTAGTAGTTAAAATTGTGAAGATTTCATTAAATAGATAAGACGTTACGCAAGATACTGGTGACCCTTTGCGTTACAAATAGTTTTGACGTCGGCGTAAATATAACGTTTCGTTTTTACTAAACTATCTTCACGCCAACATTTGCAAGCGATACTTTTTTTTTTACTGAAACGCTGTTAATCTAATCTTTGCAAAGATTCAAATACAAAATGTTTGTATTTTTTATGATACAAAATGGACACGGATTTCTGGAGATTCCGGCGCAGATCTTATGATATAATGCAGAGTAGGATTGATTCGGTGTAATTTTGAAATACTCATTCAAAGTAAAGATATACGGGCGATATCAAAAATTTCTAACGGTTCAAAAATAAGATTTTGATTTAATAGTAATATGTATTTTCAGATTATTGACCACAACTTATTATTTCTATCAAGGACTTTCGATTTAGATTTATAAGATGATTCCGAAGAATTCGCGTTTATCTGAACCAATCGTTCCAACCACTGAAGAAATCTTACTTTGAATAGATATTGGTACTTTAGTTCATTTTTATCCAGTTCGATAAAATGTTTTATCTTTAGGATTTTCTCAAACGGATCAGTTTATGACATCATCATGTTTATTTATTCTAGTATTTTTCTTATTTTGCTTCTATTTTATTTCATATTGATTGAAGTTGGAATCTCCATCTTCTTTTCTATATAACATCCGTAAATTTGGAGCATTTTGATTTATTCACTTATTATTATTATTATAATTATTGTTATCGAATGTCATAAAATCTAAGAAACAAAAACAAATCAAATCAAGCATGTGAAATGCGAATACATTTGATCACATCTATTCTGCTTTTGCTTGGTGACGGGGAAAATCAACGTCGCGTTCTGAAAAAACAACGTAGGTGGGACATTTTTGGGTGACTTTTGTATTGTATCAATAAAATCTTTACTTTTGGACCGAGAATTGAAAGAATCATATCGTTGTAAACAGAAATGAAAATGTATTTTTCTATAGAAATTTTAATCCAATGCAACAAGTTAAATATATAAATAATTTAGGTGCAAAATAACAATTCTTAATTATCGACGTCAAAAAATGACAGTGGGACATTTTTGGTGACTTTTGTAATTACGCTATGTTTTTTAACGGCGCTTCAAAAAATAATTTTGTTAACATTTTTCTAATCTATAGAAAAAATGTATTTTTTCGATATAAAAATCAGTTCGATCGGTGACTTTAACGTGAATGATATATTAGGACATATGCGATTATTCTGTAGACTTTTACGCACGTTTTTTTTTCCTAAGAGTATTTACTTGACTTTTTAAATCAAATGCAGACACGAAATTTAACCTTAATACTTATGCCTACTATGCGTTCGGGGCCACTTTTTAGGGCCAGATCTGATAAACCTGGTCGATTTTGTCTGTTTTTTTGCTTTTAATTACCCCCCTTTGTTAAAAGTATTTTATTTTCTACTGTTTAGTCATATCTTCCTTGTTTTTACATTAAATGCTATCAAAATATAATATATATGTATAAATTTGAACTATTTTAACATTTGTAGTTCAATTTAGTCGACTAAATCAATAATAGACATGAACACATAATTAATTACATTGTATTATAAATTCTGAAATCATGTTTCATTAAGTGTTGTTAACAAACTGTATTTCAAAAAAGGATGAGTCTTCCGTTAATTTAAGAAAAGCAGAAGATTTTTTGAGGAAATATAACAATTCGTTAAAAATATATACTGACGGTAGCAAAGACCCCGATAAAGGCAATGCAGGAGCTGGAATTGTTGCATTTGATACAGATGAAACAATCCTCATGAATAAGGGATTCAAGCTGGATCATAGAGTATCAATATACTCGTGTGAAATGGTAGCTATTGACCATGCCCTAACATGGCTGACTAAAAGAGATACATCTCTCTTCACAACTTCAATGATCTCAATTTTTTCAGATTCCCTAAGTGTTTTACAGTCTTTAAAATCCGGTAAATCCCAGACAAGATCAGAAATATTATATAGTATTTTAAAGTCTATCAAAGAACTTCACATTAAGAACCTTGAGATAACATTTATATGGATACCAAGTCATGTTGGCATAATAGGGAATGAGATTGCCGATCACACGGCAAAGGTAGGGTCAAAATCTGGTGAATTTTTGGATATTAAACTAAGTGTCAAAGAGATGTACCATTTAATCGAACATTCTATAAAACTTGCCTTTAATGAGGATGTACTTAAACCATCACAAGCAAAATTCCAGTATTTTGATAACCCTTCAACTTTGACTGTGTATAGTAATATCAAACAGTTTGATAATGCGTATACAAAATTAAGGCTTAAGGTAAGCCGTCTCGGCGGAGAAACATTCCCAAAATCAAACTGTGAACAATGTGGGACTTTAGAGACATTTGAACATGTTTTTTTCGAATGTCCCGAATTTTACGAACAAAGAAAAGTGCTCAGAAATGAAATTCTAAAACTAGATATCCCCGTGATAAACAGAAAGAGTCTGCTTTTCCCAGAAAATAAAGTTGCCAATGGAACACGGGAAGCTGTTCACGGGTATCTCTCAAACACAAAACTTATCAAGAGACTGTGATGTGGCGAAATTAACATGTCGATGGCTCGGCGCGGAGCAGTTGTAACTTCCTATAAGTCTGTAGGGAGGTGTGACTGTTTTGCGCTGAGCCATCGATATCAACATAATGTACAAACATTATGTATTGTATGCCCATCTTAATGATTAGTCAATACTGTGATCGGAAACCAGCCTTAGATCTATTACAGTGAAGAAAGTCAGAGACCATACATTACGAGGACTGTGACGAAGCGGCCTCAATTATCTACGCAACAAAAAAAGCAACTGAAACTTTGAAAAGAGATTGCGATGGGGCAGCCCTACAACTATATAATTTTAATTAAAAAAGAAACCACCTAAAATATCAGATTGCGCGAGGCAACTGATACATTTAAAATGACCATTATAAGCATCCTAACCTCTATAACAATATAATATCAGATTGCGCTAAGCAACTGATATGCCTAAATTTACATTTAAGAAGTAGCATTTTATCTTTTTTAAACTCAAATTACAACCCCGGAATTTTCATTATTGAAGGTGATTGTGGCCAGACAGCCATCCTTCAAATATATAACGCAAACTTCAACGCCAGACTGACTGAAGCAGCTGGTACAAAATACCATTTACACCAAAACAAACACCATCATCCAGTCTGACTGAAGCAGCTGGAGAAAAATAATAACATAGATATAATAAAATAACTAAAAAAAAATACAAAAAATAATATATATTAATAAACAAGTATTAAAACTAAGATATTTTCTGATATATGGTTTATTGCCAGACTGACTGAAGCAGCTGGTAGAATACCATCAATAATACTTAACATTATATAGACATAAATGAAATAATAAAACAAAAAAAAAAAAGAAAAAAAAATATGTATATAATAATTAAAAAAAATAGATAAATAGAAATTTAAAAAAAAATAAAAAATAAATAGATAATAAAACATAAAAAAAAGAAAGAGAAAGGGAGAAGTTTAATGAATGTATCTAAAGAAATAATGAAATGTAACCCTAGCTAAGAAAACTAAAATACATGTGTGTACATAATGTGTATAGTATACTTTTTCAATTTTTTATTTACTTAACCTGTAATGCTTCAATATTTTTTTTAACGGAATTTCGTGTATACATCCGATCTCAGGCAAACCTACTTCCTAAATTCTTTATGATAAAAGACCATAGAGTCACCCGTAGAATAGATCCAAACAATCTGTAACACATCCACCAATGCTGCCTGTGCAGATACTACACTGCTAAATTAGCTCGACTGCACATGCAAAAATTTTTGGCTTCTAAATTAGAATAATTTGGCATATGGGACCAACAAAAGCATTCTGTAAAATTCAACCTGTATTTCGGTAAAAAATCAATTATATTTATCAGGGTGAGGGTTGCATCCTGGGGTCCATACCATATATGCCTTGTGCACGGAGGGACCTTATAATACTACAAAATCATCATCATCATTAAGTGTTGTCCATCAGTTACGCACCGTCTATTTATAGTCGAGTGGATGCTGGCGAACGTTTCAGCCAATCAGAATCCACGATTCGGTCTCGGCTGGAGTGTGCGGTGCGTTAGTGAGTCTGCATCGGTTAGTTCTTATCTGACCACCGTAGGGTCAACATCGCGACCGGTTAGCATAGCAACCTCTGTTAGAAGAGTAATAATCAATTAGGACTATCTTTCATTGTGACTTAATATTAATTGTGGAATTGGATTATTTTACATATATTGAGTTTGCTGGAGGAATATTGAAATATTTATCAAGGTGTACACGTTCCTAAACGGGTTTGATTTTATTTTCCCCTTCAGTTGACTAACATTAACCAAGCTTCGCTTACCTTTCTAACTAAGTTATTTCATTTCTTATTTAGATATTTTTCCATATTGAAATTAACAACAACAACAGAAAAAAAATAATAAAAGCAACAAAAAAAATAATAATAATAATAGTAAAAAATAATTAAATTATAAACAAAGAATAATTGATAATGGAAGGGGAGGCCGTAAATTGCACACCCTTTACTCCGAACCAACGAAAAAGGACTTATTCCGAGGTGGTGAATTCTTCATCTTCTTCCTGTGGTTCTCCTGACCACAAACAACTGATAATGGACTCATCAGGGGAATCTTTGGAAGTCTACCTTTCAACTTTAAGTCAGACAAAAAAGATTGTCACAAGTACCCCCGACAATTCCCCTAAATCAAATCAGGTTGAACAGGGTGAAAACTGGACCACCGTAGTAAACCATAGAGAACGATCATTTAACCGTCAGAACAGCACAGACAACAAATCCCCTGTGTGGGTTGTAGTCACATTAGTTGTTGTCGGCGCGGTTAATTTCTCAGTCGGAAAAATGGGTGAGATGATCGGAAAATTGATGACGGAATTTGGGCCAGACCGCTTAAAAATTCTGAGCAACATAAACAACATTAAGCACAGTGTACGCATAAAAATTCGTAACGATATGTAGGCAAATCTAGAAAATTTCAAATTTGGAAAGTATGATCTAAGAGTCGTAAAAGGAAATACCATACCGGCAAGAGGAGTAATCAATGTACCAGATGTTAATAAAATAAATGATATCAAACAAAAACTATCGGAAAACAATGAAATTACTAAAGTCACAAAAGGTAAAGATGAAAATTCTTTAATAGTAACTTTCAAATCATCCGAATGCCCGCTTGATATCTTAGGGCATGTAATTTCGCCAGCTTTAAAATCCGTTTTCCGTTGCAACAAGTGTCAGGGTTTCGGGCATACTTCAACAGTTTGCTACAGTACAATGAAATGCCCTCATTGTGCAGAAAATCATTCGCACAATGAATGCAAATCTAACATTAAAAAATGTGCAAACTGTCTGGGTCAACATAGCGCGGCTTACAAAGGTTGTCCTGAATATATACGTTATTCAAACAAAATAAAAAATCTAAATTCAAAGGCTGTAAATAAACATGTAAATAAATGTAAATCAGCTGGAATCAAACCAGCAGATTCATTTCCTAGTCAAACTCCCGGGAAAAGATTAAGTATAAATGATCTGAAAAGCATATCAAAAACTTTAGTAGGGAAAAATGAAACCGAAATATTCAAAATACTACAAGAACAAATAATTCCTATTTCGGACAAAAACGTTATAGAGCCTAAACAACAAAACCCCCAAAACTCAAAGAAAGAAAGGGTTAACACATATCAAACAGTTCAAAATATGCATAGAAATAAAAGGGGACAATCCCAACCATATGCAAATAGGGCACAGATTCCCCCCTGGAGGGATTTCCCTTTTAGGCAATTTTATCCCAGACCCCGCCTGCAGGGCCCACCTGGGACGAGTGGTCCCTTATCTCAACCATATGGCCGGTGGCATGTGCCCCAATATAACAGAGGTAACCCTGTTTTCCCCCCTTTCCCTCCTTTCAATTAAATTGCTAAATAATCTGTACATTTGCTTATTCATAGAACAACTAAAACCAAACTATTTCAATCAAACAATTTAACAAATAATCTTATTTTTTAACTAAAAATATATCCATGGCGGCGTTAAAAGTTAGCCAAAATAAATCCAGCCTCGCCGTCATGTCATGGAACGCAAGATCAATAAAAGGTAAAACAAGTACTAAAATGAATGAATTGCAACATTTCTTAAATACTAGTAAAGAATCTATTGATGTAATATGCATTCAAGAATCATGGTATAAAGAAAGTGATAAACCATTCAACCTTAAAGGCTATCAAGTACCTATCACTAAAACTAGGAAAGAAAACTGTGGCGGGGGTCTATGCGTATATGTCAAACATGGCATTCAGTTTATTGAAAAATATACGCATTTTACACCTGACATAGAACTTTGCGCTATAACAATCTTTGGAATTAATGAAAAGATCGATATCTTTAATATACATGTCTTAAATAAAAGGATTATAACGCTCCAAAACCTACCAAATATAATAAAAGATTTGAACAGTAATACTATAATAGTAGGCGATTTTAATCTTAAACATTTAAATTGGAACCCTTCCGATGACTTTAGATGTGACGGCGAGGCCGAGGCCTTAATAGATTTTCTATTTGAAAAACAACTTAATATTTTAAATGATGGTCAAGTAACAAGAATAACATGTAATGATACAAAAGAAAGTGCGATAGATCTAGGTATAGTTTCATCGAAACTGCAATCTTTTAGCGATTTCAGTATTATAGACAACTCATTTGGAAGTGATCATTTACCAATATTAATTAGTGTACATTTCTCGAAACAACCAAATACTACATTCATAAACCAAAAATGGAATTTCAAAAAGGCAACAAAAGAAAACTGGTCGGATTTTAATAAAATGTGCAATGAAGAATTCAAAGAAAATACTTTTGATGAAAATATAGAAAAACATTTCGAAAAATATTACAGAAAGTTAGAGAAAGTCTTAAACAAAACAATCCCTAAAACGAAACATTCCCAAAATAAAAGGCCACAAGTACCCTGGTGGACAGAGGAATGTTCGATTGCAATAAAAAAGAGGGAAAATTTGAGGAAAAAAATAAGACACAGCAAAAATCAAGAAGATAGGAACTTATTTACTCAAGCAAGAAAAGACACTGAATATATCATAAGGCAGGCTAAAAGAAATGGATGGCAAAAATTTTGCTCAGAGATAAATGATAAAACGAACTCAAGGGATCTTTGGAATTTCATTAGAAAAATTAAAGGAATTCCAATCCAAAATAATCCCCCATTTATCATTGGCAATGAAATAATTACCAATCCGAGAGAAAAAGCCACATTCCTAATAAAACATTATGAGAAGAACAGCAGTGATGATGGTTACACAAAAATTTTCATTGAACGAAAAAAGTTGTCAAACCACATTTTAAAAAATCATAATTCAGCACAAGAAGTTGAAGAAGGTATTGATATGCCTTTCAATAATGATTTTACTATTTTTGAATTGAACCAGGCTTTAAATAATTGCAAAAATGGAGCTCCAGGTGATGACGGTATTCACTACTCAGTCCTAAAAAATCTTTCAGATAATGCTAAGATGAAATTGTTAAACTTATTCAACAACTCATGGAAAACAGGTAAAACTCCGGACTCATGGCACGAAGCAACAATAATTCCACTACTCAAACCAAATAAGTCGAAACACGATCCTGCGTCATATAGACCAATTTCTTTGACTTCTACTTTCACGAAACTCATGCAAAAGATGATTAAACCCCGACTTTGCAATTATTTAGAAAAAAATAATTTATTGAGCAAATATCAATCAGGATGTCGTTCTGGTCATTCATGTGAAGATAATCTAGCTAGATTAGAATCTGACATACGAAGAGCACAAAAGAGTAAACACTTCCTAATTGCGATATTTTTGGATTTAACAGCAGCTTTTGATAAAATGTGGATCTCTGGTGCAATACTTTATCTGAAGAAGATAGGTATTAAAGGCAGACTATTAAACTGGTTAAAAGACTTTTTAGTGAAAAGAAAAATTAAAGTAAGGTATGAGGGACATATCACTGAAACAGTAGAAACACTTAATGGATGCCCTCAAGGGAGTGTATTGTCGCCAATAATATTTTCACTTTTAATGAATTCCCTACAAGAAACAATCGAAACACATAATCTAAAGGAAGAAAATATCCTCGACAATATACAGTTATCGCAATTTGTTGACGACGGCGCAATATGGACTGAATCCAAATGTCCTCGTCTAGCCGTTAAAAAAGCCCAAAAGGCATTAAATTCTGTTGACATATGGAGTAAGAATAATGGCTTCCTTATCAACCCTGCAAAAACACAGGTAGTCTTGTTTCAACTACAATCCAAATCACAACCGCCAGATCAAAACCCAAACTTTCCTAAACTAAAATTGGGAAATGACATTCTTCAGTTTAAAGAGCATGCAACTTTCTTAGGTCTAACATTTGATAGATACCTCAAATGGCATATCCATATTGATAATCTTATAAAAAGAACAGAAAAAGACATTAATCTACTACGCTCAATAAAGGGCCAAAGATGGGGAACTGATAAGAAATCACTGTTCAACATCTATCAAAGTTTAATAAAATCTAAACTTAATTATGGGTCATTAGTATACAATTCTGCAAGCGATCACATTCTAGAAAAGCTTCAGAAAATTCAAAATAAAGCACTCCGGGTGATAAATAATTGTCCAAGAAATACACCCACTATTCCTTTGATTGCGGAATCAGGAGACCTACCGTTAAATATGCAAAGGGAAATAAGCATGTTGAAATATTGGACAAGGTCAATTGGCCATGGTACAAATCTACCAATAAATGAAAAAATTGAAGAAGACCCAATTTTTGCTTTAAATCCCAAAAGGGTGAAATCTATTAAAGATCCATACTCACAAACAATTCAAACATTAACTTCAAAGTACAAACTAAATTCTTCTCTTATACAAGCTCCTTGTCATAGGGATTTGTTTGATTTCCAAGAACCGAAAATTGACTTTGAACTAACAAACTGTATTTCAAAAAAGGATGAGTCTTCCGTTAATTTAAGAAAAGCAGAAGATTTTTTGAGGAAATATAACAATTCGTTAAAAATATATACTGACGGTAGCAAAGACCCCGATAAAGGCTATGCAGGAGCTGGAATTGTTGCATTTGATACAGATGAAACAATCCTGATGAATAAGGGATTCAAGCTGGATCATAGAGTATCGATATACTCGTGTGAAATGGTAGCTATTGACCATGCCCTAACATGGCTGACTAAAAGAGATACATCTCTCTTCACAACTTCAATGATCTCAATTTTTTCAGATTCCCTAAGTGTTTTACAGTCTTTAAAATCCGGTAAATCCCAGACAAGATCAGAAATATTATATAGTATTTTAAAGTCTATCAAAGAACTTCACATTAAGAACCTTGAGATAACATTTATATGGATACCAAGTCATGTTGGCATAATAGGGAATGAGATTGCCGATCACACGGCAAAGGTAGGGTCAAAATCTGGTGAATTTTTGGATATTAAACTAAGTGTCAAAGAGATGTACCATTTAATCGAACATTCTATAAAACTTGCCTTTAATGAGGATGTACTTAAACCATCACAAGCAAAATTCCAGTATTTTGATAACCCTTCAACTTTGTGTATAGTAATATCAAACAGTTTGATAATGCGTATACAAAATTAAGGCTTAAGGTAAGCCGTCTCGGCGGAGAAACATTCCCAAAATCAAACTGTGAACAATGTGGGACTTTAGAGACATTTGAACATGTTTTTTTCGAATGTCCCGAATTTTACGAACAAAGAAAAGTGCTCAGAAATGAAATTCTAAAACTAGATATCCCCGTGATAAACAGAAAGAGTCTGCTTTTCCCAGAAAATAAAGTTGCCAATGGAACACGGGAAGCTGTTCACGGGTATCTCTCAAACACAAAACTTATCAAGAGACTGTGATGTGGCGAAATTAACATGTCGATGGCTCGGCGCGGAGCAGTTGTAACTTCCTATAAGTCTGTAGGGAGGTGTGACTGTTTTGCGCTGAGCCATCGATATCAACATGATGTACAAACATTATGTATTGTATGCCCATCTTAATGATTAGTCAATACTGTGATCGGAAACCAGCCTTAGATCTGTTACAGTGAAGAAAGTCAGAGACCATACATTACGAGGACTGTGACGAAGCGGCCTCAATTATCTACGCAACAAAAAAAAAGCAACTGAAACTTTGAAAAGAGATTGCGATGGGGCAGCCCTACAACTATATAATTTTAATTAAAAAAGAAACCACCTAAAATATCAGATTGCGCGAGGCAACTGATACATTTAAAATGACCATTATAAGCATCCTAACCTCTATAACAATATAATATCAGATTGCGCTAAGCAACTGATATGCCCAAATTTACATTAAAGAAGTAGCATTTTATCTTTTTTAAACTCAAATTACAACCCGGGAATTTTCATTATTGAAGGTGATTGTGGCCAGACAGCCATCCTTCAAATATATAACGCAAACTTCAACGCCAGACTGACTGAAGCAGCTGGTACAAAATACCATTAACACCAAAACAAACACCATCATCCAGTCTGACTGAAGCAGCTGGAGAAAAATAATAACATAGATATAATAAAATAACTAAAAAAAAATTACAAAAAATAATATATATTAATAAACAAGTATTAAAACTAAGATATTTTCTGATATATGGTTTATTGCCAGACTGACTGAAGCAGCTGGTAGAATACCATCAATAATACTTAACATTATATAGACATAAATGAAATAATAAAACAAAAAAAATAAAAATAAAAAAATAAAAAAAAAAAAAAAAGAAAAAAAAATATGTATATGATAATTAAAAAAAATAGATAAATAGAAATTTAAAAAAAAAAATAAAAAATAAATAGATAATAAAACATAAAAAAAAAGAAAGAGAAAGGGTGAAGTTTAATGAATGTATCTAAAGAAATAATGAAATGTAACCCTAGCTAAGAAAACTAAAATACATGTGTGTACATAATGTGTATAGTATACTTTTTCAATTTTTTATTTACTTAACCTGTAATGCTTCAATATTTTTTTTAACGGAATTTCGTGTATACATCCGATCTCAGGCAAACCTACTTCCTAAATTCTTTATGATAAAAGACCATAGAGTCACCCGTAGAATAGATCCAAACAATCTGTAACACATCCACCAATGCTGCCTGTGCAGATACTACACTGCTAAATTAGCTCGACTGCACATGCAAAAATTTTTGGCTTCTAAATTAGAATAATTTGGCATATGGGACCAACAAAAGCATTCTGTAAAATTCAACCTGTATTTCGGTAAAAAATCAATTATATTTATCAGGGTGAGGGTTGCATCCTGGGGTCCATACCATATATGCCTTGTGCACGGAGGGACCTTATAATACTACAAAGTCATCATCATCATTAAGTGTTGTGTAATGGCCAGTTATAACGATATGGACTTACTACTGAAGCCCTCTAATGTGGCTGGCCCATTGGCCGTGGGAAGCGATATCACGCTAGCCGCTATATTTGAGCGTAGGCCTACGGGCCTCGTAATAGATAATTCATGAGAGTTCTAACGGAAAGTAGTGTGATCTGTGATGGGTAATTTGCTACCGAAAATAGCTTGTTAGAAGTGCGAACGAATCAATGCTTTTATCTTGATCTTATGACAAGGGCCTATCTGTAGAAACTCTGGGTATTTCAATATAGGGATGAGTGTCTTTTTCACTGCCTTTATTGGGGTATAAAGTGCAATTGCCTTAGCACATGGCAAATAACGCCCGCAGATCGAAGGTCGGGGGTTTCCCGAAAGACCTATTGCATTTAATACAGAAATAAAGTGCAATGTATTTCCCCACGTGATGCGATTTTAACCAATCAGAATTTTATATTTTAATGGATTGCAATTATACTGGTGTAAAAGGACTAAGATAAAATTAAAAGAATAAAATACGGAAATAAAAGAAAATGTTTTGATGATCTTTAGAGTATCGATCATTTTGTCTACTTGGTTTAACACCGCTTTTAGCAATTTTCAGTTTAAGTCATATCGAGTCACGGACGGTGGCGGCTAGAGCGTGTCTGTATAAATGGATTCAGTCTAGTATTGCTCGCCCTTAAACAACCCGCAGGGTTTGACACTAACTGCTTTTTGCCACCAGCCTAATTGACCTTTTGCTATGAATATTACTGGTTTTGCATGATAACAACAGGTCTTGCATGGAAACCATGAAAGATTTTTAGCAATTGAATGGATAAATTGCAAGGAAAACATTCGCGGCTGGAAAAGAAGAAATTGCTTTTGATAAGCGATTTCTTCTTTTTCTACAATGTTTTCCATTTGGTAATGTAAGTTTTAGTATTGGAAAGGCAATTATTTTTCAAAACTGGACAGACTTGAAATACTAAGTACTGCTATTTACATCTTCAATCTTCAAAAGATAAAACTAAGGAACTTTCCAAGCTTAGAATAAGTGCACATGACTTGCCAGGTTGTTATTTTAGACCAAAGATCCCATGTGAACAAAGGATCTGTGCTACCTGTAATAAACTAGATGAAGAACATTTTATGCTTCATTACTCAAAATATGATGTACCTAGGGATATTTTATTCAATAAAATGCGAATTGAATACCGCGACTTTAAGGTAGTGGACCCGTAACACTGTTATGCAACGTTTCGAGAGTAATGAACTTTAACAGTGTTAATAATTTTCATTAGGAAACCTCGGTTAAAAATGTGAAAGAACATGTGGTCCAAAATGTTGTGGAACTATTACGGTTCCACTACCTTAAACCAGACACCGAGATTGCATTACAATTATTTACTCGTCAGTATTGGACCCAGTAAACATTGTAGAAACTAAATATACATGTATCTGTGACTGCATTACAACATCTATTATGTTAAGGTAATCTTATTGTGATTTTTTCTCGCTGCTATGTAATTTCACTATGTTATGATCTTTTCATTGGAGGACACCCACTATGTTATGTGAGTTTTCTGAATAAAATTTCTTGTATCTTGTAGGCCTATCTTGTATCATGATTAGCCGGGCATAGGCTATGCGATTTATCTGTAGCCTTAAATACGCACATGTTTTTTTTTTTTTTTTTTTTTTTTGTTTCTTTTTTAACCTAAGAGTATTTACTTGACTTTTTAACTCAAATGTAGACACAAGATTTAACCTTAATACTCAGGCCTAGTACACGTTCTGGGCCAGATAAACCTGGCCATTTTTTGGTTTTGGCTTTGAATTACCTCCCTTTGTAAAATATATTTTATTTTCTAATGTTGAGTCAAATATTCCTTGTTTTTACGTTAAATGCTATCAATAAGTAATATATATATATAAATTTGAACATTTTTTATATTTGTAGTTCAACTAAGTCGACTGAATTAATAATAGACATGGATGCATTATTAATTACATTGTATTATATATTCTGAAATCATGTTCCATAGCTGTATTAAGCGACCATTCTAATGTGGCTGGCCCATTGACCGTGGGAAGCGATATCACGCTAGCCGCAATATTTGAGCGTTGGCCTACGGGTCACGTAATAATAATAATAATTAATAATAAAAGGTTCATTACCTATCTTAAAATACTTGTGAATTGAGATGGGTATTTTTGCTACCAAATAGGATTGTTAGAAGTGCGAACGAATCAATGCTTTTATCTTGATCTTGTGACAAGGGCCTATGTGTAGAAACTCGGGGTATATCAAACTAGTGGTAAAAGGACCAAAACAAAATAAAGAGAATAAAATACGGAAACGAAAGAAAATGTTTTGAGTATCGATCATTTTGATTATTGGGTTTAACACCGCTTTTAGCAATTTTCAATTTAAGTCATATCACGGCGTGGCTAGAGCGTGTCTGTTGAATGGATTAATTTCTAGCATTGCTCGCCCCTATACAACCCGCAGGGTTTGACACTAACTGCTTTTTGCCACCAGCCTGATGGACCTGTTAGCTATGAAAATTATAGGTCTTCCACGATAACAACAGGTCTTGCATGAAAACCATGTAAGATTTTTTGCAATTGAAGGGAGAAATTGCAAGGAAAACATTCGCGGTTGGAAAAGAAGAATTGTTTTGACAAGCAATTTCTTCTTTTCCTACAACGTTTTTCATTTAATGTAAGTATTAGTATTGGAAAGGCAATTATTTTTGAAAACTGGACAAACTTGAAATACCAAGTACTGTCATTTCTGACAACTTTTATCTTCAAAAGATATAACTAAGGAACTTTCCAAGCTCATAAGTGCACATGACTTGCTTATTGAACAAGGTCGTTATTTTAGACCTAAGATCCCCCGTGAACAAAGGATCTGTGCTACCTGTAATAAACTAGAAGATGAAGAACAGTTTATGCTTCATTGCTCAAAAAATGATGAACCTAGGGATATTTTATTCAATAAAATGCGAATTGAATACCGCGACTTTAAACTAGAATGCATTACAATTATCTACTTGTCTATTGAACCCAGTAAACATTGTAGAAACTAAATATACATGTAGGCTGTGACTAGTACATTACAACATCAGTATTATGTTAATCTTATTACGATTTTTTTTTTCGCTGCTATGTAATTTCACTGTGTCATGATCTTTTCATTGGAGAACATCCACTATGTTATGCGAGTTTTCTGAAAAAAGTCTTGTATCTTGTATCTACTACAGGCCTGAAGGGCCTGCAGCATAGTTACATCTACCAGTCCTCCCTGAGATCCCCAGGTATCGGACCCTAGGACTGGTGTTAGTGTCGATCACTTACCCGGCCTTATTACACCGTTTCCCAGCCTCCAGGTGCGATAGTCTCACCTTCTTTTCCGATTATCCTACATCGGTGGGAGACAAGTGTTGGAAAGGATGATAACCCGCCAGCGGGGCTCGAACCAATGTCTAGACCGTGCTTGAAGATTGGAGGCCTGGTGCAATCACCAGCCACGCACTTAATTACATCATTAAATTGACAACTCGGATGAGTAATTTTGGAATGATTTTGAAATGAATTGAACGGCTGTGGTGAGCGAGTTTTTAACTGAATGATATTCAGGGGTTTAAGTAAAACATAATCCATAATCAAGTTCGAGATAAATTCGGACACCTTTAGACCACAGAGCGGCATTTATGATGAAAAATAAAATGCCTGTGCATGAGATTTCCAACAATTTCTAATATGCGCAAAGTAAAGACTCTGACCAGCCTGTGCGTCTGCACAGTCTGACCAGAGTCTTCACTATGCGCTGAGTAGATACATAAGGTCTCAAAGTAACTTAAGTCCATTAGGTAATTTCATATTTAGAGTATGTGGCTGTCTACAATACTCAGTGTTTGCACCTCAGGAACATTTCAAATTGTTGGAAATGTCACGCACAGGCTCAAATGTTGGGGATCGACACCACACGAGTCAGGCCGCGTCAGTGGTTTTCGGGGAGTAAATATCTTTCTTTGTGGCATGGTCCGGTTTTAGGCTCATAAAAAAGAATAATCGTTTTCAAGGAGCGCTTTCTCAGTATGTTTTCGGTCAAATATTGCTTTGCTTCAAGTGTAGTCCTTATTATTTCGATGATTCATTAAGGAAACGACATGTTGCTTGTCGGAATCAAGTATGGAATTGTTTGACTTATAGACATCAATAGCGCTATTAACCTAAACCTATCCAAACCAATAGTAATTGCAAGCTTGTTCACACGGATCCAGACGGAGCCGGGGTTCAAGACCCGTACTGGTTATAGATATCCGACTGTCCAACCCGGCGATAATCAAATTTTCTGATAGGACTTTTAGGCATTCGAACTGTAGTCCAAACCTCAGTCAGAACAAAGGCTTCTTTTAAGCTTTTTGGTGGTTTATCGAGAAATAAAGGTAGATTATCACTTGATAAATTCACTGCAAAAGCAGTGAAATTATCAAAAACTTATACCCTGCTTTTGTGCATTTCATCCTATCTGGCGTCATCTATGCGGGACGAAATAAGTGGCGTCACAATGAACGTTGCATAGCAATCACGTGCAAAATGACGCGCATTACGAAAATATGTCTTAGAAATTTGACATTTTGTCTCATTTTGCATTAAAGAAATAGAATAATCTTTTGTTTTTCGAGTAAGATCGATTTATATTTCATTTCGTGAACAACAAAAGCTTTATTTTCACTCGTTGCTCTGCCACTCGTGAAAATTAAGCTTTTGTTGTTCACTCAATGAAATAAATAGTGGATAATCGTTTGTTTCAGTGTAAGATCGATTTATATTTCATTGAGTGAACAACAAAAACAAATCGTACTTGGTTTTTTCATTCATTGTTAGATTCTGCATGCAATATCTCATTGGAATCGTCTTTAGAAGACCCTGGGGCCCGTTTTACTAAACTTCTTACGAAAAAAATAATCCTTAGTCAAAATGACAAATCGTACTTGGTGTTTTCATTCATTGTTAGATTCTGCCTTGCAATATCTCATTGGAATCGTCTTTAGAAGACGGTTCCAATGTGATGATGCATGGCAGAATTCCATATTTAGTTACATATATATGAGTTATTTAAACTTTTGACTTACACAAAAAATTACCGTAAAATGTTAAGTAAAACAGGCCCCAGATCCCCCAAGTGTAAACCCGCAGATGCGATTGTTCTAGAACCTTTTTGTTTTGTACGTAAATCAGTGGCTCCCGTGAATCCAAAGACCCCACGGTAAAGAAATCATGACCAGCGAATTTTCGCGTTCCTCTGGTCCAGTAGGGTAAAGGTCACGTTAAAGGGTCATGAAAACAAGTGATTGTATGCATTTAGGGTTCACAAGAAGGTTTATAAACTTTCCAAATAGCTGTATACAAGTTTTTAATTTTCAAAATGACTTTTTGAACACTAAATTATAACTAAACACTAATAAAATTTTAAAATCTTAGTAAGGGTTTTAAGAGTAGATCGATTTTTGCTAAAATTGTGCTCCTTTAGAATAAAAGAGAATAAGTAGTTAAAGGGAGGCTACAGTTTAGACTTATCGTTTTCATGGAAGATAAATTCGCTTTAGCCACAGAGAGCCAATAACTGATATTTACGTATTCGCGAGTCCTTCACTTTACCTTCATGAAAACAGATATTTATCTTTATTTCTTATTATCTAATGAAAAAGAGCGAATTATAAGTAAAGTATCTACTAAGCTAGGCTACGAATGCCTTAAGGTGGCAATGGACAGCCGCCTCCCGACTCTATAAACCGGAAGTGGGGCTTCGTTTATTTTACGGCTCTTTTTGCGCGTTGTTTCAAAAGACCGGATTTCATAAGATTCTGCTTATGGAAATAACGTAGAATTATGATGGTAAAATTTCATAATTTAGCTTCTTTTCCACATTTGATATCAATTGAATGACTGGATCATTAAATTTAACATTAAAAATGCGTTAAAGGCATCATTCAATTAGGAGAGGTCACTGTAAAATAACGAAAAACTTTCTTATTTGCATGGAAAGGTATGCTGATTTTTTTTACCAAATAAAGGAAAATTATGGGGTTTAAACATATCGGAAAATAAGAAAAATTCATTGGGTAATTTCTTCAAAAAAAATAGGTTTTTGTGGCATTTTTACCCAGTAAAATTACAAAAATTAGTGTAATTTTAACTTTTGAAGGCAAATTGTGCAAATGTAATTAATCAAAGAGAGTTTCTTGGCAACAGCCATTGTGTACATGTGTAAGGTCTATCAAAATGTATGTGTTTTATAGCTTTAAGCTATTACTTAGTATATACTAGACCTAAAACGAATATAAAAGTTTTTCTGAAAAATGGCCAATAGCACTCAAGGGCAGATAACTCTAGCATGAAAACGAGCATGGAAAGGTACCTTCAATTTTTGATATAATGACTAGACAGTGTTAATCTACAACATATGTGAACAAGAAAAAAATTCATAGGGCGGAAAAAATGACTCCACGTGTCCATTGCTACCTTAAGATATTTCAATTGAATTCAAAGGAAGATGTTATGTACCCGCAGCTGGGCTAGCTTTTTCGAACAAGTCGAACGCAATACTTAAAGTACTAGCTGAAAACCGCGGAATTCATTAAAAAAGAGAGAAAAATAGACCGGCGAAATCATATGACCGATGACGTAGTCTATGATGTAGACTGACGTCACTTTAATTATTGACGAGATTTCTACTTCATAATATTCCGCTAGCAAGTTAAAATAATTAAATAAACCATACAAGGATGAATTCTATTGAAAACATGAAGGATTCTTGCACTTGCCAGTTATACCCGAAAGGAGAGTTAGGTAGTATATATATTTAGATATCACGGTGTAAAGGGGCCTTAAGGACAATTTTCTTGTTTACACTCTAGAGGCCATAAACTTTGTCGGTATGTTTGCCATGTCGCAAGGATGAACGCTATTGAAAATAGGAAGGACAAATTTGATATCAAGGGAAAAGGGCCTTCATGACAATATCTTGTTTACACTCTATAGGCCTCGAATCTTTAGGTTACAATTACGATTTTTGCTGAAAAATTTGATAGTTCTTAATTTAGACAATGATACGAAGGTGAGCGATATAGGACCAGCATGATTCTCTTGTTTAGTGTCAACCGAAAGGTCATGAACAAGTTTTGAAAAGGGTCACCTACTGAACATTTGAAATCCGCCCATTGGTACCCGAAGAAAAGACATCTAAAGTAGTCAATTGCTTGCGTGTCTCTAGATACTATGAGGCCTTATCTATCTTCAAAATGCAATTGCCAAAGTAGAGAGGCTGGACAGACGGTGCATATGCACAGACTGGCCAGAGTCTTTGCTTGGCGCACATTTGAAATTGTTCAAAACTTGTGTCACGCACAGGCTCATATACCTTTTTATGCATTGAAATTAAAATCAAGGTTCGTTCATTTAATTCCTAATGATGAACATTTGTAACAGTTATGAGACCATTGCTGCATATATGCAACATCGGATTTTATACAGAATTTAGAAATAGCCTACATTGTTATTAATTATTAAAAACTATGTATACATGTATAAAATGACATTTTAACTAGCATCTAGCTATAACCATTTCGATAAATTTATCCTAACGAGGCGTCACACTTTAACCATGTGCCAAATAAGGAAGATCGAAGCCATTTGATGATGTCATCAAGTGATCTCATGAAATTGTAATGATGATAAAGTAGGTTAACAAGGGACATTTACTGTATAGTAGCAAGGAAAATGAATAGGCAAATACATAAAGATTGTATGAATAGCCAAAACCGATTGGATATACAGTAGAGCTCATTTGCGAAATAGGTACTCTCATTCATATTGTAATTACTATTTTTACCCGTGAACTTTTTTCATTGTGTTGTGTCAAGCCAGGCGTATCTGTTTATCGATGGTCTCGGGTAGCACCATTATCTAATCCCATACATGTGGTTATATAGTTGTTATACCAAAGAAAGATTTAAATTTAAGATACAAGATTTTATGCAGAAAACTCACATAAAATAGTGGATGTCCTCCAATGAAAATATCACATCATAGTGAAATTACATAGCAGCGAGAAAAAATAGCAATAAGATTACCTTAACATAATAGATGTTGTAATGTAGTCACAGATATATTTTGTTTCTACAATGTTTACTGGGTTCATTAGACGAGTAAATAATTGTAATGCAATCTCAGTGTCTGAATTAAAAAAAATCTCAATTATTTCACTATAAATTTTGCAAACGTTTCTTTCGGAGTTCAGTTTATATTCATGTGTTTGGTGGCATATATTCCGTGACTTCCGAAGAACCCACAGTCAACAATTCATGACCAGCGCATTGTCGCAGTCCCGACTGGTCCAATAGGACAGGTCCCGTTAGAGCGCATCAAAATGCGGATTGTGTGAAATCCGAAAGGTCGAATTCTATTTATATATTTATTTTAAATTAAACATTTATAAGCCTTTTTCGAATTATATCTAATCTATGACAATATTTCAATCAATCATAGAGAAAATAACTTTAATTTTCTGAATTGTTGTACAACTAAGAAGAGAATAAACAAAATTAATGTACTCTTAAACTCGGATTTAAAATACTTTTATATAAGGGAGGTAATTTCATTAAACATTTTGCAATAAAAGAACTGACTAACGTCAAGACTTTTTTTTTTCTCTCTATGGCATTTAATCGTGAAAACATAGCTAAAGAAAACTCCCTATCTACATGTCTACAAATGTTGACTCATAAACTTTTCTAACGTGAGATGCATTGACCGAAATTAATATATATTATTTATGGAGTAAGAATTTTATAACATTATCATAGAATGTGATATTCGTAACAATTGACCTTTCTATATGACTAAGGCGTTCTTATTTGTCGTCAGTATGAAAACTTCGCTGAGATGTTCATTCGTTTATCTTGAAACTATCCCTGTTCGGGATGTAAAAGCGTTTCGCAAGCGCTTTGGGATGATACCGCGCTTTGCACGTGCACATACGTGCAAAGCGACGGGGTATCATTTCGAAAGCGCTTCGCTAACGTTTCATCCTGAACGCAGGGCATCTTTGCCCCTCTCAGCAATACACGTGACCAACCACGCTAACATGGACCCCGTGCAATCACGCCTAACAAATATATTGCATAATTTATCCGTCGGTAAGGGGAATAGTTTTGACTGAACAGTGCACTCATAAGACAGAAAAGAGGGCGGGCCAGGCTTCGGATTCGATCAATGGCTTGGCATTCCGGCCAAGTCATAGTTATATAAATATTGAAAGGTTAAATGATTTGGACCACATCAAGAGAAATAAAGAAAAGAAATAAAAAGATAGATATAGTCACGAGAAGTCAAAGTCAAGTTATCATGATTGAATTTTAGTCCAGAGTCAATTTTATCAGCACCATAGCCTTCCGAGTCCTTGCTTTTCAAGAGTGATGTGACAGAAGCCTAACGGTTGTGTTGCGGCTTCGGTGTAAGATCTATCTTAAAAATCTATAGAATTTGTTATTCATGAAATGCCGGTACTCAAATTTGTAAATCCAAAACGAAAAACGGTCCAAACGCCGGATTAACGTAAAAATGGGGCCGTAAATATGTAGGCAGTGTTCCCAAAAACCCTCAAATGGGGTTGATTTACCCCCTATTTGAAGCTTGTACCCCCTATTTTTGCAACCAGCCTTCTTTAGAGGAGGTACATACATGCTGTTAAATAACCATTTTTACCCCCAGATTGATGCAGCAGTGGGAACACTTGTAGGCCTACAACTTGATTTTGCGGAACATGTAATTTCCGTTCATCAACATGTCATTTTGCACGTGATCCGGGCCCGAGGGATCATTTGTTTTATGGTTCCCTCAGTGCATTCCTCAAAAAAGGTGAAATGAATGAAAACGAGGTGTAATCGGTTACTTTCATTGTCAAGTTTTGCGGTGAGATTGCTCAAAGTGCAAAATATACCGATTTTTTTTTTCAATATGAATTCACCAAAAGAGAGAAATCAAAATCAAGCCGAAATATATTAACATACTTTTTGGGTCTAAATCTATATGCTTTAGTCAAGAAAAAATGGAGCTCGAAGACAGAAAAGTACTCTACTAAAAGATCATCCCGAAAAAATGTTCAAATCGTGTTTTCTTGTGACCTGACATACTTTCTGACCAATTTTCATGAAGATTGGACCCAATTTGTGGCCTCTAGAGGGTTTACAAGAGCATTTTAGTTAAGGCCTATTTTACCGTGATATAGCACGGATCCTTCCTATTTTCAAAGGGTTCATCCTTGTGACCTGACAAACATTCTTACCAATTTTCATGTAGATTGGGCAATATTTATTAGCTCTAGAGTGTTAACAAGACAGGAGGCCCAAGAGGGCCTGTATTGTGCCACTGGCTTTCAATATCTTACGATGAGAAACTCCGTCAGATATGGAACTTTACAAGAAAATTCGTGAAGAAGACAGAAAAGCTGATCTAGTGTAGGTCAAATTTTGAATGGAAAACCCTTTTTTTTTCAAAATATATATTAGTACTGATTCTAAAGAGGAAAGCTTTCTTATTTATTATATTGATATTCTGCGTAATTAATGAACTGGCAGGGCGGGACTTAACTGTGACGAAATTTGGCGAGTTTACTTTTCAAAAATTTGGGTTCTTTCAAATTTTAGTCGGTTATCATCGTTAAAGCGTGCAAATAATTGTATCCTAAAACCTAAAGGATCCACGTGCTTTGAGAGAGTGAACACATTTCATCGTTTGGTTACCAATTCCTCGTAACTTCAGCTTGATTAAGCTTAAGTTATGAAGATTAGGTTACCAAACCACGATTTAAGGTCTCAAGTTATTTATGCCGACTCTCTTTGGAAGTAGGTTATTTTAGATAAAAGCTGACTTTCCCTTAACCTTAAGTGCAACAACCTGTTACTTAGGCTCCGCCCTGCCAGGGCATTAATCATGGATAATAGGTCTTGACGAATATTATCCATGAAACAATAGTATATATATCATGGTAGAGTGGCAATATTTTTTGTAAATATAATTTCTGCCCAAGGATGGCTTACTTTTGACTACAGTTTAGTGTATAAGGTGGCAAATAATTCAGCACAACAAGGGTTAAACAATATAATATGGATTTGGGCTTCATGTAACAGTAAAATCACAATGCTTATATTTTACCGAATGGTGTATAATATTCAACAAAACACATGTTGCTGTCAGAAAGTTTAATTTGAAAATGTTTTCAGCATTTCAAAGTGCCATGTACAATATACATGCACAATCTAAAAAAGGTCATTTATAATTACACTGAACGTATAAAACATATGACTTGTCGCAATGACATTATTATTATGGATGTGTTGAATAAAAATGTTCTCATTTTTTCAAATGTACAACTTATTATATCTTTTTATTGACATCAAAGTGTATTGAGTATGTATTGATGGAACTGAAAAAATAAATGCATTTTCTATATATCATTTTCACCAGGCTGGGGCTCTGAAATAGCTTGCCTAAGGCCATACCCACATAGCTGGCATCTTGGGTTGATTTCAATGTCAATACCTGTGAATTCTCCAAAGAAATCGGTTTGGCATCCTTGCTACCAAGCCAAGCATGACCCTTTCATTAAAAAAGAATGTGAACCCGTGCGCGACATTTCCCACAATTTCAAATGTGCGCCAAGCAAAGACTCTGGCCCAGTCTGTGCATCTGCACAGTCTGACCAGAAACTTTGCGTTGCGTTTAAAGTTAGATAAGGTCTCAAAGTATATAGAGACATTTAAGCAAATTTCTAATTACACTATGTGGCTATCTATGCTGCTAAATGTTTTTTTCTCGCGCATACTTCCAAATGTTGGAAATGTCACACACAGGCTCATATTATAATATTTGATAAGTTCAATTCATCATTCTATCTCGTACAGGGCATCAACCCTTCTTGTTTGACTTAGCTTTTTTAGTAGAATCTGTATCATGTACGGTTTTAAGACCATTTTAGTATTTATTTTCAAGATAAAATGGCCGACTGACTGTACACATAAACATTTAAATCTGTTTCAACATAGCAAAAATTGCTTGATGCAACTTACAAAATATCAAACGTTTTTCTTTTTTTTTTTTCAAATTTCAAATTTTAAATACACGTAAATGCATATTCACAGAAGTATTGCACATTCCTCTTTACGTATATATGTATCTTTAACATTGTGAATGACTATTATCTTGCACAGAAGTAATTGGGAATAAAACAATACTATATATACCGTAAAACCTCTAATACAAGCCTGGGGGTTTAGAATAATCACCGGGCATTTTTAGAGGATTCAGATTTGTTGATACAGATTTGTTAAAAAGTTTAAAAATGGCTTAAACCTTATTGCAAGTGCATATATTATCAAGACCTAAACAAAAGTTGAAACATGCATAATAAACTTCCCTATACTCAATCAGAAGTATGTTGCTGATTAACTAAAAGAATAATTTTCTTTGGAGGAAGAAACGAAAATACCTATTTTTTCCGTAAAACCAGAATATTGTTACATGTATTAAACAAGGTCTCAGACTCAGCAGACCGTCCAATTTATGGCATTAGGACCATTTGGTTTTTAAAGAAAATGTCTACCTTTAGCATTTTTTTTTCTTTTATAATTTTTGCCCCGGGTGTTTGTCTATACATGTATATGTCATGAAAAAGGTCACTCATTTTCGAAATAAAAACTTTAACATTGGCCATCACTTTTGATTGGTACGTCGTACTGCTTTGATATTTTGTAGGTGCATTGTTTGTGATAATGTCTTTCTGTTCAAGGTTTTTGGTCAAGCTCGTTTTCAAGGTCAAATAAGAGAGAAAATCAAACTTTAACTTAAGCCATAACTATGCAATGGTAAGTGATAAAGCATTTATATTTCACAAGTGTATTGCTATTGACAAGACCTTTCAGTTCATACCTACAATACCATCAGCCAAGGCTAATGTCAAATTTTCAAGGACACTTAATTTCAACATAAAATCTTTAACTAAACCATTATATAAGAATGGTACGAGAAAAAGCTTGAAAATTTCACATGTGCATTGTTTGTGAAAATACCATTCTGTAGGTACCTACTTCAATTTGCTATTACTTCGCAATGGTAAGCTTTACAGCTTCCATATTTCAGAAGTGTATTGTTTGTGACTATATCTTAAAGTTGATACCAAAGTCAATGTCATCAGTCAATGCCATTCTTCAAGGCACCGTTTCAAAATAATGGAATTTACAGGGGAATTCGTGTCTTTGGAACGCAGCTTGTTTGAAAGGGGTTTACAATCGTTTAAAAAGATATTAGTCATATTACTGCACCTGGAGCACCTCATAAAGCTATTGGTATTCATCACGTGAGCACTTTAATAACACCATTTTCTAGACTCCGTCACCTATCCAATTAAGGCTTACCACTATCCAACCACTGGTGGAAAACAATGGTCGGAAAGTATGCGTTCCGTCGCCAGGGATCCAACCCATGACATGTCACGCCCCATGATTGAAGATTGAGAGTGTTGTGCACTACCAACTGCGCTTGACGGTGGACCATTGCGTTCATACCAATTAAATAAAGAACGCTACTTTAATAAGTCAAAAGCTTTTCATAGATCGCTCCTTTTGACTGAAGAAACTCATATTAGAAATTGTAAGACTTTCATTTGAATCTCTCAGACTGTACTTTTTCGCTTGATGAAGCTCTTGCTTTGTTTAATTCTTGAATGGTCCCTTTAAGCGAGATATGAACATTCGCCGTTTTCCTGGCCAACTTCTGTTCGGAAGCTGTAATTACGTCGTTCCCATGCAGGCTTAATTACTGTCTGATTTCCAGATTTATGGTAAAGACTTGTCAATAAACCTTCGTATTCTATTGCGTTTTTCCAAACGGTTGTTTTGAATGTTCTCTAGACTAGAAGCTTGAAACTATGAGCCCAAATAACTTACGGATCGCAGATGTTGATCAAAATCGATATACCAATCAAAACATTGATTAATAATGAGATGACTGTAAATCCCTGACGCTTTCGATAAATATGTTTGAAATATTTTTGTAAAATGGACGACGTAAATGTCATAACTACAGCCAAAATAAGCTGTAGTTTTGACGGTTAGGTCGTCCTTCGACGATTTTCTTCTTGTTTAATGTCCGTTAACATATATTTTGTAGGTAAATGACATTTCAATATATAAGGGGTGTGCAATGACGGATATCTAGGGACGGAGCCAGATTCCATCAACTTTCTTTTCAACTGTAAGTGCCTAAATACAAGATCAATATTTTTACATCAACAACTTTTAAATATCGCCCAATCACGATCGTTTATACCGGCTTGATTAGTCGGTTATACAAGGTGTTTCAATGTTTAATTAGCGGTATAACATAACATAACATAACATATACTTTATTAGCATTAAACGTACAAAACGTTTGTAGCCTAAACAATAGAATAGGGTGGAGACAATACATATTTTTACAGAGAAAATACAAACATATATTTTATAGAATCTTAACAAAACAAAGGATAATCTTTGAAATATATATCATACTTCGGTTCTTGAATTAAATGCCATATATGTAAATTTTGCCAAATTAGTTAAAGTAGTTTCTGAGGTAGTATTCATTAGTTTGTTAAACTTATTCATGTTAGGCCAAGTATAGTAATATTTTTTTATATATCGTTCTCTAATACTTTTATATTTTGGACAAATAAGAAGGAAATGGTATTCATTTTCTATTGTTCGCATGTTGCATTCTTTACATATGCGTTGGTCTCTGACTATATTTTGATGACGTCCTTTCTCAATCGCAAGTGTATGAGTTGAAGTTCTTAATTTTGCAAGTGATATTTGATATTTCCGTTCTTTTATACAAGATAGATATTTTTCGAAAGTGAATTCATATTTGAATTTTGAATATGTTTGCAACCGTTGTGAAATTGTTAAGTTGCTTGTCCAAGATTGGATAAAATTGTCCAAAATACGTTGTTTAATTTGTCTGTAGTTTATTTGTTCGGCGTTTTGAAAGATCCAATAATTATTCAAACCCATACTAGAAAGCAGTTGTTTTATATTATGAGCCCAATTGGTTCTGTTATAAGTAATATTACAATTTGCGTCATCTCGCATCATTTTATATATAGACTGTATCATAGGATTTGGATTATTCAATACGTTTAACCAATACTTGATTGTTAATAATTGTCTATTAATTTTCATTGTATATCTTCCAGTTTCACCGTAAAGCGCATCTAGATTAGTTGATTTGTTTGTCCCTAAAATTTTTCTAATTAATTTGCAATGGATTTTTTCTATATCAGAGCACGCCCCATTTCCCCATATGCAAGCGTTATAATTTAGAATTGAGCCAACTAAGGAGTCGAAAAGCCGAAATTTCTCTTTGACGTCTAGTGGTAGCTGATTAAATACGATAAAAAGGTTATGCAAGGAAAATGATGCTCGTTGTGCAATTCTTTTTTGTGTTCGGATCCACGATCCGTTTTTGTAGAAAAAAATTCCAAGGTATTTAAACGATTCTACAACTTCTAAAACCGAATTATTTAAATAGAAATTAAATGTTGATGGACGACCCTTCTCAAAAATGAGAACTTTAGATTTGGTAGTATTAATGGTAATGTTCCATTTATTGCAATATATTTCAAGGTCTTTTAGCATAGACTGTAATGCTTCTGGCGAGTGCGCAAAAAGAACGGTGTCATCTGCAAACATTAAAATGAAGAATTTAATTTCATCTATAGTAAATAATCCTTCGATATTTGTATTGATATTTTCGAATAAATCGTTAACAAATAGTAAAAACATTAGACTGGACGACGGATCTCCCTGTTTTACTCCGATATTCGATGATATTTGGTTTGAATCTTTTCTATTATATCTTACACGAGCTTTAACTGTGTTATATATGGATTTCATAGCTTTTATAATGTTATGTATAAGCTATAAATAAACCTAATGGTATTTACCGTGTCTATTTTTAGACTGGGAATTTTCTTATCTCTTGATTCTGTTACGTAAATGTATGTAGAATTATGTAGATCTTTCTAGAAAGGCCTTTTGGAAGGTGATTCAGACTCTAGAGTATTCTTATGTTCTATACTATTCCAGATTGTTCTATAGTATTATATAAAGGGGTTCCTACAGCATTCTTGGTTCACTTGATTTAGACTTATGGTTTCATTTAGTAGTACTGTGTTAAACTAAAAGGGGATTTCTTGTTATCTTAAAAGTGTGTTTAAAAGCGTGTTTAATTTTAAATTCGGATATTATTGGACTTATTATTTGTGGACCAGGAACTTAATTAAATTGGATCTAAAATTAAAACTTTAGGATTAAACATTCAAGGTATTGTAAATTGTTTTTGTATTAATTTCATATTGTCAATAATTCTGGTATTATTGTCAATAAATATTGTTAATTGTAAAGTTTGTTGCTGGCTTCTTTGTTCGTGTTACATTGGCACGTAACAATTTGGGGGCTCGTCTCGAGATACGAATATCAGACAAACAAACAAAACAAAACAAATCAAACAAATTCTTTATTTATATCTACTGTTCAAAATTATTTAAGAAATTAATTTCATATTTCAATTTTGATAAATCTAGAGTGCATTTTCACTATTATTTATCGAAATCTTACATTCTTATTCAAATACAGCAACAAGCTACCATGTCTTTTGACTTAGAAAAATTTACGCACGAACCTTCCGTGGAGTTATTGAATTTGGGTAAAAAGCCTGATTTGCTCAATCTTGCCAAGCATTATGAATTAAAAGAAGTCAAGTCCTCATTGCGAAAGCATGAAATTAAGAATATTTTGGTTCAATATTTTGTTGATGAGGACATTTTTGATGAAAAGGCTCTGTCTCTCATTGTTGATGTTCCATCAGTTTCAAGCTCAAGAGATCTTGAACTGTTAAAACTTCAACAAAGGGAGAAGGAATTGGAAATAGAAAGAGAGAGAGAAGAGCGGAAATTTCAAGAAAAGCAATTAGAAATTGAAATTGAAAGAGAAAGAGCAAAAAGAGAAATTGAAGAAAAAGAAAGAGAAAGGCAATTTCAAAGGGAAAAGGAAGAAAGGGAAAGAGAGAGAGAAAGGGAAAAGGAAGAGCGAAAAAGAGAAGAGAGAGAAATAGAAAGAGAGAGGGAAAGAGAAGAAAGAGCATTTCAATTACGATTAAAAGAATTAGAAATACAAGATAGAGCAAATCAGCCCAGAGATATGTATAATGACCATTTTGATGTAACAAAACATTTTAGGCTTGTTCCTCAATTTCAAGAAAATGAAGTTGATACATATTTCGAACATTTTGAAAAAGTTGCAAATAACTTGAAATGGCCAAAGGAGCAATGGACCTTACTTCTCCAAAGTGTCTTAGTAGGAAAAGCTCGCAATATTTATTCGCAACTTAGAACAGAACAAAGCAATGATTATGATACTGTAAAAGAACTCATTCTCAAAGGTTATGAGCTGGTTCCAGAAGCATACAGACAACAATTTAGAAGTTGTAGAAAAGAATCTGGCCAGACTCACGTTGAATTTGCAAGAAACGAAGAAAAATTATTTGACAGGTGGTGCTATTCTAAGAAAATAGACCAAAATTATGATAATCTTAGACAACTTATATTAATTGAACAATTCAAAAATTGCATTCAATCTGACATTAAGTCACATTTAGATGAAAAAACTGTTGAAACTATACATGAAGCAGCTCGTTTAGCTGATGATTACTACCTTACACACAAAAATTCTTTCGTTAATAAAGCAAAACCTGCTTCCTCACATCCCCAAAATAAATCTATGTCTGGTGATTCATCTAGCATGTCTAGTCAATCGAATTCACCTAAACCAAAGTCTACTGGTGAAACCAATGTTCAAAATCCCTTATCTCGAGTACATTGTACTTTTTGTAAAAAACCAGGTCACCTTATTTCGGAATGTTTTAGATTAAAAAGGAAGAAGGAACTGAGTGCAGCCAAACCTACAGGGCTCACCAGCCTTCAGCCTAAATCACAGCCTTCTTTTGAGTTAAATTCAATTGTTAAGGCAGAACCAAATTCTGATTCCTGTATGGAGATTTTTGAACCGTTCATTTTGGATGGTTTTGTATCACTTTCAGGTGATATGTGCCCACCTACCCCTATTAAAATTTTAAGAGACACAGGAGCTTCTCAATCTCTTATTTTAGCAGATGTTCTGCCTTTTTCTGAGAAGACTTCGTCTGGTACTAGTGTCCTTATTCAGGGTGTAGAGTGTGGTGTTATTAATGTTCCTCTTCATAAGGTTAATTTGTCCTCGGATTTGGTTACTGGTTCTGTGGTTGTTGGTGTTAAACATTCTTTACCATTTAAAGGTGTACATTTATTGCTAGGCAATGACTTAGCTGGAGATAAGGTTGTTGTTAATCCTCTTGTAACTGACACACCTAATGTAGGTCAAACAGATGATCCTATTTTGCAGGAAATACCTGATTTGTACCCTTCATGTGCAGTAACTCGGGGTATGGCTAAAAAAGCTTCCTTGAAAAATTCAAATGATATTGACTTAACTGATACTTTTGTTGGTCAATATTTCAATGACGAGATTAAAAAGTCTTTTAATCTTAGTCTGCCTGATACTCAGACAGACTCGCCAAAATTTTGTCAGTCATCTCCAAGGTCAAATGACCAAGGTCATGAAACGCATTCAAAGTCAAAGTTAATCCAGGAACAGCAAAATGATCCTGAGATTTCAAAGTTAATTGATAGGGCATTACCCGAAAAAGAAATGTCTCAGAATCCTGTTTGTTACTATAAAAAGAATGGTATTCTGATGAGAAAATGGCGACCATTTGATGTCCCAGCTGATGACGATTGGGCTGTTCATCACCAAATTGTTGTTCCAAAGTCATATCGCCATGAAATACTTAGTATAGCCCATGAAAGTCCAATGTCTGGTCATTTAGGTGTAAACAAGACTTATCACAAGATTATGACTCATTTCTTTTGGCCTGGACTTAAATCGGATGTTTCCAAATATTGTAAAAGTTGCCACACTTGTCAAATGGTAGGGAAACCTAACCAAGTTATTCCAAAAGCAAGGTTACAACCCATTCCAGCTTTTGATGAACCTTTCAGTCGAATAATAATAGACTGCGTTGGTCCTTTACCAAAAACCAAGTCAGGTTCTGAATATTTGTTGACAATTATGTGTGCTTCTACCCGCTTCCCAGAAGCAATTCCTTTAAGGAACATTAAGGCAAAGTCAATTATTAAGGCTCTTGTCAAGTTCTTTACTTTTGTTGGCCTTCCAAAATCAGTTCAGTCTGATCAAGGATCAAACTTCATGTCAGGCATATTCCAACAGGTTATGCATGAATTAGGTATCAAGCAATATCGGTCATCTGCTTATCACCCTGAAAGTCAAGGTGCTTTAGAAAGATTTCATCAGACCCTAAAGAATATGATAAGGTCATATTGTTTTGATACTGATAAAAATTGGGATGAAGGTATTCATTTGCTATTATTTGCAGTCAGAGAATCTGTTCAAGAATCTCTTGGCTTTAGCCCCTTTGAGTTAGTTTTTGGTCATTCTGTTCGTGGGCCATTAACACTCTTAAAAGAGAAATTTCTTGCTGATGATGAAACACCCTTGAACTTGTTACAGTATGTTTCTGACTTCAGAAATAAACTGTCTAGGGCATGTGAGGTTGCTAGGTCAAATCTTAAATCATCTCAGAGCAAAATGAAGGCAAGATATGACAAGCATAGTGTTGATAGGAAATTCGAACCAGGTGATAAAGTCCTTGCTCTTTTGCCAATACCTGGCCGACCCTTACAGGCAAGATATTATGGCCCGTATACTATTGATAAGAAAACAAGTGATTTGAATTATATCATCAATACTCCCGGAAGGCGTAAAAATAAACAAATGTGTCATGTAAACATGTTAAAAAAGTATTTTGACAGAGATAGCTCTATTTCAAAACCAGTTACAGTTGTAAACACTGTCCCACAACAATCAAATATGATTGAATCAGAAGTTAGTTCAGACTTTAGTGAAAAATCTGTTCCTGGTCCACCTAAACTTGAGAACTCTGAAATACTTAAGAATCTTGACGACAAACTTTCACATTTGGAGCCATCTCAACGAGAAGAGCTGAAACAGTTGATTAATGAATATAAACACTTATTTCCTGACATCCCCACAAGAACTGATAAAATATATCATGATGTCATTGTGGAAGATTCTCAACCAATAAAACAACATCCTTATAGAATGAATCCAGTGAAACAAAAAGCCCTTCAAGATGAAGTGAATTACTTATTGGAGAATGACTTTATTGAACCCAGCCAAAGTAATTACAGTTCACCATGTATATTAGTTCCAAAGCCAAATGGAACATACAGAATGTGTACTGACTATCGAAAAGTGAACCCTGTGACAAAAACTGACTCTTTTCCAATTCCAAGAATTGATGACTGTATTGACAAAGTCGGTAATTCTAAATATGTCACCAAATTTGACCTTCTCAAAGGATTCTGGCAAGTTCCGCTCACTGATAGGGCTAAAGAAGTATCAGCATTTGCTACTCCAACTGGTCTGTACCAGTACAAAGTTATGCCGTTTGGGATGAAAAATTCTCCTGCGACGTTTCAGCGGCTTGTAAATATGGTTATAGCTGGCTTGGATGGCTGTGACGCATACATCGATGATGTCATCATCTATACAGATACATGGAGTGACCACCTTCAAAGAATCAAACAATTCTTCGACCGTCTCAGTGAAGCAAAATTGACTGTTAATCTGGGAAAAACAGAATTTTGTCATGCTACTGTTACTTTTTTAGGACATCTTGTGGGACAGGGTCAAGTTAAACCTTTAGAATCTAAGGTCAATGCTATCTCTGAGTTTCCAGTGCCTGCTACTAAAAAGCAACTGATGCGATTTCTTGGTATGGCTGGCTACTATAGAAAGTTTTGTAAGAATTTTTCTATAATAGCTGAACCTTTAACAAATTTATTAAAGAAAAATGTTAAGTTCAAATGGAATGATAACTGTCAAGTTGCCTTTGATCGCTTGAAAGCCATACTAAAGAGCACACCAGTTCTTTTAGCACCTGATTTTGACAAATGTTTTAAATTAGCTGTTGATGCAAGTGATGTGGGTATTGGTGCTGTTCTCTTGCAAGAAGACGATGATGGTATTGATCATCCCGTTTGTTATTTTTCTAAAAAATTAAACAAACATCAGAAAAACTACTCAACCATTGAAAAAGAATGTCTTGCTCTGATTTTGGCAATCCAACATTTTGAAGTTTATTTAACATCTGCAACTTCTCCTATAGTTGTTTTCAGTGATCACAATCCCTTAAGTTTTCTTCACAAACTTAAGAGTAAGAACCAAAGATTATTGAGGTGGAGTTTGTCACTTCAAGAATTTGATCTTGATGTAAGACACATTAAAGGAAAAGACAATATTATACCAGATGCTCTGTCAAGAGTCTAAAATTTTGAATTGTCTTATCTTTAATATAAAATTGAATTTAACAGTACCATTTCACTATATTTTTTGTTTATATGTATATATGTTTGTATATATATATCTCTTTTTCAATTCTTTTGATGAAAATTGTTTGTATTTTCATGCTAGATGTGCTGAAATGTTTCAACAAATCATGATATTATTAATTATGTAAAGTATATTATCATTGTATATGCTAAAGATAATACAAAAAGAAAGATTTATTTCATAAACCTTTCTTTTTTCTTTCAAGGGGGAAAGTGTTATGTATAAGCTATAAATAAACCTAATGGTATTTACCGTGTCTATTTTTAGACTGGGAATTTTCTTATCTCTTGATTCTGTTACGTAAATGTATGTAGAATTATGTAGATCTTTCTAGAAAGGCCTTTTGGAAGGTGATTCAGACTCTAGAGTATTCTTATGTTCTATACTATTCCAGATTGTTCTATAGTATTATATAAAGGGGTTCCTACAGCATTCTTGGTTCACTTGATTTAGACTTATGGTTTCATTTAGTAGTACTGTGTTAAACTAAAAGGGGATTTCTTGTTATCTTAAAAGTGTGTTTAAAAGCGTGTTTAATTTTAAATTCGGATATTATTGGACTTATTATTTGTGGACCAGGAACTTAATTAAATTGGATCTAAAATTAAAACTTTAGGATTAAACATTCAAGGTATTGTAAATTGTTTTTGTATTAATTTCATATTGTCAATAATTCTGGTATTATTGTCAATAAATATTGTTAATTGTAAAGTTTGTTGCTGGCTTCTTTGTTCGTGTTACATTGGCACGTAACAATAAATTTTTCGCTAACGTTTAGATGTTTTAATTTTTGCCAGAGGAAGGCACGGTTTATAGTATCAAAACATTTCTGAAAGTCGATGAATGCGCAGTAAAGTTTTTTTCTTGAACATAAAGTTTTCGATATAATAGCATTAAGCAAAAATAAACAGTCGGTCGTGCTTTTACCCTTCTGGAATCCGAATTGATTATAATTAATGGTATTATTTGCATCACACCATTTTGTCAGTCGAGTAACTAATATTTGCGAATAAATTTTTGATAGTATATTTATCAATGTAACGCCTCGATAGTTTCCAACTTCTTCTGTATTACCTCCCTTGAAAATCGGGATAATAATTCCGTCTCCCCATGATTCGGGGTACTTTCCTTCGTTGTATAAAACATTAAACAATCTGACCAAAAAAGGCGATATAATTTCAAATGAGCATTTAAAAATTTCTGCGGGTAGGTTATCCGGTCCGGTACTTTTATTGTTTTTTTGGTGAAATACTGCTGTTTTGACCTCGTCATATGTAATATCACCATCAAGCGATTCGTCGACATTATTATCTCTATGATCACTTGATTCTGTATGATTATTGTCAGGTTTTTGAGATGAAGAGTAAATTTTTGAAAAATGTTCATATAAAGCGCCGATATCTAATTCATTTGCTCTAATTGGATTTTTTTTATATTGTGATTTCACTTTATCCCAAAATGATCTTGGGTTATATATAGCAATATTTTTTAGGATATCTTTTTGTTTAATATCATACTTCTTTTTTCGATTTCGTTTTATTGAGTTATATGATTTTTTGGCGTTTATGAATTCTTGCCTATTTTCATTACTTTTGTTTTTTATATATTTGTTTCTTTTTGCATGAAAAGCTTTACGTGCTATTGAACAATCCTTGTCGAACCACTTTTGTTCTTTACTAAAATTTCCTTTGTGTTCTTTTTTAGTAAAACAAGTTTTAGCTATATCTAGTAAAATACTAGAAAATGACGATACTATGTCGTTGGTATTCTCTATACTTTTGTTGATTTGTTCAGTTAAGTTATTTACTATTATCCCATATTATACGTGTAGTTTGGGTTTTATCTGTAGGATTTTTGATTTTAGAGATCCGTTTTGCTTTGAGACTAAACGTAATGCTGCAGTGGTCTGAAAATTCATTTAAAATGATGACCTGAAAATTATCTAAGTACAATAAATCACATTTTTGAAAAAGTACATAATCCACAGTGCTTGAGCCATTATGTGAATAAAAAGTATAATTACCGCATTGGTCATGAAACATTCTTCCGTTTGCAATAATCATTGAAGTAGTTTTACAAAATGAAATTAAACGACGACCTTGAGTATCAAGTACATGGTCGCAATTTGAACGAGGTAAAATAGTCTCTTCATTATCATTATCGCTATAATTGTCGATATATTCGTTAGTATCTAGAAAGTCATTTTCTGAACTTGTTCTGGCGTTGAGGTCGCCCGTGATTACCACTTTACCTCTCGGTTTAAAATTTATGACATCAGCCTCTAATTGTTCATAAAAATCAAACTCATTAGCGTCAGGCATTGGCGAGGTTTTCGGTGGTATATATAGATTGCATAAGAACACATCTTCTCCAAAATCTAATATTTCTTTTGACAACTTAACCCAAATTATACCATTAGAGTGTTTTTTAACAACACTTATAAATTGTCTAAGTTTATCTTTATAGTATAAAGATATACCACCGCTAGCCCGGCCCTTGCTCGTACGCGTTAATTTTCTACCATATATATGTTCACATTCATATCCTTTGATGTTTACATTTATGCATGTTTTTTGTGTTAACCATGTTTCTTGTAAGAATGTTACGTCGAATTCCTGTATCAACTTGACGAAGTTCTCATCATTCACTTTACGCGACAATCCGTTTACATTCCAAGTTGTCACGTTTATACTTTCTCTATGACCTCTTCATTCTTTCTGTGGCAGCATGTATTGTGGCGGGTCGACTACAGATCCGTCAATGTACACTTTATGGAGTCTGCCATCTACAAAAAGTTTGTACCCATTAACATTAGTTTTGTGGCCTTTTGCTTGTTCTGTTTTAATTATTTCTGTCATTGCTTTTCTTGCTTCTTTTGTTGCGTACGGTTGTTGAGTTCCTACACCAAGTTTTTCCTTGTTTAGTGCCTTTTTTATAGCTGGATCTTGAGATCGTAGACGAACTACTTCTCTTTCCGTGTAGTAGTGGAACTTCACTACTATACCTCGTGGGAACTTTGATTTGTTTCTTCCGAGACGATGTGCTCGATCAATTATCATTGAATCACCATCAAGCTCTAGTTTTGTGGTTATGAGATTTTTTATCATTGCTTCACAGTTTTCTGGTGTGTCGTCTGCTTTCTCGGGTATGCCATAGAATATTAAGTTTTCTCGCATTGATCTTGCTTCAAGATCGATTAGTTTACTATTTGTATCATGTTTCTGCTTTTCGAGTATGATATTTTTTCTCTGTAGGTCATCACAGCTTTCTTTCAATTTCTTGATGTCATCTTTCACCGCTTTGACACTTGTTTTCTGTCTCTTGAATTCATCACTTATGAATTTGCATGAGTTTTCAAGCTCGGTCATCTTTAACTCTACCCCCTTTAGTTTTGATTCCATGTCTGTAACTTTACGATCAATTGTACTGACAGTCTTTTCTACTTTGTCCGTCGAGACTTTCAGTGCTTTGATATCTTGAATCATTAGACTAGCCCATTCTGGAGGGTTTTGTTGAACTTGGCTATTCGTGAAATACTGCGGCTGAGCCGAAGCTTGATATCCATAATTAAATGGTTGTTGAAAGTTACCATTCGGTGATGTAATACAATTATTGCTTAAGTTCATGACTGGAATATTGCTGTAGTCTATCGAAATGGGAAAAGGGTGAGGGAAGGGAGATAAATCTTTCGAGTTTAAGTCACTTACAGTTTTCTTATTTACCTCATGTTTACTCGAACAGTTCGCACATTTACCGTTATGTTGTGCACTACACTCTTTGCAATTATCGTTTAAATCCTCTTTCAATATTGGTGATTTCGCCTTTCTTTTTGGTTTTCTGTTTCTTTTCTTTGAATTTGCAACATTATTCACATTATTTTTATCAGACATGAAGAAAAGCACACTAGTCCATTTTGTTGTAAAATCCCGTTGTTTAGCTTGTGTTTCAACTAATTAAAAATCCAAAATTAATTCTCTTTCAAAAACCATGCCTCCACCATTGTAAGTCACGTGATATACCGGCTTGCTTAGTCGGTAGAGCATTGGGCTGTCTAGCCTTAGGTCGTGAGTTTAAACCCCGGCTCTGCCAACTTTCATCCGATAATTGACATAAGTTAATTTGAACCTAGTCATTTGTTTCCGACAAAAGTGCGTATGATATGTAGCGTGCCTAAGTGGGATAAGCAGTTGGTGGCTTGGATAAGATATTGTATTTGTACTGGTTTGAGTAAAAACAAGAAACCTTGGGTATGTGCAGTAATTGCGATATAACTGAAACATTTCTAAATATGGCATTAATCCCCATACGAGCTATCAAAGATATCAGAAAATAAGCTATTGATACATGGATAAATGGGGTGAATTAGTCAAAATTGGATATATTTGTTTAGGTAGATCATTCATTATAAAAATTTACCAACCAGCATTCCTTGCATTTTACCCGTTGATAACAATTCCTTTTAGTTTGCCTGCAGAAGATAATGAAGCTTTTCTGCAAGATTCTTCAGAATTTACAGATAAAGGTTTTTTTCCTTCCGTTTTGTTCTTTTTTAGGATCGTGCCCATGATTAGCTCAAAAGTGTTGAGTAAATCTTGTACAATCGAAAAACGAAAGTGAATAATTGAACAATAACCTTGTAATTTGGGGAACCAATCTTCGCAATGTGTGAGAATGACACGTGTGATAGAAGGAACCAGCCGGTGCACAAAAAGAGTTCAAATCATTTTACTCTTTATTTTTCTCAAAAGGATTGTTTATTCTTGACTCAAGTTTCGACGCTAGTCAGTCTGTGCATTTCGCGGAATCTGACTAGATCGGCACTTTAAGCATAACCCCGTATAGTCTCTGATATTCTCACGGGTTAGCTTTTCTAAACATGTCAGGTAGTGAACCTTTACAACCTTCCTTTTAGGATGAAAACATTGTGCAAACTGCTTGCCAATTTTACCCCGCTTCGCATTCACTTGCAAAGCGGGGTATAACTTATAAACGGTTTGAACCGTTTTGACATCCTGAACGCAAGACAGAGTCAACAAAATGCTTTTTTTATTGGTTTTGAAGCCACAGTCTGCGTTTGGAGTACAAAATCGCCCTGTCGTGAATATTCTTTGAATCTTTTTTCTTGATTTAATCTTATGAAAGATGAGTTATATAAAAATACAAATCAATCGAAAAACGGCGGCTTTTTCGTTGAACGCATAATCTGCCGTATAGAGTTAAATATGCAAATGTGATTTTTGTCACGTGAAATACCCTCACGTGCAGCCACGGTATTGAGCAGTATTCAAATTTGAGTCCGAAAAGTTGCGGGTCATGTATTTTCAAGTTAGGCCTATATCTAGATCATCGCGTCATAATCATTTGCCTTAACTATTTTTTTGAATGACAAGTTCAAACTTATCTTTGAGAATAAATGTCTTTTTGTGTACATAGTCGTCTTAGATCATTGTCTTGCGTTTCGGAAATGTTCACGAACACAAATATATCAGCAGATCCACGTTTACGTTTAAATTATTTTTAAGTTTACGAGCATAAAGTCGTTTCAATACCATGTGTGATCAAAGTTTGAGTTGAAAATTCACAATTATTGTCTTGCAGTTACCACTCCTTTGATGAATTGCTTATGGTAGTTGACCCGAAATAGTTCCGCAAAGTTTTGAAAGAAATCACTTTAACAGCTTTAACCGAGGTTCCCAATAATTTATATTAGGAAACCACGGTCATCATTGTGAAAGGTCATGAGTTCCAAAATGTTCCGGAGCTACTACGGGCCACACCTTAAGAAAAAGTTCAATTGTAACAACGCCGCTATATGACGTTACTCGTCACTCATATCTACTGATTTTTCAATCAGTTGCAAACCGATTTGTTTCTGAGGGTTTTTAACGTCGCTTGCAAAAGTTTTAGCGTTTTTATGCGACGGCTGGTGCACCTATCCATGATTTCCTGTAGTTTCTCACTCTGCGACCAGAACATCACATCCGAGTCACCAGCAGCCCTTACAACTATACGTATCATTGCCTATTTGTCTATTTGTGGGAGACAAGTTGTGCTATAACTTATACTAAATGTTGGATGAAAGTTAGCCAAGTCGGATATTAAACGCACGTCCCAAGGATTGAGAGCTTGATGCATTGCCGACTGAGCTGAACGGGCCTTGCAGTTCTAAACCAATATGTTAAATTGTATAAAGTCTTCCCCGAGTAGTCAAACTGAATTGCGACGTAATTTACAGACAAACAAGTTCTAAACATACCAACAATCTTTTCCTGTCTTTTTTCGAAAGTAGTGATATACCCGTTTCAATAAAAATTTGCATACAAATTATTTTTGGTGACACTGGTAAGGAATACGTGTGCTTTGGTAACTAAAAGCACTCGAAATGAGCTTTAGGAAGCTCACTAGAGTATGTGACAAAACCCGGAGTGACCAACATACTAGCCCGGGCGGTTGCATCCGAGCAAACTTTGCGGCTGTGTAGTCTCTATATTTAGCCCAATTAGAACATGTCAATTAAATTGGCATACATCACATGTAAATCAACCAAAACAGACCAAAAAGTATGCAAAGATGCTCTTTCGCTAAGAATGATTTAATACCGGTTAGGAAAATGCATGTACATTGTATGCAGGAATACAAAAATGTAGCTTTGTTCATTATGGCGTGCATATAATTTAAGTTTTCGGAGAAACCCGAGGCATTCAGCGGCTCTAGCTTTGGTGTCGTCGTAGTCGTGCGAAAACATCTTATGATATCTCTTGTATTACTGAAGACATTCACTTGAAACTTGGGACACATGTTCGTTATCAAAAGAGCATCATATACTCATTTATACTAATGATCGGTTGTCTATTTGACAAAGTTTTGGTCGTTTTTTGCTGATTACTTTGTAATATGTTGTTTTTCATGTCTAAATGTTGAAATTTTGTATATTCTGTCATGTTTCACGTATATTTTGTCTCATGTTTTGTTTCATGTATGTATGTAATATGTATTTGGCCAATGGCATAATTATTTGCCGAATGCCTAATAAAGATTATGTTATGTATGTTGTGTTATGTTATACTATCAAGGAAGACAGTTTTGATGATTTTTTGTGTGAATTATGTCCGATTTTATTTAGATTTTTATCACCTATCCAGCATCTTAACGGACATGCCTGGGCATCCGTAGGCGGTGCTCTTATTACCGAATTAGAATAGTCGTTTGTGATAGACAATACTTTAATTTGGTAGTAGCGGCAAAGTGATAGCTTCACAGTCAACTGTCTTATCAAGCGTTTTTGGCTGTACATCTAAACATATTAAAACGCAGAAACGCATTAACTAAAACATTATATCTAAAAAAAACCCAACAAAATATAAAATTCGTTTCGCACTATAAAATGACCATTCCAATGTTTGGTAGGCTTTTGTTGGGATATCAAAATATCGTATCTCCAGCTTATCCAAACAGTTGATACTACATTTTGGTACTCAACGACGAAAATAACTTCGGATGCTGATTTAAATCTTGAATGAAAAACAATTAAACAACAAATCAGGCTAACTGTTCAATGATCTCTTTAATGTTTCTTGAACCTTTTCATATGTAAATGCTTTATTACTTTCAAATTACTTTAAACCACATTAAATTGTCTTTTTAAGTCACTTTAAATTGCCCGCGAAGTTATTAAGCTTTTTAAGTGAGACAATCGATGTTAAAAAACATTTCAAAGACATTCCCATAGTACACCAAAAACGAATGTTTTAAAATAGACATTTCTTTGACTGGAAGATCGAATGCGAAGATTTGCAGACGACAATTAGATGAAGCAGGACTTAAAAAAAGTAATTTGTAGTAGGAATCGTTCCCGGAAGAAATGTTGTAGGAATAAATGCATATGCAGAGTGGGTCACGTGACTTTGATCGCGACTGAACCTTACTTCAGGATTATTTTTGTAGTTACATTTGCTTTCATATAGTTTCGATATTAATTAGATAGCCCTTTATATGCACAAAAAGAACAAGTTCCTTCTACCAACAAGGATTTTCCCATGATTTCACTTTTTTCACCAAACATTAAGGAGGTTTTTTTTTTCTTCAAACAGATATCATTTACTCATTTACCATGTGCTTTTCTTGGTTGAACAGTGTATTTTAGGATGTAAACTTGGTACACTTAATTTGTTTGAAAATATGACAACGATTAAAATATATCAGGAATAGCAAGTCAAATTTTCAAATTTGAAATATTTATTTCTTACCTCTGTATAAGAATGTTTGAGGGAGCCTACAGCGTAATACATTTTTTTTCATAGAAAAGCCTAAATAATTTTTCTCATCTTGAGGTATCTCGACATAATTTTGTTTGGAATTTCGACATGGGTAGATTTCAAAATCCTTCATAATATATAAGGCAATGTTTTCACACCATAAAACCAGTCCGAAGTCTGCATTCCGGTAATGGGTTAACATCGCATTTTCCCTCAATCTTTTTTAAAAAAAAATGCTAGCTGATCATATGACGTAATAAATTATTCAGAGGAAATCAGTTTTTATTGAACATCGCATCATTGTATAACACTCGTAATTAGAAATTTTGAAATCCGTTCAATGTCCTCAACTTTCGGAAGACATTATTTTATACCCCACCTACGAAGTAGAGGAAGGTATAATGGATTCGTCATGTATTTCCGTCTGTCCGTTCGTAGAAACAATTTTGTCCGGAAGTTATCTCAGAGGCTATTAAAAATATAGCGAACAAGATTTGAGATGGGTTACCCAAGGAACTTTCTTGCCAAGTTTGGTTAAAATCCGCCCATAGGTTACTGAGGAGAAGATGTTTAAAGATTTTGGGCTCAAAATAAGGCACGCTCTCATTCTGGGGTCAATTCACGTTGTGCTCAAGCGAGCTGAGCACGTTGTACTCAGGTGAACCAGAAAGCAATCAGATAGCTTCTAAGTCGATGCCACAGACCAAAGTCAAATGTTAACAAAAGGCCAAAGAGGACTGCTCTTGCTTAAATATTTCAAGATTTGAAAGTGAGATATTGAAAATAGAAGGCAATGAAAGTCACTAGCATTCAGAAAGATCCCGACTTTTTCCAAGTTGAAACTGACTTATCGGAAATGAACTCAGATAGCTAATATGTAAAATTACAAGGAAGACAACTATTTAGGTATCACTTTAAAACAAGAGGACCCAAAAGGCCCTAAGCCACTCACCTGAATGTTATTGATACAGTGGATCTCATCTAGTTAGAACAGGGTCTCATCCAATTAGAAGAGGGTCACCCAAGGAACATTCTTATTAAGTTTTATTGAAATCGGCCCAATGGTTTAGGATGAGATGTCGTTCAAAGATTTCGGGCTCAAAATAAGCCCCGCCCTGCAACGCCCATATTCGGAGATCAATCCGAATTTCATGAAAAACTTTTAAAGAGGGTCACATGCTGGCCAAGTTTCGTCAAAATCCACCGATTTGTTAAGGAGGAGAAGATGTTAAAAAAATAAGTTTACGGACGCACGACGGACACCCGCCAAGACAAAGGCTCTTTGGCTTTCGGCCAGTGGAGCTAAAAATGAACTTATTCATAGCATAGCTCAAACAATAAGGATTTAATTTAAAAAATAACTTGGCTTTGTATTTGTGTCTATGGAAAGAAACAGCCAGATAGTATTGAATAACGGCTTTAGGCCAAAATTGTTAAATCTGAGCTTGTTTGGAGCATAGCTTCCACAACTATTGATGGATTTCTACAGAATATTTCTCCTTTTTAATTGTATGTGATAGCTTCGAGTCAAGATTACAGCTAACTTTATAATATAAGCCTTATAAGAAAGGAATTTACAGATAACTAATGTTACTTACTATTCAAGATCAAATTATGAAATTGAGAGTATCTGCAGCTTCTCCCATTTTTGGGAAAAAATCCAAAATAAATCGGTGCTCTAGGTCATGTACCCAAAACTCGGTTCACTTCAAAGGATAATTGTTGCCTCTACGGAGAATGTTTTAACAGATAACAAGATGGGTAAACAAAACAAAACCAAGTCTTGAACAATCTCCAAATGCTATCAACTGAAAAAACACAAGGGATACCATCTGGAGGGGGTTTCAGCAAATTTGCTTCTAATGTACAAACCTTACTTTCCACTTATTTTCGTTAGACACTCAGTGAACTTGTACGACTAACAGGAATTTGGACAGAAGACTGGTGCAGAATTAGGGAATATGCATTGTGTATTTAGTCAATCAGATAAGGAGAAGCAGGAAAGGCTCAAAATGCTGAGTAAATTCAAATCTGAAACTTCAAACTCTAAAGAAAGCTAGATGAATATGAGCCAGAGTGGCCCGCCCTGTCACGCTCATATTTTGGGGTCAATAAAAATTCACGAACAACTTTTGAGAAGTGTCACCAAATGAAGATTCCTACCAAGATTGGTTGAAATCCGCCGTTTGGTTACTGAGGAGAAGATTTTTGAAGAATTGTTGACGACAGACAAAATGTGACCACAAAAGCTCAAATTGAGCACGATGCAGATAGCTTCTAGGTCGATGCCGCAGATCAAAGTTAAAGTTGATTTAGTTCTCTGCATGAATCTTTCAAAAATGATAAAATTTCAAAATAACTAAAATTATTAAATGTGTCTATGGAGAGAAATCTTCAGGTACTCTTAAGTTACAGTTATAGGCCAAAAATGTTAAATCTGAGCGTATTCGGAGCATAGCTTCCACAACTATCGATAGATTGCTGAAGAATATTTTGTTTGAAACAAATCAGATAGCTTCGAGTCAAGCTTACGGCTAATTTTATATTATAAGCCTTACAAGAAGGGAATATACAGATAACTCAGGTTACTTACTATTCAGGATCAAATTATGAAATTGAGAGTATCTGCATCAATCCTCCCACATTTTTGGATCTAGGTCATGTGCTCAAAAGTATGTTCACCCAAAAGGATAAATTGTTGCCTCTACGGAGAATGTTTTTACAGATTACAAGATGAGTAAACAAAATCTAAGCCTTTAACAATCTACAAAACCTCTGAACAGAAAATACTGGATACCATCCGGTTGGATCTTTAACAAATTTGCTTCGAATGTATCAATCCGAGTCAGGCTATGGATTTAAAACCAGTTTTTTAACCAAACAATTACCAAACAAGAAGATGACTCCTTACTGTCAGTGTCTTCTCACGAAACTCCCGTAGCTGACTGTCACAAGACGGCTGAGCGGTTGGCTTGGATACGGGTCAGTAAAGAGTCAGGATGTGCATTTCCAAATTTTATTTACATAAACAAATACCAAATGCCAATTTATCAAAATGTAAACAAGCTAAACACACAAAAAAAATCAATAAAGTTCCTATAGAATTACGATAGTCCACTTCCACTGTATGTTTTAGGTTGACGTCTAATGTCCCAAAATGTCCACGTTACTTCACACGACTTATGAATTAATGCAACTGAAAAATATTAAATTTCTTCCAAAACATCATCAATACCAAATTTCTAAGATTAAACTGTCGCCTGACCGCGCCTATATCACCAAGATAATGTGAATGTCCAGCCGTTTGTTCTATATCACTATGTTGTTTCCCGGTCGTCACATCCCAAACGTCCTTTCCCGATAACGCTGACGCCGGCACGACACACTTCCCAATACTCCTGGTCTGGACTACACGTTTAGTTTCGCACGGTCAGGTCTCCAGCCCTCACACCACTCACGTCTATACGACATTAGTACATATTGTAGGTTGTTACAAACAACATCAATCAACGACAAGCAACCTATAGGAAGTATAACAAATATTATAGCAACTACCTAATAAGAGCTCTAACAGCTCTACTTAACATTATGTTTTACAAACATCAAGACAATATAATATGATAGCATCTTTTCCCACAAAGTTTTCTGAAAACAACAATTCACAGTACTGAACTGTGTTATGATACAATTATACAGCATTTGACATTATCCAAATATCATTTGAACAATACAACATAAGCATTTACAAAATATGAACTGCTAAGCAGACGATTAATTATAAATTATCACAATGTTTGTTTCTTTGAAAATAGTTACAAAAAAGAAATAGCTTATTTAACCATGGCTTAAATGAAAATCTTACAAAACATTCAACGTAATAGTTCTCCGATTTAACAGTGCAGGAAAATGAGAAATTAGCTATACAGCCATTTGTCATTTTCCGGCGTTGTTTGCGATAAATCAACAGACCAAAAGCTGCTCATTAAAGCCACAAAATTTCTAAAACCATTAACACAATAAAATCAATGTAAATTAAAAGTATTTACCCCAAGAAGAATCTACATCTCACACACAAATCTCAACTTCACTATCCAGCTATCATGCCAAAAATCGTCTACCCAACGAGTAATTTTAACGCAGGGTTTTTATACACTACAAGCACCCAATTCCCATGCACCACACTCAACTAGTAAAATCTACTCACCCAACCGCACGCTTAACCCAAGCATACTGATTTACATAATGTACAATTAAAACTACTAGCCACCAGAAAATGTATTAAAGCAGCCAATTTAAACCACACGGCATATAAAAAGAGGCGTAGTCTCGCCTTAACTAAGTAATTAACCCTTACTCATAAAACTTAATGTGACATATACCTCCCCAACCAAAAGAGTACGCAGTACTTTGTTCCCACATTAAGTTTTTAGGAAGATAATACTCTCCAAAAATCACAAGCGACTCAAATAGTCAGCCCCAACATTATCACTACCTTTAATGGCAACAATTGTAAACCTGTAAGGCTGCAAACTCAAAGACCACCTAAGTAACCTGGAATTTGACCCTTTCATACTCGCCAAGTAAGTCAATGGCTGATGATCAGTCTCTAAAACAAAACTTTTCCCATACAGATACTTTCCAAACTTCTGAATAGCCCACACAATTGCCAAACACTCTTTCTCTATTGTGGAATAGTTTAATTCCCCACCTTTCAATTTCCTACTAGCATAAGCCACCGGTAACTTCCCGTCCTCATCTTCTTGTAACAAAACTGCGCCTAGTCCACCCTCTGAGGCATCAGTCTGAAGGATGAAACTCCTTGCACAATCGGGCAATTTCAGTATTGGTTTCTTCATTAGTGCTTGCTTAAGTGAAGAAAAGGCTTTCTCATGCGCTTCACCCCAACCTACCTTGTTAGGCTGACCTTTCTTGGTCAAATCGGTCAGTGGTAACGCTATCAGGCTAAAATTGGGTATATATCTCCTGTAAAATCCTACTAGCCCTAAGAACGACCGCACTTGTCTTTTGGTAGTAGGTCGATCCGCTGATTGGATTGCTTCAATCTTATCCGGCATAGGATACATACCATCAACCCCTACAATATGGCCTAAACAATCTATCTCTCTGCACGCAATGAAACACTTACTAGGTTTAGCTGTGAGGCCCGCTATACGTAAACGCTTAAGCAGTTGTCTTAGAGTGTCCATATGCTGCGAAAACGTGATGGTAAAGATCATGATATCATCAATGAAATTGTCTGTATGTTCTAATCTCTCTAGCAACATGCGCATCATGCGCGTGAAAGTGGCACCTGCTGTAACGAGACCGAAAGGCATAACTACAAACTGAAACAAACCTAATGGTGTCTGGAAAGCTGTCTTGGCTCTTGAACTTTTCTCCAACGGGATCTGCCAGTACCCTTTTGACAAGTCTAATTTCGAAAAATACTTACACCCTGCCAACTTTGCGAATATATCATCGGCGTTAGGCATTGGTTCGGCATCAAACACCGTGATATTATTCAAAGCTCGCATGTCTATACAAAATCTATTAGAACCGTCCTTTTTTTAATCAATAGATATGGTGAACTGTACGGACTATCTGATGGTTCGATGAACCCTTGATCTAGCATAGACTGCACCTCATCCTCGACAATCTTTGTCATTGCGTATGGTAATGGAAAAGGTTTTAGTCTTACCGGAGTTTCCGTGCTAGTCACTATCTTGTGTTCTAACAGCTGTGTTAGACCCGGCACATCTGACAATACATCTTCGTACTCACTAAGCAGGGACTTGACTTGTTCTCTTTCAACGGTATTCAGCTGGTCCGAGACATAAACATCATCTGACCACTCCTTCCTTACATTAACCGGACCTGATAATACCTGATCACCTGCGTCACTTTCTTCTTCTGAATCGATCACGGCCAACGACCCTACATTGCCTACACCTTCTACACTGTCTACACTCCTGTCTACATATAACTTAAGCAGATTTGCATGAAACGTTTTTAGTACCCCATTCATTTCTATCCTGTAATCTACGTTTCCTAACTTCTCAACAAATCTTAAATTGACCCTTCCACTGCATCAAAAGCTTATTGTTATCTGTTGGTAACAAAACTAATACTCTTTCGCCTACCTTCATCGTTCGAGTCCTCGCCTTCCTATCATAATACCTACAATACCTGTTAGTAGCCTTCCGCAAATTGTCCCTGGCTAATTGTGACGTAATCTCCAGTTTCTCGCGCAGGTCAGTCACATACTGGTAAGTAGACTTCACTTCAGGATCAACACTTTCGTTTGACCAAAGTTCCTTCAAAATAGTCATAGGCCCACGTACCTGTCTTCCATACACTAACTCAAACGGTGAAACATGCTCAGGACAGGAAGAACCAAAGTCAAAGTTGACGATTCTACTACCAAAGAAAAAAATGCACTTAAGCCAATAGCAAGTTTCATATTTAGCTCGGATTGTAAAGGGAAGCCCAAAGATATTGTTCAACTGTTCTGTCAGTCTCCTTGTTTCGACATTGGTGCTGATGTTGTTAAAACAAAACTTTCAAATTGGCCATATCTCGGTTGTTCTTTAAGATATCATCATGAAACTTGGCATGCGTGTTCACCATCACTAGAGCTATCCAGAATTTTGACTGAACCTATTGTGAGTGACAATAATTCCGCAAAAGAAAATATAGAAAATGACAATGGCATTGCTAGTGAAGGTGAGGGAAACTTGTCCGATAATAATGAGAGAAATAGTGTTCGTCGTGTACCCTAGAGTTCATGAATTCAACCTAAGAATTACATCAGATTCAACCATGATTATAAGTCTGGCACATGACAAGGGCAAAGGACACTAGGTTTTGATTGCGACAACCGTGCAGAAATATCATTATTTCCACATCTCTTTCCCACTGAAAAAAATGGATTTTCTATGCAACGACAAAATCGAATACCTTAAATATTTTCAAGCAAGGTTTTTGAATGCTGATGAAAGATTAACTGCAAAAGTTGAATACAAATTTGCAGCACATTATAGATTTGAGGCAAAAGATGTGCGCGACTTTTTATCCATAGGTTTAACAAAAGTCAAACAGGATGGTATCACGGCTGGTGACATGAAACGAAAAAATGCATATATTGTAAGAAATGACCTTTGTTTTCATTTTCTTCAGAAAGTGCGCGGATCTTCAGCATATTTCAATAAAATGTTGGGATTTTGTTATCTTCTTGCAATGAAAAGGCAGTTAGGTCTATGGTCTTAACCCTCTCTGCTGCAGATCTCAAATGGACAGATTTCCCTAAGATTCCTACAGAACAGCAAGGTAAAATTCTAGCAAAAGATGACATTCTTAATTCATCATGGGAGAAAAGGTGTGGAATATGGAAATCCAATCCAGTAATGGTTGCAAGGCATTTTGACAACAAAGTATAATTGCTAAAGAATATGCTACTCAATAACAAATTGGATGTGTTTGTGCAATATACCAAATCGCTCGTCGCATATTCACATGTTTGTCTTGATGTGGGGAGCTCCAAGTTTAGAGACAATTACAGAACAGGAAGTACAACAAAATGTTGATCGTTATGTGACCTGTCAACTTCCTCAAGAGGATGAAGATCTGTGTACATTACTTTGAAGAGTCCAAAAGCATACACATTCAATTGCTTGCATGGACAAACTTGTAGGTTTCTTTTTCCAATTCCATCATTACCACATGCCCTAATACAAAAACCAATGGATGAAGAACCTTCACACACCCTACAAGTCATTTACTCTAAACTGTGACCCTTAAGAGAAGAACTTAATGTGTCTATCGTATTCTTTGCTGTTTTGCAGGATGTCTTATATTGAAACGTCATTTCTCTGAGAATAGTTTTCTGAATGTAGAAATAACCAGCACTTGTTGAAGAAGAAAAAGGAATATCGAACGTTTTGAAATTGTTACCCACACTTAGCGTGAGTGTTTGTGCTCAAACGTGTAACATTTCATCTGTTCATATTACGCGTCCTTGGCATCATGATGATGGTACTTTGTGGGGGGGGGGGGGGGGGGGGGTGTCGGTGAAAATCCATACCGTAAACCATGTAGATGTACTTATATAAGTAAAGGGTTATCTCGAAAATTGTCGTTGATGAATGATCATAACATCGAAACTACAGATTATCTGTAGTTACGATGTTTTGTTATTCACCAACGCCAAAATCATAAAAAGGGGAGTGGACGGATGACGTCATCTTTTGTCACAGTCCACATAGGCCGTATCGCCTTTATCCTATATATTCTTTGGTGGTCGCCTTCTGAGTGCGTGTAAATTTAAGTTCTAGTTACGCTTATGAAAATCATATATGTAGTAGTCAAATCGTGTTCGACAAATTAGAGAGAAGCTCCTAGTAGATCTATTATTGAACACCCCCCCACCCCCCCCCCCCCCGGCGCCCTCCAGAATAAATGAGGAAAACAACGAATTCGAAGGGAATTCCAGGATGATCCCGGATATCAAAAATTACATAGGCTAGTAGGATAATTCTAACATAGTATGCTTGTATGAGATAAAATGCAACCATTGTGTCATTTTCTTCAATACTTTCGTAGCTGACAGGTAAAAGTCACTTAGGCTATTGGGAAAATTTCCGCGTATTTCCAAATTCCTGAAATTCCTCTTCTAAAATCACAGCCAATGGTTGTATCATTTTGTTATCTCCCTTTATTTAAGAGTATAAAATCGAGCCAAAACGCCATGCAATATTATTTCATATCTTATTTTAATCATCAAATTCCTTTTGTCCTTAAAAAAAATAAGTAATATAATAAAATAATTAAAATGCGATGAAAGTCAATTAGATATTTTTCGCATATAAAAATAATATTAATAAGATTATAAAAAAAGAAATGCTCCTATAGTCACTGTATGGAAACACTGAACGGTAGTTTGCAACGGTATATTAAAACTGGCGGATAGGCGTTTATGAAAAAGTAAGTGTTCATCTTTGAATACGTTATCCATCGTAACTAATTAATAAACGTCCTATAGCACCGTCTGTGTGTAATACAGCTTCAAATATTGTGTTTTGATGACATTTAAAATTCAAGCGCAAAACGAAAGTAGAAATGGCCATATTTTCCCTAAAATGACCGCACTAGCAAAATCAAATGTGGCGGTGGAAGGGGACAAGATATCTCCCTTATTATGACCCAAAATGTATTGGATCCAGCCCCTCGTCTAGGAAATATAGACACTTGGAAAATTCGATGGTATATGCTACAGTTAAAACCGAAACTAAATCACCGAACAGTGCGGTATATGGCTATATTTGTACTCACCGGTTTAAATTTCGAATGAAAAATCTGTACGCAACGGTTTATATAAATTATTATGTGAAAATCTTTCAACGGATTGAATAGCGCGAAAAGGTGAACACAATGTTTGAAGCTGTATTACACACAGACGGTGCTATAGGACGTTTAATCATTTGGTACGATGGATAATGTATTCAAAGCTGATTGCGTAAATGTTGTCATTATTTCACAGGGTGACAGATTAACGTAGAATCGAACAAAAATAAAGAACACTTACTTTTTCACGAACACCTATCCGCCATTTTGAAAATACTGTTGCAAACTACCGTACAGTGTTTCTATACAGTGATAGTGAATTCAATACAATCCTAATTTTTGATGCCCTTTAACGAGTCCGTGTCCTATTGCATCAGTCGTATACCCTTATTATTCTTAGCGTCACCAGAAAGTTACCACTCAAATTACCCCTGGATCATTCGAAAAGTATTTTCCTATGCAAAATTCTATGTGCATAATCAATACTAGGCAAACATGTGTACGTACAAACTAACTATTGTGTTAATAAAGCGTTTTCATTATTGAAATAATGTGTCATGTGTAATTCTTGCGTTGTTGACGTGTATGCAAAATTAATCACAAATTATTAATGGGATTATGCTAGCCAGTCATCATGCCAAAATAAGGACGCTTAAGGTAGCAATGGACACATGGCGTCATTTTTTTCCACCCAATGAATTTTTTTCTTGTTCACATATGTTGTAGATTAACATTGTCTAGTCATTATATCAAAATTTGAAGGTAACTTTCCATGCTCGTTTTCATGCTAGAGTTGTCTGCCCTTGATTGGTATTGGCCATTTTTCAGTAAAATGTTTATATTCGTTTTAGGTCTAGTATAAACCAAGTACTAGCTTATAGCTATAAAACAAATACATTTTGTTAGACCTTATACATGTACTCAATGGCTGTTGGCAAGAAAATTTCTCTTTGATCAATTGCATTTGGCACAATTTGCCTTCAAAAGTTAAAAATGCACTAATTTTTGTAATTTTACAGGGTAAAAATGCCAGAAAAATCTATTTTCTGAAGAAATTACCCAATGAATTTTTCTTGTTTTCGGATATGTTTAAACCCCATATTTTACCTTTATTTGGTAAAAAATTCAGCATACCTTTCCATGCAAATAAGAAAGTTTTTCGTTATTTTACAGTGACCTCGCCTAATTCAATGACGCTTTTGGCGCATTTTTATTGCTAAATTTAATGATCCAGTCATTCAGTTGATATCAAATGTTGAAAAGAAGTTAAGTTATGAAATTTTACCATCATTATTCTACGTTATTTCCATAAGCAGAACCTTACGAAAACCGGTCTTTTTAAACAACGCGCAAAAAGAGCCGTAAAATAAACGAAAACCCACTTCCGGTTTAAAGAGTCGGGAAGCGGCTGTCCATTGCCACCTTAAATAATTAGAAATATTACCGTGACAAATGAGACGTTTGACTTAGGAACAACGTCATTGGGTTTTCAGTATGGTCGAAGCAGGATTGTGTTTTCTTGAATGTGTAGATCGAGTAGGCTGCTCTCACCAAAGAATAATGAAACTTGCCCGAAGCCATAAAATACTTGGTTTGTAGACGATGGGCCATCTTCGGGACGCTAAAAGGTGACGTCAACACCAACTGATGGTCATACCATCCAATGGCATGCTCGCGACAGGTTCCCATAGGCTTCAAAGACGGAATGAAACACTTAAGGGCCCCAAAAGGGGGTGGAAATGCGCATCTACTATAAGTCATTGTTTGACAGGTCGTGTAACGCGCTGATAAAGCTTTCCGGGAGAACGTTTCAACGCCAGACCTTTCCTGTTTTACAAAATTTTGGACCTGTCCAAATTCAAAGGTTTTGCAGACGAAAATTTAAAATGGATTTAATATGAAAAAAAACATTCAGAATGGTATTAATTAGTGTGGAAAAAGAAGAAATTGCTTGTCAGAAGCAATTTCTTCTTTTTTCACAATGTTTTCTCAATCATAGAATTACAGGCACGTAAAAAGCAGGGATTACACAGCAAAGGGTTAATTCGTGTACTTTGTATGAAGATAAGGTAAAAGACATTGACAAAGTGTTCTTTTCACAGAAAAATCAAGACAAATCTCGATATGTTCTACGGTGACAATGTTAACGTCATTGCGGCCGCGGTTGTGTTGTGGTAGACAGGTTATGCGTTGGGTGGTGAGGGTATAACGGCATTTCATGGAGACATTAAAGAAAAATATCGTTTTGGCCAATGGAAGGGCACAACCGAATGTTATGTTTAGAACATCTTGAGACCATTTGTTTCACCGTTCTAAATGAAACAGGTTAACATTGGCGTTATCCAGCAGATCAACGCCCGACCGCATTTTGCAATGTTGATTTAGGTTTTGTGAGGGTCAGTTATGTCTATCCGCTTCCTTGTTTTGCCTCCTCTTCCGATCGCAATCCTGCAGGGTATATGAGTGCCAGTAAGGAAGTACGGTGTTTGACGATTAACGTCATATCGGGGACCGGCAGCAGGTCATCAAAGCTCTTACGGACGAATGGCAGGCCATTCTCTAAGCGTGAGATAAGAATTTTTTGCGCAAAATCACTAAAGTTCTCCATGAAAACGTTGGACATATTCATTATTGATCTTAGTGACTTATCAATTTTATGTAAGTTTGTTCAAGCCAGAAAAAAAGACGTCTGCTCCTAGCCGCTGATTAAAAACCATTATCTATGCTTTCCCAGCACCCCATTGTCAATGAATTAAATATCATTTTTGCTACAAATCAAATGTTCAATGTAAAATGGGTGTTTTTGTTGGTGGTAACTTTCAATTGACACCGAGTATAATATTTCAAGTGCATCCTAAAGATAAAACGTTATAGGCGTCTTTCTCGCCTAGTTCTAGGAAGGGTTCGGAGTTTTTTGTTGTGTCCAAAACTTACTAAACATTTAGTTGACTGATTGATTGATTAATTGAATGTAGTTTAACGCTGCTTTCAATTTTTTCAGTTATATCGCGGCGGCTGGAGCACCTAACAATTGATTCCTGGTATTTCTCTCACCAGTACAACCATTACATTCTTTCCTAGCCTCCAGCTGCTATCTCACATAGGTCTACGATTATCAACCCATAGGTAAGAGACAAATTGTCGGAAAGAATGAATGCCTCCGTCGGGGATCGAACCCGGGATCTCCAAACATTCAGAATGAAACTTTAAATCTTCACGAACGTATAGACATGATTTCCCGCTTTGCGAGTTAGTTCAAGTGTAGAACTGGGTACATTTTTTTTTCAAACATTTCGCACACTTTTGCTTTCTGAACACAGAGCTTGAGTGCCAAAGTGCCAACATTCATAGTCATTCGGAACACCACTCAGCCAATCTCACGATCAACCTCGGATGTACATAGACGGACTATTTTTAAAAATTACGGGAAACCCTCGGAAAAACTCGATGACGTCAGTTAAAACCGTTAGCCCTCGAAACGTTTAAGTCACTGACGTGAAACTATCGTATCCTTATATAAATATCTTTAGAATCTTAAATAATGGCTGAAAAATCTTAATTTCTGAGAATGATTCGTCATTCTCAAAAATTAAGATTTTTAAGCCGTTATTTAATGTAAAAGTATAAATATACAGTGCTAATATTTCTTGCACTGTTTCCGCCTAATAATATGCACAATTTAGTTACATACCCATCCGCCTTACATACATCCGAGGTCTATTGCAGTTTACGGAAATGGCCGAGTGATGTTCAGAATGCATTCATAGTATGCACAAACGAATTCTTATGAACAAGATAACTCGTTGCTTAAACTGTAATTACCGCAATTAGCTCGCCCTATAAGGAAAAATATCAGATGAAAAATATTGATTGGACTCCCCTGGAAATAATTCTTGTAACCCTTGGAGCGATAGCCTGACCGACTACGAATCCAGTTGACTCGATTTCGACGACGGGCTTCCTAGCAGCGGTCAACCTTTAGGCTCTCGCGCCAGTAAGTGAATAATCAGGGGCGCTTTTAACTAGACTTCTTACGAGAAAAAAAAATATCGTTAGTCAAAATCACAAATCGTACCTGGTGATTTAATTCATTGTTTGATTCTGCCTTGCAATATCTCATTAGAATCGTCTTTAGGAGACGATTCCAAAGAGATACCTGTAATGCATGCCAAAATTCCATTTCTAGTTACTGTAGAAGTAATTTTTTATCTTTAACTTACGAAAACAGTGATCGTAAGATATTCAGAAAAACAGGCCCCTGGAACAGTAGAATGATCAACTGCCTCTTGTCTGGCTCGTTGGCCGAGTGGTTAGCACGCTTGACTCGTAACCTGGTGGTTGCGGGTTCGAGCCCCACCGGAGGTTGGTGGTGTATTTGGGCAGGACACTTTACAGACAGGGCACCAGTCCACCCAGCTATAAAAGTGGGTAGCGGTGGTAAGAACCCATTGCCTCTGTCTCAATGTGTAGGATAACATCTGGATAGAGTAAGGACCACGATGGAAATAAGAGTCATTCGACCCTTTATCGTGTTATCCTCGAGTAAAAAAAAAACTCTCTGCCAGGAACGTGAATATCAACTACAATGTTACCAGCAAATACTCGGAACTGTTTTTTTTATATTTGGAAGATGCCATTGTTATGTAACGTGAAGGGTTTGTCTTTTGAAATTCATTGTAAGCAGAAATCTTTCTCTATTTTTTGGATTAATTTATCAAGTAATTAATTGATTTTTGTGTCTTCCACCGACTTTGTCTGGTTGGTTGACCGGGTGATTAAAGTGCTCGACTCGTAATCTGGTGGTTATGGGTTCGAATCCCGCCATAAGCGGTTAGCCTTAGTGTATATGGGAAGACACCTTACAAACGGAGCTCCAGTCCACCCAGCAGTAAAAATGGGAAGCAGTTACCAGAATCCATTACCTATTCTTTTTTATGTACATTATAAGATCTCGCACGGGTCAGGACCAAGATGGAAATAAGAGTCTTTCGACACTTCATCGTGTTATCCCCGAGGAAAAAAAGTTAAACAGTTTTAAATCACATCGAAGAATAAGCCTAAATTTTAAACAACTTGTGACTACATGTTCTCATGTGATAACTGTAGCTGCTTGACGATGTTATCCTGCATCCAGGTAATAATATGTACCCTAAGATTATCCTTATATAGATTAACGAAAATACAGTAAGTAGCATCGTGAAATTGACATTTACCTCGATCAAAATCTTTCTTAATCGCTCACTCAGCGTACCATTCATTCATTCAAAACACTCACTCAGACCATTCAAAAACTGACGTTCCAAACTCACTACAAAGGTAAAAACAACAACTACATTGAAAAAATTGTAGATAAAAAACCACGAGTTGATCGACTTTTTGAATTTGAAAGCGTCTAATTTGTTAGTGAAGGAATAGAAAGCTATTTTAAGCACATGTATGCATTTTTTACGTAAGTGAGGCAATAGATATCGCTCATTTTGTTCACCTTGATTATATGGTATTACCTCCCTTGAATTTCATTCAAAACTCTCTTCACACACTCATTCAATATCATTCCAAAATCATTCCGAATTCATTTTACTTCTCAATTTCACGATCTTTCTAACTATATTCAATGAAAAGATAAATGGTCAATTTGTTTACAAAAACATAGGAAATGCAGCATTTCAATTTGAAATTATCGGTTCACAAGTGTTTGTGAGTGCTCGTAGGTCACTTTTTCAACTAGTGCTTCAATACAAGATTTTGGATACCCAAAGATGAAATGTGTTAACCTGGGTTATACATGTTCATTTCTTTGGTTTTAGGATACAGCTTTTTACTTATATGATCACGATAGCTATTGACAGGCTTTTAACAAAATCCAAAATACACAATGTATTGAAAAGTGAGCTCGTCGAGGTACGCCACGATAAAACCACGACTTGCCAGGTCAAAAATAATGCTAAATACCTCCTAATACTTAACAGGTGTCAGCCCCATTAGCTCAGTCGGTAGAGCACCTAACTTCAAAGTCTGATAACGTGGGTTCGATTCCCGGGCTGGCACACTAACAAACTAATTGAGCCTGTGCGTGAGATTTCCAACAATTTGAAAAAAAAGCAAAGCAAAGACTCTGGACAGTCTGTGCATCCGCATAATCTGTCCAGAGTCTTCACTTTGCATTTTAAAGATAGATAAGGTCTCAAAGTATATGTTAACCAACAAGTAGCCTTACGTTTACAGTATGTGGCTGTCTATGTTGCTCAATGTTTGTCTCTCATACACGTTTAAATTGTTGTAAATGTCACGCATAGGGTCAATTGTCTTTCGGATTGTACGTCAAACCCATGTCCCGTGTGACGGTGCTTTACATCGAGCACGTTAAAGAACCATTGCAGATTTCAGCAGTAGTTTCGTCATGTATCCTTGCACTATCCATCGTAACAACTAACTATCTTCTGGGGGCGTTGCTCATATGGGCATACGCTACGGTAGCTACGATAAATAAACGGAAATAAGCACATACCGAACAGGTCAGATAAGGTGTCTGTCCTGTTTATTTTTCATTATTTTCCTCCGTTTTTTAATTGACTACGGAATGTCAAAACTTGACCACCCATAAAAATAGTACACTGGGTAACCGCATCGCATATTTTATACCCTTTTGAATCCATTATTTTTTAGTGACCTTTAAAACGAAGGTAATCGTACACCCTTTAATTCACACATCGGTATTCGGGCTATAAATGTACGGAAATACCATTTATGAAACTTATGCTAGTCGTACACACTGTTAGATCGCAATTTTGCGTCCATCTACGATATTTTCTTGAATGAGTTTCGGTGAATTATCGGGGAATAACGGTATATTATCATTTTGATAAACCCACTGCCTAGCCAGTGAAATCGTTAAAAAATTATACCCCGCTTTCGTTCAGTTTATCCTATTAGACGTCACTTATGCGGAACCAAATAAGCGACGTCACTATGAACGTTGCATAGCAATAATGTGCAAAATGACGCGCATAAAGAAAATTTGTCTAAAAACGTTCACATTTTGTCGCATTTTCGCACCAAAGAAAAAGACTAATAGCTTGTTCTTCGAGTCAGATCGATTGATATTTCATTTTGTGAATTTATATTTCATTGAGTGAACAACAAAATTTATATACATAGTTTTTGTTGTTCACTCAATGAAATATAAACCTATCTACCGCTGAAACAAACGATTATCCTCTATCTGTACAGACTCTCGTCCGCAGAGTCTCGAGCAAACTTTTTTATTGTTTCTTTTTTCCTGATATAAAACGTAGCTGAAAATAAGGGTATTATAACGAGTTCCAATAATTATAAATATAAATCTGCCCTATCAAGTTTGCGGTAAAAAAAATGATAATCGAAAGTTAACACACGTAGATGACATCGTTTTTGCGATCAAAATCACGTAACTACACCTACAACATAATGACGTCACGTGTACGTTGATCTAATTGTAACGTCGTCGTTAGTCTACATTGACGAATGTTGAAATTTGTCCATTTAAAAACATCTCATTCGGTTTATGCTACCTTCTCGTCCTATAGGATCTACTTTTAATTAAAATAAGGTACAATGTTCTCTTTAAATAACGAATGGTCATATTTTACGCCCTAAAGGGTATGACCGACGACTGACAACTAGATTGAATTGATAATAGATAAGATGATCTGAGGCGTATAGATTTCATAATGGAAAACCAAGAGCCCAAAATAGTGGGCCATTGGCATAGTGAATGTCAATCGGGAACCCTCGGTGATTCTACGGAATAGACCTCGGGAATAATTAGGGTGCAGCCATGAAGCGCGTCATATCGCACGTGGGTTTATATGACGTTACAAACATAACTAAGGATGACGTTGCGAAAAATAAAATCAACGTAAGGTTAGAATTGGGCATATTATAATTTGAAAGCAAAACGCAGTATTTTACTGTGTTTTGTTTTGCTTTCAAATTATAACATGCCAAAATGATCTCCACAGACGATCGGAAAACATAAAAGGAAAGGACTATTCTTCAAGCGTATTAACCAAAGTACCACAAGGGGCCGAATAACCGAAAAGAATGGCCAAAAATTACTACACTTACGTCCGAGGTACTTTCCAGCTTACGGAAATGTCCGAGCGATGTTCCGAATGAGTGAATGTACCAATTCATATTCCGATCATACTGAGCCGACAGTTCATTCTGTTTCTATTATTTCCGTCGAAATTTGATACCGAATTGCTCACCCGGTACATGTTCTTGTTGGCGACAATGTGCATTGTAAAGATTTCTTTCTAGTTTGGTATCTGCAGAAACCTTAACCCTTTGTTGTTTAATCCCTGCTTTTTACGTGCCTGTGATTTTATGATTGAGAAAATATTGTGAAAAAAAAAAAGAAGAAATTGCTTCTGACAAGCAATTTCTTCTTTTTCCACACTTTTTTCTATCCTACTGAATGGTTATTTTTCAAATTAAATCCACTTTAAATTTTCGTCTGCAAAACCTTTGAATTTGGACAGAATAAAAATTTCATAAACCAGGAAAGGGTTAAGATGTCATTGAAGTGCTACATGTAAGTACATGCGATATTCTAAAATCATTTTATGACCTTCTTCGCGGGAGTGAAATAACCCCGTTGGATAGTTCTGATATAACACGGTTATAAAAATTTCAGAGAATCAAGCAAACTTCTATTTTCTTACGGTGAAAATCACGTCATATTTCATCATCATGTGATGACGCCACTTTACAAGCTGCGTTTAATGTCACTCGTAAAAATCTAGTGATATAATTCAAGAACTTTGTCGATTTATTGCCAAATTTCGGGTCATATTATCAATTTATATATTATAGATGAAATATCACATTTGTGCTTATTAAATGCTTAATGAAATGAACTCGTCATAAAAATCAGATAAAAACTCGAGAAAACCTCGTTTTTATCTCCTTATAGATAGCTCGTTTAATTAATTCGGCATTTCATGATCACTCGTTCTATATCCTCTATATCTTATGGTTATGCTTGTGACATTCACATGACCGGTACATGAAACAAGGGGACCAGAATGGCCCTAAATCGCTCACCTGAATTTAACTGGCCCAGTGGATATCACCCAAGTAACTTTTTGACAAAGTTTCAGTCACATTTGCCTAGTTGTTGAAGATGAGATGTTATTCCAAGAGATGAAAGTAAAAATAGGCCTTGTCAACCCATTGGTAAACACGGAGATATAGTTCAAAGATCTATAGTTCAGAGGGCTAAAAAATAAGCCCTGCCCTGACACGCCTATATTAATCGGCCACTCAAAATTTCGGAGGGTCATTCAATGAACATTCTGGTAAAGTTTCATTGGAATCGGCCCAGTGGTATAGGAGGAGGTGTTGTTCAAAGATTTCAAAGTGAAAAATGGTACGACTCGCCTCGCCCATATTTATGGGCCAATCAGAAGTTTGCGAACATATTTTGAAGAGGGTCACCAAAGGAACCTTTTGGCAAAGTTTCATTAAATTTGGCCCTGTGGTTCAGGAAAAGAAGAAGATTTTAAGATTGTTGACGACGGACGATGCACGACGGACTTGGGGTGATCCTAAAAGCTTTCCTTGAGCTCGTTGTGCTCAGGTAAGCTAAAAAGTTGCTTTGACGTTGGTCTAGAATTAAATGGGAGGCCTTAATGACCCCTATTTTAAACTAATGTTTTAAATATTGATTAAAAGATGTATAAATCGCAAAATAAAATGAATGTTTTGTATTTGAACAAAAATTTTCGTGGATTATACAGATTATCGTGTCAGACTTCAATAAATACTACATAAATATCTTTTTATTCGGCCTCATTTTAAATTCTTTTCTTCCTTTTCTTTTCGTCCTGTTAACTTATCCCCCCCCCCTCCACACTTATTTCTAGAAAAACTAGCCAATGGGCAAAATAAGCTAATAAGAAATTTCGTTTTTGTTAAAATCTGCTCTTTTTTTCTCAGGAATATTAGGACCGAGGTTATAAAACTTTTCTCGTCCTCAATTCAAAATTTTCTGAAATTTCAATTTGGGATTAAGGTGTAATTCTGTTTTAATGTATTAACATAAAAGATGATATTAATAAGGTGTTTTAAATAACACCTTATTGGTATTTTCTTTTATATCTTACATTTACTTAAATTTAAAATTTATGAAAATTCTTAGTTGAGCCTGGGAAAAGTTTTATAACCTCGGGCCCTGATAAATGGGACGACAGCCAGTCGATAAGGTGACAGATGAAGAACCGTTTATAAATTTTTTCTGTCGTTTTTTGATTTCCCGAACGAAGGAAAGATCAACCACGGTCGACTTGTGGAGTCCATTAAACTTGTTTCAAAGATGTGAACACCTTTACAAACGTTTAGAAATTGTTCCCCGCTTTACACATAAGTACAATTTCGAAGCATGGTACCATTTCTCAGACGTTTCACAATGCTTGTCTCAAGTTAACCGGCCATACGTACAGGGTGGAGATGGTGGAGGAACGTTTAAGAAATATTACCGCGCTTTGCACATTTTCTCACTTGCAAAGACAGAACCTTTTGCAAAATGTTTCGCCGTGTAGATAGTCTCTGTTCCCGTTAAGAGAGATTTTTATAACCCCCCCCCCACACACACACACACACATACGAAGAAGAGGGAGGGAATAATGGGATCACCATGTCTGTCTGTCTTTCCATTCGTCTGTCCGTCCATCCGTCCGTCCGTCCGTCCGTAGACCTTTTCGTTTCCGGACTCAAGAACCAAGTGACCTACAATCATGAAACTTTATACAAACGTTGCTTATAACCCAGCAAAGTGCCCTATTTTGGGTCACATAGGTCAAAGGTCAATGTAACAGTAAAGTTTTGTTCAATTTTCGTTTCCGGTCCGTTCGTCCGTCCGTAGACCTTTTCGTTCCCGGACTCTTACTCAAGAATCAAGTAACCTACAATCTTGAAACTTTATACAAATGTTGCTTATGACACAAAGCAGTGCCCTTTTAATTTTGGATCACATATGTCAAAGGTCAAGGTCACAGTCAGCCTTTGTTCAATTTTCGTTTCCGAGCTCTATTTCCAGAACCAAGTTACCTACAATCATGAAACTTTATGCAAATGTTACTAATTACCTAAGGAAGTGCCCTATTGTTTTTGAGTTGAATAGGTCAAAGGTCAAGGTCACAGTAATTTTTGTTCAATTTTCGCTTCCGGACTCTAACTAAAAAACCAAGCGACATAGTATCATGAAACTTTATGCAAATGTTGCTTATGACTCAAGGAAGTGCCCTATTTTGGGGGTCACATAGGTCATGGGCCAATGTCACAGTCAAGTTTTGTTCAATTTTCGTTTCCAGACTCTAACTCAAAAACCAAGCGACCTAGAATTGAGAAACTTCATGCAAATGCTGTATATGACCTCAATTTTTGTTACTAACATATCCTGTACTTAAAGCACTTGAATTTTGACAATGTGCTTGTCGGGGGGGGGGGGGGGGGGTATAAGTCCGCTCTGCGACAGTTCTAGTTCCTTCTAAAGGCTCTCATGACCCGCCCTTTGAAAAAAGACCACCCGTTAACTCCAAGCCTGGCTCCCAGGCTGTCATTTATTTTTAAAAATAATAAGGTAGATCACACAACAAATAGATAACAGCCTGTCAGCATAAAATCTGTTGAGCTGAGTTGTACATATAATTTGTAATTTCTTCAGATCAGTACGACAGGAGCCAGTCTAGAGAACTCCGTAAGAGGAATTCACAAGGAAATTTGAACTTACATAGGTCAACAAGATATTGGAATTTAAATAAGCAAAAAGTGATAAACAACCAATATCTATTTACCGCAACAGAAAAAGGTCAGAAAATATCATATTTTCAAATCCTAGTGAGGATAGACGCATTTCAGACTACCAAGGCAGCCAGAACACGAGTAAACTGTCGCGCAAAAAGGGACCATATGCGAACTTCGTATACTAAATATTTGAAAAAGAGATTTGTTATAGTATAGGCCAGCCAGAGGTCACAGTTCAAATTCTTTTTCACGGGAAGATAGATTGATTATTCTGGATTCACAAAAGTAGAAAAATGCACAGTCTGACTAAAGTCGACACTTTACGCGCTACCCAGATGGTCCCTTTTATCGCGGTGGATCAAAAATGCATTTGGTATTATATCAGCACGTGCCTATACGTAACGTGTTACGCGATCATCCCGGCGCAGTGGCGCGTTGATTAATAACTGATATGTTTTATAATTCATTGACAATGTTTTAGTATTTATGATATCCGCTCTCAATCCATTACATGCCGAATTATTTGACGAACGTGCCTTACATTCTAAATGCATTTACCAACCATCAAGTTAAGAAAACATGCTGTCCATACCTAAAGTCTGCCAAGCGTTCAAGATTCAAACGTGTTCGAAACGTGTATAATCCAAGATTAATGCCCTGGCAGGGCGGAACCTAAGTATCGGTTCGTTGCATTTAAGGTTAAGGTAAATCAGCTATTATTTATAATTACTCAGTTTAATAGATAGTCGCATTCTTGAAATGGAAGGTTGGCAACCAAACCCTCGTAACTTCAGCTTGTACAAGCAGAAGTTACGAGGATTTGGTAAAAAAAATGAAATGTGTTCACTTTCGCTAAGCAAGTGCTTTTTGGTTTTAAGATACAGTAATTTACACGCGTTCACGATAATTGCGGACTTGCTTTTAAAAAACCCAAACTATTGAAAAATAAACTAGCCAAATGACGTCACGGCTAAGCCACGCCCTGCCAGTTCATTAGTAACGCAGAATACGAAACTAGCATTGTTGTATACATTCACTTGCAAGTAAGGCATGAAAATCTTTGAATGTTCGAGAATGTTGTCATCCGGAACTTTGCCGGAACTTTGGGTTGCTTACGTTTATCATTTGACATGGACATCGTATTAGTTAGGATCATTCTGCAACTTTCAATTTCATTCTGACGCCGCAGTGTAGTATGTTTTCTGGGGTTACGGAACTTTGAAAATTTGTCACGAAATTCGTGTATTTATTCCCCCCCCCCCACCACCACCACACACACACACTCTAGGGTCAGTGCCATCTTGTTAAGGCCCCAAGGCTGTGACCGTGGGGAAACCATTTAGGCAGTTACAGTTGTTTCGCATTGATGCCCTCAAGGTGTTCATTTGAGGTTTGATGAGACCGAGGACTACAAACATATTGTAAATGAATGACTAAAGTTAGTGGACTCATTATAGTTCCACAATATTTCAAGACTCGTGATCTTTCACAATGTTGACCAAGGTTTCCTAATGATAATCATTAGGAAACCTTGGTTAACACTGTAAAAGTTCAATACTTCTGATACATTGCGAAACTATAACGGGTCTACTACCTTAACATCGAAAATGTTGAATTAGTGAATTTAACGGTTGATCATCGACGACTTTTATTGACGGAACCGGTCATACATAATCCAACTTTTGTTACAGTCAGTTGTTCGATTCACTTGTTTTACCTAAAACGGGAGTCTATTTACTGCACAGTTCCCCTCGTAATTGGAATAGCCAATCATTTAAACTTGAACGAATGAAAAATTTAGATCTACAGATTTTACAACAGACAAAAAATGTCGATAAAACAAAGGAGTCCCTAAAAACCTTACACAAATTGGATACATTGTTTCAGTTTTGTTATTGTACGACGTTTGAATGGAACATCAGATAAAATAGACAAGGTCCGCCATGCACCGATAAGATCATAGATGTTATGGACTGATTGGATAGATAGTTCATCTAGAACAACATTGTCAACTACTCCCTCAGGTGTTTATGAAATGACCGAACATGGTCCGGAATGCGAAAAGAGGCCCCAGTGCTTGCGAGAGGTTGGTGGCTATAAAATTTGTCAACATACACACACAACAGAATGATTTAGAATGATTTTGATCGGAATGAATGTCAATTTCAAGATGTGATCAACTGTACAAATCTCGTGAAAAATAACGCTTTAAAACAATGTTTTAAAAAAAGATATTTCGTCTAAATCTTTCGTTTGGTGAACTACAACAACTATATTTTTACTCGCTGCGAAGCCACTCATGAAAATATTGCTTTTGTAGTTCACTTAATGAATGATAAATGGAGCTTAAACCGAAATAAACAATTATCCTCAATTGATACGAATCGAATCTTATTCGAATGATGCCACATGTGCCACCCTTGCGACGAATTATATTTTTATTCAACCAATAGTAATCGAAATTTTTGTTCTTGATATCGCTTTTCCTTGGACAAGTTGCAAAACAAATCAAGTCGAACAAGTCGAGCATTGGAGTTTCGCATCTATTAGTAAGGTAGAATGGACATGTTTTATACATAAGTTTGATATCCGCTCCTTGGAATCGTGGTCGAGAACCTCTCACCAAAGACTCGACACAATCAATTTACTTGTTTGTTCTCATTTTTTCATAATGTTTTGTTAAGCAGAAAAATATACATTTACAAGTATCTAAGGGTAACTGAAATGGAGTAATGTATACAAGATTTAACGAAGCCTAAACTTAACCTGATCAAGAGATGGGGAAGAAAAATAAGCCAACCCTATTTTATGATGGACCGTCTAAACTATTTCTTCAATTATCGTCGATTCAACGTATTGTCATTTGATGACGAATCACGGCAAACTTAAGGTGCAGTTTTGATACTAGGATAAATACATGTTTATGGTAGGGATTTTTTCTTGTTATTTATCTGTATTTTTTACTGACATGATTTTCTCATTGAACAAATTTTTAAATCATGCATTTGAGGTAATAAAACAAAAGAATATCCGCGACTTCTTCGTGTTTAACCAATTACGACGCAAAAAAGAGACAAAAGTATAAAAATTTCATAAATATTTCATCGATATAAAACATGTGTTCTAAAATGACATACGATTGGAAGTTTTTTTTTCAAATTGAACGATAGGTTTGCTTGTTATCAGAAAGTTAGTATTTTTTCAATTATTTATGGTAAAAGAAATACATTATCTGATTTTTTAAAAGTTAATTATAAATCTTAATATAGAGAATTTTTTGGTTTAAATCAATAAAATTCATAAAATGATTTCTGTTTTTATAAAATTCTAGTTTAAGTCAATGAAAAAAGCTTACAGAGCTATTTTATAATCTATTTTAGTGATGAATCCTTAATTACATCCCATTCATCAGGAAATAAATACTGTATAACCCTACATGTATCAGACAGGTGAGAAATAGAGGATATCGAATGAGTGGTCATTAAATACCGAATTAATCAAACGAGTCATCTATAAACAGATAAAAACGAGGCTGTGCTGAGTTTTTATCTGTTTTAGGTGACGAGTTTAATAAATGCTGTCTGTATTTTTGAGCACAAATTTTATATTCTATTTATAATATGATCCGAATTTTTGCGAAAAATCGTCAAAATTCTTTAAATTCAACATTTAGTTTTTCCGCGAAACTTATAACGCCGTTTAAAACTAACGTCACAATGAATACATTATGACGTCATTTTCGCGGTTACAAAATAGCGTTGCTATTCGCTCGAAGCTCATTTGCATGGTTATTCCACTAGTGCAATAACACCCGTGTAATATCAAAAATATCCAACGGGATTATTTCACTCCCGCGACGTAAGTCATATTATAAAAGACAATCTGTTAAGACTGACCAGGGTTGAATCTTGTCGCTTTGAGCAAGCATTCCAAATTGAATACGGGGTTATTCTACCATAGTGTATATTCATTTTCGAAGTATCATCTTCAGAAGACCTCTGCTGGATCTGTTGTTTTTTTTGTTGTTGTTGTTTTTTTCAAATGTGTGACACGTTACACAAAAACAGACCATATGTGAATTCCGTAAAATATACATTTGAAAAATATTATTTCCTGTAGATATCCACCCCTATGTTGACTTGCCACAGTCATTTTTGTTAACATTTTTCAGAAAAACTTTCTTTGTGATCCAACACAAGCCTCTTCAATCCAAGTTCATATTAACAAGTGATGAACAAAAACTTTTTTTCAGACACAGGGGACTTAATTGATTTTTTGTAATGACTGTCGGATTTAATTTTTTTTTTTGGAAAAAATACTTCAAAGAAGAGTCTATCAGCCAAACTAAACCCTTGAATGCATTTCAAAAGTTTGATGCAGGAAGGTAGAATGATCGTAATCGATTCAGATAATAATTCCAGTGCGGAAATTGTTAACCCTAGTCAGCCTGCGCAGCTCGCGCAGTCTGACTAGGATCGACATTTTACGCACCACCAATATGATCCCTTTTCGTTTTACGGATTACATTTTCATCCTACGGAGGACCGAGATCGTCATAATTCCAGTGACGAATCGCATCTGAACATCATTTTTCATGCAGCCGGGAGCTAGAAAATTTTATCCTGTAGTTGCTGCCGATTTACCTGGGGCAAGTTTTACTAATCTTCTTTAGAAAGAATTAATCGTAAGTAAAAATCACAAATCGTACCTGGTGTTTTCATTCATTATTAGAGTCTGCCTTGCAATATCTCATTGGAATCGTCTGAAGTAGACGATTCCAATGAGATGAGGCATGGCGGAATTATATATTGAGTTTCTTTAGTAGGAGCATCTTTAATTTTTGACTTACGCAAAATATGATCGTCAGATGTTTCGTAAAACAGGCCTATTATAATCATTTCTTTTTTGTAACATCATGCTTTCAACCAAATCTTTTTGCAACAAGCTGTCAAAATATACCACTGTTGATTTTTGATAAATTTCGTTTCATAAAATGTCGTTTTTCAGATAAATACTCTCTTCAAGTAAAGATAAGTTTGAATGTTATGAAATTTTCCCACCCCTGTGGCTTAATCCTCTGACCTTCAAACATAAACAAACCTTTTAAATGGATTAAAATTCTGATACAACTCATATTAGTTTATCTTTCTGTATTTTGCTAATCTTCAAGTATGTATCTAGAAAAAGACGTGAATCATTGTGACGAGGGACTTTAACAGTCGCCTTAATATTTCTGATCGAAACTTTGTAACCATAGCCTTTTCATACTTATATTTTCACGATTGTTTTTGTCGCCAACCACAGGCAGTTGTTTGAAAGTCTGTTTTTATGTGAGACTCAAGTTTCTTGACAACACGTGTGATTGTTTTATAATCCGATTTTTTTCATATAAGGTTAAAGACAAACCTGTATTATAAAATCGGATTATGAAATAATTACCTGTGCCGCCAACCGACGTATTGAATTATATCACTATCAGGCTAAATCCATGTACTGCTTCATTCTGATACTTAATTTAAAAGAAGGTGGGTAATATTGATAATTTATCTTATAACTATACAAATATCCGTGTGATAACATCCCGTATGATATTTTTAATGATATCACATAGTTATTTTTAGAACAGTGATATAATGCGGTTTTTTTAAAAACTTGCATTTCAGTTAGAAACACCGACAAAAACAAGACAAATATAGGTTATAAAATAAATATAATACATAGTTAGTGTATTGTATGAAAGAAATATCAAACTCGGTTGTGAGAATTGATAATTGTCTCGGCAGAGCCTCGACAATTTTCAATTCTCCCAACCTCGTTAGATATTTTTTTTCATACAAAATACTAAGTATGCATTATATATTTATCTTTTCATCCGTAAATTAGTTATGTTTTAAGAGTCTTAGATAGAACTTATACAACACAAAATCTTCGTTTTCTAACTATGTCTTCTTGTACATATAGAGGATAATCGTTTGTTTCAGTGTAAGATCGATCTATATTTCATTGAGTGAACAACAAAAGCTACATTTTCACGAGTGGCAGAGCCACGAGTAAAATAAAGCTTTTGTTGTTCACGAAATGAAATATTAATCGATCTTACACGAAAAACAAACGATTATTCTATTTCTTTATTGCAAAAGTGAGACAAAATGTGAAAATTCTAGGACATATTTTCGTAAAGCGCGTCATTTTGCACGTGATTGCAATGCAACGTTTATTGTGACGTCACTTATTTCGCCCCGCATAGATGCCGTCAGATAGGATGAAATGCACAAAAGCAGTGTATAAGTTTTTGATAATTTTACTGCTTTTGCGGTGAGATTATCAAGTGATAATCAACCGTTCTTTCTCGATAAACCACCGAAAAGCATAAAAGAAGAACTTATATTTTAAAAGCATAGCACAATTAGTGTTAGTGCTTGCAATGTTCAGCGAGGACGCATGCTGTATTTTAACAAATTTCAAGCCTTTTCGGTCCACAAGAAAAAATAGCATTTTTAAAAGATGGTATAAATTGGTGATCAAGTCCATTATCTGACTTCACTTTTTAAAGAAACTGTCAACCAAATCACACTTTTGACTACATTGGAGAAAACATACGGAAATTTGATTCAAAATGACTTTTGGTAGAAGATTTATCTTTTGAAAAGGCTCGTGTATGATAGCCAAGAATCTTTTTAAGCTATCGAGATAATTTTAATTTAGAATTCAATTTTCCCTATCAAGATTGCAGACTGATAGTGAACTGACACCAGGCGCAGCTGTAATGATTTAGCAGTTATTGTACATACCAACCAAAGCTTCTATTAAACATGTGGCAGGACAATTTCATAACTATCTTTTTTATCTGAACCTGGTCGCGATTTTCTTATCAATCATTTGTTACTTCTTTCACATTTATTTATTTTATTTCTGATTTTTCGAATTGATTCGCTTGTTAAACTGGTCCATTTGTGAACTCACTCTAGCCAAGATTGTGTGGAAGCACCACACGTTCCCTGTGTGCAAGATGGCAAAACGTTTCAAACTGTTTGCAAATTATACCCTGCTTTCCACGCAAGTGCGCGAGCAAAGGGTATATAATTCGCTAATAGTTTGCACCGTTTTGTCGTCTTGAACGCGGGACTGATACAGTTAGTTACATCGTGAAATTGACATTCATCTCAATCAAAACCACTCTTAATCGCTCACTCATCGCTCCATTCATTCATTCCAAACACTCTCTCAAACCATTCAAAAACGCTCAAACCCATTGAAAAAAATAGAACCAACTACGTCATTCAAAATAAATTTTGATAGAGAAAAATCGTGATTTCACTGACATAAATCAAATTTTTATCGTCTCAAATGATCTTGATGAAATAGGAAGCTATGTACAGAACTTGTATGCATTTTTTATTAAAGGGAGGTAATCAATATCGCTAATTTTGTTCATGCTGAACAAAATTTGCAATATAGGATTACCTCCCATTAAATTTACTCAAAACTCGCTCCACACATTTTCAGTATTCAATTTCATTCCAAAATCATTCCAAAATCATTCACCTTGTCAATTTCACGATGTTGTAAACTGTATCTGCTATTACGCAAGCTCACTATGGTCGAACTTTTCCAATTTTTAGATTTTTTTTTATCAAGAATGATCATTCTGCCTTCAGTTTAAAAAAAAAAAAACCTTTTAAAATGCCACCTCTTATTTACCTTTGGTAAATTAAATCAATTTTACGAATTAAGATGTTCCTTTTTACATGATAGGTCAGATTTTAAAAAAACTCGAGCCAGCTCCAATTCGCATAAATTCAGTCGATGAAAAACATACTTGTTGAATGAAAGCACAATGCTTGAATAAGATAAGACTAGTTAAATATGTAAACTGCCCTCCTAGTTACTCAAGCCTAATTTATTAGAGAATTTTGACAGTTATGTTTCTCTTGAAGTGATAGAAAATAGAAACACGGGACAACTTTAACCTGGTGACTCAATTATTTAAGTTTTATTGATAATATGAACCTCTGATAACTAGGTTTTAGCAACTGAAACATGGCCGTGGTATAACAGAAATGGTCCACAGCTACTGGTATTTGGTTAATATGCGTATACAATATAAAATAGTTCAATTTCTAGTTTTGTTTCATTGGATTTATTGGAACGTTATGTTTTGAACATAAGACTTGAACAGAATGTGTTTTTTGTTTGTGTGTGTGATTTTTTTTCTTATTCTTCTTTTCTAAATTCGTGGAGGAAAATAAAAAAAATACGATAGCAAAAATAAGACGTAGCATAGGTCTTAGAATAAAGGAAATAGTATCTAAGGTAGTGGACCCGTAATAGTTCCGCAATATTCCGGAAAACATGACCTTTCACAATGTTGACCGAGGTTTCCTAATGAAAATCATTAAGAAACCTCGGTTAACACTGTTAAAGGTCATTACTTCCGAAACGTTTTGGAACTATTACGGGTCCACTACCTTAAATATAAGATCTGTTGTTCTAACGATCATAACGATATTTTGGTCATCCACTGACGGTATTTTCAATGCCGGGAAAAGCGTACGAAACGATAAAAATCACATAGACATTTGGTATAAAAAAAAGCATCGGATATGTTACACTGAACTAAAATTTAACTATATTGTCTGGCCGTGTATTTAAACCTAGCATATCAGAAAACGAATTGCCCATATATGGCATTAGAAATACGCGGCTTGTTTTACTAGACATCTTACGAAAAAAGTAATTTTATGTCTAAAACACAAATCGATTCTGGTGTTTTCATTTATTCGGTTAGATTATGTCTTGCAATATCTCATTGGAATCGTCTTTAAAGACGATTCAAATGAGATTATGCATGACAAAATTCCATATTTGGTTACTTCTTTAGAAGCAACTTAAATGGTTGACTTACGAAAAAAAGATCGTATGTTGGTAAAACAGGCCCACGGTCTCGAGAGTTAAACTTGATCGATCTGTTCCGAGATGTCATGCTCTTTTTCTCGTGAACCTGCTTAATAAGCTCTGTAGCGACGGTGTTATTTTCGTATTTATTTCAAACGGGTTCGTGTTTTAAGGATTATCCAGTCTGATCATTTGCTAAAACTGTTATTTCACTGGTAAATTACCGTAATATTTGTTTTTTCTTTAATCATTTGCTTAAAATTTGTCGATTTCGATTAAAAATGCCCATTATTTCAATTTCAACCCTGTGTGTTCTATATTTGTATGCAATTTAACGTTTAAATATCTATAGGATAATATTGTACGTAAGTAATTTTATTTTTGCTTAAGAGAAAAATGGGTGAACTCATCCATCATGGGTTCAAGGTAAGTCTGTAGTTAGTGTCTTAATGATTTACAGACACTTAGTACAATCTTGCCCTAAACCCTCGTTCTTATCATTATTACTTTCCCTACTATACATTGAAATATTGTACGTAAATAATTTCGTTTTTGCTTAAGAGAAAAATGGGTAAACTCATCCATCATGGGTTCAAGTTAAGAATGTACTAAGTTTCTTAACAATGAACAGACACGTAGTACAGTCTTGCCCTAAACCCTCGCTCTTCTTATTATCTTTACTTTCCCTACTATACATTGAAATATTGTACGTAAGCTATTTCGTTTTTGCTTACGAGAAAAATGGGTAAACTCACTCACCATGGGTTCAAGGTAAGACTGTACTAAGTGTCTATAAATGTATATATATATATAGAATAATCGTTTGTTTCAGTGTAAAATCGATTTATATTTCATTTCGTGAACAATAAAAGCTATATTTGCACGAAAATATAGCTTTTGTTGTTCACGAAATGAAATATTTATCGATCTTACACGAAAAACAAACGATTATTCTATTTCTTAAATGCAAAAATGAGACAGAATGTGACATTTTTAGGACATATTTTTTTAAAGCGCGTCATTTTGCGCGTGATTGCTATGCAACGTTCATTGTGACGTCACTTATTTCGCCCCGCATAGATGACGTCAGATAGGATGAAACGTACAAAAGCAGGGTATAAGTTTTTGATAATTTCACTGCTTTTGCGGTGAGATTATCAAGTGATAATCTACCGTTATTTCTCGATAAACCACCGAAAAGCATTAAAGAAATACTTGTAATGCAATCTCGGTGTCTGGTTTAAAGTCGCGGTATTCAATTCGCATTTTATTGAATAAAATATCCCTAGGTACATCATATTTTGAGTAATGAAGCATAAAATGTTCTTCATCTTCTAGTTTATTACAGGTAGCACAGATCCTTTGTTCACATGGGATCTTTGGTCTAAAATAACAACCTAGCAAGTCCATTACACCCTTTCCTAGCCTCCGACTGCTATATCACATAGGTTTACGATTATCTACCTATTGGTGAGAGACAAACGTCGGAAAGGATATAGCCACCACCGAGGATCGAACCCACGACTTCCAGATTGGAAGTCTTAATGCCTAACCAACTGCGCTATGGTGGCGGCAGCAGCTTAACTAGAGAAAGAAAATAATTTGACTAGCCGATCAGTGGTGTCAGTTTTTGAGAATATGGGAGCTATATTGGTAAGATTTGATTAGAGGAAAAGTGAAACAAGAGTGGCGAACCTTATTGAATTTAACACTAACTGACAGCCTAGGGGCTAGGCTTATTAACCACCTTTCCTTCAAAATTTCTATCCGCAATAATTTTGAAGATATGTTTGTTGAAACCACTAATCTCTTCCCTTTTCCTGCTATCTCCTTTTTTCATTGAAATTTGTCGACCTGTATGCCTCTTGTTTTCAAATTTGATTTGGCGATCTATCAATCCGCATCTCGTTATGTTTTAAAATAATCTTTTTATTTTTCTTTTTTTTTTTTTTTTTTTATTATCTTTTTGCCGGGGAGGATTTCAAATATTTGTCATAACGCGACTAAAACATCGTGAATACAGCTTCCACAAGCTGTATTCACGATGCTTTAGTTGCTGAGCGGTTTGCTGTGAAAGGGTTCCCAATATAACAGTATTTGTAATATCTAACTGGGTGCAACCACTTTTCTTTTCATTAAAAAGCAATAAACATCAACTGATATGCTTTCATCTGGAAAATTATGGCTTTCCGTGTTTATAACCTTCAAATACTTTTCGTCTTTTCCATATATTTTAACTTTAAGAAAATTTGATGGATAGTTGGCATTTTTTCATTGAAAATTGTATTAAAAATTACATTTTAGCAGTGATTATTCAAACTAGGGAATGAAAAAGACTATGCTGAATTTGAAAAAAAAAAAAATAAATACATATATGCCATTGAATGAAGGATCATGAAATACCGATTTCATTAAACGAGTAATCTTTCAACAGATAAAATGAACATATGACGTGGTTCTTTTCCTTAGTGATTAAAATCTTTGCAACAAAACGATAAAATTCGTAAAATTTGTGAAGCTTTAGTTAGGTTCACCGCCCTCCGTAAAATAAATGCAATGGAGAAATTGTGAGACGTTGTAAAGTTAAACGCTTTAAATCTGAATATTACAAGACTTATAACGAGCACTTTAACATCAGAAAATCTCACCGACAGTAGTTTCATATAACCTGATGGTTGGCTTATTTGTTCTTTTATGATAAGCTATAGGGCAAAACTCAAATTCTAAAACAATCGCCTGTTAAAACTTCCAACATCGAAAACCCTCGATCCTGGCCAGACTGTGAGATATGCGCAGACAGAGCAGGATGATGCTTTTCGCAATTTTAATATGATCCTTTTAGGTATAGCAGATCTAATATGTGACCCGTCACGCGAAAGGGACCATCCGGGATTTCTGCAAGATGATTTTTTGAAAAAGAGATTTGATCCATCACAGGTCAACCCGAAGTCGCATTTCAAAAATTCTTACAGTGGAAGGTAAATTTATCATTCTAGATTCAGAAAATAAGCACGGTGCAAAAAGTTTCGATCCTTTTCAGTCTGCGCATTACGCACAACCCAGATGGTCCCCTTTCGCGTGAAGGATCACATATATAATATTTGTTCGTTACTCCCGTTGAATTTTATTACTATTCAGCCTCATTCATTATTTGAAAGCTAAATTGTGAGTAATTGACTGTAAAGGCTGGGATAGTCGATTTTTACATCTTAATGGTTGAAAAGATGTTCAAAAGAATTCTACTATTTATGGTTTGATAGTATTTCGCGTCTTCGTTTTTGTTGATCATTCTGGATTGTAATCTTAAAAAAATAATGGCGTTTCGGATGTACGCAAATAAGTAAGTGTATGCCATGCATTGGTTTAACCCTTTCCTGTTTTACAAAATTTTTGACCTGTCCAAATTCAAAGGTTATGTAGACGAAAATTTAAATTGGATTGAATTTGAAAAATAACCATTCAGTAGGGTAGAATATAGTGTGGAAAAAGAAGAAATTGCTTGTCAGAAGCAATTTCTTCTTTTTTTCACAATATTTTCTCAATCATAAAATCACGGGCACGTAAAAGCAGGGATTAAACAGCAAACGGTTAAGCTAGAAAAGGCTGTTTTCCTTTGGTACACTTATTTTCTGTTGTTTATTTTTTATTTTTTTTATTCTTTTGTCTATTTTATTGTAACTTCTTTGAATGTTTTAGATAAATCGCGCTTGATACTTATAAAAGGTGAAAAAAAATCACTGGATGTCCAAACCTTCGTTGAAAAAGTTTTTAAGAAGCGTTGCAAGCGATTAATAACGTTTCCTTTAATTTAAAAAAAAAAAATGATAAAAAATAAAAACACCATGTCAGGCAGTCTTACACGATCTGAATAAACAAGATGATCGCTAAATAGAGAATAGATGGTTGGTGACTTGAGATGGAAAAGTTTAACTTGCAAGGCGTAGGAATCTTTCTGGTGAGCCGGAGGCGAACCGGCTCAATTCCGCAGCCGATCCCGATAAACTTTTCCATCTCAAGTCACCTATTCTATTTATCCTGTTACAATATTTTTAATGTCTAATCATAAGGGGAGATTAGACTGTATTTCTCTGATAATTTTTATTTTTTGAAGTTTTATTTGGGATAGAAGAAATTTGATTCGAAAATATAGATGCCGATGTTTAGGGACGAAAAATTCACAGTTACAGTAATAAGAATAATGGTGTACATAAAGAAATCAAAATTATGCACACCCATTACTAACTACATTACAACCGACTTGAAACGTTGCATTAATCCAAAAATACATAAAATAAAACCATTAAATTACTTCAATAAATTAAAAAAAATTCCCAAGACGCCATGAGTTAATTGTGTTCAATCAAGTTTAAAACAAAACCTGTCTGTTTCTGACAGACGAATTTTAATTAATTTTCGACAGTTTGGTGTGTTTGACATCTTCCTTAATTAACTTTCTATGCATTTCAATAATCAACATTTTTCACTGTCGTGTCATACTGTGTGATTTCTACTTTATGTTAATCATTCAATGATCATCCCTTTCAACGATGTAATAGTTCATCGTTTTAGAAAAATACTCTCATTTGATATAAAATATTATAAAAGCCTCAAGTATATGAAGAAGATATCATTATATCGCCTTGATGGAAAGTAGTTGTGGAAGAATCGAACTTTTGAATAAGCAAAACCGATTTTGGCATGTTTGGGATAGTACACGTATATAAGAAGGTATACTTAATCTTTTATTCTGATACATTTGAAATAAAATTGGTCTTACCACCATGAACACAATTTTGTTGCACAGTCTGGTCAGAGTCTTTTACTTCGCGCTTATATAAATTGTTCGAAATGTCACACACAGGCTCATTTGTTTTGTAACAAAATTGTCCCATTACATTTTCTCAAAACGAGCTTATATCATAGAAATAAATATTTGCTTTCATTGTAATTAGTTATAAAACAATATTAGGCTGAATGACATAGCTTCATATTTTAACAGATTTTTATTTTTATACTGCAATGAAAAGCAAAACCATCCTCTTTGCCTGTCCTAAAATGCAGCTGAACACTCGAAAAGAATATGGTGACATTACTGATGTGAGAAATGCAAGGAATCCATGGTTAGGTGTTCCATCTACAGCGACATGACTGAAATATTTTTTAAAATGGATTTATATCGCGTCCAATCAATTAATATAATAACAATATCTCAGATTTATGATGTTGCTGTAATATTTTGCCAAGTTTTGAATCGTTAAAATTAAAATTCTTCGTAAAGAATATAGGCAGAAAATAGATAACCGATTTATGAATATTTAAAAGCAGAATCTCTAGATAAGAAAATAATGAGTCTTTCAAGCGTTACTATGTACATAATCGATTAATCCCGCTTCTTAAAAACCCTTCCAATAACAAACTTTGTACATTACGAAATTTGCCTTAATCGGATATTCAAGTTAATGATATATACATGTACAGATAAATCAATTTCGAGTAGTCATCTACGGAATATCAAAATAATTTCTTTAATATTGTCTTATTTCGAGCAACACCTCGTCACAACAGCTTACTGAAGCTGTAGTTGCGAAGTTATGGTTACCCACGGAAGAAACGGCTGTCACTGAACATTCTTTTATTTACAGTAAAACTTGTGTTAAACGATCACTTAGGGAGCCACTAAAAAGCAGTCGCTTATGGGAATGGTCGGTTAATACAATATTTCATGATAAATAATACAGCTCATTTGATAGCATTTAAAGATTGTCGTATATGCTTTACTGAATCATATGATGTTCGAACCATTTGGAATCGTCTTATTAAGACGATTCTAATTGGTTCCAACAGCACAAGATTCAAAATGTAACGTTTACTGTTTAATAATGTCCCCTTTTCTCTGGATTTCGCTTATTGTGAAGGGACTTTTTATGGTGGTCGCTGAATAATGTCGGTCGCTCAAGCAATATCGACTGTACTTAATCCACCAGAATTCAAGAATTTAGTTCTTTAGAAACTTAATGATTTCACAGAATCTTACTAAATTGCCTACGGGTCGCAGTCTGATCAGAGTCGGTACTATTCGCAATTCCAATTCGTACAACATGTGAAAAACTACAATACATAGTCGAATGCATTTCCATCTCGAGGGGTCATCGTGTATTACTATGCTCCATAAACACGTTAAAAATAATTAAAAGAAATATTCTGTTCTGTTCCTGCAGAATCGAATCCACATTGAACGTTGAAAAGGGCGGTTTAATTAACTAAAAGCGTTTATTGGTTAAGATAAACTCAACAGTACTTTTCTAATTGATTATTTATAAAGTTAATTAAACCAAAACACGCTAACATTAAATCCATTTACGCAAAACCAGTAAAACTAACCCTTATTCGTTCTCGGATAGTATTTCACATATGGATTTCTTTACGAAAAACCCTTTTCTCGAGGATTCAATGCGACCCTTGGTAAGCTAAGGAGATTTTAGCCTGTGCGTGAAATTTCCAACAAGTTGAAATGAGTGTGAGTTGTAAACATTGAGCAGGGTAGCAAGGAACATACTTTAAAAATAGAGTTATCCTTTTGTGTACATGTACTTTGAGACCTTATCTATCCACAAAACGCAAAGAAAAAACTCTGGTCAGAATGTGCGGATGCAAAACTTATTTTTATTCGAAATTGTTGGAAATCTCAAGCACGGGCTCATTTGTTTTCAAGATGAGGTTAAGATCAAGATTTCTGCTAGATCGGAGCTCGGCCTTGAATTTTTGCAGTATATCGACATGCTGAGAAGTTGATCTCATTTTCTACCCCTTTAACAATGACGTCAATTACAGGTATGATTTGTGTCAATCCGGATCCCTCCGCGAAGCTATGGTTTAGATAGACTGGTCCCACTGCCGACTATTTTAAAAGCCTCATACATGGGTCGACAGTAGGACCAGTCTATGGTTTAGACCTCAGGAATAATACGGGCGCAGCCATGAAAGCGCGTCACTTTGCGCGTAGGTTTTCATGACGTCATAGGCATTGTGATGACGCTGTGAGAAGAAAAGAAATCAGCACCAGATGACAATTGGACATGCTATAATTTGATAACAAAACGCAATGTTTTGTCATCAACTCATAATATTTCCAAAATATCTCAATAGAGGATCGAAAAGCATTTAATTTTCAATTTACGGGAAATCCCGAGCACTGTTCAGAATTGAATAATTTGTGAAACCGAAATCTATCACAACGTATCTCAATAAATCCCGAAATCGGCCCAATCTCTTCATAGCTAGCCAAGGGTGATGCCCACTACGTGTTCTATTCGCGTAGTCGGCACAACCCTTGGCTAGCGAAGATGTCCAATCTCAGATTACGACGGCGGCACTCATTCTTTCCGACTATTTGTCTCTCACCAATTGGTTGATAATTGTAGACCTATGTGAGATAGTAGCTGCAGGCTAGGGGGGATGTGGTGGTTGTACTGGTGAGAGAAATACCTAAAATCAATTGTTTGGGGCTCGAACAGCCGCGATATACCTGACAAAATTGTTGAAAGCGGCGTAAAAGTCCAATCAATCAACCAATCTCAGATTATCCGTATGTCGAGCTCATTGTTAGTCCTAAACGTTCTGATTTTTTTTTTTTCAGAACACGGAGAAATTCTTTTATTACTTACTTATTATTTGCAGATAATCCCAGACGACACGTGCAGACGAGATTAATTTTGACATACATCGGATTAACGGATCGATAGAGGCTAATGCGATAATCTCTTTGTGTCACAGGATTTAGTCTTCGAACTGCTAGCTACTTAGAAAGGTAAGAAATGATACGAAATCAAAAATCCGTCGTCCGTAACATTATCATTATTATCATAAGTAATAGTAGTATAACTTTTGTAATAATAATAAAAATAATAAAAATAATAATAATAATAATAATAATAATAATAACAATAATAATAATGATAATGATAATAATGATAATAACAATAATTATTATTATTATTATTATTATTAGAAGAAGTAGTAGTAGTTGTAGCAGTAGTAGTAGTCGTAGTAGTAGTAGTAGTAGTAGTAGTCGTAGTCGTGGTCGTAGTCGTGGTCGTAGTAGTCGTAGTAGTCGTAGTAGTCGTAGTCGTGGTCGTAGTCGTAGTAGTCGTAGTCGTGGTCGTAGTAGTCGTAGTAGTCGTAGTCGTGGTCGTAGTAGTCGTAGTAGTAGTACAGGCTGACCTAAGTCTATACCACCAGACTGACTTTTGGTAGAAGATTTATCTTTTGAAAAGGCTCGTGTATGATAGCCAAGAATCTTTTTAAGCTATCGAGATAATTTTAATTTAGAATTCAATTTTCCCTATCAAGATTGCAGACTGATAGTGAACTGACACCAGGCGCAGCTGTAATGATTTAGCAGTTATTGTACATACCAACCAAAGCTTCTATTAAACATGTGGCAGGACAATTTCATAACTATCTTTTTTATCTGAACCTGGTCGCGATTTTCTTATCAATCATTTGTTACTTCTTTCACATTTATTTATTTTATTTCTGATTTTTCGAATTGATTCGCTTGTTAAACTGGTCCATTTGTGAACTCACTCTAGCCAAGATTGTGTGGAAGCACCACACGTTCCCTGTGTGCAAGATGGCAAAACGTTTCAAACTGTTTGCAAATTATACCCTGCTTTCCACGCAAGTGCGCGAGCAAAGGGTATATAATTCGCTAATAGTTTGCACCGTTTTGTCGTCTTGAACGCGGGACTGATACAGTTAGTTACATCGTGAAATTGACATTCATCTCAATCAAAACCACTCTTAATCGCTCACTCATCGCTCCATTCATTCATTCCAAACACTCTCTCAAACCATTCAAAAACGCTCAAACCCATTGAAAAAAATAGAACCAACTACGTCATTCAAAATAAATTTTGATAGAGAAAAATCGTGATTTCACTGACATAAATCAAATTTTTATCGTCTCAAATGATCTTGATGAAATAGGAAGCTATGTACAGAACTTGTATGCATTTTTTATTAAAGGGAGGTAATCAATATCGCTAATTTTGTTCATGCTGAACAAAATTTGCAATATAGGATTACCTCCCATTAAATTTACTCAAAACTCGCTCCACACATTTTCAGTATTCAATTTCATTCCAAAATCATTCCAAAATCATTCACCTTGTCAATTTCACGATGTTGTAAACTGTATCTGCTATTACGCAAGCTCACTATGGTCGAACTTTTCCAATTTTTAGATTTTTTTTTATCAAGAATGATCATTCTGCCTTCAGTTTAAAAAAAAAAAAACCTTTTAAAATGCCACCTCTTATTTACCTTTGGTAAATTAAATCAATTTTACGAATTAAGATGTTCCTTTTTACATGATAGGTCAGATTTTAAAAAAACTCGAGCCAGCTCCAATTCGCATAAATTCAGTCGATGAAAAACATACTTGTTGAATGAAAGCACAATGCTTGAATAAGATAAGACTAGTTAAATATGTAAACTGCCCTCCTAGTTACTCAAGCCTAATTTATTAGAGAATTTTGACAGTTATGTTTCTCTTGAAGTGATAGAAAATAGAAACACGGGACAACTTTAACCTGGTGACTCAATTATTTAAGTTTTATTGATAATATGAACCTCTGATAACTAGGTTTTAGCAACTGAAACATGGCCGTGGTATAACAGAAATGGTCCACAGCTACTGGTATTTGGTTAATATGCGTATACAATATAAAATAGTTCAATTTCTAGTTTTGTTTCATTGGATTTATTGGAACGTTATGTTTTGAACATAAGACTTGAACAGAATGTGTTTTTTGTTTGTGTGTGTGATTTTTTTTCTTATTCTTCTTTTCTAAATTCGTGGAGGAAAATAAAAAAAATACGATAGCAAAAATAAGACGTAGCATAGGTCTTAGAATAAAGGAAATAGTATCTAAGGTAGTGGACCCGTAATAGTTCCGCAATATTCCGGAAAACATGACCTTTCACAATGTTGACCGAGGTTTCCTAATGAAAATCATTAAGAAACCTCGGTTAACACTGTTAAAGGTCATTACTTCCGAAACGTTTTGGAACTATTACGGGTCCACTACCTTAAATATAAGATCTGTTGTTCTAACGATCATAACGATATTTTGGTCATCCACTGACGGTATTTTCAATGCCGGGAAAAGCGTACGAAACGATAAAAATCACATAGACATTTGGTATAAAAAAAAGCATCGGATATGTTACACTGAACTAAAATTTAACTATATTGTCTGGCCGTGTATTTAAACCTAGCATATCAGAAAACGAATTGCCCATATATGGCATTAGAAATACGCGGCTTGTTTTACTAGACATCTTACGAAAAAAGTAATTTTATGTCTAAAACACAAATCGATTCTGGTGTTTTCATTTATTCGGTTAGATTATGTCTTGCAATATCTCATTGGAATCGTCTTTAAAGACGATTCAAATGAGATTATGCATGACAAAATTCCATATTTGGTTACTTCTTTAGAAGCAACTTAAATGGTTGACTTACGAAAAAAAGATCGTATGTTGGTAAAACAGGCCCACGGTCTCGAGAGTTAAACTTGATCGATCTGTTCCGAGATGTCATGCTCTTTTTCTCGTGAACCTGCTTAATAAGCTCTGTAGCGACGGTGTTATTTTCGTATTTATTTCAAACGGGTTCGTGTTTTAAGGATTATCCAGTCTGATCATTTGCTAAAACTGTTATTTCACTGGTAAATTACCGTAATATTTGTTTTTTCTTTAATCATTTGCTTAAAATTTGTCGATTTCGATTAAAAATGCCCATTATTTCAATTTCAACCCTGTGTGTTCTATATTTGTATGCAATTTAACGTTTAAATATCTATAGGATAATATTGTACGTAAGTAATTTTATTTTTGCTTAAGAGAAAAATGGGTGAACTCATCCATCATGGGTTCAAGGTAAGTCTGTAGTTAGTGTCTTAATGATTTACAGACACTTAGTACAATCTTGCCCTAAACCCTCGTTCTTATCATTATTACTTTCCCTACTATACATTGAAATATTGTACGTAAATAATTTCGTTTTTGCTTAAGAGAAAAATGGGTAAACTCATCCATCATGGGTTCAAGTTAAGAATGTACTAAGTTTCTTAACAATGAACAGACACGTAGTACAGTCTTGCCCTAAACCCTCGCTCTTCTTATTATCTTTACTTTCCCTACTATACATTGAAATATTGTACGTAAGCTATTTCGTTTTTGCTTACGAGAAAAATGGGTAAACTCACTCACCATGGGTTCAAGGTAAGACTGTACTAAGTGTCTATAAATGTATATATATATATAGAATAATCGTTTGTTTCAGTGTAAAATCGATTTATATTTCATTTCGTGAACAATAAAAGCTATATTTGCACGAAAATATAGCTTTTGTTGTTCACGAAATGAAATATTTATCGATCTTACACGAAAAACAAACGATTATTCTATTTCTTAAATGCAAAAATGAGACAGAATGTGACATTTTTAGGACATATTTTTTTAAAGCGCGTCATTTTGCGCGTGATTGCTATGCAACGTTCATTGTGACGTCACTTATTTCGCCCCGCATAGATGACGTCAGATAGGATGAAACGTACAAAAGCAGGGTATAAGTTTTTGATAATTTCACTGCTTTTGCGGTGAGATTATCAAGTGATAATCTACCGTTATTTCTCGATAAACCACCGAAAAGCATTAAAGAAATACTTGTAATGCAATCTCGGTGTCTGGTTTAAAGTCGCGGTATTCAATTCGCATTTTATTGAATAAAATATCCCTAGGTACATCATATTTTGAGTAATGAAGCATAAAATGTTCTTCATCTTCTAGTTTATTACAGGTAGCACAGATCCTTTGTTCACATGGGATCTTTGGTCTAAAATAACAACCTAGCAAGTCCATTACACCCTTTCCTAGCCTCCGACTGCTATATCACATAGGTTTACGATTATCTACCTATTGGTGAGAGACAAACGTCGGAAAGGATATAGCCACCACCGAGGATCGAACCCACGACTTCCAGATTGGAAGTCTTAATGCCTAACCAACTGCGCTATGGTGGCGGCAGCAGCTTAACTAGAGAAAGAAAATAATTTGACTAGCCGATCAGTGGTGTCAGTTTTTGAGAATATGGGAGCTATATTGGTAAGATTTGATTAGAGGAAAAGTGAAACAAGAGTGGCGAACCTTATTGAATTTAACACTAACTGACAGCCTAGGGGCTAGGCTTATTAACCACCTTTCCTTCAAAATTTCTATCCGCAATAATTTTGAAGATATGTTTGTTGAAACCACTAATCTCTTCCCTTTTCCTGCTATCTCCTTTTTTCATTGAAATTTGTCGACCTGTATGCCTCTTGTTTTCAAATTTGATTTGGCGATCTATCAATCCGCATCTCGTTATGTTTTAAAATAATCTTTTTATTTTTCTTTTTTTTTTTTTTTTTTTTATTATCTTTTTGCCGGGGAGGATTTCAAATATTTGTCATAACGCGACTAAAACATCGTGAATACAGCTTCCACAAGCTGTATTCACGATGCTTTAGTTGCTGAGCGGTTTGCTGTGAAAGGGTTCCCAATATAACAGTATTTGTAATATCTAACTGGGTGCAACCACTTTTCTTTTCATTAAAAAGCAATAAACATCAACTGATATGCTTTCATCTGGAAAATTATGGCTTTCCGTGTTTATAACCTTCAAATACTTTTCGTCTTTTCCATATATTTTAACTTTAAGAAAATTTGATGGATAGTTGGCATTTTTTCATTGAAAATTGTATTAAAAATTACATTTTAGCAGTGATTATTCAAACTAGGGAATGAAAAAGACTATGCTGAATTTGAAAAAAAAAAAAAATAAATACATATATGCCATTGAATGAAGGATCATGAAATACCGATTTCATTAAACGAGTAATCTTTCAACAGATAAAATGAACATATGACGTGGTTCTTTTCCTTAGTGATTAAAATCTTTGCAACAAAACGATAAAATTCGTAAAATTTGTGAAGCTTTAGTTAGGTTCACCGCCCTCCGTAAAATAAATGCAATGGAGAAATTGTGAGACGTTGTAAAGTTAAACGCTTTAAATCTGAATATTACAAGACTTATAACGAGCACTTTAACATCAGAAAATCTCACCGACAGTAGTTTCATATAACCTGATGGTTGGCTTATTTGTTCTTTTATGATAAGCTATAGGGCAAAACTCAAATTCTAAAACAATCGCCTGTTAAAACTTCCAACATCGAAAACCCTCGATCCTGGCCAGACTGTGAGATATGCGCAGACAGAGCAGGATGATGCTTTTCGCAATTTTAATATGATCCTTTTAGGTATAGCAGATCTAATATGTGACCCGTCACGCGAAAGGGACCATCCGGGATTTCTGCAAGATGATTTTTTGAAAAAGAGATTTGATCCATCACAGGTCAACCCGAAGTCGCATTTCAAAAATTCTTACAGTGGAAGGTAAATTTATCATTCTAGATTCAGAAAATAAGCACGGTGCAAAAAGTTTCGATCCTTTTCAGTCTGCGCATTACGCACAACCCAGATGGTCCCCTTTCGCGTGAAGGATCACATATATAATATTTGTTCGTTACTCCCGTTGAATTTTATTACTATTCAGCCTCATTCATTATTTGAAAGCTAAATTGTGAGTAATTGACTGTAAAGGCTGGGATAGTCGATTTTTACATCTTAATGGTTGAAAAGATGTTCAAAAGAATTCTACTATTTATGGTTTGATAGTATTTCGCGTCTTCGTTTTTGTTGATCATTCTGGATTGTAATCTTAAAAAAATAATGGCGTTTCGGATGTACGCAAATAAGTAAGTGTATGCCATGCATTGGTTTAACCCTTTCCTGTTTTACAAAATTTTTGACCTGTCCAAATTCAAAGGTTATGTAGACGAAAATTTAAATTGGATTGAATTTGAAAAATAACCATTCAGTAGGGTAGAATATAGTGTGGAAAAAGAAGAAATTGCTTGTCAGAAGCAATTTCTTCTTTTTTTCACAATATTTTCTCAATCATAAAATCACGGGCACGTAAAAGCAGGGATTAAACAGCAAACGGTTAAGCTAGAAAAGGCTGTTTTCCTTTGGTACACTTATTTTCTGTTGTTTATTTTTTATTTTTTTTATTCTTTTGTCTATTTTATTGTAACTTCTTTGAATGTTTTAGATAAATCGCGCTTGATACTTATAAAAGGTGAAAAAAAATCACTGGATGTCCAAACCTTCGTTGAAAAAGTTTTTAAGAAGCGTTGCAAGCGATTAATAACGTTTCCTTTAATTTAAAAAAAAAAAATGATAAAAAATAAAAACACCATGTCAGGCAGTCTTACACGATCTGAATAAACAAGATGATCGCTAAATAGAGAATAGATGGTTGGTGACTTGAGATGGAAAAGTTTAACTTGCAAGGCGTAGGAATCTTTCTGGTGAGCCGGAGGCGAACCGGCTCAATTCCGCAGCCGATCCCGATAAACTTTTCCATCTCAAGTCACCTATTCTATTTATCCTGTTACAATATTTTTAATGTCTAATCATAAGGGGAGATTAGACTGTATTTCTCTGATAATTTTTATTTTTTGAAGTTTTATTTGGGATAGAAGAAATTTGATTCGAAAATATAGATGCCGATGTTTAGGGACGAAAAATTCACAGTTACAGTAATAAGAATAATGGTGTACATAAAGAAATCAAAATTATGCACACCCATTACTAACTACATTACAACCGACTTGAAACGTTGCATTAATCCAAAAATACATAAAATAAAACCATTAAATTACTTCAATAAATTAAAAAAAATTCCCAAGACGCCATGAGTTAATTGTGTTCAATCAAGTTTAAAACAAAACCTGTCTGTTTCTGACAGACGAATTTTAATTAATTTTCGACAGTTTGGTGTGTTTGACATCTTCCTTAATTAACTTTCTATGCATTTCAATAATCAACATTTTTCACTGTCGTGTCATACTGTGTGATTTCTACTTTATGTTAATCATTCAATGATCATCCCTTTCAACGATGTAATAGTTCATCGTTTTAGAAAAATACTCTCATTTGATATAAAATATTATAAAAGCCTCAAGTATATGAAGAAGATATCATTATATCGCCTTGATGGAAAGTAGTTGTGGAAGAATCGAACTTTTGAATAAGCAAAACCGATTTTGGCATGTTTGGGATAGTACACGTATATAAGAAGGTATACTTAATCTTTTATTCTGATACATTTGAAATAAAATTGGTCTTACCACCATGAACACAATTTTGTTGCACAGTCTGGTCAGAGTCTTTTACTTCGCGCTTATATAAATTGTTCGAAATGTCACACACAGGCTCATTTGTTTTGTAACAAAATTGTCCCATTACATTTTCTCAAAACGAGCTTATATCATAGAAATAAATATTTGCTTTCATTGTAATTAGTTATAAAACAATATTAGGCTGAATGACATAGCTTCATATTTTAACAGATTTTTATTTTTATACTGCAATGAAAAGCAAAACCATCCTCTTTGCCTGTCCTAAAATGCAGCTGAACACTCGAAAAGAATATGGTGACATTACTGATGTGAGAAATGCAAGGAATCCATGGTTAGGTGTTCCATCTACAGCGACATGACTGAAATATTTTTTAAAATGGATTTATATCGCGTCCAATCAATTAATATAATAACAATATCTCAGATTTATGATGTTGCTGTAATATTTTGCCAAGTTTTGAATCGTTAAAATTAAAATTCTTCGTAAAGAATATAGGCAGAAAATAGATAACCGATTTATGAATATTTAAAAGCAGAATCTCTAGATAAGAAAATAATGAGTCTTTCAAGCGTTACTATGTACATAATCGATTAATCCCGCTTCTTAAAAACCCTTCCAATAACAAACTTTGTACATTACGAAATTTGCCTTAATCGGATATTCAAGTTAATGATATATACATGTACAGATAAATCAATTTCGAGTAGTCATCTACGGAATATCAAAATAATTTCTTTAATATTGTCTTATTTCGAGCAACACCTCGTCACAACAGCTTACTGAAGCTGTAGTTGCGAAGTTATGGTTACCCACGGAAGAAACGGCTGTCACTGAACATTCTTTTATTTACAGTAAAACTTGTGTTAAACGATCACTTAGGGAGCCACTAAAAAGCAGTCGCTTATGGGAATGGTCGGTTAATACAATATTTCATGATAAATAATACAGCTCATTTGATAGCATTTAAAGATTGTCGTATATGCTTTACTGAATCATATGATGTTCGAACCATTTGGAATCGTCTTATTAAGACGATTCTAATTGGTTCCAACAGCACAAGATTCAAAATGTAACGTTTACTGTTTAATAATGTCCCCTTTTCTCTGGATTTCGCTTATTGTGAAGGGACTTTTTATGGTGGTCGCTGAATAATGTCGGTCGCTCAAGCAATATCGACTGTACTTAATCCACCAGAATTCAAGAATTTAGTTCTTTAGAAACTTAATGATTTCACAGAATCTTACTAAATTGCCTACGGGTCGCAGTCTGATCAGAGTCGGTACTATTCGCAATTCCAATTCGTACAACATGTGAAAAACTACAATACATAGTCGAATGCATTTCCATCTCGAGGGGTCATCGTGTATTACTATGCTCCATAAACACGTTAAAAATAATTAAAAGAAATATTCTGTTCTGTTCCTGCAGAATCGAATCCACATTGAACGTTGAAAAGGGCGGTTTAATTAACTAAAAGCGTTTATTGGTTAAGATAAACTCAACAGTACTTTTCTAATTGATTATTTATAAAGTTAATTAAACCAAAACACGCTAACATTAAATCCATTTACGCAAAACCAGTAAAACTAACCCTTATTCGTTCTCGGATAGTATTTCACATATGGATTTCTTTACGAAAAACCCTTTTCTCGAGGATTCAATGCGACCCTTGGTAAGCTAAGGAGATTTTAGCCTGTGCGTGAAATTTCCAACAAGTTGAAATGAGTGTGAGTTGTAAACATTGAGCAGGGTAGCAAGGAACATACTTTAAAAATAGAGTTATCCTTTTGTGTACATGTACTTTGAGACCTTATCTATCCACAAAACGCAAAGAAAAAACTCTGGTCAGAATGTGCGGATGCAAAACTTATTTTTATTCGAAATTGTTGGAAATCTCAAGCACGGGCTCATTTGTTTTCAAGATGAGGTTAAGATCAAGATTTCTGCTAGATCGGAGCTCGGCCTTGAATTTTTGCAGTATATCGACATGCTGAGAAGTTGATCTCATTTTCTACCCCTTTAACAATGACGTCAATTACAGGTATGATTTGTGTCAATCCGGATCCCTCCGCGAAGCTATGGTTTAGATAGACTGGTCCCACTGCCGACTATTTTAAAAGCCTCATACATGGGTCGACAGTAGGACCAGTCTATGGTTTAGACCTCAGGAATAATACGGGCGCAGCCATGAAAGCGCGTCACTTTGCGCGTAGGTTTTCATGACGTCATAGGCATTGTGATGACGCTGTGAGAAGAAAAGAAATCAGCACCAGATGACAATTGGACATGCTATAATTTGATAACAAAACGCAATGTTTTGTCATCAACTCATAATATTTCCAAAATATCTCAATAGAGGATCGAAAAGCATTTAATTTTCAATTTACGGGAAATCCCGAGCACTGTTCAGAATTGAATAATTTGTGAAACCGAAATCTATCACAACGTATCTCAATAAATCCCGAAATCGGCCCAATCTCTTCATAGCTAGCCAAGGGTGATGCCCACTACGTGTTCTATTCGCGTAGTCGGCACAACCCTTGGCTAGCGAAGATGTCCAATCTCAGATTACGACGGCGGCACTCATTCTTTCCGACTATTTGTCTCTCACCAATTGGTTGATAATTGTAGACCTATGTGAGATAGTAGCTGCAGGCTAGGGGGGATGTGGTGGTTGTACTGGTGAGAGAAATACCTAAAATCAATTGTTTGGGGCTCGAACAGCCGCGATATACCTGACAAAATTGTTGAAAGCGGCGTAAAAGTCCAATCAATCAACCAATCTCAGATTATCCGTATGTCGAGCTCATTGTTAGTCCTAAACGTTCTGATTTTTTTTTTTTCAGAACACGGAGAAATTCTTTTATTACTTACTTATTATTTGCAGATAATCCCAGACGACACGTGCAGACGAGATTAATTTTGACATACATCGGATTAACGGATCGATAGAGGCTAATGCGATAATCTCTTTGTGTCACAGGATTTAGTCTTCGAACTGCTAGCTACTTAGAAAGGTAAGAAATGATACGAAATCAAAAATCCGTCGTCCGTAACATTATCATTATTATCATAAGTAATAGTAGTATAACTTTTGTAATAATAATAAAAATAATAAAAATAATAATAATAATAATAATAATAATAATAACAATAATAATAATGATAATGATAATAATGATAATAACAATAATTATTATTATTATTATTATTATTAGAAGAAGTAGTAGTAGTTGTAGCAGTAGTAGTAGTCGTAGTAGTAGTAGTAGTAGTAGTAGTCGTAGTCGTGGTCGTAGTCGTGGTCGTAGTAGTCGTAGTAGTCGTAGTAGTCGTAGTCGTGGTCGTAGTCGTAGTAGTCGTAGTCGTGGTCGTAGTAGTCGTAGTAGTCGTAGTCGTGGTCGTAGTAGTCGTAGTAGTAGTACAGGCTGACCTAAGTCTATACCACCAGACTTTTTTTCTAACCAGAAACGTTTCAAGAAATTATATTTTCTAATTAAATATTATTTACAATATGCACAACTAGTGAATCCAGAGTTTTGCAGTACTTTAATTTTATTGATTCACTTTTGCCAAGATTTTATTTCGATTCGGGATGTTAACTCTTTGGCATAATACAGTTTTGAACTAATAAGACGGGCAAACCCGAATCTCCGTGTATCGCTAACCCAAATACCCCCTGGCGTTAAGGGTTGATATATTCGTATCTCCGTATAATGTGTTTTATTGTTAAAGATGACAGAAGGGGGCAGGGTATTGTGAAAAATGAGAAATTAATTCTGACAGAAATTTTAATTGAAAAAAGTCGGCTATAATCTATCACTAGACATTCCATATGCCGGGATATGAATCAGATATATCACGAGTAGATCTTATAACAAGTTTCGGTTTAACACTAAAGGAGAATTCGAAACTTGCTTAAACCTATAGAGGCGGAATTCATAGATATGCTAATATTTTCACAAAACATAAAATTCATCTCCGAGAAATCACAAATAAAGTGAACCATAATCCTAGCCCAAAAATTTTCATCGGTAAAATTAAAAGTCTCCACTTCCTATAAAGGTAGTCCACTTCAAATGGAAAAAAATGAAATCGGCATGACTGTTTTTTTCCCGGATGATGTTTTTGTCTTCTTAGAGTACTAGCGGAAGATTATGACTTAATACTCGCGTAATTGATTACGTCATTTTCTTTAATGCTTTTCGGTGGTTTATCGAGAAATAAGGTAGATTATCACTTGATAATCTCACCACAAAAGCAGTGAAATTATCAAAAACTTATACCCTGCTTTTGTGCATTTCATCCTATCTGACGTCATCTGCACGGGGCAAAATTAGTGACGTCACAATAAACGTTTCATAGCAATCACGTGCAAGATGACGCGCTTTACGAAAATATGTCCTGGAAATTTCAAATTTTGTCTCATTTTTTGCAATAAAGAAATAGAATAATCGTTTGTATTTCGAGAAAGATTAATTAATATTTTATTTTATGAACATCAAAAGCTATATTTTCACTCGTGGCTCTGCCACTCGGGAAAATATAGCTTTTGCTGTTCACCCAATGAAATATATAGAGGATAATCGTTTGTTTCAGTGTAAGATCGATTTATATTTTATTGAGTGAACAACAAAAGCTATATTTTCTAATATAGTTTTTGTTGTTCACTGAAATATCAATCGATCTTACTCGAAAAAAAAAACCGATTATTCTATTTCTTTAATGCAAAAATGAGACAAAATGTGAAATTTCTAGGACATATGTTCGTTTAGCGAGTCATTTTGCACGTGATTGCTATTCAACGTTCATTGTGACGTCACTTATTTGCAAAAGCAGTGAAATTATCAAAAACTTACACCCTGCTTTTGTGCATTTCATCCTATCTGACGTCATCTGCACAGGGCAAAATTAGTGACGTTACAATAAACGTTGCATAGCATATCACGTGCAAAATGACGCGCTTTACGAAAATATGTTCTGGAAATTTCAAATTTTGTCTCATTTTTTGCAATAAAGAAATAGAATAATCGTTTGTATTTCGAGTAAGATTGATTTATATTTTATTTCGTGAACATCAAAAGCTATATTTTCACTCGTGGCTCTGCCACTCGGGATAATATAGCTTTTGCTTTTCACTCAATGAAATATATAGAGGATAATCGTTTGTTTCAGTGTAAGATCGATTTATATTTTATTGAGTGAACAACAAAAGCTATATTTTCACCAGTGAAAATATAGCTTTTGTTGTTCACGAAATGAAATATCAATCGATCTTACTCGAAAAAAAACCGATTATTCTATTTCGTAAATGCAAAAATGAGACAAAATGTGAAATTTCTAAGGACATTTTTTCATTTAGCGCGTCATTTTGCACGTGATTGCTATTCAACGTTCATTGTGACGTCACTTATTTTGCCCCGCATAGATGACATCAGATAGGGTGAAATGCACAAAAGCAGGGTATAAAATTTTGATAATTTCACTGCTTTTGCGGTGAGATTATCAAGTGATAATCTACCGTTATTTCTCGATAAACCAACGAAAAGCACTAAAGAAAAAACGATCTTACACTGAAACAAATAATTATCCCCTATGTAGTACTTTACAGTCGTTGTTGCCTATACAAAGAATAGGCACTCACGACATTTAAGCACTTCTACGACTATGACGTAATAAACGGAAATATTTGATTAAACGGTAATATAACGATTTCTATTGAAGAATCTCGATATCGAACCAAATTCAATATTTTTCAATAAGGGTTGACTACCCTAGGAAGCATCTATTGAAGCGTGTTGAAACTGGAGTTATCATGTTATGAGTTAACAAAAGTAATTTAAATCTGATGGAGGCAATTGAGACCCAGCTGTAACTTTCTGTTCAATTTCAAGTAGGTTTTTATTAGAGTTTCTGCCTGGTAATTTCCGCACATCACTCCAAACAGTTTAAATTAAAGTGCAATGCACCGAGAGATTGGGTAATGACAATTTCTTTGTAAGAAGTGTTTTTGGAGCAATCTGAAAAATTAAAATTGCGTGAGACTCGTTTAATAAAGGATATTTGATGCACAAAACACGAAAAGAATCCTTTCCATATGAGCGAAAGGTATCAATTTTTTCATCAATTTCTTTAATGAACTGATTTGTTTGTTTGATTTGAATGAGGTTTTACCTTTCATTTATATCGCGACGGCTCGAGCACCTAACAATGGATCCCTGGAATTTCTCTCTCGAGTAATTCAATTACAGTACATTCTATCCTAGCCTCCAGGCCTTTACTCACATAGGTCTACAATTATCGATTCATTGGTGAGAGACAAATAATCGGAAAGTATGGGGATATTTTTGAGTTGTCCGGGTGCAGGTCCGTTCCATTACGACCAATTTAGTGATGCCGTTAACAGAGTAAACGTATCAGATTTTTTAATCGTATGCAAGTTTGTTTTTTTTTACTTTTTTTTCGGTTTGTTTTTGATTGATTAAAAAAAAACATGCAAACAATTATAGTCTCTTCAACAAAGATGCCATCTTTTTATTTAAATAAGAAAATTAAGATACTAGGACCATTTACATTTATTCAATCTCTTAAAAGTAATAAATTTATACTTTCCCTTGTCATGACGAATAAAACATGTGGCAAAATTGTATTAAAATTAAAGAAATTGAAGTACTGTCCTGAATTCAGGATGAAAACGTTCGTGAAACGTATTGCAAATTATTTTCCGGTTTACACTGGCATGCAAAACGATATGCTGTTTTTCAGAGTTAGTTCACGCTTTTTCATTCTGAACACAGGGATGGGTGAACTAATTCAGGTTCAACATTTTTTTAAATGTATATATCTTTTAAACTTTTATAGTTTATTAATGAAATTAATGTGGTATAAAATCAGATCAGACTGCAAATATTGTGACCTTTGTCTCAACCTCCAGGCAAAGCAGGCCTGTGTCCAGGAGAACCAATCGATGCAAACAGTTTTCCAACTGTATCCCGCTTTGCACGTGCACTTGCGTGCAAAGCGGGGTAAAATTGGAAAACTGTCTGTACCGTTTTGTGATCCTGAACGCAGGGCAAGTTTGTTTTGGGTTCTGCTATACAATGTTTAAGATATAATGATATACGTGTAGAAAAGAGGGCAAAGGAATTGAATGGATTTAATATTGGCAGAAGGCTTAAAGTAGGGGGAATGAAATTCTTTAGAATCCAAATCTCATTAAAAATCACAATATCGGATTAAGGAGTCCTAAGTTATGCCATTGAAGCGTGCCAAGCTTGTAGGATTTAAAAATGAAATAACATCGCATAAACCATTTTAAAAAGCCTTCGACAGTTTTGATAATTTTACAATTACTTCAAATAAAAATATTTAAACAATTTAAGTTGTAAACAATGGCTCAAACTTCGTTAGCGTTTTATCTCTTATTTTCATTGACTAGATTAATTTGTTAAATCAGAACTTTTCGACGGGAATTTTTTCGAAATATTGTTCATTTCCTTTACTTTGTTTTTAAATAACATATTTGTACCAGAAACCTATTATTTTTCGTCCGAAAAGACGTTGTTGTGCCCTATACATCTATTCTGGCCCCGGTGGCCTAGTGGTAAATGCACTCGACCCGTGACTTGGAGGTCCGTGGTTAGAATTCCAATGTCGCCGGATGTTTTTATAGGCAAACCCCAGTTCACCCAGCTGTTAAATTGGGTAGTAGTGGGTTTAAACCCCTGCCTCTCTCTCAGGGTCGTTAAAACATCAGGATTGAGTGTTCGTGGGCGATTGTATAAGCTTAAGATTTCGTCGCAATCGAACCAAAATAGATTAGTAAATATTTTCGTCATTTTAGGATGAAAATGATGTGCAAAATAAAGGAATTGCTTGTAACAAGCAATTCCTGTATTTTCCAAAATGTTTTCCGAAACTTTGGTTTTTCTTCAGTTACGAACGAAAGTGGGAACGAATTGAAATTGGTTAATTTCCACTAGGGTAGAAATGCCTTTTTTTCAATAGAAAGTGTTGTTTCAACATCTTTTGCCGTCTTCTGAAAATGATTATCACGTGAAATTATTTTAGTTTGCTTCTTTAACTTGATAAAATGTTGAAAAAAGCTGTCCTAGAAATGGGTTAAATTACACTGATATTTCTAAGTAAAAAATAACTAATTTTAACTTTATAAAGAACCGAACTTCGGGAATTCTGAATTGTGAAAAGGTTGGATGGAATATCACAGCTTTGACTTTGAATAAAAAAGCTATTTGGACCGACACATAGGACATTATTTCTCTTTATTTATGTGACCTTTCTTTTTTCTCGTTTTCAATAGACCCGGTGTGACAAAAGCTAGAAGAGAAGATACAGAATAGAACAAAAATTAATAAAATAGATTCAAGCGCCGGTGAGAACCGACGGATAAAAAAAGAAGAGTGTTTGATTAGACACTATAATCGAGTTTTAGAATACTGGTGCTAATTGTTCGATTTAGCGTTCCGCCTGGACACCTCCAGTCTCGGGGAATATTGAATATCGCGAGAACGTTTTACATTGGCTGACAGGGATTTAGTTTACGTGTGGGTGGCGTTATGGAAAGTTGATATTGGTAGATTGGAGATATTATTTGATGTGCTGAGATAATATTTTAATAGATCAAACAAAGTGAAAAATGGATATTGTCGCTTAAATAAACTGACGGTGATAATTGTTTTTAGATAGTAAACAGAAAACTGTGGATTTATACATAAGGGTTATCTGATCTTACAAAAAAAGAAAGGAAAAAAGGACGATTGCGTGTCAAATTTTTGTGCTGAATTAAAACACCCATCTTTACATGTAATTTTAAAGTTCGACGTATAAAATGCATTTAAAAAAGATGGACTATTGAAAAAACCGAGATTAAGACGTAGTCGAAACCAACATAAATTTTCGAAGATTAGAATTTAATGAAGATAAACTAGATTTAAACAAATATCATTCAAAATGAAGAGTGCTTATATATTCGCATTTCTGATGATCGTCTGTCTTCACATTCAATTACCAGTGGACATGTTTCCGGCAAACTCCGGGAATGAACGGAAGCTGCCGAACTACGACCCCGCATGGGAAAGTAACAAACACTATAATGTTAGAGGAAATATTAAAGTAAATGAACATTATTATAATCACGTGGGTATTTCACCAACAAATAAAGACGAATTCCACCCAATTAGTGCAACGAGTACTCTCGAATTGAACATGAAAGAGACGCATAATGTGAAGCATGTAGCTGAATTTATCATGGCGGCTGAGCACAGCAAGGATGCAGAAAAACAGCCGAGTTTATTCGGTTCATCGTCGCAAGAACATAGTACGCTGAATGGAGGAGGTAATCAGGCGGAACGTATAGACCTACACGATTTGAAAGACCAAGAAGGCTTAAATGGATTAGATCCTGATTTAAGTACAAATCAAATTAAATCTGTTGTAAGCCTCCCAAGCAGGGATTCAATCGATATGAAATTGGAACAAGTACAGAAAAGACTTTCAAACCTAACTGATAATCTTACGGATAGGAAAATTGTTTTCCCAACAGATTACGATCGATCAAGTATATCCACAGAGCAGAAAATCTTAAACGACAAACAATACAAGAACAGAAATGAAAATATTGGCGCTAATCCTAATACAAAATTAGAACAACAATCAATAAACGAGCCAAAGGTTGATAAATATTTTCACAATAAAACCCCAAGTGGTATTTTAACCCAAGGTCACGTCCATGATACATTCTGGGCGGATAGTTTAGAGAAAATTTGTTCGGATGGATATAGCGAGGACCAATACGCCAACTGGAAGGTCAAGGTTGAAAATCATGACGTCATAAGGATCGAAGAAGGATGCGGAAGTATGCAAAATAGATTGATTACATTCAACGATTCAACACAAGCGTGTGTTCGATACAGAATGAATAGTGAACAAATGCAGGGAGATATATACTCATTCTACCTCAGTAGACTATTGACATTAGATTATACCCCACCCACTACAATGGTACTGATGCAGAAATCGAAACGATGGGGAAAAGTGTGGGACGAAGTAACCCAAGCTAAATGGGCTGACAATAGCCCTGTCATTATAACAAAATGGGTCGGGCCCCTGGAGGCAGTGTACATGCCGGAAGAATTAAAGGACCGTAAAAGGGGTATACGCCCAGAAAATTATAGGTTGGGTTCTCCACGACCCTCGAATGACCTTTGTAATTTAATTCAGTGGTCTGATTTAGTGCTATTTGATTATATATCGGGTAATTTAGACAGGGTCGTCAACAACATGTTTAATCTAAAATGGAACCCGAGAATGTTGGAAAAACCCATCCATAATCTTGAACGAGAAACGACATCCGATCGACTTGTTTTTTTGGACAATGAATCGGGATTGTTTCACGGTTATAGACTGTTAGATACATACGGCAAGTTTCACGAAACTCTCCTAAACTCAGTTTGTGTATTCCGAAAGTCAACCATTGACGCCATTGAAAAACTTGTTCAATATGGAAATGTCGGAGAAGGTTTACAACAGCTTTATGAACATTCTGAACTAGTTCACAACTATCTACCTCGAATAGGAAAAAACAACAAATCAATTCTAAAACAGAGACTGAAAAATGTTCTCGATCATGTGAATACATGCAGATATCAAAATAATAACAGCGAAAATTACTTACAGAGCTAAAACCTGCCACATTCATCATGTAAAGCCGTCCATCTAATAGGCATGAAAAAGAAGTGGAGGCATACGACGCCTAAAGGATGACAAAAACATTGACTAATCACGAATATGGTATTCTATTTCGGTACAGTCTTTTTCTTGGACTGGATCTGAAACGTGCCAAAATGAATGGAGTAGGAATAATACAGAACGATTCTAGTCATACTAGGTGTGAGGACGATATAGCCACTGCCCTGATGGACTGTGTAGCTCTGAATAGCAGATAATTTGCATGTAAGTAACTGCTCAAGTAAGCAAAGCTTTAGAGACACCGTTTCGCGTGAATTAAGTATATACAGTTAGTTACATTGTGAAATTGACATTTATCTCCATCAAAACCATTCTTAATCGCTCACTGTGTTCCATTCATTCATACGAAACACGCACTCAAACTTTTCAAAAACGCTCCAAAACCACTGAAAAAGAAATAAGATCAACAACTACATTCAAAATCAATATAGCTAAAAGAATGGCGATTTCACTGATGTAATTGAAGTAATACGCGTCTGACTGTTTCTTAAAGAAATAGGAAGCTATTTATAGAGCTAATAAGCATATTTTATTAAAGGGAGGTAGTAAATGTTGCTAATTTTGTTCATCATGAACAAAATTAGCGACAATGGACTACCTCCCTTTAATTTCACTCAAAACTCACTCATCGCACTCATTTAATTCCATTCCAAAATGATTCTAAAATCGTTCACCTTGTCAATTTCACGATATTGTTAACTGTACCTCGTTCAATCAGAAACTTTAAAATGCTTTGATGCAGTTTGGCTCTTAAATAAGGTTTTCTGTCCTCGAGAAAATAATTATTATAGCTAAACTGTTTATATATTATTTTGCTACAAAAATTAATGGTTCTTTATCAAAATTCATTTTTCTCGAATTCTATTTAACCTCAAAATACTTGTAAATTTATACTTGATAATCGATTAATTTAATTCAAATATCTCGTTTCAAACTTTCGATTTTCTGCTGTTATGTTTTAATTTTTCTGTGACTATTTCGATATAGCTTAGTCATGCATGTATATCTAATATCTTGCTATTCATAATTTAAGTTTTATTGTTTCAGTTAAGTGCTAACATTAATTAATTTTATTATACACCCGCTTATCATGGTACTTTTTTCATTATTTATTTCTTGAAATTAAATTATGTTTATTTTATAGCCTGTTTTAAAACATGAGATACACACAACGTCTTTATTATAGTTTTAACTATTCGTACATAAAAATATATATATTCAGTGTTTCTTTTCCTTTTGGAACGACGTTAATCATTGATATATTTTTTATTATGCCAATGAATTTATGGATAGTATCTTTTTGAAATTCGAATGTGTTTCGTTACAAAATAAATTGAATTAATGTTTATAAGAAATAAATATAGTTGTAATCAAAAATAGATCAGTGCATTTTCCTTGAGTTATAGGTCCAAAGGAGAGATCAGTATTTTGTTCCTTGTGTTTCTGGCCCCTTGGAATAGTGGCCCTAAACTTTTGGCTAAGGTTCCCTAATAATTCTGAAAAGTAGAAAAAAGTGACAATTTCCAACACAAATCGTCCCAATCCCAATTTCCAACTTAACCTCTAAATATTGGCAAGTTTTCAACTTAGTTATCGCAATCGTACCATACTTCCTAGGGGCCTGTGTAGGAAAATATAGTGTTTAAAAAAATAAATAATAGCTATGGTTCCCGATCCGTAAAACGAATATCAATAAAGACCAGAATATATATTTCATATCAAAAGAGTTTGATTTTTTGTGTGAAAATGACAACATTGACATATGCAACACGAGAAAAAATGTGTTCTAAAATTTGGTATCTTGACAAACATATTAATTCTTGAATATCCCGAGGTTCTCCCTATTTGCTACGCTATATCAATATAGCGTAGCAAATAGGGAGACCCAGGGGTATCCGGGGATGAACATGCCATGCCTTTTACACAAATTCGTTGAAGTTGAGCCTATTTTCATTCAGTTATGTTTGACCATCACATAAGTAGTCCTGTGGTTTGATTGATGTCAGCTAGTTTGTCAATTTCATGGCGGAATGTGACAGTTGTGTCAATTTCTACACAAAACGCCATCAGTGCGCCTAACGACAACATGTCGTAAACTGTCAACTTTCACGACATTCTGTAACTGTCGTCCGAAAATCAGCCAGCATGAAAATGTTACAGTACTGGTTACGAGTCAAGAAAAGGTAAATGATGCACATCATTCAATTGGCACTTTCTAAATAAGAAATTCGTGTTTGAAAGGAGTTGTCCGACTTACTTCTATTAAATCCTCTATGTACAAAAAATCGATGTAACAAGGTAACGGCAGCTTGTCCAAACTACTGTTATTTTTTGTACTCCAATTCCTAACTGCTTGTAACAGATGTTCAAATATCTTCTACCAGAATTTTTGTATCCCTTAAAAGACTTTATCCCGTCCTTTATAAAAGATTTCGTCCATAAGCACATTCTTCCATTCGTCATTTAAGGTACATGGTACCAGAGTAAAATTTTATGACAGCCGTTTATTTTTCATTTCTTTCTTATTGTACTTGCTTTTAAAAGACGTTATTTCTGTAGTAACTGTTTGGTCTCAAACCAATGATATCAGGGCCCGAGGTTATAAACCTTTTCTCAGGCTCAATTCAAACTTTTCTCAAATTTCATTTTGAGATTAAAGCCGTAATTCTGTTTTTATACCCATTTTAATGTATCAACATAAAAGAAAATATTAATAAGTTGTTATAAATAACAACTTATTGATATTATCTTTTATTTTCATACATTTATTTGATATTAAAATTTGAGAAAAGTCTCAGTTTAGCCTGGGAAAAGTTTTATAACCTTGGGCCCAGATGGCCGCTTTTGCATTTCTTCGGGGGTGAGAAGTCCCATGCCCGGTTTGTCCGACACTAGGTTTTCTATCTGCGGACAAGTACTTTTTCTATGGCAATAGTCCATGGATAAGTAAATACTAGGCCAACAAATCTGAATGGTACTAAACAGGTTGTCATAATGTTAATATTTTAGGGAAGAAAACATTATTTTTAATGAAGAAAATGCTGGAGTCGAGCCTTTAAAAAGAACAATGTTTTCTCAAAATTGACTGATTTTACTTTTGAGAAAAAGATCAAGTAGAAAGCTTTCTTTTACATGTCCGGTGACAAGTGAAGAAATTATGTATTTCGAAATTCCTGGTTTCTTCTTCCGCATCATAGGAAATAGGGCCCGTTTTACTAAACATCTTACGATTATTTTTTTGCGTAAGTCAAAAGAATAAGACGATTCCAATGCGATATTGCAATGCAGAATCTGAGAATGAATGAAAACACCAGGTACGATTTGTGATTTTAACTTACGATTATTTTTTTCGTAAGAAGTTTAGTAAAACGGGTCCCAGTTTATGTTTTTCTTCTTTTTCCTTTCCTTGTTTTTTCAGAAATTTTCAAGTCTCTATTTTGATAGTAACTTTTTGGTCTTCAACTCACGATATAGAATGTCTGCTTTTGTAATTTTTACCTCCGTATCATAGCAACCGATTTACGACAAAAATAAAAAGACACACCGCCTTCAAATGAATACGAGTAATATGTGTTCAAAAGAGATGAAATAAAACCCGACTCTTCTCCTTTTCTCTAGTTTTATTGGCCATGAAAAATGAAATTAAACGTTTCACCCCATAAACTTTCAATTGTCGGGCCATCTTCGGCATCTGTCGTCTGCTTATAAAGTATCATTTAATTATCAATTTATCATTTTTATCATGTTATGGAATCACCAACGCATTCTTTTTTATTCGAAAGAAGCTCATTTGTGGAATTTTTAAACAGACTAAAACTCTTTCCTTTTTAGCAATCTAAAAATTATGGAAGCCCTGGAGGGACATTTTGAATTTTTTATTAAAAATGTCCCAATAGCCCCGAACAATCAGGCCTGATCAATTAGGACAAGTTATAACTGAAAAATAAATAAATAAAAAAATAAATAAATAAATAAACCAAATAAACCAAATAACTAATTAAAAGATTTTGATGATTATTAGATGCGAAAATTAATTTTTTTATAACAGGAAAAAGGAAAATAGGTACAGATAAGAAGGGTAATGCCTGTCTATGATTTTTATTTCCTCAGTAAAACCCTATGTTGTGGGTATTCATTTGAATCGTCTCGACGAGACGATTTCAATGAGTACCAACCAACATGTAGCACCAACAACCTATCGATTTATCGATTGAAAATTTTTATCCAAATCAAAAATACTCCATCTTTCTGTGGCTCTAATGGTGTAAATGTAAATGAAATTTTAGATCTGTTATTATAAACTTTTCCTAGATTTTCTTTTCAAACGGTGGTTTCGGATTGGTTTTGATTAAGTCATATCTTCTGCAATGTTAATGCTTACCGGTCTGAAAATCATACATCGTAAATTGTGGCATGTGTCGTACGAAGAACCTTTTTCGTACAAATGTGCCTGCGATGGAAATGGGTATAATTTCAGAATTCAGTATATCTAACAACATCGTGAAATTGACAAGATGAATGATTTTGGAATGACATTGAATGTGTGTGTGGAGCGAGTTTTGAGTGAATTTAATAGGAGGTAATCCTATATTGCAAATTTTAGTTCAGGATGAACAAAATAAGCGATATTGATTACCTCCCTATACGCATACAAAAATACGCAATAAAAAACGCATACAAGTTCTACATAGCATCCTATTTCTTCAAAAACCTATAAGACGCCAACAATTTGGATTATGTCATTGAAATCGCGATTTTTCTCTATCAAAATTTATGTGTAATGACGTTGTTGATTCTATGTTTTTTCAATGGGTTTGAGCGTTTTTGAATGGTTTGATTGAGTGTTTGAATGGAGCGCTGAGTGAGCGATTTAGATATTTTGATTGAGATGAATGTCAATTTCGCGATGTAATTAACTGTACGAAGTTCAATGATGCGATAGTGTAAAAAAACGGTTGATTCTTTCTTGGCCATTGGATTCAATACTAAAATATTTTTATATCTAGGAAGTAAATGAAAAGAAAACAAACAAACAAACGAATATAATCCTCAATGTCAGAGCCAAGTTCGCTCTATGGTATCATCAACAGGATCCTTAGCTTATTCAAAGTGGACTCTAAATGAATCAGTGTGCTTAAAGTATGTTCTCTTTTATTTACAGATACAAGCGAAAGTAGTGGTGGCATCGATAAAGCAAAGTACTGGCGAGACCGAAATTCCCATATATACTGTCGTTCAAAACTGAGGAGTTCATAGAACATATCGTTTCAACGAAAGAATTATCATTCTAGTGGCTTTTTTTTTATTGTATCCTATGCAAGAGATATTGAAAAAAATCGTGGATCTATATTCCTGCCTGTGAAACGTCGAAGAAATAATGCATTCTTAAATTATCCTTTCAGGAAAAGAGATTGTGTAATCTTATATAAATCGATTAGCGCAAACGTTTTTGTATTCTGAATGAGTGATATAGCCGTTCTGTTTTTTACTCTTATTTTAAAGTCGATTAATTCAATTGGTGGATTGCTTGCTCCTTAACCGCCGCCATGACATATCCTTAAATATTTTAACGTTATTTTTTTGTAACGGACATAAAACTAATATTTGATTGTTGGAAGGCGTCCTTAACGTCGTAATTACATCTTGTTTAAGCTGTAGTTACGACGTTTAAATCGTACATCCACAAAAAAAAGGATCGAAACATAATTGCGAAACTGTCGGATTTCAACATTCATCTTATTATGAATTAGTGTTCTGATTAACCAAAGGAATCTGTTAATTCAAAATCTTCACGAGATTTTCGATTTACAGCCCAATCTAAACAATATTCACGCAATCATACAAATTGTTTGTTTGAGAAATATAAAAAAATATCAATGTAATAACATCCCATGTTATATTTTTTTTATGATATCACACGGATATTTTAGAACAATGATATAGTGCAATTATTTTTAGGAACTTGAATTTCTGTAAGAAACTTCGACGAAAACAAGGCAAATAATGGTTATAAGATCAATATAAAACGTTCCTAGTGTATTGTATGAAATATATTTCTAACTCGGTTGTGGAAATTGATAATTGTCTAAAAGTCAATTCCCACAACCTCGTTAGATATTTTTTTTTCATACAAAAACACTAAGTGCGTAATATATATATAATTCTTTTGTAACGTCTACTGTTTTTCCCAGATACTTTAAAACAATCAACTTTAGAATATTCCAATTACAAAGAATTCACTGACGTCTATTCAAATTTTGCTAAAATTGAAAAAAAAACAGCCTCCAAAATAATGAAGAAACGTTGAAAAAAGGAAGAAATTGTTTGAAATAAGCAATTTCTCCTTGTTTCCCAATGTTTCCCACAAAATTGATTACAGTAGATGAAACTTTTGTTGTAAAACGATTGTTGAAATGGGTTCAAGGGATATTTAGCTTTTTTGGAAATAACAATTGTCCTTATTTTTTTATACTAAAATTGCACTTAAAAGAATAGAAGTTTAAGTGTTGTGTCAATTTTATTGTCATCTAGGCAGATTTTCCCTGGAGTACGGTTCATACTTGTTAATAAGGATGCAATTACAATAGCTATTTCGTGGACCAACGAGTCCATTCGTATGCCAGAGTAACATGTTAATAGTACTTTCATATGCGTTTTCTTTCTTTTCAACAAAGGTGATTGCAAAATCTCGCCGTTGTTTTGCTACATTGTTAGAAGCAACATTTAAACGAATTACCTTTGGTTTAAGTTTAATATTGGAGTCCGCCGATCAATCATGGATTTTTATATCCATTTTTATGGGCAATAAAATGGTAAAATAGCCTATTTTCCGCCCGACTCTATGGGTCATAGGGTTTGAGGTCTTTTCTTACATGTGTAATTTGAATGAATCACTTTGGTTGGGGAGAAAACAGTATTGTGAAATTTGATCCTGTGACATTTCGATAATATATGATGAACGCTGAATAATTTTATCCATTATGTATTATGTTAGGTATTAACATGTGTACGGTCTTGGAGCGTCCAAAACTGCGAAACTCCAGTCTGAAAAAGATGTAGATAGGAAATTTTTTATCGCCTGACGATGTCACGGGATACGAGAATATAAAACTGTTCTCGTGCTCTATCAAGGATGCCCAGGTGTATTAAGAATATAACCAATCCGATGTGAAAGAAAACATTGTGGGAAAAGGAGAAATTGCTTGTTTCAGGCAACTTTTTCATCTTCCCTTATTCTTTCTCAAGTAGAAAATCGAAGGTATTAAATATTCAGTTAGTGTGCATGAAATGGTGAACATATGTTTGATGAAATGTCAACTTCGGTCATTTACAAAACTCTGGCTACAACAATCTTGGCAAAACTGTCTGCTTTATATTTTTTCTCTCTTTTCATTACCATTTCATTTTCGAAAATATAAATCCTTTGTTATGAGAAATCAATTGAATTATCCTGTAGATATTTGTTGTTATTTTGTTAAAACTTGTGCAATAAATTGTTGAATTATCTACAATGATTGTTTTCACTTTTTTTGCATGTTCTTGTTAGAGTCAATTCATACACTAAGCGAGAAAGGAACCACCTTTGTAGCCCGTAAAGTGTCGATCAAGTCAGACTGCGTAGGCTGGTATGTCTCGATTCTTTTTTGCTTGACTGATTTCTGTATATATACTAAGCAAAAAAAATAAAAGAAACTTTACATGACTTATTTGGCGTAGTTGTGTCGCTATGAAAAAATATTCAATGCACCTGTGAATATTATATGCAAGGTAAAGCAGTTGATGGAAGGGTCATTTTCGGATAGGTATGAATTGAAGGTTATTTTTCGAGCCTGTGCGTGACATTTCCAACAATTTTTAAATGTGCTCCAAGCAAAGACACTGGCCAGCCTGTGCATCTGCACAGTCTGGCCAGGATCTTAACCTTACGCTTTGTTGAAAGATAGGGTTCAAACGTGTCTTTATACGGTCAGGTAAACGTCTAATAATACTACACGTCAGCGAAGTTTGGTTAATGTTGGCCCTTCACGCACATGTCAAATTGTTGGAAATGTCACGCCCAGGCTCATTTAAAACAAAATAACAGAGGGGTTCATTTCAAAACTCACAAAAATGGAAGAAAATGATTTGGTGATGTTTTGAGTATCGATTCTGAAAGTTTACGTGCATAAGGAACATTAAATATCGTTTATGATCGTCTGAGCCGATGGCTCATTATTGTTTTGCAGTTATCGTTCCTTTGATAAATTGATAATAAAATGAAAATCTGCAATCGTAATCAACGTCTCCAAATGACGACACTCTGGGTCTCCAGTGGGTCTCCAGTGGTTTTGAATTCAATCGTTTTATGTATATAAGGTTTAACATAGATTCTAACAGTTTTGAAGTTAAAATGTATCGGCTGTTGCACCTACCTATGGTTTCCTGTCGTCTCTAACAGTACGGTCAAAGGATTACATTCGAGCCACCAGCTGCCGTTCTTCTTTAAGCGCATCACTCGCCCATGGTGGGAGACAAATGGCGACAGGCATACATTTAACAACATCGTGTAATTGACATTCATCTCAATCAAAACCATTCCGAATCACTTGCTAAGTTATCTATTTATTCGTCCAAATCACTCATTCAAACCATTCAAAAAAGCCCAAAACTCATCGAAAATGATTAAATCAACAATTTCAGTCAAAATAAATACGTATAACTAGAAAAAAAAAATGACATAAGTGAAATTGTAAGCGTCTGATAATTTTTTGAATAAAAAGGAAGCTATCTATAGAACTTGTATGCATATTTTATTAAAGGGAGGTAATATATATCGCTATTTTTTGTATTGATGAACAAAATTAGCAATGTTGGATAGCCTCCCTTTAATTTCACTCAAAAATTGCTCATCGCACTCATTCAAATTTTATTGCAAAACATTCAAAAATCATATCGCTTGTCAATCTCACGATACTGTTAACTGTATTTACACTTGAAAAAAAAAAATAGAATTATGTCTGAGCCGGGAATCGGACCAACGACCACATTATAAAGAGTTAGGAACGTTACCGGCTGAGCTAATTCCGGAAGTGACGTCAGGAGTGTAAACAACTAAAAATTTGAACGGGTTACGTTAATAATAGTTTTTTTTGGTGGATAATTTTACGGTGAAAGTAATGGAACAACAAATGTGATCATTAAATTCGTCATGCGATTATGCATACAGTGAAGTAAATTTCATTTCGGAGGAAAATCTTTTCAAGGAGTTATTTGAATTTTTTCATACCCGCGTCATCGACGACAAGTGAAACTTTTTCTAATGGATTCTGGATATAGGAAATGGGATAGGAAACACAAGTAAGTGACTCCATTTTTCACCATATGAAATAAATAGTGAAAAATTAACAGTTTACGTTAAAAAAATGTGTAATTTGAACGATAAAACGGACCAGTTGACGTTGTAATCAATGGCGCGTTTTTTTGACGTCACGATAAACAATTGTATTTTTCTCAACTTGACGTCGTTGTGTATACAGACAAAACTTTGCAAATAAAACTTTGGGCTGTGAAGAATTTGTGCCTTGTGAAGGGCTGTTGTATATATGAAGTAAAAATGAACAAAAAACTTAAGCGGCAGATGCAAATCGTTGAGCGATTCAAGAGTTCCGAGGACATCTCTTCAGCTGTAAAGAGGCCATACGAGCTAAATAAACAAAAATCGTTGATGAAAAAACTGAAAAATACTGACAGAGATGAAATCAAAATTGAAAAAACGGGCGGAGGTATAAAGTTCGAGTTTAACACTGGGTTTTATGAGGTATTTAAGATTGAAGTGGAGAAGTTTTATTCATTGTTGGAAAACCCTTTGAAATGTATTGAGATTCCGGTAACGGATAAAGGCGGAAATAATACAGAAAACATATACAAGATTTACAGCGATGAGGGTCATCTGTATACTTTTAACATGTATCACACACGGTGTTCAAGTTTAGTAAATGGGAAAAAATCGTCACTATTTGTACAAAGCCACATGTTGAAAATATTTGAGTCTATGGAAAATACATTAAATACTTCAAATATATCCGTGGAGGAAATTAATAGGAAGATAAAATCTATCCTTCTACTATGCCGTAACATCGATACATGTCCAAGTTCCTGTACATCGACGAATACAACTGACAAACAGAAAAAGCTGTGCCTTGTTAGATATCCAGAAACACCAGATCATTCTTCTACTGGTACAACCGATGACCAGCAAACTACTTCTCGTGTCGAAGAAGATGTGAATTCGCCTGAATCGGATTCGGAGACTATACAAAATATTCATTCTACCGAATCTAATCAATCGAAAAACGCCGATTCTGAAGTACAAGACCGAGATGAAGCCGCTGATACTCTATCGAACGTTACTTTGAAAGACTTATTTCGAGAAATACACGAAGTGAAGGACATTCTTTTGACTCACATTCATTCCACATCAAAGGCAGTTGGCGGAATAAGAGATGAAATTGTGTCTATAAAGAATCTATGTAAAGTTCAATCTGACACATTCCAGTCGACAATAGCGGATATTAATGATACTACAGACACAGTAAAAAATGAACTTGCAAGCGTATCGACAATTGTCAGTAAAAAACTGCAGTCAATATCGGACAGGTTAGACCAGGGAAAACCGAAAAAAGACAACAGAAAATCGAAAGTGACAATAACAACCGATACATTTACGCAGACAGAAAAAGAATCAACCCATGACACACCCACCGGAGTAAATTACAAGAACAGAATAAGTCATGAAAACGATACTACAGATCACCGAAATAAAACAACAGATAGAGTCCTCATCATAGGAAGTTCCATCCTTCAACGGATTAATAAAAGAGGTTTAGCCCCAAATGTCGACGTTATGACGAATCGCGGGGCAAAAGTTTGGCAAATTAAAAGGAAGCTAGAACACGTTCAGCTTACAAATTACCAAACAGTAATAGTTCAAGTTGGTGGTAACGATCTCGCCGAGGGAAGAAATGAAGAGGCTATCGAGAACGACTTCGTGAAAATGATCGACTATATAAAGTCCAAGTCACCGAAGACAAAAATATGCATTTCTGAAATAACTCCGAGAAAAGATGCAGACGTCAACGACATGAACGATAACATTAATTTCTTGTGTGAAGACAATGGTGTAACCTGCATATCAGTGAGTGAACGACTAAATCTGAATTCGCTCCTATATTGGAAAGATTTTATCCATTTATCAGACAAAGGAACAGCTGTGCTACTGAAAATTTACAATGACTACATTCCCATACTAAAACGAACTCCGAGACAGAAACAAAATGTACAGATTTCTTCGAGTATCAAGTATTATCGCCTGTGCTGTTATTCCTGTGGCCAAGAAGGGCACCGAATTGAGGATTGTGAGCAAACTAAACTCAATTACTTTCAAAGCGCACGTGCAAACAGAATAGACAGAATGAATTATCGTAGGAATTTAAATTCCCGTTGTTTTCATTGTGGATTGACCAATCATTTTTCTTCGGAGTGTAGACAAATTTACGCACGTTAGGAAATCGCGGACAGATACACGCAAATTTCCCTAAAAAATAAGTTCAGTGCTTTAAGTTCAATATGTTCAAATTGCCAAATATTTCCATGCAGCTGCATGCAATTTAACATTAACTCTGAAAACACGCCAAACGTTCGTATGTATAATTCTAAATCAAAATCTCTGTCTAATTCAAATCTTAATTCTCATTTTCATTCTAATTCTTATACTACCGCGTCTTTTTCTCATTATAAAGAATGTAAAATTCTTCAACCAGTGAATGAATTGACGGTTTGTGATAGTAGCCAGCATCTTAGTTCTAAAAACCTAAGTTTCTTGAACCAAACTATAAAGTTTAAACAAAAAGGTCTACATATCGTTAATCTCAATGTGCAACACATTCTTCCAAAATTTGATGAGATCAAATACATTTTATCTTCTAACGATATTGATATCTTTGGCGCTTGCGAAACGTTTCTTAATGATTCCTTATCCGACTTGAACCTTAATGTTCCCAGTTTTTCATTTATAAGGAAAGACAGAAAACTAAAAAAAGGAGGGGGAATTTTGATTTATTTAAAAAATTGTATCCCGTTTAACCGAAGGTCAGATTTAGAATCGGAAGATATAGAATCGGTATGGATAGAAATATGCCATAAGAACTCAAAATCTTTTCTCTTGTGTTTTGTTTATAGACCACCACAATCAAATAAAGATTGGATATCTTCATTTGATATACAAATAAAAAAAGCAGATGAATACTGTAATGAATATTATATAATTGGGGACTTAAACTACAATTACCTATCAGAAAACAAAAATTTTGAAAATAAAGAGTGGTCTAAATTTACTCTGAAATACGGACTCTCACAAATAGTTACTGATCCAACCCGAATATCTAAAACATCTTCGACAATTATAGACCATATCTATACAAATCGTACTGACAGAATCGCAGAAACATTTGTTTCACCTCTTGCATTAAGTGATCATTTTCCAATTTGTTTGACGCGAAAAATCAGAAACAGGCCTTTTAAAGGAAACGTCCACACTGTTATGACGTACAGAAGTTTTGAAAACTTTGAAGAATACGAATTTCAAAATGACTTAATTTCTACGAATATTCATTTTATTGAAATTGAGCCTGACCCCGAGAAGGCGCTTTCATTATTTTACGACATTTTAAATGGTGTTTTATCTATACATGCTCCAATCAAGTCAAAGCGTGTTAAAAGTAAACATTTACCTCAATGGATAAATGCCGAAGTTAAAAAAGCAATGTATGAACGGGATCGTTTCCTTAAATTAAAAAAATGGGATGAATATAAAACTATGAGGAATAAAGTGGTGCATCTCATTCGTAAAAATAAGAAGGAGTTTTACAATAATGCAATCAAAAAGGGTACAAGTAGTAAAGATCTATGGAAAAACTTACACCGAGTACATAATAATGATAATTTATTAGCTGAACCTGTTCAATTACCTTCGGAAATGGTTTTTAATGGAGAATGTATCCGGGGGGCCCATGATATTATAGAATCATTCAATAAACACTTCATCAATATAGCAAACATTGTGAAAAAGTCACAATTCAATGAACCCCAATTTTACTATCTGCAGAAACATTTGGAAACAGTATTGAAAGGTCAAGTTTTTTATATTGACTTCATAACACCCTTAGAAGTAAAGAAAATGATAAATAATCTCGACAAAAATAAAGCAACCGGAATTGATGGTATTAGTGCCACTATTTTGAAATCTTGTGGCGATCAGATAATTTTACCATCAACATCTATTATCAACAACATTATTGCAAAAGGTATATTTCCAGATGCCTTAAAGGAAGCGTATGTTCTTCCATTACATAAGGGCTCCGATAGGAAGGATCCAAATAACTATAGACCAATATCTATTTTGCCAACTATTTCAAAGATCTTTGAACGCCATTTATCGAATCAGTTGTTATCCTTTTTGAACAAAAATAATATCCTTAATAAGCACCAATCAGGTTTTAGAGAAAAGCATTCTTGTCAGACGGCCCTTATCCGAATGATCGATGAATGGTCAAAGGATATTGATTCGGGAAAAATCGTTGGTACAGTTTTCATTGATCTGCAGAAAGCCTTTGATCTTGTGGATCATAAAATTTTGTTGTATAAATTAAGGTTGCATAGATTTTCTATCAAAGCCTTAGAATTGTTTGGATCTTATTTGTCAGAGAGAAAACAGTATATTAAGAGTAGTGATAACTTTTCCACCCCACAAATCATATCTAGCGGTGTCCCACAAGGCTCTATATTAGGACCGCTTCTATTTCTGATTTATATTAATGACATGAGTTTGTATGGAAATATCTCGAGTTTAGATCTCTATGCAGATGATTCAACATTATATAAGTCTGGAGTAAACATTAACGAAATACAAACCAACTTACAAAGTAGTTTAAAATCTATACTCTCTTGGTGTTCAAATAATAATATGCTTGTCAACCCAATTAAAACAAAATGTATGCTTATTGGACCTAAACATAGATTAAAGAATATTAACCTTTGCTTACAACTAAACGGTTTTTACGTTGAAGTCGTTGAATCTCATAAGATTTTGGGTGTACATGTCGAAAACCATCTATTTTGGAATACACACATTGAAAAAACAAGTTCTAAAATCAACAGTAAAATTACATTACTCAAACGAATATCGAATTATCTCACCTTAGAAATGAAGCAACTGTTTTACAATTCGTATATACTTCCTCTCTTTGATTATTGCTGTACAGTTTGGTGGAAAAATGCTAAATATAGGACTGCTAAATTATCTATACTCCAAAAAAGAGCAGCTCGTGTTATTTTGGGCGCTTCTTCAAGAACACCATCGATTGAACTTTTCACTAAACTAAACTGGATGACATTTGACAACCGATGTAATTATTATACTGGTGTTTTAATTTTCAAATGCTATAATAACCTTTTACCAGAATACATGAATGAGGTTATTTCATTTTGTAAAAACAGTAACTATAATTTAAGGTCGTCTGCACATAATGACATCACACACTCAAAATGTAATACGTTGTACAAAAAACGTTCTTTCTCATACAGCAGTATACATGTGTGGAATGAAATCCCAATTTCCATTAGAAATGCATCTTCTTTATCTAGCTTCAAAAACAAATTTAAACAATATTTGCTCTTAACTAAATCAACAGTCGATGCAGAAAGCATCTAATTTATTTAAGTAAATGGTGTATCTGTCCGAAGATTTACTAATACATGAATTTTCTTGTATATTGTGTCCATTGTTATTTTCATATGTCATCATTTGTCATCATCTTTTTCGGCGACTTTCATCATATTTTTTTTTTTTTTATCATGATATCATTATTTAAACAGATTATCACTTTTCATTAATTTTTCTTTCACTGAAGGCAACATTGTAAAAAAGAGAAATTTCAATTTATTAATTTTGAAAGATTTGTCTTAATGTTTCACCTTCATAAAATAAAGATATTATTATTATTATTATTATTATTATTATTATTATTATCATTATAGCTAACCTGGCAGAAAATAAACCGACGCGAACCCGTATTGAACCCACACGGTCAAGTAATTTTGAAATTTGTGATTAACAAGACCAATGAACTAACAACTGAGCACAGAAGGATCTTTCCTTAAACATGTCGTAGGCTTTGTATGTAAACCTATTTTAACTATGCAGGTAAGGTATAGAGTTATCGTAACATCCCCCCCCCCCTCAAAACTCATCTAGATATGATTGCATTAGCTTTGGGGGGGGGGGGGGGGGGGGGTAATGTGCCTGGTGTTTCATCATCTGTGCATAACATCGGCGGCGGTCGATCAAAATTAAATGAATCTTGTTTGTGCGGTGACTGTTAGCGGCATTTAAGCGGCCATGGTCAATTCCATTTAAAAAAAAAAAAAAAAAAAAACACTGTGTAGAAAATATACTTTTTTCTCCGGATATTTTCTTAACAAAGTTATATGTTGCTGGAACTCAATAGAATCGGCTGACCGTCGCTCATACAGGCAACTGCCGCTCGAAAGCGACGAAAAATAAACGGATACATCTTAGTCGGCCCTATGGTAATAATACAAACGGGATAAAAATGGATTTAAAATTTATTTCTGTCGTTATATATATAGTATATAGCCTTTTGGCACATTCTCAAAACTAATGTAGTTTGAACATAAGGGTCACCAAGCAATATCATATAGTAAAACAAAACAAAACAATTATGGTCAATTTGCACAGGCTATGCATCCGCACTGTATTAGAATTGGATGATTCCATGGGTTAGCTCAAAACTATTGTAAGTGCCTATAAATTTATAGGCACTTACAATAGTTTTGCACTGACCCTTCGACATATCTTTAGCAGCATTACTAAATTGGCTTAGGTTTATTTGCAAAAAAAAAATGTATACAACCTGTCAACCAAAGCGTAATGAAATGAACCTGCCATGCCAGTTATCGATTGTACATTACAATACAATTTGCATTCTCTTTGAATAAGCCCGGTGCAGGGTTAGTCTCAGTTTTTGTTCAGCATTTAAAATAGAAAAATATTTTAAATAGTTTATGCAAACAAGAATAACGCGAAATACAAGTAATAAAATACTGGAAATCAAAAGATGTCAACAAAACGCGAATTTATTGCACAATTTTGACACACAATTAAATTTACTATATAACTAGGTGGGGTATTTAATTTCAACTTATGAATAAATTAACACGTCGTTTATAGGAGTTGAATTCATTTTACTGCTTCTGTAATTGTTTATTACTTCCAAAGACATAATGCGACTCCTACAGAAAAAAGACGAACTAAGTTCTGACTTTCTTTCATAATTCTAGTGACTTGATTTACCGAGACATTCCTCTTAAAATTGAGTGATACAATGAATGAATGAAAGAATGAATGAATGAATGAATGAATGAGTTGGGTTTTACGCCGCTTTCAGCATTATTTCAGTTATATCACGGCGTCTGGAGCACCTAACAATGGATTCCTAGTATTTCTTACATCGGTACTACCATTACATTTTTTCCTAACCTTCAGCTGCTATCCCATATAGGTCTACGATTATCAACCCATTGGTTGGAGACAAATCGTCAGAAAGAATGAGTGCCACAGTCGGGAATCGAACCCGGGACCCCTAGAATGACAGTCCGACGCGCTACCAACTGCGCTCTGACGGCGGCTCAATACAAAAATTAAAACAAGAAAAAAAGATATTTACTAAGTAGTCATATTTCTGCTGTGAGAAAGCAAATATGATTATAATGATCATATGATTAAATGCCAGTTGTGATTACAATAGCTTAGATTCATTACAACAATTCGTTTATGGTTACATAACGTTCACAATCGTTTCAAAAAGGATCCTAGTTATGTGCATAAGTTTACGTGCAAAGCGGGGCACCATTACTTTAAAGGTTTCGATGATGTTTTCATATTGAACGCAAGGCGGGTTCATGATGCTTTTCATTCTACTTTATTTCGTTTCAGACGACAACTTTACAATTAAACTTTTTTTCTTTATATTTACATTCAATTCATCGCGGTTTTATTTAGCCCAATTCAGATGGTCCAATGAAAGAAACATTATCGTACAAAAGTCGTTCAATAGGGCTTTTGTCGAATTAGACTATTTACTTTTGAATTAAACACCCGTGGTTCGGGACACGTCCATGAACCCTTTACCCTTTTCCGGGCAGTCCAAGGATATGTTGTATTACAATCGAGAACATATTGTGAAAATAAGAAGAAATTGCTTATAACAAGCAATTTCTCCTTTTACCACAATATTTTCCTTTACATAGGATGATTTCTTTTCAAACACTTATTTATATTTATTTTTCGTCTGTACAACATTCAATTAATTTTAAGCAGTCACAATTTTTTAGAGAAACAAATCATTGGTTTTACAAGAATAAATCATGGATTTAAATAATTTAGCAGAAGAATAATTCGCAGTCTTGTAATGGATTTTTGTAACCAATTACCATGCGCCGAAATCGTTATCTGAATTCTATCGGAGAACGTTTCTGAAAACATTTCAAATTTGTCGAATTAGACTATTTACTTTTGAATTAAACACCCGTGGTTCGGGACACGTTCATGAACCCTTTACCCGTTTCCAGGTAGTCCAAGAATATGTCGTATTACAACTGATGAAATATTGTGAAAAAAAAAAAGAAATTGCGTGTAACAAGCAATTTCTCTTTTTTCCACAATAATTTCTTATACATGTAAATAGGATGATTCTTGTCAAGTTTTTTTTTCATTTTCGCTTGTATAATATTTAATGAATTTAAACCAGTCTGAGTTTTGAGAGAAAAAAAGCAGGGGGTTTGGTTGACACTGTTAATTCCATGGATTTTAACAATTAAGCAGAAAAAGAAATTGCAGGCTTGTAATGGAATTTTGTGGCCAATACCATTCGACGAAAGCTTTATCTGAATTCTATCGGATGACGTTTCTGATAACATTTTCAAAATGAAAAATTGAGTGCTAAACATCGAAAAAAAGGAACATTGTTGAAAACGAAACGCTCATAACCGGGCGAAGCTCCTTGGCTGACAACGCTAAAGACGTCAAAGTGATGACCATATTTCTCCGGAAACAGCCGATCTAAAAATATATACTTCGTGTCTGTTTTGTTATCTAATATAAGGAGATTAATTCCTATTTCAGTTCAAATCTATTTTGCCGTTTCTGAGATAGATACATGTATTTGGCGAATGTTTATTAAAGTAGCGACGATATATAATGCAATAAAATAACCCGAGCAAAGCGGACATTTCATAATCATTCAGTAGCATATATATTTGAAGTGACACTAAAGCAAATATTGTAAACAAAAGATACAGATTATCGGCGACTCCGTGACCTTATTCTTTTTCATAATTCTCTAAATTACTTCCTCTCAGTCACGCCCCTAATTTCATTTTATCTTATCTCCCCTAAAATGTCTTTCGTTGACTGGATACAAAATATCGTAAATAAACCCTGAATAAAGCATAAGTTATGAAATGACGGCGTCAACAACATTTTTTTAAAAAAATATTTGCCACTGTCATAGAGCTGTTTGTAGTTCATCGGACTATAATTCAAAATGTCCCGGAATCGTTCCTCGACAGCAGCACACACCCTTTCGATATTTGTCGACAATTGTCTCCCACTAATGGGTGGGGTAATCGTTAACCCATGTGTGTGTGATAAAAGCTGGAGACTAGTAAATGATGTTATGGAAGAACTCGTGCGAGAAATACCAGAAACCTATTGGTATGTATGGAACGTCATGTAACATAGTAAGGTGCTCCAGCCGCCGCGATATGACAGAAAGATCGTTCAAAACGGTGGCGTTAAACTCTATACAAACAAACATACACATCCAAAGTTCTTTCGGTTACATCTTCCCCATAATTGTGATAATAGAAGGGAGAGAAATTGTACAAAATTTTGCTTCGCTACTCAATTGAGTTCCTTACCTTCTAAAACCTCCAATGCCAAAACGATTTTCGGGTTACATTTCTTTAATACTGGTGGTAAGAACGTCATAAATATTTCCTTTTCTTGGTGCAGTTACGACGTTAAGATCGCTAAATGTCCTTGGATGTATATTTCGCTGAAAATGACGCTTCAGATTCTTAAAACGTCGTCGGAGCTCAAAAGGCACTGAGAGCGATAAAGGGGAAAACCGTAGAAGGTCGGACAGACGTACAAATTCGGACATACTTTTTAAGATAATTTTTTGAAAAAGCAATGACAACAGCCTTTTTATCAAATATTTCTAAATATTCTAAGATATATCTCGCATAAGTCAGCTCAATTTCTGATAAAATGATAGATATGTTGGTGGAAATGAAACTATTGGAAGTCACAAACCCCTGGCTACCTTGCGAATTGAACTGACATTCATAAATTGCTGACGAATATAGGCTCGGTCAACGGTTAAGAAATAGGTATGGATTGGCGAGAACCAATCGTAAAACGGTTATTATTCGATTTAAATGTCAAAGAGGTAAACAGTTTTAATAAAATAATCAACAATAATTTGCTCAGAATCGTAAAATATAGCTTTTTTCGAAGTGTCCGAATTTCCACTTTCAATTTTCAGCAGAAGTAAAAATTCGGACTATATAAATTGTATGCTTTGAAAACCAAGTAATATCAATTTATCCCCTAATATCTATTTTTTCTTTGAATACATGCGAACTAAATACACGTTTAGACATTTCATGTCGGCGTCTGTTAATATACTCATTTGTCTGTATTTTTAAATATTCGAAATATATGCCAATTTTCAACATCAAAGTTGATGAATAAATATAGTATATATAGTCAACGCATTTTTGAATTGAAGTTTTAAAGCTTCGTATTAACATTCTTCGTTTAAACTAACAAAATCCGTGACTTTATTCCCCTAATTATTGAAATTCCTTAATTGTCCGAATTTCACCCTTTGACGATAAACATGTCCGAGTTTTACCGCTTGCATGTCCGAATTTTTCCAATCCCGTCCGAATTTACCCGTTTCACAGTACTCTCAAACTTTTCGTTTTCACAACGTTTTGGCCAGCATTTGCTTTACATTTTTTGGATAAAATGCAAGTTTAATGACCGCTCGAGTGATGAAAATACGGCTAGTGTCCGGGTTTCCACCTATAGCTTCAGAATCAAGCCTGAAATAAGGTTGGTAAAAAACGTCCGAATTTACCCGGTTTTCCCCTACTTAAGTTAGTAGACTCGTAATAGTTCCGCATTATTTCGGAACTCATGATCTTTCACAATGTTAACCGATGTTCCCTAATGAAGTCATTAGGAAACCTCGGTCAACACTGGTAAAGTTTCTCGATGTCCGAAACGTTTTGGAACTATTACGGCCCCACTACCTTTAGATGAGTGAAAAATATAAATAGGACAGTAAAGATGGCCGTTCTTTAAGTCGGATTCATATTTAGCTTTGACATGTTGGTCTGTTTAAAAAAAAATCATGTGAGCTAAAACCACAGACATTGGGCAGCTAAGATGGGCAAAAATATATTTAGAATACTTGCTGACGGTCCTGAGAGATTTACGGACTTATATGTCTACAGAAAGAAGAATGAAGTCTCAGTCCCGCGTTTAGAATGACCAAACGATGCGAACTGTTTGCAAATCATTCTACGCTTTGAAATTCACGTGCACTTTTGGGTATATCTTTACAAAAGTTAAATACAGGAAGCATTTTTTAAACTTTAAAATATTTTTATATTTCAATGAAAAATTGTATCAGTTGTATGCAAGAAGCTTTTTTTAACTTTTCAAATATTAAGATATTTCAATGAAAGATTGCATTAGTTGAATGCAAGAAGCTTTTTTTGATTTTTCAAATATTTTGATATTTCAATGAAAAATTAGAATAACTTATTGCAAGAAGCCTTTTTTTTAGATTTTCGAATATATCGATATTTCAATGAAAGATTGCGATATTTGAATGCAAGAAGCTTTTTTGTAATTTTTCAAATAGTATGATATTTCAATAAAGATTGCAATTATATCACGAAAGAAAGTTTTCTTTTAATTTTCACAAATATCAAGATATTTCAATGACAGATCATCTTTCGTGTTGTTTCGTCTCTTAGACAGTTCCGTTCTGTACTTTGATCACTTCTTTTCTCCTCCTCCTTTCCTCTCGACTAGGTTTCGAACACAAGACTAGAAAGTTTGTGAGGCCCGACAGGATGAACAGCACACCGGCAAATATCACAGAAATATTGTAGTTTTTGGTCAAGTCGTAAATCCAACCTGCAAGAAATGAGAAACTGTCTGTCACGTTACATCTTCCTCAGCAAAGGATTCTCAGTCCACTTTGTTCGGAACAAAGCGAAGTTGGAACTCTTGGCTTGCAAAGATGGCCAAGATAATGATATTGTGTCAATGTTGAATTAAATATAAATTTTCTTTAAATGTTGTTTTCGTAAAGCTGGATCATTGATTATAATAGAAACGTCATGGATCAACTTTGAAAAGAAGAAATTGTTTATTAGAAGAAAAATCGCCATTTAAAAAGTTTACGCCAGTTATGTCTGCAACTGCTCTCTGTTGTTTCTGATGTTGTTGTTGCTTCTATATTTATATATAAAACGTATTTAGTGTTTTATATGAGAAAAAAATATCTAATAAGGTTGGGAGAATTGATCATTGTCGAGGCTCTACCGAGACAATTATCAATTCCCACAACCGAGTTAGATATTTTTTTATACAATACACTAAATACGCATTATATTTATCTTATAACCTCTATTTGCCTTGTTTTTGTAGATGTTTTCCAACAGAAATGCAAGTTTCTAAAAATAACTGCATTATATATTTGTTCTAAAAATAACTATGTGATGTCAAAAAAAAAAAAAAAAAAAAAAAAAATATCATACGGGATGTTATCACACGGATATTTGTATAGTTATAAGATAAAGGTTAAAATCGCCACCTGTGTCAGTTTGGAATAATATAAAACAGTTTAGGAAAGTTCTTTTTTTTTCCTTTATTTTGTTGATGTTTAAAAGTAAAATACTAATATCACTGTGTCAATATGCAAAACGTATTCAAACATAAAAGTAACAACGATCCTAGTTTTATTCCTCATTTATCATCATTTTTTCATAACTGAGTGTCATCAACTTAAAAAAAAACACAATGTTTTTTCCAACTTCAAGATATTTAAAATCTTAATTCGCAAGCATGAAGAAAAAACCCGCATGTTCAAATTTATTCATATTCAAATTTTTTTTCAATGAAATATGAGATAATTTAACAATCAATAAGAACCTTCATTTTTGAAAGACCAAACTTGAGATCAAATTAAACATGTACTTATATAAATGGGTTAAACTTTATAGAAAGTGTTATCTTTGAAAGAAGAAAATGAAACTCTTGCTGCTATGCAGTTGATACATATCTGATCTGTCATAAGATTTATTTGAGACAAGCTGATCTTAGTCGAGTCTAGAATTGAAATTGTATTAAGCGAGTGACGGATTCTTTTTCTCACAAAAGTATCTATGTGCGCTTAAACCAATTTTTGAAAGCTAAGATGACAGAAGTATACATTTTATACGTGCGTTACATGACGTTGTTTTGACGTTTTTTTAAAATGTGATCTTACTCATATTTAAGTCAAGGACAACTCCGATGGATACTATATATGACAATTGAGGGTACGTTAGGAAAAGTTTTATTGGAAGAGTGGTGTTTAAAATAGCAAATTTATTAAAAGCGTCATCTATAAACAGATCAAAACGAGACTTGTAACATTTTTATCTATTTTAGATGACTACTTGAATGAAATTGGTATTCCACGAAGACAACTTTTAAATTCGATCTATAAGATAAGCCTATATTTGTATTGACTGGGCATAATTCTTGAAATTCATTAATTTTCCGTGTAGCTTTTAACGACGATTTTAAAATATCATTATAACACCAATGATGCCGTCATTTGACGGCAAGAATTTAGCGTTGCTATACGCTCAACTTCGCGACTATCATGTCTTAAATACAATAAAACATAATCAAAGGGGACCATATGTATAAAGCAAGAACATCCACAAGTCAGATACAATACTTAGGACAGAGGGGATAAGCCATTTGTCTCGTGCAAAGTTCACATTTTGTAACGTTTTGAAATTTTGACTCAAAAAAGGACGGAACTATATGGTAACATCGAAATGTACCGATCATGGTACTCGTAAAACTGAGAGCATGCTGATCAGGATCGACGATTTTCGCTTCTTGAAGATTTTCGAACCCAGAACGATTGATCCGCCTCGAGATATAGTTATTTGCGTAAAGCGATCTAAAGTTAGTGTTTCGATCAGATGTATTCTATCTCTTTTTGAAGAATACTTTAAACCGGGGTCCAAGTTGTTCGTTTACCCTTCTCACGTTTTACGGCAAATTTCTGCTGTACAGAAAGCTTTGACAGACAGTGCAGACTAAGACCAGACTGCTGATGCGCAGTCTGATCTTCTCAATTATTGTTGAAAAACTTCAGACAGACTGATTGAAAAGTTCCAGAAATTTGCAATTTGTTTGAAGCAGACTTACAATTTACCAGGGAAATGGGGCTATGCAACGAGATATAGGAAAAGTAACTCCATTTAGAAAACAAGTTGAATTATAAAACAGTTATCTCCCTTCCAATAAAGAAATAATGCGGTTTCAGCACGTTGGTCCATCATCAAGCGAGCTGTATCTTAAGTGATGCATTATAGCGCGAATTAATTGACCTGAACTTGACCCCTGTGTTTTAGATTAATAAAATCATTATGAAATCTACTCGGCTTTGCACGTGCTTTTACATGATCATATAAACGATATTGAACTTAAAGAAATTAAATTACTTGTAACTTTCCACTTATTCATTTTACACAACGTAACTTTTCTCGAAGTCAATGCATACATCATGATTGGTGGAAGCAAAGTTGCCATCCCTATTGGTGTAAAGTGATGAATTAAATTTTACAGTTCATGCATGGCAAAGTAATCTCGCAGTTCCAATGAGGAATATGTCAAATACCAGCTTTTCTTTCTCGATCGTTCATTCGGAACACCATTCGGCAAATCTCACGATCAACCTCGGATGTAGATAGACGGAACATTTTTAAAAAAAATAAGGGAAAAACTCGATTACGTCAGTTAAAATGACGTTAGCCCTCGAAACTTTGAGTGAAAACAATTGACGTCGCAAACGCTACTCGTTTAAGTCACTGACGTGAAACCATCGTATCATCATACAAATATCTTTAGATTTTTAAGTAAAATCTGAAAAATCTTAATTTTTGAGAATGAATCGTCAATCTCAAAAATTAAGATTTGTCAGCCATTATTTTCTGTAAAAAATAACATTCTAAAGATAGCGCCGGTTGTTTCCTCGCTAGTTTTTCTTAAACCGTTTCCGCCTAACAAAATGCACAATTTTGTTACACACCCATCCGCCTTATATATGTCCGTGGTCTGTTGCAGTTTACGGAAATGACCGAGTGATGTTACGAATGTAGACCGCTTTTTAGGTCCGCGTACGGTGCTCGTGCAGTAACCTCAGGATGTTTATGGCCAAATTTTAGCAGCAAAGCATAGTCAAATCACGATATTCAATATTCGGACGATACCGCCACCATAGAACCTTCTTATTTTTCTTAAAAAAACATTGAAATTCTAGTTAAATGAATAGGTATATGGCACCCATTAAACCGTAAGACGATCGCAAGGACTCAGGATTTTAGGGTTACGATAAGTTTATGGGAGCCATAAAGGCTCCGTAAGCCAACTGTAAACTACTGTTTGGCAAGCATTTATTCCATCTACGAGACACGATGCGTATCCATAAAAAGCTATTTCAATCAAGTACTTAAAGCTTTCTAAAAACATGCATCTAATAGAGAGCTTGAACAACGTTAGTTTACGATATATTTACCGTATCAAAACATGCACTACATAGATGATATATACTAGCCAAACGTTTACTATAAAGTAGTAGCAAAGATCAATTCAAAAGGATGCTGTTAAAATTAACATTTAGCTCAAAACAAAGAAATCTTATATGAACAACGTTCTTGTACTTCCGTTAAGGAAACAGTTTGAAAATTTCACCCTGCGTGCAAAACGTGGTAAAATTTGAAACGAGCCCTGCGTTCAGGATCGCAAAACGGTGCAAGCAGTTTTCCAATTATACCCCGCTTCGCACGCAAATGCACGTGCAAAGCGGGGCGTAATTGGAAAAACTGTTTGCACCGTTTCGTGATTCTGAACACTAGGCAGTTATTCTCATATGAAAGGTTCAAGTTTTTAGGCGATTTTATGAAGCATTATTACACTTACAGGTCTTTTCTGTGCCTGCTGTGTACGGCACTTGTGACGATCGTTCCTATAGCTTATTTGTTGGCGACTAAAAGTTCCAATGGCCTATTTTACTAAATTTTCTTACGATCATTTTTTGCGTAAGTCGAAAATTAAAGTTGCTGCTACAGTAGTAACGAAATATGGAATTCTGCCATGCATCATCTCATTGGAATCGTCTTCTACAGACGATTCCAATTAGATATTGCAAGGCAGAATCTAACAATGAATGAAAACACCATGTACGATTAATGGTTTTGACTTTTTTGGATTAATTTTTCGTAAGAAGTTTAGTAAATCGGGCCCCTGATGTCTTGAAAATTGTGATATGTGATGCAATGTTTATCAATACACTTCGTTCTTTAAAATGTGAAATGCAAAGAAAGTAAACACTCGTTTTCTACTGCAGTAATATAACACAGTATTTAGTATTGAAAATTTAATTACATGTACGTCGCATTTTTGACAAATATTTTGAAACCTTTTGGTAACAGTGCATGATGCATCGTATACAAAATTTATTGGTTTTCTTTCAACAATTTTAGCACTATTCTACAATACATTGCGCTTAATACATCACAGAGAACGAGTTACCTGCTAGAGGTGACCCTAGGAATTGAGATATTCCTAGGACAAACATTAAGACGCCAAGAACTTCTGCGATATTTTCCTCTCCGAAATAGTCAATGAGAATGCATGGCTGAACTATGTAAACCGCACCTGGTTAAGAAATGAATATTGTCTAGGGCTTACAGAAAGGGGTTTTCAGACGAACGACAATCGCTTGCTTTAATATCATCATGTATATATTACGAAAGCCTGTAACTCATCATAGAATGAAGACATTCAATGATATCTATGCCAGAATCACTCACCAAAATGGTGATAATGGGGCCTGTACTCGTATATATTACGTTATCATAACATCGTAAGAAGTGTTTTGCCCTGGTCATTGCACAGTACATTGAACAAGTTGTTGCAGACTTTTTCAAGTGTTAATTCTGGGACTATTTACAATCTTTCGTAGTATTTCCATAATGTTTTAAACCTGATAAGGCATATCAATGATGTCTTTATTAAATCCTTTTAAAAGTTAAAAATAGAATCATGCATTGATTACTAGCAGTTCTACTCAAAGCTGCAAGATATCAAGCGATCTAAGAGCAGCTAACTTGCATGTAAAACCACAGTATGCTGAATGTAGGGACAATATTGTAAGCTTTGTTAGAGGTGTTTCAAAGTCCAAGCATGCACGGAAAGTCGATCTGAAAACCCCTTTTCGCCTGTCGTGGCATATTTTAATTACCTGCCGTGGGTGCTCCTATAAGCACAGAAATGCCCAAAACAAACATAAGAACGCCCAGTATTTCTGCGATATTTTCCTCTCCAAAGTAGTCCAACATTAAACAAGGTTGAACGACGTACATTCCACCTGTAAATCAATGTGTGAAATACTCGCCATGAGAAAAGGGACCATCTGGGATGTATAATAATTATCGAAACCGATCAGAACCAAAATAGAAATTAGAGGATCTAGCTTTCTTCTCTCTTGTGTTATCCTTAGTAAAGTAGCGCATGATATGGTGCCTTTTTCCTCTATATTTCTTTCTTTGTCTTGGTGCAAAAATTGTGAGTCCATTCTTTTACTATACCAAGTTCTATACTCTTTTACCTATTAAAACTTATTACTATTATTACACAGTCTGAGAAGAATTTAACTTTTCTTCGTACTTACAGTCAGTTACATCGTGAGGCGCTCCATTCATTCATCACAAACACACATTCAACCCATTCGAAAACGCTCCTAAATCACTTAAAGAGATAAGATCAGCAACTACAGTCATAATGAATACAGCTTGAAAAAATCGCGATTCTACAGACATAATTGAAATTAAAAACGTCTAGTTGGTTTTTGAAGAAATAGGAAGCTATTTTATATGGAACTAATATGCACATTTTTCGAAAGGGAGGTAATTAATTTCGCTTGTTTTAATTTTGCTTGGATTACCTCTCTTTAATTTCACTCAAAATTATTGTGAAACATAGTTGACCTGTCACTCATTATTTTTCGTAAACTTTCGTTAATATCCGCGAGGTTATTAAAAGATTTTTATTTTAAGTTCAAATAAAATACTTCAATTGTTATAATTGGGTTCGTAGCGCAGTGGTCTAAACCGATAGCCAATTAGAGTCATTGAACTGACCAGACCTGGTTCGAAAATGCACGCAGTCGGATACAGTAATCTTTTTCCAAATTGATTGATCTTTATTTTCATTTCATTTATTTTATTAAATAAAGGAACAGTTTTATTATCTCTTAAATTTCTTGCTTGTAATATTCTATATTCGCAGTTTTCTTCCCAATTCAAATCTCTCATTACTTTAATTTCATGGAATTGATATGCTGTCACCTATTCAAGCCGAGGTCACGAGGCTTTTGATCGTCAACTTAGCCCTTTTTGTTTCACTAACGCAGCACCTAAGCGACCGAATTGAATTATCTTCTTTCGTTCATGATATTTGATGCATATGATTTTATTACTAATTTTCTTATCATGCGCTACACTTCATTGCTTGCCGTTACTTCTGTTAATTCTGTTTAAGGAATTCTTTATCCATTTTTTGTTTTATTTTGAGGAGTGTCATAAGCTTATACTGTATTTAAAAAAAAATGTTCGGTAAGAAACTGAGCAATAGGAAATCATTTGATGCAGAATATCAAACGGATCACCCACACAGAACGATGAACAAAATTAAGTAAACTGTGTCCTGCTTTTTTATATCAAAGATTTGAATGGCAGCGATTAAAAGTAACATCGTAATTTCAAAATAATAAAAAAATTGCATAAAAAAAGATAAGACGAAGAATAGATTCGATCTTAGGACCTCTGCTTTGCAAGTTCCTGACCGTACACCTTTAGCTGTGTCTGGTCATTTATCACAACAGGGTATATTTTGCTCTTTAAATGTGCTATATGCGTATTTCTAATCTATATAAGGAAGTGAGTTCCGAATATCGATGAAGGTCAACACGAATATTAAATGAGCGACAGGTCAACAATGTTTCACAATAACTCATCACACTCATTAAATTCCATTTAAAATCATTCAAAAATCATTCACCTTGTTAATTTCACGACGATGTTCACTGTATCGAGTTTTCTGAATCTAAAAGTTCTGTGACCTACTATATCCTTGCTTACAAAAGACCGCCGATGGATTTCATTTGTTCATCTTTATTATTCATTTTATTTACGGATAGTCCCTTTTAATTCGACAAATCAAAGCTAATGTATTTGACAATTCTACTTAGTTCCAAAAAATAGATTATTCGGTTTTTTAATATTTAAAGAGCTGAAACTGCCTTCTTTTCTATTGGGAATGGCACTTCAAGTGGACAATGGCCACCCAATGAAAACGATTACATAAAAAAGTATGCTCGACTGTATTTAAAAACATGTTTGATTTTTTTCCGAAAACATCTTTTTTCTATTTTTAATTGGAAATCGTTTATTTAAGAGATGTATTCTTATTCGATGTAGAAAAAAATATGCATACTTACCAAATGCAAATCCAAATATAAATGAATATGTTAGGAGAAGTGGGAATGTGGTGAGAAATGGTATTAAAAGGGTGGCTACTCCGCTAATCAACAATAAAATACCAAACAACGATAGTCTGTGAACACATGGCAGATCTGTGATAAAACCTAGAACTAGCCGGCTTATAGTACCTGTAAAGATTCAAAAGCTTTAAACTAGGTAATAAAATATCTCGATTTCCTACAAATGAAACTTACCAATATTCTTTAATACCACAATTATGCTAGAACCAGGGGCATGTTTTACAAAAATGCTTAATCATTTTTTTATTTATTTTTTTGCGTTGGTCAAAAAATAAAGTTGCTTCTACAGTAGTACCCAATTATGGAATTCTGCCATGCATTATCTCATTGGAATCGTCTTCGAAACACGATTCCAATGAGATATTGCAAAGCAGAATCTAACAATGAAGGGAATGAAAACACCGGGTACGATTTGGGATTTTGTTAACGATTATTTTTTCCGTAATAAATTCCGTAAAACGGGCCCCTGTTTCATAATATATAGAGGATAATCGTTTGTATCAGTGTAAGATCGATTTATATTTCAGTGAGTGAACAACAAAAGCTATATTTTCACGAGTGGCATAGCCACGAGTGATAATATGGCGTTTGTAGTTCACGAAATGAAATATTAATCGATCTTACACGAAAAACAAACGATTATTCTATTTCTTTAATGCAAAAATGAGACAAAATGTGAAATTTCTAGGACAATTTTTCGTAAAGCGCGTCATTTTGCGCGTGATTGGTATGCAACGTTCATTGTGACGTCACTTATTTCGCCCCGCATAGATGACGTCAGAAAGAATAAAATGCACAAAATCAGGGTATAAGTTTTTGATAATTTCACTGCTCTTGCGGTGAGATTATCAAGTGATAATCTACCGTTATTTCTCGATAAACCACCGAAAAGCATTAAAGAAATTGAAGTAAACATGTACGACATCAATGTCTCTGATGTTATAAGAGAAGATCCGACACATTTTTACGAGCAAATTGTCGTAGATGCAAACTTTTCCAATACGTTCATGAGGATCAAGTTAGAGCTAGAAGCAATTGCTCGTGATGATGTTTGTAAGGATCAACGGAAGCATACAAAGACAGACCATTTGAGAAAGCTCAGCAATAAGCGTTAAATAAAAGTGAGAGAAGGAATTGCTCACCTCCAATACCAATCATTGAGATCAGCCAAACACTATCTTCCTGTGGTATACCATAATGGATAGCATAGTCCGGTAATATACTGTATGGTATAAACGATGAGACACCAAACAAAAACGATGAAAATAACATTAAAATAAAATTCACGTTTGTAACTAGTTTTCGGGGAAATAGAGTTTCTATCACTGATATCAGTCTACTTTCCTTTACGTTGTCAGTATCACTTATGGATTTTGGTATTTCTCCATTTTCATTGTTCTTACTACATTTGTTCTTTTTTCTTCGAGACATGATGACCTCAAATGATGCGTTGCTTCCTAACACCGATTGACTTAGCACAGACAAATTTAAACTTCGTGATGAACCAAAGTTTAACGTGTTTTTATCTTTATATGATCTTAGCTGTTCTTCTCTCATTTGCGCAAACGTCCGTACAGGAGATGTTTTGTTGTTGTGATCATAGTGTCTACTAAGCTTTCCATTTGAATGCTTACTGTTCTTGTTTCCGTTCATCTTTGAATCATGCTCATTACAATCGTTTGAAATAACCCCATTTTGAAGCATTGGAACACTTTGATCTCTCTCATTATCAGCTGTTTCGCCATTCAAACCATCAATAGAGATGTCAATCTCGTTATTAGAGATATCTTTGAAAGGTCTATAGAGAGCACCAAAGACGCAACATTGTAGTGAAAGCCCGGCACAGATGAACATTGCCCCTCGCCACGTGTAGGTCTGTACACAGGTATTAAACAAGGGTGTAAATCCAAACTGGCCTACACCAGAGCCGCAGTTACTTAGGCCTAGAGCAATCGCTCGCCGTTTAAGAAAATATCTCCCGATGGAAACTGTGCCAGCCATATACAAAACGCCAAAGCCAAATCCTGAAAAAGAGTAATGAATAAATGTATAGGTCGAACATGTGCTAAGAAATTTGTTTAATTGTACAGTACTGACGACGCATATATCGTAGAAATACAATGGAAGTTTCAGGAAGAGGTGAAGTGTCATGCACTCATAGTATTTTGAAAGTGCAAGTATCAAGTTGTATGTGTTTGCACTTAATATTTTCCTGGCAGCTATAAACTAAAAGTTGCTGTCAATTACTTTCGAAGTATGTATGCACTAAAAATTACCTATTCATTTATCGTGGATTGGATGAAATTTAGTGAACTACTGAGAAAAATGACAGGAATACATATGTGAGTGTACCGTTTATCACCGTAAAACTGTATTTTTTCTAGCAAATGAAGTTTACAAACATCTAAATAAAACACTACCATATCTTAAATAAGTGATATTTAATGCTTGGACTTAGGAAAAAACTTCTCTTCCACTCAATGAAAATATGTAGATAATCATGAATTAGCAGTTCAATCAGTTGGTTCAACATGTGTCCACGATTGTCCTTTACCGCTCAACTGAGTCTCTTTGTTCACAGGGTCATCAAAAGAATAAGAATGGCAGATGTCCACTTACAACTAAGGAGATAATCTGATTGTCTTTGACTGTTTTCAGACAAGATAATTGTTAAAAGATGTCATGCTTTGTTTCTATGTAAAATTGGATGCACGTTGGCTTAGCCCAAATGTATGATCCCGGCAGCATAAAAAAGATGGTTTTCAATACCTTATAAATATACTGTTTGTCCTCTGCTTTCAGATATTACCCAAGGATCATGATAGAAAACAATTTAAATAAGGCCAAAGAATGCTACATACCAAATATGAAAGCTGTCTTTCTTCCGGTTTCAGAGATGAAGTTGTTTTTTTTTAAGTTTCCCTTTTTCTCCCTTATTGATGTCGTGGCAACAAGGGTAAGGGTTAAAGGAAAATTCCATTTTTTGAACATTTTTGGTAGAGCTTGACGCAAGGAATATCCATGTCAAGTCTCACCAAGATTGGTAATCTGGTTTAGGAGGATAAGATGTTCAGATGAATTGTTGAAGACGGACGATTGACGATCACAATAGCTCACCTTGAGCAATTTTTTTCAGGTGATCTAAAAAGGTACTCATTTGCTGTAATAATTAACGAAACTGTAACATAATGATATTAGAATTCGACAAGAAAGTTTCAATGAGACAATCTTCAAAAACGGAAAGATCCTATGAGAATACGTGATCAGTTTCACCTCCGGCTTATTAAAGCAGGTCTGTGTCTTTAGATTCACTCATTCGTATACTTTTTTTCAGTTTCAGAATATTTCAAAGACGACTATTTCAGACGGTGACCAGTTTAGCCCAATTAGCTTTATCAATCAGTTCTTATACTTCTTAAACTGTACAGGCGGTTTGTTATGAGAGATTACTCGCAACACTGTCCTACAAGCTTCTTTGGTTTAAATACACTGTCTGACACCTGCGCCAGGAAAGATCTTCTTTGGCTCAGTGGTTAGCGCAGTGGACTTGCTAACCAATAATTTAGATATTACTTGTCCGCGTGGGTTTGACAACGGCTTTCGTCAGTTTTTTCAGCTATGCTTCAATCGCGGACGGTTTGATTATAAGGTTTCCCTTTGTTGCATGACGCGGTGTGTGTGATTGTAATATAAATCTCATTGATCTACCGTTTCTTTCGAGCAATTATACTTATTATAATGGAAAATCGAAATAGAAGAATGTTTATATAAATTGTCCACAGATAGAAGAAATGCATAACATTGCATGAATCAATCTAAGAATCGGGTGAGGGGCTGGGGGGGGGGGCAGTAACCACCCTAAATGAAATTTTGGGCAAAGAGGTATCACATATGATCGTCAATCGAGAAAGGGCTATCTAGAAGGCATCAATATTTTCGTTCATTGAAAATCTGCACAGAATGCGCGGATATGATCAAGATTTAAGCTTGCAATGCCTAAACTTAAGCCTAAACCTACAACGCTACTTCATGATTACGCAAGTAAATCATTATTTTGCTGTTTGTTTGTTGATGTGGTTATTGTCTTTGTTCAACAACAGTCGAGCTGACAGAAAGCCTTCATGAAAATGTCAAACTTGATTTGATGCAATATTTGCATTTTCTTGTTATCTCAAGAAATAAAGGATTCTTACGCAAAGATATTTTCTTTTGTGTAAATACCAATGTTTGGTTGTTTAGTTCAAAGGAGGATTTATTGGGTTGAGAAATGCAGAATACGTACGTAATATACATTCCAGGCAATATCACTATAGAACGTATATTGATTGCTTAATTTTGTCTTGTTATGAAATGCCGTCTAAGTTTCAACTGTTTCTTTTGGTTGTTTAAAGCTTGTGTTAATGAAAATGTTGAAAGAAAAGGGGGGGTCTGGATAGAAAAGACGGGTTTTTTCTGTGAAGGGGAATGTTAGATAGAAAATTATATACACAAGGAAAAAAAGGATCGCAATATCTAAATATAGATGATATAAAGTTTGAATTTACAACAAGCACATTCGATGCAGTCATTGTTATTAGTATAAGAATGTTTGCTGAAAAACGTTTTACATTTACAACGGCCATTTATTGCATGGATAGCTGAATTTAGATTAAAGGTTCTTTTTTGCGTAATACTATCATAAAAGATTATAAGGTTAACTTAACGTATTTTCTTAAGACCTTAATGAGCAAAGTTACCACAGTACGCCTTTGTTGAGAAATACTTTTTGGAAATCGGGTGTTGTAATATTTTTCCTTTGAGTATGTGAGCCTGTGCGTGACATTTCCAACAATTTCAAATGTATGTAAATCAAAGACTTTGGCTAGTCTGTGCATCGGCTATGCGATTTGAAGATACATTAGGTCTTAAAGTACCTGGAGATAGTTTGGCAATCTTATAATTTCACTATGTAACCATCTGGGCTGCTAATGTTTGAACCTCAAAAAGGTGTCAAGAATTTGGAAATGTCTCTCAAAGACTCATATATAGGTAACTTACCAAGAAAAAGCCCGTATGTAATATACAGATGCCAAAGTTGGGTTGTGAAATATGAACAAACAAACCCGACACATGTTATGGTTGATCCTAGAAAACACGCCTTTCTACAGCCTAGATTTATAACAATCAGTGCAAAAATGGGACCTGTCGAATAGAAAATGGATAACGATGATGAATGTGATTGACATTTACAACAATTTCAATAGTGCGCCAAATAAAGACAGGTCAGTGTGTGTATCCAAAAGTCTGACCATAGTCTTCACTATGCACTTTGGAAACAGATGAGGTATCAAAGTATCTTTAGAAAGTTAGGTAATCTTTTTATTGCACTACGTTGCTGGCTAGGTTGTCCAACAATTGTACCTCATCCTTTTGTTAAAATGTGATGCTTTGGCTCATGATATGATGCCAGCACCAATTTCTCTAATCTAAGAAATAACATTACTTTCTGGTGAACAGCGATTCACTGTCCAACAAAGAAAACTCGTAAATATATTTTTACAGGATTCACTACATCTTTTTTGCTTTGGTGACAAGAGCAATTTTTACGATTAAACTGTTCGCTGTTTTTTTTTTTTTTTTTTTTTTTTTTTTTTTTCCCTGTAAAACCAAAGATTAAATAAAGAAGGTATTGAATCAAAGATTAACGTTTAGCACCTAGTAACATAGCATTCAGACTGCACAAACCAAAGCAGGGAAATGACAGCTGCAATGTGTATTTGTTGTCTTTGTTATTACCATTACAATTACTATTATTTAAACTGTGGAAATTCTATAACTTTTAGGGTTGTTTTTATTCTAAAGATCAGTATGCACACTGTTGTCATTACAGTAGAAGGTTCCAGTCCAAGCCGAACCTCTATCCAATCCGGTACTGTCACATTTGTGTCCTTAAAGCCCCCGTCTGTGTTCGCAAGCATTTCCGAAACGCAAGACAAAGATCTTAAACGACTATGTACACAAAAAACTAGACTTTTCTTCTCAAAGATAATTTTGAATGTGTCATTCCAATTTTCGGTATGGCAAACGATTCTGACGCATTAATCTAAATATAGGCCTAACTTGATGAATATTTATGACCCGCAACATTTCGGACTCCAATTTAAATAAGGCGCATTACCACTCATTCGCGTCGGCGAATTTCACGTGACAAATATCTCATTTACATATATTACTTTATACGACAGATTATGCGTTTCCCGAAAAGCCACCATTTGTCGATTGATTAGTATTTTTATGTAACTCATCTTTCACAAGACTAAATCAAGAATTATTATTCAAAGAATGTTCACTTAATAGCGACTTTTTCACTCTAAACGCAGACGGGGGCTTTAAGCAAGGCGCCCTGAGCTCCATCCCAGTGAGAACTTTTTTAACATAATGAAACGATCTTTAAATTCGTAAAATGGTACATCACTTTACCCATGAATTTTGCAGCAAAACATATGCCATTTTTATCTGTTCACGAATGTATTCTCCTCCCGAAAGCAGGATATTGTAACGAAGCAAAGAAGCACTAGAAAAAATTACGTTCATAGAGATACAACTGATAGTTAAATCTCATTTAGACGAACCTTTAATAGTGTCAAAAGTCGTGTTTCAAGAGATTTACAAGATTGCCCAAGTCAGTGGTCAGTGGTCACTGCTGACCAGTAAAAGGATGGTTCCACAAACTACAGACCACCATATTTAATTCACCATAGGCGTAACTAGGATTTTGAAATTCATTCGAATTCAGAAGGCGACCACCAAATAATATCTAGGATAAATGCTATATTTGGACTGTGTAAAAAGTTGAATGCCCTCAACCCGCTCCCCTTTTATGCTATGCGCGTTGGTGAATGACAAGTTCAAGGGCACTATATCTTGAATAAGCTGTTATTACGATGTTTTGATCATTCATTGATACTTCTCGAAAGAGGATGTATTTTTACTACGCTCTTGCGTAATGTGCGTAATGGTAGTTACGCCCTTGCCTTACTTACCACAAAGGTTGTATGTTCCAATCATTATACTGCCTATCCATGCCGTTTCTCCTTTCCCAGAGTTGAATTCATTTAAAAGTTCCACGAACAGAATACCAAACGAAAATCTAATTCCATCCACAATAACGCTCGTCAAAAAGAAGGCAAGAACGATCACCCATCCATATCCACGGTCACGCCCTTGTGACGTCATCGTGACGTCAAATCAAAATGGCGTCTTGCTATGAGCTACCTGGAATTGAAGAAGAATGATTAAATACGTAGCCAATATTGAAGCACCAGTGTGAAAAAATTGGTAATAACTTGATACCGTTTTTTCTTTCGAAAGTAATACCGAAAGAAGCATTTCAACACCTTTGAAATCCTAAGCAATGTAGAAGCTCTAGATAAACTAATAATAGAGATTATTGAAGTAGGTTAACCTAAAAAATCATAAGATAACGTCGCTCTATATATCAAAATGATTCATCATGCTAATAAGTAAAAAAGCAATTAAAATAAACACGTTCTTCGTTGTGAAAATTTTTATTGTGTAATTCGTCCGCTCTTTTCTCGTGTACTGTGCTGAAAGATTTTATTAAAAATAAATATTACATTTTAGTATCTTTAGATATGCATTTTTCTGATCTATATAGAAAAAATACCATCAAGGCCTTGCCAAAATAATTTCTCGTAGACGAGACTTTATTACATTGATATGGAAAACGATGGCATAATCTGGCGATCATACACTATTTTTTTATGGCGAAAAAATTACGAAAACTTTAAATAAAATCTACAAAGAGACTGTGTATATTTTGTGTTATCAGGCAGGTGATGATAAGTCAATACAGTCTCTTTGCATGATGATATATACACATTGAGACTGTCATTTTAACTGTCATTTTGTGGCATTTTTCGTTAACCTTTCAGGTAGAAATTTAAAAAAACATATGCTTCTTAACACCAACCAAAGAATGCTTGACAGTTATATTTAGAAGCCCGATTGAAAATTGGAATTCAAATACAGGCCTGTCAACAAAATTAAAACATTAGTCCTTACTGTCTAGAGACAAAAGTTTTGAATCAGCCTTAATGATAATTTACAAAAAATGTCTACCAGTTGATAGGAATGAGCCAACCGCTCATATCGAATTAGAGTTCACCTCAACACGGCAAATCTTTTGTTTACACCTCGGTGTTTCAAGTATACAGCATGGGTAACATGGACTTAAAATCTTCATCAATTGCAATGGCAAGAAAAGATGAATTATTTTTTTATCTAAAATTAAAAAACAGGTTCATATATTTTGAAATCGCATACATCTGTAGCTTTGTTAAATACATAAGTAGTTCGGACGACTTATGGGGGAATGTGATTGCTCAACTGTTTGTAATTCAATTTTAGAAAAACACTTCTTAATTACCTTAATTGACATTTCAGCCTAATAACCAGCCAAAAAATAATAGAAAAATATGTATTCAATTCGCTGTAGAGCCCGCTCGCCAGACACCCAAGCTCACCGTCAAGTTAACAGCAACGACAAGCGAACACATCAGACAGCTTAACAGAAAAACTGACAGACAACACAGTTGCCAACTCGAACCCCACTTAAGCCCTAAATCATGCCCATCAAAAAAACTGACATGGTTGTTGCGTGTTGAACTGGCTCGATATTCGAAGGCAACAAACGGCTCAAAGGTTAAACTGCAAAGATTTCTGTTTGTTGAGGTGCAACTGCATTAGAAACCAACAGCAAACTCAACAGCAAAACTGAAGATAACTCTTTATTGAGGTGGCTCGACATTCGAACATGATACACAACTCAACAGCAAAACTGACAAGGTTACTGTCGAGTTTTCGCAATATCTAAAACAACAGACTGCTCAGCAGCAAAACTGACAAGGTGACCCTTTGTTGAGCAAGCTCGACAGGCATCTCGACAACAGACAAGAGTGCCGTTGTCACAATATACGTAGCTATAAAATTGCTTTCTAAAATTGGTAACTGTAGAGTCACCTGTATTGGTAAATCAGGATTTAGAATAAAAGTCCGGAAAACTGAAATTCCTAGTCTAGCAGCCGTCCCTTGGAAAAGGTTTGGACCGGAACCAAATTAAAATTTGTTATGAAGCTTAATTATGCAGACTCACACACCAAAAATAAGCTCAATATGTCCAAGGGTAAAGCAAAAAGAAAAAAAAAAACGGTTTACTGGAATTTTCTATTAACTTTCTAAGTCCAGCATCCGTATCTTCTTGAAAAATCATTGGACCGGAACTATATTAGAATGTGCGCTAGGTCAGGTGACTAGGAACATTTTGTGAAAAACTCATCCAATTCGGTCCATAAATGAAGGTAAGGTTAGGTTCACATGATTTGGACGTACGGACGGACGTACTGACATCGGGAAGGGCGGACGGACGGACGGACGGACTGACGGACGGACGGACAGACGGAAATTATGATACCATCATAAAAAACGTCTTCGGTTGCGTTTAAAAAATTAACAAAGACTTATCCCATTCAATGTTATGTCTGTCGGATATTTTGGTTTAACAACTACATGATACTGACTATATCTAAATGAAATAATTTCTTTCGGTATGCCATAGGTCAAAATCAAGGGGATTATTGTGGTTAAAAGCAACAGCGTTCAAAAACTCAACCATATCCTATAGGTTGAGTTAACATAGTGTTTCATAAGAAGACGATGAATTTTTCGTTTTCATGAAACAATTAAAAGAAACGTATCTCACTGTACACAAAGTAGGGGTATTTGTAAATTCCATCAAAACTGAGACAAAAGAGTAGTCCCTAGAAACTTCGTTGTTGATGATTGATGACGTAAGACGGACGATGTGTAAAAATATGATACATACTAACTTAGTGTTTTGTATGAAAAAAAAATCAAACGAGGGAGGGGTAATTTATAATTGTCGAGGCTCTGCCGAGACAATTGTCAATTCCCAAAACCGAGTAAGATATTTTTTTCATTTAATAAAAAAAAACGTATAATATTTATTTATAACCTCTTTTTGCCTTGTTTTCGTCGATGTTTCTAACAGAAATGCAATTTTCTAAAAATAACCGCATTATGTAATTGTTCTATAAAAAAAATCCATGTGATATCATAAAAGATACCATATGGAATGTTATCACAATTTCTTCGTATGTAAGCTAAAAAGAAGTTTAACAACGATCATTGTCCCCGGTCGAAAAATTGGGTAAATATTTATCCGTCGTCTGCCAAATGTGACATTAAAACGCTATCAATCAAGTTTATCAATTAGAAACGCTAAAATGCAAGCTTACAAATTTTACCTAAAAACTTTGAGAATTTAAGGGCTTTAATTCAGATTTTAGCTCGCCCGGGACGAAAGCCTCTGAAGAGCTATTATCATAGCCTCGAATGTCGGTGTTGGCGTTGGCGTCAGCGTCGGTGTCGGCGTCCCCTTAAGGTTTTTTTTATTTCTATCAATATTAATACTAGATGCTTTATATTTAATAGCAACACTCATTTGGATATAGGTTTTCATTTTAGACAAGGCACCCATATCAAAATGATATTGAGACGGTGATCTTGATCCTTTTAAAAAAAACTTAAACAGAAAAAACTGTAATCAATAAACTTTAACTTGGCTTATATTTTCTGAATGTTTTACCTTTGGATATCATTACTTCATATATGCACTCACCAGGTGATATGCTTACACAAGAGACCAAGTGTCTTGACATTTTGACCTTGACCTCTTATGGCCTTAAAAAAATAACTAAAAACTTTAACCAAAAAACTTTAATCTTGCTTTTATTTTTTAATGATATTGCCTAGGGACATCGTTACTTCATATATACACTCACTAGGTGATATGCTTTCTTTGGTTATCTAGGTCCTTGACATTTGACCTTGACCTTGACCTTTTACTTAGAAAAACTTTAACCAAAAACTTCAACCAAAAAACTTTAATCTTGCTTATATTTTCTGATTGTTTGAACTAGGGAGATTACAAATCCACATACACAGTCACTAGGTAATAGGCTTTCACTCGTTACTAAGGTCCTTGACATTTTGACCTTGACCTTGACTTTTTATGGACTTATAAAATTTAACCAAAAACTTTAACCAAAACCCTTTTCCTTGCTTATATTTTCTGATTTACCTGGGGACATCATTACCTCATACACACACTCACTAGGTGATAGGCTTTCACCAGAGACCTAGCACCTTAACATTTTGACCTTGACCTTTTCTTTTTTCGGACTTAGAAAAACTTTAACCAAAAAGTTTATTATTGCTTATATTTTCTGAGCGATATCATAACCTCATACACAAACCCACCAGGTGAAAAGCTTCACCAGTAACAAAGGTCCTTATTTGACCCTAACCTTTTATATACTTATAAAAACTTAAACAAAAATTTTTAACCTTGCTCATATTTTCTGAGTGCTTATACACATGGCCATTATACCTTTATTTCTTTCTTATTTCTAAATCAGACTGATATATATTAGATCATGGACCTAGATTAAATATATTGACCTTGAACTTAGATCTTTAGTCAATTGCTGTTTGTGACAAGTAGCAGTTTTGGCGAGCTAAGTTGTCCGCTGATAACCCTTGTTGTTTATCTTTTCAATAGCCCTGATTTGATGAAAACGTTCGCGAAACTTTTAAGAAATGGGACCCTGCAGTGCTTTATACGTGTAAACTTGGTCTCCAAGTTTAATTAGTTTGCAAACACTTTGCATCCCGAACGCAGTATAGGAGACCGCTTATCTCTAGTTTGATAGACAATAAAGGCTTTTAATTATCCACATAAACTGAAGCCAACTTCTAATCGGTCACTCAAACAAAGCATGCAAAGTATTGTTTAATAATTTTAAAGATGCAAGTGTATGTTTGCATACCCTTTTTGCATTAGGGTAAATTGTCAGTGATGTAAAGTACTGGTAACTTTATTTAGGTAGACCACCTCCACGAGGAATCGGTCCTAGTTCGGGATTCTTCGGATGCAATCGTAAAATTTCAGATACTTATTTTTTTACGCCATCGGTGTCACAGTGTAAAAACGTCGTGAGAACCTGTGCAATGTAAAGGTACTAACGACAACAAAATCACAGTAGTTAAACAATCTTGTCCCCAACACCAATACCACCGCCCACCCAAATCATTCTATTATTTCAGCTTCGTCTTTTTCTTTTTTCTATATTTCAAATAGCTATTATAGTGTTACATCGACTTTCTGAAATTTATTGTATTTTTTTCATAAACTCTATCATTTATTCAATTAAGATCACAACGTATGAAAAAATAACTAGTTATTTGGAGAAGAACAATTTAAGCTCCTAGCTTTCGTTCTAATCCATTTCATATACATTGTACTCAAAAATATATATAACATGTACATTATGTGAATAAAATATGCTTTAACTAAAAACACAGGGACTGTGATGGAATTGCTACGAAATTTGTAATAAGACAAAAATTAAATGGGAATTGGCAAAACATATACCAAGTTTTTACCTCTATCATAAATCCATACACATATAATCTATTAAGTTACAAATCCTCGTTTTTCTGCTAAAACATCGTAACTACAGCTTACATAAAGCTGTAGTTACGAGGTTTCGGTAATATCGACTATAAATACATTGAGAAGACCCTTTTGTTAATATGTGTGCCAATACAATAAGATATATTTTTTGACGCGATGAACTATCACAATACAAAACCAAGCAACCAAGTCCAAATTCAAACTAATGAAAAAAACAATCATTTTTTGAAACCAATCGGTCTAAAATCGATTTAAAAATTATATTAGAACGCAATAAAGATAATTGAGAGTGAAAAAAGTCATATCTTAACAGTTTTCGCGACTTTGAAATCTCATTCTGCCATTCTGGTAGTCTGCTATTCTGCTAGCAGAATGAAGTTGGCAGAATGGCAGAATAGCAGAATGAAAAATCGAATGTCAGAATTCGATCAACTTTTGCATGAAATAACTTGATTTGATGTTTAAACGTGTTTTCAACGATTTTCCCGCAGAAAATTCCTTATATCATGCTCCGGTTAACATAACAAGCAACCAAGTCCAAATTCAAACTAATGAAAAAAACAATCATTTTTTGAAACCGATCAGTCTAAAATCGATTTAAAAATGATATAAGAACGCAATAAAGATAATTGAGAGTGAAAAAAGTCATATTTTAACAGTTTTCGTGACTTTGAAATCTCATTCTGCCATTCTGGTAGTCTGCTATTCTGCTAGCAGAATGAAGTTGGGAGAATGGCAGAATAGCTGAATGAAAAATCGAATGTCAGAATTCGATCAACTTGTGCATGAAATAACTTGATTTGATGTTTAAACATGTTTTCAACGATTTTCCCGCAAAAAATTCCTTATATCATGCTCCGGTTTACATGCCAAAAACAAAGTCCAATTTCAAACTAATGAAAAAAATAATCATTTTTTGAAACCTATCAGTCTAAAATCGATTTAAATATGATATTAGAACGCAATAAAATTAATGAGAGTTAAAAAAGTCATATCTTAACAGTTTTCGCGTCTTTGAAATCTCATTCTGCCATTCTGCTATTCTGCTATTCTGCTAGCAGAATGAAGTTGGCAGAATGGCAGAATAGGAGAATAAAAAATCGAATGTCAGAACTCGATCAATTTGTGCATGAAATAACTTGATTTGTTGTTTAAACGTGTTTTCAACGATTTTCCCGCCAAAAATTCCTTATATCATGCTCCGGCTAACATGCCAAGCAACCAAGTCCGAATTAAAACTAATGAAAAAAACAATCATTTTTTGAAACCAATCGGTCTAAAATCGATTTAAAAATGATATTAGAACGCAATAAAGATAATTGAGAGTGAAAAAAGTCATATCTTAACAGTTTTCGCGACTTTGAAATCTCATTCTGCCATTCTGCTATTCTGCTATTCTGCTAGCAGAATGAAGTTGGCAGAATGGCAGAATAGCTGAATGAAAAATCGAATGTCAGAATTCGATCAACTTTTGCATGAAATAACTTGATTTGTTGTTTAAACGTGTTTTCAACGATTTTCCCGCCAAAAATTCCTTATATCATGCTCCGGTTAACATGCCAAGCAACCAAGTCCAAATTCAAACTAATGAAAAAAACAATCATTTTTTGAAACCAATCGGTCTAAAATCGATTTAAAAATTATATTAGAACGCAATAAAGATAATTGAGAGTGAAAAAAGTCATATCTTAACAGTTTTCGCGACTTTGAAATCTCATTCTGCCATTCTGCTTTTCTGCTATTCTGCTAGCAGAATGAAGTTGGCAGAATGGCAGAATAGCTGAATGAAAAATCGAATGTCAGAATTCGATCAACTTTTGCATGAAATAACTTGATTTGATGTTTAAACGTGTTTTCAACGATTTTCCCGCAGAAAATTCCTTATATCATGCTCCGGTTAACATAACAAGCAACCAAGTCCAAATTCAAACTAATGAAAAAAACAATCATTTTTTGAAACCGATCAGTCTTAAATCGATTTAAAAATGATATAAGAACGCAATAAAGATAATTGAGAGTGAAAAAAGTCATATTTTAACAGTTTTCGTGACTTTGAAATCTCATTCTGCCATTCTGGTAGTCTGCTATTCTGCTAGCAGAATGAAGTTGGCAGAATGGCAGAATAGCTGAATGAAAAATCGAATGTCAGAATTCGATCAACTTGTGCATGAAATAACTTGATTTGATGTTTAAACATGTTTTCAACGATTTTCCCGCAAAAAATTCCTTATATCATGCTCCGGTTTACATGCCAAAAACAAAGTCCAATTTCAAACTAATGAAAAAAATAATCATTTTTTGAAACCTATCTGTCTAAAATCGATTTAAATATGATATTAGAACGCAATAAAATTAATGAGAGTTAAAAAAGTCATATCTCAACAGTTTTCGCGTCTTTGAAATCTCATTCTGCCATTCTGCTATTCTGCTATTCTGCTAGCAGAATGAAGTTGGCAGAATGGCAGAATAGCAGAATAAAAAATCGAATGTCAGAACTCGATCAATTCGTGCATGAAATAACTTGATTTGTTGTTTAAACGTGTTTTCAACGATTTTCCCGCCAAAAATTCCTTATATCATGCTCCGGCTAACATGCCAAGCAACCAAGTCCGAATTCAAACTAATGAAAAAAACAATCTTTTTTTGAAACCAATCGGTCTAAAATCGATTTAAAAATGATATTAGAACGCAATAAAGATAATTGAGAGTGAAAAAAGTCATATCTTAACAGTTTTCGCGACTTTGAAATCTCATTCTGCCATTCTGCTATTCTGCTAGCAGAATGAAGTTGGCAGAATGGCAGAATAGCAGAATGAAAAATCGAATGTCAGAATTCGATCAACTTTTGCATGAAATAACTTGATTTGTTGTTTAAACGTGTTTTCAACGATTTTCCCGCCAAAAATTCCTTATATCATGCTCCGGTTAACATGCCAAGCAACCAAGTCCAAATTCAAACTAATGAAAAAAACAATCATTTTTTTAAACCAATCGGTCTAAAATCGATTTAAAAATGATATAAGAACGCAATAAAGATAATTGAGAGTGAAAAAAGTCATATCTTAACAGTTTTCGCGACTTTGAAATCTCATTCTGCCATTCTGCTATTCTGCTATTCTGCTAGCAGAATGAAGTTGGCAGAATGGCAGAATAGCAGAATGAAAAATCGAATGTCAGAATTCGATCAACTTTTGCATGAAATACCTTGATTTGATGTTTAAACGTGTTTTCAACGATTTTCCCGCAGAAAATTCCTTATATCATGCTCCGGTTAACATAACAAGCAACCAAGTCCAAATTCAAACTAATGAAAAAACAATCATTTTTTGAAACCAATCGGTCTAAAATCGATTTAAAAATGATATAAGAACGCAATAAAGATAATTGAGAGTGAAAAAAGTCATATTTTAACAGTTTTCGTGACTTTGAAATCTCATTCTGCCATTCTGCTATTCTGCTATTCTGCTAGCAGAATGAAGTTGGCAGAATGGCAGAATAGCAGAATAAAAAATCGAATGTCAGAACTCGATCAACTTGTGCATGAAATAACTTGATTTGATGTTTAAACGTGTTTTCAACGATTTTCCCGCAAAAAATTCCATATATCATGCTCCGGTTAACATAACAAGCAACCAAGTCCAAATTCAAACTAATGAAAAAAACAATCATTTTTTGAAACCGATCAGTCTTAAATCGATTTAAAAATGATATAAGAACGCAATAAAATTAATGAGAGTTAAAAAAGTCATATCTCAACAGTTTTCGCGTCTTTGAAATCTCATTCTGCCATTCTGCTATTCTGCTATTCTGCTAGCAGAATGAAGTTGGCAGAATGGCAGAATAGCAGAATAAAAAATCGAATGTCAGAACTCGATCAATTCGTGCATGAAATAACTTGATTTGTTGTTTAAACGTGTTTTCAACGATTTTCCCGCCAAAAATTCCTTATATCATGCTCCGGCTAACATGCCAAGCAACCAAGTCCGAATTCAAACTAATGAAAAAAACAATCATTTTTTGAAACCAATCGGTCTAAAATCGATTTAAAAATGATATAAGAACGCAATAAAGATAATTGAGAGTGAAAAAAGTCATATCTTAACAGTTTTCGCGACTTTGAAATCTCATTCTGCCATTCTGCTATTCTGCTATTCTGCTAGCAGAATGAAGTTGGCAGAATGGCAGAATAGCAGAATGAAAAATCGAATGTCAGAATTCGATCAACTTGTGCATGAAATAACTTGATTTGATGTTTAAACGTGTTTTCAACGATTTTCCCGCAAAAAATTCCATATATCATGCTCCGGTTAACATAACAAGCAACCAAGTCCAAATTCAAACTAATGAAAAAAACAATCTTTTTTTGAAACCAATCGGTCTAAAATCGATTTAAAAATGATATTAGAACGCAATAAAGATAATTGAGAGTGAAAAAAGTCATATCTTAACAGTTTTCGCGCCTTTGAAATCTCATTCTGCCATTCTGCTATTCTGCTAGCAGAATGAAGTTGGCAGAATGGCAGAATAGCAGAATGAAAAATCGAAATACAAGATTTGATCAATTTTTGCACGAAATAACTTGATTTGTTGCTCGTCAAGACAAACACGTAGACACCAAGATTGTCCCAATCGGCCAACTGGGGGCCGAGCTATGACCGTAGCGCCTCTAATAAGCCAAACTCGGCTTGCACCCTAGCGACATCACCGCGAATCGTTCTAGAGCGGCCGCTAATAGCCGCAGCTCAAAAAAACGCGCCACGATTGTAGCAACAAGAGGGTACCATGATCTACTCGATCAACGCCTTAGCTCGGCCAAGCGGCGATGCCCGGCAGCGGTCGCTATACTCTTGCGCCCCAGGGCCCGTATTCGCGTTTCTCCGGCCATGGATGAGCTGGGAACGCCAAACTCGCCTCGATGGAGGAGACCGAGCCCCAGAGGCGATCGACGTCGAGCAATCCCGACCCAGCCACTGCACTTCCAGATGGGGCGCCGAAAACTCGATTTTCGCCCGTAGTTGGGATGGAGGTTCGAAACTCTCCCCGATGGTAGTGCTCGACGAGACGTATACGTAGACACCACGATTGTCCCGATCGGCCAACTGGGGGCCGAGCTATGACCGTAGCGCCCCTGAAAAGCCCAGTTCGGCCGGCACCCTAGCGACATCAGCGCGAATAGATCTAGAGCGGCCGCAAATAGCTGCAGCCCCGCCAAACACGCCACAATTGTAGTGCTTATGTGGAGGAACAAGCCCGTTTCATGATCGACTCGATCAACGCCTTGGCTCGGCCAAACGGCGCTACCCGGCCACGGCCACACTGCTCTCGCGCCCCAGGGCCCGTATTCGCGTTTCTCCGGCCATTGATGAGCTGGAAACGTCAAACTCGCCTCGATGGTAAAGACCGAGCCCTAGAGGCGATCGACGTCCAGCAATCCCGACTCAGCCACTTCACTTCCGGTCTGGGCGCCGAAAACACGATTTTCGCCTGTGGTTGGGATGGAGGTGCGAAACTCTCCCCGATTGTAGAGCTTGTCGAGACGAACACATAGACACTAAGATTGTCCCGATCGGCCAACTAGGGGCCGAGCTATGGCCGTAGATCCTCTTAAAAGCCAAACTCGTCTAGCACCCTAGCGACATGAGCGCGAATCGCTCTAGAGCGGCCGCTAATAGCCGCAGCTCCACAAAACTCGCCACGATTGTAGTACTTGGCTGGAGCAACAAGAGAGTACCATGATCGACTCGATGAACGCCTTGGCTCGGCCAAGCGGCGATGCCCGGCAGCGGCCGCTATATTCTCGCGCCCCAGGGCCCGTAATCGCTTTTCTCCGGCCATGGATGAGCTGTGAACGCCAAACTCGCCTCGATGGAGGAGACCGAGCCCCAGAGGCGATCGACGTCGAGCAATCCCGACCCAGCCACTGCACTTCCGGTCTGGGCGCCGAAAACTCGATTTTCGCCCGTAGTTGGGATGGAGGTTCGAAACTCTCCCCGATGGTAGTGCTCGACGAGACGTATACGTAGACACCACGATTGTCCCGATCGGCCAACTGGGGGCCGAGCTATGACCGTAGCGCCCCTGAAAAGCCCAGTTCGGCCGGCACCCTAGCGACATCAGCGCGAATAGATCTAGAGCGGCCGCAAATAGCTGCAGCCCCGCCAAACACGCCACAATTGTAGTGCTTATGTGGAGGAACAAGCCCGTTTCATGATCGACTCGATCAACGCCTTGGCTCGGCCAAACGGCGCTACCCGGCCACGGCCACACTGCTCTCGCGCCCCAGGGCCCGTATTCGCGTTTCTCCGGCCATTGATGAGCTGGAAACGTCAAACTCGCCTCGATGGTAAAGACCGAGCCCTAGAGGCGATCGACGTCCAGCAATCCCGACTCAGCCACTTCACTTCCGGTCTGGGCGCCGAAAACACGATTTTCGCCTGTGGTTGGGATGGAGGTGCGAAACTCTCCCCGATTGTAGAGCTTGTCGAGACGAACACATAGACACTAAGATTGTCCCGATCGGCCAACTAGGGGCCGAGCTATGGCCGTAGATCCTCTTAAAAGCCAAACTCGTCTAGCACCCTAGCGACATGAGCGCGAATCGCTCTAGAGCGGCCGCTAATAGCCGCAGCTCCACAAAACTCGCCACGATTGTAGTACTTGGCTGGAGCAACAAGAGAGTACCATGATCGACTCGATGAACGCCTTGGCTCGGCCAAGCGGCGATGCCCGGCAGCGGCCGCTATATTCTCGCGCCCCAGGGCCCGTAATCGCTTTTCTCCGGCCATGGATGAGCTGTGAACGCCAAACTCGCCTCGATGGAGGAGACCGAGCCCCAGTAGCGAACGACGTCGAGCAATCCCGACCCAGCCACTGCACTTCCGGTCGGGGCGCCGAAAACGCGATTTTCGCCTGTGGTTGGGATGGAGGTGCGAAACTCTCTCCGATTGTAGTGCTCGTCGAGACAAACACGTAGACACCAAGATTGTCCCGATCGGTCCACTGGTGGCCGAGCTATAGCCACAGCGCCTCTGAAAAGCCCAGTTCAGATAGGGTCAGGGTTAGGGTTAGGTTTAGAGTTTGGGTTAGGGTTAGGGTTACTGCTCTCGCGCCCTACGGCCCGTATTCGCGTTTCTTCGGCCATAGATGAGCTTGGAACGCCAAACTCGCCTCGATGGTAGAGACCGAGCCCCAACAGCGATCGACGTCGAGCAATCCCGACTCAGCCACTGCACTTCCGGTCTTGGCGTCGAAAACGCGATTTTCGCCTGTCGATGGGATTGAGGTGCGAAACTCTCCCCGATTGAAGAGCTCGTCGAGACAAACACGTGGATACCAAGATTGTCCCGATCGGTCCACTGGTGGCTGCGCTATGGCCGTAGCGCCTCTTAAAAGTCAAACTCGGCTTGCACCCAAGCGACATGAGCGCGAATCGCTCTAGAGCGGTCGCTAATAGCCGCAGCTCCACAACACTCGCCACGATTGTAGTACTTTGCTGGAGCAACAAGAGGGTACCATGATCGATTCGATCAACGCCTTTGCTCGGCCAGGCGGCGATGCCCGGCAGCGGCCGCTATACTCTCGCGCCCCAGGGCCCGTATTCGCGTTTCTCCGGCCATGGATGAGCTTGGGACGCCCAACTCGCCTCGATGAAGTAGACCGAGCCCCAGTAGCGAACGACGTCGAGCAATCCCGACCAAGCCACTGCACTTCCAGATGGGGCGCCGAAAACGCGATTTTCGCCTGTTGTTGAGATGGAGGTTCGAAACTCTCTCCGATTGTAGAGCTCGTCAAGACAAACACGTAGACACCAAGATTGTCCCGATCGGCCAACTGGGGGCCGAGCTATGGCCGTAGCGCCTCTGAAAAGCAAAGTTCGGATAGGGTCAGGGTTAGGGTTAGGGTTAGGGTTAGGGTTAGGTTTAGGTTAGGGTTAGGGTTAGGGTTAGGGTAACTGCTCTCGCGCCCCAGGGCCCGTATTCGCTTTTCTTAGGCCATAGATGAGCTTGGAACGCCAAACGCGCCTCGATGGAAGAGACCGAGCCCCAACAGCGATCGACGTCGAGCAATCCCGACTCAGCCACTGCACTTCCGGTCTTGGCGTCGAAAACGCGAGTTTCGCCTGTCGATGGGATCGAGGTGCGAAACTCTCTCCGATTGTAGAGCTCGTCGAGACAAACACGTGGATACCAAGATTGTCCCGATCGGTCCACTGGTGGCCGAGCTATGGCCGTAGCGCCTCTTAAAAGTCAAACTCGGCTTGCACCCAAGCGACATGAGCGCGAATCGCTCTAGAGCGGCCGCTAATAGCCGCAGCTCCATAACACTCGCCACGATTGTAGTACTTAGCTGGAGCAACAAGAGGGTACCATGATCGACTCGATCAACGCCTTGGCTCGGCCAGGCGGCGATGCCCGGCAGCGGCCGCTATACTCTCGTGCCCCAGGGCCCGTATTCGCGTTTCTCCGGCCATGGATGAGCTGGGGACGCCAAACTCGCCTCGATGAAGTAGACCGAGCCCCAGTAGCGAACGACGTCGAGCAATCCCGACCAAGCCACTGCATTTCCAGATGGGGCGCCGAAAACGCGATTTTCGCCTGTTGTTGAGATGGAGGTTCGAAACTCTCCCCGATTGTAGAGCTCATCAAGACAAACACGTAGACACCAAGATTGTCCCGATCGGCCAACTGGGGGCCGAGCTATGGCCGTAGCGCCTCTGAAAAGACAAGTTCGGATAGGGTCAGGGTTAGGGTTAGGGTTAGGGTTAGGCTAGAGTTAGGGTTAGGGTTAGGGTTACTGCTCTCGCGCCCCAATGCCCGTATTCGCTTTTCTTAGGCCATAGATGAGCTTGGAACGCCAAACTCGCCTCGATGGTAGAGACCGAGCCCCAACAGCGCACGACATCGAGCAATCCCGACTCAGCCACTGCACTTCCGGTCTTGGCGTCGAAAACGCGATTTTCGCCTGTGGATGGGATGGAGGTGCGAAACTCTCCCCGATTGTAGAGCTCGTCGAGACAAACGCGTAGACACCAGGATTGTCCCGATCAGTCCATTGGGGGCCGAGCTACGGCCGAAGCGCCTCTGTAAAGCCCAGTTCGACCGGCACCCTAGCGACTTCAGCGCGAATCGCTCTGGAGCGGCCGCTCGTAGCTGCAGCTCCGCAGCTTGGGTGGAGCAACAATACCGAGCCATGATGGACTCGATCAGCGCCTTGGCTCGGCCAAGCGGCGTTACCCGGTAACGGCCGCACTGCTCTCGTGCCCCAGGGCCCGTATTCGCGTTTCTCCGGCCATGGATGAGATAGGAACGCCAAACCCGCCTCGATGGAAGAGACTGAGCCCCAGAGGCGATCGACGTTGAGCAATCCCGACCCAGCCACTGCACTTCCGGTCTGGGCGCCGAAAACTTTATTTTCGCCTGTAGTTGGGATGGAGGTGCAATACTATACCTGATTGAAGAGCTCGTCGAGACGACCCGTAGATCCCAGAATTGTCCCGATCAGCCCACTGGGGGCCGAGCAACGGCCGATGCGCAGTCAAAATTGCGTGGCAAAATGAGAGTTCTGGGAGCGAGAATGCGGATAACTGCGGCAAAAATCACTGCTATACGGGTTGAGATGCGGGGCAAAATCCGAAGTTTGGGAGCAAATCTCTGCTTCGAGAGCACAACTGCTTTCGCATGGCCGCAAAAAATCGCGGATCAAATGAGTCGCGGCGCGAATCCAGCGCGATTCTTGCTAGCTCCGACGCAATCCGCCGCAGCCCAACCAAACTTGCCACGATTGAAGGGCTTGAATAGGGCTACACGACGGTACCTACAACATAGGAATCGGTTAATTGGTTCGAGCCCTGCATGGAGTGTCTCATTCCCGTGAACACTTCGCCCCGGCGCGAGCGGCCCACTGCCTGCCTAGCAAAGGCTACTGAGCCGTCCTAAATCGCCGCTCGAGAGCCGTTAAACTGCCTAGAGATCCACCGCGATGGGGGGCAAATTCCCAACTCTCGAAGCAAAAATCCGCTTCAAAAGCCGAGCTGTATTCGCTCCGCCGCTAAAATCATGGCTCGATCGCGCCGAGGCGCAACTCCAGCGCGAATCTCTGTAGCTCCGTCTTTTTTGCCGCAGCCCAACCAAACTCGCCACGACTGTAGCGCTTGAATATGGCTACACAACAGTACCTACAACATAGGAATCGGTCCATTAGTTCGAGCCCTGCATCGAGTGTCTCATCCCGATGAACATTTCTCCTCGGCGCGAGCGGCCCACAGCCTGCCTAGCGACGGCTACTGAGCCGTCCAAAAGCGCCGCTCGAGAGCCGTTCACCTGCCTGGCGATCGACCGCGATGCGGGGCAGATTCTGTGTCTTAGGAGCAAATCTACGCTTCAAGATCCGAGCTGTATTCGCTCCGCCGCTAAATTCATGGCTCGATCGCGTCGAGGCACGACTCCAGCGCGACTCGCTGTAGCTCCATCGCTATTAGCCGCAACCCAACAAAACTCGCAACGATTGTAGCGCTTGAATAGGGCTACAAGACAGTATATACAACATAGAAATCGGTCCATTGGTTTGAGCCCTGCATCGAGTGTCTAACTCCCTTGAACATTTCGCCTCCGCGCGAGCAGCCCACTGCCTGCCTTGCGACGGATATTGAGCCGTCCGAAATCACCACTCGAGAGCCGTTTACATGCCTAGCAATCGACCGCGATGCGGGGCAGATTCCGTGTCTTTGGAGCAAATCTACGCTTCAAGAGTCGAGCTGTAAACACTCCGCCGCAAAAAGCCGGCTCGATCGCGTCGAGGCGCGACTCCAGCGCGAATCCTTGTAGCTCCGACGCAATCCGCCAAAGCCCAACCAAACTCACCAAGATTGAAGCGCTTGAATATGGCTACACGACGGTACCTACAACATAGGAATCAGTCCATTGGTTCGAGCCCTGAATCGAGTGTATCACTCCCGTGAACAATTCGCCTCGGCGCGAGCGGCCCACTGCCTGCCTAGCAAAGGCTACTGAGCCGTCAAAAATCGCTGCTAGAGAGCCGTTAAACTGCCTATTGATCGACCGCTATGCGGGGCGAATTCCCGACTCTCGGAGCAAAACTCCGCTTCGAGAGCAGAGCTGCACTCACTCCGCCGCTAAAATCGCAGCTCGATCGAGTTGAGGCGCGACTCCACCGCGAATCGCTGTAGCTCCGACGTTTTTTGCCGCAGCCCAACAAAACTCGCCACGACTGTAGCGCTTGAATAGGGCTACACGATGGTACTACATCATTGGATTCGGTTCATTGGTTCGAGCCCGGAATCGAGTGTCTCACTACCGTGATCATTTCGCCTCGGCGCAGGCGGCCCACTTCCTGCCTAGCGACGGCTACTGAGCCGTCCAAAATCGCCGCTCGAGAGCCGTTAACCTTCCCAGCGATCGACCGCGATGCGGGGCAGATTTTATGTCTTGGAAGCAAATCTGCGCTTCAAGAGCCGAGCTGTTTTCGCTCCGCCGCTAAAGTCACAGCTCGATCGCGTCGAGGCGCGACTCCAGCGCGAATCGCTGTAGCTCCGACGTTTTTCGCCGCAGCCCAATCAATCTCGCCACGTTTGAAGGGCTTGAATAGAGCCTACACGACGGTACCTACAACATAGGAATCGGTCGATTGGTTACAGCCCTGAATGGAATGTCTCACTCCCATGAACGTTTCGCCTCGGCGCGAGCTGCGCACTGCCTGCCTAGCGACGGCTTCTGAGTCGTTCAAAATCGCCGCTCGAGAGCCGTGAACGTGCCTAGCGAACGACCGCGATGCGGGGCAAATTCTGTGTCTTGGGAGCATATCTACGTTTCAAAAACCGAGCTGTTTTTGTTTCGCCGCTAAAATCACGGCTCGATCGCATCGAGGCACGACTCCAGCGCGAATCGCTGTAGCTCCGACGCAATCCGCCAAAGCCCAACTAAACTCGCCCCGATTGTAGCGCTTGAATGGAGCTACACGACGGTAACTACAACATAGGAATCGGTCCATTGGTTCGAGCCCTGCATCGAGTGTCTCACTCAAGTGAACATTTCGCCACGGCGCGAGCGGCCCACTGCCTGCCTAGCGACGGCTACTGAGCCGTCCAAAAGCGCCGCTCGAGAGCCGTTCACCTGACTAGCGATCGACCGCGATGCGGGGCAGATTCCGTGTATTGGGAGCAAAACTCCGCTTCGAGAGCAGAGCTGCACTCGCTCCGCCGCTAAAATCACGGCTCGATCGCGTCGAGGCGCGACTCCATCGCGAATCGCTGTAGCTCCGACGTTTTTCGCCGCAGCCCAACCATGATATAAGGAGTTTAGCGGGAAAATCGTTGAATACACGTTTCAACAACAAATCAAGTTATTTCATGCTCAAATTGATCGAATTCTGACATTCGATTTTTCATTCTGCTATTCTGCCATTCTGCAAACTTCATTCTGCTAGCAGAATAGCAGAATAGCAGAATGGCAGAATGAGATTTCAAAGTCGCGAAAGCTGTTAAGATATTACTTTTTTTTTCACTCTCAATTATCTTTATTGCGTTCTTATATCATTTTTAAATCGATTTTAGACTGATAGGTTTCAAAATATGATTGTTTTTTTCATTAGTTTGAATTTGGACTTGGTTGCTTGTTATGTTAACCGGAGCATGATATAAGGAATTTTTTGCGGGAAAATCGTTGAAAACACGTTTAAACAACAAATCAAGTTATTTCATGCAAAAGTTGATCGAATTCTGACATTCCGATTTTTCATTCTGCTATTCTGCCATTCTGCCAACTTCATTCTGCTAGCAGAATAGCAGAATACCAGAATGGCAGAATGAGATTTCAAAGTCGCGAAAACTGTTAAGATATGACTTTTTTCACTCTCAATTATCTTTATTGCGTTCTAATATAATTTTTAAATCGATTTTAGACCGATTGATTTCAAAAAATGATTGTTTTTTTCATTAGTTTGAATTTGGACTTGGTTGCTTGTTATGTTAACCGGAGCATGATATAAGGAATTTTTTGCGGGAAAATCGTTGAAAACACGTTAAAACATCAAATCAAGTTATTTCATGCAAAAGTTGATCGAATTCTGACATTCGATTTTTCATTCTGCTATTCTGCCATTCTGCAAACTTCATTCTGCTAGCAGAATAGCAAGTAGCAGAATGGCAGAATGAGATTTCAAAGTCGCGAAAACTGTTAAGATATGACTTTTTTCACTCTCAATTATCTTTATTGCGTTCTAATATCATTTTTAAATCGATTTTAGACCGATTGGTTTAAAAAAATGATTGTTTTTTTTCATTAGTTTGAATTTGGACTTGGTTGCTTGGCATGTTAGCCGGAGCATGATATAAAGAATTTTTGGCGGGAAAATCGTTGAAAACACGCTTAAACAACAAATCAAGTTATGTCATGCAAAAGTTGATAGAATTCTGACATTCGATTTTTCATTCTGCTATTCTGCCATTCTACCTACTTCATTCTGCTAGCAGAATAGCAGAATAGCAGAATGGCAGAATGAGATTTCAAAGTCGCGAAAACTGTTAAGATATGACATTTTTCACTCTCAATTATCTTTATTGCGTTCTAATATAATTTTTAAATCGCTTTTAGACCGATTGGTTTGAAAAAATGATTGTTTTTTTCATTAGTTTGAATTTGGACTTGGTTGCTTGGCATGTTAACCGGAGCATGATATAAAGAATTTTTGGCGGGAAAATCCTTGAAAACACGTTTAAACAACAAATCAAGTTATTTCATGCACAAATTGATGGAGTTCTGACATTCGATTTTTCATTCTGCTATTCTGCCATTCTGCCAACTTCATTCTGCTAGCAGAATAGCAGAATAGCAGAATGGCAGAATGAGATTTCAAAGTCGCGAAAACTGTTAAGATATGACTTTTTTCACTCTCAATTATCTATATTGCGTTCTAATATTATTTTTAAATCGATTTAAGACCGATTGGTTTCAAAAAATGATTGATTTTTTCATTAGTTTGAATTTGGACTTGGTTGCTTGGCATGTTAACCGGAGCATGATATAAGGAATTTTTGGCGGGAAAATCGTTGAAAACACGTTTAAACAACAAATCAAGTTATATCATGCACCCGATTTTGTCTTTCGATTTTTCATTCTGCTATTCTGCTATTCTGCCATTCTGCCAACTTCATTCTGCCATTCTGCTATTCTGCCATTCTGCTAACTTCATTCTGCTATTCTGCTATTCTGCCATTCTGCCAACTTCAGGGACATCAAAATGACCTAATTTGCCTTTCATAATCCAACTTTGAACTTATTTATAGTCATAATTCGTCGTTGGGCCAGGAAATCCCTGTTACTACATGCTAAAAATAATACGTTCATGAATGAGGACAAATTTGCATATACATACATAATTTAATACTACGACCGAATAGAGATCTTCTCAAATACAAAGAAAAAGTCTAGTGAATTTTGAGAAGTTGCTCGTGACATGCAATTTTCATGTTTCAGTGTGAAGTTTTCTTTTAGTAATCCACATCCCCTTTTTGCAAAATTAACGGTCTGAAATTGATTTAGACAGAGAATTATCATATTCGTTTAGCTTTCAAACCATTTATCAAATTTAAGTTACATGTTGTTCGAATTTAATCAACATACAGTAATAGTTTCTTTAATTCGGTATCTAATCCCAAAATACATGTAATCGTGCGATTTCGGAATAAATAGCAGAATTTGCCGGACCAGTGTTAAACTATGGTCATATGCACTTAAGGTATACTGCGCCGAACCAACGTTTAACGATAAAAATGCATTTGTACTAATTCAGGGAAGCAAAGATAGCCAATAGCAGTGGTTGCTGCTATATATCTTACGGTAGCCCACCCACAATGAAAAATGTTGAAACCGACATATCTCCTGTTTTATCGTCTTATTCTTATAAATCGCAAGCAGGAGAAAATTGTGAACCATCACGCGAAGAGGGACTATCTAGGAACTCCGTAAAATAAATATTTGAAAAAGAGATTAGGTCCAGCATAGGTCAACCAGATGCCGCATTTCAAAAATTCTTTCACGGGAGAGAAAATTGAATTTTCTGGAATCAGAAAATTAGTTAACTGTGAAGAGTTCCGACCCTATTCAGTCTGCGCAGCCCTTTTTCGCGTGACGGGTCACAATTACATAGTATTGAATACGTGATTTCGATTCTGAAATACCGTAAGTACCTATGCAATGTACAAGCACATATGACATTTCAGTACTGCTTCGACGATGACCGGAGATGTTTGGTAATACCGAAATATTGGGCGAAATATAACGATGTTTTCCGAAGATTTCCGACATAGAATCGATTTCAAAATTTCTAATTAGGAGTGTGCTACCTTAAATGCAGTTCAAAATGGCAATATATTAGCTCCTTTTGCATGCATCACCCCTTCTACCCTCAACATCCGCCCCCACCACAATAAATTACATTATCTGAAAAATCGAATAAAGAAATAAAAAACAAAGGTACCTTAAATACAGGTTTGGAATTAATCGCGCGATCTGAGTAGTCCACAAATCTAATATGAGCTCTTTGTTTGTAAAAAACGCAACACATGAACAAAGACCAGCGAAAATCGATTGGAAGTGATAATGTGTGGTAACGAGAGCTTACACCCGATAAAGCTTTATGTAAGATCGTTCCTAGGTTCATGTATAATTCCGGTCTTTGACCTCGCAGTGTGACTATGTGACTAAACACAGTAAAGCAGACAATATAGGATCAATGTTACTAAATATAATCGATCTTCAACATCTTCGATAGTGTTCTTCCACATTTAGATATATTGCCTATCCTGTACTTTGATATAACAAATCGTTCAGGCGATACTGAATCAATTGTCAATAGCGTCCATACATAATCAATAATATTGCCAATTATGTAGAATGAAAATATTATAGATCGTTCAGGGCGATGCTGAATCAATTGTCAATAGCGTCCATTCATTATCAATAATATTGCCAATTATGTAGAATGAAAATATTATAGATCGTTCAGGGCGATGCTGAATCCATTGTCAATAGCGTCCATTCATAATCGATAACATTACCAATCCTATAGAGTGCTTATATTATAAATCGTTCAGAGCGATGCCGAATCCATCGTCAGTGGCGTCCATTCATAATCGATAACATTACCAATCCTATAGAGTGCTTATATTATAAATCGTTCAGAGCGATGCCGAATCCATCGTCAGTGGCGTCCATTCATAATCGATAACATTACCAATCCCATAGAGTGCTTATATTATAAATCATTCAGGGCGATGCCGAATCCATCGTCAGTGGCGTCCATACATAACAAATAATATTGCCAATCCTGCAGATTGACAATATCTCAAATCGTTCGGGGCGATACTGAATCGATCGTAAATGGCGTCCATACGCAATCAATTATATTGCCAATCATGTACTTTGACAATATTTTGAATCGTTTAGAGCGATATCATAAATCGTAAAGGGCGATACTGAATTGATTGTCAATAGAGCCCATACAAAACTAATGATATTGCCAATTCTGTTGATTGAAAATATTATACATCTCTCAGTCGTGCAGGGCGACACTTAAAAATTGTAAATAAATTGAATCAATATTAAGTTTCAAGAAACACTTGAATAAGTCTCTTAATTTACAGTTGTAAATTCTTTTAAAAAGTGTTTGGAAAAGCAAAAAGTGTGCATTTGTGCAGGCTGACCTTTGTCTATACTGTCTGTTGAAGTGTTGCGCATGTCTAGAACAGCATGGAAAGGTTAAATAAGTGAATTTGCGAGCAGTGACGAAACTACTGCTGAGATCCGCCATGGTACCTTAATGTTCTCGATGTAAAGCGCCGTCACACGGGACTCGGTTAAACGTCTCATCCGAGTGACAATTAATTTGTTGGAGTGCCAGCCCGAAAATCAAAACCAATATACCGATCTCCAACTGTTTTAAGGTAGTGGACCAGTAATTTCCACAGCATTTCGGACTACACATTTTTTTTACAATGTTAACCGCGGTTTCCTAATGAAAATCATTAGGAAACTTCGGTTAACATTGTTAAAGTTCATTACTTCCTAGATGTTGCAAAACTATTACGGGTCCACTACCTTAAGTCAGGTGCTCTTCTAACTAAGCTAATCGAGGTGACAAAAGTGCAGTCCACTGTTCACTATTCTATCCAAGTGCTCGGGTACTCGATAAGACGGGTGACCGCATACCTGATTTGTGAAATAAGAGCTCGTTTGCACCACTACAATATCTAGATAACATTTCCTGCATTCATTACTTGTTTGTTTGAGTGGAGTTTTACGCCACTTTCAATTATCTTTCGTTCTATCGCGGCGACTGAAGCACCTAACAATAGATTGCCTGTATTTCTCACACCATTACGAGCATCAAATCCTTTCCTAACCTCCAGCTGCTATCCAACAGAGGTCTATGATTATCAAGCCATTGGTGGAAGACAAAAAATCGGAAGGGATGAGTGCCGCCGTCGGGAATCGAACTTGTGACCTTTTGAGTGATAGTCCGATGCGCAGCCACTACGCAATGACAGCGGCTACATTCATAACTACAGTTTAAGTCGTCCTTATTCTTATCATGAAAACGATTAACAAAAAAACGCGATGAAGGAAAGCATTGTACATAAAAAAAATTGATATATACGTTAAGGGATGAAGATAATATTCTATAAGATCCATGGAGGTATGAAACTTTAACCCTTAAACTGAAAGAAAGACAGACGAGATTGATATCTTATGAGCACTGTGTGCACAGGCGTAAAACAATAGCTAAGTACTCAAAATTATTTTCATCGAGAAATGACACCCAATTTTTCAACCAATCAGAATGCAAGAATCTTGATGGACATATGAATATAAATTATTTGATTTTGTGAATAACACCAGAAGTCATTTTTTCATTATTATTTTGTTGTTGTTGTTGTTGTTGTTGTAACCAGTTTCGGTCGAATCGTTATCCCAAACTGAGAAATAGTTCCATGATTTTTGTGTTAACTTGCGTGTAAAACAAAGTGCCTTTAAGGTAGTGGAGCCGTAATAGTTCCGCAACATTTAGAAAAACATGATCTTTCACAATGTTAACCAAGGTTTCCTAAAGAACCTTGGTTAACTCTGTTTAAGTTCATTACTTCCGAAACATGGCGGAACTATTACGGGTCCACTACCTTAATTGTCGACAAATAATTTGAGATCCTAACCATATTGCGTGTGTTTTGTGTTTCATAATTCATAACTTGTGAATTTTTAAGGTAGTGGAACCGTAATACTTCCTCAACTTTTCAGAACGCATGATCTTTCAAAATGTTGACCGAGGTTTCCCAATGAAAATCATTAGGAAACCACGGTTAACACTGTTACAGCTCATTGCTTCCAAGACGTTGCAGGAATATATGGGTCCACTCCCTTAACAGTGTGTGGAAAGGATTGGAGCTCCATTTGGGAGGGTTTTAATTTTTCCAACTGCGCTGTCACAATTTCTTTTGGTGGTTTTAAAATGCCCGATGATGTAAAAATGAACATACCTTAATGCCTTATGAAATCCTTTAATATTATGTAAAGTATATTACATGCATAAATGATATTAAATAAATCATAGAATTGTGGAACTTTTAATGCAGAATTTATTTAAACATATGTGCCAATGCCGAGATTTCCTCATCTTGTCGAGCCAAGGGTTACGAACGTTTTACTTATCTTACTTTCGAGAAGGTATCGATTCGATACCCCTTGACTCGTGAAGATGAGATTTCCTAAGCGGCAAATACACGGGAAGTCCGGAAAAGGTTGATGAAGTTGATCGAATCGGCTTTGGGAAATCAGCTTAAAGTTTTTATACTGCTTATATTGAACATCAAGACTGCCTCGATGAGCTTATGGTACATGCGCTAGATAAAGTATCTTTGTGAAAAGGGTTCGAGCCCTGTCGTCTCCGATTGAGTTAAATATCAACCTATTGGTGTCTGCAGTCATCTAAGCTGTAAGATGGGCAGTGTCAGTTCCCTCCCCCTTCTCTCTCTCTCTCTCTTTCTTTCTCTCTCTGTCTCTCTTTGTGTCCCTGTCTCTCCGTCTCTCTGTCTCTCCTCCCCCCTTCTCGCTCTCTGGCTCTCTCTCTCTCTCTCTTTCTCTCTCTCTCTTTCTCTCTCTCTCTCTCGCTCTCTCTCTCTCTCTCTCTCTCTCTCTCTCTCTCTCTCTCTCTCTCTTTCTCTCTCTGTCTCTGTCTCTCTGTCTCTCTGTCTCTGTCTCTGTCTCTGTCTGTCTCTCTCTCTCTCTCTCTCTCTCTCTCTCTCTCTCTCTCTCTCTCTCTCTCTCTCTCTCTCTCTCTCCCTCTCTCTCTCTCTCTCTCTCTGTCTCTGTCTCTCTGTCTCTCTCTGTCTCTCTCTCTGTCTCTGTCTCTCTCTGTCTCTCTCTGTCTCTCTCTGTCTCTCTCTCTGTCTCTCTCTCTGTCTCTCTCTGTCTCTCTCTCTCTCTCTCTCTCTCTCTCTCTCTCTCTCTCTCTCTCTCTCTCTCTCTCTCTCTCTCTCTCTCCTTCTCTCTGAGAAAACTAACATACATGAAAATCGTAATGCCAGCTGTTGTCACGAGTTCTCGGAATCCTATCAATTATTTAATTTTGAATGTACATCTGTCTTATAACTATAAATAGCCCCATCCTGTCATGTAAAATTGAAGATGATACAATTGTACACAAACGGAAAGAAAGTGAAGAACGCGAAAAACATTATGAGAGAGGGAAAGAAACAAATAAAAAAAATAAATAAATTCACTCACTATTGCTACGATTAAACTCTCTATTATTATAGCACTTTATTTAGTCCGATATAAAGATGAAAGTAGTATTAAACTTTGTTTGAAGTCCGTTCGTTCACCGAGCGGGTTCACAGTATAATGTGACTGAACTAAATTGACACAAATGAATCAACTGTTCTTTGTAATTAATTAGTATATCGTTCAGTGACAGCAAAAATATTGTAACTAAAGCCTAGTTTACATTTGCCACGGTCGCCGTACGATATCGCAGCCTGCGATTTATCTTACGATTTTTTGGACATCGCAGACAGCTACGGTCTGCGGCGTATGTGTTCACAATGCCGCACGGTGACCGTGCGATTTTGAAAATAATTGAGGGGGAACATATCTTAATGTGACCGTACGGATCCCGTGCGATATCGCAAGGTAATCGTGTGATTCCCGTGCGGAGATCGTACGGGTGCCGTACGGATATCGGGAGGATGCCATGCGGTCATCGCACGATTCTACGGGTTTTATTGTGGATGTTTGATAGTAAAGATATCGTACGATTTCCGCGCGATCATCGCAAGGCTTCAGTGCGGTGTCCGTGCGGCGACCGTGCAGTGTCCACACAAGGCTACGGACTTGCGATTTTTAAAGATGTGTATAACATTTTTTAAACGAGATCGCAGGTATCTGCGGTGCCCGTAAGACCGTTCGATGATCGCACGGGCACCGTATGTCACCGCATGGGCATCGCGCGATTTTATGGCTACGGCGAGATACGGCCGCCGTACGGACTCCGCAGGCAAAATGTAAACGAGGCTTAAACTAAGCTTGACAAAAGCAAAAGACATGTTGCCATTACTACAAAACACTTCTGTGTTCAGGATTCAAACAAACGTTTATGAACACCTTGTATTGATAACAAGCTTTGCACGTGATTTCACACGCAAAGAATAGTATCATTTCTAAAACGTTTCACGAACGTTTCCATCTTAATGCATATCTGGTGCAATGAGAAAGATTGGAAGATCTTCATTGTGCTACTGTAGCTGGTTTGCTAGACTGGCCCCCGTCCCACTGAGCTGAAGTATTGTGTAATGAGCAATTCAACTAGAGAGATTATAATTTCTTATAAGCTTATATGTCTCTGATTGGCCGATCAGAGGAGAATTTGAAATAGTAAAACATGAGTGGTGTACCTTTAACCCTTAACACTAATTGACAGCTTGGGGGCCATGCTATCGGGTTGCTTATAAGGCTGTTTGTACTGCCTTGCCGTACAATCCCGAAGGAATCGAATATTTATTTACGGGTTACTTTTTGGCGCCCACCGTAAATAACCCATATGAGTTAATGGATATGTGATTAGGTAGTAGATGAGAAGATTCGTCGAAGAATGATGCAGTGGCTAGCCTTTATAGTGACGTGGTTGAACTCTTCTTTAGAGACAGAGAGGTCCCGGGATCGAATCCCGAAGGAGTCGGATATTGATTGAGTGTTAAACTACAACATCTTTTTTTTCAGCTTAAAATATCAAATGTGCAGTAAACATTTATTAAGAGACCACTTTCGGGACTACCAAAAGCTGTATTTTAATAAGATGGTCGCTTAGTAGAAGTTTTGTTTACAAATAGGAAACATAATTTGTACTGAATATGTATATTTTTCTAAAATACCTTAGTTATCCTGTGTTGTAAATACTCATCAGAATCGTCCAATGGCAATTAATTTACGATATTTTTAAACCAATAATATTTTTTCTGTACGAGAGTTTGGTTTGAAAAACTGAAAACGGTCGCATAATAAAATGAGCGCTTCATAGCCGTGGTCACTCTACTAAGATTGAATCCACCAGATGTAACCCGGGATATCTGAATTTGCGACTATGCAATTTCACATTTGTTATCTAAAACAAATCAACTAACGCGAATAACCCATCATAGTACAGTTAACAACATCGTGAAATTGACAAGATGAATGATTTTGGAATGATTTTGGAACGAAGTTGAATGAGTGTGTGGAATTAGTTTTGAGTGAAATTAAATGGAGGTAATTCAGTATCACTAATTTTGTTCAAGATGAACAAAATTAGCGATACTGGATTACCTCCCTTTAATAGAAATATTCATTCAAGTTATATAAATAGCTTCCTATTTCTTCAAGGTCCAATCAGACGCTTATAATTTGAATTATGTTAGTTAAATCGCTATTATTTTTATATATTTATTTATTTTGAGTGCAGTTATTGATTTATTTTTCCAGTGAGTTTGGGGCGTTTATGAATGGTTTGAGTGAATGTTTGGAATGAATGGATAGAACGCTGAGTGAGCGAATTAGATTGGTTTTGATTGAGAGGAATGTCAATTTCACGATGAATTTAACTGTAGTATGTCTCTTGTAAACTATTGTAAACTTTACAAACGCGTCTTGGAAATATTGTGACCGATTGAAACTAATTAACTCTGCAGCTCACACGTTCAATTGAGAGATGAAGGGATTTTTTAAAATTCATTGAGGTATGAAACAAAAAATGATATCATTTCATGAAAACGCGAGGCGGATTCATAAATAAGTGTGATTATTAATTTTTGTGAATATCTTCACGATAATATTTTTTCTATTTTTATAATTCAAGACATTGATTCAAAATATAATAATAGATATACAAAGGGTCACAAGTTTAGGTCTTAGAAATACCCAGCTTACTTTGTGTTTTATGTCATACGCGATTAAATAAGAACATTGACCCAATGACCAGTTCATTTGTCAGGATTGAAATAAGGGTCGATGTCTTTTCAAGTTACAAGACAAACGGTCTTATACCGTATAAGATATTCAAAGCTGAAGGCGGAGCTCGATAGGTTTTATATGAGCATGTGCCTAGCACTTCTAACAGTTTAAAATGTACGGTAAGACACACGAATTTAACAGCCTGCACCAATACAACCAACTTTGTTTTCATTGAGTAATAATTCGTATTTTTCAGCGAATATGAATTCACGAATGCATGGTGAACATAACTAGGATTTAATAATATATCCATACTACCCAATTTTTGCAAGCGATCAAAACGAAAACCCGAGTCATTTCCTTGCGAAATATCATTTACACTAAAGTTCGATCTATTCTTCTTCATGTACATACTATCACCATAATTTCAACAAGAGAACCACGTATGCTTATCATTTCAACCACGTAAGCTTAACAAAACTCGACTACAGATGCTGGATATTTAAAGTTTCAAGTTTATTTCATAACATACTAACAACAGTTGTACAATTTCAAAAAGGTTCACAAAAGAAAATTGGCGGTTGATATTTAATCGAACGACATAATTTTTACATAAACGCTTCCAGAGTGTTACCCTTGATATTCTGAATAGCTCTTGTGGTTGTCACCTGACAAGCTTCAAAAAGATATCTTCGATATCAACAGAGATATGGCTAGAGCTTTGGATAAAAACGCTAACGTCAACGTCAACGACGACAATGTGATAACAATAGCTCAACTAATAGCTGCAAAACGTTTCCAAAATAGCACATCGTTTTGCAAGTGCACTCGCGTACAGAGCGCAGTAAAATTTTAAAATTTTGCATTTTTTCCACATCCTAAATGGGTATGTTGTTGTCGTTAGGTAACTAACAGATACCCGTTGCGCAACTAAAACCTAGTAACTTCGGAGCGGAAAAAAGCTGTAGCTAAGAGTTTGTGTAGCTAAGTTTTTCTCTCTAATATCTAATAAATGTTAGACCTGTCTTGCATTCTGGATGACAAAATGGTGCAAACAGTTTGCCAATTATACCCCACTTTGCAAGCAAATGCATATGCAAAGTGGGGTATATTTGAAAAACTCTTTGCACCGTTTTGTTATCCTGAACGCAGTGCTGGTCCCGGACGAAAAAGATGAGCATTTAAATTACAAATCACTTACTGCAGTAAATGCTGCTCGCTAGTTCGGCTGCCAGACTTTTCGTTGCATTTTCGTTCAAAGGGAATTAAATGCAACAAAGTCATAACAGTCATAACAATCATAACATAAATTCAATTAAGTCCCCTGTCTCTGAAAAAAAGAAGTTTTTGTTCAGTAACATCGTGAAATTGACAATCATTCCGATCAAAACTATTCTAAATTACTCGCCCAGCGCCCATTCATTCATTCCAAACACTGACTCGAACCATTCAAAAACGCTCAAAACTCACTAAAGATGTTTAGACTGAAATCTTCATTTTTAAACATCGGTAGATTATTATTATTATTATTGTATATATATATTCAATCAAATTTTAAGTATATAGTTCAAGATTTCTTTTTTTTCTCGTTAAGTAACCGCGACTACACGTATAGACTAATACACGTTTAGGTTATTACTTGATACATGAAATTATGTCGACATAGTAGTATACAAATACATGTTGTATTACTTAACCGAATTTGTGTAATGATATTCATTTCCGAAAGAAATGACAGAAGTTATTATATTATTACACCTATACTGATATCAATAAGAAACGCCTCAGTCATGTGAGAAGGTCATTCATTTACAAAAGAAACACTCCATATTAAAAAATTCTTTCTACACATTGATAACAAATTCCGGCTCACGCAAGAACTATTTTGTATTCAAGATTTGATAAGGAGTTATCAAGCTTCAAAGAATGGCACTCCCCTAATTTGAGACAATAGCGGGATTGGCCATAAAGACTAGAGATCAAAGCATCAAGTCATTGAACCATGAATGTTCACATTGTACATTAGGTTTGGGAGAATACTAGCATACATGGCATACATTTATTGGCATATATCGACACAATATGTCTTTAGCCATTTACAATACAGCAAAAATATGGCTTTGACACAAAATATAGCAATTTTTACAAATACAGTGTATCTCAAAATTCAATATACAAAATATCTAACATAGCTGAGTGTGCAACATAGTTAATGAACAGTATTATAAAGAAAGTTCTTACGAGCTTCAAATGCAGATGCGATAAACTTAACAGTATTTAGTACATTCCTTTTATTTGTTGATGACATTATATTTATGAACTTATGTATATTAGGCCATGCTATTCTAAGGGAAAAATTACGTCTAATATCTAAATACTTAGGACAGCACAAAAGAAAGTGGTATTCATCTTCAACCTGACCCAAATTACATAATTTACAAATTCTCTCTTGCCTTAAGATATTATTATAACGACCGGTTTCGATTTCTAAATTATGTGAACTAAGTCTGAAACATGCAAACATTTTTAACAACTTTTCGTTTTTAATGATATCAAGATATGGTTCATATTCAAAGTTTTCCTTAAAATTGCAATAACTTGATAATTTAGGTAAATGATTTATGTTATGGTACCATTCCTGCATATATTGATCTCGAAGCCTCGTTTTAAAATTTGAAACATAATTTATCTCTGAATTATAGTTAAGTCTTACATTTGTCAGTCCTAGATGGTCAATCAGCGAATTCACTTTATTTCCCCATGATCCAGCATTTCCGTTATCAACGGAATCTGTGTATGACAATAATAGAGAAGGAATGGTATTAGATTTTATCTTACACCAAAATTTTAATACTCTTTCTTTGCAGATTACTGCTAGAGGCAATCTACCGAATTCTCCAAAGATGGAATAAAATACTATTTCCTTTTTCTTGGCGAGCAACGTCCCTGAACAGTATCAGGCATATAGGGACGTCTACGGAACGTCACCCAAAGGCATAAATAAAACACACGCGTTCCCCACGATCAATTTACCAAAAAAGGAAACTAATGATGGTATGGAGTTGACTCTATTTTATCCTTAATACTCTGTAGGAAAAAATTCCACAAACGGCTTTGATCGTATGAAAGAATAGGTACTGACGTTGATTGGACTAAAACGATTTATCTGATCTTGTGGGACCGAGATCTCCGGGGCGATCTCTCATAATATTTCGATCTACTGATTGCTCATTAGGTCTTATAAAATTTGCTAAATCAATTACTGTTTACGTCAATGATGTGGTCCGATGCGATTGCTACACTTTATAAATCAAGTGAATCTCTATCCGAAATAAACGAATGCTTACAAAATGATTTGTCTAAAATAGATACTTGGTCAAAAAATAACAATATGATTTTAAATCCAAATTAACCACATGTATGATTGTAGAAAGTAATAACAGATTAAAAAATCTACCAGAACTTCAATTAAAGGTGTTAAACAACAAGATCGCGAATGTATGTATTCAAAAGGTTCTCGGTCTATACATAGACAATTCACTTAGTTGGAAGACTCACGTTGACATGATCTGTTCAAAGGTTTCATCGAAAGTGCATTTACTCAAGAGAATTAATTGTTTTCTCACGCTTGATATGAAACGACTGTTTTATAATGCATACATTGCCCCTTGTTTTGACTATGGTTGTATTTCCTGGAGTCAATGCAAATCAGCGTTTTTAAACAGAGTTAGTAAATTACAAAAAAGAGCTGCATGTATAATATTGAAAAAACCTAGAAAGACTTCCTCTAAGTCGAATTTCACCTCATTAAAATGGCTAAGCATAAAAGGTCGCCAAAAATATTTCACTATCATCATGGTGTATAAAACGCTTTATGGTCTGGCACACCCTTACATGTCTAATGCTTTTAATTATTGCAAGAACCAACATTACTTACTTAGGTCTGAGTTAAATAATGATATAATGAGCAAAAGCACAGTACCTTAAACAGAATTTAAAAAGCGCACATTTTCCTATATTGGGATGCAATACTGGAATTCGATTCCAACAGATATACGATCTATTGACAATTTAAGATGTTTTAAACACAAGTTAAGGAGCTTTCTATTGTCAGTTGATTTCTATTTAAGCATCTACACTCTTCCACTGTTATATTACATATAAAATGATTGTACAGCAATTGTTTTCAAATCTAATATTATATGTGTATGTCTTACATGCTGTTTTTTTTCCAGGAGTTAAATTGAAATTTATTTGCTTCGTACTTTATGCATATTTAGTACATGTAATTGGTAGCCTATGTGCTTGTGTGGTGTGGTTTGAGTTTGAGTGAGTGTGTGTGCGTTTGAAAGAGTGTGAGTGAGTGAGTGAGTGAGTGAGTGAGTGAGTGAGTGAGTGAGTGAGTGAGTGAGTGAGTGAGTGAGTGAGTGAGTGAGTGAGAGAGAGAGAGAGAGAGAGAGAGAGAGAGAGAGAGAGAGAGAGAGAGAGAGAGAGAGAGAGAGAGAGAGAGAGAGAGAGAGAGAGAGAGAGAGAGAGAGAGAGAGTGAGTGAGAGAGAGAGAGAGATTACGAAGTTCGAATATTGTTTTGTTTTGTTTTTTCAAGAGGGCCGTGTTGAAAATAAGATTGTATATGTATCTTAACATGCTACCTTCTATAAATAAAGTTATTATTATTATTATTATTATTGCCTTGTCTTATATACGTCATAAGCGGCCTAACTTGAATAACTCTACCAGATCACCTGCTAAGGTTTAAAAGACGCCCTAATTCAACTTTTGTCAGACCTGACTAAATTTAGGGCTTAAAAACATTTTCTGGGTCAGACCCAATTTCATGAGCTTAATAATACGATGTCAATAATCGTTATATCGTCTTTGCAACAAAACAGGTCGGAAAATTCAAACGCTTTTCATGTGAATCACTGGCATACCAAGTGCTTAAAATGTGTAATTTTGTTTCGAAGCAATAACGTGCAAAAGGTGCACGTGATGCTCCAAAACGTTGTGACCTCTACTCATGTATATGCATAAAATTTGACGAAATCCTTTTAATTTTGACGCGTGAAAATGGAGTTTTATTGATGCTAGCCTATATTTTTTCACGATAATAAATGCCACACTGTTAAGATATTCCAAATTTCAACTGAGGCGTTTTTTCTTGATGTCAGTATATATTTCATTCACAGTCAAAGAACATTGGTCCTTTTACAGAAAAGGGATTCATTAGATATAGTTTTGTTTTTTTTTTTTTTTTTTTTTTGAGAATTACATTAGTAAATAACGACTTTCAACTCTTTCTTATAATAACATACTTTTTTAAACAAACATATCTAAGAATTCAAATTTCTTCATTGCATTTAAACATTATGGAACGTCTCCGATTTCACACAATAAAATGTAGCGTTTATGCCGTCCGTGTAAGGGTTTCTGTTTGTCTTGGGATGTTGGTCCCTCTTATTTGTCGAAGCTGTTATTGAACCTCCATTGCCGAATATGAAGAGTATTTTTGATGACAAAATGGTAGTCTCGGAAGTTTGTTCCTCTTGGGTCAATCGGGTACCCTCGTTGATTCTACGGAATAGACTTCGGGAATAATTATTTGGCATTCGTGAACCACATGCGATTCTACGGAATAGGCTTCGGGAATAACTGAGGCGAAGCCATTTGAGCGCGTGCACGTTGGTTTATATGACGTCACAAACATGAATATGACGTCTAGTAACACAAAATCAAAGGAAGATTGAAACTTAGCTCTAGCGGTATTCGGAATGTGTCTTGGGTGTCGACACGTGAGAATTACTATATCTTAGTTACAAGTCGTTTGATATCGTGATCTAAACCGACAGACAATGGTCTGTGAAAGATTGAGTTCGAGTTCGAGGGATGCTTACCTTAGGCCTGTCGCGTACTCAACAAGACGCCCTGAATCAATTTTCTTTCGCTCAATGATAAAAAAGTGTTTTCATCGTATCATTGTAATTGAGTCTGTACGTGACATTTCCAACAATTATATATATTTACAACGTGAAGATTCAGATCAAACTGTGCAGCCGTAAAGTCTGATTAGAGCTTTCACTTCGTGTTCAGTAAAACGCTTCGGACATATGTCACAATTGCGGAAAAATCTTGATACACTATGTAATTGACCAAGCTGATAAATTTGCCTCTTGACACACATGTGTAATTGTTGGAAAATGTCGGACAGAGGCTCAATTTAGAAAGAAGTAAATTTATTATTGTATTTTCCATTGCAAGAAAAGTGTAAATGTAAAAAAGAATCACGAATCATTTATAAATTCTAATATCATCTACTATTATTGTAGGCCCCTATTATCCGAATAGAGCGTTATCATGTCACAATGTTCTTTGCAAGTAGAGTGAAATAAGCCGCCATTGCACAGATTAAAGTTGAATACACTAGACCTGAGGCCTGGCTCGGTCCATTACAATAATCGTCCGTACACATGGACAGACAGACCATATATTGAAGGTCAAACACACAAACTGTCTCGTTGTTCCATTTCATGCTGCGTAGTCGGTTATAATAAGCCTTTTTCTCCTCGTCACCACTAAACGTAAACGTTTCGCCGTCTCCACAGTCACGAATATGGCTTATAACACTGCCTAAGATTGAACAAAAAGTGTCATGTTAATTCTTAATAATTTGATTTGACTTAATTTGATTGAAGTGTACGAAAGGTGATCGAAAAAATCGAGATATTCAATCTAAACTTATGCGATCAACAATGTCTTGAAATAAGTTAGTTCCTTCATAAGGTTGGACAGTCGTTTAAAGGCAAATTAAATGTTGTTCTTAAATGTTTATCCGTTGATTATCCAGAAATGACGCTAGATTATCATTTGATAAATTCACTGGCTAACCAGTAGGGTTCCGTCGTCTATGCGTTACTTAAGCTTATTTCCAAAAAAAAACCGCGACATATTTGCTTATATCTAGAGAGGCACAAGTTTGAGTTAGTGATCAAAGGTCAATTTTGTCTATACCTGTACCTTTGATCACAGACACAAATTTGTGCAACTATAGCTATTTGAATGAAATCTGACCTGACAAGCAGCGAGCGCTTTACTTGATATCTTGCTTATGACCGCATTGGCTCATTTAGTAATGTAAAACACTATTTAAAGCAAAAACGTCACCGGTTCGAGAAAGGTCGCTTTAGACTGAAGGACTTCATCAAACGGTCGTTGAATGAAATTGTTTAAGCAAGATCCTCTTAACTCACCTTCTTCGTAATATGTTTCTATATAACAAATTTTATCAAATGGTTCTGTACAGTTTTTAAACAATGTATCCTCTTTTCTTTTCTCTTCATCCTCTTTCCAAGCATTCTCGTAGGTACTGTAGTTCTCGCATCTGTTCCCTGGACCGTTCCCATAACACGAGAAACATTCCAGGGTGATTACAAAATGGGCTGAAAAAAAGTATTACCAACGTTTAGAAGCTTTATAAGAAATACTAATGGCTGAAAACTGAGCTGATACAAATTTCTCAAAGAGAGTCTTTGTTTTTTCTAGAAAAGTTATTTTTTGTTGTTGCTGTTGCCTTTTTTTGTTGTTGTTGTTTTGTTTTGTTTGTTTTTTGATGTACAAAATAATGCTTATGACTCTTTCATCAATTGGTTTATATTTTCACGAGATAGTTATCATAGTTTGTTAATATTGACTAGTTTTTCCCAAAATTTCAGAGACTTAAATTTGAATGTCTTTCAAAACGTCGTGTCTCTTGAGGCTTAAATTTTAACAAAAAGTTGTTTTTTTTTCTATCCGGCACAAAGTTGTTAAATCAGAGACAATTGTTCTAAAGTCTGTGCCTTTTTCGGTCACCTTACCTTAAACAAGAAAACACAGGGAATTATTTTATACAAAGTGTTATGGAGGAATAGTGAGGATGTAGTTTCTTAATTATATTTTGTTTTTCTTGGTCAAGGTCAGGTGACCGAAAATTTGAAAAAGGGAGTTTGTGGAAATAAAATTGAGTAACATAGATTCCCTGTGAAATATCATTTTTTAAAATCATGAGCTAAAAAAAGAGAAATTCGTTAATTGTTTAAATCAATGCCCTCTAATAGATGTTGGATCTATCAAATATTATTCGGCGTTGGCATTGATACGTGACAGAGAAGAGGCCATCTTGGAATTTTGAAAAGTGTCCATCCTGAACAGTCTTCATCATCATTGCTAGTGAAAGGGTATCGAAATGATTGTATCTTCTCGAAGGATAAGTGAACCTGTGCGTGACATTTCCAACAATTTGACATGTGCCAAAATGACAGGGGTAAACATTGAGCGTCCTGAAAAGCTTTATAGTCCAAATAGAAGATTGCCTGGCTGTCTCAAGAAACTTTGAGACCCTATCTATATACAAAGTACACAGTGAAGACAATGGTCAGACCGTGCGGATGCACAGGCTGGCCAGAGTCTTTACTTTGTGTACTTTTGAAATTGTTGGAAATGTCACGCACAGGCTCAAGTAAATCGTTCGCCCCGAGTGGTCAGCTTTCTCGGATCATAATCTGATTATTTAATTGTTAGATCCGAAAAGAATCTGTTTTTTCTTCACTGGGGCTTCTATTGTGTGTGTACATTGTAGAACTTTGTGTTTTAGTGTCTTTATCCAACGAAAACAAACAAACAAAACATACATTCTCTTCGTTTCTTAAAAAAAACAAGGTGGTATAAAAATTTTTATCAAGACTTAGCCCTACCTGAAAATGCGAGTACCACAAAAATAACCAACAGTCTAAAATGTAACATAGTGATCCCTAAATGTCTTCTTTTTCGTTAAACATACTATAAAAGTTGAACCACTTTCAGCAATTACATGTAAATAATTGAATTTTAAACTTTCCTTTTTCTCCGTTTAACTTACATGGACACATTTAGAACGTACTTGTAAATATACATGTATTCAAAAATTATCACTTTTGATTATCAGCCATATATTAGTTGACATAAGCCGTCGTCATGTTAAAATGGACAATTTGTTATCAATATTTCAAAATGGGAAGACTTCCTACTTTGATAACGTAAATCATAAGGCGTGACAAATACAGAAAAGAACATAGTAAAATTGACAATCATTTCGATCAAAATCATTCTAAATTATTCACTCATCGCTCCATTAATTCATTCTAAACACTCATTTTAAAGCTGCTCTTGCACAGATTGGGAAAATGTGATTTTTGAAAATTTTCGTAAAATCAATCGGAAAAAACGATCTCGTCATGTTGAAGCCTTTGAAATAATAAGATTCAATCTGGTAATGCAATGAAAGAAATGCCGATATTCCTGAATTTAGCGAAATTCATGCATGAAAAATAAAGCAACTACTAACGCCTTAAAATTAATTCTTCAATTTCGAGCAAACTATTTATGCATGTGCATTCCACATGTTTGTCTTATTCAATCAAATATTAAGGTAAAAGTAATTGACAGCTGTAAAGTTCATATCAATACTAGCAAAACTGAAAGAGTATTCACGGAAAAGAACAATTTTAAATTTAAAGACTGGAAATTAATAGACTGGATTCCTTACTGATCTTGCCGCTTCGAATAAATAAGTTGCAAAATTATTGAAATATGTTGTTTTAAGTGCCATTGCCCTTGGGCCATTCTTAATCATCTAAAAGTACACGTATTTCCAAATGTAAGAACAAGATTTCATTTTTTCAATGAAAAACTGTGAAAGAGCAGCTTAAAAAGTTCAAATACGCTCCGAAATAATCCAAAAAAGACATGGAAATCGTTCAAAACGACCCGCAACACCATCAAAACGATCCAATTTTAGCTCACCTGAGCACATCGTGCTCAAGGTGAGCTTTTGTGATCATTGAATGTCAGTCGTCCGTCGTGCGGTGTGCGTCGTCCGTCGTCCGTCGTGCGTCGTCATGCGTCAAGAAATCAAGTGTTTACACTCTAGAGGCCACAAATATGACCCAATCTTCATAAAACTTGGTCAGAATTTTGGTCAGGTCACAAGGCTGAACCCTATTGAAAATGGGAAGGAACAATGTCATATCACGGAAAAAAGGGCCTTAATGACAATTTTCTTGTTTACACTCAAGAGGCCACAAATATGGCCAAATCTTCATTTAACTTTGTCAGAATGTTAGTCAGGTCACAGAATGAACCCTATTGAAATTGGGAAGGATCCATGCCATATCAAGGGAAAGGGGGCCTTAATGACAATTTTCTTGTTTACACTCTTGTGGCCACAAATATGGCCAAATCTTCATGAAACTTGATCAGAATGTTTGTCAGGTCTCAAGGATGAACCCTTTGGAAAATGGAAAGGATCCGTGCCATATCACGGGAAAAGGGGCCTTAATTACATTTTTTATTTACACTCTAGAAGCCACAAATATTGTCCAATCTTCATGAAACTTGGTCAAAATATTTGCCAGGTCACAAGAATGAACTCTATTGAAAATGGAAAGGATGTGTGCCATATCACGGGAAAAGGGGCCTTAATGACATTTTTTTTTATTTACCTTCTAGAAGCCACAAATATTGACCAATCATCATGAAACTAGGTCAGAATGTTTGTTAGATCATGAGGATGTACTATTTTGAAAATGGGAAGGATACGTGTCATATCACGGGAAAAGGGGCCTTAATGACAATTTTCTTATGTGAGCTCCAGAAGCCACAAATATGGTCCAATCTTCATGAAGCTTGGTCAAAATATTTGCCAGGTCAGAAGAATGAACTCTGTTGAAAATGGGAAGGATTCATGCCATATCACAGTAAAAGGAGTCTAAATGATAATTAACTTGAAACAACTCTAATGGTCACAAATATGGCACAAACTTTGTGAGTAGAAATTATCTTCTTCGTGACATCTGCCTTTTTACTTGATGTGATGTCCCAGTGATCAAAGAGACACAGGTGAGCGACCTAGGACCATCGTGGTCCTCTGGTTCTACGTTTTAATTGGTTGGTGTGGTTTTTAAGTGTCTTATTGGTCCGTCAAGACTCACAAAGAATAAATACTTATATTTCATAAGAGGGAGGTAATAAAAAACATCGATAATTGGTCGAAATTAGCGAATTTGAATTATATTCATTGAGCTTTATTTAAAAACCGCTCTTCCCACACATTTATTTTCATTCCATATTCATTTCAAAATCATTCACCTTGTCAATTTCACGATGTTGTTAACTGTAGGTCGTGCTTATTTCTACTATGAGATTTTGATTTTTAACTATCGTGAATAAAGCTTGAATAAGCTATAGTATTGTTTTGGTTTCACAGAGGTCCGAACATCTAAAAGAAAAAGGGGCATCGTGAATGTTAATTGTTTGGCATTGATCGCTAAGTAACATTATGCTTGCATATGACATGAAAAATATTGCAACTATTGTCATAATTTTCAAATCTTCACCAAGGTTTGTGCTTGCCTTTTCATTTCTTGAGTCATTTGCCCCTACACTGTGATTTTTTAGGGGTTAAAACTTTTTAGAATATGATCAAAACCCGTTGACCTCTTTCTCTCTTTCATTGTCTCTTCATATCTTTATAAAACATTTATATGGAATATGAATCTTTTATAAAGATATTGAGGAGACGATTAATTCTATTACACTAATAATTTGCAGGAGTAATTTTAAGATGCGAAAATTTAAGAAGTCAAAACGACCCTCCTGATAGGAAACTTTAGGGGTGAAAATGAGATATTTTTAGATTTTAGGGGTCAAAAACCTGGTTTAAGGGTCACACACGAGCCGTGATCTAAATCCTTTTATCTGCTGGTTCAGCATAGTGCAGTTGGAAGCGCGGCGAACTTCCAATCGCTGGGTCCCGGGTTCGAGGGAACAGAGTTCAGCGACAGCATTAAGGGACGACTTGTGTAGAACTTGACAAAGCATAAATTCAATATTGGATTCCGCTCAGTGATCTTGGTCTTAGAGATATTCGCAAATTTTCTTCAAATGAAATTTCCCCCTTTTCTTGGGTTATTTTCCCCAACATTCCTTCGAAAATTAAAGAGCCCAAGTGCGGACAAGCTTATTTTGAGCTTTTGACCTTGATAAATGACATTAACCGAGGAACTGCTAGGATAACCGTAAATAATGACAACCGTCCACAAGGTGGAAATTAGTTTTAGTTTGCAAATATACTCTCATGCCCTAGTTGTTTCTAAATAACGGGAGGTCGATCATATCCAGAATGACGGGCCACAAGATTCGTTTTTATAATCCGATTTTGGCCTGGTATAGCAGGCCATAGGAAACGACCCGGTATCCTGGAAATCGCTTAGGAAAAAGATAATCGAGTGAAAACCGAATAACATCTGTACTACGTAGCTTTTCTGAGCTCATGCGCGCAAAAAAATAGGTCTTGTAAACGTCATCGACTTTTGTTCGATACGATCTGCTACAAACTTTACTAATTTGCCCACAAATTGTATGTTATCTGCAACCCTTTACAATTTGGACCTGTCTAAAGATTTGTTGTCTCATCTTCACGAGTCAAGGGGTATCGAATCGATAAGATCTTCTCGAATACGTAAGATAAGTAAAACGTTCGTAACCCTTGGTTCGACAAGATGTTGTTGTCTTGTAATGGATAAATCTAAATCAGAAAAATTTAAAAGCCATGTCCCATCCATAAACCCTTAAACAGACGAAAAAATGTTTAGACTGGACCAACTTGGAACAGGTTGCATACAATAAAAACAAATGAGTGTATTTTTATATATAATTAGGGTACAAATTATAAAATAATGGGGTGTTAGTATAGGGTGGACCATATTGTTGGAAAGGGAGAAAATGATCCTATCATTTTTTGTGTTCCCACAGTGAAATACAACTTCTTTACCGAATTCAATTCAATGTAAAAGAAAAATCCGACGAGCTTGTGCCCCTAGAAAAACAAAATTATTACGATTGATCGACGGAATGGTCGAATGGATAGTAATGGATAAATGGACTGACTAGTAACAAACCTATCAACTCAACTAAAATTATAAAAACGCGAGATGCGCCTGTCTCCAATCCGATATCGGGCGTAGTAATCCATACCTTGGGAATTAGTTGTTTTTTGCGGACTCAGCGCTATATAGTGAGCATACCGTTCGACATTTTTCCTTTGACGTGAGTTCGGAACCCTTGGTTTCCCACGCCAAAAAAGCCTTGCTCAAAAGATTCAAAAAATAGAAAGCATGCCTTCAATTGTCACCTTGCCTCTTTTAAACCAGGCCTTCAGCGCTTTAAGCGCTTTGATTTGTAATAGATCTAAATGCTCTATAAAACAAAGCGAGTGGTTATGAACCAATCGCAAATAAAATGGACACAATAACCAGCCATTTAACGGACATTCCTTGAAGTCAAAGTCACAGCCAAGCGCGCATAACACAAGCCGACGAGTAAATAGAAATACACGTACATCTAGGCCTTTTCTTGGTGGAAAATTTTGAAACTTGCTGCAAACAAACAACAACAATATTTTAGTTAATATGTTAGTAATCAAAGCTGTAATATCGACATTAAAATATACGAACAAACATAATTGTCACCAATTTTATGTCATTGAAATAACCAATAAATAGTAAAAATTAATAAAGCAGCAATCTTATAAACAGTCGCAATCGCTGCAGAACTCGGTTGAGGGCCGTTACAAAAATCCGTATCACATTTCGACAAACAGAACGTTCTATCTGGAGGTCCCGCACATACTTCGTTACCGTCGTTAGGATGGTTGGTTAGATTACTGTAGTCTATACCCGGTACGTTGTTGAACGTGAACGTCTTACCATCACCACAGTCAATTATATAGGCTGTAGCTGTTCCTGAAATATATAGGGGATATTGAATGAGTGGTCATGGAATACGGAATTTGTTAAACGAGTCATCTATAAACAGATAAAAACGAGGCTGCTGTTTATAGATGACGAGTTTAATAAATTCTGTAATACACGAGCACAAATTTTATAGTCTATTTATAATATGACCACATTTTTTGGAGAAAATCGTCAAAATTCTTGAAATTTATTATTTCAATTTTCCGCGAAACTTATTACGCCGTTTAAAACTGACGTCACAAAATATACATTATGACGTCATTTTCGCAGTCGTTATTCAACTAGTGTTATAACACCCGTGTTATATCAAAAATATTCAATGGGTTTATTTTATTTCCGCGACGTTGGTCATATTATAAATTACCGCTCGCTTTAGATAAAACAATTATTGGGGAGAAATCATGTAATCGGCGCGAAACGGTGGCCAATCGTGGACTTCACGAAACAAATAGTTTAAAAAGAGATCGGATTGAATTATCATTATTATTTATCTCCTCGAAATGAATGATGATCAAATTATGATAACAAAAACAGACAGAGCAACACTATAGGCAAACGAAAAAATCGACACACGCATAGTTTTACAACAAAATTTATATGGAACTTACGTAATTTTTCTAACAGTACATACTACGGTCTATCACTAAAACCTCGCCAAAAACAGATTGAGTCAAGCCATAGTCGCAATGTTCTAGGCATAACGGAGTTCTCAAAAAAATGAAGGTATAAACACATTTTTAGGTTATAAGAAATGTATAATCTGATAGATGATAATACAGTTAAAACATACTTGATGTGATTATAAATATGTCCACTTTGGATAAAGGTAGTTTTGGTAATTTGGGACAGGCACAGTTTGCATATTGTCATTATATGAAATCCGTTTATCGGCCGATTTAAAAATAATAACACAAGCGTCTTCAGAAGAATCTTACCGTTTGGAATGTAAACTTCTCTATAACATATCTGATCGAATGGAGGTGTACAGTTTTTGATCAGACTGGAGTCACCCTCTCCCTCTCGTGCTTTAATGTATGCTTCGTTATCTAGACATTTGAGAATGTTGGTGTAGGATCCGTAACATGAATAACACTGGAGACCAAATACGCCTGAAAATATAAGACAAAAACTGTGATATAGGAAGTGTGATATAGGAAGTGTTTAATATAGACCCTTGTCAGAAAGTATGAATATTTCGTTTATTTTATTACCAACAATAAAACAGACTGCATGTGTGCTTATTTTCTCTTTTGCTTTCAGACATTGTTCGTTATCTAGAAATTTGAGAATGTTGGTGGTGGGTCCGTAACACCAACAACTTTGGAGATCAACACACACCTGAAAATATATATGTTTTCTAAGAAAGCATTATCTTGGAAATGCGAAGAGTATCGTCCCTTCTAGGACAGTGTGAATTGTTCAGAAAAGCGAAGTTTTTCACTTGAAAAAAATCATTCATTTAACGCAAATGGATCCGTAAGACAAATAACACCAAATACGATTGAGAAATATGTGACCCCAGAATCGATCAACTTATCTTGGAAGTTGGTAGGTACGTGTATTATACCAATTGATTCTGCAAGGTGAGTTTTAGTTGCAAAAATAATCATCAGGTCGGAAGTCAAAGATACTTTTTGTTGCTGTTGTTGTTTTTGTTTTTAAAGAAAAAAGATACATTATCGCGTTTTGTAACACCCATATTAATAAATCCAAATAATGAATATACAAAGAAACCCTTAGTCCGACAATCAAAATTGATTGTACATACTTAGAAAATGCTTATCTTATTAAAAAAAATCATAAAATACCAGCCCCTTACCCTTATATACTCAGCGTCAATAGAAGGTTACCACCAACAATAACAACCATTCAACAAAAAAACATTTTATTGGTAGCAAAACAGTTGTTTAATTCATTGTCAATGGAGTGCTGGGAAAACATATACAATGAGTTTTAATCAGAAGGTGGGAGCAAAGGTCTTATTCTTCTTATCGCACGCTATATACGTTATTAGAGAATTACCTCTCATTCGTCCGTTAGAGCGTTGATGAGCTGCTGCCGGTTCCAGATATGACGTCAGTCGTCAAATATCTAACGCCCAATTGGCTCACACATGCCATGCGGGATTGCGATCGGAAGAGAATGCAATACATGGAAGCGGATTAATATAATTGACTCTAAGAAAACCCAAATCATCATTGCAAAATGCGGCCGAGCGTTCTGTTCGAAAACGTCAATATCCACGTGTTTCATTGAGAACAGACAAACAAATTGCCTCAGGATATTCTCAACATAACGTTTCGTTGTAAACTTCCATCGACCAAAACGAGATTTATTATGACTCCATGAAATGCCGTTATACTCCCACTTCCCAACGTTAGCCCGACCACCATATCATAGCGCATGAAGTTACAATGATATTGTCGACCATATCGAGATAGGGTCTTGATTCTTCTGTGAAAAGAACACTGTCAATGTCAATTACCCTATTTCTGATACAATGTACACGGATAAACATGATCTTATTATCTGTCTGGCGTTGAAACGTTCTACCGGAAAGCTTTATCAGCGCGTAACACGACCTGTTTTAAATAATGACGTATAGTAGGTCCTTATGTGTCCCGTGCTATTTTCGAAGCCGATCGGAACCTGTTGCGAACATGCCATTGGTTGATTTTACAATCAGTTCGTGTTGACGTCACCTTTTGGCGTCCTTGGCGTAGCTTATCATCTAGAAGCCAATTTTTTATGGCGACGGGTCAGTTTCATATTTTTGTTGTTGTTGAGAGCAGCCTATTTGGCCTACAGTTCGAGGAAAACACAATCCTGCTTCGGCTATACTGAAAACCCAATGACGTTTTGCGAAGCCAAACGTCTCATTTCTGCAACTTTTCAAGAATTTAAGTGTCCATATTTCGGCGTGAATATTGGCTAGCATAATCCATAAACAATTTGTGATAAATTTTGCTTACACGTCAACAGCGTAAGATTTACCCAATTTTCACGTGACGTATTGTGTCAATAATAAAAACACTCTATCATCACAATAGTTAATTTGTGTGTACACATTAATACCTAGTATAAATATCATACATGGTATTTTGCATAGGACAATACTATTTGAAAGATCCAAGGGTACTTTGGTTGGTAACTTTCTAATGACGCTAAGTATACAAAACAAGCTACGAGCAACTGTTGTCCTAGACCTTTTCAATAAAAAAGCAATAGAAAGGTGAAACAAAATTACTTCTTCTATTGCGTTAACCCCCTTCCAAGTGATTAAATATTTCAGGAATTTGCCCAAAAAATTATTTGTCTATCAGTTTATTTCAAACAAATCTTACCAGTACACATATAAAATAAACCAAGTAAAACACTACATAAACAAGTGAATAATCTTGCTTTCATTTTGAAAACTTGAAGTATCAAATTGTTATCAGCATCATGTCAAAAGTAAATAGACTGTGTTCATGTAAGATACTTGCGTTGATTAATTGATCTATTTATTACTTTAACTAAATATAATACATAAGTCACTCATTCGTGGATGTTTGCCGCGGAGGAAATACGATTACTTTTGGCATAAACCGTAACAATTGGGAACTCAGGGCGGTTTCAACGGAATATACCGAGGGAATACTAAGGATGCAGCCCATCGGAAACACCCATAACCTGTAAATAACTACATAACACTTAAGGAAGTGGAACCGTAATAGTTCCTCAATATTTCTGAACTCATGATATTTCACAATGCTGACTGATACTTCCTAATGAATATCATTAGGAAACCTCGGTAAACGTTGTTAAAGTTCATTACCTCCCAAACGTTGTGGAACTATTACGGGTCCACTACCTTAACGTAAAAAACACATCCGAGGCACATATATAGATCAACTATAATCATAGAAGCGTATTATCTTGTTAGATTGATGTCACAATGAATCAGATGATGCCATTGTTTTTCAAATCTTCTGTCGTTCTCTACTTATTGAAGGGTATACCCTACATCTTTCGTGTCTCTACCTTAACATTGACGGACGGACTGTTGGCTGCTCAAACAACTCTTTTTTTAAAATAGATTATGCTTTTCTGCGAAGCATTTATCAAAGTTAAGACCAGCGCATATTCGTACTTATCTTCAAAGATCCCAACTTGGCCATTTTGAATCCTACTTGTACGTCAGCTTACCACATTGCAGGCGTACGACAATCGCCCAAAATTGTGTCAGTCCTGATCAAACCGTATTAAACAGTATAAAACTATTGTATTCCTTACCTCCGCCTAGGCCTTCATCTTCTTTCTCACTAGAAAGCACTGCACTCGTAGAACAACCGCAATAACCCTTACATCTATTCGATTTTAAACATGCAGAAGCGTTTAAAAATCGACTTCGACATTAGATTATCTAAGTGATGTGACAACTTACCCCGTGTTCATGCAGGGCTTGTGCAAAATGACCTTCCAAAGGGAGCCAATCTGAAGTACATCCGATCTTGTTACAGTTAATAACATCGTAAAATTGACTTTCACACCGATCAAAACCATTCTGAATCGCTCAATCAGCGTTCCATTCATTCTTTCAAAAACAAACACTCAATCTCTCAAAAACGCTCTAAAATCTCTAAAATTGATAAAAGTAACTACATTCAAATAAAAGTCGGTAGATAAAATCCACGATTTCACTAATATTATTGAATTTTGTATGATGGTTTCGTGAAGGCATAGAAGGCTATTCATTAAACAATTTAAGCATATTTTATTAAAGGGAAGTAATAAATATCGCTTATTTTGTTCACTCTGGACAAAATTAGCGATATTGGACTTCCATGCATCAATTTTCACTCAAAACTTGCGTCCCACACTTATTCGATTTCGTTCCATAATCATTCCATAATCATTTATCTAGTCATTTTCACGATGTTCATAACTGCAGTTTGCACAGTCTTGCCAGAGTCGAACCTTTCGTTGATAGTACCATTCTATGCAATCTCGGCGTAGAATCACGTGACAAAGCAATTTCAGAAAAAGGTCAATATTCATGTTAATACGTGACCAAGTTTTAAAGCAGGGAATGCTGGAATATGTAAGGAATATACTGAATATAACACATCTTTAAAAATATTGCTGATAAAAAAGTTATTGACGACTAAGTAAAATTTTACTTGGTCGTCAATAACCTTTTTATCCGTAAAATTTTACAAGATCTTACACATCCAGCTAATCCCTGACGTTTTTTCCGCCTTCTTATTTACGATCCTTTTTCAAAATCTATCAGGTATTAACGGAATTATTAAAAAAAATCGAAAAAAAATGTGACAAGTAATTCCTCACCATGGAAATGGGTTACTTTTGTTTCGATAAATCAAGTGACGCTCTTTTGAGTGACGGATCGTATAGTGAAAGTTTCTATTTTTATCAATTATTTGTTAAGGGGTGATCGAATTCACGCGCTTCATGAATATTTCATGATCATTGATCCAGATCTACTGGCTAATAATTAAGTCTCATATGAGTCTGACATTTTGAAAAAAATATATTTGAAAATGCTTATTTTTGCAAAACACAGCAATGCGAAGTATTAAAAGTATATCTTTGATAATGAGTTAGTAAAACTCCTTTTATTGCGAAAGCTCTTAATAGTAACAAACATTATATTTATATTATTATCAGGCATATAATAATTATATTTGTATGGTTTATTGTTAAGATTATTGGCCCGGCTCGAACTTTTATGGCTACACTTATAATTTAATTTAAGATGATTCCAGCATTTCCTGTGCATTCTGATTGGCTAAAATTTGGTTTTAATTCTTAATGAAAACAATTTTGTGCGTCGTAATAATGAATTATAAGATATGAAGATATCTTTTTTTTTTATTATGTCATAGAAGTATGAAACTAAAAACCTTCTCACACTAATGCGTGATTCCGCTTTGCGCGTTCATACAGTGTGATCATGTATTTAGTTTCATACCTCCATGAATTCAACAATTGATCTTTTATCCTCTTAAATATGAGAAACGAGAGAACGTCATAAGTGTGTACGCCAGACACTACGATAACTACAGAAAGTTTGAAGCGAATCCCACTATCATTAGATTTAATTTAGTATTCTATGGCATTAATTTTATGGATATATACAACTCGATGGATTAGTCGAAAACTATTTCAAGTGCCTCTAAATATAAAGGCACTTACAATAATTTTGCGCTAACCCACTCAAAATGCTTGAATAGTAGAACCAAAGCATAGGCCTGTATATGTGTGCCAACTCACAAAACGCCTGTGCCCAGAATCGCCCAAAACATACATGTGTGACCTAATTATCCATCACAATCATATGACACTGAACTGTTACTAAAAATAGACATTCACATGATCGTATTGAATTTACTTTTATTTTGAATTGTAAGCGATTTAAAACGCAGGTGCGAAAGGTGTCTTTGTCAGTTTTGAATCAGAAAAGGAAAGCAAAAAGTAAGTTTAAATCTGTGTAAATAAATTTTATAATTGATTAACTAATTTAGTCCATATATGTAATAATAATGATGTTTATCTCAGGTTTGTGTTCCTACATGTACATTTTGCCGTTTCGCTTTCGCGATTACGGCTCATTTTTCTGTATAACGATGTTTTGGCAACAAAAGACGATGTTTACAAAATGCGATAATTGAATGATTGATTGATTGAGTTTTACGCCGCTGTCAACATTTTTTCAGTTATTTCGCAGCGGCTGGAGCACCTAAAAATGGATTCCTGGTATTTGTCTCTTCAGTACAACCATCACATCCTTACCTAGCCTCCAGCTGCTATCTCACATAGGTCTACGATTATCGATCCATTTGCGAGAGACAAATAGTCGGAAAAAATGAGTGCCGCCGTCGGGGATCGAACCCGGGATCTGTAGATTAATAGTCCGGCGCGCTACCAAGTACGACAAAGAAAGGTTTCCGTTCTAGTATCCCTCAATTCGCTTTCATGATCGGTTACATTACAGTTGACCACCGGTTAAAATAGCGAATTATGCCCTGCGTTCAAGATAAAATCGTACGCAAACGTTCGAGAAATCTTGGCCGCTTTTACTCGTACACGGCGAGGTATCATATCTTAAACTTTAACAAACGTGTCCGCATAATAAACGCCAGGTTGGATTATTTAACGAAACCTAATACATTTAAACAAAGAACATCCCGCACACTATGGTCTTTGTTCACGGTACTTTCAAATTTGCCTTAATTCTGTGAGTTTCGTGCAGTAAAACTTGTTGAAAGCGATCACAAATGGGACTACAAAAAAGCGGTCGCTAAAGAAAAAAGCTGCTTAATACATGTACATGTTTTGTTTACATATAAGAAACATTGTTTTTGATTGAATATGCATATATTGCGAAATTCTAAATAATCCTTTGTTGTTATAGCTCAATAGAATCGTCTCAATGAGGCGTTTCTTGTGAGTTTTCACAACATAGGACTCATTTTCAATAATTCTTGGTCAAACTATGACTACCTTTTAAGATATTTTAATTTAAGGAAAGTTTTTTTTGGAACACGGTCGCTTAATAAAATGGTCGCTTAAAAGACGTGTTCGTTCGGGCAAGATTGGTCCAGGTCTAAAGCGGCGCAAACGCTAGCAAAAGGGTTAAAGGTCTTCTGCTTTATGGAAGACTAAGCGCTCGCACAGTTTGATTAAGCTTTTTGTTTCATATCTGAGTGAAAATCAAAACATTTTTCATCTAATCAGACATTTTTGATAATTCGACGGTAGTTGTGATATAATCCTTAACGGTGATACAATGAATATTTTAAATAATATATTTATGTTGTTTACTGTTAGAATGTCGAAGGAACAAGAAGCAATGCAGCAGCGTACAGTGCCCGGGCATCCCGGTCAGCAGCCGCAAGCAATGCCTCCCGGTTACCAGCAGCAATTCCCAGCTGCCAATGGCCAAATTATGTACCAGGGTTCGAGCCTGCAACCAGGTCACACCTACAACGCCATCATGCCAGGAGCTTGTGCCGTGCCGGGTCCGGTCATGAACCCTGCATATCAACATCAACCAATCAGTCCTGGGTTCGAACTTCTCGGCAAGAAATCTCTGATAGAAGCCTACTTAGTTTGGTTGATATTCGGATTGGCCGGTGGTCATCATTTTTATTTAAGGGTTAGTGCTTTAAGGTTCATATAATGAGATTTTGAACCAAATTTAATGCTGCTTCTATTTGTCCAGCTAAACAAAATATCAAATTGAAGCTGTAGATGAGCACAGCATTAGAGACCCCATCTTATAACAGAATAGCCAAACTATTATTGAAAAGGGAAACTTTGTTCATATCAACAATTTCATTACGACTGGATAAAATTTCAGAATGTAGACAAATATTTCTACTAGGTACTATAAAAACCTTACATATAAAAGTTAGTCTCAAAAGGCTCTTTTGAAACAACCAATTTCCTTTTATTTTGTCAACATACATGTCAGACCGGTTTGGTCTGATTTTTAATAGCTCTTAGGTATAATTCACCAGAATATTGTGAGATATTTTCTGCCATATATTTCAAATTCTAGTGGGTTTTTTTTATTATTATTATTCAGTGATTTATAATAAATTAATTTAAATTAATCATTTCGTGAAATAGGAATTAGTATATTGCTTAACAACCTTAGAGGTATATAAGTATTTGTGTCCATTTATGTAACACACTATACCTCAAACGCAATTAGCGATATTGGATTACCTCCCTTTAATTTCACTCAAACCTCACTCACAGCACACATTCAATTTCATTCCGAAACCATCCGAAATCTTTAAGCCTGTCAATTTCAAGATGTTCCTAACTATATATGACGACGATACAATTTGATAGATTTCAAAGAGTCCTACATAGGAATAGACAAATTTTCAATCGCTTTGAAAACTCGATTTGAACAGTCAATTTTAATTTTGAATTTGGAATGATGTTAACTGGATAAGTTTGTGTTCTGGCCTACAGTGAATGGATTGATCGGGTCCCGCCCATTGACCTCCATCGTAAATACACCACAGAAATTTATTCATCATTTATTTGTAGAATAATGGACACGAAAAAAATCAAATCGCTTGGCGGCAAAATAGACGTTGAAACTACAGCTGTAGTACGACTTTTGAGTGGACCATCTATAAAAATGATTAAAACAAAACGGCGGGATATCTCACAGTTCAACAGACATTTTATTACAATAAATGAGTTTTTGACTATTGATCTTTTAATTTACCAAAGTGATCTTTTAATAGGCTATCATATCTATTATTTTCTAACCCCCCCCCCCCCCCCCCCCCAAAAAAAAAAAAAAAAAAAATGGCCACCTTCTTTACTTTATCTTATTTTTCAGCGTTATGGGTTTGGAGTTCTCTATTTCCTCACATTTGGTCTCCTAGGGGTCGGTTTCGTCATTGATATGTTTCGAATGCCATATCTGGTATCACAGGCCAATAAAAGACGCATGGATTACTCCCTAGAACACAAGAAGAACATCAGCGATGCCTACACTCTCTGGTTTCCTATGGGTTTACTTGGTAAGTTTGTTTTACGACAAGGCTCATTGATTCTGCTTTTATTTCTTGTTATATATAGGGTTAATTCAAGTTTTTGATGGTGTTAACATATGCTGAGTCCCGAAAAATGGTCGTTAAAGCATTTTGAGGATCTCTGCAATGTTAACACCCGAAAAAATGTGAATTTACGCTATTAGTGCAAAAAGATATATTAAAGTATAAATTCAAACAGAAATTGCTAAATAATTTCATAGAAACGATATAAAACAAGGAACAAACTTACGAATAAGCCGAAATAATTATATAATGCATTTCATCATCCATTTTGTTTATACCGACGTGGCTTATGACGTCACACAATTTAACGCGGGAATGAGAGCAACGTCTTTAAGTATGCTCTTTGATAATATTGGACTTGAATAATTTTCACGCATTTTACTAATCAATACGTACAGTCTTTTATATTCTTTTACTGTTGTATTTTGAATAGAATCCATAAAGCATTATTATAGGACAAGGTTATATTGCAGAAAATTTTTTTAGAATCATTGAAATAAATTGTATAAGCCTAAATCGCAGAAATTTAAGTAAAAAAGCCGGGCGTTAACGGCACGAGAATTTACTTATTAATCCACGTTTTCTTTCGTTAACGCCCGGGTTTTGTCCGCAAACGTGTGCCTTTAACGACCCCAAAAAGTACATTTTATGCAATAATGCAAGTTAACTTTAAGTCATATACCCAGTGGATTTCAAAACGCTGTATTTTTCATTTTCTATTTATTCAATTTTATTTTAGTCAGTAATGAACGAAATTATCATCGGCTAATAATTCAAGAAATCTTTGCTTCAATTTCTTTTTTGTTACATGTATTTTAATTGGTTAAAAAATACCTTAAGAATTTTACTTTTATTTCCAGGTTTCCATCATTTCTATCTCGGTAACTACGGATTTGGAGTGTTTTACCTCTTCACGGTGGGAGGGTTCGGTATTGGATGGTTGATTGATTTGGTTAGAATTCCATATATGGTCAGAGACTATAACTCCATGTCTAAACTGGAATTAGATGTGAGTAAAAATGATTTTCACATATGTTTTAAACTTTTCCTTGATACAAAGAATATTTCCTGATTCCTATGAAATAAACTATTTGCTCAAATGGCACTGGATAATCAGTAAAACTAGCTGTACAAATTATCTGATCAACTTATGTCCCTTCAAATGACTGATCACAATTTCAAATTTTCGAAGGAAGACATTTAAAAACAAAATAAATGGTAAAACACAAATTCTAATCTAAGAAATAACTCCTTCGGTCTGTTGTTTGTTCATTAACCACCATTGTGCAATCAAGTAAAACACATAGACTATACATTAATTTCAATCTTTCAGACTAAATCTGTTGGCACTGCGTATGTTCTCGCCGTGACCCCGGCCGGGCTACTAGGGTGTCACCATTTCTATCTACGGAGGCCCTTATGGGGTTTATTATATTTCTTGACATTCGGACTACTCGGAATTGGTTGGCTGGTAGACTGGTTCAGAATTCCCATCCTTGTCAAACGAGTGAACCAGGAAATACAGATTAGTCGAAAAGACGAAAAGAAATACCTCGATGATGCTTATTTACTGTGGTTTCCAATGGGTATGTTACTGTTAAGAGCATCGAGAAATGGAATGATTTTGGAATGAAATTGAATGAGTATGTGGAACACGAGTTTTTGAGTGAAATGAATGGGAGGTAATACAATATCGCTAATTTTGTTCAGGATAAGCTAAATTAGCGATTTTTATTACTTCCCTTACATAAAATATGCGTTATTTTCTGACTGTGTGATTTCTTGGACCAACCAGGCGCTTTAAAAACCCACACCAGTCAAAAGAATGTAGCATAATTTGATCAATTTGAATTAAATGTCGATCGACTTGAACAATTTCGAAATGTATTCTAAAGATTTCGGAGCATTTCGATCGATTTGAATGAGTGTTTGGAGTGAATGAGTGGAACTCTGGGAGAGCGATTTGGAATGTTTTTGATCGGAATGAGTGTCAATTTCATGATGTTATTCACTGTTTATAATGCTATTAGGAGCCGTCACTTGTAAAATAGATAGATCAAGTGACTTATCGATTGTTTCAATGTAAGAATGATGATAAAAGATGCTGTATATTTATGAAGTGCATAGTGTCGATCCTCGTCACACTATATGTCTTGCCTATACAGGCTGAGACGAATCACTGCTTTCGTCTGTCGGAAATTTTCTTAATGTGAAATGATCTGTTTACGTTACATCGATTTTTCATATTTTTCGAAAATAATTCCCTAACTGATAACTGGATCTTATTCTCGTTTCACCCAATAAGCAGATGTCACCATACCGTCTGTGTACTCAAAATGTTATTCATGAATGTAATAAACCAAATATATTACGCCAATAAGATTTCAGGTGGCTTGGTAGACGGTATGTTTAAACTAAGCAGATCTTAACTAAAACCAACTTCTAATCGGTCACTCAAATAAAGTCCGGAAAATATTGCTTAATAATGATTAAGACGCTAGTGTTTGTTGAGTTCTGATAGCTCGTTCACTTGGCAGATGGCAAAAGAAAACTTCCACAAAGATAGTCAAAAAGGGGAGGAATTTAACTTGCATTCATCATGGGTACCTTTACTTTACAAAATTAACATTTGTCGGTGGGGTACATTCAATAAATACACCTGCCCTGCGTTTAGGATCACCAAACGGTGCAAACAGTTTTCAAATTGTATCCCGTTTTGCAGGAGCACTTGCGTCCAAAGCGGGGTTCAATTGGAAAACTGTTTGCACCGTTTGATGACCCTGAACGCAGGACTAATGTACGCAAATAAACGTCTTAAATAATGTTTTCTTATCTTATCTCTATTCAGCAACCCATAAGGCATCGAAAGGATAGTGATTTTTCAACAGCATAACGCTATTTCCTCGACCGAAAAATTAAAAATTACCAGCATTTTTAGATTTTTATGACTTATTCAAAGTAGGGTTGGTGTCTTCTTTTGTATGCTACAATCCTTTCGTCGGTCCTTTTTACACAATTCTTTTACCAAAGTCCTCAAGATTGACTTGTCTTTGCATGAAAGCAATGATCTTTTCAATTATTTTCTTGTAAATTTGTCGAAAAAAGAGATCCATGCAGTGACCTATTAGAATTTGGTTTCAGTTTATACCTTAATTTCTCCTCAACATTTTACAGGATTAACTGGGTTACACAATCTCTACCTAGAGAGGTATGGCTGGGCTCTGTTTTATTTCCTGACATTTGGTGGTTTGGGACTAGGTTGGTTGATAGATGGCTGCCGGCTGCCATGTCTTGTCAAAGAGGCTAACAAACGTAAAGAGGCACGCCGTCTATTACCAGGATATGTCCCGAGTACAGGTATGTACGAATTTTGCTGAAACTTGTACCACTACAGTCAATCAAAATTTCGACTGACAAAAGATTCATTTTTAGCTTCTCTGACCGAAGGTCAGAAGGTCTATAACGAAACCGTTTTCCGTACGACGTCCGTCTTGCAATCTGTCCGTCCGCTAACTTTTGCTTATTAACGCTTTCTTGTCCACATTTTTATTCGATTGTCTTCAAAATTGGTCAGAATGATTGGACCATCAAAAGGATCGTCCCTTTCGAAAATTTGTCGGTTCCGTCAAGTGTCTAGGGAACAGCAACCTTATGTAAATTTAATTAGAATATCGTCGTAAACACTCTTAAGTTCACATTTTCATCCGATTGTCTTCAAACTTTTCCAGAATGATTTTCCCATCACAAGGATAGTTCTTTTCGAAAATAGGCTCGATCCGTTAAGCATCACGGGAAAAGGGATCAAATGATTTTATGATTAGGAAATCATCGTTGACGCTCTAAAGACAACGGTTTTCATCCTTTAATCTCCGAACTTGCTCATTATAATTGCACCGTTACACCTAATAAAAATTAATCAGAAAATCCTCTTTAACGTTCTACAGTCCACATTTTCCATCCGATAGTCTTCAAACTTGGCCAAGATGATTGTAATATCACAAGGATGATTTTTATTTGAAATTGGCCCGATCCGTCATCGGCAAGGGGAAAAGGGGCCAAATGAAAATTTAATTAGAAAATCGCCGTTAAGTCTCTTTTAAGTCCTCAGTTTTCATCCGTTTGTCTCCAAACTTGCTCAGAATTATTGTATTATCACAAGGATGGTTCCTTTCAAAAATAGGCACGATTCGTCAAGCATCACTGTAAAAGGGACCAAATGAAAGAAATCTGATAAGGAAAATGTCGTTAACGCTTCAAAGTCCACATTTTTTTTATCCGATTGTCTCCAAACTTGTCCAGAATGATCGGTTGAGTGTCAAGAGAAAAGGGGTCTTATTAAAATTTAATTTCAAGAATTCTAGTTCACACTTCGCATGGAAGATAATGAAATTTCCCAAGTGTTCTACATCATGTGATCATGTGACATCTCCTCCTTTATTTATGGATACAGTTTTATGTAACTTTTACAGAATGGTCCTACCGCATGCAAATACGCATATTTTCAGTGCTTGGTGATGTTATGGCTCATTACGGAAAAAGGGGCCTTAATCTGAATTTTCATGGAAGCACAACTCCTCCTTCATTTATTCATTTATGCACAGAAACTTTCCCAAAATGATCTTCATCATGTGAACACCGCACATCTATCCGGGTTGATGTTATTTTCTTGTTCTGAATGTCGACTCCGCATTTAGATTCAAGGATTATGCCCGTCGTGAATCTGTAGGTAGAAGGTTAAAGACTTTGTTTGTGGTCTAATCTCAAGGGTACTTCTTAACGAGGACTCCGCTGTTAAAAGTGAATATTGCTAAGTTCAAAAGCATTCATTATGGCGGCGGCTTTGTTAGGTCGTTCAAGATGTAACTAAAATCTAAACTACCTCATAAAAGCTAGGAAACGTTACTCTTTACTATGAACTTATAATAAACTGAATGTTTTGTATCATGGGCCAAAGGCCTTATATTATTTACCGAATAAAGAATATATATATAGAAACATAAGCAGTAACATATATGCTTTCAAGTTTATTAAAAAAATATATGCTTACTGAATTCAGGTTGTTCAGATCTAGTCCGTGTTTAACAAATCAGTTTATTTTCAGACTAAATTTGATACAACAAGAAATATTTTCTTAACTTCTGTTTGTCAATGAGTTTAACTTAGTATACCAGTAAGCGGATGTCCTAATCTGTTCTTGCTTAAATATTAGATATAGAGGAAATCGTTTGTTTAAGTGTAAGATCGATATATATTTCACTGAGTGAACAACAAAAGCTATATTTTCACGAGTGGCAGAGCCACGAGTGAAAATATATCTTTTTTTGTTCGGGAAATGAAATATTAATCGATCTTACACGAAAACGATTATTCTATTTCTTTAATGCAAAAATGAGACAAAATATTAAATTTCTAGGGCATATTTTCGTAAAGCGCGTCATTTTGCGCGTGATTGCTATGCAACGTTCATTGTGACGCCATTTATTTCCCCCCGCATAGATGACGGCAGAAAGAATGAAATTCACAAAAGCGGGGTATAAGTTTTTGATAATTTCACTGCTTTTGCGGTGAGATTATCAAGTGATAATCTACCGTTATTTCTCGATAAACCACCGAAAAGCATTAAAGAAAAATTGTTTATACATTTTACTCAATTTCATATGAAATCCACAATGTGGTAAAAATCGTTGTTTGTCTTAGAAAGCGGGGTACACTATGTGAGTAGTGCCTGTTGATCACAGGTTTCTTGTTTTACCCTGACCAGCACCACCAAGACGAAGCGTTTCAAAGAGTCAGTAGAGCGGTCTCAGACCCTCACGGACTCCTTCTTTTTAAAACTTTTCGGTGGATTATTGGGATATTGCGGTAGATTAACAAATGATAACTTCACCGTCTTTCCAGTGAATTTATCAAAATTTTAATACCTGCTTTTGTTCATTTCATCGTATCTAACGTTATCTAAGCGAAGCCTAATAAGTGACGTCACCATGAAATCATGCGCTGTAAAAAATATTGTCCTAAAATTTTCATATTTCGTCTCATTTTTGCACTGAAGAAATAAAACAATCATTTGTTTTTCGAGTAAGAACGACTGGTTTTTCACTCAAGAAAATATAGTTTTATTTGTTCACTCACTAAAATATAAGTCGACCTTACACTGAACCAAACGATAAACCTCTATATAATGTGATGATTGTTGAACTCCGATATTTACCGCCATTTCCTGTCAATCATTTCGTGAATGGGCAACTTACACGTCGTTACTCTATCTTAAACAAGCTATAATTATTACGTTGAAGAAACGCCGTTACGTTCAAGCTGTAGTTACCACGTTCATGAAATGCCTTTATTTCATTTTAACAAGATGTACTACCGACATAATTACATTGTAATTCACCGTTTTTATCATTTATAGGATACACCATTGCTGCGCCCTATACAATCGGTGCCCCTGACCAGCCTACATACTACCCACGAGAGGTCGCACCACAGGTCCCCCCTCAGACACAACCAGTCAACCCACCAGCCTATCAACCAACACAACCTGCAGGTAGTAACACGAGTTAATACCCTTTATCAAAATGAACGAACGCTCCGTATACGTTTTTATTCTTGACATCAATAATATATGAGCCTGTGTGTAATATTTCCAAAAAATTCTAACGTTCACCAAGCAAAGACTGGCCAGCCTGTGTTTCCACACAGTCTGTCCAAAGTCTTCACTTTGTGCTCTATAGATAGATAAGGTCTAAAAGTATCTTAAGACAGACAGGCACTCTTCTGTCAGCACAGTGTGGATATCCAGGCCGCTTAATGTTTGCAACTCACGACATGTCGTATTGTTGGAAATGTCACACACTGGCTCATATAATAAAACTCATCACTAAACCAGTGTCAGTCGAGCAATCAACCCGTGTCCGTCTGTCTGCCGCAAAAATTTGTTTTTCTACTTCAACCCACGGACTTTTTTCGACTAAAACTCCGAATTTCTTGGATACAGCAATCATATTTGACATGCAAAACTAACCAATCTAAGCGCCTCGTCATCGGTCAAGGTCAAATTTTGCAGAGTGGAGAGCATGATATATACACGAACACACCTTTCTCTGTCATGTTTACCCTTTCAAAAAATCTCCATAGCGCCTCTATTAAGATTGCTTGGACGATTTTCGAACAACTAAGTCTCCAAAACATGATTCAACGTATCCCTAACACAACGTCTTTTCAGAGGTACAGATAAGCGGGGGTATTTGCAGTATAAAATCTTCATTTTTTTCATTTAAACCCAATATTGTCGGTACTTCTTTGACCGACGATTCGAAAAAGTATCCACAAAATAGAATTTGTGCAAATCGTGACGCAATAATTTACTTTGAAATGCAAAATACCGTATTTCTCCTGATAAACGCTCCCGGGAGCTATACATAACATTTTCACGGAGCTTTTATTTTGTATGCATGTTCTGATTTTTTTTTTTATAAAAGATCATTAAACTTGTGTCTTTTAGGTCCGTTTTCCTTTAACTTGGGGTACATTTCCTCTAAAATCATATAAATGATTGTTAAGAGGAAATTATATGATTGTTTAGAGGAAATGTACATCAAATTAGAGAAGAATTCTCATCAAGATCTTCGAATTTAGGCATTTTAAGTGGGTTTTCTAAGTACAAAATGTAGGGTTGCTACTATTAGGGAAGGCGCTTTTATTATGGGAAATACGGTACCTCCTCTTTCTGAAGTCATTTTTTTAAATTTTCAGTTTCCGCGCCGTCCTATCAGGACCAACCGCCTCCATACACACGATAAGAGAAAGAACTGATGAGTGCGTTAAGTACCACAATTATCAGCGAAACTCGGGAAGGACGCTGATAAACAACAAATCTTTCTAAAGGTGGATCGTCACTACCAATCGAATGCGGTGTAGAACCTGATACCCTGTATTTCACTTACGTCACCATGGGGGCTGTTTTACCTAGCATCTTACGATCATTTTTTGCGTAAGTCAAAAATTAAAGTTTCTTCTAAAGAAGTAACTAAATATGGAATTCTATCATGCACCATCTCATTTGAATCGTCTTCTAATGACGATTCCAATGAGATGTTGCAAGGCAGAATCTTACAATGAATGAAAACACCAGGTATGATTTGTGATTTTGACTAACGATTATTTTTTTCTTAAGAAGTTTAGTAAAACGGGCCCTGATCTTCATATGACGGCAAAAGTTCTGAAAATACTGTGTTTAGTCCACCAAACTTATCCCAGGATATCTGCATATGGGATGACTCCATTTCATGGATGTGGTCCTACGCCGCTCAACTAACGAGAATTACCGACGAAAATTAATTTCTCCCTTGTTAATATTGCAGGACTTTACCATGACCCGACTTTGACAATATAATACCGTGATTCATGCAACACTGTGATTAATCCAAATTGTTTTAGACTGTTAGAATCGTGGAAATAAGACTTGTAAATCTCAACATTACATAATTCAGATAGACCAATTTTATAAATCATGTATGCACAAAACCTGATCCTTCAGGTTTTTGTTGTTGTTGTTGTCTGGGTTTTTTTTTTTTTTTTTTTTGTTTTTTTGTTTTTTTAAAGGGCGTCGTTGATGCAACATTAGACTCGGATACTTTTATTTGCATAAATAGTTTGTTTTACAGAGTCTGCATGTACTCTAAATGTACCATTTTAATTTTATATTGTTATCATAAATCGTTGTTGTTACATAGTTGATTTAGCGTAATAAAAGATGTTATTTGAGAATTTTCGTCTTTGAAATTGTTCGACGATTTATTTAGATCTACACTAGCCACCTCCATTATACATAGTGGTTGTTTCCTTTGTCAAATACGCTGTGTTGGATCATATTTGTAACAAATCATATATGTTACACATTTTACGTATGTAAAAGTGTGTTACAGATGCGTTTGTTCGAAAAAGGGGTTACATGAGAAGCATATTTGTAGCAGACTTAGTTGTCTGTTTGAATTGAAAAAAATGATAACGTATTTATTTCAATACTTGGAGTTATCTGCCCTTAGTTTATACTAATTTCTTTTAGTTCGATTGCGCAGAAAGCTTAAGCTTATTTAATCGCTCTCGAACACTCAGGCCTGATGATTTCACTTCCCTGAGAGAGAGGCAATGGTTTAAACCCACTGCTATCCAATTTTACAGCTGGGTGAACTGGGGCTGGCTATTAAGTGTTTTGCCCATAAACACACCCCGGCGACAGTGGGGCTCGAACCACGGACCTCCAGGTCACGGGTCGGGTGCATTTTCCACTAGGCCACCGAGGCAGTCTGCCCTTGTCTCAGCCCATTTTAAATGACTAAAAGGCAATTATAGCAGCCATTTAAAATTATACAAAATAATTTCTACATATTGTCGTCACAATACGAGTTGTAATCAGTGCTTAAACAGTTTTAGCAAATGTTTAGAGTTGTGTAGGTTCTACTTACACGCAGAATGCATTACGCAATTTGGCTTCATTTTACAGGTAAATAACGTTTGTAGGGTTTTACATAGGAAATTAGTCATAACTCACAAGATAACCTGATTAATCTGTTCAATTAAAGACTAACATACTCGAGAACTATTTTACATTCAAAATAACGTTGTTTATTAAATACTCACAAATTTTCCGAAGATACATTTTCTTTCGTTGTTACCCCTTTTATATCCGTGAATATCCTTTAAAGAGTTGAGGAAATATGGAGCGGTCGCGAAGGATGACGTCGATGTCATCGCCGATGACGACAATGGAAAAAGTGATACAACAAATCGGTATCAAGATGTTGGCCCATCAGGTGAATATAAAACCTGCTATAAATGTGTTCTAGATGTAATATGCATTCTTTCTTACGGTTTTTTTTTCAAATTCAAATTGACCTGTGACGTATATGATTTCATGTTACATCAAAACCCGGCATCGATCATATTCGTCACAAAATATGTTACATTTATGCTTGATTTTTGAGTCATATATATAACACATGTTATATATGTGATCACATATGTATCAGTTGATACATACACTACTCAAAAGTTCTAAGCGGCCATCTTACCTTTCTCCATTTTTCAGACATTTTCGCTTTTATTTTTAAATGCCAACTTTGTCTTTCAAAAAAGTGGCCATTCAGGCATCATCCTATCCGATTGTTTTGTAAAATCATGCATCAGTTAGTCCTTAATGCGGAATTAAACGCATGTACCCTCAAATTCAAAAGTCACAAAAATGACAATTTTTAGAGAAATTTAAATTTTTCGACACACGAAAAACGCAAATCCTATGATTTTTTGTACTGATACGAGTGGTACAAAGTCTGGGGACTTCTAAAATTGATAAGAAATTGCATTACTTTGTTTACAATCCTTATCCTAATAAGAAATGTCAAAAATACCCCACCCGGCAATGTTAACTTTGAAATCCAGGGTACTCCTACTTTCGTTAAACATTTTTTAAACATTTGTTGTTGAATTATTTCACTGATTTTTCTTTTATTGACTTCATAAATGATTTGGCTGTATCATATTAGTAAAAACGGGATGAAACCATGCGGCATTTATAACATATGACTAAAAAGGCAAGTGGCCGCTTAGGAGTTTTGAGTAGTGTATATGATTTGTTACAAATATGATCAATCAACACCGTCGATAGATCATCTTCTATATTTGCACGTTCATTGTTTGTTAACACATCACGACGTTTGGTTAAAAAACTCCAAAATTTATTGAAAATTGAATGGTTATCAGACAAATTCCCGAAACCGACTGATTTCAACATTTCTACCCTTAAACAGAGTTGTTGTTGTTGTTGTTGTTGTTGTTGTTGTTGTTGTTGTTTTCTACTGACAAAAAAGTTCAAAAAGGGCTTTTGTGTTCTTCCTATTTCCATCGTCCGTCGTAGGTGTGTGGCTGTCAACAATTCCTTTAAACGTATTATCTCCCTAAATATTTTAGCTAATCTTTACCAAATTAATAGAATGTCTCTTGTGGTTTACCTTGGTGAACCGTACACAAGTAATAAAATATTGTATCCAAGGACATTTGTGGCTGCCTTGGCAACGGACATTTAGCACAATATTGTTATGTCTCGAAAAAAACTAAAGGTCTCGGACATTGATATTTGTCACTAAACACCATCAGCTGATTCTCTGTCAGGGCTTTCAAAGTGCAGTCCTGGGAATAAATATCATCCTGCCACATGTACCAAAAACGAAACATTATTGGAGCAGTTTTTAAATTCTTTCATACTTAAATCTCTGCTGACTATAAAGGTCTTCATCACATCTGAGCTTTAAATGACCAACTTTCTTCTCTATTTGTCTTATTGAATATTAATTATTACCTCTTTAGTTTTCCGAGCTGTCGCCACTCGCTCAAAGGAAACTCAATCATTGATATCTCTGTTTAACTTCCTTACTCCTTGGATGAAATTAAATCCTTGCTAAAATGTTTCATTATTTTGGGATTGATTCAGATTGTATAAAGGTATTAAAGTTGCCTTACTGTGGGTTAAGTCGACAGATTAATGCCAACCTTATAGACGCTGTTTACGTCTGATATAGAATTGGCTCTATATGGATTACAATCAATTTTGGTTAAATGCCTTGCCTGCGTAGACAATTTCATGGATTTTCTTAAAAACATTCGGTACATAGTATCATTCACAATTATATTGGATAAATATATAGAAAAATCTTCAATATTCCCCTTACTTTATCAAATAATTTTCGTAGATTAACATTAAAACTGATCGTGTATGGGTCATATTTAAAACTGTTGGTCCAAAATTATTGTCAAAAATAATTATCACGTGTGGTCCATCTAGCTTTTAGAATGCCCATTTTTGACTATATGTATTCTGCGTTATTATTCACCTGGCACGTGGTTTCAAAGTGACGTAATTTGACCAGGTTACTTTTCGAAAATGTGTTGTTTTTTTTTTTCAAAAGTTAGACGACAGTTGTCGTGAACGCATGTAAATAATTATATATCATCAGACATATTACCAAAATCTCGTAACTTCAGCTTTTCCAAGCTGAAGTTACGAGGATTTGTTACCAACCTACGATTTAGATTATGTCGACTATCTATTAAAAAAAGTAATTTTGAATAAAAGTTGATTTACCTTAATCTTACATGCAACGCCCTACCAGGGCAAAAATCTTGGATTATATTTGTGTAAAATTTGTAAGTATGTTGAATATTATTAATTGATTGATTGAATTGAGTTTAGCGCCGCTTTCAATATTTTTTCAGTTATATCGCGACGGCTAGAGCACCTAAAAATGGATTTCTGGTACTTCTCTCAACAATACAACCATCACGAATATCAACCCATTGGTGAGAGACAAATAGTCGAAAAGAATTAGTGCTGCCGTCGGGGATCGAACACTGGACCTCTGGATGAATGTTATTGGTTTATTTTCGAACAACGAATGGGTAAACAGAAAAAAGACAAATTTATGGATCGATTGACTTTTCGTTTACAGGTTTGGAAAATATATGACAGTAAATATTATAATCGCGCCTTTATTTGTTTATAAACCATCCTTTAATTCAATTAGCCGATTATTTAGGCAACGTTTGTTTGCTTTATTGTTCATTGTCAACAGCGGCAATAATCTTGTTTAAGAGAAATGGCGAGAGGGTTTTGTGAGTTTCTATGTTTCGTTGTGCTTGGAATTCTAATCCCAGAGCATTATTTTGCGATACGGGTTATTGCAGAAGTATGGGATAAGGTTAACCGATTCAGCCCCCCCCCCCCCCTCCATACCCTCCAAACGAATTGAATAGATATCAACTTTGTTTCTTATAATTTTATGAAAATGAGGTTCTACTTTCGTCGGAAAAAAATTCACGGTATTCATAATGTTGTCTTTCTATTTAAGAGATTGTTGTTGCTGCTGCAAATTTTGTTGTTGTTGTGGTGGTGGTTGTTGTTGCTTTTAATTCGTCGTGTTTTCGTCTAAAGAGTTCTGCCAATTATATCAAGCGAATCTCACGCTCGCGAGTATTCTTGTTTCAAGCGTGAATTATGAAAGATGGCGTCAGGCGCATGAGTATCGAGTGATACACGATTGTCGCAAACAATATAAGACTTCGTTTTCCAACTAATGTATTTGGAAGAGTCACAGAATGGGACCATCTTCGTGAATGAATAGATAACTTTTCTTGAATATCTGATAAGAATTTTGTCGCCGCTGTTGGTACAAGATAAAATAGGTCTGGAACACAAGCCCTACTTTCAGGATTGCAAAACGGTACAAACGGTCTTCCGATTTTTAACCGCTTAGAACGTGCTTTTGCATGCAAAGCGGGGTATAATTGGCAAACTTTTGCACCGTTTTATCATCCTGGACGTAGGGCAGGAAATATACTTTTCGGTCATTGTTTCAAAATAATAGTTGAATGTTTCTAAGTTGGTAGTGTTATGCGATATTCAAAACCACAGAACCTCAATTTATGACAGCGAACGCGTTATAGATCATGAAAAAAAGGAAATTTCTCACTTTTGGAGTGTGTGTTTTGACTTCGTCAATATTTGAAAAGTCCAAATACGGGTAATAACCTGGTAATAAAAGATAAATGAGAATCATTGTTTATCAGAGTTTCTTACGTTGCTATTTATCTCTCCAACCTACCAAACCAATCGGTCGGCGAAAAGTATGACTTTATAAGTCAATAAATGACTAGATAGCATGCGTATCTTTGGATAAGTTCACATGGGACTCAGTATTGATCTAAGTTAACGCGGTTCTCATTTGTACGACCTCCATTTCGACACAAGTGACGTCATTTTAATTTTTAACCCCGATGCTTTTTGTCCCCAGTCAGACCGGTGTTACTTGGGTTCCAAAATGGCGTAGAAAAGCAAAGTACATTAGTTTATTACAAAAAAAGTCCTTGTGTCCCTTATTTTACTTAAAATTTACCTTGTTCCTTTTATATTGCGTTTTCCGGAGATTATTACATCTATTATTCAATTAAGGGCATTTTGCATGCTAATTGATCATCGTTTCGCTATTTTTTAATCGAGTTTACTCCAATCAATAGGTAACTTCGTTGATGTCCTCTTTTGCGCATGCATATTACAAATATTTTCAAATAGAACACCTGTCGCGATCCTCGGACTTCCATATGAACTTATCCATGGAAACTTCATTGTCAAATAATGATTGCCGATTGTTTGTCGAAACTTCGTTGATAGGCCCCAGATAGGTATACGAAAGGTTATTCCACCAAATATTCATTCGCCAACTTGACGCAAAAACATCGGTAACTGATCTGCGATGAAGGTTCGGCTTAAATTATTGAGAAAAAAACGGTAAGGTTTTTGTGCGACCAACTTATTGCAAAAACTCGTTGGTTAGTTGATTGCAACCGTTCAGCGGTTTTGTTTTTGTGTGTTTGTGAGTGTTTTTTTTTGTGTGTGGGTTTTTTTTTTTTTTTTTCTAATTCCCGATAAGTCGCAGCCAAATACTAGAAACATGACATGTAATAGAGGATCTGATTGAAAAATCCAAAGCCCTATCTAGCCTTGCTTTCATCCTCTACACGATGACCATAAAATGAAATATAAAGGTCGGCTATAAATGTAAAATCCAGATTTCGTTTATATATCCTTAAATTACTTTCTGTCTTTGTGGGAGGTGAATAGATCTGTCATACTTGAACATGAAATATTTAGTGTGTATTGTACATCCATGCACCGAGGGCTATAAAACTTAAACAGCAAGTTTTTATTTTCCTCATATACAGTGACAACTATGAATTGAAATCGAATTCGAACTAACCTTGTCTTTCACCCTCACAATGTCCAATAATACAGTTAAAAACATCGTGAAATTGACAATGTGAAAGATTTTTGAATGAATTTTAAATGAAATTGAATGGGTTTGAATGGATGCGATGAGTGAAATGAAAGGGAGGTAATCCGATATCGCCAATTTTGTTTGGATGAACAAAATTAGCGATATTTATTACCCCCTTTGATAAAATATGCATACAAGTTCTATGAATAGTTCCCTATTTCATCAAGAACCAATCAGACGCTTATAATTTCACTTATGTCAATAAAATCGCGATTTTATAGTTCTTTTTATTCTGAATGCAGTTGTTGAGCTTATCTTTTTAGTGGTTTAGGGCGTTTTGAATGATTTGAGTGAGTGTTTGGAATGAATTACATGAGCATTGAGTAAATCTTTCACCTTGTCAATTTCACGATGTGATTGATTGTAGTGCCATGGGAAAATAAAAAAGAATGTTGACTTTGCCCTTTGACCTCAGACATGCAGGACCGCTTCAGATATAAAAATTGTATTTTGTAAGAAAAATATATGGTAATTTACATGACAGAAACAGTAAATCGGCAGTGGGTATTTTGATTGTTAACCACAGTTTATTTAAGCTGTAGTTACGACATTTAAGTCGATATTCCACGAAAACGCCTGAAACAAAATTATAGAAGTGACGGAGGTCAACAGTTATCTAGGTTTTGATGGGTTGTTTGATTTGTCAAAAGCTTTTTGATTGACAGCAGTGATTTGTTTTCAAATAAATTCAGAATGAAAAAAGAAAACACAGGAAAAAATGCATGTGATATGTATAGTGTTTTTGTGAAGTATTATTTGTGGCCCGTCAAAAGAAACGTGACTATCTTGGTAGTGCGTAAAGTGTCGACCATAGTCTTGCAGATTGCGCAGACTGAATAAGTTCGAATTTTTTGCATTTGGTTATTTTCTGAATCTTGAATGATATATTTACCTTCCCGAAGATTTTTTGAAATGCGACGTCTTATTGACCTATGCATGACCGAACCTCATTTTTTCAAATATTCATTTTACAGAGTTCCCAGATGGACCCTTTTTACGTGACGGGGCACATTTTTTTCTTTTGATGACCGTAATATGATGCCCTTGTTTCTTATTTGCGCGTCAACCCCCCCCCCCCCCCTCTCTCTCCCACAAAAAAAATCTTTGACATTCAGCTAACATAAGGGTGTGAGTATGTAATAAGTATTGGATTATCGAAGGTCATTTCACTTATCTTCACTGCTCATTCAGTGGGTTGCCGATTTTAAAGTGGCTTTATTTGATTTCGTGTTTCAAAAATGGATATAGGAAAACATTATCGTATTTTCTGATACTTTCAATGTCAAATGAATTATTCATATCTTGAAGACAACGTTGTTTGAAAATGCATTTGTATGGAATATATATTGATTTGTTGTACGAGTAGAAGGTTGGTAAAGTTATTTCATGTTGCTGTCTTTTTATATATTTTTTATTATCCATTCATTCTATTTCTTTCCATTCGATCCCATTAATGCATTCAATTATCCATTCAATCGTTCATTTTTTCATTATTTGTATTTTTATCCTTGCATTTATTCATTCATTCATTCATTCATTCATTACTTCATTTTTTAATCAATTAGTTTATTCATTCATTACTTAAAACTTAATGTATTATTCCTATTTTTTTTTAAACTACTGTTACTTTGTTTTGAACGACTTCGCTCTTTATCTAAGAACCTTTTAAGTGCAGACTCAGTAACATTAGGGTCGTGGCAATGGCTTAGGGCACCCCTTAAAAAGCATTTTATTTTAACTAATCAAAAATAAAAGCGTTCATACCAAAAACGGTACAAGTGTGCCATTTTAATGCAAACAGAAGACAAAAGGCTTATCGTTCGATGATTTATCTTTGACGTGCTGCCAGGATACCCCAATTAGACGGGTGGAAGAGACAAAGATCGGACTGCACATATGGGCAGGATTATCTGAGTATTCGCCCGCTGATTTGAGCTTGTACTGATTTATCTTCGAACGGTTGTCACGAAATCTAAAGCTAATAGTGTCGATCTCGATCACCAAATAAAGATTGTTCACCTCCTTGAGAGAGAGGAAGAAGCTGCTACCCAATTCTACAGCTAGGCTGACTGTGACTGGCTATTAAATGTTTTTACCCATAACACACATCCCGATGACAATGGGGCTAGAAACCACGAACCTTAAGAATCGAGCCGTTTTACAATTCGGTTGTCAAAGAAAGACGTACAGTTATCAACATCGTGAAATTGACAAGATGAATTACATTGTAATAATTTCAGAATGAAATTGTATGGCTATTTTGGAGCGAGTTTTAAGTGAAATTAGAGGGAGAAAATCCAATATCGCCAATTTTGTTCAAGATGAACGAAATAAGCGATATTTATTATCCCCCCGTAAATATAAATATGCATACATGTACTTATCTGTTTGTATGCCTCTGTGAACCAATCAGACACTTTTAAACCCACACCAGCCAATAAAATTGTAGAATAACCTGATCGAACTGAATTTAAAAATGTTGATCGTCTTGAACGATTTTGTAATGTTTTCTTATAATTTCGAAGCGTTTTCGAGTGGATTTTACGAATGAATGAATGAATGAATGGATGAAGCGCTGAAAGAATGATTTAGAATGATTTTGATCGGAAAGGGTGTCTTCACGATGTTTTTAACTGTTTGCCATGACAATAACTCTGAATTGCTTTATTAATGTGTTTAAAAAAAGAAACATTCATATCCTTTTCAGTGTCTTTAGCGCGTTTTTTCAAGAAATGAAAATAGAATTTCTTAATTTCATGAAAGACATGAATCCTAAATCCTTATCACACTATGGACACGCGAAGCGGCTCCCGTATTCATACATGAGTGGGATTAGAATTTAAGGTTTATACCTCCATGAAAACAACAAATACTCTCTTCATATCTTATAATTCAATACCATAATAAACAAAATACAAGGAAATAATAGATAAAGAAACAAATTTTTGTAGAATTATTTTGTGTGGAGGCTTACAAAATAGCTGCGTACAAAATTTTGTTTTTTTTATTGAGGAATAAAACCAATTTTTCAGCCAATCAGAATGCTTAAATCTTGATAGACACAACTGAAATTAAATCATTCTAGTGTAACTCAAAACGTGTTTTCATTCAATATGAATAGGACAGACGATCGAACGCGCATATGGAAAATAAAGCTTCTATTTGCTATCGATAAATAGATGCACTACCTTTTAAATGTCGTTTACTGTTCAATTCATAAAAGTAACAAAATTTTAAACAAATTTTAACGTGCATTGAATTCGTTATTAAGTATTTAACTTATTCAAGAGATTTGCAACCCTATGGTTAAAATCTCATAACTCTCCTCGTATCACAATTAAACGGATGGGTATGAGCCTTTCTTTGCAGTTTGTGCACACTAAGAGTAACATAACAAAAAGATCTCAGTGAGATAAAAACTTTTTTGTTGCTCGATGGTATTGAATGTCACGGATTAGTTTTTGCTTAAGCCTTTGCATTTTAATCCCTGCTTTTTACGTGCCTGTTTTTCAAATTAAATCCACTTCAAATTTTCGTATGCAAAATCTTTGAATTTGGACAGGTTCAAAACTTTGTAAAACAGGAAAGTGTTAATGTATGAAAATCAAATTCTTATTACACCGATGTATGAGTATGCTTTCACTTTCTTATTGAAATATTTACATTTACGTGAATCGAAAAATCTTCACCTGGGAAGTTGGGAATTTTCGACCCACGTCAAAGGTAATAACTTTTGAAATTTAGATCTATAGCCCAATGCCAAGAGCTAAAAAGTTAAAAGTGTCTATACAGTTTATAGACATTTTCGATCCTTCAGCACTATGTTATCTAATACTGTGATGATAAGTTTATATACCTTGATTAATTTGATCCGATTCGACCTCTATGAAACTCGCTTAAATATTAATAAGCTGGCATATTTTGCCAATTTTCAAAATATGTTTTTCATTCAACACCGTTTGTAATTTGGTTGTATGTAAGCACGTGCAAAGTCGCATACAAATTAACAGGTTTTCATCAATCTAAAATGAGGGGTCAATGTTCATGCCAACAAAATCGCGGTATAAGTGTAAACTTGCGAGAATTTTTGCGTCGTTGTCATTGTAGTCCGAGTGCTTGCTTTTGTATGATAACTTAAAACAGTTTGAACAGGTTGGTGAGATTTTCCGATCAGGTCATCTGACCAACCAGCCCTGCGTTCAGGAAGCGTTAGCGAAATGACATGATACCTCGCTTTGCACATATGTGCACGTGCAAAGCGGGGTATCGTCTCAAAGTGCTTGCGAAACGTTTTTACATCCTGAAAACAGGGCTGTTGAATAAACGCGTGACTTCTTCGTCCTTTATTATTTTCCGCTGGCATTAAGTGAGATTAGGACTCCCGAAATCGGGCCGAATCAAAATTTCTCGTAAAGGATATACTTTGTGCATACGTAATTTACTGTAAAGAAATGTTTCAAAAAAGATAGTTATATAGTTATCAGTTTAAAAAGAGAGCTGTCTTTCATTTAGCTAGGAAGTTCATTATTCAAATAATATCCCTTATCAATTCAACAAAAGATTTTGTTCCGAAAACCTGTTAAAGATTTTGAGGATATGTTTTCAAGTAATTCCCTGATTAGTTATTTCATACCATTCACACGAAAAGGACATTTAAAAGAGATCAGTCAGCATATGTATCATATATAAAGAGGTTAAATGGTCATACAAGATTTAAAAAAAACAACTGCCTATAGTAAAATGTTCGATTCTGGTAATGCTGCATGTATACATATACATACATATTTTAAAATTAACAAATATAGGATACTATTTTCAACAATCCTTTTATCCCCACCATATTCAATTTCTTCTGTTAATTGGAAATAACATGACTACTTTATTTGTATTTCATTCTAGATATATGCAGTGTTTCCGTTATGTTATGTTATGTAATGTTGTGTTATGTTTTGTTAAATATAGAGAGAGCACACCGAATACATCAGCCCTGCACACAGAATGGAAAAAAAACAGTGCCAACTGTTTGCAATATATATGCCGCTTTGTACGTGCAATATTGTTTGAATATTTGTTCTGCGGAAATCCTAAATTGTTCCTTTTTCTTATTCTTCCTCCATTTATTTTAATCAAATCTATTCTCTCAAAGTTTTCCTTGATTTGATGTTGTAATGTTGTGTCCATCAGAGTTTACTAAGAGATAGAATTTTGAAACTAAATATATTGAGATGAAAAGGTTTAGTTAGTGCGAATATTTTGGGTGACTTTTTGGTCTGAACAAGAAAAATATTGTCTAACATAAAATTCATTGTTCATTTTTGAACAAACATTTTGACTTTTTTAGTTTTTAATATTAATGATTCGAATTTCTTTCTACTAGAATTATCCCAAATAGGTCATTTTGAAAATTCTCAGGATAAAATGCCACCTTCACTTCTTGAAGTTTATGTCAATTTTCTCACGTCTTTCGCGTCAATTGCTTCTACTGATGTATGTTGGTGGTTTTATAGCGAAAAAAGGCATTTTTCAGTCGATTTTTCTAAAAATCCACTTTTTCTGAATTTTTCACAAGAATGCAATAACAATATTCACTAAGAGTCAAACCCACCTGTATTATCATGTCGTAATTGAAATATATTGACAAAACCAAGATGCACAATACAGTGACGTTTATTTCATGTGATACACTGAATATGGTTGAGCCAATGCTCTAAAATGCAAGTTCTTAATTAACATCAAATAACTAAACGTTCTTTTTCACAGACTAAGATTTATGAAGACTTTAAACAGACCAGTGTTTAATCGGCGTTGCTACATATCGATTGCGTTGAAAACGTTTTGATGACGTCATTATGAATGTCAAGTACATTACGCAGGGATTTCGTTGGTAGGGCTAGAATAGCTCCGCTCTTTTTGCACCTAAACTTTCGGTTATAGTTCATTTACGACTAATGCATCGTGCAATAACACAAAAAGAGCAACGGAGTTGAATCAAGTTGTATGTGCTCCTACTGCCGTCCGACAATGACATTAGCGCTACCAATGAGTAAGTCTGAATGATATACCATGCCTGCTAATACAAATTACGATTCGGCTTATTGCTTTGTTGTAAAATGGTTTTCAAGATTTAATACCCATTCTCTGTAACGACTTAAACAATTTTGGCACACATGGTCTCCGATTTTGATGAAAGTTCACATACTGGAAGGGACTAATGATAAGAGAAGAAATTGACAAAAAGAATGTTTTCAGATCATCTGGTTACCATGGCAACGACATTCAAAGCACAGAATTTCGCAAAATTAAGCTTTTTTGAAGCTATATAATTTGGTCTTTATATGAAGATGATGGCTGTTTTCGTATGTATTTGATAGAAAAGGACCTAAAATTTTGAACTAGATCTGTAGTTGTGTCAGTTAGTGTCAAAAAAATTGGTTACCATGACAACAAATGTGGCTTATTTTGATAAATTGATCTGAAAATGATGTTTATAATTTCCTGTTTTCTTCTCTTATGACTGACATTTGATGTGTAGATGGAATTTATTATGTAAAAGGAGCAACTAAGATACAAATTATTTTGTTGTTGTGTGCATTGGTTACATTGACAACGGTAACTATGACTCAAAATATGGTTGCTTTTGTTACTTCTTAGTTATTTCTTAAATTTTTGCAGCATGATGAACTGATGATGATTATTTGGACATATCTAACAAAAAGTGCTCTTTCAAAAACCGCAAAAAAATCATTGGGCACTTTTTTACCATGGCAACCATTTTTATTATTTTATCAAATCAGTTATTTTAAGTCCCTGAACGTTTACATGTGATAAGAAAAGAGATCCAATAAGCCTCTATCAAATAACAAGAAAAAAGAACAAAAATTGTAATAGTTGCCATGGTAATTGGCCGATACAACCCAAAATTAAGCATTTTTGGGGTGATTTTGTAGCCTTTTTCCTACAAAATGAAACCAGTTTACATAACTATTTTGATACATAAGTTAGAGGAAGGTTTGAACTTTATTTAGGATTAAGAAATTTTCGGGTTGCTTAGCGTTGGATACCCGTATCCAAGGACTAAAAATGGACTTTTGTGCATTTTTACATAATTGTTCCCATAGCAACAGGCTATTGCCTGCAAGTTTTTGAAAAAAACAATCTAATATGTCCTAAAAGGTCTATCTGAGCAATTTTGTAAATTATCATAACATTGAATGGGAGTTCAATTGTCTAGTCAATGGAGGACTCTTAAGATGTTCTGATATTGTCTTCATTTATGGGATATGAATTCATGTTGCCATGGCAACGAACACAAAAGTTATTATAAAGTTAATATGGTGTGAATGTTAATGTGGTATTTCCTTGTAAAACGGAAAACAATGTCTGGTTTTTGTCATAACATTTGAAAAAATGCAAAAATCAATATTTTAGTAGGGTATGTGTGTTGTTGCTATGGAAACATAGGTAAACAATATTTGCCCAAAAATATCATTAATTCATTTGAGAGAACCATGATGGGGAACTTATATCGAATGTGTTTTATTTTAGTTTGTGCTGCATTACTGATATATTTGAATTTAAAAACTTGCAAAAACGGACTTTTCAATCTTTAACGTCTGTTTCCATGGCAACCAGAAGTGATTTAAAGATTTTTTTATCTTATTTTACTTTTGGGTCAGCCCTATCCTCATGTTTAAATTATATCAAAATTTGAGACATAGCGTGCCACACTCCCTATTTAAAAGTGTAAGTGCTTACAGAGAATTGCTATTGAAATAATTCTTGTTCGTCTGGAATGTAGGTTAAAAATAAAAACGTATTTTACATAGAAAATAATCTACAGCCTGACGTATTCTTTAAAATAATGCGGCCATGACTCGATAAGATGTCTTAAAATAATTCTTTTTCAAAATCAATTTTAAACTATTTGAATGGAGAGAATGTAAGTTAAATAAATCACCGATAAACTCTTGTTTGTTTTACATTCAAAAGTAAATATTAGCGGTATCAAGTAGCGATAAGGTTTTTGTGTATCAAACTTATAGGATATTTGCAAAAAAAGAATTTTCAAACAGCACCAGAAAAGTGGATACTATTCAAAATATATCTAATCGACAATTTGCCCCCCCCCCCCCTAAAACTGTTCTTATGGGATATATGTGTGACTGCAAAAGAAAGAGACTAGTAATCAAATATTTTGTCTTAGTAACGCAAGATTAATTATACAAAGAGGTCAATCGTTAGTTTCTCTGTAATTGCATCGAGGGAACAATAAAAGCTATATTTTCACTATGAGTGGAGCTTTTTAGCTTTAGCTTTACACGAAATTAAATAAAAAAAAAAACAAACGATTAGTCTATTTCTTTATTGAGAAAAAGATACAAAATATGAAAATTTTAAGACAAATTGTCTGGAAGAGCGTCATTTTTTACGTGATTGCTATGCAACGTTCATGGTGACGTCACTTATTTGGGTCTTCATAGATGACGCCAGATTGGATGAAAAAAATGTTTGCTTTGTTTCTGTTTCTGCTGTCAACAATCTTTCAGTGAAATCGCGACGACTGGAGCACCTAACAATGGATTCCTGATATTTCTCTCACCAGTAGCTACCACCACATCCTTTCCTAGCCCACAGCTGCTATCTCACATAGGTCTACGATTATCAACCCATTGGTGATAAACAAATTGTCGGAAAGGATGATAGCTGGATATAAGTTTTTTTTATACTGCAAAGAAAATTCTAACAGTTTCATTGGTTAATGCTGACCTGTCAAACATTGATATCTACGGCCGCTCCGGTATAACTCCTAATGTTTCCTTAAAGCGCCTCGCCATGAACATATACAAAAAATCGAAACGGTAATGACAGCCATGATTCTCCCGCTTCGCTGAAAATACGACCCGAATATACACACTGGGATACAGTTGAAAAGCATGTCAGTTAATTAAAATGATATAGATGTCAATAAATACCTTAAATTTTTACAAATCTGTCCATTTAGTGTGCCAAGTTTCTCGCAGGTTCATCCAGCAAACGCTTTCATATCACAACAGCGCAGAGTGTAGTAGTGTGACGTCACAAGTATATATGACGTCCTACGGCTCGGTTGACATCATTTTTTCCACCCGGGAATAAATCGTCATATACCCCGGCAAGACACCATATAACTAATAATGGTTAAGTTATGAGCTGCAGGTAGACGGTCTTCGGGTAAAATTCGAATTTCTTAGTCAAGATACTCTGATGAGGAAGATCGTATTTGAAAATGCATGTATCCTTCTTTGCTTGTGGTCGGACAGGGAGAAAATATGACCCAAAGAGTTTAATTCAACAAGTTTTGTAAAGAATCATGGGATTGTTCCAAATACAAAATATGAAAAGTAATGGTTCTCATATATTGTTAGAAAACGAATCTTAAGAGTTTCTTTTATTATGTAAAAAAGGATACAATATTATCTTACCAGCATAGTCCGGGTTTCAAGAGGTGTTTGTAAAAAAAAGATATTTCCCCCAATAAAGCAGGTAAATGGCATATTCTTTGTCAACCAATAAAGGGCAATTACTCGTAAATATGACCGCACCGCAGTTCTCGTCAATGATATATCTCCACCTGTTTCATGATTCTAGCTTGCATACTTTTTGGGATACGCTTCGGACAAAACAAACGGTATTTGGATCGACCGACAGAACTTCAAGTGCAAAGCAATATAAACCCTCTTCTTCGAAGAGGAGGGGGCATAATTTATTCCTTGGAAGACTTTAGTACAACCTGACACAACGAGGAACACCTCTGTCAAGTTTAAGTTGGAAAAAAAACTCTTTTTCTTGTAGGAGAAATTAAGAGCTCAGCACTGTCCGTTCTGGTTATGTTAAAAAATCTTTCAAGTTCAAGTCCTGAAGATCAGTGATCTCTGTATGAAGATGAAGCGCAAAGGTTATTGAACAAAATAAAAGATTATAGGGATGAGTGTCTTTTTCACTGCGTTTATAGGGGGTATAAAGTGCAATTGCCTTAGCACATGGCAAATAACGCCCGTAGCAAATAACGTCACAAATATCATCGATCGATTGCACTTTATACCCCAATAAACGCTGTGAAAAAGACACTCGGCCCTTATAATTGCAATCCTCTTGGTCTAAGAAATTATTAAAATACTCGGCTAAACATTCAAGTTTCGAGTCTACTTTCTGCGCGTATTACACAATCTTTTTTTAGATCGAGTATTTCTTTTCTCGCTATCGAAGTTAAACGGCATAAAGTTAATCAAATGGTACACAAATAAACGACAATTTGACATTCATAGAGGTACTTATAATCAAAACATAATTTTGACAAGTTATTCCACATTTTAAACCGAAACTATCGTTATCGGGCTTAGCTGGTAGGGTTGTTTGGTGGTCTTCGTCGATTCACTGTAAACATCGACTCAGAATCTGATTTGAAACTTTTAATCATAAATTATTTCCAAAATAACTTAATTTCTAATATATTAAATAGCAATATTACGATATGGAAGGGAAACGAGGGGTTCTCGAGTTCCCGCAACACAGGAAATGCAGATCGAAGATCGGGGGTTTTCCGAAATACCTATTGCATTTTATACATAAATAAAGTACAATGGATTTCCCCACGTGATGCGATTTAAACTTATCAAAATTCTTTATTTTATTACATTGCAATTATAGACAATTGCAATCCTATCTCGAAGACATTGCATTTTAAGTTGCTTCATCAAAATAATTTAGTTAAAAAGGCAGGTCACGTGGTCAGATTTTACACTTTTTCATTTTTTCTTCTATTGGGTATAAAAATGTTCGTCCATCTTTGCCAAGTAAAATATCTTTTCATTCTGAACATCGACCGGACTTTTTCGCAAAATGGAACGTACCACTGACGTAAATGTAGTAATTTTGGGTCATTTTTCAGGTATTTCGGCTTCTGTGGATACTTCGTTTTTTTAGTACGTTTGAAGAAAAAACACATTTTGTTATTTCTTTCCGATCGTGTGTGGAGATTTTTTATGCATATTATGATTTGATGTTTTGTTTTCAAATCATAATATGCCCAAACTATCCTTTTGTTGATTTTGCTTTGCGCAGCGTCATTCTAAGTTATGTTTGTGACGTCACATAAAAGCCACGTGCGATATGACGCCAGTTCATGCCTGCGCCCTAATTATTCCCAAGGTCTATTCTGTAGAAACGCCGAAGGTTCCCGAGTGATATCTTTTATCATAATCCTTTCCCATCTTTCTTGCAAAGCGTGCATTCCGAATTTCTGTAATTCTTATCTTAGTTAAATGACAAATCAAGGGAAAAGGACATCACTCGTGTATTAGAAAAATAGTCTCTAATAAAAAACACATTTTTTCAATTGGCAAAACATTGTTATAATTGATTTACCTAATTTACATAGAACATTTTGCCCATTTGGAAATTTTATTGGATTATTGTTTTGACACTGTTTACATTTATTCTATTTCCAGACTGAGTATGATAATCAAATAAAAGAATAACAAACAAGCCTAATCGATCCCATTTGTCGATATGCCTTCATTAAACAACGTCAGTTATAACTCAGCTCGAGTTCAGAGGGCGTACAGAATCAATAACATAGAGACGCTTAAACTAAACAACAGAATCCAACTGTTGGAGAAAGAGCGCCTGCACAGACAACGCCTGACTAACCAGGACATCCGGCTGATCTCTCTGACGCTTGATTATATTCAGACAAGTAGTGGACATAGTCTAGAAGGGCTCGCTCCGGAAGGGGAAGTTGATACAAGGAGTGAAACATTTGAAGATGATAAAAAGGACGAAGGACCGTGTTTCATGTATGGAGAAAGAATTGTTAGTCGTAAAAAGAGGCGAACAATTCGTCCCCAATCTGCAATGGATAAATCAATGAGTAAACATTCTAGTGAAACAGCTTCTGTAGTGTCAACTTCAGATGTATCAATACGCCCACAAAGTAGTCCTGTCAGAACTTTTGGGCGGCCATTTGTGACACAAATAAAAGAACCAGAAATTGAAAATGGACCGAACATGTCAGAGTCTTCTGGAAGTGGGGCCACAACTCCGAGGTTCAGACCGGCTTGGGTCGATGAACCACCGAGTGAAGTCACGAAGATTTTACTCCGCGCTGCTTCCTCAGAAGGGAATAGGAATCTCTCATTTTACGAACGAACGAAACGCGAAAGGAGTGGAGAATTTGGACTTAAAACGCTAAGCCGCAGTATGCGAATCAAATCACGGACAGCTTCTGAACGACAAAATTCGCTTTCTCGGCGGCCGTCGGAACTATCCGATCAAGATCTAGGACCAATGGGCGGGCTTCACGGAGGCCGAATTTCTGACATTTTAAACAATGGAAAGGCAGCTTTGTCTGCGAGTTACTGGAAAAATCACTTGAACAAAAGTCATTCTAGTCCAATCACAAGCTCGAAACAAAAACAGGCCGTCATGGATAATAAAAAGTTCATGGAAAGGTCAAGGACAGAAATCGTGGACTTGAAAGTCAAACGTTTTATGTCTTCTTGACAATTTTTTTAAGGACATTATTTATTAATAGTTTTGTGCCAAATCACGTGCCAATGTCTAAAAAATAGTTCTGATAATCAAAAAAATTAATGACTTGTTTGAGCATGCTTTATCGCCTTTTTCAGAGCATTTGAAAGGAGAGGGAATGCTTATTAGATCGGGGCCATGGGGTGAAGCTGAACGAAGGGGTTACAGTAAGATACATCGTGAAATTGACATTCATCTCAATTAAAACCATTCAAAATTGCTCACTCAGCGCTTCATGCATTCATTTCAAACACTCACTAAAACTATTCAAATCGCTCCAAAATGAGTAAAAAAGACTAAATCAACAACTGCGTTCAATATATATATACGGATAAAGTAAACGATTGCGATTTCTCTGACTTATAAATAAAAATTGTAAAGGTCTGATTGGTTCTTGGAGAGATAGGAAGCTATTTATAGAACTTGTAGTCATATTTCATTAAAGGGGGGTAGTAAATATCGCTCATTTTGTTCATTCTGAACAAAAATAGCAATAAAGATTTCCCCCCTTAGATTTCAATCGAAACCCACTCATCGCACTGATTCAATTTCATGCCAAAATCATTTCAAAATCATTCACCTTGCTAATTTCACGATGTTGTTAACTGTAAGGTTATTTAGTCTTGCTTATTCGAAATCAATCGTAGATAGACCAACAAGACCATAGTCAGCGTTACAAGACCATAGTCAGCCTGTCTTGATAATTGCAAAACGCTTGAAACTTACATCCGGGCCGAGGTTATTAAACTTTTCTCATTCTCAACCGAGAATAGTCTCAAACTTCGCGATTCTTCGGATGCAATCTTAACTGTACGAGCATAAAAAATAATATTAGTAAGTTGTTATTGATATTAATTTTCATATTCAAATATCTATTACAGTATTATTACAGATTTACAGTTATATTTTCAGTAAGCAAACCCTGATCTGAGAATAAGAAAAGTTTAATAACCTCGGGCCCAGATATGTTTAAACGAATTTAGGTGCTACAATTTCTGAAACGCTCGCAAGCTGTTCATTACAGTTGACGCAAGACAGGAAGCATCCTGCAAGTAGTCAGCTGTCAGGGGACAACCTTGTTTTGGAAAGCTTAAGTTTAGAAATCACGTTAAACTATTTCGTATTCGCAAACCCGAAAGTTAGAAAACTCATTCCAACCCATGTTTTACGAGAAAAAACACTAATAGAAATCAATGATGGAAGCAGGGAATCGCTGGTAATCAACCAAGGAAGCGTTCATCTGTAACTACTGATTAAAAAGGTTAAGTAGCGATGTTTTTAGGGTCCAACAACAGAAGTCGTGAACGATAGTTTGTTTTAATACTACTACAAGTTCGATCACTTGTCTAAATTTACGCAGTTTTTTAGAGACAATTGTTCGATTGCCTTAAGATGGATGGCCCGAAATAGTTCCGCAACTTTTCGGAAGTAATGAACTTAAACAGTGTTACCCGAGGTTTCCTAATGATTTCATTAGGAAACCTCGGTCAACATTATAAAAGTCACGACTTCCGAAATGTTGCGGAACTATAACGGGTCGACTACCTTAAGGCCAAACTTATAACTGCGTTAAAGTACGTTATATTTTTTTATCATAGGATTTAAGAGAAGTGAACCATGGTTGTATAATACTTAAGTATTTTAATCTATGAACACTAATACTTAAATACGATAAATAACAAATCACATTGCACATTGATATATTTGAATTACAATATAAATATGTGTAATTGCTCATAATGAACGTCATACTAATCCGACTTTGAATTTATAAAATCGTCCTTTGTTTGGAGAATAAATCAACTATACACTGTAGTGAACCGTCAATTTAAAAATGGACCTTCTGTACGATTTGAAAATAGACCTAAATTTATAGACAAATAAATCTGATTAATAATGGAGAAAGAAAAGAAAAGAAAACTGGATAATTTTCTTAGAAGAAAGGGCATATCCTATTGATATCTTGGATTCAAAGCATTTAGATTTGATAGCATATTCTACCAGTGTTTCGTTTGCGCAGTGAACCTCTTCTCTATCAACATTTTGGAAAGTCAAATAATACATTGATCGATGCAAGATTGGGATCATTGAAGACACAATGCTATCATAAAATGTTAGAGAAATAGCTCCAGCCAATAAGGTTACAATCCTTTAATGGGCACAACAGTAAAATGGTATCCAATTTTGAAAAAAAAAAGAGTTTGTGGCACAACTAAAATTAATAATGATTAAACATGTAATTTAATTTTAAAATGTGGGACAGGGCTGCTTTTCTAGAACAACAAATTACCAAGGAAAAAGCCGTGAATTTTGGCCATAAAATAAATGTCAGATGTAAAATCATTATCGCAAGAATATATTATTACACATGGTCTCCAATGCTGGATTTTTGGATTGTGAAAATAACGGTGTCTGCAATTTGGACATGGAAAGCATTCTATGTTGACATTTCACCGTCGGATATTGAATTACACGAATCATGATGTGTTCAAGCCGGACATGGCAGCCAATCTTGATTGATTTATCACCGTCGGATGTTGGATTATGAGCATCACGATGTTTGCAGGTCGAGCATGGCAGCCAAACTAAGCTGATATATCACCGTCGGATGTTGGATTATGAGAATCACGGTGTCTGCAGGTCGGACATGGCCGCCGTTTTCTTGGTAACGTTGAAGTAGAGTTTGGTCGGTATAAATGCACTACACACCTAAAATATGAGAAAATATTTTTTTGTTTTCGGCTGGAGGTATTTCCATTATTTCTTGGCATAGTTGTAACTTATGTTTTTCTATATGCGATCGGTTTTAATTAAGTTTTTATTCATTAGAGGGTATTCCTTGCGTTTATATTAAAATAGAAAACTGGGAACCTTTATCGCACTTATGCATGAATACTCGAGGCGAATTAAAGCAAAATTAAACTTACATATCAATAGAGGCCTCATTCGAGGATAGGTAAGAGGCAGGTATTTATGATGTCTTTTGTTTTTCAAATGAGCCAGTGCGTGACATTTCCAACAATTTCAGACCTGCGCGAGGTCCGAACGTTTGGTAGCGTTGATAGCGACGCATTGAAATGATAATATATACTGCACGAAGATGAATTAAGACCTTATATATCAAAATAGCACATAGTGAAGATTCTGGTCAGACTCTGCGGCTGCTCAGGCTGGCCAGAAGATTTGCTTTGTGCAAATTTGAAATTGTTGGAAATGTCACGCACTGGCTCAAATCATTTATATATATCGACTTTAAAGCAATTTCCTGTATAACTTACACAAAGATTTTAATAATTATAATTCTAAATACAGTTAGTTACATCGTGAAATTGACATTTATCTCGATCAAAACCATTCTAAATCGCTCACTCAGCGCCCCATTCATTCATTCCAAACACCTACTAAAAACCGTTTAAAACGCTCCAAAATCACTAAAAAAAGTAAGATCAACAACTGCATTCAAAATAAATATAGCTAAAAGTCGCGATTTCACTGATATAATTGAAGTTATGCGCGTCTGATTGGTTCTTAAAGAAATAGGAAGCTATTTATAGAACTTATTCGCAAATTTCATTAAAGGGAGGTAATTGATGTCGCTAATTTTGTTCATCATAAACAAAATTAGCGACAATGGATTACCTAACTGTATACATAAGATGTCAAGAGCGGACTCGCTATTTTCTATACGGTGAATTTTGGAATTTATCAAATTTACAACATACAAATATTTCCGGACTATAAGCTTTGTACACCATGTTGTTTCTGTGGCGCTATAGATAAACAATCAGACCAAGAGGGTCAGTATTGCTCCACTGGCACTAAGCAAATTCATAATCTATTTGTAAGTAGATAATCATCAATTTTAAAAGAAGGTTCCCTTTTCAACGACATGGAATAACATTTCTAAGCAGCTTTAATGTTCCCATAGTCATAGTTATTAGCAACGTTTTATTTTTCAAAAATATGTCAATAAATGTGCAAGTTGTGATAAAAAGAAATGTTGCACCACAAAGACACAGCATTATATCATCCGAAATCAAAGATAAGTGATAAGGCATGTCCTAAGGACCATTCTTGAGCAATTCGGAGAAGATATTTTCAATTTGGGACCATTTTTAGTGACGCGATCGCCCTTAGAGCCCATGTCATCAAGCCGATTGGAATTGAACGTAGAATTTAATGAAAGAATCGGAAAGAACGTGTGCCAAGAATCATTCATGTGAAATTTGGTTGAAGAAGATGTTTAAAGAAAACGTAATAGACGGACGCACGCGTTAAAGGCAGATACCACGCCATAACAATACCTCTGCTGGACTTTGTCTCTCGGCGCTAAAAATAACAATGTTATTGTCTCTGTTAATACTAATACATGTACACGTTGTTGTTGCTATATTCATGTGACGACTTATATTAATGTAGATACGGTAATCGTTTTAACGTTACCTTTCATGTATGATATGATAGCATGGTAACGGTCGTATTTTCTCATCTTTTTGTCCAATAATTTCCATACAGATTCCACAAAACAGCTGTATCTCTCTGAGTAACTGCTGCACGTGAAACCCGTGTAATTGGGACAGTTCTTCAGCGTCCATATACATAAAGATTTCCTGTAAACGTCGCCGACATTCTAACGTGTCTAACTGAAATATAATATGATAATCATGAAATACACGTTGGCGAATCACGTAACACATTTTTTTCGATATTTTGCAATAAGTCTGAAAAAACTTGACCGATTTAAAAAAAGAAGTTTGAGGCAGTGAAGGCGGAAAATCCACAGGAATTCCCTAAATATGATACCCTTTCGAAAACCTTCTGATAAAAAAGTTTTTGAAGAACCAAGTAAAAATAACTTGGTCGTCAATAACTACTTTATCAGCAGGCTTTTAAAGGATCTGTCTCATCAAGCAAACAAAATTCTTGACATTTTCCACCTTCTCTACTCTAAACCGAATTCAAATTGGTCACAGAATTGACAGAATTATTCACGATTTTCATAAATTGTTGCGTCATGTCAATTTCGACGTGAAATATTCGACAGTGAAAAATGCAAAATTCAGCCTAATTTCTTTGAAAAAAAAACAAGCGTGGTAAAATCTGGATATTTTTCGACAACCCTCGTATCTTCTGTTGACGATCACTACTCTTGGTCCGCGTACATGTATGAAAACAGTTAATAGGGGAAATCATCACGGCCGAATGACCTTTTTAGTCGAATAGCCCGATATATTGCCATTTTATTCGCACAAATACTCGTAAATTGTTTACAACGTAAATGAAGGGCCTGATATTATTATTTTCTCTTTTTTGTGCTCAACTGAGAATTTTCTCAAGTTTTGAATTTAAATAAGTGTATGAGCATAAAAGATAATAACAATAAGTTTTTGTGACAACTTATAAAAGTACCTTTTTATTTTTGTCTACATTTATTAAAGTGTTACAATAAAATTAAAGTTTTAATTCAAGCTGAAATTAGAGAAAATTCTTAATTGAACATGAAAAGATTTATATTCTCGGACCGAGAATACACGTAATATTGTACTCATTTTCTCTTAACCAATAGTGATACATTCCTTGTGACGCTTTGGAAACCTAATTGATCATTTGTAAAATATCGTTTTGCAGTTATGTCAAGGTAAGTGATTGATCCCTTTACAGAATACAAAAAAGAACTAGCAAATTTCTTCTAAATAAAAGAACATTGATCCTATGAGCAAGTACGCTTTCTGTTTTTCGAAGTCACAAAATGTAACAAGAGGACCGTGATGGTCCTAAATCGTTAACCTTCGATTCTCTGTCTTAATTAAAAAATATCAAATTTTCCAACAAAAGTCATAATTGCATATTAATGATTTGTTAGAGTGTTAAAATGAAAATTGTGATTAAGGCTCCTTTTCAGATGATGTGGCATGGACCCTTCCTATTTTCATTAGGGTCTATCCTTTTGACCTGACAAACATGCTGACCAAGTTTCATGACGATTTGATCATATTTGTGGCCTCTAGAGTGAAAACAAGGAAATTTACATTTAGGCCATTTTTCCCGTGATATGGCACATATCCTTCCTATTTTCAATAGGTTTCATCCTTATGACCTGTCAAACATTCTGACCAAGTTCCATGAAGATTTGACAATATTTGTGGCCTCTCAAATGTAAACAAGAATATTGTCATTAAGGGCATTTTTTCGTGATATGGCAGGTATCCTTCCCATTTTCAATTTTTGAAATATCACAAACACAAAATCTTGGCTCTGACGTAAACCAGATATTGTTGTATAAAACCATGTACTTAATTTTGCTCAATATAAATATTCATAGTCTGGTTTAAACCTATTTGTTTCACACCGATTGGTATAAAAGTTCTTACAACTTAGATAGATCCCTCTCGATTCTGCCACAAAGAAATGAGCCAGTACTCGCACCGAATAAGTTGACCAAGATAAGAACAAAGATCTAAAATTGCTCCTGGGAATCGAAATTGGAACCTTTTGATCAGGAAGCCGACGCTCGACCACAAACACTAGCCCCCAGTTGAAGAAAAGATAACTTTTAGTTCAATTTTAAACAGAAGAAAATTTCTGCCAATTCTGGTACAATTGAAACATCAATACTGATTGGTCGAAAATAACTTCCGATAAACATTTGACCAATAGTTATCTTTAATACAATCGGGACCAGTTGTCTATACATTTATTTCATAGTTTGTTTTATCTAAAATACATTATTGTTAAAAATGTCTAGGCCTACGACTGTTAGCAATGATATACGCATACAACATACTTACAATGAAGAAATCGAGCAAGTAAAAGAAAGAAGCTTAGATTTTTGGGGGTTCAAAAGGATGCGTCGTCGTTGTTGTTGTTGTCGTAGATATCATTTGCTATCATGATCCAGAAAAAATACCGCACCAAGGGTCCTCCATAATCGTATGATTTTTAAGAAGTGGGAAACTATAGAAGACGAAGCATTTTGCACGGCACCCGGTTGACGGTTGCCGGCCGTAAGCTGGACATAATAGCTCACCTTTGATCCGATGTCCTGAGAGAGTTTTAAGGCTTTTTCGTAAAGCTCTATAGCCTGAAATGAAACACAATTTGTGAACCGTCACAGCGAGTTAACTTTGCAATTTAATGGACTCTGTCAAAAGGCTGTAGGTGTTTATAGTTAATATGGGTTTGTAGTTGTAACCTTCAACAAAAAAGGTAAACATGCTTAACAAAAATATTTCCAATAGGTTGCAAAAACCTCATTACCCCAGCCTTCTTTAGCTGAAGTTACGAGATTTTGTAACCCACTATCGATTTAACGTTTTAATGATAAATGTGACCGATCACGCAAAAAGGGACTATCTGGGAACTTTGTAAAATTAATATTTATAAAAGAGATTGGGTGCAGCGTTGGTCAACCAAGGGTCGCATTTTAAAAATTCTTTCGCTGGAAGGTAGATTGAGCATTCTAGATTCAGAAAATAAGCCCTTTGTGAAAAGTTTCGATCCTAGTGAGTCTGCACAAACCGCTCAGTCTGACTAGAGTCGACACTTTACGCACTACCAAGATGTGTCCCTTTTTGCGTGACGGGTCACAATTATACATAAGATGCCAAGAGCGGACTCGCTATTTTCTATACAGTATATATTCTTTATTTCCTCGAAAGATAACCTGGTATAAGTAACTTACTAGTGAAAGATAAAGTTATTGAACTTTAACGGAAATGTTCATAGCACATTGCACACATCGTTGGATGCGAAGGAAATTACCAAAACTTTTTGAAGCTGTGTTTCGAGATATTTGTATTCCATTTTACAAGCTTAAAATTTAACAAAAAAAATGAAATAGGATCGTCAGGGGGCTTGATAAATGCCGTAAATACAGCTTTAATTCATACTGTAGCTACGAAATTATATCCCCAACTGATCTTTTTTAAACTTTGTCCTTGTGGACGACTATGACACGGTTTTTGTAAAATATCATAACTCGGAACATAACATACCATACCATGGAGTTTTATTCACATGAGTTGAACAAAATTATCGTAACTCCCTGCATAATTCTGTATTCCTAGATTAAATCACCTAAGACCTAATCCTACTTAATTTAATCTTTGTTTCAAACAAATGTGTTAGAGTAGGCTTAGATCAGACTGCACGGCTATGTAGACTGATCTTAATCTATACTTTCTGCTAAAGCTTTGTGAACAGCAGAAAAAAATACCATTGACGACAGGGAAACGGCTAATGTTGTGATTAGTGCCGATAATTAATTCAAGATATCGCCAATTTATCATTGGATTAACGAAAAGGTTAATCATTGTTGAGACCACACACACGTTTCATCTAGTAAATTGAGGCTAAACTTGGCATACTTGACGAAACAATCTTTGATTGGCAAGCATTTTATAAACTCTATCAAAGAGACTGCTTTATGGACATTTCCCTTTTTATCATTTTTTACCAATCATAAGAATAAAGTAAAAATATAAAATCAAAAGTGTGAAAAGTATAGTAAAGATCAGATTGCTCAGAATTCTCATATAGTTTATACTAATTTATCTAAGTTCAAATGCGACGAAAGCTCAAGCTTATAGAACCGCCCTCAAACACTCAACCCTGATGTTGTCATGTCTATGAGAGAGAGAGGCAGTGGTTTTTTACCCACTGCTACCCAATTTTACAGCTGGGGGAACTGGGGCTGGCTATTAAGTGTTTTGGCCATAATTACACCCAAGCGCAGAGGGGCTCGCAAGTTTATTCGTACAACAAACATCGCCATCCCAAACCTTCATCTTAGTATCATTAAATGAAATACAATATCGCAAGCAAGCGTTTCATTAACAATTATATGTTATATCTTACATCGTGAAATTGACAAAATGAATGACTTTGGAATGATTCTGGAATGAATGAAATGATTGTAAGGAGCGAGTTTAGAAGGGAGGAAAACATACTTGATAATTTCGTCCGATTTGAATTTTCTTTATAAAAATGTCTCTCTTCAATATACTCTACATACCTTCCTGATTTTGTGTCTTCACGGACAAATCAGACGCTTTAACATCGACACCAAACAATAAAATCGTACAACAATTTGATCGATTTGATTTAAATGTTGGTCATTTGAACGATTTCGGATACTTTTTGAACAATGTCGGAGCGGCTGCGAGTGATTGGAGTGACTGTTAGGAATGAATGATTGAAGCGCTGAGCGAGAAATTTGCAATGTTTTTGCTCGAGATAATTGTCAATTTCACGATGTTACTGATTGTACCTGTTCAAGATCCTGAGCACTGTAAGCACACATGGCCATACCCGACAAAACATCAAGTTGGCACTTTTTGTCTCCAGTTTCCATTGCTATCGCAAATGCTGATTGGTATCTTGGATATGCTCGCTGAAAATGGAATATTGAAAAAACGTAATTTCATCGCGCGATGAAGACTATTTCGACCTGATAACACCTGTCCTATAACATAAAATGATTTATCAGGCAGTGTCTTTAGAAACGATTTGCATGTTGATGATTATAGTAACCAGAACTATTTTCACCCGAATTTCTTTGGTGATTTTAAAGTTTAAAAAAGTTAAGTACTGAAATAAAATTACAACAAAGATAGAATGATATATTAGTTTATCAAAATATCAATTTTATCAGGTCTCGGCGCAAGAAATTATCATGGCGAACTTCGAACTATTCTTCAAACCTCGCCAAGAAAACACTGATATTTTAAGACACTAACTTCTCATTCTCTATATATAAAACGACCGCTTAAAGGACTGCAATAATGTTGTCGCTTTAAATATATCAAACCGTGCATATTCTACGTCATGTGAATTAGATTTAAAAAAAATACTACTCAAAATTTGATAATGTCCACTTGCAAAACTATGGGTAGTTTTTGCCCCGGAATGAAATAGCAAAATATTTGTTATCCCGAAAATATGTTCATTTGACTATTATTTTGTGCTAACACAAACAATGGGTTGTTGACCCATATAAGCGTAACAGTGATTTTAACGTAGTGGACCCGTAATAGTTCTGCAATGTTTAAGAGGTAATTAACTTTAAGAGTGTTAACTGAGGTTTCCTAATGATTTTCATTAGAAGACCTCGGTAAACATTGTAATAGTTCATGAGGTCCGAAATGTTGTGGAACTATTACCGGTCAACTACCTTAACTTGGTAGGGGCAATAATACGATGTGAGATACAAATCTAGCTTTTAGGAAATCTCATGGAATTTGACCTAGTTTGATTGTAAAATTGCTTGCGTAGGCTATTCTATTGAAATCAAGAATGGTTTCATTGACTTTTGACAAACGTTCCAATGCAATCCAAATTAAACAGCCTGATCGGGTGATACCTGCTACAGCCACAGAACCATGGTTGACTTGACCAGGATGGCACCTGTAGGAGTCAATTACATGTTTAAGTCATGGCGAACCGAGTTAAAAGTCTGCGGACTTTGATAGACAGCCCATTCCCTTCAAGATGCTTTCCACAGGTATTCAATGACGGTCCGTGTTTAGCGAAACGCCTTGCCAAATGGCATTGGAGTAGACTTTTTTTTGAAACAAGACAGAAACAGTCAACATAAAGCCTATTTGGCAACTTAACGACAAGCATTCCAAATCAGGTTAATGAAAATAACAAAGCTTAGTTTCAGACAGTTGCGTTTTTATCGAAGATTGGAATAGAATAAATGTAAACCATTTCTGATTTCCAGGGAATCAAGATCTTGTAATAACACATTTGTAAGACATGTATGTTCATAAACTTCTCTTAAAAAAAGAGTTTTCGTACCCGTATTCGTTGTTGGACCGACTGCGATGAAAAAACAGATCTATAAATTGTTCAAAAGGGAACAATGATTTATTGCTGATGAACCAATAACATCTTAGATGTGTATGATCTCCTCTGGAATTGTTTCCTAGGTTTTGATTTCATTAAGCTCACCGAAATAGCAGCGTAAAGAAGGCAGCGGGGCAACAAAGAAAACATGTAGACTACATTTTAAGAGGCGAAGGACTGTCTACTTAATTCAAATAAGACCTTAATATGCTTGCATACGCCTTGAAAATATACTAGGCTGCAATATTTGCCTGCATAGTAAAGCTAAGCACGATAAAGAAAGAGTAGCAAACAGCAGTGGGCGGATAGACTCAAATCTCATTATAAAAATATTCGAAATAATTTTATATAACTGAGAAGCTGATCATAGGTTAAAATTCAATTTAATGTCTAATACAAGCATTTTTAAAGCAAAATATAATCAAATAACTGGAATAACTGAAACCATTGTTCCGCTACTGCAGTTTGTTAACACTTTCGCTTTTAGATGAAACATTTTGTCAAATGAATATATTTTTAAAGTCAGAAGAAATTTTGTAACTTTCCATTTTAAGAAAATTGCCAAGCACAATTAATTGTAAAGTGGTCCTTTTCAAATTTCTAGTAGATTGTTATTTTCCCAGGCAGTACACCGTTTATTGAAAAAAAAGTCAACGTTACCTGAAAATTCTGCCTTTCTCGGTGAATCTCCGCAAAGTTGAGAAGACACCGAGCTTGAACCATCCTATCTCCGTATGATAGAGCTTGTTTCATCGATTCCTACAATATGTAAACAAAATTTGCAAATAAATAGAGGATAATCGTTTGTTTCAATGTAAGATCGATTTATATCTCATTGAGTGAACAACAAAAGCTATATTTTCGAGAGAAATATAGCTTTTGTTGTTCACGAAATGAAATATTGATCGATCTTAAAATGAAACAAACGATTATTCTCTTTCTTTAATGCAAAAATGAGACAACATGTCAAATTTCTATGACATATTTTCGTAAAGCGCGTCATTTTGCGCGTGATTGCTATGCAACGTTCATTGTGACGTCGCTTATTTCGCCCCGCATAGATGACGTCAGATAGGATGAAATGCACAAAAGCAGGGTATAAGTTTTTGATAATTTCACTGCTTTTGCGGTGAGATTATCAGGTGATAATCTACCGTTATTTCTCGATAAACCACCGAAAAGCATTAAAGAAAAGGGTTTCCTCCATTCATGAAGGGTTCAAAACTTTGCGGCGAAGAATTTGACCCATAAAATCCCGTACAAAAGTGTAAGCTGTTAAAGGTTCATAATAAAAATACTTCCAAGAAACATTAAATGATTCATAAACAAAATTGAAAGAATGAAAGAACTCCTTTAACTTAAATTGTGGAAGGCAAAGGTCAAATGTATGTTAAAGAAGAATGTCCGGTGAACATGTAGCTGTTAATCATAAAGACCCTGAACACTTTGTCGTAAAATATGCAGTCTGAGAAGCCTTCACGGATCGACAAATTTCACAGTATTTAAAAGAAAAAATGAGCCAGAGCGTGACATTTCCAACAATTTGACATGTGCATGAAGTGCGAACATTGAACAGCCTACACAACCACACAAAGTAATTGTAAGGTTGCCTGATAGTCTAGAGATACTCTTAACCCTTTCCTGTTTTGCAAAATTTTGGACCTGTCCAAATGCAAAGGTTTTGCAGACGAAAATTTAAAGTGGATTTAATTTGAAAAATAACCATTCAGTGGGGTAGAAAATAGTGTGGAAAAAGAAGAAATTGCTTGTTAGAAGCAATTTCTTCTTTTTTCACAATGTTTTCTCAATCATAAAATCACAGGCACGTAAAAAGCAGGGATTAAACAGCAAAGGGTTAAACCTTAGCTATCTACAGATCGCGATGTGAAGATTCTTGTCAGACTGTGTTGATGCACGGGCTGGCCAGATTCTTTGCTTGGTGCGTATTTGAAATTGTTAGAAATGTCCTGCATAGGCTTAGGTATCATTTTGAACGTTTCTTTTAATGGAAAGGGTTAGGCTCCCACAAAATTAACTGATCCATCCATTTAACGTTCATAGCGAGAAAATGCCCATTCTTCAAATAATTCGTTTACCAGGCTTTCTGTTGAGTTATCGACGACGAGTCATCGGTAAACTAGATACTTTTTTTCAAAGGCTGAAAAACAAGGCGCGAATAATAATGGAATTTTTTTAGCAAAACAACAAAGTTCAGCTACGAGTAAGGCAAGTCACCAACTTTTGTTGACACAGAATTATTAATACCGTTACTAGCATAGTAAAATTGACATTTAACTCGACCCAAATCAGTCTAAACCGATGCCTAAGTAATCCATTCAATACATTAAAAACACCCAACCATTTAAAAACGCTTCGAAATAGTACAAAAACGCTTCGAAATAGTTCAAAATATTCAACATTTCATTCTAACCGATCAAGGTGTCTTATTGGTCCGTGTACACAAATATACACAAATATAAAAGTTTGTAGATTTTATTAAAGGAAGGTAATGAAATATTGCTAATTTCGACCGCAGGTCGGAATTATCGATATCATAATACCTCCCTTTGATTTCATTCAAAACCGAATTGTCAAATTCATTCAATTTCATTCCGAATTCATTCCAAAATCGTTCACTTTGTCAGTTTTAAGGTGCTATTAATTGAACTTCACTCGTGACAGGTTTCAAGTAATACATTTTTTGGCTTTAAGTAATTAAGTTAGACTATCAATTAGCTTTTATTGCTACAATTTTTTTCTGGCTACAAAAAGAAATCTATTTTCAAGTCATTCAAAAACGTCGCCGTTTTAAATCAATTCGACGTGACCTATTTAAGCAACAACCTTTGACGTTACATCAGATCGTTTAAAAACGGTTCGAAAAATTTGAACAATTTTGTGGTATTTGAGTGGTTTGGATGCATTGAATGGAGCGTTTGTCGAGCGATTTAGAACGGTTTTGATCGAGATGAATGTAAATTACACGATATGTGTATGCAAAATCCAAAGTATGTGACGTTATTGTATGGGAGAAGGAGAAAAGTTTAATCGATTCTTTGTATTTGCCATGATCCAACAATATAATGCGTATCTTTTTAAGGTAGTTGACCCGTAATAATTCTGCAACCTTCCGTAACTCATGATCTGACACCATTAGGAAACCTTGGTTAACATTGTTAAAACGATTTTGACTTCCGAAATGTTGCGGATCTGTAACGGGTTCACTACCTTAAGAGTTTGTATTTTGTACTTTGATAAAGTATCACACAAGTAGCAACATTTGTAATTTTCACGTTCTGGTCTATGAGAATAATTTTTTTTTAAATTTCCTTCTATATTTCAATGCAAAACGATTCCAAAATGCAGTCAGTTTGTGATGTCTCAATCATTTGTCAGAAAAAATAAACTGAGCAAAAACAAAGCTCTTACAGCCTACAAGCTTCAATCTTTCTGTAAGAACCACTTATCCAAACACCTGTTTTGAGAATTTCAAACCACTCTCACTGTATTTCGAAAGAAAACGAAAATATTTTTTTTCTGTATCTATTGAAGCTGATGAAAAGGTATGTTATTGCTTTTGAAAGGCTACCGATTAAGAACATAACATAACATAACATATTCTTTATTAAACCATCGCATGAAATAACATACAGTATGGTAATTCACAAACAGAATGACATAGAATTAATTTGATAATGATTGGATCAAGAAAGTTGATTTTTAATATTGCAGAAGCTTTAATAGAAGCATGATAGATATTTACTGGTAATTCGGGCTAACTTGAAGTTATTATCTATCATTAGATTCGGGAAAATTTCCACAGGATAAATCTACATTCTAAGAAATCGTTGGTGGGCGATCAGACAGTCGTAGACACGGCTCTATTCAAGCCGCTTATACGACCCTCCACTCGGCCATGGGTGTTTAGTGAGCACCAGGGGTCAGGTTTCCACCAGTGTCAATCGTACAAAGTTGGGAACGCAACCCCCGCTCGTCACGTCAGTTCGGAAAACAATTTTATTTGTACTTTGTTAACATTATAATTGTTATTATTATTATTTACAGTAATATTTACAACAGTGCCGTAGCTCACATTGCGTACATTACGCAATTTTGTAATAGAAATAAAACCTCTTTCGGAAATGTCGTCGATGAATGATCACAACATCGTAACTACATCTTATTAAAGCTGTGGTTACGATGCTCTGGCAACTCAGCAACGATCAAATCATTAACTTGAAGGGGAGCGGATACTTAAAATTCATCTCTTGTCACGGACCAAAAACCGCTTTTATCCTATATCTTTGGTGGTTGCTTTCTGAGTGCGTTTAGATATAAAATTCCTAGTTACGCCTATGCAGATTCCCACAAGGTTTAGAAAAAAGTAGAACCAGAATTGCGTCGTCTGCCAAAGGGTAAATAAACGGAAAATTTGTGACGAATTTGAGCTGTTGTTACAACGCTTTGACAGTCGCGTGTGATATATATATAACAGAATTTTAGTTACATCATCATTTAACCGATAAGCCGATACCGTATTTTTACACACGGGTACCGTGTTATGCAACCTTATGTAGGTCAATCACGAAATGAAACATTCATTTGATGTTGTTCAAGTGACCACCTCTATAAAGAATCCACAAATCTCTCCCCCCCCCCCCCTCTTTTTCTTCTTTATTTTCGGCCGGTCAAAGTGCTGGTCATGATAAATATAACTGAAAACTGGAAACTGGATTACATTGACATGTAGAAATGAGTGGGTTCTCCTATCTTGATAAAGGTATGTGGGGTTATTTTCTCTCATATCTAAGACAATTACTTTTTTTCGTTTGAAGCTGTCGACAGCTCATCAAAGTGAAAGCTTTTAAGTTTTGTTGGATTTTTTTCTTCTCCGTAAAATAGGACATTTTTTTCGGCATAGTTGTTTCTATTCATTTTTTTGAAAGCCGCCGTAATAATGCAGTTGGTAGCGCATCGGACTGTAAATCTAAAGGTCCCGGGTTCGATCCCCGTCGGCGGCACTCATCTCTTCGGACTGTTTGTCTCTCACAAATGGGTTGATAATCGCAGACATATGTGAGAGAGCAGCTGGAGACTAGGAAAGGATTTTATGGTAATACTGGTGAGAGAAATTCAAGGAATCCATAATTAGGTGCTTCAGCAACCGCGATTTAATTGAAAGATTGTTGAAAGCGTCTTAAAACCTAGTTCAACCAAACAAATCATTTTTATAAAACCAAACAAAACCATCGGCGCGTGTACAAGTTCGAACGAGTGATCAAAGATCAATTTTGTCTATACAGGTATAGACAAAATTGACATTGGAATAACTCACTGTATACTAACAAGTCTATCAAACGGGGTTTTTTTAATCGCGTTTACGTTAGTGCTTGGTATTTCCGTAATTTTATCTGTGCATGCATTTCACACATTTCATTTTGATCAACATGAAATACCTAAAACCTTACAGATCGCTGATGCCACTAAAATTAATTGACAAACCAAAATCTCATCTAAATTTTGTTTGAATGGGTTTTACGTCGCTTTCAACAATTTCGCAGTTATATCGCGACGGCCGGAGCACCTAACAATGGATTCCTGGTATATCATTCACCTGTACTACCATTACATCCTTTCCTAGCCTCCGACTGCTATCTCACATAGGTTTACGATTATCTACCCAATGGTGAGAGACAAACGTCGGAAAGGATATTTGCCGCCACCGGGGATCGAACCCACGACTTCCAGATTGGAAGTCTTATGCCTAACCAACTGCGCTATGGTGGCGGCATCTCTTCTATATAATATGGTGCCTCTTAACGTCCGTCAATTTCCGTCATTATTGTGTCTAACATTTCATCAATTACATTGATACTAACTCATGGCAAATATATGCCATGATACTTGGTTATTTTTATTTTCGTACAAACCTCGCAGATTTCAAGCGCCTCTCCGAGTCTACCAAGTCTTCCATAGACCACTGCCATATCAACTGCTATCCTTCTCTGATATTTTACACTCGGATGATCCGACGTAAAATGCCGGGCTATTTCGGAAGCTCTGACGTAATGCTGAAGGGATGTGACGTAATCTTTTAGAGTTAAAAATAGCTGTCCGAGTCCCAAGTAAACACGACATTCAAGCACCATATCACATATCACCCTGGCAACATGGGAGGCTTTATCATAATGTTTTAAACATCTCCGAATTTCACTGAGACCATAAGCGTTGTTCCCAAGGCAAAGATGGGCGTACCCAGATAAAGCTGTCATAATTTCACTTGTATCATTCTGTAAACTTTTAAAGCAAAGAGAATTCGAAGTTCTAAAATCACTGAGACGTTCATATGCGCGCGCCATGTTGAACATGGCTTCGTTTCTAAATTTCATCGTTCCTAGATTATCGCTCAAAACAAGTTGACGTTTAGCACAAGCTAAAACCTCGTGGTATCGGCCAAGCTCAAGATTGGCGAGACATAAATATCCAAGCACACAGAATTTGTCATCATCCTTTTGAAACTTTTTGTAAGCTTCGGTGAGCTCTATCAAAGCATCGGAGAAGCTCTGGTTGTTATATAGCGTGACCCCGCGGTCTGCATGTCTCTTTGCGACCCTTTGTCCCATTTTTGTTTACTTAGATTCTAAAGAAATACACAAAATTTGTTTGTTTAAAGAACATTAAAAACAACAATACTTTGAACGAAGCAAAATCATGAATATCGCTACTCACTTTTACGTTCGCTTAAATAAAGTTTTTTTTTTAAAAAAGAAGATTTGCACCGCCATGAACACTATATAATAGTTCCATATTTTTACCTTGGTCTGTTGATAGCCATTATATTTTTGCTGAATAAGCGATTTGCTTGGAAATAAACCACTTAAACTTTGTTCGGTTCGTCTATCTAGCTCATAGAAATAGCTACATACAAACATATATTGAAAAGCAATGTCATTTTGGTAATAAGTAAACGAATAAAATAAAATTGAGATTTTTTTCCATGTTATACGCGGTAGAAGTATCCTTATAGCTTGAAAACTATCAGGAAAATTTAATTTTTTAGAAAACTTTGTCTACAACAATTGATAACAATATGGCAGTATATTAATACTTTTTTTTTTTTTTTTTTTTTTTTTTTGTATTAGATTATCATAACTTCCATTCAAGGTATCAATATTTCGATATTTAATAAAACACTCAGTATTTTAATTCTTCGGCAAAATTTGCCTTTGTAAAGATAACGATAAATATTTTAACACTACTACATAATAATTTAAACTGATACAGCCTATTTGAATTTATCTCATAAAGGATATATCATACCATATCATATCATATCAAGCTATTCATCTAGATAAAGAATTCAAAATCTGGTACATTGTTCATTAAAAAAAAAATGATTTGCAAAATATGAAATGAATAATCAAGTTACATGTTAGGCTGTTTGTAAGTTTGGTTGGGATGTTATGCCACTTCAACAATCTATCGGTATTTTTTCGCGGCACCTAACAATTGATTCCTGATATTTTTTACACCAGTACTACCATTTCATCCTTGCCTAGCCTACAGCTGCCATCCCACATAGGTCTTCGATTAGCAACCCATTGATGGGAAACAAATAGTCGGAAAGGATGAGTGCCACTGTCAGGAATCGAACCCGGGACCTTTTGAAAAGTAACCCGTTAGAACAATGGCTAAAATTTTATACAGCTATTACGGTACTTATCCTTTAGAAGTATGATAATATTTAATGACAATAAGACAAATTTGTATTTCGTGGTAGAAGAAATCCACCATATTTATTTATCTGTATATAATCAAACGATATTTATTGTGCTTTGATTTTGTCTATGATTGAGGGATTGGACCCGTGAAAGATCCGCAACGTTTCGGTGGGCATGAAATTTAACCATTTTAACCGAGGTTTCCTTGTGATTTAATTAGTTAACATTGTGAAAGATCATGAGACATAAATGTTGCAGAAATATAACGGATAAACTACCTTAATACTCTCACAAAAATATGTTATAAAATAATACTCCAAGGTGAAAATTTGTTTTTTACTAGTACCGCTATAAATGACAAACGAGTCTTTTTAAGAAGAATGACATTTAATCACCTGATTTTTAAACAAAAAGGGGTCTTTTAAAATACTTCATTCGCTATTCATTCATTTTCCGCACCGACAAATTTGTCCATATACATATATATAAATAAATAAATCAAGATACATTACTTAAAAATATAAGTTGATAAAATACATCTTAGGAAAAGGTGAAATGAAAAAATCACTGATGTTTGAATACCAAGGTAAAGGTTAACGTAAATCCACGAGTTTCAGGAATAGATTTTCTAAACACAATCCACTTGAAGTATTCCCTTTGCATGCTAAATTTATTGTGGTCATGGTTCCCGTACAGAGTATATCTTTATCAGTTTATATCTCTTTGAGCTCTCAAGCCATAGAAGATAAACATTCGTTTCGACGTTAGATCGGTTATTTCTTTAAGCTTTCCAGTGAATCATACTGATTTCTCATAGGATTATCTTTACGAAATTAAAGTGCTGAACTAGTTAAATTATCAGAATTATAGTTTCATTGTTTTGATATACATGGAACTTGACAATTTGACGCTATTGGACATTAAATAACAATGGATATCTTTTTTATGTATTTACTTTTTTTAAAAAAAAAATGTAATAGAAGGCCGGGGGATTATTATTAATTTTTTTTTTTTTTGGGGGGGGGGGGGGGGGGGGGGGGGGTTACAAGAATGATATATCTAATTGGTTCGTAAATAACTTAATCTTAGTTGGGTTTTTTGGAATATTGAGCTATCATTATTCTTTCCTCATTTTTACATTTGCTTGAACAAGTACCCCCTGATAATCCGCCCAGAGAAATCTGTGGTTTAGGGGTTAGAGCAGTGGAATGGAAACGGAAAATCCTTGGTGCGAATCCCGCGACGACTACGGAATTTTTTCTTAACAAACTCATTTACTCCACGTTGCTCCTCTCCATCCTAATATTTAAATGGGTTACTGTTAGCGTTGCAAGTCCACTACAAGTGCTGTGGCATCTGATCGACCCGTGTGTAAACAGCTGATCTAGACTGGTATAACTAGACGGTGAGAACCCCTTCTTCCAAGATGTATAGGATCTATATAGAGATTTGAGACAAGCTTACCTTGTCTATAAAAGAAATGTTATTAAGCGAGCCTTGGCGAGCTTAATATAATTTCTATTCTAGACGATGTATAGATCAAAACTCAAATCTCAAATAAAATCGAGTAACAAATTCTTTTTCTCACATAAACAACATAATTATTGCACTTTCTTTAATGCTTTTCGGTGGTTTATCGAGAATAACGGTAGATTATCACTTGATAATATCACCACAAAAGCAGTGAAATTATCAAAATTTTAAACCCTGCTTTCGTGCATTTCTCCCTATCTGACGTCATCTATGCAGGGCGAAATAAGTGACGTCACAATGAACGTTGCATAGCAATCACGTGCAAAATGACGCGCTTTACGAAAAAATGTCCTAGAAATTTCACATTTTGTCTCATTTTTGCATTAAAGAAAAAGAATAATCGTTTGTTTTTCGAGTAAGATCGATTAATATTTCATTTCGTGAATAACAAAAGCTATATTTTCGTGAAAATATAGCTTTTATTGTTCACTCAATGAAATATAAATCGATCTTACACTAAACCAACGATTATCCTCTATTTCTTTAATGCTTTTCGGTGGTTTATCGAGAAATAACGGTAGATCATCACTTGATAATCTCACCGCAAAAGCAGTGAAATTATCAAAAACTTAAACCCAGCTTTTGTGCATTTCATCCTATCTGACGACATCTATGCGGGGCGAAATAAGTGACGTCACATTCAACGTTGCATAGCAATTACGCACAAAATGACGCGCTTTACGAAAATATGTGCCAGAAATTTCCCATTTTGTCTCATTTTTGCATTAAAGAAATAGAATAATCGTTTGTTTTTCGTGTAAGATCGATTAATATTTCAGTTCGTGAATAACAAAAGTTATATTTTCACGAGTGGCGGAGCCACTCGTGAAAATATAGCTTTTGTTGTTCACTCAATGAAATATAAATCGATCTTACACTGAAACAAACGATTATCCTCTATTTAATTTTTAACTTAACGCTTTGATTACAGAAATAATGCAATAATGAACGTTTGATAACGTTATGGTCATTTAGAATGTAATCAGATACATGTGTTAAACAAGGATATCTCGTGATGGATGTTCGTTAAAAAATATAAGGGGAGATAAATGAGAAAAACCTTCGCGAATGGGAGACTTTGGTGTGTTATCTCCCTTGTTTGCTCTGTGGATTAAATCAGAGGTGTTCCAAAATCTTTAGCGGTTCTTTTAGAAATTTTCCTTGGATTTTATCCAAAGTTCCTTTGGGGAAGTTGCGACTTTTATTTTTGTAAATACAAAATACTTACTTATGCAATTCGTATTTAAGATACAGTTTTAAATAGATTTAGAGCTTATCTTTAAATCTAACAGTGCAAAGAAAATAAGGATAAAACCCAAGGTAACCACTGATTTGGACCCTTCCTCCTTTGGGAGTATTTTAAGGGAGATTACCAACCGATATCCCTCATTGATTAAGGCATGATGCCATCAACGTGATAAGTGTCAAAAGGGATACAATTTCTAGGCGTTACAATCTTTTTTGCACCATGAACGCAGTAGGGCTGGGGCTAGTAGAAAATTTGTATCCGGGTACCCGAGATCTCGTTATCCGCGGGTACTATAGTTCCCAATGATTACTGTCCTTATAGCTATTTTAGTAACTAAATACAAAGGTGTTTCCTGAATTCCTGTCAAGTAGAGCTGGGCCGAGTAGAAAGTTTGTACCCGGATACCAAAGATCTCATTATCCACGGGTACTCGAGTTTCCAATGGTTACTGTCCATAAATATATCTTACTTTCTAAATACAACGGTGTGTCCAGAATTCATGTAAAGGGGTTTCGAACATACAAATTCTGACATGGGTTTTAAGAGACGCCGCTGTTAATTGCTAGCCTGTGACTCGAAAATAAGGAGCTTTGACTAGGTTACTGCCCGCAGATCATATACTAGTCTCTCACAGACAGCGGGCTAGCAGTTAAATAAGTAGCCTTTGGACTCTCAAAACCATCTGATGTAAGTTCGTAGGACCATCTGGAAATCAACCTCAAGAAAGAATTGAAGACTGTTTTAAACAGTTTTCAATTCTTTTCTGAAGTTGATCCTCATAGGTAAATAGTGCCTATTAAAAGTCGGGAAACTGGTAATGATTCAGGACCAGGGTACATGTAGGAACATTACCTTACCAGGTATCCGGGTACTAGAGTACTCGGCCCAGCTCTAAACAACATGACAAACTGTAACTTTTTACACAACCTAAGGTTCAAGATCAAAAAACTATTCCGAAGGGAATAATCTAAGCATTCAATAAAAACATTCGGTATTTCAATATTTTACCGAAATATTGAAATATCGAGTGTTTTTATTATTATTAATAATATTAAATGTAAGGCTCAAAGGTTAGGAAATCATTAGGAAACCTCGATTAACACTGTCAAGAATTCATGACTTTCGAAATGTTGTGGAACTATTACGGGTCCACTAACTTGATAGAGTATAGCCCTTTTATTCAGTTTTAGTACGTTCTCTCTTTAACACATTCTGTACTTAGAATAAAGTTAAGGGTTTGAAGCGATTCTTGAACGATAAAGGGTCAAAAGTCTGGAATAAATTTTGCGTATCTGGAGAGCAGCACGCGAGTTAATAATTACCCATTTGTACGTAAAACCCTGGACTGATAGAATAGTTAAGAATCCTGAAGAGGCTTCTGAGATCTTGCACATATTTACAATCAATCTTGCTCGAACGACCACGTCTATTAAGTGACCATTTTTATTTAGCGACCGTTTTTAAAATTTCTTTTCTTTGAATGTAAATATCTTAAATAGTAGGTATTGTTGGTCTAAGAATTATTGAAAATAAACCCTATGATATTGAAACTCACCAAAATCGTCTCGATGAGACGATTTTTTGAGTTTCAGCAATACAGAATTATTGAGAATTGCGCAATTATATGTATATTCAATCAAAAGGTATGTGTCTTATTTGTAAACAAAAACGTGTGTAAAGTGGTCATTTTCTTTAAAGCTGCTCTTTCACAGTTTTTCATAAAAAAAAATTACAAAACTTGTTCATAGATTTAGAAATGTGAGTATTTTTAAAAGATTTTGAATGGCCGTGGGACATTGGCACTTAAACAACATATTTCAATAATGTTGTAAAAAATATTCGAAGCAGCAAGATCAGAAAGGAATACAGTCTATTTATTTCGTGAATAATCTTTCATTTTTGTTTGTAATGGTATGAAGTTTCCATCTGTAAAATACTTTTACCTTTATCTTTAATTGAATAAGACAAACATACCGAATTCACATGCGTACATAGTTGGCTCGAAATTGAAGAATATTTTTAAGGCGTTAGTAGTTGCTTTATTTTTCAGATTGATTTTCGCTAAATTCAGGAATATCAGTCTTTCTTTCAATGCATAACCAGATTGAATCGTTTTATTTTAATGACTTCAACATGACGAGGTCCTTACTTCCAATTGATTTTACGAAAAAAAAAATCAAAAATCACATTTTCCTGATCCGTGAAAGAGCAGCTTTAAGGACAGCTTTTTGTTGATCCTGTCAGTGGCATTATGGGATATGTTTTGTTCCCCAAACCCGAAAAAGTTAGTTGAATGATTTCATAAATACTCAAGTTATAGGAGTTAAATATTTAGTTGTTCTAGGAAGGTACCTTAAATAACGTTTACTCAATCAACCTATTAAGTAGAAATTAACCAGATCTTATTTTAACGAGGATTTCATTGCCTCGTAATTAAGTTGATTGATGCATTCTGTGTAAAATATCTCTGGACCCGCTTCGCTATAGATTCTCCTGTGATCCGTCACTCGGAAAAGGACCTTCTAATATACAGTTAAGAACAACGTGAAATTGACATTCATTCCGATCAAAATCATCCCAAATCATTCATTTAACGCATAATTCATTCATTCCAAGCTCTCACTCAAATCGATCAAAAACGCGCCGAAATCATAAGACAAAGTTTCGAAATCGTTCTGGACGATCAACATTAATTTAAATCGATCAAATTATTCTACGATTTTATTGGTTGGTGTGGATTTTAAAGTGTCTGATTGGTCCACGGAGATAGGTAATCAGAAAAGTACGTATATATTATTAAAGGGAGATAAAACATATCGCTTATTTTGTTAATCTTGAACAAAATTATCGATATTGAATTACCTCCCTATAATTTCACTCAAAACTCGCTCCACAAAACCATTCCGTATCATTCGAAAATCATTCATCTTATCAATTTCACGATTTTCTTAACTATACCCATGAAATCGATATGTGACTTTTCGCGGAAAAAGTATTTTTCCCTGGAAGTCCATGAGACAAACTTGTGACATGTCAAGCTTAAAAGACTTTTTTTTCGGAAGTCCATAAAAATAAATGTGTAGCGAAAGGGGGCCACAGAAGCTTTTCGCCTTCTCAGGATTGTCCATTTGAGGTTTGCTTGTTTTTTCAGAAATGCGACTTCTGGTTGATTTCTGTTATATCAAATCTCATGATCAAACGCCGCGTGCATGTACACGTTTAGATCGGGATATTATTTGTTAACAGTTTGCATAGTTAAGTCATCCTGAACGCAGGACAGATATCTATTTGACGTTTGAAAAACAATGAAAGAAAAGATCGGACCCGGTATACGTAGTATTTCGAAAACAAGTATATAGAATGATAGCATAGTCAATCTTACTTCAGGACTTGGTCTATCAAAGGCGAAATGTGTCGCCTTGAATGACGACATTAAAGTTAATACCAATAGAAAGCTCTGGTCACGAGCGGTAGACATATGAAATATCAAGACTCTATCACTTCTCATTCAAAAATTGTGATAAACGTTAAAGTAAGAGTGTTTGGGACAGACAAACGAACAAAGAGACAAATTGACAAAGAGATGGGACTATATGCTCCCGATCTACCGACGCATCGGCTTAAAAATGAAATCGACTATTTATAAATTGTTTCGTATTTGTATTTGCACAATTCCTATTTTTATCAAAATGTCTCATATCTATGAAAACTATTTACGTCTGTATCCCTACTTCAATGATAATATATGCATTTAAATATTTCCATCGTTTTATAGATATGAAACGAAAATACAAATTACACTTTTTGTATGAATCCGATTCAGGGGCCTACTTTACTAAACATCTTAAAATCATTTTTTGCGTAAGTCAAAAGTTAAAGTTGCTTCTTAAGTAGTAAGAAATATAAAATTCTGCCATGCATCGGCTCATAAGAATCGTCTTTAGAAGACGATTCCAATGAGATTTTGCAAGGCAGATAATAACAATGAACGAAAACATCATGTTCGGTTTGTGATTTTGACGTACGATTGTTTTGTTGTTGTTTTTTTTCGTAAGAAGTTTAGTAAAGCGGGGCCCAGGTATTCAAATAATGTAATTGGTTCTCACTTTATACGACATTGAAACCACAAAACAAAACAAAAGCACTTTTCTTCTTCGATTAAAAAGGTTTTACTCCGAACCCGGAAACCAAGCTTTCGATTTCGTTTCAACTCTGAAGAGGTTTTGAACATCCGGAAATAATTACAGTGATTGATCTGTAACCATGGAAACGTTTATCCAGGATTATCTCTAGTGGCCAGATTTTTAAGCTAATTCATCCCGTGCCTTGCTGTTCAGGATTTTAAAGCTTAGATACGAGCTGGGTACTTGAAAAAAAACCGGACTCGACATAAGAAAGGGGGATACTTTTTAAGTCCGTGAAACAAGAATTGAAGAGATCTATCTGTGCTTCGTCTGAGTTTAGCCATTACAAACAGTTAGCGAAATTGACAAGATGAGTGATATTGTAATGATTTTGGAATGAAATCGAATGAGTGTGTGGGGCGAGTTTTGGGTGGAATTAAAGGGAGGTAATACAATATCACTAATTTTGTTCAATATGAACAAAATTAGTGATATTTATTACCTACCTTTTGAAAAATATATACAAACTTTCCAATTTATGTATTTTCTCGAACCAATCAGATGCTTTAAAATTCAAAGAAGACAAAATAATCGTAGAATAATTTGACAAATTTCAATGGAAGGTGATCATTTTGAACGATTTAGAATTGTTTTTAATGATTTTGGAGAGCTTTTGAGCGAGTATTTGAAATAAATGAAAGGAGCGATGAGTGACCGACTTAGAATGGTTTTGATCTATATGAATGTCAATTTCACGATGTGACTAACTATATCAACTTTAAAATTTTATTTAGTCCAGGTCGATTGTGGTGTAACGTTATGTTAAATAATGGGAATCAAAAGCCTTATATGAGTAAGATTAACTCTCTTTTTTAACAACTGATTCGTATATCTGTGAACCATACCATTTTTTTCTGAAAAATAGGCCTACCAGTTCACTTCGGGGACATTTCTGTTTTACAAACAAATCTTTACAAAGAAAGCAACAAAAATGGCGATCTATCAAGTGCTAGCGCGACAATTTCTTGAACTAATTATCACAATTTAATTTTTTGACTTATTGAGACCCAAGAATGTGTTTAAACAAACCCGCATGATCCCCGTCCGTTCACGATCTACGAGATCACTGCAAGTCACTGGAAGTGTTAGGGGCGGTAAGCCATATTTATATTGACCGTCTTAGGACATAGATTTTCTTCCCTTACGAGTAGAGTTATTTAATATGCAGACGTATACATATTTTGTTAGCCCCAGTAGACCTATTTGCAATATGTTTATTTTTCTAGTAACGAATTTGAAAAAAATCAATGTGTTTCCCTTAAGTAATGAACTTTTTTTCCCTTAAGATTATGTTCTCTTTCAGCCGTTAGATATTTGCTATTGTCGTTACTGACAAAGAATATTGTCCTCTTATACTAGTATCTGAAGGGAAAGCGTCCTATATAGAAAAGAAATATCTCAAAGGAAAGATCTGAATCCTTTTCTTTCGGGGGATATGTATAGTGCATCTCTTTTAAAGGGGAGTTCAACAAATGCTCTTTACCAATTATAACTGTTTGAGATGTCGCAGTGAGTATGACACCTCATGTCCAAAGACAACGCCCAACCCCAACGGGCTCAAACTTATGCTAAGGTCACTTAAAATCGGCGACAATGACACGTCGGCGATATCTAATTTTCTTCATCACCGATTCTACAATAACACGTCGGTCACGCATCGCCGTGAAACAAGTATCACATCCGTCTACGTATGATCCCCGTATGTTAAGGATTTAACCAGGCAGTTAAAAGGAAGTGGAAAATATCACTAGCGTTTCGTGAGAATCTGTCTTTTAAACAGCAATTGAGTTGATTCTGGAAATATTTGATCAGTATTACTCTTTTATATAAATGGGACTAGTCTTGCAAAATTGGACAAACACCTGGGCCCCAGGCTGTAAGTTAGTTTTAAAATTAAAAAGAGGAACCACTCATGTATTACTATTTAATTCAAAATTACCTCCCATATTCTAAACACTGACACTGATCGTCACAACAGAGAAAAAACAGACTGTCAACATAAAATCAGTTACATTGTACACATATTGTAATTTCTTCAGATCAGTGGGACGGGAGACAGTCTTCATCTAATCCCGTGATAGTCACACTTGAAGGGACCTTCATAAAACCTCCAAGTATTAAGTGGTTTCAAGAAGGTGCCTTCGAACGGTACTGGAAACAATTATCTTCTATGTACATCTCTGCGCTGAGGATGACAAAACTATAGAAACCGTTTGCAAATGATACCCCGCTTTGCACGTGCAAAACGGGGTATAATTTGCAAACAGTTTCCATAGTTTGGCATCCTGAACGGAGGACATGTTTTACCTGTTTTGGAAGCTCCAAGTGTTTGGGATGAAAACATTTGCGTTGCGGTTTTTTTTTTTTTTTTTTTTTTTTTTTTGTTATGTTTTTTTGTTTTTTTTTTTTGTTTTAATTATTTTTATTTTTAATTTTACGACAACGATTTTTAAGTTTGTTTGTTAAAATATTGTCTGTTTAGGCCTTGTTGAATACATGTATAACTCGAATAAGGTATTGTTACTTGTAATTACATTACATTTGTATGTAATCGACGAGTCAAAACAGCGAATTCAACTTATATATAGTAAATTGGCACAGCAACCCTCGAAATTCTCTTGGTACGAAGAGTTTTTTCTTGGATTCCACAACATCAAAGGTCAGGCTCTGAAAGAAATAGTTCCCATCTTGATTTATTTATCATATGTATGATATGCAGCAATGGTCTAACACTCAACTTATCTCATTTCAAGCTTGTAACTGGTATTTAAAAACTAAAACGGAGTGGCAAAAGGAGTAAATCATTTTTTCTAAACAACCTATTTTTGGGTTCTGCGACATAAGCTGTAATCAGTGACCGAAGCGGATCCTGCTTACGTGCAAGTATTTTTTGTTCTGATCGCAGCAATGTTGTTTCGGTAAGACAGATAGAAGTCTTAAAAAGTTTCACTTTACAGAGAATTCACAGATCGCTGCTGTCAATTAATAAATCTTTTATAGGTCCATCTTATTGTTAAAAAACAGCAAGAATGTTTTATTTTCATGTCTTATGAAGGCAGAGCTCTTTTACAAGTAGATTATAAAGAAAATTACAAAAGGATTGTAAGATTAATCTTATGCTGCAGAGCTCTTTTACAGAAATGTGTTCGTTAGGATTAAGATTTTTTTAATAATTTTAAGATATTTCCCGCAACTCAGCTGAAATTCTACGATACGGTGCGGTATATCCCGATTAAAAATCTGAAGATTCTTAAAAATCTTATTCCTAACAAACGCATTTCAGGTAGTTTTTAAAGGAAATAAAATGCAAAAGGATAATTTGAAGAATATCTCTTATTTAAGTCGATTTTCTTATGCAAGTGAGTTACACAACAGGCTTGACTTTCTACTCAAGCCAGTCTATCTTTTTGAGATAATCGAAATTATTTGATGCCGTCATTCATAGAATCGGTGAATCAATTTTTTTTTCCAAAAAATTTGTCTATACTAAAATCACTAATTCTTTTACTATTTAGTAGAAATGGGTATTAATAGAGCCTATATCTATTTTCAAAATCCAAATGGATTCTTCCGAGTTTAGGGATTACAGGTTGTACAGTTAACAACATCGTGAAATTGACAATGTAAATGATTTTGGAATGATTTAGGAATGCTGTTGAATGAGTTGAATGAGTTGAATGAGTTTTGAGTGAATTTAATGGGAGGTAATTCAACATCGCAAATTTTGTTCGGGATGAACAAAATTTGCGATATTGATTACCTCCCTTTAATAAGATATGCATATAAGTTCTATAGATAGCTTCTAGGTTCTTCAAGAACCTAATAGGCCCTTACAATTTGAATTATGTCAGTGAAATCGCGATCTTTCTCTATCCAAATTTATTTTTAGAGACGTTGTTGATTCTATAATTTTCAATGGGTTTGGAGCGTTTTTGAATGGTTTGAGTGAGTTTTCAAATGAATGAGTGGAGCGCTAAGAGAGCGATTTAGAATGGTTTTGATTGAGGTGAATGTCAATTTTACGATGAAACTAACAGTAGGCGAGTTCGCATTTAAGGGAAGTTTGAGAATAAAATAACATTTCGTGTCCAAATGTACGTATCGTAATTCATGTTTTTGTTTTCTCTAAATTAAAGATTAAGCGAAACTAGTTTAAGAACCTTTGCAAAAATTAATTATTTGACATACTTATCTAGCAAAACTAGGACTATAGGAGAGTTGGTTTTCGGTATAAGTTTTGCCTTGCAGGGCACATGTTAACTCAGTTCAAACAGGGCTGTGTCGCTTGGACAAGACGAACGTCATTTTTTTTTTAATCTTTAAGGTCTGTCTAGGTTGTGTCAGTCTATCTATATAATTTTATAATATGACCTACAATGCCAAACCGAAATAACCCCGTTGAATATTTTTGATATTACACGGGTGTTATTACACTAGTGGAATAACGATGCAAATGAGCTCAGAGCGAATAGCAACGCTATTTTGTAACCGCGAAAATGACGTCATAATCTTTGTTTTGTGACGTCATTTTTAAACGGCGTTATAAGTTTCGCGAAAATTCAAACGTTAAATTTCAAGAATTTTGACAATTTTCCGTTAAAATTCGGGTCATATTATAAACAGAATATAAAATTTGTGCTCATAAAATACAGAATTTATTAAACTCGTCATCTAAAACAGATACAAACTCGGCACAGCCTCGTTTTTATCTGTTTATAGATGACTCGTTTGATAAATCAGTATTCAATGACCACTCATTCAATATCCTCTATATACTGCCTAACTCCACTTTCGGGTATTACTGGCAGATGAATCATTCTAGATGTTATCATTCATTTTTGCGAGAGAAATTCGAGAGGCAGAGGAATCTTCTTTTTTAGCGGTTTTCATCTACTGCTACCCATTTACAGATGGATAGACTTAAGCAGCGACTATCAATTTTCTTGTCCAAGGAAACACCTCGCTGTCACTAGGACTCAAACCCCTGACCTACGGATCAGGGGGCCGACGCTCTAAGCACTGAGCTATCGAGGTAGTTGCACAGCTGTAAAGGCTGGTGTTAGTCTATTTTTGTAGACTTGAAAAAATGTTTTGATTCCATAAACAGAAATGCCTTATGGTTAGAATTATTTAGAAGTGGTATTAAAGGGAAACTACTCCGAATTTTAAAAGACATGTATAATAAAGTTAGCTCTTGTATAATAAATAATGGATCTCGGATTTTATAGATTTTGCAACTGGTTTAAGACGGGGGGAGACAATATCTCCTATTCTTGTTTCATTATTTCTAGAAGACCTAGAGTTGTATTTAGAAGTCTATTTACAAAAAGACAGTAGTAGTGGCGTCATTATTGACAGCATAAATATTATTTTATTGTTATTTGCTGACGATATGGCGATCCTTGCAAAATCACCACATGAACTTCAAAGTCAACTCGATAATCTTTACGACTATTGTAATAAGTGGGGCTTACAGGTCAATGAAGAAAAAACAAAGATCATGGTTTTTCGCAAGAGAGGTAAATTGAAAGAAAATGAGTAGTGGTTTTACAACAACACAAAAATAGAGGTCACCGATGATTTTAATTATCTTGGATGTCTATTTCATGATAACGGTACCTTTGCTAACCATACTGAACATGTAGCAGGTAAAGCTCTTAAAAGTTTAAATTTATTATTACATAATTGTCGTAAGGTTCCAATTACTTTGAAAACCCAATGTCAGTTATTTGATTCTTTTGTAAGCTCTACATTGCTATACAGTTCCGAAATTTGCGGATATTCAAAATCTAAAGAAATTGAGCGCATCCATTTGAAATTTTTAAAACGAATATTAGGCGTTAAAAGTAGTACTTGTTCGGCCGCAGTTTACGGTGATTTAGGACGTTATCCTTTGTATATTGTCCGATATTGTCGTATGATAAAATACTGGTGTAAAACAATCCAGTCTAGTAACATAATTTTGAGAACTGTTTACAACCAATCATTAGAAGACTGCACAAAAGGTCTCAAAACCTGGGTCAGTAACATAAAAAAGCTCTTAAATGATTTTGGCTTTTCGGATATATTTAATAAAGCTAATCTTGATCCTCTATATCTTAAACGATTTCCGAAAATTTTTAAACAGAGAGTTATAGACTGTTTTATTCAAGATTGGTGTAGCACTTTAGAAAATAGTTCTGCTTTGAAAGAATATTCCCTAATCAAAAGCTGCTTTTGCTATGAGACTTATTTAGACATTTTAACGGGAGACCTTAGAGTTTATTTTACAAGACTTAGATTTGCAGCCTTAAATTTAAGAGTAGAAACTGGTCGCTTTAATAAACCACCTATTCCACGCTTAGAAAGATTTTGCCAATGCTGTAACTCTCGCGACTTAGAAGATTTATACCACTTTCTTATCATATGTCCATGTTTTAGTGTATTGAGAAAACGATATATAAATGAATATTTTTACAAACGTCCATCTATGCATAAATGTATTGAATTATTAACTTCAACCGATGAAAATACTAATAAGAACATTGCTTTATTCGTAAAACATTCAATTGCTAAAAGATTAGAACTGTTATAATATGACAGTGTGCTAACACTTCTCCTTAACTTAGCTTATTTACTCAGTATACTTTCACTCTCCTTATAATATCACATGAATGTTTACATTCCATTATCGGGTATATATGTTCCCCTTTAAATGTATAAGATTTCCCCTTTAAACGTCGTCCATTTGTATCACGTTGTTTATTATGTAGATTTGTATTTGTAAAAAACGATGTACTATGTACAAGTTTCAATAAAATATCTGTTCTGTTCTGTTCTGTTCTGTATTTATTTGATAACTCACAACCTGGAATAGAAATCGGTTTAATACAAATTATAGTACTGCTATTCGCTAATGATATGGTCATTTTCGGTAAATCTCCTGAAGAACTTCAAACTAATATCGATAAGTTATCAGATTATTGTAACAAATGGTGTCTAGAAATAAATGCTGCTAAAACCAAAACAATGGTCTTTAGAAAAAAGGTAAATTGTTAGTTAACGAAAAGTGGTCGCTTAATGGATCAATTCTGGAACCAGTGGACAATTTTAACTACTTAGGTACTGTATTTCACAATACCGGAAATTTTTCACTTAACCAAGAATATCTAGCAGGTAAAGCTCTCAAGGCATTAAACGTTTTATTAAACAATTCCATAAAACTAAAGCTTAAAACTAGTATTTATTGTGAGCTATTTGATGCATTTGTAGGTTCGATCCTAAATTATTCCTGTGAAAATTGGGGTTTCAGTAAAACAAAGGTAATAGAAAGAATACATCTTAAATTTTGTAAACGTATTCTACAAGTTCGCGCCAGTACTAGTTCAACGGCAGTTTACGGAGAACTTGGTCGTGTTCCAATGTATTTCTCGAGATACATAAGAATTATTAATTACTGGTTTAAAATTCTAAATACCAAAAATATCATTTTAGCAAATGTTTACTCACAATCTCTCGATGACTTTAAAATCGGTAAAAAGAATTGGATTACTAATGTTAAAACCATTCTAGATAATCATGGGTTCTCAAACGTTTTCGAAAATCCATCGTTGTACAATAAAGATTTGTTCTTATCGGAATTTAGGCAGAAATTGTTAGATTGTTTTACGCAAGAATGGGCTGCAAACATAAGAGATAGCACTACTTTAGGCCTTTTGAAAAACATCAAAAATAAATTCTTTTTGCATTGAAAAATATTTAAATGACATACCTTTTTCGCTTAGAACATATCTGTGTAAATTAAGAATGTCCGCACATTCCTTACGAATTCATACTGACAGATTCAGCAACAACAGAGTTCCAAGAAACGAACGAATATGTTAAATGTGTGAAAGAGGCGAAATAGAAGATGAATACCATTTCATTCTCGAATGTAAAAACTACGTTAAACTAAGAAAGAAATATATCGACAAGTATTACTTTAAGAACCCAAGTATGAATAAACTAGTCATTCTTTTTTCAACAGACGATTTACATACCCTTAAAAATTTAGCGCTGTATATTAAATCTGCATTATCGAATCGTTATACTAATCTTTATAATTAACCATAAAACTGGCTACACTTACGGTCAGACCCCACCCGATTTTTGGCCTTCTTTGTTCTATATAAAATTGCTCAAATTTCAGGTGCCGCAACGCATTCCACAACACTTCTCTTATATATTACGTCATTAGCGCTTCATCTACATTCATAGATCTATCTTTTGAGACTAAAGAAACGTGGTCAAATCAGGTTATCTTTAGGGCTATTCAAGCGAGAGTAAAGGCACCGTCTTTTTTCCACCCATGAAGAGGACAGTTAGTTCGGGTACGCCCCCCGTCCCTTATCCGTCTACCCGGAAAGGAAATCGTGCACAAAAAAGATCGAACCAAGCATTATATTAAAGAAGAGATTCAAAACTAGCAAAAAATCCCATAAATATGCACGTGGATCACTATTCTCCACTTCAAAATGCCATTTTAAAGACGAACTATTTTTTCTTTAAGATCTACTTTTAGTAAAAAGTAAATTCCAGTGAGGTCACTCCTATATATTTTATTGGTGCCGTATTTCCTGTATGGCTTTTAATAAAAAATCATAAATGTTCATTACCATGTAGAACTATGCATTTTTCATCCCTATGTTTCATTTATATGTTTAAATAGAATGCTTTTTAAAAACAAAATTATGTAAACATTATAAGAAAGAGAGAGAGAGAGAGAGAGAGAGAGAGACAGAGAGAGAGAGAGAGAGAGAGAGAGAGAGAGAAGAGAGAGAGAGAGAGAGAGAGAGAGAGAGAGAGAGAGAAAAGAGAGAGAGAGAGAGAGAGTCAGAGAGAGAGAGAGAGAGATGGTTTGGAGTGAGACTTGACCAAATTTATGTTTTAGAAGACGATTCTCATGCGATTTTGCAATGCAGAAAATAACAATGAATGAAAACACCAGGTGCGATTTTTTATTTTGACTTACGATTGTTGTTTTTTTTTTTTTTTTTTTGTAAGAAGTTTTGTAAAGCGAGGCCCAGGTATTCGAGTAATTAGTTTTCACTTCATACCACAATGAAACCACAATAGAAAACAAAGACACTCTTCTTCTTCGATTGAAAAGGTTTTACTCCGAACCCGGAAACCAAGCTTTCGATTTCGTTTCAACTCTGAAGAGGTTTTGAACATCCGGAAATAATTACAGTGATTGATCTGTAACCATGGAAACGTTTATCCAGGATTATCTCTAGTGGCCAGATTTTTAAGATAATTCATCCCCTGTCTTGCTGTTCATGATTTTCAAGCTTAGACACGAGCTGGGTACTTGAAAAAAACCTGACCCGACATAAGAAAGGGGAAGACTTTTTAACTCCCTGAAACAAGAATTGAAGAAATTTATCTGTGCTTCGGCTTAGTTTAGCCATTACATACAGTTAGTGAAATTGACCAAATGAATGATATAGGAATGATTTTGGAGTGAATTGAATGAGTGTGTGGAGCGAGTTTTTATTGAAGTCAAAGGGAGGTAAATCAATATCGATAATTTTGTTCAATATGAACAAAATTAGCGATATTTATTACCTCCCTTTTAAAAAAATAAACAAACTTCCCAATTAATGTGTTTACTCGAACCAATCAGATTCTTTAAAATTCAAAGAAGACAAAATAATAGTTGAATAATTTGACAAGTTTCAATGGTAGTTATTCCTTTCGAACGATTTAGAATTGTTTTTAATTATTTTGGAGGGCTTTTGAGCGAGTATTTGGGATAAATGAACGGAGCGATGAGTAACCGATTTACATTGGTTTTGATCTAGGAGAATGTCAATTTGACGATGTTACTAACTGTAACAACTTTAAAAAAAAATTAGTCCAAGTCGATTGCGGTGTAATGTTATGTTAAAATATGATAATCAAAAGACTTATATGAGTTAGGTTAACTCATTTTTAACAACTGGTACGTATATCTGTGTACCATACCACTCTTTCTGAAAAATAACAGTTGCTAGGACACTGCTGTTTTACAAACATATCTTTTAAAAAGAAAAATCAACAAAAACGCCGATCTATCAAGTGTTAGCGCTACAATTTCATGTACTTAACGCAAGTTAATGTTTTGAATTACTGGGACCCAAGAACAATGTTAAAACATATCCGTATGCTCCCGTCCGTTCACGGTCTATGAGAATACTTCTAGTTACTCGAAGTTCTAGGGGCGGTAAGCCAGATTCATATAGACCGTCTTAGGACATAGATTTACTTCCCTTACAAGTAGAGTTGTTTAATATGCAGTAGTTTACATATTTTGTTGGTCCCAGTATTTGCAATATGTCTATTTTTCTAGACATGAATTAGAAAAAAATCAATGTGTTTTCCTTAAGTAACGAACTTTTTTTTCCTTTAGATAAAGTATAACTTTCAGCCGTTAGATATAAACGTATATATATATTGTCGTTACTGACAAAGAATAGTGTCTTCTACTAGTATCTGAAGGGAAAACGTCATATATCGAAAAGAAATATATCAAAGGAAAGATCTAAATTTCTTTCTTTCGGGGAGGGGGGGGGGGGGGGGGAGGAATACGTATAGTTAATCTCTTTTAACACGGATTTCAACAAAAGTTGTTAACCAATTATAACTGTTTGGGATGTTGCACTGACTATCAAAATTCATGTCCTAAGACAACGCTGCAACCCATTTACAGCTGAATGGACTTGCCCAAAGAAATACCTCGCTGTCACTAGAACTCAAACCCCTGACCTGCGGATCAGGTTGCCGATGTTCTAACCACTGAGCTTTCGATGTAGTTGCACAGCTGCAAAGACTGGTCTTAGTCTATATTGTTTGACAAAAAAATGTTCACTACAGGAATATGACTGTTGTGAACAGCAGAAGGGTTTATTGAAATTTTGCATGAAAATGAAATAAGCGGGCTTCAGTGGGGGGTTGTTTGAACCCCCTGAACCCCCTCTGATTCCGCAACTGCGTCTATTCTAACTCGAATAACGCCTATTTATATCATGACGTACGTATACATGTTATACTAAATTTCTTGTTCATTTTAACTGGAAGAGAAATTTTGAACAGACCGGTAGAATGGAAAAGTGACACAGTTTAAACAAGGGATGTTACTTCCAATTTGTATCACATTAAAATGTGTCTTGCGATCAACATCATTTTGGGGTATCTTGTCGCAATAAAAAAAAGTCGGCAGGGGTATAGGATCTTTCTGATGACTCTGCAGCATCATCTTTACACCAACTCACAAAAATGCTACATTTGTTTTATCAGAGACAAGGAAGGAAAAAAGTTTTTTTCTGTCTCGTTTTATCCTCAGATATTGAGTTAATGCCTTTTCCTGGTTAAGCGATCACTAACGTTCTATTGACGTTACGATGGCGTTAGTTTAACTTGTTTACTGGTAGGTTATTTTTAATTGGTTTTCATTAAACAAAAATTAAGACATGAATGATCCTCAGTGATGTTTTTACCGATTGCAATCAATTGGGATAATGAAAGCATTCCATTTTACAACGTAACGTCATGACGTTCGGCTTCCCTCTCATTGTCGTTTAACAAGATCAGTAAAGTTAAAGTGGGGAATACAATGTCAATATTAATTTGAAATGAACCACTTTACAATAAAATCACTAGTCGCAGAAGCTGAAGTCAATTTCATGATCTCCAAAATATTCACACTGTATTCCATATGTCAATGTGGTATCCATTTCAGTTACGTCATGTCAAAAGTTTGCTCTTTTTAGATGGATGCGATAAATTAAAGTGTTTTACGTTTACTCTATATAAGAGTAATCCATTAAGACAAAGAAGAAAATTCAGGCATTCTGTTATTCTCAGATATCGAACAAGTACGTGAAATCCACTTTAACGTCACTTCAGACGTATGTATTCGATTTGAATTACAAAATTATGACAAAAAGAAGCCAATCGGTTGGCAAATACATTCCAAATTGGACCTTTTGTTTAGCTTTATCGGTTGAGTTCTTTGTAGCGTTATAAAAAGTGCGACTAAACTTTTTGCGTTCAGTATATAAGAGGAGATATATGAGAAAAAAATGCGAATTGATTAAGGAATGATGCCATCAATATGATATCATGTGTCAAAAGGGATGCAATTTCTAGGCTTTGCAAACTTTTTTGCACCATTAGACCGCAGTAGAGCTGGGGCTAGTAGAAATTTTGTATCCGGGTATCCGAGATCTCGTTATCCGCGGGTACTCGATGGGATTCGAACATTCGAACATACAAATTCCGACATGTTTTAAAGGAACGCCGCTGTTAATTGCTAGTCTGTAACTCGCAAATGAGTAGCTTTGACTGAGTTACTGCCCCTATTTCTATCGATACTGGGTTACTGTCCATATTTCTATCAATACTTGGTTACCGCCCCTAGATCTATCAATACTAGTCTCTCAAAGACAGCGGGCTACCAGTTAAAAAGTAGTTTGGACTCTCAAAACTATATTTTGTAAGTCCGTAGGACCATCTGGAAATCAACGTCAGAAAAAATTTAAAGACTGTTTTAAACAGACTTCAAAATTTTTTTCTGAAGTTAATCCTCATAGGTACTAGTACCAGTACTTAAATAGTCGAGTAACTGGTTATGATTCAGGACCCGGGTACAGTTTAGTTTAAACATATTTTATTGCCATTTATACAGTATCTACAAACATCTTTATTTATCAACACAGATTAACAAAAGGCAAAAGGGTCTGGCCACAAGCTCTCCAACTTAGATTCGGCCATTCCCTAATATGTATCTACTCTTTTTACTGTCTTCACGTTTTGCTAAAAAAATGCATTACAAAAGTATATTGTTCAAATAAGTTAAAGACAGCTCTGTCCCAGTTATGGATTGCTAACTTAGTAATGGCTATAATTTCAAAAAAGTTGGTTTAAAGAACGGTAAGGGGGGGAAATCAGTCCTTTTGTGTCAGTGAGACAAGTTCTCCGTCAGCGGAACCTGTGCACAGAGAAGCCAATGTAGTGGTTTTTTTCGTTATTTGTCACAGAATTTAAGAAAACCTTTTTTGTATCTTTTATATAACTTTGCACACTACTAAATATTTCAAAATTTTCCTCGTTATTAAGCTCGGATGATCCGTTCAGAAGTAAATTCTTGTTTAATGGGTGGAAACGATGTAGTTTTCTAAATAGTGCGACTCTTTGAGCAATAAACAAACGACATTGGAATAAATAGTGTTCAGCGTCCTCTCGAGGATAACCACAACTTCAATTAGCGTGAACTGATATATAATTTGAGAACATGTCGAACTTTAAATCACTACAATTATTTCTTATTCGTGTATGTATTAATGAGAACTTCCTATCGCCGGAAAGATAATACTTTGGTACTTCTGAGACAGGAAAGGTTTGTAATATTTTCGATTTAAACAGTGACAATGATTGTACTGATTTAATATTTTCGGGTAGATCATTCCAAAGTTTTACTGCTGATGGAAAGAAAGAACTGGCAAACAGTTCTGTTCTCAAAGCAAACAAGTCGATATCATGTGCATTTCGTAATGCGTATTGTGTTCTTGAACTTACATTTGGGGGAAATATATCTAAAATGTAATTTGGTGTTAGGCCGTTAAAGATTTTATACGTTAAAACAAGTTTTTGGTATTTGCGCCTATCAGACAGAGATAACCAGCCAATTTCTTTGTATAATTTATTGATCGAAATTGACCTAGTGACACCTGTTACGATTCTGGCTGCTTCATTTTGAATCTTTTCCAAGGATTCTTTTTCTTGTACTGTACAATTATCCCAAACGACTGATGCATATTCTAGAATCGGACGTAAAAATGATATATATATTTGATTCAGAGAAGCTCTTTGTAATTTAAACTTTAAGGATCTCATCATTCCGAGAATTTTTGAAGCTGATGCACAGATATTTGAAACGTGTTCTCGCCATTTACCATCACTAGAGAGTGTGATTCCAAGGTGTTTATGAGATTCAACAAATTGAACTTGAACACCGTCAAACATCAAGTTAGGATGATTAACGGATTTGTTAAAAAAGTGCATAGCAACAGTTTTTGCGGGATTGAATGTCACTAGTCATTGATTAGCCCAAATAGATATCATTTGTAGGTCATGATTCAAGATGCTTTCTACATCCGATATATCAGTTGCTGAACACGCAAGAGAAGTATCATCTGCAAACAGACGCGAAATGCTTAATAGATTGTCAACGATGTCGTTCACATAAATAAGAAAGAGTAATGGACCGAGAACAGAGCCCTGTGGAACGCCCGCATTAATTGACCTTTGGTTTGACCTTGTGGTATTTAATATGACAGATTGTTTGCGGGACGCAAGATAATTGGTTATCCAGTTCAGTAATGGGCCTTGCACGCCTAATTGTTGAAGTTTAAATGTTAATCCTCTATGCCAGACCCTATCAAAAGCTTTTGAAATGTCGCAGAATACCATACAGAGATTTTGCTTTCTGTCGAAGGTTGTAACAATTTGTTGGTATATTTCAAGTAGCTGGTGGACCGTCGAGTGACCTCGTAAAAACCCGGATTGTTTTTCATATAGTAAATTATTGAAATGAAGATAGTTATATAAATGTTTGTAAACACATCTTTCCATCACTTTACCAACACAACTAAGAAGGGATATTGGGCGATAATTTTCTACAGAAGATTTGTCACCCTTTTTGAATAAAGGATAAACAATCGACTCTTTCCATTGGTTTGGAAATACATGTGAATTTAAAGATTTGTTAAAAAGCATACAAAGTGGTTTAACTATAGTTTGTTTTGTAGCTTTTAGGAGTTTGTGGCTAATTTGGTCTGGACCTATAGCTTTGTTTATATCTAAGGAACCTATGATACTGTCAATATCTGATTCAGAAATGTGTATTTCACTAAGTATGCTGTTCGTTTTAAGTGAGAAGTTTGGTAGAGAAGCGTTTGTCTCATCAACAGTAGAAATAGAAGTGAAATATTTGTTGAGACATTCGGCTTTATCCTTATCACTATAAAATATAAATTCGTTGTCGCCTTCAACACATTTTAAAATAGGTATAGATTGTGATTTTTTATTCATATTCATTAAATTCCGAAGGTGTTTCCAATATTTGCTAGGATTATCCATTCGGTATTGGGATAACGATTCATCTAGATTAGTGAAATAGCGTTCTCTTGCAACTTTTTTAGAATTATTTACTTTATTTCTTAGTTTTTTATATTTAAGCCAGTCGTTTTGTCCTCCTTGTCTAATTGCGATTGTCTTTTGTCTGTCACGTTGTCTTGAAAGTCTTCTAATTTCAGAGTCGTACCAAGGTTTATCTGTGGGACGAATTGTTATCTCTTTTGATGGAATACATTTCGAAGATAAATCGAGTAAAATGTCTGAAAACTTTTCACAGGCTTGGTCGATGTCCGAAGTTGAAATGAAGTCCCAGTTTTTGTTGTCAATTAAATTATTCAAGCTATCAAAATTGGCTCTATCATAATACCATACTTTTCTTTTCAAAGTTGGAGAATGGACACCCAGGAATTTAATAAAAACAAATGTTGCCTTGTGGTCACTGATATTATTTTGAATATCTAAAGTATCAGCATTTAGTACGTTCAGAGAAGAAGATACGAGCACAGGATCGAGCAAGGTAGATGAGTGAGCCGTAATACGTGTAGGTTTATTAATAACATTTTTAAAATTATTTAAGGACATGATATTATTAAGATAGTATTCTCTATAGTTGAGTAAATCCTGATTTAAATCCCCTACTATAACCACATTTAAATTTGATTCAAGAGCTCTTTCTAAAGAGACGTTGAAATTGTTCCAATATACAACTGGTGTACCGGGAGGGCGATATACAGTACACAATAGAAATGATGTGAATTTGTACTTAACTTCGACCCAGATAGCGTGTACTGTATTAAGTTCTAAAGCATGTCTACGTTTCGAAATATAAGAATTCGGCACATAAATAAGGATTCCACTAGAATTTGCGGTAAGATCCCGTCTGTAAATTTTACTGTCATGAGCGTCAATCGTCAGGTCGCTGTCAGGGTATCTGTTATCTAGGTGCGTTTCAGTAAAACACATGATATATAAGTCCGCAAGATTGGTAGCCAAATACTCAAGTTTATTACGAATACTCCGGATATTGAGATGGACGATCGATATACTACCGTTATCGTTCTCTACAAGTCTTGGTTGTTATGGGCCGGGATTGGTTTCAATGTCACCAGAGAGAATCAAGGATAACGCGATAAAAGTTTTCATAACGAGAATCAGAGTATAGCTTAAAATATATTTTGAGTTTATTACAAATTCATCTCGCGCTATCCTAAGGAAAGAATAAATAAAAGATACAAGAAGATTCAAGGGGTTTATAACATACCGATATTGTCTGTGACAAGAATGGGTACTTGCATGAAAATTTCCGATAGCCGCGCGCCAGGCAACTATATCACTATAGACCTGCAATTTCAAGTGAGTGATCAAAGATCAATTTTACATTGAAAATGTTAGGAGATAACGGTTTCTCAAACCTCACTCTTTCTTGCGGAACTATACCTACGGTGGTTTAAATGGGTATAAACAATATCAAATTCAAATTCAAATTCAAATTCAAATTCCTTTATTGGTTTAAAAAATCCTGTTATAGGATTGTCACCAAGAACATACATACAATAAACATACAAGACAGAACTTATCAAAAGGTATATATCAATATCTGACACTCGGATATCGGAAATTCAAAGGGATCTCATGAGCACGAGGCACGACTGACAGAGGACTGCACGCAATCACAAAAAAACTAACATTATATAAAAGAAGAAGTGAAATAAATGTGTAGAACAATAAAAAGAGTAGTCCAAATAGTGAAAAAGGCAAACGCGAAAAAGCAATGTTTTGGTTAATGTCAAGAAAAACTGACATAGATCTTAAAAGGTGGTCGGAAATATTTTAAATTACATTATGAGAATAAAACGTTTATCATACTAACTAAAGCCGGACACGTTCTAGTTACAAACGCTCGTGTTCAATTCGAGAAGCTATAACTTGTATTATTAGGACTTGTTTTTAATTCATTATCACACACAGATACATACACACATACACATACTTGTATAGACTCGTGATCACACATATACATACATACATATATACATACATACATATATACATACATACATACATACATACATACATACATACATACATACATACATACATACATACATACATACATACACACACCTACTTACACATACATATATACATATACACGCACATACATACACATATATACATGTAAATGTTTTAAGAGGTCTTTTTCACTATCACTACTTATATGAGATAGTGTTATTACTTTACAAAAGTACATATTTTACCTATAGAACGTTTACAAAAGTCACAATGTGTATTTTCCACACATTGTGAGAAGACGTGTAAAAGCTTAGAACTATCTTCAAACAATGCAATTGTTCATATCCCACAAAACAACAATACAATTATATAAACGCCTCCTAGAGGTAAATTTTACTAATATAACATATGGAGGGCCAAAAATATCATAAAAGCCAATAGTATTAGAGCGATTTACAACAGTTTTGCACATCGATGAATAAAGTATAAACGAAAGTGCTCGTGCATATCTTTCTCGACAAAGCATGAATACACCGCTCTCCAATATTTATTGTGTCGAAAGCCACTAATCAGAATAACACTTTCTGAATAGACTTCTGAAATTACATATGCATATGTATGTCTGTTAAAATGTTAAACTTGTATACAAAATGATAGATAATGTTTGGATTCTTTAATCATGTTAAACGTTAGGTAAAGATCCGCGAAGTTATGTGTTGGTGTCAAGAAACTGTCATCGCCCATCGCCCCCCAACGCGAAATCGATCTGAGATGCCCCACTCTAGATTGTCTATCTATACGCGTATAAGCGTGAGTGAGACGCCAAAAATCAAACCCACACAGTAAACGATAGGAGATGATCGCTTCCGGAGACCAAAATTTGAACTTTAATATTTACCAGGAGTGTAACTAGCTAACCACTATCCTGAGGACTTAAGTTCAAGAAAAAAATCAATTTCAAAAAAAGTACTTAATCGAATGGCTCTAGGCTTTTCAAAATAATTAATGAAGTAGGAAGCAGACAGTGTAGACCAAGACCCGACTGCACGTCTGTCGGCAGGCGGAACTTAGTCCACACCGTCCGTCTAAGCATTGTTTGAATAAACGATGAGAATTAACCTAGTTTTACCACGCAAATGCGTTTTTATATGAGAAAAGTAGCTTATATGAATAGCCTACTCGACATTTTTAATTAATAAAGAGATTAATAAATGATCACTGTTTGAACGAAGAAGACTTGTGTTTTCTTCCAAACAGTCCTCGAGAATAATTGATAAAAATTATAACAAATTGTTTAATGCAAGACTATTCAAATTAGTTATATACATTTTAGGCACATACACCAGTCTAACTCCTAGCTTAGTTATTCAATCGTCGTCTGCACTACACAGTTTTAACATTGTTTATATAAGTGAACTAAAACAGTAAAGTATACTGTTGTTCAAAAGAAGTTATGGCTGTAAAATGTATTCCCTCACAATGTTTAAGTCTGCAAGTGTTTCCACTCTATGGACTTTTGATTTTAAGTCCTTTATCATGATTGTTCCATCCTTTGTCCATGCACCCGGGTACATGTAGGAACATTACCTTACCAGGTATGCGGGTACTAGAGTACTTGGTACAGCTCTAAACAACAGGAAAAACTTTTACTTTATCACGACCTAAAGTTCAAGATTTAGGAAATCATTAGTAAACCTCGAAATCATTAGGAAACTGTTAAGAATTCATGACTTCCGAAACGTTGTGGAACAATTACGGGTCCATTTCCTTGATGCAGCATCCCTTTTTCAGTTTCAGTTTTCCCTCTCCGTCACGTAGTCTATACTTCAAATAATGTTAAGGGTTTGAAGCGATTCTTGAACGATAAAGGGTCAAAAGTCTGGAATAAATTTGCGTATCTGGAGAGCAGCACGGGAGTTAATAATTACCCATTTACGTAAAACCCTGGACTGATAGATTAGTATAGAAACTCGAAGCGGCTTCTAAGATCCCGCAAGAACAGTAAAACTTGTTTTAAGCGACCACTGACGGAACCATCCAAAAGCGGCGGTTAAAGAAAATGTACGCTATATACACGTTCTGTTTACAATTGAGAAACATACCTTTTGATTGAATATGCATATAATTCCGAAATTCTCAATAATTCGATTTTGTTAAAACTCAATAGAATCGTCTCATTGAGAAATAGGCCAACAATACCTACTTTTTAATATAGTTTTTTATTCAAAGAAGGGGATTTTGAAAAGGGTGGCTTAATAAAAGTGGTCGCTAAATAGACGTGGTCGCTCGAGAAAGATTGACTTTAAGAGGAAGATGGATGGTGGTCTTTTTTCGGTCATCTGATTCCACTTAGCTCCTACCACATCAATTCATTATTGTTCATTCATTTCAATGAAAACGCAACCTTCTATGTAATAATATTTTACGTTTTTTAACTGTTACTTTCCGGGCTTAGAGAAAACTACTAAAGTTACAGTAAAACTTGTTCTTAGCGACCACTGACGGGACAACAAAAACCCGTCGTTAAATAAAATGGCCGCTTTATAAACGTTTTGTTTACAAGTAATAAAAAACCTTTTGATTGAATTTGCAAATAATTTCGAAATTCTTAATATTCCTTTGTTGTGAAAACTCTCAAGCATTGTCTCATTGAGACGGTTCTGGTGAGATTTAACAACAAAGGGTTCGTTCTCAATAAATTTTAGACCAACAATATCTAGTCTAGTAGTAAAATGTTTTATTAAAGATAAATTTTTCAAGATATTTTAATTCAAAGAAACGGATTTTGAAAACGGTCGCGAAATAAAAATGGTCGCTTAATAGACGTGGTCGCTCGGGCAAGATTGACTGAAAACTTCTTTATTTTTGTGCAAAATACGATACGATGGGCAAATACGATACCGGGAGAAATATATGAACAAACTCTGCATGCCAACCAGTTAATTGTATATTAAAGTCGTCTTTTTTCGGGTTTCAGAAAAGAGGGTCTGTTTTAATTTTCCATGTTATGAATTAAAAGTTCGAAACTAAATGGTTTGGGAGTAGAAGATTTTTTAAAGATTTTATTGTTCTTGTTTATGTAAAATCACGGACCCTACAATATTTGACTAATAATCAAGTTATTTATCTTATTTTTATTTGTTCTTTTTTTTTCACTCTGTTGCCATGGCAAGAAGAGTTTGGCAAGTATTTAAATTTTCGGAAGTATTTTGAGCGAGCTTGACTTATGGATCTTTTCACTGAAATTTTGGTGGTAGTTCATGAGGACCAGATATTTTTAAGATTGTGGACGGACGAACAGATGGACAGATAAAAATCTATTTAAGTAGCTCACTTTGAGCAATAAATAAATGCATATGTTCCTGTACTAATCCCCCTTCCCCCCTCTCCAACACACACACGCCACTGCCCTTGTCTCTTATATATAAATGTCATAGACAATCGAGAACCCTCGGCGATTCTACGGCATATGCCTCGGGAATAATACGGGCGCAGCCATGGAAGCGCGTCATTTCGCATGTGGGCTTATATGACGTAAGAAACATCAACAATCACGCTGAGGATGACCTAGCTTTAAAAAAAAGACGAAAGGTAAAAGTGGACATATAATAATTTGATAACAAATCGCAGTTCTCCACAGACGGTCTGAAATAATTTACAAAATGTTAAACTCTTCAAGAGTATTAGATAACTGACGTGCCAACAGAAACCGAACTACCCAATGAATTGACCCTAGATACTACTCTCACGTCTGAGGTACTTTCCAGTTTGCGAAAAAAGTCCGAGAGACGTTTCATGTAACCCTTCTTCATTTCCAGATTTTTAGGCGGTGGAGAAATTTGAATTCACAATTTTTGCCGGGATCTGGAAAATCCGCTTTCCAAATATTTCGAAGTGATATGAGAGGGTCTCAGATATAAATTGTTCTACAAATTCCGATAAACTACGTTGAATGATTTCAAAAAAAAAATACTCAAGTTATAAGTTTATCTAATAATTAGTTGTTCTTGCAGGGTACCTTCAATACTATCTCCATTTTCCATTCAAATTCGGTGTTTTCTAAGCACACGTATTGGTTGTCTCGAATATTGAGCTAAATTATGTAACACCAACGTTTACCCAACCAACCTATTAAGTAGAAATTAACCAGATCTTGTTTTAACGAGGTTTTCATTGTCTCGTAATTAAGTTGATTGATGCATTCTGTGTAAAATATCTCTGGACAAGATTCGATATAGATTCCTCTGTGGTCCGTCACTGGAAAGGGGACCTTCCAATATACAGTTAATGACACCGCATTCATTCCGATCAAAATCATTCCAAATCATTCACTCAACGCACAATTCATTCATTCCAAGCACTCACTCAAATCGATCAAAAACGCGCCGAAATCATAAGACCAAGTTTCGAAATCGTTCAGGGCGACCAACATTTAATTCAAATCGATCAAATTATTCTACTATTTTATTGGTTGGTGTGGATTTTACAGTGTCTGATTGGTCCACGAAGATATATCATCAGAAAAGTCCATATATATTATTAAAGGGAGATAAAAGATAGCGCTTATTTTGTTAATCTTGAACAAAATTAGCGATATTGTATTAACTCCCTATAATTTAACTCAAAACTCGCTCCACACAACCAATCCGTTTCATTCCAAAATCATTCATCTTAATTTCGGGAGTTTCTTAACTGTAATCATGAAATCAATATGTGACCTTTCGCGGAAAAAAGTTTTTTTTCCTGGAAGTCCATGAGATAAACATTTGATACGTCACGCTTTAAAGATGTCTTTCGGAAGCCCGAATTAAAAATAAATGTGTAGCGAAAAGGGGCCGTAGAATCTTTTCGCCTTCTCAGGATTGTCCATTTGAGGTTTGCTGTTGTTGATGCTTTTTTTCAGAAATGCGGCTTCTGGTTGATTTCTGATATATCAAATCTCATAATCAAACGCCGCGTGCATATGCTCGTTTAAATCGGGATACAATTTGTAAACAGTTTGCATAGTTATGTCATTCTGAACGCAGGACAGGTATCTATTTACGTTTGAAAAACAATGAAAGAAAAGATCGGGCCCGGTATACGTAGTATTTCGAAAACAATTATATAGGGATGAGTGTCTTTTTCACTGCGTTTATTGGGGTATAAAGTGCAATTGCCTTAGCACATGGCAAATAACGCCCGTAGGGCGTTATGTTTAAGCCATGTGCTAAGGCAATTGCACTTTATACCCCTATAAACGCTGTGAAAAAGACACTCTGCCCTTATAATTGCAATCCTCTTGGTCTAAGAAACTATTAAAATACTCGGCTAAACATTAAAGTTTCGAGTCTACTTTTCTGCGTGTATTACACAATCTATTTTTAGATCGTGTATTTTTTTTTTTCTCTCGCTATAGCGGTTAAACGGCATAAAGTTAAACAAATGGTACACAAATAAACGACAATTTGACATTCGTAGAGGTACTTATATAATTTTGACAAGTTATTCTGCATTTTAAACCGAAACTATCGTGATCGGGCTTAGCTGAGAGGGTTGCTTGGTGGTCTTCGTCGACTCGCTGTAAACATCGACTCAGAATCTGAACTGCATGCTTTTAATCATAAATTCTTTCGAAAATATCTTAATTTCTAATATATTAGATATCAATCGAGGAATCGAGGGGTTTTCGAGGTCCTAAAACACAGGACATGCAGATCGAAGGTCGGGGGTTTCCCGATAGAGCTATTGCATTTTATACAGAAATAAAGTGCAATGGATTTCCCCACGTGATGCGATTTAAACCAATCAAAATTCTTTATTTTATTAGATTGCAATTATTATAGAATGATAGCATAGTCAATCTAACTTCAGGACTTGGTCTATCAAAGGCGAAATGTGTCGCCTTGAATGACGACATTAAAGTTAATATCAACAGACAGACAGATAGATAGATAGATAGATAGATAGATAGATAGATAGATAGATAGATAGATAGATAGATAGATAGATAGATAGATAGATAGATAGATAGATAGATAGATAGATAGATAGATAGATAGATAGATAGATAGATAGATAGATAGATAGATAGATAGATAGATAGATAGATAGATAGATAGATAGATAGATAGATAGATAGATAGATAGATAGATAGATAGATAGATAGATAGATAGATAGATAGATAGATAGATAGATAGATAGATAGATAGATAGATAGATAGATAGATAGATAGATAGATAGATAGATAGATAGATAGATAGATAGATAGATAGATAGATAGATAGATAGATAGATAGATAGATAGATAGATAGATAGATAGATAGATAGATAGATAGATAGATAGATAGATAGATAGATAGATAGATAGATAGATAGATAGATAGATAGATAGATAGATAGATAGATAGATAGATAGATAGATAGATAGATAGATAGATAGATAGATAGATAGATAGATAGATAGATAGATAGATAGATAGATAGATAGATAGATAGATAGATAGATAGATAGATAGATAGATAGATAGATAGATAGATAGATAGATAGATAGATAGATAGATAGATAGATAGATAGATAGATAGATAGATAGATAGATAGATAGATAGATAGATAGATAGATAGATAGATAGATAGATAGATAGATAGATAGATAGATAGATAGATAGATAGATAGATAGATAGATAGATAGATAGATAGATAGATAGATAGATAGATAGATAGATAGATAGATAGATAGATAGATAGATAGATAGATAGATAGATAGATAGATAGATAGATAGATAGATAGATAGATAGATAGATAGATAGATAGATAGATAGATAGATAGATAGATAGATAGATAGATAGATAGATAGATAGATAGATAGATAGATAGATAGATAGATAGATAGATAGATAGATAGATAGATAGATAGATAGATAGATAGATAGATAGATAGATAGATAGATAGATAGATAGATAGATAGATAGATAGATAGATAGATAGATAGATAGATAGATAGATAGATAGATAGATAGATAGATAGATAGATAGATAGATAGATAGATAGATAGATAGATAGATAGATAGATAGATAGATAGATAGATAGATAGATAGATAGATAGATAGATAGATAGATAGATAGATAGATAGATAGATAGATAGATAGATAGATAGATAGATAGATAGATAGATAGATAGATAGATAGATAGATAGATAGATAGATAGATTATTTCACTTGTACATAACAAATCGTACATTGTGATACATACAAAGAAACAAAACGAATATTGGTCAACATGTGCGTGACGTAAATAACTATTTAGGATACATATAAGTAAAATGTATATAACTAATGTCACGGAAGATGTAAAATACCGTGCCGACTCTGTACTTGTTTTTTTTTTCCCATCAACGTTTAAATGATTAGCATTGTTTATGTAAAAACAGGTATTGAGTGAAAATGCTAAGAAAAAGATATCGTGAAAAGAGTAAATTAAACTCCGTTTTTATCAAGGCTACGTATTATTTCTCAAGGCGAAAGCAGAATAAATAAATTTGCATAAATTTAGAACAATTTTATAGTTATTACTTTGCAAAGGGGCAAGGAACTTGAACATACTTGGATTAACAATGTAGTATTTTCTTATGTATTTTTGTGTTAGATCATGATAAAAGGGACATTCGATAATAAAATGATACTCGTCCTCAATACAGTTCAAATTACAACGTTCACATTTACGTTCATTGCGAGGTATGCGTACGCGTCCATGCCTCCCTGTTTCTATCTTTAAAACGTGAGAAGAAACTCGAATTTTTGTTAAGCATTTGCGAAGGTGATTTGGCGCTATATCGATTAAGTACTTCTCTAACTAAAAATTAGTTTTTATTTCACTATACAAAGTAAATAGAGTCATGTTCGAGGATATATCGGAATTCCATTTTTGCAAAAAGGAGTCTCTTAACCTTTGTGTGATCAACGGTATTAAATGTTTTTCATTGACGGCTTCCGGTTGATCCCAGACGTATAAAAATCCATTTTCTGCTAGTAGATATTTGACTCTGGACAACCAGTTTGATTTATTGTTAGACATGTCATTTAACATAACTGTTAAAATGGTTTTCGTAAGAATGTTATTTGACTTTGACATTTTGAAGAAATATTTTAGGATAAGAATGCATCGACTTATATATAGAGGGAAACGACCCAGCTCGCCGTATACTGCCGCGTTACTTGTTGATTGTTTAACCCCGAGCAACATTTTACAAAATTTAAGGTGGATACGTTCGAGATCTTTAGATTTAGTAAATCCCCAAATTATGCTCCCGTAATTTATTATTGGCGTAACAAAGGCATCAAACAAATCTAGTGCTATTTTTGGGTTCACATTATATTTTGAAATATTGTTTTTCAAAACGTGCATGGCTTTTAATGCTTTTCCAGCAGCGTACTGATTTTGTAGGATAAAACTCCCTGTATAATTGAAAATAACACCTAGATAATTGAAATTGTCGACCACATCTATTGCGTCGTTGTTGTAAAACCATTTTTCGTCTGGCGTTATTTTACCTCTTTTCCTAAAGACAACTATTTTTATTTTTTCGATGTTAACTTCTAAGCCCCATTCTGAACAGTACATATTTAAACGATTTAGACTGTGTTGTAGATCTTCAACAGAATTTCCGATTAATACCATGTCATCAGCAAATAATAAGACGATAAAGCATATTTCGTATACCGTTAAACCGTTTACGTTTTCTTCTTGCAGAAAGAGCTCTAGATCTTCTAAAAATAATGCAAATAATGCCGGGGACGTTGCTTGTCCTTGGATCAATCCTACCGATATATCGAAAAAATCCGAGAAAGAATTACAATGTTTGACACATGATTTAACCGATTCATACATTGAACGAAAAACATTAAGAATTTTGCCCTTTAAACCCATGTTAAAAAGTTTGTACCATAAGGCTTCTCTTTTCACAGAGTCGAACGTTTTTTTTCAAATCTATAAAAGCGCAAGGTAAGCGCATATTATAATTCAAAATATGTTCGATAAGATTTGATAAAATAAATACTGCATCGGTAGTGCCATATTTTTTCCTGAAACCAAATTGAGAATCAGAAAGAAGATTATTCTTTTCAAACCATGCTTCGACTCTAGAATTTAATATACTAGTAAACATTTTCCCTAAATTGCTTGTTAGAGTTTTCCCGCGGTAATTGTTAGGGTCATCTTTTTCTCCTTTCTTGTAAAGGGGGATAATACAACCTTTAGACCATATTTCTGGGAAATTGCCTGAGTCTAATATGATATTGAACATGTCTGTTAGATGACCACATACTATATCTTTTGATTCAATAAAATATTCATTTAGCATATCGTCGGACGGGCTCGGTGTTTTACCTCGTTTTAAACTGTTTATAACCGAATCGACCTCGCTGTATGAAATGGGCATGTTTAATTCAACATATAGACAATCGTCTGCTTTAAAATCATGATTTTTGGAGAAATCTTCAACCTCTGGTAAAATATTTGTCGTAATATCGTTGTATAGCTGCGAAAAGTGGGATTTGAAGTCATCTAATTTGATGTCGCTATCGGTGTGCTCCTTTTGTTTTTGAAAAAATTTCCAAAAGTCCTTTGGGCTTTTTTTTGCGCAAATTTTCAAATCGTTTTGATTGTTCGATTTTAAATCGGTACTTCTTAGAGCGGATTAACTTCTTATAAATCATTTTTTATTACAAAGGAAAGCTCTTGTCACGAGCGGTAGACATATGAAATATCAAGACTCTATCACTTGTCATTCAAAATTGTGATAAACGTTAAAGTTAGAGTGATTGGGGCGGACAAACGGACAAAAAGCCAAATTGACAAAGGGATGGGACTATATGCTCCCAATTTATCGATGTATCGGCTTAAAAATGAAATCGACTATTTATCAATTGTGTCGTAAATTGTTTTTGCACTATTCGAATTTTTATCAAAATGTTTCATATCTATGAAAACTCTTTGCGTCTGTATTCCAAATTCAATAAAAATAAAAACGTATAAATATTTCCATCGTTTTAAAGATATGAAACGAAAATACAAATTACACTTTTTGTACGAATCCGATTCAGGGACATACTTTACTAAACATCTTAAGATCATTTTTGCGTAAGTCAAAAGTTAAAGTTGCTTCTTAAGTACATGTGTAGTGACAAATATAAAATTCTGCCATGCATTGGCTCATTAGAATCGTCTTGAGAAGACGATTCTAATGCGATTTTGCAATGCAGAAAATAACAATGAATGAAAACACCAGGTACAATTTGTGACTTTGACTTACGATTGGTTTTTTGTTGTTGTTGTTGTTGTTGTTGTTGTTGTTTTTGTAAGAAGTTTAGTAAAGCATGGCTTAAGTATTCGAGTAATTAGTTTTCACTTCATACCACATTGAAACCACAAAGCACTTTTCTTCTTCGATTAAAAAGGTTTTACTCCGAACCCGGAAACCAAACTTTCGATTTCGTTTCAACTCTGAAGAGGTTTTCAACATCCGGAAATAATTACAGTGATTGATCTGTAACCATGGAAACATTTATCCAGGATTATCTCTAGTGGCCAGATTTTTTAAGCTAATTCATCCCGTGCCCTGCTGGGTACTTGAAAAAAAAACTGACTCGACATAAGAAAGGGGAAATCTTTTTTTAACTCCGTGAAACAAGAATTGAAGAGATTTATCTGTGCTGCGGCTGAGTTTAGCCATTATATACAGTTAGTGAAATTGACAGGATGAATGATATTGTAACGATTTTGGAAAGAAATTGAGCGAGTGTGTGGGGCGAGTTTTGAGTGGAATTAAAGGGAGGTTATTCAATATCGATAATTTTGTTCAATATGAACAAAATTAGTGATATTCATTACCTCCCTTTAAAAATATACAAACTTTCCAATTTATGTTTTCTCGAACCAATCAAATGCTTTAAAATTCAAATAAGACAAAATAATTGTAGAATAATCTGACAAATTTAAATGGTTGATTATTTTGAACGATTTAAAAAAAAATTGAGTGATTTTGGAGAGCTTTTCAGCGAGTATTTGGAATAAATGAACGGAGCGACCGATTTAGAATGGTTTTGATCTAGGTGAATGTCAATTGTACAATGTTACCAACTGTAACAACTTAAAAATTTAATTTAGTCAAGGTTGATTGTGGTGTAACGTTATGTTAAATAATAGGAATCAAAAGACCTATATGAGTTAGGTTAACTCTCTTTTCTTATTAACTGTTTCGTTTTTATCTGTGTACCATACCACTTTTTTCTGAAAATACCAGTTGCGGGGACACTGCTGTTTTACAAACATATTTTCAAAACGAAATCAACAAATGAACGGCGATTTATCAATTGTTGGCGCTACAATTTCATTTACTTATCATCGCAATTTAATTATTTGACTTATTGAGACCCAAGAACGATGTTAAAACAAACCCGTATGCTCCCGTCCGGTCACATCTACGAGATTACTTCAAATCGCTCGAAGTGTTAGGGGCGGTAAGCCAGATTTATATTGACCGTCTAAGGACAAAGATTAACTTCCCTTACAAGTAGAGTTATTCAATATGCAGTCGTTTACATATTTTGTTGGCCCCAGTATTTGCAATAAGTCTATTTTTCTAGACATGAATTAGAAAATATAAATGTATTTTCCCTTAACGATCATTTTTTCCTTTAGATAATGTTTCTCTTTCAGCCGTTAGATATTTGCTATTGTCGTTACTGGCAAGGAATATTGTCTTCTTATACTAGTATCTGAAGGTAAAACGTCATATATCGAGAAAAAATATTTCAAAGAAAAGATCTTGATCCCTTTCTTTCGGGGGATATGTATAGTGCATGTCTTTTAAATGTGGATTCAACAAATGCTCTAAACCAATTTTAACTGTTCCGGTCGTAGCCCGGCCGACCGCCGGCGATAAGTCGTCGATACAATATTATCTTTCACAAATCTAAAAGACGTCATCGACTGGTCCGCAGATTTTAACTTGGAAATAAAACTCACCAACGCATCGCCGATCTCAGAGATGCCATTTTAGAATCGGTCGACGCACCGATCAGTCGACCTCTTGTCGGCAGGCTTTGACTTGAAGACAAAACTCACGTCGCGTGGTCGATGTCAGAATTATTCATTATTGAAACGACCAATGCGCTGACTAGTCGTCGATATCATCACCGATTCCCTAGTCTACGACCGCGCATCGCCGTGAAACAAGCATCACATTCGTCTACGTATGATCCCCGCATGTTAAGAATTTATCCAGGCAGTAAAAAAGGATAAAGTGGAAAATATCACTAGCGTTTGTCAGAATCTGTCTTTTTAAGAGCAATTAAGTTGATTCTCTAAATATTTAATCAGTATTATACAAATGGGATAAGTCTTGCAAAAAAGGACATACACATGGGCCCCAGGCTGAAAGTTAGTTTTAAAATTGATAAGATAGACTGCTTATGTTTTACTATTTGATTTAAAATTGCCTCCTATTTTCCAAAAATTGAAACTGATCATCTCAACAGCGAAATAACAGCCTGTCAGCATAAAATTGGTTAAATTGTACATATATTAGAAGAATATGATTGAGTGAAAGAGTGAGTGTGCGTGGGTGTGTGTGTGTGTGTATGTGTGTGAGAGGAAGTGAATGTGTGTTTTGATAATGACTGAGAGAGAGAGAGAGAGAGAGAGAGAGAGAGAGAGAGAGAGAGAGAGAGAGAGAGAGAGAGAGAGAGAGAGAGAGAGAGAAAGTTTAACAAGTATGTATATAGTGAAGGAATCGTTCTTTTTAATGGTTATAATCTCCTATAATTCTTTATAAGAATGATTCACATATACTTTTTATGGTGTAGTTTTATTCATTTGTATATCTGTTAAAATGCATATATGTGAATGAGGCTTTAATAAACTATTAAACCTATTAGAATTTCTTCAGATCAGTGGGACGGGAGCCAGTCTTCATCTAATCCCTTGATCGTCACACTTGAAAAGACCTCCATTAAACCTCTAAGTATTTTAAGAGGTATCCATAAAGTGCCTTCGAATGTGACGAGTAACAATTATCTTCTATGTACATTTCTGCGTTTAGGATGACAAAACTATGTAAATTGTTTGCAAATGATACCCCGCTTTGCACGTGCACTTACGTGCAAAGTCGGGGTATTATTTGCAAACAGTTTCCATAGTTTTGTCAACCTGAACGGAAGACAAGTTTTACCTATTCCGGAAATTCCATGTGTTTAGGATGAAAATATTTGCGTTTTTTTTTTTTTTTTTTTTTTTTATTATTATTATTATTATTTTCAATTTTACGGCAACGATTTGTATATGTGTTGGTTACACTATTGTCTGTTTAGGCCTTGTTAAATACATGTATAACTCGAATAAGGTATTGTTACTTGTAATTACATTACATTTGTAAATAATCGACGAGTCAAAACAGCGAATTCAACTTATATATAGTAAATTGGCACTGCCACTCTCTTGGTACGAAAGAGTTTTTTTCTTGGAATCCACAACATCAAAGGTCAGGCTCTGAAAGAAATAGTTCCCACCTTATGAATGAAAAGCAGCGATGGTCTAGCACTCAACTTTACCTCATTTTAAGCTTGTAACTGGTATTTCAAAACTAAAACGGAGTGGCATAAGGAGTAAATAATTTTTCTTACCAAACTATTTAGAGTTCTGCGACATAGGCTGTAATGATTGACCGAAGCGGGTCCTGCTTACGTGCAAGATGGGGACTCATTTTTAATCGTACGTATTTTTTTCTCATCGTAACACTGTTGTTTCGGTAAGACAGATAGAAGTCTTCTAAAGCTTCACTTTTAAGAGAATAACAGATCGCTGCTGTCAATTGATAAATATATAATACGTACTGAGTGTATTATATGAAAAAATATCTAACGAGGTTGGGAGATTTGAAAATTGTCGAGGCTCTGCCGAGACAATTATCAATTCTCACAACCGTGTTAGATACATGTATTTTTTCATACAATACACTAAGTACGTGTTATATTTATCTTATAACCTCTCTTTGTCTTCTTTTCGTCCATGTTTCTAACTGAAATGCAAGTTTCTAAAAATAACCATATTATATCATTGTTTCTAAAAATAACTATGTTATATGATAAAGAAATATCATACTGGATGTTATCACACGGATATTTGTATAGTTATAAGATAAATTGATTGACCAATCTGAAAACGTAGTTTAACAAGATGGCTGTTACCTACGCAATTTTCCGTCATTTTGTTTCAAATATTTTGTAAAGTTCAAGATTTAATAAGGCTTACTCATGATCGTTTTGTTGTTGTTGTTTCATGTTGTGCCCAAATTTGTAGGTAAGTGACGTTTCTGAATATACGGGGAAGTGACATAACGGAAGAAAGGACCAGCTCTGCCACCAGGATAACAAAACGGTGCAAGTTGTTATCAAATTATGCCACGCTTTTCACGTGCACATGCGTGGAAAGCTGAGAAATAATGCGAACAGATTGCAACGTTTTCTCATCCTGAATGTAGGGCACCGATCCGCCAATTGCATGGGGGATGTTTGATTACACCCATCTCATGCAGATAGATATCTTTTATATGTCCATCTAATTGTAAAAAAGCACTAGAATGTTTGATTTTCATCCCTTATGAAGGCAGAGCTCTTTTACAAGTAGACTATAAAGAAAATTACGAAAGGATTGTAAGATTATTAATCACATGAAGGCAGAGCTCGTTTACAGATATGCGTTCGTTAGAATTAAGATTTTTAAGAATTTTAAATTATCACCCGCAACTCAGTTGAAATTCTACGATACGGTGCGGTATATCCCGATTAAAAAATCTTTAGATTCTTAAAGATCTTATTCCTAACAAACGCACCTCAGGTAATGTTTAAAGGAAATAAAATGCAAAAGGATAATTTGAAGATTATCTCTTATTTAAGTCGATTTCTTATGCAAGTGATTTACACACCAGGCTTGACTTTCTACTGAAGCCAGTCTATCTTTTTGTGAGATAATTGAAATTATTTGATGCCGTCATTCATTGAATCGGTGGATAAATCTTTTTCATTTTTTTCCCTAGGCGTTGCCTATTCTTCAAACACGAATTCTTTTAACTATTTAGTAGAAATTGGTATTAATTGAGCCTATATTTATTTTCAAAGTCCAAATGGATTCTTTCGAGTTTAGGGATTACAGGATGTAGGCGAGTTCGCATTTAAAGGCAGTTTGAGAATAAAATAACATTTCGTGTCCAAAGGTTATTTATGTTTTTGTTTTTCTCTAAATTAAAGATCTATAGGAGGGTTGGTTTTCGGTATAAGTTTTGACTTGCAGGGCACATGTTAACTCAGTTCAAACAGGGCTGTGTCGCTTGGACAAGACGAACGTCATTTTTCTAAGGTAGTGGACCCGTAATAGTTCCGCAACATGTCAGAAGTAATTAAACTTTAACAATGTTAACCAAGGTTTCCTAATGATTTGCATTAGGAAACCTTGGTCAACATCGTGAAAGATCATGAGTTCCCGAAATGTTGCGGAACTATTATGGTTCTATTACCTTGATCTTTAAGATTTGTCTAGGTTGTGTCAATCTATCAATACATACTGCCTTAGTCCACTTTCGGGTATTACTCGCAGATGAATCATTCTAGATGTTATCATTCATTTTTGCGTGAGAAATTCGAGAGGCAGAGGAATCTTCTTTTTTAAGGGTTTTCATCTACTGCTACCCATTTACAGATGGAAAGACTCAAGCAGTGACTATTAATTTTCTTGCCCAAGGAAACACCTCGCTGTCACTAGGACTCAAACCCCTGACATACGGATCAGGTGGCCGACGTTCTAAGCAGTGAGCTATCGAGGCGGTTGCACAGCTGTAAAGACTGGTCTTAGTCTATATTGTTTGCAAAAAAATGTTCACTTCAGAAATATGTCTGTTGTGAACAGCAGATGGGTCAAATGAAATTTTGCATGAAAATAACTGGGCTTCAGAAGGGGTTTGTTTGAACCCATTTAATCCCCTCTGAATCCGCTCTAACTCGAATAACGCCTATTTATAACATGGCGTATGCACACGTTATACTAAATTTCTTGTTAATTTTAACTGAAAGAGAACTTTTGACGTTCAACACGTTCTTTCATAATTGTGACCCGTCACGCGAAAATGGGACCATCGAGGAATTTTGTAAAATCAATATTTGAAAAAGAGATCCAGCATTGGTCAACCAGAGGTCGCATTTCAAAAGTTCTTTCACTAAAGGTAGATCGAACATTCTATATACAGAAAATAAGCCCATTGTGAAAAGTTTCGACCCTAGTCAGTCTGCGCAAACCGCGCAGTCTGACTAGGGTCGACACTTTACGCACTACCCAGTTGGCCCCTTTTCGCTGCGTGATGGATCACACTTGTAAACTTCGGATATTGGTCACATTTTACTTTGTGGCATATTACTCTATAACGATTTGTCTTGGTTTACGGTAAGTCCTCGTTTAAATATTTTTCAGACAAAAGTCGAATTTTATATTCAAGACTTATATGATGACGCAGGGCAAGGGGCGTAGCTATCGTTTTGTAAATAACATCTATATACATTAACTGTTGGAACCCATTTGTTAGATAATTAATATCTCTCGTTGGAGCAATATTTCCCAGGGCCTAATGCTATTGTCGGATTATTCAATATTTTTTATTGCAACTAGATTGATTTATAGTTTAAGAGAGACGTTTACGAGAATCTCTTCCAAAAATATAGGTAATGCGTCATCTAACCAACAAACTATATTATTGAAATAGAATACAACTAATCTAGTTCGAGCGACCACTTCTACTAATTAGGCGACTATTTAAAAAAAACTTCCTTAAATCACAATATTATACCAAGTACACGTAGATAGTATCGGTCTGAAAAAAAAACCCGCAATCGAATCCTATGTTGTAAAAACTAAAAAGAATCATCTCATTAAGACGATTCTAATCAGTATTGAAAACAAGGAATTATTTATAAATTAGCAATACTTAACAAATTAAATCAAAATAATGTTTCTTATTTGTAAACAAAAAGTGTATTAACGACCATTCTCTTTTTCGAACGCTTTTTTGTGATCCAAAAGAGCTGGCTTATTACAAGCTTTCATTGTAATACTTACACATGAGTGATCAAAAATCCATTTTACATTGAGTATAAGCTTTAGATATATTTGACCTAAACCAAGGTATCACCTTGTGAATTTTCTTATGGAGGAAGCTATATAGGATAAATATTCTTGATTCAGTATTTAAAACGTCCGCCTGCGGAACGTTTCGAATACCGCGGCTTCTGCATTCCTTGCTAAACGGACGATTCCTTTTCATACTACGGGTCACAGACACATTAATTAAACTGAAACCAACTTCTAATTGGTCGCAGTATGTTTTCTCTCTTTTCGACATATTTACAAGAACAAAATGAATAGAACATTACTTTCGTGCAAAGACAAATCAATCTCGGGGATTTTGGTAAAAGAATTATGTAAAAAGGGCCGACAGAACGAATGTAGCAGACAAAAGAATAAACCAACTCTACTTCGAAAAAGTCACAAAATTCAATTTAAATCATTCTAAATTTCTTGAAAGTATGCAAACACGCACTTGTTTTTTTTCTCTTGACGCCATTAAATATCTATGGGATGAAGAGGAAAAGTATAATCAAGTTATGACATTAAATTATTAGAGATAAAGATTTTATTCAAGAAGGTTTAAAAACGAAAAGAAAGTCCACTCTATATGTGTGAATTCTCTTCGCTTATCTTTACAATCTGATTACATTTTTCATATCATAGCTCCATGAAAACAAAGAAAAAGGGAAATATTTTCTTTTTAAAGGTCATTTCTAACGCGAATATCGATGAGGCCGAAATGAATGCGTTAATATTTCAAGTAGGTTTGACAATGAGAGAGGAGTTGCATTGATTATTATCCGCGACGAAGCTATCATGCCAAGCTCTCCTTTTCAGCTCTATAGTAAGACACTCTGTGAGTGCATTGTTATTTCAAGTGTGAACGAATCATTTGTGAATATTGGTGAAACAGTGTTATATGGTGCAATTGTGGGTATATCAAATTGGATTCATCAATCACGTGATAGGCTTGTGTGTGATGAATCAAAAAACTCCAAATAAAGAATCGGTTGAAATAAGCCTGATCAATCGAAATCAATCCCGCGTTCAGTATGACAAAACGGTGTAAACTGTTTTCAAATTATATCCTGCTTTGCACGTGTACTTGGGTGCAAAGCAGGATATAATTTGAAAACAGCGACGTTTTTGTCATCCAGAATGCTTGGAAGTACAGAGAACTTACTGTGTATTTTATAGATAGACACTTACTACAACGGAAATCTAAAAAAATATGTTAAATGCAGAGGATAAAAAAGAGGATAAGATAAAATAAACCATACGAATCTATCAAAGCAATGTGTAAATGGCAATCCTCACGTTCAGGTTTCCGAAATGTTTGCGAACGATTGAAAAACGCCCTAACTTTGCACGCAGGTGCTCGTGAAAATGGGGGCGCAATTTCTTAAAAGTTTTGCGAATGCTTCACCCTGAATACAGGGATAGTGAATGGATGAACAAGAAGAAAAATAAGAAAAAATAGCACGTGCGTGATATTTCTGACAATTTCAAATGTGTCCTCTACAAATAGAATCTAGAAAGACACAAAACCATTTATTACCTGATCTCTTATTTAAACGTATATTAAGCATTTCGAACTGTTTCATAGTTTATTTCACTATCTGTCACGTGACTTGCCAACAGTATGAACTGTTTCATTCATGTGCAGTACGTTACGAACTATTGCCCGCTTGCAAAAGTGGCGTCATCTTCTTGCATATGAAATAAATGTGACGTACTCTCAGAAATCTACCTAAAAACCGATGTTTCGTCTATGTGTGTCCCTTTTTGAAACTTTTCTTTTTCGAATTATAAAACCAACTTACACAATCAAGATCAGGTAATAAATAGAGGATAATCGTTTGTTTCAGTGTAAGATCGATTTATATTTCATTGAGTGAACGACAAAAGCTATATTTTCACGAGTGAAAATATAGCTTTTGTTGTTCACCAAATGAAATATTAATCGATCTTACACGAAAAACAAACGATTATTCTATTTCTTTAATTCAAAAATGAGACAATATGGGAACTTTCTGGTACATATTTTCGTAAAGCGCGCCATTTTGCGCGTGATTGCTATGCAATGTTCATTGTGACGTCACTTATTTCTCCCCACATAGATGACGTCAGATAGGACGAAATGCACAAAAGCAGGGTATAAGTTTTTGATAATTTCACTGCTTTTGCGGTGAGATTAACAAGTGATAATCTACCGTTATTTCTCGATAAACCACCGAAAAGCATTAAAGAAAAACAGTTATTTCATTGATATTCGTGTAACAGTGAAAAACTATTGCCCTCGGTGTCGGAAATGACATTATGAACTGTTGTCCTCTACCTACGGCATCGGGCAACAGTTCATAATGCCATCCCCTCCATATAGGAACAGTATAGTCCAACCGCGGTATTCGAAAAAGCGGGAAAATATTGTCCAGACAGTAATAGGGGTGGACTGTACTCAAACTTAACAAGCGTGAGATAACGGTACTTAATTACAAATGTAATCACCTATTTACTGATAGAGTAAAGAAACTCACCAAGAAAAACACTTTTTTTTTACTCCCGATCGATATTCAATGCTTTTTGTCGTTTCAATTTTATTTTATTCATGATGAAGTCGATTTCGAAAAAAAACATGTCACATTTACGCTGTGACATATAACGTTTACAGATGTAATTCAATGGATGGTTAAAATACCAGTGGTTTTGTGTTTCTGTGATCCTTCAGTGTAGTTAAAAGACCGTGACAGCATAAATTTGTTGGTCCCGATTTTTCTGTTTTAAACTCATCGAAAGTCTGTTTATAAACATTCAGATAGCATGGATAACCTATAGTTTTCACCATTCAACAAGCACCATGAAATAACTGTATACTGTTTGCCACTTTGTGGCTGTCTAGGCTGCTCAATGCTTGCACATCACGTACATGGCAAGTTTTGGAAACGTAATATTTCACACGGGTTAAAATAATGGCTTGATCACTGAATTCGTTATGTTTATCATGTCGGTGTAAATATCTTTATTCAGATCGATACGCTCAGACTAGATTTGACAGCATCTAATCTAAACATGCAACGCTCTAACAACACCAAAATAATCGTTATTTCAGAACATCATTTCTTGTGTTAACTGAGCGATTTTTTTAATGGCCATCCTGAAATTCCGATGTTTTCATCTAATTTATATACATGCAAGCAAAAAACAAATATACAAATTTGCATTGAATGGCCGCTCAATTCAATATATTCAAAAAGAAAATTATTTTCGAAAAAAAAGCAATCTAGTGCAGTGCTTTAAATAAACTAAAGAAACGATTTCTTTTCATCGAAAGTAGCAAACAATTGCTATCTCAAAAATATTTTCAAAATTTGCTTAAAATAATTTCCCTCTAAGCGATAATTTATCATATGAATAAAATAACTCCATAGAACTCTGTCATCACGCTTTTTGGTTCAATGTGGACTCCATTTATAGCATTTGAAGTCTTTCTCGATATGACGCGAAGATGTTTTAGGTAAACTAGCAAATATTACTTTTTTAGTAAAAATAAAGTTGAGTAAGCAATCTTTCGATTAGGGTCCATGCTAAGTCATCGAACGACGAATTTGTTCAGAGCATAGTAAAAAACGATCCATTCGTATGTTTTTCGATGAAATGTCTAGATTTTTAGGTGGATGGACACATGTTGAAATTTCACTGCCTTTTTTTTTGGCTTAAACATGATTTCGTCTATTTCGTTCCGTGAGTTTTAAACGACACCCCAGCGGGATCAAGTACTCTCCATCTTTATCGAGCAACCACGCCTATTCAGGGACCAACTGTGTTCCAAAATCACATATCTCAAATCAAAATATCTTACAAAAGATATGGTCAAGAAATTATCGTAAACGAATTTTACAATGTTAAAGCTCAATAGAATCGTCTCATTCTTATAAGTATTTGCAACATTGGACTGTTGAGAAATGCCCCGATTATAAGCTACAAATGTAGCCCTTTCAGAAGTTCTATCCCAAAATGTATAATAATATTTTCACTCTTCGTCTCGTTCATAGATTTAATAAATAAATATGACATATAAATATATAAGTGTGAGTCCTAATCCCTCTTCAGAATGTCAATGAGTGTTCTCATTGCTTAGTATTGATATTTAGGCCTCTCAAAATATAATGCTTGTGCTTCGCGTGCATTAAATAGTTGGAAACCTCAACTATGGGATCTTATAATATTCATTTGTTTTTCTTGTAAGATCTTTTGCCTATATAACGAATGGAAAGCTAGCTATATTTTACGATACCTCCCTGCCTTACATTCATAGCCTCAGAAAGGTTTGGATACGATGCATTACAACTGCATCAGGGAAGCTCTTTGCGCAGTGGTAAGCGCATTGGTCTTAGAAGCCTTTAATTTCAATATTTCTAATTCGCGTGGTGAGAAAGATCCTACGATCGTACTCTGATACAATCAGAACTTTTATCCTCCGATATATGAGCCTGTGCGTGACATTTCCAACAATTTCGCATGTGATCGAGGTGAAACTACTGACCAGTATAGACAACCACATCATGTAAGAAGAATTTTCACTGGCAGCCCTACGAGGGAACAAGGCCTTATCTATCTACAGAGCACACAGCTAAGACTCTGGTCAGACTGTGCGGATGCACAGGCTGGCCAGAAGCTTTGCTTTGTGCACCATGCCAAGAATATCCTGTACCAAAACTCCCTTTTAAGAAACAATAGCAAAAAGACCCTATCTCTCTGATTGTCCGTTAATATCCCATTAAAATTGTCAGAGAACAGTAGACCGTCTCGTCTTTGTTATGTATGCGGTTTTAATTACCCTGATGGGCACCGAGAAGCCATAAATTTATTCAGTCGGATTGTTGGACACATTTTCATTGTCTGCCTGGTCTTTCACTTTATCATTGCTTACAAATTGCCAGTTTAAAGTAGAAAAAGTGGTGTTGTTTGTTTTCTTTATGGTATTCGATTCTATTTCTTAAACTTATTTAAATAACAATTATACGTTACTTCAGGAATACACAGAAATCAAAAAGAAAAAAAAAAAAACACACACACACAACCCCCCCCCCCCCCATAAATTCATGCTTTCGTCACAATTTTTTCAATACGTAGGTCTAGTATTGAACTTTAGTTGTAAAGTTTTATATTAAACCTTAAAAAAAAGACAATTTGAGAAAATAAAAAAAAAATGCTCAAAAGATTGGATTGGATCGATCAAAGGTTGATTAGAAATGCAGTCGGGAAATACCGTCTTCAAAATTCCTTTTTTTTTTTTTCAATTAACAACGTGCAAATATTTTTTTTTCAATAACACTATTTCTGCGAAAAGAGATCATGTTATAGCAGTAAGGCATTGGAATATTGTAATATGGTATTGGGTTATGGTAAAAGGGAAGATTAAACATTATTCTTTCCCATGCTGATTTCTGGAACAATCCGGGATCGATCGTTCAGTTTGAAATTTGTCATCTTCTATCGTTTTGTTAAAAAAAAATACAAAAAAATATCCTAATCAATCTTCTCCTCTATCTGTCTGAATTTATCTTTTCCTGTCTCTTTTCTTTTTCTGTCTCTCTTGCTTTTTCCGCCTCTCTGTCTGTCTGTCTCACTCTTTGTCTGTCTGTTTGTCTGCACATGCCCTCTCTCTTTCTTTCTTGTTCTCTCTCTCACTTTTCATCTCTCTCTCTCTCTCTCTCTCTCTCTCTCTCTCTCTCTCTCTCTCTCTCTCTCTCTCTCTCTCTCTCTCTCTCTCTCTCTCTCTCTCTCTCTCTCTCTCTCTCTCTCCCTCCCTCCCTCTCTCTCTCGCTCTCTCTATCTCTCGCTCTCCACATTTTTGTTCTGAAAGTTTCCGATTATTTAGTTATACTTGTAGTAGAGTTTATTTTGTAAAACAAGAAATAAAAAAAATTAAAACAGAATATTTATTGTATACAAATAGAGTAAAAAAATCTTCTACGAATCCACTACGAAATTGACTTGTTTGTTTTTATAAGGTTAAATGCCATTTTTAACACTATCACAGTTATATTGCGGCGGCTGGTGACCATCACATGATTTTCTTTCGTTTCTCACACCAGCGGAAGATTAACAATATTTCGTCCGAGTCATCAACTGCTTCTTCCTCTTAAGCGTACTACTTATCAAACGTGCTAGGTTGGAGAATAATGACTCGTGTCACAACGACTTTTGTTAATTTTGCCGTATGAATCTTGCCAAGTCGTTGTTCGAACTCAAAACCCAGGATTGGCAGCCAAAATCGTTACCGTTGAGCTAGCCTGACTTGACTCTCTTAAAAGTTCAGTATTTTATTTAACAAGCTAAGATGTTACACTGGTTGGGAAAAATAAAAGCATCTTCCATTGTAACCATAGCAACGCAATCAAAATTTGATATGTCCAACAATAATTAATTACATGCAATGGTCATTTCATTCCCATAAATAACACATCTGGAACCATGTTTGCGGCTCGAATTAAACATGTGGCCTTAGAGTCTTTTGGAAAGAAAACAAAATTTGAAGTAAATAGAAGAAAATGCGCCCCGTGGAAGCTCTACGATCTTTCTTTTTGGAGTTGGGGTGGGGTGGGGGTTCAGAGATATGATGATGCGTTCTTGAATGCTTTCACGCCTAAACATCTATAAATGATAATGCAGAACATTAGTCAATTAGTTAATTTAAACAAGGATTGGCAGACTGCTTCTCTCAAAAACTTACGAGAGATATACATGCTTCATCAAAATCATTTTATTATAAGCAATATAAGTCCTCTAACTGTCGAACAGTACTTGTCCTTAGATATAGGTTACAAACTTAAAAAAGCGCTTTCCAACTTTAGATGCCCCTGTCATGATTTAATGATAGAGAAAGGCCGACACATAAACATCGACAGAGAATTAAGGTACTGCCCCCTATGCACCGAGCTAAACCTGAGAGTTGTAAGACATGAATTTCATTTCTTTCTAGTATGTCCGTCATATGAAAATATCCGTATAATCTATTTCCCTTCACAATGGTTGAACTCTCGAACTAAAGATTCTTTTTGTCGAATTATGTCAACACAAAACGAGAACTTAATCATCCGGATCGCCTATTTTCTAGTAAATGCCTTTCAGCATCGCAGGGAATTTATAAAGGATATCATATAGAGCGGTGTCGGGTATTCTCGGATGGCGGGTATTCTCGGATAGTCAAGTGTTTCTCCTATGCAATGTCAAGATAAATGGTTCTTTTGGGCTTTATTTTCTTCTTCAAGATATTTGATATATTTACATATCTGCGTATGACATAAAATCTAATGAAGGAGGGTGAAAACATTTATCGACATAAGACATAGTGGGAAAAGCTTTCAATTTAAGATAACTGCTAATTTTTTGTTTAGCTTCATCTTTTTCTTTCATCACTTATCGTGGGATATAGAAAAGAAACAGAGAATCTTTTCACATATGGAGATATTTTACTACCTAAAACGCACATCTTTTTAAAAGAAATTACACTGTAGTTGAACATGATTTGAGTATCCGAAAGACCCTACAAAAATATTGCTTTCGGGTCTTCCGGATACCTTCGAACTCCACAATATTTGCGCATTCTTTTACTTGTAAAAGGCGCATTCTTACTTTTCAAAAGAATAATCCTTCGACGAGAATCTTGTCAAACGACGAATTCCAACAATATCTTTGCGACTAAAAAAGTATAATATCTGTTAGTTTATGAAAAGAAAGATACGGATGCCGTTTTTCCATCGTACATCCCAAAACAAGAAAAATAAGAAAAATGATATGTTATGTTTTCATTTGAAATGATTAATGTATTGATTGAAAGAAAATCTGAAATGAACGTATCTTTCTACTCATATGGGTCACAACTGAACGATATGAGTACATAGTCCAATACACATCCGTTTATATTGTATGTGAATTCTTGAATTCATTTGGATACGTACTGCTCAGATAATTAATAATAACATGTAGGTTTGAAGCTGGTGACTTTTCTCCATTATGTTCCTATTCAGAAAAAGTACAAAAATAATATTTGAAGCATACTCATAGAATTTTTTTATAAAATGTGCCCACTGATATCTTATATTTTTTCTTACCATTCATTAAAACGGGGTTGAATGTAAAGTGATCAATGTATTTTGAAATATATCTAGATTCTAAGTGTCTCTGCGTTTATTTGCTTGAAAAATCATTATTATCTTGAATTCTTCCCAAATACATATCTAAATGCTGTATCTATAAATATGTTTCATTTGTTTAATTGTAATTTGCATTTCGAGATTAATAAAATTCGCTTCAAAGATGTTTGAATCCAATTCAGATATAAATTTATTTCACTTATTTTAAGTATCCGAGATTACCCGCCAGCGCCCAAGATCAGATGTCTCAACATGGGTTTCTTTTATCTGTTTTGAACAATTTATAACTTTGCTAGAGTAACTATTTATTATTCAATCCGGTCAAGAATAGATAGCACCCGTCAATAAACGCCTCAAAATCAAAAGTATATTTGTCCATTTGCATCTTTTTTATCCGGAATGTCTTAGGTATCCGGAAATACCCGACACCGCTCTAGATAAAAAACATGTCTCGTCGTTGGGCGACCGAAACCTAGTAACTGCAGCTATATTCAAGCTGTGGTTGCGGGTTTTGGGTGTCCAACCGTCGACCATTGGCATAATGAATAACTTAAAAAGAAATCATGGATAATCAAATGTGAAAGGTTATACTGATATAATGAATGGATACATTTTTTTTTTACTTTTCTCCTTGTCTCTAATTTAGTTTTATTTTTCATAAAAAAAGGTTACCTTCATCATGAAACAAACTAATCTTCTGAAATGAAAAATAATAGTCACTCTTATATATGATCATATTTTTCTATGAATGTAATAATTTTGTATGTTGGGCCGGTGGCCTTATGTATATTAAAATAAATGTTATGTTATGTCTCGCTTCCTTTCGTACACAAGATTATACATTTCATCATTTACGCAAAAAATGTTACTTTAACGTTCGAAGGCTCATATTTATAAAAGGTATACAAATCCTGCCTAGACTGTGCAAAATGATCGGACTGACCGAGATTAAACTTTTTACTTTTGGAAAATGTTCTAAATCTATTCAGTATTTATGTATTGAAATGCAAACGATGATTGGCGAGCGACATGCTGAGTATAGCAAACAAATATGGCAGATTTTTTTTCTGTCATGGTTTATGATGAAACATTGAAGCATTTATCTATTTATTTTAAAATAACAGTTTTAAAGCGCCAACGTCCGGTATGTTCAAGATAGGCCGCACGCTATCCTGAACACTGTTTATGTTTAACGTTTTCTATTTCCTGAATGTTCAGCAAACTTTCAGCTCACCTGAGCACATGGTCTTTCATGGGGACGAGCCTTTTTGATAATTGAATGTCTGTCGTCGTAATTGATCTTATTCTGCAAAGGTCGAAAAAGCTACCTGGAAAATATGATTTCTATAGACGGTGCAACTAAGGTTGTTTTTTTTTGTATTTTTTTCATGTATAACATAACAGTTGGAGCACCCAACATTATATTCCTGGTATTTCTCCCATCAGCACTACCATTAAAAATTACTTCCTTTCCTGGCCTTCAGGTGGGAGATGAATGTAAGAAAAGATATGTGCCGCCCTTTCGGTCATATTTAGACTACCGTTCACATTTCACTGAATAGTGTCAAGTTCAATGTAAGTCATAGATAAAATCAAACCATTGCCTGGGAAATTTCAAAACCACCCATGTTGCGATTCTCAAAAGTAGTAAAAGTGGTATATCGTAAGCGGAAGGCTTAAACCTGGTATCTACAGCTTGAAAGAACGTGAGTTATGAGGTTTTTTGTCGTATATGGTAATATTGTTTTCGAGACTTTATAATACAGTTTCATGCTTATATGTTCCTTCACCATTTTTTCTATGGAGGTAGGTATACTATTTCCGAAATGGAAATGTCACAAAATCGAATTATTTGAGCATATTTCTACTAAAAGGAGATCTGGTACATGTACTATAAAAGGTTAAAAAAGGGTATCAGCTAATTTCTGTGAGTACTTGGGTATTTACGAATAAGATTTTTTTTTATATATATTGCACAATTTAGGCCACCGAAACAATATTACAAAAATTGTTTACAAAAACATATAAAAGAATAGCGATCAAACTTAGTTAAATTATTGCACTGAAATGTTCAAAATCATGGTTTAAATTCTTGTAACAATAAATTTTGGTATGTCATCGGCTAGAGACTTAAACCTCGTTTTTACGGCTTGAATACACTGGGGCTATATGAGATTTTGGTCGCTCACAGACGATATGATTTTAGAGTCCCGGTAATAACCGGTTGAGTATCATGCTAAGGTTTTCATATGGTATTTAAAATAACATAACCAAAATAGACTGCATTTGCAATAGTTGGGCGATCCGTTAATTATATTATGCAGGTCAGCAAGAACGTGGATGTCGAATAAGGGGGCACCAAACCATTACCTGGTATCCCCATTTTTTCTCAAGTTTACGGAATTTGCAAATACATATTCTACATTTAATAACTGAGTTACACTAAAGCATTTCTTCTTCTCTGCTTAAGGCCTAGTTTACATTTGCCACGATCGCCTTACGATATTGCCACGATTCACAAATTGCACGGGTTTCATTAAGCTGTCACAAGAATCATTGAGTTACCCTTGCGGCCATCGCAAGGTAAATGTGCGACCCCCGGTTCGAGAATTGTGCGATTTGACAACTTTATACACTGTAGACAGTGCAGCCGCCGTACAACCATTGTGCGGAACCCGCGCGGGGACCCTAGGATGATCCGTTCTATACTTATAGGCAAAACATCATACGGTAGCCTTTCGATGTCCGTGCGGCGATCGTGCGATGCCTAGACGACGTGTCTACGGACTACGCTCTCCGTACGGTCTTGCAATTTTAAAAATTTGTATTCCTATTTTTTATAAAAAAAAATGCTAGGTTCTGCGACACCCGTAAAACCATGCGATGATCGCATGGACACCGTATGTCGCCGCACGGGCGTCGCACGATTTTTGAATTGTGGCGAGTTACGGGCGCCGTACGGGCTCCTTAATCCAAATGTAAACCAGTATAAGAAATTGTCAAAATAGAAATATGTCTTAAATATGACCATGGTTTTAAGATGAGCAGTTTTTTCGAGTCCGAGACTCCCACATGGCAATTAGGACTCGCAAAACTATCCGATAAAGTGCCAGGAACCCTCTTTTTTATGACTCTTGTCTGCTTTGTACTAGTCGACTTACAAAATTCTGTTTTGCTCTGTTGGTTAAAAAAGCTACACAATTCTAAGCACAATGTATTGGTTAAATAACGAATCTATGGAAATATTAAGAAAAAGAAAGGAAAGCAAGAAAAATATATGATCAGTAAATTTTTCTCGCAAGTCAACATGTCTGAAAAATGCATAATCCTTCCTGATGTTTTTTTATTTATTTCTACATGTGCGCAACACCCAGACTCAGATCTGTCTCTGCATCCGCACATTCTGATCAAAGTCTTCAAATATCAATCTCTCAATTTCTCGCCATTACGCAAAAATAAAACGTTTTGAAATTAGTATTATTACTAAAGGTTACATCACATACGATTGTTTCATAATATTTCTTTTATAAAAAAGTCTCTTGGTAGTACATTTAGCAAAATACACTTTAAAATCGGATTTTAAAACAAAATGCATGTGAGGTGTATCATTTTGATTACTCGATTGGTATATCAGATTCTTGATTTTGTTAGACATATATAAAAGTATTGGAAAGTTTAAGATGTTTGGCAAAACTGAAAACAACCCCCAGTATGAATTGTAGCTATGGCAACGGAGGTATTTTGACATATCTCACTAAATTTGTGAACTATTAATTACATGTAATGGTCATTAATAAGGGCAGCTGGTATTGAATCCATATACATGTAGCTTTAGAATCTTGGATTACATGGATAACATGTATTCGAGGAAAATGTTTCGTTTTCACACCAAAAATAGAAAATACATCATTCTAAATGATCTTGTAAAAAGAGAAGTGAGTTGCAAATATGACCCGTCAGGCGAAAGGAATCTTCTTGGTATTGCGTGACGAGTCGATCATAGCCAGACTGTGCGGACTGTTCACAGGCGTAACATTTTGCCTTTGGCTTTTTTTCTGAATCTGTGATGATCTTTCTTCTTTCCAGTAACATGGTAAGAAAAACTTTGAAATGCGAACACCGGCTGACCTCTACTGGAACCAATATCTCTGTAAGATAATTATTTTACGAAGTTCCCGGGAGGTCATTTTTGCATTACTTATCACATAAATTGCAAGTATTGTTTATTCCATCTCGCTTTCTTTCATAAACTAGTTCCTTAATTTCGATAAAATATTTTCATTTTAAATACAAAATAGAAATTTCAATAGCTTCAAAAATCAAACAGGGAATAGTTATGGTTCCTGTGCATTGTAATATCATTTTAAAGGATCTTTTCACCACTGAAGCTTGAAGTTGATAGCAAATGTACATACAGAGATGCTCCGAAAAAAATCTGAGTCATTATATTAACACAAAGGACAATAATCCCAAAATTATGCAACAAAAATGTTGTGGTTCTTATGCACCACTTTTCTCCTTCAAAGGTCTAAGGCCCGGTGCCACTGCACTAACGGATGAATTGAGAATGCAAAGCGTATGAAAATCTTACAATGCATCGAAAAGATGATTTGTAAGCGTACATGTGTATGTATTTATCGTTTAAAATTTATTGACCTGCGTTGTCTTTTGTCTTTCAGCGTACGAGGAACATACGACATATGCATCCGCCCTTTTACCTTGTCGTACCAAAAAATGGGCTATATTAGAAAAAGTAGACAACAAACATTTTTGATCTCCTTTACCACCAGGTCCAGTTTGCCCTTCTTTCTTTGTTCAAAACTTTATAGCCGCCGTCATAGCGCAGTTGGTAGCGCGACGGACGGTCATTCTAGAGGTCCCGGGTTCGATCCCCGACGGCGGCACTCATTCTTTCCGACAATTTGTCTTTCACCAATGGGTTGATAATCGTAGACCTATGTGAGATAGTAGCTGGAGGCTAGGAAAGGATGTAATGGTTGTACTGGTGAGAGAAATACCAGGAATCCATTGTTAGGTGCTCCTGCCGCCGCGATATAGCTGAAATAATGTTGAAAGCGGCGTTAAACTCCATTCAATCAATCAATCAAAGCTTTATTGTGTCGAAAGTCAATATAAATCTCTATCAATATTTACTCGTTTGTCTTGGAAAGAAAGCGAATGAAAATATGTCCTTATTTTAACGGGAAAGAAGAAAAAAATAAATGAATCTTTTAATCCCGTATATAATTCAAATATGGAGGCTTGATTCTGATGTTAATTTTCCCCTTTTTTCTGAAATCCAAATTAAGAGCGCTAGCGAGGACTCCAATCTTGCTACGAGAGTACCCATGATTATCTGCTTCTACAGTTAACAACATCATGAAATTGACAAGGTGAAAATTTCCGAATGATTTAGGAATGAAATTGAATGAGTGTGTGGATCGAGTTTTGAGTGAATTTAATGGGAGGTATTCCTATATCACAAATTTTGTTCAGGATGAACACAATTAGCGATGTTGATGTATGTTTTCCTAAATTGAAGACATTGCCTACTTGGGGTACTCACGATGATCGGCGGGCTTCCTTACTAGCATAACAATATCTACGATGGATTCTTTAACTCTCAACGATTTTTAACCTACAACTTTATAACGTTAAACCTTTTTTTTTGTATTCAAATTATGGGTTCCCACCAGCCTGTCATTTTTGAAAGCGAACTCAGTATGTCCGATATTGAACGATCGCTAGCCTGGATTCTGCTCGCGGTGAGTGCATTTAACATCCTGTACATGAAGCTGGTTTTTTTACATGAATTGTGACCTGTCTGGCAATAAGAGGTTACCTTGGAAGTGCAAAAAGTAACGATCCAAGTCAGGCTTTACCAGCTGTGCGGACTAACTATTTTAACTCAGACCGAATGGAACTTCCTTCGATGGTTTCATGATGCTTCGAATCAAAAGGTAAACAGGGTGTGCAATTAAAACTTAACTTATATTTGACTTTTTTTTATTGAAATTAGGCTTTACATCGCTTTGTAACAATTTTCCAGTCATATCTCGGAAGCTGGGGCTACTGACCATGAGTTCCTTGTATTCCTCTTACCAAATTACCGATATATGCTTTCCGAATCTCCAGCCGCTCATTCCACATAGATTTACGATTTTAAACCCACTGATGTAATACATATATCGGAAGCTATGGGATATAAGAAATATGATCCTCACCCCACCCAACCCACCCCATCCCCACCTTGATTTCGAGCCTGATGCGCTCCGACGGTGGCTCTTCTTAAGTAAGCGACATTTTATTACATGTCCTTCATTATCACGTCGGTTTATTTAACGACAAAAAACTAAACTTTGACATTTTGGGGAAATCTCGATTTGTCAGTTTTCCTTAGTGTATGACTAAGTTTCGTTTTCCAATAAACTTGTACTTTGTTTTCACTAGCTCAATGTTGTTCAATGCTAGTGCTTTAAAAAGTGATATCCTTTGTACTTGATACATATAGAGAAAGCCAATCACATTACACGAAAATTTGCTATCCTTTAAATATCAAAATTCAGTTTTGTCACTAGTATTATTATAGAGGTTTCTTTCAGTCAAAACACGGATTTCAAATTTCAATTCAAATGTTATTGTTTGAAATAGATGTGAAGCAACTAACCCAAGAATGCCAGTTTCGTAAAATTTAAACATAAATAATTGCTTTAGGTGTCAGTAAAATAATCACCTGTTTCTTGTCTATGCATGTATGGTAGAAAATTTGCCGGTACATATAGAATGGAAGCACTCTACCTTAAGTTTTTTTTCAAACTATGAAAGTTGATAATTATAATTTGTTGAATTCTATTTCTCTTTTAAAAAAATAAATTTTCGACCTAAAGCCATACATGCATTATTTTTAAATAAAAGAAATCATAGGCTGTAATTATAACCCTAAACAGCTCTTTAGTTGTCACAGAGTTCTAGAAAACAATACCCTGTCAATACTTTTACAGGTTATGTCCCCGGTAAATAAATATGCAACTTCGTTAGGATTCGAACCAGGGACCTCTTTGACCAAAAGTGAGAGCTATACCGCGTTGCTATAAAAAGCTAGCTTGTACGACAAGGCAGAACAAAACCCCTTACACATAAACCGGCTACCATATATAGTTAAAACAAAAGCAATCATAACATCATAACTACAGTACAAACTTTAGTTACAAGGCAGACGAAATTTATAAAAGGATTTTGTTAAGAAAAAAATACGTAATTAACTTCAAAATTCAAGTTTGGGTTTTACTATACAGCGTTGCCAATTGCATATTATCAATTAATAAATCATTCCAATCTTCTTCAAAATGTAAGCGGTCTGGATGTGTTGTAAGTTCATGTTTAACAGAGTTTCTGAAAGGAACAGAATATATTCAAAATCCAAAAATAAGATCTTGAGACAAACTAGACACTAACACCATTCCTGGATATTGATGTGCAGTGGATATAACAGGACATTAAGAATCAGCCCCGACCCCTAGCTGACTAAAGAAAACAAACCCCAGGAGTAATGGCTATTAACGGATAACAAGTCAGATTTATGGCATTAGTCCCAGTGCTCATTTCACCTATCTACGGTCTCCGGTGCATTTCTTAAAAGGGAGCAATATTCTTCGCATGCATGTGAAATTGTTGGAAATGTCTCGCACAGGCTCATATATTCTGTTCATGTTTTGTATCAACTCATTCCTCACGTACATGTATCACGAATGAATATTGATCGGAGCTGGGTGACAAGTAATGGTGATTATGTTGACAAATGGGAGATAGATCACCAATACGATATGTGCTGGTAATTTACTCAGGTCAACATAGTTCAAAATTCTCCCATCGAAAGTTCATCTGATACAATTAGTACACGTTACCAAACAAAAGAAATCCTTTTCTTGTTTCAAGTATCTGTGATCTTGAATCAGGCGAATGTATATGATGCGTGATACTTTTCAACAAAGTTGACCAACAAAGTCATATAAAGCATATATATGATATATCGTGAACATGAATTTTTTTTTTTCAAATCTGTCTTTTGTATTACATATTTGAAATCCGTTCGAAACGTTCAATATGCATGGGCGTTAAACAGCAGAGAAACATTTTGTTCTCTCTTTAAAATTTAAATTTCATGTTAAATCCACAAATTATTAATTTAACAGGTCTTTTGTTGAAATAGAGTCTATCCGCTGAAAATCTATTCATTTGTTGGTAGAATTATAAAAAGAATAAAACAAAAGGATTTTGTCGAATAAACAACATTTTGATTTTTAAAAGTTTGAATTATTTGATTCTCAAATGACATCGCTTAATATTGAACCATTTACGATGATAACGTCAAAAGGGTATCGCTTACCATCGAAACGATGCCCCGAGGAGCAAGTATCGTGTACGATCTGAATCCTGCGACAACTAATGGATATTTGTTGACAAACAGGAGTTCACTTCGTATAACAAATCAGCCTTTCGTTTTGAGAAGACATTGGAATATATTCGTTTGTAATATTTTATGTACATGTAATTTGACTGCGTGTTACTAGTTTTAGATGCGCTAGTTTAAGTAAGATTTCAGAGGTTAATTTTGTCTATACGTGTATAGACAAAATTAACCCTTGATATCTCACATAAAACTTGTGAGTCTATATGTATTTCGTATAAGGAAGGCATTGGATAATCTACATATTTGCAATTGTATTTGTCAAAAATGTTCATGGGTGTTTCGTATTTGGAGGTATTGGATAATCTATATAATTGTATGCATTCCTGCTAAATTCATGTAAGGAGACTTTAGTATATATTGTGGTTCGGATTTTTCTAACCTTCTTTAGGAATTCTGAAAAAATGCAGAGGTTAAACATCTATATGCTTGTATATTCCTGCTGAATTAATGCAATGAGGCTTTAGTGTACATGATGGTCGAGTTTTTTTAACCTATTTTAAGGAATTGTGAATTCTGAAAAAGAATGGCAAAGGTTAAACAAAAAATGTGCCACATCCGTGTACCAGAACACGACTGCCAGCTCAAGACAGGAGGGTAATTTTGGACAATTTTTGTAAACAAAGAATGATAAGTATCCTAGAATTCGACATCGAAAGTTATTTGAAAACCGCATTCAGAACAAAATTCTCTTGTATATTATCGAATCGTATTTTAGGTTACCTAGGACTTTTACAATAATTAGTTTTCTACTATCAAGAACAACGTATACTAATTCTTCAGTACCTCGTCTGAGCGAGTACAGGTAAAAATACCTTTCCTTCTGGCACAGTAATTGATAGATTACGTCATTAACTGTGCTTGGCGTGATATGTTGGAACTCTCTTATTGTGCCTTGGATTTTAATTGTTTCAACCTAATTTCGATTCAGTGTTTTACAGTCGTTTCAGTGATGTAGGTCTCTTTTTACTAGGTTTGTTTGCCACTAGTGATAAGAAAACAAAAATGTATGAAGGGATAAGCACCAAATTAGCGTAGGAGTCTTACTTACAGAAACTTTGAATAATTTTGTGCTTATTCCTCGAACGGATGTTCAATGGGACCAACTTCCGCCCCCATGTTGTTTTATTCTGAAGAAAATATTGTGAAATAGGAAGAAATTAGCATGTCATATTTCTGTTCTATTATTCCTCATAACACTTTTACCAAATAGGATGCTACCTTTTCAATTTGTATCTAATTACAAATTTTTTGCATCCTCTTTCAACTATAACTAGTCTTAGATTTCGAAATACATGTATTTCAAGGGCTTATACGGAATTAAAATATGATTCATCACGCTCAAGAGGCGATCGTTGAATACGAAAATAAGCTCACCTAGTCAGACTGTGCAGGTTGACCAGCATCGAGCCTTCTCCTGCACGTGCAAAGCCTTGTATAATTTGCAAACAGTTTGCATCGTTTTGTCAATGTTATCAGAGTTCGATATGTTTACAGCCGCCGTCATTGCGCAGTTGGTAGCGCGTCGGACTGTCAATCCAAAGGTCCCGGGTTCGATCCCCGACGGCGGAACTCATTCTTTCCGACTATTTGTCTCTCACCGATGGGTTGATAATCGTAGACATATGTGAGATAGCAGCTGCAGGCTAGGAAAGGATATGGTGGCTGTACTGGTGAGAGAAATACCGGGAAACCATTGTTAGGTGCTCTAGCCGCCGCGATATAACTGAAAAATGTTGAAAGCGGCGTTAAACTCCATTCAATCAATCAATGGACATGTTTACGTGTAATACGTGTTGCATGACAAGTTGTGGATTGTGATTTCTTAACTCTTTCTTGATCAGTTTCGGGATTATGTAACTAGAAGTTAATACTTTTGAAAATACTGTGGAAAACGGAGAAATTGCTTACAAGCAATTTCTCCCTTTACCACAATATTTTCTGACACATCGGATGGTTTCCTTCAAAATTGCCCCTTCTTTGCATTGTCATCTTTAACCTCTTTCAATTAGGATCAGTCTAAATTCTAAGAAAAAAAAACAGGAATATAAAGTGAAATGTTGATGAAATGATTATTCCAGTAAAGTAAGTCTTTTTGCGCGACTTCACTAGCTAAATAACCTTTTTGTAAGGTATGAGAGATGATATCGTGAGAAGAGGAATAATTCCAGATGCCTTTAAGTCTGTTGGACGGAATTTGTAACTATTATGTGAGTCGAGTCATGACATTACGGAGTAACTATGAGATTCAAGGAAAATTTCAGTTCTACGAAAGTGAGGAACAATTACGAAAACTATGGAAACCTAACGCTAGATGTAACATAAGACAAAAGACATTTTTGGAAGGAGTACTTCTTAAGGCGCTGGATTCCAATAGTAAGTAACTTTTTTTATTTATGATCTAAAACATTTTATACATAAATTAAATAAATGAAAAGATCTATCACGTAATTTGCAATACATTTGTTTATCAGTAGAATTAGGTAGTATTTCTTTCCATTTGGCATATTTGTACGCTTCTTCTTCTTCTTCTTCTTCTTCAAAAAAAAAAAAAAAAAAAAAAAAAAGATAGCCATACTCAGTTATTAGCGTGGGAATTTCTTTCATCAAATTATTTCTGCCAAATTGCATAGCTTTATCGTTAAAACTAAACCATAATTTATGTAAAATGTAAAGAGAAATTGTGCAGTTTCTTGTTGAGAATATCAATATATTTCAAATAGTATCACGATTTTTCTGTACGTTGGTATCTACAGCTGCCAACGATATAAATTCACTGCCATTAAACTACCATACAGACAGCGTAACTACAACATATATCCGTATATATAACTAAGAAAATCATTATTCGGTAAGTGTTGGACAATTTGAATGTATCAACCATATAATGATGGCTCATAGTGAAACAGTTGTAACTGCCTAAAGACAGTTACAACTGTTTCGCGCTGAGCCATCGATATGACAATCTAAATACAGATGCCTCGAATGCCATTTTTTGTGTGTAAGGCGTTGCAATCTTTACAAAATTAGGAAATATCTCGACAATTCTATCAAGGATTTTTTTTTTACCTATCGAGATAGAACGTCATTGAAACTTTTTTGTAATGTTTTTTTTTAAAAATTGATATATTTCTATCTATTGGCAGAAATATGTCACCGTAATGGAGTCCTCGAGGACATAGACAACCAATCTGTAGTAATGTAGAATCAGTAATTACATTTCGTGATCTCCATACAATTTCCGAGGATATCCGCATGATTTCTTCCGTTATTGGTTCCTGGCTTTCTATATCCTCTAATAATGAAACGGAATCAAATCCCTAATATTTGCGGCGTCTTTAAATAGCTGAATTTTTTATGCCTAGGAATCACCACTTTTATCTTTAAATGTCATGGAAATGTTCTATGGTTATTTCGTGTTTTCCATTCATATATCGTGAGCATTCCAGTTGTTATCATTTTGCTCACGGCAGCGATTGCTGTATCACAAATGGTGATATTCATAAAGCAAAGAGTCTAATTCGAGGGGTCAGTGCACCACTTTTGTAAGTGCCTATAAATATATAGAGAGAATAGATGGTTGGTGACTTGATATGGAAAAGTTTATCGGGCAAGGCGTAGGAATTTATCTGGTGAGCCGGAGGCGAACCGGATAAATTCCGCAGCCGAGCCCGATAAACTTTTCCATCTCAAGTCACCTATCATCTATTCTATTTATCCTGTTACAATCTTTTCTAAAGTCTAACCGTTATTTATTTACGAAAATTTAATCCGATCCCGATTTACAACTTCGATATCGGCGAGTCCTCGTCATAAGGGTGAAAGGGTGGAGGAGTTTGGGTGATCGCTAACGGCTTAAGGATTCGATAATTAAAAGGATTTCTAATGCTGTAGCAAGAAAATATTTAACAAAAGAAAACTGTAATACTTTCATTCCTTAATGATTAAGAAGATGTTAATCGGGTGCTTTTCGCAATCTCAAACGTCCTTTTTTCTCCGAAGTTTTGTTGTCATGCAGCTAAAAGCAAATCTCAATTCAATGCCTTCCTTGCTCTAAATCAGAGGTTGGACATAGATTGAGATCAGATGCAAAGCTACTAGCTCCGAAATCCTCCTCATGCGAATAATATCTGCGTTGAATCCATTCAGATAAATGTTTTAAAATCCTGATAGTTTTCGAGGTCGAATGTAAACACCGAGATAAGCTTCATTATAATTTTATAGCTTACGTCATCAGTCATGTCCTACGTCATCGATAAGTTCGCGACTTGATTTTAAAACTATATGGGAATCGAGTGAAATGTTTTTTTTTATCAGAAATAGAAACTTAAATTTAAAAGAAAAAAATATTAGAGAGGACTGTATTCAGACCTAATAGCCGCAAAAAGAAGATCCGGCAGGTCACGTGACCAAGTGACATGATAAAGCTGTCACGTGATCAAGTGACCTGATATCAACAAGTTTATCATACCCCCTTTTATCAGGCAATATTTATAGCTAGTGACAGGATAAAGGCACTTACAATAGTGTTGCGCTTACCCTTCGAATTAAAATAAGAAACGCGCTAAATATACAAATAAGGCACCTTGATGACAAAGACCACTGATAATCGGAAAAAATCAAGAAAAGGGTTTTTTATATCAAATTCTTCAAAGAATAGAACTTGACAGTGTGCGTTTGTTAAACACCGATACCTCCGAACCAGTCATTAATCAGAAACAGTATTTTGATACACAAATCAGGGAATAACTAACAAAAATAGAGTTAACCTTACCTTTAAGTAAGTCTTGCTTTTATAAAACATCTTCTTAGCTGCATTTCAGCTCTTAGTCTTTATACACGAATTTGATGTCGGAAACTGACACTGACCTAGAATGTCGACCTTGAAAGGGTTTGTTACTTGCAATGAAATATGAAGACTCTTTTAATTACCATGACCGATTATGACCGATTTTCAAGTTTTTAATGTTGAAAATAAGTGACCTTGAAAATATGATCTTGACCATCCTTGATGATTGAAAGTTTAATAGGCCTATCAACTGAAAGGTTTTGTCACAAGCAATCCACGTGTGAAAAAATAGAAGTCTTTTCACTTACCACTCATAAGAAATGGCCAGTAGTGACCCGAAGGTCCGTTGTTTGAGCCCTACTTTCCCCTAGGTATCTTTATGGTGACGTATGTTTGTATATTTGTTTGTATGTATGTATGAGTGTGTGCTGTTTATATGTTTGTTTTGTTGACCTTGAATTAATGTATGGTTTACAATTTGTTATAACGAGAAACTGTTTGTAGTTTAAGTTACTGAAATTAAATGTCTATGTCTATGTCTCTTTATGGGCAAAACACTTAGTGACGAAGGTCATAGGGCGGGGCGAGCAATCCATGTTTTTATAGTGTTACACCGCCAACTCATTCCATAGCTGATTTCTCAAAACATAAATTTACTGTCTGCAATATTAAACTCTGTTACTGTTCATTGAACGTTATCTATAAAGCTTTCGTGTTTTATCTATTTATTTTTTTTTCTGGTTATTCTAAATAGAGATATCTCATGCCAATGATGTATACTGATTTAGTAGAAGGGCGAGAGGTATTCCCGAATCTGCCGCAAGTGCAACTGATCCTCTGCCAATGATTTGATAGATTTTTCATCCCTTGATAACAAGAAATTTCTTAACATTGATATACTTACGTTAATAAACGACGCCCCAGTCATATAGAAAGGCCAATAGTTTGCAAAACTAAGGCAAAGTCATTATTCTGACATCGCCTCTGTTATCAATATCTAATATTCTCACTTTTGATGTCATTTGGTGAAAGTCACTCACTTATGACATGAAAAACAGAAAATATACGCGTATATATTATATAAAGTATAATGACTAAGACACAATTAGCAAATGAAGTTTTAGACGAAATGGGAATTCATAAGAAAAGGGGTTTTAATCCTACTGGGATAAGACAAAGACGGAACATCCAAAATCAAGTATGCCAATGACGAAAGGTATGCATGAAGGTATTTGGAATGCAAACATCGACTGCTATGTAGTAATTTTTTTTCTTCGAAGTGTCGTACCCAATTCGGCGATGTGTCACACCTAAATATTCACTCGAAGAAAAACCTTCCCCGAAATGGTCAGCATTTGGCGGAATGGACTTTCGAAAAAATGGTCGTTCTTCGAAGTTTTTTTTGTTTTGTTTTTTTCGACGAAATGTTGTGCAGCCGAGTCTTTTAGTAGTATTTAAACAAAAGACCAATACTTCAGACTTTTAATATCTCGCACTCTAGTTCTCGAGAACATCCTTTCCTATTTTCAAGCTGATTCACCATTTTCGTTTAGTCTAATCTACCCATTGATGGGATATGTATTGACAAAATTGACATTTGATCACACACAGACTTGTGAATCTCTACAAGCCGAGCACGGTTTACAAAGTCGATTATGAGACGGATTTTCAATGATTTGGTCGGGAGTTCAATCCTTCGCTCATCGAAATTTCCTCTGGAGCATTTTCATCAAGCGTCTGTCATCCCCCATAAATAATGGATGTTTTGTAAAACACTTAAGTGGGATGATCAGCTGGGGCCTGTTTTTAATAAACTTCTTACGAAAAAAAAATAATCGTAAATCAAAATCACTAATCGTACCTGGTGTTTTCATTCATTGTTAGATTCTGCCTTGATGCATGGCAGAATTCCACATTTAGTAACTTCTGTAGAAGAGAATTTTATTTTTGATTTACGCAAAAAATTATCGTAAGATTTTAGTAAAACAGGCCCCTGGTGACTAGGTCGAAATGGCATAGTTTTACAGATGTCAGTGTAATTACGTGAAACTGTGGTTAATTGCACCAGCATATACAATATAATTGGTATACAGCTGAAAGTGACGTGAAACTCGTAGCAATCACGAATAAAAGAAACATAATTACAAAGGTCCTTGGAATTTTGTTCCGATAAATCTCTCAAAGGTCACTGATTTCCCCGGCCTACACATAATATAGACACTAATAGCTATTTATTACCAGCCCCCAGTACGCTGTCAACTGTTTGACCGTTATGTGGCATTCTGGTCAATATTTTCACAGAACTAGAAATCCCCTCGAGTGCTATAAATTCCGCTTGTTGTCAACACTCGGCTCCGATATGTCATAAACTAATAACACTAATTATTCTTATGGGGTACTTGGAATTCGTTTCCATTATATAAAAATATAGATTAGATCAAGCAAGATTAGAAATGAGAAATAGAAAAAAAGTATTAAGGCTGATTTCTGGACGAATAGGCGTCTTTTGACAGTGTTGCACATGACCCTTGACAAATCGTCGTCTTACGATTGTAATGCATTTAGCCCATCATATATCGGTATCTTACGACAGTGTTGCACAGAGCCCATGACGTATCCGGGCGTCTAATGACAGTATTACATTAAGTTCTTGACCTATCGGTGTCTTACGACAGTGTTGCATATAGCCCTTGATATTTCAGCGTCTTACTACAGTGTGCCTATGGCCCTTGACGTATCGGTTTCTTATGACAGTGTTGCATTTAGTCCTTGGTTTTAGTTGTCTTATGACAGTGTTGCTGTGAACCCTAGATATGTTGTAGTCTTTCACCAGAGTTGCATTAAGTACTTGATATATCGTTGTCTTACAACAGAGTTGCATAAAGCCCTTGATATCTCGTAGTTTTACAACAGAGTTGCATTTAGCCCTTGATATAACGGCGACTTACGACAGAGTTGCATTTAGCCATTGATATAACGGCGACTTACGACAGTGTTGCATTCAGCCATTGATATAACGGCGACTTACGATAGAGTTGCATTTAGCCATTGATGTAACGGCGACTTACGATAGAGTTGCATTTAGCCATTGATATAACGGCGACTTACGACAGTGTTGCATTTAGCCATTGATATAACGGCGACTTACGACAGTGTTGCATTTAGCCATTGATATAACGGCGACTTACGACAGCGTTGCATTTAGCCATTGATATAACGGCGACTTACGACAGTGTTGCATTCAGCCATTTATATAACGGCGACTTACGACAGTGTTGCATTCAGCTTTTGATATAACGGCGACTTACGATAGAGTTGCATTTAGCCATTGGTATATCGTAGCCTTACAATAGTGTAGCATTTAGCCTTAATACATCGGCGTCTTATGATAGTAATGCATTTAGTCCTTGATACATCGTAGTCTTACGACAGTGTTCTTTTTAGCAAATGATTCATAAAAGTCCATTAAAAGAGTTGCATTTAGCTCTTGATACATCGTTGTCTTACGACAGTGTTGCATTTAGCCCTTGATATATCGTGGTCTTACGACAGAGTTGCATTTAGCCCTTGATATATCGCAGTCTAAAGACAGTGTTGCATTTAGCCCTTGATATATCGTAGTCTAAAATAAGAGTTGAATACAACAGTGTTGCATTTAGCCCTTGATACATCGTAGCATAATAAAAGAGTTGCATTTATCACTTCATACATCGTAGTCTTACGACAGTGATGCATTTACCCCTTGATATATTGTAGTCTCATAACAGTATTGCATTTAGCCTTCGATATATCGTAGTCCTACGACAGTGTTGCATGTAGCCCTTGATAAATCATAGTATAACGACAGTGATGCATTAAGCCCTTGATATATTGTAGTCTTACGACAGAGTTGCATTAAGCCCTTGATATATCGTGGCCTTACAACAGTGTAGCTTTTAGCCTTAATACATCGGCCTCTTATGACAGTGTTGCATTTAGTCCTTGATACATCGTAGTCTTACAACAGTGTTGCATTTAGCCCTTAATATCTTGAAGTCTTACGAAAGAGTTGCATTTAGCCCTTGATATATCGTATTCTTTTAACAGAGTTGCATTTAGCCCTTGATACATCGCAGTCTTTCAACAGAGTTGCATTTAGCCCTTGATACATCGTAGTCTTACAACAGTGTTGCAGCGAGCCCTTGATATCCAGCGTCTTACAACACAGCTGCACAAAGCTCTTAATATATCGTCATCTTTCGATAGTTTTTCAACAAACTCTCAATATAACGGTTCACAGCTGCTATATTATCAGAAATTCTCTAGCTCTGATGATTTATTCATCTTGATGAAAGTTGTAGGTGTAAAAAATGATCGCTGTTATACATTCCATTGTTTTGTATATGAAACGGTGCCAAAATACATGTATTTTGAACATCCATTTGTTACAGTTTTAACAAAATAGTAGATGAGCCAGTGCGTGACATTTCCAACAATTTCAAATGTGCGCCAAGCAAAGACTGGCCAGCCTGTTCATCTGCACAGTCTGACCAGGGGTTCTTTTTGACCTTTGTAGAAAGATAGAATCCAAAAGTGTCTTAAGAATGTCAGGAACATTTCTAATCATACTACATGGCAGTCAATGTTGGTTAATGTTTGCCCTTCCCGCACATGTCAAAGTGTTCGAAATGGCTCGCACAGGCTCATATGAAAGTCTCAATTGTTGCACTTGAAGAATACTTGACCCGTCAGGCATAAAAGGATCATCTGGATAGTGCGTAAAGTAAGACATCCAGGGTCGATATTCCTCTTTTATTTCTCTCTCTCTCTCTCTCTCTCTCTCTCTCTCTCTCTCTCTCTCTCTCTCTCTCTCTCTCTCTCTCTCTCTCTCTCTCTCTCTCTCTCTCTCTCTCTCTCTCTCTCTCTCTCACTCTCACTCTCTCTCTCTCTCTCTTTCTTTCTTTCTCTCCCTCCCTGCTAGTTTCTGAACATTCTACCTTTTCGTAAAAGTTTTTTTTGAAATGCGACTTTTAAGCTTTAAAATCTAAAATCCTTAAGAAAAACCAAAAGATTTCTAACAAAGAATCCAAACATTTAACGGTTTCAGATTGAAGAATACTACCATACTTTCATTGCCAAATGCATTTCCCGACATGTATACGTCATTTGCAATAAGGCTGAAATGACATAGTAATTGGCACAATAACCAATCAGAAACAAACGATAGATACTTGATTTCCAGGATGTCAGTTCAATTTTTTCTTCTGTTTTAAAAGTCTCATTTCGACAGATTGAGCAAGTTAATCTATTTTTCTATCGAAGTAGGTGACAGTGAGCGAGCTGGTTTTATCTGTTTTAGTTGATGATTTAAGCATGTTATTAAAAAAACAAAACGTAATAGAGTTTTATTATTTAACTCGACAACGACTCGAAATGCTCACATTGAGTAAGGCTAAGCAAAATAAATATTGTGGTTTACGCCCCATCATTAATTCATTATAAACAAAATCATCTACATGAAATACGTATTAAAGGTTAGACCCTCAGTCAACATTTATGTTTATATACACGCGCGTTCGAATGCACGTACGCAACTCCCCATACATACGTAAATAAATAAGTATCTTTCCTTTTAGAATAAAAAGTTCTTTGTCTATTTGTCAAAAACTAAAATATACATAATAATCACACATATTTTTACACATTAAATCAAACAAATGCAACTAACGTGTATTCATTTAATACTGCCATACAATTCATATCTTCATAATTCAGAAAGTTTGTGGAAATTTTGCCATCATATTGTGTCGGGCAATCGATGAACAGAAGAATATTTTTTCTGTCATTTCTAACATAAGTTGACCTGCGTTCAGAATGACAATACTGTGAGAAGCCCTGCGTTCAGGATAACAAAACGGCGCAAACAATTGGCCAGTTTTACTCCGCTTTGCACGCAAGTGCAAGTGCGAAGCGGGGTATAATTGGCAAATTGTTTTCACCGTTTTGTGATCCTGAACGCAGGGCAGGTTGCCATCTATTACCCGATGTGTATCAAAGTGCACGAGCAAAACGGGGTAAAATTGGCAAACTATTTTCACCGTTTAGTGTTTCTGAACGCAGGACAGGTCCTTAAATAGTATTCATTGCCTGCTGTCCATTACTCTACATTTTTCTAATAGTTTTCCCTCCTATTTTCGAATCGATGTATCACCAACTATGTTGCAGTTATCAAAGCCTACCATTTAGAATTGAATTATTTAGAGGTAAACTGGTCTTATAACAAACGAAACATTAAAAATGATTATAATTCATGCATTTTTCCCAAAGATACAATCCAAGTAAATTAGTTTCCAAATTTTCCGAAAATGCTTACAACAGTCCTCTTAAATAAAGATACCGGAAACAAAAAGGGGTTGCAATTCTTATCGTTTCGCCGAAAAGTTCCTTCTAACCAACCGATAAAAACGAGAGTAATTACTTTGTAAGTCTATGCGGTTTTATCAGTCATATATTCAAAGCGCAAAAATTCTACAATACTTCAAAAAATATATTCACATGAGATTTTATCCTAGCGACATTAAAATTAAAAAGTAGCATCACCTTTCTTCAAATATTTTTGGACAGTGTATAAACGAAACATCTTAATGTTGAAAGCGGCCGTGTTAATCTTCTCTTGAAAATAAACCAATTCTCTATATCAAATTATTTTTAGACAATCTATTAATGATTAAGGCCCAAATTACGTGTACATCTGTGAATATTTCAAACAAATAAAGCCAAACTTTTCTTTAGGATGTAATTCAAGATCAAGAATCAGAATTGAACTTTCGGGATGATTCAGTTTTACTGCATGAAAAGTATTTCGAAAACTGACTTACACCGTTTAAGTTTCTATGCGATAACAGAAGAAATTACCGAGACTTTGTTGGAATGAGTCGCCGAAATATAAAATTTAGTGACAAGTCATTAAAATACAGTTAAGTGACACACAATACCTTATTACTATTTTTAGGGGAATCTTCAATGACACACTTCTAAGTTATCTTCAGAAAAACGCAAGAAACAACAATTCAAATTGGCTTTTGGGTTGTGTTGCCTTAGCAGACCTATAGAGGTGACAGTAAATATATTTAATTCTTTTACTTCATTTTGTGAAAAAAAAAACTTGAAAAAAGAATATCAAAGCCTTAATTCTGAATTTTCTCCTTTAACATCTTCATTATTGTCTCTGGAAGGATATCTTTAACAGTCACACTTTCAGCATGTATTGCACTTAATGATTTAAGTGACCGAAAGTGATAAAAAGCTGTTAAGCAGCTAAACACGTTGTCACAAAAAAGTATGCTTATGATCTGTGGGCGCCTTAAATGAAATACCCGAACATGCGCAAGTACCTTAGGAGACGACCCCTTTTTGTTCACAGTTCACACTCCAAGTTCACAGTCATAGTAAATAATAGAACTCTATTAATAGGGCCACAAACATCATTTCTGAATCTGTCCCTTTTAATAAAATAAGTATTTAAAGTAGAGAACTGGTAACAGTTCCGCAACATTTCGGATATCATGACCTTTGACAATGGTAACCGAGGTTTCCTAAAAAAAAGCATAAGGAAATCTGGGTGAACATTGTTGAAGTTCAATACTCCCTAATCGGTGCGGAACCATTACAGGTCCACTACCTTAAAAATTAGCAACACGTAACGGGGCCAAAAATAGCATATCTGAATCTATCTTTTTTTAATAAAATCTATATTCAATTAAACGAAATTCGAATCACGGTATGAGCTTAGGAAACAAACAAATCGAAACACAGTTAGTTGCTTGATAATTGATTTTGTCATATACGTGTTGGTTAAAGTATTATAATCAATCTCACATATCATATTCATCATATTATGAAACAATTGCCTGTGAAATAAACCCATTATCCTTTGAAGGAGAACCCGATGCCCTACCCTATTCAAATAATCAACACTAACACGTTTTCCCTAGAAATATATTCATTTTAAACCTACACAATAACTTGATTGACATTTGGTCCCTAAATCATTCTTTTGGAATAGAATAATAAACTTTGCAACGAATAAGGATCGTTTTTTATTACAAAACTTGCCGTAAGAGAACAGTATCGACCCGGTCAGCATGCGCAAAAGAAAGTAGTTTTTCTCAGGTACGTTAATTTTGATGGTTTCCATATGGTCACTTTTCGCTTGACGGGTCACATTTTCCCCCAACATTTCTAAGAGGCTGTGTCTATACATCGTACGATCTTTCAGCTATGACAAATCGTTGTAATCGTCTTTGTAGGGTAAAAGACAAGTCGATTCCTTAGATATGTCCCAGTCGTTAGAATCTTGTGTTTGACGTATCGATTCTCCCCATGGCAAAATAAAACACATATAAACCTCATTTTGTGTCCAAGCATTACGTTTATAAGCAGTTCTGTGGAATGTCCCCACTCGAATTAAGATCTTAGTATCAATTACGCGGGAATGGTCTATAGATAATGGGAAACATTAACACAATTTGCTATAAAATTTTTTTATAAATGCATTTTATATGTATATAGAGTGGCTTAACTACGTCACTTTCTTTGCCAAATCGGTTAAATGTACGGTATTTTTTAAGATTGGACATTTTATCTGGTAACATCTAATTCTACTCTGCGTTATATAAATATTGAAGTAGGAGTAATAGCAATACTACATATGTGACCCGTCACGCAAAAGGGGACCATCTGGGTAGTGCGTAAAGTATCGACCCTAGTCAGACTGCGCGTTTTGCGCAGACTGACTCGGGACGAAGCTTTTCGCAATGTGCTTATTTTCTGAAACTAGAATGTTCAATCTACCTTCCAGTGAAAGAAACTTTGAAATGCGACCTCTGGTTGATCATGCTGGACCCAATGTCTTTTTCAAATACTCTTTTTACAGAGTTCCCTGATGGTCCCTTTTTGCGTGATCAGTCATATATGTAAAACAAAGGGCTCGCGCGAGCTTACAAATAAGCACTCGAATATTAGTTGCTGGATAGTAAAAAAGGGAAGGGCGGACTTCCTTCTAAAAATGAAAATGAAAACCTAATGGCAAGAACTCTTTAAATGTGCAGAAGAGAATGGGTCAATTCCTGATGCTATTACCCTGTAGCTGTTACAACTTGACGTTTTCAAGGATAGAAAACGTTCTCCCATTTATCTTGAGAGTAGCTTACTTAAGGTAGCGAATCCGTATTAGTTCCGCAACGTTTCGGAATAATGAACTTCAACAGTGTTGACCGAGGTTTCCTAATGATTTTCATCAGGAAAACTCGGTTAGCATTTTAAATGATCATCTGCGCCGAAATGTTGCGGACCTATCACGGGTTCACTACCTTAATTTCGAGCAACTGTCTAGAGACGGATTAAATCCTTATCTATTTACAAAGTAAGTAGTGAGAACTTGGGTTTTTCTGCACTGATGCACAGGCTAATCAGCCCTGCGTTCTGGCTAACAAAACAAGACAGACTGATTGCAAATTTTACCTCGCTTTGCACGCAAGTGCACGTGCAAAGCGGGGTATAATTTGCAAACAGTTTGTAATATTCCGTTTTCCTGAACGCAGTACCGAAGCTTTGCTGTGCACTTATGGAACCGTTGGAAATGTTACGCACATGTTTATTATAATAATAATAATAATAATAACTTTATTTATAGAAGGTAACATGTTAAGATATACATGTATATACAAATCTTATTTTCAACATGGCCCTATAGAAAACAACAACAACAAATCTCTCTCTCTCTCTCTCTCCCTCTTTCTCTCCCTCTCTTTCTCTCTTTCTCTCTCTCTCTCTCTTTCTCTTTCTCTCACTCTCTCTCTCTCTCTTCCACTCATTCTTTCTCTCTCCATAACACATATCTACATATCATTGTAATGGTATTCAACTGAAATATAAATAGACATATTACACATTTAGTAATACATCAAAGTAGTAGCATCAACATCAATATGGACAGCAAATTCAAGGACATACACAGACAATATTTAGTACGTAGTAAATGAACAATACATATTTAAAAAAGAGTGCAGGTTTAGTCTAGTGACATAAGATAACCTTTTAGTTTTCGTTTAAATTTACTAATGTTATTTATAGATCTTATTTCTACAGGGACTGAATTCCAATATTGCATACCAATATAAGAAAACGTGCGCTTTCTATATTCTGTTCTAGGTATGCCTTGACTAGATGCATCGTTATTTACCTCAGATCTTAGCATGTAATGAGGATTCATACTATAATTGATAACGTTAGTCATGTAAGGTGGCGATAGACCATGAAGAGTTTTATAAACCATGATGATTGTGAAATATTTGCAGCGACCTTTAATACTAAGCCATTTTAATGAATTAAAGTTTGACCTCGAGCATGTTTTTCTAGGCTTGTTCAAAATTATACACGCAGTTCGTTTTTGTAACTTTATAATTCTGTTGATGTAAGCAGATTTACAATTGCTCCATGAAATACAACCATAGTCAAAACAAGGAGCAATATATGAATTATAGAATAGTTGTTTCATATCATATGTGAGAAAGTTATTTATTCTCTTGAGTAAATGTACTTTTGATGAAACTTTTGAGCAGACCTTGTCAACATGAGAACTCCAACATAGCGATTTGTCTATATATAAACCAAGAACACGTTGAACACTTACATTCTCGATATCATTATCTAACACTCTTAATTTTAGTTCTGGTATATTCTTTAGTCTTTGTTTACTTCCTATAACCATACAAGTAGTTTTCTTTGGATTTAGAATCATGTTATTATTTTTAGACCACGTGTCAATTCTAGAAAGGTCATTTTGTAGGAATTCATTTATTTCGGGAAAAGATTTGCTAGCTTTGTAAAGAGTTGCATCATCTGCATACATGTCTATGTTTGATTGAATATTCAAAGGCAAGTCATTTACGTATAGTAAAAATAATATAGGTCCTAAAATTGAGCCTTGTGGTACACCTGCTGAAGTTGGTTGCATTTCCGATGTTATAGGGCCATTTTTAATTATTTGAAATCTACCATTCAAATAAGAATTAAAAAGCTTGCAAGTCTTATCCGTGAAATGATGTAATTTAAGCTTATATAATAGTATTTTATGGTCAACAAGATCGAATGCTTTTTTGAAATCGAGGAAGACTGATCCAATAATTTTACCCTCGTCCATGCTCATAAGCCATGAGTCAACTAGTCTTATGAGTGAAGTCTGACAAGAATGATTTTCTCTGAAGCCCGATTGGTATGCGAACAAAAGATCATTAGTTTTCAGAAATATTCTAAGTTGTTTCGCGATATGTCTCTCAAATATTTTTGAAATTGTAGGTAAAACTGAAATAGGTCGATAGTTATTTGGATCCGACTTATCACCGCCTTTGAAAAGAGGCTTCACACTTGCAATTTTAAGGTCATCAGGGAAAATTCCTCTTGATATGCATCTATTTATTATTACTGACAACGGTTTTGATATAAAGTCTTTGCACAATTTTAATATTTTTGGACCTATTCCATCAAGGCCAGTCGCTTTATTATTGTCTAATTTTTCAATCATATGCCGTACTTCCAGTGCAGTTATAAACTCTATTTCAAAGTATTTATTTCTTACTTTAGTGTCCAAATACATCTTAAATTCATTAAAGTTATTTTGGTTAAAGGGAGCTTTAATGACCTTTTCGGAAATACTAATGAAATGCTTATTCAATGCATTTATGACATTGGCGGTACCTTCTTCCTCCATGCCATCAACAACAAGTTTATTAGAAAGTTCATTTAAGTCCTCTTATTTGACGTAATTTCTTGAAGATTTTTCCATATATTTTTCGAATCTGTATTATTTTGAATGGCTTTATTGAAATAATTCCTTTTGTTTTTCTTAACAATTGCATTTACTTTATTTCTCCAGATTTTGTACATTGAGAAATTATGGCCTTGTTTAAAATTATCTCTCGTTCGTATTGCTTGCCTTACTTCTTCGTTGAACCAGTCTGGCTGCTTTTGATTTTTTACTCTTTTTTCTTTGATCGGAATATGTTTTGATAGGCAGCTATTTAGCATCAAGTAAAAATGATCAAGTGCCGTACTTGGGTTATCAATTGTTTCAACTAAATCAAAGTTGATCTTTGCAAGGTCATTTAAAAATTTATCTAGATCAAAATTATCAAAAGATCTATATTTTATTGTTTGGACTTTATTCCCTTTTTTCACTTTAGAGCATTTATAAGTTATTGCGATAGGGAAGTGATCACTTATTCCAATTTCTGGAACATTTATTTCTTGAATAGAATTTGGGCAGTTACTATAGACATGATCAATTGTACTCGAGGAGTTGTTCGTTACTCTTGTGGGAACTGTTATGTGTTGATGTAATTCAAAATCCTGAACCAATTTCGCTCATTTTTTATTATTATATGAACACACAGATGATACATTGAAGTTTATATTATAATCTCCAAATAGTAGAAAATTGGTGCCGTTAACTTCGGCTGATGATAACTGATTTTCGTACTTATCTATCCATTCTTGGTTGATATTTGGCGGGCGATATGCGAAATTAATTAATAATGGCTTTGTATGCATAAGTTTGACTTCTATCCAAATACTTTCTACATCACTATGTTCTAAATCAATTCTTCTTTTATATACTATGTGATTTGCTATATATATTACAAGACCCCCGCCAAGTTTTCCCACTCTATCTTTTCTTTCAAAAGCAAAGCCATGTATTTTAAGATTTACGTTTTCTACTTTTTCTGTTAGAAATGTTTCAGCTAGACCAAATAAATCAAGTGATTTAGTATTATTTAATATATATCTTATTTCATCTAACTTAGGCATTAAATGTTGGATATTTAAATAGCCTATATGCAACCCCTTGGTCGTTAGTTTAAATGTATTGCGTGGCGAATTATCATTCAAATGCACTGTTTTTGTAATTTCCGTTCCGACTGTACAATTGTGAACCATTTTTTTACTATTCTGGGTTCCAGTAGATGGTGAGATTTGATTATTAGTATTACATGTACAATCGGAAAAAGAGTTAAGATTGCCGAAAGATCTTGAACATTTATTCGCACTACAATTTAAGTTTAAATCATTCGACTTCGGTTGGTGGCAACTTTCTAATGTGAAATTGTTGGAAATTTTAGCGCACTCATTTAAAGATTTACCTATACAAACACAATTCGGTTTAGAATAATTATAGTTATCACATAAGGAAGAAAGTATATCATATTGATTTCTACACTCTATAGGTGTGTGTATGTCATGCTTGTCCTACCAGGGTTTATATCTGCACTCATATGACAAGTGATTGGTCAATCCACAGTTCCAACATCTCTTTTTTGTTTTAGTGGAGTTTCTAGCGGGTTCTCGAACGTTTGAAGTGTATCTACTTTGTTGGTGTTTAACACGCGGTCTAAGGTTATCTACTTTACATAACGACGATGGTCTCTTGAGAATCGGAACGATTTTGTTGATAACCTTCAGAAGCGCGCTTGTCCCTTTTGGTGCTAGATGAATTCCGTCTCTGTGATACATTAAGTACACGGCTTCCCCATTCCCGTACACGAAAGATGGATAACAGTCAATTAATGTAGCAGGTGACTGTTCACACACCTGATTTAAGATGTCATTCACGGGTGTCACCTCGACGTCTGTTCTCGGACACACAGTACAGAAATATAGTTGGCATTCCTTAGATAATTTTAGAGCCAAACCCAAAAGTTCGTCATAAACGGTCTTTAATGGTGTTCCGTTTGCAGCATCGTTACCTCCAGCATATATTACTATTTGATCATAGCTGTTCAAACTCATTGTTTGTAATTTTGTTGAAATATCAACGGCCTCTTTTCCACGACATGTTACTACTTGTGCATTCTCTCTCAAGCCACGCAGATTGATACCTTTAACGATGGAATCTCCTTTTATTAGGGTCTTTGTTTTATTATTGATCCTATCCTTCACGTAGGTTTCTTCATTTACCGATTTAACTGAAGTTGTTGAATCGTTACAATTTTCTTTTCCTTTTACTGTTTTTCGATTGTTGACAGACAACTCTTGTTCTATTGGACTTTTCTCTTTATCAGTAATTGGGGGTTTTACGGGATTCATTTTAGCATCCCTCGTCGTGTTAATAAGATGTGCCATTTCATCTAACCTTGTCTGTATTTTTTTGTCTAATGAATCAATGTTCTCTTTCAATTCACCGGTTACCTTTTTAATCAAACACAAACTGTCCTTTTGTATTGGCTCACAATGTATGATATCACATGTATCCGCACACATTTTGTTTATTTCCTCGTTATCGACAAGTTGGTGGTCATTGCTTGCTATTGAAGATTTTCTGATTGTTTCTTGTTCCTTCATAATTTCTTTTTGGCTCCTGAGTGTATCAGACACAGATTGCAATCGTTTCAACAAACCTATATTAACTGACTGTATCTGTTGGTCAATAGATACTGTTTTCTGGGTGATATCCGCAACTTCATTGTGTAAGTCTTGCGTGTAAACTCTATACATTTTGTTCAGACCAGTAATGGAATCTTTTAATTCTCCAAACTGTGACATAGATGCAGTTATGTGTTCCTGGACTTGAAGGGATAAAGCTTTAACTGTGTCGGATAGTTCATTCATTTTTTCATTGATTTGATTCATACATTCGCACGCTGGTGATTGGAAGTTTTGTCTGTCTTTGTTCTGTTCATGCTTTACTTTCCGTACCTTTTCTACAGTTGTTTGGAGAGACATTAATTCGGACTCGTCGCAAAATGTTGACCTTTGGTTACCACTTTTACCATCCAAACTTTGTGACTCCAGGATCTTTTTGAATGATTCATTTATTCTAGAGACCGTTGTCTCGTTTGATTCAACCTTTGTTTCAATTATTTTGATAATTTCTGGTAAATCTTTTTGTGTGAAGTATTTGGAGTCCTTGCCGTTTACTAAACAATTACTGGTTGTGTGGTACATATTCAGGGTGTACGATTTTCCATATTCAGTTGATATTTTATATTTTGATTCGACTATATGCCCTTTTTTGTCATTCACTGATATTTTTTCACATCTCGATTTCGCAGTGGTAGCGGTGAAAAATTCATCCACAGTAAGTTTTAAAAGTTCGTACATACCAGTATTAAACTCGAACTTAATTCCTCCTCCTGTTTCAAACATCGTAACCTCATTTCTCTCTGTAGATGCCATTTTTTTGCGTAGCGATCTTTCCTTATTTAGCTGATAGTTTCTTTTCTCCGCATTTTCTCCTTTTCCGCTATCATCGCACAAATCGCGAATATCAGAAAGTTCGTTTCCGCTCATAATTCCACAATGTAATGTCCGATTTTCATAAAAAACATACCGACGTATTCAGCTTTTAATTTTCCTTTTAATTCTTGAATTTCTTTTGACGTCGTTATAAAAATTTTCAAGCGTAAACGTAAAATACTAATTTTTAACGCTCCGCCATTTTAAAACTTGTTTACTTGACGTGACGTCACTTTCCCGCATTTTGTATTATTCATCATTGTTTGTAAATAACGCCTTCAGAGATGATTGGTTTGGAACAAGGGCGGGTCAGATATAATGAAATTAATAATAATAATCAAATATTTCTGTAACGTTTGTGATTTCTGTTGGTGAACACTATAAACTTAAAGAAAGATGTCTATTTTGCGTACGTGTGACTTACGGACCCCCTGATAAGCGAATCTCCCGTTGGAATTAAATTGTAATGTTCGGAACAAGATGTAATGGAATTATGTAATTATAATAATCAAATATATCTAAAACATGCGAAGCACAAACGTGTTTTCTTGTGGTGGATTCTATGAACTAAAAGATTGAGGTCTTTTTTACATATAAATTTGATTTACGGAGTTCCTTAATATCGAAACTCCAGTTAGATTTGAATCGTAATGTTGCATACGTTGTTTGTTTGAAACCATTTTCGACACGGAGATGAACATTATTTTTCAGTAATGATATCTTGTGATTTTTAGATGAAGCATGTTACTTAAAAATAATTTAATATACTCACGACATTGTAATCACTTAGCCCCCACATTGTAGTTTGGTCTTTTTGTCCGAATAACGTTCCGTGTATGTGAGAATGGCACCCGTTGGGTAATATTTGATATTTTCACCTTTTTTATTGTTTCTTTAAATTGTATGACGTTCACCAAGACATCATTTTCTGCTTATCTCCTACATACACTACTCAAAAGTCCAATTCGGCCACCTTACATTTCTCCAATTTCACAAATATTCCGCTTTTTTTATATATGAACTTTGCCTTTCGAAAGAATGACCATTCTGTCATCATTCTGTCCAATTGCTTTTTAAAATCCAGCTTCAGGGAGACCTAAAAACGGAATCAAATGCCTGCACCCTCGAATTTAAAAGCTAATCCTATCAATTGTATATACTGATATCAGTAACGCCTGATGACTTCTAAACCAAAAGAAAATCACAACCCTCTACACAGTCGTTGTCCCAACAAGAAATGTCTAAAATACCCCACCTACCAATGTTAACTTAAAAAATCGAGGATACTCCTTCTTTCGTTTAATTTTTGAAACATTTTTTGTTAAATTTCTTTGCTAATTTTTTCTTGTTGACTTCATAAATTACTTGGCTACATTATTCAAGTGTAAACGGGTTGAAAACGTGCGGGATAAATAACGTATGACCAAAAAAGCAAGTGACCGCTTAGGAGTTTTGGGGGAGACAGTATCAGTTTCCGTGTAGGAAGGGTTTTTAGCTTTAGTAGGGTTTCAATTGTACAAGTGCGAAATTGTATGGTCTGATGACAAATCATTATTATTTGAATTGGCATTTTCTTTTATAAAACTAGTGTTATCATTAATGATTGTTTCTAATTTGTTAAAAAAAAAAACAAGTCTAGACTGACAAATAGGCTTTCTTGGCCGCCCTGATTGACTTGTCCTCGCGCCAAGAGAATTGAATAACTTGTTTACATGTTTACATGATAGGCAAATGCTTACAACGTGGGAGATTTGGACATATTATGTCCTTACTGTAATAAATACAAATGGAACATCTTAGTTCTACACACACTAAAAAGTGTAATTCATGGTGATTTTAATATGTATATATAGCAATATTGTTTTAGACAATGAATACTGGATATAAATAAACAAATTAAGTAGATATTAAAAATATGAGACTGGATCATTAATGAATGGATATACGTGAACGAAGAGACAGAGTTAAGGCTGTCGCTAAAAAGGAAGAGTTTCGAAAATATATTATTTCTATGATATTTTGTTTTTCAATAATTCAAAACTATTAATGTGAATTAAGTGTATAAAGAAGCTCAGACATTATCCATTTTAAAATACATGCATCTAAGACGACCTTCGATGTACGTTTAGAAACAATGTTAAGAAAGAGTCCACGTCGTGAAAAATCACCTGTGAGTCTATCTTCGTACCGGGTTCAGGGACGTTTTGAACGTTATGAGAACGTAGATGACGTACCAGACGTGTGGTCAAAACGTGCTAAAACTAATAGTAAAGAGGAGACGTTTATTGAAGGGATATTATTGAAATCCCTAGATGTTGAAAGTAAGATATTTAATATGAGCCTGTGCGTGACATTTCCAACAATTTCACACCTGCGCGATGTACGAACGGTGGATAGCGTTGACAACGACACACTGCAATATTAATATATGCTGACAACATGAAGATGGATTAAGACTTTATGTATCTTTATAGCGCACAGTGAAGATTCTGGTCAGTCTGTGCGGCTGCACGAGCTGACCAGAAGCTTTGCTTTGCTCATAAAACTGTTGGAAAAGTCACGCACAGGCTCATTTTATATCACTTTTTTTAACAACCTTCTTGGTAACTAGATCTGTAAATTCAGGATACAAAAACGAGTTTTTGCGAACGTTTTCAAATTGTAAGCCTTACATTGCCTTGCACGTGAGTGCACGACAAAAGTTTTGTTTTGTCCGGTTTTGTTTTCTTTAATAAACCGTATAATCTAAAAGAGCGTTTTTTTAAAAAATAAAAAAATATTAACTGCTTGATAAAAGCGGCCCTGTCCTAAAAATATAGAGACTGTTTTCACCGCGATGAATTACAATTGCCGTTGCTTCACCCCAACGACGTTTATGACGTTTATAACATCAAAAAGTGAAATAAAATTGATTTCTTGTAAGAAACGTTATTTTCATTTTAGCATAAAGGTTTTTTTTTTTTTTTTTTTTTTTTTTTTTTTTTTTTATTATTATTATTTTTTTGTTGTTGTTGTTTTTTTTTTAGTTAGTTTGTTTTCGGGCATGAATGCATGAAATGCAGACGTTTTTCGTCATTTTTTGATTTATGAATATCTCACTAATAAGGCAGGTTTTGGTGGAGGGTTTTTATGAAGCATGAAAATTATTGTAAACTGACAGCGTTTCTAACTACGTCAGTCAAGGCAGTTGAAACAGCGTTGTATTAATCCTTTTTCAATTTTCAAAAATAAATCTATGCTTAAGTTACTCAAATTGAAACTGTGTACAAATATGCACTTTTTTTCTTAAACGTTGCCCTTGGTTCGATAGGACCGAGTCGTACTAGCCAATCAAACGTGCTTTTTATTCCGACGTTTTATTCTTATGCAGGTGTTCAAAGATTTAGAAAACAATCTTACATTTATTTAAGTTCTATTTGCCATAAAAGATATTTTGCACTATTTTTGTATTCGCGAAAACGGACAAGACTTTTGACCATAAGTATATGGGACCCATTATACTGATGAAAACAGTCTGTTGCCATGTCATTTTCGCGTGAAATTGTGTGTTTATAAAATTTTACATTTTCTTCTCGTTTCCCTTTAAACAATAGAATTACTATTTGTGTTAGCCAACAATTTATTTCTACTCATTTTATTGTGAAAATATAACAGTAGGCTACTTGTTCACTAAATCTCTAAGAATTGTCAAATGCTTTATAAAATATTATTCGGCGAAGATGAAACATATTTCAAACAAATCATTTTAGAATCTCAATAAATTTTACAAACGAATTCAGTTATTTTATGAAACGATTTCATAGGCGTTACTTGGATCTTTAAACATATACGCACTCAGAAGGCGACCAACATAGAAAATATAGGATAAATGCGATATGTGGACTGTGGAAAAGATGACCGTCCGCTCCCCTTTTCTATGATTTGAGCGTTAGACAATAATCAAAATATCGTAACTATAGCTTGAATAAGCTGTAGTTTCGATGTTATGACCATTCATCAGCGACATTTTTCGAAAGACGTTTTATTTCCATTACGCACTTGCGTAAAGTGTGTAAAGGTAGTTACGCCCTTGGATTTATTTACTGACACTTTTCATACTTAATCTCACCATTTTGAAAAATTAAAGGAAGTTTGAAGTATTTTTATAGAAAGAAATTATATTCATATTCAAGTTTCTGTTTTGCAATACATTTTTTTCTGCATTTTGAATTGGTTTAACGCCGCTTTCAACAATCTCGCAGTTATATCGCAGCGACCGGAGCACCTAACAATGGATTCCTGGTATTTCTTTCACCTGTACTACCATTACACCCTTTCCTAGCCTCCGACTGCTAACTCATATAGGTTTACGGTTATCTATCCATTGGTTAGAGTCAAACGTCGGAAATGATATTTGCCGCCGTCGGGGATCGAACCCACGACTTCCAGATTGGAAGTCTAATGCCTAACCAACTGCGCTATGGTGGCGTTTTTTGCAGTATATGTTTGTATCTATGACCGTACTGGTCACCGGTCAATTAGTTCTGTAGGTCAGAATTAGACAGATAATTAACCGAATAACAGAATAACGATGTTTTCCTTCGAGTGTACGTCACTGTTACATTGTTGGTGGCCAATAATAAACAATTAGAACAAGATGCTCGTTAAGAAACATAGAGTGTATTGTTTCTTATACTTTTTGTATTCATTTTGGATAATTTCCTACATGTTTCCATTGGGCTATAAATTATTAAGAAACGAAATGATAGCAGCGCGATTTAAAGTTAAACCATACCAGAGCTTTTTTTTTTCCTTCTTCTTCTTCTTCTTCTTTAGCAGGGGCCTACAAAATGCTACTTCCCAATTCAAAAAAAGCTCTTTTTTCCCACTTGTGACAGAAAAATTTCCCAAAATAACAGCTTATTTTTGCATTATTGTGATCTATTTTCTTCAAAAAAAATTCTTTTATTAATTTCATCACTTATAAGACCCTTCAATATAGTTTTTTATCCGTAAACCTTGAAAATAATGCACGAATTTAGTACTTTCTTTTATTTAACTTGTGTTTCCCAATTTTTTTGAAAAGTGCGCTAAAATTTCCCAAAATGAACAGGCTAAGGCCTCTTCCCAGTATCTAGAAAAAAGCCCTGCATACCTTTTACAACATCGTGAAATTGATAAGACGACCGATTTCGATATGAAAATGAATGAAAGGGAGGAGCAAGTTTTGAATGAAATTTTAGGGAGGTAATGTGTCAATTGCTGCCTTAACTGTATGACTCTAACAAGAAATCGCTTGCACCGCCCCTTAATCACCTTTGCGCCACACACCACCAGATACCTAAACGTAATCTGCAAAATATATGTCGAGGGAATGACACAATAACAAATAATGGTCTAAATAAACATTTGTTTACCTATTATTGGCTATTAAAAAAATATTTTTTTCTCTCTACAAATTATGCATTTTACATATCAGTCTATATAAAATACAAACAAAAAAAATAAATAAGTTGTTCGGGCAGATATGAAGCTTGAAATCAAAAGAAAAATGTGACCCGTCACCTGGAAAGTGCGTAAACTGTCGACCCTGGTCAGACTGTGCGCCATGTTGATTAGAGCAATCTGACCATAGTCGAAACCTTTTGTAAATAACAAATTATTCGACCTGGTATTCCATCAACAAACTATGCCAGTAATCATTTTCGAAATCCTCCTTCTTATTGACCATTGCTGAATCTAATCCTTTTTCCAAATATTTTTCACGGATTTCCTAGATGGTCCCTTTCCGCATGTCGGGTCACAAATATGAATTGAAATCATTCATCCTAAACAGTCCCCGGGGATAGATCAAGATGCAATTTCGAGTCTTTTGATCATATCAAGGTTGTGAAATCTGGGGACACGAAATACCAATCGTATTAGAAAAGTCGGAACTCTATCAGAAAAGTAGGAACTCTATCACGCACATGATTAAGAAATTCATAAATTACATAGGTATATGAGTATGTAATATTAAGTGATTTCTAATTTTTCAAGATTTTGCGACATTTACATTTAATTCATACAATGTACTGGTTTTAACCGCTTTGGCAAATACAAAAGACACAGTAGATAATTGCATATTTTCGCCCCGAATTCTATTTGAGAATTCCACGTGAGATGAGTATCGCAGACAACTGGCATAGTTTGTTGATGGAATACCAGGTCGTAAAACTGTACGTTATGTCGGTATAGTTATAGTTGCTACCTATAATCACTAACAATCTATACCCTTACTTTAAGCTACAGTAAAATACCAACAGAAAGAATGTATCTAAATGAATAAACTGATACAGTAAATTAAACGATTTTTTATACGTGACCCGTTACGCAATGTAGACCATCTTGTAACACCGTTAAATACATGTTTATACCAGAGATTGGTTCGAGTATAGGTTAACCAGATGTCACATTTCAAAACTGATTCTTATACGAAAAGGTAAAATGATTTTTTCAGAAATCATATTCAGAAAATTAGCAAAGTGAGAAAGGTCTCACTGGGATCTACACCTACGCACTACCGTAAATTTCTCTTTTCGCCTTACGGGTCACATATATTGAAATAGACTAGAAGAATGTTTGTGATCTTTAATTATGCCTGACCGTTGAAATTAAAATGTTCGTTTAAGCTGAACTTATTTTTTAAATGCAAACTGTAACAAATATCAAGAAAGTATTCGGTACAATTCTTAAAAACGTTGTCGATATTGGTATTTCTTCGTATCTTGCGTCTCAGTGAATCATAGTTTTTAGCTACATTCCACCTTTTATCAACTAGTTTGTCAACCCATATTCGTAAGAATAAAGCTTTTATTCATTCGATAAAAACTGTTTAATTATGTTTTTAGAGCTACAAATAAAGGGGCGATATGAGCGCCATGAACTCTGCTTTGTGGGTATTCATCGAAATCGTTACGTCTTCATTTGAATGACTAAGCATTGCGTAGGGTTTCGATCTAACATAAGTACTTTAGAAAAGTGTGGTCACCTGGGGCCCGTTTTACTAAACATGTTACGATCCTTTTTGCGTAAGTCAAAAATAAAAGTTGCTTCTACAATAGTAACTAGATATGGAATTCTACCATGCATCATCTTTTTGGAATCGTCTTCCAAAGACGATTCCTATGAGATATTGCAAGGCAGTATCTGACAATGAATGAAAACACATGGTACGATTTGTAATTTTGACTTACGTTTAATTTTATCGTAGGATGTTTAGTTAAACGGGCTCCTTGCTCTTAAACCTTTTATACCCATCTCGTGAAATAGGAGCATTTAAGCAAAGCGAAATATATCCATAATGCTCGAACTCCGTAGTCTGATCAAGATAGTAACTTTTCGCTTAAGTTCGCGCTTGGTTCATTGCACGACAGGATCTTCCGGCTACTTTGATGTCACGCATTCGTTCACACAGAAGGGTTTTCATAAATGATTCGCCGAAAAACTGTCACAAGGCACAATATCACAGAAATATTCATTTAAGATTTTTTTAGTGTAATTCGAAACATTTGATTTGAATAAATCGACAAAATTATTGCTAGATATCGTATGAATCATCACAGCTATTTTGTTTGTCTAATACAGGATGTGACGTCGACGTCGTTTTGGTACGTTTAATCGACGTTTACGTTCCCACGCCTTAAAAGAAGTCAAATCGCATTATTTAAAAATGCAAATCCTTTACATTGCAGCCCAATTGTTATTCCGCCTGTAGTTGGTTTATCCATGGTGATTTACTAATTTAATTTGGCCTACCATCTTAAAATGGTAATTCACTGAGGTTTCGTGTATTTTAAACGCAAGTTCTTAAGAACTATTCAACAATTAACCTGCATTTGGCCTTTGACCTCCAACTGTGACATTGCCATTCGAGCTACAGACTCAATACTTGCCAATGACAACTTTACATACCATGATTTGAATCACTGATGGAAGATGTGACGGGTTATCATACAATCCGTAAAAAATATATCCGTAATATTACAAAAAGATCAATTATTTACCCTTTTTTTGAACTTTGACCTCTTTGTCTGACCTTGACATTTGATCTATATACAAAAGTAACACACATGACACATCGTTCCGTGATGGCAAATACTTGTGCTAAGCTATTTTGAAAACGATCCATGACTATCAGACTTATTGTAAGGATAATAAATATTTTCAACCGATTTTGACCTTTGACCTCCTGATGGGGCCTTGACCTCGGAGATCTAGCCTTGAGATAAATAAAGTAATTCACGTGAGCTGGAAAAGCAATTCTCATATAGACTTCACAAAAACATATATCAATTTACTTATTTTGAATACCTTTTCTAATATTGATAAAAATGACAACTGTTGTTTATTACTTCCCTTTAATCGAAGACAAAGTCATATTATCAAAAAAATTCAACTGAATGAACCCATATAATGCCAATTAAATTCAAAAGAATCAGTTTTATCATTTGTTGTTTTGAAATGTTCGTTGTTCCACATACATTTCAAAATAAACATATAATCTATCCACCATTTAACTTATAGGATGCCCATTTTTCAAAATATCAGAGATAGTCATGTTTTTATTTTCAAATAAATATGGAAAGGTTTTTTTACACACTTTTTTCACAATCAAGAGAAGTAGACCCAAACCACTTTAGCAGTCGATTTTCCCAAAACCTAAACTAATGACTTTAAAGTGTATTTTTGTAGTAGAAATCGTTTGACTACTAGTCTTATAAGGGAAAAAAACCGGAAAACTGTATTATTGTGATCTTAAGAGCGAACTTCCTTAAAAGCATTTGTCTTAATCTAGAATGAATGTTATCTCCCTTTATTATTGCTTTCGAAACCCATCCTCTGGTTGATCTCTGCTGGACTCAATAGTTTTTTCAAGTGTTTATTTTTTCGGCGTTCTCAGTTAGTCCCTTTTTGAGTGACGGGTCACATATCATTTATTCTTTAATTCAATCTGATGTCAAGAAATTTAAAGTTTTAGTTTCGACGATTTCGTATGTGTTCGATATTTCTCTTTTCAGATCCGTTTCCTTACGTCGACTATGCAGTATATTGTAGCAGTCTTGCCGGCAGCACGGCGTCCTTACAGAGTAACAACAAAACACATACACCTCGAAACTGTCACACCAAACCACACACAACGACACAAAATGGACCTGCCAAGCTGACAGGCAATGGTATGTAGTTCTATAAAGTTATGTCTTGTGATCTGAAAATAGAAACCACAATTACATATGAAATTCAAATAACTGCGGGCACCTGTTATTGCCTTTCCTTCGCCCGGTCAGATACTGTTACTTATTTTCGTATTTAAAGATTATCTTGCTCCATCTACACATTATGAAGAATCCCTGTAACACGCCATTTCCTAAATACACAGTGATCGGGGTGAGACAAGAATTGGAAAATATCCAAATTAAACCTAAGTATGCTCTACTTTATTAAAATGGTACCAACATCCTACTTGATTTTCGAAACTTGGTAACACTGATGGATGTAAACGTCCGCCAAAAATAAATAAACCTAGCTATGCTATATTTTTGCACACATTCCAAAACGACAACATAATTTGGACCCACTTAGGTGATAGGAAATTTGTATCGGAAGTATGAACTGATATATTTTAGATTCTGCTTAGAATTATGGTTATTCTAGTTTCAGTGATCTTTTCTTACAATTTAAACCACGGCGACGGGTCAGTACAACACCATTGTAAGTGCCTATTGATATATAGGCACATATAATAGTGTGCACTGAGCCCTCGACATAAAGGATGTTATCATTGGAATCGCAGAAACCCTATATTGTGTGTATTCATTGTGTGTAGGAATTGTCTTCTCTAAACAATTCAAATGAATAAATATGTTTACCAGACCATAACATCAGGGCCAAAGGTTACAAACTTTTCTCATTCTCAATTCGAAATTTTCTCAAATTTCAATTTGAGATTAAAGCCGTGATTCTATTTTGATACTCATCTTAATGTGTTAACATAAAAGATATTATTAATAAGTTGTTACAAATAACAACTTATTAATTTTATCTTTTATTTTCATACTTTTATTTAAATCTAAAATTTGAGAAAATTCTCAATTGAATCTGAAACAAGTTCTATAACCTCGGGCCCAGATTCTTGAATGGTTTCACTTTCTCTCAGCTAGACCTCTATTTATAAATGATTTTTGATTTTGTGTACCAAAAAGGTAGGAGCGAAAGTATACAGAACATAGTGCACTCTGTTTATAACAAAGTATGTGGATCGGAGAAACGAATATCGTTATAACCGAATATCGAATATCCGAATGTCGTTATAACCGAGGATTAACCTCACTTCAAAGGAAGGGGGCAAAAAAAATATCTTGGTAATAAGTAAAGTTATGAATTTAGCATTAATCATTTAGTGAAATTGACACTCATCAAAACCATTCATTATCACTCGCTCAGCGCTAAATTTATTCACTCAGAAAATTACGTATACCTTATTAAAGGGAGGTAATATATATCGATAATTCCGTCCAATCTGGACGAAATTATCGTTATTGTATTACCTCTCTGAAATTTCACTCAAAATTCATAGCACTCATTCAATTTCATTCCAAAATCATTCAACTTTTCAATTTCACGATGTTCCTAACTGCATATATTTATTGACAAAGTCACTTTTGAGGAGACATCCTCTCATCATTCTAGACAAGTTCTTGCAGATCTATTAAGCGCCCTCAATAAAGACGGAGTTTCATGCAATATATCGCAATAAACGATATCGTTATGGTCGTGGTTTTCTGTATTAACTATCAAACCTTAAATCAAGAATAAATTCACTTATCCGCAGCCCGCAAAGAAGTAGTTCTTAGGTCTTCAAACAGCTTTAAATAGACAGTCTAATGCTTTGAGAACACGTGATCTCATCAAACATTAAAGATGACAGAGACTATAATCAATAATAATTCTTTAATTATTCACCAATTTTCCGCGTCTTAGGTTCGCCTTTGAGGCGTTAGGTAAGAAACAAAACCCGAGTTTCCTTTTGTTGTTATCGTCTAATTTTCTGCTGGGTCATGAAAAGTGCTAGTTAGATTCTTCCCGATAACTTACAGAAGAGATCATTGTGAAACTGACATTCAGCATTCGATCATTCCAATATCTCACATCATTCAAAACGCTCCAAATCGTTGAAAACACTTTGAAGTCGTTCAACACAATGATCAATATTTCTCTCAAATCTATCAAACAAATCCACGATTTTATTGGCTGGTATGGTTCTTTAAACGTCTAATTCGTCCGTGAAAACAATCAAAAAGAAAAATTACATTTATTTTATTAAAGGGAGGTAAAAAACCGACAATTTCGTCCAATTTCGACAAACTTATCGATACTGTATTACCTCCCTTGAAATATCAGCAAAACTCAGCTTTCGCACTCCTTCAATTTAACCCAATTTCATTCCAATATCATTCACCTTAGTAATTTCATAATGTTCCTTATTGTATTTGACTGGCAACGTGATTTCGCTGCCTGACCAGGATCGAAATTTATCGTATATTACATTATATTGATTCTGTAATAACCAATCTTTGGATATATGCCTATACATTTTGATTGACCTATGCTTGGAACCATATCTTTTCCACGTAATTATTGTTCGGAATTCCAGAATGGAATCAGCGGTGTTAGAATTCCCATGCCCGTTATGTCCGAAACGGAATTTTCTGCTTGTGGACAAGTCCAATTATCTAGACCACTTGTCCGCGGACAAGTAAATACCAGGGCAAATCTTGTGAAGGTTCTAAATAGATATTAAAAATGAATAATCCTAACGTTTTTATCAAATAGTAGGAAACAATGATTTCAATTAAGAAAACGCTGATCTCAAGCATTTTCATCATTAAAATCAATGTTTTCTAAAACTTAACCAATTAATTTTTCTGTGGGCAAGTTAATTTTGATCCTGGACAAGTAGAAAATATTCGTTAACTTGTCCAGGAACAAGAGGTGAAAATCCTTATTTCCATACCCCAGAAAATATCAGAAATTTAATCAAAATAGTTCGTTCCATCTATTTCAGGAATTTATGACGAGCTAGAAAATGTTCTTCGCAACGACGTAAAATCTCTACCTCGAACACCAGTTAGCAAGGACAGCGTCTACATTCTGTCCGCTTTCCAGACAGACGGACACATCAACAGACTTGAAGAGACGTGGAAAACATGGAGCGGTGCAGACTATATACTCTGGAAATGTCCGGAAAAACTCAAACTTCGTAGAATCACATTCCTAAAATCGACTAGTGACCTTGACCCGTTCACCTTTATCGTGTTGTGCGAGTGCGAGGAGGGGTTGAGTATCTGTGACACGGCTCGCGAGTTTGTGGAGAGGTTAAAAGATAGACGCTGTGGGCTTGTTGGTCTATATCAAGTAGAACGGTATTATATCGCGTCGAAACCAAAAACATAGCAATGAATTTTTTGGTGGAAAATATTCTGCGTAATTAATGAACTGGCAGGACGAGGCTTAACCGCGACGTAATTTTGCGAGTTTACTTTTCAATTCTTTGGGTTCTTTCAAATTTTACTCGGTAATCATCGTAAACGCGTGCAAATAACAGTATCCTAAAACTTAAAGGATTCACGTGCTTTGAGAGAGTGAACACATTTCATCGTTTGGTTACCAAGGCCTCGTAACTTCAGCTTGATTAAGCTGAAGTTACGAGGATTTGGTTACCAATCCACGATTTAAGGTCTCGGGTCATTTATGTCGACTCTCTTTAGAAGTAGGTTATTTTAGATAAAAGCTGATTTCCCTTAACCTTAAGTGCAATGAACCGTTACCTAGGCTCCGCCCTGCCAAGGCATTAATCATTGATAATACTTATAATAACAGAGAGGATTTTGGGAGTTTAACAAATAGATACGTGGACTGTGGTCTTTGATATCATATCGCTTCAAAACTTTAACAAAGTACTTGACCTTTTATGTCTACCAGTAACAAATTAATTTAGTAAAAAAAAAATATTTTTGAAATGGAAATTATTGGTGAACATCAAAGTAAATCGAGTATGAAGTACGATTGGTCGCCATCCGTTGCAGTCTACGACATTTTCGAAGATCGATCTCCGGTATGACTAACAATTCTCAGAGTTTAACACACACTTAGGGTAGTGGTACCGTAATAGTTCCGCAACATTTCGGATTTCATATTCTTTCACAGGGTTAACCGAGGTTTCCTAATGAAAATAATTAGGAAACCTCGGTTAACACTGTTAAAGTTCATTACGTCTGAGATGTTGCAAAACTATTACGGGTCTACTACCTTAAAAAGAAAACAAAAAGTATACGAAGAACACTTATAAACGCATTTATGTAGAATGACCATACCTAAAGTTCGAACAAATCTTTCGGACGTCAACGACTCACAACCATCAAAATCACGACACAAAATTGACGATGGATGAATGAACACGTTTATATGCTACCAAGTTTCAGGGTTGCCCAACCACGATGTTTGAAATCCTGATAATTTTTCATTTTCGTGACGGCAGAAATTGTAATACAGCCCGGGAGTTTCCAAAAGACCATAGTTGAGAGCAAAGGGAGGAATCATTTCTATAAGTCAGCGAATGTTATGTCGTCGTGAATGCATGGATACTTTGTCTTTTTCTTAAGTTGACATCTTGGTTCAAAAGATCTTGAGAACGTCAAATTCGCTATGAAGAAGACCTAGCGTTATTTTCGATTTTGTTTCTAATTGGTCAACACTTAAGGCACGACTTCTCCCTGTATTCTGTATGAAGCAGAATCTGAGCGGGTTAATCTTAAATCGAAGAAATTATTTCTCACTCTTTGTAAAACTAACTATTGTACTTCGTGTGATTTAACTGTACTGAGAAATTTTGAAATTCGCCAGATGTCGGGATCCGTCGAATAATAGACGACAATATATTTGTAGAATTACTAGTGCACGATAATGACATTTGACTCTCGCCAGCATGGAGGCGTCTCATTGCTTCAATGTCGTATAAAAGGCTTTTACGACATTGAGCACTGCGATGACGATAATGTCTAAAACTGGAAAGTTTAGTCAAACCGAAGCTGTTCGGTGTCGTTTTATAAATCCTAGTTAACATAGATCCTCATATTTGGCTGAAAAATCGACTTTGGTTGCCGAATCTTAAAGTGTCACTGCATTTAACTGATAACTCTTGACGCTTGGCTGCTGAATCCAAGCGTTTGGCTGATAAATTCATACGTTGGAATAATAAAGTCCGGTATTTGGCTGATAAAATTCATCTTTTAACTTATGAATTCCGACATTTGGCCTATACATTTATATTCCGATCCTGGCTGATATTTCCCGATGTTCGACCAGTTTCAATATTTCTCATCGGTAACACCTACACAAAATATTTCCTATTTTGCAGGAATTCATTATTCACGTTTCATATTTTGTCTAACTACATTGTCATACTATATAACATATCCTTCCCAAACTAAGGGACCAAGTGTTTAAAAATATATATCAAATTTCCCATAAAATTAGTCTGCTGAATATTTAGGCCCGAGATTATATAACTTTTTTTTCTTTCTCAAATAAAAATTTCTCTTGATATTTTAGCAATAATTCTGATTTATAAAAATACGAGGGGTGTTCCAGAAGTCCGCTGACATTCTAAATATCACGAAAACTGTTCTACAGAAATCATTGAAATATGATGAATATTAAATATTAATGATTGAATATGCAATATTTTTATCCTGCTTATTTACATAATGCGCCCAACAGGCGTTCCCAAAGATACATGCATAACGTCAAGCGGAGTACGGACTATTTCTCATACTTAACGTCTATACATTCTCTTACTTTTCTGATACTAATACAATGGTATTTCCGGAAAACTGAATCGGTTTGAACATATTCGTTGTTCGAATGAAATACCCTGACCGACGATGATAGTAGATAGATCAATTTCCCCGGGACGTCAGGAATAACGTCGGGTTGCATTTTCCTATAGTTAGAAATTGATGCTAGTTGAAAGTAGAGGATCTAGAGCGTAGTCACTGACACCTAGATAAACACTTTTTGAGAGTTATTTCCACAACAAAACATATTCGACAAGCATGTTCGAAAATTCGATGATGGAAATCTGTTTTTGTGACAATAAATGAAGGACAAGTATCAAATGTTTAAGAAAGCTGTAATTGAATTACAAGACAGAATGTAAGGACATTTAGACGTCTGTCGAAAGCTGGTTATAGTGATGTAATTCGGGTATTGGCGCTGTAATGACTCATTCAGAAATTATTTATATTAAAATGAAGTCTGGGATTATTTTACTGAAAAAGTTTTTGTTTTCAATATCGCGACGTTCGACGTAGGCTAGAGGCTCGAGGTGAGCGCCACTCGGCACATAGTGCATGTCTTTGATCGCTAATAAAATGATTAATAATGGGCGTAGTTTCAACAAATTTGATGAGTGAGTAAAACAAAGTTAACTTCATAAGATGACATGATTTATAAATTCGCACTAGCAGCAGTGTTCGATATATGACGTCAGTCCACGAACTAGAAAAGATCAAAATAACAACTTATTGATATAATCCGTTATGTTCATAAATTTATTTGAATTTTGGGCCTAAATTTCTCAGTTGAGCATGAGAAAAGTCAAAGTTTTAAAATCTCGGGCCCTAATTTCCTATGTAAATTAAAACCTCCACCCAAACCCACCCCATACACGATCAATAAAATTGACAATTACATTGATCAATCTTCATTATTGCATAAAATGTACGTTTACGGGTCTTGAAAGGCATATATTGACGGACAAAACCCGGGCGTTAACGGGAGAAAACGTTGATTAATAAGTACATTAACGTGCTGGGAACGCCCGGCTTTTTCACCGGCATAAATAAAGACGTAGATCCCATTCCCGCGGTAATTTTTGTGACGTTATTAATTTACCAAGCAACGTCGGTATAAACAAAAGTGACAGTGCAATGCATAACGTGATTTTTCCGGTACATTATTGGTATTGGAGTTAGTTTTAAAGCGTTCCTATGAAGTATTTTATATATCTGTCTGAATAAATACTAAAGTCTTTCTTTTTATGCAATAATGGCGTCAATTCACGTTCTTTCAGGCTTCGCATTCGGGCGTTAGACCATTTTTCGGGTCTCGGCAAATGTTAACGCCCTCAAAAATTTGAATTAACCCTGTACTATCGCCAATACACGACAAATAGTATTGCCAATTCTATAGAATATCAATATCACTGATCGCATGTGTGCGAATATTGAAGATTGATTAAACATTTTTGTGAATAATATTGGTCGTATATTGATCGCTTTAAATAGTATCCAAGTTGCAATGTGACATTTAGAAATAATCAAGAACCCCATATATATATTAAGCTACAGTTCTTCCAGTTTTAGAAACCGTTTTCCCTTTTATGAAAATTGTTTATTACTTCAAACAACGATTTTACGATTGCATGAAGAAACTTCGAATTACGAAGTTTTTCCATATCAGGGAAAAGACACAGGCGACAATTTTAACCTGGTGGATTACTTTTTTTTTCTTTTTTTCAATCATTGTGTTTTCGAAAGAAAATATTGTTGATAGCGAAGAAATTTCTTGTTACAAGCAATATCTTCAATTTCCGCAATATTGCCTGTATCTATTTTATTAAGGGGTGTGGAATTATATGGGGCTTGATAATTTAGCTGAATTTACGAAGGTTTGTTTTTTGATGACAATACACCAATTCTGTCAATTATTTATACATGGCAGGCTTTACCGGTATTGTTTTATATATTTGAATAGTTAAGTTTAATAAGTTATGTCCTTTCTTTAGCTAACTTGGTCGCAAAGAATGTTCAATGTGGACCATTGTGATCGCCTAGAATGTTCGGCATTTGTCGGCGCAAAACTTCTGCGAACAATTTCTTTTTAAAACATCCTAAACTGTGAAGCCAGTCAGAATGAAATTAGGCAGTGATGCTACTTTGGTGAATCGACCGCCACCATAGCGCAGTTGGTTAGGCATAAGACTTCCAATCTGGAAGTCGTGGGTTCCATCCCCGGTGGCGGCCAATATCCTTTCCGACGGTTGTCTCTCACCAGTGGGTAGATAATCGCAAACCTACGTGAGGTAGCAGTCGGAGGCTGGGAAAGGGTGAAATGGTAGTACAGGTGAAAGAAATACCAGGAATCCATTGTAAGGTGCTCCGGCCGCCGCGATATAACTGCGAACTTGTTGAAAGCGGCGTAAAACCCATTCAAACAAACAAACAAACAAATCCTTTGATGAATCTATTTAAGCAAAGTGTTCAATGGCGAAAGTTTTGTTTAAAAAATAATTATTAAAAAAAAGAAGAATGTTTCAAGTTTAACTGAAAACGGCATTATTTCTTCAAAAACTATTCTTGTCCTCAACTGCCTCATCTATAGCAACTTAATTTATGATGTATCATCAACAGCTGGTTAAAATAATGCTCGTGGGGGAAATTTGGTCTCGTTGAAATTTTTGAGAAGCTGCGTTATATCAACTTCAAAATTACCCTTTCGTCGAGCGAGACCTTGGTCCGAGATGTTAGAGCTTTTCTCATTCTCAACTGAGGATTTTCTCAAAATTGATAATCTAAATAAATGTATGAACAACAATGATAATAATTTTGATATCATCTTTTATGTCCATAAGTTTATTATAGAATCATAACAAAAATTTTGAGAAAATTCAAAACTCTCAGTTGAGCATGAGAAAAGTTTTTTTCTCGGGTCCTGATTGGCCTATAGTTTTCATACTAAGTATGTGACTGCCACGTTTCTCATGGATCCTGTCATGCGTTCAGGATGACAAAAAGGTGCAAACTGTTTGCGAAAAATAACCCACTTTGCAAGCAAGTGTACGTGCAAAGCGGGACATAATTTGCACCTTTTTGTTATACTGAACGCAGGGCAGGTAGTCGGTGCGAAACCATTGAGTATGCAGCGTATACTCGGTGGAGTTTGATCTTAGGTGAACGGTATAAGACCGACAACCTTGATTTTTCAAATCAACCAAATTTCGGAATTCAAAGTCGAAATATTTGTATGCAATAATACTTTTGTTAAAATCCATTGTATAATCTAATCTTTATTATTTAGTCAAATTAAAAAATTAACAAATTTATCTTGTTGAAATCGTGATTACTCTACCTGGTATTAACAGGTCTTCTTAATAACCTAAAGCATATTTCCAATATAAATTTCACAGTAAGTCACAAAGAAAAATCTTGGAAGGAAAACTGTGGAAAGAGAAGAAATTGCTTTTCACGAGCAATTTCTTTTCTTTTTTCCTTTTTTTATGCCCCCGTATCGAGAGATCGGGGGCATATTATTTTACTCATGTCCGTCTGTCTGTCCGTCTGTCTGTCTGTCCGTCTGTCTGTCTGTCCGTCTGTCCGTCCGTCTGTCCGAAAACTTAACCTTTGCCTTTTCTCCAAAAGTATTTGACATACAAAGCTGTATACCAAAGTCAAGGTCATGTGACAAGGTCAAGGTCATCTGACAAGGTCAAGGTCATCTGTCAAGGTCAAGCTTAAAAAAAATGCTGTTCCGGGGGCATTCGTGTTTCACGAGCACATCTTGTTTTCCTCGATGTTTTCCATTGGGTAAAGAAAATCTGAATATTGGAAATATCAAATTTATATATCCACATCTCTAAGGTTTAGAAATAAAGTCGATCAATTTCTACAGGCCTGGAGGACCTACAACAAGGCAGGTACTGCCAGTCCTCCCTAAAATTCACGGGCTTCAGGTCCGACGCCGTGACTGGTGTTAGTGCCGTTCCCTGGATCCGGTATACCAAAAAACATATCATTTAGAATATTCCATCCAACCATCATGAAACGAAATATTTAGAACAAAGTTTACTGCATACATTTCGAAAAAAAATAGACGGACCGACAGTCAGACGAACTGGAATTTTGCCATCGCTGTAGTTCAGTCGAGCTAAAACATATATACTAAGTATAGGAAACACCAAATAATTCAAGTTAAATCAACAAAATCAGCCAATTTTGTTAATTTACGTTAAACGTAGATTTCACGTGATGTTATTACAACAGAAATCTTTCAAATAATCTTACGTATGGAGACCAAAAGGAACCATACGTATTTCCACTATATTTTGATGGGTATTTTTTATTAATTTTGCAAATATCAATCAAAAATCAAAGTTAAATCATACAGTTTTGATATTCATCTTCCTCTTTAAAGTGAAATTTAATGGTCCCGACGCACAGGTAACAGGTAAAAATTAATTCAACAACTTGAAATGTTCAGACATAGTATTAACTTGGTCTCCATATGTTATGAAGCGGTCTACTTTCTTTTTATGAATGAAATATCATTTGGCGTGGGAATAGTAAATGTAAACAAACTCTATGTCTGCCATTTGCAAATTATTTTTCTGGAGTTGGTCATTTTCAGATGCAAAATGTGAGTTATGTGAAATGTTTATGCAAAATTTAAGCCTCCTTCATTGTTCTTAAGCTTTTCCTCTACATGTAGACATTTCTTGTTTTATCTATTGTGCAACTGAATCTTTAGTTGAACGCAAATAGAAAATGTTGTAAATGTGTAATATTTTCATGCTTTAAAGACACTTTTTGATATTTTTTTCTACATATCCAAACTATTTTGCATTCTTTAGTAATATTTTAAAACTACTATATCACTTTTGGCCCAATAGAGTACTTTGTATGCGTTTTTAATTTCATGTCCATTGACCCAGTTTCTGTGAATTCAAATGACCATTCACCCTTCAGAGAATTTCGATCGACAATTTGTTTCAACCAATAAAGATATACACCAATTTTGGTACCCGTGAAAACCATAAGAAGTGCCATTGTTCTTTAAACCCAACTTCGGAAACTCATTTTCCGGCTGCTATGGGATCCTTTGCAAGCCAATCAAAAGGAATGTTAGACTTTGAATATGGGCTTATTGTTTATTACACCAAAGCTATCTAAAATACAATTACGTGCTGCAAGTAATTGGATAACGGTTCAACTGCGATGAAAATTACCTTTTTTGTGACCCTCATTCAAAAAAGTACCCAAAATCAGTTTACATGGGCTATTATGCCGCAGAGCCCATAAAATCCTGAAATGATCATAGAAAATGTGGACCTGCAAGTATTTCAATTCCAACAAACACTTTATACCAAACAGAGCTTAAGAAATCATCTGTACACAAAAAATGTTTTTCCTATACCCATTAATAGGAAACAGCCAAAATTGCTTTTTAGGGCTCTGTGAGAGCCCCAAAATAGTGGAAAAGCTCTTGAAATATGGGTTACAGTATTTGCTAAAATGTTCTAACACTAAAGACATTGTTAAACTAAAGAAAACATTTAAGAAGAAAAACAAAACGCCTTTCCTGGACCTAGTATTAGAAAAATACTCATTTTGCCCATAAAATCGGGGAACCGACCCGAAAAATTTGGACCCGCATAAATTCCGATTGCTTGACCCCTAAACAATCAATTAAACAAAAAAATAATTTCAGCACGAAAATCCTACGGGATTACATAAGGCACCGCACAATAGGTGTATTTTTAAAACTGAGCTCTGACCAAGGCGTTGAATTCATTACCAAAGGTATATCGGGAATATTTAAAAAGCATATGATACATTTGTAAGATAATTTGTATCTTATTAGGTATTTTATTTAAACCTGTTTTATCTATTTTGAAAGAAAAGCACGGGAATTTAACCGTTTAAAGTAGATTTCAAGGCTCACCGCGCAAAATCTACCTATAGTATAGTCCGTTTGACTTCTATATGGATCGACCTTTTCATCAATTGCATAAAATCGGGTTTGAAAGTAGAATTTGTATGTGGTAAAATCTAAATTTCAGCTTAATACCATTCCAAAAAATTATTTTTGAAAATAAAATGATTTCAAAATAAAGATTTTGTCTATCTAGTTAATGTTAATATTTTCGTATTTTCCGCTCTTAAACACGAGGGGTGATGAAGGCTGTTTATTATTAACAAGATGTAAACATAGCGTAAAAACACGTGGTTTTATACTAAACATTTGACAGAAGAAATGGCCATTATTCCTTATTTGGACATACTAATTAGCATATCGACGGTCATGTCATCTTAAACTTTAATATCACGTGATTTGTACCGTTATTATTCGCCTGCTTATCTAGTTTTTCTCGTGAAATTCACAAGGAACTTGTTAAATAATGCTTTTTGATTGGTCTAAATATGTGAAAATGGGGTTCGTTTCAGAATAGACAACAACAATTATCATTTATCTGGCTAAACGGTCTTTAAACAAAGAGAGAATACACTCAGATTTTATATCCCAAGGAATTAAAAATCTTTAACAAAATAAATTTTATGAAAATACTCGATTATATACCAAAACGACTGACTTAAAATCATACACTTTTGACTCTACCCCTATGCAAATCAGAACTATTTTTGGTTGGGCAAGTCGCTGTTACGTTTAATACAGTCACAAGAAGGGGTGAAAGGCTGGAAGTTAACATGTAGACGGACGGACAAAATCATTATTTAACATTCAAAAATTCTGAAAAACAAGATTCGTCATGGTATTAGATGGAAAATATGATATGACAAGAAAAAGATACGTTTCATTAATCCAATTCTGAGATTTTCGACGAAATGTTGGTCCATCTAGGGTTAGTTCATATCGGACTCGGGTTCGACCCGAGTTAACCGGGTTTCCATCAGAACGACCTCGGTTTCGACACTAGTGATGTCATTTTAACCTTTCAACCTCGACGCTTCTGATCCTGGGTCAGGCCGGTGTTACTTGGGTTCCAAAAATGGCGTCGAAAATAGTGCACAACAGTTCGATTACATAAAACAAATGATCTCTTTTACTTTAAAAGACAAATACTTTTTTCTTATTTTATATAGTATTTTGCACGAGTTTATCACATTTCTTAATGGGATAACGATATTTCATGGTTAATTAATTATTGTAGCGGTAAATGTAAGTTTGTTTACTACCACCAGTGAGTAACTCCGTTCACATGAATGCCCTTTCTTCGCATGCATATTACAGCCAATTTTAGATTATTTCATCATCTCACGCGACTCCTGGGCTGCCATTTGAATTTACCCATAGAAGTCAAACGGACTATATAGACTATGGGCTACTGGGACCCCTGTTCCCCCCCCCCCCCCCAGGGGGAATTTTGTACACTATGCTTTTCTGAAAGGTACATGTATATGCAACATTTTAAGACATGTTAGCACTCTGGCGAGTGGGGCTTTTGTAAGATACGTTACTTTGAAATCACCCACCCTATATCCTTGTAAAATGCTACATTTTGCTCCAATTTTGTGAAATTCTTTGGGCAAATTGCGATTTTTAGTGCTATCTCATACATGATTCTTGAGTATGGGTGATAAAACATCCACAGAATCCAGTATGATTCAAGAAAAAAGGTGAAATATACGTTACAATTACAAAATTGTTTCTCAATATTCGCCTATATAAAGATGTTGGCAATTGTTCGCCAAAAATATTCAAAGTCAACACTTGTTGGCAAAATTCACAAGATAATATGATGAATTCATATTTATATAGTTTATATAGTCCTGCATATTACTTGTTGTATACGTAGTGATGAAAAGATTTTAGCACATGTCATTTCAAGCCCTTAATACAATGTAATTTCATATGCCGTTCAAAAGCAGAAATGAGAATGGCAGGTGCAATTTACTACTCTGATCATGCAAAATAAAACAGGAATATCATTTATAACTGATGTCCTTATAACAACAAATGCTTTATGTCTCTAAAGGAATGTTGTAACATACGTTACCTGAAAATATTTTACCAAAACCCGTTTAAACTGCTTTATTTTTTTTTTATAAAAATCAGGATTAAAATTCTTTGAATTTATAGCTCTCAGTTCTGTTTCTTAGAAAATGCATCAGTACTGAATGCAAATGCGTGACTAACAAAAGATCGAAGATCCTGTAGCACTTATGGTATTAAAATTTAGACCTTAATTGAGAAGTCAATGTTATATCTTTGAACATCCAAGAAGGAAATTCTTATTAAATGCTAGCTTTTACATATTGCCTTTTAATGTAAAGTGATTAATCACACAAAATGAAGTTAGTATCATTTGTAATATCCCATCCGGGATCCCACAAAGTTAAAAATTTGATAACAAGATTTGAGATCATAATTTTGAAATAGCCAAATCATTAATACATGTATATCCAATTGCTGAAATCAAAATACCTACACTACTAAATCAGCTCAGATCTTGATAATCATTTTACATTAGAAATTACAAACATCTTGAAATATTCAATACAAATACTGGCTTTTTGATAGATATGGATATGTACTCTGTGTTGTACTATACCCATTGTTTAATTTCATCATAGGGAAATATCTGTTCAGTGCAATTACATATCTATCAATGACACAATGCAGCATGACAGCTAAAATAATTTAATTAATTGAAACTTTTTTCAAAATAACTTAGTCACTTTAGCATGTATATCATTTATCTCTAATTTCGTGCATGGTTTTATTCGTTGCCTATAGATGTTTTGAAACAGAATACCGATGGTCATAATCTAGTAACGTATGTTACCATTTGTATGAAACAAGTCACAATTATCTTAAATGCATTTCAGTGTCAATACTGTAGCCATTTAAATCAAAATTATTGTTTCTCTTTGATTAAGATGGATATTTTGGTTTTACTGCATGTTTTTTACTGCATGTTTTTCAAATTGTTTGTCTGGAATGTTGGCCAAGCGGTTAGAATAAAACTTAATGATTAGTAGAAGAGTTGTACTTGTGCACATGAGAAAAATATGAGAGTTATGCCCAAGAAACATGAGTATAATAATTAGAATGGGCATTTTTCTATTCTTTTCTCTACTTTCAAAAAAACTGCATGTACATATATATTGAAAATCAGCCAGCAATGTCAAACAGGAATGCAAATAGAATGTTAAATCACCAGCCATTTACACATTAACTCCTATAAAGCTCTTATAAGCCTGCGACTTATAGACCCATCATAAAATTTCTTATTAGCTCCACTGGCTGAAAGCCACTGGGGCTATTGTCATGGCGTTGTGTCCGTCGTGCGTCCGTCCGTGCGTGCGGTCGTAAACTTTTCTTTAAAAATCTTCTCCTCAGAAACTATCGGATGGATTTCAACCAAACTTCACAGGAATGATCCTTGGGTGACCTTCTTTCAAAGTTGTTCAAGAAATTTTGATCCAATGAAAAACATGGATTTAATGGGCGTGGCTAATTTCCAAATATGGTAAAAATTGAGTTTTCTCAGATTCTAATCAATGGATACCAATTGAATTTTACATGAATGATCCTTGGGTGACCCTTTATCAGTCCAAAAAAACAACATTGTGATCGGATGGAAAATATGCATTTTATGGGCGGAGGTCATTTCTCTATATGTTATATAGTGGAAACTTTGAAAATCATTTTCTCAGAATGTAACTGATGGATATCAACCAAATTTCACTGTAATGATCCTTGAGTGACCCTTTATCAGTCTACAAAAAAATCATTGTAATTGGATGAAAAATATGCATTTTATGGACGGAGGTCATTTCTCTATATGTTATATAGTGGAAACTTTGAAAATCATTTTCTCAGAATGTAATTGATGGATATCAACCAAATTTCACTGGAATGATTTTAGAGTGACCTTTTATCAGTGTACCAAAAATTATTTTGATTGGATGAAAAATATGCATTTTATGGGCAGAGGTCATTTCTGTATATGTTATATAGTGGAAACTTTGAAAAAATCATTTTCTCAGAATCTGATTTTTGGATATCAACTAAATTTCACTGGAATGATCCTTGAGTGACCCTTTATCAGTGTACCAAAAATAATTTTGAATTGGATGAAAAATATACATTTTATTGGTGGAGGTCAATTCTCAATATGTTAAATAGTGGAAACTATGAAAAACATTTTCTCAGAATGTAACTGATGGATATCAATCAAACATTTTGGTATGATCTTCAGGTGACCCATTATCATGCAGCCAAAAATTATTTTGATTTGATGAAAAATATGTCTTTTAAGAGCAGAGGTCATTTCTCTATCTGTGATATAGTTGAAACTTTGAAAATCAATTTCAACATCAGTAGAACCCCAAATATCTAAAAATCTAGTCAAAACATTTATTTGCTTTTACAAGAATTTCAAGCCTGTGGAGCGACTCAAGCCATTCATGGCTTTCTAGTTTTTATGAATCAAGTCTTGGGTTGTATTTAAATAAGGGCTTGATATTGATAAAATTCTATTGCTTAAGCAATTTATCATTATTCATTTATTGTTTCAGAATGTAAGATATAAAAGAAGCTCTAATTCTATCTAAGATATGTTTCTTTCTGCATATAAGGTACTTGTATTTTGTATCTTGTTCAAAGTTAAAGCATTTTTTAAGTTACCTGTTTAACTAAAATCTTCACTTTTGTAAGAACTAATCATGTTCAAGAGCATAACTATTGGTGTACATATAATTGTCCTTTGGAAGCAGCAATTATGTTTTATTTTCTAAAAAAGGGTCTTTTAAATGTAACATATATTACTCTCTTTGATAGCTAAATCAAAATGTATATGGCAATGTTCTATTCATTTGAATATAATATGTATATGTAAATTTTCAGTATTGATCTGAATTGCACAGTTTCTTGGCAAAACTAGGATTGCATGCAATGTACTTTGCATTCAATTGGAAACAATAGAGAGCTAAAATGCTTCAAAGAATTTTCAGGCCATTTTAACAGTATAACACTCTTATCAAGGTGGCTTATCCACCTTACCATGAATTCCTTGTATTTATCGTATACATCATTCCATTCATCACATCATCCTTTTAAAGCCTCTAGCTACTTATACAACGAAGATGAATGATAATCAACTCGTTTGTACTGGCTGATGAAACCTTGTACCTATGATATGGAGTCAACTGCGCTACCAAATCCAATGTGCTACCAACTAGGTTACAATCATGATCAACTCTAAGAAATATTTTTAACTTTTCTGTACTAAACTGTCTCTTATCATCAGAAGTAACATATATAACTTGTGTTTTATTCCAAAAATGTGATAAAAGTCTCAAACACTAAAGAAAAACATAAGCTGCCTCAACATTGTGTTTGGAAGCTGCCTCAACATTGAATTTGGTGCATTTCCATAAACTATGATAGCGGTTCAATAATAATTATACCTATAAATAAATGGTAACATATTTTGCATGCTTTTAAAACCACAATGAGTCTTGAAATGATTAGAATTTATATTGATACCTTAAAAATACTTTAAACAGTTATGGTTTAAAGTTGATTTAGATAATGAGGGATTTTACAATAACTGCAATCAGATAAGATATGAATAAGCCTATGGTAATTGATAGGTAAATTGGTTACTTTAGAGTAACGTATTTTGCAAATAGCTTGATTGCCAGATGCATGAAAAAAAATAAAATCTCCCAAAGAACAGAAGCTTATAGAAAAACACAGTAAACAAAACATTCAGTTGAGCATTGATGAATATAACATTTATTTTGAATACATTAAATTGAAATCTAAATGTAACGTATTTTACTCCCATGCATTGCTTGTAAGGGCTATATTTTCCAAGTCATAATGTAAATGGGCTTCAACTATCTCCAGAATCACAAATATCATTAACAAAACACAAAATGTCATTTATTTTTTATCTAAATTACAGGTAATTTCTATCACAAGACAAACAACTGAAATTGTTTTATGAAAATTTTATGGATTGGTTTCTTTAAAGTAACGTATCTCGCATTTGCCCCAGTGGCCAGACTGCTAATAAGTTTCAAAATGCTCAACATTGCATAGGCTTTTAGAAAAGCAATGTTAACAATCTTCCCAATGGGGCAGCTATGGAAAGACCATCCCTATCTATGTGCCTTTCTTTGAAATTCAAAAGTAACGTATTTTACTTCCATATCGTGCCTTCAATGGGGATTTATTTACAAAGTATTAGTATGAATTTGCTCTACATACATTCAGCAACATAAATTTTGGTATTAAAAGATCACTTCTGGTCATTTTGACTCATTTTTTCTCTGTACAAACCTAAAATCTTGTCTTGAAAATTTGATAGGTAATTAACTTTGAGGTAACGTATCTCACTAACGCCCCACTTGTCAGAGTGCTAACAAGTCTCAAAATGTTCTATATACCATGGACTATCAAACAGACAATGTTAACAAAATTCCAAGTGAGGCAGGGATAGAAAATTTATTTCTATATTCATAGTTTTCTTTGAAATTTAAGGGTAACGTATCTTACTGCAATATCACGACTCTTAAGATGACCAGATTTTTCAAAAACTCCCATAAATGGACCCTACAGTTAATCAACAACACAAATATATGTATAAGAAGTCAACGTTTCGTCATTTTAACTTCAACTTTTTTGGTACTCTTTTATAATTAATTTTCAAAATTTTGAGGGGTGTGCTACTTTAAAGTAACGTATCTTACAAAAGCCCCACTCGCCAGAGTGCTAACATGTCTCAAAATGTTCTACATACCATGGATTTTCAGAAAAATATGGTCTACAAAATTCCCCCTGGGGGGGGGGGGGGAACAAAACCCATTCTGGCTCATGGACTAATAGCTTTATCAAAATATTTTCGAACTAAAAATGAATTCCTAAAGAAGTGATGTGAACCTATTTCGGAATGACGCGAAGAGATGTAAAAATTCAAGGACATATGTCCGTTTCTTATTTAGTTAATCAAAGAAATGACATCTACACTCTATCATAAAGACGTCTCTATGTTCGTTGTGTTCTAAGAGAGAGCATTACTTTGATTGGCCCCCAGGCCAATAATTTATTCTGACGCAAAAAAGAAACACTTCAGCCAATAGTTTCTTTGACTTTTAACAAATGTCTTCTAGAATATCTTAATAGCGTTGAGGACTGCTATATTCGCACTCGCATATACATAAGATATGAGGTTCACTGTTAGAAAAGCAATCAAATGTGCCTACATTTGCGAAAACCAAGACAAAGAGCAGATGCAAAGTTTATGGCCAGTGTCACGGTGGACGATCACGTGACCCAACAATTTCAGAAAACCGTCAATTATTCCGTTAATATTTGACAAATTTCAATTCGGTTTGAAGCAGAGAATGTGAAAAATGCGAGGAATGTGCTGATTGTTTGTGTCAGATCTTAAAATAATCTGCTAATAAAAAAGTTATTGACGACCAAGTAAAATTTTGCTTGGTCAGCAATAACTTTTTTATCAGCAGATTTCGAAAGGTTTTCGCATCCACCAAATTCCTTGCATTTTCGCCTCCCCTGCTTCAAACATTTTTCAAATCGACCATGTATATTTACAGAATTATGTATAGGATAGAAAACGAGTGCTGTGGTATATGGGAAATAGACACGAGCGTTAGAGAGTGTCTATTTCCCATATACCGCGGCACGAGATTTTCTATCTGACTAAGACCACGCTTTTCTAAAATTGTCTGTTTTTCGCGAACTTCTAAAAATAAAAAAGAGTAAAACTCGCTGTGATAAAAGTGTAAATGTGTTATTATGCTGATATTACTTATGAATCTACTTCCGTTACTTATTGTATTTTTGTGACTGTAGAAAGTATTTTGGAAAAAGCGCTCATAGCCTATAATTTGCTCGTCATGTTTTTGAAGTGACTCGGTACTCTAAAGCTGTTGAGACTCACGTGCACCACACACTTTCATTGCATATCTGTAAGTACAACGCTCGGAGTTGTATCTGAGATATATACTTTTTAAATATTGCTCTCTGATTGGCCAATTCGCTTGAAGCCTGGTCTAATGAAAAATATCGTAAAATGCGTGTCACGTGATACCCCACCGTGGGTGCCTTTATCTTCGCCAGACGGGTAAAACGTCGCGCTCAATACTGGCGCACAATTGAAAAAAAAAGCAAAGTTCTCATGTTTGAAAAATTGATCTTCGGTCAAGCTAACCGACTTAATGCCATAATAATGCCATGCAGCAGTATAGTCTCCCTGCGTTCAGGATGAAAACGTTAGCGAAACGCCTTCGAAATGATACCGCGCTTTGCACGTATGTGCACTTGCAAAGCGGGTATCATCTCAAAGCGCTCACAAAACGCTTTTGCATCTTGAACACAGGGCTGGTTTGTTGCAGACCAGGGGCCCGTTTTAATAAACATCTCACGAAAAATTAAGCGTTAGTCATAATAACAAATCGTACCTGGTGTTGTCATTCATTGTTAGATTCTGCCTTGCATTGTTTCATTGGAATCGTCTTTAGAAGACGATTCCAATGAGATGATGTATGACAGAATTCCATATTCTGTTACTACCATGGAAGCCACTTTAATTTTTCCCTTACGCTCAAAAATAATCGTAAGATGTTTAGTAAAACAGGTCCCTGGGCCGAAGGTAATAAAACTTTTCCCATACTAAACTGAGAATTTTTTTCTCAAACGAAGAATTTAGATAATTGTACGAGCATAAAAGATAATACATATAAATAAGTGGTTATCTATAACAACTTATAAATGGTACCTTTTAAATTATACATTTATTACAAAATTATTGCAGAATTACAACTTTAATCTTAATTTGAAAGATTATTTGAGAATGAAAAAAGTTTTTGTAACCTCGGTCAATGATCGGATTCTAAATAGTTGGTTTCTTATAGCAAGGGTCGCATGAACAATATAAACCTTCAAGTTGACCTTCAGACCAGCGCTCACCAATTGACAAGCCAAGCTACAATGCATTTGCTTTACAATGGTTAAATAGGAAAATGTATGTTACGAAGGCGATAAAACATCATGTATTTTCTATTGAGCTGCGGAGGTAAAAATGTCACTCGTCAAGACTGACAAGTCTCGTGAAAATGGACCATCTGAAAATTCCGTAAAAAATTTATAGATATTTGACCCAGCGCAAGTGGATAACGTTGTAGAGTTCCAAAGCATAATTTTAGGGAAACTAATGATTTTATGAAGTACCAAAAAAGTCTGCCTGCGCCATCAGCATAGAATGACCACAGATTTTCATTTTCACAACTTATAGATCTCGTATGGCAATTGGGTTGGTTCCCCACACACACACAAAAAAAAAAAGAAGGTTCAATAAATCTAATAAATGAACATAAAATATAATGTTTTGAATTAACTCACATGATTACTTTTTTACAAATTTAATGTTTGTTATATTCATCTATATAATATGTAAAATCCATTATTGTATCAACGTTCGCTATTTGATGGATTGTCACACGTGACAATCCACGAAAGAGCAAAAGTTATGACAATAAATGAGCTTTAAATATTAGAATGTATACATGTATCCCTGTTGAGTATTGCAATATTTGGGTATTTGAAAAAAAATTGTAGTAAAGCACTGTGCAGTCTTCTTACAGAACTCTTCTTTAGTTAGTAACATTGTGAAATAGACACTTTTCTCTGTATCAAAACCATTCTAAATTGCTCGCTCAGCACTTCATTCATTCATTCACTCAAACCAATCAAAACAATCCAAAATTTTCAAAGCATTTCAAAATTGTTTAAAAAGGCAAAATTTCATTTACATCAATCAAATCTTCCATTATTTTATTGGATGGTGTGAGTTTTAAATTTTCAAAAAGGTATGTGAAGAGACACAAATTGGAAAGTACGTAGATCTTTTTAAAGGTAGGTAATAAATATCACTTATTTCGTCTAACTTGGACGAAATTAGTGATATTTCTTTATCTCTATTTAATTTAACTCAAAACTCGCTCCTCCCACTCATTCCAGTTCATACAGAAAACATTCCAAATACAATCACCTTGTCATTTCTCGATGCTGTTAACTGAAGTTTTTCTTCATTGACTTCCAGCTCTCAGACTATACAGCTTTATGTTCAATTTCGATAATGACAGTTGTCAATTAAAACCATTTTACTTTTGACAGTTTCTGAGAAATTATGCATTTAGCAATTAAAGCACAGACATTCTTTCGTTAAAGACACAAAATGCATACAAAGTGAAGAAACCTCACTGAAAAAACCTGTCATCACTTTTCGTTTGCGTGAAGTCAATTTGTTGCAAAACTCAGATCTATTATCTATGATTGATTGATTGAATGAATGGTGTTTAACGCCACTTTCAACATTATTTCAGTTATATCGCGGCGGCTGGAGCACCTAACAATGGATTCCTTGTATTTCTCTTACCAGTACAACCATCACATTCTTTCCTAGCCTCCAGCTGCTATCTCACTTAGGTCTACGATTATCAACCCATTGGTGAGAGACAAATAGTCGGAAAGAATGAGTGCCGCAGTCGGGAATCGAACTCGGGACCTCCAGATTGACAGTCCGGCGCGCTACCGACTGCGCTCTATTATATTATCTATGAGTAAATGTGTACCTTAGACCAGTTTTGCTGCTAGTCGAATTTTTCAAGCCAATTTCTCTTTCTGCCAATATTCTATCTTTTGGTGGCAATCACTGTGATCCTCTATCTGAAACCCTTTATAATTTGGACAGGGGTAATGTGTTAGCGAAATAGCCGTTCCTTTTTTTCAAAAATTAAGGTTGGTCAAAATTCAAAGAGGCTGTTGACGACAAGGATAAATAGGTGCAATTTGACAAGAAAGTGTGAAAAAATTGTTTCATAAAATTTCTTCTTTTGCTACAATGTTTTCTCAGTTATAACATTACCCCAATCTAATTCCATCAGGCTGTACATTGCAAGTTTGAAAGACACCAAATTAGACAGGTCTGATAAAAGGTAAAGGACATAGATAGAAGATTTCTAAAAATCATCCTATTTTCAGCCTTTTGTTACCGTAGCAACACAAGTTAATAGTGGATTTATGTTAGAGCTTTTTGCAATGAATATTCTTACCAACTTTCATCAAGATTGACCCTCTGGTTAAGAACACATGAGGGACTAAACTCGCTGGACATTGAATGGTTACAACTGCTCACAATGAGGACTTCTTGCCCAAATGAGCTAGTAACTGGGAAAAGGGGAATGATTTTATCATGCATGATAAAATACGCTGCTTTTTAAATGATGACCACATTTTCAAATTTTCCAGTAAATGTCATTAGTTATACAAGAGATGTCATATTGATGATCTAGTTTTTACACAAATACATCTCCCAGACTAAAGGAATACCAGGGCCCTAGTTTGTAAAACTTTTCTCATTCTCAACTCATTTTCTTCAATTTCAAATTGAGATTAAAAAAGAAGTTCTGTTGTAATACTGAAATAAATGTTTGAACATAAAAGAAAATATAAATAAGTTGTTATTTATAACAACATATCAATATTATGATGGTTATACATTTATTTGAATTCAAAATTAGGGAAAATTCTCAGTTGAACAAGAAAAGAGTTTTATAACCTTGGGCCTAGATGTGTTTTATCCAAAAGCACCCAAGTTTAAAAAGAGGGCCATAGTGGCCCTAAAGGGCTCACCTGAATGAACTGTCTTAATTTTTTAAAAAGTAGGTTTAGAAAATCAATGATGAATGAATGTCACTCAGCTAAACAATGCTGTTGCTTCAATACAACAAAAGATTCCTTTTTTATAATTTTCAGGTTGACTTACAAGGTTTTTCTATGATTTGACTCCATGACCAAGTTTTTAAACCCAAGTTGACCCAATTTCGAACTAATCCAAAAATGCACCAATTCAATCATTCTGATCATATTTCAGGTTAATCTGGCAAAAAATGTGGCAACTAGAGTGCATATAAGGATTTTCTAAGATTTGACCCTGTGACCTAGTTTTTGACCCCAGTTGACCAAATTTCAAACTCATCCGAGATTGCATTAAGACAATCATTCTGACCAAACTTTAGGATTGACCACGTGACCTAGTTTTTGACCCCAGTTGACCCATTTTTGAATTCATCCGAGATTTTATCAAGACAATCAGTCTGACCAAGTTTCAAGTTTGATCAGGCAAAAAATGTGGCCACTAGAGTGCATCAAAAGTATTTTCTAAGATTTGATCCTGTGACCTAGTTTTTCACCCCAGTTGACCCAATTTTAAACTCGTTTCAGATTTCATCAGGACAATAATTCTGACCAAATTCAGGTTGATCGGGCAAAACATGTGGCCTCTAGAATGCATATAAGGTTTTTCTAAGATTTGACCCTAGGACCTAGTTTTTACCCAAGTTGACCCTATTTTAAAGTTATCCGAGATTTCATCAAGACGATCATTCTGACCAAGTTTCAAGTTAATCAGAAAAAAAATTGGCCCCTAGAGTGCATATACGGTTTCTCTAAGATTTAACCTTTTGACCTAGTTTTTGACCCCAGTTGACCCATTTTCGAACTTATCCGAGATTTTATCAAGACAATCAGTCTGACCAAATTTCCGGTTGCTCCGGCAAAAAAATTTGGCCTCTAAAGTGCATCCAAGGTTTTTCTAAGATTTGACCTTGTGACCAAGTTTTTGAACCGAAGTGACCCAATTTCGAAATGTATTAGATTTCATCAAAAATCATTCTGACAAAATTTCAGGTTGATCAGGCAAAAAATGTGGCCTCTAGAGTGCATCCAAGGTTTTTCTATGATCTGACCCGGTGACCTAGTTTTTGACCCAAGTTGACCCTATTTCGAACTTATCCTTGATTTCACCAAAATGATAATTCTGACCCAGTTTCAGGTTGATCTGGCAAAAAATGTGGCCTCTATATCTCATCAAATTTTATTTCTAAGATTTGACCTTGTTACTTAGTTTTTGACCCCAGTTGACCCAATTTCGAACTTGTCTGAGATTTCATCAAAACAATCATTCTGACCAATATTTTGGTCAATTAGGCAAAAATGTGGTCTTTAGAGTGCATACAAGGTTTTCTAAGATTTGACCTTGTGACTTAGTTTTTGACCCCAGTTGATTCAATTTCATCAAGACAATCTTTCTGACCAAATTTCAGGTTGATTGGGCAAAAAATTTGGTCTCTAGAGTGCATACAAGGCAATTGTTGACAACACACGTCGCACGACGGACATCAACCTAACCACAAAAGCTCACCTTTAGCACTTTGTGCTCAGGTGAGCTAAAAATACAAAGAATTGTTATCTGATTTTATATTTATTCATGACTAAACATGTATCATAACAATAACAATAGGCTGCAGAACTCAACTGCCTGAATAAATGTCTAAGTTTCCAAATGTGACCTTATTGTCTAATTTGATTCTGTTGAATATCCATGAAAATAATACAAACAAGAAAGGCCCTAAATGGTCTAATCACAAAGAATACAAATGTGAAATATAAAGAGACCTTTGTGATAACCATTTAAGGGTCAAATCCAGTTTTATTTGTTTTGGAGACAAACAGACAAGACAAAAACTATTAACCTTATATCAAACAACCTTGGAGCATAAAAAATTGTTTAAAAATTTGGTAAAACAAACTGTTATGTCTGTGCATGACAATTTCAATAACTTTACATGTCAATCAAGCAGGGTTTGAAACTAACTTTTGTAAGAAAAGAGTCCAAGTAAACTACAACAATTGAAATAAGTAAGTCAAAGTTCACAGGAAGGAATCCAATGTTTAACCCTTTGCTGTTGAATCCCTGCTTTTTAGTGCCTGTGATTTTATGATTGAGAAAACGTTGTGAAAAAAGAAGAAATTGCTCCTGACAAGCAATTTCTTCTTTTTCCACACTATTTTCTACCCTACTGAATAGTTAATTTTCAAATTAAATCCTCTTTAAATATTCGTCTGCAAAACCTTTGAATTTGGACAGGTCTAAAATTTTGTTAAACAGGAAAGGGTTAAATTGAGGAGAATGTTGTGGAACAGAAATTTCTTGTTACAAGCAATTTATCCATTTCCACAAGTTTCTTCCCAAAGAAAAGCAATTCTCGTAAAATCACTGGCTACTAGTAGATACAAGTAAATGTTATTACCTGCACCAAATTATATGGTGATTATTGAATTTTAGTTCTGTCCATCAAGATTTGTGCAATCCGATTGAATTTTTAATTTCTCAATGAAAATTATTTGTGTATGCATCTATTTCGGAAAGCTTCCGTGAAAACTAGAGCGATAAGAGATTTGTTTCCTTTATCGATTTATAAGAAATCATTTGTTGATTTCATGGAGATATGAAACTTAAACAAGAGGACCCTGAGGGCCCTAAATCGCTCACCTGATATTTCAAGTAAATTATCATTAAGACCCCATTTCCTATGATATGGCATGAACCTTCCCATTTTCAACAGAGTTCATTCTTGTGACCTTGCAAACATTTTGATCAAGTTTCATGAAGATTGGACTATATTTGTGGCGTTTGGAGCTCTTACGAGAAAATTGTCATTACGGCCCCTTTTCTCGTGAAATGGCACGTATACTTCCCATTTTCAAATGAGTTCATCCTCATGACCTAACAAATATTCTGAAAGAGTTTCATGATGATTGGACCATATTTGTGGCTTCTAGAGAGTAAACAAAAAAATTGTCATTAAGACGCCTTTTCCCATGATATGGCACCGATCCTTCCCATTTTCAATAGACTTCATCCTCATGACCTAACAAACATTCTGACAAAGTTTCATGAAGATTGGACCATATTTGTGGCTTCTAGAGTCTAAACCAGTAATTTGTCATTAAGGCCCCTTTTCCCGTGATATGGCACAGATCCTTTCCATTCGAGCAAATTTCATAAGGGACCACCCAAGGAATATTTCTGCCAAGTTTGGTTGATTTTGACCTATAAGTTTAGGAGGAGATGTCGTTTAAAGATATTGTTGACAAAATTGTCATTAAGACTCCTTTTTCTGTGAAATGGAACAGATCCTTCCCATTTTCAATAGACTTCATCCTCATGACCTAACAAACATTCTGACCAAGTTTCATGAAGATTGGACCATATTTGTGGCTTCTAGAGTGAAAACAAGAAATTTGTTATTAAGGCCCCTTTTCCCGTGATATGGCACGGATCCTTTCCATTTGAGCAATTTTCATAAGGGACCACCCAAGGAATATTTCTGCCAAGTTTGGTTGATTTTGACCTATAAGTTTAGGAGGAGATGTCGTTTAAAGATATTGTTGACAAAATTGTCATTAAGGTGCCTTTTTCCGTGATATGGCACGGATCCTTCCCATTTTCAATAGACTTCATCCTCATGACCTAACAAACATTCTGACAAAGTTTCATGAAGTTTGGACCATATTTGTGGCTTCTAGAGTGAAAACAAGAAATTTGTCATTAAGGCCACTTTTCCCGTGATATGGCACGGATCCTTTCCATTTGAGCAATTTATATAAGGGACCACCCAAGGAAAATTTCTGCCAAGTTTGGTGAATTTTGACCTATAAGTTTAGGAGGAGATGTCATTTAAAAATATGGTTGACAAAATTGTCATAAAGGCCCCTTTTTCAGTGATATGGCACCGATCCTTCCCATTTTCAATAGACTTCATCCTCATGACCTAACAAATATTCTGACCAAGTTTCATGAAGATTGGACCATATTTGTGGCTTCTAGAGTGAAAACAAGAAATTTGTTATTAAGGCCCCTTTTCCCGTGATATGGCCCGGATCCTTTCCATTTGAGCAATTTTCATAAGGGACCACCCAAGGAATATTTCTGCCAAGTTTGGTTGATTTTGACCCATAAGATTAGGAGGAGATGTCGTTTAAAGAAAAAGTTGACACTGTGACGGACAGACGGACAGATGGACAGACGGTCGCCAGACAACGATCGATCACAATAGCTCCCTTGAGCACTTTGTGCTCAGGTGAGCTAAAAACCTGATCACACTTATGTTTGAGTCAACTTTGTGTTTTCATACAGTGTGAATAGGGTTTTAAGTTTCATACATCCATGAAATTAATGCAATGAAGCTGATAGAACCCTGGGGTTTTATATGTAAAATTGAGTATGCCCAGACTCATATCCATTCATTTGTTTTCATGTGAATTTTTAAGTGAATAATTTGTTATTCACCATATGAAAGATGTTTAGCAATAAATTAACTTGGATTTTCATTGAGACAAGCTGATCTTTACCCAGTTTAGAGTTGAAAAGCCAGTTAAGACTAAGACTCTGTTAAGATCAAATTATCTCAATGCAAGTCTCATACCAGTTTTGTTTTCTGACATACTGGTAAATAACAATTTTGTCCTATTATGTCTTTTCTTTTGACCTTGACAGATGACCTTGACCTTGTCACATGACCTTGACCTGGGTATCTGTAGATGTGCATCATCAAGATCTATCATCATACCAAATATGAGCATTGTATCTTGAATAGCCTTGAAGAAATTGGCAATGTTAAGTTTTTTTGTATTGCAGCAGATGGACAGACAGATGGAAAATGGTAAAACAGTATTCGCCTGATCTTTCAATGTGAGGTAAAAAAAAGTACAGAAATAACACTTGAACATGTATTAAAATGACATGACAATGATGACATTTAAACAGTGAATCTAGGCATATGAAAGAGATATGATTGTGGCTCCCTATAGAAACAAGAGTAACTTTGAAAGAAAATTCAATTTGATTTACAGGTAGTGGACCCGTAATAGGTCCACAATGTTTCAGAAGTTATGAACTTTAACAGTGTTAACCAAGGTTTCCTAATGATTTTCATTAGGAAACCTTGGTCAAAATTCTGAAAGATAATGAGTTCTGAAATGTTGCAGAACTATTATGGTTCCACTACCTTAAACTGAATAATTATACTGTGTTGATAGAACTAGGTGGGATATGCCTCACAGCGTTATGTATAGAGGCAGATCAGTCTGAAGCTGGATGAAAACATTCGTCCAGGACATCTAATGACGTTACGATATTTGGGATTTTTCAATCTAACTACTTCGTCAACGAATACTTTGGTCTCCAGTCTAAGAATGATCTCAGGTGAGAAAGTTTGGAACCAGATAAGAGAGGTCAAGTTTGACACTATAAGACATGTGCGACGTAAGGTTCTTAATCAACATCTCTGTTACAAATCTTTGATCAAAAAAGTAATTTTGTTTTAATACAGTGTGAAGATGCATTGACTTCACTTTTATTGATTGTCATTACACACATATACAGATATTAATGTCGAAATTAAAATATGCATTTAGATCATATGTCAAAGAACTTTTTTTGAAGAATATATGTACAGTCTTCATTGTTTAAGCACCTTTTTCCTTTTAGGCAACAGTTTTATCATAATCATGATAAAAAGTCTCCATTAGCAAAATCTCTTAAATAAAAGAGTGGACGTTCTTAGACTAAAAATTGTTAACTATTGACTATTAACTATTGAATCTTATGTTGTTTGAACCCAAAGAATTTCTCAATGAGACAATTCTAGTAGGTTTGAACATCATAGGATTCTGTAAGACTTATGAAATAATCTATATATGCTATCAAAATGTCCTGTTTTATTTATTATGAAATATTGTATTAAATGACCATTCCATAAGTGACCATTTTTTATGGTCCCCTACGTGCTCACTTAAAACAAGTTTTACTTAATAAAACATTAGTCACTTTGTTTGAGGTATATGTACTTATGTATATGTGTAAAATAAAGTGTAACACTAGTCACTATGATCTAGGTTTAATAAATTGTTGACTGTGGTTGGGATAAATTGAAACATGTACATAGACTCTATGTACATGTTTCAATTTATCCCAACCACAGTCAACAATTTGTCCTGGTATATGTTCACATATATATGTAATGCAGGCGTCACAATGTCCCGAAATTGACACTAGATGGACACACGATAAATGAAATTTTCAAATTTGAATCTGATCTTAAAAACATCGTGCCATTCGTGAGGACATCTTAATCCATCGTATGACCGCCAGTTGAATTCCTCAGGCTCAGGCAGAAACTTCATGAGCAGTGACAAAATCTTTGGCATGCAAAAAAATTGCCGAAAGATCTTGCGAAGGTTCATTTTTGTGTTGAATTTGTGTGTCCATTTTGTCCTTCGTAAGGCTATAAGTTTGATTCTATTTGGAATAAAGAAAGAATACTGTGTATTCTACTCCAATAATCACTGATCAGCAATTGAATTTCCCACTGTCGGCTGAAGGTTTTATACCATAGGGAGGTCATGTGACCCCTTCGTGACTTAGTTCGAGCACATCGTACTGTCAACACCAAGTTGTGTAGCCATCGTGTGTCCTGTGGGTAAGTAATTAATATAAAATTCACATATTCGTGTTGCCTTCATGTCTGGTTCGGATGCCATCACATGGCTTTCTGTAGGCACCGTCCTTGCTTCGGCTGTCGATTGGTTGTTGACCAAGTTCAGGGACATTTTTGCGCAAAATTCGAAATTCCATATTCATATGGCCATCTGGTGTCAATTTCGGGACAGTGTGACGCCTGCATAAAAAAATAACGTAAAACATTCGTCACAATGATCTTGGTCTATGTACATGTACAAGTTCATCCCAACCACAGTCCACAATCTGTCCTGGTATATGTAAATTAAAGTCTACTCCATACACAAATTCTGTATGATGCTCAATGATTTCCATGGCATGTGGTTGTCTTATATCCCAGGTCCTACAAAATAATAGGTTTTGTTTAGGTAATGGGCCTTTAATAGTTACGCAACATTAACCCTTGTCATGCTGAATTAAGTTTGGCTGAAAATTTTCATCAAAATCAAAGGGCAAAAAGCACTGAAAGTACCATCTGCATGTCAATTTTTATTTGAAAAACTAAATCTATTGACAATTCTGGATTGAAAGTGAGAAATGGGTGGTGTAGACTAAAATCAGACTGCACATATGTGCAGGCTGATGTTTGTCTATAGCTCCTGCCAAAGCAGGAATACAGCATGACAAGGGTTAAGAAGTCATGAACTAAAACAGAATTAACCTAGGTTTCCAAATAATTTTTATGAAACTTTAGTTAACATTATAAAAGATCATAAGGTCTGAAATGTTGCGGAACTATTAGGGGTCCACTACCCGAAATTGAATTTTCATTGGGCTCATTTTTAATCATGTTCAATAGAGTGGGACAAAGTTCAAAAGAAACAATCTAAGATATACTAAGATAGTATACCATGGTGCAATTTTGTAAGGAAATTTAGGAACATTTTTTTGTCTTTTTGTATTTTTAGTAAAACATGATGGAATCAACCAAAGATAAATCCTTATCTTGGTTCAAGTTGCACACTTAAAAGAGATTTGATGAAAATTTTGGACAGAAATTACAAGAATCTTTTTTTCTCTTTTTTTCAGTCATTAAAGGAATAGATCAATCAATTGCTTTGCCAAATATTGACAAAGCTTTAATTTTTGTGAACAACAAAAGCTATATCATTCTGGGTATAAGAGCTCATGTTGTTCACTCAATGAAAGATATATCAATCTTAGCCTGACAAACAATTACCCTTGCAGCTTACCTCACCATTCGGAACTCCACTCGGCCAATCTCACGATCAACTTCGGATGTACTAAGAAGGACTATTTTTAGAAACTACAGAAACCTTGGAAAAGCTCCATGACGTCAATTAAAATAGTGTTAGCCCTCGAAACTTTGAGTGAAAACATTCCACGTTGCCAACGCTACTCTTTAAAGTCGCTGACATGAACCATCGTAATCTTATATAAATATCTTTAGATTCTTTAATAATGGTTGAAAAATCTTAATTTTTGAGAATGATTCATCATTCTCAAAAAAATAAGATTTTTTAGCCGTTATTTACTGTAAAAAATATCAATCTAAAGATAGCACCAGTTGTTTCTGCGCTTGTTTTTCTTGCACTATTTCAATCTAACAACAAGAGGGCCATAGTGGCCCTTCATCGCTCACCTGAGTGAATTATCCAAAACGCATTTCAAGCAGGTTTTGAAAAATTATTTGGCTAATTCTCAAGCAAAATGACTTGACTTTTATCACAATAATTATTCTGATCAATTTAAGTTGATTGGACAAAAGAGTGGAAACCAGGGTGCATACACAATTTTTCTTAGATTTGACCCAGAGATCTTAGATTTGACCCAGGGTCCTTGTTTTTGACCCCACTTGCCCAAATTTCAAATTTGACTGAGCTTTTATCAAGACAATCAATCTAACCAAATTTCAGGTTGATCAGACAAAAATTAGACTTCCAGGTTGCATACAAGGTTTTTCTAAAATTTGATCCCATGACCTAGTTTTTCACCCAACTTGACCCAGTTTTAAACTTGTCTGAGTTTTTATAAAAAACAACATTCTAGATAACTAAATTTCAGGTAAATTGGGAAAAAAATGTGTCTTCTAGAGTGCATACAAGGGTTTTCTAAAATTTCACGCCGTGACCTAATTTTTGAACCCTCTTGACCCTATTTCAAACTCCCCTGAGATTTGACCAATACAATCATTCTGGCCAGATTTCAGGTTGATCAGACAAAAAATGTGACCTCTAGAGTGCATAAAAGGGTTTTCTAAGATTCGACCCCGTGACCTAGTTTAAGACCCCACTTGACCAAATTTCCAACTCGTCCAAGATTTGATCAAGACAATCATTCTGACCAAATTTCAGGTTGATAAGACAAAAAATGTGTCCTCTAGAGTGCTTACAAGGTTTTTTTAAGATTTTACCCCGTGACCTAATTATTTACCCCGTGACCTAATTATTGACCCCACTTGACCCAATTTCAAATTGTCTGAAATTTGATCAAGCCAATCATTCTGACAAAATTTCAAGTTGATAAGGCCAAAAATATGACCTCTATGGTGCATAAAAGGGTTTCCTAAAATTTGACCCTGTGACCTAGTTTTTGACCCCAGTTGGCACATTTCGAACTTGTCCGAAATTTTATCAAGACAATTATCCTGACCAAATTTTAAGTTGATCAGACAAAAAATGTGACCTCTAGAGTGCATACAAGGGTTTTCTAAGATTCCATGCTGTGACCTAATTTTTAAACCCACTTGACCCTATTTCAAACTCGCCCGAGATTTGACCAATACAATCATTCAGGCCAGAATTCAGGTTGATCAGACAAAAAATGTGACCTCTAGAGTGCATACAAGGGTTTTCTAAGATTCGACCCCGTGACCTAGTTTTTGACCCCAGTTGACCCAATTTCCAACTCATCTGAGATTTGATCAAGACAATCATTCTGACTAAATTTCAGGTTGATAAGACAAAAAATGTGTCTTCTAAAGTGCATACAAGGTTTTTTTAAGATTTGACCCCGTGACCTAGTTATTGACCCCAGTTGACCCAATTTCGAACTTGTCCAAGATTTTATCAAGATAATCATTCTGACCCAATTTCAAGTTGATAAGACCAAAAACGTGACCTCTATGGTGCATACAAAGGGTTTTCTAAGATTCGACCCCGTGACCTAGTTTTTGACCCCAGTTGACCCAATTTCGAACTTGTCCAAGATTTTATCAAGATAATCATTCTGACCAAATTTCAAGTTGATCAGACAAAAATTGTGACCTCTAGAGTGCATACAAGGGTTTTCTAAGATTTGACCCCGTGACCTAATTATTGACCCCACTTGACCCAATTTTGAACTTGTCCGAGATTTTATTATGACAATCATTCTGACCAAAATTTCAGGTTGATTGGGCAAAAAATGTGGCCTCTAGAGTGCATACAAGGTAAATGTTGACGACACACGACGGACGACGGACATCCACCCAACCACAAAAGCTCACCTTGAGCACTTCGCGCTCAGGTGAGCTAAAAATGCACAATTTTGTTCAATACCATCCGCCATATATACATCCGAGGTCTGTTGCAGTTTACGAGTGATGTTCCTAATGCTTACCTCACTGTGAAGTCATATGAACAGGATACTAAAGTTGTTCCAGTAAATGGGGATGCCTAGAAAAGACATTAAATGTGACAAAATTCTGCATAAAAGGCTAATTTTAACATTGCATAATGAATACATATATATGTACTTTGAAAATGAAACTATTGGAAATAAGGAAAGTTAAAGATCTATCATCACTCAAGATTAAATAATCCTGCTAGAATGGAAATAGATAGCAACTGTGGTCAGCAAGCTCAGTAAACTCAGTTTGATCAGTGTCAAATTTCTCACTGACCACATCATCTTTTAAAGAGTGACAGGTTATAATTTTCATCATTCTTTAAAGGCTGTGTTGACCTGATACACCTGACATAACATAATATCAGACACTTCTCTTTATAGAAAAAAATTGCATATTCATAGTCTTGACCAGAAAGGATCCGTAAAATAAAAGCACAGTAAAATGATAGCAATATAAATACATGTAGAATAATATGGAAGTTTCTAAAAATATCAATGTTATCAGTTTTTGGAGGGAGAAATTATCAGGACTCACCAAAACCTCGTCATGATAAATTCTTCCAACCTCGACCATTGATTTTTTTCATCAACATATTAGCCTCTACAGGATTCACACTTTGTAGACCCTATTATGTAGAACTTGGACAAATTTGTTTTGTAAAAGTTCTGATTTTCAATATGATGGTCTGAAAATGTTTAAATTCATACAAGTGGATTAAATATAATGGTATCTGAATAAATTAGAACATTTTGATTTAATTTCGGACATTTCAACTAGTCTGGCCAAAGTTTGACAACAATAATTATGCAGACAGCTGACAATGAAGGCTTAGATAACACTGCATATATCTGTAGAATGATCTTATTCTAAATTGTTTACTTAAGCCTTGTATACAGCAGAAATAGGCCTTAAGGAGGGTTTAAAAATATCCAACTAATGAATCATATTACTGAGCTGAAAATTGAAAACTTACCCTTACTCTTCTCACAGCAAATCTGTGACCAGTCAATTCACAAACTGGTACCCTGGTATTTCTGATATCCCAACCTCTTATTGAACAATCTACAGAACCAGAAAACAACATATTCTGCAAAGAAAAAATATTTCTAAAAGATTGTCATATCACTTGAAGATTTATGACATTGACATTAAATGAAGCCAATAAGAGAAGAAATAGCAATTCTCATACCAAACAAGGTAAAAGTTTTAATTTAATACTTTTGAACTTATATATTTATGGCTTGCAACTACCTAAATGTTTATAGGCAGATCCAATTGTTTCACTCTGAGCCATTGATATGAAGATAATGTAAGTGGAAAAGCAAATGCCTATCAAAATGCAATTTTTTGCAGGTTAAACACTGATGATTTATAAATGTCTTTCAAATGAACTTGACTCATATTGGAATACTTCTCTGCCATATGATTTTTAAAACTACAAATTATTGTTAGCAATACTGTGAAATTTGTTTGATTAGTATTTTTTGTGCTTTAATCAGCTTTAATCAGCAAGAGTTTAATTTTTGCTAAAATTGGTAACAGATGGAATATCTTAAGTTAAAAACATGGCTTAATTTTAGTAGAGACTATAATATACAAATATAGAACAAATTTTGCACTCTTATTAAAATACAGACTAATAAATACCCCTGTAAATCTTAAGGACACAAATTCAAACCTGAGACTGTTAACACATATACCAAGTTTGTAAAAAAAACCTTTTGTACAAAAATGTATGACTAAGGCTAAACATAGTCAAACCAATGAAAATACCTTGCTGATGACTATAGACAATTACAACAACCTGCAATGAGCCATCAAAAATAGGACATTTTGTTCTAAAACAGCCATGCTTATTCTGTATGCAGAGGAAACCATAGCTTACTGTATCATATTTACTCCAGTCACATGTTAATATTTCTTCTTGATGGCCTGGTATAACAATTTGTGAGTGTGCTGTCCGTCTGTCCCAGATTCTCAAAGTCTTGTCACCTGTAATAAGGGCTTGTGATAGTGTTTGAAATTGGGGAGTCATTGACTCCTCACCTAAGATATTCCGGGAGTCAAATCTGGATTTTAAGGGGTCAAAACAACAGAAAAGGCAAACCATTCGACGAATTTTTCAAAATTAAGAGTCGCTGTAACTGTTTTGTGTAATGATATAAAACAAGTAATTATTTTGTAGAACTGAAGATAACCGAAGAACTGAAAGTAATTTGTGAAAATCTTAGGTATAAAACCAAATTATGACTTTTAGTAATTCCTCTCAAAATGACCCCCTTGTGAGAAATTTCTAAGGGTCAAATTAAGATATTTTCAGATTTTTGAGGGTCAAAACCCTGGTTTATGGGTCAAACACGAGCCCTGCTGTAATATACAGAATTCAAGATGTCACACATAAGGGCACATTTAGGGACTCTTTAGCCCTTGTCATTTTGAATAAAAACCTTTAATTGTTGCATTGTAATCAAAGTTCTTAAAGTACTGAATGCACTAATAGTGAGTAGAGTTTTTATTTAAAAAATATTATTTTCAGACTTTTATGACTTTTGAAAAGGAAAATCAGGAGATGTGGACTATGATCAGACTGCATACATTTGACGGCTGATCTTTGTCTATGGTTCCAGGGTCTAAACAATCTCTGTATATCTCCTAACAAATCTGTCCATGAGCTTTACTCAAGACAGACAATTAACTATTATTTCATGTCCAATTTAATGGGAGTATAATCAAACTACATGTACTAAAGTACACACCCAAGTGAGCAATTCTGAAATTCCGATTAAATGTTGGAAATCGTCAAGATATTATGTTTTCAACAAACATTTCCAAAATTTCAGATCAATGGTTAATGTAGTTTAAGTGCTTTATTCTTGTCCTACTGAACCTGAAAAATTCCCTTTTTTTAAATACAAGATCAGCTCACTTAGGTTTAAAATAAAACACATATTAAAAATTCATTGTACTAGACATTTATATGGTAATTTTATTGGTGAATTGTTTGCTTATAGATATCTAGCATGTAAATATTCTAACCTTAATAATTTTTGTTCGGAAGGAGATATAGACAAAGATCAGCCTGCACATATGTGCAGTCTGATCTTAGTCTACACCACTAGTTTTTCCATTTCAAGACAGAATTTTTTTTCAAAAATACATAGACTTGCGATAAGTACATCCAGTGCTGTCAGGGCTTAGACTTCAACACAATTTTGCAAGAGATTATCTAAGCATGACAAGGGTTAATGTTAAATTCATAATGTACATTGAGCTGTGGAGAGGTAATTATGAAATTCTAACAATTGGAACATGAAGTTTTGATTAAATAACTTGGTCATATCACTGATCTATACCTCTTCTGTTACTGTTAATGACATAGTTCTGCTGAACTTAAAGCTTAGACAGGTAGTATACACTAATGTGAGCCTGCACAGACATGCACTTTAATCTTAGCCAACTCTGGCTGCATTCAACTTACTTATAGTTGAAGAACTTGAGTCAAACCTGAAATGGTCAATTCTTTTCTGCATGTCTGAGAAATTCTTGTTGGTTCTTACAGACTAAAACCCTGCCCAAAGATACAGATATTAGGGGGTTACTCCAGTCTTAAATCTTTATTTGCAAATTAAACCCTATTTTGTGGGTACTCATTTGAATTGTCTTGACAAGACAATTTCAATGAGTACCCACAAAATAGGGTTTGAGATAAGGACATGAAATATTTAAATTTGGAGTCCAAAATACCCCCTCTATCTGTAGCTATGCCTGCTTATTTGCTTGGCTGCAGTTCACTAACCTGACGCAGAAGCAAAGCAACCTGGGATATGGGGAGACCACATGACCTCATACACAATGCCTTCATGTCCTGAATATGTGCTCAACGATCTGGGGCTATCTATAGACCACTGAGAGAAAAGAAACAGTTTAATAATACTTTCTTATTGAGATATGAACTTTACTTAATGCATATCACTGAAATGTGACTATACACAAATCAATATCTCAAGATAATCAAATGAAACTAGACTATCCCAAAGCAGACTAATAATCTCCCTACAAGTGCTTGTCAATAATGAAATGCCACTTTCCATCAAAGGGTCATACTTCTGTCAACAAGAGCTGTCAGAGGACAGCCAAGCTCGACTATTGCATGTGCTGGATCGCAAATAAATATTGACATTGGAAAATTCCATTAAATGAAAGTAAAGAGAAAAGAATCTATGCCTAGATGCCAGTATTATGGTAACAAAAGCATGTGCAAAGTTTCCAAGCAAAAGCTTAAGTAGAAATAGAACAAGAGGGCCATAGTGGCCCTAAATCGCTCACCTGAATGAACTTTCTAAAATTTTCAAAAGCAGGTTTAGAAAGAAAATGATGATTAAATGTCACTTAGCTAAATAATGCTGTTGCTTCAATAAACATTGAGAATCCTTTTTTACAATTTTCAGGTTAACTTAAAAGTTTTTTCTATGATTTGACCCCGCGACCTAGTTTTTGGTCCCAGTTGACCCAATTTCAAAGTCATCCAAAATTGCATCAATTCAATCAATTTTGCAGAATTTCAAGATGCTCTGGAAAAAAATGTGGCCTCTAGCATGAATACAAGGTTTTTCTAAGATTTGACCCAGTGATCTAGTATTGACCCCAGTTGACTCAATTTCAACTCATCCAAGATTTCAACAAGACAATCATTATGACCAAGTTTCAGGTTGATCCGGCAAAAAAAGTGGCCTCTAGAGTGCATACAAGGTTGTTCTAAGATTTGCCCCTGTGTTCTAGTTATTGACCCCAGTTGACCGAATTTCGAACTCATCTGAGATTTTATCAAGACAATCATTCTGACCAAATTTCAGGTTGATCGGGCCGAAAATGTGGTCTCTATGAGGTTTTTCTAAGATTTGACCCTGTGACCTAGTTTTTGACCTCTGTTGACCCAATTTCGAACTTGTCCAAGATTTCATCAAGACAATCATTCTGACCAAATTTCAGGTTGATCTGGCAAAAAATGTGGCCTCTAGAGTGCATACAAGGTTTTTCTAAGATCTGACCCTTTGACCTAGCTTTTGACCCCAGTTGACCCAATTTTAAATTTGTCCCAGATTTCATCAAGACAATCAATCTGACCAAATTTCAGGTTGATCGGGCAAAAAATGTGGCCTCTAGAGTGCATACAAGGTTTTTCTAAGATTTGACCCTGTGACCTACTTTTTGACCCCAGTTGACCCAATTTTGAACTCGTCCAAGATTTTATTTAGACAATTATTCTGACCAAATTTCAGGTTGATTGGGGGAAAAATGTTGCCTCTAGAGTGCATACAAGGTTTTTCTAAGATTTGACACCGTGACCTAGTTTTTGACCCCACTTGACCCAATTTTGAACTCATCTGAGATTTTATCAAGACAATCATTCTGACCAAATTTCAGGTTGATAGTGCAAAATATGTGGCCTCTAGAGTGCATACAAGGTTTTTCTAAGATTTGACACCGTGACCTAGTTTTTGACCCCACTTGACCCAATTTTGAACTCATCTGAGATTTTATCAAGACAATCATTCTGACCAAATTTCAGGTTGATCGGGCAAAAAATGTGGCCTCTAGAGTGCATACAAGGTTTTTCTAAAATTTGACCCTGTGACCTAGCTTTTGACCCCAGTTGACCCAATTTCGAACTTGTCCTAGATTTTATCAAGATAATCATTCTGACCAAATTTCAGGTTGATCAGGCCAAAAATGTGGCCTCTAGAGTGCATACAAGGTTTTTCTAAGATTTGACCCTGTGACCTAGTTTTTGACCCCACTTGACCCAATTTTGAACTCGTCTGAGATTTTATCAAGACAATCATTCTGACCAAATTTCAGGTTGATTGGGCCAAAATTGTGGCCTCTAGAGTGCATTCAAGGTTTTTCTAAGATTTGACCCTGTGACCTAGTTTTTGACCCCACTTGACCCAATTTTGAACTCGTCCGAGATTTTATCAAGACAATCATTCTGACCAAATTTCAGGTTGATCGGGCCAAAAATGTGGCCTCTAGAGTGCATACAAGGCAAATGTTGACGACGGACGACGGACATCCACCTAACCACAATAGCTCACCTTGAGCACTTCCTGCTCAGGTGAGCTAATAAAAACTGATATGCAACATTTGCACGTAAAACTTAACCAAGAATTTCAAAGTCTGAAAAGGTTTAACATTCCACTAAAATCAATATCAGAGTAATGAATTTATGTCTAGAGGCTGATATTATGGGCACAGAAGCATGTGCAAGTTTTCAAGCATAAGCTTAAGTTGAAATAGAGATATAACTGATATACAACATTTGTATGAAAAAACTTAACCAGGAATTTCCAATTTCTGAAAAGGTTTAAACTTCAACTAAAATCAATATCAGAATAATGAATTTATGTCTAGAGGCTGATATTATTGGCACAGAAGCATTTGCAAAGTTTCCAAGCAATAGCTTAAGTAGAAAAAGAGATATGACTGATATACAACATTTGCACATAAAAACTTAACGAGAAATTAGTAAATCTGAATAGGATAAAAATTCCACTAAATCCAATATCACAGTAATGAATCTTTGTCTTGAGGCTGATATTATTGTCACAGAAGCATTTGCAAAGTTTTCAACAATAGCTTAAGCAGAAATAGAGATATAACTGATATAAAACATTTGCATGTAAAACTTAACCAGGAATTTCTAAGTCCAAAAAGGTTTAAAGTTCCACTAAATTCAATATCAGAGTAAGGAATCTTTGTCTACAGGCTGTTACTATGGTCACAGAAGCATGTGCAAAGTTTCAAAGCAAAAGCTTTAGTAGAAACAGCGATTTAAAACACTTGCACATAAAAACTAAACCAAAGCATTACGCCGATGTCCAGGTGACCGGAATGGCCCCCCTATTCTAGGAATAGTAGAGCTAAAAATCAATGGATTTTAACCAAAACATCACATCTCTGCTTGATACTGATCACATCTGTAAAGTTTGAATGAAATCCGCCCATTTGTTGATGAGAAATCGAGGGGACACACAAATGCTACAGATGGACAGACAGACAGATGGATCGACCGACCAACAAGCTGACTTCTATTTACAAGAAAATTGGTTACCAATGCCTTATGTTTGGCTGTGCTGGATGATGACAAAAAAATTAAAAACAATAGGACCATGATGGTCCTATATTGCTCACCTTCCTATTTTTGTCAAAACTAACAATTATCAAAATTTTCCAGCAAAAGTCGTAATTGTACTTTTTAGACTTGTGGTGGTCTCAAGAGTGTTAACAGCAAAATTGTCATCAAGGCCCCTTTCCCCATGATATGGCACAGATCCTTCCCACTTTCAATAGGGTTCATCTATAACTATTTTTTGGTGATTTAGGCCACCGGCCCATAACACAATTCCAATTTAACAATATACATATACATATAACATACTGAGTACCAGAAAGAAAAGAAAAAAAGAGAAATACATTAATTATTGAAAACAGTTGATATTGAAGCTTCGGTTTTAACTATATTGATATAGGGATGTCAATTTATTCATATCTCTTAAGTATTATAGTCTAAGAACGATGTTATCTTAAACCAGTTCCAGAGGGCGAAAATTTAGACTTAGACCAAATTCAAAGGTGCCGCAGACGATAACTTCAAGTGAATTTAATTCAAGTTCACATTTGTTTTTTTTTCTGTGTAGAAAATATTATTGCAAATGAAGAAATTGCTTGTGCACATTATTGAGAATTCAAATTTTTGCGTGTCTTCATTAATTGATAGACAAACAGTGAAACACTTTTGATAATGTTCTGATCCTTGGTTGAAATAATTCTAATAAATTCTCTTTCTTTATTTCTTGTATTTGTAACAAGGCGCCCTAAAAATTGTGTACGAATTTCTGTATAAAGTATACAATCAAAGAAAGCGTGAATTTCATCTTCGACGACTTCGATTCCCTCTCGATCTCTACAGAATAAACAAAAGCGAAGGTTTCGATCTACTCCAGTTTGTCTGCCTGTTTCAATATTTAGGTAATGACTTCCGCATCTGAAGTTTGACATGGCTTTCCTTAAATAAAATGGCAATTCATATGATAAATAGCGTTCAACATTCAAAAGAGTTTTAAAGTGTTTATATACATGACAACGACTGGATGAGTTAATATCTTCACGCCAAGTTTGAGCGGCACAGTCCACTACTCTCTGTTTAAATTCAGATATGAAAGAATTTGTATCACCAACGGTCTGCGAGATCCAGACGAAACCGAAGCCATAACGAAATAACATATTTTGACATTGGTTGCCCAGTTTGTACGACCATTTTCATCATGTTGTTTAAGCATAAGATACGAGTTCTTTGGGTATCTGTATTCTGACATAGTTAAAATACGGCACCAATACTTTATTACTTTAGTGTAGTATAGTGTACAAAGTGGCAGTCGTCCACACTCCCCCAGAGCCATACTGTTATTGATAAAATCGGGTAAACCTAAAAATCTCTTGCAAAATTGTGCATGAACAGATTCTATCTGATTTGCATATTCAAATCCCCATATCTCTCCGGCATAACAGAGAATAGGTTGAACCATTGAATCGAAAAGTTTAAAGACATCATTGTGATCAAAAAATCCAAATTTCCGCTGATAGTTAAAAATAGACATTATTGCCTTTTTTGCTTGTGCAGCCAGTGTAGTTTTTGCTCGAGTCCATTTTAATTTAGGCGTATACAGTAATGCCATGTAACGATAGTGTGAAACTACTTCAATTTGTTGTCCTCTGTAAAGCCATTTTTCATTGTCACGTAATGGACCACCATTTCGAAACACTATGATTTTCGTTTTATCAATATTAATCTGCATACCGGTCTTTCGGCAAAATGTATTGACGGAATTGATTTGTTGTTGCAACTTGAAAACAGTTTCTGCACAGCTTGCGACGTCATCAGCATACATTAAACTTAAGATATCTGGAATATCATTTGTAATAAAAATTCCGGAGGGACAATTTTTGCGTAATAATGTTGATAAATCATTTATAAATAGAGAAAATATCAGAGGACTACTTATACAGCCTTGTCGGGTACCTACCAGACAAGGGAAGTAACTCGTCAGTCCTGATGAGGTTTGAACGCAGGCAGATAGTCTCCCGTACATAGATTTTAGAATTTGTAAAATATTACCATGGATACCTTTAGATTGCAAACTTCTCCATAGAGCTTCATGATTGATACGATCAAAGGCTTTTGAAAAGTCTATATAAAGGCAATAAAATCTACCACCTTGTTTTGTGAGATATTTCTGAGCTATAGCTTGCAATGTAAACAAATTGTCTGTTGTTGAGTAGCCAGCTCGAAAACCTGCTTGAGCTTCGTCTATTATATCGTTTTCTTTAGACCAAGATGTTAATCTCTTATTAAGTATCGAGGTAAACAATTTACTTATGATATTTATGAGTGAAACAGCTCGATAATTATTTGGGTCTTTCCGAGTACCTTTCTTAAAAATTGGACAAATAATACTTTTGCCCCAACTCATTGGGAAATCCCCTGTTCTAAAAATAGCGTTAAATAGATCGGTCATTAAAGGTGCAATTTCAGTGCAAGTGTACTTAAAAAATTCAGACGTAATGCCATCCGGTCACGGACTTTTACCGTTTTTGAGGCTTTGAATAGAGGAAATAGTTTCCTGAACATTGATTGGCGCGTTTAAATATGACGCTGCTTCTAACTTATCGTTCTCAACATTTTCTAAATTGAGTTCTGGATCTGGGTCAATGTTAATAGTTTCAGAGAAAAGCATTTTAAAATATTTATACCATTCTTCTGCGCTGATGTCTGTTTGATTAATTTTTGTTGGAGCAGAGTTTCCCTGTTTTATGGTTTTCCAAAATAAACTAGGGTTATTTCTGGAATTTACAAGAGTTTTACGCTGTCGGTCTTCGTAATCTAAACGACTCCTTTTACATATTGCTTTAAAACGATTTCTATATGTAATGTATTCATTAAGATTGTTAATAGTATTAATAGCTCTGAATTTGCGAAGTGCTGCATATTTTATGGATCTGGCTTGTTCACAATTTGCATTCCACCATGGCAAGACAGTTTCGTACTTGTCGGTCGAAAATGACATTTTTGCTTGCATACTTACCGCTGCTTTTTTGTAAATTTCAATAAGATAATCGGCAGCTCTTGAAACATTAGTTTGTAAAAATACATTAATATTATTGCGAGATAAGTTGAGTTCATGTCTAAAGATATTATAGAAACCTATGGACTTTTGTTCAGACCAATTATACTTTAGCCTCGGCGATTCACGTGATGCAAGAGTATCAGCTCTAGGGCATGGTGGCGCGGCTGTCACTTTGAATTCAAAAGTGCATGATAATGGGAAGTGAACAGAATTATCCTTGTCTTCTACATGAAAGTTTTTTACATGCGGAAAAAAATCAGAAGAAGCAATATTATAATCTACAATACTACAACCATTATTAGCTGTACATGTTATCTCTCCATTCATATCTCCCGGGGTTCTTCCGTTCAAAAGATGAACATCAAATAGACAGCAAAGTTCCATCAATGATACGCCAAAACTATTATATCGAAAATTATCTTTAGTTTTTCTTGGTAAGTTGAATGCATCCCCACCATAGTCTGAATTTCCGAAAACTGCATCTAATGAGTCGTCCGGTATATAGTCCAGAAAATCTTTACATCGAGCGTTAAGATCACTTGCGATAAACAAGGCACATTCAGGATAATCTGAATGTGCCTTGCTTATTGAGCTTTGTAAGATCTTGATACCATCTTTTTCATCTGAAGTTGAGTAAATGGGAGACCCTTCAGGAGATACGTATGTAAAACAAAATACTGTATCTCTTACATTTGAAAAACAAGACATGTTACAATATAGAAATACACAATTTTCAACGTTTTTATAAATACGAGAAGCATTCAATAATTTTGCAATGTTTTCTCTAATTAACACCAAAATCCCGCCGCTATTGCGTTTTTTACCTTTTTTAGTTCTGACACAATCAAAACATATAAAACCAGTAAGAAAAGAATCAAATTCGGACGCCTGATCTGACCAAGTCTCATTTAGGCAAACAATATCAAAATTTTGTAAATACTGGATTATGTCAAAATCATTTAAATATTTTTTAAGACCTTCAATATTCCATGTTAGAATTTTTATTGAAAACAGCGAAAATGAATTTTGATTATCAACAGTCTGCGCTGTGTCACTTACGTTAAAATTATTGTATACATAATTCGTGGGACCTTGACCTGTTCCCTAGCTCATAATGCTTTGAGATAATGGTGGATCCTGATCCAACTCTTCATCATTATCGCTGAGCATTGCTTGCTGGGTTGATCTTTGTGAGAAGGATATCTGATCCCTTCTTTCTCTTGATCGATTAGAATCAGATCTGCGCCCCGTGCGTTTGGGCTTATCAGTAATGGGGTCATACACATAGATATCATTCTCTATTATCAGTTTATCGAATTTCATCCGGGCCCTCAATTTGTTATTACGCGCCCGTACCAATTCTTCACCCAGAACTTTTCTCGCATGACGAACCCTTGGTGTAAAGTCCTCAGCCACACGAAATGGGGATTCACTGTCCAGATTGTCTCTAGCCCGTTTGATCACAATCTCTCTGTCCTTATACCTCGAGAATTTAGCGATTATAGGGCCGTCGCGTTTCCTGTTTGGTATTCGTAGTCTGTGAACGCGTTCTAGGTCCATGATATCCGCGGAAGGTAGATGTAGTTGGTTAGCCATGAAATCACGTACTTTTGATTCGCTTTCTTCCCAGCTTTCATTTGTCGGTCCTGGAATTCCGTGAAAGATCAAATTATTCCGTCTCGATTGTCCTTCAATACTGTCTATATGGGCCTCTAAGTCGTCAACCTTCTTACACAGAATTTCATTTTGTTCTCTCAACTCTTTATTTTCTGCTTTCAGAGAGTCACATGTAGCAGAGATTGTATCGACTTTATCGTTGAGCGTTCTTAAGCCAGTCTTAATTTCCCCCATGTCATGTCTCATATCCGATTTCAATCCCGCCAATGCTTCCATAATGGCTGTCTCATTAACTGGTGCATTAGAACGCTCTTGGGCTCTTGTTACGCGAATGTCGCCAGAATCATCAGCGTCCAGAATCAACTGGTTGTTATCCACCGAAGCCGGTGCTCGTGGGGTCGCCTTACGGGTATTGGGCTTCACAGTAGGTCCTGGGTTCTGTTCTACACCGCCTATGACTAACAGCACGCCTAGACAGAGCGTAATTCTAAGAAGAAGACTGCCAGAGATTATCAGTGTCTTGCATACAAACTTGTCTTTAGGTCCTGGCATCGAAAATGTTCCTATTCGACAACGCCAAACTGATATACAAATTCCCATGGTTAAAAGAGATAAGGGAGGTAACCACTCATATACTTTTGAACAGTCAATGTCGATTTGTCCCCCTTGACCAGAGTTCAATCGAGCGTGGGTTGTGTGTAACAAGCTGTTTTACCCTTTATCCTATTTCTCTATATAATGTCAATATACAGGTGCAGGGTAAGTTAAGGGTAATACAAACAAAAGATGGTCGTGTAATTAGAATTCGTGGGTTGCCGTCTTCTAAATCTCAAATTCTGTCCTAACCTTCAATTTCAAGGCTCCTCTGGATATCCGTCCTGTTGTATACCTCAGTCAGATGGCTCGTAGCGACCATACCATCATCTCCGAGTGCCATAGAAATAGTTAGCGTCAATTTTTTTTTTGTTGTCGGCAGTAGAAAAAAATCGAGGTATTCCTCCTGGTACCCAGTACAGGTCTACATCCTTGTGACTTGACAAACATTCTGACCAAGTTTCCTGAAGATTTGACCATTTTTGTGGCCTCTAGAGAGTGTTAAGAAGAAAATTGTCATTAAGGCCCCTTTTCCTGTGATATGGGCCATCATATGGCACAGATCTTTTCCATTTTCAAAAGGGTTCATCCTTGAGACCTGACATTCATTCTGACCAAGTTTCATGAAAATTGGCCCATATTTGTGGCCTCTAGAGAGTAAATAAGAAAATTGCCATCAAGGCTCCTTTTTTCCTTGATAAAAAAAAGATTCTTCCTATTTTCAAAGGATTCATCCTTGTAACCTGACAAACATTCAGAACAAGTTTCATGAAGATTGGACCTAATTTGTGGCCTCTAGAGTATTAACAAGAAAATTGCCATTAAGGCTCCTTTTCCTGTGATATGACACAGATCCTTCCCATTTTCAATAGCAAAAACAGATTCTTCCTTTTTTCAAAAGGATTCCTTGTGACTTGACAAACATTCTGACCAAATTTAATGAAGATTCGACCATATTTGTGGTCTCTAGAGTGTATAAACACTTAAATTGTTGACGTCTGAAAATGCAAGATGTATGACGGACAACGGAAGATAGACCACAGACATTCAAAGATCACAAAAGCTCTCCTTGAGCATGATGTGCTCAGGAGAGCTTAAAATAGTATCATATTACGTTTTAGTTACCTTCCTTGATATTATTGTAAGATGAATGTCTTAAATCAGTTAAATTTAGAAATATCTATACAGGAAATAATATCACTTTGATTTTGTTGACTTTTTGAATTTACAGAAATGATCCATCTATTAGAAGTCAAATATTTTTTACCAGTTTGATGAGAGAATCCCAAGATCCACTTAGAATGAAATTCTCCTCTCTAGTCTGACTCCAGTGCACAGAATTTACCTGAAAGTAAATCATCATGCTAAAAGGTAACATATTACTTTAAAAGTAAATTGTATTATCTTTAGATTTAATTCATTAAAATTGATGTGCTTGAGCACCTGTATTGCTCCATGTGCACAGATCTGATTCAATTTATCATCTACATGTGTATAAACAAGTAATGAAGGATAGGAAAATTCATAGAATAAACAAAGATAGCAAGCTCATAAAAATTTCAAACATTATGACAAGATTGTCCCTCTCGAATCAGTCTGTCATAAAGGATAATGAAGCACCTACAAAATTCTCATATATAGTGCCTGAAATACCCAAAAGAATATTTTTGATCTGTCATGCAAAACGGGACCATTTGGGTAGTGCATAAAGAGTGGACCTTAGTCAGACTGTGGGGAATACATAGACTGACTAGGGTGGAAAGTTTTCCAATTTCCTCTTTTTCTAAACCTAGAATGACTAGTCTACATTCCTGTAGAAGAATTTTCAAAATGTGACCTCTGGTTGACCTTTACTAGAACCAATATTTTTTTTTCAGTATTTATTTTAAAGACTTCCCAGGTGGTCTCTTTTTCCCAGATAGGTCAAATATATAATGATTTTAAAGCTCCTGGGTGCTTCATTACCCTAAACACAGGGCTGGTGTTTCTCAAAGAAATTAAGGCTTCAACAAAAGCAGTATATTTTTCTTCTTTCTTTTGAGTTTCCTTTTTCTCTTAACCTAAAGAAACTGCTTACAAAAGCATCAAAGGAAGATTTTTGAGAGTTCAATTTACTTGACAGACACAGAGACACAACTGAATTATAAAAGCTGGCTGGCCTTTTGCTCAATGCATCTAAAAAGCTAACCTTTTACATATTCATGGCATCTAAGGAAAAATATTGATATACAGTTAGTGCCATTTGCTAATGTTATTATCTAAATCTGTTTTGCCTCAGTATTATTTCTGAAAATTGAATTAACCCTTTGAATAAGATCTAAACTCAAACTAGAATGATTTCTAACGCCAACAGTTGTTAGGCTTGCAAGATTTTACTATGAACTTAAATGTATCCAAACATTTGTTAAGATAAAAAACTATTTACTGCGTATGATTGCTTGGCAATGTTATAGCTGTGCCTTATATCAGCTAATTTTTAACATTTGACCTTGTTATTTAATCTGTTTTAAGTTGGTTTAAAATTAATTGCATATTTACTTATTGCATAGAATAATTTTGCCATGTAGTTTTGAAACTACATTATTGTAGAAGCAAGGCGACAGACAAGTACAATTTTATCATTTAACTTGAAGGCTATTTTGTACTTGGACCTGTCTGAACATATACATGTATTTCAAAAGGTAAATATATGCATGATGGGAAAAAAATGCCAAATTATTTAACTATTCATCAATAGTTGTAGAAGCTATGCAGTCCATTGAAACAAATTCTTATTTATAAGGTGATTTTAAAATTGATTTTAAAGATTTTCCTTTAAAATATGTACCCCCATATTTCTCCTCATAAACACTCTCTACATACATAACATGGCCTGGAGCTTTCATTTAGTATACATTTTCTGATTTGAAAAAATCATTAAAATTGATGTCTTTTATGCCCTTTTCTAGTAATTTTAGGTGAATTTATATGATTGTTTAGAGGAAATTCATCTCAAATAAAAGAATCTGTCTCAAAAAGTTCCTTAAATTTAGGCATTTGAAGTGGGTTTTCTTATTAAAAAATGGAAGGGTGCTACTATTAGGGAGGGAGCTATCATTAGAGGAAATAAGGTAGGTTACATCACAGTAAATTCTAATAATTACAGTCACTTTTAGTATGGAAATTAGATTATAATTGAACAAGTTCTCCACTTTGTAACCTACCTCCTTCGAATGTTCTTTATACGCCCTTAATGGTCCCTGAAATGATATCAAACGTTGCATATAAGGTACACAACATTGCTTTTAATATTCATCCATTACTGAACAAGAGTGCCATCATCACAATATACGCCGCCACTTTGCTGCTATTTCACGAAAATAATTGTAGACACTAGACACTACTTACTTTAACAGAACCAAATTCAAAACATTTGCTGACTATCTTTTGAAATTGTCAAGTACAAACTGTACTTGATTGATTTGAATGGGGTTTACACTTCTTTCAACTGCAACTGAATATAATAATAAAAAGAACTTTGACATGAAGGCCCCTTTTTCCATGAAACAGCTGAAATTCACTTAACTGCAACAACATGCACAAATTCAGGTAACAATGAACATTTCTTAGAAATTTCTTTAAAATAAGTCCCTAATCAAAGGCAGAGTTGGGTTCATAAGAAACATGAAGGCTCCTTTTTCCATGATGCAGCTGTAATTCACTAAACCATGACTTTAGAAGCAAGTTAGGTGGCTAGGACTATTTTTTGAAGGTTTCATCCAAATCATTTCATAAATGGAGGGAAGTTGTGTTCAAAAGAATTTTTACAAGTAAGCCCAATTTCCATGACACTGCTAAATTTCACCAAACAAACAATATGCCCTAGGTCAGGTGACTAGGAACATTCTGTGAAAGTTTTATTGAAATCAGTCCATAAATGAGGGAGGAGTTGCATGCACAAGATTTTTTACATGAAGGCCCCTTTTTCCAAACCTCGGCTAAAATTCACAAAACCATAACTTTAGGTGCTAGGTCAGGTGACTAAGAACATTTTGTGAAAGTTTCTTCCAAAGCAGTCCATAAATGAGGGAAGAGTTGCATTTACAAGATTTTTTACATGAAGATTCCTTTTCCCATGACATGGCTGAAATTCTTCAAACCGTACAATATGCCCTAGGTCAGGTGAATGGAACATTCTGTGAAAGATTCATCCAAAACGGTCCATAAATGAGGGAGGAGTTGTGTTTACAAGATTTTTAACATGAAGGACCCTTTTTCCATGATGCCGCTGAAATTCACCAAACCCTGACTTCATGAACATGGTCAGATGACCAGAACAGTTCTGTGAAAGTTTCATCAAAATCGGTCCGTAAATGAAGGAGGAGTTGCGTTCACAAGATTTTTTACATGAAGGCCCCTTTTTCCATGACACAGCTAAATTCACCAAACCGTGACTTCATGCACATGGTCAGGTGACTAGGAACATTCTGTGAAAGTTTCATCAAAATCGGTCCATAAAGAGGGAGGAGTTGAGTTCACAAGAAAAGTGGGCGTACATACATATGTACGTACGAGCGGATGGACGGACAGACAGTGAAGATGACACCAATATACAACAGCCTCCAATGGCATATAAAAAGTTGTTGAATATTTCCTAGTGGCTATCAAAACTATGTAACTACAACTTAGGTAAGCTATGATGGTGATTTTTCTTAGAAGATAAAGCATACAATCACAATCATAGTTACCTTATAAAAATAAATATCTTGCAAAAAAGATTTGATCCAGCATAAGTCTGCCCATATCTTTTTTATGATGCATCCAAGAAAAGCGAATAAGGAAAACATCTTGAAAATTAAAAAAAATTCTTGACACAAAGAATTTCTGAATTTTCCAAAATGTTTAATGAAAAAAAAAAGACAGCAAAATAAAGGATTCAATCCACTTTGACTTTTGATCTTTGACTAAATTACTTCTTTCAATGTGGACAAGTCTTAAATACAAATTTTTATGTGTTTTAATAGGTAAATCATAGATGGTACAATAGTAAAGTGAAAATAAAACATTCATGTATAACCAAGACAAGGCTATATGTTAGTCATATTAGATTCTGAAACCCTACCGTTAGTAAGAGATCTTACTACTGGGATTTGTATAACGAGCAGTATGCAAAAAAACGTAGTGGCCTACACATTCGGATGTAAAAAGGGGATAGATTGAGCAAATCATCAAGAGATATAGATGCTATTATGAACATACAGATTTAGACAAGCAAAGTTAAATTAGAACATTACAGAAAAACAGGTCCTACACTGTAGGCCTCATATCAATGGCTCAGCCCAAAACGGTTGTAACTCCCTATAAACATATAGGGAGTTACAACTGTTTCGCGCTGAGCCATCGATATGGGGTAACTCATATTTGGCATTAACGTTACTCACTTCCTGATAAACCGATGGAGAATTTCTTCATCAGTTTATCAGAGAGAGGGCTATGTTATAGAAGCAAGGAAACCCTTCCCCACCCTTCTCCTGCTGGTGGTTTGAATCTCTTTACCTACTTTGGCATCTTCTTGCGTACACTATATTTTCAGTAAGTTATACCCCTTACTGGTCATGCTCCACAATCTGCACAGTGTAACCTGGGTACAATGCTTTTCAAACCTTCAAGATTACCTCTATTTTGAAAGACAGCTCACATTATGCTTCTAGTAACTTATTATAAATTGTTCATCAAAAATCTTAAAGCTTAAAATTTATTCCCTTCTTAATAAATGATCTATTCTTGACATCAATGCCAATCAACATTAGCCCTTGTCATGCTGAACCTGGAATTCTCTGTTTTTGCAGGAGGTATATAACAAGATCAGCCTGTATATTGTACAGTCTGATCTCAGTCTTTACCACCTATTTTCCTGATCAAAACAGAAAATTTAATAATTTTACTTTCAAAATAAATACTGACTCACAATTAATGCATCCCCAGCTTTCAGCACTTTGATTTTTATGTAATTTTACCCAAGGTTTTTATTACGCATGACAAGCTTAACTCAGGTAAACTTTATCTTGGCTAAAAACAGAAGAAATGGTTTTATTTTCAAACATAAAATGAGTGAATTTGTTGTCTGTTCTTCAAACTACATGTATATGTTGTAGGTTTTCAGTAAAATGGTATCATCCAGATGATTCTAATGTTCATTGGATCCATTATACAACATGATCATCTCTAAATAATTCAATTAAAGTTGTGTCCATTAAGATTGGCTTAAAAGTTGGTTTTATTCATCGCTGAAAACAATTTTGAGAACACAGTTATTTTGTAAGCATCTGCAAAAAGTAATGCCATAAGAAATCTGTTCATCTATTAATTTTTTTTTAAAAACTTTGTTTAATGACATTAAATAATAAGAGAAATGTATTCATGGTGGTATGAAACAAAAAACCTTATCACACTAATGTATGAATCAGCTTTGTCTATTCATACAGTGTGGTCAGATTTTTAGTTTTATACCTCCGTAAAATTAACAAATTCTCTCTTCACCTCATAAAGAAATTTTGCAATCCCTAAGGCTATAGGAAGTTATTTGATATTTGATATTTTTATTTACAAATACAATGCTTTGGCATTTACAAGTACTAAAAACTCTTGCAAACTGTCATTCACTGATTGTAAAAGATATCATATTTGAAATCTTTATGCAGGGGCGAGGAATTAAATTTGCATGCCTGACTTGTCCGCAATGGGCTTTTCTATCTGGGGACAAGTACATTTTTAAATGCCTGTCGTCTGTGGACAAGTAACTATCAACGCAAATCATGGAATGGAACTACATGTACACAGATTTAATGGATCAATAGCCTAATATTTGCATCTGAAGGGTAGAAAATCCTGATTTGATGGAGAAAATGCTGGGCTGCAACTTTTTCTTCATTAAAGACATTGCTTTCTCATATTCATCTATTGTGTTTTTTGCAGACAAGTTCATTTTGATCTTGTTCAACAAGAAAATCATCCTCCACTTGTCCAAGGGACAAGTGGAGAAAATCTGTGTTTTGCCACCTCTGCCTTATGTATCAAATCAGGGGTATTTTAAACTGAAATAGATAAATAATTATTGTTCAATTCTTCTAATAAAAAGTCTCAGGAGAAAATATGGACAGGGTAGTTACATTTTCAAAATTTTTAAGCTCAAGCTAATTTAGGCTTTGTTTCTCTAAATAATCATATATAAAGTTACATTGATGAAAATTGAGGCTCCCCCATGTTATAGCCTGTTTTAGATGATGAGTTTTATACATTTGAAATTCTTTACAAAAATGCTTATAAAATTTTGCATATGAATTATCTGTACATAAGTTTAACAACCATAATTTAGTAAAAAAAAAAATCAATAGCCTAGATTAATTTCAATCAAATTTTGTAGGTCATAATATAAAGATTTAAGGTAGTGGATCCATATGTAGTTTCACAAAATTTCAGAACGTATAATCTTGAACAATGTTAACCCAGGTTTCCTAATGAAACCATTAGGAAATATCGGTTAACACTTTTAAAGTTTATAACTTTTGAAATGTTGCAGAACTATTACGGGATCACAACCTTAATACAAGTTTTGATGCACAACCAACCAACAAACCTTAGTATTAGAAACATCAAACAACAGTATAGACCCATCACCAGCCCCAGCAATAACAATGTTCTCATTGTTCTCTGCCCAACAAACATCAAACAGTCCATCATTCCAGTCATATACCCGTACAGGAACTATCCCACTCTCCGTTACATCCAACACAAATAGGGTACCCTGACCTGCAACAAACAAATTTAATGCTGACCCATCAAACATTCCATCAAGCGCACCACCAATGTGAGGCTGCAGGTGCTGGATAATGCAACAAGAGCTGTTGGAGGATAGCTAAGCTTGACTTATCCTATTGTTGAATAGTAAGGCTAAATCAATGTAGACCCTAAAAATTTCATTAAATGAAAATCAGAGTAACGAAAATTTGTCTAGAGCATGATAAAGGGTTAAGATTCCGCTAAATTCAATATCAGAGAAATAATTCTTTTGTCTAGAGACTGATATTATGGTCAAGAAGCATGTGTAAAGTTTCTTTGCAATAGCTTCAAAAGAAATAGATATAGTTCTTTTGCCTAGAGACTGATATTATGGTTACAGAAGCATGTGCAAAGTTTCTAAGCAATAGCTTCAATAGAAATAGAGATATAATAGATATACAACAGTTGCATACAAAAACTTAACCAAAATTTTTAAGTCTGAAAAGGGTTAAAATTCCACTAAATCCAATATCAGAGTGATGGGTATTTGTCTAGAGGCAGAATGCTTGTGCTAAAAATTTAAGTCATAAAAGAGGAAGTACTATTGCGAAAATTCTTCAGTTCTCATCCTTCAATGTCTGGATAGCTCTTGTGATGTTGAAAACCCATGCCAAGTTTCATGAGGATATCTTCAATAACAACAGAAATATCACTATGGTTAAAGTTTGTCACACCTACACCAACACCAACTAATGATTTCATGTGAACAAGTGCAAAGATACAGTAGTATTAAGTACTTGCAATGTTTTAGAAATCCAGTTATGAAAACATTATAAACTCTTGATTATTCAAAATTGAATTAATGCAACATGCATGTGTATTAAGTGTTACATTTTGGGAGTCACCATTGCCCTCAATAGTGATATTTGACTTTATGTATTCACTTGATCAAGCCCAATTAAGCTATTGAGTACTGATCCAGCTTGGATAGCATGAATAATTTGGGGGAGGGCAATTCGTTCAGCCTCCCTACCCTATCATTTTACATGTCAAATTACTCATGTGCCTTCTTGTAGAAAAATTGATCGAGAATTGATCATGTATAAATCAGATGCAAGACTGAGGTGGTGGTGAAATAAAGTGTAGAATTGGCAAGTGATGAGGTAACTGTAGCAGTGCATGAAAACCCTTCAAAAAACAAAAACAAACAAAAAACTACTGCCTCTACTGCAATACATTGGTAATGTTATTTGTTTGCTGTACCTCGTACAAACCCCCGACAATAAATAAAGATTATCATTATCAGTAAAAATCTGGAGTAAACCAGTTTGAGGATTGCCAGGCATATAATTCAAGAGTTACAAATAAGAGAGGGGTAAAGCCAAACTGAACATTTCATTTCTTAAAGAAACCCTATGTTGTGGGTACTCTTTTGAATCGTCTCAGCAAGACAATTCAAATGTTTACTCACAACATAGGGTTTATGCAATGATTATTTAAATATTTGTATCTAAAGATCAAAATACCTTCTAACTTTGGTCTAAGTCTAACTCTGAATTCACAAAAAGAAATCTAACCTACGATTCCGTAATATTGTGAGGAACTGCAGGCAAGCCTATTCGGTAAGTATGGAGAAAACTGTACAGAATAACCATGTCGATCTTTTGTTTTAAACAAATCAGACATAGTTTGTGCAGATTATGAAGTTATGTCTGGAAAAGAGAAAGTAGAAATCGTGACCTTTGACATTTTCACTTGAACCCACGTGGATCCGCTCCGGTCTTGAATTAGTTCCGAGGTCGTTGTACCCTAAAATAGTCCGGATAGAAAAAATGATATGCTCCTTTTGCCACACTGTTTTAATGTTTGAGTCAGAGTAAAGTGCTTGAAATGAGGTTCAGCTAAGTGCCAGACCTCTGCTACATTCCATGCATGAGATGAAATGCATTTAGGTGCGAACTATTTTTTCTTGGAGCCTGACCTTTGGTGGAGGTACCCAAGTCTGCGTATACTTTCCTACCACGAGAATTTTTAGGGTAGTCGTGCGCAATGAAAAATTGTGAAAAATTTTATCCTGCAAGGTACTGTTTTCTGGAGATGATATTCAAGAGCATATAATGCTCTTTAAGCCGCACTAAGTTATTAAGCCCAAATTTGCTTTTTAAAGGAGCTACAGACTGTCAAAATGTGCCAATTTACTATATAATTTAACACGGCCAAAACAGACAGGAGTGTAACCTATATGGAGATGGGGGGGTCACACAAAAATATTGATTGCTATGTTGTTTTCATAAATTTTTGACTCAAATGTCACAGTCAACTAGTAAATATGATCAAGAACTGGTTTCTGATAAGAATCTTTCAATATTTTTAAAATTTGAATTAAATTTTTAAAAAAATATCAAATTGTTGATTTCACGCCTTTAAAGTACTTTGATTCCTCCGGAATGCTTTGGTTTTTTCCCATTATGTCATAACAAGCTGTCTGCACAATTTGATCATCTGAACAAGAAGTTTGGGCTGTAAAGAACTAAAATTTTCATCTGAAAAAGGTATGGATAATGCCATCACCCTAGAATATTAGCCACTTAAAAGCCTCGTTGGTATGAATGATGGTCGATAGGACTTTATACATGTTTTTGGGTTCAGAATCAACAGTTCAACTCAAATAGACTAAAAACACAAACTATTGTTGGAAAATCAAACCTTGCTTGAATGAGCTTTCTTACAGTACCTCTGTCTGTGTGTGGTTGTCCCCATCTCTATCTGTCTCTTTGTCATTGTTTGTCTGGCTCTCTGTTTCTCTCTCCCTGCCTCCCTCCCCCCTCTCTCTCTCTCTCTCTCTCTCTCTCTCTCTCTCTCTCTCTCTCTCTCTCTCTCTCTCTCTCTCTCTCTCTCTCTCTCTCTCTCTCTCTCTCTCTCTCTTGCAATATGATTTACTCCCCCTCCCTTTTAAGGGATTTTGAGTGTAATATTCTTGTATCCTCAAATTTATTTATATGTAGTTACAACTCATTTGTGCTGATCTATAGTTTTGAGCTCGAATAAGAGGTCGCTCTGTTTCAGCCGGTCGATTTCACCGTTAGTGGACAGTCTATGTATAATTATGTATGCCATCACCTCAACATATTTCTTTGTTTCACTTACATTTTGTTAATCCTTAACCTCACGGTATTGAAATTCCATGATGGATTTGCTACTTAGGCGATTCATTCTAAAAGTGTTGTTTTTGTCATTGTAGCAGGTTACACATATGATCGTTCGAAATGTTGTCATCTGTAGTAGAAATAGTACTTGTTTTTTGTGTTTTTTTGTTTCATAAGCTTCACTGCAAGGTCCTTGTTGGTTACTTCTCAATTAATGAAACATATTTTCTTTTTGAAAAAAGCTTTCTCTTCTTCTGCATCTGCTGCCTTAAATCATGTTCAATAAGAATGTGTTTTTAGATGTCTGGAAATTGAAAGAATAGCTGGTTTTGGTAATAAAAGGAAGCCTCATCTTCTTTTATACCTACCCCACAATGTCAGTGTCATATGACCAAAACGGCACTAATTTGATTGGCCGGCAGTCTAAGTAACCACTTGAAATGAAGATAATAAGCTTCCAAACCCTAAGCCCTGTATGGATATTTCCTGTTAGGGATCCCCTTTACATTGTTTCGTAAATATTTTTGTATCGGATACAGCTTAGACTCTTCAATCAAAATGGTAAAAGCAAAAAAATAGTACTTTTAAAAGATTTTAATATATTATACAAAAGATTAATTCTGCCACCATTTTGCTCTACAGCCTCAAATAGTAATTCTTATTTAGAACTTTTCTCTTTTTAACACTGTCCAATTAACTTTTCCTGGGAGTTTCTGACCTTTGACTTAGTTTTTGAATATTAAACTTACAATATAAGCTATTCATGAGGGTTTTTTCTTGAATGTATTTATATTTTTAAAGAAAAATTGAACTTAAATTAAACTTAAAATCAATTTTTTCTTCAAATAATGATTTTTTTGCAACCAATTTTTAGCATAGACATCTGAAAAGGGTCACAAAGTAAAGAAGAATCATTTTGCTGCAAAACACCTTTTATTTTATGGAAATTGATCACTTATTACCAAAGTTATGTCAATTTCTAATCATCATGTGAAGGACACTGAAACTTTTCCTTTTTGGTCCTAATTTCAGAAATATAGGCCTTGTGCTAATTCTCCTGCAATTTCATTTCTAAGTAATATTTTTGAAAAATTTAAAGACATGGAAAGTTGTAATACACATATGCATAGGTTGAAAGAAGTTTTGTCCAAATTGGAAATAAAAAGTTTCATATTTAGGATCCGCTCCGGTCTTGAATTAGTTCCGAGGTCGTTGTACCCTAAAATAGTCCGGATAGAAAAAATGATATGCTCCTTTTGCCACACTGTTTTAATGTTTGAGTCAGAGTAAAGTGCTTGAAATGAGGTTCAGCTAAGTGCCAGACCTCTGCTACATTCCATGCATGAGATGAAATGCATTTAGGTGCGAACTATTTTTTCTTGGAGCCTGACCTTTGGTGGAGGTACCCAAGTCTGCGTATACTTTCCTACCACGAGAATTTTTAGGGTAGTCGTGCGCAATGAAAAATTGTGAAAAATTTTATCCTGCAAGGTACTGTTTTCTGGAGATGATATTCAAGAGCATATAATGCTCTTTAAGCCGCACTAAGTTATTAAGCCCAAATTTGCTTTTTAAAGGAGCTACAGACTGTCAAAATGTGCCAATTTACTATATAATTTAACACGGCCAAAACAGACAGGAGTGTAACCTATATGGAGATGGGGGGGTCACACAAAAATATTGATTGCTATGTTGTTTTCATAAATTTTTGACTCAAATGTCACAGTCAACTAGTAAATATGATCAAGAACTGGTTTCTGATAAGAATCTTTCAATATTTTTAAAATTTGAATTAAATTTTTAAAAAAATATCAAATTGTTGATTTCACGCCTTTAAAGTACTTTGATTCCTCCGGAATGCTTTGGTTTTTTCCCATTATGTCATAACAAGCTGTCTGCACAATTTGATCATCTGAACAAGAAGTTTGGGCTGTAAAGAACTAAAATTTTCATCTGAAAAAGGTATGGATAATGCCATCACCCTAGAATATTAGCCACTTAAAAGCCTCGTTGGTATGAATGATGGTCGATAGGACTTTATACATGTTTTTGGGTTCAGAATCAACAGTTCAACTCAAATAGACTAAAAACACAAACTATTGTTGGAAAATCAAACCTTGCTTGAATGAGCTTTCTTACAGTACCTCTGTCTGTGTGTGGTTGTCCCCATCTCTATCTGTCTCTTTGTCATTGTTTGTCTGGCTCTCTGTTTCTCTCTCCCTGCCTCCCTCCCTCTCTCTCTCTCTCTCTCTCTCTCTCTCTCTCTCTCTCTCTCTCTCTCTCTCTCTCTCTCTCTCTCTCTCTCTCTCTCTCTCTCTCTCTCTCTCTCTCTCTCTCTTGCAATATGATTTACTCCCCCTCCCTTTTAAGGGATTTTGAGTGTAATATTCTTGTATCCTCAAATTTATTTATATGTAGTTACAACTCATTTGTGCTGATCTATAGTTTTGAGCTCGAATAAGAGGTCGCTCTGTTTCAGCCGGTCGATTTCACCGTTAGTGGACAGTCTATGTATAATTATGTATGCCATCACCTCAACATATTTCTTTGTTTCACTTACATTTTGTTAATCCTTAACCTCACGGTATTGAAATTCCATGATGGATTTGCTACTTAGGCGATTCATTCTAAAAGTGTTGTTTTTGTCATTGTAGCAGGTTACACATATGATCGTTCGAAATGTTGTCATCTGTAGTAGAAATAGTACTTGTTTTTTGTGTTTTTTTGTTTCATAAGCTTCACTGCAAGGTCCTTGTTGGTTACTTCTCAATTAATGAAACATATTTTCTTTTTGAAAAAAGCTTTCTCTTCTTCTGCATCTGCTGCCTTAAATCATGTTCAATAAGAATGTGTTTTTAGATGTCTGGAAATTGAAAGAATAGCTGGTTTTGGTAATAAAAGGAAGCCTCATCTTCTTTTATACTACCCCACAATGTCAGTGTCATATGACCAAAACGGCACTAATTTGATTGGCCGGCAGTCTAAGTAACCACTTGAAATGAAGATAATAAGCTTCCAAACCCTAAGCCCTGTATGGATATTTCCTGTTAGGGATCCCCTTTACATTGTTTCGTAAATATTTTTGTATCGGATACAGCTTAGACTCTTCAATCAAAATGGTAAAAGCAAAAAAATAGTACTTTTAAAAGATTTTAATATATTATACAAAAGATTAATTCTGCCACCATTTTGCTCTACAGCCTCAAATAGTAATTCTTATTTAGAACTTTTCTCTTTTTAACACTGTCCAATTAACTTTTCCTGGGAGTTTCTGACCTTTGACTTAGTTTTTGAATATTAAACTTACAATATAAGCTATTCATGAGGGTTTTTTCTTGAATGTATTTATATTTTTAAAGAAAAATTGAACTTAAATTAAACTTAAAATCAATTTTTTCTTCAAATAATGATTTTTTTGCAACCAATTTTTAGCATAGACATCTGAAAAGGGTCACAAAGTAAAGAAGAATCATTTTGCTGCAAAACACCTTTTATTTTATGGAAATTGATCACTTATTACCAAAGTTATGTCAATTTCTAATCATCATGTGAAGGACACTGAAACTTTTCCTTTTTGGTCCTAATTTCAGAAATATAGGCCTTGTGCTAATTCTCCTGCAATTTCATTTCTAAGTAATATTTTTGAAAAATTTAAAGACATGGAAAGTTGTAATACACATATGCATAGGTTGAAAGAAGTTTTGTCCAAATTGGAAATAAAAAGTTTCATATTTAGGATCCGCTCCGGTCTTGAATTAGTTCCGAGGTCGTTGTACCCTAAAATAGTCCGGATAGAAAAAATGATATGCTCCTTTTGCCACACTGTTTTAATGTTTGAGTCAGAGTAAAGTGCTTGAAATGAGGTTCAGCTAAGTGCCAGACCTCTGCTACATTCCATGCATGAGATGAAATGCATTTAGGTGCGAACTATTTTTTCTTGGAGCCTGACCTTTGGTGGAGGTACCCAAGTCTGCGTATACTTTCCTACCACGAGAATTTTTAGGGTAGTCGTGCGCAATGAAAAATTGTGAAAAATTTTATCCTGCAAGGTACTGTTTTCTGGAGATGATATTCAAGAGCATATAATGCTCTTTAAGCCGCACTAAGTTATTAAGCCCAAATTTGCTTTTTAAAGGAGCTACAGACTGTCAAAATGTGCCAATTTACTATATAATTTAACACGGCCAAAACAGACAGGAGTGTAACCTATATGGAGATGGGGGGGTCACACAAAAATATTGATTGCTATGTTGTTTTCATAAATTTTTGACTCAAATGTCACAGTCAACTAGTAAATATGATCAAGAACTGGTTTCTGATAAGAATCTTTCAATATTTTTAAAATTTGAATTAAATTTTTAAAAAAATATCAAATTGTTGATTTCACGCCTTTAAAGTACTTTGATTCCTCCGGAATGCTTTGGTTTTTTCCCATTATGTCATAACAAGCTGTCTGCACAATTTGATCATCTGAACAAGAAGTTTGGGCTGTAAAGAACTAAAATTTTCATCTGAAAAAGGTATGGATAATGCCATCACCCTAGAATATTAGCCACTTAAAAGCCTCGTTGGTATGAATGATGGTCGATAGGACTTTATACATGTTTTTGGGTTCAGAATCAACAGTTCAACTCAAATAGACTAAAAACACAAACTATTGTTGGAAAATCAAACCTTGCTTGAATGAGCTTTCTTACAGTACCTCTGTCTGTGTGTGGTTGTCCCCATCTCTATCTGTCTCTTTGTCATTGTTTGTCTGGCTCTCTGTTTCTCTCTCCCTGCCTCCCTCCCCCTCTCTCTCTCTCTCTCTCTCTCTCTCTCTCTCTCTCTCTCTCTCTCTCTCTCTCTCTCTCTCTCTCTCTCTCTCTCTCTCTCTCTCTCTCTCTCTCTCTCTTGCAATATGATTTACTCCCCCTCCCTTTTAAGGGATTTTGAGTGTAATATTCTTGTATCCTCAAATTTATTTATATGTAGTTACAACTCATTTGTGCTGATCTATAGTTTTGAGCTCGAATAAGAGGTCGCTCTGTTTCAGCCGGTCGATTTCACCGTTAGTGGACAGTCTATGTATAATTATGTATGCCATCACCTCAACATATTTCTTTGTTTCACTTACATTTTGTTAATCCTTAACCTCACGGTATTGAAATTCCATGATGGATTTGCTACTTAGGCGATTCATTCTAAAAGTGTTGTTTTTGTCATTGTAGCAGGTTACACATATGATCGTTCGAAATGTTGTCATCTGTAGTAGAAATAGTACTTGTTTTTTGTGTTTTTTTGTTTCATAAGCTTCACTGCAAGGTCCTTGTTGGTTACTTCTCAATTAATGAAACATATTTTCTTTTTGAAAAAAGCTTTCTCTTCTTCTGCATCTGCTGCCTTAAATCATGTTCAATAAGAATGTGTTTTTAGATGTCTGGAAATTGAAAGAATAGCTGGTTTTGGTAATAAAAGGAAGCCTCATCTTCTTTTATACCTACCCCACAATGTCAGTGTCATATGACCAAAACGGCACTAATTTGATTGGCCGGCAGTCTAAGTAACCACTTGAAATGAAGATAATAAGCTTCCAAACCCTAAGCCCTGTATGGATATTTCCTGTTAGGGATCCCCTTTACATTGTTTCGTAAATATTTTTGTATCGGATACAGCTTAGACTCTTCAATCAAAATGGTAAAAGCAAAAAAATAGTACTTTTAAAAGATTTTAATATATTATACAAAAGATTAATTCTGCCACCATTTTGCTCTACAGCCTCAAATAGTAATTCTTATTTAGAACTTTTCTCTTTTTAACACTGTCCAATTAACTTTTCCTGGGAGTTTCTGACCTTTGACTTAGTTTTTGAATATTAAACTTACAATATAAGCTATTCATGAGGGTTTTTTCTTGAATGTATTTATATTTTTAAAGAAAAATTGAACTTAAATTAAACTTAAAATCAATTTTTTCTTCAAATAATGATTTTTTTGCAACCAATTTTTAGCATAGACATCTGAAAAGGGTCACAAAGTAAAGAAGAATCATTTTGCTGCAAAACACCTTTTATTTTATGGAAATTGATCACTTATTACCAAAGTTATGTCAATTTCTAATCATCATGTGAAGGACACTGAAACTTTTCCTTTTTGGTCCTAATTTCAGAAATATAGGCCTTGTGCTAATTCTCCTGCAATTTCATTTCTAAGTAATATTTTTGAAAAATTTAAAGACATGGAAAGTTGTAATACACATATGCATAGGTTGAAAGAAGTTTTGTCCAAATTGGAAATAAAAAGTTTCATATTTAGGATCCGCTCCGGTCTTGAATTAGTTCCGAGGTCGTTGTACCCTAAAATAGTCCGGATAGAAAAAATGATATGCTCCTTTTGCCACACTGTTTTAATGTTTGAGTCAGAGTAAAGTGCTTGAAATGAGGTTCAGCTAAGTGCCAGACCTCTGCTACATTCCATGCATGAGATGAAATGCATTTAGGTGCGAACTATTTTTTCTTGGAGCCTGACCTTTGGTGGAGGTACCCAAGTCTGCGTATACTTTCCTACCACGAGAATTTTTAGGGTAGTCGTGCGCAATGAAAAATTGTGAAAAATTTTATCCTGCAAGGTACTGTTTTCTGGAGATGATATTCAAGAGCATATAATGCTCTTTAAGCCGCACTAAGTTATTAAGCCCAAATTTGCTTTTTAAAGGAGCTACAGACTGTCAAAATGTGCCAATTTACTATATAATTTAACACGGCCAAAACAGACAGGAGTGTAACCTATATGGAGATGGGGGGGTCACACAAAAATATTGATTGCTATGTTGTTTTCATAAATTTTTGACTCAAATGTCACAGTCAACTAGTAAATATGATCAAGAACTGGTTTCTGATAAGAATCTTTCAATATTTTTAAAATTTGAATTAAATTTTTAAAAAAATATCAAATTGTTGATTTCACGCCTTTAAAGTACTTTGATTCCTCCGGAATGCTTTGGTTTTTTCCCATTATGTCATAACAAGCTGTCTGCACAATTTGATCATCTGAACAAGAAGTTTGGGCTGTAAAGAACTAAAATTTTCATCTGAAAAAGGTATGGATAATGCCATCACCCTAGAATATTAGCCACTTAAAAGCCTCGTTGGTATGAATGATGGTCGATAGGACTTTATACATGTTTTTGGGTTCAGAATCAACAGTTCAACTCAAATAGACTAAAAACACAAACTATTGTTGGAAAATCAAACCTTGCTTGAATGAGCTTTCTTACAGTACCTCTGTCTGTGTGTGGTTGTCCCCATCTCTATCTGTCTCTTTGTCATTGTTTGTCTGGCTCTCTGTTTCTCTCTCCCTGCCTCCCTCCCCCCTCTCTCTCTCTCTCTCTCTCTCTCTCTCTCTCTCTCTCTCTCTCTCTCTCTCTCTCTCTCTCTCTTGCAATATGATTTACTCCCCCTCCCTTTTAAGGGATTTTGAGTGTAATATTCTTGTATCCTCAAATTTATTTATATGTAGTTACAACTCATTTGTGCTGATCTATAGTTTTGAGCTCGAATAAGAGGTCGCTCTGTTTCAGCCGGTCGATTTCACCGTTAGTGGACAGTCTATGTATAATTATGTATGCCATCACCTCAACATATTTCTTTGTTTCACTTACATTTTGTTAATCCTTAACCTCACGGTATTGAAATTCCATGATGGATTTGCTACTTAGGCGATTCATTCTAAAAGTGTTGTTTTTGTCATTGTAGCAGGTTACACATATGATCGTTCGAAATGTTGTCATCTGTAGTAGAAATAGTACTTGTTTTTTGTGTTTTTTTGTTTCATAAGCTTCACTGCAAGGTCCTTGTTGGTTACTTCTCAATTAATGAAACATATTTTCTTTTTGAAAAAAGCTTTCTCTTCTTCTGCATCTGCTGCCTTAAATCATGTTCAATAAGAATGTGTTTTTAGATGTCTGGAAATTGAAAGAATAGCTGGTTTTGGTAATAAAAGGAAGCCTCATCTTCTTTTATACCTACCCCACAATGTCAGTGTCATATGACCAAAACGGCACTAATTTGATTGGCCGGCAGTCTAAGTAACCACTTGAAATGAAGATAATAAGCTTCCAAACCCTAAGCCCTGTATGGATATTTCCTGTTAGGGATCCCCTTTACATTGTTTCGTAAATATTTTTGTATCGGATACAGCTTAGACTCTTCAATCAAAATGGTAAAAGCAAAAAAATAGTACTTTTAAAAGATTTTAATATATTATACAAAAGATTAATTCTGCCACCATTTTGCTCTACAGCCTCAAATAGTAATTCTTATTTAGAACTTTTCTCTTTTTAACACTGTCCAATTAACTTTTCCTGGGAGTTTCTGACCTTTGACTTAGTTTTTGAATATTAAACTTACAATATAAGCTATTCATGAGGGTTTTTTCTTGAATGTATTTATATTTTTAAAGAAAAATTGAACTTAAATTAAACTTAAAATCAATTTTTTCTTCAAATAATGATTTTTTTGCAACCAATTTTTAGCATAGACATCTGAAAAGGGTCACAAAGTAAAGAAGAATCATTTTGCTGCAAAACACCTTTTATTTTATGGAAATTGATCACTTATTACCAAAGTTATGTCAATTTCTAATCATCATGTGAAGGACACTGAAACTTTTCCTTTTTGGTCCTAATTTCAGAAATATAGGCCTTGTGCTAATTCTCCTGCAATTTCATTTCTAAGTAATATTTTTGAAAAATTTAAAGACATGGAAAGTTGTAATACACATATGCATAGGTTGAAAGAAGTTTTGTCCAAATTGGAAATAAAAAGTTTCATATTTAGGATCCGCTCCGGTCTTGAATTAGTTCCGAGGTCGTTGTACCCTAAAATAGTCCGGATAGAAAAAATGATATGCTCCTTTTGCCACACTGTTTTAATGTTTGAGTCAGAGTAAAGTGCTTGAAATGAGGTTCAGCTAAGTGCCAGACCTCTGCTACATTCCATGCATGAGATGAAATGCATTTAGGTGCGAACTATTTTTTCTTGGAGCCTGACCTTTGGTGGAGGTACCCAAGTCTGCGTATACTTTCCTACCACGAGAATTTTTAGGGTAGTCGTGCGCAATGAAAAATTGTGAAAAATTTTATCCTGCAAGGTACTGTTTTCTGGAGATGATATTCAAGAGCATATAATGCTCTTTAAGCCGCACTAAGTTATTAAGCCCAAATTTGCTTTTTAAAGGAGCTACAGACTGTCAAAATGTGCCAATTTACTATATAATTTAACACGGCCAAAACAGACAGGAGTGTAACCACGTCTGCATGGAACCAAATAATGTCGCAAAATCCCGCAATTTTTGTAACTTTTTTTAATCGTGATTTAGATTTCTTTTAATACGGATACGGGAATTTAGAGTTTTGGTCTAAGTTTTGTTCTTCAAATTTTATTTTTTTCATAAATCCCAATATGGTTCTCGGCTTTTGTCTTTCCATATGTGCGTTAGTACCGATCCGGGAATCAAACTTTGTGTTTCTCTTCACGACAGTCCGTAAAACAAAACATCGGTTGCCCGCCATCAGCTTGTAATCTCCTTTTCAAAACATGAAATTTGGAAAAGAAAAGGGCCGTATTTTGAGGTGATTGTTTGCAAATCCATATTTTGAGCAGACATTTGATTGACGATGGTTTATTTTCTTCCATCGGATGTTGCGAGGCTTGTTTTAGGTATGTAGGCTTTCGTCTTGATACCCAGTGGATATGTTTACAGTGCTGTCGACTAATCCTGCGCAATGTAGACAATTGTTTCATTGCATGAACACAAATAATCAAAGCACAATACAGTCAAACCTGTCTTAGCGGCCACCTGTATTCAGCAAGGAACCTGTATTAAGCAAGCGGTCACCGAGTTCCCAAATGAACCAATTGCGCTGTAATTGACCTCTATTAAGCAAGCACCTGTCTTAAGCAAGCACTTTTTGAATGTCCCTTTGGTGTTTGCTTAAGACAGGTTTGACTGTATTACTCTTCAACCATTTTAACTTTGTACAAGACATGTTATGCAGGGCTGACTATTGGCTTTGAAAATCACTATCACAAGAGTTTTAATAAAAAGTTTAACCTATGGTAGCGATATCAAAGGATGGAATCAAGGGAGGCAACCACTCTTGTTCACTTTCATGACAAAATGTTGAAGCTATCTTTCATTCTTAGCTTCTATCCTGTTTTGACTAGAGGAATTAGGAGTTCCAATAGCCTGCCTTAGTGTAGATATGAGCGCATTTGAGTATCTATTAGCGCATTTATGTACTTCAACTTTAAAGATTAAATCAAGTGACACAAAGGGGAGGTAATCGGTGATCTTGAACAAGGTTTGACACTACTTTCTATGAGTATTGCAGTGTTGTGCCTAGGCCATGCCTTCGCGGGATTGCCACAAATATTTTCCCAAAGTCCCCTAAAATCTCAGCCATTGCGGGTTTGCGTGTGCCCTCTGAATTCCGGGATCTTTTATTTTCCGTAATATTCATGAAGAAAATCCTGCTCATTGAACTTTATATTTGTTATGAAAGTATTTTCATGCATTGTCTATTATTATGTGTACACAGTGCTCCCATATAAACTCGACTGTGACCCGAAATTTACCATACAAATTGTATAGATTTTGACGTGAAATATTGTGAACCGGTCGCACAAAAAGCGTACTTGCAAAAACTTTACCATTCAAATCAGCCGATTGTAATATAAACAACGAGAACCGGTCTTAAAATTGTTTCTTAAAATAAAAATGGCTAAACGCCAGATGTGTTTGACTGACTTTATGTTGGGAAATAGTAGAAAACTAGCAGACGACACTGAAACCACAGAGGCGGCTTCGAAAACTCCCAATCCAGAGCCGTCTACGTCTGCCAATGCAGACAGCGACATGTCCCAGTCATCTTCTTCCACAAAAGAAGGGACGGAATGAAATTTCCAAAAGGAATTGGGAGAAGCATGACGGGTGACAGCATGAAATGTGAGACCTGTTTGGAATCAAAACTAAAATTATCCAACCTGTTTGCTACAGACTCTGGGTGTAATTTGAAGCTATGGAAATCCAGCAAAGACAGAAAATTATACTCAAATTAGACTACTTATTAACAGGTAGAAATAGTTGTTTTAGTTTGTCCCCCAGAATTTTCCACTGTCCCCTTGAAATTTAGGTAGGGGGACACCAGTGTCCCCCAAAAATTCTGACCTAGGCACAACACTGGCTTTACACATACAACTAAAAAGAAATTATATTTTAATTCTGTACAGGCATGGGAAAAAAATTACAACTGGAAATACAAACCTCAGAACATCAACTTTACTGGTTAGAGACCAATTCTCGCTGAGTTCATGGTAAATACAGAAAAGAAACCCTTCTTAATAACAAGTTATGTTGAAAACAACTTATTTTATTCAGAAAATGATTTGTTTTAAATGAATATTGAATCTTGACTGTGAAAATTGTCTGGTGGCGAGAACTGATACATGGCAAGTATTGGCCTCAAACCAGTAGAGCACTGTTTAAGAATGAAATCTATAGTTTAAAGTTATTTAAAAGTTCACAGATGGTGAGATATAAACAGTTGAGTTGATCTGTTATAATAAAGTATAAGTTTTATTATTTCCTGAGGTTAACAAATAAACTTACTGTGACTACATTAAATCTAAATGCCCCCCCCTTCCCCCTTAACCCATGGGTTTAACCCATTATTTCAGATTGGCCCCCCTTTTTAGCTCACCTGAGCGCATCATGCTCAAGGTGAGCTTTTGTGATCATTGAATGTCCGTCGTGTGTCGTCCGTCGTGCATCGTCAGGCGTCAACAATTTAAGTGTTTACACTCTAGAGGCCACAAATATGAACCAATCATCATGAATCTTGGTCAGAATAATTTGCAGGTCACAAGGATGAACCCTATCGAAAATGGGAAGGATCCCCGTCATATCACGGGAAAAGGGGCCATAATGACAATTTTCTTGTTTACGCTCTAGAGGCCACAAATATTAACCAATCATCATGAAACTTGGTCAAAATGATTGGCAGGTCACAAGGATGAACCCTATCGAAAATGGGAAGGATGTGTGTCATATCACAGGAAAAGGGGCCATAATGACAATTTTCTTGTTTACACTCTAGAGGCCACAAATATTAACCAATCATCATGAAAATTTGTCAGAATGATTGTCAGCTCACAAGGATGAACCCTATCGAAAATGGGAAGGATCCCCGTCATATCACGGGAAAAGGGGCCATAATGACAATTTTCTTGTTATTGCTGTAGAGGCCACAAATATGGCCCAATCTTCATAAAACTTGGTCAGAATGTTGGCCAGGTCTCAAGGATGAACCCTATTGAAAATGGGAAGGATCTTTTTCATATCATGGCAAAAGGGACCTTTATGACAATTTTCTTGTTTACACTCTAGAGGCCACTTTACACTCTAGAGGCCACAAATATTGTCCAATTTTCATGAAACTTGGTCAGAATGTTGGCCAGGTCACAAGGATGAACCCTTTTAATAATGGGGAGGATCCATGCAAAATCAAGGTTAAGGGACCTTTTGACAAATTCTTGTTTACGCTCTAGAGGCCACAAATATGGTCCAATCTTCATTTAACTTAATCAGAATGTGTGCAAGGTCACAAGGATGAACCCTTTTGATAATGGGAAGAATTTGTGTCATATCATGGGAAAAATGGACTTTAAGACAATTTTTTTGTTTACCCTCCAGATGCTACAAATATGATCCAATCTTCATGAAACTTAGTCAGAATGTTGGCAAGGTCACAAGGATGAACCCTATTGAAAATGGGAAGGATCCATGCCATATCAAGGGAAAAGCGGCCTTGATTTATAACAATATTCTGTTTTACACTCTAGAGACCACAATTCTTAAAGTACAATTATGACTTGTGCTGGAAAATTTGATAATGGTTGATTTAGACAAAGATACACAGGTGAGCGATATAGGACCATCATGGTCCTCTTGTTTTGACTGTAATGGGGGACAGCCCCCCCACCCCCCATTTTGAAGATTTCTAGATGTGACCCTGTATATTAATTCATTTTTTTGGGGCAAGTTCATTTTTGATCCTGGACAAGAAGGAAATCCACTTTTACTTTTGCATGGATTGGAAGAGTGAAGAAAAGTCGTATTTCCACACCCCTGGGCCAGCACAAAACAGTTGTTATGGCATAATAGGCTATCAGGTTTTAGTCTGGCATCAGACAAAATAGGGTCAAAACTGAAAGGACTCAATCATTGTGAGTAAGGGGTCCTTTCTTAAATTCTGAGAGTCACTGCTTTAGATATAGATTATTTCTTTTAGGATATAATCTTGGTTTTTGTAGATTTACAGGGTATTACACCAAGGAGTGTCCAGGAGTCGGAGACTCCTTGTTTACCAGTCGAGACTCCTTTGCTTTGGATCATATGAGAATGATTCAACAAACAAATGTAAAAGATGTTTTCACTTCAAAGCTTTGGAAGATTACAATTGCTTGAATCTAGTAGTATTTGAAAAAAAAACATCTTCTTGTAGGGGAGAAACTTTTGGAAATGGAGAAATTGCTTGTAATAAGCAATTTCTTAAGTTCTTTTACACAAATTTATCTCCATTAAGAAGATTCAGACTCCTTACTTTGATGTTGGACACCTTGGTGTCAAAAGCTGGGAGTCCACTGGACTCCTCACTCGCAGATGTAAATATCAAACCCTATTAGATCTATTCCCTGGTTAAAAATAAAGAAATTGATTGATGTATATTAATGTTTGGGTCTCAACTTCACGAAAGAATTCAAGGCTGTTTAAAGCAGTCTTCAATTTTTAGCTCCACTGGCTGAAAGCCATTGGGGCTATTGTCATGGAGTTGTGTCCGTGGTGTGTCCGTCCGGTCGTCCGTAAACTTTTACTTTAAAAATCTTCTCCTCAGAAACTACTGGATGAATTTCAACCAAACTTCACAGGAATGATCCTTGGGTGACCCTCTTTCAAAGTTGTTCAAGAAATTTTGATCCAATGAAAAACATGGATTAAATGGGTGTGGCCAATTTCCAAATATGGTAAAAAGTGACTTTTCTCAGAATCTAATTGATAGATATCAACAAAATTTTACATGATTGATCCTTTGGTGACCCTTAATCAGTCTACAAAAAATTATTGTGATTAGATAAAAAATATATATATTATTGGTGGAGGTAATTTATATAGTGGAAACTTTGAAAATCATTTTCTCAGAATCTAACAGATAGATATCAACCAAATTTTACATGAATGATCCTTGGGTAACACTTTATCAGTCTACCAAAAATAATTGTGATCGGATGAAAAATATGTATATTATGGGCGGAGATCATTTCTCTATATGTTATATATTGGAAACTTTGAAAATCATTTTCTCAGGATGGAATTGATGGATATCAATCAAATTTCACTGGAATGAACCTTGATTTACCCTTTATCAGTTTACCAAAAATTATTGTGATCGGATGAAAAATTTGTATTTTATGGGCAGAGGTCATTTCTCTATATGTTATATATTGGAAACTTTGAATATGGATGGATATCAATCAAACTTCAAAAGTATGATCCTTGGGTGACCCAATACTATGCAGCCAAAAATTATTGTCATTGGATGAAAAATATGTTTTTTATTGGCATAGGTCATTTCTCTATATGTTAAATTGTGGAAACTTTGAAAATCATTTCAACATCCGTAGAACCCAAAATATCTAAAAATCTAGTCAAAACTTAGATTTTCTATTACAAGAATTTCAAGCCTGTGGAGTGACTCATGCCATTCATGGCTTTCTAGTTACTGAAGTTGATCCCAAGAGACTATGGGACTCACATCACATAGTTCTGAGGGTCCTTGCTACTTATTATTTGCGTTAAAGATGCAGGAAACCTGCACCCATCAAGCCCTGGGAAATTATATTTGTTTGGTGCATAGCTATTGATATGGTTAACATTCTTTTTTTTAAGGTTACCTGAAGGAATACAAGTTTTCAAAAACCTATGCCTGCTTCTTGAGGGAATGTCCCCATCTGAAAGAGTACTATGAGCTGGTGGGTTCAGGCATATTTCAGGCAAGTCCATTCGGACTCAGTTTACTGGTGATTTTGGAAGAATGGGGACAATATAAACAGCAAGGTTAGTAATGATGGGTAGAATAAACGATGATGATGGATAATCAGTTGGTTGCTATCGATTGTGATTATTGACTAAAAAATTTTATAATCGATTAATCTGTTTCTCACATTAAATGAAAGCCATTAAATATTGTTTTTCAAAAAATGACATCAGTTTAATGGCTCAGTGTGAAACGGTTGTAACTGCCTATATGTTTATAGGCAGTTACAACTGTTTCACACTTTGATATGAAGTTGGTAGGAAAAATCAGCAGAAAGAGTCTTTAAGTTATGAGTTTTAACTATACTTTTACATTCTATACTTCAAAGGAATGATGCATGTACTAAGGGTGATGTATTAATTTCTTAGAGAACAATTATACAATCGATCATTAGTTGATTCACTCTTCCAACCCATTGCCAAACACTAAAGGTTAGTAACAGATTTGATCATTCTGAGCTACAGATACAGGGAAAAAGACTAACAATTTTAACCTCAGGGCCCAGAATGCCCAAATTCAATATTTATCATTAGGGATAAAGACATTTTCTAAAAAAAATAAGGTACCTAGCCCAAAATCAAGGGGACATGGGTGGCTGGGCCCCTGTTATCCGCTTTCCCTGAGATAGAGGGGTAATTTTAATTTTAGACTTGAATATCAGGGGTGCCTTTCATGTTCCCGCATTGAAAGATCAGGGACATATTGTTTTACCATTGTCCATCTTTCTATCCATCCGTGTGTCTGTCAGAAAAACTTTACCAAAAATCGTAGCATTGCCAATTACTTCAAGGCTAATCAAGATACAATGCTCATGTTTGGTTTGATGATTGATCTCAGTGATACGCATCTACTGGTACAAAAGACAAGGTCAAATTTTTAAAAAATTGCAGTTTCGGGGGCATTTGTGTTTCACAAACACATCTTGTTATGTATAGGGGAATGGGCCTAGGGCCCCAAATTTGGGGAAAGTGCATCAAATAAGCTGTTACTGGGGAAAATTTTCACTTGCTTATTTTGCTTGACTAAAGATTTTTGACTGGCCTTAATAAATAGAATAACATGTAAGTGCAGGGGTGTGAAATTCCTATGCCCAAATTGTCCAAACTTGTCCGACGCGTGCTTTTCCACTTGATGGCAAGTACATTTTTCTAGGCCACTTGTGAGTAGGAGAGTAAATAACAGCGCAAATCTTGATACTTGATACAGTACTAACAAGATCTAGAAGAAAAGTCATCCTATTGTTTGTATCAAAGGGGAGAAAACATTATCTCTAATGAAGAAAATGCTGAGTTACATCATTTTCTTCATTAACAACAAGACTTTCTCAATATGTATTAATTCATTTTTTTGTGGGCAAGTTCATTTTGATCCTGGACAAATAGGAAATGGACTTTAACTTGTCCATGGACAAATGGAGAAAAGTCATATTTCCACATCCCTGGTAAGTGTCTTAAAATACCTATGTTATCTTGTCTTGGCAGTAAGAAATTATCATGACTCAGCAAAGTCTGGCCATGATAAATTCTCCCAACCTTGACTAGATAGCATTTATATTTTAAGACACTAACATGTTATTCTCTATTTATACTTTTACAGGATCACAGAAAACGGCCTTAGAATCAAGATCTTCAAGATCAAGTGCTAAGAAAATAAACAAAAAATCACCAGATAGAAGACATCCAAGGAAATCTCCATCACATCGTCCTGTTTCTTCACCTAGGGCTATTGTTATAGATTCGTTAGACGATACGGATAATTCATCACCAGAGAGTGACGAAATTATTATAGGCAGGAAGGCTCAACGGTCAGTTGTAGATTTAACCGATCGAGAGTCTTCTGAAGATGATGTATATATCAGCCAAAAAACAGCACCATGGGATAGCAGTAGGAAGGTGCTCCGGCAACAGAATGAACTAAGTCCTCGTAAAAGCTGTCTAAGTAAATCACCAGGGAAATCAGGACATGTTCACTTCAAGGAAATTTCATCAAACCTTTTATTACTGCCGACAAAATCAAATGACAAACCAAAGTACCCTAATTTAGTAAATTTACTGAACCTTAGCTCAAAGAAGAAAGGAGTTCCTGATAAGCCATCTGGCAGTGACAGTGAACAGGTTGTAGAGACTATTGAGATTGATGATGATCATGACACTGAATCTGTTGGTTCTACCCCAGAAATTGTAGGAGATGGTACTGAGAGTGCAGTGCAACAAGAAAATACATCAGAAAATCCGAAAACAAGAAATTCTGTACAAGATGATGCAAAACTTAGTGACAATAATCGTCTCAATGATTCCAATGAAAGGACGATTACACAAACCAAGCAAAACTCATCCTCAACCAGTCCTGCCCAGTCATCAAATAAAGATATTGGGCCAAAACCACTCCAAGCACAAAATAAAGGTAATTTTAGTATTTATTTTCTAATTCTATTAGAAGAACATGTTGATAATTTTTATTTTATATCTTATTGTGGAGTTTTCACTAAAATGATAAATCTTGGTTTTAATAATAATGCCCTCCCCCTTCGAAGAAGAGTGGGTATATTGCTTTGCATTTATTCGGTCATTGGTTGGTCAGAAGAACATTTTTCTCTGTAGCATGTTTCAAAAAGTATGCAAGCCAGAATCATGAAACTTCACAGGTGAATAGATCTTATTGAGGAGAAGTACAGTGCACAAAAATCACTCTTTATTGTTTATATTGTTTCAGTTTTATAGATTACTTTAAAGACTTTTTAGTTTTCAAGTTTTGCTCTTTTTTGACCCCTACAAAAATAGTGTTGACCCCCAGAATGTTAACATCAAGGGGAGAACGACCCCCAAACTTAAAAAAACTAGCACAAGCCCTTATACTGGTGAAATATTACATTTTTTAACCCTTTGCTGTTTAATCCCTGCTTTTTACGTACGTGTGATTTTATGTTTGAGAAAACATTGTGGAAAAAGAAGAAATTGCTTCTGATAAGCAATTTCTTCCTTTTCAACACTATTTTCCACCCTACTGAATGGTTATTTTTCAAATTGAATCCACTTTAAATTTTCTTCTGCAAAACCTTTGAATTTGGACAGGTCCAAAATTTTGTAAAACAGGAAAAGGTTAAAGGTACAGTTAAAAGGGGTAAGGCCAGTCCAAAAGCTTCATGTCCTAATGAAATCCTATGTTGTGGGTACTTATAAAAATAAGTGAGAAAAGATCCCACAACTATAGTTGTGTAAATATCTTTGATTTACTGTTATCTGAAAGCCGACATATCCCCTCAATCTGGAACTCTAATTTTCGAAATCATGAAAAACTTGCTTGATCCAAATGTCTAATTGATTTATTTCAGAGCCTATCCAAGTTCTCCACAACACTCCCCACAAAACATCCAAATCTCCGCAGAAGGCCCTCAGTATGGTTACACCAGTCAAACTTTTCCAGGACTGCAATGCTGCTGATGCTGACACACGATCCCCAAGACGTAAAAAGTATGAATTTTACGGTAGTTCCACATTATTTCGGCTCTCATGAACTTTTACAATGTTGACCAAGGTTTCCCAAATGAAAATCATTAGGAAACTTCAGTCAACACTGTTAAAGATCATTACTTTCAAAACGTTGCAGAACTATTACGGGTCCACTACTGTAAGCTCAAGATAAAAGGAGGGATTAGGATTTCATAATCGATTATTTGCCTACTAACCCATAAATCATATGTTGTGGAACACTTTATTAAGAGTACCCACATTTTAAGGTTTGGATTAGAAATAACAGATTTAGAGTGCCATCCTTCCTCCTTATCTAGAGCTCTAGATTTATTGCTACCTAATTTAGATTTCTGACAACTACTGATGGACAGATTTCTTATAGGAGATGGTCAGATTGATTGATTTATTATCATTATAATCAATAATCAGATCAATTGGTTCAGGCTTCCGATTGTGATAATCGACTAAGAAATTTCATAATCAATTAATCAGGTCCTAACACATAAATGAAAGTCATTTTATTTTGTTTTCAAATGAGATATCAGTTTGATTGCTCAGCATGAAACAATCCTAAATGCCTATATCAGGGTCAAAAGAATCCAGTTGTCCGCTCGTATTTACGAGTAAGAAATCCCACAGGATGAGTTAAAATTCTAAGGCAGTCGTTCTCTTGGACGAGAAAGTATTAATAATATTAAATCTAGTGTCAGGATAAAAATAGATAAAATAAAAATAGACATTTCAAAAAAGTTAGCGGCGATAAAAGTTTGCAACAACTTGAACTGTAAACAGTCACGTACTTTGTTTCTAAAAAAAAAACTACTGATTTTCGCATGATATTACACGGTAACCGAACTTCGTAAATACAAATCTAACTCGCAATCAAGGAAAGAATGGAAAATAAAAATAAATTTTCCCCTGTTTTGTTCATAGCTACTACTTCTTTTGTTATATATAGCCCCTATCATTGAATTTTACCCAAAAAATTCATGGTATTGTGTGTTTGAAAATTAGATAAATATTAGATATATTTTACTTGTCCCGATCATTTTACTCGGTATTTATTACCTGTAATTTAATGTTTTAGAATGTCGTAAAAATTTGTAGGCTTACTTTCTTTTTGTCTGCACTTCAAGTCTATCTTCAACGATCCCTAGGCCTCTTATACGGCGAGTGACAGTCAAACCAGGATAAGTTACTTTTTCAAGTCACTTGTCCGGCAGGACAAATGCCTTTTTAGCTCACCTGAGCACATCGTGCTCAAGGTGAGCTTTTGTGATCATTGAATGTCCGTCGTGCGTCGTCTGTCGTCTGTCGTCCGTCGTCCGGCGTCAACAATCTTAGTGTTTACACTCTAGAGGCCACAAATATGGCCCAATCTTCATGAAACTTGGTCAGAATGTTGGCCAGGTCACAAGGATGAACCCTATTGAAAATGGGAAGGATCCGTGCCATATCACGGGAAAAGGGGCCATAATGACAATTTTCTTGTTTACACTCTAGAGGCCACAAATATGGCCCAATCTTCATGAAATTTGGTCAGAAGGTTGGCCAAGCCACAAGGATGATCCCTATCGAAAATGGGAAGGATCTGTGCCATATCAAGGGAAAAGGGGCCTTAATGACAATTTTTTTGTTTACACTCTAGAGGCCACAAATATGGCCCAATCTTCATGAAACTTGGTCAGAATGTTGGGCAGGTCACAAGGATTAACCCTATTGAAAATGGGAAGGATCCGTGCCATATCACGGGAAAAGGGGCCTTAATGACAATATTCTTGTTAACACTCTAGAGGCCACAAATATGGCCCAATCTTCATGAAACTTAGTCAGAATGTTGGGCAGGTCACAAGGATTAACCCTATTGAAATGGGAAGGATCTGTGCCATATCACGGGAAAAGGGGCCATAATGACAATTTTCCTGTTTACACTCTAGAGGCCAGAAATATGGCCCAATTTTTATGAAAAATGGTCAGAAGGTTGGCCAAGCCACAAGGATGATCCCTATTGAAAATGGGAAGGATCCGTGCCATATCACGGGAAAAGGGGCCTTAATGACAATTTTTTTGTTTACACTAAAGAGGCCACAAATTTTGCCCAATCTTCATGAAACTTGGTCAGAATGTTGGCAAGGTCACAAGGATTAACCCTATTGAAAATGGGAAGGATCCGTGCCATATCACAGGAAAAGGGGCCTTAATAACAATTTTCTTGTTCACACTCTAGAGGCTGCAAATATGGCCCAATCTTCATGAAACTTGGTCAGAATGTTGGGCAGGTCACAAGGATTAACCCTTTTGAAAACTGGAAGGATCCGTGCCATATCACAGGAAAAGGGGCCTTAATGACAATATTCTTGTTTACACTCTAGAAGCCACAAATATGGCCCAATCTTCATGAAACTTGGTCAGAATGTTGGGCAGGTCACAAGGATTTACCCTATTGAAAATGGGAAGGATCTGTGCCATATCACGGGAAAAGGGGCAATAATTACAATTTTCCTGTTTACACTCTAGAGGCCAGAAATATGGCCCAATTTTTATGAAATTTGGTCAGAAGGTTGGCCAAGCCACAAGGATGATCCCTATTGAAAATGGGAAGGATCTGTGCCATATCACGGGAAAAGGGGCCTTAATGACATTTTTTTTGTTTACACTCTAGAGGCCACAAATATGGCCCAATCTTCATGAAACTTGGTCAGAATGTTGGCCAGGTCACAAGGATTAACCCTATTGAAAATGGGAAGGATATGTGCCATATCATGGGAAAAGGGGTCTTAATGACAATTTTCTTGTTTATGCTCTAGAAGCCACAAATACAATTCAATTTTCATGAAACATGATCAGAATAATGGCTAGGTCACTAGGATGAACCCTATTTAAAATTGGAAAGATCCATGTCATATCATGGGAAAAGGGGCCTTAATGACAACTTTCTTGTTTACACTCTAGAGGCCACAAATATGGCCCAATCTTCATGAAACTTGGTCAGAATGTTTGTTAGGTCATGAGGATGAACTCTTTTGAAAATGGGAAGGATCTGTGCCATATCACGGGAAAAGGGGCCTTAATGACAATTTTCTTTTAAGAGCTCTAGACGCCACAAATATGGTCCAATCTTCATGAAACTTGGTCAAAATGTTTGCCAGTTCACAAGAATGAACTCTATTTAAAATGGGAAGGATTCATGCCATATCACAGGAAAAGGAGTCTTAAAGATAAGTCCAAAAATGGACCAAACTTAGTGAAACTTGGTTTTATGTAGAAATTATCTTCTTTATGACATCTGCCTTTTTACTTGATGTGATGTGCAAGTGATCAAAGAGAGTCAGGTGAGCGATCTAGGACCATCATGGTCCTCTTGTTCTGATTTCTTTGGACCCTGCTATATGTTTATAGGGAATCAAGAGGGATTTATCTAAGTTGTAAGAACTTGTTTCCCAATGGATGTAAAATAAATAGGATTAAAAAAAACAGGCTGAGCCTTGGAGTTGGTAGAAAAAACTACATTTTTAACTAAACTTTCACATTCTATTCTTCACAGGATGAAACTGGGAGTGCTGTATTAATTTCAAAGAAAACGCTTGTACAATTAATCATTAGTTGTTTTACTCTTCCAACTCAGTGAAAATCTCATATATATATTGCTGACTTATAGAATTCACTGCTCTTTGTTCAGCCTGTAACAAAGGAAAGCCCATAAGATCCGTAATTTTTGAAGATCAAGACAACCAAAAGACAGTTAAAAATTGTAGACCCTTATCAATATGTTAAATATGGCCCAACAGTGTTTCTTTTGATGTGTCCTTCTGAATATTAAGGGTAGTGTTTGGAAACACGGTTTTAAATCACAATTGGTAATTGGTTTTTAGTTGGAACAGTAAATCAACTAATGATCGATTGTACAATCGTTTTCTTAGAAATTAATACAGCACTCCCAGTATCATCCAAAGAAAGTAATGTGAAAGTTTAGTCAAAACTCATGACCTAGACTCTTTCTGTAGATTTTTCTACCAACTGCATGGCTCTGCATGAAACAGTTGTAACTGCCTATAAGCATATGGGCAGTTATAACTGTTTCACACTGAGCCTTCAAACTGATGCCAGTTTTGAAAACAATATATATTGGCTTTCATTTATATGTAAGGAACTGATTAATCCATTATGAAATTTCTTAGTCGATCATCACAATCCTAAGCCCAAAACAACTGATTATCGATTATAATCGATTAATCTGTCCATCACTTATTAAGGGTCAATAACAATATTGTTTATTTTACAGACCAAAGACTCCACGTAAAAGAAACAGTGATGTCAGTCCATCTGGCTCAGTGAAAGAAGTTAAAACAACTGAAGATAAATTACCTGTAAGTTTCTAATTGTACTCACTGCTCAGGGGTGATGAATTACCATGCCCAACTTGTCTGACACTGGCTTTTCTACTTGGGGACAAGTAAATCGTTCTAGGCCACTTGTCCGTGGACAAGTAAATACCAGAGAAAGTCTTGATACAGTTCTAAAAGATTTAGGAGAAAAGTCTTCCTTTTGTTTGTATCAAATGTAAGAAAACATTGTCTTTAATGAAGAAAATGCTTGGTCACAGCATTTCTTCATTAAAAAAATATTTTCTCAATATTTATCTACCTACTTTTTTGTGGACAAGTTCATTTTGATCCAGGTTAAGTAAGAAATCAGCTTTAACTTGTCCAGGGACAAGTGGAGAAGCTCTGTATTTCCACACCCCTGCTGCTATATAATCCCTTTATTAGCTAGGCTATTTTCAAAGAAAACCTGAGGTATTATGATTACCTTGGTGTCAGTGACGTTGGTGTGACAAAATTTAACCTTGGTCATATCTCTGTTGTTATTTAAGATATCTATATTAAACTTGGCATGTATGTTCAACATCCTAAGAAATATCCTGACTATCAAGGGAGATAACTTTGGAAGCTTTTTTGAAAGAGTTATGCGCTTTTTGACTCAGAAATCTTGCATATGGTCATATCTCTGTTGTTATTTAAGACATCTTCATGAAACTTAGCAAGTGTGTTCAACATCACTAGAGCTATATACACTATCAAGGGGAATAACTCTTGAAGCATTTTGTAAGAGTTTTCCCCTTTTTCAAATTTGGTATATCAAGCATCTGCAATCAAGTGTTGCACTCAAAGGTGGTACTCTTGTTGGAAGATCAAATAATTCTAAATTATAATATGACCTACGTACCGGGAGTGAAATAACCCATTGAAATTTTTATACCCCCCATCTACGAAGTAGAGGGGGGGTATATTGGTTTCACCATGTCTGTCTGTCTATCCATCTGTCCGTCTGTCCGTCCATAGACCTTTTCGTTTCTGGACTCTAACTCAAGAACCAAATGACCTACAATCATGAAACTTTATACAAATGTTCCTTATGACCCAAGAAAGTGCCCTTTTGTTTTTGGGTCATGTAGGTCAAAGGTCAAGGTCACAGTCAGCCTTAGTTCAATTTTCGTTTCCAGACTATAACTCAAGAACCAAGTGGCCTACAATCATGAAACTTTATACAAATGATTCTTATGACACAGGGAAGTGCCCTATTGTTTTTGGGTCACATGGGTCAAAGGTCTAGGTCACAGTAAATTTTTATTTGATTTTCGTTTCTGGACTCTAACTCGAGAACCAAGTGACCAACAAGCATGAAACTTTATGCAAATGTTGCTTATGATCCAAGGAAGTGCCTTATTGTTTTAGGGTCATATAGGTTAAAGGTCAAGGTCACAGTCAATTTTTGTTCAATTTTCATTTCATTTTCTGGACTCTTTACTCAAAAACTGAGCAACCTAGAATCATGAAACTTCATGCAAATGCTACATATGACCTCAATATTACTTTCAAACACATCCTGCACTAAAAGCATTTGCATTCTGACAAAAAGCTTGTGGGGGTATTAGTCCGCTCTGCGACAGTTCTAGTTTGATATTACATGGGTGATATTTCACCAGTGGAATAACCATGCAAATGAGCTAAGAATGGCCAACAACATAACATCTTAATTGTGAAAATGACGTCATAATGGATTTGCTGACATCATTTCACAATCGGCGTTATATGTTTTGCGGAATAATTTGAATCGATAGATATCATAATTTCCTTGTTTTATCACAAAAATAAGGGTCATATTATAAATAGAATATCAAATTTTTGGACATGGAATACTGAATTTATTAAACTCGTTATCTAAAACAGATAAAAACTCGGCATAGCCTCGTTTTTATCTGTTAATAGATGACTTGTTTAATAATTTCGGAATTCAATGACCAATCACTTAATATCTTCTTATCATTGGAACTCATTTGAATATTCTTATCAAGATGATTCCAGCAAGCACCCACAGCATATGAGAAATTATCTTATAACTATTCCAATATCTGTATGATAACATCCCGTATGATATTTTTTATGATATCACATAGTTATTTTTAGAACTAGGATATAATGTGGTTATTTTTAGAAACTTGCATTTTAGTAAGAAACATCATCGAAAACAAGACAAATGGAGATTATAAGATAAATATAATACGAACTAAGTGTATTGTATGAAAAAATATCTAACTCGGTTGTGAGAATTGATAATTGTCTCGGCAGAGCCTCAACAATTTTCAATTCTCCAAACCTCATTAGATATTTCTTTTCATATAATACACTAAGTACGTATTACTATTATATATTTACAGATTTAGATTGTCCTCACTCACTCTTGAGCCCTGATAAATATATAATACGTACTTAGTGTATTGTATGAGAAAAAATATATCTAACGAGGTTGGGAGAATTGATAATAGCCGAGACAATTATCAATTCTCACAACCGGAGTTAGATATTTTTTCCATACAATACACTAAATATGTATTATTTTTATCTTATAACCTTCATTTGTCTTGTTTTGTCAATGTTTCTAACTAAACTGCAAGTTTCTCTAGTTCTACTAGGGTTGAAAAAATAATAGTCTTCAAAATTTGATACTTTGAAAAGAAAGAAACAAAAAAAGGTAAATATTGCAAGATATACTGAGTGAGGATGCCATTTGAAAAGTGATCCTATCATCCTAAGTGTTTGGAAGAAAAGGATATTTGTAAGGCTTTTTACCATGGCATTTTGGGGTAGCTGTGTGAAAAATGCATCTTTGAATGGGGCTTGAAGTATAACAGTTTTTCTTTTGTTTTAATTTCAGCTGTTTCAGCAAGTTCTCAGTGATCGAAGATTGCATGAAAAACTAGCAGAGACCTGTAATATAGTTTCAGGTAAGAATACATATGCGAGACCTTGCACAAGTAGACTGTAAGTAAATCACAGGTCTCAAGCATTTGGAACATCACTCGGTCATTTCCATTAACTGCAACAGACCTCAGATGTATGTAAGGGGTATGTTACAAAATCATTCATTTTGTTAGGCGGAAACAGTGTAAGAGAAACTAGCACTGTAGATTTATATCTTTCACAGTAAATAATGGCTGAAAAATCTTAATTTTTGAGAATGACGTATCATTCTCAAAAATTAATATTTTTTCAGCCGTTATTGAAGAATTTAAATTTTTTTTATAAGGATTCGATGATTTCACGTCAGTGACTTAAACGAGAAGCATTGGCGAAGTCGAATGTTTTCACTCGCAGTTTCAAGGGCTAATGTCATGGACTTTTTCCAAGGTTTTTCCCGTAATTTTTAAAAATATCTACATCTATGTACATCCGAGGTTGATCGTGAGATTGGCCGAGTGGTGTTCCGAATGAGGTCTCAAGGTTCAATTCCAGCAATGGCCAATCAGAGGTTAGGTCCTCCAATAAGTCACATCAGCTTAAAACGTGTAACCTTCTATACCATTCAATCTATTTCCTTCCAATCCAAATACTGGGATATAGATATGGCTGAACTAAGTTGAAAGATGTCTCAGAACAATGAACTGAATTTTAAACAAAAATTAGAATATTTCTCAATTTCCTGAGATGTTCAGAGGTATAGATAGGAGCCATAAAGCTAGTCTTAAATCATTATTTCTCAATGAAACCCTGTGTTGTGGTTACTCATTTGTATTGTCTTGGGTTTACGCTATGGTTATTGTCAGAAATACTTTGATCTAAAATCCAAAATACCCCCTATCTGTTGCTCTGGTAGTTATGTTATGGTTGTGTGTGTCACAATACATCATGTCAACAAAAGTAGAGTATAAAGTGAATGTCAAAAGAGGTTATAGATATCACCATTCCATTTGTGTCTGGAAAAAGGGACATAAATTGAACTAATTTAGAAAATAATTAATGGTGTCAAAAACCGTAGGTGTCCAAAAATATCGGGTAAATATGTTAAAAATTGTTTTTCCAAATTTGAAAATTCCAAAAATGTACAAGAGGTAGAAACATTCAGAGAATAGGAGATGTTACTTTTTGCAACAAATTTTCAGTAATAAGATACAAATGTATCCATTCTACCTTTTTCCCACAGGGCAACTGAAATTGAGTTTAAGCGGCAGTTCAGCAAATGGGGATAAAACCAGAATAACAATTACTCCACCCAGAATGTCGGAACATGAAGAACTGGAACATGCCACTGCATCAAGACCATTGGAAGACATTCTAGATCTGGTAGGTGATTTACTCTTAACCTAGTGAATTTAATTTTTAGCTCTGCCAGGGCTTACTCTGGGTCAAAATTTCTTTTAGCCAACACTTTAGCCAATTGAATTTATTTTTAGCCAATTTGCAGGACTTTTAGCCAATCTTTAGTCAGAAAACGGGCTTGTTTAACATATAAGTAATCTTTATTTTTTTAAGTTTATTTATATATTATCAAATATGTATATCAAATAGCAAATTCAAAGCAGTAGCACACTTAAGTTTCAACTTAGTTATAACAAAAATGTTGATTTTCAGCACGAGAAAAAAACATTTTTGATACTGTACATTTATGCAGTTGTTCACTTACAAAGGTTGTTTATTTCTACTTTTTGAAGACAGAATTGAAGAAATCTGATATGTTTTACTTCAGTATTCTCCTATACATGTACTTCTTTTCAGCCAAGACCTCAAAAGCTCTCTTAAAATCAAATTTGTCTAGGTCATGTCCATTTATGGACATACTCATGAGATTTTCCAAATTTTGTGGGTTGATTCACAATCATCAGTAGAAACTGCTGCAATGAGAAATCTTTGAGCAGGTTCACACCAAGCTGGAAAGGTCTCTTTGTTTCTTAACGCCAAGTTAGGGCATATTTCATGAATTTAATTCTTGTTTTGTGCCCTCAAACCCACAACAGACCAAATACTCAAAAATTGTATCAATATCAGTAGAAATATCAGAGTCTTTTAATAGGGGATTGAAAAAAATTGTGAGGGGTGTCAAAATGGCTGTGTCTTCCGTGTCCGAAAATCTAGCCATTAAACTTTTGATCAATTAACGTAATCCACCTTTAATTTCCACTGCCCAACAAATCTCAGCTAATCACCCAATTAAAGGATGATAAAGCACTGAACCAATAAATCAAACTGTTAAATCAACGTTTAACTGAATCCCGACTGCATAGTAAACAATCAGTATGCTGTCTGCTAATCGCGTGTTTTCCGATAAAGGTTATCTTCACACTGTAAAAGTTTATGTAACGGCTGACTGAACACGATTAATGTGTATTACTATTTGTCTCGCAGAACAGCTGTTTAAACTGATTTTACCCTTTTTAACCCTTTAGTCAGCATTTTCGCCAATTGGATTTTTCTTTAGCCAATTTTTTTAAATTTTCACCATTGGCTAAATTGGCTAACGGCAGCGTAGCCCCTGTCTGCTGTTTTGGGAGGTACTGCTATAGCTTTGGTATCGTTGTTGTTGTCGTCATAATGCAAAAACTTTGACTTGAAACTTGGCACACATGTTCACCATCAAAAGAGTTACCTTTACTATCAAGGGGGATAACTGATTCATTTTGTGCAAATTAATCCCCTTTTCCACTTTTTTTCACCATCCAGCACTCAACAGCCAAGCATAGGCACCTGTAGGCGGTGCTCTTGTTTGTGTCTAAATTTTTTGGGGGGACATTTCAAACAGTAAGACTCAAGGTTTTTTCATTATTATCAAGTATAAAATAGGTAATAAAGGCTAAGATAAGATTGCACTTCTGTGAAGGCTACTATTAGTCTTTACCAAAGCTAGTTCCTGGTGATAGATAGCCTTTCATATTGATTCAATTCTTTTGATTTTTTAGTCAAGGAATATCTGACTATTGTGAGGTCAGACTTTTGAAAGATTTGTTGCCATGAAGAATTTCAATTGCTAAGGGCAAAGACTGTTACTGCCCACAATCATACAGGCAATTACAACATTGTCATTTTGAGCAAATCCACGACAGCGACAGTCATTCTTTCCGACTATTTGTCTCTCACCAATGGGTTGATAATTGTAGACCTATGTGAGATAGCAGCTGGAGGCTAGGAAAGGGTGTGATGGTAGTACTGGTTAGGGAAATACCAGGAATCCATTGTTAGCTGCTCCAGCCGCCATGATATAAATGAAAAAATGTTGAAAACGGTGTAAAACTACATTCAAACAATCAATTCACTCTGAGCAAGGTTCTACACTTACTACTTTATGACAACAGCCTTAAAGATGTACAAGCCCTTTAGAAATCTTACAGGTCCTCCCTGATGATAACTGGCCACCACGAAAACTTTATTTATTTTTTAAGAATTTTAAGAGTAGATTTTTAGAAAAAAGTCAGGGAATGGAAAAGAAGAAATTGCTTGTGATAAGCAATTACTTCTTTTTCCACAATATTCTCAATAGTATAGTATTGAAAAGGTGACTTTTTTTCAAAACTTGCCAAATTGGAAATTGAATCACCATTAACAACAGGCCTGAAGGACCTGTTACATTGCATCTTCTACCAGTCCACAATCTCGGGCCAGAGGACTGGTGTTAGTGTCAATCCCTACTTAGCCATTGATTTTGTGTTTCAAGGTCTCCTGACTTGATGACCTGATGTCTTCTATTAAGGTAGTGGACCCATAAAAGTTCTGTAACGTTTTGGAAGTCATAAACTTTAACATTGTTTTCTGAGGTTTCTTAATGATTTACTAGGTAACCTTGTTTAACATTGTGAATGATCATGAGTTCCAAAATGAAAGATCATGAGTTTCCAAATGTTTGGGAACTATTACGGGTCCACTACCTCAAGGTTAACCTTTAGACAAATTTGTTTTACAACTTACACATCTTGTTCATCTCTTTCACAGGATACCAATTATACCTCGGAACTGCTGAGTGAAAATATTGATATGAGTGACCCAGCTTTTGAATGTTTATTTAAACTCTTTGGAACAGGTAAGATACTCATAGATTTTTTTTAAGCTCTGCTGTTTTAGAACAAAGTCATGTTATTATTGTCAGCTTTTAGGTCAAAGAAATTGAGTTTATCTTGAAAATACAGCTGTAGCTCCTTTGTCAATTTTATAATGTCAGGATAATTTCCTAAACTCATGCGCTATTTTTGAAGATGAACTGAGCGTAAAGTCACACATCAAGTACCTAAGGAAAAGGATTTTACATAGATCTTTTTTCCTTCATTCATGGATGCATTTGAATGTATATTGATATTTTATGTGCATATCAAATATCACTCTTTCATCATTTTTTTAATAATGATAAATACTGTTAGTGTTATTATTGGATTGCAGTTTTCTATTGAACTGTTTTACCTGCTTCTTGGTCAGGAACAAAGACTATTTGGTGTGGCATAGGCTGTAAGTTTGTGGGTAGCATAGTGAACTAAATTCAGCAGTGGTTTGAACTTTGCCTTGCCAAACATTCACTTAGCACATTTGTTTGTCACAAATAGATTAAAATTAAATTTTGTTGCCAAGCCTCCTTGCAGTGAGCAAGACTTGCAGTTAACAACATCATGAAATTGACAAGGAATTGAATGATTTTAGAATGACATTGAATGAGTGTGATGAATGAGTTTTGTGTGAAATTAAAAGGAGGTAATCCAATATTGCTAATTTTGTTCAAGATGAACAAAATTAGCAATGTTTTTAGCTCGGCTGTTGAGGAGGAAACCCAAGGTATTGCTATAGCCTTCGTGTTGTCCTCGTTGTTGGCATCGTCGTCGTGCGATAACTTTGACATTTTGTGATATCTCTTGTTCATTTACATGAAACTTGGCACCCATGTTCACCATCAAAAGAGCAACCTATACTATCAAGGGGGATAACTCTAGATGCATTTTGAACAAATTATGCCCCTTTATCAACTTAGATTTTTTTCCCACCATCCAGCACTCAACAGCTGAGTGTAGGCACCTGTAGGTGGTGCTCTTGTTATTACCTCCCTGTGATAAAATATGCATACAAGTTCTATGAATAGCCTCCTATCCTCTCAAGAATCAATCAGATGCTTACAATTTCAATTATGTCAGTGAAATCTTGATTTTTAGCTCCACTGGCCGAAGGCCAGTGAGCTATTGTCATGGTGAGGTGTCCGTTGTGCGTCCGTCCGTGCGTGCGTCCGTGCGTGTGTGCGTAAACTTTTCTTTAAACATCTTCTCCTCCTGAACACATGGGTGGATTTTGATGAAACTTGGCCAGAATGTTCCTTGGGTGACCCTCTTCTAAAGTTGTTCAAGAAATTTGGATTGACCCCCGAATATGGGCGTGGCAGGGCGGGGCATATTTTGACCCCAAAATCTTTAAACGACATCTCCTCCTGAACCATTGAGCTGATTTCAATGAAACTTTACCAGAATGTTCCTTGGGTGACCCTCTTCTTAAGTTGTTTAAGAAATTTGGATTGATCCCTAAATATGGGAGTGGCAGGGTGGGGCATATTTTGACCCCGAAATCTTTGAATGACATCTCCTCCTGAACCATAAGGCCAATTTTAATGAAACTTTTCCAGAATGTTCCTTGTGTGACCCTCTTTTAAAGTTGTTCAAGAAATTTGGATTGACCCCCAAATATGGGTGTGACAGGGCGGGGCTTATTTTGACCCCGAAATCTTTGAACCTCATCTCCTCCTGAACCATTGGGCCGATTTCAATGAAACTTTACCAGAATGTTCCTTGGGTGACCCTCTTCTAAAGTTGTTCCAGAAATTTGGATTGACCCCCCCAAATATGGGTGTGGCAGGGAGGGGCTTTTTTTGACCCCAAAATCTTTGAACAAAATTCTCCTGAACCATTGAGCTGATTTCAATGAAACTTTACCAGAATGTTCCTTGGGTGACCCTCTTCTAAAGTTGTTCAAGAAATTTTGATTGCCCCCCAAATATGGGCGTGGCAGGGCAGGGCTTATTTTCACCCCGAAATCTGTGAACCGCATCTCCTCCTAAACCATTGGGCCGATTTCAATGAAATTTTACCAGAATGTTCCTTAGGTGACCCTCTTCTAAAGTTGTTCAAGAAATTTGGTATGACCCCCAATTAAGGGCGTGGCAGGGCAGGGCTTATTTTGACCCCAAAATCTTTGAACGACATCTCCTCCTGAACCATTAGGCCAATTTTAATGAAACTTTACCAGAATGTTCCTTGTGTGACCCTCTTCGAAAGTTGTTCAAGAAATTTGGATTGACCCCCAAATATGGGCGTGGCAGGGCGGGGCTTTTTATACCCTGAAATCTTTGAACGACATCTCCTCCTGAACCATTAGGCTTATTTCAATGAAACTTTACCAGAATGTTCCTTGGGTGACCCTCTTCTAAAGTTGTTTAAGAAATTTGGATTGGATGAGACCCACTGGATCAATGAAATTCAGGTCAGCCGTTTATGGCCATTCTAGTCTTCTTGTTTCAAAGTGATATCTATATAGTTTTCTTCCTTGTAATTTTACATATTAGTTAAATAAATTCATTTCTTCATAAGTTAGTTTCAACTTAGAAAAAGTCAGAATTCCTTTTGAATGCTGTTCACTTTCATTACCTTCTATTTTCAATATCTCTCTTTCAAATCTTGAGATTTTTAATCCAGTGGAGTGATACAGGCCCTCTTGGGCCTCTTGTTAATTTATTTTGAATGAAGTTGTTGATTTTGTCTTTTTTAGTCATTTTTGAGCATTTTTTAATGGTTTTAGTGTGTTTTAAACATGAATTAATGGAGTGTTTAGTAAGTGATTAAGAAAGGTTTTGATTGAGATGAATGTCAATTTCATAATGTATCTAACTAGTTGTCAAAGTGATAAGTATGTGTATGTGCCTTTCCCTGTTAGGCCATCCATACCAACAGATAAACTCTTGAATTTATGGATTGATTACACAATAATTTCAAACAACTGTTCCCCTCAATGAGTAGGTTTACCATTTGAAAGGTCAAGGTCACACAAAGTTCAAGGTCAAATTTTTGTCTGGAGCATAACAATTATAGATGGTTTTCATAATGATATTAGCCTCATGGTGGAGAAATTCCATTTGAGCTAGTTACGAATTTAGACTAAAGAATAAGTTTGCCCTTCACGGTCTATTTGTTGTCTCAATTGCGTTATCCCTGGACAACTATTCTAGTTGGATGATAATGAAGAATATTTTTTTTCTTACAGATAAGGAGTCTTTTAGTGAAAGTATTCGTAAAGAGAACCAAAAGGCGGAAAAGGAAACAGAAAAATTGACAAAAGATCTAGAAGACCTGGAAAGAAGCATTACTGGTAAGGATACAGCTATGTTCAGAGCTCAAGTTGATGTCAATATTCACCCTAACCATGCTGTTCATGATTTAGTCCCACTGTACACAAAGCTTTGATAGACAATATAGGCCGAGATCAAACTGATGTGCAGTTTGATGTTGGCCTACACTGTCTGATTTCTCTTTAAATTATTGTCGAAAAAAATTGGGCCTAACTGTTTCAAATGTGCTTCAACTTAATCAGGAAGTCATCTGCACTAAAATTAAAGTACTGAAAACACTGGAAGATGATATTGTAAGATAATTGTCCTGTCACTCGAAAAGGGACCATCTGAGTAGTGCTGGAAGTGGCGACCCTAGTCAGACTGTGTGGACTGTGCAGACTGACTTTGGTCAAAACTTTTTGCTTTTTTGCTAAATTTCTGAATCAAAAAGGATCTTTCTACCATTCTTTGATAGACTTTTTGAAATGTAACCTCTTGTTGGCCTGTACTTAAAGAAATCCCTCAAATATTAATTTTACAGAAATCCTAGATGGTCCCTTTTTGCATGACAGGTCACATAATTTCCTGTGAAAGTCGACTTAATGGATACTGTAGATACTCGCCTATAAGACGCAGATTTTTCACTGAAATTTCAAGGGGGGCGTCTTATAAGCGGGTCAAGAAAATGACATAAAAAAATTCTGGTCAATTTAGCCAAAATTACGATCTTCTGGTGACTCATTGTGCTAGACAAACAAAGTAAAAAAAAGTTTTCCCTTGATCCAAAATAACATTTAACCTATTCCTTTCATTATTTCAATACTTGCAATTCGTGAATTAATTCCAATGAAATAATAAAAATCCTTTGTAAAAAAGCCTTCCTATCATCCATCGTGTAAATTACTCGGATGACATAATATCGTCTGCTGGCCAGATCTATCTAACTCAATAACCTCACGTGACCTTAAACCAGGTGGCCACTACACAGTGTGTTTACTGATGCAATTAAAGCTGCAGTTGAATAACAGACTGGTTACTATAAAATTAGGTAAAAGATCGTAAACCAGTCATGAGTCACTTTGACTTGTTGCCAATTATTGATTTAAAATACAAGCTGACTGAGATCATTTTTGGCAATGATTATTAATATCTAATAATAAGAAACGGAAAAATATTCCTGGCAAATAATATATCTGCACAATTTAGAAATACTAATTTCCTAAATATTCATATTTTGTGCTTTATACTTGTACTTATTCAGATAAAGTTGTGCCCCTTGTTTAAAGCACTGCCATTATTTACGACTGTTTGGAAATGAAAACAAATGACATTTCCTGTTGGGTTTTACGATGGATCACACTATTGTCTGAAATTTCGTTACTAGAACTTTTTCCCTTCACGATTGGTCACTAAATAGTGCCAGTTGTTGATCTCCAGGCAAGAAAAAAATTAATAGCGTCTTATAAGAGGGTCAATACGAAATCCTTCATTTAAACCTTGGAAGTAGGGGTAGCGTCTTATACGTGAGGCCGTCTTTTAAGCGAGTTTTTACAGTACCTTAAATGATATAAGTAGCATAACAGTGATTCACTGTAACACAGGTGGTAAAGACTATGATCATGCTGATCATACGGTGCATCTGTTATATTGGTTGATTTTTATTCCCCCCACCTACGAAGTAAAGGGGGGTATATAGGTTTCACCATGTCTGTCCGTCCATATGTCCGTCCGTGGACCTTTTCGATTCTGGACTCTTACTCAAGAACCAAGCCATCTAGAATCATGAAACTTCATACAAATGATGCTTATGACCCAAGGAAGTGCCCTTTTGTTTTTGGTTCACATAAGTCAAAGGTCAAGGTCACAATCAGCCTTTGTCCGATTGAAAAAAAGTGCTGGTGAGGGGTATTAGTCCGCTTTGTGACAGATCTAGTTTGTCTTTGCCTCTTTGCAATATGTGAGGAACAATTAAGAGGAGATTTGTAAAATCTTTATTTCTCATGGAAACTTTGTTTTGGGTACTCATTTGAATTTGGGCTTGTTCATGTATTTTTGAAATTTTTTATTCTAAGATACAAGAATATTTATCTGTTGCTCTAAGAAGATTCCATGTTCATCCTGACAATTGTGCGGCGTTTTGAAATAAAGATAAAATAATTCTTGTTAACTCTTAATCTTTCAGAAGAGTTTGGCTCCAATGCCCACCATGCAGATATTAATTCCGATGCAGAAAGTTATGCGAGTGCTGGCCAGCAGTTTAGCCACCCATCTAGTCCTTTTGTCAATCAGGCAATTTGCCGTAGTCCATATACAGCTGGTGGTCGCATCAATCATTGTATGAATGGAGACGGAACCGGCCATTTTACCTCATTGTTACGAGGACATGAACTGGGTAGTAGTCCTGCACATTCAACACCGAGTCGCAAGTCTAATTACAATAGGAGTCAGTATGTTGGGAGTCCGGCTAGTGTAGCAACTCAGCCGTTTAGTCCGTACAACGCTCCGTCACCTGGCAGTCTACACTCACCACGGTCACACATGTCTACTGGAACACCAAACTCTCCTGTTACGGTAGATACAGACGGATCATCTGGCGTGTATAACTACAATTTACATCTGACACCGTCAAGAAGAAATGGTGCCAGTAATGGGTTTAGCCAGTCCACCCCACACCAATCTAGTCAACACCTACCAGCATTCTGTAGCCCCCTTGTTACATCAGAAATACACGCAGGCAGCCCCATTATGTCACAGAGAGATGCTCCAAACACACCTCAAGCAAAGAAGAGAATATTCAACCCTGTTGATAACCTACAGCATATCAATCAGATAAATGAGGGAAAACGTGGACATTCCAACCTCCATCAGCCTGTTGTCTACGATGATGGTTTATCATCTCCTGTGATTAATATGTGTGCAGATAGTACAGTCTTATATCAACATGATGATGCTGTGCCAACTTCAAACGTGACTTTAGTGCATGAAAATAACCCTGGACAAGATAACATATGCACAAGTGATGGTAACTTATCACAAACTAGTCACCAAAACTTAGTTTATATTAACAGCTATACAGAAAATAATATCCCACAACAACATTCAGAAAGAAGTCTTTCAAATTCTATCAATAATACCAACATGTCTTGTTCAATACAAAAGTTTGACTATACAAACGCTACTCCATGCACAACAATAGTAAACACAATTGGATGTATTAGCCTGCCGTGTCCGACCCAAACAGATGTGTCAACAAGCCCTGAGGGAGAGAAGAATGCTGGAAAAAAGAAGCGATCAACCAGAAGTGATAAAGGGAAAAAAAGGAAAAAGAATCTGCAAGGAAATGAAAGCAAATCATCTGAAGGTATTATATTTTTATGTCTCAGCATTGGAAAGATCAGGGACACATTGTTTTACCATTGTCTGTCTGCAAAACTTAACAAAAACACATTTTTGCCACATGTCCTTTCCGACTATTTGTCTCTCACCAATGGGTTGATAATCATAGACCTATACATGAGAGATTGCAGCTGGAAGCTAGGAAAGGATGTGATGGTAGAACTGGTGAGAGAAATACCAGGAATCAATTGTTAGGTGCTGTGTTGCAGTGTTGAAAAACCTTTCAAATGAGAACATACACGCAGGGCTTTCTCTGGACTGAAATTTCATTTCGCCAACACTTTCGCCAAATCGAAAAGAATGGAGCCAAATTGAAAAGAATGGAGCCAAATTTGAATTTAAGGAGCGAAATTTGGAGCCATTTTTCTTCTAAAAATTCTGCTTGATAAAATCCTTTGTTACTTTTATATATCTCATCGTCCAGGGGGGTCGTATTTAAATGTAAATAAACATTTAATTTTTGTAAACAATTAGAAGTGTTATGGGAAAGCAAAAGAGTTTATTAAGATACACATACCATGGGTCAAAGTTAAGATTTTTTTGTCGCCAGTCATTTAGCCAATTTCATATTTTAATCACCAAAGTCATTTCATTTTCGCATTTGGCTACAATGGCGACCCCCCAGAGAAGGCCCTGCATACACGATAGTATTTTGCAAGGTCTTTGAAATTTGAAGTCGAAATTCCAAATGCCCCCTTTATAGTGTTGGGCAATCTGTTTCAAATCACAATCAATAAACGTGTGTTAGTAAAAAAAGTAATTCAACTAATGATCATTTATACAATCCTTTTCTTAAAAGTTAATACAGCACTCCCGGTATCATCCTTTGAAGAATAGAATGTGAAAGTTGAGTTAAAACTCATGACCTAAAGACTCTTTCTGCAGATTTTCTACCAACTTCATGGCTCTGTTTGAAACAGTTGTAACTGCCTATAAACATATAGGCAGTTCCAACTGTTTCACACTGAGCCATCAAACTGATGTCTGTTTCGAAAACTATATGCCAGCTTTCAGTTATGTGTTAGGAACTGATAAATGGATAACAAAATTTATTAGTTGATTATCACAATCGGAAGCCAAACCTAATGATAATCGGTTATAATCGATTAACCTGCCCATCACTACCCTTTTTTCTGTTGTTCTGTTCTCATTCATCCACCGTCATAGCGCAGTTGGTAGCGCGTCAGACCGTCAATCTAGAGGACCTGGGTTTGATCCCCGACAGCAGTATTCATTCTGTCAGACAATTAATATTTGTCTGTCACCAATGGGTTGATAATCTTAGACCTATGTTAGATTGCAGCTGGAGGCTAGGAAAGGATGTGGTGGTTGTACTGGTGAGAGAAATACCAGGAAACCATTGTTAGGTGCTCCAGCCGCCACGATATAATTGAAAAAATGTTGAAAGTGGCGTAAAACTCCAATCAATCAATCAATCAATCAATCAATCAATCAATCAATCAATCAATCAATCAATCAATCAATCTATCTACACTAATTCCAGCTGAAGTTCCAGTGTTGAAGGACCTGTTATCCAAGCCAACATTGCCTGGTCTGACACTGGACATTCAGGAACCAACAACTCTTACTGCAGAGAACTTTCAGAACCAGCAGCTGGTCATGTTATCCCCAGGAGGGCAGAACACCATAGCTTTACCGATACTTAGCTGTGTTGATGCAATCTCTAACTCTAGTGTACCATTTGATACAAGTCTTGTGTCTGAATGCGAGCTTGATCAGTCCGCTTGCGTAGCTCTACAACCTGAGAATCAAGCAACATCTGCTCTTGTCAAGTCAATTGAATCTGGTAATACTGTAGAAATCTTAAACCAGGCTCGAGATATTGTGAAAGACAGCGAGGATAAGAAGAGGGTCACTGCGAAAGGTAAAGAAGACAAGAAAAGGATAGTTCCAAAAATTGTGAAAAAAAGAGAAGATAAACTTGATAAACTTAAGTCGGAAAAAACATTGGAAAAACCCAGAAATACATCAGTAATTATACAAACTTCAGGGCAGTTGAACCCTGAGCCTGATGAAATCCTGTATGCCACTCCACTACATATGACTATTGGAAAGAAATATGTTCGGACTTTAGACTTTGATAAGAAATTCAGGGAAATTCAACCAAAACCTACGACTACAAATCCTACAGTTGTTGCCAAAACAATATGTATGCCTAAAAGTGAAGACTGTTCTGTATTGAGTAATTCTGGCAGAAAAACTACATTGAATCCTAGTAAAAATGGTCTGATAAAGTCAGCTTTAGATAAAGATAAATCCTGCTCAACAAGTCAACAGAACAAAAGTGGTGTATCTGTAAATAAAGTTCTAAGTAAGGCATTATCCTCACAAAAACTGGAAAGTTCGCATAAACTAGTGTCATGTAATAAAACAAATGAAACCGAAATTGTAAGTAATGGTCCTCAGGCAAATGAAAATAAAGGTTCATCTACAGATTGGATGAAAAGTGCACATAATTCATCATCTGTCACAGTTCAAGTGCCAAACAAGACAACAGATGTTTCAAAGATAAATCAATCTGATTCTAATAAAGATTCAGCTAAAGCTGTTGTGACAGGTAAATCTACATGTGAATCAGAGTTAAGCGCCAAAGATTCAGAACAGGTTACAGAAAGAAGGTGCACAAGGTCAAGTAAACCAGCGACTATGGAAAGGTTAAATGATAAAGGAATGCCAGAGACTATCTCTAATGATTCAGAAAGTAAATCCAATAGCTCTACTTCATCCAGTCTGGGACATCCACAATATAGGAGGAAACCAAAGACGGGTAAAAACATGAGAATGATTATCAAACACCTGAAATCAGTAGAAGACGAGGATGATGTGTTCTCAACGTTCAGTGATAATTCTATAGATTCAACAATCTGTGATCAGTCACCCACTGTGGACAGTGAACTAGAAAACCCAATTGCTGGACTTGGTACTGAAACTGTTGTTAAACATGGAACAGATCCATTCCTGAGTGATTCTGAAAAAAGTGCAACAATAACTGTGAAAAGTCCATGTTCAAGAATTGATCATTATGATAAATCTGTGAAGGATAGTACGGTAAATCAAGCCAAAGTAAAAAGATGCCAAACAACTCAGCGAATTTCTCCAAGCAAAAATAGACAAATGAAAGCAATTGTTCAAATCAAGCAATGCAAAGAACCAGAAAGTAAAAAACTTTCTTTTAAGAAAAGTAGTGAGAAGCCTCATAAAAAATCAAGAGCAATTATTATTGAAAGTGAGAGTTCTGATGAAGATGTACCACTGAGTCAACTTAAACTGAATATATCTGGATCTAAACTTGAAGATGGAAACAGTGTGACGGTGATAGATAATGATGAAAGAAGTTTAAACAATGTGAAACATGATGCAAATTCTGGTGATGAATTCAGTCAGATTGACAATAATCTAACACCAACAAAATCTCCTGTAGTCTGTACAAGAACATCTCCATCCGATTTGTTAACACCAAGTAAAGAAATGTGGATGGAGCAAGTGGGGCTGACCCCAACTAAACTTGTAGAAAAATCACCAGCATTGGAAAATAGAACCTGCAAAACTCCTAATACAAGGAGTAAATTCCGAAGCCCATTTAAATCACCAATTACTAAAGTGACTTCTGCAAAGAAATTGTTTCAAAATTCACCAAATTCAAAGAGTAAGGCTAGTGAAGTTGGGGATAAAAAGTTTACTAAGGCAAGAGTAGATCTTATGATAAAAACACTTCATGATAATAATCCTGAATCAAGTCTAGTGAATAAGATATCTCCTAAATCATTGGATGAAAAATCTAGAAAAAGTAGTAAAAGTAAAAACTTGAAAAGTGATGAGGGTTCTCAAAACAGAAAAGATAAATCTAATTATGACAGAAAAGACAAGAGTCCTAGATCAAGCGTGATAAATACAAAATCAGATAAAAATAGTGTCAGTAATGGCAGGTCCAAAAAGGATAACAAGAAAAGTAAGGCCAGTAGTCACAGAAATAGTCAGGAAAGTAAGGATGATAAGAAAGAAAAAGGCTTATCTAATAAAACAGACAATAGAAAAGCAGACAAATTGAGCAGAAACAGTAGCATAGGTGTTAACAACCACTGTGATGATAAAAACATTTTAAGCAGAAGCAAATCTAGGGAAAAGGGTTTACATCATCCATGTAATGAAAAAAAGAAAGATGCAAGTTGTTCAAGCAAAAGCGATTCCGACAATTTAAAGCATTTCACAAAACAAGAGAAATTACCAAAGAGTGACAAGCCTTCTTACTCTAAGGAGAAAATTATTAAAGACAGCCATGGGAAAAGATCAGGAGAAAACAGTGTAAATAGAAGTCAATCTAGAACTAAAGAAAAGAATTCAAATAAAGTAACCCAAGTTAAAGAAAATGAAACCAATATCTCAAATAAAGGGCTTGAATTATGTGGTGGTGACAAAATCTCTGAAATGAGAAGCTCCTCTGAAAAAAGTCAAAGTTTCAAAGATAAAAATTCATCAAATGAAGAAATTGACAAAAAGAAAGACAATGTTGTTGAAAACGAAGTTACTTCAATAAAAAATAATGAATTAAGGGGTCATAGTAAAACCAAAGACAAAACTGATGCTAAAATAAATGCAAAGACTGACAAATATGCAAGAGAAAGGAAACTACCAGAAACTAAAGAAAAAGTGAGACCAGTTGAAAAAGACGTCCATCCTAGGCAAAAATTTGAAAAGGCTAGTGAAACAAAAAGTTCAATAACAAATGACAAAGGCAATGTGTTGTGTAAAAAAGGTTTAGAAAAAGAAAAAGTTCTGAGAAATATTGAACCAAAATCCAGTAAATGGGTTGAGAAAAGTGTCGCAACATCAATTAACACTAATAAAATCTGTGAAGAAACAATTAACACTGACGACACTGAAATAGACGCAGCAACAGAATTTCTTGTTAGAGAACTACAGACTGATGTAGATGATGTACAAACTAGTGAAAACAGTAATTATGGTACAGAAAATTCTCTGATGAACAATGGCACTAGTAATGTGAGCAGCACTGATAATTGTGGCATGTTGAACAATTCTGACAAAACAAATGAGCCTAAAACTTTTGATAGAGATACAACACTCACTTACCCAGAACATGATAATAAAAGTTTAGATGGCCTGGATGAATTGTTAACTATTAAAAGTATTTTTGTGCCAAACAGTGTCAATCTTTCTGGTGCTAGTGTATTAGAGAAAAACAGCAAGAACAAAGACAGTTGTAGAAAGAGTAATTCACAAGTAATTACCCAAAATAATAATTCTCAAAGAAAAGAAATTCAAGAGAAACTAGATGATAAAAATGTATCCTGTGAATCAGAACTGAAAGTAAAATCAAAATCAATGGAACATAATGATAAAATAGGTAATAAATATTTGCAAAGCAATGATTTAGCAACTCCTACCTTTCAAATTACCAAGACTACACTGGAAGGCATTCATTGGGAAAATTCAGATAAACACATTGAAATAAATGGTACGTCTGAAAGTGACATTAACAAGAACATTGTAACACCATCAGTAAGTGTGAATGCTGACCAATTAACAACCAGCAGTCATCATAATCATCATCACAGAAATAGTAGTGGAAAGAAAAAGAAGAAAAAATCCAAGAAGAGGCATAGAGATGAGTCAATGGAAGGAGAAAATGAACAAGAACCAAAGGTAAAAAAATGTCTTTTCTCTAACATCACTCGGCCATTTCCGTAAATTACAACAGACGTCGGATGTATATAATGCGGATGGGTATGAAACAAAATTGTACATTTTGTTAGGAGGAAAAAGAGTAAAAAAAAACTAGCTAGGAAACAACCAGCGCTATCTTGAAATTGATATTTTTTACAGTAAATAACAGCTGATAATTTTTTCAGCCGTTATTTAAGAATCAAAAGATAATTATATGAGGTTACGATGGTTTCACACCAGTGACTTAACCCTTTACTGTTTTACAAAATGTTGTACCTGTCCTAATTCAAAGGTTTTGCAGACGAAAATTAAAAGTGGATTTAATTTGAAAAATAACCATTCAGTAGGGTAGAAAATAGTGTGGGAAAATAAGAAATTGCTTGTCAGAAGCAATTTCTTCTTTTTTCACAATGTTTTCTCAATCATAAAATCACAGGCACGTAAAAGCCAGGGATTGAACAGCAAAGGGTTAAACAAGTAGCGTTGATGATATCGAATGTTTTCACTTAAAGTTTCGAGGACTAATACCATATAAACTGACGTCATCCAGTTTTTCCAAGGTTTTCCCATAATTTTTAAAGATAGTCTGCCATCTGAGGTCGATAGTGAGATTGGCCGAGTGGTGTTTCTTATGAATCCTTGTCATGCTGTATGAAATCTTTGTAAAATTGCTTAAAAATCCAAGTGTTGAAAGTAGTAGATGCTTTATTTTATTGTAAGAGTGATTATCGTTTTTAATTGAGCCTGTGTGTGATATTTCCAACAAAGTGAAATGTGTGTGAGGTGCAAATTTTGAGCAGCATAGACAGCCACCTACTGTAAGCATAACCATAATGTATTAGTACTTTGAGACCTTGTCTATCTACTAAATGCATAGCAAAGACTCCGGACAGATTATGCAGATGCACAGGCTGGTCAGTCTTTGCTATGCACATGTATAAAATTGTTGGAAATCTCACGCACAGGCGCAATTACTTCAATTATGGTTAGTAAAAAAGGAAAATCAGGTTGTATAGACTAAGATCAGACCCTACATATGTGCAGACTGATCATCTTTAAATTACAAGGTCACAGGTTCAATCCCAACTGCGGCACTTGGCCTTTCCGACTGTTTGTCTCCCACCAATGGGTCAATACTTGAAATCTTTCATTCAGTCCAATAAGGTAGTGGATCTGTAATAGTTCTTCAACATTTTGGAAGTAATGAACTTCAACAGTGTTTACAGAGGTTTCCTAATGATTTCATTTGGTAGCCTTGGTCAACACTGTTAAAGTCCATTGCCTCTGAAACGCTGTGAAACTGTTACGGTTCCACTACCTTAAAAGTACCATGCTTGTATTTTAGCATGATACCAGATTTCAACATCTGCATCTGCAGAAACCAATGTTAAGGTCATGTAAGGTCCTCTTGACCTAAAATAATTAATTAAAATTCCCAGGTGCTCCTATTGAAATTTATTCTTTCATCCGCCTTCACATTTGTCACAAGTACTGGTGAATTTTTCAGGAATCATAATTCAGAGGGATTAATATAAGCTGTAAAAATCTTTTTCTCAATCCATGTAAAATATATAGGTAAAAACCAAGGTCATGTGACAAGGTCATGTGACAAGGTCAATGGCACTGACCCAGGTAAAACTTCTGCTGAACTAAGCAATAAAACTTAACTTTGAAAATTATTTCAAGCTTATTAAAGATACAAAGCTTTAATTTGGCATCATGGTAGATCTTATGGATATGCATCTGCAGATGCCAAGGTCAAGGTCATTTATAAGATCAAAGTTTTAAAAATAATGCTGGTCTGGGGAGATTTTGATGTCTCAGCGAGAAACAGTTGTAACTGCCTGTATTGCAGTTACAACTGTTTCACACTCAGCCATCGATTTGTGTTTCACAGAAACATCTTGTTAGTTGATGATTTTTTTTTATGCCCCCATATCGAAAGATCAGGGGCATATTGTTTTACCGTTGTCTGTCTGTCCGTCCATCCGTCTGTCTGTCTGCAAAAGTTAACCAAAAAACTTAACTTTGCCAATATCTTCACGCCTATTCAAGATACAAGACTAATATTTGGCATGATGATAGATCTCAATGATCAGCATCTGCTGGTACCAAAGTCAAGGTCATGTGACAAGGTCAAGGTCATCTGTCAAGGTCAAACTTTGAAAAAAATGCTGTTACGTGGGCATTCGTGTTTCACAAACACATCTTGTTTTTTTCAAAAATCTTTTTTCTTATTGGGAAGAAAACATTGTCTCATTCAAGGGCTTAAAAAAGAATTGATTATGATGAATCTGTTTAAACAAACTTGCAACCTCATTGTTTGTGTCTCACGATATAACTTTATTTCATTTTCAGAAGAAAAGGAGAAAGCATAATAAGCATAAAGACTCAAAACACAAGGACAAACATCACAGAAAAGTAAGTATTGTTTGTATTTTGGAGCCACAGATTGCAACTGTGGAAGTATTTATCCTTCAAGCCAAATTATTCCAGATAATTCCAGAATCTCACAACAAGGTACAGTTAAGCCCTCATTTCAAAGGGTATGGAAATACAGCCCTGTGTTCAGGATGTTATAACTTTGCAAGGGTATGTGCAAAGCGGTGTATAATTAGCAAACAGTTTGCACCATTTTGTCATCCTGAACGCTGGGCAAATTTGGATATGGAAATACAGATGAACCCTTTTGTCCATGTATAATTTGAGGGCAAATATTTATATGTTACCCGTCATGCAAAAAAAGGACAATCTGGAAAGGGCTCTAAGTGTCAACCTGGTCAGACTGCGCAATCTGCGCAGACTGACCAGGGTTGAAACTTTACGCAAATAACAATTATTCCAAATCTAGAATGATTATTCAACATTCTAAGTATTTTTTTCCAATTGCGCCTTATTGTTGGCCTATGCTTATTCCAATCATTTTCCAAATATATATTTATACAGAGTTCCAAGATGGTCCCTTTGTGTGTGACGGGTTGTACATTGCCTAACAATAATTTAGACCTAACTAACATTAATTGATATCTTGCTTTTCACAACATTTCCTGCTGTTTACATAGCATTTGCAGGCAATGCTAAGATAAGCCTGAACAGGTGCAATTTGATCATAACCTTTTTTCACTATCTGCTTTCTACCAAACTATTGAAAAATTTAAGTCATGCTGAACCCGGAATATTCCTGCTTTGACAGGAGCTATAGACCAACATCAGTCTGCACATATGTGCAGTCTGATGTTAGTCTACACCACCTGTTTCTCACTTTCAAACCAGATTGTCAATAGATTTAGTTTTTCAAATAAAAATTGACCTACAGTTGGTACTTTCAGTGCTCTTTGCCCTTTGATTTTGATGAAAAAAATTTAAACAAAATTAATTCAGCATGATAAGGGTTAAGACAGACTCACTGGTTTAGGTGTCCAAAAAATTTTCATGCCATCAACCTGTAGGTCTGATGAAGGCAAAACTTATCTTTATTTAAATGTTAAAACTAACATTTCTTCATTTATCCATAAAACTTTTAAGATAGTGAACCTGGAATAGTTCTGCAATGTTTTGGAAGAATTGATCTTTAACAGTGTTAACTAGGGTTTCCTAATGATTTTCATTTAGAAATCTCGTTCAACATTGTGAAAGATCATGAGTTCTGAAATATTGCGGAAATATTACGGTTCCACTACCTTAACAATATGAGTCATAGGGACAATTAAGTCCAAATTGAAGTCTTTCAAAATTCATACCTACTCTCAGCAGTTTGAGTACAGTATGGAATCATTTTGATGAGGTGATTCAAATATTTTTTCCAAATAAAAGGCTACCATTGAGAAATTACCACTGTCATGGCCCACCATGAAACAGTTGCAACTGCCAAAACATTTAGGCAGTTACAATTGTTTTGCTCTGATCTATTTATTTTAGACTTATTTAACCACGCTCTTATCGAGGCCTATAAATGATTTCTATTTTCAGCACAAGAAATCTTCCAAGCTCTCCTCACTAGATGTTGAAGCTGCTCTGTCACAAATCTACTCATCTGACACTACTCCAGCGGAGAGTCCCGTTAAGACGTCAGAACAGAATGAAACAACAGCTGATTGTCCATATCGTACACCACTCCCAAATGGAAATCTTCCCACCGTATTTGGTCGTCCACTGTCAAATAAGGATTGCCCACTTCAGCAGAGTACTCCAATAATTAATAGTAATCTTGCTCGTCTTGGTGCATTTGGGACTTTGTTTTCCCCAGTGTCTGATAATAGCTCTGCAAATTAAAAGATTACCTCTATCTGTCAAGTAATTAATCAACCAATCAAATCATTAGTTAAGACCTTGACAAATTTACTACTAACACGTTAAGATAATTTTGGTGTGTGTTTAACATATTTCATCAGTCCAAAATATCCCCCTATTATGAAGAAGAGGGGGGGGGGGGCTTAACTGGTTTCACCATGTCTGTCTTTGTTTGTACATGAATGCACTTCGATGGCTCAGCGCAAAACAGTTGAAACTGCCTATTTGTTTATATGCAGTTACATCTGTTTTGAAATGAACCATCTGTTTGAGTGTAGACATTTTCATTTCATGACTCTAACTCAAGAATGAAGGGACTTCGAATCATGAAACTTTATACAAGTGTTGCTCATGACTCTAGGAAGTACCCTATTGTTTATGGGTCATAAAGGTCAAGGTCACAATTGAGCTTTTTCAAAAAATCATATCCCAAAACGGGACGAAGTGCTGTTGTTTATGTTTATTCCACAGAGCAACTTCATTGTGAGAATTGGTGGATTTTCTCTTTCAATCAAAAATGATTTACTAATTATATCATGCATCTGAACAAGAGGTGGACGGTTGTCTTAAGTCATTTTCCACCTTCTATTTTCAAATATTTTCATGGTAGGACAACTTACACATCCTAACTACAGCTTGAATAAGCTGTAGTAAGGATGTTAAGGTTGCCCTGGAAGCATTTATAGTCACAGCCTCAGTTGATTTGCAACTCTAAATCATCGCGGTTCTTTTCAGATTTCTAAGCTTATCCATTTTTAAAGGTCATTTCAAACCAAAACAGGGGTGTACGATTGCCTTGTACCTACCCACCCATGTGAAGACTAAGTATTGAAAGTGAACCTTTGTACATCTGTATATATTTATGTTATTTATTTGTATATTACAGTTTGACATTTAAAAATTAGAAAAGAAAAGAAAGCATGAAATGTATAGTTATAAAAACAGTCTTAACTAAATGATAAAGCTATATCACTCACTGCAAGAGTTAAGCTGTCACCGGTAGAAAGTATCAAGGAGAAAGGACAAAAATTGCTTTAAAACTGGGGCTTTGTCCTGAACCTGCAATGTTTTCTATCAAACTAGCTCAATAATTTGTTTTCTCAAAAGATAATGCTTTATAACTTGGGTTTAGCCCTGAACCTGCAATGATTTCTATAAAACTAGCTCTTTATTTTGTTTTCTTTTAACCCATCACCAACCAACAAAAAATATGATTTGTACAAATTGAAGGGAACTGCAGATATGTATTTGGGTAGCGAAAAATGCGAGAAATGGAAAATTTACTTATAGCTTCTTGCCTCGAGGGTAAGGATTGTTTGTGAATAAGGTCTGTGCAAACTTTGTAAAACTCAATTGTAAACAGTCTAAAAGTTTTTTTGGTAATGAGTTTAGGTAGAAACTGCCTATTGTCAAAGTTTGATTGGGGTGGATATCAGGATTCCTCTAACAGCACCATGACCTTTGGAGTGTTCGATTGCCTGTTTATAAGCCTGTCGAAAGATGGGATGTATTAGGTGATCACAAATTGCTTCTGACGGAGCATAACTCTGTCTCCTTATGTCCGATTGACTTGAAACTTGGCTGTTATGTTTCTCTTTTGATTGCAGTGCACAAGAAACACTCCTCTACCTAGCTAATTTTTTCACTTTGTTACTGTTCATAAATGGACATCCAGCAGTGATATTACACTACCTCTTCCTATTATAACTTATTGCAGTATTACATCAATTGTTAGCTCACCTGAGCACGAAGTGCTCATGTGAGCTATTGTGATCACCTTTCCTCCGGCGTCCGTCCGTCGGTCGTCGTCCGTCGTCCGTCAACAATTTCTTTAAACGACATCTCCTCCTAAACTACTAGGCCAATTAACACCAAATTTTACAGAAATGTTGCTTAGGTGGTCCCCTTCAAAAATAGCTAAAAGAATTGAAATCCATGAAAAACTCTGGTTGCTATGGCAACAAAAGGTGAAATTTTAAGAAAATCTTTAAAATTCTTCTTCTTCTCAACCAGTAGTCCTACAAGCTTAAAACTTGGCATGGATGATCAGTTCATAGACCTGAATAAAAATAGCTAAAATCATATCTTTTGGGCCACCAGGTGCGGAGCACCAGGGGGGAGGGGGTAGTACTCTGGGTAAATTTTGTAATCTTTAAGCCTCTTCTTCTTCGGAACCAGGAGCCCTACAGACTTGAAAATTGTCATGGATGATCAGCTCATAGACCTTAATAAAAAAAGCTAAAATCATATCTTTTGGGCTGCCAGGTGCGGAGCACCAGGGGGGAGGGGGTAGTACTTTTGTGAAAATTTTGTAATCTTTAACCTTCTTCTTCTTTTGAACCAGGAGCCTGACAGATTTGAATATTGGCATGGATGATCAGCATATGGACCTTTATATAAATAGCTAAAATCATGACTGTAGATTCACCAGGTGCGGAGCACCAGGGGGGAGAGGGTAGTACTTTTGTGAAAATTTTGTAATCTTTAACCTTCTTCTTCTTCTGAACCACAAGCCCTACAGACTTAAAAATTGGCATGGAGGATCAGCTCATAGACCTTAATAAAAATAGCTAAAATCATGACTGTAATGCCACCAGGTGCAGAGGACCAGGGGGGAGGGGGTAGTACTTTTGTGAAAACTTTGTAACTTTAACCTTCATCTTCTAATGAACCAGGAGCCCTACAGACTTCAATATTGGCATGGATGATAAGCATATGGATCTAAAATGAAATAGCTAAAATCATGAATGTAGGGCCACCAGATGCGGAGCATTAGGGGGGAGGGGATAGTATTTTGGATCAAATTTGAAATCTTTAACCTTATTCTTCTCCTGGATCAGGAACCATACAGACTTGAAAATTGTCATGGGTGATAAATATATTGACATTAATTAAAATAGCTAAAATCATGACTGTAGGGTCATCAGGTGCTGAGTGTCTTGGGGAGGGGGTAGTACTTTGGATCATTTTTGAAATCTTTAAACTTCTTCTAATGAACCAGGAGTCCTACAGACTTGAAAATTGGTATGGATGATCAGCATAATTATGGACATTAATTGAATTAGCTAAAATCATGTCTGTAGATTCACCAGGTGCAGAGCATCTTGGGGGAGGGGGGTGCTTTGTTGAGAATTTTGAGTCCCTACAGCCTTTATATTTGACATGGATTGATCAACTCATTAAAGAAAACTTTAAAAGTCTCAGACTCAGCCTGTATATCTGGCATAGATTAGCTGATCACAGACCTTTTATGAAAAAAGCTTAAATAAATAATGACCAGAGGAGGAGCAGAGGGGGGAAGGATTATTTCAAATGTTATCTGATTGAATAAGTGAAAATCGCTTTTTCTGTGGTTGCATGGACACACCTAGGTAATGAAGCTTTTTTCTCAGGTGAGCGACCCAGGGCCAACGGCCCTCTTGTTTTTGGTATATCATCAATTACTTAAATGTTTGAGACAAGTTAAAATTCCTTAAAATATTTGTGTCTGATAGGCTCTGCAACCAGATTGTCAAAACATTTCACAATTCTAAATATTTTTTTTCCAAATTTAAGACTACATGAAGATAATATTTTCTTTTATGTTATGGCTTACGTGGCAAGAGTGAAATAACCCTGTTGAATATTTTTGATATTAGGCAGATTTTATTTCACTAGCCGAATAACTATGCAAATGAGTTAAGAACATATATCAATGTTATATTTTCATTCAACGTCACTAATAATTCAACAGAGGTTTATGCACCTTTCCCCAAATCAGTTTTAATATTTTGCATGGATTCTGTTAGTGTTTAGCCATTTTTTCACCATCTTTACAAAAATTAATGGCTCAGTGCGTAACAGTTGTAACTGCCTATATGTTTATAGGCAGTGACAATTGGTTCTCCCTTGGCCATCAATATGTATCATAGCCTCTAATAAAAGCCCATCCCTTTCTAATGGAAATGCAATGATTCCAATAGAACCCTGAAGTTCTATTAGAGCTTTTATATAGGGATGAGTGTCTTTTTCACTGCGTTTATTGGGATATAAAGTGCAATTGCATTAGCACATGGCAAATAACGCCCGTAGGGCGTTATGATTAAGCCATGTGCTAAGGCAATTGCACTTTATACCCCAATAAACGCAGTGAAAAAGACACTCGTCCCTTATAATTGCAATCATCTAGATCGAAGAAACTATTGAAATACTCAGCCAAACATTTAAGCTTCAAGTCTACTTTCTGTGCGTATAAATTACACGATCTATTTTTAGTTTGTGTATTGTTTATCTCGCTATCGAAGTGAAATGTCATATAGTAAAACAAAAGATACACAAATGAAAGACAACATTGAAATTCATAGAGGTAATTATGACAAAAAAGCTTGTTTCTGCCAAGTTAGCCTGTATTTTTAAACGAAAACGAGTGGTCGGTCTTAGTTGAAAGGGTTGCTTGAAGGTCTTCGTCGAGCGGCTGTTTTCTAAGTTTAGGTCGGCTCAGAATCAGAACTGCATGCTTGTAATCGAAAATATATTAATCTATAACAGTTCGTATAGCAATGTTGCGTTGATGATTGGGATCTAGGTTAATTTGAGTTCCTACAACACAGGACTTGCAGATCGAATTTCGGGGGTTTCCCGAAAGACCTATTGCATTTTATACAGAAATAAAGTGCAATGGATTTCCCCACGTGATGCGATTTAAACCAATCAGAATTCTTTATTTTATTGGATTGCAATTATTGGTACATAAATGCCCTGATGACAGAAATACAGTGAAACTGTGCATTATATGACGCCAATTACATCAAATGATCTTACACATGTGTAAATAGAGGATAATCGTTTGTTTCAGTGTAAGATCGATTCATATTTCATTGAGTGAACATCAAAAGCTGTATTTTCACGAGTGGCAGAGCCACGAGTGAAAATATAGCTTATGTTGTTCACGAAATGAAATATCAATCGATCTTACACGAAAAACAAACGATTATTCTATTTCTTTAATGCAAAAATGAGACAAAATGTGACATTTCTAGGACATATTTACGTAAAAGCGCGTCATTTTGCGCGTGATTGCTATGCAACGTTCATCGTGACGTCACTTATTTTGCCCCGCATAGATGACGTCAGATAGGATGAAATGCACAAAAGCAGGGTATAAGTTTTTGATAATTTCACTGCTTTTGCGGTGAGATTATCATGTGATAATCTGCCGTTATTTCTCGATAAACCACCGAAAAGCATTAAAGAAGACAAGGTTATTTCTGTTTGTTATAGAAGACAACGTTAGATATGTATCATAAACTACACTAGGAGTAACCAGATTTTCCCCTGTACTATATTTGCTTTATGATTGTAAATTGTCTTTGTTTGAACTGTAAGATGGCTACTTTAATGTTCACTGTATGATGAAATGAAGCAAAGTTTATTTCTTTACAATAAAACTTAGTTTATAAGACCTTTAAACTTGCCTTTTGTTTTCAATGATTTCAAAATGATATTGGTTTTTATAGCCCCATCAGTTCCATCAGGTTCCAGTCAAGTTGAAAACGAGGTATTTCCTTGTGTAAAAAACTTGAAGAGCGATTAACATCAGTCCACCTAGCTGTATATGGGAAGCAGTGGTTTGAATCCATTGCCTCTCTCTCTAAAATAGGTTAAAATCTAGGTTGGGTGATGAAAATACAGTCCATCTTGTTTGAGCAACCACATCTATGAAATGACCCATTTTATTAAGTGACTGTTTCAAAAAACCTCTTCTTTGAATCAAAACAGCTTGAAGAGTTGATATTGGTCTAAAAATAACTGTAAATGAATCCTATGTTAAAACCCCTTAGAACCGTCTCAATGAGACGTTTATACTGAGTTTTAAGCTCACCTGAGCACATCGTGCTCAAGATGAGCTTTTGTGATCATTGAATGTCCGTCGTCCGTCGTCCGCGCGTCAACAATTTAAGTGTTTACACTCTAGAGGCCACAAATATGATCCAATCTTCATGAAACTTGGTCAGAATGTTTCCCAGGTCACAAGGATGAACCCTATCGAAAATGGGAAGGATCCATGCGAAATCAAGGGAAAAGGAGCCTTATTGACAATTTTCTTGTTTACACTCTAGAGGCCACAAATATGATCCAATCTTCATGAAACTTGGTCAGAATGAAGGCCAGGTCACAAGGATGAACTGTATTGAAAATTGGGAGGATCCATGCCATATCACGGGAAAAGGGGCCTTATTGACAATATTCTTGTTTACGCTCTAGAGGCCACAAATATGGCCCAATCTACATGAAACTTGGTCAGAATCTTCCCCAGGTCACAAGGATTAACCCTATCGCAAATGGGAAGGATCCATGTCATATCATGGGAAAAGGGGCCTTATTGACAATATTCTTGTTTACACTCTAGAGGCCACAAATATGGTCCTATCTTCATGAAACTTTGTCAGAATGTAGGCCAGGTCACAAGGATGAACTGTATTGAAAATGGGGAGGATCCATGCAAAATCAAGGGAAAAGGGGCCTTATTGACAAATTTCTTGTTTACGCTCTAGAGGCCACAAATATGATCCAATCTTCATGAAACTTGGTCAGGATGTTGGCAGGGTCACAAGGATTAATCGTATCAAAAATGGGAGGGATCCATGCCATATCAAGGGAAAAGGGTTTTTATGACAATTTTCTTGTTTACACTCTAGAGGCCACAAATATGGCCCAATATTCATGAAACTTAGTCAGAATGTTGATCATGTCACAAGGATGAACCCCATTTAAAATGAGATAGATCCATGCCATATCACGGGAAAAGGGATCTTAATGATTATTCTTATGTTACGCTCGAGAGGCAAGCCATTCTCTTGGTCCAAACTTCATGAAAGTTGTTTTTTTTAGCTCCACTGGCTGAAAGCCACTGGGGCTATTGTCATGGCGTTGTGTCCGTCGTGCGTCCGTCTGTCCGTCCGTGCGTCCGGTCGTAAACTTTTTCTTTAAAAATCTTCTCCTCAGAAACTACTGGATGGATTTCAACCAAACTTCACAGGAATGATCCTTGGGTGACCCTCTTTTAAAGTTGTTCAAGAAATTTTGATCCAATGAAAAACATGGATTTAATGGGCGTGGCTAATTTCCAAATATGGTAAAAAGTCAGTTTTCTCAGATTCTAATCGATGGATTCCAATTAAATTTTACATGGATGATTCTTGGATGACCCTTTATCAGTCTACCAATAATTATTGTGACCGGATGATAAATATGGATTTTATGGGCGGAGGTCATTTCTCTATATGTTATATAGTGGAAACTTTGAAAATCATTTTCTCAGATTCTAATTGATGTATATCAACCAAATTTTACTGGAATGATCCTTGAGTGAACCTTTATCAGTCTACCAAACATTATTGTGATTGGATGATAAATATGGATTTTATGGGCGGAGGTCATTTCTCTATATGTTATATAGTTGAAAATTTGAAAATCATTTTCTCAGAATATTTTTGATGGATATCAACCAAATGTCACTAAAATGATTCTTGGGTGAACCTTTATCAGTCTACCAAAAATTATTGTGATCGGATGATAAATATGGATTTTATGGGCGGAGGTCATTTCTCTATATAATATATAATGGAAACTTTAAAAATCATTTTCTCAGAATGTAATTGATGGATATCAACCAAATTTCACTGGAATGATTCTTGAGTGAACCTTTATCAGTCTACCAAAATTTATTGTGATCAGATGAAAAATATGTATTTTATGGGCAGAGGTCATTTCTCTATATAATATATAATGGAAAATTTGAAAATCATTTCAACATCAATAAAACCCAAAATATCTTAAAATCTAGTCAAACCTTAGATTTTCTTTTTCAAGAAATTCAAGCCTGTGGAGTGACTAAAGCCATTCATGGCTTTCTAGTATTATCTTCTTTATGACATCTGCCTATTTAATTGCTGTGACATCCCAGGGGTCAAATAGAATCAGGTGAGCGATCTAGGACCATCATGGTCCTCTTGTTTAACAACATAGGATTATTGTGACAGCAATAATATGCATATATTTAATTGTGAACAAAGCATATGCTAAGAGACTGTTCTCTTTAAAGATGGCTTTTTGGTAGTCTCTAAAGTGGTCTCTAAATACACATTTTACTGTAGATAATAAAGGGGTCACTGGTTTGCATATGTATATATCAAGGGCTTAGAGCAAAAACCAAGTGTATAGACACACACTGTTATCGCTCTAAGCCCTTGATATATTGATGGTTCAGTGTGAAACAAATAGTGTTATTTTCAGAATTATCATGGATTATTTTTGCGATGTGCGTGGCTGGTTTCCTTGACGACGATTGCCGAGTGAAATCGTCAATCTCCGTAATCCGTGACCCGTATGTCGTCTGCTATATAAACCCGTGCATCGACGAAATCATTCTCTTTTTACTAACACGCGATACAAGATATTAATCAACACAGATAAAAGTAAACCAGAGAATGCCGCCGAAGCGAACACGTGGTATAAAGAGAAAAGCGGTGGGTAGCCAGACAGAGGACAGCCAGTTGCAGGGAAGCACAACAGATTCCCAGCTCTTACAGCCAGATGCAGGTCTCCAAGTTCAAGGCCATGGCACCGGATGCCGATCCGGATCAGACTCCTTTCCCAGTCTACCTTTGGAACACATTCAAAGAAAGGCAGACAAGCTGACATCGGAAGGATTGGCACTGAATTCTAGATATGCATATTCTAACGGCATCAGTGCATTCAACAGGTTTCGGACAGAATACTCATTAAATTTATTATGGCCAGCAGAGGTCAATCATATTATTTGGTTCATTGCCTTTTGCTTTGAGAGAGGTCTGGCGCCGCGGACGATAAAAAATTATGTGTCTGGGATCAATTACATGCATAAAATCCATGGTTGGAATGATTTGAGCCAATCTTTTATTATATCTAAAACCTTACAAGGTTGTACACGTTTAAGGAAGTCTTCAGATAATAGAGCCCCTATCACGGCTACCATCCTACATATATTGTTACCACAGCTAGAATTCGTATGCTACAATTCATACGAAGTCAAATTATTTACAGCAGCATGGGTTTTGGCTTATCATGGCTTATTTCGGGTCAGCGAATTAGTTTTGTCATCAAAAAGATTGCCTAATAGTCATTTGCAATTTTCGGACATTATCCACCAAGAAAAAGATAACACGCTACTAATAACATTGCGGAAATACAAAACTAACCAGGATGCGAAACCCGTGGTTTTACGGATACCTAGCGAAGAATCTTTTTTCTGTCCAGTCAAGTGCATGAAAGATTTTTTAAAAGTCAGAACGAGATTAGCCGGCTCCTTATTTTGTCATGCGGATGGAACCCCTTTAACGAGAACTCAGTTTGCTTTGGTACTCGATAAATGTATTTCGCGTACACAATACAGAAATATGCGCTATAGAACGCATAGCTTTCGCATCGGTCGTGCCACTGACTTGGCGCGTAAAGGGGTACCTGAGAAGTTGATTATGGAATTAGGCAGATGGCAGTCAAATGCATACAAAACATACATTCGTTAAAGATGTTTTAATTGTTTTTCTTCAATTTTACAGACGTGTGGGTCATTGGGGATTCTATACCATATTGGGCTGGAGTTCGAGCTAAATCGACCAACAAACCTAATCTTAAGCTGGATACCAAGATAGCATGGTGGGGACGGCGTGGAATGTCGTGGACTCAATTTCGAAAAGCCGTGGAATGTCATGTTCTTCTACGGACAGAACCAGAAGTTGTAGCAATCCACCTAGGGGGGAATGACTTAACTTCACTAACATTGACGTCCATCCGTAATATAATGCTTCGCGAATTCAATTATTTACGCGCGGCGATTCCGGGAGCGGTAATTATATGGATTGACATTCTTCAACGAGCCACTTGGAACTCAACGCTTTTTGATATTAATACTATTGAAAACAAACGCAAAAGAGTAAATAGATTCGGCCGACAACAAGCCGCTCGTCATTCGCGGTCAGCTCATGTACGGATGGACATCGATTTAAATACGCCCGGCTTCTACAGGCATGATGGAATCCATCTGTCCGATGTTGGTCTAGAAATGTACCTATTGAACTTAAAGGATGAATTTGCAAAACACTTGGTATAAATCATTCACAATTAAGGACTCCAGAATTTTGGGGGATAAATTTTTAGAAAATTTACAGTGGCGGAAAATTCTTCGTTGAATTATCTCAATAAGTAATCGGCGATGTTTGGGTGTTGTATAGCAGCGATGTCGGTCACACAAAAGCAGTATCGTCTGGGTGCTTTAATGCACAGCTCCGTTCATACTGCTCTAATCTCCCTACCGCGATCTTTCGCCAATTTTGAAATTCCATGTACATATGAGTCAAGCCCATAGTCCATGGGCTATATTATATGAATATATGACATACTGTGTTGTGTTTTGAATTCGTCATAAAATAAATAGTGTTATTTTCAGAATTGAAAATAACATGGATTATTTTTGCGATGTGCGTGGCTGGTTTCCTTGACGACGATTGCCGAGTGAAATCGTCAATCTCCGTAATCCGTGACCCGTATGTCGTCTGCTATATAAACCCGTGCATCGACGAAATCATTCTTTTTTTACTAACACGCGATACAAGATATTAACCCACCCACCCATTCCCACATCATAATTTTTGGCAAATTTCACAATAAGGCAATGATTAATGCAATAATATCTTTAGAACATGTTTGCTCTCGATTTCTGTATCGTTTCAGGTACAACCGTCGCCATTGTTGTTTTAGGAGAAAACTATCGAATTCTCGGATGCTGGTGGTGCTGTTATCTGAAAAAAGACCTATGACTAATTGATTGTTTTATTTCATCTTAATGTCGCGGTAGGGAGATAGATATTATATGACGCGTCAATAAGAGATCTGGGCTCGTTTTGCAACTTGGGCTACTGGCATCTCCTTTTGTCAAGCAAGCAAAACATTCATCGGTAACGCGTACGTGCAACTCCTTTTACTAATGAATGAGCGTGAACGTAGTATGGCTGCATTATATGACGGGAATAGAAAGTTCGGTACTAGCATTAAGTGGTGAACTGCACACAGCCTTAACTCCTCTGTTTATTAGAAATCGGCGGATGGTCACACCGAGTAATATTTTCATGCAAACCGGACCTTTGGTGTCCAGTGTAACGAGTTATGTTTATGCATCCAGAGTCTCAGGTGCTCTGGCTCTGCATATGTATTGTTTTGGCTAAAATGATGCTCTGTATTCTGCACACAATTGGTTTTTAAGCGACCAAGAATTATCGGTCTGCATGAATACAAGTAATATGTGGTGTCTAAGGTGCACCGTGTCCTGGTGTCTAAGGTTCACCGTATGTTTTGTGTGCCGTGCATCCTGAGTCCCAGGTGCTCTGGCCCTGCACGGCTATGGTCTTGGTTTAAGAGTGGACTGTATTCTTGAAAGACTTGTCTTGAGAAAACCGTGAAATAATTCTTGGCCATCATGAATACAGGGAATGTATTGGTGTCTATGGTACACAAGGTCCTGGTGTCTAAGGTTCACCGTTGCTCATTTAGTGTGACGTGCATCCTGAGTCTGAGGTGCTCTGGCCCTGCATGTCAGTGGTTTTGTTTAATAATGCTCTGTCTTCATGCAGATGATGAATTATGAGTGGCCAAATACATAAGGTTAGCATGAATACAAGCTACAAGTGTCAAAGGTACACAGTCCTGGCGTCCAAGGTATGCCATACGTAGGTCTGCAGTTCACCCCTTAATACATGTATATAATGATGTCTACTAAACTAGCTGTGGTTTTGTAAGGTATATCTATCATGAAAACTAGTCATACATAAGAAGGTTCACAACGCTTGGCTTTCAGTGCCATTCATTTGTCTAACAAGCCTAGTACCGTTCATTCCATACCTTTTGCAGCTATTGCACAACTATTAAGTTAATTCGTATCCGATAATTTCAAGTAATCAAAATTCATATGCAAAGATCAAGTACTCACAATCATGGGCGGAAAATTCTTCGTTGAATTATCTCAATAAGTAATCGGCGATGTTTGGGTGTTGTATAGCAGGGATGTCGGTCACACAAAAGCAGTATCGTCTGGGTGCTTTAATGCACAGCTCCGTTCATACTGCTCTAATCTCCCTACCGCGATCTTTCGCCAATTTTGAAATTCCATGTACATATGAGTCAAGCCCATAGTCCATGGGCTATATTATATGAATATATGACATACTGTGTTGTGTTTTGAATTCGTCATAAAATAAACTGTTTTGTGCCTTGCTGTTGATATGGCGTGGGACCATGTATGTACCTCGGTGATATTTAGACTAAGAAATGCAAAAAAGGAATTGTGTGTCCACGTCAAAGGCTGAATGTTCAGGATAAAAATAGCATATTACATTGTGACCTGTCACAAAAAGGGACCATCTGGGAAGTGCAAAAAGTATTGATCCTGGTAAGACTGCGCAGTTTAGGATCAAATTATTTTACTTTGTGCCTATTTCCTGAATCTAGAGTGATTGTTCTACTTTCGCAAGTTTTCACAATGCTACCCTGTGTTGAGCTCTGCTGGCACCAATCTATTTTCAAATATTTACAGTGTTTCCATATGGTCCCTTTTTTGTGCTGGTTGCATATTCTAAACATCCAAAACCAACTTAACTGTTGTCTTATAGACTGATAATATAAAAGTAGAGATTGTTTACAAGCAGTATTATCTTTATACATATACAAGGTGATAGATTAACCATCATCACATGGAAAAAGATGTTGCTCAAAGAATCTATCTAAATAAAACAGTTGAAAGCTCTTTAGATTCTTACTGTTGGTCAATATTTCATTTGAAAACTACAATAATAGAAAAGTTTTTCTTTTGAAAAGGGCAAACAGGTGTGTAGACTAAGATCATACTAGAAATATGTGCAGACTGATCTGTCGATTCCACCTGTCAGAACAACACCCTGTTTAGCTCCACTGGCTGAAGGCCACTAGGGCTATTGTCATGGCGCTGTGTCCAGTGTGCCTTCGTCAGTGGGTCTATGCATCCAGTCATAAACTTTTTCACTTTTACTTTTAAAATCTCAGAAATTACTGGATGAATTTAGACCAAACTTCACAGGAATGATCCTTGGGTGACCCTCTATCAAAGTTATTCAAGAAATTTTGATCCAATGCAAAACTTGGATTAAATGGGCGTGGCTAATTTCCAAATATGGTAAAAAGTTAGTTTTCTCAGATTCTAATTGATGGATACCAATTGAATTTACATATAGTCTGTTTGACTTCTATATGGATCAACATTTTGCCGAAAATCTCAGAATTGAATTAATGAAGCGTATATTTTCTGGTCATATCATATTTTCCATCTAATACCATGAGGGTTTTTGTTTTTCAGAATTTTGAAGGTGCAATAAGGTTTTGTCCGTCAGTCTTTATGTAAACTTTCTGCCTTTCATACCTACTCATGTCTGTAATAAACGGAACAGCGATTTGTCTATCCAAAAATAGCTCTGATTTGCGTAGGGGCCGAGTCAAAAGTGTATGAATTTTGGCAAGTTGTTTTAGTATAAAATCGAGTATTTTTGAAAAATTAACTTTGTAGATTTTTTAACTTCCTAAGGATATCATATCTTAGTGTATTCTGTATTTGTTAAAAAACTGTTTAACCTGATAATCGATAATAGATTTTATCCATTTGGTGATGAACCCCATATTCCCTTATTTAGACCAATCAAAAAGGATTATTTTACAACCTTGTTGGGATTTTCATGAGGAAAACTAGATAAGCAAGCGAGTAAAAACAGAACAAATCACCGGATATTTAAGTTTAAGATGTCCTGACCGTCGATATGTGTATTGGCTTTTTTCCAAATATGGAATAATTGCATTTCTTCTGTCAAATGTTTAGTTTAAAACCACATGTTTTTACTTCTCGTTTACATTTTCTTACAACTAAACAGCCTTCACTACCCCTCGTGTTTAAGAGCAGAAAATACAAAAATATTATCATTAACTGGATAGACAAAATCATTATTTTAAAATGATTTTGTTGCCAACAAATATTTTTTGGAATGGTATTAAGCTGAAATTAATATTTTACCACATAGAAATCCTTCATTCAAACGCAATTTTATGTAATTGATGAAAAGGTTGGTCCATATAGAAGTCAAATGGACTACAAATGATCCTTGGGTGACCCTTTATCAGTCTACCAAAGTTACTTTGATTGGATGGCAAATATGTATTTTATGGGTGGAGGTCATTTCTCTATATGTTATATAGTGGAAACTTTGAAAATCATTTTCCCAGAATGTAATTGATGGATATCAATCAAACTTCATTGGTATGATCCTTGGGTGAACCATTATCATGCAGCCAAAAACTCTTGTGATCGGATGAAAAATCTGTCTTTTATGGGCGGATGTCATTTCTCTATATGTCATTTAGAAAAAACTTTGAAAATCATTTTTAACATCAGCAGAACCCAAAATATCTAAAAATCTAGTCAAAACTTAAATTTGCTATTACAAGAATTTCAAGCTTGTGGAACCACTCAAGACATTCATGGTTTTCTAGTTTAATAATTTCTTAAATCAAAAGTTTGCTTTTTTCTGAAAATGACAGTTAAATAAATACCATAATCACATGTAAACAGTAAGAAAGTCTATTCTTCTGATGGCAATAGCAATTTAACTATGTCAGAAAATGCTTATGATAAAGAACGGACAAGTAGGTTTTTCATTGTAGACAAGCCAGTTTGTGATTGCCACTTGTCCATAGACAATTAGACTTTCAAGCTATTTCAGAACCCTTGTTTGGGTGCAATGTTATTTCAAACCGGACTTGCCAAAAACTTACTGTAAATATGGTAGTCTTGAATCGCTTCAGAGGTATCATGTGCCAATTTGGTTCTCATATGACAGATCTTATATGAACCTGTGTGTGACATTTCCAACTATTTCACAAAACAGTTAGACTCAGATCAGCCTGTAAAGTCACACAGTCTGATCAGAGTCTTCACTATGCCCTCATTAGATGGCTACAGACCCTCGGTCTCTGTTCAGAATCCAAGAACAATTTAAGTACACTGTGTGATTATCCAGGCTGCTCAACGTCTGTCCATCACGCACACATGAAATTGTTGGAAATGTCACACACAGGATCATATATGTTACATAGGTAGAGTTAATCTCTCTGCTCAAGAAAAGACTTCTTTTCCAAGGGATTACAATAATTTCCTGCGGTCTGATAAAACCAGAGATAAAACCATCTGTTAGATTCTGAGAAAAGTAACTTAACTCTGTATATGGAAACTAGCTACGCCCATTAAATCCATGATTTTCAACCAATAAAAATTCTGTGAAAGAATTTGATAAAGACATAAAATTTTATTGAAATCCATTGTGTAGTTTCAGAAAAGATATTTAATATAAAACAATTATATAGTCTCACCTTTGCCATCACTGCTAACTTTATACTTAAATATCTTCGGGAAAAATTGGAGCCGGACTGTTTAACCCTTTCCTGTTTTACAAAATTTTAGACCTGTCCAAATTCAAAGGTTTAGCAGATGAGAATTTAAAGTGGATTTAATTTGGAAAATAACCATTCAGTAGGGTAGAAAATAGTGTGGAAAAAGAAGAAATTGCTTGTCAGAAACAATTTCTTCTTTTTTCACAATGTTTTCTCAATCATAAAATCACAGGCATGTAAAAAGCAGGGATTAAACAGCAAAGGGTTAAATTTGGAAAAACTAGAAATTTGTTTGAAACAGAATTTAAATTTAGCGGGATAAGGGTTTATCCATCATTATAACTCATAACTTTGACATGATACATATCAAGGATTTAGTGCATGTTGTATATACAACTTGGTACAATCTTGCACTAAACCCTTGAGTTTGAAAAAAAGGCCAGGGGTGGGCATACTGTAAACATAAAGAGACATTATACAAATTGAGAGTTTAGCACAAGACTGTTCTAAGTGTATATACACTTGGTGCAGTCTTGCAATAAACCCTCCATATGTTTATAGTTTTGGAAATAATTTCATACAAAGAAATTGACAGAAACAATTCTCTCAATGTTTTCTTCGATGGCACTTTTATTGCCTGGATACGGGTTTTTCAAATTTTCATGTAGTGAGAAATGTGGTGATGTTGTTTGAAAAAGAAAGTATCTTTAAACCATATAATAGATTTATTTTAAATAAATATATTTCATGAAAACAGAAAATCAACAAATACATGATTGTGTCTTTTATGATATATTGAAACTAACGCCGACACCAAATATTATATCCCACCAGAGCCTTGTCACAATAATAACAAGAACTGTCGGAGGACATCGAAGCTTGACTATTCCTAGTGCTGGATAGACACAGCAAATTAATATCAACATTGGAAAATTCAATTAAATGAAAGTCAAGAGATTGATTGATTGAATGGGTTTTACACCGCTTTCAACAATTTCGCAGTAATATCTCAGCAACCAGAGCACCTATCAAAGGATTCCTGGTATTTCTTTCACCTGTACTACCATTACACCCTTTCCTAGCCTCTGACTGCTATCTCACATAGGTTTACGATTATTTACCCATTGGTGAGAGACAAACGGAAAGGATATTGGCCGCCACCGGGGATTGAACCCACAACTTCCAGATTGGAAGTCTTATGCCTAACCAACTGCGCTATGGTGGCAGCTATGAAAGTCAAGAGAAAAGAATCATTATCTAGAGGCTAATATTATGGTCACAGAAGCATGTGCAAAGTTTCCTAGCAGTAGAAATAGAGATATAATTGATAAACAATAGTTACAAAGTTTCTAAGCAATAGCTTAAAAACAAACAGAAATATTACAGATATACATACATGACTCTTTGTCTAGAGGCTGATATTATAGTTACAGAAGTATGTGCAAAGTTTCAAAGCAATTCAATGGCTCAGTGCAAAATCGTTGTAACTGCCAATGTAATCATAGGCAGTTACAACTGTTTCATGCTGAGCCATCAAATAGCTTAAGTAGAAACAGATATTTTAAACACTTGCACATATAAACTTAACTAAAGCATTACGCCGACGCCAACACCCTGGCAACCTGAATAGCCCCCCCCATTCTTTGAATAGTAGAGCTAAAAATTACATAAAGAGGATAATTGTTTGTTTCAGTATAGGATCAAATTTTTAATTCATCGAATGAAAATATTGCTTTTGTTGTTCACGAAAGAAATTTAAGTTGATATTTACTGAAATACAAACAACTATTCTATTTCTTTATTCCAAAAAAAGTTTAAAATTTCATGACAAAGCTTTAAACCGGTAATTTTGCATGTTATTGCTATGCAACATTCACGATAACATCACATTTGGGCTCCACTTAGAGAATGTTACATAGGATAAATTATGTGTAAATTTCAGAGCTTTTTGGAGTTGCAAGGCTGCAAGGGAAATTTTGTGAATGGACAGACAGAAATGGTGATTCCAGTGTTGTCCATCTTCCCTTATACAATTCAATGTGTGAGGGGAGCATAACATATAACTTATTAATTTCATGTACAGTAAAATGTGTGTTTATCAAACACTAAATAAAAAGGGATCATCAAAAAGCTATCGCTTATGAGAATGATTGCTTAAAAAAATATATACTAGGACGAAAAAGAAACACCAGGTAACCTAAAATGATTGTTTTAAGGGATAATTCATATTATTGTATCATTCTATTCATTTTTGTATGAAATGTCATCTGTATGGAACCAGCTGTTGAAGTTTCAATCAATTTCCAATGCTGATCATGTGAAAAGAAAGGCATGTCTGAGCTTGACATGATTAGTCGAGGTATTTGTCGGGGCATTTGGACGTCTCCTTACCCTCCTATCCAGTTCTTCCTACAAATGTTCAATTAAGGACAAATCAGGCCAATCAATTATTGCACGCATGGGACAGAATTTGGATGGAGGTTTTCGTCTCTATACCTGAGGCCTTTTAAATTACCATGAATCACGACCAAAGGTGATTTAAACCCATTGGAGATGCCGCCCAAAATATGTACCAAGCCACTGCCAAACCTATCCGCACGCTGGGACATCAGTATACAAGACGTCGGCTGTCCGAATTGTAGAGAGGGAACTAGGATTCGTTGATGAAGAATACCCATCTCCATTGCCTCATAGGAAAATTTCCTGGTGAGTGTGCTTGTAATCAAGCCAAATGGCATTGGCAAGGCACAGAAGTTATTGGCAGACCAATATAAGGATGTCGGGCTCCTAGGCCGTTGTGGCATGAGCAGTTTCAAATTGTATTGGGATGAATATGGGGATTATGACTGCCTATACAGTTTTTTGCAGTTTCACTAGCTTTGAGATGGCAATGACATAAGTGAGAAAGTGTCAAAAATGGATCCTGATGTGGCATCTTGAGGCGTGGACATCCACTTTGCAGTAGGTCGTTGACCCTCCCTGTCACTCAAAGACATTGAACAAGATGTTCAAAAGTTTGAATATGCACACCAAAATGTGCAGCAACCTGCTGTTGGCCTTTGACCCTGCAAAAGCATTGCTATAGCTTGTCCCTGCTCTACTTACGACAATGGCAGCATTGATGCAAATTGCTCAATTTGAAGTAATCGTTGAAAAATCGATCTGAATACTTGAACATTATCAAATAGACCGAAAATTTCCTTGAGCAAACTCAATGACCTTTTGATTTTGATGGCATATATATAACATATATATATAACATCAAATGACTTTCTAAATGAGACGATTTTAATGGGTTCCATTAACAAGATTGAATAATAAATGATTTTCATCTAAGAATCTCCACTTGATCACATAGTGAAGTGGCTATTTATGCTGGTCACAAAATAGAAGTGGTCACTTAATGGAAGTGGTTGTTCAGGTAATATTTACTGTATATATCAATGGTAATCAATAAATGTCAAATTCACCAAAAAATAGCTATGAACAATTTTAAAAAAAATCTATAACAATCACACTTAAAATTGAACAATAACAAAATAATCTTAAATATAAAATGAAAGTAACATATAAGTAAAACAGTGAAAACAGTCAAATAAAGAGAATCTAAATTTGCTGAATATAACTACAAAAATAAAACATATAAACAATATTTAAACTTTAATTAGCATTTTTTTACAAAAGGGTGGACCAAAAAAGAACCTCCAATAATCTTTGAGCAGCCAATCAAAAACGAATGTTGAAGTACAAGGAGAATCTCCTAACGCAGTCTTTCTTTGCTATCCAAATTGCTGGATCAGCACAAAACAGTTGTAACTGCCTATATGTTTATAGGCAGTTACAACTATTTTGTGATGTACCATTATCATATGGATATTTCTACCTACTGCATATTCATTCACACATAAAGAATAAACAGACCCTTGGAGAGGTATCTATAAAGCTCTGCTTTAATTTGATTAATCTTTTCAATAAAAGAACATCAATTTGAAACCATTTATAACAAGTCAGTTGGAAAGGGACCATCTGGGAAGTGTGAAGGTGTATACCCCTATCAGTCTGCGGACTGCACAGGGTCGACACTTTTCACACTTAGCTGATTTTCTGAGAGACTAGAATAATCATGCTACATTCTCAGGTAATTGTTTTGTAAATGTAACTTCTTGTTGACCACTACTGGACCGAATCTCTTTTTCAAGAAAATAATTAATGGAGTTCCCAGATAGTCCTTACTTGTGTGACAAGTAACATATTTTATCATTACTACCTGATTATATTCAACTTTTATCAATATTGTTTATTAATATGAGAACCGTCACTTGAAAAGGGACCATCTCGGTAGTGTGTAAAATGGTGACCCTAGCCAGACTGTGCGGACTGCACAGAATGACTAGGGTCGAAACTTTTTGACTTTGCAAATTTTCTGAATCGAGAACGATCACTCTATCTCCCTGTGAAAGAATTTTTAAAAAGCAAATTTTGGTTGACCTATGCTGGACCCAATCTCTTTTTCAAATATTCATTTTACAGATTTTCCTGATAGTCCCTCTTTGTGTGACGGGTCACATATATATTTCGTCCTGAAAACAGCAAGCTTTATCACCAAGTTATCATTCCTACCTAATACATATCTTTAGATAAAATCCCCAAAACACTTCATCTTCAAGGGGATGACAATTTCAATCTATAGGTGAGATTATTGTTGGTATTCGGCTAAAATCTTGTAACTACAGCTTGTTTAAAGCTGTAGTTAAGAGGTTTTGGTAGAAAATAGACAATATGTTAATATCATTATAGTACAAAACTTTAAACCTAATAAACATAATAAAATGACACTGTTTGAAAACACAAAGCATTTTCATACTTAAGTGTGATTAGGCAATTAGTTTCATACCTCCGTGATATCAAACAAATTCTCTCTTCATATCTTATAATTTAATATCATGAAGCAAACAAGATGTGTTTGTGAAACACGAATGCCCCCGTAACGGCATTTTTTTACAAAGTTTGACCTTGACAGATGACCTTGACCTTGTCACATGACCTTGACTTTGGTACCAGCGGATGCGGATCATTGAAATCTATCATCATGCCAAATATTAGCTGTGTATCTTGAATAGGCTTGAAGATATTGGCAAGGTTAAGTTTTCGGACAGACGGACGGCCAGACAGACAGACAGACGGATGGACAGACAGACAGACAGACAGACAGACAGACGGACATGAGTAAAACAATATGCCCCCGATCTCTCGATACGGGGGCATAAAAATGGTAGGGATTTGCAATGAAATAGATATCTTCTGGGACTACTTTTTGTAGAAGCTTATAGGATAGGTTAGTACCTAAAAACTGCTTTATATGAGAAACATAACCATTTTTCAGCCAATCAGACTACATGAAAATTGATGAAATCTTAAAGAATTAAATCATTTCAGTTTGAGATGTCATACATTTAGCAGATCTGTTGTCTACAGAATGCAGGTAAAACTTTCATTTATTTTTTGAAGAAACTTTGAGTTAATAGCAATTCTAAAATCCAGGGTTTAGCACAAGAGTGTACTAAGTGTGTATACATTGTATATACACTTTGTACAGTCTTGCACTAAACCCTCAAAATGTAAAGTGAAGACACTGACTCATCAGTCTCTCTTGAACACAAGTGGAATTGTATGAAATGTCATACATGCTCATATATAAAATTATGGCAAATTGGCAATGGATATATTGCAATGCATTCATGTATTTATAAGTTTCCAAAAATGTTCATTGATATTTTTTAACTCTGTCTCTAGGGTCTTGAGGCCTAATCAACATGATAGATGCAGCAATTAATGATAAAACTCCGCCCACAATACCAGGGTAGGAGGGGCCAATCTCCAAGGCAACACCTGAAACCAGGGGAGCCAACATCCTGGCTACAGCAGTACAACTCTGCTGGAACCCCAGTAGAAGTCCAATATCTTCCTTGCTGCTACGCTCCATAGAGAGACTTGTACTTGCGACCCGCGCAACTGTTGTTATTAGAGCAAGTGGCATCAGAGCACAAACAAAAACAAATAATGAAGGAGATAAACCTAAAATAATTAATGTCAAACCTTGACCTATCGCAAGATGTAATAACAATTTAGCATTGCTGCTATATAAACCTGCAATATAGCCTGTTAAAAACCCAACAAGAGCAGATATAGTAGATTTGAACGAAATAATATAACCATTTGTAGAGGGTGAAGTATTAAATTTTTGAAATAAAATTAATGAAAAATTACTCCAAAATAATATCACAGATATAGCTAAGATCATTTTGATTAGGTACAAATCCCATATATCATGCCAGTTCATATCTTTCATATTATCAAAAAACTTTGTCAGACTAAAGTTGATCTCATCCGAGTCCGGAGTATCTTCATCTACAGGAATGTCTTTATGTTTTGTCTGGACCCCAAACAACCAGATTATACCTGAAATTATTCAATTTTTCTTTAATGCTTTTTGGCTAATTTATAAAGAAATAATGGTAGATTATCATTTGATAAACTCACCACCTAACCAGTGAAATTTTCAAAAATTTATACCCTGCTTTTGTTCATTTCATCCTAAATGACATCATCTAATTAGAGCTTAATAAAAGTCATCATCACTTTGCATAGCAATCACGTGCAAAATTACACGCTTTGTCAATTTGAAAATTTGTCATAAAATGTTCACATTTTGTCATGTATTTGCATTAAAAAAAAATAGAATAAATGTTTGTTTTTTGAGTAAGATCACTTGATATTTCATTTTGTGTACAATAAAATCTATATTTTTAATCGTTGCTCTGCCACATGTGAAAATATGTCTTAAGTTGTTCACTCAATGAAATATAGGTCCATCCTACACTGAAACAAATGATTATCCTCTATATATATGGTAAATGACAAATCTGCACTGTCAATCAAAGCATTTCAGCATAAATAAGTTAATTCCCATTTTTAAAATCTAACATGGAAAACAACACAGATTCAACGGCCCATCCCTAATATCAACAGCATTTCATGTAAAATTTCTCTAGGAATCAAGTTCATAGTCACTGAGAAGAAAACCTCAGAAACATTTTCAATATTGAACCATATACTGAAATAAGTCTGGTTTAAAATTTTATCTAACCAATAAAAATTTCTTAACAAAATAATAGAAGGTCACGCAAGTATCTTTTTTTTTTTAATTTGGTTAAAATACATCTGACATTGGATATTTCAATATTTTTCCCATTCTTTGCAATAAATAAACAAAGGACCATCAATAGATTCCTCTACAAATCAAAATAATTTTTAGCAGTCTTAAAAAGGGTCACTTCATGATTTTCCCTTCTTTTCTAAATGGCTGCTGAGAAATCTTCTTCATAGTATGGTTGGTCTTTTAAAAATGAATATCTACAGTTAAATACATTGTCAATTGACAAGGTGAATGATTTTTGAATGAAATTGAATGAGCGAGAGGATTGAGTTTTTAGCAGAATTAAAGGGAGAAATTCCAATATTGCTAATTTTGTTCAGGATGAACAAATTTAGTGATATTTGTTACCTCCCTTTAATAAAATATGGATTCACATTCTATAAAAAGCTATTTGTGTTTTTCTGAACCAGCCAGTCTCTTCCAAATTCAGTAAAGTCAATGAAATGAAATTACAGATTTCTTTTAGCACTTTTTGTTTTGAATTTAATTGTTGATCTAGTACTTCTAGTGATTTTGGAACAATTTTGAATGGTTTGAGTGAGTGTTTGAAATGAATGGAGTGTTGAGTGAAGGACTTAGAATGGTTTTGATCAGAATAAGAGTCAATTTCACGATGAAATTAGCTGTATATGCAAAGGTTTGAGAAATATCTTTAATATTAACAGGTATTACAAATGTTAAAACTTGTCATGCTTCCTTCATTACATCATAAATATTACAAACAAGAGGACCAAGATGGTCCTAGATTGCTCACCTGAGTCTCTTTGACCCCTGGGACATCACATTAATTAGATAGGCAGATGTCAAAAAGAAGATAATTGCCAAAGATCACTACCATGGAACATTTTCAGCAAAGAGCAAGACAGATATGCCTTTTTGCTCTTTGATTCTATGTAAATAGGGATGCACCCGGGTGGACCCCAAATGTGAACCCAGGGTCTTGATATGAACAAACTTGGAAAAGGTCCATAAGATGATGCTACATACTAAATATGAAAGCTGTCTGCCTACTGGTTTCAAAAAAGAAGATTTTTGAAGGTTTTCCTATTTTCACCCTTCGTGCTCAGATGAGCTGAAAGGGATGCGCCCGGGTGGAGCCCAAATATAACCCAAGGGTCTTGATATGAACAACTTGGTAGGGGCCCACTAGATGATACTACATACCAAAAATGAAAGCAGTGTGCCCTCTGGTTTCGATTAAAGAAGATTTTGAAAGATTTTCGCTCTTTGATTCTATGTAAAAAGGGTTGCGCCCGGGTGGAGCCCAAATATGATCCTAGGGTCTTGATATGAACAAACTTGGTAGAGGTCTACTAGATGATGCTACATACCAAATATGAAAGCTGTCTGCCTTCTGGTTTCATAGAAGAAGATTTTTGATGATTTTCATTTTTTTACCCTTCGTGCTCATAAGAGATAAAGGGATGCACCCGTGCAAAAGCCCAAATATGACCCAAGGGTCTTGATATGAACAAACTTGGTAGAGGTCCACTAGGTGATGCTACATACCAAATATGAAAGCTGTCTGCCATCTGATTTCAGAGAAGAAGATTTTTAAAGATTTTTGCTCTTTGATTCTATGTAAAAAGGGTTGGGCCAGGACAAAGCCCAAATATGACCCCAGGGTCTTGATATGAACAAACTTGGTAGAGGTCCACTAGATGATGCTACATACCAAATATGAAAGCTGTCTGCCTTCTGGTTTCAGAGAAGAAGATTTTGAAAGATTTTCATATTTTCACCCTTTTTGGTAAGGGTAAAGGGAAAGTTAAGGGTGGATTTCATTTATTTGAACAACTTTGGTGGAGCTTGACCCAAGGAACATCCCTGCCAAGTTTCATCAAGATTGGCCCACTGGTTTAGGAGGAGAAGATGTTTTAAGAAATTGTGGACGACGGACGACGCACCTCGCACGAGTGACGACAGACATTCTACGATCACAATAGCTCACCTTGAGCACTTCGTGCTCAGGTGAGCTAAAAACAACAGGGTGGTCCCAATACCTTGTTCCACACAAAGACTTTGCACTTACATCCATTTATAAAGAATATAAATGCTGTGATCAAGGCTACAATATAGAAGCCCTGTGGAAGTTCAGCTACATTGCCACCAACCAGAGGTCCAAGTATAAAACCCAACATAGACACAGCATTGAAATTCCCTAGCACCTTCGATTGTTGTGTCTTACTTGTCATTTCAGCTAGGTAGGCTTTACTAATGCTTTGGCTGTGTTTGAAAATACCTGAAGTAAAAATACTGAAAATAATGTCTTTAAACACATAGAGACAAGTCATATGTACATTCATACATATATACACATATGAACTAATCTATACAAGACATTATCAAAGTTAAATCTTCAAAAGCACTCATACTTTTCAATGACACTGCTCAATAAAGCTAGAGAAAAGTATTGTAAAGCAAGATGCGTTTGTAAACATGAATGATCCCCCCATGCCATTTCTCAGAAATTGTAAACACATTTGACCTTGAAAAATAATCTTGACTTAAAACTTTGAAAGTACATGTATTACCAACAGAAAGGAGTTGTCACAAGCAATACTCATGTGAAATATGATGACTCTTACCTTTACCAGTCAAAAGTTATGGCCACTGTTTAAGTTTTGAGGGGACAAACAGAATCACCTTCAAACAGACAAACTGGCCATACAAAAACAAGATGCACAAAGCAATTGATTGGGGGCATGGGTGGTGGGGAGTGTTGTGCAAAAAGAGGTTAGACATAATTATATCAACAATTCCTTCATAAAAGGTAGAACTTATTCTACAATACATTTTGTAATCTTAGTAACTATTTGACTAAGAATGTTCAAAAATACTAACACACAGCTAGTGCACCAAGTTTTGACTTTAATGGTATCATTCCATAGCCCCTATTTATTGTACATGTATTCCTCACGATTTTATGGCATCTTTCCATGGCACCTATTATTTGTACATTTTACATGTATTTCCTCACAATTTTAATGGTATCTTTCCATGGCCCTATATTAATTGTACATTGTACATGTATTTCCTCACAAATTAATGGCATCTTTCCATGGCCCCTATTTATTGAACATTATACATGTATTTCCTCATGATTTTAATGGCATCTTTCCATGGCCGCTATTTATTGAACATTATACATGTATTTCCTCATGATTTTAATGGCATCTTTCCATGGCCCCTATTAATTGAACATTGCACATGTATTTCCTCATGATTTTAATGGTATCTTTTCATGGCCCCTATTGATTGAACATTGTACATGTATTTCCTCATGATTTTAATGGCATCTTTCCATGGCCCCTATTAATTGAACATTGCACATGTATTTCCTCACGATTTTAATGGTTTCTTTTCATGGCCCCTATTGATTGAACATTGTACATGTATTTCCTCACAATTTTAATGGCATCTTTCCTTGGCCCCTATTAATTGTACATTGTACATGTGTTTCCTCACGATTTTAATGGTATCTTTCTTTGGCCCCTATTAATTGAACATTGTACATGTATTTTCTCACAAGTATAGTCAAACTTGTATTAAGCGACCACTACATGGACCACCACAAAGCGGCTGTATAAGAAAATGGCCCCCTAAAACACAGTTTGATTACAAATAAGAATCATTCTTTTTTATTGAATATGCATATAATTGCGAGATTCTCAAAAATCCCATGATGTTATTACTCAATAGAACTGTCTCATTGAAACGATTCTGGTGAGTTTTAACAACAAAGCATTGATTTTTAACAACTTTTAAAAACAACCAAACCATCTTTTTAGGAAACTCTTATCTAAAGGAGGGGATTTTTAAAGCAGTTGCTTAATAAAAATGGTCACTTAATAGGCGTGGTCTCTTGAGCAAGATTGACTGTTTAACTGAGACCATTCTAGTTAACAAAACCCTTTGATTTGGTCCATTGAAAAATCAGTTTTAAACACATACAATTTCTTATATCTAGGGTATTGCACTTTGAAATCGGAAACATTAAAATGTTTGGTTAATAAAAGAATTTACAAAAGAAAGAGGTAGTTGCTTATATCAAAGTAGATTTCTTCACATCTTCAACTTTATTCAGATCATCACTCGGCCATTTCTGTAAACTGCAACAGACCTTGGATGTATATAAGGCTGAGAGTATGTAACAAAATTGTGCATTTTGTTAGGCGGAAACAGTGTAAGAACAAGAGGCCCAAGAGGGCCTGTATTGCTCCACTGGCTTTAAAATCTTAAGACTTTCATTAAATAAAGCTTACTTTAAATGAATACATTAACACTCCAAAATCTCCTAAGACCTATTTAGTGATGATTATATGGTTCTGGTCCATATTGCACCAAAATACTCAATCAGAATGAACCTGCAACCCTTGACCAATCTTATTAAAACATAAGGTTCAGAAGATGTCCTTAAAAGATTTAGGGCTCAAAATAGGCCCCACCTGACATGCCCATATTTATGGACCAAACAAAATTTCTTGAACAATTTAAGTAAAGGGTCACCCAAAAACATTCTGGTAAAGTTTCATTGAAATTGGCTGAGTGGTTTCCGGAGGAGATATTGTTCAAAGATTTTGGCTTAATATAAGCCCAGCCCTGCAACGCCCAAACTTATAGGCCTATCAAAATTTAGCAAATAATTTTTGAAAAGAGACACTCAAGGAACATTCTGGTAAAGTTTCATTGAAATCAGCCAAGTGGTTCAGGAGAAAATGTCATTTGAAAATTTCGGGCTCAAAATAGGCCCCGCCCTGCCACACCCATATTTTAAGTCCAATCAAAATTTCTTGAACAATTTAAGTAAAGGGTCACCCAAGGAACATTCTGTTAAAGTTTCATTGAAATCGGCCCAGTGGTTTAGGAGGAGATGTCGTTCAAAGATTTTGGGCTCAAAATAGCCCCGCCCTGCCACGCCCAAATTTATTGACCAATCAAAATTTCTTGAACAATTTAAGTAAAGGGTGACCCAAGGAACATTCTGATAAAGTTTCATTGAAATCGGCCCAGTAGTTCAGGAGGAGATGTCGTTCAAAGATTTTGGGCTCAAATAAGCTCCGCCCTGCCACGCCCATATTTATGGACCAATCAAATTTTTAACCCTTAGCTGGTTAATCCCTGCTTTTTACGTGCCTGTGATTTTATGATTGAGAAAACATGGTGAAAAAAGAAGAAATTGCTTCTGACAAGCAATTTCTTCTTTTTCCACACTAATTTCTACCCTTCTGAATGGTTATTTTTCAATTTAAATCCACTTTAAATTTTTGTTTGCAAAATCTTTGAATTTGGACAGGTCCAAAATTTTGTAAAACAGGAAAGGGTTAAGAACAATTTAAGTAAAGGGTCACCCAAGGAACATTCTGTTAATGTTTCATTGAAATCGGCCCAGTGGTTCAGGAGGAGATGTCGTTCAAAGATTTCGGGCTCAAAATAAGCCCCGCCCTGCCACGCCCATACTTATGGGCTAATCAAAATTTCTTGAACAATTTAAGTAAAGAGTCACCCAAGGAACATTCTGTTAAAGTTTCATTGAAATCGGCCTAATGGTTTGGGAGGAGAAGATTTTTAAAGATTTCAAAGTGAAACAAGAGGACCATGATGGTCCTAGATCGCTCACCTGATTCTTTTTGACCCCTGGGATGTCACAGCAATTAAATAGGCAGTGTAATAAAGAACATAACATGAGAATAATCATTAAGACCCCTTTTCCAGTGATATGGCATGGATCCATCCCATTTTAAATGGGGTTCATCCTTGTGACATGATCAACATTCTGACCAAGTTTCATGAAAATTGGGCCATATTTGTGGCCTCTAGATTGTGGCCCCTTGATATGGCATGGATCCCTCCCATTTTCCATAGGATTAATCCTTGTGACCCTGCCAACATCCTGACCAAGTTTCATAAAGATTGGATCATATTTATGGCCTCTAGAGCGTAAACAAAAAATTTGTCAATAAGGCTCCTTTTCCCTTGATTTTGCATGGATCCTCCCCATTTTCAACACACTTCATCCTTGTGACCTGGCCTACATTTTGACAAAGTTTCATGAAGATAGGACCATATTTGTGGCCTCTAGAGTGTAAACAAGAAAATTGTCATTAAGGCCCCTTTTCCCGTGATATGACATGGATCCTTCCCATTTGCAATAGGGTTCATCCTTGTGACCTGGGGAAGATTCAGACCAAGTTTCATGAAGATAGGGCCATATTTGTGGCCTCTAGAGTGTAAACAAGAATATTGTCAATAAGGCCCCTTTTCCCTTGATATGGCATGGATCCCTCCCATTTTCAATAGGGTTCATCCTTGTGACCTGGCCAACATTCTGACCAAGTTTCATGAAGATTGGGCCATATTTGTGGCCTCTAGAGTGTAAACAAGAAAATTGTCAAAAAGGCTCCTTTTCCCTTGATTTCGCATGGATCCTTCCCATTTTCAATAGGGTTCATCCTTGTGACCTGGGGGACAATCTGACCAAGTTTCATGAAGATTGGATAATATTTGTGGCCTCTAGAGTGTAAACAAGAAAATTGTCAATAAGGCTCCTTTTCCCTTGATTTCGTATGGATCCTTCCCATTTTCAATAGGGTTCATCCTTGTGACCTGGGGAACATTCTGACCAAGTTTCATGAAGATTGGATCATATTTGTGGCCTCTAGAGTGTAAACACTTAAATTGTTGACGCCCGGACGACGCACGACGCACGACAGACGACGGACATTCAATGATCACAAAAGCTCACCTTGAGCACGATGTGCTCAGGTGAGCTAAAAATGCCACGCCCTGCCACGCCCATATTTGGGGGCCAATCAGAATTTTTTGAACAAATTAAGAAGGGGGCCACCCAAGGATCATTTCTACCAAGTTTCATTAAAATCCGCCCATTGGTTTGGGAGGAGAAGATGTTTAAAGAAAAAGTTTACACACGGACGGACGCACACACGCACGCACGCACGACGGACACTCCGCCATGACAATAGCTCGCTGGCCTTCGGCCAGTGGAGCTAAAAACTAGTGTGGAAATAACCAGTGCTATCTTAAAATTTATGTTTTTTATAGTAAATAACGGCTGAAAAATCTTAATTTTTGAGAATGACAAATCATTCTCAAAAATTAAGATTTTTCAGCTGTTATTTAAAAATATAAAGATATTATGAGTATGATGGTTTCACGTCAGTGTCTTACAAGAGTAGCATTGATGATGTCGAATGTTTTCACTCAAAGTTTGAGGGCTAACACTATTTTAACTGAGGTCGTCGAGTTTTTCAAAGGTTTTCCCGTAATTTTTAAAACAGTCAGTCTATGTACATCCGAGGTTGATTGTGAGATTGGCCGAGTGGTGTTACAAATGCATCAACTTACCTAAAGGAATTCGAGCCACAAACATAAGTGAGATGGTTTTGGCAATATAAAATATGGAATATCCAAACCCTGCCATAAATAAACACACCATTAATGTAAATTGTCTCCCTTTAATGTCACTCCAGTTCCCCTGAAAAAATAATTATCAATTATATTTTAACCCTTGTCATGCTGAATAAAAAACCCAGGCAAACTTATATATAAATCAAAGTGCTGAAAGTTCTGTATTTCCTAATTGTGAGTCAGCATTTGATTTTGAAAATATAATTTCTAAAACTTTTCTGGTTAAAGAAAGGAAAACCAGGTTGTATGGACTAAGATCAGACTGCACATATGTGCAGGCTGATGTTTGTCCATACCTCCTGCCAAAGCAGGAATATTCAGGGATCAGCATGACAAGCGTTAAGAAATGAAAGAGTTGTGAGAGATAATTAAGGGCTTCATTAAAATCTTAAGAGTTATGGAAAGGGGAAAATCAGATACATTATCAGGAATATCCTTGTATGATTTAAGACCAAGGCAGTAGTTCTGATATATTTTGAAAGTCTGCTTGTCCATGGACAAGTAACAATCACAAACTGGCTTATATTAAATGAATAATAATAATGCTATATTGATAACAAGAGGACCAAGATGGTCCTAGATCGCTCACCTGAGTCTCTTCGACCCCTGGGACATCACATTAATTAGATAGGCAGATGTAAAAAAGAAAATATTTGCCTAAGATCAATACCATGGAACGTTTTCAGCGAAGAGCAAGACAGATATGCCTTTTTGCTCTTTGATTCTATGTAAAAAGGGATGCACCCGACTGGACCCCAAATGTGACCCCAGGGTCTTGATATGACCAAACTTGAAAAGGGTCCATAAGATGATGCTACATACCAAATATGAAAGCTGTCTGCCTACTGGTTTCAGAGAAGAAGATTTTTGAAGGTTTTCCTATTTTCACCCTTCGTGCTCAGATGAGCTGACAGGGATGCGCCTGGGTGGAGTCCAAATATCACCCAAGGGTCTTGATATGAACAAACTTGGTAGGGGCCTACTAGATGATGCTACATACCAAAAATGAAAGCAGTGTGCCCTCTGGTTTCGATAAAAGAAGATTTTAAAAGATTTTCGCTCTTTGATTCTATGTAAAAGGGTTGCGCCCGGGTGTAGCCCAAATATGATCCTAGGGTCTTGATATGAACAAACTTGGTAGAGGTCTACTAGATGATGCTACATACCAAATATGAAAGCTGTCTGCCTTCTGGTTTCATAAAAGAAGATTTTTGAAGATTTTCATATTTTCACCCTTTTTGTTAAGGGTAAAGGAAAAGTTAAGGGTGGATTTCATACATTTGAACAACTTTTGTAGAGCTTGACCCAAGGAATATCCCTGTTAAGTTTCATCAAGATTGGCCCACTGGTTTAGGAGGAGAACATGTTTAAAGAAATTGTGGACGACGCATGACAGACAACGGACATTCTACGATCATAATAGCTCACCTTGAGCACTTCGTGCTCAGGGGAGCTAAAAAGAAGAAATTGCTTCTGACAAGCAATTTCTTCTTTTTGCACACTAGTTTAAATCCACTTTAAATTTTTGTCTGCAAAACCTTTGAATTTGGACAGGTCCAAAATTTTGTAAAACAGGAAAGGGTTAATACAAGTTTGACTGTATACTCACTATGACAGGGCTCGAAAATAACTGAATGGCACCATATACTGACCCTACAATAGAAACAAGTTTTCTCATATGTGATCTGTCATGCAAAAAGAAAACATCCCAATTTAATATATAGATCAAAAACTCAATTCATGAGGAGACACTTGGAATCCAGATCCTTGGGAATTTTTGGAAAAAAATAAGGTTTTCAGATTTCAGAAAATCGGTCAATCAAATTATCAAAGTGTTTGTTCTCAATATTTGCATGTGGGACACATAAATATGACCCTTCAAATAAACAGAAACCATCTGGTGACAAAAAAAATCAGCCCACACAGTCAATACACATCAACTCTTACAAACAAAATAGTACGCAACTAAAGCATAGCTGAAATAACAGTCATGGGCCAGTGTAGAACCCACGGGGAACAGAAATATAGAAGTAATTGATTTACAAGTCAAACGGGCTAAACCCTGAGCCAAAGAAGATCTTCCCTGACCTAGTTGTCAGGAATTGTATTTAAACCATAGACGCTATGCATGACAGAGAGAGGGGTCTTCCATAACAACAACTAGTATGAAACACTTTTCTTTTTAGCATATTTTCAGGACCTATGATTCCGATTCTACCTTCTTATTCCCATGGCTCAGTACAAAACTGTTGCAACTGCTATGCATACAAATATGTATCGCAAATAGCAATCCACTTTTTCAGTGTTGAATGCACTTATTGACAGTCCTTATTAATTTTGGAAAAATTATTTCTAAACTTTCTCTGGTTTAAATAGGGGAAATCGGGTGGTTAAGACTATCAGACTACACATATCAATGGCTCAGCTGGAAACAATTGTAACTGCCTTCCAACAATAAAGGCAGTTACAACTGTTTTGCACTGAGCCATGGAAATGTGCAGTCTGGGCCCGAGGTTATAAAACTTTTCTCATTCTCAATTCAAATTTTTCTCGAATTTCAATTTGAGATTAAATCCATAATTCTGTTTTAATACTCATTTTAATTTATTAACATAAATGATGATATCAATAAGTTGCTATAAATAACAACTTATTTATATTATCTTTTATTTTCATACATTTATTTATATTTAAAATTTGAGAAAATTCAATTCTCAGTTGAGTCTGAGAAAAGTTCTATAACCTCGCGCCCTGATCTTTGTCTTAACCTCCTGCCAAACCAGGAATATTCAAGGTTTAGCATGACAAGGGTTATGACGTACAATATCTAAAATCAATATAGAGGATATTGAATGAGTGGTCATTGAATACCGAATTTATTAAACGAGTCATCTATAAACAGATAAAAACGAGGCTACGCGAAGTTTTTATCTGTTTTAGATGTCGAGTTTAATAAATTTGGTAATTTATGAGCACAAATTTTATATTCTTTTTATGATATGACCCAAATTTTTGCCAATAAATTGTCAAAATTCTTGAAATTCAACATTTCATTTTTCCGCGAAATATATAACAGCATTTTAAACTGACATCATAATATGTACATTATGAAGTCATTTTGGCGGTTACAAAAAAGCGTTGCTATTCGCTCTGGGCTCTTTTGCATAGTTATTTCACTTGTGTAATAACACCAGTGTAATATCAAAAATATTCAATGGGGTTATTTCACTCCCAAGACGTATGTCATATTATAAATAGATTAATAAAATAGTACCAAGAATGCCGGATACAGTGGGTGATGCCCCCAGCTCCCTGCTGTGTATTTTGATCAATGGAATTAACATACTGACAGCAAATAAATCCTGAAAAATAAATATAAAAACAAGATGTATTTGTGAAACACAAATGCCCCCATAACAGCATTTTTTCCAAAGTTTGACCTTGACAGATGACCTTGACCTTGTCACATGACCTTGACTTTGGTACCAGTGTATGCAGATCATTGAGATCTATCATCATGCCAAATATTAGCCTAGTATCTTGAATAGGCTTGAAGATATTGGCAATGTTAAGTTTTTTGGTTAAATTTTGCAGACAGACAGACAGATTGACGGACGGACAGACAGACAGACAGACAGAGGTAAAACAATATTCCCCCGGTCTTTCAATACAAGGGCATAAAAAAGTTTCTTACATACCCAAAATCTAAGTTAGGCCCTTTCCAGAGCTCAAAGTAGACTTATTTTCAATTTCTTAATGAAACAAAGTGGCAAATTGTCACAAGATACACTGGTTATACTGCTGGATGTCCAAGTAAGAAAAACAATAAAGGGAATTCACTAAACAAGCTGAGCTAGGTAGAGTTCTGGTTCTTGTGCATTGCTCTTTGTAATTATGAGAGGTTCATGCATAACTGCCAAGTTTAAAGTCAATGGGATATAAGTTGACAGAATTATGCTCGGGACAAACAAGTGGACACCAGACACCATGGGTGATCCCAAAATACCTATCGTCTTCATATTCTAATTTGCGGGTACTCATTGGGATCATTTCATCAAGTAGGAAGATTGTTTTATACCTGATAGGGTTATATTCTTCATTGTTGTTTGGCCTTCTTAAAAATTGTTGAAAATTTCAGCCAAAATATTGTCACTCATTTCAGTTTAGTATTGAAAATTGGGTAATCAATAATAGCAAAATGACCCCCCCCCCCCCATTTGCGCATATTACCTCACATCACAGGGCTTGTGTTTGACCCTTAAACCAGGGTTTTGACCCTGAAAAATCTGATATCTTATTTTGACCCTTTGAAATTTAAGGGTCAAAATAAGATATGATCATTTTGACCCCCTTGAGAGAAATTCTAGGGGTCAAAACTTTCTGATACTATCGTAAATTTTACAAATCAATTGCTCACTTCATATTTTTACAAGAAAAGGTCAAATGACTCTTAAACCTTCAAAATTCAACTCATGATTTGCTCTTTCTGTTCTTTTGACCCCTTTAAAATCTGTTTTGAACCCCATGGTTTGATGATTAAATGGTCAATGACTCCCTATTTTCAAACACTAGCAAGAGCCCTGAAATTTGTAAGCCCTTTAGGCTTGTAGTTCTCCTAATTGTCCAGGGGTCACTTAAAGTCTATCTATATCCTGGTGCAATTAATTTGGTCACCAATTATTAAAAATCAATATCAGTGACATCCTATCATCAGTGCCTGTATTACATAATGTTGAATGTAGAGGTCTGTCAGAGGTCGTTAAAATTCAATCTTGATATAATTTGTCTACTAGTTATTTTCTCAAAGGAAAACTTGCAAATGCAATTAAAGTTTGCGCTTATATGACAAGTGCGCTATTCGCAGCGTTTAAAGTTTTGGTTTTCATCCCTCCCACAAATCAAGCTGACTTAAACCGCACAAAATCATTTCTAGATTTGCAGTAGTACATGTAATAAGAGCTGTTTTAGCAGCTAATTTGCTCCACAGCCTGAACCTAACATTATGACTAGATGAGAATTTAAATGAATGAATGAATGAATGAATGAATGAATGATTGATTGAATATATATTTCAAGAAAATATGTCATTTAAGTGTAACATGCTGAAATATTTCTACAAAGAAAAATTATTAACTGATGAACAAAATCTAGAAAATTTGCCTCCGTCTGTCAGATACATATTCTTCATCCAATCACTATAACATTGTGAAGTCTAATGATGGGTCACTACAGGATGATTCCAGTGAAATTTAGTTGTTATCCATCAATGAGATTCAAAGAAAATGATTTTCAAAGCTAACACTATATAACATTATCTATAGAGTAGTGACCTCCACTCATTAAAGACATATTTTTCATCTAATCATATATTTTTTGTAGTTTAATAAACATTCATCCAATGATCACTTAAGGCTATCAGACACCATAGGAAACCTTAACTTGATCAAGCAAAAGTGGCGAAATATTATTGCCTCTCTTTGATAAAAATGTATCATTTTCTCTATTTTGTATATTAAAGGTTTGTGTGTTTTGATTCTAATTTTATAATTTTGATGTTTTGAAATCATATTGCACTGGATGAAAATAATTTTCTATTAAGACTAAAATCATTTGGTTATAAAATTATAAACCCTCTTGAAAATTGTGTGTATATCGATTTCACATGCAATTTTTCCTTACCAACGTTACAAGTACACATGTACTTGTTCCAACTGGATCATTTGAATAAAACTTGGTAGGTTACAGTGCCACAGAATCAGAAATACTGAATGTTTATTTCTTTCATAGCTTACGTTTTTAAAAATAGGGACCTTTTTGTTGGAAAGTGAAAAGACTCTGTGAATGCTTGAATTTGGAGGGTTGGTGGTTTCATGGAATTCAAGGAGGCCTAAATGTTTATCTTACCTTTTCTAATTCTCCTAATGTTAATGTTTCTATCTTGTTCTTTCATTTCAGGTGTATTTAATTTTTTTATGTAAAAGTAAAAATTAGATTTTGGTGGAAAAAAAAAAGAGTATTTTTTTCCATGTTTTTCCTGCATTTCATCTTGTAAATGTTACTTAACTACTTTACTATTCCTTTTGTATTCAATGAATGATGTATACCAACTCACAAACATTTATGGTCACCAACAAGCTTCTCATTGTCCTTTTCTTGGATTTTTTGAAAAAAAAAAAGGTATTTTTAAAAATCTTCAATCATTTTGTCCAAAATGCATGGAAAGGTATGTAGAAATTTTGGTCAAGTTATCGCAAAGGTACATTCCATGAAATATATGTATCTTACACTGATTGGAACAAGTGCCTAATGGGGTCGGAAAGTGTATTATGAATAGTCATGTTTCAGAGCTATTTAATTTTGATACAAAAGTAAATAGGAATGGTGGAGACCTTAAAAATTTGTATTGAGAAATTCCCAATGAAAATGTCTTATCACCAATGGAAACACTCTTTGTTTCTATGTTAAACCAGATGTACCCTGTTGGAGCCCAAATATGAACAAACTTGATAAAGGTCATATAGATGATGCTACAAACCAAACCTGAAGGCTGTCTATCTTCTGGTTTCAGAGATTTTAAAAGATTTATACTCTTTTATTCTATAGATGTAAATCAGGTATTGGCCCGGAGAAGCCCAAATTTGACCCCAGGGTCATGATATCGACAATCTTAGTAGAGGTCCACTAGTTGAAGCTACATACCAAATATAAAGCTGTCTTTCTTCTTGTTGCCAAAGAAGATTTTTCAATTATTTTACTTATTGCCAAAGAAGATTTTTCAACTATTTTACTTATCTATGTAAGACAAACAGCGCCCCTTAATGAGCCCAAAGATGACCCCAGGGTGATGACATACTAGACAAGTTATAAAAGGGATACATTAATAATGTTTTTATGATACCAAGGATCCGACTATGAAAACAAGTTTGTATCTTGTAACAAAATAAGAAGGATGTGCCAAGAAGTCTGTAGTCCAAATATGACCAAAAGACCATGATGAATAAACTTGACAACTGCCTTGATAGCACAGTGGTTAGAGCGCTGGTCTTCTGATCCGAAGGTAAGGGGTTAAAGTCTTAATGACAGCGAGGCGTTTCCTTAGGCAAGAAACTTAAAAGTCACCGCCTCTGTCCACCCACCTGTGCAGTGGATGAAAATCTTTCCAAAAAAAAAGAAGGATTCCACTACCTCTCGAATTTCTCATGCAAGGGTGATAACATTTAGAACGAGTCACCTGCCAGTAATACCTGAAAGGGGAGTTAGCAGTATGCATAGATGAGATTAGATAAAACTTTGGCAATGGTTGACCCAAGGAACATTCATGCTTAGTGTCATAAAGATTGGTTTAATGGAGAAGTTATTTAAATACATTGTGGATAACGCACAACGGACCATTACAATAGTTAGCTTGAGCACTTCCTGCTCAGGTGAGCTAAAAAGAAATTCCTTAACAGAAAGACGCGAAAACACATGATAATCACAGTTTAAATTATCTAAATAAAGCACCATTACCAAAAACCCAGAGAAGTACAAAATAAGCGTTGGTAAGTTATTGACTGGAGTATTTTGGTTGCTTGTCATAACTAATTTAGGTCAAAATCCCCGATTAGAAAAAAGAAACCGTCATTGAGTTGTTGTTGTATACTATTGTTGTTGTTGTTATTTTTAGACTGGAGGGCTACATTTAGTATCCATAGACTGCTTAATTATATATCATCTTCGCTTCTCTACAATAGATTAGAACAAGCTTGCCAATCAATAAGCATCCACTAGACGTAGTCTATACAGGCATCCTTTGACATCATATGCAAATGATACAGATCCAGGTTACAATGTTTGCACTGATTTGTTATTCTGAGTGGTCACAGTCAACTCAGCCTGTGAATAACTCGGCCTGTTTATATATATATTATATAGGTATATACATGTATGACGATGCAATGTTATTATTTTGGGGACCCAATGTGCTTTTTATTAATAAATTATTATCGGTTAATTAATAATCACTTGTTAAAGAGGTTTTTAGTAATGATTATCTTATTTTACTTTTATTTAACATTTGTGTAAATATGAGATAAAAACATATAATCAAATACTTAATTCACCTTTTATTCAATTGATTGATTGATTGAATGGAGTTTAACGCCGCTTTCAACATTATTTCAGTTATATCGCGGCGGTCGGAGCACCTAACAACGGATTCCTGGTATTTCTTTCACCTGTACTACCATTACATCCTTTCCTAGCCTCCGACTGCTATCTCACATAGGTTTACGATTATGTACCCATTGGTGAGAGACAAACGTCGGAAAGGATATTTGCCGCCACCGGGGATCGAACCCACGACTTCCAGATTGGAAGTCTTATGCCTAACCAACTGCGCTATGGTGGCGGCGCACCTTTTATTCAAATTTTTTTTTCAAATTATTTTTTTTAAGCACAAAAGATGACAAGTTATATGCGTATCAAATATGAAGATTGAAGAGTTTAGTCATCAATTGTGAATTTGCACCTCCTTAACTATCTGATAAGTGTGCTTATATACCCGGTATCTGTTTACTAGGCTAAACACTATGTAAGTAATATGCAGGCCGAGTTGACAGGCCAAGTTTTACACAGGCCAAGATTTACGCGGGCTGAGTTTTTAATAGGCTGAGTTGACCGGACACCATCCTGAAGGCAGGGCAGGATTTGAATTTCTGTGCCTATTTGAGTGACCCTAGCTTAATTCAGTCTCAAGTTATCCCCGAGTAATATTTTACTGTAAAATTTACCTTCATCAAAAAGTTCAAGGTCACTTAGTGTTCAAGGTCACCATTCAAAATCAATACTGCTCCTGGAGATAAGTGATTTACAATTTTGATTAACCTAGATTTATTGTCTCAATTTATTATCCAAAAAGGTTTTACCTACACATCAAAAACTTCAAGGTCGCCCTATGACCTTGACCTTTTACAGATTTATTTCACCAATAGCTATCATCTCCACTTAAAGATAATGTCTGTGCCAATTTTGTGAATATTTCTGAGCTCCATTGTTTCAAAACATCAAAAAAGTTTGCTTGTGGTAAAGAGACTTCTGGCAATGTGTCCTTGGTGAAAGCGTTCAATTAAAACAGGTGCTTGCTCAATTAAGATCAGAATTTCCTAACTGAGCTAATAGAGCTCTGAGGTGTTGAAGGGAAAATAATCCTTGTTATGTAGCAGAGCAAAAGCCTAAGCAAAACTGTATTAAGATCAAAGTGCTGAAAGCACTGGATGTAATAAATATGATTACCGTAGTACAACTAGTTAATTAGACAATACAATATTCTGGTATAAACAGGGATATCAGGTGGTATTGACTCTGATTAGACTACACATATGTACAGGCTAAAATTTGGTCTTTACCTACTGCAAAGTAGGAATATCTGGGTTTGGCATAACAAGGAATAATTAAGAAAAAGACTCAAGCACATATCATCATTATTTTCTTTAATACAAGATTTACTCTCATTTTCCGTCAAAACAAGATATATTAACCATTATCCTGCATAATACATCACCTGTTACTTAAATGATGAAGGTCAAACAGTACTCGTGTGTATGCTTACCAATACCTTTGTTGCTTTCTAAAGGACAAATAATCTTGAAAGCTTGTGTACCCTGTTACTTTGAGCCTGTGCCTGACATTTCCAACAATTTACAATGTGTATAATGCAAAGACTTTGGTCAGCCTGGGCATCCACACAGTCTGACCAGAGTCTTCACAATTTGCTTTGTAGATAAATGAGGTCTCAAGGTATCTTTGAACAGTCAGAGAAGCTTATAACCACTATTCCAGACTGTTTAGGCTGCTCAATGTTTGCAATGCAGTCACATGTCAAATTGTTGGAATTGTCATGCTCAGACTCATTTTAACATTTCAATCTCTTTTGCCCACAATAATTAGGAAGAAAGCAGGTAATGTAGGCTAAGATCAGAATGCACATGTGTGCAGACTGATCTTGGTCTATATTACCTGCAAAAATATTTTCATCAGTAGAAATAAGCCCTGAACAGCATGAGAAGGGTTGAAATATGTGACCCATCACGCTAAATAGGACCATCTAGGTAGTGCGTAAAAGGTCCAACCTTGTAAGACTGCTCAAACTGCAGACTGACTAGGGTACTTTTCGTACTTTGCTTATTTTCTGAATCTAGAATGATCAATCTACCTTCCTGTGAAATAATTTTTGAATTGCGACCTCTGGTTGACTTATGCTGGTCCCAATATCTTTTTCAATTATTTGTTTTACAGAGTTCCCAGATGGTCCCTTTTTGCGTGACAGGTCATGTGACCCGTCACATGAAAAAGTACCATCTGGGATCTATCTTTGTTAAACTGTGCATATTTGGCAAACTGACCAGGGTTGAAAATTTCACTTTCTGGAGATTTTCTGAATCTAGTATGGTCATTCTACCTTCCTATAAAATTATTTGTTGAAATTTGACCATAGCCCTTTGTTCCGAATACAAAAATGTTTGCAAACTTTTGGCAATTGTACCCTGCTTTGGACATGAGTGTACATGAAAAGCAGGGAAGCATTTCTCAAACATTTCGTATATGATTTTATCTTCACAGTATCTGTTTTGCAGTGTTCCAAGATGATCCCTTTTTAAGTGATGGTTCAAATTTATCTCTGTATAGCACTTTCATCATTATCATACAAGTTTAGTATGTTAAACACAAAATTTATACTAAACTTTTATACTAAATACTAAATTTCTTTGTGGAAAGAATAAGGAATTTCTTCATTGTGTCTGCACCATGACCATGAAGCATGACTTTTCTCAAAGACATAATTAGAGCCTATGTGTGACATTTCCAACAATTTCACAATACACAATCATTGACGATTTAGAAATTCTTCATTGTGTCTGTCCATGAAGCTAGACATAATTTGAGCCCTTGTGTGACATTTCCAACAATTGTACATATATGTTTGAAATATGCACAAATATTGAGTGTTCCAGATGAAAAAATATTCTCTTAGGAATATATAGAGAATAATTATTTTTTTTCAGTGTTAGATCAATTTATATTTCATTGATTGAACAACAAAAGCTATATTTTCATAAAGAGCAAAGAGTGAAAACATAGCTTTTGTTGTTCAAAGTATGAAATATCAATTGGTTTTACTCGAAAAACAAATGATTATTCTACTTCTTTAATTAAAAAATAAGATAAATGAGGGAATTTCAAGGCACATTTTCTTAAAGCACATCATTTTGCACATGATCACTAAGCAATGTTCATATTGACTTCACTTGTTACTCTCCGCTTAGATGAAGTCAGATAGGGTAAATGAACAAAAGACTGGTATAAGTTTTTGATAATTTCACTTGTGAGGCAGTGAGTTTACCTAGCGATAACCTACTGTTTTTTGGCAATAATTCACCAAAAAGTATGAAAGAAATTACTGACAGCCTGAAGAAAGATAAAGACCTTATCAATTTTCAGGGTGCAAAGAGAGTACTCTGGTCAGACTGTGTGGATGCACATGCAGGCCATATACTTTGATTTGCACACACTTAATATTGTTGGAAATGTCAGGCATATTCTAACTTTTAAGTCCTCTGCCAAGTTAAACATGATCTCAACTGAACAACATTTTACAAAAAAGATCATTTACCACCGTAATTGCACATATTAAAATATCACACAAATATGTCTAAGAAGTCTGTGTTTGTATATCATTACAAATAATTGTAATAATGATTTTTCTTTTGTCAATACAAACTACATATTCAATGCACTAACATTGGTCTTAACTTTTGGGAAAAGACAAACTGATCTGAAACTTGTTGAGAACTTAGTATTGAGCTTGCAAAAGGTCAGTCACAGCATTTCTAACAGAAAACATCATTAAAGATCCTATATATCAAATGCATCAAATGGCACTTGATGGTGGAAAAAATCTAGTTGAAAAAGGGAGATAATTTTTCCAAAACTGTCAAGTCTGAAAATTGATTAGGTTAAAATATTGTTATACTTTCCAGATAGTCTTGTTTTTGTATGGCTGGTTACATATATTTATAATGTTCGTTCTTTCCATGATAAAACCCTTAACATGTTAAATTCAAAATTTGTCCTTTCATTTGAATGAGGTTTGACACATTAAATAGTTATATTGTGGCCACTAGAGCGCTCCAAAATGAGTTTCTGGTGTTTCTTGCACCAGATCTACCATTATATCCTTTCCTAGTCTTCTTCAGCTATCCCACTTAGATTCTAGATTATTCACCAATCAGTGAGAGACAAATTTAGAAAAGGATATGTGTGGCTGCTGGGGATCAAACCAGTGAAATTGGTAAATCTGATGCCCTACCAACTGTGCTATGACTGCAGAAACTCTGTGATATTTCAACCACACAGACAAAAGTTTTTCTGACAATGATCAAGTAGAAAGCAGAAAATGTAGTTTTGGATCAGATTACTTCTTATGCAGGCTTTTCTTTGCCTATACTACCTGCTAAAGCTTTGTGAACATAAGAAATATGCCCTTTCTCATAAATTATATCAGCCTGTGTGTGAAAATTCTAACAATTTCAACAGCACCATAACCGCACAGTCTTTCCAGAGTCTTTACTATGCGTTCAGTAAATAGATAAGGTCTCAAAGTATCTGTAGACCATCAGGTAACTTAATATTTACAATATGTTGCTTTCTACGCTACTCAATGTTTGCACATTACAAAAATTTCAAATTTTTGGAAACGTCACACACAGGCTCATATAAGCCAGTGTGCAACATTTCCAACTATTTTACATGTGCGTAATACACAAGTATTTAACAGCATTGACAGCCCTGAACTGCAGTAAGAATATTTTATTACTGTTTGAAGAAGGGTTAAGACCTTGTCTATGTACAGAGAGCTTAGTAAAGACTCTGGACAGACTGTGCAAATGCAAAGTCTGGCAAGAGGCTTTGCTTTGCGCATATGTAAAATTGTTGGAAATGTCCCTCACAAGCTTAGATATTACTGTCTTGTCATCACACATAACTTGTTAGAAACATGAATGTAATATTATGCACCTAATACTGAGCTTGTCTATTGGATAGACTAGGGCCAAAATTTCACAACCTTCCTTAATCTACCACCAGACTTTAAAAGTAATAGACTAATCCAAATAAAAAGAATTTACAGATGACATTCCAAGAAAAATTTTAGGTCTTTTTTAAAGTGACATATACGGTATATGCATTGTGACAAATGAGCAATTTTTTTTTCTCAAAAATTGCTTTCTTTCAAACATTTTTCCACATTAAATATCCTAGGATTTTAATAAAATTAGATATACCAAAATGAACAAAAATCAGATTCAATAAACAATTTTCTCTTCTCCAATAATGTTTTCTTCAACATAATTTAAAAAATCTTTTATTCAAAACTTTTGTCCAGGCCTACATAACAACTGCTGTGAGTTCAGGACGCAAAAGTCAGCATAACATTTCACAATGGTACCCAGAATTGCATGATCACTCACATATAAAGCAGAGTACTATTTAAAAAACGTCTGCAAATGTTTTCACATCCTGAATGCAGGGCTGGATAAGCCTGAAGTGATCAATTAACAAAGGTCAGTGAATATGGGCCCAGCTTATTGCAAAATTTCCTCAATCCAACAGATGAGTTCAATATCTATGCTCTGTGCTAGTGGGTTGGGATCGGTTGATTCGGATTATGATACAAGGTTGTCGGTAATGAAGGTCGCTCCTCAAGTTTGTCATATTCCAAGTAGAACTCTTTTCCAACTTTTCGCCAGTTCGCAACATCAAAAAAATAGTAGGTGCCTTTTTCATATGTATTTGATTTCCAAACAGGCTCTACTCCAGGCGCTCGGGTAATCCATACTCTCTCTTCTTTATGATATCGCCAATCTCTATTATACCTGTAATATCAATATGCAGTAAGCAACATGTCAATATCTATTTTACAGAAATCACAGAAGATCTTTCTTTTAAAAGATAGATCAAATAGTGTTGTTTGGCAACCAAAATGTTATATCTAAAGCTTGAAACAAGGTCGAAAATGATCACAAAATATGCCAATTAAACTGCTGGATGTCCAAGTATGAAAAACAACAAAGGGAAATAACTAAGATATTCTGCTAGGTAGAATTATGGTTCTTATGAACTGGACTCCACAGTGGTGGGAGGAACATAACTGCCAAGTTTTAATTCATCTGACAAAAGGTGACAGAGTTGTGCTCCATACCAAGAAGTGGACACTTGCCGCTCTGACGCAAAGCACTACAAGTGATCACACAATATCTCCAATCTTTGGAAGGGGTGGGGTGGGAGTTGACACCTGCCACTCTGATGCCACACACTTTGAGTGATCACAAAATATCTCCCATCTTTAGAGGGAGGGGTGGGGTTTACAAAAAGCTAACAAAAGAGATACAGCATTTTTGTCACCCACCAACAATATCTAAAAGTTTCTTAAAATTTAAATAAAACGTTTTTTCGATAATATATAATTGACAACATATTATTTGAACAAATGGCGGTCTTTTTTTACGTTTATATTCTTTATTTAACCAAATATAGCAAAATATTAATTTATTCTGTAAAGTACTTTAAAAGCATACATCAAAGTTGAATATATGTGGTGGCTGTTGTTATTGTTAGTTTTGTTTAAAGCCCAACATAGATATCCTTTTCTTTAATCATATGAAGGACCACTGTTAAAAATGAATTACATGTGCTAAAATCTAAACAAATTAAAATAAGGAATTTTAGACTTTGTGACTAAAGAGCTGAGTTTTAAAGTTTTTGTACAAAAAGAATCTTTAATTTTTTAGCTCGCCCGGGATGAAAGTCTCGGAAGAACTTACAATTCTGCTGCAGCTGCAAGCTGTAACACATCTCCACCATTCATATAATAAAGATAAAACAGTAAGTCTTCCCCATATCTGTTTAACTTTATAGGAGCAAGCTGAAGATAATAAAGATAATTATCAATTCTGTCAGCTATAACACATCTCCACCATTCATATAATACAGATAAAACAGTAAATCTTCCCCATATCTGTTCAACTTTATAGGAGCAAGCTGAAGGTAACAAAGATAATTATCAGTTTTTTGTCAGCTATAACACATCTCCACCATTCATATAATAAAGATAAAACAGTAAATCTTCCCCATATCTGTTCAACTTTATAGGAGCAAGCTGAAGGTAATAAAGATAATTATCAATTCTGTCAGCTATAACACATCTCTACTACTCATATTATATAGATAAAACAATAAAACTTTTCCATATCTGTTAAATTTTTTGGAGCAAGCTGAAGGTAATAAAGATAATTATTGATTCTGTCAATTTAAACACATTTCTACTATTCACACAAGAGCATGACCAACATATGCCATACTTTGCTGTTGAGCCCTGGTTAACAGACAAAAATCAGCCATAAAAGGGGCATTTTTCACACAAAATACATCATGTTAAAGCTTAAATATAAGGACCAATTAAGCTACAACAAGAGGACCAAGATGGTCCTAGATCGCTCACCTGAGTCTCTTTGACCCCTGGGACATCACATTAATTAGATAGGCAGATGTCAAAAAGAAGATAATTGCCTAAGATCAATATCATGGAAAGTTTTCAGCGTAGAGCAAGACAGATATGCCTTTTTGCTCTTTGATTCTAAGTAAAAAGGGATGCACCCAGGTGGACCCCAAATGTGACCCCAGGGCTTTGATATGAACAAACTTCAAAGAGGTCCATAGGATGATGATACATACTAAATATGAAAGCAGTCTGTCTTCTGGTTTCAGAGAAGAAGATTTTTGACGGTTTTCCTATTTTCACCCATCATGCTCAGATGAGCTGAAACAGATGCGCCCCCATGGAGCCCAAATATGACTCAAGGGTCTTGATAGGAACAAACTTGGTAGGGGCCCACTAGATGATGCTACATACCAAAAATGAAGGCAGTGTGTCCTCTGGTTTCGATTAAAGAAGATTTTAAAAGATTTTTGCTCTTTGATTCTATGTAAAAAGGGTTGCGCCCGGGTAAAGCCCAAATATGACCCAAGGGTCTTGATATGAACAAACTTGGTAGAGGTCCACTAGATGATGCTAAATACCAAATATGAAAGCTGTCTGCCTTCTGGTTTCAGAGAAGAAGATTTTTAAAGATTTTCATATTTTCACCCTTTTTGTTAAGAATTAAGGGAAAGTTAAGGGTGGATTTCATTTATTTGAACAACTTTGGTAGAGCTTGACCCAAGGAACATCTCTGCCAAGTTTCATCAAGATTGGCCCACTGGTTTAGGAGGAGAAGATGTTTAAAGAAATTTTGGACGACGCACGACACACGACGGACGACGGACATTCTACGATCCCAATAGCTCACCTTGAGCACTTCGTGCTCAGGTGAGCTAAAAAAAAAACTGCAAGGAAAACCAAAGAAAGACTGAATCTATCAAAACAGTCTATCATTTTGATAGTTTCCTTGGTTTGGCAATTCAAACTATCGAAGGATGATCCACTGAGTAATTTCAATAATCTACAGGAAAGCATTAAATACAATATGTTCCTACCTTATCACGGACATAGATATTTGTCAAATACTCAGCTGGAACATGGAAGTCTGAAAGAAAATGTAGAGTAGATACACAATGAGTAATTAAATGTCTCAATTATATTAGAGGGTCCATCTTTCAATTGATGAACACAAATTTTAACCAGTTTTTAAAATTTTCAAAAATAAAAGGTAAACAAGAACACAGCATGGTGATAGTATGTTTCTATGTATGTTATTTTCAATAAAGGTCTTGCGGAAAGGATTGTTCCACAAGTGAAAAACATAGGATAAACATAGCTTGTTGGGTACAGAAAAATGGAAATATTATATAGGCAGTTTAGATAGACAAATAGATGGACAGTCAGATAGATTAATAGACTGACACATTGAAACAACTTGCCCTTTATCTTACAAAAAAGGGGCCTGTTTTACTAAAGTGATCGTAGGTCAAAATCACAAATCATACCTAGTGTTTTCATTTATTGTTAGATCCTGCCTTGCAATATCCCATTCAAATCTTCTTTAGAAGACAATTCCAATGAGATGATGCATGGCAGAATTCCATATTTAGTTACTACTGTAGAAGCAACTTTAATTTTTGACTTACGCAAAAAAATGATTGTAAGATGTTTTGTAAAACTGGCCCCCTGGATCATAGCCAAGTATGGATGGATAAGTGTAATTATCACCTCATCTCCTATCTAAATGAATTTTTACTATTTCAAACTATTTCATAGTTTGTTAACTAGCCGTCATGTGACCAGGCAACAGTACGAACTTTTTCATCCATGTGCACCAAGCACCGATCTGATGTCCCCTTGCGAAAACATAATTTTGAATGAAAAAACAAATTTGCTCGATAATTATCAGAAAATACAAGAGCCATGTTGCACATGGCCATCCCCTGCCATCAAAGTTTGATAGTAAACTGAAGGCTTATCAAGGCAATAACTCAAAAATTATGCAAGGAAGAGTTGTACACTGCACTTCTCCTCCATGAGATCTATCCATCGGTAAAGTTTAAAGTTGATAGCTTTTATACTTAAGGAAATATGCTCCAAATTTTATGATGGAATAACAGTTGGAGACCATTACCATATCCCCTTTGCCGAAGTGCAAGGGATAAAAACAGTTATTTTCTCATGGTGATTCGTGGAACAGTGAAAGCCCATTGCCCTAGATGTCAGGGAGGGCATTCTGAACTGTTGCCCTCTCAGAACGTCATTCCCTCTATCTCGAGACAATAGTTTCAATGTTAAACAGAACCCCTTGAAATAACTGAATACAGCCTATATATTAAGGCATTACAACTGTTTTGATCTAAGACATCCATATTTGATTTGTACAGGGCTTGTGTTTGACCCTTAAACCAGGGCTTTGACCCTCAAAATTCTGAAAATATCCTATTTTGACCCTTAGAAATTTCCTGGGGGGTCATTTTGCATTATGTTGTTTTGACCCTTTCAGAATAAGTTTTGACCCCCAAGAATTTGATTTTTAAGGAGTAAATGACTCCTTAATTTCAAACACTATCACGAGCCCTGTTTGTATCTCTACAAAGCTTTGGGTCATTATCATAATGTAATACATAGTTATCAAGAAACCAAACAACTCACCAATATCCTGAGGTCTACAAGGTAAATCTACCCATGGTGACTGGAACGTACTGTACAAATTGCTGTAGAAGAGAAAAGAAGTAAATTTATTAAGTCTGCAAGAATCTTAACAAACATCATAATGATCTTTTAAAAAAAACCATTTTGTATGGCTGTGAAATTCCTATGTCCAACTTATTGAGCTTTGTCATTACTGCCTTTCTGTCTGCAGACAAATACATTTACCTGATACGTTTTCCAAGGAAAAGTAGATTTTGCAGCAGTAAAATAATTCAGTGTTGCTACAAAACAAGTGCTTAATACTGACTTAATATATCATTATTACCCCAAAGTTTTACACTGTTCAAAATTAATTTCATAGATTGCCAGGGCATGCTTATCAATTTCTTTGTTAAATTCAGCATGGTTTTGCTTAAATGAGAAAGGATGTTTGTAAAACATTTATTAATCCGACAGTCTATTCTCTGTCAATCAATAAAGAGCAATAACTCACAAAACATGACCAGTAGAGTTATGGTTCTTATGCACTGCACTTCTCCTCAATAAGATCTATCCATCTGTGAAGTTTCATGATTCTAGCTAGCATTTTAAGAAATGCTGTGGACAAAAAATGGTCTACAGACGGACCAATAAACTGACAGACTGACCAACAAGTGCAAAGCAATATAGCCCCTCCTCTTCGAAGGGGAGCATAATGATTTCAATTATCTAGACCCTTTTAAAGATCTGCTTGTCAAATAGAAAATCTCATCTATGTTTCTATGGTAGAAAATGATATTGTGCATGACAATTCCAACAATTTCACATCGGCGTGATGTACAAATGTTAGACAGCGTTGACATCCACATACTGCAATAATTACATGTATATGCTGACCGCATACAGATTGATTAAGACCTTATCTATAGCGCTGATTGAAGATTCTGGTCAGACTGTCCGACTGCACAGGCTGGCAAGGAACTTTGTTAGGTGCACATTTGAAACAGTTGGAAATGTCACACACAGGCCCATATCTGACTTACTCTGGAGAATTGAGATTCAGCCCCAATGTGGTGAGGTCTAACCCTGGAGCTAATGCCACCAAACTTGGATCTGTCTCTGCTGATCTGATAAATGTTAATAAACCAACAATTCCAAACTGATCAGGGACCATATTCGGTGGAATATTTGTTACTCTCCCTGCAAATAAAGACAATATCAATAGATCTGAAAATCAAGATAATATCAACACATCTAAAAATCAAGACAATATCAATAGACCTGAGAATAGATCTTTGTAAGAAATTTCTTTACTGATTTAAATTACTGCAACAAAATTAATGACAAATTAATGTGTTTATATGTTAATTATGAAGAAGCCACAAAAGTCTCATACCATCGGGATGTACTTGTATTCCTTTCCGAATATTGGTTCCTACTTTCTCGATGGTTGGTTTACCATCTTTGTTGAGTGCCTGTTCATATGATGGTCCTGATAACAAATTCATTGGCTGAAAATAGATATGTGATAGAAATTAAATAACAAGGTATGGTGCATTATACTTCACTGCCTGCCTAAGCAAATGAGCTCAGAACATAAAGCTTCCATATTTTTACTTAGTAAAAATGACATCTTAATGCATTTGATGACGTCAATTTGCAAATTGCATTATATGTTTCTGGAAAAACTTGAATCTGGAATTTCCTTGACTTATCACAAAAACACAGGTCATATTATATATAGAAAATCAAATTTGTGCTCACAAAATACAGAATTTATTAAACTTGTCGTCTAGTTACCTGATGGTGTACAAGTACCTAGAGACCTTATCTATCTACTAAATGCATAGTGAAGACTGTGGTCAGACTGTGCAGATGCACAGGCTGGTCAGAGTCTTTGCTGTGTACAAAGATGAAATTGTTGGAAATCTGACACTCAAGCTCAAATTATTTGGTACATATCATACCAGAAGGTTAATCTTATTGTATAGTTTGTAGGTTGCATTTTGATAGTAAAAATATGTGCTAAATTTCAAGTGAATTTCTTGAGTAATATCAGAGATGTCACAAGTTTTTGCACTGCAAGACGATAACCACAACAACATCAAGGCTAAAGCAATACCGCAGGTTTTCTCCGAAACTGTCCAACAGGTTTGAAGTTATCATTTAATGCTTATGTTTGGGATTTTTTTATGTCAATTGACAGACTTGAGGACAGAAGACACTCATATATCAATATGCTCCCTGTGTTATCAATACTGGGACATGAAATTTTGATTGAATATTTGTCAACAATTCCAATGAGCACTCACCTCACATTACAAAGATAACCAATATCCAGGTGATTCTAAATTTTTCTCAACCAAATTGACAGTTTTCTGACATCTCAACCAATCATATTAAAAATTTCCCTAAGATTATTGCGTAGAAATAAGGCTGTGTAGGCCAAGGTCAAACTGCACATCTGTGCAGGCTGACCTTGCGTAAACTGCTAACCAAAGCAAATACAACAGGTATATGTAATGAGGAGGATTAAGAAGAAAAATTAAAGATTTTTCTTTAATGTTTTTTGGTGGTTTATCATGTTATAATGGTAGATTATCATTCTGATAACTCACTACCTAAACAGTGAAATAATTAAACAAGAGTTGTCCGCGGACAACGTAGCTCGCCCAAACAGCTGCTTGTCACAAAAAGCGCTTAACCGAAGACCAAAGTTCAAAGTGGTTTCTTTCAATGTTAAAGTCCATGATCTAATATATATCTTTTTGAGTAGTAATTAAGAAATATAAAAATTTTTTGTTATAATTGCATGTATAAGGTAGGGTAAAGTGAAAGCCTACAAGCAGATGAGGTTACCAATGGAATTTCTTTGTATCAAACATGAAATTTTTCTTTAAAATTTTTCTAAGTCCACAAAAGGTCAAGGTCAAGGTCAAATTGTGAAGGACCTTGGTCTCTGTAGAAGCCTATCACCTAGTGAGTATGTGTATGAAGTAATAATATCCCTGAGTAAAGCATATAGAAAATATAACAAGGTTTTTAGTTTAAGTTTTTCCAAGTCCATAAAAGGTCAAGGTCAAGGTCAAATTGTCAAGGCCCTTCGTTTCTGGTGAAAGCCTTTCATCTGGTGACTATGTATATGAAGTAATGATGTCCCTAGGTTAAAGCATTCGGAAAATATAAGCAAGGTTAAAGTTTATGGTAAAAGAATATCGGTTAAAGAATTTCTAAGTTCATAAAAGGTCAAGGTCAAATTTTCAAGGACCTTGATCTCTCACAAAAGCCTATCACCTAATGAGTATGTATATGAAGTAATGATGTCCCTAGGTTAAAGCATTCAGAAAATAATAAGCAAGGTTAAAGTTTTTGGTTAAAGCTTTCAGTTAACGTTTTTTTAAGTCCACAAATGGTAAAGATCAAGGTCAAATTGTGAAGGACCTTGGTCTCTGGTGAAAGCCTATCACCTGGGGAGTATATATATGAAGCTATGATGTCCCTAGGTTAGAGCATTAAAACAAGATGTGTTTGTGAAACACGAATGCCCCCATAACGGCATTTTTTTTCAAAGTTTGACCTTGACAGATGACCTTGACCATGTCACATGACCTTGACTTTGGTACCAGCGGATGCGGATCATTGAGATCTATCATCATGCCACATATTAGCTTTGTATCTTGAAAAGACTTGAAGATATTGGCAAGGTTAAGTTTTCGGGTTAAGTTTTTTTCAAAGTTTGACCTTGACAGATGACCTTGACCTTGACACATGACCTTTACTTTGGTTCCAGGGGATGCAGATCATTGAGATCTATCATCATGCCAAATATTAGCTTTGTATCTTGAAAAGGCTTGAAGATATTGGCAAGGTTAAGTTTTCAGGTTAAGTTTTCGGACAGACGGATGGACAGACAGACAGACGGACAGACAGACAGACGGACATGAGTAAAACAATATGCCCCCAATCTCTCGATAAGGGGGCATAAAAATATATGCAAGGTTAAAGTTTTTGGTTAAAGTTTTTTGGTTTAAGTTTTTATAAGTCCACAAAGGGTCAAGGTCAAGGTCAAATTGTCAAGGACCTTTGTCTATGGTGAAAGCCTATCACCTAATGAGTGTGCATATGAAGTTATGATGTCTCTAGTTTAAAGCTTACAGAAAATATAAGCAAGGTTAAAGTTTTTTTGGTTAAAGTTTTTGGTTAAAGTTTTTTTGAAAGGGTCAAGGTCACAGTCTAAAGTTATTTTGACATGGATGTTGGTCTCAAATGAAAGCCTATGCCCTAATGAGTGTTTCTGTAAAAAATAAAGCCTCCAGGATAAATATTGATAGAAATAACAAACTTTAACCAAATGCAGACGCCGACTCCGACGCTGACGCCGACATCCGAGGGTATGACAATAGCTCTTCAGAGACTTTCATCCCGGGCGAGCTAAAAATTATACCCCAATTTTCATGATTTCACCCTATCTGATGTCATCTAAGCCGAGCCACAAAAGTGACGTAACAATGAAAGTTGCATGGCAATAACATGCAAAATGACATGCTCTAAAAATTTGTTTTAGAACTTTCGTTATTTGTCTCATTTTTAAATTAAAGAAATAGAATAATTATTTTTCGATTGATATTTCATTTGGTGAAAAACAAAAGATGTATATTCACTAGAGGCTTTGCCACTCATGAAAATAAAGCTTTTGTTGTCCACTCAATGAAATATAATTCGATCTTACACTGAAACAAAAGATTATCCTCTATATATTAATTTCATAGTTGTAAGGACAACTAGATGGCTGTAACTACAGCTAATATGTATGTTTTTTACCTGTTGTTTGGAATTGTCTTTATTTGTGGATGTTGGAGGATCTGATACAAACATGGATAATGTACCTGAAATAAACACAGAAAAACTTAATTGTCAATTAAGATCTTAAACTGTCAATAAGAATGTTTAATTCCTGTAAATTTCATAGAATGTGAATGAACTTTGTCTAATTTCAACATATTTTTTTTCTTTTTTTTTTTTTCAGAAATATGCGTTAAGTTCATAGAATGTGAATGAACATCGTATATTTTCAACATATTTTCTTTTCTTTTTTTCTTTTTTTTTTTCCCCCAAAATAAGTCATATTTTAGAATAGAATTTAACAATATCTCAACATGAAGAGAAGATTGTGTTGTTTACTCTTGTAAGCAAAATTATTTCAAAATCAAGCATTAATAAAGTCTTGAAAAATAACTGTAACTTACTCAAGGAAATACTAATATATTTATACTTTATAAACAATGCTTTGCATAATTTACTTTAAGTCAATGCTCAATTCCTGCATTTGAACACCAGGAAAAGACAACTTAGGAAAAAATCATTTAAGAAGGAAAAACCTTAGTAAGCAGTTTCTTTTTCACAATATTTTCTTTCAAAACCTAACCACTGTTTTTCAATTTAAAAGCCATTTGACAACATTGCAATTTCTAACTGTTTGAACACCTGACGCTATGTCCTCTTGTTAATGGGCAATGTACTAACCAAAGGTCAAGAAATAGAGTTATGCTAGTCTAGACTCCTAGTTCCTGAATGAGACCCTATATTGTGAGTGCTCTTTGAAATTGACTCCATGAGACAATTCAGATGAGTACCCACAACATAGGGTATGTACAAGGATTATTGTAATATTTGAATATGAGCCTGTGCTTGAGATTCCCAACAATTTCATATATGTACATAGCAAAGACTCTGACCAGACTGTGCGGATGCTTCACTATGCGTCTAGTAGATGGATAAGGTCTCAAAGTACTTGTTCACCATTAGGTAACATTAAATTTACAGAAGGTGGCCGTCAACTCTGCTTAATGTTTGCACCTTATGCACATTTCAAATTTTTGGAAATGTCACACACAGGCTCATAAAAAAATCTCAAATCCCCTATCTGTATCTTTCACGACTTACTTTGAGCACCAGGTAGAGCTGGAAAATCTTCCTGCTGAATTTGAAATTCTGGCGTTTGATCTTGGACGGGGTTTTTGTTCACCATACCAACTGAAAAGGTAATAATTAGAGGTTATTTAACATGATCGTGTACAATACTGAATCCTATTGGATGAGTACCCTGCAGAGCCAGTCTATATTTGATGAGGCGATAGCCGAGTCAAAATATAGACTGGTTCTGCAGGGTACGAATCAAATGAATTCAATATTGTACTTGATCATGTTAAATGACATCTTTATTTCACACCATACACCGAGAGTTCCACAATTAACAATTTGCGGCATTTAAGAGAGACAAAGGATATAAATCCAAAATGATCCGGATAAGGGCCGTCAAATGCAAGTCACAATGAACATGATGAAATTGAAATTAACGTTTGTTCTAAAAATAGAATTCCACCTGAAATGTTTATTACATGTGTCAAGTTGATAAGTGCTTACTGATTATAATATGTAATTAACATAAGACAGGTTGACTACCCGTCGTTGCTTGATATATTCATTTTCATGTGAACAAATGATATTCCAAAATCAAGAAACAACAACAATTTTGTGCCCGCTATGTCAATTGCAATCTTCTTTAACTTGCTAAACAATGTAACAAATGAAGAAATCAAGAATCTTCTCAAGATCAAACTTATTTCAATACCTCCGAACAGAGGGTTTGATATATTGAAAAGGCTGCGAGAAGTGGTGATATCTATATTCGGGACTGCAGCCTCGCTTTCATCGTACAATATAGCTTGCCTCACCTTCATCGTACAATATAGGCTGCCTGGTTTTGGAATAAAATCCATATTGCACAGTAGCCTCGTTCTGGTTGTACAATATGAATCTAGATATTTCACTCTCACGTGATGCAAAATAAGCGATGTCATTGGTCTAAATTGTTTAGGTGTGAAATAACAGTTCATATTGTATTTAACTCTTCCTATCATTATAAAGATAGACTGATAAATCTCTCATGAAACATTTTACTGATTATTATGGTGAGTTTTAATTATTTTGTTATATCAACACACATTTCTCTACCTGTAAACCAGGTTTCATTTGTCAAAGTTTTATTGTTTGCCATGATTCATAATTAACTGAACTTGAATAATCAATAATGTCACTCAATTCTCGTATGACCAAAAAAGGTCAACCAAAAAGTCGATTTTCGAAATAATCATTTTGCGCATATAATGATCATTCTCGATTTGATTCTCACTACCCACAGGGTTTTTGTCAGAGATCAACAAAATAGGTTCCAAAGGACTCAATTATTAGGATCTTAGGGGTCCTTTCTTTTAAATTTTGGGAGACACTGCTATAGGTATTTACTATTTCTTTTAAACTATCAATTTCTATTTTGAAGATTTAAAGCTATTCCCTAGTTAAAGGCTAAGAAATTGATAGAAGAATATTGAAAATTTGGGGCTCAACCTCAGGACAGAATTGTAGACTGTTTAACATTTTCCTATTTTACAATATTTTAGACCTGTCCAAATTCAAAGGTTTTGCAGACGAAAATGTAAAGTGGATTTTATTTGAAATATAACCATTCAGTAGGGAAGAAAATAGTGTGGAAAAAGAAGAAATTGCTTGTCAGAAGCAATTTCTTCTTTTTTCACAATGTTTTCTCAATCATAAAATCACAGGCACGAAAAAAGCAGGGATTAAACAGCAAAAAGTCAAAGCAGTCTTCAATTCCTTTTTGAAGTTGGTCCCTAGGGAGTCTATGGAACTTGCATCACATAGTTTTAAGGGTCCTGGCTTTTTAATATTGAATCTCAGATGCGCAAAACCTGCATCCCTTAAAACCCTGTACCCAGATAGTCCCTTTTCCAATAACAGAGATCAGTTTTGTACAAAACTCACCATAGTTTCGAGTAGCTGTCACAGAATTCGACGGTGTTACTCTGTTACCCAATGACGGAAAATCGGACAAGTCAAAATTTGGCTGACCACTCTCTGATCGTGATGTAAATCCAAATGAAGTGATTGGTCCTGATGAACTACTGGAAATGTTAGAAAACGTTAAAAAAGATGTCATGTGATCTTACAGATTGTCACTTTATTGGATTGTTGTTTTAATAAAGAACATACATTGATGGTCAAAATTTCTAAAGAAGCATCAGATATTGCAAATTTTAGACTTTTTTTTCAAGGTTACATAATTAACTTCTAGTTGATAACTGTAAACCTAGAAATGATTGCCCATGATTTAAGTTCGCGTGATTTGTGGGAGGGATGAAAACGCAACTTTAAACGCCAAAAATAGCCCACTTATCATGAAAACACGAACTTTAATCACTTTTTTTTTCTCAAGTTTTCTTCAATGGAACAAACTAATTAACATATTATTTGCATCTGGGCATCCTTTTTATCTATAGGAAACAACAGATTTTTTGTGCAGGTATCAGTAAAAGCTTCTTTATATAAAAAGTTCTTCTGTTATAAAATTTCAATATTCACAAAATTATTATTTGAAAATAGTAAACTCTAGAAAGGTTGAAAATCTTTAAAAATGTATGTCGAGAACAAGTTTTTAAGACCACTAACAGATGTCTACTATCAACAAAGTAGTTAACCGAAAATATTAAATCAAAGTTAAGTATAACAACCAAACTTCATAAATGACTCTTAACATTATTTCTCGATTCATAAGAAATTGCTTTCATAGTTGACTAATCTTATATTTTTTTTTTCATATTAAATCATAAGATATGAAGAAAATATTTGATGATGAAACTAAAAACCTAATCACCCACATGTATAAATGCACTTGGTGTGATTATGTTTTTCGTTTCATGCCTCAATGAAATCAATAAATACTCTCTTCATCTATTAATTGGACAGCAATAAGGCTCTGGCAAAAGCAATACTTTTTATTTTCTCTCAATACAGCCAAGGAAACCTAGAATTAATTGGAAAAAAAGTTATCTATCATGACTGGGAGTTCATCATACATTACCTTGGTAACCCTGATCCGATTGGTCGCTTTTGTAAACTTGACATGGCCGCTTGATTTGCCTGTGATGTCATTCGATGCTGTCCTATGGCTGATATTACACCCCTGTAATAGATATAATGTGACCTATTGGTTGAAATGTAAACATCTAGTTGGTGTGTTAAGGTAGTGGACCCATAATAGTTCCTCAACATTTCCGACCTCATGAACTTTCTCACCTACAATCTTATCCATGCAGAGGCCATGAAAAGTAGAGTTGAAGAATTCGAAACTTTTCACAAGGAACTGGTTATAGCTTAAAATTCAAAACATAAGTTGTTGCATATTTTTTCTAAAAGGTATAGCTATAACTGCACTTCTGAGCCTTCAGCCATGGAAATTGGCCCTGAGTTTAAGATGAAATCATTTGTGATATACAGTTAACCTTGTATTAAGTGACCACTTACAGGACTATCAAAAAGCAGTTAAGAGAATGGTTGTTTAGTACACATTTTGCTTACAAATAACAAACATAATTTCAATTGAATATGTCTGTACTCAGTGCTAATTTCTCAATAATCATTTTTTGTTAAAACTCAACAGAATCGTCTTAGTGGCGATTCTACTGAGTTTTAACAACATATGATTTATTTACAATGATTTTTAAACCAATAATGTCTACTTCGTAAGTAATTTTCCTACAAAGAGGATTTTGAAAACGGTCACTTAATAGAAACAGTCGCTTAATAGACATGATCGCTCAAGCAAGATTGACTGTATTACACATCTTGGCATATTTACTAACATGCAAAGTGGTGTACCATTTCCCATACGTTAGTTGAAGATTTTGCATCCTGAAAGTAGAGCGGATTTTTCACACCTCTCACCATTTCCTGTCACTGAAGTTCAGTCTAGGTAACGTCAGTCCTAAACAAATTCCAAAAGATGAGTTATCTAAGAGGAAGGTTTATTCTTACCTGTTTGGAGAATTTTGTGGAATTCCACTTCTCTGGAATTGAGGCCCTGATACAGGACCTCTCTGTTGTGGATGACTAAAGCTGTTTAAACCACCTATAGAAAGAAGAAAAAACACCTGTAAAAAAAATCTATCTTTTGCTTGAAGCATTGGATATATGAAATTTTGTTAGCATTCCTAAAATAGGATTCCTAGCATGACTTGGCCTCAGACTAAAATGCAAATTACAGCACATTAAACTCTCAGTCAAAAGGTCCCTGGTTTGATTCCTAGCTGTCATAAATATCCTTTTTCAATGCATAGGCCTTAATAGGATTTTTAAAATTTTCATGCACACAGAAGGCAACCAACATAGAATATATAGGATAAAGTCAATATGTGGACTGTGACAAAAGAAGACTGTCCTCCATCCACTAACCTTTTCTATGATTTGAGTGTTGGTGAATAATCAAAGCATCATAACTACAGCTTGAATAATCTGTAGTTTTGATGATATGAGCTTTCATCAACGACATTTTTTGAAAGAGGATTTATTTCTATTTCTATTCATTTCTATTACACAATTGCGCGTTATAGTAGTTATGCCCTTGTAACGTCAGTCCCAACCAAAACCGTGGATAATTGCAAACTTATATGGTATGAGCAGCTGGAGATTCAAAAATGAGGTTGTGGTAGTACTGGCATGGAAAATACCAGAAATACCATGTTATGACCGGTTCAGTTGGATATTAACAAAATTGGGTACAAAGGACTTTAAAATTGGGATCTTGGGGGTCCTTTCTTAAACTTTAGGGTATCCCTACTTTAGGTACATAATCAAAATTTTGTCATATAGGTTATAATCTATGGTTTCAAATGTGTGCCAAGCAAAGACTCTGGCCAGCCTGTGCATCTGCACAGCCTGACAGGGGTCTTCAATCTTGCACTTTGTAATATGACAAAAATATCATTTAGTAACAATTGCCTGTGAGCTGCTGCTATCACAATTTATCTGAAATACTTTTAAAAGAGGCTTTGTAGATTTAATATCATCTTCCTTCTAGTTCATAACCCTTTCCTATAAGCATTTCTAACCAGAACTGTCTGTGGCAGTGAAACTCAACTATTCCTAGTGCTGGATAGTACCAGCAATAGTGGTCTCTATAGGGTTAAAATTCCAATAAATTCAATATCTGAGTAATGAATGTTTGTCTAGAGACTGAAATTATGGTAATAGGAGCAAGTGCAAAGTTCAAAGCAATAGCTTTAGTAGAAACAGAGATTTGATACAATTGCACGGAAAAACTTAATCAAAGCATTACATAGATGCCAATACCCGGGTGACTAGAAAAGCCCTCTATTCTACAGGTCGTTGGTCCAAAAAGTTATGATTTTTCAAATAAAGAATTTGAAGAGGACGGCTACTTTTTTGTTTTTATCTGCTATTGGTCAAATATCTGATTTACAGAAAATCTCAAACTCTAGTTAAGTTTATACCTTGCGTGTAGAAATTATTTGCGAAACCAGCTGGTTGTGACGGCGACTGTGATTGGTTAAGCATCTGAAATATATCATTCAAGTCTTTAATTTGATTGGTCATCTAATATATTTTTTACAAATAAAGATATCTCATTATGGGCATATCAGAATACTGTAACATTCAGGATATAAGAGGGCCTGTAATGCTCCACTGGCTTTCAAATATGAATTATTGAGAAACAAGGAAGTTAACAAGGAAACTTGAGAAGAAGCCAAAAGATGGAAAGAAAATCCAACTTTAGAGTAGGCCAAACCTTATATGGAAAGATGTTTTGCAAAGTATATATAAGTGTTGATTCTAAATAGAAAAAGGGTTTTTTTACGAGATAGAAACATATGTCTTGATGGATCTTTAACCAATAAACTATACTACATATAACATGGGAAAACCACACTTATTTTTGTGAAAATAAGCCCCACCAATACATGGGCAAATCAAAATTCTGCTGTAGATGAATCACTTAAGGAAACTTATCCGGCAAAATTTACTTGAAAATTGATCAATTGGTTTGGGAGGAGAATATTTTATAGTGAAAATAAGCCCCACCCTCCCATGCTCATATATACGAGGGTTGATCCAGAAATTCGTAAAATGGGGTTATGAATCTTCAGAAAGGATGACTATCAAAATAAAAATTAGACATCTATTTAATGCAACATCTGTGCAATAAATGTGGAAATTTTCAAATTTGTAAGTTATATAGCGGCTATATAGTGACCAATCAGATACATAGACCCCACGCGTAGGCGGGGGAGCAAGAACGTCGAATGTTACGTCATTATAAACTTTTTTCTACATAGTATCCATTTGATGGCATGCCTTTCTGCGCCTAATAAATTTACTTGCATAAAGTATCTCCATTCCATTTGGGTTTCAAATTTGTCTACAATTTCTTTATGAATAGTCTTTATAGTGAAGTGTAGACACAGATGCTGGGCTTTGATGTTTGGATAACATGGAGGATCAATTGGGACGACTTCATTCGTTGAAACTCCAATATAGAATTCTTAATCCTCTAATAAAGCCTGATTTTCTTTGAATATCCACGGTAACTTAAGAACAACTTCTCTGTTTGGCATAATTATATTTTTTCCAAATTATCTGAAATGTTGAGGGTGGTTATTGACTCATAATCATGACAAAATTCGAGAAATAAACGGAATTCACATTTTGGTTTTGACGTCAGGTCACTATTCACTCGCAAATAGTGTTTTTAAAAATAATCTGTGTCCGTAAAAACTCGTCCAAAAATGTTTAAATTATGACAATTGATTCCCTATTTACGTGTTATTAATTTCTACTAAGAAGTTTCAAATAAATTCTACGGAAACTTTCAGAAAATTTGATTTATGTAACAGATTTCTATGATTTTTTACGCACCCCCGCCTAAGACTACATATGTTACTATGGTAACGAAATTCAAGGCCGCTTAATATAATTTTGCAAAAAATAATAACATTTGTACTCTTAGTAGATACTGAGCTTCATACACTGAAATATTTACACTGAACAAGCAAGAATTGCCAAAGTTATGGGACAATTATACGAACTTCTGGATCATCCCTCGTAGAGGTCAATCAAAATTTCTTGAACAACTTTAGAAGAGGATCACCCTAGGATCATTCATGCCAAGTTTCATTGAAAGCAGGCCAATGGTTTGGGAGAAGAAGATTTTTAAAGTTTTCATTAGGAAAATAAGCCATACCCACAATTGGGGGTCAATCCAAATTTCTTGAACCACTTTAGAATAGAGTCAGCCAAGGAGTGTTAGTGCCAAGTTTTATCAAAATCCGCCCAATCTTTTAAAGAAAAGTTTATGCGCGCACGGATAGACACACCACCATAACAATTGCTCGCTGGCCTGAGATGAAGAGAGTATTTCTAATCATCAAGGTATCAAACTTATAACCTAATCACACTGTACGAAATATGAGTCAATTATTTATTTAGTCTGACACATGACAACTAAGCTTTACTAAGATGGCATTTGAAATATTTTGGAATAACATGTATTAATTGTTTCACAAAACATTTAAAACAAAAGGAAAAATCTACATGATATATTAGGAACATTGTAACGACACAACAACAAACAAAAGTAATTTAGTTCTACAATAATCCAAACAAACAAATTGAACTTGGCACACAGTCTCATCATTTTAGTCTCAACTCTACTCCATTTGACCAAACTATGATGGCACCAATTTGTTCCAAGCCTGGGTGAAACCTCAATAAACAAATATTTATAAATCCAGAAATATAATGTTTTATTACCAATAATAGTAACGAAATGAAAAGAAAATCTATTACACAAACTAAACTTGGACATAAAATCTCTATCATGTATATATTTTCTGTTGAACAAAATTATCATATGGACATTGACAGTGTGATAAACAATTACATGATAATTTGGGAAGGTACTACAAGAGATATTGAATTTCCTTGAGGACCATTTTTTTTAAAAAATTCCCTCATAATTTAAGCCATGCTGATACCGGAATATTCCAGCTTTGTCAAGAGGTATAGACAAAGATCAGCCTGCACATTTGTTTAGTCTGATCTTAGTCTATATCTCCTGATTTATCATTTTTACAAACCAACAATGCTTCACCCTTTGCTGTTTAATCCCTGCTTTTTACGTGCCTGTGATTTTATGATTGAGAAAACATTGTGAAAAAAAGAAGAAATTGCTTATGACAAGCAACTTCTTCTTTTTCCACACTGTTTTCTACCCTACTGAATGGTTATTTTTCAAATTAAATCCACTTTAAATTTTTGTCTGCAAAACCTTTTAATTTGGACAGGTCCAAAACTTTGTTAAACGGGAAAGGGTTAAAAATTGTATTTTCTGAAAAATACTGATTACAATTAATACACCCTGTGCTTTCAGCACATTAATTTCAATGAAATTCTAAGTTTTCCGTTCAACATGACATTAGGTCACCCTTACTTTGGTACAGGTAACCTGCTAATATGCCAGAACTGTTTTAAAAATCAAAAATTTAAACCAGCCTTCACATAATTATCATGTACCGTATTTCCTCTAATAGTAGCACCCTCCCTTATAGTAGCACCCCTACATTTCTCACTTAGAAAACCCACTCAAATGCCTAAATTCTAGGAACTTTTTGAGACTTCTTCTCTAATTTGAGATGAATTTCCTCTAAACAATCACTTAAATGATTGTTTGGAGGAAATTCACCTCAAATTAAAGGGGAAAGGGGAAATTTTAATGATTTTTTAAATCAGAAAATGCATACTAAATAAATGCCCTCTGACAATGTTATGTACAGCTCCCAGGAGTGTTTATTAGGAGAAATATGGTACTGTTATAATTTCCTATTGTACTTGCATGCCATTTTTTAAAATCTTATTTCAGACTAAGTTCCCTTCAATGAGATTCATATTGATTGGTAAATTTTGACTTCCTGAATTACCTTCCTTTCTCAAAACATTTTCTGCTCTTTGTAGCTTTAAACTTTGTCTGCAACCAGTTTCTATTCAAAACATATAAATTTGATGATCTGGATTTAATTGAAAATATTTTCAAACATCTAGATAAGTTTAGTCTGACCAAGTATAACAAATTATATTCATACTCACATCTTTATCCGGACGAAATAAATTTGACGACCCTGGAAAATACATGCTGGTTTCGCTGTCCTCTTCTTCACCAAAAAATCCACCCTGTATAATCAATTACATTATGTTGAATTGCAATTAATGAACAAAATATGAGCATTTTATCCTGAATAGGCCGTAAGTAGTTGCCAATGTAGAGCTCTTTGAATAAGTTTTGCAGACATGCAGACAGATTAACAGACAGACAGAAAGAGGGACAATGGTTAAAAAATATGTCTCAATCTAATCGATGTGTAAGAATAAACTTGGATTATATATTTTCTTTAATGCTTTTTGGTGGTTTATTGAGAAATAATGGTAGATTATCACTTGATAATCTCACCGCAAAAGCAGTGAAATTATAAATAAACCTATACCCTGCTTTTGTGCATTTCATCCTATCTGACGTCATCTATGAGGGGTGATATAAGTGACGTCACAATGAACGTTGCATAGCAATCACGCACAAAATCACGCGCTTTACGAAAATATGTCATAGAAATTTTGCATTTTGTCTCATTTTTGCATTAAAGTAATAGAATAATTGTTTGTTTTTTGTGTAAGATCGATTAATATTTCATTTCGTGAACAACAAAAGCTCTATTTTCACTCTGGAAAATATAGCTTATGTCGTTCACTCAAATGAAATATAAATTGATCTTACACTGAAACAAATGATTATCCTCTATGTATAAAGTGGCTGATGCAATGTCAATTCTTCTGTCAATAATACTGAATCAATACATAATCTATCTTCAAAAAAGCCTGATACTACAATAGCATTATCAATTTTCCTTTAATGAATTTTGGTGGATTATCGGGAAGTAATGGTCATCATTTGATAAAATCACTGCCTAACTAGTAAAATTATCCATTACAGATGATCCACTTTTGTTCATTTTACCCTTTCTAGCCTTATCTAAAAATGGCAAAATAAAATAATTCATCATGAATTTTACATAGCAATCACCTCCAAAATGAGGCGCTTCAAGAAAATTTGGTCTAAAATTTCCATATTTTGTCTCATTTTTGCATTAAAGAAATAGAACAGGGAAAAGGCTAACTATTTTTAATTAGGGGCCAAGGCTACCAAAATTCAACATCTTACATTAGGGATATGCGTATTTTTTTTCCAAAAATCTAGGGGCCCAGCCCAATATCTAGGGGCCATGGGTGACTGGGCTCAAGTTAGTTTTTTTGAATTGGGGTTTTACGTCGCTTTCAACATTTTTTCAGTTATATCGCGACGACTGGAGCACCTAACGATGGATTCCTGGTATTTCTCACACCAGTACTACCACCACATCCCTTCCCTAGCCTCCAGTTGCTATTCCACATAGGTTTACGATTATCTACCCATTGGTGGAAGACAAAGGGCTCAAGTTAGTCTTTTTCTCTATAGAATTATTTCTTGTTCTTCGATTAAGATCCATTGATATTTCATTGAGTGAACAACAAAGGCTATATTGTTTCACCCATAGCTCTGTCACTCTTGAAAATATAGCTTTTGTTGTTCACTCAATGAAATATAAATCTATCTTACACTGAAACAAGCAATCATCATCCTCTATGTAATTGACAATATAATTGTGTGATATTGATATTTGTTTCAAGATCAGAGTTTGGGATCAACACTAACACCAGTCCTCAGGCCCGAGACCTGTGGATTTTAGGGAGGACTAGTGAATGTTACCATGCTGTAGGTCATTCAGGCCTGTAGTTTATGTCAGAACTAAGTTTTTCAAATCTGTTGTGTTTTGAAAAAAAATGCCTTTCTAATACTAAAATTTGCATTACCAAATGGAAAACATTGTAGTAAAAAAAGAAATTGCTTTTCATAAGCAATTTCTTCTTTTCCAACAATGTTTTCCTGGCAGTTTATCGCCTAAATTGCTAAAAATCTAACATTGTTTTCATGCAGGACCTATTGTTATTATTGAGGACCTGTAATATTTTTGGCTTACAGGTCCTTCAGGCTGGTGGGAAAAAGTTGCGAGTATCAAACCCTAAGAGTCAATGATTTAGTGTGCTGACACTGTTACCTGTTTTCTAGGTTTTGCCTGTATATTAAATGCTTGTTGACCAGGAGTTGGGGCTTGCTGTAAAGTCTGACCTCCAACACTCGGCAAACCTCCGGTCATGGCTTTACGAGATCCAGGTGATAGTTCGGAGGTGCTCTTTCTTGCAAGACCAAACCTGCAAAAGTTGTAATTTCTCTTCCTTGATCTATTTCATTTGCAGAGGTACAAGTAAAAGGGGGGTATTTCCAGTTTAAAACATTTGTGTCCTGTCACTAAAAGAGACCATCAGGTAAATCTGTTAAATGAATTATTGAAAAAGAGATTTGATCTAGCATAAGTCAACCAGAAGTCGCTCTTCAAAAAATTCTTTCACTGGAAGGTAGATTGAAAATTCTAGATACTGAAAATAGGCATGGTGCAAAAAGTTTCAACCCTGGTCAGTCTGCGCAGTCCGTGCAGTCTGACTAGGGTTGACACTTTACCCACTACCCAGATGGTCCCTTTTGGCATGACGGGTCACATTTATTTCTCATTGAAACGGGGTTAACCCTATGTTGTGGGTACAGATATAAGGGGGTATTTCCAGTTTTAAATATCTATTTCTCATCAAAACCCTATGTTGTGGGTACTCATTTGAATCGGCTCACCAAGACAATAGAATGTGAACTTTGAGTGTTAGTTTACAGTTCTTCCCAAATTTCACCAACAATAAGTAGGGTGGCTATTCATAGGAGTAGACAGACAATCATTCTACCTTAATCTGTTGGATAATCATCCAAATTAGTTGATGTACATGTATATGAAGTTAACCCGTATCAGACTGTTCCATGTTCACTACATTTTTCCGTTGGCACAAAACTTGGCAGACAGTTAAGACTTAGATTAGCCTGCATAGATGTGTAGTCTAATCTTAGCCTATACTACCTGCTTTTTACTTACCGTATTTCCTCTAATAATAGCTCCTTCCGTAAAAGTAGCACCCATACTTTTTTTACTAAGAAAACCTGCTTCAAATACTTAATTTTTAGGAGATTTTTGAGATGTCTTCCCTAATTTGACACAAATTTTGTATAAACAATCATTTATATGATTGTTTAGAGGATATTGACCTAAAATCAAAGGGAAAAGGGCATAAAAGATATCAATTTTAATGATTTATTTATATCAGAAAATGCATACTAAATGAAAACTCCCTGACCATTTTATGTATAGCTCTGGAAGTTTTTATTAGGAGAAATACAGTGATTAAAGTAGGGAGAACTTGTGGCCACCTGTATTCAGCAAACAACCTGTCTTAAGCAAGAGGCAACCAAGTTCCCAAATGAACCAGTTGAACTGAAATTGACCTGTATTAAGCAAGCACTTGCCTTAAGCAAGCATTTTTTGAATGTCTCTTGGATGCTTGCTAAAGACAGGTTTGACTGTAGTTGAAATGTCCTGAAAACTGACAATTTGTTTGAAACAAAATTTCTACTAAGCAAGATAAGGGCTAAGTTTGAAAATAGGTTTATTATTCAAACCTCTTTTCAGGATGACAAAACTGTGCAAACTATTTGCAAATTATACCCCACTTTGTACATGCAATTATGTGCAAAGTGGGGTTTAACTTGTAAACAGGTTCATTTTTTTCTTTTTTTCTTCAAAATCTTTTTAAAAGTTTATTCTTTTTTTGAAAGAGGTACAGACAAAAATCACATTAATCTGATCTTAGTCATAGTATAAAATTATGAAATTCCTTTTTTGGAGACATGTTGACCGATAATTGATGCTTCTAGAGCTTTCAGCCCTTTGATTTTGAAGTAATATTAAATAGGTGTTCATCAATTACTTTTGGAGTTTGACCTGATATTCATTTCTTGAAATTACTATAAACACAGATTCTTTGTTAAAAGAAGGCCATGAACAAATATGAAAACCCCATCATTTACTTTTGGTTAAAGTTTTGAAATTGACTGAACTTACCTTAAATGTCATTTTGACTTTTTCAGGTGATATTGAACTTGGTATCAAGAGAAAAGCCTGATATTGATTGAATGGGGTTTTATGCCGCTTTCAACCTTATTTCAGTTATATCGCGGCAGCTGGAGCACCTAACAATGGATTCCTGGTATTTCTCATACCAGTACTACCATTACATCCTTTCCTAGCCTCAAGCTGCTATCTCACATAGGTCTACGATTATCGACCCATTGGTGAGAGACAAATAGTCTGAAAGAATGAGTGCTGCAGTCGGGGATCGAACCCGGGACCTCTAGATTGCAGTCCAATTCGCTACCAACTGCACTATGACGGCGGCGAAAAGCCTAACAAGGAATACACAGGTTAAAAGACAAAGTTCTAGTACTTTACATTCAAAAGATAATGTCAATTTATTTTTCATTTACTTTAGATAAACAATTTTTCAATGACCTTGAAAAAAGTCAAAGACATTGCTAAATGACCTTGAACTTAGAAAGTGGATCTTGACAGAAAGGGTATATCATATGAAGATCTAATCACTTATCATTCTAATGTTATTGCTAATGCTTATTTCATTTTATTTCTTATTTAAATTTTTTAAGCCAAACATACAAATGGTTTGGGAAAAAGATAGAAACCCCCAATCTCATCGTGTTTAGATCTCTTGACCCCTTCAAAACCAGTTTTTGACCCCCAGAATTAGATGGCCAAGGGGTCAATGACTCCCAAATTTAAAAAGCTAACAAAAGCCCTGAATCTATACATTATATAATATTGTCTGAATATGGGAAAACAAGAAACATATAGTATACCTGTAGACATCTTGCTCCTCAAGTTGCAAACTTAGAAAAGTAAAAAACAATTGTATTACACATCAGTCAAGCTTTATATCATCAATCAAGCCAGGGAAATTTAAAACTAATTAGCTTATTCTGGATCCTTGCCCTTAAATAGGCTTACAACACTTTCCTCGCAAACCTTCCTTTTTTTTTTAATTTAGAGATTTATCTTAAAGGAAAGCAATCTAAATCAAGAAAAAGGTAAAAACTAGAAAGCCATGAATGGCTTGAGTCGCTCCACAGGCTTGAAGTTCTTGTAAAAGCAAATAAATGTTTTGACTAGATTTTTAGATATTTGGGGTTCTACTGATGTTGAAAATGATTTTCAAAGTTTCAACAATATAACTGATAGAGAAATGACCTCTGCTATCATAAGACATATTTTTCATCAAATCAAAATAATTTTTGGCTGCATGATAATGGGTCATCCAAAGATTATACCAAAAATGTTTGATTGATATCCATCAGTTACATTCTGAGAAAATGTTTTTCATAGTTTCCACTATTTAACATATTGAGAAATGACCTCCACCCATAAAATGTATATTTTTCATCCAATCAAAATAATTTTTGGTACACTGATAAAGGGTCACTAAAGGATCATTCCAGTGAAATTTGGTTGATATCCATCAGTTACATTCTGAGAAAATGATTTTCAAGGTTTCCACTATATAACATATAGAGAAATGACCTCCGCCCATAAAAATGCATATTTTTCATCCGATCACAATGATTTTTTGTAGACTGATAAAGGGTCACTCAAGGATCATTCCAGTGAAATTTGGTTGATATCCATCAGTTACATTCTGAGAAAATGATTTTCAAGGTTTCCACTATATAACATATACAGAAATGACCTCCGCCCATAGAATGCATATTTTCTATCCAATCACAATGATTTTTTGTAGACTGATAAAGGGTCACCCAAGGATCATTCATGTAAAATTTAATTGGTATTCTTCAATTAGAATCTGAGAAAACTCACTTTTTACCATGTTTGGAAATTAGCCACGCCCATTAAATCCATGTTTTTTAATTGGATCAAAATTTTTTGAACAACTTTGAAAGAGGATCTTCCAAGGATCATTCCTGTGAAGTTTGTTTGAAATCCATCCAGTAGTTTCTGAGGAGAAGATTTTTTAAGAAAAGTTTACGACCGCACGCACGCACGGATGGATGGACGCACGACGGACACAAAGCCATGACAATAGCCCCAGTGGCTTTCAGCCAGTGGAGCTAAAAAATTGGTGAAGTATTTACAGGTTTTCAATTCATGGTCCTGTCTTTATTTATATTCTCTTTTTTTTTTCATGACAAATAATCTTTTTTTTTTAATAAAACAATGTTTGATAATTCAAAAGTAAATACAGTAGTTTCAATTTTTACTGTGCATTTAAAGTAACTTCCAAAGAATTTTATACAATGTAATTCTTACATTTTTATGCAGTGCATGTTTCTCCTTTAATCAAACAAGAGGACCATTGGCCCTAAAGCGCTCACCTGAGGCATTTAGTTGACAAAGGTGGCAAAAAGTCAAAACTACTTATTTGAAATTCATGACTGGCTCAACAAAAGTCAGAGATTTCCAGAAGACAAACATTCAAATTATATTTCAAGACATTTGGGTCAAATACATTGCCTCAAATTGCCAAAAATTTGGTCTCTAGAGTGCACAAAGGGTTTTTCTGAGATTTGACTAAACAACCCCATTTTGACCCCACTTGACCCAATTTCGAACTTGACTGAGATTTGATGGAGACAAACATCCTGACCAAGGTTCAAGACATTTGGGCCAAAAATGTCGCCTCTAGAGTGCACACAAGATGTTGACTGACAACCAGATGCTGGACACAGCTCTATCACAAAAGCTCACCATGAGCACTTTGTGGTTGGGTGAGCTATGAAGTGTGCACTTCCCATATCATAATTATGGAGCATTAATAAATCTTTTTTTTGTACCTATTCCAAATTCCATCTTTCAAAAGTCACTTCAACTCTTGATTCAGAACAATTGTGCAAAAAAAATGTGAAATCCATCCACAAATTGTCATTTCAAACCTTGTAACTACAGCTTTTACCAAGCTGTAGCTTCGAGGTTTTAGAATAACATTGATGCAATATAGGATCAATACTAAATACTGAATGCTGACAAGTTCAATTTTATCATTTGACTAATAGATGTAACCTTGACATTCACACTACCTGAGAAAAATTGTGAAACAAATATAGACAAACACAAAAACTAACACACTTTCTAGTGACATATATATAATATATTCTCCGGACAAATATAGACAAACACAAAAACTAACACACTTTCTAGTGACATATATATAATATATTCTTCGGACAAATATATACAAACACAAAAACTAACACACTTTCTAGTGACATATATATAATATATTCTCCAGACAAATATAGACAAACACAAAAACTAACACACTTTCTAGTGACATATATATAATATATTCTCCGGACAAATATAGCCAAACACAAAAACTAACACACTTTCTAGTGACATATATATAATATATTCTCCGGACAAATATAGCCAAACACAAAAACTAACACACTTTCTAGTGACATATATATAATATATTCTCCGGACAAATATAGCCAAACACAAAAACTAACACACTTCTAGTGACAAATATATATATGTCTTGTTGACTCCATACAGGCTTGACAAAATAAGAGCACAGCCAGTAGTGAAATTAAAAGTCGAAAAAGGGCATAAATCACACAAAATGCATCTAGTTTTCCCCATTGATAACATACAGGACTTTTTTGACAGTGATACCTTTTAAAGTACTAAAAAACAATGTGAAAATATTTTGGAAAAAGTATAAATTATTTGATGACAAAACAAGCAATTCTATTTTCACCAGCACATTGGGTAGTTTCTTTTCAAATTAAATTGGCTTGTTATTGTCTTATTCAGCAAATTCCAATTTGGACCAATCAAAAATTTGTAACAAGAGCACTGCTTTTCGGTTCCAACATTTGGCAGCAGGTGCTGCATAATGCAAACAAGATGTGTTTGTGAAACACGAATGCCCATGTGATGGCATTTTTTTTCAAAGTTTGACCTTGACAGATGACCTTGACCTTGTCACATGACCTTGACTTTGAAACCACCGGATGCCGATCATTGAGATCTATCATCATGCCAAATATTAGCTTTGTATCTTGAATAGGCTTGAAGTTTTCGGGTTAAGTTTTCGGACAGACGGACGGACAGACAGACGGATTGACAGACAGACAGACATGAGTAAAACAATATGCCCCCGATCTCTCGATACGGGGGCATAAAAATCTAAGTTGAAAAAGTGGCATAACTATTATAAAATAACTTTCAGAGTTATCCCCCTTGGTAGTGTGCATAGCATGTGTGATGGTGAACATACTTGCAAAGTTTAATGAAGATATCTTCAATAACAAAAAGAGATTTGACCAACTTTGTCACACCAATGCCTACACGAAAACCAACATGTATAATGTGCACAGGTGATGACAATACATCATATTTTTTCCGAGATCAGCTGAGCTAAAAATGGGAAAAGGTTAAAGAAATTGTTTCTTCAAACAACATATATGCGATCCATCATGCAAAAAGGGACCATCTTTAAAATCAACATAAACGTTTGGTTCTTGGTATAGGTCAACCAGTGGTAGCATTTCAAAAATTCTCTCACAAGAAGGAAGCTTGATTTTCTAGATTCAGAAAATTAGTAAAGTACAAAAAGTTTCAACCCTAGTCAGTCTGCGCAGTCTGACTAGGGTCAAAACTTTACACACCTCCCAGATGGTCCCTACTTGCTTGACAGGTCACATATACATAGACTATACTCACTGAGCAAATGCAGATCCCATGGAGTTACTGCTCCCCAGCCCAGATGCCATACTGGTGTTTGTAAAGCCGGAGACCATACTGTTTGTGCTGGCCAGACTGGAGGCGAGACTATTGGCCATGCTGGTATGACCTAGTCCTGCATTCATATTGCTTATCAGGCTGTTACTGTCCATTATTTACACTTTCACACTTTCACTCTATATGTACAGTTGATAGGGCCCTAGATGGAAAGAAAATAGATGATTTGAAGAAACCACAAACTTGGGGCTACCTATTTGCCATGCTGGTATGACCTAACCCCACATTCATATTGTTTATCAGGCTGTTTACATTTCACTACAAATTTTGAAAAAGATCACCTAAGGAACATTCTGGTTAAGTTTCATCGAAATCAGCCTAGGGGTTCAGGAGCCCGAGGAGATGTCATTCAAAGATTTTGGGCTCAAAATAAGCCCCACCCTGCCATGCCCATATTTATGTGCCAATCAAAATTTCATGAACACTTTTGAAAAGGGTCACCCCAGGAACATTCTGGTAAAGTGTCATTGAAATCAGCCAAGTGGTTCAGGAGGAGATGTCATTCAAAGATTTTGGGCTCAAAATAAGCCCCTTCCTGCCACGCCAATTATTTATGGGCCAATCAAAATTTCATAAACAGTTCCTGAAAAGGGTACCCCAGGAACATTCTGGTAAAGTGTCATTGAAATCAGCCAAGTGGTTCAGGAGGAGATGTTGTTCAAAGATTTCGGGCTCAAAATAAGCCATGCCCTGCCACGCCCATTTTGGTCACCCAAGGAACATTTCTACCAAATTTTATGAAAATCTGCCCATTGGTTGAGGAGAAAGGATGTTTAAAGAAAAAATTTACGCACGCAAGAACAAACAGACAGACAGACGACCGGACGGACAGATGACCGGACGGCTGCACGATGGACACACTGCCATGACAATAACTCGCTGGAGCTAAAAATCAGTGTGTACCTGTCGCATATGTTGATATTTGACAGTGGTACCAGTCTAAATTGGTAGAGTGCCATACTAGTGTGACATGCACCAAGCACATTACGTTTTATGAACACGTCAACACTGGGCTTGGCCCAGTCAGTTCTTTACTAAACGAAAGGGTACAGACTAGGTACAAGACAAACTTGTCTTATACCAAAACCACAAGTCTCAAACAGCCTATCTATAACAACATTGGGCTAAGTATAAGACTGGAAAGCCTTATCCTTGACCAGTATTGTGCCAACCAACCAATATTGTATTAAACTGCATAAAACAGGGTTAGTACAAGACGGGGACAATACCTTGTATTATACCAATGACCGTATACAAGGTGATATAAGCTTGGCTACTGTTCAAACCAGGAGAAATTGACAATTAGTTAAGTATGAGACAACAACTCTGAGCATCTGCTGCAAGTCTGACGCTAAAACGCTTGAGTTCGGTAATTTCATCTAAGACAAATCAAATTAGGGTATAAACAAAGGAGGATAGCCATAAGTCTCTTCACAATCGGGTCTAGAAAATCCCATTTTCAATAAAAGATGATTATTTTAAATTTCTTTGAAAGACCAAACAGACTTGGAACTTTTGAGAGCGCAACCCTGCCTTTCTATCACACTAGGCCATTTTTTGGCAGGAACTTAAGTTCATACAATTTTAACGAATGTCCCAGTCAAACACCTGTGGTAACTACCAGGCGATAAGTGTTGTAGGGCTTACAAATACTCCAACGGTAAAAAGTCACTAACTTCAGTTCATGTAAAAAACAGCCATAGTGCTGTGCTCTCAATAAGGGCTAGAATCAGGAATTTTTGTGATTCCATCTTGGAGTTTCAGGAATTTTTACCCTCCCCAACACACACACCTTCCTTTTCCTGCACACTTTGTAAATGCTCATTTCCTCATACAAAATAAGTTTAAATTCTTCTCCCAAAGTCCATCATTTTGGGTAAGAATAAACCAGTCCAATTCCAAGCATTAAAAATTCTAGCTTTACCTTTAAGCTGTGTACAATCATCCGATTAAAAACTTCTTGTCAACATAACTTGAAATTTAGAAGGGTTTCCTTTTCTGTCCATACCGAGAAAAAGGGGTGGTGGACAGAACTGGTACTTGGCTAGAATTGGTCTCTAACCAGTGGGTTTGATTTTCTCAAAGTAAAATCTGCTTATTGAGAGAGCACAGCTAGTGTTAATGGCGGTTGCAAGGTCAAAACCCATGTGAGGAACACTGATTTATTTCAGATCTATACACACAGATATGCAAATGTGACTTTAACCAAATAGCAAGCTGAGGAAAAAGAGAAAAAAAGAATGAGTTTCAACTTTTAGTGATTGTCATGTGAAGTTGTCATGAAGAGTAGAAAGAAAACAAGTTTTCTTGTTATTCAAATTCAGAGCAATTTCTTCCGTTGAAATATTCAACAATTAACAGGGGATAAGGATTCTTTTGTATTCAAAGATTGATGCGTTAAGGGCAAAAGACGATTTATTCTCTTTTTACCTGCCCGTTTTCACATTTTGTTCTTGGTTTTCACGAAATACTCTTCAGTACAAGGAAACAAATTTTCGTGAATAAACGGTGTGCCTAAAATACACAAAGAAGCAAAAATACGCGCGAAGCACACACAGGCATATCGCTCCAACCTCTGTAGTCTGCGAAATAATGGAGCACGCTGTCTCCAAACACATAATGAAATATGCCGATGTTATTTGTTGTAATCCCAAATTTCAGGCTGTTTCAACAACACTATTTTTGAACGTATAAAACTTTACTATCAATAAAGTATATATTAACTGATCTTTGGTGTATTTGCCTACCAAAGTTTTGTGCCGACCAAGCTGATGCTTTTTAAACTTTGAGTCTTTTACAATCAATCTGTCATTAACAGTACCCCATTGGAAATAAGCTTAAGAGCTTTTATGGGCTTCCCTAGGTTAAATATCAACCTTTTAAGTTGTCTACAGACTAATTGGATTTTTTTTAGATGCTTGGCTCAATTAAAATTTTGGCTTGAATTTTTATATGCATTTAACAAGATATAAACCTAGTATTAGTGTGGTATTCATTTTTAAATGGTAATATTTGATCTGAATAAATACCACTACTACTACTTATACTACTTTAGTGCATAAATTTTACTTGAATTTCATATGACTTGAGATTACAAAGACCGGTCCATGTAAACGATCATCTTCTTGTGCCAAAGCCAAAACTCAAAATTTTTCGAAATTCATTTGCCTACTCAGATCCAAAACTTTGGAATACATTACCTCTCTCAGTCAGAAACTCTGAATCACTCGAACAATTTGAGTCAGGTCATTTAAAATTGCAGTTTCCGAAAGGAACTAATAATGAAAACTTTCTTGGACTGCTTTTATTACGAATCAGAACATCAAATATTCTGAAGTTGTCTTTTTTTAAAAATGTGTAAATTTACTTATTCAGCCGCGATCGTCAAGTGAATATGTTTTTTAACTCTTCTGATTGCAAGTAACAATTATGAATGTCTAAGTTTTAGCAAATGAATGGTTCCTGATTTTTTAAACAATTTCCCTTACACACAAATTGAGGACTCGGATTGGCACAGTCTAATCAGAGTCGATAAAATTCACCCTGTAGATGGCTATTTAGGCTAAATGTCTGGCATTCATGCACAAGTGAGGTTGTTGGAAGTGTCCAACACTTGCTAAATTGTTTTATCAGTAAGTTTTTATTATTATTGCTTAAAGTATTTTTTAAGTAGTAATTTCAATTTATATAAATATTTTCGATGTGTTTGTTCTATTGCTTGTTGGCTTGTTCTATTGTAAATTTGGCTCTTTATGTAAATGTTCATTGTGCATGCATTGTTTTGTAGCTTACTGTTTTTAAGAGGCCCACATGGAAGATTGGGAAACAAACTGTTTAGCTTCTCTAAATAAAGACGTTATTATCATTGTTATTGTTATTATTACTATTATTATTATTCAATGATTGCCAAATTATACTTAACTGATATGAAACTAGGCAAAGTCTAGGAAACGGGCGAAAGAAAAATTAACTTTAATTTACTAATAGGTTTAACCTAAAGACGGGAAAAGTAATTTGAAAAAAGAGCCATACATGATATACTCATTTACTCAAATTAAGCCTCTGACCCCGACCTTTTGCTGTATGTACGCGGTATGAATGATGTATCAAAATCAATATTATGTGCTAAGAAGAAATTAACCTAATATGAGTGACACTCATACAGTTCTTATAGTATTTTTTAATAAACTGAAATCGATTTTTCTTATTAAAAATTGAAAGGGGGTACTTTAATTATGGGCGAATAATTAATTGCAACGTCGTCAGGTCTAAATTCTAAAGGATGCGATTCCGACAAAATATTGGCCGACATAGGAAAAAACCATGACGTTGTTTTAGAGGGAAAAAAGTAGCGTCTTATTTCCCCAAAGTATAGAATGACGTCATTTACAAAGAGTAAAAAGAGACGAGACGAGATTCTGAGCAAAATTGCGCAACTTTTTAAATGTAAGGCTGATTCTTATCCTGAAGTAATTTTAAGTTCACTACAATTTAAATTTTGTTAAAGATCGACAGAAATCGAAGAAAAGGGTAATTAAATCAAAATGAATAATAAATCAAAGGCTAAATCTCACGAGATTATCATTCTCAATGTAGGCCGCCATTGCAAAACAAAAAAATCTTTTACGATGTATGTTTTCTCTTTGTTTTTTGTTATTTCAACATTTCAATATTTTACTTGCGTTATCTAGAAACGGGAAAAGCCACAAAGCGCCCTTGTGCGCTTCGCATTACTTTTCCCGTGTTATGTGACATTTATTCCTAGTTAATATTTTGTCTTACACAGTCGTAGGACATGAGCTTTTCAGAGCTCACCAACTGTACCAGAACCAGTACCATAGCCTATTTATGGGCGCCTAATAAGTCACCTAAACCCCCAAACCAAGTTTTGTCTGACAGTCCCTGTACCGCGTCCTAAAGTGTTCATGGAATAGTGACACATCTTTATGGCTGTCATTGGGCTTGCCATTTAACTTTGTTTAATAAAAAGTAACTCAATTTTTAAAACCGAAAGGCATTACATTACACAGTGTCCATATACAGATTGCACTGTTTTCATACGGTTAGATCTACCAGTCAACTCTGCCCTAATATATAGTCTATAGCAAAATACCTTGTTACCTTGTAGTCGAGATCTTTGTAGGCTGGTGCCCCCGTTGATCCGTTTTCATATCTACTTTCTCTCCTTTCCGCTTCCGGTCTGTAGCACTCAGGGGAGAATTTATCTAGAATGGAAATAGATTATGTTGCATAAATATGTACAAGTTTTGTACAAAAGATGCTGTTATCTTTAAATGATAAACAATGCTTTACTTGTGAATGTTGAACAACTTCAACCAAAGGTCTCCATATCGTAGCCCTACTGTATAATTATACAGTCTAGATCAAAATTATTAAATTTGATATTTGGTCTGCCTATAATTGGGGCTGTGCGATTTCCTTGGGAATGCTGTTCAATTGCAGAAGGTCACATAAAGTAAAAGATAATATGCAAAAGGCAATTTTCCATGTTAATTATCTGTTTTAAACTATTTATATACATCCTCTGGGAAAAAGTTTCTACAACTCTGATTATGTGACAATTACTTCTAGCTACTTACATCAATAATAATTCATTATTAACAAACTATTGATTCCTAAAGACACATCCAGTTATTGGGAATTGTTTGAATGTCTTACCTTTTAAATGGTTAAATCATATTTCAAAGTAACGACTTTCATCTCATTCTCTCAGAATAGAGTCAGGAAGATACGGAAACGCATCATTGAGAGAAACCAGCGCTTTTGTGAACTGTGCAATAAACATGAGATCGAAGATGAATTTCACTTTCTTTTCGTTTGCAATGCATATGTTGAAATAAGGAGAGTTTATATTAAGAAAAAATACTACTGTCGTCCAAATATGTTTAAGGTGACACTTTTACTTAAGAACCAAAATAGAAAAAAAGCACTTTAAAACCTTGCAAAATTCGTTAAAGAAGCTTTAGAACTGAGATCTCATCCAATTAAAATATTCAAATGGTGAATTTAGTTATTTTTATCACTGAACATTTAAATCATTATTTGATTAAGTTCAGCTTCTCTTCCATCCTTCTCGATTAGCATTTTATCTTAAAAAATACAAAAATGCTACCCGTGAGGAAAACTTGCCGTTCGGACGTTTTCGTGTGAGGAGTCATTCCTCACGGCTCTAGGCCGAGAGTAATCCTCATGAGTAAACTCCTCATGAGTAACTACTCACAGGGAAAGGCAACTCACCAATCCTCACAGCGTGAGGAACCATAACTTAGCTCTAGCAAATGTACAAAAATCAAATTTAACAATTCTTTTACAATTTCGAAACACATTCAATTCACTCAAAAGAACTAGAAACTGCAAAACATAAGACTTGTACTTCTAACAATTTATCATATGACGATGCAAAACAAGTGCATGTGAACTTAAAAAGGCATCTCTCGACCATCAATATGTATATATGATACATGTAGCAACCTAGTCAATTTTCATCCCAAGGGATAAATACCTCGAGGACCTATTCCTCACCAAATTTACTAATAAGACATCGGGACTATCTAAAGTATCATTATGTTCTTACTATGTACATGTATAACTAAAAAATGTTAGTTTACGCCAATAAAATATTGTCTATTGGCTGACTAATCCCTTTCAATTGCACATCTGTGCGACCTAAGATGTGCATGTTAAATAACAAAACATGACAAAATCAGAATCCCTTAACCACCTGATATTGTGATAATTATATGGTAATTGATGGCAGATCTATGAATTATTTTGTAAGTTATAGCAGATCTATGCCAACATGAGAAAAGGACAATTACTTTTTTAGGGATTGCTCTTCTATGCAACCTAAAATCATTAAGCATGTCAAATAACTAACCATGACAAAATAGAAATCCCTTAACAATCCGATTTTTTGTTAAGCTGCAAGCACACAAGCAATTTAGATTGAAGAGACTTGATTGAAGATTGTTTTGCACAATATTTTCAAGCAAGACATATATCAGGGAAAAAGAATTATAGGGGACAGCCCCTTGGTTTTGAGCTGTATGACAGAACTTAAACCTTTTCCAAACAAAAAATGGGATTTGAAAATTGCTGCAGAAGACAAAAAACAATAGATTTTGCCTTGGGGATAAGAGTATGAAATAAGAAAAAAATCTCCGGACAAGGGTCAACAAAATCTATACCACATTATAATTTCATGATTTATTGTGAATATATTTTACAATTAAATAATTTAATAATACATCAAAAAAAAAAGACTTAACTCTTTGTGTAGTTTTTGATGTTTTGAAGTCACCAAAAAAGTGAAAAAAAAAGTTTTTGGTCTGCACAGAATAATGGAATTGGTCAAGTAATGGGAAACATAGGTTCCCCCCCCCCCAATACAAAAAAAAATATTTTTCGTTTTTTTTTGGTATGAAAAAGTCCACTCCTTAAGTTTTATGCGAGACAAAAACTTTGTTAGTAAAATGTCAAGAGCGGTGCCGATATCGTGTTTAAAAATTCCTTTCCGGTTTTCCATTGACCTTTCCGGTCCATTTTGGTGCATTCGGGAATATTCGGTGATATGCAAGATTTCGGATTTTTAACTCAACAGGTACCCGTGACGTAGTAATTTTTGTTCATTGTAAGTTGCCCGCAAAAATTTGTTTCTGGATTTGAAGTGATTGTTTCGTTTTCTTGTTTTTTTTAAAAAAATCGCGGAATAAGATGTGGACTCGATTTACAAAAGAATTGACGAGTAAGTTTTCCAAGGTTTACTCATTCCGAGTGTATTTTGTCTTCAACGTGGATAATTGACTGTTATCCAAATCACGACTTTAACGATTTTTTTTTCACCAAAGTAGTTGTTTATTGCCAGTCAAAGGTTGACCAGTGCACAAAAAGCAACATGGCCGCCGAAAAGTCTTATGGTAGTAAGAGTTGATTTCTATTGCTCTTTGTTTTTCTTCTATTTTCCTTTTGTTGCTTCTATATATTTAAGCTATAGGGGGTCTTCAGACCGGGCCTTCGGCTCGATCTTTCGCCCGTATTACCAAATTAATCCAAAAATCATGATATATTGGGTTTTACAATGTTTAATTTATATTCTATTTAAATTAAGTATGCAGAATAATCAAATGAACGATTTTTTGTAGATAAGTTGTTTGAAGTTTACACCATATTTGGTAATTCAAGGTTATACATACCAAATCATGGAATAATAATCATTTTCAACCATTTTTATCATGTGACATATCCTCGAAGTAGAAGGGTGTCAATGAAAGCAATACTGCCATTATAGTTGTTATTATTATTATTATTATTATTATAATTATTATTATTATTATTATTATTATTATTATTATTGTTATTATCAATTAATTATGAAAATTTTCCAGATGTCATAAATTATTGGATAGTTTACCTATATGTTATATGAATTTGTCTGTGTATTTGTTGTAACCATCAAAATGTATGCATGTTAATGGTGACAGTCCTTTGACTTGGTTCTTATACCAATTAAAATTCATTTGATTTGATTTGAGTTTACAATCGGATTGGTCAAAACTTACTTGTCGCAATTTTTGTAGATCGAGTCCGCATTTGACCCCCCATTTTTTTTTACAAAAAAAGAATCCGAAATAAACACTCCAATTATAGAATCAAAATTTTGCGGGCAACTTACAATGAACATAAATTACTTCGTCATGGGTACCTGTTAAGATGAAATTATCATCATCAACATCTTTTTGTGAAATATATTCACAATAAATCGTGATATATACTGAAGTATAGATTTTGTTAATCCCTGTCAGGGGATTTTCCTGTTTCATGCTCTTGTCCCAAAGACATATCTTTTCAAAATCCTTTTTTTTTTCTTCTGTAGCAAAATCAAATCGTATTTCCTGTTTAGAAAGGGGTAAATTTCTTTCTTACAGTCATAACATTTCTTTTGTTCATACTGGAATTAGAACAGCATGCTGTTAAAGCAATAACTACAACAATTCATTGTCTGTTTTATATGCCTTTACACCTTCTTTCATTGGAAAAAAATGTGAAAAGCCTACCATTAGACTCCATTTTTCCACTATGTAAAATGAAACACAGGTATTATTTTAGGGATGTGTGTTTTTTTTTCTTTCAAAAGCCATTCACCCATACGAACACACCTCAAAATCAAGGGGCTTTGGGCGACAAGGGCCTGCTTGTTTTTTTCCCTGATATTTTTCTTGCTTAAAAATTGTGCAAAACATATTTCCCTTCAATCTGAATGGTTAGTATGCTCGCAGCTTAACGCAAAAATCAGAGGGTTAAGGGATTTCTATTTTGTTGCGTTTTGTTTTTTGATATGCTTAATTCGCAGAATTGAAATTGAGGAGGATTAATTTGAGTTGTAAGAAATTGTTTCCAAATGGATGTAAAATAAAAAGGTTTATACCAGATAATTATATGGGAAAATGCCCTTTTACACATTATCTTTTACTTTGTGTGATTTAACAGCATTCACAAGGAAATAACACAGTCTCCATCATAGGGAGCAAAGATAAAATCTAATAATCTCGATCTAGACCGTATATACAGAAGGGCTGCTGTACGGGGCCCTTAGGTTGAAGTTGTTCAACATACACACGCAAAGCTTTGTATGGTAACAGTGCAACTTGTCGTTTTGAGACTGTGTGATGCAATGCATTTCGATTTTAAAATTGAGTTACTTTTAAATAAACAAAGTTAAATGGCATTGCTTACGACAGTATTAAGAATCGCCACTATTCAATGAACTATAAATAGGACGCAGAACAGAGACTGTCAGACACTATCTATCTATCTATCCTTCCTATCTATTTATCAATCTATCTATCTTATCTTTCGTATCTTTCGTATCTATCTATCTATCTATCTATCTATCTATCTATCTATCTATCTATCTATCTATCTATCTATCTATCTATCCGTCCTATCTATTTATCAATCTATCTATCTTATCTTTCGTATCTTTCGTATCTATCTTCTATCTATCCATCTATCTTATACACTACCTAACTTCCCTTACGTGTATTACTGGCAGGTGTGCGTCTCTATCTATCTATCTTATACACTGCCTAACTTCCCTTACGTGTATTACTGGCAGGTGTGCGTCTTTGCTGGGGATAAAAATTGTAAGTCATTGGTTAGGATGCCAACTTCCCTTACGTGTATTACTGGCAGGTGTGCGTCTCTATCTATCTATCTTATACACTGCCTAACTTCCCTTACGTGTATTACTGGCAGGTGTGCGTCTTTGCTGGGGATAAAAATTGTAAGTCATTGGTTAGGATGCCAAATTTTAAAAGTATTGTGAGTGTTGAATAAAAAGATCTGATAAAAAAAGTAGTCATTCAGGGACGGCTCTCCATTTGAAAAGAATCAAGACTCTTCTTGAACGCGACAATGTCAGGTTGCTGTACGATTGTTTCTGGTAGGCTGTTCGAAAGTATCACTGTGTAGGGAAAAAAGAATATTTAAAGTAGGAAGCATTTGTGTGTATCTGTCTTAGAGATTCTGTGTGCATATGTCTGGTGATCCTTACTGGTCTTTCAAGATAAGTTGGTATGGGTACTGTAAAAAAATATTAATCATTTTATAAAGCATGGTGACTCTGGTGATGTCTCGTCTATATCGAAGACACAACTTGGTTTTAGGGTTAAAAAGATTTAGCAGGCGCCAATGAAACGGTTGGCCTAAAATACGAATTGGACCATTACCACGATATGGACCTCCTCACGGCGAAATGGACTTTTATTTATGAAATAAAGCAATGAAATGATTGTAAATGATTGTTTGTCTCAAATGATATTATCTAATGTCTTAATGGTAATTGATCTTTTTTCAAATTATGGGAGCCGCCACCATAGCGCAGTTGGTTAGGCATAAGACTTCCAATCTGGAAGTCGTGGGTTCGATCCCCGGTGGCGGCAAATATCCTTTCCGACGTTTGTCTTTCACCAATGGGTAGATAATCGTAAACCTATGTGAAATAGCAGTCGGAGGCTAGGAAAGGATGTAATGGTAGTACTGGCGTGAGAAATACCAGGAATCCATTGTTAGGTGCTCCGGCCGCCGCGATATAACTGAAATAATGTTGAAAGCGGCGTAAAACCCCATTCAATCAATCAAATTATGGGTGTCATGATTTAAACTTTTAGCTGTCAGATTTCAGACCGATGTCTGTCTGCTGACGAAATACCGGATCATTGGCAATGAAATATACTTCAGTAATAAAAGAGCATTATCATTTATTTGATTAACTTAAAGAAAAGATAACTATACATCTACATGTTACTCCCGAACAATCAATGCCGATTATGACTGGGAGGCGCGTGTCAGGATAACTGTGTTAAAAAGTTCTATTAGTGTGCAGTAATTAAGAGTGTAAAAGACCGAAAGTGAAAGTTTAAAATCCCTGGATCAAGAGTAAAAGAGTGCAAAGTTAAAAGAAAAACCATTGTGATCATTAGAAAGTGAGGTTCGCCAGCCTATCTTTGAAGATCTCGAGGCTTGAACTCGGTTTTATTTCACTTGGAAGGCCATTCCAGTACCTTAGTGTTCTAGGGAAATAGGAGTTCATATGAAATTGAGTGCGGGATTGGGGGATTAGGTAATTTAAATTTCTATTTGTGATGAAGTTTAGATTGTCAACATAGACAAGGTTATTCTGTATCTTATAAAGCATAATTAGTGAGGCCTGTAATCTACGGTTTTCAAGAGTTGTCCATCCAAGTTGGTTTAGCATATGCGTGACACTGTTTTGATAGTTAAAGTTGTCACAGACATATCTAGCTGCAGCCCTCTGGACACTCTCCACTTTATATGTAAGGTTTTTCTGCCAAGGATGCCAAATTATAGAGCAATATTCTAGTTGTGGTCTTACATATGTCATATAGGCTGATGTTTTGACCTGTCTGTTCTTGGTTTTTACATTTCTTTGAATAAATCTGAGGGAATTTCTAGCCTTGGAGATGATGTTGTTAATATGGGGGTTCATGCTAAGATCTTTTGAGATGGTCACTCCAAGGTACTTTGCAGTGTCTGCTGTTTGTAGGATTTTGTTGTGGAGAGCATATGGGAACAATGTGGGGTTTTCTTTCTTGTGATCCTTATGACCTTACATTTGTCCGGATTAAATTCCATGGACCATTCCCGTTACCAATTTTCGAGGCTTTTCAGGTCTTCCTGTAGTGTTGTCGTGTCTGTCTGCCCCTTGATTGTCATGTGTACAATGGTGTCATCTGCAAAAAGGCGAGATCTGCTTTCCACCATGTCAGGCAAATCATTTATATATACTAGGAAAAGGCAGGGCCCAAGTACAGAGCCTTGCGGGACACCTGATATGACTGAGAGTTGTTCAGGGGATTGACCTTCCACAATGACTTTTTGGCTTCGATTACTGAGGAATAATTTAATCCAATTTGAGACTTCATTATTGACACCTAGTTAATTTAGCTTATGGATAAGTTTGTGGTGGTCAACTTTATCAAAGGCCTTTGAGAAATCCATTACTATTACATCTGTTTGCTGGCCTTTATCCAAATTGTCAAAGACTTCTTGGGTAAAACTCAGCAGCTGTGTTTCACAACTACGTTTGGCTTAAAACCCATGTTGGTAAGGACTAAGAATATTATGTCTATCAAAATATGACATAAGATTTGAGACAATAATATGTTCTAATAATTTTGACGCTATACAGGTAAGGGATATTGGCCTGTAGTTGCTTGCTTTGGCCTTAGAGCCTTTTTTGAAGACTGGTGCAATATTGGCAAGCCTCCAGTCATCAGGCACTTTGCCTGTAGAAAGAGATAAGGTGAAGATTGGAGTAAGAATTGGTGCAATTTCAAGGTGCAGTTCTTTGAGGAGTTTCGGGGAGATTTGGTCAGGGCCCGAGGCTTTATTTGGATTCAGACCAGACAGTAACTTATCAACTCCATCAACAGTGATATTGACGGGTGGCATATTATGGATAGGGGGATTTAATAAACTTGAGCACATTTGTTATAGGCTTAATGTTTGGGGGTAAAAAAAAAACAGATTTAAACTGTTTGTTGAGTATACTTTCTTTTTCCTTTGCACTAGTGTAAGTTAGACCTTCTGATTTGAGCGGCGCTACACCGCAGGTTTCAGTTTTATTGTGCTTAATAAAAATGTAGAACTTTTTATTGTGGCCTGGTTGGTTATCCGATGTAAATATTACTGTCTCTAAATAGTTCCAGTATGAGGAGCGTAGTTTTATCTGGATATTAGCTTTTAGGGATTTGTAACCCTGATTAGAGTTTGGTACAATATTTTTCTTTTTGAGTTTAGCATACAGCTTATCTCGTTTCTGTATAAGTCGGCGTATGTCAACTGTGACCCATGGGAGGTTTTGTTTTAGTTTGGTTTTTTTGGTGGGGATGTAAGACTCACATAGCCTATGAGGTTCCTGTTTGAAACTTTTCCAGGCTTGGTTTGGGTCTTTAAATTTAGATTCACTAAACTTGATCTGGAATTTTCTTAGTTCAGTTTTTATCTTAGGCCAGTTTGCTTTTTTGTAGCATGGTATATTTCTTATCGGTTGGTCCAGTTGGCCTTTGGTTATGCACATTTCATGAATGATGACTTCATGATCAGAGTTACTTAGCCCTGGTAGGGCTTTAACATTACTCACCAGTGATGGTTGGTTAGTGAGGAAAAGATCTAATATATTATTGTTCCTTGTTGGTATTTTCACCACCTGTTCAAGATTGTAGCTAATGATATTTTCAAGGAATTTGGTATATATATCCTTGTGACTACATTGGGGTTTAATGGACTCTGTTTCCCAGTCTATTCCAGGCATGTTGAAGTCGCCTGCAAGCCAGACTATTCCATTTTAGGAAGTTTCTGCAGGGAGAGCCATAGTTGAGTCAGAGATTCTAAGTCATTTTCATGGGGCTTATAGAATGATCCGATGTATATATCCCGAGTTCCCTGGATGCTTAACTTTGCCCAGCACATGTTGCATTCGGTTTTTAGGTCAGGCTGCTCCTGATTTAGCAAAGACTTTGTGATGGCTGAAATTACACCACCTCCCTGTCCTTCTGTTCTGTCATCACGATAAACAGTATATCCCAAGCTGTCCGGGAAGATTTCTGCTGTATGTATGTTTGGTTTCAACCAAGTTTCAGTGCAGCAGATTACATCAGGTTTTAACTGATCGACCATTTGGTACAGTTCGGGGATTTTATTTCTTATTGACCTACAATTAACATTTAGGATTGTGATTCTTTGTATTGGCGTAGTGAGTGACCTTTTCTTTGAACAGCTTTTTTGTTTTGGGGTTGATGAGGCTTGTGGGTTGGGATGTCTATCTAAATTTGGACTTAGAGTGTTTGAACCTTCATTTTTTGTAGAGTTATCCAGGTTTTCAAGGGTGCAGTAGACATTTCTGTTGCTTAATGAGTCCAGAGAGATTTCTAGAGAACTTGCATAATTGCATTTGCCACAGCACACGCAGTACCAACTGAATTATGAATCTGATAACTTCTCATATGTCAAGTTTTCTATATCCTGACAATCAATGTGAAACCACTGGTCACAATTATCACATAGGATGGCCTTGTGGCTCCGTGATACATCTAAGCCACATTTACCACATGGATATAGTGGAATTCTAGTAACAGGACCAGGGTTTAGTTCAATATCTGTTGATTGGGTGATTAACAAGAAGAAAATATAAAGAATTGACAACTTACATTTTACAGGTCTTGCTCCCTGCTTTCTTAAACCGATGATCATCTAAATAAAAGGTTAAAATCTGTAAATTGATATCATAGTTTAGTGCCTAGCCCATAACTTGAACTCCATTTCGACATCACCAGGCTCAAAAATACAATACTACCTGGTAAAATCATATTAAAAAATCACTGGGTTCAGATAAGATGGTATGTTAACTTAACAATATCATAATATTGACATACAAGGTGTGATAAAAGTCCATTTCGCCGGCAGAAAGTCCATCTCGCCCATTTCGTGCTTGGCAGTCCATCTAGCTATGATGCTGGTACTGGTTCTAGTTCAGTTGGTGAGCCCTGAAAAACTCATCTTCTACGGCCCCGTAAGACAAATATACTGGCCAAAAGTCCTAACCGACCACTTTAAAAATGACGATAACTTTTTTAAAAGTTCTAAAATTTTAATGAAATTTGATGTGTGAATTTTTAAGAATAATGTTCATGGATTTCCATTATGATTTACCAATAGTTATCAAATTTGGATGTGTAATAAAGCAAAAGCTCAAAAAGCTCTAAATCTTAATAGAGCTCGGGATATTACACTTTCAACAAACCAAAGTACGCAAATCGTTAGCTGCAACCTAGACCAAGAAAAAAATCAGAAAACATTGTCAATTTTGTGTGACCTTTGACTACAAGAGAAACAGAAACAATAGGAGGCATGGTAAAATGGTGTTTAAATTCAACCGGCAAACCATTTTATCTAGCGATTATGCCCAAATATTGTCTAGTATGAAAAAAACGATGTGTCAAACTGATTTTTTTTCACATATCCTACATTTCGTAGCTCAACGGGAATTATCAGTCTATATTTTATGCATTTTTGACAAAAAAACGTGTTTTAGGTGTTGTTTCTAGGAACCGTTTTTCTGCGACATAAGCTCTATCACTTTCTTCTAGGGTCATATGCCGCGCACAATTGTCGAACATTTTCAGTTTTTTTCCTAGTCTATGTTGCAGCTAACGACCCATGAGACAAAAATCGCTACATTGACAAAATTTTGAGCTCTGTGTAAATTTAGAGCTTTTTGAGCTTTTCTCATGTTGCGCTTTAAATTCAATGAAATAACGGTAACTTTTCGCCAAAATCATCTTGAAAGTTGCTTAAAAATTCACATAGCAAATTTTACGAAAATCCACACACCACAGAAAAAATTATCTTTGTTTTTAAAGTGGCCGGTTAGAAGTTTTGACTAGTATATTAAGTAGGCAAAAAAGTAACATAATAAAGATTATTATTCTTTCGTCCTCTTTCTATGCTTTGCCTAATTTCATCTTAATTCAATATTTAAGAAAGAAGGTCAGAGGTCAAGACATCTGCCAGTTGTGAAATAGCATATCTGCATTACCAATTGTTCACGGATATGAGAATCCGTGTTCTTTAACAGTCAGTGCCCCCTTTTTAGCATTTTGCAATTTGTTGACCTCTATTTCGACATTAAAGCTGATTGTTGCATCTTTTCGTGTTTTACAGACGCTTTCAGCCAGAGTGCCCTCTATGGATAATTTCGGTGAAAGGGGAGGTCACTCTCAGAAGTAAAAAAAAACTAGAAGAATCTGCAAGATGGATTACGAATACAAACAGAAAACAGCACAAGAACGTAAAAAAGTTGAAGATCTGTTTGATTACGAAGGTTGTAAAGTAGGTCGAGGAACTTATGGCAGTGTCTACAAGGCGAAGAGCAAGGACAGGTGAGAGGACCTAATTTTGTCTATTTTGATGGTGTCGGGTCAGAAACATCCATAGGCACTTGGATGCACAGGGACTCTGCACTATAAATAAGCCTTATACAATGATTTGGCTGAAAAAGATTTAAAAAAAATGGTATATAAATATTGACAAGGGATGGAACTCGATCAGGGCCCATTCAGGTGTCCTGTCAACTCGGCCTTTTAAAAATCTCGGCCCGTGAAAAACTCGGCCCATCAACTCGGCCTGTATTAAACTTATGTAGTGTTTAGCCTAGTAAACGGATATATAAGCACAATTAACAATTGATGACTAAAATCTGCGATCTTCATATTTAATACGCATACAACTTGTCATCTGCCTTATCTCATCTCATATTGCTTAGAAAAAGGAAATTTGAAAAATAAGTTTGAATAAAAGGTGAATTAAGTATTTAATTATATCTATTTTATCCCATATTTACACAAGTGCCATATAATGATAAATTAGTTTATTATTAATAAAAACGTTTTTTTTTTAATTAATTAATTGATATTTATTTAGTATTAAAAAAGCACATAAGGTCCCCAAAATATTTACATTGCATTGTCATACATGTACCTATATAATATATAAACTGGCCAAGTTGACGGGCCGAGTTAACAGGCAGAGTTGACAGGCCGAGTTATTCACAGGCCGAGTTGACTGTGAACCCCCATTCACCCCTGTACGTCATTCGAAAGTCCCTTTCTCGCACATACATGTAAAGAGATATTCCCAAGGTTAAACACTCTGCAACAGCCCAAGTCAATATGCTTTGCGATTTAACTGTGACCTTGGCTGAATAATTAACATGTTTGAGCACATGAAATGTCAAACTTTGAAATTTCTTCCAAAATTGGCCACTCGGACACGGATGCGCAAAGACCAAAGCTACCTGTAAAATCCTATGCAAGGACCTTCCCGACGTAAATCAGTACTGTAGTCCTATCTGTTTTAATTTTCTTTCAAACATGTGAGCGAAAATCCTACCCTAAACATTCTTGTAACTTCAGAACGAGCAAAATTTTACTGCATTCTCAGATTTCTTTCAAGAGGACTCCATGATTTCATCTCATGACAAGGTCAGCCACTACGTCATCAATGGTGAATATGGATTTGCAAAAAGCTTTTTCATTGGGCAATAATAAAAGCGTGTGTGAAGGTAGGTGGTTCCCGGTTAACCGTGAAACCCGGATTTAAAATCAATGTGCCCACTAAGCACATTTGGAAAAAGCTATGCCATCTTAGAGCCACATCTACAGTTTCTCTTTGGTGTTCCTCCTTTTTTTTCCATCGGTTATTGTGTGATTTAGAGGAAAAAGACGTGCATGTTTGTTTTTGTTTATTGTTTCTTTTATTAGCAGCCAATCAAAAGCGCTGTCACATGACGCGAAATGACGACAACAATTGTTATTGAGTCATCTTGAAAGAAATCCGAGAATGCAGAAAGTTTCGCTTGTTCTGCAGATATCTTTTCTGGGGTTATCTCTTTATATGTGCGAGAAAGGGACGTTGGAATGACGTATGGGCGACGGCGGCACTCATTCTTTCCGACTATTTGTCTCTCACCTATGGGTTGATAATCGTAGACCTATGTGAGATAGCAGCTGGAGGCTAGGAAAGGATGTGGTGGTTGTACTGGTTAGAGAAATACCAGGAAACCATTGTTAGGTGCTCCAGCCGCCGCGATATAACTGAAATAATGTTGAAAGCGGCGTTAAACTCCATTCAATCAATCAATCAATGACGTATGGGGGTGATTAGGCCCTGATTGAGTTCCATCCCTTGTCTATATTTATATACCCTTTTTTTTCAGCCCAATCATTGTACGAGGCTTATTTATCATGTGGAGAGTCCCTGTGCTTGGTGCAGGATTCAATAACAACTTTCCAATATCATTAGTCTTTAATAAATAATGCGCAAGGTAGTGCAGCCGCCATGTTTAAGAGAACAGATGTTTTTACAGGCACCTTTGGCTTCCGTCACAGGACATGTTTACTCGTGAGAATCAAGTAACAAATTGCTTATAAAAACATCCTTTCCCTTAGAAAATGGTGACTGCACTACCTTTTGTATAATTTTTATAGTAATATATTAAGTTCTTATAAAATCCTGATTCCAAATGCTTTGGTCAGAAATGCCCAGTCCAAGAAAGCCCACAATCAGAATTCGCCAAAAAGGCCCAGTACAGAAAGGCCCACTATTGAATCTAATGAAAAAGGCCAAAATGAACAATAAGACCCGCTATAACAAGAGCTATGTAAACTCTAAAGGGGGATAACTGTGGGAACATTTTTGAAAGACTTATGTCCCTTTTTACCTAGACATTTTGCATTGACCAGCACCTGCACCCAAGTGTTGCACCTACAGCTCCCTGTAGGCGGTGCACTTGTATGTTTTGTATTTTTACATTTGATAACATAATTTTGCATTAGAAAATCAGGAAAAATATCATGATGCTTGCTTTAAATAGGTTGTTTCTGGACCAAAAAATAGGTCACCAGGTCAAAACTAAGAAAAAACTTAATTTTGATCTCATGGTAAAAATATTGCCTCTATCATAATCAAAATTGATAAGAAGTTATATTCCAATGACATCAAGGCTAAGGACCAAGAAAAGATAATCCTGGGTAATAAAAGGGAACTTATCAAATCTTAGTAGAACCTTACTTTTGCTCTAGGGGTCACAATTTTGGCCCAATCATTATCAAAACTGTCAGAATAATTGTCTTGATAATTTCTAGATCAAGCAAAAGATATAACAGTCGTCTCGCATTACCTCGAGAGGGCGAAAACTCCAATGCATGCGAAAGCTCGAGCTGGCCTTCCGGTCCCGACGCGTCTTTCTCTATTTTCTTGTTGGCTTTTACTGCACTTACTCGAATGCGCGATTGCTCGATCGCTCGAGCAGCAATCTCAGTCCCATTGTCAAACTTTACTGCATTCCCTCGAGCAAAGGGATTCGCACCTTTCTGACATCTATTGTTTTGCATGAAAATTTACTTACAGTGTGTATTTGTTATTTCATCCTATCGAGAAGAATACCTTAAGGCCTTTTTTCACAGGGTCTCGACGAATAAGACAACTTGTTTTCACACCTTTTGGTATGCCACCCTTATTCAATTTTAGGGTGTAAATGACGGGAATTTAATGATCAGAAAATAATTAAGAGACTCTGAAACAATCATAAAACAATTGAACATTTTTGTAGAGTTAAAACTCATTATTTTTTTAAGGTCTTTCGAAAATCATCATCGTGGGTAATTCAGCAAATAATTCATCTTTATAACGAAATATATTGACGATTGCCCACCGAAACATCATAACTACATTATTTCCACTGTACTTTCAATGTTTCAGTCGCCAATCAACAGTGTTCGGCACAAACACGTGGTTAAAGAAAATGCGTCTCTTTTAAACATTTTTGAAACATTCCAGAAAAATATCATAAAAAGTATGTAAACTTCTTTCCTTGTTTATAGATGCAATTTAAGGAAACACCCTTACAATACAATCTTTTGAGGTACCGAGAAAGTTAGCTCTAAGTAAAACATTTTTAGAAAAGAAGGAATTGCTTGCAACCTCCCCTATCTTCTGACTGACAAAACATCTAAAATTTTGTCATTCAGCAAATGATAGATACGAAAGTATATATTATAAGGAAGAAATGATATGCCTGTCTAAGTGCCTCTCTTCTAAGTTGCCAAATTTAACCTATTGTCATTTCAATGGCCTAAGAACTGAGAACAGACACCACTTGACGCCGACGCCTTCATCGTTTTAAATCAGAGTTATATATTTCGTAAAACTATTCCTCGAGAAGTATTTTAACATATGTACTGCATGGTTTGAAGGCAAACTATGCAAAGGTAGGTTTAAAAAGAAGTCTTCATAGAGGACAAATTTGCTTACTGGCATTAACTCGAATCATGCGATGACTCGAGTAAATTGGTCGGTCCCGTGTGTGTTCGAGCTATCGAGAGACCACTGTATTATATCTAATAATAACACAATGGCATAAAATACATTTATATGAAATAAGAAGAAATTACATGTAGGAACTTTATTCTCAATAAAATTCAAATGTCATGTGGGTTACTGTGTACACAGATAGTCCCCCCCCCCCCCCCCCATTTATTTTACTCAATGTCATCTTTAGCAGCAACATTGATCCTTTTGAAGTCAAAGAATAAATGTCAGAATTTCGATCATGTAACAAAAGATATTATTTCATATTAGCATTGATGTGTCCATGAATAAAGCCTGATGCACTGGGATTTTACCTTTTGCATTTAACTTTTCCTCCATCTGACTTTATTTATAGACATGGGAAAATAAAATCACTTCATAAGTCATTTTCTAAAATGGGTCATGCTAGGTCAAAAAGGTAGGGTCTTGTTCATTTAATTTTCTAAACCAGGGGTGTGCAGGGTTTTTGTTTACCCCGTGTTGTGACGCACAGAAATCCACAATGATGCTATTTTGACTTTTGGAAATTTTAGCTGGTGCGATCATTTTGACTCTTCAAAATAAGCAGCCATGCATCAAGGGTTATTAAATGTGTGTCATATTATTTGAAAATTGTTAACTGATGGTCTAAAAACACCAAAGCTTGATTGGCAATTATCACACTCCGGTGATTGGATATGCATCGGCAAACGTAGTCTGATGACACCTGTGAAATTCACCAAAAAAAAACTTTGCTTTAACTCTGATCTCTTAAAAAACAACCTTTTATTGAATAATTCACTTTAATTCAAACATCTAAATAGAATATCAATAATTGGCAAGAGGTGGATCCCTTGTGAATTGTCATGAGTTTTCTTGATTGAACTCGACTTTTTTATGAAAAATTAAAACAATTTAAAGCTCTTACTAGCATTTGCAACTTCAAAACTCTTTCCACTTTATTGTACTTACAATAAAACAAGCCCTTTTTCTGAAAATCAGCTCTTTAGTTATCATTTAATCAGGGGTATGGAAATACGACTTTTCTCCTCTTTTGTCCATGGACAAGTTTAAGTCAATTGCCTATTTGTCAAGGATGAAAATGAACTTGCCAACAAAAAATGAGTTGATAAATATTGAGAAAAACATTGCTTTTAATGAAGAAAATGCTGTAACCCAGCATTTTCTTCATTAAAGACATTGTTTTCTCCCCTTTGTTACAAACAATAGAATGACTTTTCTCTAGACCTTTTAATACTGTATCAAGATTTGCTCTGGTATTTACTTGTCCAGTGACAAGTGGCCTAGAAAAATGTACTTGCAGGCAAGTGGAAAAATCTGTGTTGGACAAGTTGGGCATTGGAATTCCACACCCCTGCATTTAATGACTGGAAATTGTGGTGAACTATGGGAGTGGAAAATTATAAATTATTTACAGAGTTTAATTTCAGGTAATTTTGGAAAAATGATTATAATAATAATGGAAAAAGTTTTACATTTGGATATGTAGATGAAAGCGCCTTTTTTTGTGTGTGGGCTTTTATTATGTCACAAAGATGAATGAAGATGACATGAAAAAATTCAATCAACGAAATTTGGCATTTAATAAATTGAAAACAAAACGCAGTGATTTACTGTGTTTTGTTTTCAATTATTATTGCATACCAAAAAGGTCTTCACAGAAGAACGGAAGGTATGAAAGAAAATATTGTTTTCTACAAGTGTATGGACCAAATTACCACCAGAAGCTGAATTACCTAAAATTTATCTTAGAAAATAACTACACTTACGTCTGAGGTACTTTACAGTTTACAAAAAAGTTCAGGCAATGTTCGGAATGGCCCTACTTTTCTGATAGTGTTGATCTAGAGCCGTATTTCTATTTCAGTTCTGATGGCAAAGAATATGCCTTAAAGCAGATTGAGGGAACCGGTATCTCTATGTCAGCCTGTAGGGAAATAGCTGTAAGTATTCTGTTTGTTTAATGGGTCGATAATCATAAACCAATTCGGGATAGCAGCTGAAGGCTAGGAAAGGATGTAATGGGAGTACTGGTGTGAGAAATACTAGGAATCTATTGTTAGGTGTTCCAGTTGCCGCAATATGACTGAAAGATTGTTGAAAGCAGCAGAAATGTCAAGAGACCCTTGGCAAGCTTAATCACTTTTCTATTTCGGACGAGGTTAACATCAGCTTGTCTCAAATAAATCAAGTAGCAGATTCTTTTCTCATATTAGCATATTTTGTACGTTAAAATAACCAATTTTGAGAACCTCCAGATGGCAGAAATACAGCAAAAGCGTGTGTGAGACTGTTGGCTAACATTGTGATAAATATTTAGTGTTTTGTATGAATAAAAATATCTAACAAGGTTGGAAGAATTGATTATTGTCGAGGCTCTGCAGAGACAATTATCAATTTTCACAACCAAGTTAGATATTTTTTCATACAATACACTAAGTATGTATTATGTATATCTTATAACCTCTATTTGTCTTGTTTTCATCGATGTTTCTAACTGAAATGCAAGTTTCTAAAAATAACCGCATTATATCATTGTTCTAAAAATAACTATGTGATATCATAAAAAAATATCATACGGGATGTTATCACAAAGACATTTGTATAGTTATAAGATAATGTCATTTAGAATGTGATCTTTCACACATACAATTAGAAACATCCTGAAATTTACATAAATCCCAATCAAAACCATTCTTAATTGCTCACTCAGCCCTCCAATCATTCATTCCAAACACTCACTCAAACCATTCAAAAAAGCTTCAAAATCACGAAAATGGACATGTTCAACAGCAATATTCAAAAAGAATTTAGATAGAAAAATTATGTGCTTTCACTGACATAAACGAAATTAAAAGAGTCTGATTGTTTCCAGAAGAAATGGGAAGCTATTAACAGAATGTGTGTGCAAATTTTATTAAAGGGAGGTAATGAATATCACTAATTTTGTTCATCCTGAGTAATAATAGCTTTTGGGGATTACTGCCCTTTACTTTAAATGTCTCAGACCGCCAGGAAAATGAAATACCAAATTTCTCCTAATAAACACTCCTGGGAGCCAAACATAACATGGTCTGGGAGGTTTTAATTATTATGGATTTTCAGATCAAAAAATCATTTAAATTGATGTCTTTTAGGCCAGATTCCCTTTAATTTGAGGTGAATTTCCTCTAAAACATCGTATAAATGATTTTTAAGAGAAAATTCATCTCAAATAAGAGAAGAAGTCTTAAAAAGTTCCTAAAATTTAGGCATTTGAAGTGGTTTTTCTTGGTAAAAAATGTAGGGGGTGCTACTATTAGGGAGGGTGCTATTATAAGAGGTAATATGGTATTTATTTTCTCAAATTGCTTTTATTTCAGTTACTGCGAGAATTAAAGCACCCAAATGTTATCAGCCTACAGAAGGTATTCCTTTCTCATACAGACAGAAAAGTATGGCTGTTGTTTGATTATGCAGAACATGATTTATGGGTAGGTAGGGATGCCGGTTTTATGGCTTGAAAATTCTTGAAATTTCTTCTAGTCCTACTTTATAGGAAAATATGGGGATACATTTATTTCATAACTGAAATATTGCAAAATCCAATCGTCCTGCTTATATAGACAAAGAAGGAAAATATCATGCAGGATGAGCTGACTAGTAGATTTTCAAGCCCTGGATTTTCAGAATCAAGGAAGCATTACACAGGGCTTGAAAATTCTTGAAATTTCTACTCGTCCTGCCATATAAGAAAATATAGTGATACATTAATTTCATAAGTGAAATTTTGCAAAATCCGCCCGTCCTATTATATCTAGACAAAGAAGGAAAAAATCATGCAGGACGAGCGGACGAGTAGAATTTTCAAGCACTATTACATACACAATAGTGCCTTAAATTGTTGGCAACATTATTGACAACCAAATTGAATAAATCTTCAAATATGCCCAGTTGTTTATTGCTTTTTGGTGTTTTTTTGAGGAATAACAGTAGATTATCAATTTGATAAACTTACCGCCTTACCAGTGAAATTATCAAAAACATTTACCCTACTTTGTTCATTTCACCCTAACTAACATCATTTTAGCAGAACCAAAAAAGTGACATCATCAAGAACGTTGCATAGCAAACATGTGCAAAAATGACACCCTTTAAAAAAATTGTCCTTAATTTCACATTTTGTCTTATTTATGGATAAAGAAAATAGATTTTTTTTTTCATGTAAGTTTGCTTGATATTTCATTTCCTGCAAGACAAAAGCTATATTTTAACTTGTGGGTCTGTTGTTCAGTCAACGAAATATAAAGTGATCTTACAGTCATAATTATGTCTTTACGAGATTGAGGATAAACGTTTGTTTCAGTGTTATTTTTGAATTAAAAATAACACTGAAACAAACTTTTAACCTCAATCTTGTAAAGACAATATTATTGACCCTATCATAATGTATAGGTGATTGATCGAAAGTGGTTTCAATGATCAGTGAAAAACAATAAAGTTCATTCACACATAGATTGCACACGTAGTCGTCCCATGAGAAATCTGGCTCATTTTGAAGAAATCTTTACATTTTTGTTTCATGCTTTAGAATTATAAGAGTTGGAGAGAATATCTCTTGAATTCATAGAGGTATGAAACCAAATGTGTAAACACAATTATGCATGAATATGTAAAATTCATGGTGGAAATGAAACTAAAATTCTAATCACATGTATCAAAACCTAAATGAATTGAAAAAAATCTCTCTTTATCTCTTAATTGAAACAATATTATAGGCTGTAAAATTTGACAAAGTGTTGGCTGCTTTAAGGGGAATGATTACAATTTTATAATATTAACCCTTGTCATGCTGAACCAGGAATATTCCTGCTTTGGCAGGAGCTATAGACAAACATCAGCCTGCACATATGTGCAGTCTGATGTTAGTTTACACCATCTTTTTCTCAAATTCAAGCCAGAATTGTCAATAGATTTAGTTTTTCAAATGAAAATTGACCTACAGTTGGTACTTTCAGTGCTTTTTGCCCTTTGATTTTGATGAAAATTTTTAGCCAAAATTCATTCAGCATGACAAGGGTTAAATCATGGGTTATGGTCCATGTCCTCTGTTATGGGCACTAATTGGAATTGTCTTGGCAAGGCAACAAAGTGGTTGGATGAGAAATAAGAGATTTACCTTTTCATTCATTAGCCTTATTTTGAGCCTATTCATTTTCAATGTGTGTTAATAACATACCAAATTACAAAATGTTACCCATCACACTAAGGGGAACATTTAGTTACTCAATAAAAACAAATGTGACCTGTCACTCGAAAATGGTAGTGTGTAAAGTGTTGACCCTAGTCAGACTGAGCAGTTTACACAGACTGACTAGGGTCGAAACTTTTTTTCACCATGCTTATTTTCTGAATTTAGAATGATCAATCTACCTTCCAGTGAAAGAATTTTAGAATGTGACTTCTGGTTGACCTATGCTGGATCAAATCTCTTTTTCAATAATTCATTTTAAAGAATTCCTTGATGGTCCCTTTTCGCGTGACAGGTCATAAATGTTTGAAAAAAAATAGAAAAGGTTTACTTCAAAAAAGGTCAACCAGAGGTTGCATTTTAAAAAATTCTTTCACATGAAGGTAGATAGATCAATATAGATTCAGATATTGGCTTAAGGTAGTGGATCTGTAATAATTCTGCAACATTTTGGAAGTAATGAACATTAACGGTGTTAAACGAGGTTTCCTAATGATTTTCATTAGGAGACCTTGGTCAACATTGTGAAAGATCATGAGTTCGGAAATGTTTCAGGCTAATTATGGTTCCATTACCTTACGTGCCAAATTTTTACCCTTGTCAGTCTGTGCAATCTCTGAGTCTCATAGGAAAAATACTTTTTAATAATTTTTGAAGAAAACGATAATCAGTTGATTGTCTATGCTAATTTAGGGATTTATAGTTAGAAAACAACGCATATTGCAATGTTCATAAATGTTAAGTTTACCTTTTGACTATTTTCAGCATATAATCAAGTTTCACAGATCAGCCAAAGCGTCTAAAAAACAAATCAGTACACCAAAAAACATGGTTAAATCGTTACTGTACCAGATATTGGACGGAATTCATTATCTACATGCTAACTGGGTGCTACACAGAGATTTGGTAGGTCATGGAAATAGTTATATAAAATTGTGTACTGTAAACACATTAAGGTAGTGGACCCATAATAGTTCTGCAATGTTTTGGAAATAATCAACTTTTACAGGGTTAACCAAGGTTTCCTAATGATTTTCATTAGGAAACCTCGGTCAACATTGTGAAAGATCATCTGGTCCGAAATGTTGCGGAACTATTACAGTTCCACTACCTTTATATTTTACCTTTATGCTGCTGAATTTTAATTTTATTTTAAGCAATTTGCCTATATGTTAGGACATTTTTACCAGTCTCTCTCTAGGATTTATCTCAGTTATAAAGTAGAAAACTGGAAGTGTAGACTTAGATCAGACTGCACTTCTTGAAGGCTCTGGGCAAAACAATTGTACAGCTTGAAATCATTGACATGACTGAGCATAATCTCTATAAGCATACATGACATGCTTGATTGATTATCACAAGGAATCTCTGATTATCACAAGGAATCTCTGTTAGGTCTGGTTTATCTATGTGAATCAAGTTTCATAATATATACCTATTAAATGATATTGTGACGAGTAGATACTTGTCACTGTATATGAAAAGAGTAAATCATTCCAAATTTGCCCTTTAGACCATTTGACAGTTATTTATATTTTCCTTATTTGAGTTCAAGAGATGAAATGCGAATAAATGTAAGGCAGCTGGGTAAAAAATATATTGTCATTCAAACACAAGAAAAATAGTTAAATGGAGTTAATAAATAGAACAAATGAAAAAAATAATAAAAGTGAGATGAAGGCCGATTCAAAACCATGACCTTTCCAACTGTAGTCATCATCCTCTCTACAACACAGTCAAACAATATCCATTAGTACTACAGTCAACTCCAGATACAACGACAATGTTAGATCCCTCTTAATATGTCGTTGAAACGAAAATGGCAATGTATTGAAAATCACCATTTAACTTAAACCATTGTATCCTTTACATAGGGCACAGACTCTAAAAACAGCATGTTATTATAATGTATTCAGTATTCCCTTTTTACAAATGATTCACCAATTGACTAAGAAATATTTCATATTTCGTTTTTCCTCTATTTACTATTTGCTATGTTATATATTTTAGATGGAGACATTCACTGACTGTATGTAAAAGATGATTTTCATTGTTTCATTCACTAAAATGACAATTTTTACCATTTTCACTTTGTAAACCTGTAGTGAACTAGACTTCATCGAATGCAAAATGCATAATCATTAATCTTTTTGGAGTAAGTTATGACAGTATGATGCTTATGGTTACTCAAATCTTAGGTTAATTGTCTACAGGAGTTAAGCTCATAGTATAATCATTCCTAAATGCCAAAGGGGAAAACCCCTAATTGCATTCAATTGTATACACAGGCACAGTTTCATTTAATACATTATCCCAAGGTGCTAAAAATAGCCACCAGGATTTTCCAGGTAGAGTATCGATATATTGAATAATAACTGACATATAGGGATTTTGCACTTCTTTTCCCGAAGATTTTTTGTCGGTGTCTGGAATGGAAAATTCCATGTAACAGATGAAAAATGGGCTGTGTAAATCCGTTCCCGACAAATTAGTGTCAGTAAACAAAAATGTTGATCTATTGGATGTCAATCAAACAGGAGTTGACTGTACTACATTATACAAACGTAACTTAAAACCCATACCCTCCACAGATTTACAATGTTTTTCGAAGGCTTGCGACTACCCTTGATGATAAATGTATTCATCAGTTAATTTATTCATTGCATAAAGGTCAAGTCTTGTCAATAATTTTAAGCTATAAATGCCTTTACACACAGGCAGTTAAAATTGTTTTGTGCTGTGCCATCAATTTGTGAAGGCTGATCATACTCAATAATATTGTCTTCCAAGGCTTTGTGTACATCCGGAATTGTTTAAACCTATTTATATTACATCGATTGGGAAACAAGTTCTTACAACTTAGATTAATACCTATCCATTCTGCTTCCTGGAAAATTCATGAGTACTTGTGCTGAATGTGTGGGCCAATGAAGGAACCAAGATTGATAGTTGCTCCCGGGAATCGAACTCAGGACCTTTTGGGTAAAGAGGCCAATGCTCTGACTCTAGACCACGTCTAGATCAGGAATATGTTGTGATCAACAGGATAAGGGTAAATGCCTTCTCCCTTTTGGAAAGTTATGTTCATATTGATGGCTCAGTGTGAAATAGTTGTAACTGCCTATATGTTTATAGGCAGTTTCAACTGTTTCACGCTGAGCCATCGATATAGCTTTTGTACTGTCTCTTTCTTTAGGTTATGTTTATAATTGTGTCTATTTATAAGTAGGAAAAAACCCACTGGCAATATCTTTGCAGTTGTAGGGCATTCATATTTCATGTTTATATTCTCTGTGGTAATTCATTTTTCCAAGTTCAATGTCACCTGTAAAAGGCTAGGTTAAAGTCTTCTCCAAGCTTAACATTATCATAAAAGAAATACTTCTACATGAGACTATGGCAAGGTAAATATGCCATATAATTCCTGTTATTTTAACCATCCAACTCTTCAAGGGATTAGTAAACAGATTTTGAAAATGGCTATAGCTGTATAGATACTTGCAATAGGTTTGCATTGTTGGTCAAAATCAAACCCACACCTCAAAGTAGAAAGTGACATAAAGTCTAGAATGCTTAAATCACAAATCTAAAGAAGAATATCCGTTAAAATGGTAGATCAGTAATATTCCAGCAACGTCTCGGGACTCATAATCTTTCACAATGTTTACCGGGGCTTCCAATGAAATCATTAGGAAACCTGGGTTAACACTGTTAAAGTTCATTACTTCTGAAATGTCTGAGAACTGTTATAGGTCAACTACCTTAAACAGCAGCCAGGTGAAGTATTTAAAACTAAGATGCTATGCAGCAAAGGCAGAGTATCAAAACATTTATAGAATTATGACAATTATTCTTAGGTCAAGATATAAGCTTTGAAAACAAAGCTGCTGTCCATTTCAGAAACCAGCAAATATATTAGTAATGGGTGAGGGACCAGAGAGAGGACGGGTAAAAATAGGTAATGTATGCTTAATACATGTTTTGTTTCTGAATAAGAAACAAGGTTTGGGTTAGATTTTTATATTATTTTGAATTTCTCAATAATCCTATGTAATAAACACTCATTAGAACTTGTGGCCAAACTCTTTTGTTTATTTTGATGTTTGTGATTGTCATGTATATGTGACCTGTCATGAGAAAAGGGACCATCTGGGAATTCTGTAAAATGAATTATTGAAAAAGAGATTTGATCCAGCATAGGCCAATCAGAAGTCTTATTTCAAAACATCTTTCACTAGGAGGCAGATTGATCATTGTAGATTCAGAAAATAAGCACACTGCTAAAAATTAAGACCCTAGTCAGTTTGCGCAATCCGCGCAGTCTGACTAGAGTCGACACTTTACGCACTTCCCAGATGGTCCCTTTTCCTGTGACAGGTCACATATATTTTATGCAAATAATTCTAAAATAGTGGCAATAAAATATGTTTAAACTAAACTTAAAACCTTATTAGAATCATCTCAATGAGATGATTCTATTCAGTTTACGCAACATAGGATTACTTAACAATAGTTTTGGACCAATACTTTAAAATATATGAGAAATTTTTATTTAAAGAAGAGGATTTTGAAAATGGTTGCATAATAAATTTGGTTGCTTAATAAAATTGGTCGCTCCAGCTAGTGTACTCCAGCTGTTGCTAGAGGAAATACTATTAGAAGTGTCATTAAATACCATTTAATCAATTAATAAACTTAAATGTGCCAATATTTCTGTAAAATATACCATAACAGATAAATCACGTTATCTTTCAATATCTGTTTTATTCATCTTTTTTTCTGGACAAATTTTTGTTGAATAAAATTAAAGAAAATATAAGCTTGTACCTGAGGTTTCTGACAATACCAGTGGTCGCATGTTGGACTATCATTCAAAGGTCCATGGTTTAATTCCCGACAGTGACACTCAACCTTTTCGACTATTTGACTTCCGCAATTGGTTGATAATCGTAGACCTGGGTGGGATATCAGCTGGAGGCTTGGAAAATAGGTGATGGTAGTACTGGTGTGAGAAATACCAGGAATCCATTGTTAGGTGCTCCATACCCTGCAATATAATTGAAAGAATGTTGAAAGCTGTGTAAAACCCCATTCAAACAAACCATCAAATCCTACAATTTCATATGTGCACATTCGCAAGACTCTGATTAGCCTGTGCACCTGTACAATCTGATCAGAGTCTTTTGTAAGCTCTTAGACAATTTATATTGTGATTCTCTAAACTGCCGAAAATGTTTGCTTTTCACACTCATATGAAATTGTTCAGAAATACCACACATTGGCCTTGGGAATGTTTTTGTCTATCTGTTGTTTGTACAAAGCTGTGTTATCAAGCATCCAGTCTTATTGTTTTTAAAAGCAGAAATTGTATTATGTCATTACATGTACTAAATGAGCCTGTGCGTGACATTTGCAACAATTTGAAATAGAAACATTGAGCAGCCTAGACAGTCACATAGTGCAATTAGAAGATTATCTGACTGTCTAAAGACAATTTGAGACTCTTTATATCTACAAAGTACATAGCGAAGACTATGGTCAGACTGTGCGACTGCACAGGCTGACCTAAGTCTTTGCTTGGCGCATTTTTGAAAGTGTTGGAAATGTCACGCACAGGCTCAAATATTACTCTCACTGTTCATCTATTTACAGCTGATATGGGATTTGCGAGATTATTTAATGCCCCATTAAAGCCCCTGGCTGATCTAGATCCGGTTGTGGTAACATTCTGGTATAGGGCCCCGGAACTTCTACTTGGTGCTAGACATTATACAAAAGCTATAGGTAAGGTGGAAATAATCAGTTTATACATTCAGACCTGTCATGCCAATGGAAACCCATAGTGGTTCTACAAAATAGACCTCGGGATTAATTCGGGCACAGTCATGAAAGCATGCTGTTACAAATTTAGGTTCACATTCTTACAAACGAACTGTCCACAACTGAAGCATAGCTGAAAATAACCAACATGAGCTGGTGTCAAACTTATGTGGATGAGTAATATTGAAATAAATGGTTTACAAGTCCTATGCACTAACTACTGAGCTAAAGAAGACCTTCCCTGACACAGGTGTCTGACATTGTATTTAAACCAAAGAAGTTATGCAGGACAGTGGTGAGAGTGTTCTCCCATAACACCCCCCCCCCCTTAAGAGTCATTATATATTGATGACGATAAGCCTACATAGGCAGTAATGTGCTTCATATACTAACAAAGTTTGAACATTGCCAACATAAATGGCTCAATGTCCTAATTTCGAATAGCCCCCATATTACAAACGAACTATTTGTAACTGAAGCATAGCTGAAAATAAGCGGTATGAGCTGGTGTCGAACCCATGCGGACAAGTGATATTGAAATAAATGGTTTACAAGTCCAATGCACTGACCACTGAGCCAAAGAAGATCTTCCCTGACGCAGATGTGAGACATTATATTTTCCACCAAAAAGTCTACTGTCATTCATAAAGGGCAATTGAAGGATATTTTTAAAAAATCAACTTGTCTCATGTAATGGAACCATCTGGATTATATATTTTAGCAATTCATCAAGCCTTCACCTCCTCCAAGCAGACATTTTCTCAAAAAATGTATGTAAAAGAGAATCACTATTAAACAATTCACAAAGACGCTTGTATTAAATGTTTATAAACTTTCTCTTTTAAAACAGTCATATAAAGGTAGCTAGCAATACCTCATTTTCCACAAAGTCTCTACCCAGAACACAAAAGATTGTAAAATTTCAGATGTTTTAAATATCATCTGCAATTTTTTTCAATTTGGACCGGTCTGACATTTGTAGTCTAGTAATATGTTGCCTGTTATACCTGTCAGCTGAAATTGCTGATGAATTTACTGTATTACATATAGATGAACTGTTACCCAGGAAAACCTGCCTAAATGAAATAAATGGGTAATTTCAGTTCTTTTACCCAAATTATACAAAACTGACAATTTCAGACTTATCCAAATTCAAAAACTTTTAACCGAACAGAACATATACTTTATAACGTCCAAGTACAACAAGGTACGATACGGACAATATATACAAAATGAAATGTATAGATAGATAGATAGATAGATAGATAGATAGATAGATAGATAGATAGATAGATTTATTTCGGTAAAAAAGTACATACAACAATAGAGTAGTACAATATAAGGATAACAAAATGCAATTCCAATTTAAATGACACAATTTAGTTACAATATTAAAATACATACGTACGACAATGTTGTAACTATTAAAAAAGCTAAAAAAATAACAAGCATCTCAAAGAGTGATACTACCCACTATATGCACCCAGACCCAGGATAACACGAAAAAGAGAAAACTCTTATTTCCATCGTGGTCCTGATCAAAAACAAAAAACAATGAAAGGGCGGCATGACACCATGAAAGGCTTGTTCAACGTTATTTTTTAACAATTTATCAATTTAGAAAGCATGTTTTAAAGATTGACATCACAGTAATAAATTTATCACACGTTTAAAGCTATACATATCACAGTATTTGAATCACAGAAAGAGACATTAAATGTCTTTATTTGTTAAAATATCTTTGACCATTTAATAAAACATGTTTAACTGCTTGCTTAAAAGGACTGTACTTTGATATATTAATGACGTCCGCTGGAAGAGCGTTCCATAATTTGGAAGCATTATAACAAAATGATTTTGACCCAAAAGATTTAACTCTTGGAATACGATAGCCCCGTTTTGAGCTTAGCCTTGTGTTGTGGTTATGGACAGAGGCTTGCGCTACGAAAAAATGCTTCAGATATTCAGGTGCCATATTATTGTTGATTTTAAAGATATGACACAGCATTATTTGATCAACTCTGCTCTGGACAGGTAACCAGTTTAATTGCCTAAAATGTTCCATAGTAACTTTTGATCTTACATCTAGGTTAAATATAAACTTAATTAACCTGTTTTGCGTAGTTTGTAACTTATTTTTATACACTGTCGTGAGACCCTGGAACCATACTGAACAGGCGTAGTCGAAATGACACTGAATAAGAGAAGTAACCAAAAGTTTCTTAGTGTGTTGACATAAAAATTGTTTCTTGCGTAACAAGAACTTTAAGCGGGAGTTTGCTTTCTTTAAAACCGACTCTGCTAGTCAAGAAAAAGTTAAGGATTGGTCAATGGTGACACCTAAGTAATTCACAGAAGAAGATTGACTGATGGGTGTTCCATTACAAGATACGTAAAGAGATGGTTGGGACTTGAGTTTCTGTCTGGAACCGAAAAGTATGGATTCTGTTTTACCAAGGTGTAAAGATAACTTATTATCTACCAACCAATGGCTGACTTCTTGAAGATCATGAGTCAGAGCCTCTTCAACGTCCCTGGCATTTTTGCCAGAGACTAATATGGCGGAATCATCAGCATATAATAACAGCTTGTTTTTAACAACGCCTGGCATGTCATTGACATAAATCAAGAAAAGTAAAGGACCAAGTATCGACCCTTGAGGAACCCCACAAGATATTGGTGAGCTTGTAGAAAAGTTTCCAGACACATCAACAAGTTGGTGCCTGTCAGCAAGGTATGATTTAAACCAGTTGCAAATATTGTCGCCTAGGCCACATGCTTTCAGCTTCATCAAAAGAATTTTATGGTCGACTGTATCAAACGCCTTTTGCAGATCTAAAAGTACCATTCCAACTACGTTACCCTTATCTATTTCAAATTTTATGTAGTCCGTTAAATAAATCAGACAAGTATCTGTAGAGAAAGTACTCCTAAAACCAGATTGAAAATTATACAATAAATGTTTTTCTTTAAAATAGCATTCAACTTGATCGAAAACGACTTTTTCAAGAACTTTAGAGAAAACATTGAGTATAGATACAGGTCTATAATTACCAACGGACAGCCTATCATTTTTCTTGAAAAGGGGGACAACTCTTGCAGTTTTCAGGCCATCGGGTACTGTACCTTGGATAAGAGAAAGATTAATAATATGGGTAAGGGGGCCAACAACGATAGGTGCAGCATCTTTTATAAAACGTGATGGAAGACCATCTAGACCCGTTGCTTTGTTAGGGCTGAGCTTATGGAGGTATTTTAGAACTTTACTTTCAGACATTAAGGCAAAAGAGTAACTATTCAACCGAATGCCCAATTTCCTGTAAAAGACATTAACAAATTGCTCACCATACTTTCCGATGCAGGCTGGTAGTCTTTCAACAAGTTTACTGGCAACAGTTGTGTAAAAATGATTAAATGACTCTGCAATAAGATTTTTATCGAAACAAACATCACCATCAATATTCAAGCATATATTAGAACTCGAAGTATTTCCTTTTTTCGAAGGAAGTCCTAATGTTTTTAACGTTTTCCAAAGTGATTTTGAATCATTTTTATTTTCTTCAATAGATTTAGAAAAGAAGTTGACTTTGGCATTATGAATAAGATACTGTGCTTTGTTTTCTTAGACTTTTGAAAATATTAAAGTTATATTCATTTTTGTTGTTTCTGTAATTAAGAAAAGCTTTGTCTCTATCTTGTATAGCTTGAAGAATACTGCTATCCATCCATGCTTCTGTTCTTTGCTTGAGCCTTATTTGTTTTAAAGGAGCAACTTGGTCTAATATAGATGAAAACATTTCTTTAAAATTATTCCATGCCGAATTAACATTATCAGACAAATATATTTTACTCCAGTCTATGTCCAAAAGTAACTTTTGAAAACATTCAATGTTATAGTTTTTCATAGACCTGATTTTAACAGTATTGTGCTTACCAATGTAATTTTTGCAGATTTTTCTTGTGCAGTATATCAGACTGTGGTCACTAAAAGCAGTATGTATTACACCAGACTGTGATATTTTATCTCTATCTGATGCAAGAATCAGATCAATAGTAGTAGCAGAAGTGGCATATATTCTTGTTGCTTCAGTTATCAACTGGCTGAAATTAAACATATTGATATGACAGAAGAATAAGAACTTCAGGTAAATCTCACAAATAAGATCACAGAGAAATTTGAGAGTGACAATTATATGCGAGTGAAAACTGAAAAAGGGATGGCAAAGTTTATTGTGGAAAACATTGAGAAAAGAAAGAAATTGCTTCAAACAAGCAATTTCTCAATTTCCTCAAGGTTTTCCCTTTTCATTGCCTTTAGTGCATAAAAATCCAATTTGTCGGAAAATAATGTCATAAACAGGTACAAAGGATTTAATTCTTATGGAAATAACATATTATTCTTGTTTAATAAAAAAAAAATCTTTGAAAATTGCAGTTTCAATCTTTTGTCAATTTTATTGTCATTTAGGCAGGTTTTCCAGGATAGAAGATCAGATATTTGTTGTTTCAGATATATGGGCTATAGGTTGTATATTTGCTGAACTGTTAACATCAGAACCAATATTTCATTGTCGACAAGAGGACATTAAAACAAGTAATCCATATCACCATGACCAACTCGACAGAATTTTTAATGTTATGGGCTTTCCTCAAGGTAAGTTTTCTAGACTAGTTTTGACAAGAAGTTATTAAAACTAGTAATTTATTTCAACACAGTCAATTAGACAAAAAATTTTATGTTACAGGATTTCCTCAAGACAAGGCTTCTGATAGAAATTTTGATTGACTCCCAAATTTGGGTGTGGCAAGGCGGGCTTATTTTTGTTTTAAAATCTTTAAAAAATCTTCTCCTCCAGAACTATTAGTCTGATTTCAATGAAATTTAGCATGGATGTTCCTTTGGTAATCCTAATTTAAATTGTTAGAGAAATTTTGATTGACCCCCAGATATGGGCGTGGTGAGGCAGGGCTTATTTTCACTTAAAAATGTTCAAAAAAAGAATTTCTCCTTCCAAACCATTGGGCTGTTTTCAATTAAACTTTGCATTGTTGTTTCTAAGATGACCCTTTACTTAAATTGTTAAAGAAAATTTGATACTCAAATGGTGGGTGTGGTAGGGCGGAGCTTATTTTCACTTTCGGATCTTTAAAAATCTTCCCTCCCCACTTATATTTGCCAAATTAATGTAATTTGGCAAAAATATTCCTTAAATGCACCTTCACTTAAATTGGTAAGGAATTTTTGATGGGCCCATAAATGTGGTTGTTGCAATGAGAGGCCAATTTTCACTTTGAAATCTCAAAAGAACACTTTTTCTTTAATCATTTGAACTTATTTCATTGAATCTTGTCATGGATGTTCCTTGGGTGACCCTTTACTTAAATTTTCTAAAAAATGTGATCTACTTATTGCTATCACCCTTTTGTAGGTGATAAGATGGATAAAGGGTATGCAGGTTAATGGTGATTGAGTATTTTGGTGCAATGTGGGCCAGACTCAGTAAAATAGTTTTAAAGAGACTTGAAAGTGTTGTTTTCAGTAAGAGTATAAGCTTTGTGTAATGAAAGTCTGGAGATGTTAAAGCTAGTGGAGCAATACAGGCCCTCTTGTGCCTTTGTTTCATTAAAAGCAAGAAGTATGTGGAGATTTTTTCCCTTCAATTGTAAAACATGTACTTTATGTTGTCTTAAGAGTACTTACCTTAATTTCATTTTTGTTTGGAAATCATTCATTTTTTGCATTAAACATGTCTTTCAGAAAAAGATTGGGAAGATATTAGAAAAATGCCAGAACATAATACATTAATGAAGGATTTTAAGCGATCAAAGTAAGTAATGGATCATGATTTGAAGATTTCAATTGATGTCCGTTCAATGTTTATGTACAATCTGAGAATTTTTCAGAGAACATTATAGCAAGGACTCATGTAAGCTACAGGTTAAAGTCTAGAAGCTATTGATTCTTCCTGATTTAAGAGTCTGGGGATTAAAATATTGAGCTATGATATTTAAAGGGGGTGGGGCTGCTGGAAGTGTTAAATTATGATATTTAAGGAAGGGATAAAATTTATCCCCCTCCTTCAAGGGGTCAGTGCAACACTATTGTAAGTGCCTATATATCTATAGGCACTTACAATAGTGTTGCACTAACCCCTCTAAATCATCTTGTTCTCATAATATCTCCCCTAGAATGTGTTGCTATAACCATTAATGATAGCCAGTATTTTGAAATAGTGACCTATAATAAGAACTTATAATGCCTTTAGCCATTTAAATTCTTTATTGATAAGTGCTTCATTCAGCTTCACAAGGGTTTCACAAACTTATTTCTAATTTAAGATATGAAGAGAATATTTTTTAAGTCATGGAGGTATGAAACTAGAAGTCTTATCACATGCATAGCAGATTCATACATAAAATAAGAATTATTCTCTGCCTAATCTCAAATTTTATATCATGAAGCAAAAAAATAAAAAAGAAATTATAATGAGACTGATTTCTGATGGGACTACTTTCAACATAGCTGTGTACTTACAATTAATTTCATTGAGACTTAAACCAATTTTTCAGCCAATCAGAAAGCAAAAAAAAAATGATGGGATCATCTTATTTAAATATAAATATGTATAACTTCACATCTTTCTAGCATTTAAAAAGTTATAACTTTCTTTTTTACAATTAATTCTGGTCTTTGATAATCTTTAACTTTTAATCATGTATCTTAATTTTGAATTTCAGCTATGTGAATTGTAATTTAACTAAATATATGGAGAAACACAAAGTTAAACCAGACGGTAAAGCCTTCCACTTGGTAAGAATTCTAATTGTCCTCTTTTTTTTTATATCACTTGAGCACTAAGTGATCAATCATTTTCTGACGTCTGTCCATCTGTCTGCCTTGCCATCCATCAACCCATCCACAATCACAAAAAAAATTCTTTCCCAACCAGAAATTTGATTTCAACCCAAACTTCACAAAAAATGATCCATAGGTCAAGTACCTTCAAAATACTTAACAGAATTGAAATTTATGATAAACTGAAGCAACAGAGTAAAAAAGAATATAAAGACCTTCTCCTACTGAATGAATTTCTCTGTGTCATTAACCCTTTCCTGTTTTACAAAATTTTGGACCTGTCCAAATTCAAAGGTTTTGCAGACGAAAATTTTAAGTGGATTTAATTTGAAAAATAACGATTCAGTAGGGTAGAAAATAGTGTGGAAAAAGAAGAAATTGCTTATAAGAAGCAATTTCTTCTGTTTTCACAATGTTTTCTCAATCATAAAATCACAGACACGTAAAAAGCAGGGATTAATCAGCAAAGGATTAACTACCAAATCACATAACCACCATCATATGTGTTTTATTTACAATGGGCACCAATTGTAACCCACAAATAGATATTTCAACTCTTGTGTAACTTTGAACCCTGGGCTTATGTATCCCAAAGTGAACACTACACATTATTTTAAAGGAAATTCTTGACAATGTTTTTGAAAACAGAACTCCTCTTGTATTTATACATTGATATACATGAAATTTTCACAGTAAATCTCTTTCATTTGACCATTAACATACTGTCCCTTTTTAAGAGAACTATGCTGCATCACAAAAACATAGGGTGACCGTTCTATGTGAATAAAATTTGCTAATGACATTAAATTATAGGAAAAGTGTATTATAGGGGAAAGAAATTATCATAATTTCTACATGAATCAATTTCACATGCATTGTTTATTCAATTTAAGTAGGTTTTGCTCCATTCTTTGAATAACAAATATTAAGGGACCATTGAAAAACTATTGTGAGTTCCTAAAGATATATAGGCACTTACAATAGTTTACACTGCCTCTAGAAATATTCTCTTCATTCCTGAAATAATTTCAGTTACAAAGATTATTAACTATGGACCCTACCAAGAGAATTACATCAGAACAAGCTATGACAGATCTTTACTTTTCTGAGGAACCAAAACCGTCGGCAGAGTAAGTAGGTCAGGTAGCTAGACTAGACTATGTTTGACTCGAAGACCTCATTTCAGAAAGAAGATGGCAGTCCCTACCCTGGGTTGAAATTTCTTTAGAACTGCCTTTTAGCCAATTGAAAATTCTTTAGCCAAATTGACTCTATTCTAACCATCTTATTCTTCGAATTTGGAAAAAAAGACCATCGAAAACTTGCAATATTCTTTATTGTAATATTGATCCATTTACCATTATTTGAATTAATTACATTTAAATCAAAAACATCTATTTTAATGATGATATTTTGTTACAAAATGTATGAAAATAAACAAGAAGCTTAAAGCAGTTAAATAAAATATATTTCAAAATGTGCTTTTTTCATTAATTTGACAAAAAAACAGACAAGAGTGCTACTATATATATTTAGACAACAACAACTTAAGTCAGTCATCTTGCAGTTTCGAATTTTCTCTGCGTTCAAGATGCATTTCAAAACCATTATTTGAGCAAAGAACATCAGTAGCAATGGCGGATCCAGGAATTCTGTTAAGAAGGTTTGTCCATACATATTCTGACAGGGCAAGTGATTCAGACTCACAAATAAGTAGCCAGGACTCTCAAAACTATCTTTTGTAAGTCTGTAGGACCCTTGGGATATCAACTTCAGAAAAGAATCAAAGACTGTTTAAACAGCCTTCAATTCTTTTCTGAGGTTGATCCAAAAAGTACATAACTATCCAACGCTTTGTGTAGCTTATCCAGAGAATATTTGCACAAAAAAATACGAGGAAAGCTAAAACGAAATTATTAACATCCAAGCAGGGACTTTAAGAGAAGTCCCTTTTGAACCCAACTATTGAGTCCTTCGAACCCCTCTTTTTTTGACACCGTACAAAAACAGGGGTTTGCTTTTTACTTTTAAAAAAACTTTGTTAAATTTCCCCATGACAATGAAATAAATAGGCCAGTCAAAGGGGGTTCATTGAACCCCTTCTGACACTGAATTCCCAAAACAAGAATTCCTCACAAACTGGGAAATAATATGTATGTATATTATGGAATATTTGTATATTCCAGTGTATTTGAAGGATGTACGATACCCTATCCAAAACGAGAATTCCTCACAGATGATGAAGAAGATAAAGGTTCTGTGGCCACTAGTAAAGTAAGGATGATTAAATTGCTCGTATGACCAAAGCATGTTTAATTAATGGCCATCTTGAAGTGTAAAAATTAATACCCCTGGCCAGATAGCAAAATTGAAATAAGTTTCATGCATTTTAGCTTTTTGATTAAACAGATTTGATTTATCTTAAAAATTCAGTATTTAGCATAAAAAGAAAATTTGTGTCCATTAAATACAGAATTTATTAAACTCATCATTTAAAACGGATCAAAATTTTGGCGTAGCCACTCATGCAATATCCTTTTTTTATATGCATCTGTTGAAGAGGTTCTGACAATGTCATCTATCAAGGACAAATATTCGTTAAGTTTGACCAGAAAATGTTACAGTCGATGATTTTAAGATACAATGAAATTTTGGTGCAATTAAAATGAAACTATCATGTTAGGAAGAAAGAATTGTGTGAAAAAAACAATTTCCACATAATTTGTTAATGTATGAAATAACAAGCACATAAAATTTGGGGTCTGTAAGGATCTTTTACAGCAGTTCAAATCGATATCCTTTGTATTTTAAAAAATGAAAAAAAAATCAAGAATATAGATTTAAAAGTGGTATAGATATAAAGACTTTTAAAATTGTTTTGCACTGTTTCATAATAATACAAGTGTTCTTTTTAAGGTAGTGGACCTGTAATAGTTCCACAACACTTGTGATTTAATGAACTTTAACAGTGTTAACCAAGGTTTCCTAGTGATTTTCATTAGGAAACCTGGGTCAACATTGTGAAAGATCATATGTTCCGAAATGTTGCGGAACTATAATGGTTCCACTATCTTAAAGAAAGATTAATGTGATTCTACTTAAAATGACAATAATATTATTTTGGGTAAAAAAAAAAAGAGCTCCTTTGATGAGGTCAGTGCAAAGCTTTTTGAAGGACCTTTTTTAGGTACATGATATTATTTAGAATATATTTTGTTGAAATAAAAGAAATGTCTCGATTCTTTTTTTCAGCAACAAGCTGGTAATGAAGGTTCCTCCACCCATGGGCAACAACCCCCGGCCAAGCGTGTGAGAGTTATGCCCCCTACTTCATCAACCTCATCCATGGTAACGAGCGAGTATCAGGTAGTATATGGCCTATAGTAATTAGACCACTCCGTGTTGTCATGGCAACCTGTCTCTACATACGCATGCCAATGTATGCATGGTAAAAACAAACCTTTATTTTATATATAACTGCTTGTTGTTGTTACATGTTGTCAAATATATCTATCTGTAAAGTGAATGATGCAAGCATCTTTGATTTGAAAAAAAAAGATTGCAGGGAGCAAGTTAAGAGATTAGAGATTGACAAATAATCAGAAAAAGAGACACTGCTTGTCACAAGATGAAGAGCATCTTTCCTTATCACAATTCATTGCCAGATGAAAGAACTTTAAACTGTTTCAAATTGAAACAAATTGCAGCCAACAGTAAAAATTGTTAAACAAATTCTTAAGTCTGAAATATGAGTAATAGGGAAATTTGCATGTTATAAACAATTTCTCCTTTTAAGGTAGTGGACCCATAATAGTTCCACAACATTTTGGAACTCAGGATCTTACACAAAGTTGACCAAACTTTACTAATGCATATAAACTGATCAGGAAACTTTTTTCTTTGTAACTGCTAAATACATTTAAACAACGTTTCATGGCAATGGTCTATAGAAGAATGGAATGAATACTTCTAAATTGGTTAACTTGTATTTTTTGCTGTGATTTTTGTAGCATCAGTAAAATCAACCTGTGGAGCAATTCAGGCTTGCAAGTCCCTCTATTATCTTATATTTTTTCAAGTTTTGTGTCTGCAGTGCAACAAAATGCAAAGCATGATGGTGTAAAAAATTTTGTATTTGCGGTTTCTCTTTTTCCCTCACTTTAACCATTCTCGCGCTGTTCAGGGTAATGGTCTTCTGTACACAATCTGATATTTTTTAGGATATCACATTGATATTGTTAGAACAATGACACAATGGGGTTATTTTTAAAATTTGTGTTTCTGATAGAAACATTGACAAAAACAGGGCAAATAGAGGGTATAGAATAATGTATTACATACCTAGTGTATTTTATTGAAAAATGTCGAATTTGGTTGTGGGAATTGATAATTGTCTCAGCAGAGCCGACAATTACCCTGAACCTTGTAAGATTTTTTTTTTTCATACAAAACACTAAGTATTTATGATACATTTAGACAGACTGATTAAAATGTCCAAAATTTGTTTTGTTTGTGACAAAATTTATATTTAGCAGGTTAATGGTTAATGCTTTCTGTTAGAAATAAAACCCAATCATCCATATGTGACCCATCATGCAAAAAGGGACCATCTCGGTAGCGCATAGAGTGTCGACCCCAGCTAGGCTGCGCAGACTGACTAGGGTCGTAAATTTTCGCATTATGCTTATTTTCTGAATCTTGAATGATCAGTTTACCTTCCAGACCTCATGTTAACCTATACTTGACCCAATTTCTTTTTCAAATATTCATTTTCAAGAGTTCCGAGATGGTCCCTTTTCGTGTGAAGGGTCACATATTTATTTCTGTATTCAGTACGCAGCATCATTGACTTTTGATAAATTCTATAATTGAATATAAAAGTGGTCTAATTCTGTAGAAAATATCAAATCTGCTACAAATTGTACAAAGGTAGACACTACTAACCCTATGTTTGCAGCATCTTTTGAAGGTCACACCTTGCCGCTGCTTAGAAGATAAATTGATAAATAAGATGAAACTATCAAGTTGATTTCATATGTTTATTTCAATTCAAAACCAGAAGGTCATAAATCCATGAGGTCAAAACTATTCAAGAAATGGAGACATGGATATGCAGAATTACTTAAGTTAAGCACTAAAATGTCTTAAGGTACTAAATTCCTGTCTGTCCATAATAAGCTTTCTTGTCTGAAACAAAAAGCAAGACAGACATCTTGAGGGTTCAGTGCAAGACTGCACTAAGTGTATACACTTAGTACAGTCTTGTGCTATACCCTTGATGTGGACAGTCAGGAAATCATTTGTAAGTCATATTTTCAGTCTTAAATTTCAAGTAAGCTTGATTTTAATTTAATTATCAAATTTGTTTTCATATTATAGTTTACTTTCATAACCAAAGTTTGATCAATGTATGTGTTGCTTTAACTGTGTACATTAAGTAACAAGTTTTTATGCATTAATCTAATCAGAAGCCAGGTGTGACAGAAACTAAAAATGTTTTTCTTTTTGTCCTTTGGGAAATGTCACACAAAAAGGGATGATTTGGTAAGTTTGGTTGTTTGAATGGGGTTTAACTTGCCATTTTGTAATATTTCGGTAAAATTTGGGTGGTTGGTGCACCCAACTATGGATTCCTGGTATCTTAGTATACATGATCCTTTCTTAGCTGTCAAAGCACAGTTGGTAGCGCACTGGACTGTTAATCTAGAGGTTCTGATTTGATCCCAGACGGAGCAGCTCATTCTTTGGGAATATTCGTCTCCCACCAATGGGTTGATAATCATAGACCCTTGTCAAGCAGCTGGGGGCTAGTAAAAGGTGTAATGGTAGCACTAGTGTTAGAAATCCCAGGAATTCATTGTTAGGTACTCCAGCCGCCATCATATAACTGAAAAAAAGTTGAAAGTGGGGTAAAACTGTTACAATCTGTTTGTTTGCTCAATAAATGAAATCTTTTCCAGTACCCCTGGCCCTGCCTATTGACCTCATAGAAAATGGGATTTTTTTAAAAAAATGGCAGCAAATGAAAGGGGTCAAGATTGAATTTCATCCCGTTATAGATTGGTGTTTTGACTTATAGTAGCCATTTGTACAATCTGTTCACTCTTTCCTAGTAATCCATTTTTGTGTGACAAGTCTCATATGTTATTTGCATTAAGGAATCTTTCTTTCTACCTTTCAAACCATGTATGAGCCTTGACTTTCACTGTTTGATGTATGTATTATAGATATACTTTTAAAATGAAATGCTTATACATAAACATGTATTAAATGGGCCTACACCTGAAATTTCCCAAAAATTATCAGTAGCATGAAGAGTAGATACTGAGTAGGCAGGATAGTTACACTGTGCATTTGAATCTTCACTGATCATAAAAAAACAACAACAATAAGTTCATAAGAACTTTAGACTTGGATAGCCTTGCACAATTGACATTTGCAATCTAAACTGTGTCAAATGCATATGTATCAAGGCCTTTATGCAACTATACTATTAGTAAGTTATGTGAATAAAGGCATTTACAAGGGTGTTGCTCTAAGCCATTGGTTTTGATAATTTAAGAATATGGATTTATTGTTTCATGGATCAATTGAGAGCTTCTGACATTCATTCTGATTCAAAATTGAAAATTTTCATAATATGTCACCAACCATACTTTTGGATTCTAATTGAGCCTGTGCATGACTTTTCCAACAATTTCACATCTATTCAAGGTACAAACAATGGGTAGGGTTGACAACACCACAGTGCAATAATAAAAGATGCTGACTGCATAAAAATGTATTAAGACCTTGTCTATCTATATAGTGCATTGTAAAGATTCTGGCCAGCCTGTGCAGCCACACAGGCTGGTCAAAAGCTTTGCTTTGCGCAAATTTGAAATTGTTTGAAATGTCACACAGCAGGCTAATTCAAGACAATTTGGACTATCCACTTTGTAAATATATCTTACCTAGACACCAAAATACCTCATAACTACAGATTATTGATTAACTGAAGTAACAAGGTTTTGGTCACCAGTAAACGATCCTGTTCTTGAGTTACGAATAACGGCATGAATGATTGTACCAGTATGATAAAGTTTGTTTGACTTCTGGTATGTGCATATAAGTGTGTATTTAAATATGTATGTGTATATATGTGTGTATTTAAGTGTGTATTTTGTTGTCTTTTAAAGCAAAAGGTGATGGTGAGTGAATCACAAGTTAATCCTGTTTCTTATTAACCTGTTACCCAGTCCACCAGATTTAAAGGGATTTCATTTTTAGCATGTCATTTGTTTTACTGGTGTTCATCTGTCAAAATACAATAAGATATCTTGTATGAATATAGGGATTCACGTTTATTTTAGGGCGTTAATATTTGCAGAGACCCCCTAAAATGTTTAACACCCAAGTGCAAAGCACAAGGGTGTTAAAGAATTTGAGGGTCTTTGCAAAATTAATGTTACCACCCGAAAAAACATGATTGTATTGATGCTATTATCGCTTAAAATTTCAAACAGATTGCAAAATGATTGCTTTTAAATTAACTTGAAACCCGAGAATGTGTCTTCAAATTTACCTTATGCATGTCAGCGTCACTTTTGTTTAATGTGGGAGTAAGAAAGATGTCTTTATTTATGCTCTTGATAAATGTAGACATAGAAACTGATAAAAGGCCCAGATATTTAAGTTGAAATAAAACAACATAAATAGCATATTAATTAACTTCACCTTTTCTCCCATTATATCCTGAGTTTTGACTGTTTATGTATGCCTATAACGATCAGATATGTACATTTTATGCAGTGATGTTAAAACCCATTTGAATTTCTATTTCTTAGAGGGGGGAGATTCTAGCACAAAATTTAGTAAACTTTATACATATATTTTTTTCTAAATTGTTGCCAGTTAACAACCAAAATTGCACAAAATGTATGTTTTTGGGCCATTGTAGACACATGTTTTTGGACAAAACCCGGCCATTCAAGGGAGAAAATGTGGATTAATCAGTAAATTAATGTGCCATTAAAGCCCATCTTTTTTACTCAAATATCCTCGATTTGGGCTCATACACTTTAATCCAATTCAATAATTCTTATATTTGTCTGCAATATAAGTTTGTTCCAAAAGAATATTTTATGCATTCTGTTTAGAATACTACAAAGGTTAGATCTAGAAAACTGTACACATAGATAAGTAAAATGCGTTAAAGTTATTCATGTAAAACATTCTTATAGGGTATTCTTAAAGATGTTACTCTAAATCCCGCATTAAATTATGTGATGTCATAAATTTGTCAAGCAACTTCGATATAAATAAAATGGACGTTATAATGCATGACACAATTTTACCGACATATTCATAGGTTTGTAACTAGTTTTATATTGTTTCCTAATGAAAAAAATCCACAATTTCTGTTTGAATTTATACCCTTGTCCATCTTTTTATGCAAAAATAGCATCAACATTTGAGGGGGAAAACATTTGCAGATATCCTCAAAATGCTTATATGCCCGAGTAAACCCTTCTTCAGGTCTCTGCAAATGTTACACCCTCAAAAACATTAATTAACCCTATAAAATCTTAAAACTAAAGCTGTCATCCCATGATGTTGTGACAGTTTGTTAAGGTAGAAGACCTGTAATAGTTCTGCAATGTTTTGGAAGTAATGAACTGTAACAGTGTGTTTTGAGGTTTCCTAATGATTTCCATTAGGAAATCTCGGTCAACAATGTGGAAGATCATGAGTACCGAAATGTTGTGGAATTATTATGGGTCCACTACCTTAAGTCAAGGTTAAGAAAGTGGCTTGGTGTTTTAATCAAATACATTGGTTCAGGTACTTATAATTAAAGTTCATATTTAATATTTCAACCTTTATCAACTCCATTGATGTTCATTGTTATGATATTTTCATCATTATCAAACCCATTTCTGCACTTGATAAAATTAATTCGTAAACCAAAAAAATTATAACCTTCACACAGTTTAATGCAAGATCAAGCCTTATCTAAATTCCTTTTTAGTAGTTTAGTTTATTACGACGAAAGTATAAGACAAACAGTTTTCTAGAGTGATGTCGACTTTCTACAAACTAAACAATGGATTGTTTTCACATCTGTAATTAGAATTATATTTAGTGTACAAGTTGTTCACACATTTTCACCTGATTTTCATTGCAATTTATAGACTAATGTACATGAACATTGACTAATTGATACATCAATGTACATTGCCCTCACAAGGAAGGAACTTTCATTGACTTAGTTATGACAAATATTGGCATTGAATTAAGCTTGACCGCCAATATAGCCAAAATAAAACCACTGCCAAAAATACCCTGTTTACAGTATGTCCTGCTTTGCATCTTAACTCAAGTACTAAGCAGGGTACAATTTTTAAACAAACATTTTAAAATTCAGAATGCAAGGCTGTTTTCATATCCCTGGAACTCATATTTGAGCCTGTGCTTGACATTTCCAACAATTTCAAATATGCACCATGCAAAGACTCTGAGATAAGATTTTGAAAATTCCATTGGTTAGGCTGTGGGTGTATTGAGTGATAATCTACCGTCAATTCTCAATAAACAACGGAAAAACATTTAAGAAATGTAGATACTCCATACTCAATTTTATCCAGTTAACAATTATAGAAATGAACATTCTAATTAATTACAATTGTATTCTGGTACAAGTTAGTAGTTTACATCGGAGCCAAGTTGTTTAAACAGCCAGCTCATTTGGCAAATTGGTCGGTCAGTGCAACACTATTGTAAGTGCCTTTGCACTTACAATAGTGTTGCACTGACACCTTGAAATATTCCAATAATTCTTGTGATATTTCTTACTTATAGTTATCAAATTTTCTTTAAAAGTATTGTCGCTGCTGTCATAGTGCAGTTAGTAGAGTGTCGGACTGTCAATCTAGAGGTCCAGGGTTCGATCCCCGACGGCAGCACTCATTCTTTCCGACTATTTGTCTCTCAAATCTGTGATAGCAGCTGGAGGCTAGGAAAGGATGTGATGGGTGTACTGGTGAGAGAAATTCCAGGAATCCATTGTGAGGTGCTCCAGAACCTAGCTCAGAAAATGTTGAAAGCGGTGTTAAACTCCATTCAATCAATCAATTTAAAGTATTGTCGAGAAAAAGGTTAGTTTTTTATCACCTAAAATTCTCTTTAGATTAGTCATTATACATGCAGAAATTACATATAAAGAAGACCACTATCATTTGCTTTTATCTCTATGTACAATATAACAAAAACTGAAAATTAAGTCTTAAAGGAACCATACAATCTTACAATATCACAAAATAATTCAAAAGGGAAAAGAATAAACATTTAATAAACACACTCACTATTTCAATATTTGGGCAAAAATTGCCTATTTCAAGAAAAATTAAAGCTGTTGAAATTGTTGTGATTGTATTTGGTTTGTAGGTAGATCTTGTCATATCACTAATTACAAAGCCAAAGAGAAACGACCAGCCCCCGAGGTTATAAAACTTTTCTCAGGCTTAGTCTCAATTTTCTCTAATTTTGAATTGAAATAAATGTATAAAAATTAAAGTTGTTATTTATAACAACTTGTTGATATCATCTTTTATGTTAATACATTAAAATGAGAAATAAAACAGAATTACGGCTCAAATATCAGATTGAAATGAGAGAAAATTGAGCCTGAGCCTGAGAAAAGTTTTATAACCTCGGTCCCAGATCATGCTTGTAAAACTTTTGCTGTTTCAGCTTTTTTGATATTTTGACAATTACATAGAAAAAATTTAATTTGACAATGTTCCTGTTTAATAAAAGCTATTGACATGAATCATGAAGTAAAGGAACACATACTGTATACTATTACGTGCATCTGAAGGACTAACTTTTTGTTTCAATATGTACATTATCTTTTCAACTTTAAAAAATTCTAAGATACTGGTAAATTTATTGAAGATAAGTAAAGGGATATCTTATAAGTAAAAAGCTCATATAAAGGATTATCATATATGTACAGAGCTAATGTAAGGGGTTTTATATAAGTCAAGATCAAATTTCAAGGATTATGATTTGAATAAAAAGCTTATATAAGGGGTTATCATATACTGTAAGTAAAGAGCTAATGTAAGGGATAGATAAGAAAAGAGCTTGTTTCAAAGGTTATAAGAAAAGAACGAATAGATATAGAGCATCGGGAGTGAAAACAGATTTGATCTATTATTTTGCATCCCATCTCTATATTGCTGGTGATCATTGTAATTATACCCCCCCCCCCCTCCCCCAAAACGAATGTTTTCGGGGGTATACTGGAATCAGCCTGTCTGTCTGCTTGTCAGTCTGTCTGTCGGTCCGTGCGTCCGTCTGTGCGTCCGTCTGTGGACACATATAGTAGTAAATTTGTGTCGCAAACTCCTCCTTCAGTTTTCCTTCAAAAGCTTTAAAACTTTATAGAAACATTCATCACATGTTGAAGTTTTGCAAGACACAATTTTAAGATCCCAAATTCCCCTGATTCATGAATTATCTCCCCTTGAACTTAGACATTTTTTCCTATTTGTTACCATGTACTTATAATTTTGTGTCGCAAACTCCTCCTTCAATTTTCATTCAATAGTAATGAAACATTATTTAGATATTGATCACAAGTTGAAGTTTTGCATGATGCAAATTTCAAGTGTCAACTCTTCCAGGTTCATGAATTATCTCCTCTTGAACTTAAAACAATTTTCCTATTTGATGCCATGTGCTTATCATTTTGTGTCGCAAACTCCTCCTTCAATTTTCATTCAAAAGTTATGAAGCATTATACAAACATTCATCACATGTTAAAGTTTTGCAAGACGCAAATTTCAAGTCTCAATTCCCCCTGGTTCATGAATAATTTACCCTTGAACTTAGACAATTTTTCCTATTTGTTACCATGTGCTTATCATTTTGTGTCGCAAACTCCTCCTTCAATTTTCATTCAATTGTGATGAAACATTATGCAAATATTGATCATGCAAATATTGATCACAAGTTGAAGTTTTGCAAGACGCTTATTTCAAGTGTCAACTCCACCAGGTTCATGATTTATCTCCCCTTGAACTTAAGACATTTTTCCTATTTGTTACAATTTACTCATAATTTTGTGTTGCAAACTCCTCCTTCAATTTTCATTCAATAGTTATGAAACATTATACATACATTTATCACATGTTGAAGTTTTGCAAGACACAAATTTCAAGTGTCAAATGCCCCAGGTTCATGTGTTCATGTGTTATCTCCCCTTGAACTTTGACATTTTTTCCTATTTGTTACCATGTACTTATAATTTTGTGTCGCAAACTCCTCCTGCAATTTTCATTCAATAGTAATGAAACATTATTCAAACATTTATCACATGTTGAAGTTTTGTAAGACACAAATTTCAAGTGTCAACTGCCACAGTTTTATGAATTATCTCCCCTTGAACTAAAGACAATTTTTCTTTTTGAACACATATACTTGTAATTTTGTTTCCCAAATTCCTCCTTCAGTTTTCCTTTAATCAGTTTTCATGTAATACCTTTGAAATTTTATACAAATATTTACCACATATGAAGTTTTGCAAGACACAATTACAATTATTATCTCAACTCCTTCTGGTTTAAGAATTATCTGCCCTTACACTTACTACATTTTTTTTCTTTTTCGTTCACATTTACTAGTAATTTTGTGTTACAAACTCCTCCTTCAGTTTTCCTTCAATAGCTTGAAAACATTTATCACATGTTTAATTTTTGAAAGACGCAATTTAGAGATCTCAAATCCAAGAGTTATCTTTATATTTGAAGCATTTTTTGTTTCTTCTGTCAAAGTATCTCATTCTCTGAAAGCACTTGGTTTGAGAAGTTGATGATGATGTGTAACCATAACATAGGTTTTGTAACTTTTATATGAAGTTTTAGATTTTAAAATTAGCAAAACTCCTTGTACATGGACCAAAATGGATGAAATTGAAATAAAAATCTGAAATCAGATGGCAAACAGCTTTCATATTTGGTATGTAGCATCATCTAGTGGGCCTCTACCAAGTTTGTTCATATCAAATCCTTGGGCTTTGCCTGGGCGCTGCCCTTTTAGATCTTTTGAGCACAAAGGGTAAAAAAGCTTCTTCTATAAAACAAGAAGGCAGACAGCTTTCATATTTGGTATGTAGCATCATCTAGTGGATCTCTACAAAGTTTGTTTATATCAAAACCCTTGGATCATATTTGGGCTCCACCCGTGAACAACCCTTTTTAAATAGAATTAAGGAGCAAAAATCTTTAAAAATCTTTGTCTCTAATACCAGAAGGCAGACAGCTTTCATATTTGGTATGTAGCATCATCCAGACTTCACGAAATACCGTCCGTCCCACTGTCATATCTGGTAAAACTCTTGACGGTCCCATAAGTTGCACATGAATACAGGACCGACTGTCTGGTAAAATTAGCTATATACACAAAGTTTTCTATTGGAATGTCTGGTGGAATTTTGTCCGGTCTGGAAAAAAATTTAAGTTTACCAGACCGACTGTCCAGTAAAAAATATGGATATTTTGTGAAGTCTGATCATCTAGTGGACCCCTACCAAGTTTGTTCATATCAAGACCCTGGGGTCATATTTGAGCTTTGCCACCGACGCATCCCATATAGCTCATCTGAGCACAATGGATGAAAATAGGAAAATCTTCAATAATCTTCTTGTCTGAAACCAGAAGGCAGTCAGCTTTCATATTTAGGATCTAGCATCATATAGTGGACCTCTACCAAGTTTGTTCATATCAAATCCTTGGGCTTTGCCTGGGCGCTGCCCTTTTAGATCTTTTGAGCACAAAGGGTAAAAAAGCTTCTTCTATAAAACAAGAAGGCAGACAGCTTTCATATTTGGTATGTAGCATCATCTAGTGGATCTCTACAAAGTTTGTTTATATCAAAACCCTTGGATCATATTTGGGCTCCACCCGTGAACAACCCTTTTTAAATAGAATTAAGGAGCAAAAATCTTTAAAAATCTTTGTCTCTAATACCAGAAGGCAGACAGCTTTCATATTTGGTATGTAGCATCATCCAGACTTCACGAAATACCGTCCGTCCCACTGTCATATCTGGTAAAACTCTTGACGGTCCCATAAGTTGCACATGAATACAGGACCGACTGTCTGGTAAAATTAGCTATATACACAAAGTTTTCTATTGGAATGTCTGGTGGAATTTTGTCCGGTCTGGAAAAAAATTTAAGTTTACCAGACCGACTGTCCAGTAAAAAATATGGATATTTTGTGAAGTCTGATCATCTAGTGGACCCCTACCAAGTTTGTTCATATCAAGACCCTGGGGTCATATTTGAGCTTTGCCCCGGACGCATCCCATATAGCTCATCTGAGCACAATGGATGAAAATAGGAAAATCTTCAATAATCTTCTTGTCTGAAACCAGAAGGCAGTCAGCTTTCATATTTAGGATCTAGCATCATATAGTGGACCTCTACCAAGTTTGTTCATATCAAGACCCTGGGTTCACTTTTGCGCTCCACCTGTGTGCATCCCTTTGTACATAGAATCAAAGAGCGAAAAGGCATATCCTTCTTGCTCTTGGCTGAAAACATTCAATGATATTGATCTTATGTAGAAATTATCTCCTTGTTGACGTCTGCCAATTTAATTAATGTGATGTCCCAGGGGTCAAAGAGACTCAGTTGAGCGATCTAGGACCATCATGGTCCTCTTGTTTATTAAACTTCTCTTAAAAGTAAAAACAGAAAGTTTGGGTAGGATATACTGTGCTAGATGAAGACATTAGTTTGTTACAAGCAATTTCTTCATCTTCCAAAATGTTTTCTGATCAAATAGACATAAAGAAGTTAAATTTCATCATTTTAAATTGTTGTGCGCAACTTCTTTCGATTTTGAAAAGGATTTATTATTGGCATCTGATTTTACAGCTAAGTAATGCATTCTAACAAAGGTGCTCCAGCCGCGACAATATAACTGAAAGATTGTTGAAAGTTGCGTAAATCCCAATTCAAACCAACAATAGCATTTTAACTTACAGACTGTTTTCTTTATTTTCAGCATATGCACAATGTTCAAGGTCAAGGTAGTCAACAGATGTCTTTCAATTCAGGAAGTCTGACGCAGACGTCAACAGCCTCATCAGCATTTGGACAGAGATTCTGAATAATGTGTTCATTTGTTATTAGGTTACATTTCTTGTATAACTGGGGCACAAGGTTTGTGATTTTTAAGACAGCAAGATAAAAACCTGGGCATTAGGTACAATGGAAATCTTTTTATCACAATTCAAATTCATTAACATTATTGTTTGAAATAATAGAATTTTGCAATTTAAAAAAAAGTTTTGAAATGTAAAAGTTTTGCATAAAGTTGCAATTCAGTTGTAAGTTGCTTTTATCAGGTGTGCAATTAAGAGGATTTTATTAGCTGTTTTGGGTATTGCAATAGCCTTGTTATCGTTGTTGTAAGCTTCTTGCAAAAACTTTAACATTTTGTTATATCTCTGGTTCTACTGAAGGCATTCACTTGAAACTCGGTACACATGTTCACCATCAAAAGAGCAACCTATATTATCAAGTAGGATGCATTTTGTGCAGATTATGCCTCTTTTTTTATGTAGAGTTTTATTGACAACCAAGCACTAATAAGCAGAGCATAGGCACCCGTAATGGGTGCTCTTGTTGTAGTTCTTATTGAGTTCCAAAGTTACTTTTGTGAAAGCCATTTTCAGGTGTTTGGGCAAAATAATTGTAAGTGCCTAAATTCATAGGCACTTTCTACAGTTTTGCACAGACCAATCAACTTCTCTGATGTTCTGTGTGTAATAACAGAATAGAAAAAAAAATCATGATAAAGCAGGAATAGCTGTTAACAAGCATGCTTGCCAGCTCAGGATCTGAAAGGATTCGAAGATAAGGGGTTCAAATATAACCATTGCCACTTGTCATATGGGTATGTCCTAAGGCAAGATTTCCTGGAATCTCAACTTTGTGTAGGTGATGCCTAGGAACACATACACAATATTGAGGGGCCATTGCAATACTATTGTAAGTGCCTATAAATGTATAGGCACTTATAATATTGTTGCACTGACCCCTCAACAAGAAAAAGCACACAGGGCAATGTACACATGTAATAACCTTAAAATTTGGTCAATCAGTTGTCTCACAAAAATATAGAAACGGGCATGAAACAAGAGACAAATCAATGGTGGGAGAACTTAACATTATATAGTCCGTTTGACTTCTATATGGACCAACATTTCGCCGAAAATCTCAGAAATTAATTAACGAAACGCATATTTTCCTTGTCATATCATTTTTTCCAGCTAATACCATGACGAATTTTGTTTTTCAGAATTTTTTAATGTAAAATTATGATTTTGTCCGTCCGTCTACACGTTAACTTTCAGCATTTCATACCTACTTGTTACTGTATTAAACGGAACAGCGATTTGTAATACCAGAAATAGTACTGATTTGCATAGGGGCCGAGTCAAAAGAGTAAGATTTTAAGTGAATTGTATTACTATAAAATCGAGTTTTTCAATATGATTAAGTTTGTCTAAGATTTTTGCTACCGTTGATTATCAAATCTGTGTATATTCTCTCTTTCTTCAGAAACTGTTTGACCAGATAATTGATTATTGATTTTATTCATTCTGAGATGAACCCTATATTTACATGTTAAGACCAATCAAAAAGCATTATAAAACGAAGTAGTTGGGAATTTCACTAGGAAAACTTGATGAAAAGGCGAGTACTAACGGTAAAAATCACGTGTTATTTAAGTTTAAGATGACATGACCGTCGATATGCTAATTAGCATGTCCAAATAAGGAACAATTGACATTTCATCTGTCAAAAGTTTAGTATAAAACCACGTGTTTTTACTACTTATGTTGACATTTTCTTATTATTGAACAGCCTCCATCTCCCCTCGTATTTAAGAACGGATAATGCGAAAATATTAACATTAACTAGATAGACAAAATCATTATTTTGAAATCACTTTATTTTCAAAAAATATTTTTTGGAATGGTATTAAGCTGAAATTAATATTTTACTACATAAAAATCCTTTATTCAAACGCAATTTTATGTAATTGATGAAAAGGTTGGTCCATATAGAAATCAAACGGACTATAAATGCCGCTTAAAATAGTTGTGGTTATGACGTGAAAGCAGCTTATCCTTGATTGAAATGCACCCCCTTGGATGAAAAGGGGGTATATTGCTTTGCACTTGTTGGTCGGTCCATCTGTAGACCTTTTTTGTCAAGAGCATATCTCTAAAAGTATGCAAGCTAGAATCATGAAACTTCATATGTGGATAAATCTCATTGAGGAGAAGTGCAGTACACAAGAACCATAACTCTACTCATCATTTTTTTAGCTCCACTGGCTGAAAGCCACTGGGGCTATTGTCATGGCGTTGTGTCCGTCCGTCCGTCCGTCCGTGCGTGCGTGCGTCCAGTCGTAAACTTTTCTTTAAAAATCTTCTCCTCAGAAACTACTGGATGGATTTCAACCAAAATTCACAGGAATGATCCTTGGGTGACCCTCTTTCAAAGTTGATTTAATGGGCGTGGCTAATTTCCAAATATGGTAAAAAGTGAGTTTTCTCAGATTCTAATCAATGGATACCAATTATATTTTACATGAATGATCCTTGGGTGACCCTTTATTAGTCTTCAAAAAATCATTGTGATCAGATGGAAAATATGCATTTTATGGGCGGAGGTCATTTCTCTATATGTTATATATTTGAAACTTTGAAAATCATTTTCTCAGAATGTAACCGATGGATATCAACCAAATTTCACTGGAATAATCCTTGAGTGACCCTTTATCAATGTACCAAAAATTATTTTGATTGGATGAAAAATATGCATTTTATGGGCGGAGGTCATTTCTGTATATGTTAAATAATGGAAACTTTGAAAATCATTTTCTCAAAATGTAACTGATGGATATCAACCAAATTTCACTGGAATGGTCCTTGAGTGACCTTTTATCAATGTACCAAAAATTCTTTTGATTGGATGAAAAATATGCATTTTATGGGCGGAGGTCATTTCTCTATTTGTTATATAGTGGAAAATTTGAAAATCATTTTCTGAGAATCTGGTTTTTGGATATCAACTAAATTTCACTGGAATGATCCTTGAGTGACCCTTTATCAGTGTAGCAAAAATTATTTTGATTGGATGAAAAATATACATTTTATGGGTGTAGGTCAATTCTCAATATGTTAAATAGTTTAAACTATGAAAAACCTTTTCTAAGAATGTAACTGATGGATATCAATCAAACATTTTTGGTATGATCTTTCGGTGACCCATTATCATGCAGCCAAAAGTCATTTTGATTTGATGAAAAATATGCCTTTAGTAGCAGAGGTCATTTCTCTATCTGTTATGTAGTTGAAACTTTGAAAATCATTTTCAACATCAGTAGAACCCCAAATATCTAAAATCTAGTCAAAACATTTATTTGCTTTTACAAGAATTTCAAGCCTGTGGAGCGACTCAAGCCATTCATGGCTTTCTAGTTTAGTTATTTCCCTTGTTGATTGACAAAGAATAGGCCTACTCTAATGGGGGGCATAAATTTTTTACAAAGATCTCTTTTTTTATACAAAATGGCTTAAAAGTGTTTGATTGCTTAATTGATTAATTGTATGATCATTTTTAGCTCCACTGGCTGAAAGCCACTGGGGCTATTGTCATGGTGTTGTGTCCGTCGTGCGTCCGTCCGTCCGTGCGTGCGTTCGTCCGTCCGGTCGTAAACTTTTCTTTAAAAATCTTCTCCTCAGAAAGTACTGGATGGATTTCAACCAAACTTCACAGGAATGATCCTTGGGTGACCCTCTTTCAAAGTTGTTCAAGAGATTTTGATCAAATGAAAAACATGGATTTAAGGAGCGTGGCTAATTTCCAAATATGGTAAAAAGTGAGTTTTCCCAGATTCTAATCAATGGATACCAATTAAATTTTACATGAATGATCCTTGGGTGACCCTTTATCAGTCTACAAAAAATCATTGTGATCGGATGGAAAATATGCATTTTATGGGTGGAGGTCATTTCTCTATATGTTATATAGTGGAAACTTTGAAAATCATTTTCTCAGAGTGTAATTGATGGATATCAACGAAATTTCACTGAAATGATCCTTGAGTGACCCTTTATCAGTCTACAAAAAATTATTTTGATCGGATGAAAAATATGTCTTTTATGGGCGGAGGTCATTTCTCTATATGTTATATAGTGGAAACTTTGAAAATCATTTTCTCAGAATGGAATGGATGGATATCAACCAAATTTCACTGGAATGATCCTTGGGTGACCCTTTATCAGTCTACAAAAAATCATTGTGATTGGATGGAAAATATGCATTTTATGGGCAGAGGTCATTTCTCAATATGTTATATAGTGGAAAATTTGAAAATCATTTTCTCAGAATCTGACTTTTGGATATCAACCAAATTTCACTGGAATGATCCTTGAGTGACCCTTTTTCAGTGTACCAAAAATTATTTTGATTGGATGGAAAATAAGTATTTTATGGGTGGAGGTCATTTCTCTATACGTTATATAGTGGAAACTATGAAAATCATTTTCTCAGAATGTAACTAATGGATATCAATCAAAATTTTTGGTATGATCTTTGGGTGACCCATTATCATGCAGCCAAAAGTCATTTTGATTTGATGAAAAATATGTCTTTTAGGAGCGGAGGTCATTTCTCTATATGTTATATAGTTCAAACTTTGAAAATCATTTTCAACATCAGTAGAACCCCAAATATCTAAAAATCAAGTCAAAACATTTATTTGCTTTTACAAGAATTTCAAGCCTGTGGAGCGACTCAAGCCATTCATGACTTTCTAGTTGATTATTTTAAATGATAAAATTTGTTACCAGTATTGCAATTTTATGAGCTAATAGTACTACAGAACTAAAGATCTGGATATTTAAATACTTCATTCTGTTTTGTTTAATAGACCTGTCCTGGTCTTTGTTATGCAACCTAGCTTGCAAAAAAATGCCCAGGTTTGATCCCAAACCATGAAACTCGGCCTTTCCGACTATTTGTCTCCCACATGAGGTTAGGAAAAGATGTGATGGTATTACTGGTGTGAGAAATACCAGGAATCCATTGTTCAGAAACCCCCAGAAGACAAGGATACATGACAAAACTACTACTTAGATCCACCATGGTTCCTTAACTTGCTGGTGTAAAGCACCCTCTCATGGGACCATTTTTTAACTTCGGAAAGACTATTAGTTTGTAAGTGTGCTACCCCGGGAATCAAACTGATGCGATCAACCTACTGTTTTGAAGTCTTGTGCTCTACCAACTGAGCTAATCCTGCTATGCCTTTGAGAAGCTAAATTAAAACATTTGCCCCAGGCTAGTTATTTTGAAATTTAAGGTAGTGGACCTGTAATAGTTCTGCAACATTTCAGACCTCATTTTCTTTCTCAATGTTAACCGATGTTTCCTAATGAAAATCATTAGGAAACTTTGGTTAACACTGTTAAAGTTCATTACTTCTGAGATGTTACAAAACTATTTTGGTTGCACTACCTTAACCATAGATGGAAATGTGATGCTCTGGATAAATTTGGACAAATGGACAAACTAACAAACACTGACTTGTCTCAGAGACAACTATAGATGCACAAGTATGAGTGAGTGATTAAAAGTCAATTTTGTCTCTACAGGTAGCATTAAGTGCTCAAGGTGAACTTTTGTCATGGTCAATGTCTGATGTCTGTCTACTTGTCAACAATTATAAAATGATATTCTCCCAAACTAGTGATCAGTTTTCAAACAAACTTCACATAAATGATACTAAGGTTAATTAATGTCAAAATACTTCACAGCATTGGAATCCATGAAGAACTGTTGTTATGGCCTGGTTGTGTGTGAGAGGTCCCAGGTTTGGGTCCCGGACTAGCTGCATGTTTTTCTCTCGTGTGTGACATATTGATTTTAAAAATGTTTTAACACACACATGCCTGAATTCAAAAAAATTCCCTAAGCGGTGATTTACTTAGCCAAAAAAGTTTTGCAATACTTTTGGTTGTATTTAAGGGTTGAAGAGAGTATTTGTTGATTTCATTGTGGTATGTAATTAAGAACCTTATCACACTGTATGAATATGCAATATCAATATACACTCTCTTCATATCTTATGATATAATATATCGAAGCATAACTGTTAAGATTTTTTAATTAAGAGACAGATTTTTAATGGGACTGCTTTGTGTGGAAGCTTACAAAATAGCTGCGTACTCAAACTTGTTTTCAATAAAACCAACTTTTCAGCCAATCAGAATGCATGAATCTTAATTTGCACAACTTAAATTAAATGATTGTAAAGTATTCTTTGTTAATATCAATTAAATGAGTTGGTGCTTGAGTGATGAGATCCTTGGTCATCCGAGTCAACAATGTTTAACTTTGCAGATTATCAGTTAAAGCATACCTTGAGGTTTTATGCTTTAAGGTCGACAGTTCCTATTTACAGGCTAAAGTCTGTCTGATATGTCCGCTTTTTGTCACTTTGTGTGATTACTTAAACAATGCAAAGAAAGCCACTCAAATCATCAAAAAGAACAGTGAAAGAGCAATTAACAGACGATGGTCTCATAACAGTATTTCTGTAATGTCATATTTCAATAAGGGTACGATTAAAACAGGATCAAATTGGCTCAGGAACCTTCCCATGATCACTTCAATTTGACCTGATCATTTGAAATCTGCAAAGTCAGAATAGTTTCAGAGATTCCAGAGACATTAAACAAGTAACATCGACCAAATGTTCCATGGAGAAGATTTGTTTTATTATGAAAGATAGCCTAGTAATTATAACATTTGCTTGAATGTTTGTCACTCCAGGCTACCTAATATTAAAACCCAAAGCCAAAATCTGGACAAAAAATGACAGCCAGTAACTTTTTATATCCACCCCTCCTGTGGTTTCGGCTATATTTTGGGATTCTAGATTCACCATGGGAACAATAGAAAAGCATAAATCTACTTCTTAGAGACTGATCTCAATATGTTACAGAAAAATATTGAGTGAAAAATATGAAGTGTTTCTAAACTTTTTCACTAAGTTTATATCTACAGTTGGTTACATCGTGAAATTGACATTCATCTCAATCAAAACCATTCTAAATTGCTCACTCTTTTCTTCATTGATTCAGTTCGAATACTCAACTCAAGCCATTCAAAAACGCTAAAACCAATTGAAAAAAAGGGTATAGAACCAACTACGTCATTCAAAATAAATTTTGATAGAGAAAACTTGCGATTACACAGGCATAAATAAAATTGTTAACGTCTCATTGTTCTTGAAGAAATAGGGAGCTATGTATAGAACTTGTATGCATTTTTAGCTCACCTTAGCATAAAGTGCTCAAGGTGAGCTATTGTGATCGAGCTATGTCTGTCCTCTGGTCATCCGTCAATATCTTGTGTTCATTCTAGAGGCCAAATTTTTGGCCAAAATGTCTTGAGACTTGGTCAGAATGTTTGTCCCCATCAAATCTCGGTCAAGCTCAAAATTAGGTCAAGTGTGGTAAAAGAAATTGGGGTCAAGGGGTTAAATCTTAGAAAAACCTTGTGTGCACTCTAGAGGCCACATTTTTTGCCCAATGTCTTGAAACTTGGTCAGAATGTTTGTCTCCATGGAAATCTCAGTCAAATTCAAAAATGGGTTAAGTGGTATCAAAAATGAGGTCACTGGTTCAAGTTTAGGCAAATCCTTGGACCAAGTAGAGGACAAATATTTGTTTGAATATATTATCTGAATGTTTGACTGAAATCATAGATGAGTTCAAAAGAAGGTCACAAACTGGGACACCTCTTCAAATCTTGAAATTCTTTTAGTACTTTAGAGGCAACAAATTTGACTCTTACCGTATTTCCTGAAATGAAATCAGAATATTGGTCTACTTGATATCTTGGACTTTTCTTGAGCCAGTCATGAATTTCAAATAAGTAATTTTGACAATTCGCCACCTTTGTCAACTAAATGCCTCAGGTGAGCGCTTAAGGGCCAGTGGCTCCCTTGTTTATTAACCGGAGGTAATCAATTTGGCTAATTTTGTTCATCCTGAACAAAATTTGTGATATAGGATTACCTCCCATTAAATTCACTCAAAACTCATTCAACTAAATCAATTCCATTACATTCTAAAATCATTCCAAAATCATTTACCTTGTCAATTTCAGGATGTTGTTAACTGTAGCTCTTAAGCCTGTTTGAACTTTGCAACAGAAACAACACAATATTGTAGCCTGTGATTTTTTAGGGACTTCGAATGAATTCATTTTCTTATGCGTACTATGCCTGCGTAGTCATTCATAAACCTGTCACAAAAAAACTTGCTTTGCCCTTGCGGCAATCGCAATGAAATTGAAAAGTAATAACGCCATCCCTGTGCGACAAGTCAATTAGCATACTGTAGACCATGCGAAGACCGTAGGATGTTGCGATAAATGTATCATGTGACAAGAAAAATATCTCACGATGACAGTGTAATGTCAATGCGAGGAACTTGCTATGCATTTAAGACGAATATTCAGGCTAAGGACTCTGTCAAAAATTGTATAGTGGTATAGTGTTTTTAGCTCACCTGAGCACGAAGTGCTCAAGGTGAGGTAAAGTGGTTGAGTGAGTGGTTGAGTGATGTCCGTCGTCCGTCTTCAACATTTACCTTGTAGACACTCTAGAGGCCACACTTTTTGCCCAATCAACCTGAAATTTGGTTAGAATGATTGTCTTGATAAAATTTAGGTCAAGTTCGAAAGTTCGAATATGGGTCAAATGGGGTCAAAAATGAGGTGACAGGGTCAATCCTAAGAAAAACCTTGTAGACACTCTTGAGGCCATGTTTTTTGTTCTGTCAACCTGAAAATTGGTCAGTATAATCACTTGATAAAATCTAGGTCAAGTTCAAAATTGTGTCAAAAATGAGATTGCAAGGTCTTAAAAAAACCTTGTAGACACTCTAGAGGCCATGTTTTTTGTTCTGTCAACCTGAAATTTGGTCGGAATGATTATCTTGATAAAATCTAAGTCAAGATCAAAATTGGGTCAAGTGGGATCAAAAATGAGGTCACAGGGTCAAATCTTAGAAAAACCTTGTAGACAATGTGTAAGCCTTTATTTTTGCTCAATCTGAAATTTGGTCAGAATGATTTTCTTGATAAAATCAAGGTCAGGTTCAAAATTGAGTCAAATTGGATAAAAAAAATGAGTTCACGGAGTCTAATCTTAGAAAAACCTTTTAGACACTCTAGAGGCCATGTTTTTGCCCAATCAACCTGAAAATGGGTCGGAATGATTATCTTGATGAAACCTAGGTCAAGTTTGAAATTGGGTCAAATGGGATTAAGAATGAGGTCATAGGGTCAAATCTAAGAAAAAACCTTGTAGACGCTCTAGAGGCCACATTTTTTGCCAGATCAACCTGAAAATTGATCAGAATGAAAATGTCTTGATGAAATCTAGGTCAAGATCAAACTTTGGTCAGGTTGGGTCAAAAATGAGTTCACAGGGTCAAATCCTAAAAAACCTGATACACACTCAGGAAGCCATATTTTTGCCAGATCAACCTGAAAATTGATCAGAATGAATGTCTTGATGAAATCTAGGTCAAGATCGAACTTGGGTCAGGTTGGGTCAAAGATTAGTTCACAGGGTCAAATCTTAAAAAAACCTGATACACACTCAGGAAGCCATATTTTTGGCTCAATCAACCTGAAATTTTGTCAAAATCAATATCTTGATAAAATCTGCGTCAAGTTCGAATTTGGGTTAAACGGTATCAAAAATGAGTTCAAGGGGTCAAATCTTAGAAAAACTTTGTAGACACTCTGGAGGCCATGTTTTTAGCCCAATCAACCTGAAAATTGGTCAGAATGATCATCTTGATAAAATCTAAGTCAAGTCCAAAATTGGGTAAAATGGTGATCAAAATGAGGTCAGGGGTCAAATCTTAGAAAGACCTTGTAGACACTCTTGAAGCCTTATTTTTTGGTCAATCAACCTTAAATATGGTCAGAATGAACGTATTGATTAAATCCAGGTCAAGATCGAAATTGGGTCAAGTGGGATTAAAAATGAGGTCACAGGGTCAAATCTTAGGAAAAAAACCTTGTAGACACTCTGGAAGCCATATGGTCCGTATGAATGTCCTGATGAAATCTAGGTCAAGTTCGAAATTGGGTCAAGTGAGGTTGCAAATGAGGTCACGGGTCAAATCTTAGAAAAACCTTGTAGACACTCTGGAAGCCATATTTTTTGCTCAATCAATCTAGAAATTGGTCAGAATGATCATCTTGATGAAATCTAGGTCAAGTTCGAATTTGGGTCAAGTGGGGTCAAAAACTAGGTAATGGGGTCAAATCTTAGAAAAAACTTGTATGCAGTGTAGAGGCATCATTTTTTCACAATCAACCAGAAATTTGGTAAGAACTCTTCATCCTTTCTAAATCTACTTTACACTATTTTTGACAATTCATTCAGGTGAGCGATTTAGGGCCACTATGGCCCTCTTGTTAGCTTTTGGGGTTACTTGATGTCCGTCGTGCGCCGTCATCGTTTACCTGAGGCCACATTTTTAGACCAATCATCCTGAAAATTGGTCAGAATGATTATCTTGATGAAATCTCGGACAAGTTCGGAATTAGGTCAAGTTGAGTCAGAAACTAGGTCACAGGGTCAAATCTAAGAAAAATCTTTTATTTTTAGCTCTACTGGCCGAAGGCCAGCAAGCTATTGTCATGGCGGAGTGTCCATGCGTGGGTGCGTAAGCTTTTTCTATAAAAATCTTCTCCTCCCAAACCAATGGGCAGATTTTAACGAAACTTGGTAGAAATGATCCTTGGTGGACATTCTCCTTAAATTGTTCAAAGAATTTTGATTGACCCCCAAATATGGGCGGGGCATTTTTTTACTTTGTTATCTTTAAAAATCTTCTCCCAAATCATTGGGCCAATTTCAATGAAACTTAGCATGGATGTTCCTTGGGTGACCCTTTACTTAAATTGTTCCAGAAATTTTGATAGGCCCATAAATATGGGCGTGGCAGGGAAGGGCTTTTTTTGAGCCCGAAATCTTTGAGTGTCATCTCCTCCTTAACCACTGGGCAGATTTCAATGAAACTTTACCAGAATGTTCATTGGGTGACCCTTTACTTAAATTGTTCAAGAAATTTTGATTGGCCCAAAAGTATGGGTGTGGCAGGGCGGGGCCTATTTTGAGACGAAAATCTATAAACAACATCTCCTCCTGAACCACTTAGCTGATTTCAATGAAACTTTGCCAGAATGTTCCTTTGGTGACTCTTGTAAAAATTTGTCTGCAAAATTTTGATTGGCCTTTAAATATGGGCGTGGCAGGGAGGGGCTTATTTTGAGCCCGAAATGTTTTTAATGACATTTTCTCCTGAACTACTTGGCAGATTTCAATGAAACTTTACCAGAATGTTTTTTTGGGTGACTAATTACTTAAATTGTTCAAGAAATTTTGATTGGTCAATAAATATTGGCGTGGCAGGCGGGGCCTATTTTTAGCCCGAAATCTTTGAACGATATCTCCTTATCCTTATGTTTTAATAAGATTGGTCAAGGGTTGCACGTTAATTGTTATTGAGTATTTTGGTGCAATGTGGACCAGAACCAGTTAATCATTATTAAATAGGTCCTAGGAGATTTCGGAGTGTTCATGTATTTATTTAAAGTAAGCTTTATTCAATCAAAGTCTAAAGATTTTAAAACCAGTGGAGCGATACAGGCCATCTTCGGCCTCTTGTTTACATTTGCTACGATCGCCGTACAATATCGCTACCTACGATTTTTTGTATGATATGTTTTATATTATACTGTATATTTTATTTCGGCGAGTGTTCATGTAATCGTGCCATGTCTTGCAGTTTTTAAAAATGTGAAAAATATTTTTTATACCGTCACGAGGAGGGTCTGGGGCACTAGTTACTAGTAAACCGTGCGATGATCGTACCCGCCGCACGGGCACCGTAGAATTTTTGCGTTACGAAAAATTACAGGCGTCGTACGGGCTCCTTGGGTAAGCCAAATGTACACCGGGCTTTAGACGCACCAGTTCACGGTATCTTAGCTGATCTTTTTTACGACAAAGGGTACTAATTGTGGTGAAGCTCCATATAGTTTAAGTTGAGTCATTTCCCTTCCTCAAAATATTGATTTGCGCTTGGGACGGTAATCGTATAATCACGCGCGATTTTGAGGGTATTTCTTAAACATCGTCCAACAAGAATACATACTCCAACAGTGATCCTTATTTAGAGGATTTCATTAAATTATTCGAAATCAAGCTTAAAGAATTATCAACACCTTTTTTTTTTCAAATCAAACCTGATGTCCTTAGGGCTATATTTGAGAATTGGCCGCGAAAATAAGATTTAAATATAATTGCATTTGGTACCATGGGCGTATCTAGGACTTTAAAATTCATACGCACTCAGAAGGCGACAACCAATGAATATAAGATAAAGGCGATTCGAGAACTTTGACAAAAGGTGAATTCCCTCCGCCCGCTCCCTTTTAATGGTTTGTGCGTTTGTGAATAATCAAAACATCGTAACTACAGCTTGAATAAGCTGTAGTTTCGATGTAATGATAATTCATAAACGATATTTTTGAACGAAGGGTTTTCTTGTACGCACTTGCGTAATGGGAGTTACGCCCTTGGACCGTACGACGAAATAATGCCATTCTGTGTTCTTAAAAGAGGTAGCACGGTGAACTTAGTCTAAAAATTGAAAAATGTTTACTCGGTTTCCGTTCGAAGGAGCTGCACGGTGAACTTAGTCTAAAAATTGAAAATGTTTACTCGGTTTCCGTTCGAAGGAGCTGCCAATACCGTGTAGAATCGTAGCAACTGTTATTTTAGGTTTTCTACCCTGCTGTCGAGGAACTCGGATCGGGCAAACAAAGTTCATAGCGAAAAATGCTATTTCGATTATTCTATAGCATGGAAAACATTTACAAGTTTGTTTGTTGTTTTTTTTAATAAAAAGAAAATCCAAAATTCTAGCGGACTTGCAATTTTAAAAGTGTCTGAAATCATCAGATTGTACACCCAACTATAGTTCCGCAAGAAATATTGAGGTCCGAGAAACCGTTATCTCCTGTCATTTCAATGTAAAATTGATCTTTGATCACTCACTTGAAATTGCAGGTCTATATTCTTAAGAATGTGGACTTTAAGGTAATCTTCACAAGATAATCGTTAAAAGCCAGTCCTGCGTTCAGGATGTCAAAACGGTGCGAACAGTTAGCCAATTATACCCCGTTTTGCACGAATGTGCACGTGCAAAGCGGGGTATAATTGGCTAACTGTTCGCACCGTTTTGACATCCTGAACGCAGGACAGTATTCCATTTGTATGTACTTGAATGGCGTATAAAAAAGATTTCGCGCGGTGTGCCGTTAACTTTTTTCTCTTAGGGGAAATTCAAATGGCAGCCCGGGAGTCGCGTGAGATGATGTAATAATCTAAAATTGACTGTAATATGCATGCGCAGAAAAGACATTCATGTGAACTGAGTTACCCACTGGTGGTAGTAAACAAACTCCATATATACCGCTACAATAATTAATTAATCATGAAATATCGTTACCCCATTAAGAAATGTGATAAACTCGTGCAAAATACTATATAAAATAAGAAAAAAGTATTTGTTTTTTAAAATAATAGAGAGTATTTGTGTTTTTGTAGTCGAATTGTTGTGCACTATTTTCGACGCCATTTTGAAACCCAAGTAACACCGGCCTGACCCAGGATCAGAAGCGTCGAGGTTGAAAGGTTAAAATGACATCACTAGTGTCGAAACCGAGGTCGTTCTGATGGAAACCCGGTTAACTCGGGTCGAAACCGAGTCCGATATGAACTTACCCTTAGATTCTCGTGCCATTTGCTCGAAAAGAGATAATACAGGTTAAAATAATACATTATGAAGGCTGAACATTTACCTTTTAAACCAACGTTATTGCCTGTCTTAAAACGTAAGGTTCACTCAAATATGTATTTTCACAATTGCAGGTGAAGGGATCAGGTTAAACCTCTATCATTTGCTTATTAATATACCCGATTTACCTATGGTAATGGACTCAGCGCCTACGTCAGGGCCCAGTTTTGAAAATACACCTACAATGCCCTCCAAAAGTCCTTGGACAAATAATTAATCATGCATTTTGGCTCTTTTTCATGACTTTAAGGGAAAATGCCTGGATTTCTCTGACTCTTTTGAATTAAGGGAGGTAATTGAGCACTATCTAGGATAATTCTATTACTTTTCTTCGAATTTAAATTTTGATACATTGAAATTAATCAATTTTATGAAATACCCATTATTTATGAAAATCTGGCACAATAAGGAATGCATTGATTATTCATGCCCATGTGCAATTTTTTGACCTGTTTTCGAAAGCGAAAAAAACATGACGTTACTAGTGACCAAATCATCTATCTCTGACCTCTTTCGAAAAACATTTACCAAAATGCTGAAAAAAGAGGAAAGAATTCGGTGTCAAGTCATGAGAGAGCAGGGTATCTCCGTTGCAGACATCTCTAGGCAGATTGGACATCCAAGGTAGGCAGTTGCATTTAAATTCTTATTGCTTGCTAAGTTACTTGATGAATTAATGTTAAAATTGCAGTAAAAATGTAACATTTTTCGAAATATTTTCACTTTTTCTTTTTCAGATCGACGGTTTACCATGTGTTGCAGCGGTATGCAACAAGCGGAAGCCACGATTACAGGCCTAGAAGTGGCAGACCAAGAGTGTCTAGTGCTCGGGATGACAGAATGTTCGTTAGAGCTTAACTTGGGAACAGACACCAGACCGTTCCACAGCTGCAGTCTACGTGGAGAGACACAAATGTTGTTGCGTAAACATCAACAGTAAGGAGAAGACTCCATGCCGCTGGACTAGATGGCCATTTGGCTGTTCGGAAGCCTTTGCTGACCCCTCGTCATAGACAATTGCGTTTGGACTTTGCCAGGGAACACGAAGACTGGTCAGTAGTGGATTGGTCTGCTGTACTCTTCAGTGATGAATCCAAATTCAATCTGTTTCAGAGTGATGGTAGAGTGTACGTGAGACGGAGATCTGGTGAGCAGCTACGTAGTGACTGCATTGCGCCCACTGTGAAGTTTGGTGGTGGTAGTGTCATGGCATGGGGAGAAATGAGTTACAGGGGCACTGGATGTATGTATGACTTATGTAGACGGGAGGCTGAATTCTCAGGGTTACATCAAGATTCCACAAGATCATGCAGTACCATCAGCCCATCTACTAGAATATGGAAATGACTTTATCTTCCAGGATAATGGAGCACCATGCCATAGAGCGAAAACTGTGAATGAGTGGAAGCAGGAAAACCATTTCCAGTGCTTGAATTGGCCACCCCAGTCCCCTGACCTCAACCCAGTTGAACAATTGAAAACCAGTCTCCGAAACACACGCAACCATAAAGTTCGAGTCCTTAAGCATTATGTGAGGGTTTGCTGGGACCAAGTTACTCCAGATACATGTCAACGCCTTGTTCGAAGCACGCCGCGTCGTATACGTGATGTTATTCAAGCCAGGGTAGGCCAAGTACTGACAATAATTGCCATAATTGTTATTAAGTGCCTATTTTCACAGAAATGAGTTTTTGTAAATAAAATACCCGAATGATTTAATTTGTTTTGTATATTTTCTTGCTAGTTGTTGATTTAATAATAATAAAACATGAAATGTGAAAAAAATGAAATTTTGCCAAAGGACTTTTGGAGGGCACTGTATTTGTATCGGTAGATTTTGCGCGATAAGCCGTGAAATCAACTTTTTACTGTCAGATTCTCGTGCCATTTGTTCGAAATAGATAGAACAGGTTAAAATAATGCATTGGGAAAGTTTAAAATTTACCTTTTAAAACAACCCTATTGCTTGTCTTAAAACGTTAGATTCACTCAAACATGTATTTTCATATTTTCAGTGAAGGGATCAGGGGCCTCTTTCAAGAAAAATATCGTACGATTTATCTTATAAATATCGTACGATTATATTTAAGACGGTCGTAAACGGCTTTCACAAAAATATCGTTGAAAATCGCAGACTATACGACCTCATAAGATTATCGTAAAGTTGATCTTTCACATCTGCACGTGCTGATCATATGATAAAAACTTCCGCGTAAGTGGGTATATTGTCCACTTTTTAAAATAGCAAAAAGGGGAAATCAGCAAACTGACCGTAGAAAAGCCATTGACTTGTATATTAATGCATATTTAACGAGGGTTTTTTTAAACTTAATTCGTCGAACTACACATTTCTCATCGATATCAAAATATCTTTGTCATTATAATTATGCAAGTGCTCATAATTGCATAGTTAATTCAGCTTACACTGTCGATTCCCTTTCCAATGAAAGTATACCGACTTTTCGCGCCGAATGTGGAGCAATGGAACATTGGACCGCATTGTAAAAATGCACATGTTCTAGTTAATGATCATCTGTACAAAGTTTTCGGTGTATGACTTTATCATCATTATATTTTATCCTCATTGTTGTTTGGTTCGTTGGTTGTTTTCTGGTGAAGTAATAGCATGTATAAGAATACAATATTTTAAAAGGGTAAGATGAAAAAAAAAGGCTCATCCATTTTTCTTATATGTAATTGTTCAAATCTGTATAGTTCTGTGCCTATTTGGAAGGTATTTAAACGAACTATAGAAGGGTTGTATTGAAATAAACTCTAGATGGATATTATATTCTATCGCTTGAATTCAAAATTACCGATAACTCTCTAACTTCGGTTCTAGTACAGTGCTCTTTGTCGTATCCGTGTAACTACAACAGTTACATGAAGCTTAGACATATTTCATCTGGCTTAATGTCGCCGTTCGATTATTGTATCTTCTTGATTATTTGCTCAGTCCATCTTTGACGAAAAGAGGGAGAAAAAATATCGAGTGCAGCGGTTTTGTTGTTGATGATGATGTTATTGTTGTTGTTAATAAGAAATCCTCCTATTTATCAAGAATTGTATGGTTTTGACTTTAAGCTGTGGAATTTTCCTTTTAATCAATGGTGGCAATGGACAGCGGCCTCCCGACTCTATAAACCGGAAGTTGGTTTTCGTTTATTTAACGGCTCTTTTGCGCGTTGTTTAAAGAGACCGGTTTTCGTAAAATCTTTTTAAGGAAATAACGTAGAATAATGACTGTAAAATTTTATAACTAAGCTTCTTTTTCAACATTTGATATCAATTGAATGACTGTATTATTAAATTTAAGAATAAAAATGCAATATAAGCGTCATTCATTTAGGAGGAGTCACTTTAAAATAACGAAAAACTTTCTTCTTTGCATGGAAAGGTATTCTGATTTTTTTACCAAATAAAGGAAAAATATGGTTTTTAAACATATCGGAAAATAAGAAAAATTAACTGGGAAATTTCTTCAAAAAATCGAATTTAATGGCATTTATACCCCGTAAAATTACAAAGATTAGTGCTTTTTGAACTTTTGTAGGCAAATTGTGAAATGCAATTGATCAAAGAGAAATTTTCCTGGCAACAGCCATTGTGTACATATTTAAGGTCTATCAAAATGTATGTGTTTTATAGCTATTAGCCGGTTCTGAGTTTATACTAGACCTTAATCGAATATGAACGTTTTACTGAAAAAATGGCCAATACCACTCAAGGGCAGATAACTCTAGCATGAAAACGGGCATGGAAAGGCACTTTCAAATTTTGATATAATGATTACACAATGTTAATCTACAATATATGTGACCAAGAAAAAAATCATTGGGCGGAAAAAAATGTCACCATGTGTCCATTGCTACCTTATGTCATACTTGAAGCATGAAACACAGGAATCCATATTGCATAATGCGAGAGTAGTTTTGGTGTTTTTTTTTTTAAAAAAGTAAGTAATTTATATATGCGTAAAAAATCTATTGATTTGGTATCTCCCACTTTCTGTGTCACTAGGAAGGGTAAGCAAACGTTTTCAGTAATGATCACAAAAGGGTCGATTCTTACGGTAAATAAACAACTGAATACCACTATGTAAACATTCTGCGACAACCGTACGATTATCGCAGAGTAAAATAAAACTTCGAAATGATGGTGCATCAGTTGTTTTCAATATATCTCGTTTATTACACTGTATTGTACTTGGAAATTTGGCATGTGCATAGCTAAATAATTGTTCTAACATCCACGAGAGCTAGAAATGAATCCGAAAAAATTTAAGGCTCATAGGGACAAAATCGTAAAATTTACGACTGGTCTGAAGGTGTCGTATATTTTATCGTAGATTTCACGATACGATACATTTCTTGAAAGCCAAAAAGTTTCTTGAAAGCCAATTTTTATCGTACGATTGCGATACGACCAAATTTCAATCGTAGGACCTTTCTTGAAAGAGGCCCCAGGTTAAATTCCTATCATTCGCTTATTAATTATACCCGATTTACTCATGTAGATGGACTCAGCGCCTACGTCAGAGCTCAGTTTTGTAAATCATCTATATGTATGTTTGCTCGAGGAGATTCGTTGTTGTTTGAGAGCCACATTGATTATAAAAAAAAGGTTTTATGAATAAGTCTTTAATGTGTTATCTTCATTAAATAAAGATTTTATGATTATTGTTTATTGTTACAACGTCGAGCTTGCAAACTGAATTTACAAAAATAGAATCTAGAATCTACATCCATTTTCACACGACGTCGGCGTAGTTTTTATTCATTTGGAACACTTTTGTCAGTCTACGACCGAATTATTTAGCTCCTCTGTTGTAAGCCTTGGGGCTTTAAGTTTTTATGGCGTATTATCCGTCGAGGAGTCCGTTTGTATATGTATGCGTCTGATCGTCCGTTCGTGAACGGTTTAAACAATGTGTTCAAGGTGACCTATTGTGATACGGTCACAGTCCGTCTGTCGACCGGAGATAAATTCTGTAAGGTTGGCTACACTTTAAACCACTGGACCAATGAAACTGAAACTTGTCAGCCAAAGATGATTTTAATTGGGTAAACTTCAACTAAAGTTGTTTGAAGAATTGAATTCCATCAAAATCATTGATTCAATGGTAAAGCAAGAGGCCCGCGAGGGCCTGAGACACTAGGCAATTAATAGGAAACCTCGGTCAGTATTGTAAAAGATCATGAGTTCCGAAAATGGCATGTGAATGCTACTTTACGGTGAATAATAATGTTGACCAGTTAAAAATGGTGTTAATCTGGTGCTAGACTGAAGGGGATCGACAAACCTACCTCGGCTCAGGTTTGACGGCACCGTCAGTTCAGGTATGGCGTCATGAGGGTCGTCGGCTCAAGTCCTGGGTCAGGTACCCGTTTATCTGATATCCTTTTTTATTTCTTTTCTGATACATCAATAAGAAAATAAGGTCTCCCTCTAATATAATGATATTGCAGGCCTAATATCTCAAAATAGGATTTTAACGGTGAACGTTGTTTTGTAAATGTGACCCGTCACGTGAAAAGGGACTATCTGGGAACTCAATCAAATAAACATTTGAAGAAGATATTTGGTCCAGCATAGGTCAACCAGTGGTCGCATTTCTAAAAGCATTATACAGAAAGGTAAAATGATCATTCTTGATTTAGAAAAGCAGTCAAGTTGTAAAAGTTTATACCCTAGGCAGCCTGCGATTCCCGCTCATGATTCAATCTTCATAAAAAAGATTTTTTTATCAATGATTCGCGTACTCACCGTGTTTTTGCATTTATTCTATCTGTACAGTCAAATCAACGTCCTTTCCTAACTCACAGATACTTCCCCGCATAAGTCTATTATCGACCCCGAGTTGGTGTGAGACAAGAAGTCGGAAAGAATGAGGTCCGCCATCGGGTCAAACCATCGGAAATACATGATATGATACGTTGTGGATCCAGGGTGGCTTGAAAACGCCCCTCCCCCCCCCCCCACCCCGGCCCCACCCCGCAGTCCAATTATTTCACTGTCATTTGGAAATTCAGTCAAAACTGCGAAATAAAAGGAAACGAGTCCCAAAATCTAGTTCGAATCCGCTTTTGCAAAAAAAAAAAAAAAAAAAATGATCCCGCCCTGCGTTCAGGATGACAAAACGGTGCCAACAGTTTGCCAATCGTTCCCCGCTTTGCACGCAAGTGCGCGTGCAAAGCGGGGTAAAATTGGCAAAATGTTTGCACCATCAAAGATTGTGATCCTGAACGCAAGGCATGATAAGTTGCCACTGAGGACAAAAAACTTTAAGCTTGTGTGTATTAGCATCCTGGTCTGGATCATCATCATCTTCATCATAATCATCAGCAATATCATTATAACACTACTAATTAATAGTCGGGTTTGTTTTTATTTTTTTTTATTTTTTGGGGGGTGGGGTGTTTTTTACGAAAGCATTTTCCTAAATCTTTTTTTTTTTCAATGCCATTTATTCTAGTTCGTTAATGATAAGGCAGTCGATTTTCATTCGTTTTCCTCTTCATTCGTAGTGAAACCTATTTTACATGTAGGAAGCAGAATCGAACATATTTGTTTAAGTTGTAAGAAGTTGTTCCTTATCGATGTCAAAAGGATTGTACGTATGAAAAACCGTCATATCACTAGCTCATCAATCTTCTGGGAATTTCTCCCCAGAATTATCATAATCAAGTACTTCAACATTAGGATTATATCATCGTTCCTGTATTGTAATCGATTGAATTGTTTCAGAAGGCCTCATTGTTAGTATACCCCCACCTACGAAGTAGAGGGGGGTATATTGGTTTCACCATATCTATCCATCCGTCCGTCCATCCGTCCGTCCGTCTGTAGACCTTTTCGTTTCCGGACTCTAGCTCAAGAACCAAATGACCTACAGTCATAAAACTTTATACAAATGTTCCTTGTGACCCAAGGAAGTGCCCTATTGTTTTTGGGTCACATAGGTCACAGGTCAAGGTCACAGTCAGCTTTTGTTCAATTTTCGTTTCCGGACTCTAACTCAAGAACCAAGTGGCCTACAATCATAAAAACTTTATACAAATGTTCCTTATGACCCAAGGAGGTGACCTATTAATTTTGGGTTACATAGGTCAAAGGTCAAGGTCACAGTAAATTTTTGTTCAATTTTCGTTTCCGGAATCTAACTCGAGAACCAAGGGACCAACAAGCATGAAACTTTACTTATGATCCAAGGAAGTGCCCTATTGTTTTTAGGTCATACAGGTCAAAGGTCAAGGTCACAGTCAATTTTTGTTCAATTTTCATGCCTGGTTATTATTACTATTATTATTATTATTATTATTATTATTATTATTATTATCATTATTGCTTGCTTGGAACTGTACTTTTCAAATTTATGGGTGTAACTACTTTTTGCATAGGCGTATCTAGGATTTTGACAAAAATACGTTCTCAGAAGCCGCAACCTCCCAAAGAATACACATGTTAATAGGACCGATAAAGGCGGTATGAGGACTGTGACAAAAGATTAATGCGCTCCGTCTGCTTCATTTTTATGATTTGAGCGTCGTTGAAAAATTGAAACATCGTAACTACAGCTTGATGATATGATCATTCATCAACGATATTTTTCATCAGAGGATTTATTTCTTAACGCACTTGAGAAATGTGCGTAATAGTAGTAACGCTCTTGATTACGCACAGTACGCAAAACTTGCGCCGGCAACATGAAAACAAACTTAAACTTGTTATGTAGAACTGATTCATTGCTTTAGGCCGATCAAAACATCGGAACTACAGCTGTAGATCCGATGTTTTTTCGCCGCCCAAAAAACCGTTATAACACTATTTCGGGGAGGCCGCGGGCCTTTTGCAAGAAGGTGCTCTCCTTTTTGACCGGACACGAACCCCGGCCCTAGGTGTGCGGGTTTTTTTTTTACAAATGAATGCATGCAAGACTTCAAAGCTTATGTGCGTAGACTTTTAACATATCGGAAACGTCAATGCCAATGGATAAAGAAAATTAAAAACCATATTTTTCAATATATTAAGTGAATCATTGTTTTCTTCAGATAGAATACGCGCCTGAGCTGGTCAATTAAAATAAAAGCAATTAATTTCACATCTTGGCGATTACAACCAACCACGCGCCGTATATACAATATACAAAGTCACGTGAGCACTTTGGAATGTCAACAATGTAGCCGATGGGCGTAGCATATGTCAATCAAAGCATAACTTGGCATCCAGAGCGAGTCGATTTATATCGGGGGTCAAATATACTGTTTATATTGAATTCTTAAATTCGTCTTAAGAATTCAACCCAACAACTGAAAACGAATACACCAAACCATATCAACATAGAAGATCGTAACACGTTCATAAATTTCCCGACTCAAATGATTACTTTATTGCTGACGTAGATCCCACATTCCATTCTATTATTATACAATGTTAACCCTGCGTCCCCCATTTTCTAATTACCTATTACTATATACCCGATTTTTGTTGTGTTTGTACGTTCTGTGAGGAGTATCGTATCGTAAATAATAACGGAATTTCGGTAGGTATTTCCTAAATCTCGCCTTAAATGTATGTCCATAAGAAAGCCGATATTAGTTTTCACCAAGGATTTATCGATTAGACGATCCTGTCGTGCAACCGGTGGTTTCGTCCTCGGATTTAAACGCAACGAAAGTAGACTAAAATCAACATGGCCGCCGGTCGGATTATTCGTATTTCGGAAGCTATTTACTGTATGTGACGGATTCTTACTTGTGTTTTGTTCGTATATAAGGGACTTACTCACAATCTGGATTTATTTTTGAAAGGTAAAGCGAATTCCCGACAATAATCGACGGGTTATGTTGACCCAACAGTGAACTAATTGGGTCGTCCATTTGAAATACCTAGTGGGGCAGGTGCGCGTGTATACCTGTATAGTAGTGTATTGTGTTCGACACGTTTTTGTGTTAACCTCGTCAGGAATTTATGATGGGGACATTTAAATTATTAATGTGTGATTATTCAGATGTTAAGAAAATGTATGATAGTTACCTTGAATGGATTATTATGTAAAAACTGAACTCTGACATGGTAATTGACAATGGATTACAGTGTAACGTCGGAATCTATTTTATGTATGGAAGTGGCCATCACATACTGCTATGCCAGTGACCCATCACAAAAGTGCAAACATTGAATTTCCCTTTCAAATGACATTATAACAATGACCAATCACACAACAAGATAACGTAATAGTGACCCATCACACAACGTAACAGTGACCCATCACACAACGTAACAGTGACCCATCACATGCCAACGTAACAGTGACCCATCACACAACAATGTAAGAGTGACCCATCACATTATGACGTAACAGTGACCCATCACACAAGAACGTAACAGTGACCCATCACATTATGACGTAACAGTGACCCATCACACAACAATGTAACAGTGACCCATCACACAACAATGTAACAGTGACCCATCACACAACAACGTAACAGTGACCCATCACACAATTTAACAGTGACCCATCACACAACGTAACAGTGACCCATCACACAAGAATGTAACAGTGACCCATCACACAACATAACAGTGACCCATCACACAAGAACGTAACAGTGACCCATCACACAAGAATGTAACAGTGACCCATCACACAAGAATATAACAGTGACCCATCACACAGAAATGTAACAGTGACCCATCACACAACAACGTAACAGTGACCCATCACACAAGAATGTAACAGTGACCCATCACACAACGTAACAGTGACCCATCACACAAGAATGTAACAGTGACCCATCACACAACGTAACAGTGACCCATCACACAAGAATGTAACAGTGACCCATCACACAACAAGATAACGATGACAGTGCCCCATCATATGACAACGTAACAGTGACCCATCACCAGCTAGGTTTCAAAATGGGCAGGGTGCAAAGTGCTTTGAGTCACGAAGCGACGAAGAGGGGGAGGGTGTGGGAGGGGTTGTCCCCCTCCCTAAAGGGGGGTTTGGGGGGTCTCCCCCAAGAAAATTTTTATTTTTTAAGGGCTTAAAGATGGGCTCTGGTGTGTTTAAAAAGGGTTTTGGTATTCAAAAAGGGTGACTGTTTCAACCCCTCCATGTGTCTCATCAGGTAGGTGGCAGTAGAAATATTAGATGGAAATACTGCAGATACTTCCCTGCTACAGTCTGTTTTTTTTTTGGTTTTTTTGCTTTATTTTTTTTTTAATGGGAAATGCTCAAGCAAACTTCCAATTATTTATCAGAATTACTGAATATGTAGACAAGAAAGATCATTTTTGCTTACTCAGTCAACAGTAATAAACCTTAGTCTACTTTCTTTATTTGAGTCCTTTCAATATGTGAGCTGTTTTTGCATGTCTTTTTTTTTACCGATAAAACAGCAAAGCGACTCGATTTTATTGACCGTGGCTTCCATTCCCTTAAGAATAGCGTCCTTTATTTTTCAGATTAAGTTTACCGAAGATGACAAATTGAGAAATTTTCGAACACACACAAAATAAACGTTAAGGATGGGGCAAAACAACCGGCTTCGGGGCTTGAAATATATGCTTCCGAGACCTACAATGATTCTAAATTTTCGTAATGAAAGGTGTAAAGGTTGATAATCACACATGTTAACCTTTTTAATAGCTTATCGTAAGCGTTTACTCGATAAGTGCTGTTTGTTTTTGACTGTCAAATTGGTTTACGGACACACATTAATTTCCACCCACATAATATTGGATACTACTTCCTTGATAAAGAATTGCGCATTGTGATTGGTTGACTTGCTGATTTAAGTCCCGCCCTTCCTCTCTACTGGCCGTAATTAGTTATGGCCTTTGCGGGTTGATTATACACATCGGCGATCACGTCAAAGTTTGCATATCGATCGAGAAAAGGCGATAAATTTTTTAAAGATTATCGCTGATTTGACAAGTAAAGCTACAATTAAGGGATTAGTTTAGGACAGGGCGACAGAAAAAAGGGCTGGATGCCGATTTTTGTCAGCAAGGCAGGGCGGGGCGCCCTTCTGAAAGGGCCTACCTGGAGCACTGACGTAACAGTGACCCATCACACAACAATGAAACAGTGACCCATCACACAACAATGTAACAGCAACCTATGAAACAACAACATAACAGTGACTTAACACACATCAACATGCCTTGAAACAACAACATAACAGTAACCTAATACACAACAACATAACAAAAACAATCACACAACATAATAACCAATCATACAACATTAATTTACATTGATCCATCACACAACAACATAACAGCGACCCATCATACAATATCCAGGGGTGTGGAATTCCCATGCCCGACTTGTCCGACTTGGGCTTTTGTACTTGAGGACAAGTAAATTTTTGTACGCCACTTGTCCAAAGACAAGTAAATACCAGGGCAAATCTTGGAATGTTACTTAAAAGAATTAAGAGAGAAATCATCCAAATGTTCATATCATAGGGTAGAAAACATTGTTTTTAATGAAGAAAATGCTGGATACCAGCATTTTCTTCATCAAAAGGCAATGTTTTTTTTTCAAATTTTTCTATTTACTCTTTAGCGGACAAGTTCATTTTGATCCTGGACAAGTAGAAAATCCGCTCTTACTTGTCCAGGGACAAGTGGAGAAAACTCGTATTTCCACACCCCTGCAATATCACAAAAGTGCAAACATGGAAATTCCCTTTCAAAATGACATCATGACAATGACCTATCACACAACAACATAACAGTGACCCATTACACAGCAACTTTTCAGTGACTGATCAAACAACAAATATCACTGACCTATCACAACAAAATGTCATTGATCATTCTCACAGAAAAATATCAGTGACCCATCACAGAACAACTTAACAGTGACCCATCACGCTGAAACATAACAATGACCCATTACACACCAAGATAAGTGACACATCACACAACAAAAATATTGACCCATCACACAACAACATAACGGTTACCAATTACACAACAACATAACATTGACCCACCACACAACAACATTTTAGAGACCAATCTTACAACAAAACATGACTGGACCCTTCACATGAAATACATTGGCCTGATGATACACAAATAACTTACATCAATATGACAAGGCTTTGGAGGCTAGGGGACAGTGTCCTTATTTTCAGGAAAAAGGGCTCGTGTTAAACCTGGAAACCAGGCATTGACACCTCCCCCTTCCCCCCATCTAAAGATGTCTTATTTTGACCCTTAGAAATTTCTTCCAAGGGGGTCATTGTGACCCCCTCCAAAAAAAATCTCGAAGGGTCAGAACTAGGTTTGATACATCCTGTATACTATGTAAATTTTAACAAATGAAGTGATTACTGAATGTATCTTTAGTAAACCTTCAAAATTCCTATCAATGATTTGTTCTTCTTTTTGTTTTGACCCCTTTGCAATCAGATTTGAATCCCAGAATTTTATGGTTAAGGGATTGTTGTTGACTCCACAATTTTAAGCAATAGCACAAGCCCTGTTTCAATCTAGTCACCAGGGTTAGGTTACCTGTCTTCATGCTCTAAGATACAGGGGCTTGTGCTAACTTTTCAAATTCAGGAGTCATCAACCCCTTGACCATAAAATTTAGGGGTTCAAAACTAAATTTTAAGGGGCCATTGAGTCAACGATATTTGTAAAAACGGTGAAAAAATGGCCAAAAATAAACATGATCCATGTGAAATATTGAAATTTGATTGGGGAAAAGGTGCATAAAATCTCTGTTGAATTTTGAGTGACCTTCATTTTGTGACAATGGGCCTTTAAAAGAGGCTTCAATTGTTTTTAGAATCACATCGATTTCAACCTCTGATTAGGGGGGCTGGGTTTTATTAGAGTATGGAGCTCTTAGAATTCTTACAGTATTTCACATATGAAATCAGGTGACAGATCTTCATTAGCTGCCATCTTTGCCCCCTTGGTTTACTCAGGGGTGTAGAAAGACAAATTTTCTCAACTTGACCATGGACTAGTCAATTTCCTACTTTTCCAGGATCAAAATGGACTTGTCCACAATACATGGATTGACAAAAATTAAAAAAACCCATGTTTTTTAATGAAGGATTGATAAAAATTGAAAAAAACATTGTTTATTAATGAAGAGAAATATTGTTACCCAGCAATTTCTTCTTTAATTTCTACCCTTTGATACAAACATGAGAATGACTTTTCTTGTAGATGTTTTTAATAGCTCTGTTTCAAAATTTGCTCTGGTATTTACTTGTTCAGGGACATGTGGCCTAGAAAAATATACTGGCCTACAAGTGGAAAAGCCCTTGTCAGGTATGGAAATTTCACACCCCTGGTTTACTGTAATTGTGTTCCGTCAGCCAGCTGTCTAGTATGCAGGCAAGAAGACTTACAGGGGTCCAGTCGCCCATGGCCCCTAGATTTTGGGCTGGGCCCCTAGATTTTTGGAGAAAATACCCATATCCCAAATGTTAAATGTTGAATTTTGGCAACCTGGGCCCCTGAGTAAAAATATTTAATCTTTTCCCCTGGTACGTATGACATTCTGGCCCCTAGATTTTGGGCTGGGCCCCTAAATTTTCGGAGAAAATACCCATATCCCTAATGTTAAATGTTGAATTTTGGCAACCACGGCCCCTAAGTAAAAATATTCTACCCTGGTATGACATTCTGACTTGTTGGTAAATTTGAATGGCGTTTAACAACACTTTAGATGTTTCTTTTTTTACATTTCAGATTGCAACTACAGGCTTGAAATGCCTTTATAAGTCAAGCATACATTGAAGTGTGCCAAAATGGCTTGTAGGATCACTGACCCAACATGAAGAAATCGTAAACAGATCGGAGGAATTTTAAATCGGAAATAAATTATTTGATTGGATAATAATGTGATACAAATAAGTTTTTACTTTGATGGATTTCTTCAAGTACTTTTATGTATTCGTGTGGAAAGTGTTTAAATACCCATGTTAAACGGAGGTAGAAAGGGTCAAGAGCCTAGACGGCCATTGCTCCTCCAGAACGAGAGTAGAAGTATTTTAGAGTCGATTTCGAACAATTTAAAGAAAAGTGCTATAAATTCAATAAAGCAACAGCAAGGTGTAACTAACTCAAGAGGCGAGTCACCAGATTTCGCCCGCCATGAAAATACGACAGTTGGAAATTCTGGCTTGTCGAAGCAAGGCAATGTTACAAAAAGTAAGAAAACTAAGGATTTATACAGATCGAAGGCCTTTGATGAAATCAGAAAGACGTTACACCCATACAATAAGGAATCGGGAAGTGAAATTCAAGAGACACCTAGTCCGGAAGTGAACAAGGCCATGCTTCAGCAGCTCACTGATCATGGATATTCTGAGGTTTGTGACACATTTGTATATAATGCTTTTTGATGGAGAAAATATTGATTGATCATAATTTTGTAATCTCACCACCAAACCAATTTTCCAAAAGATTACAGAGTATACCCCTTTTTAGCTCCACTGGCCGAAGGCCACTGGGGCTATTGTCAATGCGTTGTGTCCTTCGTGCATCCGTCCGTCCGTCTGTGCGGTCATAAACTTTTTCTTTAAAAATCTTCTTCTCAGAAACTACTGGATGAATTTCAACCAAACTTCACAGGGATGATCCTTGGGTGACCCTCTTTCAAAGTTGTTCAAGAAATTTGGATCCAATGAAAAACATGGATTAAATGGGCGTGGCTAACTTCCAAATATGGTAAAAAGTGAGTTTTCTCAGAATCTAATTGATTGATACCAATTAAATTTTACATGAATGATTCTAGGGTGACCCTGTAATAGTCTACCAAATATTATTGTGATCGGATGAAAAATATGGATCTTATGGGCGGAGGTCATTTCTCTATAAGTTATATAGTGGAAATTTTTGAAAATCATTTTCTCAGAATGTAACTGATGGATATCAACCAAATTTCACTGGAATGATCCTTGAGTGACCTTTTATCAGTTTACAAAAACATTTTGTGATCGATTGAAAAGTATGTATTTTATGGGTGGAGGTCATTTCTATATAAGTTATATAGTGGAAATTATGAAAATCATTTTCTCAGTATACCGTATTTCACCTTTTAGACGCGCCCTCCCTAATAAACGCGCTCCCCCATAAATACGATTCCCAGGCCCTTGACTATACATACGATCAACAACATCCAACTGTCCACGGTCCGTGGTGAAAAATCCGGTTTCGAATTTAATTTCATTAGCTGCTACTCCACGACGTAATGTTCAATAGATTGTGGGTTAACTATCTTAAATTCCTATCAGGATAAGGCTGGTTGCGTCATAAAAAGATCGTTCAACATCTGAAAAACTAGCGCGTCCTAAATCGCGCAGTTTTCCGGAAGCGAGAAAGGTTAAAATTTAACACAAAATTAAAACTATTTCTCGTCATTCTTCATAAGTCACATGCGAACAAAATCCCCTTTCTTCACGTTGTTACGAAAATATTTCTGAAATCATTTTACCTTCTGTAAATATACAAAATATCCGAGTCAAATGATGAAATCCTAGTCACAATTCATACTGTTAAAAAAGGAAAACCCCGTAAAATCTCGTGTGTGACTTATTTCAAAAGCGACATCGCCGCATACAAGAATCTGGGGACTTCAAAGGGTGCCGACACGTGGTGACCCAGCTAGCTCCAGACGTGTTGTGTTTTTACTGCGAAATACTTTCATTTCATGAACCGGGTGCATTTACACATCACAAAATTTTAGGATTTAATACAGGATTATTTATTTCATACGTGAATAGGTAATGATTTATTAGACCGCTTTGTCGATCGGTAACGGAACATTGAATATTGCATCGTCTGGAACTTCCCATCTTGTACAAATAATAACAATAATAATAATCTCGGCTTCTGCTAACACAATCACTTGCTTTTGAAAGCTGCAATTAATGGTCGAAAGTGACCGTATTTCGATAGATGACTTTAAATGACAGAATTACAATTCATTAGCTTACATTTTTATTTCATTTTTTAAATTCATAGCCTTAATAGATAAATAGGAAAGCGTATTGGGTAGCTCACGTATTTCAATCGATAATTACGAACATGTTAATAGTTTGCTTCTCTTGGGTACCAAAATACGTATTTTTTTTAAAATTTTTTGCATCGCGCCCGGGCGCGTTTAATAGGAGAAATACGGTATTACTGATGGATATCAATCAAACATTATTGGTATGATCCTTGGGTGACCCATTATCATGCAGCAAAATATTATTGTGATTGGATGGAAAATAATGTCTTTTATGGGCAGAGGTCATTTCTCTATATGTTATATAGTGGAAATTTTGAAAATCATTTCCAATATCAATAGAACCCAAAATATCTAAAAATCTAGTCAAAACTTTTGTTTGCTATCACAAGAATTTCAAGCCTGTGGAGCGACTCAAGCCATTCATGGCTTTCTAGTTTGGCCATTTCACCCAATATTGATACCATCTATATTGGACTCTGGAATTTTCAAATCCCTGAATTGGATTCTAGTCCTTCATTTGGTTTGACATTCAAAAGTAGAAAATGTGAAGGAAACAAACTTGTATACTCCCAATTTGTAGACTGTTTGATTTAAAAAAGCGTAACAACAGATCCATTAAGGTTTCGTTACAATACTTTTGAAATCCAACTTGAAGATTATCTTCTTGATTTATTAATTTCCTGTTGTGACATTTAAGACAGTAGAGTCTAATTTGGTACGTTTTTACAATCCTTATTTAGCTTTACAAAAAAGGATATATGGTATTTGTCCTAAAAAACGCTCCCGGGAGCTATACAAAACATGGTCAGGGACCTTTTATTTAGTATGCATTTTCTGATTTAAAAAACCCATGAAACTTAAGACTTTAAAGACTTTTTCGTTTAATTCCAGGTAAATTTCCTCTAAACAATCATACGAAAGATTGTTTAGAGGAAAATCATCTCAAATTAGAGAAGAAGTCGCAAAAAGTTACTCAAATTTAGGTATTTGAAAAAGGTTTTCTAAGAAAAAAATTGTAGGGATGCTACTATAAGGGAGGGGCTATTATCAGGGGAAATACAGTATTTTGGAAGGCAGATGTTACACTTAAATGTGGCATTTTCATAGGCAATACAAAATTTTCATTTCATCTTATCCTGTCCTGGAAGAAGGTTGATTTGTTGAATTATCAATGTTTTTAAGAGAAAAATCATGTCAATGAATGAAAGATTAAGAATTTAAAGTACATGATAAATAATAATAAATAACACTTTTTTGACAGAGCAGAATACTTATTGCCACAAAATGGCAGACATACGATTGTATTTTAGATAATAGGTAAATACCAATGAACGATTATTGGGTAGATAAAATTTTCAAAATTTCTATGCTTGAAAAGACGTAATGGCGGTATACAACAAAACTTAGAATGTTAATAAGAGGATATTGTCATAATTGATGTTTTTTGTTGGGTAATTGGCGAATTTGAAAAGATTTGAATTATCATTGTTAAAAAAAGATGGCAGGTTATTCAACTTTTTTTTGAATAACTGTATTGATGGCTCATGGCTTAACAGTTGTAACTGCCTATATGTTTATAGGCAGTTAAAACTGTTTCACCCCGAGCCATCTATATGACCTTTGAGGTCTTTGATTTCAAACTAATTCAATTACCCAATGTCTCAACAGCTTATTCATAATTATCTGCTTGCTCATAAGCTTATAATTTAAGTTTTAAAAGTTCTTACACAGCTACCATAATTCTCCTATTAGAGTGCACTCCCTTTAAGTAGCCCCCTTCTGTATACTTAGAAAACACTATTTCAGCTGATCGAAATAATATAAATTTTAATAATCTTGTGACAAGTTTTCTCTAATAAAAGGTGAATTTCCTTTAAACAATCATTTAAATCACAGCTTCCATCACATGTTTTGTGTAACTTCTTATATATATTCTGGATTATTATATAAAGAGAAATACAACACTTTTTTTTTGAAACATGGAATAAATCACAAAACTTTGCACTAGTCTTTTCACAGATAAAAGGTCTGTGCTAGCCTTTGTAATTCAGAAGTCAGTGAGACCTTAACTCTTATAGACTGACGTCAAAGCGCAGTGGTAGTGCATTAGACTTTTAGTCAAAAGTTCCCAGATTTGATTCATGATGGTGACACTCATCCTTTACAAACATTTGTCTTTGGCCAATGAGTACTGGTGTGGGAAATACTAGGAATCCATTGTTAGGTGTTCCAGCCACTGCAATTCAACTGAAAGATTGTTGAAAGTGGCAGAAAATACCATTTAAAAACACACAAAAATATTTTTAAAGATAATTTTTTGTGTGTGTCAAACTTATGAGAAATTTCAACCAGTCTGCCCAAGTTTTCCCCATAATATTACAGGGCTCGTGTTAGTGTTTGATATTGTGGAGTCATTGACTCCTTACCGTAGAAATCCCAGGGGTCAAATCTGAATTGAAAGGGGTCAAAACAACAGAAAAGCAAATCATAAGTATAATTATTGTGTCTATATAAGAGTCACTTTAACTGTTTCTTGCAGTGATGTGAAACAAGTTATTTATTAGTAGGACTTGAGATAGTAATTTGTGAAAATCTTAGGTATAAAACCATGTTATGACCCTAAGCAATTTCTCTCAAGGGGGTCAAATTGAGATATGTCCAGATATTTGGGGGTCAAAACCCTGGTTTAAGGGTCAAACACGAGCCCTGTATTAGGTAGAAAGTAGGCAATGTTGGCCAACATCAGGCTGCACACTTACTGATCATTGTCTAAACTGTATGTTAAAGCTTTAATTGTGTAAAGTAGAATATGCTCAGCTGTGAACAGCATGAGCAGGATTAAGCTGTTATAATAAGCCACTCAATATTAAAGATATAGTCATAGTCATGCTCTTTTCTACAAAATACATATTTCTGGAAATCTTTGCATTCTTTCCCATGAAGACAAGCATTTGATTTGCCAAATTTCTGTAATCCCAAAAATGTTTTGTGACTATTTTAACCCTTTGCTGTTTAATCCCTGCTTTTTACGTGCCTGTGATTTTATGATTGAGAAAACATTGTGAAAAAAGAAGAAATTGCTTCTGACAAGCAATTTCTTCTTATTTAACACTATTTTCTACCCTACTGAATGGTTATTTTTCAAATTAAATCCACTTTAAATTTTCGTCTGCAAAACCTTTGGATTTGGACAGGTCCAAAATTTTGTAAAACAGGAAAGGGTTAAGCAACAAGAAGGTGTTATGAATAATGATATTGTTATGATATTTATTAGCAATGACTCCAATGATCATTTGACAAATAAGCAAAAACTTAAACCTGCAAACAAAGCATGTTAGCATAATTTCAACCCTATTCAAGTTATGTTGCTCAAGAATGGCACAAAGGCTCCTCTAATTAATCCACATCTTTGAAAGTCAATGTCAGCTGGCAAGGTCATTTATCAAGGTCAAACTTCTTTGTTGTCTTGGGGGGGGGGGGGGGGGGGGGGGGGCATCAGTACTTTATAAACACATCATGCTCTGTTTGTCATTATCTTTTCAAGCTATTTTAAATTGCATCAATGAATTACAATAAGAATTGACCAAAAAAATAAAATTAATGAAATGTTGAGATAGTCTAAAAAAAAAGGCCGAAATGTTTTCAGGAACTAATGCTGTTATAAGTTCTTAGCAAGGGGTACAGATAAGAGGGGGAAAAGCTAGTCAAAAATCTCTTATTTCTCAATGAAACCTTATGGTGTGGGTAATCATTGAAATCATCTTGATGAGATGATTTCAATGAATACAAACAACAAAGGATTTGTGTAATTTTTTATTGAAAAACTTTGATCTCACATCCAGATTACCCCCATTCTATCTGTAGCGATGGTAGCATTCTAAAGAAATGAGTAACTTTGACACTGTGCCAGTCATGATGGTGCCTTGTGAACTCTTTATGTAATGGAGGTTGAGAATAGTACAGGGGTCAAGATAAGAGGGGGGTAAAGCCAGTCTAAAATCTTTATTTCTGACTTAAACCCTATGTTTTGGGTACTCGTTTGAAGCGTCTCACAGAGACGTTTCAAATGAGTACCAACAACATAGGGTTTAAGCTAGAATCGTCTCAAAGAGACGTTTCAAATGAGTACCAACAACATAGGGTTTAAGTTCGAAATTATGAAATATTCAAATTTGAAAGCCAAAATGACCTGTTAGTGTTGGTAGTGCAAGTCTAAAATTGTTATTTCTTAACAAAACTCTTTGGTGTTGGTACTCATTTGAATCATCTGATGGAGAAAATTCTAATGAGTACCCACAACATTTTTGAACATTGACTAAGATCTAATTTACTCCTCTATCTGCAGCTGTACGGTAATCAACATTGTTTAAGGATATGATGACTTACTGCTTTACCTTTTATTATCATACATGCATGCATATCGTTCTTTGGCAAACAATACTTTACTACTGCTTTATTTGAGCTTTTGTTTCAAAATTTCTGTCTTCCACAGGCAGTATGAATTTGATAGACTTAACCAATCAACCTCTGACATAAAGAAATAGATTTTTTCAGCCAATTGTGTCACATACCCTAAAAGCTCTTATATACCCCTGGGTTTCATTAGAATCGTCACATTTATTTTAGAAGGGGGTATGGGTTGTTTAGGCTACAGATGTTAAAACTTGGAAAATTGTCGAACAAATGCTATATACCACAGATTTGCTACAACTGCAAAGTCAAGATCAGAACAAAAGGTGATACAGGAATCATATGATTTACCATAGTGTTGGAGTACCGTTTACAGGCCTTTTGACTTAATGTAGGGTATACACTATTACACTCAGAAAACCAAAGAAAAACTTAAATCATTCATTTAAGCATCAAATTAACACAAAAGCTAAACATGTGGTTCGGAAAAGTTATATTGATCCTTGTTGACTTTGTTTGTTTGAATGAGTTTAATGCCGCTTTCAACAATCTCGTAGTTATATTGCGGCGGCAGGAGCACCTAACAATGGATTCCTGGTATTTCTTTCACCTGTACTACCATTACACCCTTTCCTAGCCTCCGACTGCTATCTCACATAGGTTAACAATTATCTACCCACTGGTGAGAGACAAACTTCGGAAAGGATATTTGCCGCCACCGGGATCGAACCCACGACTTCCAGATTAGAAGTCTAATGCCTAACCAACTGCGCTATGGTGGCGGCTATGACCCTTGTTAAATCATTATGATATCGTTTGGGTGGGGGGGTGGGTCACACATTTGGCCTTTATTTGAGGCTTCAAGTATTCTGAACACCAGTCAAATGGTAGAGAGGGGCAGGGGAGGGGTGGGGGAGGGTTGTATTAGAGCACGGGGCTCTATTAGAATTTTTACGGTATATAGCGCTCCAGAGGTACAGATAAGAGGGTGTAATGCCAGTCTACAATACTTTATTACTATATGAAACCCTATGTTGTGGGTACTCATTTTGGGTAACTCAGCAAAAAACTGGTTAATTTTCTGTTATTTTGTTATTATATGGCTTGATTCATGCTGCTATTACAACTTTCATAAAGCAAAGGTATAAAAGAAATACATCTTATGAAAAAAGAGTCAAAGATGATAAACAAGTGGCATGTATTTATCAAAAGAATGTCACTTTAAGTCACATTAAGAGTGTCAATGTTTTTGTAAAATAATTAAAACAATACTTCAAAAAATTTAACAAAAAGGTCACATGACCCAATCCATCATGTAATCAAAGGACTATGAGGACTTTGTACTAAGGGACCACATTTTTGCGTTATTCTTTGATTATTTGTGACCTGTCAATTGAAAAGGGACCATCCAGGTAATGTGTAAAATATCAACCCAGGCTGACTACAGTCCAAACTTTGCTAATTTTCTAAACCTTAAAATCTTCATAATACCTTCCTGTAGAAGAATTTTTAACCCTTGTCATGCTGAACCCGGAATATTCCTGCTTTGGGAGGAGCTATAGACAATCATCAGCCTGCACATATGTGCAGTCTGATGTTAGTCTACACCACTTGTTTCTCACTTTCAAACCAGAATTGTCAATAGATTTAGTTTTGCAAATAAAAATTGACCTAGAGGTGGGACTTTCAGTGCTTTTTGCCCTTTGATTTTGATGAAAATGTAAAGCCAAAATTTATTCAGCATGACAAGGGTTAAAATGCAACCTCCAGCTGACCTACTCTTTTTTTTTTTCAAATATATATGGAGTAATCAGTAATTGGCCAGTAACTGTTTGTCTAATATATCAGTATGTGCACTACTTTAAAAATTCGGCGTAAAAACAGAAGAAGAAAAAAGCTTTTTAATCAGTATAGAATGCAGGGTCAAAATCTGGTATTTTACAATATTTACAGTCATGTCCTGTACTCTGAATCCCTTGGAATTTTAGTTGCGGGTACTTATTTGAATGGTCTCGACGAGACGATTCCAATGAGTATTCACAATTTAGGATTTGTGCAAGAATTGTAGAAACAGTTTCACCCATGTCATGCTGAATAAAAAACCTTTGCAAAATTATATATAAATCAAAGTGCTGACAGCTCTGTATTTCCTTCTTGTGAGTCAGCATTTGATTTTGAAAATATAATTTCTGAAACTTTTCTGGTTTAAAAAGGAAAAATCAGGTTGCATGGACTAAGATCAGACTGCACATATGTGCAGGCTGATGTTTGTCCATACAATCTGCCAAAGCAGGAATTTACTGGGATCAGCATGACAAGGGTTAATCTGAAATCCAAAATACCCCATCTATCTGTAGCTCTGCTCTTCCAATTTCGACCTGTCTGAAATTTACACAAAAATGAGAAAGAGTTAATTTTGCTGTAGTTTGATGTGTAAATAATAAATCATGAATTAATTTGCATAAACCAAATATTTTGTAAAGATAGTTTTTGCATTAAGTTGGTTTGATGTTACCCTTGAGTGAACTCTCCTTCCAAGCAGAGGTACAGATAAGAGGGAATAAAGTGAGTTAAAAAAATTTTATTTCTCAATGCAACCTTATCTTGTGGGAACCCTTTGGAATTGTCTCGATGAGACGATTCCAATGAGTACCAAATTGGTAGGGGGATGGTTATATGAATTAACCAATCAACCACCAATTGACCAGTATTGACCGGTATTGACCAGTATTGACCGGTTAAAACCAGTATTGACCACCGGTCTGGTCAATACTCCAATTGACCGGTCGATTGCCAACCCTGGTACCAATAACATAGGGTTTATGTTATAATTATTGAAATACTTTGATCCAAAATACCCTCTCCATCTAGCTCTGACTTCCTGCAATAAGCTTCTTGTTAACTGACTGCCTGAAAAGAAATTTGTTTTACTATAGGATAACACTGGGAAAAAGGGAATTTCTCCTTTCTTCAATATTTTGTTTTTAGCTTGGCTGTCTTTCGAGAAAACCCAGCAATTTTGGATTCAGCAAAGTTAGTTGTTGTAGTGCAAACACTTTGACATTTTGTGAAATTTCTGGTATTACTGAAGGCATTCACTTGAAACTTGGCACATAATTTTCTTAACAAAAGATCAAGAGTGGTACAATCAAAGGGGATAGGTTTTGATACTGGGTATTTTATCTACTATTCAGCAACCAACAGCCAAGCCAGGAAATTGTGATCTAAAAATATTTGATTGAACATTTTGGGCAATAATTCAGGCTTTAATGCTTCTGCCAGAATACTTTAATGGTGTCTATCCATTAGTTCTATAGAATTTAAGTTCTAGGGGTTGTAGAGCGTAACAATTGTAAGAGCAAGTATACATTATCTTAACCCTTGTCATACTGAATTAAAAAAAAATAGCTATTTTTGCATAAAATCAAAGTTCTAAAAGCATTGAATACATTAAAGTGAGTCAGTATCTTTTTTTGAAAATGTATTTCTTTAAGCTTTTCTGGTTTTAACAGCATTATCAGGTGGTAAAGACTAGGATTAGAATTTGCATGTGTTCAGGCTGATCTTTGTCTATGCCTCCTGTTCAGCTTGTCAGGGCTAGGTATATTGGCACTTCAAACACTGTTTTTCGATGTGTGTATGTAGTCCACTCAGGACCTGAAAGTCCTTGTTTCTAGCACAACCATAGCCTGAGAGAGAGGAAAACACAGTCATCGAGGCATTTGAGAATTTTTCTTTATGCTAAGCTTTTGTAATAAATATTAACTTAAATTGTTATGGTTCATATTTTGATGTCTTATCAGTAAAGTTGTTGGCAAAGTATGTGTATTTGATCCTTCTTTAAAAATCTTCTCCTCAGAAACTACTGGATAGATTTCAACCAAACTTCACAGGAATGATCCTTGGGTGACCCTCTTTCAAAGTTGTTCAAGAAATTTTGATCCAATGAAAAACATGGATTTAATGGGCGTGGCTAATTTCCAAATATGGTAAAAAGTGATTTTTCTCAGATTCTAATCAATGGATACCAATTGAATTTTACATGAATGATCCTTGGGTGATCCTTTATCAGTCAACAAAAAAATCATTGTGATCGGATGAAAAATATGCATTTTATGGGCGGAGGTCATTTCTCTATATGTTGTATAGTGGAAACTTTGAAAACCATTTTCTCAGAATGTAACTGATGGATATCAACCAAATTTCATAAGAATGATCCTTGAGTGACCCTTTATCAGTTTACAAAAAATCATTGTGATCGGATGGAAAATATGCATTTTATGGGCGGAGGTCATTTCTCTATATGTTGTATATTGGAAACTTTGAAAATCATTTTCTCAGAATGTAACTGATGGATATCAACCAAATTTCACCGGAATGATCCTTGTGTGACCCTTTATCAGTTTACAAAAAATCATTGTGATCGGATGGAAAATATGCATTTTATGGGCTGAGGTCATTTCTCACTATGTTATATAGTGGAAACTTTGTAAATCATTTTCTCAGAATGTAACTGATGGATATCAACCAAATTTCACCGGAATGATCCTTGTGTGACCCTTTATCAGTGGTCCAAAGTGTATTTTGATTGGATGAAAAATATGCCTTTTATGGGTGGAGGTCATTTCTCGACAAGTAAATAGTGGAAACTATGAAAATCATTTTCTCAGAATGTAACTGATGGATATCAATCAAAAATTTTTGGTACGATCTTTGGGTGACCCATTATCATGCAGCCGAAAATCATATTGATTTGATGAAAAATATGTCTTTTAAGAGCATAGGTCATTTCTATATCTGTTATATAGTTCAAACATAGAAAATCATTTTCAATATCAGTAGAACCCCAAATATCTATTAATCAAGTCAAAACATTTATTTGCTTTTACAAGAATTTCAAGCCTGTGGAGCGACTCAAGCCATTCATGGCTTTCTAGTTTTGAATGGGCTGCTGTCATAGCGTAGTGAAAGCATTTCAAACTATCATTCAAAAGGTTCCAGGTTTGTTCCCCAATGGCAGCACTCATCCTTTCCGACTATTTGTCTTCCACCAATGAGTTGAAAATCCTAGACCTATGTGGGAATAATATCAGCTGGAGGCTAGGAAAGGATGTAATGGTAGTACTAGTACTGGTTTGAGATATACCAGGAATCCATAGTTAGGTGCTCCAGCTGCTACGATATAACTGAAATATTGTTGAAAGTGGTGTAAAATCTCATTCAAACGAATTAAATGGCTGAAGTTCTTATGGTATGATGATGCTTTACATCATTTAACTGTTAAAAAAAGATCTTATTAAAAGACGTTGCAATCAAAAATTAATCCCGAGATCTGATAAAATTTTAGACTTTTTGTAAGAGGAATATTTGTATATCACAGTATTTTCCTCCTTTAACTTTAAGGTTTTTTTTATAATTTATTTTGCATATTATCAGGCAAAGGGCTAAAGATATAATTTATACAATATAATATTCATGAGTTTTCTAAATGGATGAACTTACTCATTTAAAAAGGGATAAATATGAACACTTTACGTAGATGTAACAAATTGTGAATAATCAGCGTCTACGAAAAAGGAAATATTGTCTTAAAAACATGACATTTTGTTTTTTAAATGGTGAAAAAGTGTGCAGTCGGTAGTAGCTGTCAAATAAGTAAACTTTAACCCTTTGCTGTTTAATCCCTGCTTTTTACGTGTCTGTGAATTTATGATTGAGAAAACATTCTGACAAGCAATTTCTTCTTTTTCAACACTATTTTCTACCCTACTGAATGGTTATTTTTCAAATTAAATCCACTTTAAATTTTCGTCTGCAAAACATTTGAATTTGGACAGGTCCAAAATTTTGTAAAAAAGGAAAGGGTTATTTAAATGTCATTGGCGTTAAAACCATGTGAAATTTTATCTGTGTCGAGCAAGGATTGGAATTTATCTCTTGGCTCCTATATTTGTTTTCAAGGTAAATTGTTGGTGTAATTCTAATCCCTCGTAACTACAGCTTTGATCAAGCTGTAGTTACGAGGTTTTAGAATTACACTGACAAAATGTTGATTTACTTTAATAAAGTTGTAAATACACCTTGATGAGGGATGTGGTTACGAGGATTTTGAATTGAGTTGACGATTTGTTGACTTTGTGGCAGCCATCTTGTGTAAATGACACGTTATATGACTCCCACCTCAAGACATGCATTTACCGTGTTGAAAAATATCGTTAATTCGTAGAATTTTGTTAGTTCATATTAATTTTATTTGTATCATAAGGATTATGTATATTTTTGAAGGTAAATTGTTTCACTATTTACAAAAAGTTACAGCAATCAATGACAGGTGTCATTTGGTTTGTGATTGTGTTTAGCCCTTAGTCTAGAAATTACAATTATTTGTGAGGTAATATGCAACCTGGTGCACTAAATGTGACTTCTGAGAAAAGTCTTTTTTCATGTACCTATTGTGAGTCAGTATTAATTTTGAAAATATAATATTAGAAAAATATTTTGAAAATATAATATTAAAACTTTTTCTATTATAGAAAGGAAAATCAGGAGGAATAGAATACAATCAGATTGCATATTATGTTCACCCTTGTAATGCTGAATAAAAAACAAACCTTGACAAAGTTATATGTAAATCAAAGTGCTGAAAGCTCTAAATTTCCTTATTGTGAGTTAGCGCTTGGTTTTGAAAATATAATTTCTGAAACTTATCTACTTTAAAAAGGAAAATCTGGTTTTATAGACTAAGGTCAAACTGCACATATGTGCAGGCTGATATTTGTCCATACCTCCTGCCAAAGCAGGAATATTCCGGGATCAGCATGACAAGGGTTAAGGCTGATGTTTGTCTATTATACCTGGTGCAAACGCAGGGAAATAGGGTATATCTGAGTCTGAATTACAAGGGCTATGCAACAGTCAGGTGATATTTTATTGCAGGTACAAATGTACTGAACAAATTGGATTGTGTCAAGCTTGCAGAATCAATTTCCTTATCGCTTAATTAACTATTGATTTTTAAAGAACAAATTCTATAGTCTGTCTTCTGTACCTGAGAAATTACATCATAAAAAACACTACTGGAATTTTTGCCCTACCTTTAAATATTTTGTGGCTCAGGATGGAACAGTTGTAGCTACCTATCTGTTTATAGGTAGTTACAACTGTTTCACACTAAGCCATTTTGCTTTAATATATGTGACCCATCATACAAAAAGGGACCATATGGGAAGTGCATAAAGTATCAACCCTTGTCAGACTGAGTGGAATGTGCAGACTGACAAGGGTCGTAACTATTTGCACTTTACTAAATTTCTGAATCTAGAATAAACATTAGACCACGCTTGAAGCGAACTGGCCAATCAGAGAGCAGTATTTCAAAAATATAAATCACAGATACAACTCCTAGCATTGTATTTACAGATATACAATGAAAGTGTGTCGTGCACGTGAATCTTGACAGATTTTGTGTGCCGTGTCATTTTAAGAAAGTGTCGAGCATATTATATGATCGCTTTTTCCAAAAGACTTTCTACAGTTGCATACATGCAAAAGAGCTGCAATAAGTAACGATAATAGATTCATAAATATAGTTTCGGCAAAATTATGCATAATAACAGTAATATATCAGCGAGTTTTACTCGTTTTCGTTGTCCAGATGTTCGGGTCAAAATAACAGACAATGTTAGAAAAGCGTGGTCTAAGTCAGATAGACAATCTCGTGCCACGGTATATGGAAAATAGACACTCGCTGAAGCTCGCGTCTATTTTCCATATACCACGGCACTCGTTGTCTATCCTATACATCTACCTTCCTATGAAAGAATTTTTGAAATACAACCTTTGGTTGGCCTGTTCAAGAACTAATTTCTTTTCAAATATTTATTTCATGAAATTCCCAGATGGCCCCTTTTCAGGTTCAATCCCCAACGGCGGCACCCATTCTTTCCAACTATTTGTCTCCCACCCATGGGTCAATGATCATGTGGGATAGCCAGAGGCTAGGATATGATGTGATGGTAGAATTTGTATGAGGAATGCCAGGAATCCATTGTTAGGTGCTCAAGCCAGTGTAATATGACTGAAAGATTGTTGAAAGCAGTGTAAAACCCCATTCAAACAAACAAACAAATTAAGAAGGGAAGCCATGATGAAAAACTTAGTCATTTAAGATATAAAAAACAAAAAAAAGGCAAATCATTCAGTGGGCAACAAGGGCGTAGGAATAAGCAAATGTTTCAATGTTTATCCAGTTTTTGGGGGTCACTAAAATGCAATGAATATATGTGGTGATGATCAAATGCATTAAAACTTTATGAATATGCAAATTTTAAATTACGTCAAAGACTTGCTGTATCTTAAGATTCACATAAATACTCTGATTATGAATGAACACTTTGACGTAAATGTTTGCCATGCATTAAATTGCATTTGCACTCTCTAAAATTGTTTGCATTCTGTTGATTAATAATATTTTGCTTATTAAACTGAATGAACTTGTTTTTTTTGTGAAACAAAAACAAATTTTCACAGGAATCCAACTGAAAAGATTCTTAAGCTATTCAACAGTTGGTGAGCAAAATGTTGTAACTACAGCATGGACAAAGCCAGCTGACTTGATAGCTCAGCACAAAACAGTTGTAACTATCTATAGGCAGTTACAACTGTTTGGTGCTGAGTCATCAAAATGATCTGTAGCTTTGATTTTTTGGAGAAAATTTGAGGTAATGCTTTAGTCTTGGTGTCAGCATTTTCATCCACATGGTTGTCATGCGAAAAAATATTGAAATTTTTAAATATCTCTGGTATAATCAAAGACATTCTCTTGAAATTTGGCACACATGTTCACTATCAAAAGGGTAACATGTACATCAAGGAGGATAACACAAGTGCATTTAGTTCAAGTTATTCCTCTTTTATTACCCCTACATCAATAACAATGGAGCATATTGTTTTACCGTTGTACATCTGTCTGATGGTTTGTTGTCTGTCTGTATGCGAAACTTAACTAAAAATTACTTCTAGGCTATTCAAGATACAATTGTCATGATGATGATATGTTTCATTGATATGCATATGCAGATGTCAAGGTCATGTGTCAAGGTCATAGCATTGAAAAGATTGCTGTTTCAGAGGTATTCTTGTTTTACAAACATATCTTTTTTTGATTTAGATTTTTATATGCTATACAGCGCATAACAGCCAACTGAAGGCAACCACAGGCAGTTCTCTTGTTCAGATTTTTCAACTTAATAGTCATATTTTTTGCTGAGATTCCAAGAAAATCACCAATGTGCTATTCACATGTTCACTCATAGTGATAATAATTTTAGTTCTCACCTAAATGCCTTTAAAACATATATTCTCTTCATTCTCTTGAAAATAAGAATCACTCTTATGAATGTATCCCTGTATTTTCAGGACAAAGCTATCTTGGCCCTCAAGTCAACAGGAAACTGTAGTATCGATGCTGCAATAGAGTATTTGGTGAACAAATTGGAAGCCAAGAATGGGATACATAAAACAGGTAATTTGTTTGTACAGTATTGAGCCATCACTCTGCCATTTCTGTAAACTGCAACAGACCTTGAATGTATATAAAGCGGATGGGTATGTAACAAAATTGTGCATTTTGTTAGGCAGAAACAGTGTTGGAAAACTAGCGCAGAAACAACCGGTTCTATCTTTAATTTTTTATCTTTTCAGTAAATAACAGCTGAAAAATCTTAATTTTTGAGAATGACGAATCATTCTCAAAAATTAAGATTTTTCAGTCGTTATTTAAGAATCTAAAGATATTTATATAAGGATATGATGGTTTCAAGTCAGTGACTAAAACTAGTAGCATTGGTGACGACAAATGTTTTCACTCAAAGTTTCAAGGGATAACGCTTTTTTAACTGACGTCATTGAGTTTTTCAAAGGTTTTCACATAAATTTTGAAAATAGTCCCTCTATGTACATCCGAGGTTGATTGTGAGATTTGCCGAGTGGTGTTCCGAATGAGTATTGAGCCTGATTTTGGTTTGAAACATTTGGCAGGGGCATAGCAGAAAAGTCATAAGTGCCTTTGTAAATATATACTGTATTTCTCCTTATTAACGGTCGAGGGAGCAATACAAAATATAGTAAAGGTGATTTTATTTAGTTTCCAATATTTGAAGGGAAATAACTATCAAATGATGTCCTTTTCCCTTTAAGTTTAGGTTTATTTCCACTAAAGAATCATTTAAATGATTATCTAGAGGAAATTCACCTAAAATAAGAAGTATATATTATAGAGTTCTTAATTGAATGAACTGAAATTTGGTTTTCATAGAAAATGGTTATTGTAGAAGAAGCAATTTTTAAAGAGGTTGCTCTTATACAAAGAAACACGGAAGGCACTTATGAGCAATGTTATGCTAAGCTAACCTGAGGCCTGTTTTACTAAACTTCTAATGAAAAAAAATGTAAGTCAAAATCATAAATCATACCTGGTGTTTTCATCCATTGTTAGCTCTACTGGCTGAAAATCACTGTGGCTATTGTCATGGCGTTGTGTCCATTGTGCATCCATAAGTGTATCTGTGCGTCTGGTCGTAAACTTTTTCTTTAAAAATCTTCTCAAAAACTACTGTATAAATTTCAACCAAACTTCATAGGAATGATCCTTGAGTGACCCTCTTTTAAAGTTGTTCAATAAATTTTGATCCAATGAAAAACATGGATTTAATGTGCATGGCTGATTTCCAAGTATGGTAAAAAGTGAGTTTTCTCAGATTCTAATTGATGGATATCAACCAATTTCACTTAAATGATTCTTTAGTGACCCTTTATCAGTCAACCAAAAATTATTGTGATCTGATGAAAAATATGTATTTTATGGGCGGAGGTCATTTCTCCATATGTTATATAGTGGGACATTTTCAAAATCATTTTCTCAGAATGTAACTGACGGATATCAATCAAACTTCATTGGTATGATCTTACGGTGACCCATTATAATGCAGCCAAAAATTATTGTGATTGGATGAAAAATATGTCTTTTATGGGTGGAGTTCATTTCTCTTTAAGTTTTATAGTTGAAACTTTGAAAATCATTTTCAACATAAGTAGAACCAAAAATAGCTAAAAATCTATTAAAAACTTTGATTTTCTTTAACAAGAATTTCAAGCCTGTCGATCCACTCAAGCCATTCATGGTTTTATAGTTAGATTCTGCCCTGCAATATCTCATTGGAATCGTCTCTAGAAGATGATTCCTGTGAGGTGTTGCATGGAAGAATTCCATGTTAAGTTATTACTGCAGAAGCAACTTTGATTTTTGACTTGCGTGAAAAATGGTCGTAAGATGTTTAGCAAAACAGGCCCCTGAAGGCTGACTCACTTCTAGAGTAATTGCAGGTCAACAAGTCAAATTATCCAACAATTGTTGTGACCAACTGTTCATATATTGATGAATAGAACAATAGTTGAATGTTATATATGGTGACAAGCATTGATTCTTCAATAGAAGGTTGTTAAAGTATCAATGTCTCACCCATTGCAAGGCATCAGTGCGAAACCATCCTAAATACGGTATATTAGAAATTAGTTAACATTGATGTCTATAATTAATACAGTGTCTCAATTGATTTTGAGCAAAATTATTGCATTTACTATAAGATATCGGTGTTTACAATGTTTTTAGCTCACCTGAGCACGAGTGCTCTTGTTTATTGTTAGATTCGGGGCATTTTTGTTTGCTGAATGCCTATCTATCCATTCATCCATCAGGCTATCTGTTTCCAAAAAGTAAACCATGAGCTCCGAAATGTTGCGGAACTATTACGGGTACACTACATGTTAGATTGACAATGATCTGCCTGTATCTTTAGTAGCTGTGAATTTATTTAAAACTCCTTTAAGTGGTACTTTAATATATGACAGAGAAAAATGCCTACATTACAGTCAATTTTGCATTAAGGTAGTGGACCCATAATAGTTCCGCCACATTTCGGAACTCATAAACTTTAACAATGTTGATCAAGGTTTGCTAATGAAAAACATTAGGAAACCTCTGTTAACACTGTTAAAGTTCATTACTTCCTCATCGTTGTGGAACTGTTACGGGTCTACTACCTTAACCCTTGTCATACTGAATAAATTTGGCTAAAATTTCCATCAAAGTCAAAGGGCAAAAGGCAACGAAAGTACCAATCGTAGTTCAATTTTTATTTGGAAAACTAATTCTGGCTGGAAAGTGAGAAACAGGTGGTGTAGATTTAAACATCGGACTGCACATATGTGTAGGCTGATGTTGGTCTATAGCTCCTGCCAAAGCAGGAATATTCCGGGTTCAGCATGACAAGGGTTGATAACCTATTCATTTTTATGTTGCCCAGACGATGCATGCATCTTTAAAACAGTTTCTGATGTAATATGAAGTGAGAAAAATGAGATAAATGATAGCTGTCATGAAAGCTCTTCTCATTTACATAATTTTACAATAATTTTGAAAAATAGGTAGACGGCATAAAATTTGAATAATGTTTTTAAAATTAACCCTTAGTATAATTTAGTAACATATTTGGAGAGAAAAAAATCTGTACTGTGAATTTCAAACTATTCTTATCCATAGTAACTTTAAATATGGAAACAAATGTCATGCTATTCTATTAAATAATAATAAAGATCAGGAAAATCTTCAGAATTAACATTTTCAAGCAATTTATGAATTTGTAGCTTAACTTAGGTAGGGACATAGGACTTTGTTACTTTTACAACCCTTGATTTTATAATGAGAACTTAAAATAAACAAGATTTTTCTATGAAACATGGATTGTTAATCTGAGCCAGACGCATTTTTAGCTCCACTGGCTGAAAGCCACTGGGGCTATTGTCATGGTGTTGTGTCCGTCCTGCGTCCTTGTGTCCATGCGTCTGGTTGTAAACTTTTTCTTTAAAAATCTTCTCCTCAGAAACTACTGGATGGATTTCAACCAAACTTCGCGGGAATTATCCTTGGGTGACCCTCTTTCAAATTTGTTCACGAAATTTTGATCCAATGAAAAACATGGATTTAATGGGCGTGGCTAATCTCCAAATATGGTAAAAAGTGACTTTTTTCAGGTTCTAATTGATGGATACCAATTAAATTTTACATGACTGATCCTTGGGAGACCTTTAATCAGTCTACAAAAAATTATTGAGATCAGATGAAAAATATGTATTTTATGGGCGGAGGTCATTTCTCTCCATGTTATTAAGTGGAATCTTTAAAAATCAATTTTTCAGAATCCAAGTGATAGATATCAACCAAATTTTACATGAATGATCCTTGAGTAACCCTTTATCAGTCTACAAAAAATTATTGTGATCAGATGAAAAATATTTATTTTATGAGCGGAGGTCATTTCTCTATATGTTATATAGTGGAAACTTTGAAAATCATTTTCTCAGAAACTAAGAGATAGATATCAACCAAATTTTACATGAATGATCCTCTGGAAACTTTGAAAATCATTATCTCAGAATGTAAATGATGGATGTCAACCAATTTTCACTGGAATGATCCTTGAGTGATTCTTTATCTGTCTACCAAAAGATTTTGTGATCGGATGAAAAATATGTATTTTATGGGCGGAGGTCATTTCTCTCTATGTTATATAGTGGAAACTTTGAAAATCATTTTCTCAGAATGTAATTGATGGATATCAAACTTCATTAGTATGATCCTTGGGTGATCCATTATCATGCAGCCAATAATTATTGTCATTGAATGAAAAATATGTCTTATATGGGCGGAGATCATTTCTCTATATGTTATATAGTGGAAACTTTGAAAATCACTTCAACATCAGTAGAACCCAAAATATCTTAAAAATTCTAGTCAATACTTTGATTTGCTATTGCAAGAATTTCAAGCCTGTGGAGCGACTCAAGCCATTCATGGCTTTCTAGTTGGTTGTAAAATGCAACTTTGCTAAAAAGCAGCAAACCACAAAACAAAACAAGCAAAAGTAAAAAATCAAACAAACAAACAAAACCCACCAGATTATGCAAGGTTGATCACTGGTGGGGGAAATGAACCTTGGCCAATGCTTGTAATTTAATGCAGAAATAAATGGAAAAGTAATGAGTAATCCATTCAATTTATTAGCATAAATTGAGATAGTTAAACATGGAATGAATTCTGTAGGTGTTAAAAACCCATTCATTGAATGAAATATACATTTGAATAATTTATTGTAATAATATTGCTTATGTGTATCAGGACCCTTTCATGAATAATGATAGGATTTTAAAAAAGAATTTTAGTTTGTATTTAGTTGATGTAATTCTGAAACCACATAACTACAGCTTGAATCAAGCTGTAGCTACAAGGTTTTAGAACTACTTTTACAATTTTTAAAGTGCTTTCAGTTTAATAGTTTGTAAGTCTCTCATATTTTACGGCTAAAAGCTCCTGCATCTTTAAACATACTTGAAAAATATGATTGAAAGGTCAGATAGTAACAAGGTCACAGATTGTAGCACATCAACCATCATTCAAAATGTCCTGGGTTTGATCCCCAATGGCAACACTCATCCTTTCTGACTATTCATTTCCCACCGATGGGTTGATAATCCTAGATCAATGTGGGATAGCAGCTGGAGCCTAGGAAATGATGTAATGGTAGAACTGTTCTGAGGTGCTCCAGCCACTGTGATATAACTGAAAGATTGTTGAAAGCAGGAATCAACTGGCAAAAAAAAATTGGAATTAAATCATACCAAAGCCTCATAAGGTATTATTCGGTGAACACAAAGTGTCATGTGTTCCTGGGGAAAACAGGCAAAACAAAAAGTTTGATTTCATATTAGAATATTTCTACCTGAATAACTAGTCTGATTGAGAACAAATGAATGATGGTTATTAGTCATATAGGTGTAAGTCTTAAAATTTGGCCCTGTTTCAGTTGGCCTAAAAAATATGTGTTAGTCAAAATGTCTTTATCAATTACAAGCAATGATCAGAGAGGTTTCTGTATGAATAGGTTACAACATTTTTGAGGTAAACATAATGAAATGATTACCTGGTAAAGATGAAGAAATTTACCCACACCACAAACTTTTGGGAGTGGCATAAATAAGAGGGGAAATGCAAGTTATGGATGCACATTTTTCTTAAATTTTTTTAACTGTCTAAATTCTACTGATGGCAGCACTCGTTTTTTCCGACTGTTTGTCTCAAACCAATGGGTTGATAATTGTAGACCTATGTGAGATAGTAGCTTGAGGCTAGGAAAGGATGTGATGATTGTACTAGCGAGAGAAATACCAGGAATCCATTGTAAGGGGCTCCAGCCACCGCAATATAACTGAAAAAATGTTGAAAGTGACATTATTCCATTCAACCCACATACTTGAACTTGGTATATCAGCTTGTTATTTTAAGTTATTTTAAAGTAAGCTTATTTTAAAGTCTGTTTTCAAACAGATGAATCACCCACAATCATCCAGTCACAAGTTGGCTTTTAACACTTGGCGCCATATGCAGCCGCAGCACATTGGCTTCTACCCCTCATGTGAACCCATTTATACACCTGGGTGAAGATGAGCTATGTGGAGTTGATTATTTGCTCAGAAAAATTTCTGAGGTCTGGTCAGGATTTGATCCCCGGACCTTTTAATCCGACTATTTGTCTCTTACCAATGGGTTGATAATCAAAGACCTATGAGAGAAGTTAAAGGCTAGGAAAGGATGTGGTGGTTGTAATGGTGAGAGAAATACCAGGAAACCATTGTTAGTTGCTCCAGCCCCCTAGACATAACTGAAAAAATGTTAAAAGCAGCGTAAAACTCCATTAAATCAATCAATCGATCATTCGATACCAAGGCCACTGTCCTAACCATGGGCCATGGACTCCACTTACAAGTACAAGACTCAACTTAGAATTTTACAGAAGATATCTTAAATTAACTTTGTATCTTATATAACCTTCCAGTCGGAAATTTTTGACTTCGGTACAACAAAGTGTGCCCACCCTATCATGGGGATTGGATTGCATAAGAAATTACCGTACATGATTTCACTGTCATTGTATCAAAATTAATAAAAGTACTTTGTGACCTTGGGTAAATCCCATATTTAAGGTTATTTATTTATCTTTCAAACTGGTTATGGTGACCTGCATATTTCTGTGATTAAAACATATCTATGTTAATCCTTTTTCCTATTATTTTCATGATTTTGAACAATCCCTGCAATCAAATAAAAGTTTCTTAAATGTAAGGTTATGTTCAGGGGTTGATACTAACTTCTGAGATTAAGGAGTCAATTGGACTCCAAACACATGGAATCAAGTAGTCCAAGCCTCAAGTAAGGAGTCCAAATTTTCATAATTGGAGAACATTGTAAAAGGAGAAATTGCTTTTTATAAGCAATTTCTTCTTTTCCACAATGTTCTTCCAAAGGAGAGCATAACAGGTTGTAAGTTTCAACAGTTTTTGTAGTGAAAAGATCTACAATTTTGGCAGGTGTTTGAAAGGAGATTGCTCTTTGCATTTGTTATTCAAACTATTCTCATTTAACCCTTGGAGTCCATTGGACTCCCTACTTGCAAATGGAAGGAGTCCCAGGGGGTAAACAAGGAGTCTCTGACTTCTGGACTCCTTAAGTGTCTAACCCCGATGTTGCCTCATAATCTGTTCAGTATCCAAAAAATCACAAGATGCAAAACATTCAGCAAAAACCTATCCTTTTTGTCAAGATATTTTGAAGCAGAAAAAGTAAATGTATTAAAATTAAAAGGGGTGACCAATTTTAACCAGTATTTTATTGACACAATGTGACAATGTAAGACGATAATCTATAGAAAATGGGCCCATCCTACCCAAGATGACCTGAGGAACAAAGCATCAAGATTTTTTTACAAGATACTAATGGCTGAGCGCGAAACAGTTGTAACTGCTTATATATTTCACACTGAGCCATCGATATATCCTTTCAACTTGCTTCAACCTACATGCTGACCATAATCATTGCCTTAAATTGACCTTCAAAAAACCCACTTTATTATGGGTAGCTTATGAAATTTTGTCTCATGTATTGATAAAAAACAGGGATTTAATGAATCGGGCTTAAAGCTGCTCTTGCACAGTTTTTCATAGAAAAAATACAAAACTTGTTCTTAGGTTTGGAAATGTGTGTATTTTTAGACTATTTAGAATGGCCAAAAGCATTGGCACTAAAAATAACATATTTCAATAATTTTGTACTTTATTTTTTCGAAGTGGCAAGATCTGTAAGGGATCCAGTCTATTTATTTCCAGTCTATATATTACAAAATCGTTATTTTCCGTGAATAATCTTTCATTTTGGCTTGTATTGATATGAAGTTTCCAACTGTCAATTATTTTAACCTTAATCTTTGATTGAGTAAGACAAACATGCCGAATGTCAAGCGAAAATAGTTGGCTCGAAATTGAAGAATAATTTTTTTAGCGTTAGTAGTCACTTTATTTTTCAGAATGAATTTAACCTAAATACGGACATATCGGTCTTTCTTTCCATGCATTACCAGATTGAATCTTATTATTTTAAAGGCTTCAACATGATGAGGTAATTAATTCCGATTGATTTTACGAAAAATGTTAAAATTCACATTTTCCCAATCTGTGCAAGAGCAGCTTTAATATTTAGCTACTGCTGACTGAAGATTATTTCTGCTATGGACAATCAAAAAGATACTACAAATAAAAAGATACTTTCAGATAACAGATTTTGATGAAGACAAACCATTTAATTATTTTGATTGTGTAAGCTTGTGAAAAACCTCCTGGGCATAATGGGTCAATGAACTGATCTTGGTAAACAGTATGACAAAAGCTGATTTAATATGTTATTATAATATTTCAGGGAGGAAATGCATCATCACTCTTCAAACTAATGGGTCACATTATTATTGAATAACTTATCAAAATTGTTATATCATGCAATGAAGCCCATATTGGCCTGATATCACTTGCCTGATAACATAAAATGATATCTGGTGGTCCATTTCAGAAACAATTTGCATTTTAAAAATCTTAACTAGAATGTAATTCACCTGAAATTCTTTGAATAAATTCTCAGTGTTTTTGTAATTACCTAAACTACTTTATTTGCGTGCTGCAGAAATTGCAATAAATGTATGTGGTCACAATAAAGAATTTTTAAATACAAAATTCAGTTCAATTGTGACCATCCCATTTACTTTAAAGATGTAGGTACTTGCAACAGTTGTACACATTTCTTATAGATATGTTTGTATATTTTCAGCATTTGGATTCAAGCCTGGTCGTAAGAACAGTTTAGGTACCAACAGTCCAGGCTCTGACAGTGCCAGTACGAGGTCCGAGAGTCCCGGACCAAGTTTAATTCGTCAGTCAACTGGTCCGGGGTCTGTAGAGAGTCAACCAAGTTCAACTTCAAGTTCTTCCAAAATGTCTCGTGTACTGAGTCCAACAATTCAATTGGAGAATGGGACACAGACCCCGCCCCCTGTTCCACCACGACTACCAATGGGAGCTGGTGGGGTACAAACTCCGCCCACTGGGCACGGTCAGTCACCACTAGTAGGAGATTCAAGTTTCTCTCGGACTGTTGTTACACCAACTTCATCACATTCCCAATTAACACCAAACAGTAAGAAATTGACGATGGGGAATTCTCCGTACACTGTAAATGAATCTTTAAAAAATGTTCCAAGTTCAATAATTCAATCTTCAACACCTCCCATTCAAAAAGTGACGAGTACGCCTGTGAGTATTCATAGTGGTGTTTCACCTGGAATTAGTCCTGTGCAAATAACACGTAATTCTGAAAGTTCATTAAAATACGGGAGTCCCAGTAGTTTAGGAACTGGTTCTCCAAATTCTGTGACTCTACGATTTCAACAACATCCCCCTCCCCCTTATCCTCATCAGAGTGCGCAAAATTCCGGAGCTCACGTCATTATTCACGGTAACAATCAACAGAGACCATCATGTGAAATACAGCTGCGGCGAAATCAAGCAGCTGAAGCGGTACAAATTAATGTATCGCAATCGGGACAATTAAAACCTGTGCAAGCGCGGCCAACATACCAGCCACAAATAGTAACACAAAAAGTGGTGAGTAAAAAAGTGTCAAAACCCAACCCTCAAATTGCTCAGGCTCCTGCGCCACAACTTCCCGTTCAGCAACAACAGACTCTTACACAAGGACAGAAATATATATCGTCAGTTCAGACACAGGTAAATGGACCTCTTGCTCAACAACCACAGCCCCATCAACAGGGCAAATTTCAAATTCACATAACTGGAAATTCACCAGGTAGTGCTCATGTGATGTCACCTAGTGATCGACAGACACCCGATCATTACAGTCATTTCTCCAACCAAAGACATAATTCACAACCTTTAATAAAAATACAAATACAAGGTGATTATCCTCATTCAGACACTGCTCTCTCAACTCCGCAGTCTGGTTCCCCACATTCATACAGAACTGTGAACCAGTCTCCCCTGTCTGTATCATCAACACCATCCACAAGTTCGGACATTCCAGAACGACCACCTCCCCCCTACCCGGGCCCCACACGACCCCCTCTCAAGATAACCAACAGAATCATGCAGGGAAATCCAGGCCACCCCCAGCCAGTACAGATTGTCACCCCCATACCACAGAACCCACAACCTGTATACGGTGTCCCACTGAAGGCAGTCTCCAGACCAGCTGATATTATTCAGGGCAGAGCAACAGCTCCTGCTCCTATACCCCAACATTTCCAAAAACAACAACAACAGGAAGCTGTGTTACAGCAGCAGGACTCGCAGCCCCCATTACCTCCCCGTGTTCCCATCATGTCCCCTCAGGGCCGGGCCCCTCCTCCCCCTCCTCCCTCAGACACTGGCAGTGATTATTCCACCCCATCAATACCTAATAAACATGAGATAGATAGTATAACTGAACAAAGTGATAATGACTTCGAAACAATGTCTGAAACTTCTGAGGCAAGCACACAAGATAAGAGGACTTGTACATCACCTATTCCGGAAAGAAAAGAATCGGAAGAAAAGGACATTTTGCGGCGGGACACTCTAGTACGCAATTACTCACCTCAAGCATTTAAGTTTTATATGGAACAACATGTGGAGAATTTAATGAAGAATTACAAACAACGGCAAACGAGAAGAGTGCAGTTAGAAAAAGAAATGGCCAAAGTGAATCTTTCTGATGAAGCTCAGCACCAAATGAGGCGCATGCTTCAACAGAAAGAATCAAACTATATCCGAATGAAACGATCCAAAATGGATAAAGACATGTTTGAAAAGATTAAAACATTAGGAGTAGGTGCTTTTGGTGAAGTTGCTCTTGTACGTAAGAGAGACGTCATGCAACTCTATGCGATGAAAACTTTACGGAAAATAGATGTGCTAAAAAGAAATCAGGTGGCACATGTGAAAGCAGAAAGAGATATTTTAGCAGAGGCCGATAATGAATGGGTCGTGAAGCTATACTATTCTTTTCAAGATCGTGATAATTTATATTTTGTTATGGATTACGTGCCTGGTGGTGATTTAATGGGATTATTAATTAAGTTAGGAATCTTCGAAGAAAAACTTGCACGGTTCTACATCGCGGAATTGGTGGTGGCAATAGAAAGTGTGCACAAGATGGGATTTATTCATCGTGATATAAAACCTGATAACATTCTCATAGACAAGGATGGGCATATTAAACTGACAGACTTTGGATTATGTACCGGATTTAGATGGACCCACAATTCAAAGTACTATCAAAAAGGTAAGCTTTGAGTTCAGATTGTAATCAAAGCACTGAAAGTACTGATGGTGAACGAATCTGTTGGCATTCTTAAGTGATATATTGAATTCGTTGAGAAAAGAGAAATTATAAATATAAAAAATAATCAAGGGAAAGTGTCTCGTCAAAATTCTAAATTCAAAGAATGAGAAAGAGAGGAAAAGAAAGGTAGAGAGAGAGACAGACCGATAGACAGAGAGCGATAAGCCTAGAGAAAAGAAAACAGGCAACTATAGTGTCTAGACTAATGATTCTTTTCTTAACTCAAAAAATAGCAGTCAGAAAGGTAATTCAATTTCCACATGCGGAACCCATATTTTAGCAGATTAAACAGCAGTCTTTCTGCATTTTGACTTTTAAGCGTTATCCGCTATGGCTCTGGTACGACCTGGATGCCCCCCCCCCATCCTCCGAATTAAAAGACCGCTGTTTCGTAATTGTAATTACTGGGTTTTGGTCTCTTTCGGTAATATTCAGTCTTGTGAAAGAAAAATTATCTGATGCCATTGCGTAAAAATGAATTAAAAAAAAAAAAAAAAAAAACCCAAACAATTCGATGAAATCTATGTAGGAAGGTATTTTGTACAGCTAATGAATTGTCCAAATATAGTCGTTGTTTAACCCTTGTCATGCTGAATAAAAAATCTTTGCAAATTAAATGTAAAATCAAAGTGCTAAAAGCACTGGAAGTTACCAAATATAATTGAGTATTGATTTCAGAAATGCATTGTTTTAAACCTTTCTGGTTTAAATATGAAATTCAGGTGGTATGAACTAAGATCAGATTGCACATATGTGCAGGCTGATCTTTTTCTATACCTCCTGTCAAAGCAGGAATATTCCGTGTTCAGCATGACAAGGGTTAAATTTTATTGCTCCTACCAAACGGCAGATAATCGTAAACCTAATAGGGTAGAAGATGGCAGCTACGTACGGATGTATGCTCATTATAGTTCTGGTGCGAGAAATACCAATTTCCATATTAAGGTAAAGATGCTCCAGTCCACAGGCGATTGATTCACAATCCAAGTTTCGTTTTCTGTAATATTTTACATACTTCCGGTAAAACAAATAGATGAATGATTGTATTGAGGAAATTGTAGAGCCATCCGAGGGATAGAAGCGCTACTATTCAGTTGTAGTTACGATGTCAAGTACTTTGAAAAAAAATCCATTCGATGTTAAAATTTGAAATTAGGTCTATCGTGTTGGGATATTTGTTCATTTGATTCTTTTATTTATTTATCTATTCACGACATTCATATATTAACAGTAAATCGTACCGAGATTGCTATATCCCGTGTTTTCCGGCCTTGTTTGAAACAAAAAAAAAAAAAAAAAAAAAAAAAAAAAACAACAGGAAATTGGATTTGGGTAATATGATACAAAAATACCCGTTACCGAAGATATTTACATTACACAAGTATTCAAAAGGTTGGTCACGGTCAAGTGGTGCGTGTTTATGTTTCAATGAGAATTTAGACGCGCTCTCCCTCATAAACGCGCTCCCCCATAAATACGATTCCCAGGCCCTTGACTATACGATCAACAGCATCCAACCGTCCGTGGTGAAAAATCCGGTCTCGAATTTAAATTCAAAAGCTGCTACTCCACGACGTAATGTTCATTAGATTGTGGGTTAAATTCCTATCAGGATAAGGCTGGTTGCGTCATTAAAAGATCATTCAACATCTGAAAAACTAGCGCGTCCTAAATCGCGCAGTCTTCCGGAAGTGCGAAAGGTTTAAATTTAACACAAAATTAAAACTATTTCTCGTTATTCTTCATAAGTCACATGCGAACAAAATCCCCCTTCGTTGTTACGAAAATGTTTCTGAAATCATTTCACCTTCTGCAAAAATACAAAATATCCGAGTCAAATGATTAAATCCTAGTCACAATTCATTCTGTTAAAATAGGAAAACCCCCGTAAAATCTTGTGTGTGACTTATTTCAAAAGCGACGGTGCCGCTTGCAAGAATCTGGGGACTTCAAAGGGTGCCGACACGCGATGACCCAGCTAGCTCCAGACGTTTTGTGTTTTCACTACGAAACACTTTCATTTCATGTGCCGGGTGCATTTACACATCACAAAATTTTAGGGTTTAATACAGGATTATTTATTTCATACGTGAATAGGTAATGGTTTATTAGACCGCTTTGTCCATCGGTATCGGAACATTGAATATTGCATCGTCTGGAACTTCCTACCTTGTACAAATAATAACAATAATAATAATCTCGGCTTCTGCTAACACAATCACTTGCTTTTGAAAGCTGCAATTAATGGTCGAGGGTGACCGTATTTCGATAGATGACAGACAAAAACGACAGAATTACAATTCATTAGCTTACATTTTATTTTTTTGTTAAATCTATAGGCCTTAATAGATAAAAAGAAAAGCGTATTGGGTAGCGTACGTATTTCAATCGATAATTACGAACATGTTAAAAGTTTGCTTCTCTTAGGTACCAAAATACGTATTTTTTTTAATTAAGTAAAAGAGTCTGAAATAATAGCGCCCCACGACGTTTTGCATCGCGCTCGGGCGCGTTTAATAGGAGAAATACGGCAGGAACATTCCATTCGTTTGTAAACTTGACCTTTCGTAACTTATAAGCAAAGACTTCATTCATAAGAAGGCAAGTAAAATCGTAGTAGAACATCACGTGGGGTACGGCCAATCAGGGGTGTGTAGAAGTTCAAGAGTTCACGACCTCAATAAACACAATATCCGGCAAATTACTACATGTTGCAATAGCGAAGGTTTAAATCAAAAACATAGTATCTGTCTATACAGTGTACAGACACAACCTTTGTTTTTGCTCTCAACTCTCGACAATCTTACGCCGATCAAAAATACGCCCGTATAGACATTCCAAGATATTTGTGTGTTTTTAAAGGGTAATTTTCATTATCTTCACTTGATGAAGAATGCTAGAATCATGCATTTCACGATACAAACAGTGATTTTGTAGAGAGAAGTATCTAGAGATACTAAATTGAATCTAAAGAGGTACTGCTTTATTTAAAACCTATTAAGATCCTACAGGATTTTCCATACACGGTATATAACACTGGTGAACGAAAATTTCGTTCACCAAAAATAGCAACTGTCTAGAAATTGTTCCACACTTTGAACATGATTACATGTCAAGAGGTCATCGTAACACTATTGTAAGTGCCTATATATTTATACCATTTAAATCTACTTAGAAATAAATTCTGAACATGAATTTGGAATGTGGGCCAAGCCTAGCGTAGAATTAATGTAAAAGTATGATTGTCAGATTTGTTAAGGTAGTGAACCTGTGATTGATCCACAACATTTCGAATCTCATAATCTTTTACAATGTTAATTGAGGTTTCCTAATGAAAATCTTTAGAAAATCTCGGTTAACACTGTTAAAGTTTATGACTTTTGAAACATTGCATGACTATCACGGGTCCACTACCTTAAATTCGGAGATCAGTTTAGAAATTTCTTAATATTGCCTTTGACCAGCTTTGAAGTCTACAAAGTGTTGATCAGGCATTTCAGTATAAAAGATCAGTGTTGAATCTTTAATATTTTTCAATAAGGGTAATAGTTAAAATTCTATCTTAAGTGTCATTGAAATTGATATGGGTGCAAAATTTGACAACATTGCATTCCATATTAGCTTGTAAATCATGTGTCATTGATAGGATATCTGCATTTTATTTGTTCCCAGATATTGAAATTTCAAGTGGATCAAATTCTTCCTTCAGAAAATCAAAGCACTGAAAGTACTGATGGTGAACGAATATGTTGGCATTCTAAAGTGATATATTAAATTCGTTGAGAAAAGAGAAATTATAAATATAAAAAATAATCAAGGGAAAGTGTCTCGTCAAAATTCTAAATTCAAAGAATGAGAAAGAGAGGAAAAGAAAGGTAGAGAGAGTGACAGACAGAGACAGACCGATTGACAGAGAGCGATAAGCCTTGAGAAAAAAAACATGCAACTATAGTGTCTAGACTAATGATTCTTTTCTTAACTCAAAAAATAGCAGTCAGAAAGGTAATTCAAATTCCACATGCGGAACCCATATTTTAGCAGATTAAACAGCAGTCATTCTGCATTTTGACTTTTAAGCGTTATCCGCTATGGCTCTGGTACGACCTGAATGCCCCCCCCCCATCCTCCGAATTAAAAGACCGCTGTTTCGTAATTGTAATTACAGGGTTTGGGTCTCTTTCGGTAATATTCAGTCTCGTGAAAGAATAATCATCAGATGCCATTGCATAAAAAAGATTAAAAAAAAAAAAAGAAAAATAAAAAAATCAATAAAATCTATGTAGGAAGGTATTTTGTACAGCTAATGAATTGTCCAAATATAGTCGTTGTTTAAATTCTATTGCTCCTACCAAACGGCAGATAATCGTAAACCTAAGAGGGTAGAAGATTGCAGCTACGTACGGATGTATGCTCATTATAGTTCTGGTGCGAGAAATACCAATTTCCATATTAAGGTAAAGATGCTCCAGTCCACAGGCGATTGATTCCCAATCCAAGTTTCGTTTTCTGTAATATTTTACATACTTCCGGTAAAACAAATAGATGAATGATTGTATTGAGGAAATTCTAGAGCCATCCGAGGGATAGAAGCGCTACTATACAGTTGTAGTTACGATGTCAAGTACTTTGAAAAAAACATCCATTCGATGTTAAAATTTGAAATTAGGTCTGTCGTGTTGGGATATTTGTTCATTTGATTCTTTTATTTATTTATCTATTCACGACATTTATATTTTAACAGTAAATCGTACCGAGATTGCTATATCCCCTGTTTTCCGGCCTTGTTTGAAACCAAAAGAAAAAAAAAACCAAAATCAAAAACAAAAAAAACTCAGGAAATTGGATTTGGGTAATATGATACAAAAATACCCGTAACCGAAGATATTTACATTACACAAGTATGCAACGACAAGCTTTAAGATAAAAACGGGATTTAAGCAAGAGGTGTAAATTTGGTAGTTGAGAACATAAGTTGTCTGGTAATGGTTTGAATTTTATTTCATATCAAAGTTGGTCACGGTCAAGTGGTGCGTGTTTATGTTTCAATGAGAATTTAGACGCGCCCTCCCTCATAAACGCGCTCCCACATAAACACGAATCCCAGGCCCTTGACTATACGATCAACAGCATCCAACCGTCCATGGTCCGTGGTGAAAAATCCGGTCTCGAATTTAAATTCAAAAGCTGCTACTCCACGACGTAATGTTCATTTGATTGTGGGTTAACTATCATAAATTCCTATTAGGATAAGGCTGGTTGCGTCATTAAAAGATCGTTCAACATCTGAAAAACTAGCGCGTCCTAAATCGCGCAGTCTTCCGGAAGTGCGAAAGGTTAAAATTTAACACAAAATTAAAACTATTTCTCGTTATTCTTCATAAGTCACATGCGAACAAAATCCCCTTTCGTTGTTACGAAAATATTTCTGAAATCATTTCACCTTCTGCAAATATACAAAATATCCAAGTCAAATGATAAAATCCTAGTCACAATTCATACTGTTAAAATAGGAAAACCCCCGTAAAATCTCGTGTGTGACTTATTTCAAAAGCGACGTCGCCGCTTGCAAGAATCTGGGGACTTCAAAGGGTGCCGACACGCGGTGACCCAGCTAGCTCCAGACGTTTTGTGTTTTCACTACGAAACACTTTCATTTCATGTACCGGGTGCATTTACACATCACGAAATTTTAGGATTTAATACAGGATTATTTATTTCATACGTAAATAGGTAATGATTTATTAGACCGTTTTGTCCATCAGTAGCGGAACATTGAATATTGCATCGTCTGGAACTTCCTACCTTGAACAAATAATAACAATAATAATAATCTCGGCTTCTGCTTACGCAATCACTTGCTTTTGAAAGCTGCAATTAATGGTCGAGGGTGACCGTATTTCGATAGATGACTTCAAATGACAGAATTACAATTCATTGGCTAACATTTTATTATATTGTTAAATCTATAGCCTTAATCGATAAATAGAAAAGCGTATTGGGTAGCGTACGTATTTCAATCGATAATTACGAACATGTTAACAGTTTGCTTCTCTTTGGTACCAAAATACGTATTTTTTTTTAATTAAGTAAAAGAGTCTGAAATAATAGCGCCCCCGCGACGTTTTGCATCGCGCTCGGGTGCGTTTAATAGGAGAAATACGGCAGGAACATTCCATTCGTTTGTAAACTTGACCTTTCGTAACTTATAAGCAAAGACTTCATTCATAAGAAGGTAGGTAAAATCGTAGTAGGTCATCACGTGGGATGTGGCCAATCAGGGGTGTGTAGAAGTTCAAGAGTTCATGACCTCAATAAACACACATTTCCGGCAAATTACTACATGTTGCAATAGTGAAGGTTTAAATAAAAAACATAGTATCTGTCTATACAGTGTACAGACACAACCTTTGTTTTTGCTCTCAACTCTCGACAATCTTACGCTGATCAAAAATTCGCCCGTATAGACATTCCAAGATATTTGTGTGTTTTTAAAGGGTAATTTTCATTATCTTCACTTGATGAAGAAAGCTAGAATTTTGCATTACACGATACAAATAGTGATTTTGTAGAGAGAAGTATCTAGAGATACTAAATTGAATCTAAAGAGGTACTGCTTTACTTAAAACCTATTAAGATCCTACAGGATTTTCCATACACGGTATATAACACTGGTGAACGAAAATTTCGTTCACCAAAAAACTCTGTAAATTGGCCTTGTTTAATGTCCTTCAAATTCGTGTTTTCAAGTTTCAAGTATTGCCTAATGTATTGGGCTTATAATAAGACTTTAACCCATTATCAGATCACATGATTTTAGAAATATGTAACAGGTGCCTAATCTATCTGCATATAAATTGGAAAGATGAATGCTCTATAGGAGAAAAAGAAAACTATTTGATTCTTTTTTTCCTTTTTTTTTTCGGAATAATATCTTTGGGTAAATTTGCTATTCCATGTGCTCTTAGAAGAGTGATCAAAAGGCAGATCAAATGTGTTTAAGGCAAAAGTTACAGCAAAATGGAATTATAAAAGTGCAAATCTTAGAGTTCAAAAGATGTTGCTTTAAGGTACTGTTAATTACCAGGGTTCGATATCAAGGGGAGTAAGGGAGTCTAAGACTCCTTGTTAATCCCTTGTGACTCCTTCTTTTGGCAAATTAAGAGTCTTAAGGATTCCCAGTATAATATTTGAGAATATTTTGAAAAACAAATGCATAGGGCAGTTTCCTTTTCATCTCTAGTCAAAGCTGTAGATTTTCACGACAAAAGTTTCTCAAGATAACATTTGCTTGCATCTAGTTGTTGTTTGAAAGAAAACCATCTTATTTTGGGAGAAAAACTTGTTGAAAAGAAGAAATTGCAATTTCTTCTTTTCCACAGTGTTTTCCCATTACAAAAAGTTGGACTCCTTACTTTGAGCTTTTACTCCTTGATTTCATATTAAGTTTGGAGTACAGTGGACTCCTTACTCAAAAAAGTAGTGTTTATCCCTGTTTACATCACTGAAACTCAGATAAAAGTAGTGATGGGCAGATTAATCAATTATAATCGATTATCAGTTAGTTTTGGCTTCCAATTGTGATAATCGACTAAGAAATTTCATAATCAATTAATCAGCTCCTAACACAAATATGAAAGTCATCAAATTTTGTTACGAAACTGACATCAGTTTGATGGCTCAGCATGAAACAGTTGTAAATGCCTAAATGTTTATAGGCAGTTACATCTGTTTCATGCTGAGCCATGGAGTACAAAAATCTGCACGATAAGTCTTTAGGTCTTGAGTTTTAACTTAACTTTCATATTCAATTTTTCTAAGGAATGATACTGGGAGTGGTGTAATAATTTCTAAGAAAACGATTTTACAATCTATCATTAGTTGAATTACTCTTTCAACTAAAAGCTGATTATCAATTGTGATTTGAAACCCATTGCCCAACACTAGTTAAAAGACTATTTGAAAAAAAGCATTATGAAGGCAAAGAATTTTGGCACATTTCAAATTGTTATCTTTAAGTACCCTTCCAGTGTCTGTCTTTATCGGACATTTTATCTGAATATCAATCCTAGTTCAAATATTTTATCATAATGTATACAGTTAAAAAAAAGAGCACATTTTTTACATTAACATCCCTTAACATTTTGATAATGAAATGGAATTGCTTGATATTTTGAATGAAACTCCTCCATCTTGGGAAGTTGGATTGTCAATCTAGAGGCCCCGGGTTCGATCCCCGACTGCGGCACTCATTCTTACCGACTGTTTGTCTCTCACCAATGGGTTGAAAATTGTAGACCTATGTGAGATAGCAGCTGGAGGCTAGGAAAGGATGTGATGGTTGTACTGGTGAGAGAAATACCAGGAATCCATTGTTAGGTGCTCCAGCCACCGCGATATGTCTGAAAAAATGTTGAAAGTGGCGTTAAAATCCATTCAATCAATCCATCTTGGGAAGGTACAGATCTACAGATAGAGGGTTGTTTTGGACATTTTATTTAAAAATTTTCACAATACCTGGACAATGCGTTGTTGTATGCATCTGAATAATCTTGTTGGCGTAATCATATGAATATAAACAACAAAATAGAGTAAGTCTTTGATTTGACTGGCAAGCCTGCCTCAATCTGTCTCTATTGTATCAGAGGGTAGCGCAGATTGAGACAGGTTAACCAGTCTAGTCTTTGATTCATCTAAGCAAAAAAATTTGGTGTACATGTACACTTGATTTCCTTGTGTTTTCTTGGACATGGCATTTATTTGAAATGATGCAATCCTGTGGTTAAATTGGAATTTCACTCGGACTCCACATTCTATAGGTAGAGACAAAGTACACTCCTGGTCTTAACCACATTTTGACTCTTTTTCAAAGAGCATAAATTTGAGATACCTGCACCAAGTAGCATCAGCTTTGGTTCACTCTTCTTCACACAAGCAAGACAAAAATTCTATACCATTGGACTTGTATTGATAATGAGAACTTGTAAATGCTCATCTCCAATGGTGTGATGTAGTTCATGTTAAAAAAATCTACTTTTATTAGATGAAATCCTATGTTGTGGGTACTCATTTGAATTGTCTTAACAAGACGGATTCCAATGAGTACCAACTACATAGGATTTGTGCAAGACAAATAAAAATACTTTTATCTAACATCCAAAACACCCTTACTATCTGTAGCTGTGTTTCATATCATCCATGGATAGTCTTGGGCAGTTCAGCTGTTGGACAGTTGAAAAAAAACATTTAAAAGTACATATTGTTCAATATTTAGTGCCAAACTTAATTTGATCACAAAAAAAGGCATTTAATACTCTTCCTACACAATTTATATCAAGGAAATCCTGAAAGAAAACATTGCGGCTAGTTTTAAGTGGGCAGAATTTCTATCACTTTTGTTTTGTTGCCAAATAATCTTTTCATGTAAGTTTTATTTATAGAAAGGATTAGTTTTAAATAATGTCATGTATTTTCACATTGGATTACATCATTATATACTAAGCAAGGTCAATATATCTTACGGCATTTGGTATTGAACATAGTCTCTAGATCTCTAAGGATATACGGGTACAAGTTTGTCCATTACCATCAGAAGAACTTTTTTTCAAATCCTTATTTAGGGGGTCGGGTTATAATTTTTTATAATGTTATTGAATACACACATGGATTATACCTATTTGATCTCTATACATGTATATTAAATACAATTTTAATAAGTTGTCAATTCGAGTCAACTGATTTTGATGTTTTTAAAGCCTTCTTTCTTGATTCATTGACAAAGTCCTATTATTAAAGATATAAATCATTCAGATAATACATATTCTTAGGTAATTAAAAGGCACCCTTGGTTGTATTAGTCTATCAATAGTGAATAAAAAAAAATATAAGGTTTTACAATTATTTTGCTCTTAACCTCAGAATTTTATACCTGTAGTTGAAATTTCAACATAAAAAGCAACTTCAGAATTATATTGCCTGTGAAATCATAATTTATCAAAAAAAAAAAAAAATAAAAAAAATCCAAAAATATCAGGGTCATAAAGTCATGCAGTCAATAGCTTTAAAGACAATAAGTGTAAATGAGTCATAGTGTATGCAAAACATACACAACAAAAGGAATTAATTTGTAATTTGTATGTTAAAAGTACTTTGGTCTGTTTGAAGCACATTTAGTTGTTTTAAAATCAACCCTTTCCTCCCTTAGTGACTACTCCTAAAAAAATGTCACTCTCCATACTTTGATAGTAATACATCAAAGTAATATGAATATCACACTCCCACTACCAACACATGAACAGTTTATTACTTAACCCTTTCCTGTTTTACAAAAATTTGGACCTGTCCAAATTCAAAGGTTTTGCAGACGAAAATTTAAAGTGGATTTAATTTGAAAAATAACCATTCAGTAGGGTAGAAAATAGTGTGGAAAAAGAGGAAATTGCTTGTCAGAAGCAATTTCTTCTTTCTTCACAATGTTTTCTCAATCATAAAATCACAGGCACGTAAAAAGCAGGGATTAAACAGCAAAGGGTTAAATGATGGCGAAATAAATTCCTAAAAAATATGTGATATGTCTGTAATAATGCGTTCTATTCAAAATCAGTCTATAAAATATTTTTGTATGAAAATAAAATGATGAAAAAGTTGAATAGGTGACCAGGGAAATTTATCTTAATCAGTCACCCAAAACAGTGTATTTTATTTGCCTAATTTATGGAAAAATATGTCCATATTTTGTTAGTTTACTCCTGTGCATAACAAATTGGTCATCTCATGATTTATAGTTACTATTCATTGACTTAAGCCTTAATGTATAATCCTTTGTCAAGGATTTGTGCTTCATTTGCTGAAAGGCTTGGTTTAATAAGAAAAAAAAACCTTTTGCCATGACTTATCATCTCTACTTTACCGCTTCAAACCTGTATTGTATTACATTTCTGAAATCAGTGTGTGGAGATTCCAAATATCATGTTTTTGTTGTCCAACATTTGGACTTTGGGACAAGTATGTTTTTCAAGGTCACTTGTCATTGGACAAATTAATTCCAGAAGTCAATTTAAATCATTGAATGGTACAAAAAAGATGTCATGGGTAAATTACGCAAATGTTTATTCCTGAAAAAAACAACACTCACAGTCTCACACACAAAAAACTTGAATATTTTGACAAGGTTTATTTGCTGATAGATATGAATGCTGTCTTTCTAATGCAGAAAATATTTAATAGTATATCAAGTACATGTATATGAATGAATTTCATTTAAAAAAACCATTCAGAATTGTTATCCCTTAATTTTCAAATTAACAGTCATAAAAAAAATTAAAAATCCCATTCTCTTAAATAAAACCATGAGACCACAACACTGGAACAAATATTTTAGTCCACCGAAATTAAGAGGACACTTGTTATACCCCCCACCTACGAAGTAGATGGGGTAGATTGGTTTCACCATGTCTGTCTGTCTGTCTGTCTGTCCATCCGTCTGTCCGTCCATAGACCTTTTTCTTTCCAGACTCTAACTCAAGAGCCAAATGACCTACAATCATGAAACTTTATACAAATGATCATTATGACCCAAGGAAGTGCCCTATTGTTTTTGGGTCACATAGGACAGAGGTCAAGGTAACAGTCAGCCTTTGTTCAATTTTTGTTTCCGGACTCTAACTCGAGAACCAAGTGACCTGCAAGCATGAAACTTTATGCAAATGTTGCTTGTGATCCAAGAAAGTGCCCTATTATTTATTGGTCATATGGCCTCAATATTTGTTACAAACAAAAAATCCTGCACTAATAGCACTTGCATTCTGACAAAGTGCTTATGGGCGGGTATTAGTTCGCTCTGCGACAGTTCTAGTTTATTTTTGTTTCATGCCATCACCATCAGTTGGATTCTTTACAAAAAAAAAATTAAAAGTGGGGCTTCAAAGGTAATGTTGTCTTCGGAGATACTTAACTATCTATGGTATCAGCCCTGCGTTCAGGATGACAAGTGAATGTGCGAGGCGGGGTATAATTTGCAAGCTGCACTGTTTTGAACGCAGCTAGGCATGGGATCTGTAGTAATAAACTTTTAAATTTTCTTAACCCATGCTCATCCTGCTTTCCTGCTTTTGCAGCAGGTTAAGACATATGTGCAGTCTGATCTTAGTTTATACCTTCTGCTATTCCTTTTTAAGCTGGAAAAGTTTGAAAATTTTATTTTCAAAAAAAAAATATTGTCTAACAATATAAATCAGGAAAATAAATGGTCTTTTCACAGTTAGTTGACACATTTTTGATGGTGAGATAGGGCCCAATGACAGACAGGGCTATTCTACTGTTTAAGTTTTCATTCATCTGGAATGTAAGTTCAGTCCACTTAATATGTATTGTAAGATAGTAATTATTTTGTTAACCATCTTTGAGGTAAATTTTTTTCAAAAAAAATGTTTGAATGAACTTTGATTCGAAAGGGGAACACAATGGCTGGTAAATAAAATACAATATTGCAAATTGATGGCTCAGCTCAAAACAGTTACTGTTATAAATGCCTTTATATATGTAGGCACAACTTTCATGCTGAGCCATTCATTGGCAGGCTAATCTGGTTGGCAAAACAGGACTATTAGGGGTAAAAGGGTGTAGAGTTAAAATAGACTAATTTAATGGCTCAGGGTGAAACAGTTGTAACTGCCCATAATCATATTGGCATTTACAATTGTTTCACATTAAGCCATCTAATTGGTCAGTTTCTGTTTTCATGTATTGCGGAAGTTTGTAAAAATCTCCCTGATCTACTCAACAAAATAGTCATTTAGTTAGATATCTCCCCTGTCCAATTTATTGTAGCTATAACTGTAAATAAGACATATTGCTTAAATGTTATAACTTGCAAATATGAGTGAAAAAAGATAGAAAGAAAGAGTAAATGAATAAAATAAAGAGAAGGAAATTTACACTTCAACACACTCCTGCATTTTATTGAACTACTAGAAAATTACCAATCTTCACTGCCTGTGGAGCAATACAGACCATCTTGGTCCTCTTGTTCAGATTGTTTTAATGTGTGAAATGTTTTTAGAGATAGGTGTAGAGAGAAATTATTGAGAAATCTGTAGGCAACCTCATATTTTTATGTGGAGAGAGTTGAAACATTCAGATTACCAACTGCCTTAGGGGAATGCCATGACAATTTGTAATCTCGTGATTGTAAGACATTTGACTCCACAGCAGTAAGTGTGTTTCGTTCAACTTTCACACAGTTTTATACTGGAAGACTGAGTGAAAGATTGGGGCAAGAATGGGATTTAACCCTTACCCTGCCTAAATTTTAACTGGTTGTTCAAACTAATTGCCAATTTTTGAGAAATTTCAACTAATACTCCGATAATACTCAGGTTTTGCCACAATAACTAGGTAGTTGGCAGGCAGTGTAAGCTAAGATCAGACTGCAGACTTAAATCAGACTGCAGACTAAGATCAGACTGCAGACTTAGATCAGACTGCAGACTAAGATCAGACTGCAGACTAAGATCAGACTGCAGGCTGATCTTAGTCTGTACTGTCTGACAAAGCATTTTGTATGGCAGATAAGATTAAGATATTTCTTTAATGCTTGAGCAAAGCCTAGATTGCAGGTACTAATAGGTAATGTCTCAAAGAGAAAATTTCAATAAATACAAACAACATATAAGCTTTCACTGAAAAGACGGACATTACCCCCTCTCTATCCCTGACTTGTTTGTAGAGTGATGTAACTGGACTTAAGATAGGAATGTAAAGAATCTGATCTGAGGGATCTTCAATCCATGAGGAATGTAAATAAGCCTTTGTGTATTATGTAAGGAATTGTACTTCAGTCACCTGAAAGTAATGCTTTGTTTGCCCAACACTTAACTCTGGGTTGGTTGAAACTCATCCAATTTCAGTGGTACTGATAAGAGGGGTATTTCCAATGTAAAATATTTATTTCTCATTGAAGCCCTGTATTGTTGGTACTCATGGACAATTCCGATGAGTATCCACAATATAGGATTTGTGCAAGTATTATCACTCTAAGTTTCACGTTTAACTTTAATTTGGTTGAAAATCAAAACTCGTCCATATTCAGAGGTACAGATAAGAGGGGATATTTCCAGTGTTTTAAAAATCTTTATTTCTCATTGAAAACCTATGTTGTGGATACTAATTTGAATTGTCTCGTCGAGACAATTTCAATGAGTATCTTCAATATAGGATTTGTACAAGTATAATCAATCTTAGTATCACACTTTAACTTAACTCTAGTTTGGTTGAAACTCAAAACTCGTCCATATTCAGAGGGACAGATAAGAGGGGGTATTTCCAGTGTAAAATCTCTATTTCTCATTGAGAACCTATGTTGTGGGTACTCATTTTATTTTTTTTTCGAGACAATTTCAATGAGTATCTTCAATATAGGATTTTTGCAAGAATTATCACTCTTATAAAACTTAACTCTGGTTTGGTTGAAACTCAAAGCTCATCCATATCTCATCCATATTCAGAGGGACAGATAAGAGGGGATATTTCCTGTGTTTAACTTTTATTATACCCCCGCAAAACGAATGTTTTCGGGGGTATATTGGAATCAGCCTGTCTGTCCGTCTGTTTGTCTGTCCGTCCGTCTGTCCGTCTGTCTGTCCGTCCGTGGACATTTTTACTAGTAATTTTGTGTCGCGAACTCCTCCTTCAGTTTTCATTCAATAGTAATGAAACTTCATACAAACAATGATCACAAGTTGAAGTTTTGCAAGACGCAATTTTCAAGTCTCAACTCCCCCTGGTTCATAAATTATCTCCCCTTGAACTTAGACATTTTTTTTCTATTTGTAACTATGTACTGATAATTTTGTGTCACGAACTCCTCCTTCAGTTTTCATTCAATAGTAATGAAACTTCATACAAACATTGATCATAAGTTGAAGTTTTGCAAGACGCAATTTTCAAGTCTCAACTCCCCCTGATTCATGAATTATCTCCCCTTGAACTTAGACATTTTTTTTCTATTTGTTACTATGTACTGATACTTTTGTGTCACGAACTCCTCCTTCAGTTTTAATTCAATAGTGATGAAACTTCATACAAACATTGATCATAAGTTGAAGTTTTGCAAGACGCAATTTTCAAGTCTCAACTCTCCCTGGCTCTTGAATTATCTCCCCTTTAACTTAGACTTTTTTTCCTATATTATACTACCATGTACTTATAAGTTTGTGTCTCAAACTCCTCTTTCAGTTTGCATTCATTAGAAATGAATCTTTATACAAACATTGAGCACAAGTTGGAGTTTTGCAAGATGCAAATTTCAAGACTCAACTCCCCCTGGTTCATAAATTATCTCCCCTTGAACTTAGACATTTTTTCCTATTTGTTACCATGTACTTATAATTTTGTGTCGCAAACTCCTCCTTTGGTTTTCATTCAATAGTTATGATTTTTAATAAAAATATTGACCATAAGTTGAGGTTTTGAAAGAAGAAATTTTCAAGTCTCAACTCCCCCCCTGGTTCATGAATTATGTCCCCTTGAACTTAGACATTTTTTCTATTTTTTGCTATGTATTGATAATTTTGTGTCTCAAACTCCTCCTTTAGTTTTCATTCAATAGTTATGATTTTTGATACAAATATTGATGATAAGTTGAAGTTTTGCAAGACACAATTTTCAAGTCTCAACTCCCCCTGGTGCATGAATTATGTCCCCTTGAACTTACACCTTTTTTGCCGATTGTTACCGTGTACTCATAATTTTGTGTCGCAAACTCCTTCAGGAGTTTTCAATCAATAGTAATGAAACTTAATACAAACATTGAACAAAAGTTGCAGTTTTGCAATACGCAATTTTCAAGTCTCAACTGCCCTGCTTCAAGAATTAGAACTGTAGCTTTTTTGTACACAAGTAAAAATCTTGTGTTGCAAACTCCTCCTTGTTTTCTTTTTCGTTCACATATACTAGTAATTTTGTGTTACAAACACCTCCTTCAGTTTTCCTTCAATAGCTTGAAAACATTTATCACATGTTTGAGTTTTGCAAGACGCAATTTAGAGGTCTCAAATCCAAGAGTTATCTTAATATTTGAAGCATGTTTTGCCTCTTCTGTCAAAGTATCTCATTCTCTGAAAGCACTTGCGGGGGTATTAAGTCACATTCAGTGACAAGCTCTAGTTTCTCATTGAAACCCTATGTCATGGGTACCCATTTGAATTGTCGTATCGAGACAATTCTAATGAGTTAAATATAGGATTTGTGCAAATATTATTGAAATAATTAAATATGTAAAAAATCCAAAACACCCCTTCTATCTGTAGTTCTGCATATTTATATGCCGCCAAAGGTGGGCAAAATATTGGTATCATCTGTCCATTCATCCTTCTGTCAATCTGTTTGTCCTTACATATGTATACCAACATCTTGTTATTGCATTAATCCTACATTCAGTACAGACTCAGATGAAATTGTCAGAGAATGTTCTCTGTCACCTGACCTTAAAATTGCGCATATTGTTGGGATAAGGCGGTATTCTGCCGCATCACAGCAAAAGAGGCCTTCATGTTGAATTTTCCTGTTGAGGCATATATTGTGATGATGGCATCAATTTGTTGATAGGCTCTTACAGAATAATTTGGAAAGACTCTTCTTCTTGGAAATCCACTTGTTGTACTCTGCATCAAATCTGCTAGTCAATGAAAGAACTAAGATGGACTTCTGATCCAGGGAAACTAATTCAAAACTTGCTGCTATGCTGTACCTCTTGACTTGTAAACGATGGACACTACCTTGACCTTGCTTGATCTCTACCAAAATTCTACCATGTTTTTATGCCCCCGTATCGAGAGATTGGGGGCATATTGTTTTACTCATGTCCGTCCGTCTGTCTGAAAACTTAACCTTTGCCTTTTATCCAAAAGTATTTGACATACAAAGCTCAAATTTGGCATGATGATAGATCTCAATGATCCCCATCCGCTGGTACCAAAGTCAAGGTCATGTGACAAGGTCAAGGTCATCTGTCAAGGTCAAACTTTGAAAAAAAATTGCTGTTACGGGGGCATTAGTGTTTCACAAACACATCTTGTTTATTCTGTCTAATACCAATATTTAACAGTAACTTAAAATAAAAAAATGGGTTACACAAGAAACTAGGTTGAGAAACAGGTGTGAAATATCAAATGAGACAATTTATGTTACCTGATTAAAAGAATAAACTGAAATTTGAAATCTCTCTGAAAATTGATGGGATTTTCTGTGACTCACAGGTGAGAAATTTCAACAGCATTCAGAGGTTTACCTAGAAGAGGAGGATTTTGGTCTGTTTGAATGCCACTTTTTCGCTATCATATTGTTGGGCCTGGCCGACCTAGCAATGGATTCCTGGTATTTCTTTTGCCAGTTCTTTGATAAGCAGATTCTTATAATTACTTACAACAAATTTTGTTTATACTAATTTATTTTAGTTCCATTGCAATGAAAGCTTAAGCTTATAGAATTGCTCTCAAACACTCAATCCTGATGCTTTAATGTCCCAGAGAGAGAGAGTCAGTGGTTTAAACCCAATGCTACCCAATTTCACAGCTGGGTGAACTGGGGCTGATTATTAAGTGTTTTGCCTATAATGACACTGTGGTGACAGTGGGGCTTGAACCACAGACCTTAGGGTCACAGGTCGAGTGCATTTACCACTAAGCCACAAAGACAGTCAAAGAAATCATTGAAGTATTTATTAGTGACCCATTTAAATCGTAGTCAAACTGCATCTGGTAGAATGTAAGAATCCAAAACATGGATCCATTGTTTCTTTCTCTAACTGCATCAAACATTCTCAGAGCTACAGCTAGATAGGGGTATTTTTGGTTTCAGTGAAGATTATCTCATCTATACTTGTACAAATCCTATGTTGTGGGTACTAATTTGAATTGTCTTGTCAAGACAATTCAAATGAGTACCCATAACATAGGGTTTCACTGAGAAATAAAGATTTGAAAATGGCTTTACGTCTTTACTGTCTTATCTTTACCTCTGCATTCTTTAGAAGCTTAAGTCCACACATTAATTGATAATCGTAAATCTAAGTTGGATGAGCAGCTGGAGGCTCAGAAATGTAGTACTGTTAAGAGAGATAACAGGAATCCATGGATAGCTGCTCAAGTAGTCACAATATGATTGAAAGTTTGCTAAAAGTGGTTTTAGACCCCATTCAAACAAACAAACTATAGCTCAATGTAAAGCTCTCAATGCAAGACACATTGACCAAAATTGAAAACCTTATGCTTAATAATCAGATTTTATTAATTTGAAATATTTCTATTGAAAGAAAAGCGGTAAAATAACTGATTTAGACCTCCGGGGCCAGTTTTACTAAACACATTGTCTAAAGACAATTCCAAAGAGATTTTGCAAGACAGAATCTAACAATGAATGAAATCACCAGGCATGATTTGTGATTTTGACTTAAAATTATTTGTTTTTAAAAAGTTTGGTAAAAGGGGCCCCTGGATCCTGTCTTGATACAAATATTATTTGTGCAAAAAACTTGCATAATCCTTTCTTCTGCATTTTGTTCCTTGTTTTCTACAGCTCAATTAGAAATTGTTCAGTTTTACAAACATTTGGACAAGAGTGTTGATTGTTATTTCCAAAACACTGAAGAGTTTTCATTGATGTACTAGAAAGCAATTTGAGTTCACACTTTGATTATGTTTCAATGGAATTCTTACCATTGGTGTGCGTATTTTGGATGCTACTCAAGATAATTAAACAGCCGCTGTGCAGTCTCATTAACTACTTTGTTTCAGACGTGTTCAATATAGAGAGGAAATTGGCTTACTTGAATATATATTTCGTATTGCTTAGTGCAAAACTTTTAAGTGACTTGTGATCATTCTATAAGCACTTACAAAAGTTTTACCCAAACCTCTTGATTTGTAATTTGATGGCATTATACAAAGCTATAGTGCACTATAAATGAGCTACCTAAAACTCATATTTACTGATTATTCAAGCTGTGTTTATGCATCAAAGCCACTCCTACTCAGTAGTTGGAGAACCCTATGAATAATTCTGAAAAAAAATACCTATTGTTGTTCACTAAATGTAAAAAGTATCTATTTTACACATTTCATTTTGCATGTATCAAAAGAGTAGGTAAATTCTTTTGATAAATTGTATAATTCAAAATACTAGTATATTTGTCTCTGACCAATGGGTTCATAATCGTAGACCTATGTGGGCTAGCAACCTGAGGCTAGGAAAGGAGGTATTGGTAGTACTGCAGTGAGAAATACTTGGACTCTACTGTAAGGTGCTCCTGCCACTGCAATATGACTGAGAGATTGCTCAAATCTGCATAAAACTTCATTCAAACAAACTTGTTATAGTGTAAATTTACAAAGTGGTGGTTAACAGATAAAACTTGGTCTTGCATGCAAGTAAATCCTCTGGAAAGCATTAATATAGTTTTAAGGTATTATCTATGGAGATTTTGTGAGTCTGAGACTGACACAAATAAGTAGCTAAGACTCCCGAAGAGATCATATGTGAATCACTAGGACCTTCTGGGGATCAAATTTTAGAAAAGAATTGCATGAAGACTCTTTGGAACAGTCTTCAATTTTTAGCTCCACTGGCCGAAGGCCAGCGAGCTATTGTCATGGCAAGGTGTCCGTCGTGCGTCCGTCAGTGTGTCCGTGCGTAAACTTTTCTTTAAACATCTTCTCCTCCTGAACCAATGGGTGGATTTTGATGAAACTTGGCCAGAATGTTCCTTGGGTGACCCTCTTCTAAAGTTCTTCAAGAAATTTGGATTGACCCCCAAATATGGGTGTGGCAGGGTTGGGCATATTTTGACCCCAAAATCTTTGAACGACATCTCCTCCTGAACCATTCAGCCGATTTCAATGAAATTTTCCAGAATGTTCCTTGTGTGACCCTCTTCTAAAGTTGTTAAAGAAATTTGGATTGACCCCCAAATATGGGCGTGGCAGGGTGGGGCTTATTTTGACCCCGAAATCTTTTAACGACATCTCCTCCTGAACCATAAGGCCAATTTTAATGAAACTTTACGAGAATGTTCCTTGGGTGACCCTCTTTTAAAGTTGTTTAAGAAATTTTGATTAACCCCCAAATATGGGCATGTCAGGGCGGGGCTTATTTTGACCCTGAAATCTTTGAACCTCATCTCCTCCTGAACCATTGGGATGATTTCAATGAAACTTTTCCAGAATGTTCCTTGGGTGACCCTCTTCTAAAGTTGTTCAAGAAATTTGGATTGATCCCCAAATATGGGCGTGGCAGGGCAGGGCTTATTTTGACCCCGAAATCTTTGAACCTCATCTCCTCCTGAACCATTGGGCCGATTTCAATGAAACTTTACCAGAATGATCCTTGGGTGACCCCCTTCTAAAGTTGTTCAAGAAATTTTGATTGACCCCCAAATATGGGTGTGGCAGGGTGGGGCATATTTTGACCCCAAAATCTTTGAACAACATCTCCTCCTGAACCATTTGTCCAATTTTAATGAAACTTTACCAGAATGTTCCTTGTGTGACCCTCTTCTAAAGTTGTTCAGGAAATTTAGATTGACCCCCAAATTTGGGTGTGGCAGGGTGGGGCTTTTTTTGACCCCGAAATCTTTGAACCACATCTTCTCCTGAACCATTAGGCTTATTTCAATGAAACTTTACCTGAATGTTCCTTGGGTGACCCTCTTCTAAAGTTGGTCAAAAAATTTGGATTGGATGAGATCCACTGGATCAATAAAATTCAGGTGAGTGGTTTAGTAGGGCCATTCTGGTCCTCTTGTTTCAAAGTGATATCTATTTAGTTTTCTTCCTTGTAATTTTACATATTAGTTAAATAAGTTCATTTCTTCATAAGTAATTTTCAACTTAGAAAAAGTCAGAATTTCTTTTGAATGCTGTTCACTTTCATTACCTTCTATTTTCAATATCTCTCTTTCAAATCTTGAGATTTTTAATTCAGTGGAGCGATACAGGCCCTCTTGGGCCTCTTGTTTTCTAAAGTTTATCCCAAAAGGTAACTGTCTATTTAAATTCTTTCTGTAGCTTATTCCTGAAAACATTTCAGTTTCTACACTTAAACATGAGGATAGATAAAAAGAGAAATAGTCAACATCTATAGCTTGAATTTCCAAACCTTAAGCTAGTCTACTATAAACCTCACTTTTGAGTCCGAGGGCCCGTTGTACTATACATCTTACTATCATTTTTTGCGTAAGTCAAAAATTAAAGGTACTTCTACAGTAGTAAAAAAATATAGAATTCAGCCATGCATAGTCTCGTTTGAATCGTCTTCTAAAGACGATTCAGATGAGATATTGCAAGGCAGAATCTAACAATAAATGAAAACACCAGATACAATTTGTGATTTTGACTTACGATAATTTTTTTCGTAAGTAGTTTAGTAAAACAGGACCCTGGGAATCCAATTTTGTTGATGCCATTCTAAAACCCTTATTTAAAGAGCGTTTTAAATACATTTCAGATGACATCCACGCTCGACAAGATTCCATGGACATCAACTGTTCTGAGGCACCCATGGAATGCCACTGTAACAGTAAAAAGCCGCTGGAGCGACGGAAACAGCGTGAAAGACAACGGTGCTTAGCTCATTCCCTAGTTGGAACCCCAAATTATATTGCTCCTGAAGTTTTGTTGCGGCTTGGTCAGTATTCATATATTTGCAAGATTATTACTGTTCATTACATGTTATCACCAAAAGTCTTCAAAATAATTCTAAGTCTTGCTGAAATTGAATGAGATCATTGAGAATGGTACTTCTGGGCCCGAACTTTTTTCTCATTCTCAATTCAAATTTTTCTCAAATTTCAATTTGAGATTTAAGCTGTAATTCTGTTTGAATACTCATTTTAATGTATTAATATAAGAGTTAATATTAATAAGTTGTTATAAATAACAACTTATTAATATTATCTTTTATTTTCATACATTTATTTAAATTTGAAATTTGAGATAATTCTCAGTTTAGCCTGAGAAAAATTTTATAACCTTGGGCCCTGAATTTGAAGCAGTCTAAAATAGTCAGATTGTGTGTAACAATGTGAACAAAACACATGAGGCTGCTATACATCATATTGTGACTGGTGGAGTGGGGGTATCATCATGCATGAGATGGTGGTTGAACAATCACCATTTTATCATTATACACACGTTAAAAGATGGTATTATGTATTATGGGATCACCTATGGTGGGCTTTATGGCGCCATTCACTTATTTGTCTGAAGCATAACTCTGTCTCCTAATGTCTGTTTGACTTGAAACTTGGCAGTTATGTTCCTCTTATGATTACAGAGTGCATTGTGCAAGAACTATTACTCTTGCTAGCTTAAATTTGAAGTTATTTCCCTTTTTTGTTTTTCTTACTTGGGCATCCAGTAATGCAAGGGGCATTTCTTGTGACAATTTGCCACCTTGTTTTATGATATGTTAACATGGTATGAATCATGTTGTAACTGGTAGAGTGTGGATGATGTCTGGTATGAAATTTTGAAAACCACCATTCTATAATTGTATGATATATGTACAAGTTATTAGCTGACCTGAGCACGCAGTGCTCAAGGTGAGCTATTGGGATGGTAGAATGTCCGTCGTCAGTCGTCCGTCGTGCGTCGTGCGTCGTCCACAATTTCTTTAAACATCTTCTCCTCCTTAACCAGTGGGCCAATCTTGATGAAACTTGGCAGGGATGTTCCTTTGGTCAAGTTCTACCAAAGTTGTTCAAATAAATGAAATCCACTCTTAACTTTCCCTTTACCCTTAACAAAAAGGGTGAAAATATGAAAATCTTTAAAAATCTTCTTCTCTGAAACTAGAAAGCAGACATCTTTCATATTTGGTATGTAGCATTATCTAGTGGACCTCTACCAAGTTTGTTCATATCAAGACCCTGGGGTCATATTTGGGCTTTGCCCGGGCCCAACCCTTTTTACATAGAATCAAAGAGCGAAAATCTTTAAAAATCTTCTTCTCTGTAACCAGATGGCAGACAGCTTAAATATTTGGTGTGTAGCATCACCTAGTGGGCCTCTACCAAGTTTGTTCATAACAAGACCCTTGGGTCATTTTGGGCTTTGCACGGGTGCATCCCTTTATCTCTTATGAGCACCAAGGGTAAAAAAATAAAAATCTTCAAAAATTTTATTCTCTGAAATCAGAAGGCAGACAGCTTTCATATTTGGTATGTAGCATCATCTAGTGGACCTCTACCAAGTTTGTTCATATCAAGACCCTTGGGTCATGTTTGGGCTTTACTTGGGCGCAACCCTTTTTACATAGAATCAAAGAGCGAAAATCTTTTAAAATCTTCTTTAATCGAAACCAGAGGGCACACTGCTTTCATTTTCGGTATATAGTATCCTCTTGTGGGCCCCTACCAAGTTTGTTCATTTCAAGACCCTTGGGTCTATTGAGGCTCCACCCAGGCGCATCCCTTTCAGCTCATCTGAGCATGATGGGTGAAAATGGGAAAACCTTCAAAAATCTTCTTCTCTGAAACCAGAAGGCAGACAGCTTTCATATTTAGAATGTAGCATCATCTTATGGACCTCTTCCAAGTTTGTTCATATCAAGACCCTGGGGTCAGTTTTGGGGTCCACCCGGGTGCATCCCTTTTTACATAGAATCAAAGAGCAAAAAGGCATATCTGTCTTGCTCTTCGCTGAAAACGTTCCATGGTATTGATCTTAGGCAATTATCTTCTTTTTGACATCTGCCTATCTAATTAATGTGATGTCCAAGGGGTCATAGAGACTTAGGTGAGCGATCTAGGACCATCATGGTCCTCTTGTTTATCATGTTGTGACCATTGGAGTGAGGGAGTTATTATGTATGAGATGTTAACAACCTACATTCCATTATTGTATTACAGTCAATATTGCTTGGGGGACCACGTGCATTCAGCGACCTTTTCTGTTAAGCGACCACTTTGAGGTCCTCCCGTAGGTTTTTACTATAAATTGTTGCTCTATTAAGCGACTATTGTCCAACGCGACCGGTCGCTAACATTTTTGGGTCAATTTCGTCTATTTGACAGTGTATTAAGCGACCATAAGATGATATCTCAATTCATAACCTGTCATAAACGTGTGAAAATCATTGATAAATACTAGCATGACAATACAAAATAATTAATTGTTGATAATCCTCTATTTTTCACACTTTCTCGCCGGAGGATAAAATGAAACTGTCAATAGAAATTCTGGATTGAAAGCTTTGAAGTACTCCAGTTTGATTTTCAGCGGCAATCTATAACATCTGTAATTTATATCATTTAATTTTTCTCTTGAGTATCTATGTCATTTAAAAAGCTGCTAATGTGTTGAAAACACGTCAAAAACATTAAAATATTTTTACAACTGATTTGGATGATGAGTTGAATAATTACTAAATACTTGTTCGATTAAGAAGTGAAACATAGATACGAATCAAACATGTACGTAAATGTCAAGTCAACATTAATTGAACATGTAAACAAATCAGTAGACTCACGATCTTTTGTAGGTGATGCAAAAGATAATTGGCCTAGCTTTAATGAGTTACAATTTGTTAATGATTGTGTGAGTAATATCATTTTCTCTCAGCTACAAAAACTTTTGAAATATTTTTATGGAAAATGATGGGGGGTGGGGGTGTCTTCGAGTTCCGAACTTCCGAGAATTTGTATTTTAATGTTTTGTATTCAGCGACCATTTTATTAAGCGACCATTTTAATGATGTCCCTTGAGTGGTCGTTTAAGACAAGATTGACTGTATATATTTAAAAGTTATTTATCATGTTGTGACTGGTGGAGTGAGGGAGTTATCATGTATGAGATGTTGACAACCTACATTCTATTATTGTATTATATATTTGCAGGGTATACATCATGTTGTGACTGGTGGAGTGTGGGTGTTATCATGTATGAGATGTTGACAACCACCATTCTATTATTGTATTATATATTTACAGGGTATACATCATGTTGTGACTGGTGGAGTGTGGGTGTTATCATGTATGAGATGTTGACAACCACCATTCCATTATTGTATTTTATATTTACAGGGTATACATTGTGTTGTGACTGGTGGAGTGTGGGAGTTTTCATGTATGAGATATTGACAACCACCATTCTATTGTATTATATATTTACAGGGTAAACATCATGCTGTGACTGGTGGAGTGTGGATGTTATCATGTATGAGATGTTGACAACCACTATTCTATTGTTATATTTTATATATTTTCAGGGTATATATCATGTTGTGACTGGTGGAGTGTTGATGTTATCATGTATGAGATGTTGAGAGCCACCATTTTATGATTGTATTATATATTGACAGGGTATACATCATGTTGTGACTGGTGGAGTGTGGTTGTTATCATGTATGAGATGTTGAAAACCACCATTCCATTATTTTTTTTTATATTTACAGGGTATACATCATGTTGTGACTGGTGGAGTGTGGGTGTTATCATGTATGAGATGTTGACAACCACCATTTTATTATTGTATTATATATTTACAGGGTATACATCATGTTTGACTGGTGGAGTGTTGATGTTATCATGTATGAGATGTTGACAACCACCATTTTATTATTGTATTATATATTTACAGGGTATACATCATGTTGTGACTGGTAGAGTGTGGGTGTTATCATGTATGAGATGTTGACAACCACCATTCTATGATTGTATTACATATTTACAGGGTATAAGTAACATTGTGACTGGTGGAGTGTGTTGTTATCATGTATGAGATGTTGTCAACCACCATTTTATTATTGTATTACATATTTACAGGGTATAAGTAACATTGTGACTGGTGGAGTGTATTGTTATCATGTATGAGATGTTTAGAACCACCATTCTATTATTGTATGATATATTTACAGGGTATACATCATGTTGTGACTGGTGGAGTGTGGGTGTTATCATGTATGAGATGTTGACAACCATTTTATTATTGTATTATATATTTTCAGGGTATACATCATGTTGTGACTGGTGGAGTGTGGGTGTTATCATGTATGAGATGTTGACAACCATTTTATTATTGTATTATGTATTTACAGGGTATACATCATGTTGTGACTGGTGGAGTGTGGGTGTTATCATGTATGAGATGTTGACAACCATTATATTATTGTATTATATATTTACAGGGTATACATCATGTTGTGACTGGTGGAGTGTGGGTGTTATCATGTATGAGATGTTGGTAGGACAGCCCCCATTCTATGCAAACAGTCCACAAGAAACTCAATACAAAGTAAGCTTCAGTTCATACAAAATTGAGTAATATTTTGTTCTTTAGCTATTTATGATGCTTTAATTATAAGGATATTCTTAATTTGCATATTAAATTAGTCCCTTATATTAGCGAAATAAAACGTCTTAATGAAACTGAATTTACAGTAGATATTCCTAAAAAATCAAAATAAAAAGATCAAATCAAAAGATAGAATTAATGTTTAAGTCTTAAAAAAGGATACTTATCCCTTGTCATGCTGAACCTGGAATATTCCTGTTTAAGCAGGAGATATAGACAAACATCAGCCTGCACATATGTGCAGTCTGATGTTAGTCTACACCACCTGTTTCTCACTTTCAAACCAGAATTGTCAAAATATTAGTTTTTCAAATAAAAATTGACCTACAGATAGTACTTTCAGTGCTTTTTGCCCTTTGATTTTGATGAAAATTTTTAATCAAAATTTATTCAGCATGACAAGGGTTAATTGCCGTTCAACACTAAAATGATGAATGGACACTGTGCTGTATCTTTCGAAACAATTACTTTATCATTTGACCAATCAAAGTAACAAAATATTATTAAAGAAGAAATCTGAAGAAACAATAATTGCCCTTTAGACACACAATTCATTTCATATTTCATTGGTATATCTCCATTTCAGGTAATTCATTGGGAAAAGACTTTACGAATTCCTAAAGAATCAAACCTATCCCAGCCTGCCACAGATCTGATCTTGCGATTGTGTTGTGCTGCCGATAATAGACTTGGCTTAAACGGAGCCAGTGAGATTAAAGCTCATCATTTCTTTTCAAACGTGAAATTCGAAGGACTTCGGAAACAGCCCGCTTTATTTGTGCCTAAAATCAAGCATGCGACTGACACGTCAAACTTTGATCCCGTCGAGGAACGTGACACAGATAGTGATTCAGAAAACGATCGAAGACACGATCATCGTGGAGTGAACGGAACATATCCTGAACATGCTTTCTTTGAATTTACTTTTAAACGGTTTTTTGACGATGGTGGTCACCCGTACCCGACTGTCAGAGACTATAGGGAACGAGAACGAGAGAGGCATCAACCGGCACAAGAGACAGAGTCAAATAGTGAAAGTAACTCGCCAGTATATGTGTAGCGAAGGCAAAAATAGTAAAAGGTCATTTTCACTTACTGGAAACCTGTGTTTTGTGAATGAAAAATTGAAATAAACAAATGAACTTATGCCTTGCAAAAAATAGAAGCACTAAAATTTACACTTGTTTCTAGTAACATTTAATGTCTTGAATTGAATTTTCAATGATTACTATTCTTAATTAGTGTGAAATTCATGATTTAACAATTCTAAAAATCAAATCATCAAATTTTTGTTTTTACTGAAAGAACATATCAAGATCAATCATGCTCTAGGCAATCTTTTGGTGTTATTCTAGGCCATCTTTTGGTGTTATAGAAATCAAGGTAAAGTAATATTATTTATTGATGATAGAAAATTTGCATTACTGAATTTGGAGCTTGAAATACCCATGTCGTTTTAGCTATGGTTATTTCAGGTTTCAAATATTTTTGTCATAAACTTAACAGAGCACTTTTTCATGATTTTAAATGCTACTTTGAAAATGACCTTTTACTGTTTGTAAGGAAAAGTTTAACTGGTTTAGCGGTTAGTTAATAGAAAATACACTTGTTTAATGATTATGGGTAACTCGGCTCTATGGTGCCTTATTGTTGTTATTGGCATGGTAACCAAATTCAAAGATGACCTTGTTTCTTAGAAACCAGAATGTCTTCTAAGCCTTGGATCAGTTCCTTCAGTTCTGGTAGTCCAGTTATATTTCGATTTTGATGGCTCAGTGCAAGACAGTTGTAACTGCCCAAAGATGTATAGGCAGTTACAACTGTTTTGTACTGAGCCATTTATCTCCCACCATGGGAATGAGTGGCTTGTGGCTCTAATGAATTGTTATGTTTATATTGGTGTGAGAAATTTGAGGTAGGTATTATTATATGCACTAGCTGCTGTGATATAAATGAAAAACTGTTGAAATAAGTTTTATACCCAATACATATAATTTTCAACATAAGCAGCAGGGTCATCTGATTTGGTTACCATGGTGTTATGTTTATCATTTTGTCTGTGATATTTCAAAGGAATATTTTAGGGGGTCAGCTCCAAACCATCTTAAGAGCCTATGTATTTATAAGCACTTACAATGTTTTGGCTCTGACTTCTCGATTTTCCTTTTTGTGGAGAACTATTGTAAAACTAGATAAATAAAAGTTGCGGCTCTTTTCATTGGTACTCAAATAGCTTTTCGGTCTATGAAAATTTTGGAATAAGAAAAGATTGTGTAAAAAGAAGAAGACAAATATTCATCTCAGTTCAATGTTCAGCTTGCAGAATGCCATATTGCAGCTAACAATGGCTTTTTTTAACCTTAATGTTTTTCAAAATAATTTAGCGCGTACATGGCAGGCAAACATTTGTAAATTTTTTCCATATTTTTCAATAATTCTGTAAAAACTTGACGGATTTAGAAAAAAAATTGAAGCAGACAATGCAGAAAAAACAGGTTTGCTGGATGTGGGAGATCTTTTAAACATCTTTTGATAAAAAAGTTATTCATGGCCAAGTAGTTTTTTCTTGGTCATCTATAACTTTTTTATGAGCAGAATTTTAAAAGATATGCCACATTCAGCAAATTCTGGACATTTTCCAACCCTCTCAGCTTCAAACCAAATTCGAATTGGTCAAGTATTGACGTAAATATTGATGATTTTCTGAAATTGATTAACCCTTGTGCTGCTGAATAAAAAACTTGGCAAAATTACTTATAAATTAAAGTGCTGAAAGCTCTGTATTTCCTTATTGTGAGTCAGCAATTGATTTTGAAAATATAATTTCGGAACCTTCTCTGGTTTAAAAAGGAAAATAAGGTGGTGTAGACTAAGATCAGACTGCGCATATGTGCAGGCTGATGTTTGTCCATACCTCCTGCCAAAGCAGGAATATTCTTGGATCAGCATGTGAAGTGATTCAGGGGTAGCCTGAATATTTCATTTTCATGCAGAGATACAATCAAAATTGTGAAATACTAGGAAAACGAACACCTCACCCACTACCCTCTCCTATTTTTATGTTCCAAAAATTCTGGATCTGTTGTAGTCCTGTACCTAAATACATATCGCAGGGCTCGTATTTGACCCCTTAACTAGGGTTTTGACCCCAAAAATATCTTATTTTGACCCTTAAAAATTTCTCCTAAGGGGTCATTGTGACTCCCTAGAAAAAATTTCTAAGGATCAGAACAAGCTTTTATCCCTTAAATTTTCTAAGATGCATTCTATATACTATCTAAAATTTAACAAAAGAAGTGATAACTGTATATATCTTTACAAAACATTCAAAATTCCTATCAATGATTTGTTCTCTTTGTTGTTTTGACCCCTTTTAAATCAGATTTGACCCCCAGGATTTCATGATAAAGGGGCCATTGACCCCTCAATAAGCACGAGCCCTGACTCCTGAAGATTGTTTTGGAGTATCAATGAATGGAGTCGTAACATAGCTGGATTATTGAATCTCACTTGTTGTTCTATATCAAGGTTCAAATTTTACTTCTTAGAGATAGTATGAAATTTTGAGCTGTGTTTATTACTGGTTCAGTGCTGTTAATCTTGTTCAAACCACCATCTTTAATGAGTGACCATTTTCTTAAAGCAACCATAATCATAATTTACCTTTTAATTGCAAAATGACAGTGGACGTTTTTTTCCTTTTAAAAATGTATTGAAATTGAAAACTACATTGTTTGCAATAGCTAGAATTAAGGCAGTGGACCTGTAATAGTTCTTCAACATTTCAGAAGTAATGAACTGTAACAGTGTTACTTGAGGTTTCCTAATGATTTTCATTAGGAAACCTTGGTCAACATTGTGAAAGATCATAAGTTATGAAATATTGCAAAACAATTCTGGGTCCACTACCTTAATTATTCCAGTAAGAGCCAAGAAAATAAGACTATGTAAGAATTACCCTATCATTAGTGTATGACCTTTCTCATATCTCACAAACAAGTCGTAAATCTTTTTGAGCCAATGGGAAAGATGTTCTTGAAAGAAAAAACGTATATTGACTTATTTCTATATTGAGGATATAAAGACATATCATTTGTCTTTTAGAGGCTATGAATTTGTCACGAAATTACAGGGTAAAAAAATCTTAAGTATTTTTAGCTGTGCTTATATATGACATTTTTAAATGGAAACGTCCAAAACAGCTTAGATTCCTGAGTATTCCTTCTTTATCAAGTTAAGATTTGTATTTCATTAAAAGGAAATTTAGTTTTGTTTAAGGTAATAGACCTGTAATAGTAATAGTTCCGCAATGTTTCTAAAGTATTGAACTTTAACAGTGTTAACCGAGGTTTCCTAATGATTTTCATTAGGAAACCTCGGTCAACATTGTGAAAGATCATGTGTTCTGAAATATTGCGGAACTGTTACAGGTCCACTACCATAAAAAATGTACCTGTCGGAAGTAAAGTTTGAACCCTGTATAATCTGTATATATAACTTTTATCTCCTCTACACTGGCTCTTAACCTGCAAAGGGAATTTGAAATGAATTAGGTTTCATGTTATAACTATTCAAATATCCATGTGATAACATCATATATGATATTCTTTATGATATCACATAGTTATTTTTAGAACAATAACATAATGTGGTTATTTTAAGAAACTTGTACTTCCATTACAAACATCGACAAAAACGGGGCAAAAAGAGGTTATAAGAAAAATATAATACATACTTAGCATATTGCATAAAAAATCTTACTCAGTTGGGGGAATCGATAATCATCAGTTCCCACAAATTCCTTTGATTTTTTTTTTCATACAAAACACTAAGTATGTACTATAAATTTATAAGCTGCTGAAGTTGTTTGTAAATTGGTATCATCTTCTCTGTCTGACTGTCAGTCCATACATCCATTCTTGCTAATTAAGGTAGTGGAACAGTAATAGTTCCACAACATTTCAGAACTCGAGATCTTTCACAATGTTGACCGAGGTTTCCTGATGAAAATCATTAGGAAACCTCGGTTAACACTGTTAAAATTCATAACTTCCCAAACGTTGCAGAACTATTATGGGTCCACTACCTTAACTCCTACATCTATTGTGGACTGATTTGCATGAAACTTTCACAGAATGTTCCTCATCATGTGACCATGGGCATATCATGTTATACTATGCTGCTCCAGGGAAAAAGGGGCCTTTGTTGAAAGTTTGCCTGTAGCAGCATATATTGTGTTTCTAGGACTTGTTAAATACAGTATTTATTATCTTACCATTTACAATTTTGACAATACTAAATAAACTCTTAAATAATTATTTCCTAGTAAGAAAACTATCCAATGTGATGGGAAATATTTTTGGAAAAGGAGAAATGGCTTGTTAAAGTCAACTCTTCTTTTTGCGAGGATATTTTCTCTAGTAAACAAATGTGACCGGTCACACAAAAGGGGACCATCTTGGAACTTTGAAAAAAGAGATTTGTTCTAGTAAAGGTCAACCAATGGTTGCATTTCAAATACAGTCAAACCTGTCTTAGCGGCCACCTGTATTCAGCAAGCAACCTGTATTAAGCAAGTGGTCGCTTAGTTCCCAAATGAACCAACTACACTGAAATTGACCTGTATTAAGCAAGCACCTGTCTTAAGCAAGCACTTTTTGAATTTCCCTTTAGTGCTTGCTTAAGACAGGTTTGACTGTATTCTATTCCAGGATCTGAATTGGTCTGCCAGGATAAGAGCCAGTTGTTTTTAGAGCCAGTATGAATGAATCTTAAATTGTATGTAATATTATAATCAATTAAGTCTTTACAAACAATACCATTTTAAACTGGAAAATTTTGAACAAAACGCAGATGGAAATTTTAACCTTGTACAACCCCTAGAATTTATATCCTTATGACTTTATACCTTACAAAATATTGTGGAAAAGAAGAAATTGCTAGAGAAAAAATGATTTCTCTTTTTCTCAATAATTATTTATTACGAAATGGACAGTTTCTTTTAAAATTGAAACTACTTTTTACTTTATAACAGCAGTCTCTTTTCCTTTAATTTGGACAAGTCTTAAATTTCAAAAATTGGGAAAGGGTTACTTACCAAGAGAACCACCATCCATTACCAGTTTCTAGAGCACGATCTTAGACTGACCATTTTGAAAGAAAGCTGGAGACAATATTTCAAAATAATTTAATATTGTTGGTTTCCATCAGTTTTTGTGCAGTCTGATTGGCTGAAAAATTGGTTTTATTCCTCTATGATAACAATATTGAGTATGCAGCTATTTCTAAACCCTGCGCACAAAGTAGTGCCATAGGAACACTCATATATGAATCCGCATTGCGTATTCATACAGTGTGATTAGGTTTTTAGTTTCAGACCCCTAAAAAATTTAAAAAATTCTCTTAAATACAATGTAGATGTACATCTATAAACAATATGTGAGAAAGAGAAGACTTTAACCTCTTTCATTTAGGACCAGGTTAGTATTTCAGAAAATAGGGAAGGGTTAAAAATACCAGAGCATTTTATATTTATTTGTGACTTGTCATGTAAAAGGGAACCATCTAGGAAAGTTTCAAAAAAGAAATGTTTGAAAACAGTTAGGATACGCCAAATGTTAATTGTAGTGTCTGTGGTCTAGGGGTAGAGCGTTATCTTCTTTACTTAGAGGTTCCCGATTTCATTGCCTGGGAGTAGTTATGGATTTTGCTTCGCTACTTTAGCTCGCATATTTGGTTCAATTTCATATCCAGGAAGCAGAACCGAGAGGGATTAATCTATATTATAAGAACTTGTACACAAATTGAAGTAGAATAAATCAGCTTAAAACCACAGGTTAATTATATAAGTATCTTTACCAATGTCATGCTGAATCCAGAATTGTTCTTAAAAGCAAGAGGCATGGAAAAATATCAGTCTGCATATACCTTTTTGCATGACAGGTCATATTCTAAATTAAACATTAAAAGATCATCTTGCGTCTATTTAAGGTAGTTAGGTTTAAATGTGTGCAACTCGTGTTAACTGATATATTAGATTTACGATAGTCGTGAATGCATATCATACAAAAGACTTGAAATCTGTCATATCATTTATCAATTTCTTTGAGGTTCTTGTCGTGATTATGCAATTATTTTTATGCAATAAATAACATAAAAGATATTATTAACATAGTTATTTTTATGGGCATTTATAAAGTTTTTTTTATCTGTCCCTTATCTTTTTTTTTTTTGCCTTATTGAACAAATCTTAATAATGAAAGCAAGACTGCTAAATGACAATACTTTGTATAGCGTAAAGATTTGAATCATGATGATACCCTTTTACACATAATCCCATCTTTTCATACCTCTTGAGAATCGAATCATGTAAAACATTGTGAGAAATGGAGAAATAGCTTGTTGCAAGGGTTTTCTCATTTCCTTAAGATGTTTTTCACATACCAATTGCCATTTCAAATTTCAACACTACATATACTTAATTCAAAGCCTCCAAGTTCTTCAAACTCTGGTCAGTAAAATTTCGAGTCTATAATTAACAAACAATCAGTTTCTTGCTTCTCTCTAAACGGTGACCGCTCACACTGTAAGGAGAAGTATCAAAAGTATTGAACCTTATCAGTCTTTACAGTCAGTTCTGCTCTGCATTCAGGATGATAAAACAGTGCAAACTGTTTGCAAATTGTATTCCACTTTGCAACAGTTTGCACCCTTTTGTCATCCTGAAGGCAGTGCAAGGCAGACTGAGCAGAATTTAACTTTTCTTTCAAGATACTAAGATTGAGGTCATCTATTAAGGTCAAGGTCATCTATGTACTTCAGATGTTGACAAAATTTAACCAAAAAACTTACCATTACCAATATCTATGAGCCTATTGAAGCTAGATACACATATCAGGCTAGCAGGAAGATCAAATCAATGTGTATCTGTTGATATTAAAATTAAGGTCATCTGCCAGGGTCAAGGTCATAAAGGACAAATTTCTGAAAAGCATGCTGATTTGTGTGTAAAAAATTGGATTGTTTTGGAATGGGACAATGTGTATATTTAACTCAAAGTGACATATCATTTATCTTTCCTGCTTTTATCCTATGTCTATGTTTGGTTTGAAACCTTGAATAAAGCAACCTCTCTTTTGTATGCTTAATTGGAAATAGCAGAGATAGTGAAATTTAATCTAACAAATTGCCTAATTCAGGGACATTTCAACCAGTCTTGATTCAGTTATCCAACAATAATTTAGGAGGAAGCAGGCAGTGTAGGCTAAAATCAGACTGCTTTTCTATGCCTGTCTTTCAAAACTTGATGTACAGCAGAAGTATGATGTGGGCAGCATGGTATCAGATAATAAGAAAATTTGACTATTGAATTACTCTTGCAAAATGAATTTATTCCTCTGATTACTATAAGCAATGGTTCGTCTTTCACAACCTTTTCAACAGTCAAATTCATCCAATTTTAAAGAAGAAATGAATGGAATGGAATGAAGTAAAACAAAAATTAAGTAGAAAAAGGACAAAAGATAAAACTCGAAAGGTTGCTTTATTCTCTTCATGAACTTTTCATGAGTTTTGATATAGTTTCCTGAACAAATCAATCATAACTTAATTTTGAAGCACTTTGAGAATTGCAATCTCACATGTTCATGGACAAGTAACAAAGGAAACGCACTTGTTCATTTGGTAATAAATCCTGATTTGACTAGTCGGGTTTCTGAATTTTCCCTCTCTGGGCCCAAGGTTATAAAACTTTTCTCAGGCTCAACTAAGAATTTTCTCAAATTTTAAATTCAAATAAATGTATGAAAATAAAATGTAATATTAACAAGTTGTTATTTATAATAACTTATTAATATAATCTTACATGTTAATACATTTAAATGAGTATTAAAACAGAAATTTTGAATTGAGAATGAAAAAAGTTTTATAACCTGGGGTCCTGGTTTAATTGTTGCTTATTGTCAATGGGAGATCGGGACCTTGATATTTACAGCTTAGAAAAAGCTGTAAATATAATGGTATGGTGTCTTATTGACAATTTAAAAGTTATTTCTTAGAATTTCTTTACAATGTATTTGTGACCTATCACATAAAAAAGGACCATCTTGGAAACTCAAAAAGTATTGATATTAGTCAGACAGCGCTAACCATGCAAACTGACGAGGATTGATACCTTCCTCTGCTGAAAATTTTTTGTATCTAGAAATGGTCATTCTACCATTCTATAGAATATTTTCAATTAACATATTCTTGTAGACCTAAATTTAATGTCTCTTTATTTCTTGTTTTACAGAATTTTCCATATGGTTCTTTTAAGTGATGGATCCCATTTAAATGGCTCAGCATGAAACAGTTGTAACTGCCTATAAACATATAGGCAGTTACAACTGTTTCTTGCCTAGCCATTATGTTTGTTAATGTAAATACGCCTTTGTTATGTACAGGTACTTCGGTCACGTAGAAAGCAAGTCTTTTTAATCTGTAAAGTATTTTTGTTTCTTCTATTAGCCCTTTACCAGACAATCCTAATATTTCATCTTTCCAAAAGAAGATAATTTATCTTGATTTTCTTCAATTTCAGAGTTCTTGTAATCTGAAAAATATTATTTTGAGTGTATTTGCTATTCTATATCGAGGTTAACACCAAACAACTGTAAATGTCTATGAATATATAAGCTTTTACAATAGTTTTGTATAGACACAATATCTAAAGGTCCTAGGTTCGATCCCAGACCGGCGGCATGCTTTCATTCTGACCATTTGTCTCCCACCAATGGGCTGGTAATCGTAGACCTTTGTTGGATAGCAGCTGGAGGCTAGGAAAGGATGTAATGGTAGTACTGGTGTCAGAAATTCCAGGATTCTATTGTATGGTGCTCCAGCTTCTGCCATACATCTGAAAGATAGTCAAAAGCGGTGTAAAACCCCATTCAAACAAACAAACCATAAGAATCATATTTTGCATGCAGGTGCTTATGCAAAGCAGGGATATAATTTGAAAACAGTTTGCAATGTTTGTTATCCTGAACGCTAGGCAGGTTTTGCATGTTTTCCTCATAATGCTTTCAAGTAAAGATGTTGAATCTTGATATTGCTTGGTAAAGGGCTAAACAAATCAGATTGTAAATAAACTATGGCTAAACTAAAGTAATAATCTAAATACATGAGTAACAATGAAAATGAAAATAAAACTCAATTAAAAACATTAAAAAATATTTTTGTCTGTATTTTTTGAAAACTCATCTTTCCGGAATATTAGAACATGAAAAGCTTACAGTTAACAACATCTTGAAATGGACAAGGCGAATGATTTAAGAATAAAATTGAATGAGTGTGTGGAGCGAGTTTTGAGTAAATTTAATGGGAGGTAATCCTATATCGCAAATTTTGTTCAGTATGAACAAAATTAGCGATATTGATTACCTCCCTTTAATAAAAAATGCAAACAAGTTTTATACATAGCTTCCTAATTCTTCAAGAACCTATGAGAGGCTAACAATTTGATTAATGTCAGTGAAATTGCAATTTTTGTCTATCAAAATTTATTTTGAATGACGTAGTTGGTTCTATATTTTTCAATGGGTTTGAGCGTTTTTGAATGGCTTGAGTGAGTGTTTGGAATGAATGAATGGAGCGATGAATTAGCCATTAAGAATGGTTTTGATTGAGATGAAAGTCAATTTCATAATGTAACTAACTGTAACAAGAGGCTATTTTAGCTCACTTGATCACAACATTCACGGTGAGCTTTTGTGACACTTGGTTGTTCGTCGTCAACATTTAAGTGATCCCACTCTAGAGGTAACAAATATGACTCAAACTTACTCAGGATCTGTTTCTGGTCAAAAGGAAGATCCCTATTGATTTAGGTGGTCCGACTTCTGTCATGGGAAAAGGGGCCTTATAGACAATTTCCTTGTTACCACTCTAGAGTAATAAGTTAAAATCAATCTTTAACAAATATGATGTAAATGTTTGTGTGAGCATAAGGAAGATGCCTATTGGTTTTCGTGTTGAATCAATTTATGTCAAGGGAAAAGGAGCCTTACAGACAACTTCATTGTTATCACTCTAGAGATTACAAGCCGCCACCATAGCGCAGTTGGTAAGGCATTGGACTTCCAATCTGGAATTCGTGGGTTCGATCCCCGGTGGCAGCAAATATCCTATCCGACGTTTGTCTCTCGCCAATGGGTAGATGATCGTTAACCTATGTGAGATAGCAGTCGGAAGCTAGGAAAGGGTGTTATGGTAGTACAGGTGAAAGAAATACCAGCAATCCATTGTTAGGTACTCCGGCCGTCGCGATATAACTACAAGATTGTTGAAAGCGGTGTTAAACCCATTCAAACAAACAAAATCTAGAGGTTACAATTTTGGCTAGATCTTTGTTTGAAATATTGAAAGTAGTTTGTTATTTTAAAGTGTTTTTGGTAACAATAATAATTATGATGAAATTGTTTATTTAGCTCCACTGGCAGAAGGCTACTGGGGCTATTGTCATGGCGCTGTGTCCGTCGTCCGTCGGTGTGTCTGGTCGTAAACGTTTTCTTTTAAAATCTTCTCAGAAACTACAGGACGAATTTCAACCAAACTTCACAGGAATGATCCTTGGGTGACCCTCTTTCAAAGTTGTTCAAGAAATTTTGATCCAATGAAAAACATAGATTTAATGGGCGGGGCTAATTTCCAAATATGGTAAAAAGTGAGTTTTCTCAGATTCTAATTGATGGATACCAATTAGATTTTAAATGATTGATCCTTGGGTGCCCCTTTATAAGTCTACAAAAAAGCAATTCTGATCGGATGGAAACATTTTCTCAGAATCTAATTGATGGATATCAACCAAACTATACTGGAATGATCATTTTGTGACCTTTTATCAGTCTACCAAAAATTATCGTGATCGGATGAAAATATTTATTTTAAGGGCGGAGGTCATTTCTCTATATGTTACATAGTGGAAACCTTAAAATCATTTTCTTATAATCTAATCGATGTATATCAACCAAATTTCACTGGAATGATCATTGCGTGACCCTTTATCAGTCTACCAAAAGTTTTTGTGATCGGAGGAAAAAAATGTATTTTATGGGTGGGTTTATCTAGTCAAAACTTTGATTTGATATTACAAGACTTTCAAGCCAGTGGAGCGACTCCATCCATTCATGGCTTTCTAGTTTAATTGTCGTTTAATGATCTTTTAAGTCAATCCAATTTGCTAAGGTATGAGGCAAAATTGATCTTTATGGAATTTTGGAGTAATGATTCTTCGGTATGCAAGAATAAATTTTGTCAATGTGCTCACGTTCACAAGTTGTAAACTGTGTTACTGCCTCTAGATCTATCTAGAGTGCGCTAGAGTAACGTTCGAGGTACTTTACTGGTAAGACAAATTTGTTGTCAGACGTTGACAGAATATTATAATTTCAGCCGTAATTTAAGTCCTACTCCTGTTTAAAGGCTGTATGACATTTTTTCACGTGTTTCTTGAGGGAAAATGCATTTATAGTTTTTGGGAAAACCCAATGCTTGAAATACAAACATGTTGGTAATCAAAATTGTAAATAGTTTTATGAAAAATGTTTTGTTGCTAAACAGGCTTTTAAACTCCATAGAGAGAGGAATAATATTAACAGACAAGCTTTTAGCTTGGCGCGTGCTCATTAGAACAACGTAAAAAAATCTGCTAAGAAATAATTTAGACTAGCAGAGGGCTATCGAATCAGCAAACTTTCAAAATCGGACCCATGAGGTTGGATGAGCTGGCGATGTCCTCGAAAAGATGGAGTGTTAAGACAAAAAACTCACAAATTGGGCAAATATTTTACCAACTTTTATTGTCCAAATTTGAGCCCTTTTGATTGGCGAACTATTGCACTATCCCAGCCTCTCAATGATGTCCGATTTACAGTGCTGACAGCACTTTGATTTCTTTTAATCACACGCAGGACAATTGTTACTTTCATACGCTGTGGTGTGACAGCACCTTTAAAAGTTAGTCGATTCATGCAATACAACACTCAAGGAAGCACTCAATTGGCAGGCAACATACTATTCTCCTGTCACTTTGAAAGTCAATATAAAAGCAGAACCTACCTATGAAATGATTAATTGACTAATTGAATGGAGTTTTACGCCGCTTTCAACATTTTTCTGTTATATCGCGGCGGCTGGCGCACCTAACAATGAATTCCTGGTATTTTTCCCACCAGTACAACCATCACATCCTTTCCTAGCCTCCAGCTGCTATCTCACATAGGTCTACGATGCTATTGAAAGAACAGAGGTGTAGGCCTAGTGACCTTATCCAAAATCCAGGTGATTCCTTGCTCAGTGCCGTCTTGAAATTTGATGCGTCTCGCGAAAACTTATCGTACTGCTACTCTGCAAGTCATTGCTCATATGGGAAGTCTTGGGGTCTGTTCTTGATTTTCTCGATCGATACTTGCATCCCAGTTACATGTCTGAAGTCAGCTTACAATAGATTGAAACATGTTACACTTCCCAAAGTTACCATGGCTATGACCATTACCGTCAGCAGTAGCCCGCTTTACAAACAATTGTTGCCTCTCACGAACAGAATTGGTCAATGCAACAATATTGTAAGTGCCTGTAAATATATAGGCACTTACAATAGTATTGCACTGATCTCTCGAGATTTAGCCTGCTAAGAGCGGTTCAAAACATCCTAAAATCAACCGTTTTGCAACATTTAACAGACTGGCTTTAAGCATACTATCCGTAGTTGGAGCTTCCTTTGCAGAAAAAAATGCGCTTCCTGTTGTGTTTTGCGAAAGAAAAAAGTCCAAAAACACATATTTGCAGACAGGAAACAAAAATATCTTGTTGTTTCCACTTTAAGCCGATAAACTTAAGATATACAATTTCATGTAACACTTTCAGTTATTTGAGGCGATCGGATTTCAAATGTCCATGTTCCCGGTAATGTTGAATCGCATGTGCTTAGTTATGCATAAAACTTGAAAATATACCATAGGACGTCCAGACACACAGAAGATTTACACAAATAATTTCCAGTTGAAAAATTAAATTTTGAAATTTTGATCCTTATCTTTTTTGTCCAGTATATTTTTTAGTAGTAAAATATATGTAAGGGAGTTCATTTATGCTAAGGTGAATTAGTTTGTACTACTGCAGTTGCTTCCCTTGTATGAAGTTGAAATAACTGTGCTGAATAGATTGCCAGGAAAACGTGGTTCTTAATTTTATTTTCGCAACAGGTAGGCGATACAACTGCACAGAATTTTTAAAATACGGCTTGATTTATTTCTTGTCGTTTCGCAAAAACATATGAGACGCAAACAATCGACTATAATTGAAATGCGAAGTGTATATAAAATTAAGTGCGCGCAACAGCTACGACCTTTAGAATCATTATGCGGTATTTTTTAATCTACGAAAACGAGGAATATTACAATTTTCTGAAACTCGAGAATCGTTTTATTGAACATTACAAACAAGCACTATCAAGTCAAAAAGGGCATTTAAATACGATCGTCTGGCATAAGTTTCTTGAATAGAACTCAACATACAAAACAGCAAGGTCTTTGGCGTTATTACTTGCCAAAGTAGACAGTTTTTGGTGAACGAACGTCGTTCACCAGTGTTATATACCATGTCAGGAAAATCCTGTTGGATGTTAATACATTTGAAATAAAGTAGCGCCTCTTAAAATTCAATTTAGTATCTTTCAATATTTTTCTCCGCAAAATCACTGTTTTTTTTCTTTAAAAGCGTGCTACTAGTATTATTTATCAAGTGAAAATAATGAAAATTCGCCTTGAAAAACACAAAATGATCTTGCAATGTTTATCAAGGGAATTTTTGATCGGCGTAAGCTTGTCGAGAGTTTAAAGCAAAAACAAAGTTTGTGTCTAGACACCGTAGAGACAGATACTATGTTTTTCACCCGAGCCTTCGCTGGTGCAACTTGTAGTAATTAGCCGGAAATACGTGTTTATTTAGGTCATGTCCTCTTGAACTTACATTCGGCAATACTCGGGCGATCTCCGACGGCTCCGATTTAAATGTAGGTTAGAGGAATCGGCCGAGTTGAGACGAATGACACATCAAGACACATTGAGTCATTAGAAACGGTAACGCGGTTTTACATAACTTTTCAACTAGCGACAGTCAGTCTCGAGACGGGTTTTAAGAACGATTCGACATGTGTTTTACATGTACAACCTTTCTTGTACTTTTATTTGAATAGGGATGAACGCCGCTATTAAGATTTTTCTGTAAAATTGCGTTGGCTGAAGTAGGGCTTGTAAGGATACACTCGAATATTCGGTGAACTTATTCCTAGCGAAAACGTTTAGTATTCGTCTGTCTCAGAAGCGAATATTGCCGAATACCAAATGCGACAGGCACAGAAGATATTTCATTGGGGCCATTCTACTTTGCATTTTTTCAATCTGTAAAACCATATCAATTCAAAATTCTATTTGAAAATTAAATAAATGATAGCTAAATATTCAACCCTAGATACCACTCCAATTGACGAGTAGATATTGCCGTGGTCAAGGGGGGGACCAGATCCATCCTGCACTTGTTTACAATTCGACAGGCGGGTTTAGTTGTTAAATTATTCTGGAAAAGTCATTGCGTTCTTTACAGAAATCATAAAAATCTAAATCGATGAATAAAAACTGGCTCGATTCTTCCCAAAATGCGTTTAGAATTGGTTAACTACAGTTTAAGCAAAAACTAGCTTCGAGCAGAAAGTCTAATATCAGCCGCAATACTGTAATAAGATATCGATAGTGAGTGATTTTACAAGCATCCAAACTCTTGAAGGTAAACAATAGGTTCTCGTGCAAAAAATAAACCGACAATTGTAAGGATTCTCAACTCTTTTTGGAAAGAAAGTCGGAAGGAAAAAATTATTGTATTATACTTAAACATAGTCATAGACATAGTCATGCAATTATAACCTCCCTTTAAAAAATAAACTTCTTAAATAAGATTCTTATTCGCTTTTGATGTAGAAATTACGTTACAAAAATAATATTTATAAAGACTTTTAGTATGCAATTTACTATGGAGCAATTGTTTAATATAAAAAGTTATACTTTAATTTCTAAACCTTAAACAGAAATTATCTATGAATTATACTAATAGTGCACTAGACCTCCTTTAACCTGTACCTAAATATTTCTCATCCTGCAGTGTTATAAAATTGAATAACGACATAAGTGTCAACCACGGAAGTGGTTATGGCTTCAAATATGTTAAAAACTAATCTCTCAGGTTATGGTTCAAACTACTATTAATAAGTTAACAAATCATAACTTTAAACAATGAGTACAGTTCAGGACTGACTGATATTCATAGGTGTTTCTTTGGTTGGTACTCAAAGACCTTTTCATCCTCTGAGAAGAAACAAAGATAGTTAAAAAAGTTAAAACAAATACAACAAATTTACTTGAAATAAGCTTAAACATGATAACAACTACTTTTGTAAAAACAAACACCATTGGATATAGGTTAAAGATAGTTTTAGATAGGATTAAATCGTTTTCTCCATTTATGTTTAATTCATAAATGTACCTATTTCAAGTGTATAAAAGAAATTTTCACAGAGTAACATCTCATATTCTAACAAATATTTTTCTAACAGGATTTTCCTCTGCCTTTCTTTGAATTGGCAGTGAAATTTCCGAATAACGGAAATTTTGTCGAGACAATTCTTCCCACTTTTTTTTACATTCGTAATTTCTCTTTTCTAATTGAATGCAATATATCACTCTAGAATGCCATCGGGTTCGTTCACCATCAGTACTTTCAGTGCTTTGATTCGGTCATCGTACCAGAAAGGGAATTGTTTTGCTATCCAAATTTATTTTATAAATTGTTTAAAGTAGAATAAAATACATTCAAGAGAATTCCTTGGTTATATGTAAAGCAGCGTATCGTTCTATACATAGAGAAAAAAAACGATGAGAATGAACAACCGGCGAGGTCTGAATAGTGTAATCATTTGCGTCTTTGTTCCTCATTTATGGAAATTTATGTTGTATTTACCAGATACGCACCAAATTTTCACTTTTAAAGGACATCGTAGGGACATAGGAAGTTTGAGTTATTGCCCAACAGAATACCTCCAATAATCGCCTTCCCCCGACTGCGTCACTCATGACGATTCTAATAAACGCCCGAGCGATTATTAGAATAAATACGGTATATTCAGTATCAAACAGAGGCGTGCATTTGTATTAGCAAGACTGATTTCGGAGAAAGTCTGGCCATTATTGCCAAAACCTTGGCGTCATCGCTGTCGTCGTGCGAATACTTAACATTTTGTTTCTACTAAATGCATGCACTTAAATTTGGCACACGTGTTCTCTATTGAGAGAGCAATCTGTACTATAAAGGAGGAGAACTCTAGATGCATTTTGAGCAAGTTATGTCCCTTTTTCGATCAAGAATTTTTAAACACTATCCAGCACCCAACAGCTGAGCGTAGGCATCTGTAGGCGGTGATCTACTTTTAACAGAGTTAAAGCCCTCTGATGAAAAATCCTTCTTTAGTTTCTCAGCATCCAACCGAGCACAAATAAAGAAGAGGGTTTATTTACAAGAAAATTTGAATGACGGCCCCTTTTCTTTGACGTGCCGTAAAATCAACAAACAGTGGAAATTTACAAATAATAATTGTTAGAAATTATTCCTTAAATATTATTACCAAATACATGCATAAATATAGGAAGAGAAAAGAGAAAGAGTAACCAAAAAAATTAACATGACTACCCCTTTTGCTGCGACGCAGCATGATACATGTGTCACTTAACCAAAGACAATATACAAAGGTCATTTCGTGGGGAAAAACCCGAGTCTGTGATAGTATCAACTAAATCTTTGTTTACGTGTACGAAAGTTGAGTTAACAAGGAATTTTAAATGAAGGACCCTTTTCTGAGACGAATCATAATATCCCCATACTACAACAATATGCCTACGGCAACATGACGAGGAGGGATCCGTGATAATTTCATTCGAATCTACCCATAAATGTAACAGGACGTGTGTTTGCAAGAATAGGACAGACGGAAAGAATACACTGATATACGTCCATCCTCGGTTGGGTATAAAAGGACTCCAAAATCTAATCAAGCTTAGTTGGGTTGGTCTAGGTTGATAGATTGGATGAATTAAAATATATTCTTCGGACAAAAATTTAAAAAACTTCCCGTCCAGATTTATTAATATTTTTTTTACATATTGTTTATTGATACCTGGTTTATCTATTGAAATTGACAAAAGTATATATACGTATTTCAATGTCAAAAACTTCCAATTTAAGTAGATCGCATGCATCCTAAATATGATCTAAAATATTTTGATGTAAGTACTTTGCTGTTTTACTAACAGAGATATACCCCTTACAAAATTTATGATAAAATAATGAAGGATATAAATAAGCAATCAGCCATTGTGTGTTTGGTGTACTGCCTTAGCAAACTCTGAGGTATGCACTGAAACGTATTCTAAACGACTACTTCATTTAAGCATTTTTAATAGCAAATCTCTGTACGCACTTACACTTTTAAATAGGGGGTGAGGCACGCTATGTCTAAAAATCTGATAAAATTTAACAGAAGATTGAAAAAGTCCCCTTTTGTGAGTTTAGAGTCAATTATATCAGTTATGCAGCACAAACTAAAATAAAAACACACAAGATATAAGTACCCCATCATGGTTCTCTCAAATGAATTAATACTAATTTTCGGGCATACGTTGTTCAGGCTTATGTTTCCATAGCAACAACACACGTATACCCTCCTAAAATATTGGATTTTTGCATTTTTTTCAAATGTATTGACAAAATACAGACATTGTTTGCCGTTTTACAAGGAAATACCACATTAACATTCACATAAAAATAACTTTTGTGTTCGTTGCTATTGCATCGTGAATTCATATCCCTTAAATGAAGGCAATTTCAGAACATCTTAAGAGTCCTCAATTGACTAGATAATTGAACTCCAATTCAATGTTATGATAATTTATAAAATTGCTCAAATAGACCTTTTAGGACATATAAGTTTGTGATTTTTTAAAAAAAACTTGCATGAAATAGCCTGTTGCTATGGGAACAATTGTGTTAAAATGCACACAAGTCCAATTTTAGTCCTTGGATACGGGTGTCCAACGCTAAGCAACCGGAATATTTCTTAATCTTAAATTAAGTTCAAACATTCCTCTATCTAATATATCAAAATAGACCGGTTTCACTTTTTAGGAAAAGGGCGGGAAAATCACCCCAAAAATACTTAATTTTGGGTTGTATCGGCAAATTACCGTGGCAACTATTAAAATTTTTCGTTCTTTTTTCTTGATTTTGATAGAGGCTTATTTCTTATCACATGTAAACTTTCGGGGACTTAAAAAACTGATTTAAGAAAATAATAAAAATCGTTGGCATGGTAACAAAAATGCCGAATGATTTTTTGCAGTTTTTGAAAGAGCGCTTTTTGTTAAATGTGTCCCAATAATTATCATTGGTTCATCATGCTGCATAGAATAAAAAATAAATAATAAATAACTCGGAAGTAACAAAAGCAGCCATATTATGAGCCATAGTTACCGCTGTCAATGTAACCAATGTACACAACAATAAAATAATTTGTATCTAAGTTGCTCCTTTTATATAATAAATTCCATCCACATATCAACTGTCAGTCATAGGCGAAGAAAAACAGGATATTATAAACAACATTTTCTGAACAATTTATCAAAGTAAGCTACATTTATTGTCATGGTTACCAACCTATTTGACAAACTGACACAACAAAAGTTCTAGTTCAAAATTTAAGGTCCTAGTTTATCCATAACATACAAAATCAACGACCATCTTCATATAAAGACCAAATTATATAGCTTCAAAAAAGCTTAATTTTGAAATTCCGTGCTTTGAAAGTCGTTGCCATGGTAACCAGATGGTCTGAAAACTATTTTTGTCAATTTCTTCTCTAATAATTTCTTCTATTGTCCCTTCCTGCATGTGAAATTCAAAACCGGAAACCATGTGTGCCAAAATTGTTTTAGACGTTACAGAGAATAGGTATTTAAAAAAAAGCAGCATTTCATAATAATAATAATAAGTTTATTTAGGTAAAAGAGTACAGAACATGGCATAGTAAAAGTAGTATAACAAATAATAATTGCATCGAGGAAAAAAATTGAAAAAAAGCACCATAAATTGAAAAAAAAAGCACCATGTTATGCGCTCCATTACCAAGGATAACACAAAAAAGAAGAAAACTAGATCCTCTTATTTCCATTGTGGTCCTAGATAATGGAGGCATGGCACAGAAAGTCATGTTTACAATTCAATTATTAGAAAATATCACATTAAAAAAAAATCATATTTTTATATCACAGACAATCATATCACATTTAAATGTTATCAATATAAAGATAAATATATTATCACAGTTATTAATTGACAGTTAAGACAAACAAGACATGTCCTTAAAACAATCACTTAGTATTTAAAAAAAGGGGGTATGAAAATATAAGAAAATATATGAAATTAAATGATTGAGAAAAGTTAAGATAAGTCCAAAAGGTATTTTTTCACAGCAGTTTTAAATGAAATAGAGGATTGCATGTCCCTTAGCTGCTGTGGCAGGCAGTTCCAAGAAACAATACCCTGGTAAGCAAAAGACTTCTTACCGAAGTTTTTAACCTTTGGGAGAGCAAACCGGCCAGAATCTGAAAAAGCTACTTCAGTATCAAAAAATGAAGAAGAAACAACAGTTACCCTAGACCTTGTCAAACGGCCATGAACTTGACTGATGGGTTTAAAATGTTCGCTTAGATATTCTGGGGCCACTCCTCTGTGAATGTTATGGACATGACATAGGGTTAACTGCTCAACTCGCCTGTGGACTGGTAACCAATTAAGTAATCTAAATTGCTCGGCTCCTACATGAGACCTGCTGCCCAAGTCCAAGACAAAACGAACTAATTTATTTTGTGTTGTCTGGAGTCTGGTTTTCCAATACTGACTTAAGCTAGGATACCAGAAAGAACATACGTAATCAAAATGACACTGGATGAGGGACATAACCAAAAGCTTACGAGTTTGGAGATTAAAGAATTGTTTATTTCGAAACAAGAATTTCAAACGTGCATTAGCCTTTGAAACAAGGGACCTGGCAATTTCATCACAAGTTAAATGTTGATCTAAAATTGCACCAAGATATTTTACTGAATTGGTGGCATGTATATTTATACCATTACATGAAACATTTAAATTACTCTGACCTTTCAATCGGGGCTTAGAACCAAAAAGTATTGACTCCGTTTTGCCTAGATGTAATGAAAGCTTATTATCAACAAGCCATTTACTAACCCTTTCCATTTCCGAAGATAGTAACGACTCTATATCAGTGACATTTTTACCAGAGACAAGGATGCCGGAGTCATCAGCATATAAAAGTAATTTATTTTCTACCACAGCAGACATGTCATTTACATATATCAGAAATAAAAGGGGTCCTAGTATTGATCCCTGTGGAACACCACATGATATAAAACCCTGACTGGAGTGTACACTGGAAACTTCTACGACTTGAGTCCTGTCAGAGAAATAGGATTTAAACCATCTAATGGCATCTGATGTGAGTCCAATGCATTCAAGTTTCATCAATAAAATATCATGATTGACTGTATCAAACGCCTGGTAAAATCTGGTATCGAAAGCGAGTACTAGTCAACAAATTATAAGCTATTCATTCAGAGGGAAACTAAAATTACCTCGACCCGTAAAAGAGTTAAGGAGGACAACGATTTGGCCAGAAACAAGGGTACTTTGATTTACGCTTTTTTGAAATGTTCATTTGTAAGACATAAAAAGTGAATCAGTTAAGCTTGGTATCCCATGCTGACTGAAATATTTGCCTAAATGTCAACGATTTTATGCTTATGATCGTTTTAGCTCAGACATATCATTTAACTTTTATAATTTTACAAGACAAAATAAGTGATTCAGTGTGGTTTGGAAAGTCCATGCTGACTGACAACTTCACATATATATGTCAATGGATAAGTAGAAAGAAAGTAACCGGTTAGAGGTTTTGATTGGTATATATTTTTTCGCCATCGTTGTAAAAAGTTAGAGGAAAAGGCTTGACTGAAAATTGATGAAACCTTGTACAATCCCAGTACCGTTGATATCAATGGAGTGGTGAAGGTGCATGAGGGCAAGGCCAGACAATCTTTCTTCCTGCATTGAATTTCGCAAATAAGTTTTGATCCTGTGCAACCCAGAGATCGACCTCTCTGTTTCACAAGTACTTACAGGAAGAACACAGCCGATATGAAGCAGCGTCTTTGTATTTGGAAAGATGTCTCCGTCGATGAAAATGTACACGCCTACCAAGTCATCGAGTTTGTCAGACATCGCGCTGCTAAGGTCTTTATAATGCCTTTTTAGTTCAAGAAGTACCCTTGTTAGATCATTGTGCGAGACACATTCCAAGTCAGTTTCATAAAACATGACTTCTGAAGACAAGGCGGCTATTTCATCTTCGGAAAGGACAGATAAAGTACTGAGCAATAGCATGAAAATTTTGTATGCTTCGATGTCTTCTTTCTGAACCCGTATTTTCAGTTCGGAACATTTTTTTTTTACAAAATTCATTGACACGACAAATCTTGAATTTGCTTAAGTTTTCATTATTGAAAATTAAAATTTGTCATATTTTTGCAGGAAAGTGCGGCAGGGGGTCCGATCCCCCCCATCTAGATCCGCCCATATTTCACATATATCGATATTATGTAATGTCTGACAAATTTTCTTTTCCTGGTTTAGCTTGTCTGGAGTATGGTCATCCTTTGTAAATACATGTACACTGGTAAAATATTTGTTCATGAGATTTGCTTTTTTCATAATTTTTTATAATTAGTTTTCTCTCTTTATCCCTAGGTGTATTTAATTTTGGATTACTTTTGTTGTTTTGTCTGCCATAGTTCCAAAAAAGCTTACTATCTGCTTTTATTTTGACAGCCAAATCTTGTTCAAATCTGTATTTCGATGTTTGTATTGAATTTGTGGCTTGGGCTTTTTTGTAGTCATTATACTAGTATTTTTTTTAAACTGGAACAATATCGATACTTTTTTTCCCCATTGTTTGTGTTTTGTTTTGAGTTTTGATTTGGTTGCTTGGCCTGGTAGGTAATGTTACGACAGGGTTCTTGGGTATCCTTACAAAGAAACTCTGTAAAAGATTTCTAGTCTTTGTCGATGTCACCAATAAGTGTATTTTCCGAGTTAATAAGATTTAGCTCGTTGTTGATCTGATTATAGTTCCCTTTAGAGTAGACTCTTTTAAGAATATTGTTCTCTGTTTTGTTGGTATAGCATGTGAATTTGAATAATAGTATTACATGGTCACTTTTATCCAGGCCAAGAAGATAAAATGCATTAATGACCATATTTTCTTCATTTGTCATGATTAGGTCAAGTGTTGCAGGTGTTGCATTGTCTCTATATCGTGTTGGATTAGAGATATGCTGATTCAGAAAATTGTCCTTTACAGATTCCATGAAAGATTTTCCGGGTTGTTTTTTGATCCATTTAATGAATCTAGCTTCCAAGTGATATCTTTATAATTAAAATCAACTACAATGCATAAGTATGAAGATCCCTTATCACAAGCTTTCTGTAGTAATTTGCATGTCGCATATGTTGATCGTATGTATGTCTGTTGGTGGGCTTCTATATATGCATCCAAAGATTAAGTTGTCATTATACCCCCCACAACGAAGCTATGGGGGGGGGGGGGGTATACTGGAATCATTTTTTTTATAGTTTGATTTGTAACCATAGGTACTCCACTTCATCTTCTTTTAGATTTATATTGTTGACTTCTAGATTTTCTCTTTGAAAAATAATGATTCCTCTACCTGATTTGGATTTATTTTGGAAATTTGTATATCCGTCTATGATGAATGTAGATTCTGTCATCTCAAAAAAAGGTTACTTTTGGATGACAATCTATGATTGCAGTGATATCCGATTTATTTTCTTGGGTAAGTAACTTAAGCTCGCTCATCAAAAAAAGGTTACTTTTGGATAACAATCTGTGATTGCAGTGATATCCGGTTTATTTTCTTGGATAAGTAACTTAAGCTCGCTCATCTTATTTGTTTGGGTATCAGCATTTGTATATAAATGCTTTAAAAATCTGTTCTATTTACATTGTTAAAAATGAAATTTGCATGTTAATCTAGATTGACATCAAGTGAGATCGGTGCTTCTGTATCTTGAAGTCGCCCACCGATTATTGTAGTTTCTTCATCAATTTGTGTTGCATTCGTGAAGACAGCAGCACTTTCGTTCAGTAGATCGGGGTGTGTACTTTTTATATGTGATTTGTCTTACTTTCTTGTTTTAGATCGCGGTATATCTTGAGAGTTCATTATTGTAAAAGTTAAGTCTTCTGTTTGTTTGCTAGGAACGATTTCCCACCCTTTCATCACAACTTCTTTGTCAGTTATTCGTGCTTTTTCTAGTTTCTGTAGGAGGTATTTTCTTTCTCTTCTTTGTTCGGGAGTTTTGGTCCGCGGATATAATGACAGTTTTTTAGTTTGTTGGAGCATTTGATCGTACTTGTTTTGCTTTTTTCAGTAGATTGTATTACATGTTCTTATCTTCTAACGCTACTTCATTTGGTCTGGTCCTTAGATTGTCATGTTTTCCAATACGGAATGCAGTTTGTAAGGTTACGCTGATGTCTAAAGCTTCACAAATTTGCATGAAATTGCCCATGTCACCTGATTGACGTCCTAAACTTGTTTCCACTTTAGCTTCAGACAGATTGAAGGCCATGATGTTACAACAACGGTTTTTTTCTCTTATTTTGTTCTTTAATCCTAAGGGAGCCGCCGCTTCGTCTGTCCGTCCGTAATTCTGTCCGTCCCCAGCGATTTCTCCATAGCCCTTGGGCCAAATCAAATGAACTTACCATGTGAACTTCCTATGATATAGGGTTGATGCATATCTCTCGGTTTATGGATTTGGGGCCTCGTCACGGGAAAAAAGGACTTACTGTAAGCTGCAGTTTTTCTAAAATTTCTCCTAGTCTAATGGTCAAAATTTAATGAAATTTCGTATTTGAGTAGTTAATCAAATGACCTTTACTAAAAACAATTTGAAATTTTCGTACAAAAAATATATCAAATGTTTGTTACCTCTACCTTAGCTTGTAAAATACAATTATTCTTTCATTTCTCCTAGTCATTTGTTCAGAATTTGATAAATTTTCACATTTGAGTATCAAATCATATGCCCTTTACCATAAACAATTTGAATTTGTGTCAAAAATATGTCATGCAAAATGGCGGTTTAATGTTTGTTACATTTATGCAAGCTCTCTGTAGTTCATATATAACAGTACTTTCTCCATAACCCTTTGGCCAAATCAAATGAAACTTACCATGTGAATTCCCTATGATTCAATGCTGATGTGTTTCTCCCAGTTTTAGATTTGTGACATCGTCACGGGAAAAGGGGACTTAGGGTAAAATGCATTTCTTCTCTCTCATTTCTTCTAGTCTTATGGTCAGAATTACGGAAATTTCATATTTGAGTAGTAAATTATATGCCCTTTACTAGATCTATAAACAATTTGAATTTTTTGCACAAAAAATGAATGATGGAAAACAGGGGGGGGGGGGTAAATGTTTGTTACCTTTTTCTTCCATCTCTCCTTGTCTTATGTTCAGAATTTGATGAAATTGCATATTTGTGTAACAAATCATATGCCTTGACCATAACTTATTTGAAAATTTCATACAAAAAAAATGTCTTGGAAAAGGGGGGCTTAATGTTTGTTACTTTAATGTGTCTAATATTTCAGTACTGAGCAGAAAATTACAAAGTTTCCATTGATTGCTTACATTTTTTGTGACAATGCCTTAATCTGCCTCTGACGGCTCTTTGTTTTCATCCAATTGTTCTGTCATTTCATCCATTATTTCGTTTTTCAAAACTTCCTTCGTTTCATCAATCTTCTTATCAATCTTGCTGACAATTTTGTCTACGAAAGATTCGAGGTAAGAGGGTCGTTCATTATTTGACTGTTTTATCTCTACTAATGCAGGCTGTCTACCAGGTCTCCTAAAAAATATAGGAGTTTTAATAGGAATATTTTTTTTAAAAAATAGGAGTTTTTAGCTCATTTAGAGTAAAAATATAGGAGTTTTTCCAGTGAAAATTGTTTATCCTACGCTCTTATACTAACAATCCTTACCTCCACTCTTGCTTTTTCTATGTTAATAAATGTCTAGATAAAGTAACCTTTCAGTTCCATAGCATCACAGTCCAGACAGGAGGCTGCTGTAGAGCATCATCATGATCATCATCATCTGAATTGGCACCTTAAAGGCTGGTGTCCTATTCAACTGCCTTGTAGGTGACCAAACAGGTGATGAGGAACAGATGAAGTGCACCAAAGCATTATACAGGATGGTGATGCTATGGAAGACATAGAGATTCTCTTACCTGAAGAATAAAGAAGCAAAGAGCAGTATCAAAGCAATATTTGCTATCTGATCATATATTGGCAATACCGGTACATTTTCCTAACAAGAGGGCCTTTGGCCCTGGTCCACTCACCTGAGTCAAAGCACCTAAGGGTAACTTGCATTTCTTTTGAAAAATTGAACTGTAACAAATTTATGTGTAAAGGAAAATAATCTTATGGTCAGACCATTAAGATTCCACAGTCTCAGTTTTACTATTGCTGTTTGAAAATACAAGATCCAAAATGGATTTGTTATCAGTCTGGGTTTTTTTGCATGATCATTTTACAAGAGAGTATCTGGGATAACTTTAGTAGTGTGCACCTGGTGGCCCAACAGTTATAATTTTAGCTCTCATAATTAAGGTCTTTGAATTGATCATCAAAGACAAATTCCAAAGCTGTAGGGCTTCTCATTCATCAGAAGAAGAATTTATAATATTCTCTTAAATTTCAACTTTGGTTGCAATAGCAATCAAAGTTTTTCATAGATTTCAATTCTTTAGGCTATCTTGGAGGGGACCACCTATGAAACATTTCTGTAAAATTTGGAGTAAATTGGCCCAGTAGTTTAGGACAAGATGTCATTTAAAGAAATTGTAGATGGACGGAGACGACAACCAAAGGACGGAAGCTGGACTTTGTGCTCAGGTGAGCTTAAAAAAAAGTTCAAATGTTAAATTGACCTGAAGTACTACCCTCTCCCCCCTGTTGCTCCGCACCTTGTGGCCCAACAATCATAATAGCTTTTTAAATTAAGTTCTATGAGCTGATTATTCTATATCAAATGAAAAAGCTGTAGGAATTCTGGTTCAGTAGAATTTCTAACAATTGCTAAATTTACCACAAAGCACTAGCCCTCCTCTTGGGTCTCTGCCCCTGGTGACAAAACAATCATGTCTATAATCTTTTTTGATTAAAGTGTATGAACTGATGACTCATGGCAAATTTAGAGCCTGTAAGATTCCTACTTCATCATCAGAAGAAGGTTTAAAATTTCAAAATTGACCCGAAATACTACCCTCTCCCCCAATGCTCTTTGCATGGTAGCCAAACATTCATGGTTATAGCTATGTAAAATAAGGTCTATGAGCTGATCATCTGTGTCAAATATAAAGGTTGTAGGGATTCTGGTTTAGAAGAAGAAGAAGGTTATGGAATTATTTTTTTTTTACAAAGTACTATCCCCCCTCCCCCCTCCCCCATGGCTCCGCACCTGGTGGCCCAACAGTTATGATTTAAGCTATTCTAACTATGGTCCATATGCTGATCATCCTTGCCATTTTTCAAGTCTGTAGGGCACATGGTTTATCATCAGAAGAAGGTTAAATATTACGAATTGCTCCGAAAAGCTACCCTCCCGCCCCCTGGTGCTCTGCGACCGGTGGCCAAACATTCATGATTTTAGCTATTACAGATAAGGTCTATGAGCTGATCATTCATGTCAAAAAATAGGCTTTAGGGATTCTTGTACATCAGAAGAAGACAGTCAAAGATTTCAAAATTTTCAACAAAGCACTCCCCCCTCCCCCCTGGTGCTCCACACCTGGTGGCCCAACAGATATGATTTTAGCTATTTTCATTCAGGTCTATGAACTGATCGATTGTAGGAAAGAAAGTAACAGGGAAAAAAGTAACGGAAAAAATAGCAAATTTTAAGTCTCTAGGACTCCTGGTGGCCCAACAGATATGATTTTAGCTATTTGAATTCAGGTCTAGGAACTGATTATCCATGCCAATTTTCAAGTCTGTAGGGATCCAGGTTCCAAAGAAGAAGAAGCATGCGAAGAATATTGCTCCCTTTTAAGAAATGCACCGGAGACCGTAGATAGGTGAAATGAGCATTGGGACTAATGCCATAAATCTGACTTGTTATCCGTTAATAACCATTACTCCCGGGGTTTGTTTTCTTTAGTCAGCTAGGGGTCGGGGCTGATTCTTAATGTCCTGTTATATCCACTGCACATCAATATCCAGGAATAACTGGTGTTAGTGTCTAGTTTGTCTCAAGATCTTATTTTGGAATTTTAATATGTTTTGTTCCGTTATGAAATTCTGTTAAACATGAACTTACAACACACCCAGACCGCTTACATTTTGAAGATGATTCGAATGATTTATTTAATTGATAATATGCAATTGGCAACGTTGTATAGTAAAACCCAAACTTGAATTTTGAAGTTAATGACGTATTTTTTTTCTTAACAAAATCCTTTTATAAATTTCGTCTGCTTTGTAACTAAAGTTTGTACTGTAGTTATGATGTTATGATTGCTTTTGTTTTAACTATATATGATAGCCGGTTTATGTGTAAGGGGTTTTGTTCTGCCTTGTCGTACAAGCTAGCTTTTTATAGCAACGCGGTATAACTCTCGCTTTTGGACAAAGAGGTCCCTGGTTCGAATCCTAACGAAGTTGCATATTTATTTACCGGGGACATTACCTGTAAAAGTATTGACAGGGTATTGTTTTCTAGAACTCTGTGACAACTAAAGAGCTGTTTAGGGTTATAATTACAGCCTGTGATTTCTTTTATTTAAAAATAATGCATGTATGTCTTTAGGTCGAAAATTTATTTTTTTTTAAAGAGAAATAGTATTCAACAAATTATAATTATCAACTTTCATAGTTTGATAAAAAAAACTTAAGGTAGAGTGCTTCCATTCTATATGTACCGGCAAATTTTCTACCATACATGCATAGACAAGAAACAGGTGATTATTTTACTGACACCTAAAGCAATTATTTATGTTTAAATTTTACGAAACTGGCATTCTTGGGTTAGTTGCCATGGTGATCATCATCAAGCATATGAGGTTGTAATGAGCACACACATTTCAAAGACATAGAAACATTACACGAACACTTTAGTTAAGAAATTTTTCATGTTTCAAAAATATTTCTTGACAATAAAAAACATTAACTTGACATCTATTTCAAACAACAACATTTGAATTGAAATTTGAAATCCGTGTTTTGACTGAAAGAAACCTCTATAATCATACTAGTGGCAAAACTGAATTTTGATATTCAAAGGATAGCAAATTTTCGTGTAATGTGATTGGCTTTCTCTATATGTATCAAGTGCAAAGGATGTCACTTTTTAAAGCACTAGCATTGAACAACATTGAGCTAGTGAATACAAAGTACAAGTTTATTGTAAAACGAAACTTAGTCATACACTAAGGAAAACTGACAAATCGAGATTTCCCCAAAATGTCAAAGTTTAGATTTGTGTCGTTAAATAAACCGACGTGATAATGAAGGACATGTAATAAAATGTCGCTTACTTAAGTAGAGCCACCGTCGGAGTGCATCAGGCTCGAAATCATGGTGGGGATGGGATGAGTGGGGTGGGGTGAGGATCATATTTCTTATATCCCATAGCTTCCGATATATGTATTTTATCAGCGGGTTTAAAATCGTAAATCTATGTGGAATAAGTGGCTGGAGATTCGGAAAGCATATATCGGTAATTTGGTAAGAGGAATACCTGGAACTCATGGTCAGTAGCCCCAGCTTCCGAGATATGACTGGAAAATTGTTACAAAGCGATGTAAAGCCTAATTTCAATAAAAAAATCAATTGTAAGTTAAGTTATAATTGCACACCCTGTTTACCTTTTGATTCGAAGCATCATGAAACCATCGAAGGAAGTTCCATTCGGTCTGAGTTAAAATAGTTAGTCCGCACAGCTGGTAAAGCCTGACTTGGATCGTTACTTTTCGCACTTCCAAGATAACCCCTTATTGCCAGACAGGTCACAATTCATGTAAAAAACCAGCTTCATGTACAGTATATTAAATGTACTCACCGCGAGCAGAATCCAGGCTAGTGATCGTTCAATTTCGGACATACTGAGTTCGCTTTCAAAAATGACAGGCTGGTGGGCAACCCATAATTTGAATACAAAAAAGGCTTAACGTTATAAAGTTGTAGGTTAAAAATCGTTGAGAGTTAAAGAATCCATCGTCGATATTGTTATGCTAGTAAGGAAGCCCGCCTATCATCGTAAGTACCCCAAGTAGGCAATGTCTTCAATTTTGGAAAACATACACCAACATCGCTAATTGTGTTCATCATGAACAAAATTTGCGATATAGGAATACCTCCCATTAAATTCACTCAAAACTCGATCCACACACTCATTCAATTTCATTCCTAAATCATTCGAAAAAATTTCACCTTGTCAATTTCACGATGTTGTTAGCTGTAGAAGCAGATAACCATGGGTATTCTCGTAGCAAGATTTGAGTCCTCGCTAGCGCGATTTGGATTGCAGAAAAAAGGGGAAAATAAACATCAGAATCAAGCCTCCATATTTGAATTATATACGGGGTTAAAAGATTCATTTATTTTTTCTTCTTTCCCGTTAACATAAGCACATATTTTCATTCGCTTTCTTTCCAAGACAAACGAGTAAATATTGATAGAGATTGTATATTGACTTTCGACACAATAAAGCTTTGATTGATTGATTGAATGGAGTTTAACGCCGCTTTCAACATTATTTCAGCTATATCGCGGCGGCAAGAGCACCTAACAATGGATTCCTGGTATTTCTCTCACCAGTACAACCATTACATCCTTTCCTAGCCTCCAGCTACTATTTCACATAGGTCTACGATTATCAACCCATTGGTGAGATACAAATTGTCGGAAAGAATGATTGCCGCCGTCGGGGATCGAACCCGGGACCTGTAGAATGACCGTCCGTCGCGCTACCAACTGCGCTATGACGGCGGCTATAAAGTTTCGAACAAAGAAAGAAGGGCAAACTGGTGGTAAAGGTTGTTGTCTACTTTTTCTAATATAGCCCATTTTTTGGTACGACAAGATGAAAGGGCGGATGCATATGTCGTATGTTCATCGTGCGCTGAAAGACAAAAGACAACGCGGATCAATAAATTTTAAACGATAAATACATACACATGTACGCTTACAAATCATCTTTTCGATGCATTGTAAGATTTTCATACGCTTTGCATTCTCAATTCATCCGTTAGTGCAGTGGCACCGGGCCTTAGACCTTTGAAGGAGAAAAGTGGTGCATAAGAACCACAACATTTTTGCTTCATAATTTTGGGATTATTGTCCTTTGTGTTATTATAATGACTCAGTTTTTTTTTCCGGAGCATCTCTGTATGTACAATTGCTATCAACTTCAAGCTTCAGTGGTGAAAAGATCCTTTAAAATGATATTACAATGCACAGGAACCATAACTATTCCATGTTTGATTTTTCAAGCTATTGAAATTTCTATTTTGTATTTAAATTTTAAAATGAAAATATTTTATCGAAATTAAGGAAATAGTTTATGAAAGAAAGCGAGATGGAATAAACAATACTTGCAATTTATGTGATAAGAAATGCAAAAATGACCTCCCTGGAACTTCGTAAAATAAATATCTTAGAGAGATATTGGTTCCAGTAGAGGTCAGCCGGTGTTCGCATGTCAAAGTTTTTCTTACTGGAAAGAAGAAAGATCATCACAGATTCAGAAAAAAAGCCAAAGGCAAAATGTTACGCCTGTGAACAGTTCGCACAGTCTGGCTATGATCGACTCGTCACGCAATACCAAGAAGATTCCTTTTCGCCTGACGGGTCATATTTGCAACTCACTTCTCTTTTTACAAGATCATTTAGAATGATGTATTTTCTATTTTTGGTGTGAAAACGAAACATTTTCCTCGAATAGCCTACATGTTATACATGTAATCCAAGATTCTAAAGCTACATGTATACATGTATGGATTCAATACCAGCTGCCCTTATTAATGACCCTTACATGTAATTAATAGTTCACAAATTTAGTGAGATATGTCAAAATACCTCCGTTGCCATAGCTACAATTCATACTGGAGGTTGTTTTCAGTTTTGCCAAACATCTTAAACTTTCCAATACTTTTATGTATGTCTGACAAAATCAAGAATCTGATATACCAATTGAGTAATCAAAATGATACACCTCACATGCATTTTGTTTTAAAATCCGATTTTAAAGGGTATGTTGCTAAATGTACTACCAAGAGACTTTTTTATAAAAGAAATATTATGAAACAATCGTATGTGATGTCAAAACGTTTTATTTTTGCGTAATGGCGAGAAATTGAGAGATTGATATTTGAAGACTTTGATCAGAATGTGCGGATGCAGAGACAGATCTGAGTCTGGGTGTTGCGCACATGTAGAAATAAAAAAAAAACATCAGGAAGGATTATGCATTTTTCAGACATGTTGACTTGCGAGAAAAATTTACTGATCATATATTTTTCTTGCTTTCCTTTCTTTTTCTTAATATTTCCATAGATTCGTTATTTAACCAATACATTGTGCTTAGAATTGCGTATCTTTTTTAACCAACAGAGCAGAACAGAATTTAGTAAGTCGACTAGTACAAAGCAGACAAGAGTCATAAAACAGAGGTTTCCTGGCACTTTATCGGATAGTTTTGCGAGTCCTTATTACCATATAGGAGTCTCGGACTCGAAAAAACTGCTCATCTTAAAACCATGGTCATGTTTAAGACATACATGTATTTCTATTTTGACAATTTCTTATACCGGTATGTGTCCGTAAAGCCTAGTTTACATTTGGATTAAGGAGCCCGTACGGCGCCCGTAGCTCGCCACAATTCAAAAATCGTGCGACGCCCGTGCGGCGACATACGGTGTCCATGCGATCATCGCATGGTCTTACGGGTGTCGCAGAACCTTGCGATTTTTTTTTATAAAAAATAGGAATACAAATTTTTAAAATTGCAAGACCGTACGGAGAGCGTAGTCCGTAGACACGTCGTCTAGGCATCGCACGATCGCCGCACGGACATCGAAAGGCTACCGTATGATGTTTTGCCTGTAAGTATAGAACGGATCATCCTAGGGTCCCCGCGCGGGTTCCGCGCGATGGTTGTACGGCGGCTGCACTGTCTACAGTGTATAAAGTTGTCAAATCGCACAATTCTCGAAGCGGGGGTCGCACATTTACCTTACGATGGCCGCAACGGTACCTCAATGATTCTTGTAACAGCTTTATGAAACCCGTGCGGACACCGCACGATTTGTGAATCGTGGCAATATCGTAAGGCGATCGTGGCATATGTAAACTAGGCTTAAAGCAGAGAAGAAGAAATGCTTTAGTGTTACTCAGTTATTAAATGTAGAATATATATTTGCAAATTCCGCAAACTTGAGACAAAATGGGGATAGCAGGTAATGGTTTTATGCCCCCTTATTCGACATCCATGTTCCTGCTGACCTGCATAATATAATTAACGGATCGCCCAACTATTGCAAATGCAGTCTATTTCGGTTAACGGGGTTTAAGTCTCTAGCCGACGATATACCAAAATTTATTGTTACAAGAGTTAAAACCATGATTTTGAACATTTTAGTGCAATAATTTAACTAAGTTTGATTGCTATTCTCTTATATGTTTTTGTAAACACTTTTAGTAATATTGTTTCGGTGGCCTAAATTGTGCAATATATATATAAAAAAATCTTATTCGTAAATACCCAAGTACTCACAGAAATTAGCTGATACCCCTTTTTAACCTTTTATAGTACTAGATCTCCTTTTTGTAGAAATATGCTCAAATAATTCGATTTTGTGACATTTCAATTTGGGAAATAGTATACCTACCTCCATAGAAAAAATGGTGAATGAACATATAAGCACGAAACTGTATTATAAAGTCTCGAAAACAATATTACCAATGTACGACAAAACCCTCGTAACTCACGTTCTTTCAAGCTGTAGATACTGCTCACCAAACTTTTTAATCAAATCCTTAATAATGGTACTTTTCCAGAGGCATGGTCTCAAAACATCATTTGTCCAATATATAAATCTGGATCCATCAATAATGTAAATAACTATAGAGGTATATCTTTGTCAAACGTTATTTATAAAATATTTGCATCAATTCTAAATTCTCGTTTGTGCAAATGGAGCGAAATGAATTATCTGATTAATGAAGCCCAGGCTGGTTTTAGAAACGGTTATAGCACAATAGATAATATGTTCACTTTGCATGCCTTAATACAGAAATATCTTTCAAAGAAAAACGGTCGTCTGTACGTTCTCTTTGTTGACTTCGAAAAAGCGTTCGATAACATATCACATAAAAAACTTTTTGAACGTCTTTCAACGCTTGGATTAAATGGGAACTTTCTAAATTGCCTAATCAACATTTATAAAAACAATAACTCTTGTGTAAGAATTAACGAGTCATGCACGAGTTATTTCCCTTGTTCACGAGGTACAAAACAAGGAGACAAATGCAGTCCTCAGATTTTTAATCTTTTCATTAATGATATCTGCTCTTATGTTGGACAGAATAATCAATGTGGTATATTTGTTTCAAATGAAATTCAAAATATTAGCAGTTTATTATACGCCGATGATGTTGCGAGTCCAGCCGATACAGTCATCCAACTACAAAGGCAACTTAACTCAATTCAACGATTTTGCCTGGAAAACGGAATGAAAATGAATTTTTCCAAAACTCAAATAATGATATTTAGAAACGGTGGTCGTTTGCGGAAGTCAGAGAAATGGATGTGTGGTGGTAATGACATTGAAATAGCGAGTTTTTACAAATATATGGGTCTGATTTTTTCACCGAAGCTAAAATGGACTAAAGCCCTAAATACCCTAGCAGCACAAGCTAAAAAGTCTTTATGCATAATTAAGTCATACAGCCATCGGTTTGGGTCCTTAAATTATAATGAACACTTCAAAATTTTTGATGCCATGATAAAACCAATTCTTCTATACGGTGGAGAATTATGGGGGTATACATATAGGGAATCTGTCGAACGTGTTCAGATATTATCCTGTAAACGATTTCTTGGGGTGGGTAAAAATACAAATAATAAAATGGTGTTAGGGGAATGTGGGAGGTATCCGCTCTGTATTGATTATTTTATAAAGTTTATAAAGTATTGGTGTAAAATATTACAAATGCCGATCTATAGATATCCTAAACAATGTTACTTGATGCTTAAATCTCTCGATGATAGGGGAAAACATACGTATGCATCAAATGTAAGAGAACTTCTATTTTCGTATGGATTTGGTTATATCTGGATTTTCCAGGATGTCGGAAATGTTGATTTATTTATTGCACAATTACGGACTAGATTAAAAGACATCTTTCAGCAAGACTGGCACAATCACCTAAACGATACATCAAAAGGGCAATATTATTTGCAATATAAATCGCTACTTGATGTTGAATGTTACTTATCGTTTAATTTTCCGTTTTATCTGAGAAAAGTCTTTTCTAAATCCAGATGTTCAAATCATCGTTTAAATATCGAACTAGGTAGATATGATAACATACCCAAAGACGAACGAATCTGTATTTACTGTCTAGAACAGCACTCTTTAGAAGTTTTAGATGACGAGTTCCATGTATTTTGTCAATGTCCGCAATTCGATTTTTATAGAGAAGTCTACATTGGAAAAAATCGTATTCAAAATGTTCAACTTTTTTTCACATACATGGCTGAAAAAAGGGAAAATAGGCTTTTAAATATATGCAAATTTGTTCATAAGATAATGCAAAAGCGCGTTTAATAGACCATATACTTGTTAAGCAGACTTTATAAATATAAGAACCGGAATTAAGCATTTTTACAATATAAGTTATGTTCTCCAATCTCTTTATATAATCATCTGTATAAAATCCGATAGCTGCATTTAGTTGAACTGATCGTCTATACTTTTTAATACAATATGGTCAATCTTTATCATGCTAAATTTAGATAGGTTTTAAAAATTATTGTCACTTCTAACACAATATAAGCAGTATTATATAATATTCAAATGGTACCTACGAAATAAGGTAGGAAGCTGGCAGGATAGGCTCAGCTCAGACTGCACACATGTGCTGGCTGATCTCAGTTAATACTGTCTGCAAATTGTGACAACGACATGAACAGAACAAAAAGGGTTAACATCAATTTCATTTCACTCGTATCATTTATATACAATTTGTGTCTTTCTATATTGTTTTATTCTACCAATCCAAGGAGCTATAACAATATTTGTAATTTCATGTTTGTAAACTGGGCCGTTGGCCTATATTACTTCAATAAAATATATGTTATGTTATACGAGGTTTAAACCTTCCGCATATGATATACCAATTTTACTTCTTTGAGCCATGGGTGGTTTTGAAATTTCCCAGGCAATGGTTTGATTTTATCTATGACTGTTACATTGAACTTGACACTATTCAGTGAAATGTGAACGGTAGTCTAAATATGACCGAAACGGCGGCACATATCTTTTTTTACATTCATCTCCCACCTGAAGGCCAGGAAAGGAAGTAATTTTTAATGGTAGTGCTGATGGGAGAAATACCAGGAATATAATGTTGGGTGCTCCAACTGTCATGTTATACATGAAAAAAAAAACAAAAAAAACACCCCAACCTTAGTTGCACCATCTATAGAAATCATATTTTCGAGGTAGCTTTTTCGACCTTTGCAGAATAAGATCAATTACGACGACAAACATTCAATGATCAAAAAGGCTCGTCCCCATGAAACACCATGTGCTTAGGTGAGCTGAAAGTTCGCTGGACGTTCAGGAGATAGAAAACGTTAAACATAAACAGTGTTCAGGATAGCGTGCGGCCTATCTTGAACATACCGGACGTTGGTGCTTTAAAACTGATATTTTAAAATAAATAGATAAATGGTTCAATGTTTCATCATAAACCATGACAGAAAAAAATCTGCCATATTTGTTTGCTATACTCAGCATGTCGCTCGCCAATCATCGTTTGCATTTCAATACATGAATACTGAATAGATTTAGAACATTTTCCAAAAGTAAAAAGTTTAATCTCGGTCAGTCCGATCATTTTTCACAGTCTAGTCAGGATTTGTATACATTTTATTTTAAATAAGAGCCTTCGAACGATGAGGTAACATTTTTTGCGTAAATGATGAAATGTATAATCTTGTGTATGAAAGGAAGCGAGACATTGACTATTGTTCTGCATTATCATTTATAGAAGTTTAGGCGTGAAAGCATTCAACAACGCATCCTCATATCTCTGAACCCCCACCCCACCCCAACTCATCTTTCCAAAAAGAAAGATCGTAGAGCTTCCACGGGGCGCATTTCCTTCTATTTTCTTCAAATTTTGTTTTCTTTCCAAAAGACTCTAAGGCCACATGTTTAATTCGAGCCGCAAAGATATGGTTCCAGATGTGTTATTTATGGGAATGAAATGACCATTGCATGTAATTAATTGTTGGACATATCAAATTTTGATTGAGTTGCTATGGTTACAATGCAAGATGCTTTTATTTTTCCTAACCAGTGTAACATCTTAGCTTGTTAAATAAAATACCGAACTTTAAGAGAGTCGAGTCAGGCTAGCTAAACGGTAACGATTTTGGCTGCAAATCCTGGGTTGAGAGTTCGAACAACGACTTGGCAAGATTCATACGGCAAAATTGATAAAAGTCGTTGTGACACGAGTCATTATTCTCCAACCTAGCACGTTTGATAAGTAGTATTCTTCAGAGGAATAAGCAGTTGATGACTCGGACTCGGATTTTTAAGGTTTAATATAAAACTTTACAACTAAAGTTCAATACTAGACCTACGTATTGAAAAATTTGTGACGAAAGCAAGAATTTATGGTTTTTTTTGTGTGTTTTTTTTCTTTTTGATTTCTGTGTATTCCTGAAGTAACGTATAATTGTTATTTAAATAAATTTAAGAAATAGAATCGAATACCATAAAGAAAACAAAGTAGCACAACTTTTTCTACTTTAAACTGGCCATTTGTAAGCAATGATAAAGTGAAAGACCAGGCAGACAATGAAAATGTGTCCAACAATCCGACTGAATAAATTTATGGCATCTCGGTGCCCATCAGGGTAATTAAAACCGCATACATAACAAAGACGAGACGGTCTACTGTTCTCTGACAATTTTAATGGGATAGTAACGGACAATCAGAGAGATAGGGTCTTTTTGCTATTATTTCTTAAAAGGGAGTTTTGGTACAGGATATTCTTGGCATGGGTTGAAGATTACAGAATTTACCCCAAGTTCTACCCCCTCCCCCCTGGTGCTCCACACCTGGTGGCCCAACAGATATGATTTTACCTATTTGAATTCAGGTCTATGAACTGATCATCCATGCCAATTTTCAAGTCTGTAGGGATCCAGGTTCCAAAGAAGAAGAAGGTTGAAGATTACAGAATTTACCCCAAGTTCTACCCCCTCCCCCCTGGTTATCCACACCTGGTGGCCCAACAGTTATGATTTTAGCTATTTGAATTCAGGTCTATGAACTGATCGTTTGTAGGAAAGAAAGAAACAGGAAAAAAAGTATCGGAAAAAATACCAAATTTTAAGTCTCTAGGACTCCTGGTTGAGGAGAAGAAGAATTTTTAAGATTTTCTTAAAATTTCACCTTTGGTTGCCATAGCAACCAGGGTTTTTCATGGATTTCAATTCTTTTAGCTTTTTTTGAAGGGAACCACCTAAGCAACATTTCTGTAAAGTTTGGTGTTATTTGGCCCAGTAGTTTAGGAGGAGATGTCGTTTAAAGAAATTGTTGACGGACGACGACCGAACGCCGGACGAAAGGTGATCACAATAGCTCACATGAGCACTTTGTGCTCAGGTGAGCTAAAAATATAGGAAATATCTTCAAAATATAGGAGTTTTATAGGAATATAGGAGGTGCTTAAAAATATAGGATTTGGATCCAAAATATAGGAGTTTAATAGGAATATAGGAATCGGTAGACAGCCTGCTAATGTTTCATTTAAGTGTAGCCGCTAATAGAGTTGGTAAAGTTCTAAGGCTACTTCAACTGCAAGGATTGGTCTAAGTTAAATAACACCCCTGTGGAAAAATTGAACTGTGGTCAGGATGTCAAAACGATGCAAACTGTTTGTCTATTTTACGCCGCTTTGAATGAAAGTGCACGTGCGAAGCGGTATATAATTTTCAAACAGTTTGCACCGTTTTGACATCCGTAACGTAGGGCTGGTTCCCTGCAATTCTAAAGTACCAGCCCGCCGAAGCTCCAATGGAAGAGCAGAAGACAGGCGAACTTTTTAAACCCAAACAGATACTTTATGAAGATAAAACAAACCAAAGATAAATGTGTTAACGAAAAGAAATGTAAGTAAAATTGACAAAGCATCCAATTCATCGGCAAGAAAAAACATGGAAAAGATAAAGGCCTTGAAATTTTGACATCGTACAATGCCGGTTCGTACCCAAATAGCCCATTTCATTCTTTTCAGTTCCATTTCTAAATTATATGATAATTCTGTTTATATCTCTTATCACAATGTATACTCTCACTTTTGAAAAATCTCTTTGCACATTTTGAGTTCACCTGAGCAAAGAAAACAAATTTTCTGGAAAAATACAGTTGTTCAGGCAGTAGCGGATAGTTAACTAAATTATCGAAGTGTATGTTTATATTACAAAACAAAATCTATATTGTGTGGTACCAATTTGTAGGAAAATCTGTATTCTTTTGATTGAAACCAATTTCGGGATAGTAATGTTGTTTATACGTCAGATAAACGCTTTCTGCACACAACACTAATTAGGTCAATAGCGGATAGGTTCGGGTAATAACGGATAGGTAGTTAAGGGAATGTCTCAAACGTGACAAAGACACTATTTCACCATTTTAGGTGTTGAAAGAGCTGTATTTAAGCGATTTTGATCCACAAAAGCTCGCAGATCGAACTCAGACAGAAATTAAGCAAATTTATATTATTGAAAAAATGGGCAGATTAACAGACTTTGAAAACATTTTGGTAAGACAGAAAAATAATCATTGGTTTGATCCTACAACCTCGTAGCTGCAATTTTTATTCAGCTCTAAAATTTTAGAATTTACTGCTTTAACGATCGTACTTTTGATGCATTTCTCACACGAAAATGGATAACAAAAAAATCCGAAAAACAAATATATATGTTCACCAGCCTTTAACTTCTTAAAGATGCACTCGACCCGTGACCTGGAGGTCCGTGGTTCGAGCACCACTGTCGCCGGGGTGTGTTTATGGGCAAAACACTTAATAGCCAGCCCCAGTACACCCAGCTGTAAAAATGGGTAGCAGTGGGTTTAAACCACTGCCTCTCTCTCGGGGACGTGAAAACATCAGGATTGAGCGTTCGAGAGCGATTCTATAAGCTTAAGCTTTTGTCGCAATCGAACTAAAAATAAATTTGTATAAACTAAACTTCTTAAAGAAACATTTGCCCCAAGATGCCGGCATTCGTACAGATTCCCCCCAAAAGATTTGGCTTCGGTCATACTGTGTAGCTCGTGTTCAAGTTCTCTTAAGCAAACACATACAGTATCCTGCCTGGCTTGGTGATTAGTACAGTTATCAACAAATTATCCTAGACGAGGCGCTCGAATCAGTGTTTTGCTCCGAGACCCTAGGCGCAATCGCGGGCCCCTGCAGGCCTAGCGACGGCCACTGAGCCGTCCAAAATCGCCGCTCGAGGGCTGGTAACCTGCCTAGCGATTGATAGAAATGCGGGGCGAATTCCGGGGGCTGGGAGCAAAACACTGCTTCGAGAGCCGAGCTGCATTCGCTGCACCGCTAAAATCGCGTCGAGACGCGACCCCAGCGCGAATCGCGCTTGCTCCGCCGCTATCGGCCACAGTCTCACCAAACTCGCCACGATTGTAGGGCTTGAACAAAGTAACACGAGGATCGGTCCATTGGTTCGAGCCCTGCATAGAGTGTTTAACTCGCGTGAACATTTCGCCTCGGCGCGATCCACCCTCTGCCGACCTATCGACGGCTAATGCAAAGCTATCCAAAATCGCCGCTCGAGGGCTGGTTACCTGCCTAGCGATCGATAGAGATTCGGGGCAAATTCCGGGGACTGGGGGGGCAAAACACCGCTTCGAGGGCCGAGCTGCATTCGCTGCGCCGCTTAAATAGCGGCTCGACCACGTCGACTGTGGAGCGACTCCAGTGCGAATCGCTATCCACCGCAGCCCTAGCAAACCCGCCACGATCGTAGCGCTTGAATAGGACAACACGAGGGTACCTACAACATAGGTATTGGTCTATTGGTTCAAGCCCTGCATCGAGTGTCTCACTCGCGAGAAGAATTCGCTTTCGTTTTCACAAAATCAAAAATGGCAAAATCAAACCATAATAACCAAACGGCCATTTAAGACCGGTATATATGCAAAAGAAATAGATATGCAAAAGATGATATATTAATAAAAAGAAGATGTAGTCAAAAGTACCACAAATGTATTCAAACAACTTCACTCCGAAACGGATTTCTAAGGCTAAACAATTGTCATTGTCAATGACCTTCAAAATTGCTGATTGATGAAATGAACCTTAAAAGTTTATTCTTAATATCATCACTGTAAAAAATATGTTTATGAAGTATCGTTTGTAATTATGCAATCAATGGACAACTCTTTACTTCAGCTAATTAAATTTCCCCATCAGTTATGAATATACTTAAATGTGATTGACTAGCACTATAAATATCCATCTAAGCGTTTCTTGATTTTGACTGGTCAAAATTACAGAGTTATACATTGATGTCACAAGAATGACATTTGTCATACTGTAATAAATCGGGAATATTCAAGTTTTTATGGGGTTTAGACAAAGATTAGCCTGAGCATTCATTTTAAGTTTGTCTTGGTCTAAAAAAGCTGTAATATTTAAAGAGAAGAAGTCGTTTGTGAATTCCATTGTCATAAATGTTTTAGTGCTCACAATAATTTGTTTAATTTTAGTGGCTTAAAAAATCGGCATACCCCAAGCCGTGTATTGATGAATAACTTTATTTGTGATAAAAGTTAAAATAACCCTTTAACATGAACTGACTGTTTCATGCTTTATATTTGTCTTTTTCAATGCATTGAGAAAATCTGAATCATGATTTTTAGTTTTTTGGCAGTTGATGTTCACTTTGAGACAGCCCCCGTAAAACTATTTCCACTCGCAAGAACTATCCGTTACTACCCGAATCGGGAGATGTTTCTATCAGGCGATATTTTAGTTAATTTTGGACAATTTTCTATCCAGATGTGTTGATATAGTGGGAAATAGGGTAATCTATAAAATGATACCAAAAACTTGTTGATTGGTTTTGATTTACATGAACATTACACGTCCGAGCGCCTGCTATTGCATGTACTCTGGACCTAAAAAATGCAGCTTCCGGTTACCTCGTTTTGGTTGCAGCGAATTGAAAGTACAAAATCAAATGTAAACAAAGAAGAATTTGGCTAATAAATCCCTTGAATATTAAATAATGTCATGGTAAAATTTATTTTATTGAAATAATCAGTTAAATAATATAGAGATCGATTTAGAAACAACCTATTTGCTATACCCCAAAATCCGCTACTGCCTAAACAACTGTATAGATAGCCAAATACTTTTTTAAATTCAGATTTAAGTTGTTTTTAAAGCTTGTTGCTTGAAATTCTTTCTGGCATGTGTTCCTCTGTTTTGATTTTGATTCTTTTTATCAGGCAACTGCAGCTGAAGATATGCTTGAAGAGGGGGACCCTTGAAGAGGTGCTTGGACAGTTGCAGATTCAGTGGAGGTTGGGGGTTCTAATGAAACCACCTACTATCTGAAGCCTGATTATTTCATTTTCTTTAAAAAATTTCAAATACCCCTTCTGCTGTTCATAAAAATTCCAGTGGCGATCATAGTTTTGACAGACAGTATAGACTAAGAACAGTCTGCAGTTATTTTGATTTATATGCTCCATCATACATACAGTGCTGTCGGCTAACCCTGCACACTTAAGAAAGTCAAGTACAAAATTCGTGTAAAGATAGCGGTTGTACAAAAAAATCAATACACAAATGTACTCGTTGACCATTTTGGCTATGTAAAATACATTTTATCTAGAACAAAATGTCACTAGAATAACACAACCCGTTGATGAACAGAGGCACCGTCGTGTATTATCAACGCAGCTTTCGTCGGCTAAACCTGCGCAGTCAAGGAAAGAACCTAAAATTTATGTCTGTAATCTGTTCAAATTAAAATGAAAAATACTCAGACAAAAACAGGAGAATTCTTGCTTTAAATTACACACATGAACTTTTTGTTTAAAATGGTGGAATCGATCGAATTTTGAGTATGAAAAATAGTTCGTTCTGCTTTTTATGTTTAGCGGCCATTTTCTTAGTTTACATGACATCATATAGCTGCGCAGCTTTAGACGACGCGCAGGATTACCCGACATGAGTGTACATATCTTATGTATTGTTTTTGATACACCCATCTAAGACGTAAGATATTACGAGATACATGTGGTATCCGGGCAGCATTCTCATTTCCTTGTCTGGAGCACTACTCTGTCCCCTTTTTTCTGATCTTCTTGAAATTTGGTTGTTTTATTCTTCTGATTACGGAGTGCAGTGCACAAGAACCATAACTCTACCTGGCTTATTGTTTTATTTATAGCTCTTTCTTTTTTTCATACTTTGATCTTGTCTGGAGCATATCTCTTTAAAGTATACAAGCTATGGTTATGAAAGTTCATGGGTAAATAGATCATATCTAGAGGAAATGCAGTGCACAAGACAAGAACCATAACTCTCTTGATTTCTTTTTAGTTATTGCCCTTTGATTTTTTTCATACTTGGATCTTGTCTGAAACATATCTCTAAAAGTATAAAAGCTATGATCATGAAACTTTATGGGTAGATAGATCTCACCAAAGGCAAGTGAAGTGCCAAAGGAACATAACTCTTCCCTACCTAGCTTATTTTTTCAGTTTTTGCATTTTTTTTAGCTCACCTGAGCATGAAGTGTACAAGGTGAGCTATTGTGATTGTCCCATGTCCGTGGTCAGTCGTCTTTCATGCGTCATCCACTATTTCTTTAAACATCTTCTCCTAAACTGTTCGGCCAACCTTGATAAAACTTGGCAGGGATGTTCCTCGGGCCAAGCTCTATCAAACTTGTTCAAATAAATGAAATCCACCCTTAACTCTCCCTTAACTCTCCCTTTACCTCTGACCAAAAGTGTGAAAATAGAAAAATCTTCACAAATCTTCTTCTAAAACCAGAAGGCAGACAGATTTCAAATTTGGTATGTAGCATTATCTAGCGGGCCTCTACCAAAATTGTTCATATCAAGACCCTGGGTAATATTTGGGCTCCACCTGGGTGCAACCCTTTTTATCTAGCAGGGATTGACACTAACAACAGTTCTTAGGTCTGAGATCTGTGTTTTTCAGGGAGGACTGGTAGCTGTAATCATGCTGCAGGTCCTTCAGACCTGTATTTAATGGCAATACTTTGTACTTCAAATCTGTCCAGCTTTGAAAAATAATTGCATTTTCATTTTTCCAATACTAAAATTTGCATTACTAATTGAAAAACATTGTAGAAAAAGAAGAAACTACTTGTCAAAAGCAAGTTCTTCTTTTCGAACAGTGTTTTCCTAACAATTTATGCCTTCAATTGCTAAAAATCAAACATTGCATGCAGGACCCGTTGTTAATATTTTTGTCTCACAGGTCCTTCAGGCTGGTGGAAAAGAGTTGTTAGTGTCAAAACCTGCGTAGAATCAAAGAGCAAAAATCTTCAAAAAATCTTCTCTGAAACCAGAAGGCAGACAGCTTTCCTATTTGGTATTTAGCATCACCTAGTGGACCTCTATCAAGTTTGTTCATATCAAGACCCTGTGGTGGTATTTGGGCTTTACACGGCTATAACCCCTTTTTTCATAGATTCAAGGAGCAAAAAAACTTCAATAATCTTCTTCTCTGAAACCAAAAGGCAGACATCTTTCATATTTTGTTTGTAATATTATATAGTGGACTTCTACCAATTTGTTTCATGTCATGCCCCTGGGGTCATATTTGGACTCTGAATGAACCCACCCTATTTTACATGGGCACAAAGGAGGAAATCATAAAAACTTGTTCTCTGAAACCAGAAGGCAGGGACTTTTCATAATAGTCTGATTAGTCTCATTTAATTGTATTTCATGAAGTTTGTTCATTACATGCCCATGTGTTTATGTAAGGACTGTGCCCGGGCAGCATATCCCTTTTACTCTTTGCTGAAAAAAATCCATGGAATTGATCTCATTTAGAAATTATCTCCTTGTTGACATCTGCCTATTTAATTGATGTGATACCCAACTGGTCAAAGATTGTCAGGTGAGCGATCTAGGACCATCATGGTCTTTTGTTTTTATACTTGGATCTTGTCTGGACCATATCTCTAACAGTGGAATCCATCAATACAAAAAATTGTCCATAAGATTTTTATTCAAAATTACTTCAATTCTATTCTAAACCCAACTTTATGTAAAGCTGTGTGACAGCATGTCTTATGACAATTTGGCATCTTATTCCTTGTTTGTTTTTCTGCAAGAAAAATGAACTTTGGCCATAGCTCTTGTATGGTAAGAGATTAGAGCCTTCATATTTGAGATGATGATTGCTTGGGACAAAACCTGATCTTAGCCAGAAAACTTAAACCTTGCTTATATTTTCTGAATGCTTTGACCTAGGGAAATCATTACTTCATATACACACTCAGCGGGTGATCAGCTTTCAACAGAGACCAAGCTCCTTGACAATTGACCTTGACATTTTATGGACTTTGTAAAACTTTAACCAAAAACTTAAACCTTATTATAGGTCCTAATTATTAAACTATGTTAGAAGATAATTGTATATACCTGTTAACCAAATACTGGGTGGATTGGCAATTTCCAATGTTTGTTGCTGGATTATGTCCTCTTGAATTCTTATTTTTTTCTTATCTATTTGAATCTACAGTATTGCAAACATACACTCATAGTTATCTGTGCTATAGTGTTGCTAATTGTGCATATTGTCATTTGTTGGTGATTTTCTACCCATGACCTTGTAAATTTGACTAAATTATTATTGTTTTGAAGATTGCAACAGTATCTCTTGTACTGAAATTACATTTGTCACTGGTACTTTAAAGCTGTGCACATTCAATTTCTATTATCCTTTGCTGAATTTGCTCCCCTTGAACTTAAAAGTATTGATTTTCCCCTATTTAAAAACCAGTTGGTGGAATTGTTGACTTAATCTTAACCAATGTTTTACCAGATGAATATGTTATTTACATGCCAGATTTTTATTACCCTGATTCAAAAATTCAAGGGGCATAACTATTGTCTTTCAGTCCGTCTATCCATCTGTTGGTCTGTTTGTCTTTCTGTAAAACTTAACCAAAAACTTACCATTGCAAATTTCTGGCACTTAAAAGCCTATTCAAGATACAATATTCCACATGCGTATTGCTTACGACAAGCCCTTTCTGTTTGAACAAACTTCATGGTCTTCAGTCATGGCCAAGGTCATTTTCTTTAAGGTCAAATATACAGAAATGCCATACTTCACATTAACTTATTTTAAGTTACGCTGTCAATCACAAAATTGAATGAAGGTTTGCTGTTGAATTCTGTATTGCATCAAACTGCTGTGTCTGAAGAATGGTAGTGGTAATAGCATTGGTGTTTTACGAACCCATCTAATTTACAAAAGCTACTGAAGGAGATTTGAATTCAGTTTGTAAAGTATGCACTTAAAATTCCCAAATATTTGCTATATTATTTGATAAAGAGAACTGTATTAAAGTATTTCTTGAATTTGTGTAGTAATGAAACTAAAAGCCTTATTACTTTGTAACAATATGCAAAGCTTTGCAAATGCATCCAATGATTAAGTACCTGCATGATGTGAAAAAGAGTGAAAAGGAATACAATGATAATGATGTTGTGTTCTTAGTGTCATACTTACATTTTTAAAAAATGCTCTTTTGTATTTCATATATCAATGTCATTTAATGATAAAGTAAAGATTTGCCACTTTGAGTAGTTTTTATCAGGGAACTTATTTGAGGATAAAATGCAAAATAGCTGCATGCTCTAGATTTGGAACATGTATGGATGCTTGAATCCAGGTTTTGACTCCAAATTATATTGCCACAGGCATGTAGGACTAACTGGTTTTGTTTTACAGGTCCTGCTTAGTAAAAACAGGACCTCACGAGAAACAATATATATTTCTGAAGCAATACAATGTAAAAATATTAAATGTAATTTTCAGTCAAAAAGGAAAGCAGAATAATTGAAAGCAAACAGTGTGGGAAAAGAAGAAATTGCTTGTAACAAGCAGTTTCCTCTCTTCACAGTTTGCCTTTGGGAAATGAAAATCTGAGCATGGAAAACAGCAAATTTACATGTATTTATTCACATCTACAATTTCTAAAAATTATGGTAGTGGAACTGTAATAGTGCCGTTACATTTTGGAACTCATGATTTATCACAGTATTAACAGAGGTTTCCTAATGAAAATCATTAGGAAACCTCAATCAACACTGTTAAAGTTCATTACTACTGAATCGTTGCAGATCTACTACTGGTCCGCTACCTTAACCCTTGCCATGCTGGACCCAGAATATTTCTGATTTGGCAGGAGGAATAGACAAAGATCAGACTGCACATAAGTCCAGATCACCTGATGTTCCTTTTTAAGGAATAAAAGCTTTCAAATTATCTTTCAAAATACATACTGACTTACAATTAGCGCATTCAGTATTTTAAGCACTTTGATTTCAATGCAATATCACCAGTCCTCTGGCCCAAAACCTGCAGATTTCAGGGAGGACCAGTAGAAGATTCCATGTTGCAGGTCCAAAAGGCCTGTATAGTAAATGACCATATTATGTCCAACTTGAAAAGTTTTGAAAAAATGCTGCCATTCTAATACTAAAATCTTTCATTGCTCTATGGACAACATTGTGGAAAAAGAAAAAAATGCTTGAAACAAACATTGCTTTTTTTCCCACAGTTTTTTCTATACAATTCACTCCTTAGAATGTTAAAAAAAAGATAAGGTTTTCACGGAGGACCTGTTATTATCAGGGAGGACCCATAAGATTTCGGGGGGCAATAGGTCGTTTGGGCTTGTGGTAAAAAGTGGTTAGAGTTAAACCCTGATTATGCAGGATTTTATTCAGCATGACAAGGGTTGAGATGAACAAGGACTACTGTTAGTGTAGATTCCTGTCAGAATAAAGTATTTTAGCCAATCAGAATGCTTGTTTTTATAGACAAAACTTAACATTGAATAATTGTAGCATGGTTTTTGATTTCAGCAGAATTATGGACGAGGCTATTCATCAATTGTTTGTAAATGTATCCAAAGTGGATGTAAAGGCCATCTTCACCTATATAAACAGATTGGTGGACACATCTAAAACAGTGAGTTATAATTGAACAGTATTATTTTTTCAAAAAATGACAAGAAAGTAAGATTTCCAGAATTTATGATTGTCTGAGGCCTGAAAATAACAGATAATAATGTTGTTGGCTCAATGTGAATAAGTTGAAGCTGACTTTTTTTCCTTGGGCAGTTCAAACTGTTTCACGCTGAGCCATCAAAATATGACTTTTTTATTAGCTCACCTGAGCACATCGTGCTCAAGGTGAGCTTTTGTGATCATTGAATGTCCGTTGTCTGTCGTCCGTCGTGCGTCGTCTGTCGTAATGCGTCAACAATTTAAGTGTTTACACTCTAGAGGCCACAAATATGATCCAATCATCATGAAACTTGGTCAGAATGTTGGTCAGGTCACAAGGATGAAGCCTATTGAAAATGGGAATGATCCATGCCATATCACGGGAAAAGGGGCCTTAATGACAATTTTCTTGTTTACACTCTAGAGGCCACAAATAATGCCCAATCTTCATGAAACTTGGTCAGAATGTTTGTTAGGTCTCAAAGATGAACCCTATTGAAAATGGGAAGGATCCACGTCATATCAAGGGAAAAGGGGCCTTAATGACATTTTTTTCGTTTACACTCTAGAAGCCACAAATATGGTCCAATCATCATGAAACTTGGTCAGAATGTTTGTTAGATCATGAGGATGAAGTCTTTTGAAAATGGGAAGGATCTGTGCCATATCACGGGAAAAGGGGCCTTAATGACAATTTTCTTCTAAGAGCTCCAGACGCCAGAAATATGGTCCAATCTTCATGAAACTTGGTCAAAATGTTTGCCAGCTCACAAGAATGAACTCTGTTGAAAATAGGAAGAATTCATTCCATATCACATGAAAAGAAGTCTTAATGATAATTTACTTGAAATAACTCTAATGGCCTCAAATATGGCCAAAATTTAGTGAAACTTGGTTTTATGTAGAAATTATCTTCTTTATGACACCTGTCTTTTTACTTGATGTGATGTCCAAGTGATCAAAGAGAGTCAGGTGAGGGATCTAGGACCATCATGGTCCTCTTGTTTTTTTGGGGAGGGGGGATGCAAAAAAAGAAGCAGATACTGAAAGAAATGAGAAAAAAGTCTCAAAAAGAAGTAACTTTATGGTGAATAGAATTCTTAAATTTACAGATCTCATTCAGAAAGAGAGAGAGAGAGGGGGAAAACAAAAAGAGAAAAAGCCCACCCCCCAAAAATAGAAAATCTCAAAACATTGGAAAATTTAGAAAAAGTTTATTCAAGCAATTTCTTGAATTTTTTCTACTCAGAAAAATATTCCATCTTTAGAAAATGTTGTCTGCAACTCCTTTGAAAGTTGACGAGTCTATAATTTATGTTGTCTGACATTGAATTATTGAGTTGGGAGTTATTATATGCCTTCCTTGATTAGCAATACTTGATAATGTTGTTAATCATTACCTTAAAATCGGTCTCCAAGGACTTTCACACAAGGAAAATATTCTTTTTTACTGAAGAAAAAAGCCCAAGTCAGACAAGTATTCCATAGGAATTCAACAACCCTTTCATTTTAGCTCGGCTGTTTTCAAAGAAAACACGAGGTATTGCTATAGCCTCCGTGTCGTCGTCGTTGTCGTCGTCGTGCAAAAACTTTGACACTTTGTTTAATCTCTGGTTCTACTAAAGGCATTCACTTGGAACTTGGCACACATGTTCACTATCAAAAGAGCAACCTATACTATCAAGGAGGATAACTCTAGATGCATTTTGTGCAAATTATGCCCCTTTTTTGACTTAGATTTTTTCCCACCATCCAGCACTCGACAGCCGAGTGTAGGCACGCATAGGCAGTGCCCTTGTTTGCTTTAACACTGTTATTCTCTGTTGCCAACCCTCCCCCTTCCCAAACAAAGCAAAAAAAAAATAAGGAAAGGAAAGTAGCGGACCTACACGCCTGCCACCTGTGAAACACAAATAATGATCTAAAAAATCTACAGTAAAATGTATAAAGTTTCATTAGATCAACCAATTTCCAATTCTAAATATTATCTTTAGGGAAAAAAGGAGAAAATCTGAATCGTTACGCAATCAAAATAAACAATACCCTTTGTATGATCAAAACCTAAACCGAAGTAATCAAATCTCTCGGAGTGCAGGACAGTGTAACCTTAGTTCTTCTTGAGCGAGTGAATGCCGATAAAAATTAAATAAAAGAATCTGTTGTTATGGCACTATGATCACCAGTTTTGCAATCACCTTGTGTGTATTTCCGTTTATTTATGGTCGCGACTGTAGCACATGCCCATATTAGTGACTCCCAGAAATGAAACAGTGGAAGAAGTAGATTTTTTAGCTCGGCTGTTTTCGGTGAAAACTTGAGGTATTGCTATAGTCTCTGTGTTGTCGCTGTTGTTGTCTTCATCTTTGACATTTTGTTATATCTCTGGTTCTACTGAAGGCATTCACTTGAAACTTGATACACATATTCACCATCAAAAGAGCAACGTATACTATCAAGGGGGATAACTCTAGATGCATTTTGTGCAATTTATGCCCCTTTTTCGACTTAGATTTTTTCCAACCACCCAGCACTCGACAGCCGAGCGTAGGCACCCGTAGGTGGTGCTCTTGTTAATAAATATTCATTTAATATTTTAGAATGAGCCTGACTTGAAGGAACTTGAGACTATTTTGGATTCCCACAGTGAAGATGGGCTGGTGGATTTTGCTACATTTAGACTGACTCTCCAACAGTGGATATCACAGATTGAGAATAGGGGGTAAGAGGAGAAATACCTTTTCACCTAATACTATGGAGACCATAGTCTGAGGGCTCAGCACAAAACGGTTGTAACTCCCTGTAAACATATAGGGAGTTACAACTGTTTCACACTGAGCCATAGAATTACCATCTATATTAAACTTTGACATGCTGTACATTGAATATTCCAACGTAAATTTTCATTTTGACTTGGAAATTTTGACTCAAGGGTCATTTACTCTTGCCTTTTGGATGCTAGGGAAGACCCTGGGTATAGACAAAGATCAGCCTGCACACATTTGCAAGTCTGTTTTTTCCTTTTAACCCGGAAAATTCTAAAAACTATTTTCAAAAGAAGTACTGACAAATAAATAGTGCTTACTGTGTTTTCAGCACTTTGATTTCAATGCAGGTTTGCTAAGGTGTTTATTCAGCATGACAAGGGTTTAATAACTGCTATTGACTGGTGGCCATTATCCAAAGTCACATCAGGGTTCAATACTAAGGAGGGTCTATGAGTCACAGATTCCTTATTTTCATGGCAGGACTCCTTCACTTTACAAGTTATATTCTTTGGTTGTCGCCTTCTGAGTGGGTATACATTTCAAAATCCTAGTTAAGCCTATGCAATGAAAAGAACAGTTGCTTGCTACTCAATAGCTTTCTCACCACCACAAATTTTGGACTCCCTACTTTTAGTTTGTACTCCCTGATTTCATAATTCGGAAGCCTGCTGGACTCCTTACTCCAAATTTTGGACCCAAAGTATCTTTAACTTTCCTTTCAGTATTTTACAGTGTGAGGCAAGGTTTTAAAGGGTGGTTGTTATCTGAAAATTCAGCAGGGCAGAATTTCAGTACAATGAAATTTTATAAATTGCTTAATTCTGTAAAGAAAACATCAATCTTTTAATTCAAGTTATAATCCACATTTTTTTCCTCCCCTGAATTTTTCTCTGGAACTATTACTTGGGTTGAAAAAAATGTGTGTAAAGGTTAAAGCTCTGAGCCGTGAAAAGTCATTTCTGCCTGTCATTAAATATGTACATTGTTTTATCTATAGCTTGGCTGTTCCTATTGACTTGTTTGATTGATATAGATTGTGGAATATAGTCACAAATCAGGAAGTATTGATTTTAACTCATTAAACTGCATTATTTTATTTGTAAATAGTGCACTTTATAGGACTATAATGTATAGGATTTTGTGAAAAACTTGGTCATGGTACTTATTAACTTTGCTATTTCTCTGAAGTGATCTTGAAGAATTTATTTTGGGGAAAAGAACAGCAGTATTTCCCGTGCTTTAGACAAACTGTTTTTCATTGGGGTTGCACATGAAATATTTCTTCTTATGGTAGAGATCCCTCCCAATAATCAGGAATCCCTTCCTTATCATAACCCCCAAAACTATGTTTGGAGGGTATATAGGAGTCGGCTTGTCAGTTGGTTGGTCTGTCAGTCGATTGGTCCTACCGTCTGTCCATCTTAAACTTATTCTTGTCCTCTCAATTTCTCAGCAACTAATGGGTGGATTTCATTCAAACTTCACTGGTGTGATCAGTATCAACCATAGATGTGCAAGTGAAATTTTGGTTCTATCCAAGTATCCATTGACTTTCGACAGAGTTATGGCCCTTTGATGGAAAATGCTTTTCATTATAGACAATCACTTGTAGGGGGGTATTAGTCATCTTTGTGAAAGTCTAGTTATACATAGGTAGAATTTTAAAAGGAAAAAACAATGATAAGTGATAAATTCTTATATCTTTGCAAGCCAAAGGTTCTAACTCCACTTTGTTCCTTAACCCTTTCCTGTTTTACAAAATTTTGGACCTGTCCAAATTCAAAGGTTTTGCAGACGAAAATTAAAAGTGGATTTAATTTGAAAAATAACCATTCAGTAGGGTAGAAAATAGTGTGGAAAAAGAAAAAAATTGCTTGTCAGAAGCAATTTCTTCTTTTTTCACAATGAGTTCTCAATCATAAAATCACAGGCACGTAAAAAGCAGGGATTGAATTGAACAGCAAAGGGTTAAAATGGTAAGGAACAAAGTGGAGTTAGAACCTTGGCTTGAAAAATTGGATTCTGATTTAAAGAACATCCAAATTATATAGATGTAGAAGGACCCTGACATAATAACTTGCTTTGAATTAATGGGATCCCTCCCAATATTTTTGGATCCTCTTGATCCAAGGACACTGTGAGTGTTGAACCCTGTATTTTGAGAATATTTTGCATTTTGATGGCTCAGCGTGAAACAGTTGTAATTTCCTATAAACATATAGGCAGTTACAACTGTTTCATGCTGGGCCAACAATTTGTACAACTACCTATGTGTATGGATAGGATGCTGTGGTAGATACTGTACCAGTAATTCATTTTGGTGCGCATCCCGCATCAAAGATGCACATTTTTCACAAAGGACTCATATTTTTCAAATTTGTCAATCCCTGGGGTGCAAAATTTTTAGCAATATTTGTTGTTAATATATCTTTCATTTGAAGTGTGAAAATGACCAACATTTTGTTTACTACTATACAAGCAAAACAAGTTATCTAAGCATAAAATATAAGATTCAAAATGAAATAGCCCAAAGATTAGATTGAACTCTGAATTTATTTTCTCAATGGGCAATATTTCTATAGGCTTTATGCCCATGTACAGCTGGGAACAGACTTGGACTCACTATTTCAAATTATGTGAGTCCTACGGACCCCTTCTTTCAAATTTCAAAATGATTCACTGCTGTACTTGTACTAGATATTCCAAGAATGAATGGTTAATCCTTATCCTGCTGAATTTGAATTAGGTTTCAAATGAATTCACAAGTTTATTGATATTAGAAGTAGTCCAGCCCATTTTTCTTTACCAAATATGAAAGCATGCAGAGTAGAAAGCAGGCAGAGGCTAAGATCATACTGGTTGTATGCCTTTACAGGCTGAACCCATTTTATACTGTTTTCCAAAGATTAGTTTATGTGTCAAAAAGCATTGCTATAACATTTTTTCATGCAGCATTTTAGGTCCTAAATCTTGGTTGCTGAAATGTTTAGTTGTGTCTTGTCACTCATAAAAGAACCATCCCGAAGCTAAGACCCCTCTTGCGCTAATTCCTTGGGTTATAAAACCGTCATCCCTGTCAATGTTTGTCCAAATGTACGACCATTCTAGTTATTAAAGTTTGGGTTGGTGTAGAATATCAGAAGAGAAGGCAGCTCTATCGTTTTGAGATCAATAAACCTTTAAATTGGTTGTCCTTAGGAAAGTATGATAATTATTCTCTTAAGTCTGTCTGAGCCAGTAAGTCCATGCGAGGATTTTTTGCATTATTATTTATGAATTTCAGTGTGAGAACAAGATTTCTGGAATCCCTCAGTGAACAAGACCAACTTGATATGACAAATAACTCAACAGGTATGTGAACATTATATAGTGGATTGAGCAGAGTCTTGGAAAAAAGTTCAACTTTGACATGCTAAATAAAAACCTTTGCAAAATTACGATATAATCTAAGTGCTGAAAATAATTAGTGCATTTACAATCTGTACTTTTGAGAAAATATTTGGTTTAAACAATTCTGATTTCATAAAGAAAAAATCAGGAGGCATAAACTGAAATCAGACTGCACATACATGCAGGCTGATCTTTGTCTATACTTCTGCCAAAGCAGGAATATTTTTGGTTCAGCATTACTAGGGGTAAATCTGATGCTTGCTGTAGAATGTTAAAAAAAAAAGGCTTAAGAACCAAGTGACCTACAATCATGAAACTTTATACAAATTTTGCTTATGACCCAAGGAAGTGTCCTGTTGTTTTTGGATGATATAGGCCAAAGGTCAAGGTCACAGCCAGCCTTTGTTCAATTTTTGTTTCCAAACTTTAACTCAAGAACAAAGAGCCCTACAATTATGAAACTTTATCCTAATGTCACTTGTGACCCCAAGGAAGTGCCCTTTTGTTTTTGGGTCACATAGGTCAAAGGTCAAGGTCACAGCCAGCCTTTGTTCAATTTTTGTTTCCAAACTTTAACTCAAGAACAAAGCGCCCTACAATCATGAAGCTTTATCCTAATGCCACTTGTGACCCCAAGGAAGTGCCCTTTTGTTTTTGGGTCACATAGGCCAAAGGTCAAGGTCACAGCCAGCCTTTGTTCAATTTTTGTTTCCAAACTTTAACTCAAGAACAAAGCGCCCTACAATTATGAAACTTTATCCTAATGTCACTTGTGACCCCAAGGAAGTGCCCTTTTGTTTTTGGGTCACATAGGTCAAAGGTCAAGGTCACAGCCAGCCTTTGTTCAATTTTTGTTTCCAAACTTTAACTCAAGAACAAAGCGCCCTACAATCATGAAACTTTATCCTAATGTCACTTGTGACCCCAAGGAAGTGCCCTTTTGTTTTTGGGTCACATAGGTCAAAGGTCAAGGTCAAAGTCAGCCTCCTTTCCGACGTTTGTCTCTCACCAATGAGTAGATAATCGTAAACCTATGTGAGATAGCAGTCGGAGGCTAGGAAAGGGTGTAATGGTAGTACAGGTGAAAGAAATACCAGGAATCCATTGTTAAGTGCTACGACGGCCGTGATATAATTGCGAAATTGTTGAAAGCGGCGTAAAACTGATTCAAACAAACAAACAAACAAACAAAGTCAGCCTTTGTTCAATTTTTGTTTACGGACTCTTACTAAAATACAAAGCGCCCTACAATCATGAAACTTTATGCGAATGTTGCCTATGATCCAAGGAAGTGCCCTATTGTTTTTGGGTCACATATAGGTCAAAGGTCAAGGTCATAGTCAATTTTTGTTCAATTTTGTTTCTGGACTTTAACTCAAGAACCAAGCGACCTAGAATAATGAAACTTCATGCAAATGCTGCATATGACCTCAATATTTGTTACAAACACATCCTTCACTAATAGCACTTGCATTTTGGCAAAGTGCTTGTGGGGGGTATTAGTCAGCTCTGCAATTGTTCTACTTTAAACAATTTGTGGAAGGTCTAAGCTAAATTTTAGGATGAAGTATTTCAATCTGTACACAAATACACCTTGTATAATCATTCTAGTTATGTAAATGATGTACTATATTTCATACGAATAAGTCTTTATAAGATCAATTTTTGTTTCCCAATAGATCTAGCTTCAATTGATACCCTTTGTAGTAAGAAGATGGCTCCTTTTAGTGTAATCCCTTAATTGTATATTTCAGATGAATCTGTGTTTAGTGAAGTTGCTGTATCTCAGGGAGATTCTGCCTTCAGTAACTCAAAGTAAGTTACCGTAAAGATTCATAGACTAGGGGTATTTATGACTTTTGTAGTCTTTGAGAAAGAGGAGTGGATTTAAAAGAGTGCTTTAGTTGTTTTAAAACCTTACAGATAGATCTTCAGAAATTGAATTGAATCAAATTCAGGAGTCCGCACAATACTATTGTTAGTGCCTATATATTTATAGGCACTTACAATTAAATTGCACTGACTCCTCGAATTTTAATCGTCTTGATAATATTTGCTAGCAAAGGGTTTAACTACTTTGCTCACTACAAACCTTTTGTTTGTGAAGATTGACTTTGGAGGGGCCTGAATTTCAAACTCTGAAATTGTTTGAAATATTTTGGAACATCAGTACAGAGTTTTGAAGAAAGTAAAGAGGCAAGTTTACTATATGACATTCATCTTTATTCATTAACCAAACCCAATGTTTTAGGTTCTCATTTGCATCACTGTCAAAATCCATTTAGCACAATTAGCACCAAAGAAAAGTATTTGCATAAAAATAAGATGTTCTTTTATGCTTTCTGATGGATTATTATGATTTCTTGGTAGATCAATTCTATATCATATGTAAAACCACTGAAAATATCAAAATGATTAACCTCACTGTTTTCACATTTTCAACCTTTCTTTACATGTCTGAATGTCGTCTTACACTGATAAAAGTCAATACATGACATATAATTCATGTGTAAATGGTGCATGTTAAGGCATTTTTGCATTTATTGTTTGCATCAAGGAAGTAGAATAATGCATTTGTTTCTCATAGAGGACATATGAATATTTTTATTTTGAATAGTGGAAGCAATATCTTCTTTTGTAGCTCTTCTACTTATACAACCTGTGTATCACCAGCCCTGCACTCAGGATGTAAAAATGCTTGCAAACTTTTTCAAATGAGTGCACATGCAAGATGGGGTATTATTTTGAAAAAGTTTCCATTTTGAATGCAGGACAGGGTTTTAGTCTAAAAGTTTGGGAATCACTTAAAAAAATTGTTTATCTTTAATGTTCGCTCCTTTATTTAAATTCTTAGTTTGAGAAAATTTGCAGTTGACTATGAGGAGAGTTTTATAATCTGGGCCCTGATATTCAGTTTCAGGGAGGACTGTGAGATGTTGAATGACCTCAAGTTTAAGAACAAACAGTTGATGGATGAAAATGTAAAACTTCGAGGTCAACTAGAGAGTCAAGACGAGGCTGTGGCTGCTCTTAATGAACAATTACAACAAAAGGCAAGACAGGAAGAGCAAATGAGAAAGAGAATTGAAAGGTATGTATAGGCTGACAGAGACCGACACTAACTCCAGTCCTTGGGTCAGATACCTGTGGTTTTTGAGAAAGACTAGTAAAAGTTGCCATGCTGCAGGTCCTTCAGGCTTGAAGATAATAGCCATATTGTATCTAATCTTTCATGTTTTGAAGTTCTCTTTCCAACACTCAAATTTTCCGATGACGTTTGAAAACGATGTTGGAAAAGAAGTAATTGCTTGTCACAAGCAATTTCTTCCTTGCCCACACTCTTTTCCATACAATTTACCCCTTAACTGCTTTAAAGTATTAAAAGTTTTCAAGCAGAACCTGTTATGACCATGGAGGACCTGTATGAGGTGAAGGTAATAAGTCCTTGAATCTGGTGGTAGTGCTTTGGACTATCATTCAAAAGGTTAGGTTCTCCAGCTGTCAAAGCATAATATTACCTACAATTATTAATGGAATTCAAAATTATATTGCACAATTTTTCTTTATCACAAGAAGATGTGTCATTTGAAAAAAATCTTTTAAATAGCTCAAAGGTCAAGATCACAACCCAAAAGCAAATGTTAAGTTGAGCCTGTCCAGAGCACATCTCCTACAATTATGAATGGATTTCAAAATAACTTGGCACAATTATTCTTCATCATAAATAGATGTGCATTTCTGAACAAAATTACAGATAATTTCAAGGTCAATGTCACATTCCAAGGTCAATGTTAAGATTAAAGTATCTTGAGTTACAGATTTATGGTTGAATTCCAAAATAACTTCCTGTAAATGTTTCCCGTCATATGTAGAAGATCCACTTGACTTAAAGATAGCTCCAAGGTCGAAGGCCAAGATCAAAGTTTGAAATACTGCTTTTGCAAGTTCGACACCATTCATCCTTTGACAAGATTAAGGTACATTGCATAGATAACCAAACAGCAATTCACCATAGTTTTATGTCACCAACCTAAAATATATTTGGTCAGGGTTATATGGCCAGAAATCAGCTTATTATACAAACATTTTTAGGGGTCAGCACAAAACTATTGTAAGTATCTATAAAATGAAAAAGAACTTGCATTTGTTTAGCGTTGATCCCTCAATTTGATGTGTAGTTTACAGGATCAAATAGCTCAGGGTGAAATGGTGCTAGAAGAAAATGAGGCTCTAAAGAGTAAACTAGACAACCTTCAAGAAGTCAAAAGAGAGCTAAACCTTAAAGTAAACAATTTGGAACAAGAAAACTCCATACTTGACACACAGGCTTGGGGGTTTGAAAATGAGGTAACTGATTGTATGGATGTTGGGTGTGTGCATGTGTGTGTGTGTGTAGGGGTAATACAATTTTAACCTCTGCCATGCTGAACTCGGAATATGCCTGCCTTGGCAGGAGGTATAGACAAAGATCAGTCTGCACATATGTGAAATTTGATCTTAGTCTTTACCACCTGAATGTCTGTTTTTCAAGCAAAAAAATTTCAAAACTTGTATTTTAAAAATAAATTCTGACTTACAATAAGTGCATTCAGTGTTTTCAGAACTTTGACTTTATAAGTAATTTTGCCAAAGTTTAAAACAGCATGCCATTTTGTGTGAGATACATCTTCTGCTGTAATATAGAATCTTACTAAGATTCTATATTACAGCAGAAGATGTATCTCACACAAAATGTAACTGTGACTTAGTTTAAAGAGTTACTTCCTTATGTATTCTCTGATATATATTAATATTTGCTACTTATTTCACACACACAATTAATATATTGCTTCATTTACATGTACTATTGAAATAAAGAAGAAATTCCACTTTCAAGTTAAACATTTGCTTATCAAAATTTCTGTTAGTCCTAAGATGCAAAAATAAAAAGACTGAATATTGGTTGATTTGGAATTCGGAAGTGATTACTAATGACAGCAATGGTTAAGGTAAGCAGAAAAATACATAAAAAGCTGACTTCATTAAGGGTTTGTTTGACCATTAAAAAGTTGAAAGTCCTTATAAAATCCCCATTTCAAATAAAAAGTAAGTGTTTACTTAAGTTATAAAGGTTGCCATACTTTTTTGACTTCAACTTTAATCAGTGTTTGTCAAATTTTGTCTTAGATGATGTTGAAAATGTCATCTGAGCTAAACCCATTGCTAGACAACAAATTTTAGCAAGTGTAAATTAAACAAAAGATGTAGGCAGCAATACAAATTGTGTTTTATAAGAAAAGGAGAAATTGCTTGTATCAAGCAATTTCTCCTTGTCTCACTATGGTTCTGGTATATAATTCTTAATCAATTTAATAGCAAAATGTGTAAATTGTAACTTTGCCTGGGAATGAAATGTGGAATTTTGTTTTAAAAGACAGGTATGTCACTATTCTTTTTCCTCCAAACAAGAATTAAGTAAATTCTTGAGGTAATGTTTGATTTTGTTCTTCTGTTGCATTACAGGCATATTTATTCTGACTGATCTTTGCCTTAACTTGTATTTAGTTGAATTTCCTGTATGACACACAAAAATGGACAGAAGTGGAAAAAATGTCAACCCTAGTCAGTCTGTAGGGATTATATACTCTGACAAGGATAAACAGTGTTTGCTTTGCTAGATTTGCTTGAGTCTAGATTGCTTTTTTAGCTCCACTGGCTGAAAGCCACTGGGGCTATTGTCATGGCGTTGTGTCCGTCGTGCGTCCGTGCGTCCCGTCGTAAACTTTTTCTTTAAAAATCTTCTCCTCAGAAACTACTGGATGGATTTCAACCAAACTTCACAGGAATGATCCTTGGGTGACCCTCTTTCAAAGTTGTTCAAGAAATTTTGATCCAATGAAAAACATGGATTTAATGGGCTTGGCTAATTTCCAAATATGGTAAAAAGTCAGTTTTCTCAGAGTCTAATAGATAGATACCAATTAAATTTTACATGAATGATGCTTGGGTGACCCTTTATCAGTCTACCAAAAATTATTGTGATTGGATGAAAAATATGTATTTTATGGGCGGAGGTCATTTTTCTTAATGTTATATAGTGGAAACTTTGAAAATCATTTTCTCAGAATGTATCTGATGGATATCAACCAAATTTCACTGGAATTATAATTGAGTGACCCTTTATCAGTCTACCAAAAATTATTGTGATTGGATGAAAATTATGTATTTTATGGGCAGAGGTCATTTCTCTATATGTTATATAGTGGAAACTTTCAAAAGCATTTTCTCAGAATGTAAGTAATGGATATCATCCAAATTTCACTGCAATGATCCTTGGGTGACCCTTTATCAGTCTACCAAAAATTATTGTGATCTAATGATAAATATGTATACTGTTCACAAAAAGTAGAGGATATTTTAAGTTTGATTTGTGGTATTCTTGTCAGTTTGGGCATCCATTCATCTTCAGGGCCCCTTTTTTGAATAATCAACAAAGAAGCCATTTGTTTGAAATCGTGACAATATCTGACTCTGAGAAATAGGGTTTGTAAGCAGTCTGGACTCACATTTTTCTGGTTTTCAGCAAACCATTGACTAACTTACGGTGAGCTTTCATTAGACCTCACATTATTCATACATAATGTGATGTGAATACATGATAGAGATAAACACCAAGTATTTTTTCTCCAAGTTATGCTCAACTAAAGTAAGAATTTCTATTACAACATATGCCATGTTAAAATAAGAGCTATACCCCTCTCTTCTTAAATGCTGAATTTGCAGGACATGCTTAGCAGAAAAGGGAATTCCATAACTACAATATTACCATGAGACAACTGCTAGTTGGCCAAGAATAAGTTAGATTGTCCTAAATTGTTTGTGACCACAATAACCTTATGGATTAACAGATTATCCCCTACTTTTTGTGAACAGTATATTTTAATGGGCGGAGGTCATTTCTCTACATGTTATTTTGTCAAAATTTTGAAAATCATTTTCTCAGAATGTAATAGATGGATATCAACCAAATTTTACTGGATTGATCCTTTGGTGACCCATTATCATGCAGCCAAAAATTATTGTCATTAGATGAAAGATAAGTATTTTATGGACAGAGGTCATTTCTATAAATGTTATATACTGGAAATTTTGAAAATCATTTCAACATCTGAGTAGACCCAAAATATCTTAAAATCTAGGCAAAACTAAGATTTGCTATTACAAGAATTTCAAGCCTGTGGAGCGACTCAAGCCATTCATGGCTTTCTAGTCTACCCAACTTCTTGTTTATTATACACCCTTAAACTATGTTTGGAGAGGTATATAGGAGTCAGCTTGTCGATCTGTCAGTCCGTCTGTTACCTTTTTCTTGTCCACTCAATTTCTCAGCATCTAATGGGCAGATTTCATTGAAACTTTACAGGCAGGGATGTGCAATTGATATTTTGGTTACGCTCCATTGACTGTTGACAGAGTTATGGCCCTTTGATAGAAAATGGCTTTTCATCATTGACAAGCTTTTGTAGGGAGGTATTAATTGCTTTGTGACAGTCTAGTTTTCCTATTACTTATTCTTTATTATCTGCTGAAGAGCATCACAAACAATGCATTCATAAGATCAGGTGCATACGCAGATTGACACTTTTTTCAGTCCTCAGGCCCGAGACCTGTGGATTTAAGGGACAATTAGTAGAAGTTACTTTGTAAGAGGTCCTGTAGTTATTGGCGATATTATTTCCAATCTGTCCATTTTTTGAAAATACTTGCCTTTCAAATTCTTAGGTTTTCATAACCCAACTGAAGAACATTGAGGAAAAAGATGAATTTGATTGTCATGAGCTATTTCTTCTTTACCAACACTGTTTTCCATACAATTTACTCCTTATATTGTCTACAAAAAAGACCCCCAAAAAACCTTGGATTTCCTAGCAGACCTGTCTGTAATCAGGAAGGACTTGTAACATACAGGGCTAATAAGTAGTTTAGGCTAGTGGCAAAAAGAATTAGTGTCAAACTCTGGCCGCATTGTTATATTGGGGTATGTTTGCCTGTCTGTATCATACTAAACTTAACTTATAAATTTGAACATTACAGGGTTGTGGAAATACATATTTTTATGCCCCCGTATCAAGAGATCAGGGGGCATATTGTTTTACTCATATCCGTCTGTCCGTCCGTCTGTCCATCCGTCTGTCCGAAAACTTAACCCGAAAACTTAACCTTGCCAATATCTTCAAGCCTATTCAAGATACAAAGCTAATATTTGGCATGATGATAGATCTCAATGATCCGCATCCGCTGGTACCAAAGTCAAGGTCATGTGACAAGGTCAAGGTCATCTATCAAGGTCAAACTTTGAAAAAAAATGCCGTTATGGGGGCATTCATGTTTCACAAACACATCTTGTTTCTCTTGTCCTTGAACAAGTAAAAAATGATTTTCTACTTGTCCAGGATAAAAAAGAACTTGTCTTGGAAAACAGGATAGATAAATTTTGAGAAAACATTTTTTTAAAGAAGAAAATGCTGGAATTCATTGATAAAAAAAATTGCCCTACCCTGTGATATAAACATTAGGATAATTAATCTAAAGATCTATTTAGAACCTTTCTGTACTTGCCCTGGTAATTACTTGTCCTTGGACAAGTGGCATAAGAAAAATCTACTTGTCCATAAGTGAAATAGCCTGTGTCGTCCAAGTAAGGCATGGGTTTTCCACACCCATGAAGGTTATCAATCACTGTAAACCTTTTTGAGATGCAATTCTCATATTTAACATGATGATAGATCTTATCATTATGCATATGCTGATACCAAGGGCTTAGTCATTTGCCTAGGTCAAGGTCATCTATTCAGGTTAAACTTGTGAACAAATTTACCATTTTGGGAGCAATAGTGATTCACAAACACATTTTGTTTAAAATCCATGACAGAGCCACATGTTGTTTGCATCATTAGACTGTAATCTTGAACTGAGTATTCTATTTTTAGTGGCAAAAGTCTCTATATGAACTTGATTTGCTGAAAAAAGACTTTGAGGAACTGCAACATTCATTCTTGGAGCAGAAAGTAAGTATTTAACTTCTAGATCTCGACAAAAATTAAGGTACCGGTATATATCTTGAAATAATTATTTTTCAAGAAAAATCAATTTTTAGCTCAACTATTCGAAGAATAGGGGGGCTATTCCAGTCACCTGGTGTCCCAGGGTAACCTGTCCCCGGGGACACGTTACCCTAGAAATCAGCCGGGGTAACCTGTCCCCCCCTGTGGTAACCTGTCCCCCCTACTGATATTGTAAACCAATATTTAGTCACATTTCTTTTACCAAGATATTTTTATTCTATGTGTTACAAGTCTCTTTCTTTGATCTGTATGTAATTTTGATCTGTTTTGCCAACTGTTTCAGCTCTGAAGGATTATTATATTTTCCATAACAATTAAAATTTCAATTAAATTTTCACAAAAGTTTACAAAAACAATTTCTTTTCTTTGAAAGTTATTTTATAGTCTTAATTATATCACAACTGTTCTTACTACAAAAATTATTCACTTATTAGAAAATTCATTGAGAGTGTATGTGTATGTATTTGGGGGTGGGACAGGTTACCCAAGCTGGGGTAACCTGTCCCCGGGGACACGTTACCCAGGCCTGGGTAACCTGTCCCACCCCCAAAAAGGCTGTCAGCAATGATATATGCAAAAATAAACCCATATTTTTTCAATTATTTAATAATATTTCAAATCAAAACTGCCATATTAATTTAATATGTTCATAAAGCTTTGTATCATTCAAACCATGGACTTGGAATATATATTAAATGATGCAAATAATAAGAAAATTGCACTGGCTAAGAATCCTCTTGAAAAGGAACACATTTCAAAATATATTTTAACATACATATTCTTTGAGGGAATGTTCAAAGTATATCATACCATACATTCTTAATTAAAAAAGAACGAATGGAAGGTGATATCTTTAATGAAAAATAGCATTTGGAATAGGGGGACAGGTTACCCCGGGGTAACATTTCCCCCGGGGACAAGTTAACCAGGCTTTGGTAACCTGTCCCCCTTTCCAAAATACAAGATTTAAATAATTTGTCAATTGACATGTTGTTTTCTTATCAAAACTGCAATACAGAAATGATAATTGTGTTTTTAAAAGCTATTATTCAATTTGATAATGGACTCTGAAAAAATTGAAATGGTGCAGTAATAAAAAAATATTCAAGTGCTAAGATTTTGCTTTAAAAAGGTACAAACAAAGAAATATAAACATACATAGCCATTGAGAAAATTTTCTAAGAATATCTTTCTTAATAAAAAAGAATGACTGGAAGGTGATATCTTTAATGAAAAAAGTATTTGGAATAGGGGGACTGGCTTGGGTAACCTGTCCCCCTTTCAAAAGAAGAAGTATTGAATGAATTTGTCATGTCGCTTTCTAATGAAAACTGCAATATTAACATGATATGTTAATAAATGCTATTTATCAATCTAAATATGGACTTGGAAAAAAATTTAAATATTGCAAAAGTAATATTGCAATAAAATTAAAACGTGCAAGTGCTCAGATTTTTCTTTTTTTAAAAATTGAATGAAATATTTTTCAATGAATATCATATGATAATTTCTTAAGAAAAATGAATGACTGGAAGGTGAAATCAAATGAATAAAAGCATTTTGAATAGGGGGACAGGTTACCCCGGGGTAACGTGTCCCCCCCCCCCCCCTTCACTAAAGTTTTATTTTTTTTTCATTAAACTTTCAAATATTTGCATGAAATACCAAGATTGATAACTATAATAATAAAAATTAAAAAAAAAGGAAAATTGATTTGATAAGAAAATCATAGTAAGCAAATTATATTTTGGTTTGAGGAATTGAAAACCACTCAAAAATTACAGATATACTTTTTATAAGTCTTTTTTAAATTGATGTAGAGATATACAAAAAAGCATGAATGAAAAATTCCAGTTACCCAGGGGGACACATTACACTGTAACACCGGTGTCGGCGTCGGCGTCTGCATCGGCGTAATGTTTTGGTTAAGTTTTTACGTGCAAGTGTTTAAAATCTCTGATTCTATTAAAGCTATTGCTTAGAAACTTTTCACATGCTTCTGTTACCATAATATCAGCATCTAGACAAAGATTCATTACTCTGATATTGAATTTAGTGAAATTTTAACCCTTTTCGGACTTAGAAATCTTGGTTAAGTTTTTACGTGCAAATGTTGTTTATCTGTAATAATTCTGATTTTATGAAAGCTATTGCTTTGAAACTTTACACATGCTTCTGTGGCTATAATATCAGCACCTAGACAAAGATTCATTACTCTGATATTGAATTTAGTGGAATTTTAACCCTTTTCGGACTTAGAAAATCTTGGTTGAGTTTTTACGTGCAAATGTTGTATTTCCGTAATATCTCTAATTCTACTAAAGCTATTGCTTTGAAACCTAAGCACATGCTTCTGTGACCATAATATCAGCCTCTTGACAAAGATTCATTACTCTCATATTGAATTTAGTGGAATTTTAACCCTTTTCGGACTTAGAAAATCTTGGTTAAGTTTTTACATGCAAATGTTGTACATTGTATATCAGTTATAGCACTATTTCTACCTAGCCTTTTGCTTTGAAACTTTGCACATGCTTCTGTTACCATGATATCAGCCTCTTGACAAAGATTTATTACTCTGATATTGAAATTAGTGGAATTTTAACGTTTTTCAGACTCAGAAATTCTTGGTTAAGTTTTTACATGCAAATGTTGTACATCAGTTATATCTCTAATTCTAATAAAGCTATTGCTTTCAAACTTTGCACATGCTTCAAAGATCATAACAACAGCCTAGTAAATGATATGGAATGACCTAAATTTATTGAAGGAACACAATGTATTTACTATTTCTTGCTTTCCAAAGTAATTTATATATCTGAAAGTCTAACCTCTTTATACCTGTCATCTGTTCAGGCTTGTAATCAAAATACTAAAAGCTAAAAGAGTGACGAGAAATAATCATTGATACAAATGCTGTTATATTCTCATCAAAATCAGTTATGTTTGTGTCTTGTTTGTCTGTGGTTGACAATCTCAAAACTTCTTCCTAATCCACAGGATCAATTAAATAAACTTGATTGAATTGTTCCTTAAGTGGCCTCTAACAGAAAACATGATATTTTTATGCCCTCACATTGATAGATTGGGGACATCCTGTTTGTTTGTCCATTTGTCCCCAAAACTTTAACCTTTTGCCATAAATTTTGATTGGTTAGTGGTAGAGTCTTCATAATGCACATGTATATTGCTTGTGACAACACCTTTCTGTTGCTACCAACTTCATGTTCATCAGTCAACGTCTTTTTTTTTCCATGGTCAAATTTGTGGAAATATTAACTTTAGATTGAATTTTATAGGTCATTATCAACTGACTTTTTCTGAAAAATGGCTGTTGCAGGGGCATTTTTCATTCGGAACACCACATGGCCAATCTCACGATCAACCTCGGATGTACATAGACGGACTATTTTAAAAAAAATTACGGGAAAACCTTGGTAAAACTCAATGACATCAGTTACATTGGCATAAGCCCTCGAAACTTTGAGTGAAAAAGTTCGACGTTGCCAATGCTACTGGCTTAAGTCACTGACGTGAAACATTCGTATCCTTTTATGAATATATTTAGATTCTTAAATAATGGCTGTAAGATCTTAAATTTTGGGAATGACAAATCATTCTCAAAAATTAAGATTTTCAGCCCTTATTTACTGTAAAAAATATCAATCTAAAGATAGTGCCGGTTAATTCCGTGCTAGTTTTTCTTACACTGTTTCCGCATAACAAAATGCACAATTACATACCCATCTGCCTTATATACATCTGAGGTCTGTTGCAGTTTACCGAAAAGGCCAGGTGATGTTCCGACTGGGGCATTTTCGTTTAACAAACACCTCTTGTTAATAACACATCTTAATTAATAATGTTATTAATATAGGCATGACAGACCAGGCCATCATAACATTCCAAATCTATGGATTTGTGCAAAACTATTTTCCGCCTCTTTTATATTGAGGGGCACTACAATAGTTCTATAGAGACCACTGGACATTGTTCATCAGAAGATTGATATCAATTGATTTTGATAAATTTTATAATTTTTTAAAATTTGTTGGTTTTTAATATCATGCATAAAAGTGCACAGAATCTGGTGTAATCTCAGGACTTGTAATGTGCTTATAATCATAGTGTCAATTGTATTGTTTACAGCACAATAATAAGCTAGCCTTTCAAGAATCTATAAGTGAGTTGCAAACACACAAGAAATCCACCATTTTGCCTGCATACATGTCAGCGTGGGAGTTCTCAACTGGGTCTACAGCAGACTTCTCTCTAGAACAAGTGAGTATCAGCGGTTATAGTATGAATCACATCACGGCAGTGAAATATCCCCATTGAATATTTTTGGTATTACACAGGTGTTTACACATTAGTGGAATAACTATGCTAATTAGCTATCAATGGTATTATTTTGTTGTGAAAATGTTGTCATAATGTATAAATATGCTGACGTCATTTTGCAAAAGGCGTTACATGTTTGAGAAATATCTTGAATCAATAAATTTCTGGTATTTTCTCAATTCATTGCATAAAAAATTTAGGTAATATTATAGATAGAATTTCAAATACATGCTCATCTCATGCAGAATTTTATTGAACTTGTCACCTAAAACAGATAAAGTGCTGTAAGCACTGTAAATGTGCCACACTGAATGACCGAACCACCTATTGTTGATTCAGCAGTTTAGATATATCTAGTTTTGAAAAAAAAAAAAAAAAAACAGCTTTAAGTTATTGTCATGTCAAACCATACATGCCATATTTAAAATACCGTAAAAGTTTTCATAAAATATTCATTAGATAAAAGATTGTATCGAGGATTTTGACAAAATTTATTCATCTAACTGCCATATATTAGCACTGCCGTTTGATTTATCCATTTATCCATAGTTTTAGGTTATGATAGCTACTTATAAAATATGTAAGGCATTCTGTTTTGTCTCTCTTAGGGCATTTTAGACAATAATTCCTGGTACCACGTTTTTTATAACATATAATAGAATAACATAAAAAATTTATATAAGTGAAAAGTACATTAGAAAAACAGTTTAGGATGTTCATCATTAAAACAATGCCTAATGGTTAAATTACATCTTGAAAAGTTGTAGTTACAAGTTTTCAGAAAATTACATGTAGATAAACTGCAGGCTTTCAGAGACAAATACACCAAAATAAAGCTAGAGAGAAAGGAGTGGTACACTTTATCACACACTCTGTTAAAAGTGAGAAGGGTAATAGTTTGTATTATGAGGGGTCATTCCAAGGAGCAATGTAATTCATCCCACAGTCCATCTCTGTAGCTATTTCCCTCATAGGTTTAAAGTGCACATATACAAGTGTATTTAAGTAAACATAAGTAAATATTCTGTTGTTAAGCAAAATGAAGCTGAATTTATGCCAGCAATTTTTTAAACAAACTGTTCAAAAATGGATATGAGTTGGGCTAACTTTATAGTTTACTTCCATTATTTCACCGCAAAATTATCCTCCTACCAAGATATACAGATCCCAAGTTCCCTGAAATTCAAAGTAAATAGATTTGACTGTATTCAACTGTATTTCACCTTCTTAGCTGACGCCACAGCCCAAAATACCTTTGTTCTTCACCTAATCAAAATTTCAGAACAGCCAGAAAGCATGTCCCAATGATTATTCCTGTACAGACTGGTTGAATTTTGACGATAGTTTGGTCTGTTGTCAGCCGTCAAAATTTACCTTGTATGCACTCTAGGGGCCGCTCTTTATGTCTGATCAAACTGATGTATTGTCTTGATAAAATCTTTGACCAGTTTGAAATTGGGTGAATTTGGGTAAAAAAAACTTAGCTCATCAAAGGCTATTGTCATGGCGTGTGTCCATCCTTGTGTCATTTCGTAAACTTTTTCTTTTTCTTTAAACATCTTCTCCTCCCAAACCAATGCATCAAATTTTACAAAACTAGGTATACGTGTCCCTTGGATGACCCTCTTCTACAGTTGTTAAATAAATTTGGATTGATACCCAAATATGGGCATTGCCTTTTTGCAATTGAAAATCTTTAAAAATCTTCTCCACCCAAACCATTGGGCCAATTTTAATGAAACTTCCTTCGGTAAACCTTTACTTAAGTTGAGGAAGAAATTTTGATTGACCTCAAAATATGGGTGAGGCAGGGGAGGGGGGGCTTTCTTTCTATCTAAAATCTTAATAAATCTTCTCCACCCAAACCATGTCCCAATGATTATTCCTGTACAGACTGGTTGAATTTTGACGATAGTTTGGTCTGTTGTCAGCCATCAAAATTTACCTTGTATGCACTCTAGGGGCTGCTCTTTATATCTGATCAAACTGATGTATTGTCTTGATAAAATCTTTGACCAGTTTGAAATTGGATGAATTTGGGTAAAAAAACCTTAGCTCATCAAAGGCTATTGTCATGGCGGTGTGTCCATCCTTGTGTCATTTTGTAAACTTTTTCTTTTTCTTTAAACATCTTCTCCTCCCAAACCAATGCATCAAATTTTACAAAACTAGGTATAAGTGTCCCTTGGATGACCCTCTTCTACAGTTGTTAAATAAATTTGGATTGATACCCAAATATGGGCATTGCCTTTTTGCAATTGAAAATCTTTAAAAATCTTCTCCACCCAAACCATTGGGTCAATTTCAATGAAACTTCCTTCGGTAAACCTTTACTTAAGTTGAGGAAGAAATTTTGATTGACCTCAAAATATGGGTGAGGCAGGGGAGGGGGGGCTTTCTTTCTATCTAAAATCTTAATAAATCTTCTCCACCCAAACCATTGGGCTGATTTCAACAAAACTTGGCATGGATTTTCCCTTGTTGACCTTTTACTTCAATTGATAAAGAAATTTAGATATTGATACCCCAATTAATGGCATGGTGTGGATGTTCCTTTGTTGACCTTTCACTTCAGTTGTTAAAGAAATTTTGATTGAAACACCCCCCCCCCTACTATGGGTATGGCAGGGGGTGGGGACTGGGGGCTAATTGTCACTATAAAAACTTTAAAAATCTTCTCCTCCCAAACCTTTGGGCTGAACTCAACAAAATTTTGCATGAATGTTCATTGGTTTACCCTTTACTTTTATTGATCAAGAAATTTTGATTGCACCCTTGATATGGGCTAGGCTGGTCGGGCTTTTTTTTCATTTTTAGCTCGACTATTCGAAGAATAGGGGGGGGCTATTCCAGTCACCCGGGCGTCGGCGTCGGTGTCTGCGTCGGCGTCGGCGTAATGCTTTGGTTAAGTTTTTATGTGCAGGTGTTTAAAATCTCTGTTTCTATTAAAGCTATTGCTTTGAAACTTTGCACATGCTTCTGTGACCATAATATCTGCATCTAGACAAAGATTCATAACTCTGATATTGAATTTAGTGGAATTTTAACCCTTTTCGGACTTAGAAATCTTGGTTAAGTTTTTACGTGCAAATGTTGTTTATCTGTAATATTTCTGTTTCTATTAAAGCTATTGCTTTGCAACTTTACACATGCTTCTGTGACCATAATATCAGCCTCTTGACAAAGATTAATTTCTCTGATATTGAATTTAATGGAATTTTAACCCTTTTCGGACTTAGAAAATCTTGGTTAAGTTTTTACGTGCAAATGTTGTATTTCTGTAATATCTCTATTTCTACTAAAGCTATTGCTTTGAAACCTTGCACATGCTTCTGTGACCATAATATCAGCCTCTAGACAAAGATTCAATACTCTCATTTTGAATTAAGTGGAATTTTAACCCTTTTCGGACTTAGAAATCTTGGTTAAGTTTTTACATGCAAATGTTGTACATCAGTTATAGCTCTATTTCTACATAGGCTTTTGCTTGGAAACTCTACACATGCTTCTGTTACCATGATATCTTCCTCTTGACAAAGATTTATTACTCTGATATTGAATTTAGTGGAATTTTAACCTTTTTCAGACTCAGAAATTCTTGGTTAAGTTTTTACGTGCAAATGTTGTACATCAGTTATATCTCTAATTCTATTAAAGCTATTGCTTTCAAACTTTGCACATGCTTCAATGTTCATAACAACAGCCTCTTAATAAAGATTCAATTCTCTGGTATAGAATTTAGTGGATTTTTAACCCTTTATGGACTTAGAAATTCTTGGTCAAGTTTTTACGTGCAAATGTTGTATTTGTGTAATATCTCTATTTCTACTACAGCTGTTGCTTGGAAACTTTACACATGCTTCTTTGACCATAATATTAGCCCACAGAAAAAGATTCATTACTCTGATATTTAATTTAGTGGAATTTTAACCCTTTTTGGCCTTAGAAAATCTTGGTTAAGTTTTTACATGCAAATGTTTTATGTTAGTTGTATATCTGTTCCTACTAAAGCTATTGCTTTGAAACTCTGCACATGCTTTTGTGACCATAATATTAGCCTCTAGACAAAGATTCTTTTCTCTTGACTTTCATTTTATTGAATTTCCAATGTCGATATTGATTTGCTGTTACTATCCAGCACTAGGAATAGTCGAGCTTCGCTGTCCTCTGACAGCTCTTGTTAAATCTTTCAATTCTTCTCCTCCCGTCTCATTGGGATCAATTTTAATTAAACTAGGCATGAATATTCCTTAGGTTTACTTTAATTGGTCATGCAATTTTGATGGTCCCATAAATGTTGGTGTGACAGGGCAGGGCCAATTTTCACTTTAAAATCTCAAAAATCTTCTCCCAATCAATTGGATTAAGTAAAATGAATCTTGGTATGCAAGTTCCATTATGACCCTCTGCTTAAATTGTTCCTGAAAATGTGTTTAGAGTGTTCTAATAATTTCAATCACCTTAGTATTATACTTTTGCATGTGCAAAGCAGGACATTACTTGAAAACATTTCAACATCTTGTCAGCCAGAACACAATGTGACCAGGTTGAAAAACAATAAAATCAGGACCTGTTTGGGTCAGAAATAAGTTGGCCCTGTCAGTCAGATGTTACTCTGGTATTCATTTCAAAAAGCAATCATGAATCAATATAGCTTAAGACATCAGACAGATTGTCAGTTAGGTATCAGGTTACAATCAATTTACAAAGCAGTCTTACAAACAAACTTTCCGCAACTTAAGCATTGCTTAAAATTGCTGACGAAAGCCAGTGTCTAACACACGCGGACACATTATATTGAAATATAGGTTAACAAGGTAACATCCCATTTGGTCTACTCCCATTTCGTCTATTCCCATTTTGTCTACTATTTTGCGCACTAGTCCCATTTCGTCTACTCCTGTTTTGTGCAAGTGTCCCATTTCGTCTACTTTTTATACTTTGGGTTTTTTTAGGTTTAAAATAGTCTTTATGCCTCTTTGTTTACCTAAAATTGTGAACTCTACACTTTTTGGACATTATTGTTAAAAAGAATGATATTTGTTATTGTTATATTTCACACATTTACAGACTCTTTAGCAGGCTGAATGTAAGGTGTTGAGAAGATTGATTACTGCCCTCTGTTTGATTATGACACCTGTATATTTGCCTTTTCACACCTTTACATATTTGATTAAAATCTAACTGTTCTGTGTCAGTTTCTATAATTTGATTAAAATTTAACTAAATAGCATCGTTTTGCCAGTAAAAAAATTGTACAATACTGTAAATTTCTTTTCATTATACAAAATCTTGAATTGTCTGAAGACAAGTTTATTTGCACGAATAAAGCAAAACACAAGAGCTTTGCACAAAAGTGCACATGTTAGGGCTTTGCACGAAGGTGCACATGCAAAGACTTTGCTCAAAGTGCAAATACTAGCGCATTACACAAAAGCGAAAATGGAACAGCTTTACAATATAAGGAAGGCCCCAGACCGCATCCAGAGCTTTAAATGTATTTGAAAAACGCTTACAACTGAAAAGTTTTGTGAAAAAGTAAAGAAATTTGGCAATACAATCAATTTCTTTTCGAAGCTTCAATTTCATGAAAAATAAATTATATTATCAGACAACAAAATTATAGACTAGTGAACCTTATATTTCCTTCAAAAAGTGCTTTTAAACATTTTCTTTTTACAGATCATTATATCCATTTTTATGCCCCCGATAGGGAGGCATCATAAATTTGACTTGTCCGTCCGTCCGTCTGTCCGTCTGTCCGTCCGTCATTCCGTCCAAAAACTTTAACATTGGCCATAACTTCTAAATCAAAGCGGTGTCGGGGGCATTGTCATCTTACAGTGACAGCTCTTGTTTTATTCTGATCTCTTTTCTTCCATGTTGAATATCTGCCATGTTTTGTCATATATTTCTTAACAATAACCAAATCGGACCTAAATTTGGCATTTTAAGTAACATTTTATCTTTGAATTAACTAAACCTATAAATTTTTTGGTAATCACTCTTAACAAAAGTTGAGACGAATTAGGGCAGTAGACAAATTGGGACAGTAGACAAATTGGGACAGTAGACGAAATGGGACTGGTTGCAAAAAAAATACAGTAGACGAAATGGGAGTAGACCAAATGGGACTAAACCGGTTAACAAGTCCAATGCGCTAACCACTAAGCCAAAGAATATCTTCTCTGACCCAGGTGTCAGATATTGTATTTAAACTAAAGAAGCTATGCAGGACAGTGGTGAGAGAGGTTTCCCATAAAACTTTCCCCTTTAAGAGTCATTATATATTGATGATGATAAGCCTTCATAGGCAGTAATGTGCTTCATGTACTAACAAAGTCAATACCATGCTGACATAAATGGCTCACTGGCTTTATCCTGGACGAGCCACCATCTTACAAACAAACTGTCTGCAACTTAAGCATAGCTGAAAATTACTGACCAAAGCTTGTGTCGAACCCACGTGGACAAGTAATATTTATATATTTGTTCACAAGTCCAATGCGCTAACCACTGAGCCAAGGAATATCTTCTCTGACGTAGGTGTCAGACATTGTATTAAAACCAAAGAAGCTTTTCAGGACAGTGGTGAGAGTGGTCTCCCATTACAGAAGTCACACATCACTTTGGCAAAAGACACGAGACAGATATCAGTTTTAATTCCCTGCTTCCAAGGGGTTATATTGCTTTCTACTTGTTGATCACTCTGTCTTTTGGTAGACCTTTTTTCATGCATGTTAGAATCATGAAACTTCACAGGTTGTTAGATCCAATTGAGCAGAAGTGTATTTCGGAAGAAAAAGAAATCTACTCATCATAATTTTGAGTTGTTGCCCTTTATTAATTTTTATAACTTGATTTTTGTCGGGAGAATATCTCAAAAAAGAATGCAACCTAGAATCATGAAACTTCACAGATGAATGGATCTCATTTAGGAGAAGTGCAGTGCTTAAGAGCAAATACTCTACTTGTCATATTTTTAGCTCAATTGAGTACATCGTGCTCAAGGTGAGCTTTTGTGATCATTGAATATTCGTCGTCTGTAGCCTGTCAAGTGTCATCCGTCGTGTGTTGTCTGTCATCCGGCGTCAACAATTATAAGTGTTTACACTCTAGAGGCCACAAATATGATCCAATTTTCATGAAACATTGTCAGAATGTTGTTCAGGCTACAAGGATGATCCCTATCAAAAGGGAAGGGTCCATGGCAAATCACAGGAAAAGGGGCCTTATTGATAATTTTAATGTTTACACTCTAGAAACCTTAAATATCGCCCAATGAATGAGCCCTTTTGAAAATGGGAATGATCCATGCCATATCATGGGCAAAGAGCCGTATTGACGATTTTCTTGTTTACACTCTAGAGACAACAATTATGGCCCAATCTACATGAAACTTGATCAAAATGTTGGCCAAGTCACAAGGATGAACCCTATTGAGAATAGGAAGGATCCATGTAATATTACGGGAAAAAGGGCCTTATTGATAATTTTTTTGTTAACATCCTAAAGGCCACAAATGGGCCCAATCTTCGTGAAACTTGGTCAGAATGTTGGCCAGGTCATAAGGATGAATCCTTTCGAAAATGGGAAGGATCCATGCCATATCATGGGCAAAGGAGCCTAAATGACAATATTCTTGTTTACACTCTAGAGACCACAAATATGGCCCAAACTACATGAAACTTGATCAGAATGTTGACCAAGTCACAAGGATGAACCCTATGTTGATGAGTGATGTCTACGTAAATTGTTTTCTTGACTTATATCTCGCTGACTGACTCATGTTGTATGTTATATTGATGTTTGACTCCTTTGCAAATTGAATGCCAGACTAATAACTGACTGATTGTCTTATGTCTTTTGTCATATTCATGTGTGTTTGCAATGTAAATTGATTGAGAGATTTATATATGGCTGTCTCAGGTCTACAGCTATACTGATGTGTAATTGCTTTGTAAATAAATTGACAGACTAATATCTGATTGACTGTCACATGACTTTAGTCATATTCATGTGTGAATACAATTTGGACTGATTGCCAGACTGATATCTTTGACTGTCTAAAGTCCTTAGCCATTTTGATGTGTAACTGCTTTATATATTTATTGCCAGACTGATATCTGACTCACTGTCCATTTTTTTTACAAAGCATTTACACATCAGTATAGCTTTAGACTTGAGACAGTCATATATAAATCTCTCAATCAATTTACAATACAAACACACATTATTATGGCTAAAGACATAAAATTTTTGGACATGGTCATGATAGGAACATTCAGGCCTAGTTTCATTGAAATTGGCCTAGTGGTTTAGAAGAATATATCATTCAAAGAAATTAATGTAAAAAATATCATGCCCTTATTGTTGGGTCAATGACTCATTCACCCCTTGATTTTGATTGGCCCAAAATAAGGAAATGGTAGGCCAGGGCATTACTTACTTTCACTATAGCATCTTTTAAAATCTTCTCCACAACTAGGCACAAGAAATTTTATTTAGCCCACAAATGTGAGAATGGTGGGACAGGGCTTTTTTTCAATCTTTGAAAAATCTCCTCCTCTCAAACCATCAGGCCAATTTCAATGAAACTTGGCATGAATATTCCTTGGCTGACCCTGTAGGTAAACTGTTAAAAAATTATGAATGACTCACCATGGGCTTGGCAAGGAGTATAACAGGCTCTTTTTTGCCTTTTGTTGCCTTATAAACCCTTTAAAAGTCAATTATTTATCCCTATATTAGCTACATTTTGCTTCTTATCAACCAGTTTATCAAAAAATCACTAAGAGCCTGTTTCTTATTTGCAGATGACAGATTAATCGGCGAGGTCAAATATCGTAAAACAATTGTTTACGTAAACCCCAGTAAGATAAACATACACTGGCTATTTGAACCAAAAAATGACATTTCTTTTAGTAAATCCTTTTTTCAGTCTGGCATCATTTTTGATCAGCATTTTGAGGAAAACAAGCTTATTTGATAAAAAATGAAAAAAATATAAATAAACTATTTGGTCACAAAACGAAATGGAAGGAAGATGATGATAATTAAAATAATTTTCTGTCAAAGATAGTCAAAATAAATCGCATTTCAGATTGATAACTGTATGTCATGAGAGAAAAGGGAATTCCACGATTCATACACAACAATAAACTTTCATGGGGAACTTCAAAGAGTGCAAACTCTATGATAGGGTCACATTTTGTCAACACCTTGGTATATGGAATAAGAATCGTTATAAAATCAAATGTAGCTAAGTAGGTAAGAGGCTGTCGCCTCTTACCTATACACAGACTTAAAAAGATGTAAAAGTTTTTGAACATACCTTGAAAATTATTTCATTATTTGAAAGAGTTATCTTCCAATAACAAAGCAAGAGACAGCTTGTCAAAAGCTAATGTTTATTTATATTACCAGTAGATCTAAAATAAATCCAAATAGTCTTTTGCAATAATGTTTTATGGTATGTAACAAATATATTTATTCAAAGGTTAAGGTTGAGCCCTTAAAAACCCCTTGAAAAACCCATTAATTTCTATTTCTTTATATGACCATGCTTTCCTTGAAAATTAAAGAAAAATTTGATGACTCGGCACAAAACAGTTGTATCTGCCTATTTATTCATAGGCAGTTACAACTGTTTTGCACTGAGCTATCATATTTTCGTTTGCAAATGAGTAATCAACAAAGATCAGCCTACACAAACTTGCAGCCAGGTTTTAGTCTTCATCACAAGGTCACATTTCAATAAGCAAAGCATTGAATAGTTCAGCCATTTCTCTCAATAGGTCTTGTTTAATTAATCCAATATAGTCTATAGAAAGTATCTTTTTCATTTCACTGGATTAATTCAGATTCGAATTTGCATTCTACTTAATTTGCATTTTACTTAATTTGCATTCCTAATTAACCAAGTTTATCTACATTCCAAATTTAGAACTGATTTGCTTTCCATATTTGAATCAGTCTATAGATTTTTCACAAATGTATTTTGATACTAATGGAATTAATAAAATGTCTAAATTAAGGATATAATTCTGAGTAAGTTTTACCTTACAAAATATTGAGGTTGCAGAAAGTTGAGGGATGGACACTAACTTATGTGGATAAAGAGTCCATTGGACACCCAACTTATTAAATCAAGGTGTCCATGCTCATGGTAAGAAGTTCCAATTTTCATAATTGACGAACATTGTGGTAAAGAAGAAATTGCTAGGAAGAAACTTTCTCATCTCATAGAGGATATTTTTTTTCAAAAATTACTAGATGCTATTTTGACAAGGGTTGAAAAGGTACTTTGATTTCAATTTTTAGCTCACCTGAGCACGAAGTGATCAAGGGAGCTATTGTGATCGATAGTTGTCCGGCGTCCGTCTGTAGGTCTGTCCGTCACAGCGTCAACTTTTTCTTTAAACGACATCTCCTCCTAAACTTATGGGTCAAAATCAACCAAACTTGGCAAAATTATTCCTTTGGTGGTCCCTTATGAAAATTGCTCAAATGGAAAGGATCTGTGCCAAATCACGGGAAAAGGGGCCGTAATGACAAATTTCTTGTTTTCACTCTAGAAGCCACAAATTCGGTCCAATCTTCATGAAACTTGGTCAGAATGTTTGTAAGGTCATGAGGATGAAGTCTATTGAAAATGGGAAGGATCCGTGCCATATCATGGAAAAAGGGGCCTTAATAACAATTTTGTCAACAATATCTTTAAATGACATCTCCTCCTAAACTTATGGGTCAAAATCAACCAAACTTGGCAGAAATATTCCTTGGTTGGTCACTTATGAAAATTGCTCAAATGGAAAGGATCCGTGCCATATCACGGGAAAAGGGGCCTAAATGACAAATTTCTTGTTTACACTCTAGAAGCCACAAATATGGTCCAATCTTCATGAAACTTGGTCAGAATATTTTTTAGGTCATGAGGATGAAGTCTATTGAAAATGGGAAGGATCCATGCCATATCACAGAAAAAGGGGCCTTAATGACTATTTTATCAACAATATCTTTAAATGACATCTCCTCCTAAACTTATGGGTCAAAATCAACCAAACTTGGCAGAAATATTCCTTGGGTGGTCCCTTATGAAAATCAACAGGGCGGCACTCATTTTTTTCCGGCTATTTGTCTCTCACCGATGGAATGATAATCGTAGACCTATGTGAGATAGCAGCTGGAGGCTAGGAAATGATGTAATGGTAGTACTGGCGTGAGAAATACCAGGAATCCATCGTTAGGTGCTCCAAATGGAAAGGATCTGTGCCATATCACGGGAAGAGGGGCCTTAATGACAAATTTCTTGTTTAGACTCTAGAAGCCACAAATATGGTCCAATTTTCATGAAACTTGGTCAGAATGTTTGTTTGGTCATGAGGATGAAGTCTATCGAAAATGGGAAGGATCGGTGCCATATCACAGGAAAAGGCGTCTTAATGACAATTTTTTTGTTTACTCTCTAGAAGCCACAAATATGGTCCAATCATCATGAAGCTTTTTCAGAAATTTTGTTAGGTCATGAGGATGAACTCATTTGAAAATGGGAATTATACGTGCCATATCACGGGAAAAGGGGCCTTAATGACAATTTTCTCGTAAGAGCTCCAAACACCACAAATATAGTCCAATCTTCATGAAACTTGAACAAAATGTTCGCCAGGTCACAAGAATGAACTCTGTTGAAAATGGGAAGGTTCATGCCATATCATAGGAAATGGAGTCTTAATGATAATTTACTTGAAATATCAGGTGAGAGATTAAGGGCCCTCAGGGTCCTCTTGTTTTTCATGTGATCCTGGGAGTCCATTAGACTCCTTACTTGAAATTGAAGGTGTCCCAGCCTGTAAACAAGGAGTCTTGGATTCCCAGACTCCCCTAAGTGTCTACTCCTTGAGTTTACCATAACCGTGTCCTGTTTTTCAAAATTTGAAAGATGCTGTTAATGACAATTGAAAGAGGGTTCAAGAACCATAAGAAACAAGAAGTGAAAATTGTGTGAAAGAAAACATTGCTTGGAGCAAGCAATTTTCTATTTTCACAAATTTATTAGCTCAACTATTCATGTTTCAGTCACTTGATGGTTGGCGTAGTGTTTTGGTTAAAGTTTTACGTGCAACAGAGTCAGATCTCTGTTTCTATTAAAGCTATTGCTTGGAAACTTTGTAAATGCTTCTGTGACTATATGTTTAGCCTCTATATAAAGACTCATTACTCTGATATTGAATTTGATGGAATTTTAACCCTTTTTGACCTAGAGTTCTTAGTAAAGTTTTTACATGCAATTGTTGTATATCTTTTATATCAGATGTTACTAAAGTTATTTTTTTTAGAAACTTTGCACATGCCACTGTGTCTTTAATATCATCTGATTTTCATTTGATGAAATTACTTAGAATATCAACATTGATTTTCTGTTTCTGTCAAGCAATGTCTTGGAATAGTCAAGCTTCACTCTCCTCTGACAGCTAATGTTTACATATAAACTTATGATAGAAAAAGATACTGGGTCTATAAAATAAAGGATAAATTGATATGCATCTTACCAAAAGTGTATCCATCTTTAAATGATATCTCCCCACCTATGAAAAAGAGGGGGGTATATTGGTTTAACCATGTCCGTCTGTCCAACCATCCGCCTTTAAGAACCAAGTGGACTAGAATGATGAAACTTCATACAAATGCTGCTTATGACTGAAGGAAGTGCCCTATCGTTTTGGGGTCACAAAGGTCAAGGTCACAGTCAGCCTTTGTACAATTTTCATTTCTGGACTCTAACTCAATAAACAAGCAACCTACAATTATGAAACTTCATGCAAAGGCTGTTTATGACCCAAGATAGTGCCCTATTGTTTTAAGGTCACATAATTCAAAGTCAAGGTCACAGTCAGCCTTTGTTCAAATGCTGCTAATGACTGAAGGAAATGCCCTATCGTTTTGGGGTCACAAAGGTCAAGGTCACAGTCAGCCTTTGTACAATTTTCATTTCTGGACTCTAACTCGAGAACCAAGGGACCTACAATCATGAAACTTCATGCACATGCTGTTTATGACCCAAGATAGTGCCCTATTGTTTTTAGGTCACATAGGTCGAGCTCGAAGTCAGCTTTTGTTCAATTTTTGTTTCTGGACTCTTACTCGAGAACCAAATGACCTAGAATCATTTAAATTCATGTAAATGCTGCTTATGACCCAAGGAAGTGTCCTTTGGTTTTTGGGTTACATAGGTCAAAGGTCAAGGTCACAGTCAATTTTTGTTAGAACCAAGTGACCTATAAAAAATTACAGGCATATAACTTGAAATGCACTAATAGAACTTATATTTTGACAAAGCTGGTGAGGGTGTATTGCAACAGCACTAGTCTTATTAGCTCATCTGTTTTCAAAGAAAACCGGAGGTATTATGATCACCTTGGAATCCATTGTTATGTGCTCCAGCTGCGGCAATATAACTGATATAATGTTAAAAGCTGCGTAAAACTCAATTCAATCAATCATTGGCGTTGGTGTGGGCGTTGGCGTGACAAACTTTAACCTTGAACATAACTTTTGAATGGTAAGTGATAGAGTCTTCATATTTAATATGATGATTGCTTGGGATAAGACCTTTCTGTAGGTACCAGGTTCAAGGTCATCAAGCAAAGTCAGGGTCATAATTCAAAGTCAAATTTGTTTAAAAAGAATTGAATAAAACTTTAACATTGGCCATAACTTTTGAATGGTAAGTGACAGGGTCTTCATATTTCACATGATGATTGCTTTGGGCAAGATATTTCTGTTGGTACCAAATTCAAGGTCATAAGTTAAAGTCATGGTTATTTTTCAAGGTCAAATTTGGTATGAAAAAGATATAACATATTTCACATGATGATTGCCTTGGACAAGACCTTTCTGTTTGTACCAAATTCAAGGCCATCTGTCAATTTCATTTACCAAGGTCAATTTTTTTATGAAAAATAAAATACAACTTAAACATTTGAGTGGTAAGTGATAGGGCCTTCATATTTCACAGGATGATTGTTTGGGACTACACCTTTCTCTTGTTTCTAGGTCATCAGTCAAGGTTTATCAAATTTATGAAAAATTAAAACTGTTATATTTCCTATAATGTTTGAATGGCAAGTGATAGGGCTTTCATATTTCAAACAAGGTTTTAATGAAGCAAACAAAACCAAAGGTATAATGATCACCGCAGTGTACTTTCAATGGTTTTAGCAAAGACATGACCAAAACTTTGGTCATATCTCTGTTGTTATTGAAGATATCTTCATGAAAATTGGCATGTGTGTTCAACATCAAAAAGGTTATCAAGGCTATCAAGGGGGATAACTGTGAGATCATTTTTGTAAGAGTTATGCCCCTTTTTCACTTTTCTGCATTAACCAGCACCTGCAGCCAAGCGTTGCAACTGTCGACAGTGCACTTGTTTAACAATGGGTTAGTGTAAAACTATTGTAAGTGTCTATGATTATATAGGCACTTACAAAAGTGATGTGCTGACCCATAGTATTACAAGAACCTTTCTGTGATCATATGACAGTTGATTATAAATTGTCACTAGGCAACCAAAGCACTGTAACTGCAGCTTGAATAGTAATATCTTACCTGGCTTTTGCTGCTTTCTTATTTCTCTTTGCTTTTCAGGAAAAGAAATTACAAGAGCAGATCGATGGTTTACTAAAAGAAAATGAGGTACATTTTCATATCTGCACCCAGTTGTATAAAAGATTGGTTAGATTTTTACAAACCATAATTTTAGCCAATCAGTACAACTGTACTTATTACTGAAGCAGAAAACTTGTTTGCTTGAAATGACCTCTGTTAAAATTTTCAATCAATAAATTTGATCACACGAAAAGGGACCATCTGGGAACCCTGTTGAATAAATATTTGAAAAATATATTCGTTCTAGTACAGGAAAACCAGAGGTCACATTTCAAATATTCTTTCAGAGGAATATAAATTAATCATCCTAGATTCAGAAAATTAATAAAGTGTGAAAAGTTTCAAAACTAGTCAGTCTGAATAGAATTGAGACTTTACGCACTACCGAGATGGTCTCTTTTCACGTGATGGGTCACAAATATTTTTATATAACTACATTCAATTCTTCACTGTGTGTAAACTATAAACTATCTTTGTCATGCAGATTTTGTCTGAATCATATGAAAACCAAATGGAAAAGAGAACTTGAAGCCTGAAATTCTGTCAATATTTGACAAATGTTATATGATGATTCTAGCTAAGGAAGGACAAACAGGTGATATAGAATTAGATAAGATGCAATGTTTCTTCAGGCTGATCTTTGTCTTGCCCCCTGCAAAAGAAGCTGGAGTGAAGATGCTGTCCAACATTTTGTCTCTCACCAATAGGTGGACAATTGTAACCATATTAAGGGGTCAGTGCAATACTATTGTACCGTAAGTGCTTGACCCTTTAATATGTAGGATTGGATCCTTGATGGTGGCATTAATCCTTATCTGCCAATGAGTTGATAATCATTGCTATGTGGGGTAGCAACTGGAGGCTAGGCAAGGATGTAATGGTAGTACTGGCAAGAGAAATATCAGGAATCCGTTTCTAGGTGCTCCAGCTGCCACAATATAACTGAAAGACTTTAAAAGGGGTGTTAAACCCAATACAAACACACAAACAAATGTGGGATGAGCAAGCAGATGGAGACTAGAAGGGATATCTTGCTAGAACTGGTGCTATAAATATAAGGAATTCATTGTTATGTGCTCCAACTTCACAATATGAATGAAAAATTATTGATGAATCATTAAACCCAACTGAAGCAAAGTACCCTGCCAAAATAGGAGTACTCTTGGTTCAGCAATCCTATATGGAAGAAGCTTGGCTCAATCAGATTCAGACAGATTTTCCTTCTTGAAAGTAAAGATGTATCTGAGATCAATCCATGAAATGTGAAAGTCATCAGGTATTTGGATTGGATATTTATGTCTCTGCAGTTTAGCTTTTGTTGCTTTAATAGGGACTTAAATCAGGTCAAAGGCTTGCTCTTTGTCATATAGACTTTTGGCAAGAGACAATACAAGATGATGATATGAGTAGAGAACTCTTGCTAACATGCTGTGATTTGTTTGTGAATGATCTCCCTTTGAACTGTAATATCTTTGATTTTATTCACGAAACTCAGTAGCATGTTTCACTTCTTACTACTGTTCTTCAGAAATTATATACATTGATTGAATAGTTACATTTTCAGAACAAACTTTGTTTGCTTTGAGATTGTGAATAGTGCAGGGATGTGGAAATATAGAATTTCACCACTTGTCCCTAGACATGCAAAAGTTCATTTTCTGCTTATCCTGGATCAAAAAGAACCTGTCCACTAAAAAAATCAATCAATATTTAGAAAAAATTCGTTAATATAAAGTAAAAATTCTCAACTTTATTTGAGAAATTCTTAGCTTAATTTGGAAGTTTTATTCCAGAATATGGAATTTCAATGGGAAAAACAATACCTATATACTGAAACAAGGCAAAAACTTGGCTGAAAAATTTTGCAAATGAGCCCCCTTATTGTCGTTCATGTTACTAATTTTCAAAGTTGATTTTCTGTGTTTAGAAACTTAAGGGTGAGAAAGAGAAGGCAGAAATCAAACTGGCAGAAAGTGAAACAAAACTACAGAGGTATGTAAACTCAATTTCCAAAAAACAAATGAGCCTGTGCAAGGCATTTCCAACATATTCACACAGCCATGAGGAACAAAAGAAGAGCAGCATAGTCAGTTAAACAGTGCAATGGAAACAAGATGTGTTTGTCAAACATGAATGCCCCTGAAACAGCTTTTAATGCCCCCGCATCAAAAGATAGGGGGCATATTGTTTTACCATTGTCTGTCTGTCTGTCTGTCCGTCCGTCCGTCTGTCTGTCCGTCTGTCTGCCTGTCTGTCTGTCTGTCTGTCTGCAAAACTTAACCAAAAAACTTAACATTGCCAATATCTTCAAGCCTATTCAAGATACAAGGCTCATATTTGGCATGATGATAGATCTCAATGAGACGCATCTGCTGATACCAAAGTCAAGGTCATGTGACAAGGTCAAGGTCATCTGTCAAGGTCAAACTTTGAAAAAAAAAAAATGCTGTTAATGGGTCATTAGTGTTTCACAAACACATCATGTTTTTCGAGTTTTGACCTTGACAGATCACCTTGACGGCACATGGCTTTGACCTTGATATCTATAGATACCCATTATTGAGATCTATCATCATACCAAATATGAGCATTGTATATTGAATAGCCTTGAAGTAATTTGCAATGTTAAGTATTTTGGCTAAGTTTTGCAGTGAGACATACATAAAGATTGACAGATGGACAACTGTTAAACAATATGCCCGCAATCTTTCAATGCCATGGTATGAAAATAACTGACTGTTAAAGAGGGTATAGGACCGTATCTATCTTCTGAGTACAAAGTGAAGACTTTGTCCATGAATGCACACACTGTCTAAAGTATTTACTTTGTGCAAATATGGAATATTATCTCCCACCAAAAGGTTGATAGTGATAGACCTATGTGGGATAGCTGCTGGAGGCTTGGAAAGGATGTAATGGTAGTACTTGTGTAGAAATACTAGGAATCCATTGTTAGGTGCTCCAGCCACTGTGATATATCTGATAGATTTTTTTAAGTGGCGTAAAACCCCATTCAAACAAACAAACAAAAGCATATAGAGAATTGTTGGAAATGTCATGCACTTGCTCAAATATATGTGACCTCTCTGATGAAAAGGGACTATTTGGGTAGAACATAAAGTGGTGACCCTAGTCAGACTGTGAAGTCCAAACCTTTTCATAATAAGCTATTCCCAGAATGACAGGATGATCATTCTACCATACTGCATTTTAATTTTTGAAATGTGGCCTCCAGTTGACCTGTACTGTTATCAATCTCTTTTTCTAATGCAATGTACCTGTGTTTAGGTAGTGGACCTGTGGTTCTGCAACATTTCATAAATCATGATCTTTCACAATGTTAATTGAGGGTTCCCAATAAAATCATTAGGAAACCTCGATTGACACTGTTAAAAGTTCATCAGTTCCTAAAAGTTTCAGACCTTAAATGGTTCCACTACTTTAAGAGTACCACTTTATTTTGTTACTGATGTTTGTCACACAAACTGCTTATAAACTGTTGAATATTGCACACCGCCACTTGATGTGTTCTGTAGTAAACAAACCCATGTTTTATTCTAAAAACTTTGTCGAATGACAACTTTCATATATGGTGATTAAGATCAGTGGTTAAGTGTATAAATTGAAATTGCAGTTTTATTGAAGAATGGATATAATGCTCATTTTATATGAAAATGTGACAAAATAGATAAATAAAAGAGATGATTAAATTTTTGATGGGGGAAAATTAAATATTTTCCCGTAAAATACTTGATCATCATTAATTTGAGTTATTACCACATTATCTCAAAAGAAATAGGTTAAAGAATTCTAACAATTTATGAGATGCTTATATAATAGGCACTTTTCCTTATCTCATAATGTTTTATAAGCAACTGGCAATTGTTTTTAAATTTACATACATTTCCTTTTTTTGAACTTTTAAGAATTGGAATTTTGCTTCCTTATAGGGGGCTAAATTTTTCTGCACAGTGGGCATAATAGATATTTTGCCTGTTGAATAAAAAACATTCTAAAACTATGGCAATATAATGTCCACTCAACATAACGTTTTACCAAACCAAATGCCATACCACGAAAATGACGTCATAACTGTGTTACATATTTTGCGCAAATTTAAAGAATCAGGAAAACTCTACTGAAAAATACAAATTTTGGCCAAAAATACCACACAATTTATCTTGAATGTAATATACATAGAGGATATTGAATGAGTGGTCATGGAATACCAAATTTATTGAACGAGTCATCCATAAACATATAAAAACGAGGCTAAGCCGAGTTTTTATATGTTCATAGATGACGAGTTTAGTAAATTCTGTATTTCATGAGCACAAATTATTCTGTTTATAATATGACCAGAGGTTATTCCGGAAGAATCTTGAAATTCAATATTTCAATTTTCCACGAAACTTATAACGACGTTTAAACTGACGGCACAATATACACATAATGACGACATTTTTGCAGTTACAAAATATCCTTGCTATTCGTTTTGAGCTGATTTGCATAGTTATTCCACTAGTGCAATTACACCAGTGTAATATCAAAAATATTCAACGGGTTTTTTCACTCCGATGATGTAGGTCATATTTTAAAGGTTATTTTACCACTGATTAGGGCCAGAGAGTGGTATCAGCCCCTTTCCTTGAAATCTACCGTTGGGCTAAAGCTCTTATTGCAGATATTAACCCTTGTCATACTGAATAAATTTTGGCTTAAAATTCATCAAAATCAAAGGGCAAAAAGCACTGAAAGTACCAACTGTAGCTCAATTTTTATTTGCGAAAAACTAAATCTATTGAAAATTCTGGTTTGAAAATAAGGAACAGGTGGTGTAGACTAACATCAGACTGAACATATGTGCAGGCTGATGTTTGTCTATAGCTCCTGCCGAAGCAAGGGTTAAGGTGGTGGGTAGATATCATTCACTGGCCCTCATCAGTTGTATGATAACCTGTTTATTACATTCAAGATAAATTATGTAGTATTTTTGGCCCAAATTTTGTATTTTCTAATTTTTTTTTCTGATTCTTTAAATTTGCGCAAAATATGTAACCCAGTTATGACATCATTTTTGTGGTAGGGCATTTCGTTTTGTTGAACCTTATGTCGAGTGGACATTATATTGCCATAGTTTTAGAATGTTCTTTATTCAACAGGCAGGATGTACAAATGTTTTGCAATAATAATAATAATGATAATAATAATAATAATAATAATAATAAGAACCTATTGTGCTGACCCTTGAAGTACCATTACAGGATTGGTGAGCAAGAGCCCACAGCCAGTACCCCACTACCGTTGTCTATATACATGGAACTAAAAGATAGAGTAGGTATTGATTACAGATGTAGGGAATATTTTTTATAGTTCATGGACTTATGAAACAAATATTACAACTGAATATGAAAAAAACGTTCTCTAGCATCAGTTGATTTACTATTTGTGTGAAATATATGAAGTGACCATTCACATTAGTCATTGTTTGCGTCCCTTTGTGTGTTCACTTAAGGGGGGCTTGCACTTTAGTTGTATGTTTTGTTGCCACTTAACATGATAAGATAAGATAATTTTATAACAGTTTAACAAAATGTAAGTAAAATATGAGGATATTAAGCAAAATAAGGCTTCATTATCATTTTTCCAAAACACAAATAATCTAATAAAACTTAAAGGAAATCATAAGGTAAATAATTATTTTCGAAATAGAAAATTATTTATTCCCAGCTAGAAAATGATGTCATTTAAAAAGTCATGTAACCCAGCAAGAAACCTTTTTAAGTTTTAAATATTCTTTTAAGTTTTCATTCAATTTCAAGTGATATATTATTGCAATGGACTACAACTTGATGGCTCAGCACAAAACAGTAATAACTGCCTATATGTTTTGAGGCAGTTACAACTATTTTGCACTGAGCCATTGAACTGAAAATATATAAATTTTCCAATGATATTTCATAACTTTTAAGCAGGCTTCACATCAAGTAATTTTTATGAAAAGTTTAAATAGATGCATCATAATTGTGCATTTTTGAAATGAGATGAACACACAATTTGTCCTTTCGTTAATACCCAGATTTTTTCTACAAACTATAATCATTGTAAGAGCAGAGCTTTTTAAATTCAAAATGAATGAGGAGGCACCTTAGGGTGAAATCTTATTGTTATATCCCCCAAAACTATGTTTGGGGGGTATATAGGAGGATTGTTTGGTTGGTTTGTTCATCAATCCGTCTGAAGCTTTTTCATGTCTGCTCAATTTCTCAGCAACTAATGGGCTGATGTGATCAGTCTAAAGTACAGATGTGCAAGTGAAATTTTTGTTACAATCCATAGACTTTTTACAGAAGTATGGCCCTTTGATTGAAAATATCTTTTCGTTATTGACAAGCACTTGTAGGGGGATTAGTCCCCTTTTTGACAATCTAATTATCCCCCGCCGAAAAAAATTTTCGGGTGGGATATTGTTTTTGCCATGTCCGTATGTCCGTCCTTCCGTCCGTCCGACATTCATTTCCGCGCTATTTCTTGAAAACTATAGACCGGATTTCAACAGGGGTTGACACTAACTCCTGAGATTAAAGAGTCAATTGGACTCCTAACACGTGAAATCAAGGAGTCAAAGCTAAAAGTAAGGAGTCTAAATTTTCAAAAGGGGAGGACATTGTGGAAAAAAAGAAATTGCTTGTTATAAGAAATTTCTTCTTTTCCTAAATGTTCTACCAAAGAAGAGGTTTTTTTTTTCTCAAAACACTGCAAGCAAATGTTTTCTTCAACAATTTTTGTAGTTAAAATATATACAGTTTTGGCAAATGTTAGAAAGGACACAGCTCTGTGCATTTGTTTTTCAAAATATTGTCAAATTACCCTTGGAGTCCACTGGACTCCTTACTTGCAAATGGAACGAGTCCAACTGGTAAACAAGGAGTCTCAGACTCGAGGACTCCCCTTAGTGTCAAACCCTGTTCAATGAAACTTGGCACACAGCTTCACTCCAATGAGGACATGCGCATATCGTCAGGGTTACCCAGTTCAACCATCAAATTTAGAGTTACTGCCCCTGACTGTTTAAGCCATATACATACATAGTGATATTCGTTTCCGTGCTATTTCTTGAAAACTATAGACCGGATTTCAAAGAAACTTGGCACACAGCTTCACTAGAATATGGACATGCGCATATCGTCAGGGTTACCCAGTTCAACCATCAAATTTAGAGTTACTGCCCCTGACTGTTTAAGCCATATACATACAGAGTGATATTCGTTTCCACGCTATTTCTTGAAAACTATAGACCGGATTTCAATGAAACTTGGCACACAGCTTCACTACAATGAGGACATGGGCATATCGTCGGGGTTACTGGGTTCGACCGTCGAATTAAGAGTTACTGCCCCTGACTGTTTAAGCCATATACATACATAGTGATATTTGTTTCCGCGCTATTTCTTGAAAACTGTAGAGCGGATTTTAATGAAACTTGGCACACAGCTTCACTACAATGAGGATATGCGCATATCATCGGGGTTACCCGGTTCGACCGTCAAATTTAGAGTTACTGCCCCTGACTGTTTAAGCCATATACATACATAGTGATATTTGTTTCCGCGCTATTTCTTGAAAACTGTAGAGCGGATTTTAATGAAACTTGGCACACAGCTTTACTACAAAGAGGACATGAGCATATCGTCAGGGTTACCCTGTTCGACTGTCAAATTTAGAGTTACTGCCCCTTACTGTTTAAGCCATATACATACATAGTGATATTTGTTTCCGGGCTATTTCTTGAAAACAATAGACTGGATTTCAATGAAACTTGGCGCACAGCTTCACTACAATGAGGACATGCGCATATCGTCAGGGTTACCTTGTTCGACAGTGAAATTTAGAGTAACTGCACCTGACTGTTTAAGCCATATACATACAGAGTGATATTCATTTCCGCGCTATTTCTTGAAAACTGTAGACTGGATTTTAATGAAATTTGGCACACAGCTTCACTACAATGAGGACATGCACATATCGTCGGGGTTACCTGGTTTGACCGTGAAATTAAGAGTTACTGACTGTTTAACCCTTTGCTGTTTAATCCCTGATTTTTACGTGCCTGTAATTCTATGATTGAGAAAACATTGTGAAAAAAGAAGAAATTGCTTCTGACAAGCAATTTCTTCTTTTTCCACACTATTTTCTACCCTACAGAATTGTTATTTTTCAAATTAAATCCACTTTATATTTTCGTTTGCAAAACCTTTGAATTTGGACAGGTCCAAAATTTTGTAAAACAGGAAAGGGTTAAGCCATATACATACAGAGTGATATTCGTTTCCTCGCTATTTCTTGAAAACTGTAGACTGAATTTTAATGAAACTTGGCACACAGCTTCACTACAAAGAGGACATGGGCATATCGTCAGGGTTACCAGGTTCGACTGCCGAATTTAGAGTTACTGCCCCCTGACTGTTTAAGCCATATACATACATAGTGATATTGGTTTCCATGTTATTTCTTGAAAACTATAGACCGGATTTCAATGAAACTTGGCACACAGCTTCACTACAATGAGGATATGCGCATATCATCGGGGTTACCCGGTTCGACCGTCAAATTTAGAGTTACTGCCCCTGACTGTTTAAGCCATATACATACATAGTGATATTCGTTTCCGTGCTATTTCTTGAAAACTATAGGTTGATGTAGATAAAAGATAACCTGTACCTAAGTTTGATATTAACTCCATTGACAATGAAAATATGTTCGGCGGGGGATATCAATTCAACGAATTTGCTTGTTTATCCTGAGCTGCTGCAAGTATTGAGGTTTTACAATATAAGTTCAGTGCCTCTGTCTGGACATTGCTGGTTTTGTACTGGCAACAATAATTAACTCCTTCAAATATGGATGTATTTTAACACTTTCCTGTTTTACAAAATTTTGACCTGTCCAAATTCAAAGGTTTTGCAGACAAAAATTTAAAGTGGATTTAATTTGAAAAATAACCATTCAGTAGGGTAGAAAATGGTGTGGAAAAAGAAGAAATTGCTTGTCAGAAGCAATTTCTTCTTGTTTCACAACATTTTCTCTATCATAAAATCACAGGCATGTAAAAAAGCAGGGATTAAACAGCAAAGGGTGGTGCTTTGGCACAATTGTTCGCCTTCATGAAGATGGGCTATTTCAGCAAAATTTTCACATGACTCCAAGGTCACAGGTCAAGGTCAAATGTTAAAATTAGACTTATCTAAAGTTTTGGTCAAATTTTTGTTTGCTCGACAGCAGTTGTCCTATGACAACCGTCTAGTTATAAACAGTTATTAACAGTTTTTCAGCAAATCATAAGTCAAAAAAGTTTTTCTCAATGTCATGAAATTTTCAGTTAGATGAAGACAAGCATTTACCATCACCTTTATGTGAAAAAGACAAGATGTTCCTGAGAAAGTCCTTGTTACCCATATCAGCCAGAGAACTAGATTTCAGTTTTGATACATCACTAGATAATTCACTAGAACTGGTAGGTTAAATTTGCTTAACCATGGTTACAGATTGAAGGTGGTAATAGACTTTAGATTAAAATATTTCAGTAAAACATAAGCAAAAAGTATGTTGTGGTTTCAATTGGACTAATTGATTGATTGTCTGGGATTAGCACCTCTTTTAACATAATCATAGTTATTGTGACGGCTGATGCACCTCGCCATTGCTCTTTGTTGTTTCTCTCACAATTATAACCATAAAATTTCATCAAAGCCACCAGCTACCCATCCCACTTAGGCATACTTTTTTATGCTCCCCGGAGGGAGAGCATATAGCCACCACTTCGTCTGTCTGTCCGTGCGTCCGTAATTCCGTCCGTCCGTCCCCACCTATTTCTCCATAACCCTTTGGCCAAATCAAATGAAACTTACCATGTGAACTCCCTATGATATAGTGATGATGCATCTGTGACAGTTTTTGGATTTGAGGCCTCGTCACGGGAAAAGGGGACTTAGGGTAAAAAACAGTTTTTCCCAAATTTCTCCTAGTCAAACAGTCAGAATTTAGTGAAATTTCATATTTGAGTAGCAAATCAGATGCCCTTTACTTTAAACAATTTGAAATTAATGTAAAAAAAAATATCATGGAAAAAGGGGGCTAAATGTTTTTTACCTTTACGTTAGCATGTAAAATAGTTATTCCGTCCATCCGTCTGTCCGTCCCCACCTATTTCTCCATAACCCTTGGGCCAAATCAAATGAAACTTACCATGTGAACTTCCTATGATATAGTGTTGATGCATCTGTGACCGTTTTTGGATTTGAGGCCTCGTCATGGGAAAAGGGGACTTAGGGTAAAAAACAGTTTTTCCCAAGTTTCTCCTTGTCTAACAGTCAGAATTTAGTGAAATTTCATATTTGAGTAGCAAATCAGATGCCCTTTACTTTAAACAATTTGAAATTAACGTAAAAAAAATATATCATGGAAAAAGGGGCAAAATGTTTGTTACCTTTACTCTAGCGTGTAAAATACAGTTATTCTTTCATTTCTCCTAGTCTTATGCTCAGAATTTGATGAAATTTCACATTTCAGTAGCTAATCAGATGCCCTTTACCATAAACAATTTGAAATTTGTGTCTAAAAATATGTCATGCAAAAAGGGGGTTTGATGTTTATTACCTTTTGGTTTGCTGTATAAGATAACACCTTATTTGAGTCCTTGCAAACTGACCACAGAGCATATCTCCTAAAGTATAATAGCTATCAACTTGAAACTTTATGGGTGGATAGATCTTATAGAGGAGAAGTGCAGTGCACAAGAACTACAACTCTTGCTTGCATAATTTTGGAGTTATTGCCCTTTGTTATATTTGATACTTAGATTATGTCTGGAGCATATCTCCTAAAGTATAATAGCTATCAACTTGAAACTTTATGGGTGGATAGATCTCATGGAGGAGAAGTGCAATACACCTGAACTACAACTCTTAGTTGCATAATTTTGGAGTTATTGCCCTTTGTTATTTTTATTACTAAGATTTTATTGGAGGCAAATCTTTGACAGTACAGAATCTTTTATCTATTAGGCTTCAGTTTACTATCAAGCTTTCTTGGCGGGGGATGTCCATGTCCAACATGGCTCTTGTATTTGTGACAATGCCTTATTTGGGAAGCATTATCCGTCTCTGACGGCTCTTGTTGCCCATTGGTGGGAAATAAACCAAGCTGTCACAATGACTTTTGTCAAATGTCAGATAAAAGTTGGCCAAGTAGGTATGGTTTAAAATTGGATTGGTCTCGTTGAGACTTTCAAATGAGTCCCCACAACAAAGTGTTTCATTTTTAAACAGCAAATTCACATTGTATTGCATCCTTTTATTAAATCGGACTGCGAAGCAGTCGATTTATATATACTGTTTTCCAGAAATCCAGTCTGTTTGACCCACTACATTTTTACCATTATCTTCTGAGCAATGTGTTCAAACCAAATTATGTGTTTTCAAACACCAAAGAAACAGTCTTTTCAATCACAATCTACAAACTTTGTTTTTATCTTATTTACTTTTCGACAAATAGAGAAGAGGTTAATACAAAATTTGATGTAATTTTCGCCTTTAGTAATTACCAGTTAGTATTTTCAGTGTTTATAACAAGATTTTCGGTTGAGTAAAGGAGTTGAAACGTACAATAGGTTAACTGTATAATAAATTTGTAGCACTTACAATATTACTGCTCTGATGTTTTTCTCGAACGGTCATTTACCAGTTGTAGGGCTGACAACCAATCAAATTCTGTTATGATTATCACTTGGTCAAAACCCACGTGTAAATTCAGACCATGTGGTAGATGCAAATGGACATCGTCTGCTCGAAATGTGTCAATTAAGTTGTTTGTCATTGGTCAATAGTCGTCTGCACTCAAACAGGGAGCGTGGGAAGTTTACTTTTTGTTTGCATGGTGGAATGAGTACTGTTGACTATGTGTTAACAAATAGAAATAATTTTGTAATTTTGAAATATTTGATTTCAATGAGCACTCTGATCACGCTCAAATCCTATTTTCAATAAATTCAAATTTGAGTATGAAGAAAAATTATTCATCAACAAATAAACCGACAAAAACATACGATAAACTGATATAGGATAGCAGTAAGAGCGATCTATTTTTAGAAAAACTCATAAATAATCATAGAGTGCTGCTAGATTTTATTGATTGGTCAGAAACCAAAGATATAAATAGCATAGTTGGCGATTTCACGTGTTTCTTGAGGGAAAATGCATTTATAGTATTTGGGAAAACCCAATGCTTGAAATACAAACATGTTGGTAATCAAAATTGTAAATAGTTTAATGAAAAATGTTTGTTGCTAAACAGGCTTTTAAACTCTACAGAGAGAGGAATAATATTAACAGACAAGCTTTTAGCTTGGCGTGTGCTCATTATAACAACGTAAAAAATCTGCTAAGAAATAATTTAGACTAGCAGAGGGCTATCGAATCAGCAAACTTTCAAAATCGGACCCACGAGGTTGGATGAGCTGGCGATGTCCTCGAAAAGATGGAGTGTTCAGACAAAAACTCACAAATTGGGCAAAGATTTTACCAACTTTTATTGTCCAAATTTGAGCCCTTTTGATTGGCGTACTATTGCACTATCCCAGCCTCTCAATGATATCCGATTTACAGTGCTGACAGCACTTTGATTAACAGCACTTTTGGTAATGACAACATTTGAGTCAAGTCCATTTTGAAAGGTTTGGAGGTGATATTTAAAAAAAAATTAAGATTATTGAGAATAAAAGGATATATATAAAGCATTGTTTTATATCTTCATTGGATTTTGTCCAATTTAGAAAAGCTGTGTTACAAGTAATGTTCCTGGAACTTCATGGCGTGATAAATTGTTTCTTTGTGACCACACTGTTGTATCTATAGCTTTATTCAAGTTGTACAGAGCTACAGATAGAGGGGGGATTTTGGAATTTTGATCACAACGAAAATAGTACAAACCCTTTGGTGTTAGTGCTCATTTGAATTGTCTTGTCTATATGATTCAAATTAGTACCACAACATAGGGTTTCATTGAGAAATAAAGATTTTAGACTGGCCATTACCCTTCTTATCTGTACCTCTGGTTGTAGATACATTTCTATTGCTTAACAAGGATTATATCACCTTACAATAGTGCAGCCTAGAAACATTATTGAACCTGCTTACTTCTTTGCACTGATATGGACAATCAGGAAGCCTCAGCAATTGTACGGAAAAGGCCTCAGGAATAATAAGGATGCAGACATAAAAGCGTGTAATTTTGCATGTGGGTTAAACGACATTACAAACATCAACTATATCAAACTAAGGATGACATTGCATAAAACAAATTAAGGAAAGAATAAAAGTGTTTTACTGCGTGTTGTCATCTTGTTGTAATATTCCCAAAAGAGTCCCACAGATGATTAGAAAGAATTAACAAAATAAGATTTTCTTCAAGGGTATAAAATGAATGAAGTACCACCGGAAGCAGAATTATAAAAAAAAATGACCCAAACTTACTACAATTACGTCAGAGGTACTTTCCAGTTTACGGAAAAATTGAAGCAATGTTCGAAATACTCATATTGAGTAACTACCCTTAATCATTTGTTCAAATTTTCAGCCATATATTGAATGATTTAGTTACAGATTATGAGTCCTTTGAAGCCAGCCGAGTTAGAAATTGAGAAGAAATTAGAATCATTAAAATCATTAGGAGAGAATGGACTGCAACAAGAACTCATCAAATTATACAGGTGAGAATTTGTTTTACAAGTGCACATTCATTGCAAGTGATTACATATTTCATATGAGCCAGTGTGTAACATTTCCAACAATTTCATAAGTGCGCAAAGAAAAGCTACTGATCAGCCTGTGCATCTGCACAGGCTGACCAGAGTCTTCACTCTGCTCTATATAAGAGATAAGGCCTTAATCTCTCTTCTGGCAATCAGCATATATTATTTTTGCATTGTGTTGTTGTCTACACTGCTTAATAATTGTACCTCGCACGCAGGCGAAATTGTTGGAAATGTCACGCACTGGCTCATATCCCTTTTGATACGCTACTGGAGGTGGAAGTATATTGGTATCATCTTCGTCTGTTCGTCCATACATATAGGATGTTGAATAAGTGGTCATTAAATATGGAATTTATTGAACAAGTCATCTATAACCAAAAAAAACCCGAGGCTTTGCAGAGTTTTAAGCTACTTTAGATGAAAGGTTTAAAAAATTTGGTATTGGATGAGCACTAATTTGATATTCAATTTTAAGATGACCTGAACTTTGGTGATAAAATAGGGACATTCCCAGAAATTTATTGATTTTCGGCATTCTGTGACACATAACACGGTTTGTGAATTGACATCATTTAATGCATTATGAAATCATTTTCACAACATGAATATAACATTGCTCTATATTCTTGGCTGATTACATAGTTATTCTAGTGTAATAACACATGTGTAATATCAAAAATATTATATTTTTTTTTTCACTTTGTCAACGTAGGTCATATTATAAATCCAGTTTTATTAACACAACTCCTGGTTAATTTATGGACAGATTTGCATGATACTTTCACAGTATATTCCTCAACATATGACCATGGGCATATGGTTGTGATTTTGTGACACTATGCTGTGTCACTAAAAAATGGGCATTTGTTTGAAATGTTCTCTTAGCTGCATTTGTTGTGGCTCTTGTTGAGAGTTGATCTGTAAACACTTGAAAAAAAACTTGTGGAGTAGTTTTCTTTTACAAGTACTATTTCATTTGATACAAGGGTTATGCAGATTAAAAAGACAAAAGAAATAAGATTTTCCACATTGTTGTCTCCCTTTGTACATTCTTTAAAATGTTCATCAAAAAAGGAAGTATAACAAGTAAGCATTTTAAAGAATTTCTAAAAAGGTTCTTCATGAAATCCATTTTGTGAAATTAGCCTCTCAAAACTTGATTTTATTGGTTGCTTTAAAATCAAACTGTCAACAAGGAGAAATAAAATGTTGAAATATTTTTGCAAATTTTACTATTTAAGCTGTTTATCGAAACTTTTGCTAATGTTTAATATTCAAAGTAATGTTCTACAGTAAGGTATCACTTGATCTGTCTATCTGTCCTGTTCCATCCATACAAATCTTTTTGTACACAATCCCTGTATCAAAATATATAACACTTCATAACAGAAATCCAGATGATTTTGCCATTTTTCATGCCCCAGCATCAATAAGTTCAGTGCAAATTGTTTTACAGTAGTATGTCTGTCTGCAAAAAAAAGAATGACAACAAAATTAATTCTAAATTTTAGCTTGACTATTCAAGGAAAAGGGGGACTATTCTGGTCACCCGGGCGTCGGCATCAGCATTGGCGTAATTCTTTGGTTGAGTTTTTATGTGCAAGTGTTGAAAATCTCTATTTCTACTAAAGCTGTTGCTTTGAAATTTTGCACATGCTTCTGTGACCATTATATCAGCCTCTAGACAAAGATTCATTACTCTAATATTGAATTTATTGGAATTTTAACCTTTTTTCAGACTTAGAGTTCTTGGTTAAGTTTTTACATGCAAATGTTGTTTATCTGCAATATTTCTGTTTCTATAAAAGCTATTGCTTGGAAACTTTACACATGCTTCTGTGACCATAATATCAGCATCAAAACAAAGATTCATTACTCTTATATTGCATTATGTGGAATTTTAATCCTTTTTGGACTTGAAAATTCTTGGTTAAGTTTTTGCGTGCAAATGTTGTATATCTGTAATATCTCTATTTCTACCTAAGCTATTGCTTCGAAACTTGGCACCTGTTATGTGACCATAGTATCAGCCTTTTGACAAATTTTCATTACTCTGATATTGAATTAAATGGAATTTTTACCCTTTTCAGCATTGTAAAGTTTTTATGTGCAAATGTTGTATATCAGTTATAGCTCTTTTTCTACCTAGGCTTTTGCTTGGAAACTTTACATATGCTTCTGTTACCATGATATCAGATTCTAGACAAAGATTCAATACTCTGATATTGAATTTTATCGAATTTTAACCTTTTTCAGACTCAGAAATTCTTGGTTAAGTTTTTACGTGCAAATGTTGTACATCAGTTGTATCTCTAATTCTAGTAAAGCTATTGATTGGAGACTTTTAACATGCTTCTGTGATTATAATAACATCCTCTAGACAAAGATTCAATTCTCTGATATTGAATTTAGTGGATTTTTTACCCTTTTCCGACTTAGAAATCTTGGTAAAGTTTTTACCTGCAACTGATGTACATCTGTAATAGTTCTGTTTCTACTAAAAATGTTGCTTGAAAATTTTACATGTGCTTCTTTGACCATGATATTATCCCACAGAAAAAGATTCATTACTCTGATATTCAATTTAGTGGAATTTTAACCCTTTTTGGCCTTAAAAATCTTGGTATGTTTCTATGTGCAACTGTTTAATATTAGTTGTATCTCTGTTCTAACTAAAGCTATTGCTTTGAAACTTTGCACATGCTTCTGTGATCATAATATCAGCCTCTAGACACAGATTCTTTTCTTGACCTTCATTTTATTGAATTTCCAATGTCGATATTGATTTCACTTCCCATAAACCCTTGATGGGCCCCACAGAGAGATAACACAGCAATCCAGCAGCCAGTAATCAGAACGAGGCGTCCTTCAGCCAGCATCAACACGTATTTTTGTGGATCAGGATATAAATTAATTATGATTTAACCACTTAGCAATTTCTGCTGTCATAAGTACGATTAAATTCTCACGCGAAAATTTAAATTTCACGGTGTTTTTTAAGAGTAATAAATAGTGCAAATTATTCATTTTATTAAAAAATTAAGATTTAGAATTAAGCAGGATCCCTTCTTCAGAGTACCTACGATGCGGTCGCAATTATAAGATAGTGAAATAGCTGGACATCTACTGCATTAAGATTTAAAACGGTCGAGAAAATTGGAAAAGGATTTCTTTATGTCGGGATGACGGAGAAAGAACAAATTATTACGGTCATGGTCTCGGACATAAAATGTCCATCGGGATGATGCGTTATCCCCTGGGGTCTTGGAAGTGTTGCGGTGCAATATTTTTCCAAAATAGCCAATGGTGCAAAACCGAGAAATTCAGGTTCTTTGAGACCATCGTCGCTACAACAGTAGTTAGCAATTGAAGAATCGGCCGATTGGCCAATGATATGGTTCTGACCGTCGTCACTACATCGGTAGTGAAAAATTGAAGAGTCGGCCGACAAGCCACTGATATGATTCTTTGTGACCGTCATCACATCATCATTGTCGGAAACCATTATTTAAGAATCGGCCGCCAGGCCACTGATATGATTCTATTTGACTGCCGTCACTACGTCAGTAGTGAAAACAGGAGAAGTGACCAAGAAAACACGGATATAATTCTTCGGATCTACATTGGTTGTGTGAAATTCTCAGTTTGCACGGATAGCGCAGAATCGACACAAACCACTAATATGATTATTTGTAACCGTCTTAACTTGGTCGTTCGAAAACCGTTAAAAAAACGGAACCGCTGGTCTTTTACAAAAGAAGACCTGGCTTTGTCATTTAACATGGCCTATGACTTATATACGGACTTAGTAGATTCCAAGTTAAAAAAAATTGCTCGGAGGGTAGCTTTGGTCCGCCACGTAGTTGACTAGCTGTCAAATTTTTCTACAGTTTAGTTCCCATGGGAAGATGGACTCGAGAACCATCATTATCATAATCAAATCAAGATAATATCGAGATTCCTAGGGATGACGGGTCCCTGTTTACTTAACTTATTGATTTCTCATGGGAAAGTTTTGGTTATGCAGTACACCTGTCCAGGGCGGCTGGGTTTTTTTGGATCCTGACTAACTCTTCGCGCGTGGAATAGTCAAGCTTTGCTGTCCTCCCACAGTTCTTGTTATCAAGGCTTTCCATATACAATTCTCATATCGGGCTTGATAGTAGACCTCAATGATATGCAACTGGTCAGAGAAAAGCCAAGGGCATCAATGAAGAACAAACTTATTAACATATAGGCAGTTATAACTACTTTCCACTGATCCATCGATTTAAGTATTTTAACCCTTGTCAAACTGAAAAAAAACCTTGGCAAATTTGCATTATAATCAAAGCACTGAAAGTACCCGAAACTTATTGCAAGGCACTTATATTTATTTTTGAAAATACAATCTTGAAATTTTTCTGGCCTTAAAAGGTAAAATCAGCTGGTAACGACTAAGATCAGGCTGAACATTAGTGCAGACTGGTCTTTGTCTATACCTCCTGCCAAAGCAGGAATATTCCGGGTTCAGCATGACAAGAGTTAATTTAGAAGAAGGACTAATTGCTTTAATCATCTTTACAGGCCTTTTCAATTATTGACCCTTGAGAAAAAGGCTATCACTAAACAAATATTTCAAATTCAGCCACCTACTGCTTAACCAGAATATAGATTTACCATGTATGTCTGAAAATTCCTAGATGTCTTAATATCGTCTTCATGATGGCATTGATTGTAGATCCTGGAAAAAATAGTGATATCTCTCCAGAGAGCCATCCCCTGTTCCATAGAGTGCCTCTATTAATTTGGAGTTATAATAAAGTCTGAAATGCTGACAGTTTTTGTACCATTATCAATCATGGAAAATGGAAGTTTGGACCAAATTCATTGTTTGGTGTGGCAGATGATGGATTACTCAATAAGTTCCTTTCCTTGTTTGGGTTATGATTTCTATAAATATACACAAAGAAAAAAGAATTGCAACACCGAGTTTTTACCGAGGTAGATTTGAACAAAAGTGAACTATGGTAACTTGGCGTAATTTATTCACAAGAAAACATTTTCAGTGGGTCTCATAATTGGTATTAAAACAGAGAAACAAGACTTTTTTGCTAATTCTGCCCTTCCACGAATTTTATGACCATTTTAAAAAGAACATGTTTTTATCAATTATTCGTAACTATGGTTGCATTGAATGTGCTAGACAGGATTTCAACCTGATTATTGTCTCTAACCCAAGAGTGATCCATACACTAACTGTACAGCCATTATCATGAACATACAAAAGCGACGAAAATCATGGCACCCACTTTTCTCCTAATACCCTGGATCAGACATAGGATATGAACAAGGTCATTATTATTCCAACATCTGTAACAACTAAGCAGGATTTGAATAGGAGGTAACAGTTTGTATAGCTTGTGACCAAAAATGTCCAATAACTATTCTATGGGGTTATATTCTACCTTTATTGAATGTACTTTCGTATTTACATACATTTAGATTAACAAAACTTTTTATGCCCCCGTATCGAAAGATCGGGGGCATATTGTTTTACCGTTGTCCGTATGTCCGTCTGTCCTTCTGTCTGTCTGTCCATCCGTCTATCTGTCTGTCTGTCTGTCTGTCTGCAAAAGTTAACCAAAAAACTTAACATTGCCAATATCTTCAAGCCTATTCAAGGTACAAGGCTCATATTTGGTATGATGATAGATCTCTATGATTTGCATCTGCGGATACAAAAGTCAAGGTCATGTGACAAGGTCAAGGTCATCTGTCAAGGTCAAATAACTCAAAAAGTTAACCAAAAAACTTAACATTGCCAATATCTTCAAGGCTATTCAAGAAACAAGGCTCATATTTGGCATGATGATGGATCTTAATAATCCGCATCTTCTGATACCAAAGTCAAGGTCATGTGACAAGGTCAAGGTCATCTGTCAAGGTCAAATAACTCAAAAAGTTAACCAAAAAACTTAACATTGCCAATATCTTCAAGCCTATACAAGATACAAGGCTCATATTTGGCATGATGATGGATCTCAATAATCCGCATCTTCTGATACCAAAGTCAAGGTCATGTGACAAGGTCAAGGTCATCTGTCAAGGTCAAATATCTCAAAAAGTTAACCAAAAAACTTAAAATTGCCAATATTTTCAAGCCTTTTCAATATACAAGGCTCATATTTGGCATGATGATAGATCTCAATGATCCGCATCTGCTGATACCCAAGTCAAGAGGTCATGTGACACTGTCAAGGTCATCTCTCAAGGTCAAACTTAATAAAAGCATAACCAAAAAACTTTCATTGTTCAGTTTATTTAAGTTTATTTTGTAAACCCTGTTTCATAGTTGGCATGATGAAAGATCTCAGTCATGTTCATCTAAAGGTATCAAGTTCAAGGTCATGTGACAAGGTCAAGGTCATCTGTCAAGGTCAACATTTTGAAAAAAAGTGCTGTTAGGGGGCATTGTGTTTCACAAACACATCTTGTTTCTTTCTGTATACATAAATGACAACATGGTTGTTGATGGTAGGCAATTAAGGGCCACAACTATTTTATTTTCTGGTTCTAAGGACAAATCATACAAGACAAAGGGTTGGAGGAGAAAATAGAAATAAAATGCCCTAAATCCTGTAGTTGAAATAAAAAAAAGTAAAAATAAAACTGAAAAAGATCACTGCATTTTTTATGCCCCCATATAGAGAGATCGGGGGCATATTGTTTTACTCATATCCGTCTGTCTGTCCGTCCGTCAGCCCGTCCGTCTGTCTGTCTGTCCGTCCGTCTGTCTGTCCGAAAACTTAACCAAACTTAACCTTTGCCAATATCTTCAAGCCTAATCAAGATACAAGGCTCATATTTGGCATGATGATAGATCTCAATGATCAGCATCTGCTCTTACCAAAGTCAAGGTCATGTGACAATGTCAAGGTCATCTGTCAAGGTCAAACTTTGAAAAAAATTGCTGTTACGGGGGCATTAGTGTTTCACAAACACATCTTGTTTAATTTTTGAATTTGATCAGAATAAAATTCCAATACATTTCGTTAAAACTGTCACATGTCAAAAAACATCAATCAATAATTTCTTGAGTCAGACTTAAATATTTTGTAAAGAACCAAAAACCACTTTTGTAAAGTTTAAGTAATATGTACCCATATCATATATGTATATAACAGATAGACAGCCTAGTGGAGGAAATAAGAAATATAAAAGTAATGAATATAATTCAATTTTTATTCCAGTTTTGAGGAAAATTGGGCCAGCTCAACCGGGAACCAAAAAAATAATAATGATAATGGCTTGAGAAAACATAAAATGGCCCATGCATGATCAATATTATTGACCTTTTAATTAAATAGATTATTTCCACCATTAAATTGGCATTGATTGGCGATATTTTAATGCCCCTGTATTGGCAGATTAGGGGCATTTTTATGCCCCCCGTATCGAGAGATCGGGGGCATATTGTTTTACTCATGTCCGTCTGTCTGTCTGTCCGTCTGTCCGAAAACTTAACCTTTGCCTTTTCTCCAAAAGTATTTGACATACAAGGCTCATATTTGGCATGATGATAGATCTCAATGATCCGCATCTGCTGGTACCAAAGTCAAGGTCATGTGACAAGGTCAAGGTCACCTGTCAATGTCAAACTTTCAATGATCGGCATCTGCTGGTACCAAAGTCAAGGTCATGTGACAAGGTCAAGGTCATCTGTCAAGGTCAAACTTTGAAAAAAATGCTGTTCCGGGGGCATTCGTGTTTTACAAACACATCTTGTTGTTTTTGATCTGTCTGTTTGTCCACCCCAAAACTTAAAACATTTGCCATAACTTTTGATTGGTTAAAAGGGATGTTGTCCTCATATTTACATGAGTGTTGCTTGTGATATGACCTTTCTGTTGGTACTACTTTCAAGGTCATCAGACTATGTTATTTTTAAGGTTGAAAATGGCATTGGAGAGGGTATTGTTCTTTAACAAAAACATCTTGTTCATCATGATTGAGAAGTTCTTCGAGATTGCATCAATATTGGCAACATGATTGCTAATAATATTGACCTTGTATTGGTTTCTTCAGGTAGTTGACCCATAATTGAAAAATTAACCAAGACTTACCTTCGAAGATGGGAAGTTGAAGGTTGATTCCAATTTCACTGACCATAAACTCCTTGAGGGCTCACACAGAGAGATAACGCAGCAATCCAGCAGCCAGTAATCAGGTTTTAGAGATAAACGAATCCGAGTTCCGCAATATTATTATCAAACTTGGTTGTCATTATTTAATATATTGATAATTTCACTTATAGAGCTTAGAAGTAATTACATTTATTGATAATTTCGAAATACTTTCCCCATTGGGTGGGTTTAGGGAGGGTGTGTGAGCCCTCAAGGAGTTTATGGTCAGTGAAATTGGAATCAACCTTCAACTTCCCATCTTCGAAGGTAAGTCTTGGTTAATTTTTCAATTTTACTTCCCATAAACCCTTGATGGGCCCCACAGAGATTTGAGAGCTTGTATTTTGAAATTACAATTTTAACTAACCAATGATGTTTTAAATATTTATTTACACAAGCTTTAGACAGCATCATCAGTAGAAATCATGTAAAAGAAACATACATATGTACAACAATCACATTCCATTAATTTCCCGCCATTATTGCTTTTTGAACTGTTGCTGGGTTTTCAATGACTTTGTCATAAAAGCGGGCGAATGTTTTAGCATTTGACCAGCCTGCAGTCTTTATGATGGTACCCAGATCCACCCCTGTTTGTTTTGCCCTTGATGTAGCGGCAGCTCTAGTACTGTGAGGAGCATAATTATTCCCTAATCCAGCTTTTTGCATAACAGATTTTATCCAGCGACTAATTGTACTGCGAGAAACCCCTTTATGAGGGCTCATTGTACTAATAATTAACCTCTCGCTTTGTCTTAGAGGTTCTGTCCTTAGTAAATATTCCTCTAAACACTTAACAAAACATAACTTTTCCTCAGAGAATTTAACTAAATTGACTGTTTGTAGCTGAAAACCTGGTCTTGATTGTTTCAGAACGGAACTATTTTGAATCGTCACTTGATTCTTATCATAATTAAATTTTACATCATTCAAATTTAACAAGTGTAAAGTTTGACAGCGTTGAGCTGTTACCAATAAGTACAACATACATAATTTTTGTGATAGTTGTAATAGTGTGACACAATTTTGTTGTCGAAAAAATCGTAGTACAATGTCAACATCCCAAATAACTGTATATTTGGGTAAAGTTGGTCTTAACTTAAAGCATCCTTTCATAAATCTTGAAATGTGTCCATTATCATGGATATCTGATATTACTACAAAGTTTAATAAAAGTACTAAGAGCAGATCTAGCTGTATTCAGAGCACTATAACGAGTCCCATTTTCAAACAATTGTGAAAGAAATTTTAGAATTAGGTTTATATTTGCTCGAGTGGGATCATGGCATTTCCCACAGAAATGTATCCATTGTTCAACATATCGGTTGTATTGCAACTTTGTTGATTTTTGCCAAGATTGAAGGATAAGTTCCCGAGCTTTTGTAGGTACTCCTTGTGCCTTGAGTGCCTTCCCGATATAGGAAAAACACCTAGCCTCAATTTTTTGAGGGGATGTTGTAGATGAGGTTTGTGAGGCAATGACAGGATTGTCTGTGTTGGTGGGAGTAGGTGGCATGGTCCCCATATAAGATGTAGAAGGCTGGGCCACCAACACTGAGTTGGCCACAGAGGGGCTATGAGTACTCCTGTGGCTTGGTCTTCTTCCACTTTTTGTAGAATTCTTGTAATCAGACTGAAAGGAGGGAACATATCGTCACCTTAGAATAGAAAGGTTCTATGTAACATTTTCATAGTTTTGAGAAAATCGCGTTTAAAGGTTCAAAGCTCTGGCATAAATCAGGAAATCTGTCCACAATAACAACATATACATTGATTATGTATCTAAATATAATCTTTTATTTTGTATATATTTTAAATGTTTATTATCAATACTTTGATCAATATGATCAATTTTGTACATAGGCCCTTTCACCTCCAACTAAGTTTATAGAGACGAGGGTGTTATGGTATGAATAGAAAGGTTCCATGTGTCATATAGATCCTTTTTATTAGAAATCACTTTTGTAATAAATGGTGATTTTAGGGTATATGTGACAAATAGATCCTTTATATACCAATTGATTAGAACGAATTTTTGAAATTAGACATTTTATATGGATGTATTTTCCCAAAATGAGGTTTAAAAGGGCCAGTTTCACCAGGAAGCAAAGAATGAGTGCCGACAAAGGGTGGTTATTTAATGTTTGGTAAACATATTTTATATTCGTGCTTTCACAGAAAAAGTTCTTTGTTAAAAAATCAGATATTCTAGTCTTCATCCTCTGAACCACATGGTATTTCATCCTTGCACCTGATTTGGAACAATTCCTTTTTTTTTAAGCTTAATCATGTTTTTGTTCTAACACTGGAAGATGTTTAGGAAAGCACTTGTCTATTTGTGAGTTATATATCGGACATGTGTAGAGTGTAGCCTCAAACTTCCTTCCTTTTTTTTTCTTCAAAGAACAATCAATATTATTTTTGGTTCTTCTTTCCCAATATAAATCCATTTGATATTCAACCAATTTACTCTACAACCATCAGTAATAGACTGTATGTTAAAATGCTGTTTTGGAAAAAAAAAAAGAATTTAATTCTATTACATGGTCAACTTTTAATGGCACTGCAGTGTATGGACATTTCCTACTAGCTCTTGATGACTGTACTCCAGCTTGTTCGATTGTAGATGAATAGAGTTCCATTCCATTGGTTTATGACCAGATTGCAAGCACTAACTGACTTTAACTTTGGTAATTTTGAAACATAATACAAGCATGATACGCTTACATATTTATTTCTGTTCATCCCTCTGAATGCATCAAAGTAAATCAAAGGCCTGAAAGGCCTGAATGCAGTCAGGACGGAACAATATTTGAGTATTGAAATATTTCAATTATAAAAAATTCTCTGAAATCTAAGGCTAAAATCTACACTTCAGATCTTTGGCCTTCTATTCTGACCTTTCATTCCAAAATATTGCCTTATTCATGCTAAGAGCCCTTGCTTTTGATGAAAAGAGCACTCCTAGGAGGGCCAATGCTTTACTACAAGGTCAGAATAATAATATAAAAATGATAAGGGCTTAATTCTTATATCTTCCATTGTCATCCACCTTGATAATAAGGATAGCTCCTGTGATGGCTAACACCCATACTGAGTTAACAGAAAATAACTACAGACATAAAACCACCCCAAAAATTGCACTCAAGTCAACAAATCAACACGAAATTGTTAACTACCTAACTCTGCTATTCTCTTTTTTTTTTATTCACAATGAACACGGCAATATCTGTCAAGTAAGTAGGTGAGAAAACCCCGCTTTTCTTTGGTTTTTAGATCGGCAAGTCACTTGCTCGCCTGCTAAATTTCCAGAGGGACATATTTCCGGAGATTGTGAAATATGGACGTGGACCCTTGAACTGGTACCTCGATGTCTAGTATCGATAGATCTAGGGGCAGTAACCCAGTCAAGTGGACCCTGTGAAATCGGCCCGGGTTCATTAGAATCTATTTGTATATTTACTTTTGCCTTCTTTTCGGGAGACCCGGCGAAAAAGTTATAATTTGTCTTTGATCGCCTTTAATCTTGATCTATTCATGTAAACATAGAATGGTTCCCGATTTATTGGATTTCCGATGATACAGCACCGATTATCATAACGCTGTGCGGGGTACCATAAAGATTTTTATTTTGGAATAGGCCAAAACGGCAGGTCGTCGCGGAACTCCGATTTTCGTCGATGGCGTATTTTAAGATTCGGCGCGACGTAGGGCCCATCCTTTTGATTTTTATTCGCAGTCTACAACTTTTTAGTTCAAATCGCGCGGCCTTGGCAGAACCCTAACACCGAATTTCAAAATAAACGATAAACCTGTCTGAATAAGGGAAGTAACTCCTACTAATTGCATTCCCTTTAAAAAAACGGTCGCTGACTACTTTCGATTTCGTGTTTACTTTTCGGCGCCGTTCAAAATCGTTTTTTCCCTGGAATTTTGATGTCCAAATTCGTAATACGGAAATATGGCTTCGAAATCGGAATTGTTCACAAAAATCTAAGCAGCTAGAATTCAGTCTGATATTATTTTCGCGGGCTGAAAATCATTAATGGGTTTACTTTTTCACGCTCATGGATTTATTCGAATTCGGTGTTGTGAGGATCCGATTGCCGGCGACCACTATATGCAAGTCAGACTTTCAGTCTGACTGCATAAAAAGTAATTTCTTCAACATGCCCTGCCTGAGAAAATCACAGAGAACTTCTATAAGTTCAAGTGGCTATCCCACAAGAACCTCTTTTTCAATAAGTTTCATACCACAGATGACAAAACACTTGTTTATTATACAAATTGTATATCCAAGGTTGTAGCTTAAGTTGTGCAATTCTCTAACGAGGGGATATGGTATTATCAAAAGTAGCAACACATTTTTTTTAATTAAGCTTTGCTTTTGCTTGTCTTTTCTTTTTTCCTACTGGACTGGGTATTCCTCCTGTATAGATTGCATCTGTAACTGTTCCAGCATTTTGATGGCTTTGAGACTTAGCCCAAGTAGAACATTGATCTTTTTTAGTTTAAAAAAAGATGGATTAAACTTCTCACAGAAAAAAAAAAAATTCTCTCCTTAAAAGGGATTTGTCCTTTGTGTCTGCACCAGATTTTATTACGTTCCAACATCTTCATATTTGATTGTTAGCCCAAAAATCTTTCTTTGTAACCTTTCCTTGAATATAGTGGCTCCATCCTTTGGAAACTACCAATGTGCTCACATACAAATTTGTGGTTTTGTCAGTTATTTTTGTACCAGGCTGGATTTGTCTCCTTCTATCCTTAAATTGTTTCATGTAGTTTTCATACATGTGTATTACTTAATAGTTGGTGGCCTATGTCCATGGTCTTTCTAAAGAACATATACTTTAAAATTACATTTTCATTAGACTGGTAGATAATATTGAAGATTTTTGCTTTGCTTCTACCAATTTTCTTTCATAATGGAATGCTTTGAGTTACAATGTAACACATGACTCTTTGCTGTCTCTCATAATTTGGTAACAAATAATAAATACAAATTATATGATTTCGCTTTCATTCCTGTTTTGCTTCCATATAGAAGAAACTCCACTTACTTTCATTCCATACCCTTTTTCTGGATGATTTCTTCTAAATAGAAGATTCATAATCCACCACTTTGTGTGTGGTTGAAATTGGGGTATTGAGTTTTCACATCACTGTTCTCTTCCGGTGAGAAGCAACTTCTATGACTATTAATGTAAGAATTTGATTGGACATGTTCTTTGATAGATACTTAGTCATATAAGTCTCTTCCTTTCTAATAGCTATATGTGCGAATTCAAGTTTATGAGATTTGCTCTCGGATCAGACACTTGGCTTGATATTAATGATGGGAGAACTGACAGAGCTTGAGTAGATCCATACTATTATATCATATTCATCAATTGCATATGTCAAACAATCTGCCAAACGAGTGTTATATCGTCCACTTTGTCGCAAACTAGAGACTTCATTTACAAGGAAATCTTTTATTTACAGCAGTTACTCTCCGTCACCGAATGTAAAATCTCTAATGCATGCAGCACTGTAGCAAAAAAGTAATTTCCATCTGCATTTATCTTGTTGTCTATCATTGTATGTAAGAATTAAGGTTTGTAAGTCTAGCATGATTTATATCCCTCATGAGGTTCTTCAATGATTGCATTTTCTTACTTATTTGAAATATTCACTTATCCTTTCAAGAACATCAAGTTTTCAACACCTGGTCAATAAAATGAAGTTTTTTGTATGTTTACTGTATAGTGTTATTTGTTTTCTAGCAAGGTGCGAAATATTATCAAGTAATATTTCTTTTTTGCTGTTCTTTATCACTGATAAGAGGGCATATGTTGCATGAAGAGACAATTTTTAAGTTGGAATGCGGAGCAATTCCAACTTAGATTTAACAAAACCGCAAAATGAACACAAGATAATTTCATTTCGGGTTTCTTGAGAACACATATCACGTGAACAGGATGTGAATACATTTCGGCCTATTTTGTATATCTCAACTTGACAAAGACATACAGTTTATTTCATCAAAAAGGAATTATGCTGTACAATTGCACAACTATCATTCATGTATGTTATTATCACGCTAATTTATGTTTTAAACGATATTTATTGAAGATCGCGTACGAATATATTAGTATCACATGTTTGCTATACTATATTTGGAAATCATGTGATAAGTCAAGTCCAAAAAGGTCAGCAATTAACAATAGCACTAGCGAATCACGTGATCTGCTTATTTGGTAATGTCGCGATCTGTTTTCTCAGTTTTGTAGCAATAGCACAGACAATCACGTGATTTGCAAATTTGGTAAGGTCGCGACCTATTTTTTGTAGAATTATGTTATAGCTTGTTTTAAAGGTATAGTTTCTCTTTCTGAACGACCTTCTTTGACAAGGTGTTATATTGTAAATTCCTGTCTAAGCTACGAAATAGAAATCTTTTCTTAAAGTGATGATAAACTTTTAAAGTAAATAAATATTTTTGCAACATATTATCGTTTTTTCGTCATATTGCAGTTATCTACATGAATGTTTCATTGTAAAAACCCAATACTCATCCTCATAAACCCTTGCCACCATATCTTTAATTGAATTATGAATATCTTTGCCCAATTGCATTTATCACCAAGACAATTTGCCATTTGAAACAAACCCAACTAGTTCAACTTGTTTTCTTCACATTCATACACATCAACACGTTTAAGAGCACCACCTTACAGTAAGTTACATCGTGAAATTGACATTCATCTCAATAAAAAAACCATTCTTAATCGCTCACTCAGCGCTCCGTTGATTCATTCCAAACACTCACTCAAACCATTCAAAACCGCTCAAAGTTATTAAAAAATAAGATCAACATGTACATTCAAAATGAGTTAAGCAAGAACTAATTCGCGATTTCCCCGACACAATTGAAATTGAAAGCGTCTGATTGGTTCTTGACGATATAGAAAGCTATTGGTTGAACTTTTATGCATATTTATATAGGTTTTATATATAGCTAATTTTGTTCATCCTGAACAAACTAAGCGACACTGGATTCCCTCCCTAATATTTCACTCAAAACTCGCTTCGCTCACTCATTCAACATCATGCCTAATTCATTCCAAAATCGTTCAACTTATCAATTTCACGATGTTATTAACTGTACCCCAACTCAGAAGTAGAGTAGCATAATATTGATTTCATCATGTCTGTCTCTCAGTCCATTGACCTTTTGCTTTCCACTAGATAAACGGAGAAGCAATTGACCTTCAATAACAAAACTTTACACAAATATTGCCCATGACCCAAAGAAATGTCTTATTGTTTCGGGGTCATATATGTCACGGTCAACAGTAAATTTAAACAGTTTAGAGTTTCCACTCTAACTGAACAACCAATTGACCCAAATCATAAAACTTGTCAATGACCCGAGAAAGTGCCCCATTTTGGAGTCAGAAAGGTCGAAATCACAATTGAACTTCGTCCAAAAATTGTCTTTAGATTCCAACTCATAAAGTAAAGACTTCCCTAAGAAAATATCTTTTTTTATCACGGACAAATCACTTGTTGAGGTCCACTTTGCGACACTTCTAATTAAAAATGTAATATATAACTCGAATGGAGCAGAATTCGTTTGAAAAATAATATAAAAATTGTTTTGAGTGAACAAATGTTCCCCTGTGCGTCCATTAGTCGGCTGTATGGTCCGTATTATTTTCTTCTTTTTTAGCTCACCTTAGCACAACATGCTCAAGGAGAGCTTTTAGGATCATCCTGATTCCGTCGTCCGTCTTCAACTTTCTTAAGACTTCTTCTTCTCCTAAACCACTGGGCCAATTTAAGTGAAATTTTGCCAGAATGTGACCCTCTTCAAAATTATCGCTATATTCTAATTGGCCAATAAATATGGGAATGGCAGGGCCGGGCTTATTTTGAGCCCATAATCATTGAACGAAATCCCCTCCTGAACCACTGAGCAGATTTCAATCAAACTTTACAGGAATGTTCCTTTGATGACCCCCTTCAAATATTGTTGGCAAAATTGTCATTAGCCCATAAATTTGGGCGTGGCAGGCCTGTATAGCGATTCAGAGGTTTAAGCGTCTCTCATTGTTGAAATACATTGATTTATATATGCCCGTCAAAAGACGAGACGTATTATGTGATCACCTGTGGTTGGCGGGAGGCGTCAGCTTCGTTGGCTTGGGGTCACCATCTCTTGAACGCATTCCAACTTATTAGTACTTTCAGTACTTTGATTATATAATTGAAAGGTTCTATTTGTCATATAGAACCTTTCACCGTCATAATATGTCAAGCTTTCAACATAATATGTTGGAATAGAAAGGGCCTATTTGTCAAATAGGCCCTTTCTCTACAAACTGGTATACACATAGAACCTTTCTCCGCTAACACATTCTGAGATAGGTACATAGAACCTTTACATTTTGTTGAATATCTTTTCCATTAATTGCCATAGAGATCTGATTTTTACACAGGAGCTGCATTGGTTTATACCATCTTTAAAAATATTAAAATCTCAATTTTGACCAAAATGTTAGATAGAACCTTTCTATTCTAAGGTGACGATATAGAAAAAAAATTTTTCCCAACAAAAACTAAATGCATCAATCTTCCATGCTTGAAAATCAGGGTACCTTGTGCAGTATTTATCAATTTTGTTGTTTATTCTAGAAGCAAAAAGATCCACAGTAATGTAAGGATAAATGTTTTTTATCTTGACAAAAATTGACTTATCTAGGGACCATTCCAGATCATCATTGCATTTGCGCGAAAGCCGGTCGGCTTCTTTATTGCAGGACCCAGCCACATGAGCAGCTGTCAGATGAATTTGTCTTTCAATGCACCAGTTCCAAATTGATCGGGCAATATTATTTAATTCCATCTTTTTTCCCCCAAATTTTGATATGTAAGAAACACTAGTTGTATTGTCCATATAGACCTTGATATGAGTTTTACTGGTATTCTGACACAATGCCATTAAAGTCAATTGACATGCCTTTAATTCTAAAATGTTTATGTGAGAATCCTGTTCTTCTATTGACCATTTTCCTCTAGTTTTCCTACCATCAGTCTCACAATAGCCCCCCCCCCCAACCTACCATTGAGGAATCAGTGTAAATTACCAATTTTGGTTTTCCATGTGAGATCAATTTGTAGCTGTCCTGAACATTTTTTATCCACCTATTTAAAGAAAGGTGACATGACTGATTAATTTTCATGTAACTATCAAAATTTCCTTTATTGACTTTCAAGTATTTGTCTCTCTCTTTCTCAAGGGGCCGTATATTTAAAGTGGCATATTCAACCCCTGGTTCTGCAGCCACTAGTTTGCCGACTAATTTTGAGAACAGTCGAATTGTTGTTCTTCTTTTTAGTATAAACTTTTTACAAAGAGAGACAAGTTCTATTTTTCTCTCCTCTGTAAGGGATATTGTCATTGAAATAGAGCAAAGGACAAAACCAAGAAATATTATTTTTTGGCAGGGTATAAGCACTGATTTTTCTAAGTTTATTGTCAATCCCAAAGAATCTAGTAGTTTTACAGTATCTAAAATATTTTGTTCGCATTTTTCATATGTTGAGCTTTGTAAACATGAATCATCTATATAGGCCGAACTTACATGACCTTGTGATCTTAGGGTTGCAAATACTGGTTTAAGAATTTTTGAGAAAACCCGAGGACTTGAACTTAAACCCATCACGAGTGCGCAGTATTCATATTTTTTACCCTCATACCAGAACCTGAGATATTTTCGATCTTCCTTTGCTACTGGTATAGAATAATATGCATCTGTCAAATCAACAGATGCAAACCAACAATTTTTCCTCATAGAAGATACAGCTGATTGCAAAGTTTCCATTTTGAAATGAATAGGAGAAATAAATTGTTCATTAAAACTTTTGTGCATTGTTTTCAATTGTTGTCTGCTTGTTGTCTTCTTCCCCCTGTAATTTTGCCAACCCCCCACCTTTTTGGCTAAAAAAGGCTTCTTGTAGCTTTTGCTGTTGTTGTTTCTTGGACTGGTTACTATTGGGAGTTTTGAATCTGTGAGAGATTTCACTGCTTCCGGCGATTCTCCCCAAATAACTTGTTGGCTGACATCTCCCTATCTGCCAAAGACTTAAAACGGTTATCCAAATCTCTTTTCACTTTTTCTCGTCTGGTCTGATTGGTAGTTTGGATTCCGTCGGCGAGTAGTTTGAAGGTGTCCGTGATCAATACTCTCAACTTTGGATCTGCTTTTTGTGCCATTCCTAAAGCTTTTACCAGAGGAACAGCTACTTGTGTCAAAATACCAAGGGACTTTTGTGCAGCAAGATCAGAAAATTTTGTTTGAGGAGGTAATTGACGCCAGATGCATTCTTCAATTTTGGCCACCTGAAGCCATTCAGCGTTGACAGGCCGTTTGTGTGTCTGTTTAAGGTCCTTTATTTTATCAGCGGATCCTTTGAATCGAACCGTTTTATTGACAACGTCTGCCAGTTTGGAGTCAATTTCTGGACCCACTTCTTGTTCTTCGGTGAAGAACTCGTCAAAATCATTGAATTCAGAATTATCTGACTCAGTCAGTGAATTGTTGTCCGGGGCCACGTAGGTGTCAATGTCGATCCATCCTTCGTTATCGTTTGTTCCCTCGTCGTCGTCGGACACGCTTTCCTGTCGCTTTCTTTTAGACGTGCCTGGCATATTTTCGGTCGCCTTCATTTTGTTTACCTCCGATTTGAGGCCTTTCATTTCACATGACAACTCCCCGACTGTTTTGGCAATGCCGGAAAACTCGGTCATTCACTTTTCCAGCTGGCTAAAAATAGCCTCACCCCTCTTCACCATCTTTTCCACGTGGCTCAAAGCGGGGATTTCGTTTTTCTCAGAACTCATGATTCTGTAATAAAATCGAAATAACAATATACTTTACTCACCCTTATTGTTCAATATCCTATTTTTCCCGAAACGTGTTATCCATTACACAGAGAATTTAAAATTCTATAAAACAATCGATATTATAAACACAATTTCTTTGTTATCAAGAACACGCACGAAGAGTTAGTCGGGATCCCAAAAAACCCAGCGGCCCTGGACAGGTGTACTGCATAACCAAAACTTTCCCATGAGAAATCAATAAGTTAAGTAAACAGGGACCTGCCATCCCTCGGAATCTCGATATTATCTTGATTTGTTTATGATAATGATGGTTCTTTAGTCCATCTTCCCATGGGAGCTGTAGAAAAATTCGACAGGTAGTCAACTACGTGGCGGACCGAAAGCTACCTTCCGAGCAAGTTTTTAACTTTAAATCTACAAAGTAGTATTAGTAGTTTGTGTCGATTCTGCGCAATCCGCGCAAACTGAGAATTTCACACTACCAATGTAGCCACGACGATCCGAAGAATTATATCCGTGTTTTCTTGGTCGCTTTTCATGTTTTTCGCTACCGATGTAGTGAAGGCAGTCAAACAGAATCATATCAGTGGCCTGTCGGCCGATTCTTAAATAATGATTTCCGACGCCGATGTTGTGACGACGGTCACAAAGAATCATATCAGTGGCCTGTCGGCCGATTCTTCAATTTTTCACTACCGATGTAGTGACGACGGTCTCAAAGAATCATATCAGTGGCTTGTCGGCCGATTCTTCAATGTCTCACTACCGATGTAGTGACGACGGTCACAAAGAACCATATCATTGGCCTTTCGGCCGATTCTTCTATTGCTAACTACCGTTGTAGCGACGATGGTCTCAAAGAATCATATCATTGGCGTGCGCCGATTCTTCATAAATGGTCTTAAAACCCGAATTTCTCGGTTTTGCACGATTGGCTATTTTGGAAATATTGCACTGCAACACTTCCAAGACCCCAGGGGATAACGCATCATCCCCCTGGACATTTTATGGGGTACCCCATTTTATGTCCGAGACCGTGACCGTAATGATTTGTACTTTCTCCGTCATCCCGACATAAAGCAATCCTGTTCCGATTTTCTCGACCGTTTTAAATCTTAATGCAGTAGATGTCCAGCTATTTCTCTGTCTATTAATCGCGACCGCATTGTAGGTACTCCGAAGAAGGGATCCAGCTTAATTTTAAATCTTAATTTTTAATAAATTGAATAAATTGCGCTATTAATTCGTCTTAAAAAAACGCAGTGAAATTTAAATCTTCGCGTGAGAATTTAATCGTACTTACGACAGCAGAAATTGCTAAGTCCGTAATCTATAATTAATTATTAATTTCCTGATCCACAAAAAACACGTGTTGATGCTGGCTGAAGGACGCCTCGTTCTGATTACTGGCTGCTGGATTGCTGCGTTATCTCTCTGTGGGGCCCATCAAGGGTTTATGGGAAGTGAAATTGTTCTGCAACGTTTCAGAAGTAATGAACTTTAACAGTGTTAATGGATTCCTGGTAGTGATACGTGTATTTCTAACACCAGCACTACCATTACATCCTTTCTAAGCCTCCAGCTACTATCTTACATAGGTCATCGATATTGACCCATTGGTGGGAGACAAAAAGTCGGAAATAATGAGTGCCCCCATTGCCCCCATCAGGATCAAACCCTAATGATTTCATAAGGAAACCATGTTATTTATATTAAAGTTAGTATGTTAGTTAGTGGACCCGTTATAGTACTGCAATATTTTGGAACTCGTGATCTTTCACAATGTTGACAATGGTTTCCTATTGATTTCTTTAGGAAACCAAGGTCAACATTGTGAAAGATCATGAGTTCAAAATAGTTTGTAGAACTAAAATGGGTCCACTAACTAACCTACTAACTTTAATTATTTACCTCTCTATGTGACAACATAAGCAACCTGATTTAATTTGAAAAAAAAACAACCAAAAAAAACCCCAACAGTTCATTAAAAAAAAAGAGAAAAAAAAGAAGATATTTTTCTAGCTTATCATTGCCAGTTTTCTAGCTTATCATTGCCAGAAATTCAGAAGTATCGTGGTAGAAACATTTGTCACAATGATTTTTTATGCTTACTGTTTGAAAAAAATAAAAAGAATTAAAAATGATTAACAAATGAAAAAAAAAAAAAGAAATCTTCAGACAAAACGATTTTCCGTTTGCTTTTTTTGCATGGAACTTTGTCTTTTTCCTAATGTGTCTGAGAATATCCAATATGGGTTTAGGATTCCAGTATTTCACTACAAATAGTCATTTGGGAAAACAATTGTATAGAATGTCCTTAATTTCATTTATCTCTGTTTGGTATCGTGAACGAAAAACAAGCTCTCTCTAAGATTACTAAGATGCTGTCCGGGAAAACTGACTTGATTATCTCTTTGATTGACATTGAGAGCTGAAAATCATGAGCTAATTTCCATTTAGAAACAATTCATTTATTCTGTGTAAAAAATCGTGGGTGAACAGTGAGATCATCATACTTATATACCATATTTCTGTTAATAAACGCTCCCGGGAGCTATACATAATATGGTCAGGGAGCTTTTATTTAGTATGCATTTTCTGATTTAAAAAATCAATATGTCTTTTAGGCTCTTTTCCCTTTAATTTGTTTGATGTGAATTTCCTCTAATCAATCATATGATTGTATAGAGGAAATTCACATCAAATAAGAGAAGAAGTCTCAACAAGTTCTTGAAATTTAGGCATTTAAAAGGGTTTTCCTAGTAAAAAATGTAGGGGTTCTACTCTTAGGGAGAGTGCTATTATTAGGGAAAATATGGTATTGTCTTTTCAAGAGAGTCATTTGAAAAGTTGTAATCTTGATTTGTAAGAGAAACTTTTTTATTTTACTCTTTAAACATATCACCATATTTATTGTCAAGGTATTGTCATTAATCATCATAAAACTAGATGCATATGAAAAATGCATTTAAAATCTATTAACACCATAAGTCACACAGGGGAAAGCCAACCTTCTCTATATAAACAAATTTTGACCTTGAATTACTGAACTTTCTTTAGAACTTAACAAGATCTTAAAACAAGTGGACCAAAACAGCTAGGCCCCTTCTTGGGACTTTTGCCGATTAGTACCTCCATTAACCCTTTCCTGTTTTACAAAATTTTGGACCTGTCCAAATTCAAAGGTTTTGCAGATGAAAATTTAAAGTGGATTTAATTTGAAAAATAACCATTCAGTAGTGTAGAAAATAGTGTGGAAAAAGAAGAAATTGCTTGTCAGAAGCAATTTCTTCTTTTTTCACAATATTTTCTCAATCATAAAATCACAGACACGTAAAAAGCAGGGATTAAACAGCAAAGGGTTAATTAAAGGTTATTTCCTCAACTTTTCAATAATGCATGTTATACTAAGAGGAACAGGTTAAAAATCCCTGTGTAGCATAAACTAAAAAAGAGCTTCAAAAGAGATAGAATAAGAGCATAATAAATGTTATCTATTCCTGTGTTGTCCTTAGTCCTTAGGCTACCTAATTTGGTGATAGCTAGCTATCTCTTTCTTCAGTCTGTCTTCATTCTCTTTTACAATATTGTTCAGATATTCTCTTGGAATTATGGTGATGATAGGGAGTACTCATGTTGTTTACCAGCAATTTATTTGTGTTATTTTTTTTCTTTCCGAACTATCTTCTGTTACAAAATCATAGGGCTGTAAGATCCCAAGATTGTACAGAAAACGGTCATCGGAGAAAATCATTGAAAGAAAAAATCAACAGCGAAAAATAATGTTAGAAAAGGAGATTTTTTTTAATGTCTAGCAAGTTCATGTTTTCTGCTAACAACATTTCAATACCATAAAAAATGCGCAGAGTAAGTTGTAGGAAAGGTTTGAAGGTTTGAAGATGAAACTTTCACAGTATATTCCTCAACACATGACCATGCTCATAAGGTTGTTATTTTGTAACACTATGCCGTGTCACTGGAAAATGGGCATTTGTTTGAAATGTTGTCTTAGCTGCATTTGTTGTGACTCTTATTTAGAGATGTCCAGTAAACACTTGTAAAAAAAACCCTTGTGGAGTAGTTTTCTTTTACAAGTACTATTTCATTTGATACAAGGGTTATGCAGAATAAAAAGATAAAAGAAATAAGATTCTTTAAAATGTTCATTAAAAAGAAAGTGTAACAAGTGTGCATTTTTAACAATTTCTAAAATGATTCTTTTTAAGTTTTAAGTTAAGTTGAGTGAATATTTCTGTTTCTAGTAAAGCTGTTGCTTGAAAACCTTACACATGCTTCTTTGACCATAGTATTAGCCCACAGAAAACGATTCATTACTCTGATATTCAATTTAGTGGAATTTTAACCCTTTTTCGGTCACTGTCTCTACTAAAGCTATTGCTTTGAAACTTTGCACATGCTTCTTTGATCATAATGTCAGCCTATAGACAAAGATTCTTTTCTCATGACTTTCATTTCATTGAATTTCCAATGTCGATATTGATTTGCTGTTACTATCCAGCACTAGGAATAGTCGAGCTTCACTGTCCTCTGACAGCTCTTGTTATCAAGGCTTTCCATATACAATTCTCATATTGGGCTTGATAGTAGACCTCAATGATATGCAACTGGTCAGAGAAAAGTCAAGGGCATCAATGAAGAACAAACTTATTAACATCTAGGCAGTTATAACTATTTTCCACTGATCCATCGGTTTAAGTATTTTAACCCTTGTCATGCTGAATAAAAACCTTGGCAAATTTGCATTATAATCAAAGCACTGAAAGTACCGGAAACTTATTGCAAGCCACTTTTATTTATTTTTGAAAATACAATCATGAAATTTTTCTGGCCTTAAAAGGTAAAATCAGGTGGTATCGACTAAGATCAGGCTGCACATAAGTGCAGACTGGTCTTTGTCTATACCTTCTACCAAAGCAGAAATATTCTGGGTTCAGCATGACAAGGGTTAATTTAGAAGAAGGACTAATTGCTTTAATCATCTTAACAGGCCTTTTCAATTATTGACCCTTGAGAAAAAGGCTATCACTAAACAAATATATCAAAATCAGCCACCTACTGCTTAACCAGAATATAGATTTACCATGTATGTCTGAAAATTCCTAGATGTCTTAATAACGTCTTCATGACAGCATTGATTGTAGATCCTGGAAAAAATAGTGATATCTCTCCAGAGAGCCATCCCCTGTTCCATAGAGTGCCTCTATTAATTTGGAGTTATAATAAAGTCTGAAATGCTGACAGTTTTTGTACCATTATCAATCATAGAAAATGGAAGTTTGGACCAAATTCATTGTTTGGTGTGGCAGATGATGGATTACTCAATAAGTTCCTTCCCTTGTTTGTGTTATGATTTCTGTATATACATAACTAACAACATGGTTGTTGATGGTAGGCATGTTAGGTCCATAACTATATTATTTTCTGGTTCTCAGGACAAATCATACAAGACAAAGCGTCAGAGGAAGAAAAAATAAAATGCCCTAAATCCTGTTGTCAGAATAAAAAATATAAATGAAACAGATCACTGCTCTTTTTTTTATTTTTGAATTTGACTAGAATAAAATTTCACAACATCTGTCTTAGATGGTTCTCTCAACAACAAAACTGTCTTGTAGTAACTGTTGATGTGTAAATAATATCAATCAATAAATTCTTAAAATAGACTTTAATATCTTCTAAAAGACCATACACCACTTGAGGGATTTGGTTCTTTGGAGAATGCTTAAGTTATACCATTACCATATTATAGAAAAATGCAGCCCATCAGTGGAAATTAAAAAATTGCATTTTGTTTTTAACCTGTCTGTTCATCCCAAAACTTTACCATTTGCCATAACATTTGATAGGTTAAGAGGGATGTTGACTTGCTATTCACATGAGAGTTGCTTGTGAATTGACCTTTCTGTTGGTACCACTTTCTAGGTCATCAGTCAAGGTCATTTCAAAGGTCAAATATATTGAAAGTTTCTGAAAAATGGCAGTGGAGAGGGCATTGTTGTTTAACAAACACTTTGTTTATCATGTATGAGAAGTTCTTTAAGATCACATCAATATTTTCAACAAGATTTCCAATTTTATTGACCTGGTATTGATTTCTTAAGGTAGTGGACCTGAAATAGTTCCACAATGTTTTGAAAGTAATAAACTTTAACAGTGTTAACCGAGGTTTCCTAATGATTTCATTAGAAGAAGCTAATCATTGTGAGAATTTAGAAGAATGTTGGTTGAAGCATTATCTCCATTTGTCACAACGTTTTTTTCATGCTTATTGTTTCAGTTGTATGAAAACAATAGAAATGAATTAAAAATGATAAAGAAATGAAAAAAGAGAGAGATTTTCAGACAAAAAGATTTTCCATTTGCTTTATTCGCATGGAGAATTATGTCTTTTTCCTAATGTGTCTGCGAATATCCGATGTGGGTTTCAGGATTCCAGCATACAAATACTCATTTGGGAAAACAATTGTATAGAATGTCCTTAATTTCATTTATCTATGTTTGGTATCGTGAACGAAAAACAAGTTCTCCTTGAGATTACTATGATGCTGTACGGGAAAACTGACTTGATTATCTCTTTGATTGACATTGAGAGCTGAAAATCATGAGCTAATTTCCATTTAGAAACAATTCATTTATTCTGTGTAAAATATCGTGGGCGAACAGTGAGATCATCATACTTATATACCATATTTCTGTTAATAAATGCTCACAGGAGCTATACATAACATGGTCAGGGAGCTTTTATTTAGTATGCATTTTCTGATTTAAAAAATCAATATGTCTTTTAGGCTCTTTTCCCTTTAATTTATTTGAGGTGAATTTCCTCTAAACAATCATATGATTGTTTAGAGGAAATTCACATCAAATTAGAGAAGAAGTCTCAAAAAGTTCTTAAAATTTAGGCATTTAAAACGGGCTTTCCTAATAGAAAATGTAGGGGTGCTACTGTTAGGGAGGGTGCTATTATTAGGGGAAATACAGTATTGCCTTTTCAAGAGAGTCATTTGAAAACTTGTAATCTTGATTTGTAAGAGAAACTTTTTTATTTTACACTTTAATACACATTACCATATTAATTTTCAAGATATTGTCATTAATCATCATAAAACTGGATTCATATGAAAAATGCATTTAAAATCTATTAACACCATATGTGGAGAAAGCTACCCTCCTCTATATCAACTCTGGAAAAAACTTTGACCTTGAATTACTGAACTTTCTTTAGAACTTAACAAGATATTAAAACAAGTGGACCAAAACAGCTAGGCCCCTTCTTGGGACTTTTGCCAATTAGTACCTCTATAAATTAAAAGTTGTATCCTCAACTTTTCAATAATGCATGTTATACTAAGAGGAACAGGTTAAAAATTCCTGTGTAGCATAAACTAAAATAGAGGTTCAATAGCAATGGATGAGAACACAACAAATGTTATCTATTCCTAGGCTGCCTAATTTGGTGGTAGCTAGATAGCACTTTCTACAGTCTGTCTTCAGTCTCTTTTACAATTTTGTTCAGATATTCTCTTGGAATTACAGTGATGATAGGGAGTACTCATGTTATTTACAAGCAATTTATTTGTGTTTTTTTTTCTTTCCGAAACATCTTCTGTTACAAAATCATAGGGCTGTAAGATCCCAAGATTGTACAGAAAAAAGAAGTGTTTTATATCTAGGAAGTTCATGTTTTCTGCTTACAACATTTCATTGCCATAAAAAATGTGCAGATTTAGGGTAGGAAAGATTTGAAGATTTTCATATCATGGGTGACCAAAGTTGTGTAACTAAGCTTATTTACATAAAATGTAGTTACAGGTTTTTGTAGCTGATAACAATTTATCTTGGGAAAAATGTTTCAATTTCACATACTATTATTTCTGGTACAAATCAGGTCCCTTAAGGCCAATTGTTTTTCCAAGGTTTATGTAGGATGACATTTTATTCCCTGCATTTTAAGTTCTCTCTAAAAATTCCTTTGGGAAAATTGTATTTTTATAGAATATATTTTCTGGGCTTATAAAGTGTAATTTCAAAGTTCAGACTTTTATCCCTTGTCATTCTCAGAGGTACAGATAAGAGCGAATAAATCCAGTCTAAAATCTTTATTTCTAGTTGAAACCCTGTGTTGTGGGTACCCATTGGAATTGTCTTGATGAGACAATTCCAATGGGTACCCACAAAATAGGATTTGTGCAAGTATTATGGAATTATTCTAATTTTAAATCCAAAATATCCCCTCTATCTGTAGCCTGCATTCTGAATATTCCTCTTTTGGCATATTGGGTAGCATTTTATCTAGGAAAGACTGCCAAAATGACAATAAGATTGACAATAAATTTTTTAGATCCACTGGCTGGCCGAAGGCCACTGGCACAATTGTCATGGCATATTGTGTCTGTCTTGCTTCTGTGTGTCCGGTCGTAAACTTTTTCTTTAAAAATCTTCTCCTATGAAACTACTGAATAAGTTTCAACCAAACTTCACTGGAATGATCCTTGGGTGACCCTCTTTCAAAGTTGTTCAAGAAATTTTGATCCAATGAAAAACATGGATTTAATGGGCATGGCTAATTTCCAAATATGGTGAAAAGTGAGTTTTCTCAGATTCTAATTGATGGATACCAATTATATTTTACATGAATGATCCTTGAGTGACCCTTTATCAGTCTACAAAAAATTATTAATTATTAATGTAATTCATGAATATCAACCAAATTTCACTGGAATGATCCTTGAGTGACCCTTTATCAGTCTTCCAAACATTATTGTGATTGGATGAAAAAAATGTATTTTGTGCAGTGTTTATTCTAGAATTTCAAAAATGTTGGGGATTTCAGCACAAAAATTGACGCAATAGAGATATCTGGTAATTTATGCTCTTTGGTCATAGTAAAAAATCTCCAACAAATCCAGAATTAAACATCTAAAATTATACTGAAGACATATAAAAATTGGCGACGCGGACATCAATTCCTGGCTCAAAATGGTAGAAAATAACATGGGTTTTGATACATTAATTTGTCAGGATCTGAGCATGTACATAAGGGAAATTGAAGTTTAACCCTTTGCTGTTTAATCCCTGCCTTTTATGTGCCTGCTATTTTATGATTGAGAAAACATTGTGAAAAAAGAAGAAATTGCTTCTGACAAGCAATTTCTTCTTTTTTCCACACTATTTTCTACCTACAGAAAGGTTATTTTTCAAATTAAATCCACTTTAAATTTTCATGTGCAAAACCTTTGAATTTGGACAGGTCCAAAATTTTGTAAAACAGGAAAGTGTTAATAGTAAAATAAAATCAGTGGATTACAAAAGTTCTGTAAATACAGCTTTCATAGGCTAGTATGGTTAACAGGTTTTGGTTGTTCACTGATGATATTTCTCTTAAAATGTTTGACAGAATTCTATAGTTTGAATCCAATCAATATGGGAATTCATACACTGGATTGTGAATTGGAAATGGTAAATTCTTAAATTCAATTTTAGTGTTCCATAATGTTTGCAATATATTTCTGTTGAAATAATATGGAAATTAAAGTGGTTTATTCAGGAAAAAATATCCGAGATTTTGGAGTTTATTTGTAAATGTTCTTTCTTTATACATAGGCGTAACTAGAGTTTAGAATTTTATACACACTGAAGAGATGGCCACCAAAGAATATTTACAATAAAGACGACAAGTGGACTGTTGCTCTCCACCTGCTCCCCTTATTTCATGACTTGAGCATTGGTCAATAATCAAATAATTCTTTAGGCTGTAGTTATGATGTTTTGATTTTTCATCAGCAATACTTTTTGAAATGGGATTTATTGGTATCACACACTTGCGTGTGTAATGGTAGTTATGCCCTGGTTTTCTACTGACTGCATAATCTTTAGAATTTTGAAACTGAAAGAAGATGAGATTGTGAAAAATTTTGTGCAAAATAGTATTAAATGGTTTTGTGTTGATCTTTTTTGGTCTTTCTGCTGTTCACTTACTCATTATGAAAAAATTTATAGGGTTCAGTGTAACAATATTTGTAAGTGTTTATAGATACATAGGCACCTATAATAGCGTTGCACTGGCCCCTCTATAAAACCTGTTGTCCAAAATGAAAAAGGTTTCTCAATCTAAAATTGAGGGTTTAGTGTAAAACTATTGTAAGTGCCTATTCATATAGATACAGTTGATATTGCTTGAGCGACCACCTCTATTAAGAGTCCACTTTAATTATGCGACCATAATGAAAAAAGTCCCTGCAAATTAAGCAAAATTGCTGAAAATTTGGACATAGTTAAATGAAAAATTGTTCATCATTGAGTCTTGTGACGTTGAAACTCATTAAAACGGTTATGCCCTTACCTGTCAATGTATGGCAAATATTCAAAGGAAAGAAAAAACTATGGATTGTGATTGGTCATTCTGAGTAGGGTTTGAAGGGACACAGGTTTTGCGCATTAGAGATTCAAAAATAAGTAGCCAAGACTCTCAAAACTATTCAATGTGTCAGTCACATAGACCCTCTGGAGCTCAACTTCAGAAAAGAATTGAAGACTGCTTTATACAGTCTTCATTTCTTTCCTGAAGTTGTGCCCAAAATATTAATATACTTTTATCAATTTCTTTTCCTTTAACTGGGAAATAACCCTAAATCTACAAATGCAAGATTATAGCCTGAAATTAATGGTCTATACCTAAAGCCGGGAATCCCTAAAATTTAAGAAAGGACCCCTAAGATCCCAATGACTGAGTCCTTTGGACCCTATTTTGTTGATGTCAGACTAAAGCCCTGGTCAGTGTGAGGATTATGTATCAAAGTGGGATATCTATTCTAATAGTGAGTTTTATGGTTTTCCCTATAATCTCCAGAAAATGACAATAAATTGCTAAGAGAGTAAGATTGTCTTTTCATGTCATCAGTCTGTGTTTCGGTAGGAGTAACTGGTTTGAATTTTTTACATTACATGTCTATGGTAATGCACCTGCTTGCAACATAACCATGGCAACGTCCTGGTCAGACAAAAATTTCAGAGAATGGCTTTCTTATTACACCAATAAAAAGATTTACCAGAATTGTCAGTGACTGTTGGTCAGATATGAATGAAGCTAGGTTGATGTGTTACACATATTACATGTACTATGGATTTAAGTTTTATGGATTTTATTGAAACTTGTCAGTAATGACATGGGTGCCTGTGCATCATCAAAACAGAGACATATGTATGGTTCAGGGAATTCTAAAATAAGGTGAGTGTTTAAAGAAGTGTTTAACCCTTTGCTGTTTAATCCCTGCTATTTACGTGCCTGTGATTTTATGATTGAGATAAACATTGTGAAAAAAGAAGAAATTGCTTCTGACATGCAATTTCTTCTTTTTCCACACTATTTTTTACCCTACTGAATGGTTATTTTTAGCTCACCTGAGCACGAAGTGCTCAAGGTGAGCTATTGGGATCGTAGAATGTCCGTCGTCCGTCGTCAGTCGTCCGTCGTGCGTCGTCCGTCGTCCACAATTTCTTTAAACATCTTCTCCTCCTAAACCAGTGGGCCAATCAATGGCAGGGATGTTCCTTGGGTCAAGCTCTACCAAAGTTGTTCAAATAAATGAAATCCACCCTTAATTTTCCCTTTACCCTTAACAAAAAGGTTGAAAAAATGAAAATCTTTAAAAATCTTCTTCTCTGACAGCAGAAGGCAGACAGCTTTCATATTTGGTATGTAGCATCATCTAGTGGACCTCTACCAAGTTTGTTCATATCAAGACCCTGGGGTCATATTTGGGCTTTGCCCGGGCCCAACCCTTTTTACTTAGAATCAAAGAGCGAAAATCTTTAAAAATCTTCTTCTCTGTAATTAGATGACAGACAGCTTAAATATTTGGTGTGTAGCATCACCTAGTGGGCCTCTACTAAGTTTGTTCATAACAAGACCCTTGGGTCATATTTGGGCTTTGCACGGGTGCATCCCTTTATCTCTTATGAGCACGAAGGGTAAAAAAATGAAAATCTTCAAAAATCTTCTTCTCTGAAACCAGAAGGCAGACAGCTTTCATATTTGGTATGTAGCATCATCTAGTGAACCTCTACCAAGTTTGTTCATATTAAGACCATGGGGTCATGTTTGGGCTTTGCCCGGGCCCAACCCTTTTTACTTAGAATCAAATAGCGAAAAATCTTTAAAAATCTTCTTCTCTGTAACCAGATGGCAGACAGCTTTAAAATTTGGTGTGAAGCATCACCTAGTGGGCCTCTACCAAGAATGTAAATATCAAGACCCTTGGGTCATATTTGGGCTTTGCACAGGTGCATCCCTTTATCTCTTATGAGCACGAAGGGTAAAAAATTGAAAATCTTCAAAAATCTTCTTCTCTGAAACCAGAAGGCAGACAGCTTTCATATTTAGAATGTTATATCATCTTATGGACCTCTTCCAAGTTTGTTCATATCAAGACCCTAGGGTCACTTTTGGGGTCCACCCGGGTGCATCCCTTTTTAGATAGAATCAAAGAGCAAAAAGGCATATCTGTCTTGCTCTTCGCTGGAAACGTTCCATGGTATTGATCTTAAGCAATTATCTTCTTTTTGACATCTGCCTATCTAATTAATGTGATGTCCCCGGGGTCATAGAGACTCAGGTGAGCGATCTAGGACCATCTTGGTCCTTTTGTTCAAATTAAATCCACTTTTAATTTTCGTCTGCGAAACCTTTGAATTTGGACAGGTCCAATAATTTGTAAAACAGGAAAGGGTTAAATGAAAACAAGTTGTGCATGGCTAAAACTCACAAGATGGTTAGCAGGGCCTCTGAGATATATCAACAAATATTATAATAATTTTGTAACTTATTTTTTCAAAGCGGCAAGATATATCAAGGCCTGAGATTGTAAAAATACTCTCATTCTTAACTCAAGATTTTCTCAAATTTCATCTTGAGATAAAATTTGTGATTCTGTTTTAATACAAGTATAATTGTATGCAAATAAAATGTAATGTTAATACGGTAAATAATTATGAATAACAACCTATTATTATCATCTTTAAGTGTTCATGCATTTATTTGAATTCTATTTGAGAAAATTGTCAGTTGAGAACAAAAAAAGTTTTTTAACCTCGGGGCCCTAGAGTGAGAGTCCTATGATAGAGACCCTTTTTGGACTCAATATAAACCATGGATTAAGTGGAGAAAACACTATGACAGGTCATTAAATTCAAAAAAATTATAGGTGATGTTTTAAAATTAAATGTACTTGTATTGAAGAATTAGTTAGTTTAGATTGAAAACATTGTGATATCAAGATAAATTGCTTTTAATAAGCTATGTATCCTTTTCTGCAATGTTTTCCAAAACTGTTTGCCTTCAGTGTACTAAATGATCTTTTAAAGGGACTGACAGACCTTAAACAAGGTTCCATAAAGTCCCAACTCTTTTTTCTGACTAGATCCCTGTTTAATCCTGATTGTACTTCTATTTTTAGCTCGGCTGTTTTCGGAGAAAACCCGAGGTATTGCTGTAGCCTCCGTGTCATTGTCGTCGTCGTTGTCTTGCAAAAAACTTTGACATTTTGTTATATCTCTGGTTCTACTGACATTTACTTGAAACTTGGCACACATGTTCACTATCAAAAGAGCAACCTATACTATCAAGGGGGATAACTCTAGATGCATTTTGTGCAAATTATGCCCCTTTTTCGACTTAGATTTTTTCCCACCATCCAGCACTCGACAGCTGAGCGTAGGCACCAGTAGGCGGTGCTCTTGTTAGGTGCTCCAGCCGTTGTGATATAACTGAAACATTGTTGAAAGCGGTGTAAAACCTCGTTCAAACAAACCTGTTAACTTGAAAGTCAAGAATATGGTTTGACCTAAGAAGTGGATGAGCACTGGACAAATAATGAACCTGAACACATATATTTATGGATGAACTTTTATTAAGATATGAGAGTACTCTTAAAGATACTAAATAGAAATCACATGTAAATTTTAGATATGCATGCAGGATTTTAAGGGACGCAGGTTTTGTGCGCAGGTTTTGTGCGTCTGAGGCGCAAAATAAGTAGACAGGACTCTGCTTTAAACAGTCTTTAATTCTTTCCTGAAGTTGAGCCCCAAATGTTTAATCATTTCTACCAATTTCTTTACCTTTAAACAGGGAACAGCTCTAAACCTACAAAATACAAGATTATAGCCTAAAAGAAATAGTCTATACCTTAAGCAGGGACCCCCAAGATCCAAATGGTTGAGTCCTTAAGACCCTATTTTATTGAGGTCAGATTAATTAAAATCCTGATGCATGTCAAGGGGTCAAAGAAAAAAACAGTAAAACAGTTTAATGCTGACTCTTAAATGTGCCTAACATGAACATGCCTAACATGAAGATGTTGGCTTTAACATGGTAAAGGTTAAGAATTTTTTTAGAATATTAAATTTGTTGCTATTGGTTGTTCCCCAAGGTTTCTCTTTAAATATGTGACCAACATGTCTAAAAGCTATAGAAAATTTGATTAGGGACAAGTTAAGCTTATTACTACAAGAATTGCCAGACAGAGCCTAGTCATACATGGAAACTTTTACCCCATACCAAACAGGTTCTATACAACCCAAATTTATTTCTTAGCAATATTAATTGAGTTGATAGGAAAAAGTGTGGGAAAAGAAGATTGTTGAAAGCGGTGTTAAACCCCATTCAAACAAACAAATTAGCTAGATCTTCATTGTTCGAAAACAAATGAAAACTTTTCAAACATGAGTTTTACAACTGCAAGAACAATTTTTGAAGTTTAGAAAAGATTTTAGATCTAAATTGTAGTCCTTGAACATTATAAGTAGACGCCGATTGATCCATCAAGACATGGCAATTAATCCATAATCCATGCATTATTGTATATTGGATTCTGCAATTTGATAGTTATGAAGCAAAGTTGTTGCAAGCTAAAGATCAGCAAGTCTTTAAGAAAATCAAGTTTCAGATTCTTTCTTCACTTGAACAATAGGTGCCTACTTCTCAACCCATTTTCTTATTATAAAATAAAACCATTGAAAATTCTTTTAATGGCACTTTTGAATGATATTATGATGATTCCATGTAAAGAGTGATCTTTCAACCCTTGTCATTGTGAACCCAGAATTATACGGCTGAACCCGAAATATTCCTGCTGAACCCAGAATATCACTGCTTAACCTGGAATAAAACTGCTTAACTAGGAATATTACTGCTGAACCTGGAATATTACTGCTGAATCCGCAATATTACTTCTGAACCCGGAATATTACTGCTGAACCCGGGATATTACTGCTGAACCCAGGATAATACTGCTTAACCTGGAATTTTACTGCTGAACCTGGAAAATAACTGCTGAACCAAGAATTTTACTGGTGAACCCAGAATATTACTGCTTAACCCTGAATATTACTGCTGAACCCTGAATATTACTGCTGAACCCAGAATATTACTGCTTAACCCTGAATATTACTGCTTAACCTGGAATATTACTGCTGAACCCAGAATATTACTGTTGAACCCAGAATATAACTACTTAATCAGGAATATTACTGCTTAACCCAGAATATCACTGCTTAAACTGGAATTTTACTGCTGAACCTGGAATATTACTGCTTAACCTGGAATATAACTGCTCATTCTAAACCCAGAATATTACAGCTTAAACCAGAATATTACTGCTGAGCCTAGAATAATACTGCTGAACTGGAAATAATACTTCTTTGGCAGGAGGGATAGACAAAGATAAGCCTGCAAATGTTTGCTGCCTCACCTTAGTCTATACCACCTGATTTTCCTATTTGAACCAGAAAGCTTAATAATAATAATAATAAGGTCTTTATTTAGAGAGGCTACACATTTGGTTTCCCAATCTTCCATGTTGGCCTCTGTAACAGTAAGTTACAAAACAATGCATGTACAATGAACATTTACATAAAGAACAAAATTTACAAAAGAACAAGCTAACAAACAATTGAACAAACTACTACTTACAGTATACTTTAAGCAATAATAGTTAAAGCTTGCTGATGAAACAATGTAGCCAGTGGTGGAAAATGGACACTTCCAACAACCTCACTTGTGCATGAATGCGAGACATTTAGAATAAATAGCCATCTACAGAGTGAATTTTTACTCTGATTAGACTGTGCCAATCTCGAGTCCTCAATTTGTGTGTAAGTGAAATTGTTAAAAATAATAAATAGATAAATATAATAAAATAAATTAGGAACCGTTCATTTAATAAGATTTAGACATTAATAATTGTTCCTTCCAAAAGAAAATAAAGAAATGCTTAAAACTATTTTTCAAAACAAACGCCAACTAACACAATAAGTTCATCCAGTCCTCTCAGCCCTTTGATTTTAACACAATTTTGCAACATTTTATTCAGCATGACCAGAATTTATTTTGGTGATGATGGAGCGTATAATAGAAAACAAGAGTAGTAATTTGTAATGAATATTGTTTATCATTGAATCATTCCACACTCTAATTTGATATCATTTATCATGATGGATAATACATGTTAGACATTATACAAGAGTTTTCAACCCCAAAATAGATTCATTAGGTTAAGGATTAATCTTTTCAATCCTGCCCTAAGAGGACAAATTAATCTGGATCCCCCAAAATGGAGAAATCAATCTTATAAACTCGGATTTTCTTGGCAACTCAGGAATTAATTGACAATCTTTTGTTTAGGATACAAGTTTTTAGCTCACCTGAGCACAAAGTGCTCAAGGTGAGCTATTGTGATCACTCACCGTCCCTCGTCCGTCGTCCGTCCATCGTCCGTCCGTCCGTCCATCTGTCTGTCCGTCCGTCTGTCCGTCCGTCCGTCAACAATTTCTTTAAACATCTTCTCCTCCTAAACCACTGGGCCAATCAAGCTGAAACTTGGCAGGGATGTTCCTTGGGTGAAGCTCTTCAAAAGTTGTTAAAAGAATTTATTTTCATTAAAAACTCTGGTTTCCATGGTAACAGAAAGGCTGAAAATCGCGAAAATCTTAGAAAAAATTCTTCTTCTCCTAAACCACTGGGCCAATCAAGCTGAAACTTGGCAGAGATGTTCCTTTGGTGAAGCTCTTCAAAAGTTGTTAAAAGAATTTAATTTCATCAAAAACTCTGGTTTCCATGGTAACAAAAAGGTTGAAAAATGGCTGAAAATTGCTGAAAATCTAAGAAAAAATTCACAAAATGTTCCTTGGGTGAATTTCTTTAAAAGTTGTTAAAAGAATTTAATTTCATCAAAAACTCTGGTTTCCATGGTAACAAAAAGGTTGAAAAATGGCTGAAAATTGCTGAAAATCTTAGAAAAACTTCCCTCCCTCCTAAACCGCAAGGCCAATCAAGCTGAAACTTGGCAGAGATGTTCATTGGGTGAAGCTCTTCAAAAGTTGTTAAAAGAATTCAATTTCATCAAAAACTCTGGTTTCCATGGTAACAAAAAGGTTGAAAAATGGCTGAAAATTGCTGAAAATCTTAGAAAAACTTCCCTCCCTCCTAAACCGCAAGGCCAATCAAGCTGAAACTTGGCAGAGATGTTCATTGGGTGAAGCTCTTCAAAAGTTGTTAAAAGAATTCAATTTCATCAAAAACTCTGGTTTACATGGAAACATAAAGGTTTAAAAATGGCCGAAAATTGCTGAAAATCTTAGAAAAACTTCTCCTCCTCCTAAACCACAAGGCCAATTAAGCTGAAACTTGGCAGGGGTGTTCCTTGGGTGAAGTTCTTCAAGAGTTGTTTAAAGAATTTAATTTCATCAAAAACTCTGAATTGCATGGTAACAGAAATGATGAAAAATGGCCGAAAATTACTGAAAATCTTAGAAAAACTTCTTCTCTTCCTAAACCACTTGGCTAATTAAGCTGAAACTTGGTAGGGATGTTCTTTGGGTGAAGTTCTACTAAAATTGTAAAAATAATTTCATTCAATCAAAATCTCTGGCTTCTATGGTATTGGAAATGTCAAAATATTGCCAAAAATCTCAGAGAAGGTTAATCTTTGCCTAAACTATTGGGCATATCTTAAAATTGGCAGGGATATTCTTAAAGTTTAGGTCTACTAATCTTGTTAAAAGAATTCAATTCCATCAATAACTTTGTTTGCAATCAAAAAGCAGTAGAAGGAAATTAAAGTATGTTTCTTTTAAATCCATACTACATGTACATCAGACAATCTCTGGTATTTATAACTTGGTTGACAAGTTATGACTTGAACCCTCAGGTGAGCGATATAGGACCATCATGGTCCTCTTGTTAAGTCACAAGCCTATTTTATATTTTGATGAACTGGGGGACTTAAAGTATGCTGAGTGTTGGTTAAGAAGGAATTTCTTCCTTTTTAGCTCAGCTGAGGTATTGCTATAGTCTTGGAGTTGTCGTCGTCGTCCTTGTCATCATCATGCAAAAACTTTGACAGTTTGTGATAACTTTTGAATGGTAAGTGCCTTCATATTTCACATGATGATTGCCTGAGACAAGGCCTTTCTGTTGGTACCAAGTTTAAGGTCATCAGTCAAGGTCATTCTTTAAAATCAAATTGTTGAAAAAAAGCATCAGCCATATTCTTTAAATGGTAAGTAAAAGGGCCTTTATATGTCACATGATGATTGCTTGGCTCAAGGCCTTTCTGTTTGTACCAAGTTCAAGAACATCAGTCAAGGTTGTTTTTAAAGGTCAAATTTTTTAAGATAAAAAACAACAAATTGTAACATTGGCCATAACTTTTAAATGGTGAGTTATAGGGCATTCATATTTCACATGATGATTGGCTGGGACAAGACCTTTCTGTTCGTACCAAGTTCAAGGTCATCTGTCAAGGTCAAGGCCATTTTTAAGGTCATTTTTTTGTAATTAAAACAAATACTAGCTGTAATTTTGGATTGGTAAGTCAAAGAGCCTTCAAATGTTATACATGCATTGCTTGTGACAAGCTCATAACATGCATAACAATTTCAAGGTCATTGGTAAAGGTCATTTGATGAAAGTCACTCATTTACAACATAAAAATTCATAATTTGCTTTAACTTTTGACTGTAAAATACACTGTGTTGAAAGGGGTCTCTAGAAGCATTTTTTACAAATAAGGCCCTCTTTTAAACTCAGATTTTTCAACATCCAGTTCTTAACAGCCAAGGGTAGGCACCCGTAGGCGGTGCTCTTGTTATTATGCCCCCTCATCAACATGTTGTTTCATACTGTTTTTCTAGTGTCCTTCTGTCTGTCTGTCCATCTGTCTGCAAAACATTAACAAAGACACTTAATATTGCCGCTTACTCAAATCCTTTCTGAGATACAATGCTAATATATAGCATGATAATAGGTCCCATTGTTATGCAACTGCTTATTCCAAGGTCAAGGTAATCTAACAGGGTTAAGGTCATCTATCAAGGTAAAACTTTTTTGATAAATGCTTCTTTTATATCTCTTGTTAGTTGATTTGGGGGGGGGGGGGGGGTTCTTAGGAAAGACAGAGGAGGGGGGAGTGATTTAGTTTTTGATTTCTCAGAAAATGTCTTAAAGAGAAGAAAACAAATGATACGCTATTGATAAGCTATTGTTTTGTAGACATTCAAAAATTTGAATGGTTAGCATGTCAATACTATTGGTATTCTTTGAAATTTTAACACAAAAAGATTGGGATGATCAGGTGATTTTATGTTGACTTAAGGTGAGGTAGCAACTTGAAAGTTGTTCAGTCAGCTTGTGCACATGAAGATAATCTTATTGCAATATCAGAGTTTGCAATATACAAAAAATCCTGCTTTACTCCTGTTCAAATATTTAGAGACAATATCAAAGTATACATATTATAATGTTATCTGTTGTCCGTCTATTGGTCCTTCTTTTCAAGGTCAAGGTTATATACGAATGTGAAATATTATATTGCTGAAACATTTTTATTTTTCAGGGTCAATCTGGATTTGGCAGAGAAATGTCACAAGGCAGAATGTAAGTTATGGAGAACCATTATTTATTTCAATGTAAGATTGGTTTATTGGTTCTATTGAGGCAAGAACAAAAACACCAATTTTTTGTGTGTGTGTCTTTTAGATTTTTACAACGCAAGGATGTGGGAATACTTTGGGCAAGCTGCTAGCAAAAGTTTGTTTGTCTGACTTTGTTTAAGATTCAGTTGTTTGAATTACTATTAAACTGACATGGTGAGATTAAAACACATGGAAATACATTTAAATAAATTTAGGAATAGCCTGTATCAATGTGTTCTTTTCCCTGAATGTTTTTTAAATCCTTGTAGTTTTTAATTTAATTATGTGAAAAAAAATTCACCTGTTGTCTGCATTATTTTGCACAATAGTTTATACTAATTCGCTTATGCTTAATTGCTATGAAAGCTTAAGCTTATAGTGTTGCTCTAGAACACATAATGAGAGAGGCAGTTTAAACCCACTGGTACCCAGTTCTACTGCTGGGTTGACTGGATCTGGCTAGTAAGTGTTGTCTTAAGCAAGAACACTTAGACATCAATGGAGCTTGAACCATGGACCCTTAAGTCATGAGTCTAGGGGCTATATTATACCACTAGGCTACTGATGCAGTCCTTTTGCATCATGGAGCTTCCTTCATAATAAAGTTTTTAGCTCCACTGGCTGAAAGCCACTGGGGCTATTGTCATGGCGTTGTGTCCGTCGTGCGTCCGTCCGTCCGTGCGTGCGTGCGTGCGTCCGTCCGGTCGTAAACTTTTCTTTAAAAATCTTCTCCTCAGAAACTACTGGATGGATTTCAACCAAACTTCACAGGAATGATCCTTGGGTGACCCTCTTTCAAAGTTGTTCAAGAAATTTTGATCCAATGAAAAACATGGATTTAATGGGCGTGGCTAATTTCCAAATATGGTAAAAAGTGAGTTTTCTCAGATTTTAATCAATGGATACCAATTAAATTTTACATGAATGATCCCTGGGTGACCCTTTATCAGTCTACAAAAAATCATTGTGATCGGATGGAAAATATGCATTTTATGGGCGGAGGTCATTTCTCTATATGTTATATAGTGGAAACTTTGCAAATCATTTTCTCAGAATGTAATTGATGGATATCAACCAAATTTCACTGGAATGATCCTTGTGTGATCCTTTATCGGTCTACAAAAAATCATTGTGATTGGATGAAAAATATGCGTTTTATGGGCAGAGGTCATTTCTGTATATGTTATATAGTGGAAACTTTGAAAATCAATTTCTCTGAATGTAACTGATGGATATCAACCAAATTTCACTGGAATGATCCTTGAGTGATCCTGTATCAGTGTACAAAAAATCATTGTGATTGGATGAAAAATATGCATTTTATGGGCAGAGGTCATTTCTCTATATGTTATATATAGGAAACTTTGAAAATCAATTTCTCTGAATGTAACTGATGGATATCAACCAAATTTCTTTGGAATGATCCTTGAGTGATCCTTTATCAGTGTACCAAAAATTATTTTTATTTAATGAAAAATATGTCTTTTAATAGCAGAGGTCATTTCTCTATATGTTATATAGTGGAAAATTTGAAAATTATTTTCTCAAAATCTGATTGTTGGATATGTGGAGGTCAATTCTCAATATATTAAATAGTGGAAACTATGAAAAACATTTTCTCAGAATGTAATTGATGGATATCAATCAAACATTTTTGGTATGATCTTTGGGTGACCCATTATCATGCAGCCAAAAATTATTTTTATTTAATGAAAAATATGTCTTTTAATAGCAGAGGTCATTTCTCTATCTGTTATATAGTTGAAACTTTGAAAATCATTTTCATCATCAGTAGAACCCAAAATATCTAAAAAATCTAGTCAAAACCTTTATTTGCTTTTACAAGAATTTCAAGCCTGTGAAGCGCCTCAAGCCATTCATGGCTTTCTAGTTGGTTATTGTAATATATGAATGAGTTGATATAAGTCACATATCTTATCACTAATTTATTTCTTTTGAGCTTATTCCAGATACATTGCTGATATTTGTTTTGATCAAAGATCTCAATTCCGATGCGTTCTGAAGATACCAAGGTCATCTATCAAGGTCATACTGTTGGAAAATAAAACATAAACTACATAACATTTACAAACTACTTTGAAAGGCATGTTCAAGTTACAATGTATATATTTTGAATATACATTGTATTGCATGTATGATGAGATTTTGTTTGGGGCCAAGCTGATCGTAACTAAGTCTTGAATGAAAATGATAAAATCAGCTTGTCTCAAAGACAAATCAATAGATTCTTTTTCAACTATAAACTTTGTTTTTTATGTTGAAGCCAAATTTTTGGAACAGTGTGATGAAAGAAATAAACATGGGTTATGTGACATGATGGTGACTTTTTAAGAGTGATCTTTCATGTTTGTAAGACAAGCAGGACATATACATGTATGTCACAATGACAGCAGGTTGTAGGTTGTGTTAGTATGTAAGTCTCTTGGATTCTGTCCAGACATCTACTTCTACAATTATTGATGGATTTTAAAATAACCCTGCACAATTGTTCTCCATCAAGATGGCAGAAAGATGTAAAAAACAAAACCGAATTAAAGGTCACATGTTAAGGTCAAATGTTAAAATTGAGCTTGTCCAGAGCACTGCCCCTACATTTATGATTGGACTTCAAAATAGCTTGGCACAATTGTTCTTCATCATGATAGAAGTGCCCTTTGAAATAAATTTTCAGATATCCCCCTAGGTCAAGGTCACAGATCATTATCAAAAGTTGAGTTTAGGCTTTTCTGGAGCTATGGTAAAATGTTTGCTGGCCCAATAGCAGTTATTCTGGGTTTGTCATTATACCCCTAAAACTATGTTTAGGGGGTATGTAGGAGCCAGCTTCTTGGTTGGGCAGTCTGTCCATCAGTCTGTCCGTTTTGATTTTTTTGTGTTATAAACAGAGTTCATTCAGAAATATGATCAGTATCAAGGAAAAATTTCCGTTTTTGGTTAAAGTCTAGGGGTGTAACAATACGGTAAAAAGCGTATTGCAATATATTGCAATATAGCCAGACCGTATTGCAATACGTATTGCACTATTATTTAAAGTAATTAAAATTATGGAAACAAAAAATATCAACAAGAAAATAACAAAAACAAGTCTTCTTTATTTCTTTTTAAATTGATAGGAAATAAATTTGTGAGAAGGGTTTCTACTAGCATAAAAAGGCATAAAAAGATAAGGGTATCAGTGACCGGGAAACTAGGTCAATATCTCTAAGAGACCGACGCTATTTCAGTAGGTCAACGTCCCAGGCAGACTGACGCTGTCATAATCAAAGGAGCCTTTCATAAAATTATAGGACAGGTTATCTATTATAATTAAGAAATAATAAGATATTTGAATTTTCCTAAAAAGTTGTGAAGCAGAAAAGTATGTTTAACATATCCATTCCCGATTTTTGTTAATCATATGGATCTTTGCAACGTCCGTTACTGGCTAGTTGTCTGAACTTAAGACTGAGTTCATACACGGACATTTTTAAATGAATTGTACTATTTGGTCCGCAATTCTCATAGTATAAAGGCTGTAAAAACTGCCTACATTTTAATTTGGTAGCCCATTATTGCAACTACTTTTGTCCATAATTGTAATTGATTTTTTGTCCACATTTTGTTATGCCATTCTGGCTCGACGATCTTTATTCTTAGGATCAAATACAATTTGCAGGATTTGCCAAATGCCGCAGCTTAGATACAAGGCGAGATAATTTTGGGGTAACAATTTACCTGTTCAACGGCAACGTCGCCTGTTGAAAAAAGTTCCACTTTCACTTTCGGAGATTGTTTTGTATGTTGGAATCCGTTCGATAATGAACACGTTTAGAAATAGGTTTTGAGGAAAATGGGTTTTCATTTCAAACAGAAAATAATTAGTAAGTGTACTGAAGAAAACCGGTACTGTAAAAGTTGAACCGGTTTTGAATTTTTTCTATGAACAGACCGCGGTTTATCGGTAAATCGGTTAACCGTTTCACCCCTATTAAAGTCTATTGACTTTTTACAGCAGCCCCTGACATAGCGCAGTTGGTAGCACGTCAGACTGTCAATCTAGAGGTCCCCAGTTCAATCCCAAATGGCGGCACACATTCTTTCTGACTATTTGTCTCTCACCAATGAGTTATTAATCATAGATTACACGTCCTTCACTGATGGCTTTGCATTATAGATAAAGTACTTTTGGGGGTATTTGTCTGCTTTGCCACCCAATACTTTTGGGGGTATTTGTCTGCTTTGTAACAATTTTTAGTTTGTCATTACAGTGAGAGAATCAGAGCTAGAAGAACAAGTGAAATTAAACAGCCATTTGATAGAGAAGGAAAAGCAAAAATGTAGCCAACTTGAGGTAATCTAGCTTTCAAATATCTTTTTGGATCGATGGCTAAGTTGGAAACAGTTGTAACTACATATATGCTTATATGCAGTTACAACTGTTTCATTCTGAGCCATCGAGATATCCTGATTCAAGTCAGAACTGTTTGATCAAGTCAATATCTCACAAACAGATCTTGTCCTTCCTTCATAAAGCAAGTTGTAATAAAATGATTGATTGCTATTATTAAGGCTGTGGAATAGACTATTAAATGGACAAACATAAATCAAACTTTTAGTATTTTCAGTTCTTTGATTCAACCTTTATCCTGCTGAATATAGATTTTGTATCAAACACATTGCCAATATTTTTGACAATTTAATCAGTCTGACTCAAGCTGTATCCAAAATTATTGCTATAAGAGCAGGTAGTATAGGCTAATGTCAGACTGCATGTCTGCGCACCTACTGTCAAGTTTTGGGTTTAAGAGAAATGAACATATGTGTGACATTTCTAACAATTTTATAAATGTGCAACATAAACACTCAGATCAGACTTTGCAGATGCACAGTCTGATCATAGTCTTTACCATGCGCTATCACACGCATTATAGGGATGAGTGTCTTTTTCACTGCGTTTATTTGGGTAAAAAGTGCAATTGCCTTAGCACATGGCAAATAACCCCGTTATGTTTAAGCAATGTGCTAAGGCAATTGCACTTTAAACCCCAATAAAGGCAGTGAAAAAGACACTCGTCCCTTATAATTGCAATCCTCCAGATCAAAGAAACTATTAAAATACTCTGCTAAACATTTTCGTGCATACAGACTGGCTGAAAAATTTGTTTTATTTCTCAATGAAAACAATTTTGAGTATGCTGCTATTTTGTAAGCTACCACAAAAAGTTATCCCATAAGAAATAGCTTTCATTATTGATGAATCTTATATCTTTGCTTCATGACATTGAATTATAAAATCTATGTATCTTTTTATTTAAGAGATGAAGAGAATATTTGTTGATTTTATGGAGGCATGAAACTAAAAACCTAATCACACTATGAATACGCAAATATTCTCTTCATCTCTTAAATAAAAAGATAGATAGATTACAGGGACCTAACATTCATGATTACTGTAATCTTGGGTTGATCAAATGTCAAAATAATTTGCTGATTTGTAATTAGATATTGTTTTATGTGCTATCACTAAAATGTACTGCACATCTTTGTGACCCCTTCAACCCTTTGTTAAAATCCACATCAGAAGTCATGGAAATGTGTTTCCAATTGTGGCTCATAAAATTCATTAAGAAATTGATAGGTAAAATCGAGGGGTAAGTGCAATACTGATGTAAGTGCCTATAAATACAATGTATATATGCACATACAATAGTTTTGCTCTAATCCCTCATAATGCCCAGCTAGGATAAGCAAAGTGTGTCTGTGATAGAAAAAAGAGCATCAATGAATGTTGTATTTGTACTAAAGTTGCTTGTACATGAACAATATCATTGCCAATAGTAGGACCTTTATTGTTACAAAAGACGGGATGATGGTTTTAAATATCATTGCCAATAGTAGGACCTTTATTGTTACAAAAGACGGGATGATGGTTTTAGGTGTCCTTAATTGTGAGGCATAGCTATAAGAGATTTTAATGTAACACTATTGTAAGTGAGATCGGTGCAACACTTATACAATTTATTTAAAGGTATTTATAATGGTTTTGCCCTGAACCCTCAATATTGCTTATATTCATATAGGAGCTTAAAATAATGTTGAAAAGAGCCCTTGACTTTTTTTGTGTTCTTCACTCAATGTACAATAATTTGATCCTACACTGAAACAAATGATTATCCTCTATTTAAAGCAAGTAAAGATAAACCAGCCGGTAATAAAATCTAACAATTTCAACTGTAAGCCATAAATGGTTGCTGGTTAAAATCTGTGTAATTTGTTGACTGTTGTTTGAAGTCGTAAATTACAACTGACCATGCTGTCTTGAACATGGTTATTAAATTGTGATAAATAGACCCCAATATAAATACCTTTTCTATCAATACAAGCACATTATTTGCTTTGTTCACATTTTCAATATGAACCTTATTTGAATTAAGTATATATAAGGTGTTATAGGATATATAGTGCAAATGTTCATTTTTGGTATGTGGAGAAAGTTATTTTTTATGCTTTTATGCCCTTCATTAATGGATTGTGGAACATTTTGTTTTACCAGTGTCTGTCTGTCTGTATGTCTGCAAAGCTCAATCTGTGAACTAAGCATTTTCCTCTAACTGAAATACTATTTAAGTTACAACCCTTGCACTTGGCCTGAAGGTTCCTCTTCATCAATTCACATCATTGAATGTCAAGGTTGACTGACATTAGGTCAAGGTCAATTATCAAGGTCAAACTTTCTGTAAAGGTGACATTAGTGTACAATAAACACATCTTGTTTATAATCAATCAATCAGTGAAAAAGACCGAGAATTTTAAATCAAGAGCCCAACTTAAAATCTAGGGACTATGGGCGACTGGGCCCCTGCTGGTCTTTTTCACTGATCAATGCTTATGATTTCTGAAAGAAAACTGCAATTGAAGCTTATGTCTGACAATTTCAACAATTTCAAAATTAATGTCATTGCACAGTGTGAAAGTGTTGTAAATATAAAAGCAGTTACAATTGTTTTGTTCTGAGCCATGAATGTGCATTTGCCATAGACTCAGCTCAGACTTTGCCTCTGTACAGTCTGTTCAAGGAGTCCTCATTTGTGCTCTTTAGATAAAGAAATTGTTGAAAATATTCAGTTTAGGATCGTTTGTCTGGCTGAGGTGTAAGTCTGGCATAATTTTGTAAGTGTAGCATCCTGACTTAATTAGTTTTTTCCTAGTCTGACTTTATTTAGATTAGTATGCAGAAAAGCAAGCATGGTGGTTTGATTGTTGGCATAATCCTGTTAACTATGAATAACCAGGATAGCTGGATCCTTTTCATTGACCTTCCAACAACAACAAATTAGTTTCTAAGAACCTCACAACTAAACCATTCAGTTTCTTTACCTTTTTCTAAGCACTGTGAAGTAAAATGGAAAGCTCATGGTATGCTTTATCTGTGTACCAATCAATTTATACAAATTAAGTACTACAGTGATTTGAAAGAGAGATCTTGACCAAACTCCAGTTTAAGTCTATTGAACTGATATACAACTTTTGAAGATCTTTATAAAATTAACCCTTGTCAAGCTAAATCAATGCAAAAATAATTACCATAATCAAAGGACTGAAAGTTTTATTAGAAGACAATTGAATTCACAAACACTTCTTGATTAAAAGGAGCAGGTATTGAAGACTTAAAATCATACTGTGCATATCTAACCTTTATATCCTACCCCGGGTGGTAGGGGCATAGACAAGGATCAGTGTGCACATATGTGCAGTCTGACTCTAGTCTGTACCACTTCATTTCCCTTTTTCAACCATAATTTTTTGAAGTCATGTTTTTGAATTAATTATTGACTAGCAATTGAGTGCATCCAGTGCTTTCAGTACTTTCAATTTTATTGCATTTTTGCCAGGGTTTTTAACCAGCATGACAAAGGTAAAGTAAACACATGAAGATATTTTGTATGGAATTCATTTATATCTAATAAAGGGAGATAATTAAAAAGCCTGTCAAGGTTGTCCATCAACAATAGGAAAATGGAATTGTGTTTGTATGGTTTCTCCTATAAGATCAGATAAGAACTAATTTGATGAACTCAGTTGTAGATATTTATGTCCTCTAGAGTCAGTGTGACATCAGCCTTTATTGGATTCCTCACTGCTGAGATATCTCTTTTGAAAATATCACATTTGCATTCAAACAAGGAAATTGGGTCTTCACTTTTATTAATTTAATTTGGTAAAGCTTTGTTCCTTAGGTAGTAAATACAAAATATTATGAAAAGTTTTTATGGTAAATAATTGTACAGATTTAAGTATTTTTCAGTGGATTTTGTACTCATGAATTTTCCTCAAATAATTGCATTCACAGATTTGATGCGAAAGATAGGTTTTGGTGTCTTAAGCATTGAGATTTTGTGTATTATGAAAAGTTTTTAGCGTAAATAATTATTCAGATATAAGTATTTTTTCAGCGGATTTTGTCCTCTAGAATTTTCCTCAAAGTCACAGATTTGAAGTGAAAGATAGGTTTTGGTGTCTTTGGCATTGAGATTTTTTGTATTTTGGCATAATAATTTACATTTTACTACAGCATATTTAATGGGAGCATAACTGCTCTCTTGTAGCTCATTTTTAGCTCCACTGGCTAAAGGCCAGCAAGCTGTTGTCATAGCGGAGTGTCCCTCGTGCGTCCATCCATCCAGTTGTACGTCCGTCCATGTGTAAACTTTATCTTTATACTTCTTTTTTTTTCAAAAACCAATGGGCAGATTTTAATGAAACTTGGTAGAAATGTTCCTTGGGTGACCCTCTTCTGAAATTGTTAAAGAAATTTTGATTGACCCCCAAATATGGGTGTGGCAGGGCTTGGCATTTTTTTTATGTTTAAATTTTTTAGCTCACCTGAGCACAACGTGTCATCCGTTAACAATTTCTTTAAATGACATCTCCTCCTAAACTACTTGGCCAATTTTAACCAAACTTGGCAGAAATGTTCTTTAGGTGATCCCCTTTAAGAATTGCTAAAAGAATTGAAATCGGTGAAAAACTCTGGATGCTATGGCAACCAAAGTAAAAATTTAAGAAAACATTTAAAATTCTTCTTCTTCTGAACAAGCAGCCCTACAGCCTTGAAATTTGGCATGGATGATCAGCTCATAGACCTTAATAAAAGTTGCTAAAATCATATCTGTTGGGCCACCAGGTGCGGAGCACCAGGGGGGAGGGGGTAGTACTTTGGGTAAATTTTGTAATCTTTAACCTTCTTCTTCTTCTGAATAAGAAGCCTTACAGCCTTCAAATTTGGCATGGAGGATCAGCTCATAGATCTTAATAAAAATAGCTAAAATCATATCTATTGGGCCGCCAGGTGCGGAGCTCCAGTGGGGAGGGGGTAATACTTTTGTGAAAATTTTGTAATCTTTAACCTTCTTCTTCTTCTGAACCAGGAGCCTGACAGATTTGAATATTGACTTGGATGATCAGCATATGGACCTTTATAAAATTTACTAAAATCATGACTGTAGATTCACCAGGTTCGGAGCACCAGTGGGGAGGGGGTAGTACTTATGTGAAAATTTTGAAATCTTTAACCTTCTTTTCTTCTGAACCACAAGCCCTACACTCTTGAAAATTGGCGTGGAGGATCAGCTCATAGACCTTAATAAAAAGAGCTAAAATCATATCTGTTGGGCCGCCAGGAGTGGAGCACCAGGGGGGAGGGGGTAGTACTTTTGTGAAAATTTTGTAATCTTTAACATTCTTCTTCTTCTGAACCAGGAGCGTGACAGATTTGAATATTGGCATGGATGATCAGCATATGGACCTTTATAAAAATAGCTAAAATCATGACTGTAGATTCACCAGGTGCGGAGCACCAGGGGGGAGAGGGTAGTACTTTTGTGAAAATTTTGTAATCTTTAACCTTTTTCTTCTTCTGAACCTCAGCCGCCACAATAGCGCAGTTGGTTAGGCATAAGACTTCCAATCTGGAAGTCGTGGGTTCGATCCCCGGTGGCGGCAAATATCCTTTCCGATGTTTGTCTTTCACCAATGGGTAGATAATCGTAAACCTATGTGAAATAGCAGTCGGAGGCTAGGAAAGGGTGTAATGGTAGTACAGGTGAAAGAAATACCGGGAATCCATTGTTAGGTGCTCCGGCTGCCGCGATTTAACTGCGATATTGTTGAAACCCATTCAAACAAAATTCTTCTGAACCACAAGCCCTACAGATTTGAAAATTGGCATGGAGGATACGCTCATAGACCTTATTAAAAAATAGCTAAAATCATGACTGTAATGCCGACCGGTGCGGAGCACCAGGGGGGAGGGGGGAGTACTTTTGTAAAAATTTTGTTACTTTAACCTTGATCTTATAATGAACCAGGAGCCCTACAGACTTCAAAATTGGCATGGATGATAAGCATATGGATCTAAAATAAAATAGCTAAAATCATGAATGTAGGGCCACCAGATGTGTAGCATTAGGGGGGAGGGGGTAGTACTTTGGATCAATTTTGAAATCTTTAACCTTATTCTTCTCCTGGATCAGGAACCCTACAGACTTAAAAATTGTCATGGGTGATCAATATATTGACATTAATAAAAATAGCTAAGATCATGACTGTAGGGTCACCAGGTGCTGAGTGTTGGATCATATTTGAAATCTTAAAACTTCTTCTAATGAACCAGAAGTCTTACAGACTTGAAAATTGGTATGGATGATCAGCATATGGACATTAATTGAATTAACTAAAATCACGACAGTAGATTCACCAGGTGCAGAGCATCTTGTGGGAGGGGGGAGTATTTGTTGAAAATTTTGAATCCCTACAGCCTTTATATTTTACATTTATTTATCAACTCATTAAAGAAAACTTTAAAAGTCTCAGACTCAGCCTGTATATCTGGCATAGATTAGCTGATCACAGACCTTTTATGGAAAAAAGCTTAAATAAATAATGACCAGGGGAGGAGCAGAGGGGGGGGGGAAGGATTATTAGTCCCCTACCGGTGTTCACACCGGAGGGGACTATAGGTTTGCCCTCCGTCTGTCCGTCCGTCCGTCTGTCCGTCCCTCCGTCCGTCCGTCTGTCCGTCCGTCCGTCTGTCCGCTCAAATCTGGATCCCGCGATAACTTAATAACTAAGCAAGCGTTTTTGATGAAAGTTGGTATATGACTAGATGGCAATGTGTAGATTATGCACATCATTTTATTTTTGTCTTTCGACTTAAATTGAGGTTGCTATGGTTACAGAAATAGTGAAAATATGGCCAAAAATGGGATCCTGCGATAAGATAATAACTAAGCAAGCTAGTTTGATGAGACTTGGTATATGACTATATGGCAATGTGTAGATTATGCACATCATTTTATTTTTGTTTTTAGACTAAAATTGTTGTTGCTATGGTTACGGAAATAGTGAAAATATGGCAAAAAATATTGAATCCTGCGATAAGTTAATAAGTAAGCAAGCTAATTTGATGAGACTTGGTATATGACTAGATGGCAATGTGTAGATTTTGCACATCATTTTATCTTTGTTCTTTGACAAAAAGTGCGGTTGCTATGGTAACGGAAATAGTGAAAATATGGCAAAAAATGGATCCTGCAATAACTTAATAACTAAGCAAGCTAACTTGATGAAACCTGTTTTAAAATGTAAAAAAAATTATAAGCCATGTTAGTCAGGGTGGTGATGCAGCAGTATTAATCACCTCCAGTGAAAGTTCTCATTTCTTACCAACAAGACTGAAGAAAAACATCTTGGATCAGACAAGGTAACTGTTATTGATACTATTTCTTGCATCTGTCTATTGCTCGCATGAATTGTATAGTGGGCACAGCAGAGACAACAACTCATGTAAGTCTTGTTTAACCCTTTAACAAGACCTGGTTTTGACGTCCCTGATAGAATTGGCGTGGGAAAACATTGAGACAAACAAAGCCGGTAGGGGACTTATGCCTATGTCCAACATGGCTCTTGTTTCAAATGTTATCTGATTGAATAAGTGAAAATCTCTTTTTCTGTGGTTGCATGGACATACCTAGGTAATGAAGCTTTTTTCTCAGGTGAGCGACCCAGGGCCAACGGCCCTCTTGTTAAAATCTTCTGCTCCCAAACCATTGGGCTGATTTCAATGAAACTAGGCATGGATGATCCTTGGGTGACCCTTTACCTAAATTGTAAAGAGATTTTGATTGAACTCCAAATATGGACTTGGCAGGGCATGGCCTTTTTATGCCCCCGATAGGGAGGCATCATAAATTTGACTTGTCCGTCCGTCCGTCCGTCCGTCCGTCTGTCTGTCCGTCCGTCCGTCCGTCCGTCCGTCCGTCATTCCGTCCAAAAACTTTAACATTGGCCATAACTTCTAAATCAAAGCGGTGTCGGGGGCATTGTCATCTTACAGTGACAGCTCTTGTTTCATATTAAAATCTTTAATAGATTTCTCCTCCCAAACCATTGGGCAGATTTCAATGACACTTGGCATGGATATTCCTTAGGTGACCCTTTACATAGATTGTTAAAGAAATTATGATTGACCCCCAAATATAGGTATGGCAGGGAGGGGCATTTTTTTCACATTTAGATCTTTAAAAATCTTCTCCTGCCAAACCATTGTGCCTGTTTCAATGAAACTTGACATGGATGTTCCTTTGGTAATCCTTACCATGATTGTCTACCATGGGTGGGCATTTTTAAAATCTTTTAGAATCTTCTCCTCCCAAACCATTGGTCCGATTTCATTGAAACTTGGCATGGATGTTCCTTGTGTGACCCTTGACTATTTTTTGTTAAAGAAATTTTGATTGAACTCTGAATATGCATAGCAGGGCATGGCAATTTTTCACAATAAAATCTTTTAAAATCTTCTCCTCCCAAACCATTTGGCCGATTTTAATGAATCTTGGCATGTATGTTCCTTTGTTGACCATTTACTTACATTGTTATACCCCGCCACCTACAAAGTAGAGGGGGGTATATTGGTTTCACCATGTCTGTCTGTCTGTCCATCGGTCCAACAATCCGTCCGTCTGTCCATCTGTCCATCCGTAGACCTTTTTGTTTCTGGACTCTAACTCAAGAAGCAAATGACCTACATTCATGACACTTTATACAAATGTTCCTTATGACCCAAGGAAGTGCCCTATTGTTTTTGGGTCACATAGGTCAAAGGTCAAGGTCAAAGTCAGCCTTTGTTCAATTTTCGTTTCCGGACTCTAACTCAAGAACCAAGTAGCCTACAATCATGACACTTTATACAAATGTTCCTTATGACCCAAGGAAGTTCCCTATTGTTTTTGGGTCACATAGGTCAAAGGTCAAGGTCAAAGTCAGCCTTTGTTCGATTTTCATTTCCGGACTCTAACTCGAGAACCAAGTGACCTAGAATTATGAAATTTTATGCAAATGTTGCTTATGATCCAAGGAAGTGCACTATTGTTTTTTGGTCATATAGGTCAAAGGTCAAGGTCACAGTCAATTTTTTTCAATTTTCATTTCTGGACTCTAACTCAAAAACCAAGCGACCTAGAATCATGAAATTTCATGCAAATGCTGCATATGACATCAATATTTGTTACAAACACATCCTGCACTAATAGCACTTGCATTCTGACAAAGTGCTTGTGGGGGTATTAGTCCGCTCTGTGACAGTTCTAGTTCAAGTTTGATCGACCCCCAAATATTTGTGTGGCAGGGTTAAAGTTTGGGGTTATAAAGCCAGTGGAGCATTACAGGCCCTCTTGGGCCTCTTGTAATGGGTTGACCCCAAATGGTTCAGATTTGTGAACAGGTCTTGCTTTCAAATACTATTTGCAAAAATTGGGGTATGTCCAATAGTCTTATTCTGACAGTAAAAGAAGCAGTGTAAACAATCAAAGACCTATGCGGGCTGGATCATTATCATGAAAATGTCCTCATGTATTGTAGGAGAGTTTAAGAAACAGTGTCAACATTAAAGACCTGTGGAGGCTGGTTCATTAGTCATGTAATTGTCCTCATGTATTATGAGAGTTTAAGATATTGTGTCAACACAGAAGACCTGTGGAGTATGGTTCATTTCTCATGTAAATGTCCTCATGTATTATATGAGAGTATGAGAGTTTAAGAAACAATGTCAACATTAAATACCTGTGGAGGCTAGTTCATTATTCATGTAAATGTCCTAATGTATTGTAGGAGGGTTTGAGAAACAATGTCAACATAAAGATCTGTGGAGACTGGTTCATTAATCATCTAAATGTCTTCATGTATTGTAGGAGAGTTTAAGAAACAATGTCAACATAGATTACCTGTGGAGGCCTGTTTATTAATCATGTAAATATCCTCATGTATTGTAGGAGAGATTAAGAAACAATGTCAACATTAAAGACCTATGGAGGCTGGTTCATTAACCATGTATTGTAGGAGAGTTTAAGAAACAGTGTCAACATTAAAGACCTGTGGAGGCTGGCTCATTAGTCATGTAATTGTCCTCATGTATTATATGAGAGTTTCAGATATAATGTCAACACAGAAGACCTGTGGAGTATGGTTCACTTCCCATGTAAATGTCCTCATGTATTATATGAGAGTATGAGAGTTTAAGAAACAATGTCAACATTAAATACCTATGGAGGCTAGTTCATTAATCATGTAAATGTCCTAATGTATTGTAGGAGAGTTTGAGAAACATTGTCAACATAAATGACCTGTGGAGACTGGTTCATTAATCATCTAAATGTCTTCATGTAATGTAGGAGAGTTTTAGAAACAATGTCAACATAAATTACCTGTGGAGGCCTGTTTATTAATCATGTAAATTTCCTCATGTATAGTTGGGGAGTTTAAGAAATGATGTCAACATTAATGACCTATGGAGGCTAGTTCATTAATCATGTAAATGTCCTCATGTATTGTAGGAGAGTTTAAGAAACAATGTCAACATTAAAGACCTGTGGAGGCTGGTTCACAGTCCAGAAGAGGAAGAAGATTCCGAGGTGAGTAGCCCACTTTCGAGTATATCTTCTGAGTATGTCTTGGTCCAATTTGTGATCTATGTACTCTAATTTTGATATTTTATGTCATCTGGATAGTTGGCCAAGTAGTCAAAAGGGCTCGTCTTGTAATTCGATAATTACATGTTTGACCCCAACTGGAGGAGGGTAGGTTATTCAGGCAGGACACTCTCTTTGCAAAAATTAAACCCAAACCTGAACATTGCCAATTATTTCAAAGCTATTCAAAATTTAATTGTTAATTACAATAACTCTGTACCCTACTTGCATAACCTTTAGAAAAAAATTAAATAAGCCAATCAACTTGGTCACAGGGGATCTGAGTAGTTAGCTGTTGGTCTGGTGAATTAGTAATTTCAGTATTTCTTTTCAACTTGGGTTTGACCCTGGCCCTGGAAGGATTTTTTCAGCAGGCTTAGTCACAGACTTTCTCTTTGTTACACAATGATCATACCAGGCAAGATGAAGGATCCCATCATTGAGATCTGTAAATACCATGGTAGAATTACGTAACAAGGTCAAGAACAATGTCAAAGTTCCCGAATAAATTGCTGTTTTGGGGCTATAGCTTTCACTTAGACATTTTGTTATCTGCAACTATAGTCATAATTCAGCTCTAAGACAAATATTCATTTCATTTCATTTTGCATTATTTAGAAAGAATTGCTGTGCTAATCCAGCTCTGGTCATATTTTTGTAAGAATCGATTTTTTTAGGGCTTAGTGGAAAACTTTTTAATGGAATTCATATTTATTTGATTGGCTGTAATATTTTTTTGCAAACCCATCAACTAATTACTACTACAGTTAATATTGAGCTTTACTGACCAAAGGTCAGAAGAGCTATAGCAATGATGTGGGTTCCGTCCATCAGTCTGTCCAAAAGATGTCTTGTTTATGCAATAAAGTCAACAAATCTTAAGGAATTTCCTTGAAACTTGATTGAAGGGTCACAGGAAAGGTTCCTTTTAAAAATGGGGCTGATCCAATGGAAAACACAGGAAAAGGAACATTAAAGATTTTTGTTTAGAATATTCTTATGTTGGAAATCAAGACCACAAATATTATTGAATTGTCTTGAAACTTTCACAGTATAATTATAGGGTCATAAGGAAAGTTCCTTAAAGTAATCCACAAGTATTACTGAATTGCCTTCAATAGAATGATTGTAGTTTCATATAAGAAGTTCCTTTAGAAAAACACATGATAATGGGATGTACAGATTTTCACTTTCCCAGGATGATTTTAGGGTAGTAGGCAAGGATGCGTTTGAAAATTTAAAAAAACACAGGAAAAGAAGGCCTGCTTTAAACAAATTGAAGGGAAGAAGGTCTGCTAAATTTATCTTACTTTATACATTCTTTTTAAGCAATTCATTTCATAAAATATTAGAATAAACTGAGAAAAATCTGAATAGTCAGCAGAGAATCTAAGGCCGTCATAGGCATCTTGTTTGTAAAAGCAGGCTCTTCAGGTACCAATGGCCTGAAGCAAGATCAATTGTATATTTTTATTTCCAGAGTGACAGCTCCTTGTCAGCATCAACAGAAATTTTGAAACAACAGATAAAACAGGACATAGAGGCCCTCAGAGAAAAATTGAGAAAACAAGATTCTGTACTTCAATCTTTGGTATGTGTGCATATACATATTGTTGGCAGCTAAAAATGTCATAGACTAGCTAGATGACAAATTGGTAGAGACTTTAGACTTATGATCAGGGCCCAAGGTTATAACACTTTTCTCAAGATCAATTCAAAATTGTCTCAAATTTCAATTTGAGATTTAAGCAGGAATGCTCTTTTATTAGTCCCCTACCGGTGTTCACACCGGAGGGGACTATAGGTTTGCCCTCCGTCCGTCTGTCCGTCCGTCCGTCCGTCTGTCCGTCCATCTGTCCGCTCAAATCTGGATCCCGCGATAAGATAATAACTAAGCAAGCATTTTTGATGAAAGTTGGTATATGACTAGATGGCAATGTGTAGATTATGCACATCATTTTATTTTTGTTTTTCGACTTAAATTTAGGTTGCTATGGTTACAGAAATAGTGAAAATATGGCCAAAAATGGGATCCTGCGATAAGATAATAACTAAGCAAGCTAGTTTGATGAGACTTGGTATATGACTATATGGCAATGTGTAGATTATGCACATCATTTTATTTTTGTTTTTAGACTAAAATTGTTGTTGCTATGGTTACGGAAATAGTGAAAATATGGCAAAAAATATTGGATCCTGCGATAAGTTAATAAGTAAGCAAGCTAATTTGATGAGACTTGGTATATGACTAGACGGCAATGTGTAGATTATGCACATCATTTTATCTTTGTTCTTTGACAAAAAGTGTGGTTGCTATGGTAACGGAAATAGTGAAAATGTGGCAAAAAATGGATCCTGCAATAACTTAATAACTAAGCAAGCTAACTTGATGAAACCTGTTTTAAAATGTAAAAAAAATTATAAGCCATGTTAGTCAGGATGGTGATGCAGCAGTATTAATCACCTCCAGTGAAAGTTCTCATTTCTTACCAACAAGACTGAAGAAAAACATCTTGGATCAGACAAGGTAACTGTTATTCATACTATTTCTTGCATCTGTCTATTGCTTGCATGAATTGTATAGTGGGCACAGCAGAGACAACAACTCATGTAAGTCTTGTTTAACCCTTTCCAAAACAAGACCTGGTTTTGAGGTCCCTGATAGAATTGGCGTGGGAAAACATTGAGACAAAAGACCATATTGAGTCAATGTGAAGCCGGTAGGGGACTTTATGTGTTGCATACAACACCAGATACTTGTTACTCATTGTAATGTATTAACATAAAAGATTATTTCAATAAGTTGTTATAAATAACAACTTATTGATATCATTTTTTATTTTCATACACCTATTTTAATTTAAAATTTGAGAAAATTGAGTCTGAGCCAGAGAAATGTTTTATAACCTTGTGATCAGATGGTCAAGGGTTGGATCCCTTCTGCCAATTATGTGTGATTTTAGCCAGCCCCAGGCTTTGATAGCAGTGGGATAAGCCAATGCCTCTCTCCGAGGGACCCAAATGTATTTTATTACAATCTAACTAAAACAAATGAATATAACTAATCCTAAAACACCCTTATTAGCTGAGCCATTATCAGAGATATTATAATGGCTGTTTGTCATACATCAGTACATCAGTGCCTATCTGTGCATCTGTCCATCCATTATCATTTTCTTCTGATATTTTGAAATATTAGCAAAGTACAGAGCTACAGATAGAAGGCATATTTATAATTTTAGATTAAAACTTTTCTGTAAAATGTGAGTAAAGCTCTCAGAGACAATTCCAATGAGTTCCAACAACATAGGGTTTCTTGGAGGAATAAATATTTTATAAAGGATTTGCCACCTCCTATCTTTCCCTCTGAAAATACAGTCAATCTTGCTCAAGCGACCACGTCTATTAAGCGACCATTTTTGTTAAGCGACCGTTTTCGAAATTCCCATTCTTTATATCGAAATATCGGAAAAAATAGATATCACTGGTATAAAAAGTACTGCAAATGATTACTATGCTGTTAAAACTCACCAGAATCATCTCAATGAGACAATTCTATTGAGTTTTTACAGCATTAGTTTCTTGAAAATTTCGCAACAATCTACATATTCAATCAAAATTATGTTTCATGTTTGTTAACAAAACTTGTATTAAGGCACCATTTCCTTTAACGACCGCTTCTTGGTGGCCCCGTTCATGGTTGCTTAATACAAGTTTTACTGTATAATGAACCATCTAGGTAAAAGTAGTATCATAATATTATTTTGATTAAAAACCTTTGTCAAGGGGAAGTCCAATCATATGTTTAATAGTGGAAAGTTCATACTGAACAAGATTTATCTTCTGATAGCAAAGTCAATGCCATTTTTCAAGATGATTGTAACTTCTGTGTGGTTTACTTTTATGAAAAGTAAAATCTGCTACATTATAACTCATTTTTAGCTCGGCTGTTTTCAGAGAAACCACGAGGTATTGCTATAGCCTCCTGCCGTTGTCGTCGTCATTGTCGTCGTTGTGCAAAAACTTTGACATTTTGTTATATCTTTGGTTCTACTGAAGGCATTCACTAAAAACTTGGCACACATGTTCACCATCAAAAGAGCAATCTATACTATCAAGGGGGATAACTCGAGATGCATTTTGTGCAAATTATGCCCCTTTTTCGACATAGATTTTTTCCCACCATCCAGCACTCGACAGCCGAGCGTATGCATCCGTTGGTGGTGCTCTTGGTCAATAATTCGACTTTGTCATTGGCCATAACTTTTGTAAGGGATAGAGCCTTCAAATTTCCCAATAATGTTGCTTGTAAAATTACCTTTCTGTGTGTACCATGGTACTATTTAAGATAAAATATTCAACAAATTAAAGTGTACGATGTATTTGCTTTTAACCAAAGAAAGAGAATAAAACCATATTTATTCTTGCAGAGAAAACCTGTACAAAGACCACATTTCAGGAACAAAGGGAGACAACCTCCATCCTCATTAGTTGGTATGTCAGTGATTATTTCCCTTTTAACTGTTTAGAGCTACAGACTGTTTGGTCAGTGTAAAACTTTTAAGTGCCTATATATTCATTGTCACTTTATGCGGAAACATTTCTAGGTACTTTAAGCAGTTTTGCATTAGCCCATTGTTATTGGAGGAGGTGTTTTTGATATCAAAGTGTAAAATTTGCCATCTTACGGCTTAGCCATTGTCAACTGATCTGAGATGAATCTGCAACTTTACTGTGACTAAATTGCAGCCATGATTTTGTGCAAATTTATAAAATTCAGTAATGCAACCTTTTGGTGAACCAATTGCTATGGCATTTAAAGATCTGGACATGGGTTTAACTAACAGTCCATCTGTCTATCCATTTGTTAAACTAAAAAGCTTAAAATTGCCAATTACTTAAAGCCTATTCTAGATATAATGCCGATATTTGGTATGTCGATAGAAATAATAAATATGCATTCACAGAAATCAAGGCCATACGACAAGACATAACCTATGACCTATGTAGAATTTAACTCTTAAAAACTTATCAACTTTTAAAAGCTTTTCATGTTCCAGCATCAAACGATCCAGGACAAAATCAGGGGGTCAGCGCAGAACTATTGTAAGTGCCTATAAATAAATAGGCACTTACAATAGTATTGCGCTGATCCCTCAAAATGTTTTACAACTGAGTATATGTCCATCTGTTAGTCTGTCTGTCTGCGAACTTGTTTATTATTGTATTTTACCTTTGATCATTTGTGTTGACCCGTCTACTAACTTCATTGCAGATGCACTGACTATTGATCACCTGACCATCCCAGCTGCAGTTCCAATTGAGTGTCCCAATGTTTTGTCCCTGCAGATGGAATGTAAAGACTGTAACAAGAATCAGGTTCAACATTCACAAAGTCTTCATCATCAAAATTATATCCGATCTTTACCACTGTCCAGAAAACACATCGTGGAAACCAACTCTCTCTATAACAACAATGTAGTAGCTGTAAAGACTGAAGCAAATAGATCTCCCAATAGTTGGGTTGATCAAGAAGCTAGATATAATCGTCTGAATGCAATCGGTGATCAAAGAATAGCTATTGGAGGTGAAATGAAACTGGAGAGTGAGAGGAAACCTACAAATATGAATGTTGTGAAAGTAGAGCCAGATGAGACTGGGAATGGTCCTGGAGTGTTTGTTAGAAGGAACAGTTATGTGAATGCTATAGAAAATGAAGCTTGTTCAGTTGGTGATTCTCATCAATCTAGACTCAGAAGTGATAGTTTCCAATCTGCTATTGAACAAGGACAAACCAATGTTAGCACAATGAGTCATAGTATACCATTGAGTTCATCAGTGATTGACACCACACCAGAAAATGAAAGTTCAGACTCGGTACACTGTGTTAAGTTCCCTAAATATGCTAGTACTCCCCTTCCAGTCATGTCTAAACCATCAACTAATGGTGTTAACTTTTGTCCAAAAGTGTTTGTGAAGGAAGATTCTGTTGACATTCCTGATGAGATCAGTGAGATTTCTAATTCAGACAGTCTGAACTCTGGAGGTAATTCAGAGAGTGTTCCTTCAAATTCTGACATAGACGAGAAAGACCTCAGTATGAAAGCAGGCCAGAAGAATCATGTGAATAGGTTTGTTTAACATTCTTTCTGTTTCTTTAGATATAGAGGATTTGACTATCAATTTATTATAATCATAAGACAGAATGTACTATGTGATCACCTGTGGTGTCAGGACAGGAAGGCAGCAACCACTCTTTGTCCAGAAAATAACTCTGTCACCTTATGAACAATTGACTTGAAACTAAGCAGTTATGTTCCTATTATGATTACAAAGTGCAGTACGCAAAAGCACTACCTAGGGGGGGGGGGGGGGGGGGGGGGTCTATTAGATTCAAAGGATTTCCATTAGAAAGGGATGGGCTTGTATTATAGGATATGCTAGATATTGATAGCTCAGTGCATTATAGATGTAACAGCCTTTATAAATATAGGTAGTTACAACTGTTTAGTGCTGAGTCATTGATATTTTTTAAGACGTTAAAAAATTGCCAAAAAAATACATAATCCTGCAAAATATAAACATTTGATTTGGGTCAGGTGTATATAACCTCTGTTGATTTTTTTAGTGACCTTGATTTTGAAAGTATGGGCCTTTATTAAAGGCTTCAAGATTTTGTACGATCACATAAAAAATTGTCGATTTCAACCTCTGAAAAGTGGGATGGGGTTTTATCAGAGCATGGGACTTTATTAGAATTTTTACGGTGTTCCTATTTTTGTTGAAAGTAAAAGTCTAAATTAGCCTGCGCATATTTGTAGTCTAAGAAGTCTCACGAATTAACCTAGAGAATATTCTTAGTAGTTTTGCAGTTAGCAAGTAGGACTTGTAACTTTTCTTTACTTTTCTTGAGCCAAGACCCTGACAGTCTGTTTTAGAAATGTCCTTGGTGGAGGTGCTTATGTGTAAGAATGTGTAAATAGTTAAAAATTAGTCAAAGTGGGCCATTTTAGAATCTATACAAAATTGAGTACTAAATTAAGTTCTGCATTACATAGCATTGCAAGTTATCTAAGCTATAAATCACAGGATTATGCATATTAATGGTTTATAAACCATTAAGTTAAAGTATTTCAACATAAATATTTAAAATGAAATTTAGAATGATGCTTTGATAGAGAAAAAAACTACGTAATATTTTTTGAGAAGAGATAAATGGCTTTTGCTTTCACAGCCTTATTTTCTAATCAGTGTGTTTACTGAGAAAAAGATCTTGCCCTGTATTCAACATGAAAATATTTACAAAACTGTCACAAATTGTACTTCGCTTTGCATGTATAAACACATGCAAAGTAGGATAAAGAGGATAATCGTTTGTTTCAGTGTAAGATCAATTTATATTTCATGAGTGAACAACAAAAGCTATATTTTCACGAGTGGTGGAGCCGCGAGTGAAAATAAAGCTTTTGTTGTTCACAAAATGAAATATTAATCGATCTTACTCGAAAAACAAACGATTATTCTATTTCTTTAATGCAAAAATGAGACAAAATGTGAAATTTCTAGGACATATTTTCGTAAAGCGCGTCATTTTGCACGTGATTGCTATGCAACGTTCATTGTGACGTCACTTATTTCGCCCTGCATAAATGACGTCAGATAGGGTGAAATGCACAAAAGCAGGGTATAAGTTTTTGATAATTTCACTGCTTTTGCGGTGAGATTATCAAGTGATAATCTACACTTATTTCTCGATAAACTATCGAAAAGCATTAAAGAAACTATTTTAATGTCCCGCATCAATAGATTGAGGCAAATTGTTTTTCACCTATCTGTCTGTTTGTCCCCCTAAAACTTAAACATTGGCTATAACTTTTGATTGGTAAGGGATAGAGACTTCATATTTAACAAGAGTATTGCTTGGGACAAGACTTCTCTATTCGTGCCAAATTCATTTTCAAGGTTAAATACTAGAAAAATTTAAACCTTGAATTGAATTTCTGTAGATTACAGAATTGATTTTGTGTTAACTGTTAATTACCATATTGTATCCAACTACTGTTTCTGAGAAACGGCAGTAGTGGGGCTTTGGTGTTTAACAAACACATCTTGTTTTTCATGGTGTTTTTTGTTTGTTTGTTTGTTTGTTTGTTTGTTTATATTTTATTTTTCCAATTGCTTGTCACCACAAAGAGTTTGATTGATAATATGAAATTATTTGTGTTTTCAGAGCATCCTATAAAGAGTTATCAATGTTAGTTGAGGAGGATCTGCCCTGTGTATGTTGTGAGTCTGACTCAGAGCTGATTGAACTTGTGTCTCCTGTATCTGAAGACTTCAGCCCTGAAGTTTGGACATTGAGCAGTTCTGGGTCAGGATGCTCCAGTCAGTCGGCTACCTCTAGCTGTGACGTGGTAGAAGTCCCACCTGTGATTCTTGATACAGATGGATCTGAAAGGTATTGTGTGCTAATTCCTGACTCCATAATTGACAATAGTCTTGAATGTATACCTTGAATTTAAAACATGCCTTACAAAGCCCACAAATTTACATATAGTCTTAAAAAGTCATTAGAAACTGCTTTAAGTCCATCAAAGTCCTTGTCAATATCTAAAATTGTTATTTCTGGTAAGTACTATTTAGTAAATGAAACACAGATTTGTTGTTTTATACATTCATAGTTGACTGTGTCCCTATTTCAAAGTTTTTCAAAATAAGTTAGCTTATTATTTCACTTCTGTCATAAATTGATGTGCTATTTTAAAGAATTTTTTTGACAGCATAAATGTCCAAAAAATAAGACAAATAACTCAGAAATTCCTTTGTTTCATTCTAGAATGCAAATTTTACCAATCCAAGTTCCATCTTTCTTTGCAGAGAAAAGTCAGTAACACAATCTTCAGAGAATCATGATATAGAACCCTCTACTCACAATATCAGTGTCACTCAAGACAACAAAATAGACAGCAATAGTAATCCAGTTGATGGAGTAGTGGACAGTAAAGTGTCTCTAGCCAGTGTGATGGTTACATCTAATTCAGAATCAACACAGTCAATGGATGAGTTGATTGAGAGAACTAGAAACATGAAGATATCCAACTCCACATGTAGTGCAATATCTGATAGTGAACTTAATCTGGAAGATATCGAAGTGAGTGCTAATCAAGTTAAACATGAAGTTGATATAAGTGTTGAACAGAATACAGATTTATCTAAGAAAGGTGCTATTCCAATACCTGTTATTAACTTACATGAAGATGTTTGTAAAGATAGTCTAACAGATGTACCACAAACTCATTCCCAAAAAGGTTCTTTACAAACGTCAAAATTGAAAAATGAAAATGTTTGTAATGGTGAAATAACAAGTGCTGTGAAAGTACAAGTACCAACCATTACTGAACCAATGACAGAACCAGTGATAGAATATGAACTAAAGACTCCTCCAAAGAGGATCACTGTTAGATCAGACTCGGATGAACAAACAGGGAAATCCAAATTCTTACTACCACCAGATCACAGAAATGTTTTAGTTCCATTGGTTGCCATATCACCACTGCCTAGCCCACCTCAGTCGCCATGTATCAACTTTTTCCAGGTAAGATTTGTTTTGATACCCATTTGTAGCATTTCCTTTTTTGCACATGGGTAACAAGAAGTCTCTGATTAGCATGTACATTTTGAGGGGTCAGTGCAACTCTATTGTAAGTGCCTATATATTTATAGGCACTTACAATAATGTTGCACTGATCCCTCAATTTACGGTCTTAATAATGTTGTTGGTATAGTTCCAAGGTCTCATACCTATAACTTGAATAAAGCTGAAGTTATAAGGTTTTACATTTACACTGACAATCTGCTCTAGCTAGCTAAGTACTAAAAAGTTTTTGATAGAATATTAGGGAATATTCTAAGCAGTCTTTTTTGCCGGCTGCTACATGCACATGTGAAGTGAATCCTTGTTGCGTTGACTGAAAACATTTGCAAATTTATATTAAAATCAAAGTGATGAAAGTACTGAATAAATAAATTGTAAGTTGATATTTACTTTCAAAATTCAATTTGTTAACTCTACTTTGTCTTTACCTCCTGCAAAAGCAGGAATATTCTCAGTTTAGCATGACAAGGGTTAAAAGTCAGAATTGTTACAAACTTAGCCTGTTTTAACTGGTATACACTTTAAATGATTGAAATATACTCAAAGGGTTGAATAAATAAGAAATCATCATAAGGGTAAATATTAAGTATAAAAGGAATACTTTACTAATTTGCCTATTGTTTTCCAACTGTGTCTAAAAAGATGTCCAATACACATACAACTTATTTTCATTTGTCTGTCCTTCAGTCTGTGAACTTAATTCGTTCCTTACATCCACTATCAACACGTTTCTGAATGAATATCCACAACATAGGTTTAACCCATTGTGAAGAAAGATCAAGATAATGATGACTACCTCTTATTATAATAATCTATCAAAATATTGAGAAAGTGATATGATAATTATGATTTAACCCTTGTCATGCTGAAAAAAATTTGGCTGAAAATTTTCATCAAAATCAAAGGGCAAAAAGCAATGAAAGTACAAACTTTTTTATTTGAAAATCTGAATCTATGGACAATTATGGTTGGAAAGTGTGAAACAGGTGGTGTAGACTAACATCAGACTGCACATATTTGCAGGCTGATGTTTGTCTGTAGCTCCTGTCAAAGCAGGAATATTCCGGGTTCAGCATGACAAGGGTTAAATTTAACAAAATAATGATAGCTGAGGTAAATGAAAGACCACACAGCCTATCGCTTATTTTTCAACTGGTGATGAGTTACGTTTTTTTTTGCTGATCTTCCTGATTTTGTACTAATTTAATTTCTTTATTTCGTTCAACCCTTTCATTGCTTATTAACCCTTGTCATGCTGAAAAAAATTTGGCTAAAAATTTTCATCAAAATCAAAGGGCAAAAAGAACTGAAAGTACCAACTGTAGGTAAATTTTTACTTGAAAAACTAAATGTATTGACCACTCTGGTTTGAAAGTGAGAAACAGGTGGTGTTTACTAACATATGACTGCACATATGTGCAAGCTGATGTTTGTCTATAGTTCCTGCCAAAGCAGGAATATTCTGAGTTCAGTATGACAAGGGTTAAGATAGATCACTTCTACCAAAGTTGGACGCAAGGCCTCATATACACTTCTGTATAAAAATAGTCATTACCTTATTTCGATTTAACAATGCATTTCTTTTATGCTTTCCTCTTGATAATTGAGAAATAACGGTAGATTATTGCATAAAATGTATGTTTTCGGGTCGTTATAGGCATGCACAAATGGACAAAACCTTGGTATTAACAGTTGAAAAAGAGAATTAATCAGTAAATTCATGTGCCATTAACCCCCCCTTTTTTAGCTGGGCTGTTTTCGGAGAAAACCCGAGGTATTGCTATAGCCTCTTTGTTGTCTTAGTCGTTGTCGTCGTCGTCGTGCAAAAACTCATATCTCTGGTTCTACTGAAGGCATTCACTTGAAACTTGGCACACATGTTCACCATCAAAAGAGCAACCTTTACTATTAAGGGGGATAACTCTAGATATATTTTGTGCAAATTATGCCCCTTTTTCGACTTAGATTTTTCCTACCATCCAGCACTCAACAGCTGAGCGTAGGCACCTGTAGGCGGTGCTCTTGTTACTTAAATATCTTTGATTTGGGCTTATACACTTCAATCAATTTCAATGATACTTGTATTTTTCTGAAATGTTAGTTTGTCTCCAAAGTATGATTTATGCATTCTTTTTAAAATACTATTAAGGTACGGTCTAGAAGAGTATACACATTGATTAGTAAAATGGTCGAAAAATTATTCATGTACAGCGTTAAAATAAAGCATAACCTATGATGTTGCTCTAATTCCCGCATTAAATTTCGTGACTTCATACATTTTTCAAGCAACATCATTTTACTGGCATATTCATAGGTATTAAGCTAGTTTTATACTGTTTCTATGAATTATTAGACACCATCATAGGGCAGTTGTCAATCTAGAGGTCCTGGTTTGACCCCTGACAGCAGAACTCAGCCTTTCCGACTATTTGTCTCTCACCAATGGGTTAATAATCGTAGACCTATGTGGGATAGCAGCTTGAGGATAGGTCAGGATGCGATGGAATTAAGAGAAGATGAAAATATTTTACTAATTTTGAGAATTTTTTTTAAAGTTTTTAAATTGCAGGTAAACAAAAAAAAGCTGTGTAGTCAATCTTTGATTTTGTTCATTGACATATAAAAATTTCTTCAGCCGGTCAGAATGCTTGTTATGTGATGGATGAAATTATCAGTTAAGTTATGCTGCATTGTAATATTAGTTATTAAAGTTTTTCTAAATTCTATTGATGTATAAAGAAAGTTTTAGGGAAATAAATAAATAAATAATTAATGTTTACAAATTTCTTCATGACTTTTGTAAGGTCTAGAGAACAAGGATTTTAAAATGTGTCATTGAAACCACCCTAGTTTAGCAATTTTTGAAGCTCCATTTCTTCGACCAATAGAAAATCATTATTTTGAGGCAAACCAAAATTGACGGGATTTATATATGCATCACGATGAGACATTGTGTATCTATATATAGGTATCTGTCTTTATTTGCTTGATTTATCTCTATTTTCATTAATTTTACAACAACATGATTATTTGACAAAATTGAAAGTTAAAAGGCTTAATCTTTTTCAAATGAGACTGTTACTAATCAGTTTCAATACATTCCCACACAATGCAACTGTTTGACTCCTCTAAAAAATAGATGTTTGAAAAATGCTGTGGACAAAGAAGAAATTGCTTGTTACAATCAATTTCTCCATTATACACAATGTTTTTATGCCCCCCCATCGATAGATCGGGGGCATATTGTTTTACTCATGTCCGTCTGTCTGTCCGTCCATCCGTCTGTCTGTCCGTCTGTCCGTCCGAAAACTTAACCTTGCCAATATCTTCAAGCCTATTCAAGATACAAAGCTCATATTTGGCATGATGATAGATCTCAATGATCCACATCCGCTGGTACCAAAGTCAAGGTCATGTGACAAGGTCAAGGTCATCTGTCAAGGTCAAACTTTGAAAAAAAAAATGCCGTTACGGGGGCATTCGTGTTTCACAAACACACCTTGTTTTCCCATAAGATGAGATTTTTAAAAATTAAGCAACTTGAAATTGTCTTCTGCAATTTCTTTGACCAGTCTAAAATTTTGTCTTCTTACTTAAACTTTAATTTGATCTTCGAAAATTATTCTTCCATTTGCTGTTTAGGAAAAAAAAAATTGTGAGAAAAGAAAAACTTGTAACCTGCCATCTCTCTATTCTTTCTACATATAGAATGTAGAATATGCATTATAAAGAAGATGAAAAGAGCCTCAGCTAAGAGGTTGTTATTCTTGGTATGTACATAGAAAAGGTTATACAAATATACATCCATTGATGTAGAACATTTCATATGGTCTAGTGAAATTTTCATTACTACCAAATTTAAGTATGTTTGAGCAATCTTTATGGGGTTTAGATTAAGTTTGGTGGAGCCGATTTAGTGATGATACTTGTATTTAGATAGTGAAATATGCTTTAATGGTTCAAAGCGGATTTGATACAGCTGATTAGGAAAAGGTATGTCTATTTATTGATATTGTTTACCAGACGTTTTTGACAGGTTCAAATAGAAAATACATGCAGATGATACATCAAAGTAAAGTTAGCTTTTGCTTACAATATACATAAGAGCTTATCACAGTGTACCATTATTTTTCTAACAAGGGCTTATAAGGATACCCCATAATTCCCCTATCAAGAGCTTATTCACCATACTTCTTATTATCATATTAATCAAATTATCATAACATATGCAAGTTCACCTAATAAGAGCTTAGAATGATTAACTCTATTGATATGATTCCCTTAATGACAAATGATGACAATGACAAATTACTATATTAACGTACAAAGGCCACCGGCCCAAAATACATAGGATAATATAACAATTAGCAAAATATACATGGGTTTGAGATTTATGTTTAATTTTGTTTAAGAATCATATGAAGGTATGATGCAAGTTTTGTTAATTGTTCGAATTGTTCTGTTTTCATAATTCTATAAAAACTGCTGATATCAGTACCACCCCTATACCAATTGAACAAATAATGTTTTAATAAAGCTTATTATAATATATCATAGCTCCCTTATATATACTCTGATACTCTGTGATGCCATGTCTTTAATGGCAAGCCTCCGTCATAGTGCAGTTGGTAGCGCGCCAGACTGTCAATCTGGAGGTCTCAGGTTCGATCCCCGTCGGCTGCACTCATCCTTTCTGACTATTCGTGTCCCGCTAATGGATTGATAATTGAAACCTATTTGGGATAGCAGCTGGATGCTAGGAAAGGATGTAATGGTTGTACTGGTGTGAGAAATACCAGGAATCCATTGTAAGGTGCTCAAGCCGCTGTGATATAACTGAAAGATTGTTGAAAGAAGGGTAAAACACCATTCAAATAAATGAACTTAATTGGCCATGTCACAGCGCTCCTACAACATTCCTGTTGTGATTCTACTGTACTTTTACAATGGTGGATGGCATTACTTGTTCAATTCACTGCGCTCCTACAGCGATTTTACTGCACAAATGGCTGTAAGAACTATGTCAGGCTTTTTATACAAAAAGGGATATGGCTTCAGGATGAAATATCAGTTTAAACTGTTCCCTTATTATACCCTGCATTGCATTTGCACTTGCATGCAAAGAGGGGTATAATTTGCAAACATTTTGCACCTTTTTACCTCGACTTTTCGAAGAATAGGGGGGCTATTCCAGCCACCCGGGCGTCGGCGTAATGCTTTGGTTAAGTTTTTATGTGCAAGTGTTTAAAATCTCTGTTTCTATGAAAGCTATTGCTTTGAAACTTTGCACAAGCTTCTGTGACCAAAATATCGGCATCTAGACAAAGATTCATTACTCTGAAATTGAATTTAGTGGAATTTTAACCCTTTTTGGACTTAGAAATCTTGGTTAAGTTTTTACGTGCAAATGTATTTCTGTAATATCTCTATTTCTACTAAAGCTATTGCTTTGAAACTTTGCACATGCTTCTGTGACCATAATATCAGCCTCTTGACAAAGAATCAATACTCTGATTTTGAATTTAGTGGAATTTTAACCCTTTTCGGACTAAGAAATCTTGGTTAAGTTTTTACGTGCAAATGTTGTACATCAGTTATAGCTCTATTTCTACCTAGGCTTTTGCTTGAAAACTCTACACATGCTTCTGTTACCATGATATCAGCCTCTTGACAAACATTTATTACTCTGAAATTGAATTTAGTGGAATTTTTACCTTTTTCAGACTCAGAAATTCTTGGTTAAGTTTTTACGTGCAAATGTTGTAAATCAGTTATATCTCCAATTGTATTAAAGCTATTGCTTTCAAACTTTGCATTTGCTTCAATGATCATAACAACAGCCTCTTGATAAAGATTCAATTCTCTGGTAAAGAATTTAGTGGATTTTTAACCCTTTTTGGACTTAGAAATTCTTGGTTAAGTTTTTACATGCAAATGTTGTATTTCTGTAAAATCTCTATTTCTACTATAGCTGTTGATTGGAAACTTTATGCATGCTTCTGTGACCATTGTATTAGCCTGCAGATACTCTGATATTTAATTTAGTGGAATTTTAACCCTTTTCGGCCTTAAAAATCTTGGTTATGTTTTTATGTGCAACTGTTTTTTGTTAGTTGTATCTCTGTTCCTACTAAAGCTATTGCTTTGAAACATGCTTCTATGACCATAATATCAGCCTCTAGACAAAGATTCTTTTCTCTTGACTTTCATTTTGTTGAATTTCCAATGTCGATATTGATTTGCTGTTACTATCCAGCACTTGGAATAGTCGAGCGTCGCTGTCCTCCGACAGCTCTTGTTTTCATTGTTAATGCAGGGCTAGATCCACTATCATAATGGTAAATTGATCATACTGTATATAGATTTGAAATGACACCTGCTCTGCAAGCATATAGGTAATTTTTGAAATGTTGCTCTCAGACTCAAAAAATATTGTAAAGAAAAAAAGACAAAATTTGATAGAAGTCATTATGGTTTTTAAATCAAAGAAGTAATTCAAGATGTACATTTTCTGAATTGTTTCCCTCCTTAAAGTCAGCTAATACAAGAGAAATCATTAGGTTAACACAAAACTATTGTAAGTGCCCATAAATCTATGGGCACTTACAATAGTCTTGTGTTAATCTTGAAAACAAAACAGGTAACACTCTCAGATAAATAGAGCTTTGTCCAATATTGAGAAATGATAAGAGCACACCAATCACTTATCAGGGGGTAGGAGAAATTGAATGTATATCAATTGGATGTTAGTAAATCATGTTGCTCCTGATAAATATTTAATGAAAGTGACATGAACAGCTTCAAGGTATATCATACTTATAGTCTCTGGTTGATATGCTCAGTGATTGACCTGTGTACTGGGTATTGCTATTAATTTTTCTGGGTATTACAGTCAACTCTCCTTACAAAAACCATGTTCATTCCCAGAACGAATGTCTTTAATACGAAAATTGCAGTGTATTTCACCATTTACAATCCAAAATTGTCTGTTTTTTGTCTGTTTTGGACAAAAGAGAAATCAATATTCGTCGTCTATTTACAGATGGCTCTGTCATATTTCAAGATTGGGATTTACACTAACTGTATGAGCAAGAAGTTTTTCAATGTTTTGACAACAACTGAATATGATGGCATCAGTTGACTGACAAGAGCAAAAGAAAAATCATTTTTTAGTGCATCATATCCTAATTGAAAATACAGGGCAGTCTTGCCATGCCCAAGTTATTAAAATCATGAAGAATTATCTCCAATACAGTAGGCCTACAAACATCAGAGTTGTAATTTTTTTTTTTTAAAAAGTATTCTATTTGGTAAAAAGACGATATTGATAAAAGATGATACATGTAATTATTATTCTTATTATTCTTACAAACAATGTTTTTAGATGGGTCAAGTTCAATGTACTGCCTTTGACCCACCAAAAGCCATGACCCCTCTAAGTCCAAAGTCAGAAATCCAATGTGGATAATTTCTATTCGTAGCATGCATCATTATGATTTGGTTAGATAATTTTTTGGTTGTGTACTTTTTTTCTGGCTCTGGGAAGGGGGTCAAGGAATGTATATTTCAAAAAGTGTAAAACAAAAAATACATGTTTAGTTAACATAGCATGTGAATTAAATATTTTGCTATAACTTCTACTTATCTTAGGTTGTTTTAAAATCAAGGTCAAGGTCAAATTTCTACCTCTAAATTTTGAATTTAGACATGTGTCATAAGCATTTTTTCTCTAACTTTGACCCTGGCATATTCATGTAATGCTCATATGTTGCCTAAGAAAAACCCTCATTATAAAAATAACCTAGATCAAGATAATCAAAAAAAGATTTAACTATTGAGTCAGTATTTCTTTTTAAAGTATATTTTTATTCCCCCACATCGAAAGATCAGGACGTATTGTTTTACTGTTTGTCTTGGATGGTCTGTCTGTCTGTCTGTCTGTCTGTCTGCAAAACTTAACCCAAAAACTTAACATTGCAAATTATTTCAAGGCTTTCCAAGAAACAATGCTCATATTTGGTATAACAATAGATTTTAATGATCTTGCTCTGATCTAATAATAGTAAAGATGTTTCTTAAAGGTGTAAAATAGATCTAAGGAGACTCAATTAAGTGCTTTTCATTCTGTTCACAGAATATTGCTGCTGTCTCAAAGGCTTTGGCAGACAGTATAGACTAAGATCAGTCTGCACATATGTGCAGTCTGATCTTGGCCTATTCAGCCTGCTTTCTTCATAATTTTTGTTTTGAAAACTTGATTCGAGCAGATCTTAATATATCAAAATATGAAATTTATTGATAAAGTCATCAGGACAAGCATTAAGTAATTTAGAACTTTCATTGCTTCCCTACAATAAGTTACTTTTAAACAATTATTTTAAAGTATTGAAGCCACACTTGAAATAATTTTACTACTAATTTATGATTATTAGTATTTTTTATGCCCCCCCTCCCCCCTCATAAAATACGGCATATTTTATGTATATTATATTATATGTCTTTCTTTAACTTAGACATTGGCCATAACTTTTGATAAGTATGGGATCAGGTCTTCATATTTCATGAGTATTGCTTAGTGTGACAAGACCTTTCTATTATAACCACTTATAGGTAGATTCCGAGCGGTGAGCCGTGAAATCTACTTTTAACGGTAAAATTTCTGTGTTATTCTTTCAAAATAGGTAAAACAGACATAACTAAGATACAAATAACCTTTCAAATGAAACTTTGTGCTTGTCTTAGATCTTAAGGTTTACTCATAGACCTATGGTAATGGACTAAACGCCTAGGTCAGAGCTCAGTTTTGAAAATACACCTATACAAGGTCATCATTTGGTAAAGGTAAGTGTCATTTTCAAAGGTCCAATATGTTGAAAAGTGCAACGGCAGGGGCATTTGTGAATTACAAACACATCTTGTTTCCTTACTATGCCCCTTTTTGCAGAAGAGTAGGTATATTGCTTTGCACTTGTCTGTCAGTTGGTCAGTCAGTCTGTTTTTTGTGTCCAGAGCATAGCTCAAGAAGTATGCAAGCTAGAATCACGAAACTTCACAGGTGGTTAGATATTGAGGAGAAAAGCAGTGCACAAGAATTATAACTCTACTAATCAAATTTTGTTAGTTATTGCCCTTTGTTGATTGATAAAGAATAGGCTATTGACCTGCTTTTATGGGGGACATAAATGTTTTACAAATATCTCTTGATAAATTAAGATTTAAAAGTTTTATCTCAGTCGTATAACAATTTGAAGTAAGATTGTGGAGAAGGGTCCAATAGATTTATTATCAGGGTACATCATCAATAGATGAAGGTTGATAGAGAGGTACAGAATTACCTGACAAATTTAATTAGTAACTTCTCTATACTAACTCCTTTGTGATTTATATTGATAGGCAGTGCACTTTGTAAATTACTTCTGATATCACAGTCAGTTTGAACTCTTCAATTACCAGATTGTCAGATATATATAGACCATTTATATCATGATCGTGTCCATTATTTTTACCTGGAGAAAGAGAGAAAGGAGGGGGAATACAGGGGTCAACACTAACTCCTGAGAATAAGGAGTCCATTTGACTCCTTACACATGAAATAAATGAGTCTAAGTGCACAGTAAGGAGTCCAAGCTTTCATTATGGAAGAATATTGTGGAAAAGAAGAAATTGCTTGTTATAAGCAATTTCTTATTTTCCATGATGTTCTTCCAAAGAAGATTGTTCTTTCAAAATAGTATGGGATGCATGAAAATGTACAACAAGTTTTGAAGTGAAAAGATCTTTAAAACTGACAATGGCTGAAAAGGAAACTGCTCTGTGCATTTGTTTATCAAAATATTCTCATATGAACCTTGGAGCCAACCGGACTCCTTACTTGCAAATGGAAGTAGTCCTAGCTGGTAAACAAGGAGTCTTGGATCCAGGACTCCCATAAGTGTTGAACCCTGGGAATATAAGAGTTTTATAAAGCAAGGAAGGGGATATTTACTAATACAGCCATGTGTTGAGGAGAAAAAAGTACCCACAACCCCCCCCCCCCCCTTATCTTGTAATCCTATGTCATTCTGTGACATGAATCTAATGGGTGTTGCAAGATGTAGGTACTCTGTAACATTTTGCCATCTTGAACACAGGTCAGTATGCTCTTTCAACTGTTTACTGAATTTTTTTGAAAACGTGAGAATTAACAGTGAAAAAACAATTAGATTGTTTGACAGATGAGATATATACATCCTTAGAAATTAATCTTAATGCTTTTAGATGAGGAGGCAAAATTAATTGTTTCAAACTTTTCTGATTGAGTGCATTTTCTGCTGTGTTTCTAAATGAAAATTAAATCTAACTATGAGGCAGTACAAAGGGATATTTTAAACCCATATATACATTATATACATAACCTATTTCCTCTAATAATAGCACCCTCCCTAATGGTAGTACCCCTACATTTTTTACTAAGAAAATCCTCTTCTTCTCTAATTTGAGATGAATTTCCTCCAAACAATCATTTATATGATTGTTAGGGGGAACTTCACCTCAAATCAAAGGGAAAAGGACCTAAAAGAGATAAATTTTAATGATTTATTAAATCAGAAAATGCATACAAAATAAAAGCTCCTAGACTCTGTTATGTATAGCTCCTGAAAGTGTTTATTAGGAGAAATACGGTATATTACATACATTATATACATTATATAGATACATAAATGCATACAAAATATACTTAGCTATAACTCGAATACTCTATTATGATGTGATATACTGCACATTTGTATATAATCAATGAGTCAAAACAGTGAATTCTACTTATACATACATACATACATACATACATACATACATACATACATACATACATACATACATACATACATACATACATACATACATACATACATACATACATACATACATACATACATACATACATACATACATACATACATACATACATACATACATACATACATACATACATACATACATACATTAAAAAAAAAACAACAACATTTAATACATTACATACATTACATATATTAAATGCATACATGTCAGTCATTTATTGTCATTTGTTTACCTATTGTAATAATGCAGACTGATTGTGGAATTGTTTTAGAAATTGTGCAATAAGTCACTCACAAGACTATAAGCTTACCTTTAATGAATTGAAAAGTTATTGTTTTTAATAATATATTGGTAAGTTCAGTTATTTTTCTAAGAATTAGAAGATTTTTTGAACGCCAGTCTAAACAGAGATATATTATTATAGGAACATTGACTAATTGGCTATAAAAATCTTTTTATCTTGCCAGCTTAATTCACTGACTGTTTAATTCTATCACTGGCAGGGTGCTTATTAGCTATTAGCTTCTGGACTTATAGTTCAGACAAATTGCTTCCATATGACTTTATTGTTCAATACTAATACAAACTCACTGACATATTTAACCCTAGCCTTGCGCCCTGACTGTCAATCGGTGTTAAGCTAGAAATAAGTAAGGTCTATACAACTCATGCTCTACTTATTTATCCTATCCAATAACCTTCTGATTTCTTAAAAACTGATCAACCAGTCAGAAGAATATAAGTTGATAAAGAAAATATACTTTAATTTTGTTGTATTGCTCATTTCACAATACTTTAGATCAGTGGGACAGGAGCCAGTCTAATTTAACCCTTATTCTGCTGAATATAAATTTGTTTCATGCTTATTGCCAATGTAAGGGACATTTCAACCAGCCTGGCCCAAGGTTAGAAAGCAGAGAGTGTAACTAAGATCAGTCTGCACATATGTGCAGACTGATCTTTATCTCTACTTCTATCAAAGCTTTGTGTACAACATTAATACACTTTAAACTATATAAGAAGAAACCAGTATATTTAACTTGTATATATAATAAGGCTCTATTTACAGTAGAGCTTGTTAAGTCTCATTTTGGGTGGGAATGGTAAATATTTTAGACTTGCTTTATGACACTTTATTCTTTTGAAGATTCTTTTACAGCGTTTATATATGTGACCTGTCACACAAAAAGGGACCATCTGGGAAGTTTGTAAAGTGTCGGCCCTAGTCAGACTGCGCAGACTGACTAGGGTGGAAACTTTTTGCACCATGTCTATTTTCTTAATCTTGAAATTTCAATCTACCTTCCAGTGAAAGAATTTTTGAAATGCGACTTCTGGTTGACCTATGCTGGATCAAATCTCTTTTTCCATAATTCATTTTACAAATGCCGGGATGGTCCTGTTTCATGTGACAGGTCACATATGTTTAAAGAGGGGAAAACTTATTATGGTCTACAAATTACATAAGATTGGTTTGGCCTTAGCATTCAAACAACTTTGAAATCAGAATAATAAGTTTTCAGAACTGCTTTTACATCAAAGTTCTGAAATTTCTGGGCTAATATTTCTCTTTGAATATGTGAGATTTTAATAAACCTTTGGTTTAATAGGGAACAACATGTGGTATAGACAAAGATCGGACCACTGTGGTATAGACAAAGATCAGACTACACAATATATGCTGGCTGTTCTTTCTCTATGCCACTTGCAGGAACAGGAATATTGAAGAAAGACAATATGATATTCAGTTGGAATATAAAAGATATATCGAAAAAATTGCATTAAAAGACCTTAAAAAAGAGAGGGGTATTATTCGAAGATAAAAGAATGGTGTTATGCAAGTTAATGCAGGTGCAATAAAGGTGTAATAGATAAGACATATCCAGTTGTAGAGTTTTGCCTTCTGATTGGTCTGACACTGACTTTCTAAGAATAATAATGCCTTTGCCTTCTTTAACTTTGTCTTAATACTTGAATAGCCAGGGCTTAAATTCAAGGGATCTAAAACTATCTTACCATTACAGTAAGACAAAATACAAAGCTTACTGTAGCAAGAGGTTACTATCAGCGAAATAATGTCAGCTCTGTTTCTCAAATCAAAAATTACTTTATGACAATTTTTTTCCTCCAGAACTTTTGTGAGCATGTGGTTGGGGGTTGATTTATAAGGAATTAAATGCAGGAAATTGTATTCAAACAATTTTGACATGGATATATTTTAGAACTATAATTGAATGAAGCCATTGTGATCACTAATAAGTCTCTGTACTTTATAGCATGTAAGCATGATAAATTTTAACTTTGATAACTACAAATATTTATCAATTCTGAAACATGGCGTTTTGTATGTTTACTATCAAAAGTGTTAAGATAGTTAAAGACTTGTCTTTTAACAACTGTTTATACTTTCAGCATATTATTTCTGACAGTGCTACTGTTTGTGCATAATTAAATTTGCACCAAAGGTTCTTGTTTCTTCAGATAACATGTGTACTCCATTTTTTACGGGCTTGACCCTTATCTACCAGATTAACACAAGAGGAACTTTTAGAATGTTTAGAGTGGTTCTATATTTTTAGCTCCACTGGCCATAGGCCACTTTTGCAATTAACTGTCATGGCGCTCACAGTTTCTTTCATGCAGAAAATTTTTCTTTACAGTTTTACAAAGAAACTACACTATAAATTTCAACAGAATTACAGAGGAATGGTTCTTAGCATCTTCACGAGTCAAGGGGTAACGAATTGATAAGATCTTCTCGAATACCCCTTGACTGAATGAATAGGTATTTTCTGTACGATTTATTTTTAGCCGGCCAATCAAAAGGTCAAACGCGATTTCTGTGGCTGCCAATCAGAGAGCTTCTTACAAACGACATCGGCATCTTTTAATCCCTATGGCAACCTGTTGTATTCCGACGACTGTTTAGATAACCCTTCATTCTTAAAGAAAATGCGTCGCAACGAAGACGCTAACTTTTTAGTACGTTTTAATCCGGTGACAGATAGATGAATGAAATCAACAAAATATAAATCAGTTCCTTTTTATCAGAATGATAGGAATAGTGAGCAGAAAGTTTCCTCATTGTCCACCGTAAATGTTTCAGAAGCCCTCCCCCCCCCTAAATACATCAAAAATGTGAGTTGGGAATTCAGACATTATCTTTCACATGTTTTGTATTTTTGCCGACTTTTGAGTTAATCTATCCCCCATATTGTATCATAGAAGAACATTTTGGATAGCCTTCTCTCTTCCGCCCCCCCCCCCCCCCCCACCCAAAAATGTATGAAATAAAAATAAATAAAATTAATGGCCAGTTTTTTTATTATTGAAAGCAGATATATTTCTATACTACATAGAATATAGATAACGGGCGTCAAAACTACTTAATCATAACTTGAATAAGCTGTAGCCACGTGATTTTGGAATACCCCACATTAAAACACGTATATATTATATAAATATGAGATAAAAATCAAATAATCCCTTTTTCATTACAAATACACGTGTAATTCGATTTGGATTGGACATTGCGCGTGATTGCTTTGTTTTAAACGTCGTGAATAAGTTGTTTCATAGCAAATCTAAATTTTAGATTTATCGTAAAATTGTAACTACCTGCAATATGGGTACTTTTCAAATTAAAATTAATTCAAATAAATAAACAAATAAATAAATAATGAAGACAAATTATAACAATTATCAAATAAATTGATTAATTCTTCGGCTCCCACAATATTCTCACACGAGATCTATTTTACACAGACAGAGGATTTTTACTAAAAATTGTTCTATTATTTTCTTTCTTTATTTATTTATTTTCATATTTTATTCTCTTTATTTCTCTTGTCATTTAATGTGTTTAAAGAAAAGTCTGCTGGAAAAGAAGGAGAAAAACTCCCAAATAAAAGAATTCATATGAAAATTCAAGTAAATTATCATTTATAAATTATTTCTATTTATAAGACGGCTTAATTATTGAATTTATTCCAAATTTTAAATTTCGCGTACTTCAAAATAGATGCATTCTACTATATTGGAGTATGCCATCGATAAGGTCTAAAACATTGAAAACTTAAACAGGTATTGATTGATTAAATCACTTGAAAATTCAAATAAACATTGAAAAATCATAATACACTGTCATCGAGGGTAGAAAAAGAAGAATTTGAGAACCTTTCAATGTACCATCAAATTATTAAAAAGATATGTTGTCATTTGAACAGATAAAGGAATTTCAATCAGTTTTTGTGATTGTGTATTTCAGTCTTGCTAAGTGTCACAATTACCTAAAACTGAAGGGGTTAAGCGCAATTCTAAGGGTTAATTTCACATCTGGAAAGTAGCCGCGGGGTATATTGATCGAACATACCTCCTGCTGTCGGACCTTTTTGTAAGAAGGTTACTGATTGGTCTGCCTCGTTTTCCGTTCTGTGACGTCACACGTACAGAAATTACCTATTCAATCAGCCAAGGGTAAGATAAGTAAAACGTTCGTAACCCTTGGTTCGACAAGATGGGTTCTTAGGTAATGCTCTAACAAGAGTGGTCAAGAAATTTTTAATTAGAGGGAGAATATATCTTAGAATCAGCTGTAGGTCATTTCCAAGTATGGTACAAACTCACTTTTCCTAGAGATTGAAAGATGTATATCAACTTATTTCAAAGAACTGACCTTTGTATATCCCCTTATCAATCTGAAAAAAATATGTTGATTGGATAAAAACAATGCCTTTTATTGGTGGAGAGTGTTTCTGTGAATGAGGTACTATGAAAACATTTAAAATTGTTTTCTTATAACCTTCTACCTAATTTCACAAGTTTCATCCCTTGGTGACCTTTAATCAGTGTGCAAAATATTTATATTATGAGATGAAAAATATGCCTTGTATGGTGTGAGGAGTGGAGAGCCAAATGATTTGATGATGTTCCATGAAACACACACATGTAAAACTAAGTATTAGCAAGGTTGATGTTTGAAATTGTCCCCTTCCCAAACCCCCCACCCCTATTCAGGATAACAAAACATTCAATAATGTTTAAGAATAAACTAAAAAGCTGCAAGGGCATGTTTTAAGGTCAGCTGTTTTTGACGAGATATTGCTATTGACAGGGGTGTGGAAATACGAGTTTTCTCCACTTGTCCCTGGACAAGTAAAAGCGGATTTTCTACTCGTCCAGGATAAAAATGAACTTGTCCGCTAAAGAGTAAATAGAAAAAATTGAAAAAATCATTGCCTTTTGATGAAGAAAATGCTGGTATCCAGCATTTTCTTCATTAAAAACAATGTTTTCTACCCTATGATATGAACATTAGGATGATTTCTCTCTTAATTCTTTTAAGTAACATTCCAAGATTTGCCCTGGTATTTACTTGTCCTTGGACAAGTGGCTTAGAAAAATTTACTTGTCCGCAAGTACAAAAGCCCGAGTCGGACAAGTCGGGCGTGGGAATTCCACACCCCTGGGCTATTGTCTTGGTGTTGTTGTTGGCTTCATACAAAAACTTAAAAATTACATTTTGTGATTGCTGTGGTATTACCGAAGGCATTCACTTTAAACTATGTCTAGGTACACATGTTCACTATCGAAAGAGCAACATGTACTATCAAAGGGATCAGGGATAACTCTACATGCATTTTGTGCAAATTATTTCCCTTTTTGTAACTTATAGTGTAGGCAGCTGTACGTGGTGCACTTATTATTGCGAGACTTACAGTTAAGATAAATGATCAGAAAAGTAAAATGTTCCTAATTTATCAAATGCACTAGAACTATTAACAAAGGTAAGCTTTCTTGCTTGATGTTGCCTGCTACAGCGAACTCAGTGTGATGTCTTCATGAAACTAATCAGGATTTACCTCAGGAAAAAGTGTTTATTTATTGAACCCATTTTATGTGCACTTGTTTGGACCATGGATGGCTTTATAACTTTTTCAAGCATTTGATTTGAAGAAAATGTGCTTGAAATAATCAATCTGTCAAAAATAATTATGAAATTTTGACTGTGAAACTTAGTCTTTAAAATATTAAGAAATGAACCAATATGTAGTCATGGATTTAAAAAGGTAAGTCTAATGAATTAACCTTTGTCATGCTTAAAAAAACCTTGACAAAATAGCATTAAATTTAAAGCACTGATAACACTGGATGCACTAATTGCACGTCAGTTTTAATTTTCTGGTTTGAAATAGAAAATTGGGTTGTTAAGGTTTAGATTAGACTGCACAAAGGTAAGTCTAATGAATTAACCTTTGTCATGCTTAAAAAAACCTTGACAAAATAGCATTAAATTTAAAGCACTGATAACACTGGATGCACTAATTGCACGTCAGTTTTAATTTTCTGGTTTGAAATAGAAAATTGGGTTGTAAAGGTTTAGATTAGACTGCACATTTGTATAAGTGAATAATACAAACTTTATTCATGGACATATCAAGACAAAATTCATGAAATAATTTCATAAACATAATTTTCTTCTAAACAGAAATATCACAAGTTCAGTGTTTTGATGAAGGTTGAAGCATTGTTTTGTTGTTTTTTTAAAAAAAACTAAAGTCTGGATTCACTCAGCAGCTTATTTTGGTATTTGACAACTTAACTGATAGATTCCATTTAGTTATCAGATCTTTGGTTCATTCTTAACCTATTTAAATGACAAGTGAGATTCTTAACTTGAAATGCTTGTAATTTAGATTCTTTAGACATTATTCCATGGAGGGTCAGTCTATAAATTCATAAACAAATAACCAAAACCAAAAACCAAAAAAACCAAACCAAAAAGTTTAGTCAATTGTAGAATCATAATTTCAAGGGCGCAGCCTCTTTTTTATCTGGTCAAAGATGACTTGTTTAATAAATTTGGTAATCAATGACTGCTCATTAAATACCCTCTATGTGTCTTTCTAACTGTTTGCTTTTTTATGCTCTTATATTGATGAGGGTTTAAAAGATAAAATCTTATTTGAAAAGTAGTTTTAAGTACAAACTATGATTTCAAGGTCCTTGTAGAGTATTTAAGGCTTCTTGATTTTTGGTGGCTTATACTTGGCTGTTTTTAGCTCACCTGAGAATGAAGTGCTTCAGGTGAGCTATTGTGATTGTGTGCTGTCCATCGTCTGTGGTCAACTTTTACCTTGTGTGCACTCTAGAGGTCACATTTTGGCCCAAGTATATGCATCAGGTGAGCGCTTAAGGGCCAATGGTCCTCTTGTTTGAGAAAATTTGAGGTATTGTGCTGGGTTTTTTGACATTTTCTTATTTTCCTGGTAATAATACATACACTTGAAACATGGCATACATGTTCAATATCAAAAGAGCAACTTTTGCTACCATGGGAATAAATTTTGTGTGAATTTTGGAAACTTTTTTATTTTATAAAATATCCAACGCCAAATAACCAAGCATAGGCACCTGCAGGGGTTGCTCTTGTTTACTTAAGGAAATTCTGTAGTTGATTCAATTAACATTTAATTTTTCTTTCATTTCTGCATGTTCCCCCACCTGTATTAGTTATAAGCTAGTTTGAGCTCTTTAAGTGTTTTGCAGGAAAATTCAACTAAACACAGGTGGGGTTAGTTGGCTTTTTATTGCTTGGAATGTAAACATTTGTCTGAGAAAAAATATCTGCTAATTTCCAGAACTCTTTCTTTCCTTTATGGATCAAAGGACTGAAAACCCTAGCACTGAAATTCCTGAAAGCAGGTTTGATTATCTATAAAAGCTGAAATATATATAAAGCTGAAATAAATAATTAATTATGTCTGTCGTATTTTCTGGAAAGAAATCAAACATTAACCTAAACTACTCAAGTACACAATGACATAAACTTATTTCATATTGAGTGCACCAATAAAATAAAGGCCATATGAGTCTGTGTATGACATTATATTTTTCAACAGTTTCATGTGTGTATGAGGTAAAAAAGCATTGAGTAGCCTAGACAATCGCATAATGCAATTAGAATACTAGCTGACTACTTGAGAAGAGGTAGAGAAATAATCTATCTACTGAATACATAGTGAAGACTCTGGTCAGACTGTGTAGATGCACAGGCTGGCCAAAGGCTTTGCTTTGTGTACATGTGAAGTTGTTGCAAATGTCATGCACAGGCACATAATTATTACCATAAAAGCTCTAAAAGAACCCTGGGGTTCTCTTAAAATAATCACATTTCAAGTAGAAAGGCATGGCCTTTTATCAGAGGCTATGGAGTGACCTCACCGGAATTTTCTTCCGGAGGTCATTGTATGGTAAAAGTAGATCCTTTAGAAAAAGTAGTGCGACATTGAAACGTTATTTTTGAGGGTAAAATAGTAACCCGTGTGCTCATTTTTGTTCTTTTCACCTAGTTTTGCATCTCTTCTTTAATTAAACTTATTTCATATTGAGTGCACCAATAAAATAAAGGCCATGTGAGTCTGTGTATGACATTATATTTTTCAACAGTTTCATGTGTGTATGAGGTAAAAAAGCATTGAGTAGCCTAGACAATCGCATAATGCAATTAGAATACTAGCTGACTACTTGAGAAGAGGTAGAGAAATAATCTATCTACTGAATACATAGTGAAGACTCTGGTCAGACTGTGTAGATGCACAGGCTGGCCAAAGGCTTTGCTTTGTGTACATGTGAAGTTGTTGCAAATGTCATGCACAGGCACATAATTATTACCATAAAAGCTCTAAAAGAACCCTGGGGTTCTCTTAAAATAATCACATTTCAAGTAGAAAGGCATGGCCTTTTATCAGAGGCTATGGAGTGACCTCACCGGAATTTTCTTCCGGAGGTCATTGTATGGTAAAAGTAGATCCTTTAGAAAAAGTAGTGCGACATTGAAACGTTATTTTTGAGGGTAAAATAGTAACCCGTGTGCTCATTTTTGTTCTTTTCACCTAGTTTTGCATCTCTTCTTTAATTAAACGCTTGATTTGACCTTCTCTGTGCACGATTTCCTTGTCGAAAGGACGGATAACGGGTGGGAGTCGTAACCAAAGTAGCTGTCCTCTTCATGGGTGGAAAAAAGACGGTACCTCTACTTAAGCTTGGGTACCCCAAAAGTTGAAGGGAGTTTCCCGAGGTTTTCTTTCACTTTAAGGTAGGACATTGAACGAAGATGAAGGGCTAAAGAGGTCAAAGGTCAACCCTTTCTGTGGAACCGACCACAGCACCGGAAAAGAGTGCAATTTTATATAGAACAAAGAAGGCCCAAAGTCCGGTGGGGTCACTCCCTATGATACATATTGATGACTCAGCGCAAAACAGTTGTTTTAGGCCACACCAAATAAATTATTAGATTCTCATCCGAGTTTTCAGAAAAAAAGGGGCAGGTGGACGGCTTTTATATTTATTTTCTATTTCGGGGGTGGGGGGGGTGGGTGGGGGGGGGAATCTTACTTGTTTATAAAGAGTTTGAGTTCTATGCCGTAGAGAAAAGAAAATTATGTAAGGGGCTCGTATTGTTTTACTGGTACGTCTTCTTTTTCAGACTGCTGAACAGATTCCGGTGAAGACTGAATTTACTTGATAATTATTTGTTCAAAGTGTTTAATAAATAAAATTTGATCTCAGAATAGTCTGTATTTCTATATTTTCATTGATCAAAATGATTTAGATATTGGCGCTATGCAGACACCCAAAGTTCGTAATCACAGATGATCCAAACAACGTGAAGGCACCTAATCATTTATTGTTTGACCAACTACTTTCTTTTTCATGATTTTATATCAAAGTGAACTTCGCACATTATATTAAGAATAAACTTTGCATTTCCATTGTTTATTGGTAGATAACCGGGTAATGAAGAGGCAATCTGACGAGAAATAAATAAAGCTACCCGAGCTTTCTGTCAGAAATTATAATACTTCGGTCTCGCTCAATAACAAAATGCGTAAATTTATAATTGTTCTATATCGTCACTTTATTTTGAAATAATGTCCTACCTGCTGTAAAAAAAAATGGTAAAGTATTCCTGTTTAATAAAATTTAATCCGAGAAGAGAGCCATCTAAATCCCATCTATTCACCCTGACGATGGAAAGGGTTTAACATCAATCAGGTTTTTCAAGGGTGCGTCGCGTGCCGAGTCAAGAAACTGTCCCCAAAATAGTCGAACATCTGGTGTTGGCGTCTTTGATTACCCTTTCACCCTCCCCAAAAAATAAACTATTCTGGATCACAGGTTTAAAACATGAGAGAAAATTACAGATTGACGTCATATTGAAATTGTTCAAGTGGAGATTTTTTTTTTAATTTTCTCGAGTCTTTATTTCTCGGATATTTGGAACCGGATTTAATTTCCAAATAAATAGTAAGTAATTTTGAGAATAAAAAATCACGAATGACGCCGAGGATGGATTTTTGTCACACTTAAGTTGTAGAAATCCAGTATAATAATGTTTGATTGGTTTGAAATTACACGAAACAAAGCTTATTATTTTAGATAGAATTGGTAAGAAATTCGAAAACGGAAATGCTTTCAATGGTCTCGGGTAATTAGAAATAGTCCAGACGAGTAAGAATGTGAAAAATCGGCAAAACCATAGAGCAAATCATTAGTTACAGCATTTATTTTTAACTACGATACAAAAACAAGTTGTCATGTAACTGTGCGACCTTATTCTCGACATCTTGTAGACGCGTCAATCTGTAATATAAGCATACTTCTTGTCAAGCAAAATCACCAGAAAAATAGAGAAAAAGATTTGTTGCTTTCGACTTCAAGATATTTTCCCGCTATGGCGGCTTCTTTTTTCTGATTTCAAGTGATAAAACTTGTTGCAATACAAGGGATGCAGTCGGCCATTTTCCTTGAATCAACACCACAATACGTTGAACGAACGTTGGGTTTTTTTCTCTTTTTTTTTTTTTTTTTTTTTTCACAAATAAAAAAGTTCGGGGCGGGCGCTATTTTTAGGGGCGGGCGGGGATGAGAATCTAAAAATTTATTTGGTGGCGCCATACTGCCTAAAAATATATAGGAAGTTACAAATGTTAGGCAAGCAGGCATCAATGTTCGTAAAGACGGTGGAAAAATGGTTAAAAATAAACATAATCCATGCAAAATATTAACATTTGATTTGGGAAATGTGAATAAAACTTCAATTATATTTCTATTGACCTTGATTTTGTGGGTATGGGCCTTCCTTTATACATAAGAGTTTGTAAAATCACATAAAAAATGGTCAATTTCAACCTCTAAAAAAGGGGATGGGGTTTTATTAGAGCATGGGGCTCTATTAGAATTTTCATGGTATTTTACCATGTATGTTTCAACTTCTTGCTCTGAAAAAATGTTGAAAGCGGCGTTAAACTCCATTCAATCAATCAATTCAACTTCTTGCTGTCTGTTTAGTTTATTCTGCAAAAGTTAAGCAAACTTAACCATTATCGTGCTGAATAAAAATCTTTGCAAAATAAATGTAAAATCAAAGTGCTAAAAGCACTGGAAGTTACCAAATGTGAGTGAGCATTGATTTCAGAAATGCATTGTTTTCTACCTTTCTGGTTTAAAAATGAAATTCATATGGTATGAACTAAGGTCAGACTGCACATATGTGCAGGCTGATCTTTGTCTATACCTCCTGTCAAAGCAGGAATATTCCGGGTTCAGCAAGACAAGGGTTAAAGCCATTGTGACCTGAACTCACAGCAAAATTCTGCATCCAATACACTAGTTGCACTACATTGCCCATAAATGACAATCATCTAGTAAGTGATTATCATCTTCATCAACAAATTGAAAATACACATTGCCTTGGGCAATAGATCAAATTATTTACTGAATCCTTTACCCAAACACTTTGTTTAAACCACAAACTTGCAGAAAATGTTGACAAAGCCTTCCGAGGTGCTTCCCAGTGAGTCTACATTGAATAGTTATGGCTTTTTTGAAATACACAACAAAGCCTGATTGAATGAATGATCTCTTAACTGCTAAGGCTTCATGTTTTTTCCTATCTCTCTGTCCATTTGTTAATTCTTTATAATTATTTCCCCCTCAGATACTACCAAATCAAGTCATCCAAAGTTGATAGCATTTGGTATGTGTGAATGTGCCCAATTCAGCTGGGGATCCAAGTTCAATTAGAAGTAGCCGCCATCATAGCGTACTTAATGGTAGCACATCAGATTGTCAATCTAGAGGCCCTGGCACTCGTTCTTTTCTAACTATCTGTATCCCACCAATGGGTTGATAATCGTAGACCTATGTCGGATAGCAGCTGGAGATTATGAAAGTATGTAATGGTAGTACTGGTGTGAGAAATGTTAGGAATCCATTGTCAGGTGCTCCAGCTGCGTGATGTAACTGAAATATTGTTGAAATAGGTGTAAAACCCCATTCAAACAAACAAAATCAATAAGAAGTAACTTGTTCCTGTAAGTAACACAGATCAAAATATTAGCCCTTTGTTGTGGGGTCCTTTGTGATAAAAAAACTCTTCAGAGCTCACAGATTTTTATGCTGCAAGAAACATCATACTCAGATGGGCGAAAATAGGCCCATCATGGTCTTCTTATTTATTCAAAAAGTTGAGGCAGTTTTTGCATTTTACTCTTTATCATATCACAGTAAAAAACTTTTGACAAAATTGAATCAAAACAAAAATACTGAAATTACCAGATGCACTGATTGTGAGTGACTCACTATCAGTGCTTCTGGTAATTTCAGCATTTTTGTTTTGATTCAATTTTGTCAGTAATTATTTTGGAAAAATGATTTCAAACTGATTTGGCTCAAAAGAAAGGAAAATCAGTTAGTGTAGACTAAGATCAGACTTTACTTTTGTGCAGACTGATCTTTGTCTTTGCCTCCTGCCAAAACTTCTTGGTTCAGCATGACAATGGATAATATCACATTAGTTATACTCCTGGTTGGATAAAACCATGGGTTCACGGTAATTGTAATTGAGACATGATGTTATTTTATAAGATGATACTAAGAAAAAACAGTGGGCAGTGTACCAAACATCCTGGAATCATTAATAGAATAATTAAATGTCTCAGAAATCTTTTGCCAGAATTTAGATTAACTTATTTCAACACAAAGATAATGGGGTTAGATTAGTATTTCAGCTCTAATAAGACCCATTTATCAGCTGTGCTTTTTTTTTTGTGTGTTTTTTTGTGTGTGTGTTTTTTTTTTTTTTTTTTTTTTTTTGGGGGGGGGGGGGGGGGGGGGTTTGTTTGTTCAACATCGCATGAGCTATCCAGACTTTTAAGGGCAGTAACTTTGAAACTTTCTTACCTCAGGTGGTCAATTATTTAAAGTATGTTGAAATTAGAGAATTTTTACCATTTTAGGTAGAAAATATAGTGAGTAAAGGAGAAATAGCTTGCTACTAGCAACATCTTCTTTTCCTTCAAAATTTGTCACCACTTATCTCTCTTCCTCTATTGTTTAAGCGCTGGATTGTTTGATGATTTGGTTAAAAGGAGCATTCAAATCAAACAATCAAAATTGTTTCCTTTTCAAATTTCCCATTTCTATGGGCTGCTCCTATCTGTGATTAAAAAGGTAGATAACCATGTTGAACCTCAGATAGTAATGTTTTGAGTTACTTCCCTTTGTCTAGTTTACATTGTTAACCTATCAACAAAATCTGACCTGTCTGACTTTCTTTGAATAAAATATTTAAAAGATGGGGGGAGTATTTTTTAAATTCATTGAGGTATGAAACTAAAAAAACAAATTTCACTGTATGGGTCCGCAACTCAAAGTGGATTCATGCATAAGTGTGATTGGTTTTTAGTTTAATATCTCAATGAAATTAAAAATTAATCATTTCATATCTTATTACATAATATCATATTTGAAGCCAAAATGGAAGAATTGCTTGTAGGATTACTTTATGCACAAGCTTAAATAATAGCTGTGTACTCAAAATTGTTTTCATTGAGGTATAAAACCAATTTTTCAGCCATTCAGTCAGAATGGAAACTATTTATATTGAATTAATAAGATATAATTCTAGCAGAGACCTGATCATGTTGAGGTTGACAAAATGTGCAAACTGTTTGCAAATTATACCCTGCTTTACATGTAATTGTGATTGATACACAGAAGCTGAATTTTTTAGATAATTGAAGTGTTCCTGGAAGAATTGCAGGGTTTTGAGGGAAGCAGGCATGAGACGCAAAAATAAAAAGCCAGGACTCTCAAAAATTTTGTGATGAGAGTCCTAAAGACTCTTTGGGGCTTACTTTATGAAAAGTATTGAAGCCTGTTTTTTTCACAGGCTTCAATTCTTTCCTCAAGTTGAGCCTATACTTCCATCAAAAACTTTACCCTTTACCAGGGAATAGGTCCAATTTTAAACATTTAAAGGTTGAAGTCTAAAAGAAATAGCCTACATCTAAAGTAAGGACTCCTGAAATTTTAGAAAGGACCCCTAAGGTCCCGATTATTGAGTCCTTTGGACCCCATTTTGTTGATGTCCGACTAAAACCATGGGACGGTTTGTATTATTCCTGGCCGCTAGAATTCTGGTAAAGTACACGGAGAAATTGTTCTGAATAGTAAATATATACTTTTATATCGGAGATTGGGTAATATAAGAAATTATTTCAACATTCATTCATTTTTCATAATTGAATATGAAAGCTACCAGTATGTTATCTTGGAAATTGATTGATCTTTTCTGCTTACTTATCATGGCAGCAATATCTAGATAGTAAAAATAATAGGTTACTACATATATTGACTTTGAAGTGAATCAATTGCAAAGGGTGTGGGTTTTGCCTTTGCCAATTGCAGAGGTTGTGGGTTTTGCTTTTGCTGATTTTATTGGCATTACAAACTTTAATATGTCACCTGAAAAATCCCTATTTTCATTGAATTTCTGGAGAAAAATAATAAACGGGTTGGAAAAGGAGGCAATGTTTTTAGCTCACCTGAGCACGAAGTGCTCAAGGTGAGCTATTGGGATCGTAGAATGTCCGTCGTCAGTCGTGTGTCGTCTACAATTTCTTTAAACATCTTCTCCTCCTAAACCAGTGGGCCAATCTTGATGAAACTTGGCAGGGATGTTCCTTGGGTCAAGCTCTACCAAAGTTGTTCAAATAAATGAAATCCACCCTTAACTTTCCCTTTACCCTTAACAAAAAGGGTGAAAATATGAAAATCTTTAAAAATCTTCTCTGAAACCAGAAGGCAGACAGCTTTAATATTTGGTATGTAGCATCATCTAGTGGACCTCTTCCAAGTTTATTCATATCAAGACCCTAGGATCATATTTGGGCTCCACCCGGGCGCAACCCTTTTTACATAGAATCAAAGAGCAAAAAACTTTTGAAATTTTCTTTAATGGAAACCAGAGGACACACTGCCTTCATTTTTGGTATGTAGCATCATCTAGTGGGCCCCTACCAAGTTTGTTCATATCAAGACCCTTGGGCCATATTTAGGCTCCAACCGGGTGCATCCCTTTCAGCTCACCTGAGCACGATGGGTGAAAATAGGAAAACCTTGAAAAACTCTTCTTCTCTGAAACCAGAAGGAAAACAGCTTTCATATTTAGTATGTAGCATCATCTGATGGACCTCTTTCAAGTTTGTTCATATCAAGACCCTGGGGTCACATTTGGGGTCCACCTGGGTGCATCCCTTTTTACATAGAATCAAAGAGCAAAAAGGCATATCTGTCTTGCTCTTCACTGAAACGTTCCATGGTATTGATCTTAGGCAATTATCTTCTTTTTGACATCTGTCTATCTAATTAATGCGATGTCCCAGGGATCAAAGAGCTTCAGGTGAGTGATCTAGGACCATCTTGGTCCTCTTGTTTAGATAAATCATTACAGAAATGATTATTTATGTTACAGCAGAGGGTTAATGAATCAATAACCATGATTACTTTAAAATTGTGATAATGGTGATGATTGGTTTGACAAAGCTTAATTTGGTTGTCATGGAACAATATGTGAACCACTGCTGCGAGAGAACAAGGAGCTTAAAGTCATTCGTATTTGAATAATTGATTGTGCTAAATACAGGTTGGATGGTGAATTGGATTGCAGAATGAGAAAGAAAATGCTAATGGCTACTAGGAATACAGATCTTATGAAGATATTCATAAGGAAGTTATAAGAGATCAGATAAGACATTACAGGAAGGACACTGACTGTGAACAGCTACAGATAGAGGGGATATTTTGAGAAATTTGGATCAAAAACATTTTTGAGAAATATTTTAACAAAACCTGTTTTGTTTGTTCACATTAGAATCGTCTCTTCAAGACAATTCAAATGAGTACCAATACATAGGGGTTTGTTGAGACGTAATGATTTTAGACTCTTGTCAACCCCTGTCATCTTGAACTCGTGGACTTAGTATCAACATTAAATGTATTTGTTTCTCTGCTTAATATATATATTTGATATACTGCAGGAACTTTGCATGTACATAAAGCTCCATTTTGAGGAAGGGCTACTGTTTGTATGTGTACATGTTTGTGATATGCTTGTCAGTGTTAGCATTATATAAATTGGATTTATAAATTATACAGAGTAGTCTTAAAAACAAAATTGGATTCTGCTCAAAATAAATGGACAGCTTCAAATTTTTCGCTGTAAAATGGGGCCTAAAACGGAGTGGGGATCGGCATTAATATAAGCTTTTCTAGCTACTTCATCTGTGCCACTAGTGGTTTTAGCCCGCAAAGATATACATGAAAGAAGAATTTGCTCTTGCAGAAAATAATCATGGAGTTTTTAAATCGTAAACAAAGACATCTTTTTTGGATTTATCGCCATGGAAACAAGTACAGACATCATAATCTGGTATTGTTTTACATTTTTTTTTCTATTTGGAAGTAATTTGACATTTATTTCTGATAACTTTAATAATCTATAAAATATTTTTGAAGTTTGTATAGATTTGTCAGAATTAGGTATGGTAACGAGTACCAATTTTACTAATCGATTACTCGTTCATCTTTCCGATCGAGTACTCGAGTACTCGGATAAAATTGATGAATTTTGACCATTAATTATGTGTCTTCAAGCGTAAAGATATACAGTGTTTGGTGTATATCTTCGTATCTAAAGGACAGTTGAAATGACATTTGATTGCTAATTAATTTGAAGAAACGGAAAATCGTAAAATACATGCTTAGAGAGTCATTTCTCGTTAATTTTTAAAGGCCGATATTCGTCGGTTAGATATATAATTTTCGGTAGAGGAAAACTAAGTAACTACAATATCGTTAAGATTGCGTTACAAGGTTTGGAACGAAGATGCAACACACCGTTGATCCGAAGATCCAAATAAAACAGGGTTCCCACACGTCAGGGAAAAATGGATTTTTGGAAAAGTCAGGGAAATGTCAGGGAATTTTGTTGAGTGTCAGGGAAATTTGAAATATAAGACAAAAGTCAGGGAAGTGTCAGGGAATTTTTAAAAGACTGTCAGGGAATTTTTCATTTCAGGAGGATTCAAAACAAAGGCAGTCGCTAAGATTTTGTCACCAAATTTTTAACTGAAAGGGCTAATGTCTCAGAGTATTTTTTATGCCCTTAAGCTCCTTCATCTTTCATTGTTTGTATGATAGTTCCAGTTTTGAGGTTCAATGAATCATGTTAAGAGTATCAATGAATTGATTGTTCGGTATACAACAACATAGTACTTTAATCCACACATCTCTGCCACATACCTGAAAGACTTTGACTTTTGATGTAAAATATGGTTACTTTTGATTAGACCTACCTGTATTTAAAGTGTTTCTTTTTGTATATGTGTTCTTCATATATTATTCCTTATTATAATTATTATATTATTATTATAATTATTATTATTTTTATGCCCCCGATAGGGAGGCATCATAAATTTGACTTGTCCGTCCGTCTGTCTGTCCGTCCGTCTGTCCGTCCGTCCGTCATTCCGTCCAAAAACTTTAACATTGGCCATAACTTCCTTATTACTATCAAAGCGGTGTCGGGGGCATTGTCATCTTACAGTGACAGCTCTTGTTATTATTATTCCTTCAATATTACTTTAAGGCGATTGTCATATAGACTTTAAGTTTCCATCAAACATTCAAAACTTGACCTTGATTTCCTGATATAAGTTTCCCTGCAGTAAAATTTCTTACACCATGACTCTATGGTATTCCAATTGAACAAATTAACTATTTTTTAGGCTTTCTCTTTCATGGTATTGCTCTTTACTTTTGAGCTTTAGCAATCTTGAAGGAAAAAAATGAATTTTACGTATTTGCTCTACAGGGCCAAATTGGGGAGATTTAAAGGATCATTTCTAGAGCTATCTTTTACATAAAGGTTTTTTAAGAGCTGTGGGAAAATTGTTAATGAATAGGGAAACATGTACTGAAACGTCCATCAAATGTCAGGGAAAATCACTTTCTTGTCAGGGAAATGTCAGGGAAAAGTCAGGGAATTTTGGAACTGCTGGAGCGTGGGAACCCTGTAAATAGCACCGTCCCTGATCAGAGTACCATGAGTCGAAGGTGCGAAAAGTTACATGATGACATGTTTTGTTTGACAGCAAAAACAATGATAGTTGACACTTGATAGCAAATTTGGAAAAAAATATCGACCATTTAGAAGATCGACAGACGACCAAGTGTTGCATACATTATCCTAAGCTATACAGTTATTTTGAGAAAATGTGTAAAAAAATGAGATCGGAACGAACTTCCTATGATTTCATTTTTTACCGATTAATCGATTAGTGAAATTAGTAATCGATAATCGGACGTTTGATCGAGTACTTGACTAATCGAATACTCGTTCCCATCCCTAGTCAGAATCCTAACAATATGTCATACACACCCTGCATGCAAGATGAAATAGTATTGTGAAACATTTGAAAAATGCAACCCCTCTTTGCATGTCAATGGCTCAGCGTGAAACAGTTGTAACTGCCTATTAACATATAGGCAGTTACAACTGTAATGCACTGAGCCATCTATGTGTCTTCATGCCCAAAGCAACTGATGGTGGCACTCATTCTCTCCGACTATTTGTCTCTCACCAATAGGTCGATAATTGTAGACCTATGTGGGATAGCAGCTGGTGGCTAGGAAAAAAAGTAATGGTAGTAGTGGTGTAAGAAGTACCAGGAATCCATTGTTAGGTGCTCCAGCCGCTGCGATATAACTGCAAGATTGCTGAAAGCAGCGTAAAACCCCATTCAAACAAACAAATCATGTGCAAAGCTGGGTATAAATGTTCTCCAACATTTTCGGATCCTGAAAATAGGGCTGTTTTATATGCTATTGGCTGTGCCAAGTTTTTATCTGTTTTAGATGAAGGATTTTATGAATTCTGTACTTTAAGAGCACAAATTTTATATTTTATTAATAATATGACCCTAATTTTTGCGAAAAATAGTCAAAATGATTGAAATTCAACATTTCAATTTTATGTGAAAATTACAAGGCCGTTTGAAAATGACGTCACAAAATATACATTATGACGTCATTTTCGTGGTTACAAAATAGCGTTGCTATTGGCTCTGAGCTCATTTGCATAGTTATTCCACTAGTGTAAAAACACCTGTGTTCAATGTATTCAACGGGGTTATTTCACTCCCGGTACTTAGGTCATATTATGAATTAATTTAAGTTATTAAATGCTATTGACAATGTTATTTACAGTATGTTGGAGCTTTTTGAACAAAAGTTGTCAATATGCTGACCATCTTAATGATATTGATAGTGATAAATGTCCTATTAATAGAATCATAAGTAGATTAAATCAGAAAGAAAACGGCCAATCAGTTTTCATAGATTTTAATGCATCATTTACTGAAGCCATAGATGTAATCTTTTTAAGTTCTTTTGTACTTGATTTGGTATTATACAACTTGAGCTGTCTTAATCTACACAGAAATCTATATTGTTTCCTGGAATATTTTCAAAATAGAAAAAAATAACTTGATTTGTGACAGTTGAACATTTTATTGTATGTGATTAGGAACCCGCGCTTGACATTTTCAGCAATTCCATATGTTGCGAAATGGAGAGACTCCCTTGTCATGCTGAATAAGATCATTGCAAAATTGTATTAAAATAAAAATGCCGAAAGCACTGGATGCGGTAATTAAATGTCAGTATTTATTGTGAAAAATAGCTTTCAAACAAAAGGAATATCAGGTAGTATAGACAAAGATCAGTCTACACTTATGTGCAGCCTGATCTTTGTTTATACCTCCTGCCAAAGCAGAAATATTCCGATTTCAGCATGACATGGGTAAAGATGGCGGTAAAACTACACAGTGCATTTAAAATATTCTCTGATTGGGAACAGGAAAACCAAGTCCAATGTGGTTACGCAGTGTAGATTCTATCCAGACTATGATTCAATTTCATATGAATTGGATTCATGATAGCTAGTGCACTATTTATTCTCATGATGTTATGTTTTGGGGTCTATCTGTAAGTCTGTATCCATCCATTTGACGAAAAATTTAAATCAGTTTTAGCGGAATGATCCATGAGCACCAATTGTTTCCTACAATTTGGTGGATAATAACTGAAGTGGGATGAGCTGCTTTTTCTAGAAAAAAAAAACAAATTGAAAAGTCTTGGGTAAAGCTCTTGATTTAATCGTTGATAGATATTTAATCCTTGTCATGCTGAACCCGGAATATTCCTGCTTTGGCAGGAGCTATAGACAAACATCAGTCTGCACATAATTATGTGCAGTCTGATGTTAGACTACACCACCTGTTTCTCACTTTCAAACCAGAATTGTCAATAGATTAAGTTTTTCAAAAAAAAAATTGCATACAGTTGGGACTTTCAGTGCTTTTTGCCCCTTGATTTTGATGTAAAATTTTAGCCAAAATTTATTCAGCATGACAAGGGTTAAAATATTTACTTTCACGACAGATTTTATCATTCACATATCTACCATTTTCTCAAATTGCCTCTTCACAGTAATTGTTTAACAATTATAAATGGCAGAAAAGATTATCTTGCTACAAAATTTATTTCCAAAGAAGGGTTTAAAGTTTATGTGTTTAGTATTTATTAATGAATGAAGAAAATTAATTTATTTATACTACAATAAAATCTCAGTGGTTCGCACGCCGGTGGTTCGTAGGTATGTGTTGGTTCGTATATATTCTTTGGTCCCGATTTTCTTCCTTCTTTATCTTTGTAAGAAGGCTACGAGTAATTCGAACGTCGAGGGTTCGTAGTTCGTAGCCCGTGTCAAGTCCCGAGAGTTTCCAAATAACACAAATTAATATGTATAATCCGTAGGTGTGAATTGTGTGATCAGTGCTGTCCTAGGTGTAACAATAGACATATGCCTTGATTTTCACACCTGTTGATTGGGATTAATCGAAGTTATTGTTTGTGTCAATATTTACAGGCATTGTTTGATTTGTAATTTTTTGCGGGTTTAATCGAATAAAGGATCAATCAGTGGCCTTATTTATTGTATTTCATCTGGCTTTCTCATACCAATCATGCATAAATAAATGTGCAAATCTTCGAAGACTTGATTGTCAACATGACTTCCACACAGAATCATCGTAATGCCGAGATTTCATCGTCCACTGAAAAAGTAATCAAAGTGATTTGATCCAAAGGGAAAACACTCTGACGTAGTTAATATTTGACATGTAAATAATTGCCGAAATTACTTTATTTAGGATTTAAATATCACTGGTGTTTAACTATGTTACCGTAAAATGGTTGTCTATGATTTTGTATGTTGGATTGCTATGATTCTGTATCGCAAATGAGCGGGAAAAAATGCTTTTCTTCGATTTGCACGGGATTTTGTCTCATACACGTTGCTTTACTACAACTGAAAGCATGGCTGTCAATTTGGTAAGTTTTTCTTATTTTTAAATATCATCTTTTAATTTTTTCTGTATCGATTTCATATCGATGAAAGGTGTATGTTTGTCTATGAGCATGACTCTGTGGCGATGGTTTTTTGAAGATAGTGTGTTGGTTTCTTGAAGGCATTTCTGAAACTTGATTGACGTATTTGTGATATTTTTATAAAAACGTGATATGTTTTATCAGGGAAATCGCGAATTTCTGTCATATATAATTGATTAAAATAGCCTGAGACTTGCTGTTTCGAACATTGAAAGGTATAATTACATTAGTAAATCAGTTTATGTAATTCCTTTGCAGGAAAATGTAAAGATTTAGATTGGCAGATGAATTTGTGGAGGAGTTTGTTGGTGACCCGGAAAAGATTGGAGAAAGAAATCCAGAACATGTATGTAGATGTTATTTTGTACCTATCTAAGAAATAATCTTGCGTCTTAAGGAAACGCATAGGAAGTTAATGAAGTTTGAAACCGGATTTACATATGAGTACACATGTAAGCGGGTAAACAGTTCCAAAACGCTTCGCATAGTTTTCATCTTGAACGCAGAGATGGTTCATACAAAATGAAAGTATTAAGAAGCCTACGTTAGATTTAATTTGGAAGCAAAGTATTTAATAATGCTATTAAAACGTAATTATATACTACTGAAAATTTTCGGTTTTTTATTTCATTACCCCTTCATGGTTTTAGGTTATATGTTCATGCAAACAGCCTTACGACATTCCCATGAATATATAAATATACTTAGTTCCAAAAGAAAGTGTGCACTTTTGAATTTTAAATTTCTCTGAGATTACACAATATATCGTCACAAAATGTCTTATGACTATCCCCAAGAGTATGTACAGATGCTATTTGAAAGCAAAAATCGTGTGATTAGCAAATATCTTCTGCTGAATTTAGACAATTGATTATGAATGTTTTGCATGTGCATCTCGCATTTGATGAGTGATTGGTCTGAAAATGCATTCAAATGAATCTTTGCGGCTTTCCTAAGCATAGAATAACATCTTCAATACAATTATGCGTGATGCAAAAGCGTGCTTTGACTACCAATAAACGTCGTTGAACAAAATTGAACCTTGTCAGATTAAGATTGTCATTAAAATTGACAAGGCATTCATGTTCCAATAGAAATCGAGGTCATCATTCTATAAGGCCTTTAATAAGCTAATTGAGATGACATTGAACGCCATGGCACCATTCAACGACACGTAACTGGCCTAACAACGAAGCAACGTCTAACGTTGACGTACACGAAACGTCTGCATACAAATTAAAACTGTTGTTTGGAATTGGCTTGGAATGGCTTCTAAAACTCTATAATACAACATCAACACATAGCTCTTACCAAAGAAAAAAGTTGTAAGGATGTCAAATTTCAACAATATAGGTTCTGTCTGTGTGTATGCAGCATGCGATACATTATACAAATCTGATTTGATTTTTGATTTCTAAAGGTCTTGACTTAAGTATGGTAGCAATATACTCCATAATTTATGTCCAACTTTGTAAAAATCAATAGAAATAGAAAAAGTGAAAGTGCTCACTTTCTTATGGGACTCGGTATATATTGAATGAAGAGGGAAAAAACGCCCACTCACAATCGAATTTACCGTCAATCAAGTTGATTTACTAAAGTGATAATCTTGTAAAGGCAATATGAAAATATGATTTTAATTCAAGAATGTTTTACGTGTATTAGCCAGTTTAGAAACTTTCATACTTAATAACTTGCGTTCTTCGACAAAATGCCTTCATTTGAAGAATTGCAATATTCCTTCAATGTGTGTTAGTGGATGGTTTTTGACTCGCACTCATATTGTTATGGGATAACGAACGTGGCGAAAATACAGCTTTACTCGAGCTGTATTTACGACATTCAAGTCGCCAATCGAAAATATGTTGTCGATAAAGGAAAACGAAACTTCTTGACCATAATAAAAGATTCTTGATGATTTGTCTTAAATTGATTTGCAGGAGGAATCCGCGTTACTGAATTAGTCTTTCGATGATGAGGTCATAATTAAAGAAAGTTACCAGGACGGGATGACTGTGGAACAAAATCAAAGACAGGTACGCGCTACTTTGTTTAATTGCTATTCTAAAATTCTAACGCGATTGCGTGAAAAACTTTGAAGACGAAACAGAAAACTATCTAAAATCACAAGGTAAACCTTATTAATAATGTTGCCGCGTGCATTTGTTTATAGTTTAAAAAGGCATTTTCTGGCTCTAATGCCTGAATGTCAGGTACGTTATAGCTATTCGATGAAAATTTGAGTGAAGGGGTGGTTTATGCCTCTCTCTCTCTCTCTCTCTCTCTCTCTCTCTCTCTCTCTCTCTCTCTCTCTCTCTCTCTCTCTCTCTCTCTCTCTCTCTCTCTCTCTCTCTCTCTCTCTCTCTCTCCCTCTCTCTCTCCCTCTCCCTCTCTCTCCTCTCTCTCTCTCTCTCTCTCTCTCTCTCTCTGTATCTGTCTCTCTCTTCCTCTGTGTGTCTCGGTCTCTCTCTTTCACCATCTCTCTCTCTCCCCCTCTCTCTCTCTTTCTCTCTCTCCCTCTCTCATTCTCTGTGTGTCTCTGTCTCTCTCTTTCTCCATCTCTCTCTCTCGCTCTCTCTTTCTCTGTGTATCTCTGCCTCTATCTCTCTCTCTCCGTCTCTCTCTCTTCCTCTCCAACACCTTCATTTGAAAATGGATTATGTCAAGTGTAGGGGTTATTATCAAGAACTAACTTCATTTCAGCGTTAATGAGTAAATGAATAAAGATTCTTGGAGGAGGAGTTATATGCAAAATCCGAGGACGGAGCCCCAGAAAGTTTGCTTTGTATATCTCCTCCCCACTTTATTCATGGACACATCAACGCTAAAATGAGATGATATCCACAATTAAACAAGATCACGATTCTAAATACTTTGATCTATCCTTTTTTTTTTAGTATAAAATAGTTTTATTACATTGTATGGGTGTGAAATTAATGAAAGACCAATGATACTGACATTGGGATAATTGAAAGAAAAACGAAGCGCGTCACTTAGCACGTTACGTTATATGGTGTCAATAGCATCAACGTTCTCGCTTAAGATGACGTTGAATATGGTAAATAAGCGGAGCCTTCTGTGTACACAGTAAAACACATGGCATAAGAATTTTATTGCGAATAAAGCTCTAATCGATATTTTATATGCGTTAAATATGCTATTGTGTTCATTTAATATCAAATAGGATAACGGTCACAAACAGGAGCAGCAAAAGAGGCTCTACAAGTTTGACGACTGCAGGAACTGTACCACGGCGCCATCTTATCTCCATAGGCACAGGAGGAGCATTCACCAGAGTAGACGATTTCATTGTGAATTGTGCAGTGAGACATGCGGTCAAAATTTCTTGAATAAACAAGTACAAACCGTTCACCAAAAATTGCATCTGTTATGCGACAAGTGTTCATAGACTTTTTATACAAAACAAGGTTTAGCTTGCCACACTGTGTCTGTCAACGAAAGTGCAAAATCTTAGTATAAATGTAATCAGTGCAATGAGTGTTTTTATGATAAAACCTATTACATTGGGCAAGTAAACAAACATATAGGTATCAAACCTTTTTCTTGTAGGAAATACAAAACCTGTAAGTATATTGGAATGAAAACGATTTAATTCATGTGCGCTAAATAGTAATATTACGTCTAGCAATGTCAATTATCCTGATGACGTAACATTAATTACGCCAAAATGACGTCATGTTTCCAGCGGCGACGTCAAATAGAAACATTCGATATGGCCGCACAGTAAGAATGTAAAGATGTAGTTGTGACATTTCCATGTAGTATTTTTTTTTGTAAAAGGCATTAGCCGAAATATCAAAATAGAGTATATTATTTTAAAGAATTAATTCTATTTTCTTACAACTAAATGCTAATATAACTCGGTCTACAACATCATGTGCGGAAAAAATGTACATAGGATTGTGCCGTCAGTCAAGATGTATGTTTACCTTTTTAACAGGCAAAATTTTCTTTTACAGCGTAAATGTGACAAGCTGCACGGAACAAAACCAAGTATTCGAAAAGTATCTAATGTGACTAGCCTTTACGACTTTCGAACTGACAGACTACAGCAAATACAGTTTCAATTTCGGTCTGATTTTGTGAAAGAAAAGAAGAACTTCTACCTAGAGTATTATTTATATTACTTACGGAACCGTAACTAAGAACTCAGGTGTAGACCGTAAGGCGACAAACTGTGTCTGTGCAATCAGTGCAAGTTAGAACGTAAAACAAAGACCTTTGATATTGTTAAAGAAAAATAAGTTGAAACAAGTTGGCAAAATCTCACACAAAAGCCCGTTACAATGCTGGTTGTCAAAGTATAAAAAACCCCAAAAGAATAATTAGAAAATTGAGCTTTGTAGAGTAACATTTTCTGTACACTTCAGTCCGTAATCATGAGAGGAACATAACTCCCAAGTTTCAAGTCAATCGGACATAAGTCGACAGGTCGCCGGATGCCATGGGTGATTACGTAATTCTTTTGACAGAAGTACAACAATCGCAAGACCGACGAGAACCCTTACGTCATAGACATGTCGTTTAATCAGTTAAAAGGTGTCGCGGTCATCAGACGATCAATGTACGGTGTTTTGCTTGGAAATCTTTACCGCATCATCCTATTGTAACCGCTGTCACCTTACGGGGACATGCGACGGTCATAAGGTGTACAGTCGATCTAAGTGAATGATGCCATCGTCTCATAAGGGGAGGCCAAGTTACCATGCAGCCACATCAGCGAGTCTTGTGATTGGTTTGGAAGTACTTCGAGCACAGCACAATTTTGTGTTCACATTCGTCGTAAAAAACGTACAACATCAAATGTACCGTACGATTTTTCTTTAAAAAAAATATTTCCCTACATCTTTATCCTGGTTAAATACAGGATTCTCAGAATAAAAACGCATCTCTATTAAACTAACGAGGGTGTACTTTAATTTAGAACTTATATTTGTTTATTGATTATGAGCTGCAGTGACAGGTTAGTTTGACTTTTTTAAAATAATAGCCATTTGTTGTTTTACCAACTTGAATTTCTCACAAGGCAATTATATGGTTGTATTTTTTGATCATGTGTTGTTATTGTTAAACATATATTGACCAATTTCTAATGATGTGCCAACATAGTTAGCAATTTGTTTCCAGATTGTCTTTTTCTTTTGTCTGACATGTTACCATTTTGTGGGAAAGTGTTTTTATTGAAGAAAGTATTGACATATATTAATCTTAATCGAAGATGATTGTGCCCTGATTAATAAATGTCGCAGTTGGTCTGAAATTGACAAAGAACTGAAAAATATTTCATACAAGCAATAACAGTATTTAGAGAATTGAATACAACCTGAAATGTTGAATCGTTATTCTTAATTGATACAACTACCCACGTCCAACAGTATTATGTATATTTCTCGTATAAATTCGCGTTTTCATACGGTTTGGCTTCACATAAACTTTTGTACATAATCACATATTAACCAACACACCAGCAATACTCTTCTTCAATTAACCAATATATCATCTTCAATTAACCATGTCTTTGGAAAAAAATAAATATTCATTAAAAATGATTTAACCGTGGACCATCATTGTTATTAGAGGCAAATACGAAGAACACAATACAACTTCATCTGAAACAACCGACACTTGGCAAGAGTTTGCTTTCTTTGAAATCAAAGAGCCATTTAAAAGATTTTCTTCATAAATGGATTTATTACAAGTTAAACATTCATGATAAATGAAGATCAAGACAAAGAGGTAGCGCAAAGTGCAATGAAAATCGTGTACTTAGTCTGGGGTGATCCATTTTAAATTTATTCAATGCATTCTCCAAAATTACGAACATTCCATACGACACGTGTATTGTTTACAAAAATTACCTATATAATCATAGCAAACCAACATACAAAATCATAGACAACCATTTTACGGTCACATCGTTAAACACCAGTGAATATGGACAAAACGAAAGATGGTCATTGTTCAAGTGAGAATTGTTGTGTCCCTTCTCTCTACAAAAGGGTCTCGTTAGAACTTGATTTAAAACATACTGTATTCCATAGAACCTTAGAATAAAGCCACAAATATAGGGTACCTTAAGACTATGTCTGATCTGAGCCATAAAAAAACTACTGACCGCTTGACATTGGTTGGTTCGTATTACGTTTATTTCGTATAAATTGTCCAAGTCCCTTGAGATAGGAACTACGGAGACTTTACTGTAACACACAAGTTTTACCTTTTAAAAAATCCATAAATTCCCCTTTAATTCAGTTGATTGTTCAAAAGCAATAATTGAATGGTCTACATTGTAATCAACACTTAGATGTCTTTATAACCTTTAATTTACTGTTTGTCAAATCCCTGATATAATCTGTTGCAATTTTCCTTAAAAGTGGTGTATAACAAGCCTTCTGCAAAATTTCTTTCACTTCTGACCAACAGAAAATGTTTCAAACTATAAATTTTTCTGTTATCCGTCTGTCTATCTGTCTGTCTGTCAATCAATGTGAAATTGTTTTACTTTCAGAGTAAAGAGAGAATGAAAGGACCAAAAGCCGGACAGTTAGGTGTGGAGACAGAGATGGCGGAACAGAATAACAACAAAACTGAAAACATTGTATGTATAGTCCTTTAACTTTGACCTGGTAGGGGATGACTTTACCTTTCCCATTATAACCATGACATATTCCTGCGGTGTACAAAAAGCTTTGGTAGACAGAATAGACTAAGATCAGCCTGCACACACATGCAGTCTGATCTTGGCCAATTCTGCCTACAGAATAACAACAAAAGTGAAAACTGAATGTATAGTCCTTTGTCTTTTACCTGGTAGGGCATTTCTTAACCCTTCTCATGAGGGTTAGGCGTAAAGCTTTGGCAGACAATTTAGACTAAGATCAGCCTGTATACATGCACAATCTCATCTTAGCCTATACTGCCTACAGAATATCAACAAGACTTAAAACTCTATAATGTATAATCCTTTATTTTTGATCTGGTAGGGCATGGCTTAATTTTGTTTACCTTTACCATGCTGTTGAACACGAAGCCTTGGCAAACAGTAAAGACTAAGCTCAGCCTGCATAGATATTCAGTCTGACCTTAACCCATACTGCCTAATTCTCTTTGGTAAATAGATTCAGAACCTTATAGTGAAATCAGGCACTCTATGAACTTTTAGTAAGTGTGAATGGGTGTTAAAAAATATCCTAGGAAATAGTGTTTAATTACAAACAGAATGAGAATGGCAGCATAAACTAATTACAATTTGTCACACAACTTTGTCACACAATAATAAGGTGCGGTTATATCAAATTATCTCTTTCCTAAACAAATCCTTATTTACATTATGCTTTCATACAAGAAAAGTATCGTGGAAAAAAAGGAAAATTTCTTACGCACTTTTTGTAGATGATTTTCTGTCTCAATTCTACATTTCACTAGACGCACAGATTTTATTTTTGTAATATTTGCCAATAAATGAATAAAATTTCATTAATGGGGGTAACATGGTAACATGCATAAGTGGGAAAAACCTAATATCTCATTATTGATTTATGATAATTTTAAAGAAGAGGGCCATAATGGCCCTAAATCGCTCACCTGAGTTAACTGTCTTAAGATCTGACCTCTCAACCTAGTGATAAACCAAACTTGACCGAATTCAAACCAGACTGGGATTTCATAAAGACAATCAACCTAAGCAACTTTATGGGTTATTTGGCAACAAATATGGCCTCTTGAGAGTCTACAAACTTTTTCTGACTTGACCCTGTGACCTCATTTTTTGACCCCAATTGACCCAATTTTAACTTGACCTAGATTTCATCAAGACATTGATTCAGACCAATTTTTGGTTGATTGAGCCAAAATTAGGGCTCTTAAACCTTTAGGCGCCAATTTTATAGCGAAACAAAGTTCCAAATATGGTTAAATATTTTTTGCAGATTTTGCAAATAGTAATATCACGCAGACTCGGGTTGAAAAAGCAACATAATACACACTTGACTGATCGCTTATTTCTGATTCCGATCTCAAACTTCCATCAGAAGAACTTTCTTAATCAAATTCACCAGCTGGCATGTCACTTTTGCTGTCATTTACAACAATTTCTGCGACTTGCTGGGTAGTATAGCAGGTGCGTCGCCATTTTGGATCAAGCAAAAGATTTCAGAGTTGTTGAATTGTTAAGAAAGCTTTAAAATGTCAAAATGATTGTCGATTTTCTGCAGAAAAATTACAAAAACTAAGTTGACAGCCTTGTTTTCATTCTTAAAGCGGAAATGGTGATACCTGTGTGATTTAAATGTTTGAAATTATTACACAAATACCCCCACTATTAATTGTCGACAGAAATCGACCTGCGGCGGTAAACCAGACTGTCGATGTAAGTCGCCTATGGCGCCGAAAGGGTTAAAGTGTCTTTAAGGTTTTCTTAAAATTTGACCCCATGACCTTATTTTTTACCCCACTTGACCCAATTTTGAACCTGAACTAGATTTATTCAAGATATTGATTCTGGTGAATTGTCAGGTCGATTGAGCAAAGAAGTGACCTCTAGAGTGTCTACAAGGCTTTCCCAAGATTTGACCCTGGGACCTCATTTTTGACCCCCCCTTGACCAAATTTCAAACTGACCTAGATTTCACTAATGCAGAGATTCTTACCAATTTTCAGGATGATTGAGCAAAAAATATGGCTTCTAGAGTGTCTACAAGTTTTTCTAAGTTTTGACCCCATGACCTCATTTTTGACCCCATTTGACCCAATTTCAAACTTGACCGAGATTTTATCAAACTAATCATTCTGACCAATTGTCAGGATGATTGAGCAAAAAATGGCTTCTAGAGTGTCTAGAGAGCCACATTTTTATGCTCCCCGAAGGGAGAGCATATAGCCGCCGCTTTGTCTGTCCGTCCGTATGTCCGTGATTACGTCCGTGATTCCGTCCGTCCGTCCCCACCTATTTCTCCATAACCCCTGAGCCAAATTGAATGAAACTTACCATGTGAACTCCCTATGATATAGTGATGATGCATCTGTGACGGTTTTTGGATTTGAGGCCTCGTCACGGGAAGAGGGGACTTAGGGTAAAAAACAGTTTTCCCCAAATTTCTCCTAGTCTAACAGTCAGAATTTAGTGAAATTTCATATTTGAGTAGCAAATCAGATGCTCTTTACTATAAACAATTTGAAATTAACGTAAAAAAATATATATCATGGAAAAAGGGGGCTTAATGTTTGTTACCTTTACGTTAGCACGTAAAATATAGTTATTCTTTCATTTCTCCTAGTCTTATGCTCAGAATTTGATGAAATTTCACAATTGAGTAGCAAATCAGATGCTCTTTACCCTAAACTATTTGAAATTTGTGTCTAAAAATATGTCATGCAAAAAGGGGGTTTAATGTTTGTTACCTTTATGTTAGCTGAATAAGATAACAGCTTATTTGAGTCTTTGAAATCTGACCACAGAGCATATCTCCTAAAGTATAATAGCTATCAACTTGAAACTTTATGGGTGGATAGAGCTTATGGAGGAGAAGTGCAGTGCACAAGAACTACAACTCTTGCTTGCATAATTTTGGAGTTATTGCCCTTTGTTATTTTTGATACTAAGATTATGTCTGGAGCATATCTCCTAAAGTATAATAGCTATCAACTTGAAACTTTATGGGTGGATAGAGCTCATGGAGGAGAAGTGCTATGCATAAGGACTACAACTCTTGCTTGCATAATTTTGGAGTTATTGCCCTTTGTTATTTTTGATACTTAGATTATATCTGGAGCATATCGATGGCTCAACGCAACACTAGCCTAAGTCCACTTTTTACCAAAAACTGTTTTTTTGCCTTATGTTATTGCTTAATGCAAGGTTCATGTTTTCCCAAATTTTCTTTTAATTATTTCTAACAGTACCAGAAAAAATCAAATTTTGTTAAATAATCTATCTAAAAAACAACAATTTTGTAATGCAACACTAGTATTATCTGGAGATAGTACTAGTCTTGCATGCACAATTTTTTGTGATTGCTGGACGATATAATTGCAACACTATTCTTAACTTGAGTTAGGCATAGTGTTGCACTAACAAATTTATCAATATTTACAGAGAATTCAATGTGTTTTTTAATCATTTTGAAATATTTTACAAGATGCATGTGAAAAAAGTCCTTTAAATATCTTTTTGAAAAATAATAGCTATTTTGGTAGTAATTAATGATGACGTTACCAGGTATTCATTATTTTTTCCATCTTGACCATCATGAATTAAGCACTGGGACTTTCTGGTAAAAATAAAATGAATTTACATCTGATGTATCACTCAGAGCCAGAAGAAAACAAAACAGCAGTTAAGCGTTAAGTCCATTTTTTTTTTTAAAATCTATATTCTATTGTAAAGGTAACATCAGCTTGTTTCCGGATTGGGTAACCATGGGAATAAGTTACATAAAATATTGAAAGCATTTTATACTTAAAACAAAAAAGATTATGTTGGGTATGATATCATGAAAGCAATGATAGATTATTGAATCAAAGAAGTTTAACTGAATGAGTTACTGTAAAAAATCTAATAGAGCCCCTTGCTCTAATATAACCCCATGATCCACACTTCAAATTGACCCATTTTTACATGTTTGTTGTTCTTTTTTCAAATTGTGATGCTTCCAGTAACCCCCCCCCCCCCCCCCCCCCCCCCCCCTCCTCCACCAAATCAATTTTACGATGGTTTCAACAGATGGTCAATGTAACTTTTCTTGACCTAATTTTAAGCTTTTGGGATAGTTCAATGCTTAAATAAATGACATGTTGTAAGCTTTCTTTGACTTTTCTTAAAGAGTACTGTGGATACCTAGTGAACCCTTAATTATTCAAACGGCCTGTAAAGCTGAATCCAAAATTATGGTAAATGGTATATTCTTTCATTTTCTATCCCCTTTGGTTCTGAAAACAACTTTGCAGTCAGAATATCTCTGGTATTAGATATTTTTTGAGAATGTCCAATGTCTCAACATCGGCATTCTCTAATAACCCCCCAGCCCTTTCTAATAGAATTGTGAAAATTCTAATAAAAGTGCAGGGTTGTATTAGAGCTTTTACAATACATATTTATGAATTTCTAATAGTTTTTGCAAAGAAATCACAAATTTCTTTTGAAAGATCAGTAAAAACCAATTCTTAGTAGCTATATAATATAGACACTTTCAATGCTCATTTTGCACTAGTCCATCAATTTGTTCTAGAAGTCAATACAAAGAGAAAAGTATATGGTCATGCTTTAATGAAAAAAAAAGTGAAAAAAAACCAACAACAAAACAATTAGCTATACACGTACAAGTTTATATTTTTTTTAAGAAAGGTCATATCTTACACTTTATTGTATATGTATTAATTTTGAAGAGCCATTTATAGCATAAATAATTTTACCTAAGGTCCAATGGAAAAGTGAAGATGTAGATGTAATCATTTACAATTTTCATGTCATGAAAAAGATTCCATTAAATCTATCTTACAAAGATTCAAATTAATCTTCTATGTGAATATAGTTTTTAAAGATGATTGTATATACATTACCAATACAATTACTAAACATATAAGTACATGAGGTCACAAAATATCTATGACATAATCAGCCATGTCACTTGAGTTGAAAATAAAACCAAAGGCTAATAAAACCAGTTCTATATCAAAAGTTTAAAGTTAACAGTTAAAAGTACCATGAAATAATGGACTTGCTAGTAACTTTTAGTTGTTATGCACTGCATATTCATAGTGCTGAAATATTTTGTATATAAATTTTGATGAATATTGTAATCTTGTGTGTGAGTTGGTCAAATGACAAATTTAATGGTCAAATCTTCTTTTTCTTTGTATGAAAGCTCTATAGAACAAAAGTTAGAAGAGCTTAAGCAACAGTGTGTTTACTTGTTCAGAATGATTGTATCATCATCAGGATTGACCCCTTCTAAATATCGGTCAAAACCATCAAGTATCATAGAAATCTCAGGGACCCAAATTAAAATCCTAAATTGCAGAAATAAAAGAATCCTAAATTATTGACAAAAGTTTTGAACCATTTTTTTTTTCAAACTTGCTCACAAGGATTATATCATCAAAAGAATTGTTCCTTTTGAATATAGGTCAGCTCTATCAATAATCAAGCATCAGGGGGAAAGGGCCCTTATGGTAATCATAGTAAAAAATCTTCATAAACACTCGTCACTGTATCTAGAGTCAATAGTTTAATTGGATTTTCTTCAAACTTGCTAAGAATCATTGTTTTACCATAATACCTTAGAAAAAATTAGTCTGATCCATGAAGTGAGTCTGGAAAAGGGACCTTTGGAATGTGATAATTTGATAAATGCTTGTTTACAGTATAGAGTCCACAGTTTTTATCTGAATTTCTTTAAACTTGACCAAAATAATTATTTGTAGAAGGATTTTTGCTTTGCAAAATTGGAACCTAATGGATATTTAAGTAAAAATCCTAGTTTACACTCAAAGGGTCAACAGTTTTCACTCGTTTTCTTCAAACTTTCTAGGAATTAATGTACCATCAGAAAGAGTTGTTTTTGTTTTTTTTTCAAAAAGATCAGTGGATCCAATCCATTAAGTTTCAAAGGAAAAGGTGTCTTGTTGAAATTTTAATCGACAAGATCAGCTCAAGGAGGCCCTAGATTACTCAACTGAGTTCATGGATAAGAATAATCAGTAGGAATGTAAAATATACTTTTAAGCTTTCATTTGCACCAAAGCAGGGATCATTTTGGGTGAGATGTTAATTGAGAGGTTCTCTCACTTTTCTTCTGAAACATCATTGCAACTTGCTTAATGAGAGGGAAATTTCAAAATAAAATGATTAATTTAGTGAAAGATTTGTAAAAATTTCTCATCAAAATATCTTAAGAGTTTTTTGGCTAAATGAGATACTTTTGTACATAGATATTCTGAGTCAGAAATATCCCTGCCTGACAGTATACTAGATAATTATAAATCATTATTGAACAAAGACTTCTTTCAAAAGTGCCTTCTCTTTAGAAGACTAAAAGTCTTGTTATTGACTTACATATTACATAAATGTTTAAACAAAGAATGGTCATGAAAAGATCCTTGTCAATAGACAAATTTCATAAAGATTAATTGTGACCAAAATTATGCCCCCCCCCCCCCCCCGGGGTACGGACAAAAGCCCACTAGGTCAAAAGCCCACTGGGACAAAACCCCAGCGGACAAAAGCCCACTGGACAAAAGCCCACCCAACATAGGACAAAAGCCCACTCAATATATAAATTATTCATATGAATAAGTCTTATCCAAATTACATTTTCTTTTGTTTTTCTTTATTAATTTATGTTGTACATGTTTTTAACAGCATTTCTATTAATATTTTGTCTACTCTTGTCTTCCTTAGTCATTTTTATTCAGCAAATTCCAAAATGAACATGAATGAGAAGCCCATCAAAGTATCATTAATTATTGTAAGACTTTTCTAATGTTTTGATTAATTAATTAATGACTTTTTTTTCAATCATCCAATAAATAAATCATTTAACTTCTTTAGAATAGAATAGCATTGTATAGATAGTGTTGAGTTTCATCCACTATAGGTCAATAAGATCTTGGTAGTGGGGTTTTGTTTGTTTGCCAAATGAAATATTGTACTTTGCCTTTGCAAATAGTAAGATGTATTGTTTTAACTTTTTCTATGAACTATTGAGTATATGGCATTTATGTATTCTAAAGTTATCCTTAAAAAACTATTTAATTAAATATTCAACTATCTGTATAAGCGTATTTGGGGAGATTAAAGTATATAACACCTATATGACATCTACTCTTCTTCAACACTATATGACACCATACCTTGAATAGCTGTAACTCATCAAATACAAACTCTAGACTGAAAACATGACACAATAAGGTGTCAATCACATTAATATACAAAGAAAATGAGATACCAGCCACATTGGCGAGAGAAACTTAATGAAAATTTATAATTGTACATAAAAAAAAATAAAAAAAGAAATAAACAAACATTATGATTAAAAATATTCTACCACACTAAAATATATACTGAGTGGGCTTTTGTCCTATAGGGGGTGGGGTTATGTCCCAGTGGGCTTTTGTCCGCTGGGGTTTTGTCCCAGTGGGCTTTTGACCTAGTGGGCTTTTGTCCTACACTCCCCCCCCAACCAAAGGAAATTAACATTTGTCTAAGGCCCCTCTTTTTCTCTGTTATTCTGTTAGAGAGTTATTGGTAATTAGAAAATTATCATAAGGATTTTTTTTACTGTGATTTCCTATGGAACATTTCCATTTTCAATACAGCTAATCCTTTTGACAAGACACATTTTCTGACCAAAAGTTTCATGAGGATTTTGTGAGAATTGTGGTCCCTATAATATTATTTAGGAAATTGTCATTAAGGCCTGGATGGTGTTTAACCTTGTGACCTGACAAACTATCTCACCAAGATTCATGATTTGGATATTATCATGGCCTCTAGAGTGCCATCTTCACGAGTCAAGGGATATCGAATCGATAAGATCTTCTCGAATACCCCTTGACTGAATGAATAGGTATTTTCTGTACGATTTATTTATAGCCGGCCAATCAAAAGGTCAAACGCGATTTCTGTGACTGCCAATCAGAGAGCTTCTTACAAACGACATCGGTACCTTTTAATCCCTATGGCAACCATATATAGGTCTTGTTTTCCGACGAATGTGTAGAAAACCCTTCATTCTTGAATAAAGAAAATACGTCGCATCGAAGACGCTAACTTTTTTTGTCACGTTTTTATTCGGTGACAGATAGATTTATAAAATCAACAAAAGTATAAATCATTTCCTTTTTATCAGAATGATAGGAATAGTAAGCCGAAAGTTTCCTCATTGTCAACTGTGAATGTTCCCGAAGCTCTCTTTCCCCCCCCCCCCCCCCCCCAAAAAAAAAAATATATATATATATATGAAATAAAAATAAATGAAATTAATGGCCAGTTTTTTTTTATTTTGTTTTTTATTGAAAGCAGATATATTTCTCTACTACATAGAATATAGTCAACGGGCGCCAAAACTACTTAATCATAACTTCAATAAGCTGTAGCCACGAGATTTTGGACTACCCCACATTAAAACAGGTATATATCATATATATTTGAGATAAAAATCAAATAATCCCATTTTAATTACAAATACATGTGTAATTCGATTTGGATTGGACATTGCGCGTGATTGCTTTGTTTTAAACGTCGTGAATAAGTTGTTTCATAGCAAATCTTAGTTTTAAATTTATCGTAACATTGCGACTACCTGCAATATGGGTACTTTTCAAATTAAAATTAATTCAAATAAATAAACAAATAAACAAATAATGAAGACAAATTATACCAATAAACAAATAAATTGATTAATTCTTCGGCTCCCACAATATTCTCACACGTGATTTATTTTACACAGATAGAGGATTTTTGCTAAAAATTGTTCTATTATTTTCTTTCTTTATTTATTTATTTTCATATTTTATTCTCTTTATTTGTCTCGTCATTTAATGTGTTTAAAGAACAGTCTGTTGGAAAAGAAGGAGAAAAACTCCCGAATAAAAGAATTCATTTGAAAATTCAAGTAAATTATCATTTCTAAATTATTTCTATTTATAAGACGGCTCAATTATTGAATTTATTCCAATTTTTTAAATTTCGCGTCCATCAATATAGGTGCATTCTACCATATTGGAGTATGTCATCGATAAGGTCTAAAACATTGAAATCTTAAACAGGTATGGATTGATTAAATAACTTGAAAATTCAAATAAACATTGAAAAATCGTAATACATTGTCATCGAGGGTAGAAAAAGAAGAATTTAAGAACCTTTCAATGTACCATCAAATTATTAAAAAGATATGTTGTCATTTGAACAGATATAGGAATTTCGATCAGTTTTTGTGCTTGTGTATTTCAGTCTTGCTAAGTGTCACAATTACCTAAATCTGAAGGGGTTAAGCGCAATTCTAAGGGTTAATTTCACATCTGGAAAGTAGCCGCGGGGTATATTGATCTAACATACCTCCCGCTGTCGGACCTTTTTGTAAGAAGGTTACTGATTGGTCCGCCTCGTTTTCCGTTCTGTGACGTCACGCGTACAGAAATTACCTATTCAATCAGCCAAGGGTAAGATAAGTAAAACGTTCGTAACCCTTGGTTCGACAAGATGCTAGAGTGCTAAACAAGTACTGGTAATTGTTGACAAAGGACAATGAACATTCAATGATCACAAAATGACGTGCTCAGATGAGCTTGAAAATTATAAATGTAACAGAAATAATGTATAGTTTCATTGGATTTTCATCAAAGTTGCAGAGACTTATTGCACCATTATGAGATTGGAATGTTGTCATATATGTTACGTATGACGGGTAAAGAAGGCATTAAAAAGTTTTTGAAAAACAAATCATTTATATTTGAAGTTCCTACAGAATGATTGTACCATAACAATATGTGTTCCTTGTAATTGTGTGAGATTAATTGTGTCATTTAATATTTGATCTTTAAGCATGATATTTGATCCATCAAGTATCACTAGAAAAGGGAAAATTTAATTGAAACTTAATAGAATGATAGTACCAACATGAGATAGGGTACAGAGTGATTTTACTGTCATAAGATTTGATTCTTTCGGAAAATAATTAGAACTGTCAAGTAAAAGGGATTTTATCAAAACTTCAAAAGTCAGTGTGAATGTTCTTGAATTAATAATTTTTATGCCCCCGCAACGATAGATCGGGGCATATTGTTTTACTGTTGTCCGTCTGTCTGTCTGTATGTCCGTCCATCCGTCTGTCTGTCTGTCTGCAACAGTTAACCAAAAAACTGAACATTGCCAATATCTTCAAGCCTATTCATGATACAAAGCTAATGTTTGGCATGATGATGGATCTAAATGATCCGCATCCGCTGGTACCAAAGTCAAGGTCATGTGACAAGGTCAAGGTCATCTGTCAAGGTGAAACTTTGAAAAAAATGCTGTTATGGGGGCAATCGTGTTTCACAAACACATCTTGTTTTTTTATGTAAATAGTTAAATGGATCTTCTCTGAACTAGCATATTTAATTCAATATCATAAGAACTGTCCTTAAGAAATAGGTTTGGGATGAAATGCTTAGTATCACTCTTTCACAGAATGATTAATCCTTGAAATACTTACTTTGAAATAAAAACAATAAAACAACATGGGAAAAGGGCCTATGAAAGTTTCATCAAAAATACATTGTACCATTATTTCACACTGTATTAACATCCATTATTTCTTAAACTGGTTTTCACAAAACTTAGACCAAATGATGTAAAGATTGCTAGATTTTTTTTCAAAATTGATTCAGATTCTTCAAGTGTCACAGGGCCTTATGAAAGTTTGTTAGTAAATATACATTATGGTTATAACATTATCAGATGTATGACTTTCTTTGGCATCAAATTCATTGCCTGAGTGGCCTTGATTGTGCCCATTTACATTCTTTAAAAAAAGAAAAACCTCACACACTTTTAAAGTTCTCTCCATCTGACTTGATGACATTTCTTATACTTATGCTACTCCAAAAATTGAATAAGTATAGTACAATTACATGTATAAATGATTTATTAGGGTTGCAAGCTTTAATTATGGCCTCATCCTTGACTATTACTATCAACTCATAGATTTTTAGGGTAAGTAGAGCAACCCAGGCCTTCATTGGCCCCTTGATTCTTATTTCCTTCATTTTCAAAGATAGGGACAAACTCAAATCAGTGATAAAAGTTAAGTGCAATACTAACCTTAGTATAATGTCTATTTAACACAGATTTTATTCAGCTTTTCACTGAAAATGTATAAAAATTGAATGCAATACTATACCTATCTCTAGTTAGGACTAGTGTTGCGCCAACCCCTATTTGCATTTCTCTCAATTTTTGAATGCAACACTATATCTTATTCATAAATTGCTTAATAACTCAAAAACAACAAAGTATATTTACACAATCATTATGTCATGTTAATTCACACCCAAACAACAATGCAAAAAGATAATATACTTTTTAAAAGAAATATAAGAGAAAAAAATATAAAGTTTTTTCCCTCTCCTGAAAAATTTTGAAAAATTGACTTAGGCTAGTGTTGCGTTGACCCATCGATATCTCCTAAAGTATAATAGCTATCAACTTGAAACTCTATGGGTGGATAGATCTCATGGAGGAGAAGTGCAATACACCAGAACTATAACTTTTGCTTGCATAATTTTGGAGTTATTGCCCTTTGTTATTTTTAATACTTAGATTTAATAGGAGGTAAATCTCTGACATTACAAAAGAATCTATTAGGCTTCAGTTTACTATCAAGCTTTTGTGGCGGGGGATGTCCATGTCCAACATGGCTCTTGTTTTTGTGACAATGCCTTATTCGGGGAGCATAATCCGTCTCTGACGGCTCTTGTTTGCTTAATCAACCTGAAATTTGGTCAGAATAAATGTCTTGAGGAAATCTTGGACAAGCTCTGATTTGGGTCCAGTGGGGTCAAAAATTAGGTCACAGGGTCAAATCTTAGAAAACCTTCTAGACACTCTAGATGCCATAGATTTTGCCCAATCAACCTGAAATTTTGTTAGAATGAAAAGCTTGACAAAATCTCGGTCAAGACCTCTCAAACCAGTATTTTTTGCTCAATCAACCTAAAATTGGTCAGAATGATATTCTTAATGAAATCTAGGTCAAGTTCAAAATTGGGTCCAGTAGGGTAAAAAACGAGATCACTAGGTCAAATCATAACAAATCCTTGTAGACACTCTAGAAGCCATTTTTTTTTTGCTCAATTAATCTGAAAATTGGTCAGAATGATCATCTTGATGAAATCTAGCTCTAAGTTTGAAATTTGGTCAAGTGGAGTCAAAAACTGGGTCATGGGATCAAATCTTGGAAAAAACCTTGTAAGCAGTTTAGAGACATCATTTTTTGCCCAATCAACCTGAAATTTGGTCAGAATTCTTCATCCTTTCTAAATCTACTTTAATTGACAGTTCATTCAGGTAAGCGATTTAGAGCCACTATGGCCCTCTTGTTTGGTTTACACACTAGAGGCCTCAAATATGGCCCAATCTTCATGAAACTTGGTCGGAATGTTGGCCATGTCACAAGGATGAACCCTATTGAAAATGGGAAGGATCCATGCCATATTACACTCTAGAGGCAACAAATATGATCAAATCTTCATGAAACTTGGTCAGGATGTTGGCCAGGTCACAAGGATGAACCCTATTGATAATGGGAAAAATTCATGCCATATCACAGGAAAAGGGGCCTTAATGATATTTTTTTGTTTACACTCTAAAGGCCACAAATATTGTCCAATCTTTATGAAACTTGGTCAGAATGTTGGCCAATGTCACAAGGATGAACCCTATTGAAAATGGGAAGGATCCATGTCATATCAAGAGGAAAGGGGCCTTAATGACAAATTTCTTGTTACAACTCTAGAGGCAACAAATGTGGCCCAATCTTCATGAAACTTGGTCAGGATGTTGGCCAGGTCACAAGGATGAACCCCATTGATAATGGGAACAATTCATGCCACATCACAGGAAAGGGGCCTTAATGACAAATTTCTTGTTACAACTCTAGAGACCACAATTCCGGCCCAAACTTCATGAAACTTTGCTTTATGTAGGAATTTTTCTCCTTTATGACATCTGCCTATTTAATTGATGTGATGTCCCAGGGGTCAAAGAGACTCAGGTGAGTAATCTAGGACCATCTTGGTCCTCTTCTTTTCAAACAAATTTGGTTAGAATAGTGGTTCTTTGTCACTTCTGATCAGCTGAAATTGAGTAATTCTGTTTACCAAGAAATTTAATATTACGAAAAAATGAACACTTGAGCTACAATGTTTTATTGCCACCAGGGCGGTTTGGATTGGCTGTCGTCATTGTGTTGTGTCCATCCAATGTTCTGGACCAGTTGTGCATCCGTAAACTTTTACTTGCAAAATGTTCCCCTTCAGAAACCTAAACACTAATTTTAACCCAATTTGACAGGAATGATCCTTCGATGAGCCTTTATTAGCTTTGAAATTTTGTCGGTTTTAAACATGGCTTAAATGGGAAGAGCATTATGGTAACTCAATTTTCTCAAATTTGAATGATGTATTTCCTCTAATAATAGAGCCCTCCCTAAAAGCAGCACCCCAACACTTTTTACTTGGAAAATCTAATTCAAATGCCTGAATTTTAGGAACTTTTTAAGACTTCTTCTTTAATTTGAGATGATTTTTTATATCAGAAAATTCATACTAAATAAAAGCTCCCTGACCATGTTATGTATAGCTTCCTGGAGTGTTTATTAGGAGAAATATGGTACATAGATTAAAAACAAATTACACTGGATTAGTCCCAGAATTCTGCGACTTTATCGGACAATCAAAAATTATATTTATAAGATCAATGAGATGTACACTTTTCCCTGATATAGAACAAGGGCAGACAGCTAAAAACGAAGTATATGTCTATACATTGTATAGACATATACTTTGTTTTTGCCTTAAGCCCTCAATATATTGTTAATAATTCATGTATTAATATTCTGTAATGTTATATATTTCACCAGGCTGTAGACAAAACAGAAGGGATGCCAGAAGAAGATAGAATACCCAAAACAGCCTCGTATCTGGCCAGGATAAGAGAGGTAGGTTTTCAACCATTTCTCATGTGTCACTAGTCACGAAAAGGACACAAATAGCAGCAAATAGTGTTTTGACCTATCAATCATTTGGTCCAAGGTTAGATCCACAGTGGCAGCATACATCCTTTCTGATATTTTTCTCCCATCAATGGGCTAATAATCATAAACCTAAGTGAGATGAGCAGCTGATGGGGAGGGGGGAAAAGGGGGATATGGGGCTCAGAAAGGATGTTGGGTAGAACTGGTGAAAGAAATACTAGGGACCCATTTTCGTGCTGCAGTTCCGTGACATGAAAAAGAAAAATATATGTGACTGGTCACACTAAAAAGGGACCATCTGGGAATTGCGTAAAGTGTCGACCCTTGTCTGTCTGCGCAAGCTGCGCAGACGAACTAGGGTTGAAACTTTTCACACTTAACTAATTTTCTGAATCCAGAATAATCAATCTTCCTTCCAATGAAATAATTTTTGAAATGCGGCATCTGATTGACCTATCCTGGACCCAATCTCTTTTTCAAATATTTGTTTTGCGGAGTTCCCAGATGTACCCTTTCATATATTAAAAATCCCATTCAAACAAAGAAAAGGGGTAATCTAGAAAAAAACAAAAAAGCCAAGCCCTGAGGTTGGCTATTATGGCTAATATGGAAGCTGTCAAGTAGTGAGGTTGAAAATGGTGGCTCAGCCAGATTAAACTTTGACAAAGTTAATGTCACATGATGTCAGGCTTCATAGAGTGAATGATAATTAGCTGAAAGCGGATGAACAGCTGGAAGCTTGAAAGGTTATGGTATTGGAAACAACAGGAAGCCTTGGGTAGGTGTAGCATCCACTGCTATATATTTACTGCTGAAATCAGTCTATAATAAAAACTAAAAAAGCAAAGAACAGAAATACATTGAGATTAATTGTGTCTTCTTCTTTTCAAAAATGGAGATAATCCATAAAGATACACAGGAATAGGGGCTTTAAACAAATTAAATAGGAAAAAGTCAATTTGGTTATTTTTACTTTAATATTTTTTTTAAAGCAATAAAGCTCCTAAGATATCAGAATAAACTTGATACCAAAAAATGCTGTAACCCAGCATTTTATTCACTAAAGACAATGTTTTCTAATCTTTAATACAAAGATGAGGATGACTTTTCTTCTAGATCTTTTATGTTCTATTCCAAGATTTGCTCTGGTATTTACTTGTCTACGGACAAGTAGCCTAGAAAAATGTACTCGCCCGCAAGTGGAAAAGCCTGTGTCAGACAAGTTGGGCATAGGAATTGCACACCCCTGTCTAAGAAAAGTTGGAACAGTTTACAAAATTGATTGTTCATGTTTAAGAATTGTTTGCAAGGATTTTGGTACCAATGGGACAGTTTCTCCATTGTCTTGACCCTTTTCATTTACATGCAGTCTGATCTTAGTCTACATCATCTTTTGTCTGTAGTATCAATTTTCAAATGAAATACTGATCAACAATTTTTGCTGTGATTTCTTTCAGCCCTTGATTTTGGTGCAATTTTCTTGGAGAGTTTTATTTAAAAATCCTGGTAACATTAAGGAATTTTAGAGACATTGGTGCAAAACAGAGCCTTTGCAGGTTACAGCATGGATACTTGTAATAATGGCATATGAAATTCTAAACTCAAGGGAGACAATCAAAGATAGTCTCTTGAGTATGATAAACAGGTTGTCTTCCTTTAAATATCAGTCTTTGAATAAACAGTTGTAGTTTTTAAAGCACACTTTCTCCTATATTTAACTGCAAATAAATCTTTAATAAAAAATATGGTTGGAAAATATGAGTTATAAGCATGATCTTCATTTCCCAGTATATTTAAACACCCAATAACTATGAAAGGAGGGGGCGGTTTAAAAGAGTTAGCCAGTGAGATGGTTTGCTTGTCTACCTGCAGGTACTTTTTTGGTGTCCCCTCAATTTTTAGCTCACCTGAGAACCTGAGCACAACATGGTCAAGGAGAGTTTTTGTGATCATCGAATATCTGTCGTCCATCGTGCATCCTCCAGCTTCAACAGTTTAAGTGTTTACGCACTACAGGCCACAAATATTGCCCCACTTCATTTAACTTGGTCAGAATGTTGGTCAGGTCACAAGGATGAAGACTGTTTAAATGGAATGGATCAATGCCATATCATGGGAAAAATGGCCTTAATGATAATTTTCTTGTTTACACTCTTGACAGAGGCCTTAGATATTGCCCAATCTTCATTAAACTTGGACATGATGTTTGTACGGTCACAAGTATGAAGCCTTTAGAAAATAGGAAGGACCCATGCCATATCAAAGGAAAGTGGGCCTTGATTACAATTTCCATTGTTTTATCTAGAGGCTAGGAATGTGGCCCAATCTTGTGAAACTTTGACAATTTTAAGCTCACCTGAGCACAACGTGCTCAAGTGAGCTATTGTGATCACCTTTTGTCCGGTGTCCGTCCGTCGTCAGTCGTCCGTCAACAATTTCTTTAAATGACATCTCCTCCTTAACTACTTGGCCAATTTTAACCAAACTTGGCAGAAATGTTCCTTAGGTGATCCCCTGTAAGAATTGCTAAAAGAATTGAAATCGGTGAAAAACTCTGGTTGCTATGGCTTTAAAATTATTCTTCTTCTGAACAAGCAGCCCTACAGCCTTGAAATTTGGCATGAATGATCAGCTCATAGACCTTAATAAAAATAGATAAAATCATATCTGTTGGGCCACCAGGTGCGGAGCACCAAGGGGGAGGGGGTAGTACTTTGGGTAAATTTTGTAATCTTTAACCTTCTTCTTCTTCTGAATAAGAAGCCCTACAGCCTTCAAATTTGGCATGGAGGATCAGCTCATAGACCTTAATAAAAATAGGTAAAATCATATCTGTTGGGCCACCAGGTGCGGAGCACCAGGGGGGAGGGGGTAGTACTTTTGTGAAAATTTTGAAATCTTTAACCTTCTTCTTCTTCTAAACCAGGAGCCCGACAGATTGGAATATTGGCATGGATGATCAGCATATCGACATTAATTGAATTAGCTAAGATCATGACTGTAGATTCACCAGGTGCGGAGCTCCAGGGGGGGGAGAGGGTAGTACTTTTGTGAAAATTTTGAAATCTTTAACCTTCTTCTTCTTCTGAACCACAAGCCCTACAGACTTGAAAATTGGCATGGAGGATCAGCTCATAGACCTCAATTAAATTAGGTAAAATCATGACTGTAATGCCACCAGGTGCAGAGCACCAGGGGGGAGGGGGTGTACTTTTGTGAAAATTTTGTAACTTTAACCTTCATCTTCTAATGAACCAGGAGCCCTACAGACTTCAATATTGGCATGGATGATAAGCATATGGATCTAAAATTGAATAGCTAAAATCATGAATGTAGGGTCACCAGATGTGGAGCATTAGGGGGGAGGGGGTAGTACTTTGGATCAATTTTGTAATCTTTAACCTTATTATACCGGGGGGGGTATATTGGTTTCACCATGTCTGTCTGTCTGTCCATCCGTCCGTCCATCCGTCCATCCATAGACCTTTTCGTTTCCGGACTCTAACTCAAGAACCAAATGACCTACAATCATGAAACTTTATACAAATGTTCCTTATGACCCAAGGAAGTGCCCTATAATTGTTTTTGGGTCGTGTAGGTCAAGGTCACAGTCAGCCTTTGTTCAATTTTCGTTTCTGGACTTTAACTCAAAAACCAAGTGGCCTACAATCATGAAACTTTATACAAATGTTCCTTTTGACCCAAGGAAGTGCCCTATTGTTTTTGGGTCACATAGTTCAAAGGTCAAGGTCACAGTAAATTTTTGTTCAATTTTCATTTCTGGACTTTAACTTGAGAACCAAGTGACCTACAAGCATGAAACTTTATGCAAATGTTGCTTATGATCCAAGGAAGTGCCCTATTGTTTTTGGGTCATATAGGTCAAAGGTCAAGGTCACAGTCAATTTTTGTTCAATTTTCATTTCTGGACTCTTAACTAAAAAACCAAGCAACCTAGAATCATGAAACTTCATGCCAATGCTACATATGACCTCAATATTAGTTACAAACACATCCTGCACTGATAGCACTTGCATTCTGACAAAGCGCTTGCGGGGGGGTATTAGTCCGCTCTGCGACAGTTCTAGTTCTTCTCCTGCATCAGAAACCCTACAGACTTGAAAATTGTCATGGGTGATCAATATATTGACCGATCAATATATTGACCTTAATAAAAATAGCTAAAATGATGACTGTTGGGTCACCAGGTGTCGAGTGTCTTGGGGAGGGGGTAGTACTTTGGATCATTTTTGAAATCTTTAAACTTCTTCTAATGAACCAGGAGTCCTACAGACTTGAAAATTGGTATGGATGATCAGCATATGGACATTAATTGAATTAGCTAAAATCATGACTGTAGATTCACCAGGTGCAGAGCATCTGGGGGGAGGGGGGAGTGCTTGGTTGAGAATTTTGAATCCCTACAGCCTTTATATTTGTCATGTATTGATCAACTCATTAAAGAAAACTTTAAAAGTCTCAGACTCAGCCTGTATATCTGGCATAGATTAGCTGATCACAGACCTTTTATGAAAAAGCTTAGATAAATAATGACCAGGGGAGTAGCGGGGGGGGGGGGGGATTATTTCAAATGTTATCTGATTGAATAAGTGAAAATCTCCTTTTCTGTAGTTGCATGGACATACCTAGGTAATGAAGCTTTTTTCTCAGGTGAGCGCACTCAGGGCCAATGGCCCTCTTGTTTTATCAAGTGATAAGGATGAACCCATTCGGAAGGATCCATTTGATATCACAGGAAAAGGGGCTTTCATGATAATTTTCTTGGTAACACTCTAGGAGCAACAATTTTGGTACAATCTTCAAAGAATGTGGTCAGAATGTCTGTCTAGTCAAAAGGATGATTTATAAATGTATTGTCCTATCAGAAAAATCAGGAAAAGGGGCCTTTAGCTCTATATCCATTCAAGGGATTTTAGCTCCACTGGCCGAAGGCCAGCAAGCTATTGTTTTGCTGTGTGTCTGTCGTGCCTGCGTCTGTCTGTCTGACCGTGCAAAACTTTTTTCTTTAAACATCTTCTCCTCCAAAACCATTGGGCAGTTTTTCATGAAACTTGGTAGAAATTTCCTTGTGTGACCCTCTTCTAAAATTGTTAAAGAAATTTTGATTGACCCCAAAATATGGGCTTGGCAGGGCATTTTTTCACTTTGCAATCTATAAAAATCATCTCCTCCCAAACTGTTCGGCCGATTTCAATGACACTTGGCATGGATGTTCCTTGGGTTACCCTTTACCTAAATTGTTAAAAAAAATTTGATTGGCCCATAATTATGGGCGTGGCAGGGCGGTGCTTATTTTGAGCCCAAAATCTTTAAACGACATCTCCTCCTGAATCACTTGGCCGATTTTAATGAAACTTTACCAGAATGTTCCTTGGGTGACCCTTTTCAAATGTTGTGCACAAAATTTCGATTGACCTATGATTATGGGTGGGGCTTTTTTTGAGCCCGAAATCAGTGAACAACATCTCCTCCTGAACCACTTGGTCAATTTCAATGAAACTTTCCCAGAATGATATTTGTGTTACCCTTTTCAAAAAAAGTTTGCAAAATTTTGATTGGGCCATAATATTGGGCTTGGCTGGGCGGGGCTTATTTTTAGCCCGAAATCTTTGAATGACTTCTCCTCCTGAACCACTAGGCTGATTTTAATGAAACTTTAGAATGTTCTTTCGGTGACCCTTTCCAAAAATGACCTGTGCAATTTTGAAAGACTTTTCCTCCTGAACTACTCAGCCAATGTCAATGAAACATTACCAGAATCTTCCTTGGGTGACCTTTTTCAAATACTCTTTGTGAAATTTCAATTGGCCCATAAATGTGGGTTTAGCAGGGTGGGGCTTATTTTGAGCCAGGTATCTTTGAAAGACATCTCCTCTTGTACTTATATTTTAATAAGATGGGTAAAGGGGTGCAGGTTCATGGTGATTGAGTATTTTGGTGTAATGTGGGCTAGACCTAGTTAATTATTATAAAATAGGTCTAAAGAGATTTCAAAGTTGTTTTCAATCAAGGTAAGCTTTATCTTTTGAAAGTCTAAAGATGTTAAAGCCAGTGGAGCCATACAGGCCCTCTTGGGCCTCTTGTTTTCTGATTATTTCAGTATGATTGTCTTGTCAAAGGATGACCCCTTAATGAAACTTGTTTAGAGAAGGCTAGAAACTCATGCAGGGATCATAAGAACACATTATTGTATTTTAATGATCATTTAATTATCTATAAAGCATTTAAATTTGCTACAAAAGGAGTCAAGGAGACAAGGGTGAGCAATATTGGACCATCATGGTCGTCTTGTTCAGCAATTGTTGGACAGATTTCATTCATGCTTTAAAATAAACAGTATGGTGCATGAATTATTTTAGTTATGGTCTTTTCAATGTTGACAGAGTTATTGCCCTTTGACTCAAAAGTCTTGTCTGTCAAAGTCAGTTGTTCTATTTGTAGTTTTTAGCTTGCTTGTTTTCGGAGAAAACCAGGGGTATTGCTATAGCGGGTATCGTTGTTGTCATCATCATGCGAAAACTTTGATATTTTGTGAAATCTCTAGTTCTACTGACGGCATTCACTTGAAACTTGGCACACATGTTCACCATCAAAAGGGCAACCTATACTATCAAGGGGGATAACTCTAGATGCATTTTGTGCAAAATATGCCCCTTTTGACTAACCTGTAGGCACCTGTAGACGGTGCTCTTGTTTGGAATCAACTCAATTTCTTAGCAACATTGGGACAGATTTTATTTAAACTTCACAAATATAATCAGTATCAAGCAGATCTGTTAATGTTTTATTTTGGTCACTGTGGATTAACTTTTGTCAGAGTTGTGACCCTTTGATGGAATATCTTGTCTGTTCAATTTCTCAAAAACTATTGGATAGATTTGATTCAAACTTCACAGAAAGAGTTGCTATAAATTAGTAAGATGTGCTTGTCAAATTTTGGTTAAATTCGACTGAATTTTGCCAGAATTATGGCCCCTTGATGAAAATGTTAGTGATTCCATCTGTAACTTTTTTGTCTTTGCTCGTTTAAACCAAACTTGGCACAAATGTTACTTTGGAACAAATGTTGCTTTTGAAACTTGTTCATGAAATTATGATGTTGGCATGGCTGGTCTGGACTTTCTTTGACCTTGAAATCATTAAATACCTCCAATATCAAAATTCCAAAGCCATAATAAACCTGAACATTGGTACTGTCCCAGTAAAGAGTGGCAGAATTGTTCATAATGTGCATCAATTACATACGTGCAGAGAAAGTTGTTTATTCTAGAAAGTAGGGTGGAGCCTTTTGTTTTATGGCTTAGGTTTCTGCATTAAAAGCTCTTTCAATCTATAAAGGTTCACATTACATTAATTACAGAAGGTGCTAGGGATTTTCTTTGGCAATTTATAATCCTTTTCTGAGAGAATATTGCTTGCTTGTGTTCCAAACATCACAATTTCTTTTTTACTTCTACTTCATGCAAAATTGATACTAATCTTGGAATAATTCAAATGTCATATTTCAACAGCTGGTCATTCAACTTCAGCTTATACCCTAATTACATTTCTACAGTATATATGTATTGTAAAATTTGACTGTTCAAATATTGGAAGAAAGTTGGGGAGTCTGCAAAACTAACTCACAGCCCCAGAAATGACAGCCTGTTGTGTTACCAATAGAGATAACTAGACTGGTTTATTTAAAAGACTTCATCGAGTATAGTTTGATTTAAGTTGTGTCTATCAATATCCCTGTGTTCTGATTGGCTGAAACATGGTTTTAATCCCCAATGAAAACAAGCTTAAGACAGCAGCTATATTGTAAGCTTCAACAAAAAGTAGTCCCATAAGAAATCTGTTTTTCAACCAACAAATCTTTACATTATTGCTTCTTGATATTCAATTATAAGATGTGAAGATAATATGTGTTGATTTCATAGAGGTATGAACCTAAAAACATTGTCACATCCATGTATGAATCCGCTTCATATATACATTCAGTATAATTAGATTTTTAGTTTCATACCTCAATGAAATCAACAAATTTTATCTTCATCTCTAAAATATAATTTTATCTTCATCTCTAAAATAAAATTTTATCTTCATCTCTAAAATGAAATAAATTAATCCTGTTCCTGCTGTACACAAAGCTTTGGAAGACTGTATACTGAGATCTGTCTGTGCAGATTTGTTAGATCTGATCTTAGCTTACACTTGCTTAATTTCTCCTCAATTATCCCTTTCCTGTTTTACAAAATTTTGGACCTGTCCAAATTCAAAGGTTTTGCAGACGAAAATTTAAAGTGGATTTAATTTGAAAAATAACCATTCAGTAGGGTAGAAAATAGTGTGGAAAAAGAAGAAATTGCTTGTTAGAAGCAATTTCTTCTTTTTTTGCAATGTTTTCTCACTTACAAAATCACATAAAGCAGGGATTAAACATCAAAGGGTTATTTGGGAGAAAATTTGAGTCACAGTGATCAAAATGTACCAAAAATTTACAACTTGTTTGATACAAAATTGAATTCAACAGGATAAGGGCTAAAGAAAAATAATGGACTTGCATATTTCTGTAGAGGTTAATTGATGCAGAGAATTTAAGAAGTGAGAAGCTGTTACTTGAAACACAAGGTAATTAAAGCCATAAATCACTGTGTTAACAAACTGTAGACATTTTTATTGATACAAGTATTTTATGATGAGAGTCTTCCTTTTCATTTAGTTATAGACATTTAGAAATTTAAAACTTCTGTGTGTTGTCTCAGCATTGCATAACCAGGGTCTTGACAAAGGATAATAGGTGATTCTTAATTCTGTGAGGTTTGTTGGATTATGATATTTCTTTAATGCTTTTAAGTCATTCAACAAGGAATATTAGTATCATTTTGATAAACTCACTGGCTTACCAGTGAAATGATCAAAAACTTATATCCAGCTTTTGTTCATTTCACCCTATCTGATATCATTCAAGCGGAGTCTAAGTGACGCCACATTGAACGTTGTTTCGCAATCATGTGCAAAATGATGTGCCTTAAGATTATATGTCCCAGAATTTTCACATTTTTCTCACAATTATGAATTAAAAAATATAATACAAAATGTAGTTGTTTTTTTTTTCAGGTAGATCGATTGCCATTTCATTTCGAGAGCAACTCAAGCAATATTTTCACTCTTGGCTTCGCCACTTTTGAAATGATAGCTGTTGTTGTTAACTCAATGCAATGAAATATGAATCAGTCTTGTACTGAAACATATGAGTATCCTCTATATTTTTCTGTAACCGGACTTTTATCAAAGAATTAAAATCTTCATTAATATTTGATAAAAAATAAGTCAGATATTCATAGCCAACTTGGCTACTGCACTGCATTAATTTGAAGTTGGTGTATTATGGGAAGAAATTTAGAAACAAGAGGACCATGATGGTCCTATATGGCTCACCTGAGTAAGTAAACTCATAACTTGTCAACTATGTTATAAATACCAGAGATTGTCTGATGTACATTTAGGATGGATTTAAAAGAAACAGACTTTAATTTCATCCTACTACAATTTGATTTTTAGCTCCACTGGCTGAAAGCCACTGGGGCTATTGTCATGGCGTTGTGTCCGTCGTGCGTCCGTCCGTGCGTGCGTGCGTGTGTGCGTGCGGTCGTAAACTTTTCTTTAAAAATCTTCTCCTCAGAAAGTACTGGATGCATTTCAACCAAACTTCACAGGAATGATCCTTGGGTGGCCCTCTTTCAAAGTTGTTCAAGAAATTTTGATCCAATGAAAAACATGGATTTAATGGGCGTGGCTAATTTCCAAATATGGTAAAAAGTTACTTTTCTCAGTTTCTAATTGATAGATACCAATTAAATTTTGCATGAATGATCCTTGGGTGACCCTCTATCAGTCAATCAAAAATTATTGTGATCGGATCAAAAATATGCATTTTATGGGCGGAGGTCATTTCTCTCTTTGTTATATAGTGGAAACTTTGAAAATCATTTTCTCACAATGTAATCAATCGATATCAACGAAATTTTACTAGAATGATTCTTGAGTGAAGCTTTATCAGTCTGCCAAAAATTATTGTGATCAGATGAAAAATATGCATTTTATGGGCGGAGGTCATTTCTCTATATGTTATATAGTGGAAACTTTGACAATCATTTTCTCGGATTGTAATTGATGGATATCAAGCAAATTTCACTGGAATGATCCTTGAGTGAAGCTATATCAGTCTGCCAAAAATTATTGTAATCAGATGGAAAATATGCATTTTATGGGCGGAGGTCATTTCTCTATATGTTATATAGTGGCATTTTTGAAAATCATTTCAACATCAGTAGAACCCAAAATTTCTTAAAATCTTGTCAAACCTTAGAATTGCTACTTCAAGAATTTCAAGCCTGTGGAGCGACTCAAGCCATTCATGGCTTTCTAGTCTTTTTAATTGCAAACAAAGTTATTGATGGAATTGAATTCTTTTAACAAGTTTAGTAGACCTAAACCTTAAGAATATCCCTGCCAAGTTTAAGATATGCCCAATAGTTTAGGCCAAGATTAACCTTCTCTGAGATTTTTGGCAATATTTTGATATTTCCAATACCATGGAAACCAGAGATTGTGATAAGATATTTTTTTTTTACAATTTTGGAAGAGCAAAGAACATCCCTACCAAGTATCAGCTTAATTAGCCCAGTGGTTTAGGAAGAGAAGAATTTTTTCTTAGATTTTCAGCAATTTTCAGCCATTTTTCAGCCTTTCTGTTACCATGCAAACCCAAGTTTTTGATGAAATTAAATTCTTTCAACAAACTTTGAAGAATTTCACCGAAGGAACATCCCTGCCACGTTTCAGCTTGATTGACCTAGTGGTTTAGGAGGAGAAGATCTTTTTCTAAGATTTTTTACCATTTTCAGCCATTTTTTCAATCTTTCCATTTCCATGGAAACCAGAGTTTTTGATGAAATTAAATTCTTTTAACAACTTTAAAAGAACTTTATCCAAGGAACATCTTTGCCAAGTTTCAGCTTGATAGGCCCAGTGGTTTAGGAGGAGAAGAATTTTTTCTAAGATTTTCAGCAATTTTCGGCCATTTTTCAACTTTTCTGTTACCATGGGAACCAGAGTTTTTGATGAAATTAAATTCTTTTTACAACTTTTGAAGAACTTTATCCAAGGAACATCTCTGCCAAGTTTCAGCTTGATAGGCCCAGTGGTTTAGGAGGAGAAGAATTTTTTCTAAGATTTTCAGCAATTTTCGGCCATTTTTCAACTTTTCTGTTACTATGGAAACCAGCGTTTTTGATGAAATTAAATTCTTTTTATAATTTTTGAAGAACTTCATCCAAGGAACATCTCTGCCAAGTTTCAGCTTGATTGGCTCAGTGGTTTAGGAGGAGAAGAATTTTTTCTAAGATTTTCAGCAATTTTCGGCCTTTCTGTTACAATGGCAACCAGAGTTATTTATAGAATTAAATTCTTTTAACAACTTTTGAAGAACTTCACCCAAGGGACATCCCTGCCAAGTTTCAGCTTGATTGGCCCAGTGGTTAAGGAGGAGAAAATGTTTAAAGAAATTGTTGACAGACGGACAGACAGACGACGGACGGACGACGGACGGTGAGTAATCACAATAGCTCACCTTGAGCACTTTGCGCTCAGGTGAGCTAAAAATGTTTTATCATATCAGTTTTAAGTATCAGTTGGTTAGAATGTAGGGGAGTTAATTTTCTAAGGCTTTTATTCAAGCAAGAGTAAAACACCATTGCCTAATGCACGGATCTGTTTGTGGGTTTTTTTTAGCTACTCTCCCTACTTTGATTATTTTCGGAGCCGCCATCATAGTGCAGTTGGTAGCGCCTCGGTCTGTTAATCTAGAGGTCCCGGGTTTGACTCCCGACGTGGCACTCATTCTTTCGGACTATTTGTCTCTCAACAATGGGTCGATAATCGTAGATCTATGTGAGATAGCAGCTTGAGGCTAGGAAAGGATGTGGTGGTTGTACTGGTGAGAGAAATACCAGGAAACCGTTGTAAGGTGCTCCAGCCGCTGTGATATAACTGAAAAATGTTGAAAGCAGCATATAACTCCATTGAATCAATTCAATTTGATTATTTCCACACACTTTCAATTGTTTTGCATAGTGTGGTGTTGGTGGTCTAGAGGTAGAGCATCAGTCTATTGACCCAAAGGTCCTGTGTTCTATTCCTGGGAATAGCTATAAATTAAGTTCTTTCATTGGCCCACACATTAGGCACGAGTACTGGTGAATTTTCCAGGCAGCAGAATCTAGAGGGATGAATTTAAGTGTAAGAACTTGTTTCCCAATTGATGAAAATTAAAAAGGTTTAAACAAATAGTTTTGCACCAACCCTTTGATTGCAAAGACTTATGTAAAGCTCATTCAATAGTCAGCCGCAGCAATAGCACAGTTGGTAGCGCGCCGGACTTCTAATCCAGGGGTCAATATTCGCACGGGTTCGATCCCCGGCCGCGGCACTTATCCTTTCCGACATTTGTCTTCCACCAATGGGTAGATAATCGTAAACCTATGTGGAATAGCAACTGGAGGCTAGGAAAGGGATGTGGTGGTAGTACTGGTGTGAGAAATACCAGGAATCCATCGTTAGGTGCTCCAGTCGTCGCGATATAACTGAGAGATTGTTGAAAGCGACGTAAAACCCCAATTCAAATCAAATCATTCAAAAGTCCCCTAAAAGTGACTTACTCAGAGAAGATCAATCTTGCTAGCCTTCAGTACTTTCAGAACTTTGCTTTGGGACAATTACAGGTACATGTTCACATGTTCCTAAAAAACAATGCTATATCTCATCATTGTTGGCATCGTTGTTGTTTAGAATAGTTCCTCAGGCTTACTAAATACATTCCTGGGGTGTCATTGGACAGTCTATACAAACAATAGGTCAATAAAGTAGACTTGTTTTGCATCTGGCAAGCTAAAAGGTATCTACTATGTTTCTGACCAAATACTTTGTTTACTGGCAAAGTTTCTGATAAGATGCTTTGTGTTTGTCTACCCTAAAAAATTTTACCACTCTTACAACACGGATCTCTTAGTTTATTGCTGTGACTGGAGCACCTAATAATGGATTCCTGGTATTTCTCTCACCAGTGCCACCATTACATCCTTTCTAGCTTCTAGCTGCTATCCTACATTAGGCTTCGATTTTCAACCTATTTGTGGGAGAAAGACAGAGTTGGAAAGGATGAGTGCCTCCGTCGGGGATGGAGTTAGGATCTCTAGATTGACAGTCAGACATGCTACCAACTGTGCTATGATAGTGTCATACATCTAGAACATTAAGAGATCAGATGAAGGAAGTTTCATTTTAAGTTTGTGTAAATGATTTAGTATTGGGTAATGAAAAACAGCTGTAGTTACAACTTTCTGGTCACCTAGGAATGAAATATTGGTGTTACTGTGTATACTGTGCAATAAAACCAGTACCAGTTTCTCAGTAGCTGTATCACATTGAAGTCTAGTACCTGAGCCTTTAGTGTAGACATATGGCATTCAGAGCTGCAGATAGGCAGGAATTTTGAATTTTCGATTAAATTATTTCAATAATTTTTGTTCTGACGCTATTTGTTGAGGGTGTTTATTGAAATCGTCTCATTGAGACGATTCCAATTAATACCTACAACATCAGGTTTTATTGTGAAACAAAGATTTTAGACTTGTGACCTGCCCGCTTATCTGTACCACTGATGTTTTCATTTGTTTCAACGGTAGGGTGTCATTAGTGGATTCATTTGTTTTGTAAATTGGTAGGAACTTGTTGGGATTATAACGGATAGTTAATGAAAGGGGTCAAAAGGTCAGTATCTTATTTAGTTTCGGGAATATATTTTAGAAATGTTAAACCTTTGACAGCTGAATCAATTCACATGAGTAGTTTACATAGACCTAAGATCAGACTGTGTGTTTGGAAGTTTATTATTTTGCTATAATGGCCTAAGATTATATATTATAAAAGCTTTTCTCATACTTAATTGTGAGAGTTTTCTGAAATTTAAATTTCAGATTATAGCTGTTTTTTGACTGAAATAAAAAGATTTTGACAATAAATTCTTATTGGTAACATTTACTTTACAATTAGTACGGAGATCAAAAAAGACATAAATTACAAATTGAATTAGAGGATATTCTTAGTTGAGTACAAAAAAAAAATTAAAATCAGAAACTTTTAGCTTTACCAATGCAAGATTATCAAAAAAAAATTTAATGTTGTATTGATTGAATGTTTAGAATCGATAGAATGAATGTTTACAAAATTACAATAATGTAGTGCTACAATTGAGTACCTTGTTATTTAAAAAGAATTTGAGCCTGTGAGTGACATAACAGTTTGACATAAGGTCGAGATACAATAACCGGACCTCTTAGACAGCAACATAGGGTAATAATAAGATTTCCTGACTTTCTAAAGTTATTTTGAGACCTCATCTATTTACAAACTGCATAGTAATGACTATGGTCAGAATGTGCGTATGCACAGGCTGACTAGAGTCTTTGCTTGGCACACTTTTGAAATTGTTTGAAATGTCATGCACAGGCTCATTTATTATCTTGGAAGGACAATAATTATCAAGCAAGTTACTCATTGACTTATTAGCCTAGTATTCTGTTTTTGCAGATGGTTTAGCCAAGAAACTTTCTGCACATTTTGTGATTCTTGCGCTAAAAATTTTCAGTTGTCAAAGAATAATTGAGCCTTTGCATTAAGTTTCCAAGAATTTCACATTATATGCAATGCAAAGTCAGGTTCTTCGGTATGCCCTCTGTTGATAAATTCAGTCTCAGTCCCTCTACTGTCTTCCTATATTCAAATTGCATTGGATAGTTGCATTACATCTACCTATAAGACACACATGAAATTGTTGCATATGTCATGCACTTGCTCAATTGAAATGATAATATTCAATCTTTTTTAAGGTCGGGGCTGTCAGTCTGTCTGTCTGTCTGCAAAACTTAACCAAAGACATTAGCATTGCCATTTACTTTAAGGCTTTTCAGGATCATCATATAAAGCTCATATCGAGGGCTCAGCGCAAAACGGTTGTAACTCCCTATAAACTTATAGGGAGTTACAACTCTTTCACTCTGAGCCATCGATATATGGTATAAAGATATATCTCGATAATGCACATCTACAGATACCAAGGCCAAGGTCATGTGACAAAGTTATCTGTCAAGGATGAAGTTTTAAAAAAATGCCATCGTTTTTATGGCATTCGTGTTTCAAAAACACATCTTAGTTTAAGATCTAAGATAATATTGGTCAATTCAATTGTCAAGAAGTTAAATTCTAAAATGCAAGTCAAAAGATGTTGAAATTTAATCCCTAGTAATTTGCATGTTTATTCAACTGTTTCTGTATCTAGGCAGCAAGTAAGATGCAGTCATTCAAGAAATTAACACAGTATTATGTTTCAAAGAATAGTGATTTAGAAACTTCCGTGAATTCTGCTAATTATGCTATTGGCAAATATGTGCATATGTAGTTTGGTATTGCGTCTTGTGTGTCTGTCTGTTTTAATTTAAAGCTTTCTTATCAAATGAATCATGCCCAAAACTAATTGGTTTATCTCAATGAAACATAGATACCCATGATAGTCTTCGTTGGCTTGGAAATTGAAAACATTCAAACTCTCTCTGTATAAAATTCTTCAAGTTGATGCAAAGTGAAATGGAATGTTCTTAAGGTGATATTTAAAGAGTGTCCTTGAAAAAATGTAATGTTAAAAAATTATTTGATATCAACCAATTTTATTACAAGGGAAGCTAAGATTGCCTATGAATAAAGATGTGCTAGCAGGGGAGGTAAGGCTATTGGTCTGAATAGGTAGAGTTGCCTATCTTGCATTGATTATTTAAAGGTAGAGTCACCTCCCTTACATAAATATAAGTTGGGAAAAGAGACACCCTAATTTTTTAATCATCAAGGTATTGACCAAAATTTACTTACCATACGGTTTGTTATTTCAGGCTGGTGGGGGTGAAACTATACAAAAGCAGTTAGGCATCTGGGCCCGAGGTTATAAAACTTTTCTCAGGCTCAATTCAAAATTTTCTCAAATTTCAATATGAGATTAAAGCCCTTATTCTGTTTTATTACTCATTTTAATGTATTAACATAAAAGATGATATTAATAAGTCGTTATAAATAACAACTTATTAATATCATCTTTTATTTTCATACATCTATCTGAATTTCATAATTTATGAAATTTGAGCCTGAGAAAAGTTTTATAACCTTGGGCCCTGAAATTATTCTCCCGTTGCTTTGTTTTATTCCTAAAACAACATGATACTGTCTCAATCTTCAGAGCTTAAAGGTCAAAATGCTATAGACCATCTGTTTGAATTTTTTCACAGAGAAATCTCTCAGTGAGACAAAATCCAAAATAGATGATACCATGAACTTAACCCTTGTCATGCTGAACTTGGAATATTCCTGCTTTTTCAGGAGCTATAGACAAACATCAGCCTGCACATATGTGCAGTCTGATGTCAGTCCACACCACCTGTTTCTTGCTTTCAAACCAGAATTGTAAAAACATTTAGTTTTTCAAATAAAAATTGACCTACAGTTGGTACTTTCAGTGATTTTTGCCCTTTGATTTTGATGAAAATTTTTAGCAAAAATTTATTCAGCATGACAAGGGTTAAAATGTTGTTTCTTTTGGGGTGTAAGTGTCTAAGAAGTAAATGTAAGATGAGCTCTTTGAAAATGAATTCCAAGAGACATGCAAATTAGACTTAAAGAAATTTATAAATGCTTTTAACATTCGCATCTTAACCCTTGTCATGCTGAATAAATTTTGGCTAAAAAATTCCATCAAATTCAAAGGGCAAAACGCACTGAAAGTCCAAACTGTAGGTCAATTTTTATTTCAAAAACTAAATCTATTGACAATACTGGTTTGAAAGTGAGAAACAGGTGGTGTAGACTAACATCAGACTGCACACATGTGCAGGCTGATGTTTGTCTATAGCTCCTGCCAAAGCAGGAATATTCCGGGTTCAGCATGACAAGGGTTAATTCCCCCTTTTCGGGTTGACTGAGGGAGGTTTGATGGTTTTCTAATTAAAAACAAAAGTATGTTGACGGTGATAAATTATAGTAGACTATCATGTTTCATAAAATGTCATGGCAATACCAGTGTGTTGCCTTTGTTAGGAGTTAATTTGCTCTACTGATTGAGCTAATCAGTCTGGCATGGAAGTACACAGAGCTTTTAGTATGTTTTGTATATAAGCCTGTGTTTGACATTTCCAACATATATGCATAAAGCAAAGCCTCTGGCCAGTCTGTGCATCTGCAGAGTATGACCAGCGTGTTAGCTATGCACATTAACAAATACATAAGGTCTCGAAGTATCTTTAGACTTTCATGTTATCATAATTAATTGAAAATTTTGGTGTTTTAGGTTTCTCAATGTTGGCACATTATACACATGTCAAATTGTTGGAAATCTCAGGCAATGGCTTGTATTTTATATTGACTGTATGGTAATATCTTTCAAAGTGGCTATCTCTTCGAAGATTTAAGTGAAGCCTTAAACAGGAGGTTGATCAACCCAGTCCGTATTTGTTATGTGTATGATTGAGGTGTTGCTAACCATTTAGAATCAGATTAGGTCTGGCACATTAACCAGGCTTTGAAGTGAGTTTTCTTAGTAAAAATGTAGAGGTGCTACTATTAGGGAGTGCACTATTATTAGAGGAAATATGGTACTTTTATTAAGTAATGTAGGTAGAAGTAACCATCTGTCTGTATTGTTTTTCCTGGAATTAGTTTTGACAACCAGAAGCTGAGCATTATCTAATATTGTTTTGTGTAGGTGAGTTATATGATAGCAGTAACATGATTCTGTGAGAGAGAATATTTAGAGATTTCTCAGAAAAATATGATGATGCACTTTTTTGATCGTTGGTCAGGAAAAGATGGTAATGTATACTGCTGAAAAGTGTTTTGTCACAAAGTTTTGAAAACATGTCTATTTTATTCCCCCATATCAATAAGATATGAGCAAATTGTTTTTATACGCCGCCGGAGGCGGACGTATATTGGCGTCATCTTCTCCGTCTGTCCGTCCGTCCGTACGTCCGTCCACTTTTCTTGTCAACGCAACTCCTCCTAAACTACTGGCTGGATCTTCTTGAAACTTGGTCAATGTTATCACCTCAATTGGTAGATGTGCATGAAGGAAGGATTTTATGGTTCGTTGATTTTTGCCTCAGTTATGACCCTTGATAACTTAGTCTCTGGGTCCACTTTTCTTGACAACGCAACTCCTCCTAAGTTTCTGGCTGGATCTTCTTGAAACTTGGTCAATGTTATCACCTCAATTGGTAGATGTGCATGAAGGAAGGATTTTATGGTTCGTTGATTTTTTCCTGAGTTATGCCCCTTGAAAACTTAGTCTCTGGGTCCACTTTTCTTGTCAACGTAACTCCTCCTAAGTTTCTGGCTGGATCTTCTTGAAACTTGGTCAAAGTTATCACCTCAATTGGTAGATGTGCATGAAAGAAGGATTTTATGGTTCGTTGATTTTTGCCTGAGTTATGCCCTTTGATAACTTAGTCTCTGGGTCCACTTTTCTTGTCAACGTAACTCCTCCTAAGTTTCCGGCTGGATCTTCTTGAAACTTGGTCAATGTTATCACCTCAATTGGTAGATGTGCATGAAAGAAGGATTTAACCGTTCGTTGATTTTTGCCTGAGTTATGCCCCTTGATAACTTAGTCTCTGGGTCCACTTTTCTTGTCAACGCAACTCCTCCTAAGTTTCTGGCTGGATCTTCTTGAAACTTGGTCAATTTTATCACCTCAATTGGTAGATGTGCATGAAAGAAGGATTTTATGGTTGGTTGATTTTTGCCTGAGTTATGCCCCTTAAAAACTTAGTCTCTGGGGCTTATTGCCTCAGTTATGCCCCCTTAAAAACTTAGTCTCTGGGGCTTATTGAAATTGCAGCCTTGTGAATGCAACTCTTCCTAAGTTTCTGACTGGATCTAAATGAATCTTGGTGGATGTTATAACAAAAATTGGTAGATGAGCATGAAGTAAGGATTTTATGGTTCATTAATTTTACCCTTAATTATGCCCCTTAAAACTTAGTATCTAAGGCTTATTGAAATTGCAGCCTTTTGAACACAACTCCTCCTTACTTTTTGTCTTTATTTAAATGAAACTTGGTCAATGTCATCACCCTAATTTGTAGATGTACATGGATCAAGGATTTTATGGCTCATTTATTTCCCTGAATTATGCCCCCTTAAAACTTAGTGCCTGGGGCTTATTGAAATTGCAGCCTTGTGAAGGCAACTCCTCCCAACTTTTTGTATTGATTTAAATTAAACTTGGCTATTTTCAATTTTGTTCTGTCAAAATAAGTAGTGTCTACAATTATTTCTGTGAAACAGCAGCAAAGTGGCGGCGTATTTTGTGACGATGGCACTCTTGTTACAATTGTCAAGCTTTCTCCAAAAAGTTAATTGACAATTATTTAAAAATAACCCATGATACATTTCTCATAATTGGCATGATGAACAATCTCATTGATACGCATCCTCAGATACCAAGGTTATGTGTCAAGTTCTTTGGTCAAGGAACTATATGTGAAAAAATTGCCCTTTTGGGGGCATTTGTGTTTCATAAATACATCTGGTAATGGCTTTATTCAAAGGTGGATGTAGCTCTGTATCATCTCAATCTGTGTGTCTGTTACATACCATTGTCTGCTTTTAGATCAATTGAGCACAAAGTGCTCTTGGTTAGCTATTGTGATCTAGCTGTGTCTATTTGTCATGTGTCATCAGTCGTGCATTGTCTGTTGTGTCAACATCTTGTGTGCACTCTAGAGGCCAGAATTTTTGGCTGAAATGTCTTGAAACTTAGTCCCAATGTTTGCCTCCATCAAATCTTGATCAAGTTTGAAAATTTATCAATTAGGGTCAAATATGAGGCAGAGAGGTCAAATCCTAGAAAAACCTAGTGTGCACTCTAGAAGCCACATTTTTTGCGCAAATGTCTTGAAACTTGGTCAGAATGTTTGTCTACATGACATCTATGTAAGTTCAAAAAAGGTAAAGGGGGTTAAACATGAGGCCAAAGGGTCAAATCTTTAGAAAGACCTTTAGTGCAGTCTAGAAGCCACTTTTTTTTGCTAAAATGTCTTGAAACTTGTTCATAATATTTGTCTACATACATTTTGAATGAGATTGAAATTAGGTCAAGAGAGGAAAAAAAACCCAACTAGCCACATTTTTAGCTCAAGGTCTTGAAATTCTGTCTGTTTTTATTTTCTAATGGATTTTGAACCAAATAACTCGTTCCATCATATAACTACAAGGTTTATGAAAAAATTCTGATGACACTTTTGTAAAATGCTAGAGCTCCTGTTCATTTGACAGTGCCAGGCTTTCTTATTATCATGTTTTAGCAGTTGTTTTGCTCTGTCCCTTGAAAAGGTGCCTTTATGAAAACAATTGTCCAGTCCTTCATTTAAAAACGGATTAATGTTATCATTTATCCTTTCAAGTATTTTAGTTTTTTTGTTCAATATTTAAGGATAAATTCACTAGCTGCACAGAATACAGCTTGAAACATAAGCTACTTTAGATTATTTTTTGTAAATACTTACTGGGCAATTCATTCATATGATGAAATTCTTTTTCATTATTAGACCCAGTTGTTAGTGTCTGTCAGTTTTCATAATAATGTTGTCTTACTTTATAAAAGATAATTACCTATCTCATCATGTGAATCCTTCATCTACTATGGTTTATGCCAAAAGTATACAGAGTTATAATGGATGGATGGGTTGATTTAGAGTTTACCCTTATTCAACAGAATTTAGATTTTATTTTAAACAATTTTGCTCAATTTTTTGGCTTTTAAATAATTCCAGCTCAAGTTTTCCCCAAAGCCATATCCTGCTTAATTTAAATTTTGTTTCAAACAAGTTGCTATTGTCTTCAAATTTTAATCAATCAGGCTAAAAACTTTCCCACATACCAGGTATATTAAGAAGAAAATAGGCAATGTAGGCTAGGATCAGCCCGCATAATTTTAATTTTGCTTTCAATCTTAGTCTGTATCACCTGATTTTCCTTTCTAGATCACCTAAGCACGAAGTGCAATGTCGGTCATCAGTCGTCCATCGTCTGTCATGCATTGTGCCTCGTCCATAATTTCTTTAAACATCTTCTCCTAAACTGGTTGGTCAATCTTGATGAAACTTTGCAGGGATGTTCTTTGGGTAAAGCTCTACCAAAGTTGTTCAAATAAATAAAATCCACCCTTAACTTTCCCTTTACCCTTAACAAAAAGGGTGAAAATAGGAAAATCTTCAAAAATCTTCTCTGAAACCAGAAGGCAGACAGCTTTTATATTTTGTATGTAGCATCATCTAGTGGACCTCTACCAAGTCGCTCATATCAAGACCCTGGGGTCATATTTGGGCTCCACCTGGGGGCAACTCTTTTTACAAAGAATCAAAGAGCAAAATCTTTAAAAAATTTCTTCTCTAAAACCATAAGGCAGACAGCATTAATATTTGCTTTGTAGCATCATTTAGTGGATCTCTACCAAATTTGTTCATATCAAAACCCTGGGGTCATATTTGGACTCCACAAGGGCACATCCCTTTTCAGCTCACCTGAGCATGAAGGGTGAAAATAGGTAATTCTTCAAAAATCTTCTCTGAAACCAGAAGGCTGACGGCTTTCATATTTGATATTTAGCATTATCTAGTAGACCTCTAGCAAGTTTGTTCATGTCAAGACCCTTGGGTCACATTTGGGCTCCACCCAGGTGCATCCCTTTTTACATAGAATCATAGAGTGAAAAGGCATATCCTTCTTGCTCTTGGCTGAAAACATTCCATGGTATTGATCTTATGTAGAAGTTATATTATTGTTGTCATCTGCCTATTCAATTAATGTGATGTCCCAGGGGTCAAAGAGACTCAGGTGAGCCATCTAGGACCATCATGTCATCTTACTTCATCCCCCATCCAAGAATTAGAGGGGGATGTATATAATGGTTTCACCATGTCAGTCTGTCAAGCTGTTTGTCCGTCCATAGACCTTTTCGTTTCCGTACTCTTATTTGAGAAGCAAGTGACCTAGAATCATACAAATGCTGCTAATGACCTAAGAAAGTGCCCTATTGTTTTGGGGTCACATAGGTCAAAACGCTGGTGGGGGTATTAGTCTGCTTTGCGACAGCTCTAGTTAAACCTAAAAAAGTTTGAAATTATATTTTCAATATAGATACTGATTCATCGTTATAAACATCACTCAGTGTTTCAGCACTTTGATTTTGCTGCAATTTTGCTAATTGTAGTTCAGCTTTGCAAGGGATAACAAATGGAGTTTTACTCGAAACAAATCAATGATTCTGACTTCATTATGGCTATCTACTGGTACTATTTGAAACATATTTATTTGAAAAGAAATATTAACTATAGACCATATTTAGATATATTGCCCATAGCTGTATGAACAGTGTGTTCTATTATAATTAATTTCATTTATTCTGTGAAGAAATGTTGTTTAGGATGTAATAGAAGTAGAGCATTCTGGACTGAAATAGCTTATGATTGCTGCAAAATAGAGTTTGACTGCAACTTATGGTAGGTTGATCAATGATTTATTTTACATACAAGAAATACCCAGTTCTTTGTAAGCTCACCTGAAAATATCAAGGGGTCACAGGGCTTGGAAATTCTTGAAATTTCTACTTGTCCTCCTATTTAGAAGAATACAGTGATACATTAATTTCATAAGTGAAAATTTGCAAAATCCACTTGTCCTGCTTATGTTTTCAAGCCCTGGGTCAGTGCAAGACTATTGTAAAAGCCTATATATTTATAGGCACTTACAATAGTGTTGCACTGACCCCTTGATATTGCACTTGAGATGAGCTTTTGTCAGGTCATAATGAATTTGTGTTGTCTGTTATCCATTATTAGCAAAAACTTGTTTAACATATAAATTGAACGCGATAATGCTAACATTAACACGGTTGTATCGATATTTTTTATAGGTAGTGCAGGTTACTTATCAAATATTTAAACTCCCTGTACACCTGATTTAATAGAATTAAAATACTGTGATGTATGTAAATGACTGTGATGGCTCAGTGGATACGCATGCTAGACTATTGACTGGTTTATACCAAGACGCTCCCGGTTCGTATCCTGTCAGCACCAGATTTTGTTGTTGTGTCGAGAAAACTAAGTTATTTTAACCATCAAATACACGCTGATAAATTTGTTTCCTATTCATTGCTTTATTTTGTAGATGTGTATTATATGATTAAATATACGGGATACGACAGTTCGGAGAAAGAATATCAATTCTATGCGACAAAATATCGAATTATGAAACAGTTGCCTTTGGTCTGCGATTGTTTGGCAATGTCATTCCATTTCTAAGCAAGCGATCTTATAAATATTGCATTTTCAGCCTACATGTAAGTCGTGCTTAATATTCAACCCTGATGTAAATATAACATAACTCTTTTCAACCTAATAATACAAATAATGCAGACAATTGAAGCATTTTCAAAACTAGCACAACATATAACATAATTTAAAGATATATGCTATTAAATGTATAAATTGAAAAAAAAAAAAATGTCGCAATGCAGAATCGAACTCGGTCCGCTTGATCTATATTCTGTCGTCCTTATCCACTCGACTACGCAACTCCGATAAACTAAAGCATGTTTTTTCAGTATAATAACGAACACTAATTAAATTGAACAGTGTTTCTTATAACATGGATTGATCCAGTATTTATATACAATAACGCGGTTATCGCGTGGGCATTATACTAAAGGCCACAATTATTACCCAATCTTTATGAAACTTAGCAAGAATGTTTGTCTGGTCACAAAAAATAACCCTTTGAAAAATGGAACCATTCCTTAGGAAAACACAGGGAAAGTGGCTTTAATGACGATTTCTATGTTAACATTCTAGAGGCTACAGGAGCTTCAAAAAGTGGGTTTGTGTGGAGATGGGTCAAAGGAAAGTATATAATTACCTCTTTTAAACATAATTAATGGCATATTTCATTTGTTGTATTTTAACTACCTAATAATTATTCAAGTCAATTCATTTACAGCTTATTTGATTTGTTTTATATGATTGCACATGGGTTTGCAATAGTGTAGTAGGATCAATGGGATATTTCTGTGTGTTATAATTTATGAGTATTGTCCTGGCAGGGCGGAGCCTAAATTACAGGTTGTAGCATTTAAGGTTAAGGTAAAACAGCTTTTATTTGCAACAATTTATTTAAATAGATAGTGGACATAAAAAGCTTTAGACCTTAAATTTTAGGTTGATTACCAAACTACCATTATATTCAGTAACCAAACGATGAAATGTATTCCATTTCTACTGACACATAAAGCCCTTTGGTTTAAGGGTACAGTCATTTACATGTTAAAGATAAATGTGGGCTATTTTTTTTAAAGAATCCAAAATATTGAAAAGTTAACTTGCCATATTATGTCATGACTAAGCCGTATTCTGCCAGTTGAATAATAACGCAGAATATTTGGCTTGTCGGGATGGGGGCTGTGCTCTATTTAAAGCATCATTTTTAGCTCCACTGGCTGAAAGCCACTGGGGCTATTGTCATGGCGTTGTGTCCGTCGTGCGTGCGTCCGTCCGTGTGTCCTGTCGTAAACTTTTTCTTTAAAAATCTTCTCCTCAGAAACTACTGGATGGATTTCAACCAAACTTCACAGGAATGATCCTTGGGTGACCCTCTTTCAAAGTTGTTCAAGAAATTTTGATCCAATGAAAAACATGGATTTAATGGGTGTGGCCTATTTCCAAATATGGAAAAAAGTGACTTTTCTCAGAATCTAACTGATAGATATCAACCAAATTTTACATGAATGATCCTTTGGTGACCCTTTATCAGTCTACAAAAAATTATTGTGATCAGATGAAAAATAGGTATTTTATGGGCAGAGGTAATTTCTCTACATGTTATATAGTGGAAACTTTGAAAATCATTTTCTCAGAATCTAACTGATAGATATCAACCAAATTTTACATGAATGATCCTTGGGTGACCCCTTATCAGTCTACCAAAAATTATTTTGATCGAATGAAAAATATGTATTTTATGGGCAGAGGTCATTTTCTTATATGTTATATAGTGGAAACTTTGAAAATCATTTTCTCAGAATGTAACTGATAGATATCAACCAAATTTTACATGAATGATCCTTGGGTGACCCTTTACCAGTCTATCAAAAATGATTGTGATCAAATGAAAAATATGTATTTTATGGGTGGAGGTCATTTCTCTATATGTTATATAGTGGAAACTTTGAAAATCATTTTCTCAGAATGTAACTGATGGATATCAATCAAACTTCATCAGTTTGATCCTTGGGTGATCCATTATCATGCAGCCAAAATTTATTGTCATTGGATGAAAAATATGAATATTATGGACGGAGGTCATTTCTCTTTATGTTATAATAGTGGAAACTTTGAAAAACATTTCAACATCAGTATAGAACCCAAAATATCTGAAAATCTAGTTGTAGTTGTGTTTTTTTGGTAAATAAGATTGTAAATTGGGGTTTAATCAAATGAAATTGAAGTCTTTGCACAATTTTACAGAAATGACCGAGTGTGGAGCGATAGTAATTGCCTATATTTTACGATTGTTTCATGCTGAACATGTCCCCGTCACAGCGCAGTTGGTAGCACATTGGACTGTCAATCTAGATGTCCTAGGTTCAATCCTCGACTGTGGCACTCGTCCTTTCCAATTATTTGGCTCCCACCAATAGGTTGGTAATAATATCCCTACTGTATTTGGAAATAGCAGCTGGAGGCTAGGAAAGGATATAATGGTAGTACCAATGAGGGAAATACTAGGAATCCATTGTAAGGTACTCCAGCTACAGAGATAAAACTGAAAGATTGTTGAAAGTGGTGGAAAACCCCATTCAAAGAAACAAATTAGTGTTTAACCATTGATATTATACAAAGCATTAAATTGAATATCATCAATGAATAGCCAAAACATTTTATAAGCCATCATCGGTTAAAGAATTACATAGTTGATAGTCCCCTAACTCTTTTTTTTTAACAGAAATGACTTTTGGAAAAGAAAGTTCTTAAACATAGGATTTATTTTGAAGTCAAATTTCATAATTGATTATGTGCATTTTGGTAGATTTAATGCATGACTATTGGATATCTAACATCAAAGGAATGTGGTTGAAAGAAAGGTACTGCATGTTAATAACTGATAAAGAGGTTAATTGGGTTATAAAACATTGATATTTTAAAACAGGTCAAATTTAACCTCCCACATTCAAATGCATTTTAAACTCACCTTAGCATGAAGTGCTCGTGGTGAGATATTGTGATTGAGCTGTGTCTGTCGTCCAGTTGACCGTCATGCAGCAACATCTTGTGTGCACTCTAGAGGCCACATTTTTTGCTCAACTGTTTAAATCAAAGCACTGAAAGTACTGATGGTGAACGAACCTGATGGCATTCTAGAATTATATATTGAATTCAATTAGAAAAGAGAAACTATGAATGTAAAAATAATTTAAAAAAAGGGGGGGGAGGAATTGTCCTGACAAAATTTCCGTTATTCGAAAGGGAAGAAAGGGAAAGATGGGGAAAATCCTGTTAGAAAAATATTTGTTAGAATATGAGTTGTTACTCTGTGAAAATTTCTTTAACACACTTGAAATAGGTACATTTATTAATTAAACATAAATGGAGAGAACGATTTAATCCTATCTAAAACTGTCTTCAACCTATATCCAATGGTGTTTGTTTTTACAAAAGTAATTGTTATCATGTTTAAGCTTATTTCAAGTAAATTTGTTGTATTTGTTTTAACTTTTTTTTTATCTATCTTTGTTTCTTCTCAGAGGATGAAAAGGTCTTTGAGTACCAACCAAAGAAACACCTATGAATATCAGTCAGTCCTGAACTGTACTCATTGTTTAAAGTTATGATTTGTTAACTATTAATAGTATTTTGAACCATAACCTGAGAGATTCATTTTGATCATATCTGAAGCCAAAACCACTTCCGTGGTTGACACTTATGTTCTTATTCAATTTTATAACACTGCAGGATGAGAAATATTTAGGTTAAAGTGTGTATTTCCGTTTATTTATCGTCTCTACCGTAGCATATGCCCATATGAACGACGCCCCCAGAAGACGGTTAGTTGTTACGGGGTATAGTGCAAGGATACATGACGAATCTACTGCTGAGATCCGCCATGGTTCATTAACGTGCTCAGTGTAAAGCACCGTCTCACGGGGCCTTGGTTTAACGTCTCATCCGAAAGACAAGTAGTTTTTGTTAGTGTACCAGCCCAGGAACCAAACCCACGCGGTGGAACTTCAATGGTTTTGAAGTCCGGTGCTCTACCAACTGAGCTAATCGTGCTGGTCGTATAGGTTAAAGTGTGTGTTTGTTGGATTTAGGTCCCTCCGTGCTCTAGGCATATATGGTAAGGACCATGAGAGAGAAAGAAGCGGATTCGAGGAGATCCGGGTTCATACGCCCCTAGCTCTTCTACGAAAAGACCTCCTTGGTTCTTTATTGTGCCCAGTGTAAAGCACCGATACTCGCGAAGCTACCTCTGGGTTTCTTACCAGTTCACTTCTAGTTGAAAATTCCTGCCTGGGTTGGGATTCGTGTATAGGTTAAAGGAGGTCTAGTGCCTTATTAGTATAATTCATAGATAATTTCTGTTTAAGGTTTAGAAATTAAAGTATAACTTTTTATATTAAATAATTGCTTCATAGTAAATTGTATACTTACAGTCTTTATAAATATTATTTTTGTAACGTAATTTCCACGTCAAAAGCGAATAAGAATCTTATTTAAGAAGTTTATTTTTTAAAGGGAGGTAATAATTGCATGAACAAATAGTTTTTCCTCCCGACTTTCCTCCCAATAAGAATTGAGAATCCTTACAAGTGTCGGTTAGTTTTTTGCGCGAGAACCTATTGTTTACATTCAAGAGTTTGGATGCTTGTAAAATCACTCACTATAGATATCTTATTACAGTATTGCGGCTGATGTTAGACTTTTCTTCTCGGAGCTAGTTTTTTCTTAAACTGTAGTTAACCAATTCTAAACGTATTTTGGAAAGGATGGAACAAGTTTTTATTCATCGATTAAGATTTTTATGATTTCTGTAAAAAAAAAACGCAATGACTTTTCCGAATAATTTAACAACTAAACCCGCCTATCGAATTGTAAACAAGTGCATGACGGATCTGGTCCCCCATTGACCACGGCAATATATACTCGTCAATTGGAGTGGTATCTAGGGTTGAATATTTAGCTATCATTTATTTAATTTTCAAATAGAATTTTGAATTGATATGGTTTTACAGATTGAAATGAAACACGAATGCCCCCGGAACAGCATTTTTTTATAGTTTGACCTTGACAGATGACCTTGACCTTGTCACATGACCTTGACCTTGTCACATGACCTTGACTTTGGTGTACAGCTTTGTATGTCAAATACTTTTGGAGAAAAGGCAAAGGTTAAGTTTTCGGGTTAAGTTTTCGAACAGACGGACGGACAGACGGACGGACGGACAGACGGATAGACAGACAGACGGATAGACAGACAGACGGACATGAGTAAAACAATATGCCCCCGATCTCTCGATACGGGGGCATAAAAATGCAAAGTAGAATGGCCCCAATGAAATATCTCCCATGCCTGTCGCATTTGGTATTCGGCAATATTCGCTTCTGAGATAGACGAATACGAAACGTTTTCGCTGGGAATAAGCCCTACTTCAGCCAACGCAATTTTACAGAAAAATCTTAATAGCGACGTTTACCCCTATTCAAATAAAAGATACAAGAAAGGTTGTACATGTAAAACACATGTCGAATCATTCTTAAAACCCGTCTCGAGACTAACTGTCGCTAGTTTAAAAGTTATGTAAAACGGCGTTCTAATGACACAAGGTGTCTTGATGTGACATTCGTCTCAACTCGGCCGATTCCTGTAACCTATATTTAACTCGGAGCCGTCGGAGATCGCCCGAGTATTGCCGAATGTAAGTTCAAGAGGACACGACCTAGATAAACACGTATTTCTGGCTAATTACTACAAGTTGCACCAGCGAAAGCTTGGATCAAAAACATAGTATCTGTCTCTTCGGTGTTTAGACACAAACTTTGTTTTTGTTTTAAACTCTCGACAAGCTTACGCCGATCAAAAATTCCCTTGATAAACATTGAAAGATCATATTTTGTTTTTCAAGGCGAATTTTCATTATCTTCACTTGATAAAGAAAACTAGAAACACGCCATTAAAGAAATAAAAAGTGATTTTGCGGAGAAAAATGTTGAAAGATACTAAATTGAATTTTAAGAGGCGCTACTTTATTTCAAATGTATTAACATCCAACAGGATTTTCCTGACATGGTATATAACACTGGTGAACGACGTTCGTTCACCAAAAATTGGTCAGAATGTTAGTCTCTATCAAATCTCGGTAAAATTGAAGTTGGGTCAAATGGGGTCAAGGGGTCAAATCTTAGAAAAACCTTGTGTGCACTCAAGGGGCCACATTTTCAGCCCAATTGTCTTGAAACTTGGTTAGAATGTTTGTGTTCATCAAATCTCTGTCAAGAACAAAATTGGGTCAAGCGGGGTCAAAATTGGATTAAGGGGTCAAATCTTAGAAAAACCATGTGTGCACTCTTGAGGCAACATTGTTGGCCCCATTGTCTTGAAACTCGGTCAGAATGTTTGCCTCCATCAAATCTTTGTCAAGTTTGAAATTGGGTCAATCGGGGTCAAAAATGGGGTCAAAGGGTCAAATCTTAGAAGAACCTTGTGCACACTCTAGAGGCCACATTTTTGTCAATTTGAGCCAACATATTTGATTCAAATGTTTTGAATTATAATTAAAATGTTTGTCTTCTTGATAAATCGGACTTTTGTTGAGCCAGTCATGAATTTCAAATAATTAGTTTTGACACTAAAGTCTTTTGCCAACTTTATCATCCAAATGCCTCAGGTGAGTGCTTAAGGGTCAATGGTCCTCTTGTTATACCAACCACCTATGTAGTAGAGGGGGGTATTTTGGTTTCAATATGACTGTCTACCTGTCCATCCACCTGTCCCTCAATAGACTCAAATGTTTTGAAACTTGGTCAGAATATTGTCTTCAACAAATCTGGATCAAGTTCAAAATTGGGTCAAGGGGTCAAAAATGGGATCAATTTAAAAAAAAAAACACAAACTTTTGTGCACTCTAGGGGTCACATTTTTGGTTAAAATGTCTTGAAACTTGGCCAGAGTGTCTGTCTCTATCAAGTCTCGGTGGAGTGGGGACAAAAATAGGGTCAAATTTTAGAAAACCTTGAGTGCACTCCAGAGGTCAAATTTTTGGCCCAAAATGTCCTGAAATGTGATCAGAATGTTTTACTCCATCAAATCTTGGTCTAGATTGAAATTGGGTCAAATGGGATCAAAAGTGGGGTCAAGGGGTCAAATTTTAGAAAAACCTTATGTGCACTCTTAGGGCCACAATTTTTGCCCAAATGTTTTGAAACTTAGTCAGAAATTGAGAAATACTGTTTTCATATCTTATAATTCTATTTCATGAAGCAAAAATGTAAAGATTTCTTCCTAATGAGAATTTATTGAACTGCTTTGTGCAAGCTGCCTGCTAATACTTGTTTTCATTCATTTAAATCCCTTGTCATGCTGATACTTCGTCTATTCTAAGTTCTCATGAACTTGTTTTGTCGTTTCAGACACACCTAGCTAAAAGACGAGATCAGCTGAGGCAGAGTAAAATGCCAGAATTGTCAGAACTGTCAGAAAAAGATGGGGGTGATGATGTCATCAAAACTGCGAACACAAACACTGAGGTAACTGCAGGATCTTTCATCCTGATACTTCAAATTTTGCCACATCTCTGTTGTTATTAAAGACATTTGTGTGTGAGATTTCCATCAATTTCAAATATGCACAAAGCAAAGACTCTGACCAGCCTGTGCATCCGCACAGTCTGACCAGTGTCTTCACTATGCGATAGATAAGGTCTCAAAGTATCTGTAGATCTTTATATATATAACTTTATATTTATAGTATGTGACTGTCAACGCTACTCAATGTTTGCACCTCATAAACGTTTCAAATTGTTGGAAATGTCACACATAGGCTCATTTAATACTTGAAATTTGGCTTAAGAGCTCACCATCACAATACAATGAAGGGAGATAACTCTGGAAGTATTGTTTAGAACTTAGCTTTTTTATCACATATTAACTTGGCTGAGAACAAAGTGCTAAAGGTAAGCTAATGTGATTGTCCAATGTCCGTCACAATTTATTTAATTATCTTGCTCTCCTAACCAAAAGTGATAATCTTGACTAACTTTGCAGGAATGATCCTTGCATTATGTTCCTTGGGTGACCGTCTTCTTAAGTTGCTCAGATGAGCAACATAGGACCATCTTGGTCATATCATTTACTTTAAAAAAAACACATTAGAGGGGGTTTAGACTGTATGTTTTTTCATATCTGCTTTTTCTTATATGTCAAAACATGCAGTGTAAACCCCAAGATAATGAGCGTTCTGTTAACAGATCTGCAAAACATACGGAATAGAACATGTTCTAATTCCGTCTGCTTTTCAATACCGAAATGACCATTGATACCTCTTATGACCTGCTGATAAGCTGACAAAATAAACAATTACTGGTCAGCTCTCTCAGAAAGCCTGTCAAATAGACATATTTTGTGAAATATAATTCCTTCAATGACCAGGGAGAAAATTTTAACCTATTACCATATAATAGATAACTTTTTCCAGTGGTACTTAGTACATTGAAAAATGATTATTATAATAAAACTGAAAATAATATGTTTAAATACCAATTGCAATTTACTGACCTATCAGGAAATTGCAGAATATATTCACCTTAGTCAGTCTATATGACAGGAATATTGGTCATTCTACTATACTTAATTGTCCCTGATCTCCTTTCTTTATGCCTATTCAATTTATATGATTAATATAAATCGATGTTCAAGTTCTTCTAACTTCCTCTCGATTCTACTTCCTGTGAAATCCTCACAATAAATACTGGCACCAAATGTTACGGATAAGTAAGAGAATGAAGCTAGATCAATGGCATTTTTGGGAATCGAATTTCCACTGGCTCCTCTCAATCGAGAGACAAGTGCTCAGCGATGCGATGAAGATGTGTTGGTTATATATAAAGTATTAAATTGTGAAGAATAATTAGTTTTTATTGTTACGTAATAAGTCCCAAATTAAATTAGAAATAAAATATTTTGTGAAACAAATGTTCAGAAAAAAAACACAAAACAATTAATTACAGAAATAAAACATTCTGTGATCATTTTCCAGGTTTAAAACAACTTAACACCCATTTTCAATAAGGGGGTCCAATTTTATTTTTCCTTTGTCCAAGGATAATACACCGCGAGATAACAACTTAGCTGGGGTAAAGGATATTTCATTTCCGCAAAACATCCAGTGCTTCGATTTAAACAGATTTTATACGATCACGCAACTGTATTTTCGAAAATTTATGAACAAACATTCTGAAAAATCTAACTTTCGTTACTGTCGCCGGATCGGGTGCTTACATTTAAACATACCGTGTTCGTCTTTTGATAGACAGATATGATTGTTTGGCATCAGATTTAATTCAGTTTAGATTTTGTAACATGAAAATTTTGTCCTACAAAACCACCTAATTTGTTTTTGAAGATGAAATTGCGTTTTTCAATTGTCGCTAAAAATCACGACTTCCGAAAAATCTTCGTTATCAATGTTCGCTACCGTTAGTTTTAGCTGTGTTTAGTGTTCTGGCTTACAATTAAACTGCAAAATAGTTGACATAATTATCACAAAACCAAATTACATCATTTGCATGGTTAATCATCGTATGAAAAACGATTTTTGTTCATTTGAAAAGGCTTGTGATATAAATAAAGTAAATTATTAAATCTTCGTGATTACACAGTGCGCCACTTACTCGTTTTACGGAGAGAAAATACTCATACAGGTTTTTAGAGAGGCAGTTAAATATGGTATATTATCTATTTAAATCCTCATGAACCAATGAGAATTTGAGAAATCCAGTCTTCTGTTCTATTTTAAAACCTTCGTTTGTCAAACTTTCGTGATATGAATTGGAAATCCCCTTTATTTAATGACGTAAAAATGAGGAAATGACGTCATCGTGATATTCCATACCTCGTGACATTTTTCAAGTGCATGGCGTCCATTACATGTGTGAAACAACCGTTTAAGAAAATATTTGAACAATCGAAAATAGGACCGTGAGTACAATTATTTCATTGACAAAATCTTTTGTACAAAAGACATGCAAAGATGGTATTTCATTTTTTGAATAGTGTACATTGATTATATAATCCTGTAATAATCTTTGCATCATTATTGGAAGGCCGTGGGGATATTGTATGTGTAAACAAAGTAGGTAAACCTTCGTGATCTATTGATAACGAAGGTTTAAGTCCCTATTTTGATTACTTTACTGAGCTGAATCGTATTCAATTTTTGAAAATTGTATTTATTTTACCTCATTTCGTAATAAAGAACATGGTACAAGTGGAAAGAATTCATATTGTACTTGTACAGATTTGTAATTAATACCTGAATTCCATGCCTGGGTAACGTTGTTTCTCTTAAGATTGTAAATTTGTATATTCAATTCACAGAACATCCTTTTTGTCTGTGTTCAATTGTCAAGGAATATTAAAACATATTCCAAGGAGAATATGTGTTATTTGATTTAAAAATGAACAATAAATTAACTCATTTTAATGAGTAACGAAAGTTTCTCGATGGTAACGAAAGGTTATTCAATTTCAGATTAAAATGGGAAAGAGTCGTGCTGAGATTCAAAAAGCATACAGACAACGTCTTAAAGATAAGAACAATGCGGAGTATCTGCAAAAGGAGAGAGAGCGTATGCGAAGAAACTACATCCCATCTTCACAGCTTTCAGAAAATGATAGAAAGATAAGAAATGAAAAGAACAGACTGAAACTCAGAACATTTTACGCAAAGAAGCGACAGGAGAGACAGGCTAATCAAGTGACAGAATCTAGTGGATATGAAAGTGCACAACCTTCTACGTCACAGGAAAGGGGACGACTGGCCGTGAGAATGAATTTTCAAAGTAACAGAAGAAAGGGGGCCATAATAAGATGGAAAAGAGAGTTATCAACCGCAAACGCGCGAATAAAACAGCTAGAAGTAGAGAGAGAAGAACTCAGGAAAAAATACAGAACGGCACAAAGACAAGCTCAAAGACAGAAAGCAAAGACCAATAAACAGGCAGAAAAATGTAAGCAAAAAGAACCAAGCCGAACAGACACACTTACACCAAGGAAAGACACGGAACAGCAAATGAATGAGGCAAACCTATCTGACAATCAAAAGAGATCCATTAGAAAGAGTTTAATGCTAGGCAATGTACTATTGAGCGAAATAAATGCTACTAAATCAAAATCATCAAAAAGGAATTTAAAAGTAGTGCACAATGTCGTTTCCGGAAAAATTACAAAGAAATATCGATGTTTGAGCTATTTGTCAAACAGAACCGGGTTATGTCGACATAAATTGAATAAAAACTGTGACAAGATATTAAACGCAGAAAAAAACATCCGAAAGAGCACTATAAAACTCAATCAACAGAAAATAGAAACATTCTTGAAGAGAGAAGACAACAGCCGAACACAACCGGGCAAAAGAGATTTAAAAAGAATCGGAAAAGATCAGAAAATACAAACCCATGTACTTACAGACTACCTGTCAAACTTGTACCAAAAATTTACGTCAGAAAACCCAACCATCAAAATTTCATTTACATCATTTTGCAGGGCACGCCCAAAGTACATTCTTACAGCCGCATTTTCAAGCCGAAGTTCGTGCTTATGTACGAAACATCAAAACGCCGTTTTGACTATCAAATCACTAAGAAAAGAGGGTTTCAACATATCTTTAAATCCAGAGATGGGTATGGAACAGATTCCCTCTGCAGAAGAACTTCGACAAAATTTGGATGATCAGATCAATTTAGGACAATGGACAAGGGTGGAGGTAGAAGAAAGAGGCAAGAAGAAATATGTAACTAAGATTGTAGACACAAAGTTGAAAGCTGAAGACTATATCAAGCACGTTCAAAAACAGATGGATGAGTTCAAATCTCACGTTCAGAGAGTCCATACCCAATATGATCAAATTCGAAAACTAAAAGAAGAGTTACCAATTCATGAAATGATCATGCAACTAGATTTTGCAGAAAACTACAGCTGTCGATCAATGGAAGAAGTACAGAGTGCCTATTTCAACCAGACCACAGTAACTCTTCACCCAGTTGTGATATACAGGCGATCAGAAGATAAAGGTTTGGCACACAAAAGTTTTGTTATAGTTTCAGATGAAATGGCCCATAGAGCATCTACAGTAATAGCGTTTATTGCCGATATTATACCAAAAGCAAAGGAATTGGACAACCATGTAAAATGTATTCACTATTGGAGCGATTCGCCTACGAGTCAATACAGAAACAAGCAAATTTTTGATTTCGTCGCCAACCATGAGGCCATCCATGGAGTCAAAGCAAGATGGAATTTCTTTGAAGCCGGCCATGGCAAAGGGCCGTGCGACGGCCTTGGGGGCACCTGTAAAAGAATGGCTGATGAAGCTATGAGAAGTGGTAGAGCTGTAATTCAGGACGCCAAAGGTTTCTTTGAGTGGGCAATAAAATCAAGTATGAAGAATGTTACATTCAGCTTTGTATCTTCAGAAACGTGTGCCACAAGTGAATCTATTTTAGAGAAGAAAGATCTGAAAACAGTTAAAGGTACAATGAAAGTACATGCTGTCGTTGGTCTAGGAGATTCTAGAATAAAGATAAGAGAGGTAAGCTGTTATTGTGACATATGTGTGTCCGGACAAACATGTGACTCTTGGAAAATAGAAACAACGAAAACAAACAAACCCGTGATAAATAAGGCACTTTCAAAAGCGGAAAATGCTCTTACCCATATGCCAGATACAATAAATGAAACCGAAAATCAGGAAGAAAGAGGTGTTACCGTACCAACAGAAATAGCAAACGTAATGGATCAGAAGGAAGAGTTTCAACTAGGACAGTATGTAGCAGCCGTGTACGAGAGTGATTGGTACGTGGGCAGAATTGATGATTTAGATGACGAGGAAAATGAGGTGGAAGTAAATTTCATGGAATCAAAAAAACAGTTTTTTCAGTGGCCTAAAAAGGAAGATTTAATTTGGATCAGCGAGAAAGCCATTTTATGTGAAATTGAGACACCACAGCCAACGGGAAAGACAAATAGGATGTTCAAAATCTCTGATAATGATAGAGTTCTAATACAAGATTTGTTCGGAAAGTTCACACACAAATGAATTTAATTATGTGTGCAGACAATTATGTGGTACTGAAACGATCGATTCTTTCTTAAAACAACAAAGATTTCAAAGATTTCAAAGTTCAAAGATTGTAACTTGTTTTTTTATAAAAAATTGAAACATTCGTTACCGCAAAATTTTCGTTATAATATCTAATTTTCAAAGCCAATTGACAAAAAATATCTTGTTTTGAACGTTTTATAGAGCATATTGCGTAGCCAAAGTTGAAATAATTAATATAGTGTACGAAAAAATAGTTCTAAGTGCAAACGATGATTGGAATCAAGGTTACAAGTAAACATTTTCAGCTTAAATATGATTTTCATACGCTTATATCGTAATTTTGTAGTTAAAAGTGTTAAAATCATTTTAGAAAAACATTTTCACTCGTGAAAGTACACGTGTATATTTATCTTTCTTTTCTTTAGCCACGATAATAACAATTGTCATTAAATAAAGAACGATTAAACGTTCGTTACAATATTGAGGTCTTTTTACACTTCTTATTTTATTGCAAGGGTATCATATTATTTTTCAGAAACAAAAACATTCAAAACACCATTTGCTGAAGTTCATGTCACCACAAAGTTTGTAGTTTTTGTCAAAAGGATAAGGATTTTATAAGCTTTGATAGAGTAGGTTTTTAATTATAGAGTCTGTTTATGAATGTTTCCATTTTCCGTTTATTCTTTCCAGTATGGTAACTCTAAAAAAATGTAAAAACAATATTATCTAAAAGCTTTCATAACACAGTACAAACATTTCTGATGACGCTGACTTAATTTTGAAGCGTCAACGGTGGTTTTTGCGGTCTTAATGCATGTTTTAAGTAAGCAAACCTCTAAAAACGAAGGTTTAAAATCGATCAATTTGCAATCAAAAGTACCTTATTTCAAACACACATATCTCAAAAAGTAAGAAAGTGTTGCATTCAAAATTTCACACACGAATTCTGGAGATATTGTCACGATTCCTAAGCACTATAATATGACATATTGACTATGATCGATTTTCACGTTTTTGTCTTTGTGAATTGGGTCTCCTTAATGAAAATGGGTGTTAAGCAGGAGAAAAGGATACAAATAAATCAATTGAGCTATATTTTAATGTCTTTATTATCATTTAAGTGATGAAGAGACTATTTGTTGATTCATTGAGTTGTGAAACTAAAAACATAATCACACTGTATAAATACGCAAAGCGCATTCACTTTTAAGTGTGATTAGGATTTTTTTGTTTCATACCTCCATGAAATTAAGAAATATTCTCTTCATATCTTGAAATTTAATATCATGAAGCAAAAATCATTAAGATAAGTCAATAATAATATCTATTTTCAATTGGTCTATTTTTCGCGGAAGCTTAAAAATAGCTACATACCCAAAATTACTTACATTGCACAATGAAACCAATTTTAAGCCAATCAGAACATAGGAATGTTGATGGACACAAAAAAATTAAATTATTCAAAAATACATTTGGTTTCGGTTAGCGATAAAATTTTGCTTCTTCTTTCCAGTAATTCAATACACTATTTGATCTTGAAAATGACTGACAGTCATGACCGAGATCAACTGAAGCAGATTTGTTAAAGCATACAGTGTAAACGCAAAAAGACAGATACGCTTTTACACATGTTCTTTTTCACATCTGCTTAAACATACAGTGTAAAGGCTCTCTTAGAAATACTCACTGTTACTTCATTAATTCATGGTTTGATTTCATTCATGATTGATGATATTTTTCATGTGAAAGCTCAACTATAACATCTAGATTTAAATGTGTCAATTATGATTAATTACAAATACTAACATTTAATTCCTGATGAACTTCATTCTGCTTTCATTCTGTTAAGCTTCTGCACTGCTTATACATTATGGCTGTGTAGTGTGGCCATGTGTACATGCGTCAGGGTTATATTGATTTTAGCCTCCTCTTTCCCCCCCCCCCCCCCCCCCCCCCCCCAAAAAAAAAAATGTTGCCAATAACTTTTGACGGGTAAGAGACTTTATATTTCACATGTGTATTGCTTGTGAAAAGTGCCAACTTCAAGGTGATCATTCAAGTTCAAATATGTGAAGAAATTAATACCCATTTTTTGTACCGACTTAAACAATTTTAGCACACATGTTCTCCAATTTTGATGAAATTTCACATACAGGTAGGGACTAATAATAAGAGAAGAAATTGGCAAAAAGAATGTTTTCAGAGCATCTGGTTACCATGGCAACGACCTTCAAAGCACAGAATTTTGCAAAATTAAGCTTTTTTGAAGCTATATAATTTGGTCTTTATATTAAGATGATGGTTGTTTTCGTATGTATTTGATAGAATAGGACCTAAAATTTTGAACTAGATCTTTTTATTGAAGACAGGTTTACCTGTCTTTCAATATAGGGATCGTTGCCATCGGATTTTGATAACAAACCTACATGTGTCATTACGCTAAAAAAAGTAGACCCATTCATAAAAATAAACGCGGCAAAAATAATCAATAGTGTAGCAATATACCGTAAAATTTTGGTGCTGACCTAAATTCTGGCCGGGACCTCAGGGGAGTGAACATGTGATCTATGCAGAAGTTGCCTGCAGAAACGTGTTTTACATTCGTAAGTGGTGCTGTTTTAGGGCGTTTTCAGCTGCAATCTTTTGCATTTGCTCCAAATTTTCAATTGCATCCTACAACTGTTTTTAGCTCCACTGGCTGAAAGCCACTGGGGCTATTGTCATGGCGTTGTGTCCGTCGTGCGTCCGTCCGTCCGTGTGTGCGTGCGTGCGTCCGGTCGTAAACTTTTCTTTAAAAATCTTCTCCTCAGAAACTACTGGATGGATTTCAACCAAACTTCACAGGAATGATCCTTGGGTGACCCTCTTTCAAAGTTGTTCAAGAAATTTTGATCCAATGAAAAACATGGATTTAATGGGCGTGGCTAATTTCCAAATATGGTAAAAAGTGAGTTTTCTCAGATTCTAATCAATGGATACCAATTAAATTTTACATGAATGATACTTGGGTGACCCTTTATCAGTCTACAAAAAATCATTGTGATCGGATGGAAAATATGCATTTTATGGGCGGAGGTCATTTCTCTAAATGTTATATAGTGGAAACTTTGAAAATCGTTTTCTCAGAATGTAACTGATGGATATCAACTAAATTTCACTGGAATGATCCTTGAGTGACCCTTTATCAGTCTACAAAAAACCATTGTGATTGGATGAAAAATATGCATTTAATGGGTGGAGGTCATTTCTCTATATGTTATATAGTGGAAACTTTGAAAATCATTATCTCAGAATATAACTGATTGATATCAATCAAATTTCACTGGAATGATCCTTGAGTGACCCTTTATCAGTATACCAAAAATTATTTTGATTGGATGGAAAATATGCATTTTATTGGCAGAGGTCATTTCTCCATATGTTATATAGTGGAAACTTTGAAAATCATTTTCTCAGAATCTGAATTTGGATATCAACTAAATTTCACTCGAATGATCCTTGATTGACCCTTTATCAGTGTACCAAATTATTTTGATTGGATGAAAAATATACATTTTATGGGTGGAGGTCAATTCTCAATATGTTATATAGTGGAAACTATGAAAAACATTTTCTCAGAATGTAACTGATGGATATAAATCAATTATTTTTGGTATGCTCTTTGGGTGACCCATTATCATGCAGCCAAAAATTATTTTGATTTGATGAAAAATATGTCTTTTAATAGCAGAGGTCATTTCTCTATCTGTTATATAGTTGAAACTTTGAAAATCTTTTTCAACATCAATAGAACCCCAAATATCTAAAAATCTAGTCAAAACTAAGATTTGCTTTTACAAGAATTCCAAGCCTGTGGAGCGACTCAAGCCATTCATGACTTTCTAGTTATGCATAGCATTGGCAAGCTATTTTCAGTTCCCTATTTTAGACTCCCTATTTCTCGTAAAATTGTGTGTTTGCGTGTCCTTAAGGTTGCTTTGTTTTGTCTATCCATATTGTACAGCATTCGGAACATCACTCGGCCATTTCCGTAAACGGCAACAGATCGTGATTATGATATTCACTCGGCAATCATTGGGCGATCTCCGAAGTCTCAGATCTATCTAAATGTAGGTTACGGAATCGGCCGAGTTGTGACGAATGCGTTAGATTGGCCGAGTGGTGTTCCGAATGGCCTATACAGTAGTACCACGCATGCGCGACCCCGGTTTTGAGTTTCCGCTTTTGTTTTCGACAGTTTTCTGACAATAACAAAAACTGTTTTGGAAACTGGAATGGATTTATTTGTAACATTCTGTAGTGGACTTTGAAAGAATTCTACTCACGGTGATAAATGCTGTAGCTCGGGATTTCATTTAACGATCTGTCATTTTGGCAGTTTTGTCAAAATTGATAGTTCACCGGATAGTTCAATCTGAATCCTGATCTTGAAAAGCAGTCCCTTGGAAAAGGCCTGAAAGGTTGGTTGTCTTAACAGGTTTATATATTATTTTGTAGTAAAAATAATTTTCTACTAAGTAAGACCATATGCAAGGAGAATAACCTGAAATGGAGATCGAAATATCTCAATGGAAAAAAAGAAATAGAATGTTTCACTCCGGGAAGAAACTTAAACGGTATTCATAAAAAAGCTACAGCTATTGTACGGGAAAATACTTCTTCTTGGTATTGACTTTGACTAGTGAAAGTATAAGAATATTGGTATTACTTTCATTGCTTCTTCTATGTGGAGATAATTAGTCAAATCCTGGATCAGATAATAAATGTAAAAGAAATTTGAACAAATTTCCAATTCAGGGCAATGTTCACCATGACAATGAAATGTTCAGCTCTTCATCAAGGGGTAAGCAATGTGTGTCATGTGGATTAACATTTTATTTAAGATTTTTACACATCCACTTAATAAGTTTGACTGGAAAAAAATCGGATTTGGATCATATTGGATTGCTGGGGATAATCTATACAATTTTATAAAACAGGGTTGCAATAATTCATATGAATTTTTAGAATACAGGAATTGCCACCATATTTCTGTTGGTTAAATGAATATTTTTCATTTAGGATATTGAAAACTTACACTTGGGGATGAATAGCGATTATGAAGGCAGTTACCCTCTTGTTAAGCTTGAATTGGCTAGAGGGATAGGTTTATCTGGAAGTGATGAGTCTTCAAAGTAAAGCATATTCATTTGTTAGGAAGGTGCAGTTTCCATATGTAACCATCAATGATTGTTTTAAATTTTTGATTCCCACTCAAGAGATCTTCTAAAAACGCCACAATTTTCATTCCAATTGCTAATATTCAGTCCTGTCTTCAATGCAGGCCTTTCAGGCCTTTGATTTTGTTTCAGTTAGTGTCAAAAAGATTGGTTACCATGACAACAAATGTGGCTTACTTCGATAAATTGATCTGAAAATGTTGTTTATAATTTCCTGTTTTTCTTCGCTTATAACTGACATGTGATGTGTATATGGAATTTATTATGTTAAAGAAGCAACTAAGCTCCAAATTATTTTGTTGTGTATATGGAATTTATTATGTTAAAGAAGCAACTAAGCTCCAAATTATTTTGTTGTTGTATGCATTGGTTACCTTGACAACAGTAACTATGACTCATAATATGGCTGCTTTTGTTACTTCTGAGTTATTTCTTAAATTTTTGCAGCATGATGAACCGATGATGATTATTGGGACATATCTAACAAAAGTGCTCTTTCAAAAACTGCAAAAAAATCATTGGGCATTTTTGTTACCATGGCAACCACTTTTATTATTTTCTTAAATCAGATATTTTAAGTTCCTGGAAGTTTACATCTGATAAGAAAAGAGATCCAATAAGCCTCCATCAAAATATAAGAAAAAGGAACAAAAAATTGTAATAGTTGCCATGGTAATTTGCTGATCCAACCCAAAATTAAGTATTTTGGGGTGATTTTGTAGCCTTTTTCCTAAAAAATGAAACCAGTTTACACAACTATTTTGATACATTAGTTAGAGGAGGGTTTGAACTTTATTTAGGATTAAAAAAATATTTGGGTTGATAAGCGTTGGATATCCAAGGACTAAAAATGGGCTTTTGTGCATTTCTACATAATTGTTCCCATAGCAACAGGCTATTTCCTGCAAGTTTTTGAAAAAAAATCTTATATGTCCTAAAAGGTCTATCTTAAAAATTTTGTAAATTATCATTACATTGAATGGGAATTTAATTATCTAGTCAATTGAGGACTTTTAAGATGTTCTGAAATTGTCTTCATTTATGGGATATGACTTCATGTTGCCATAGCAACGAACACAAAAGTTATTTTTATGAGAATGTTAATGTGGTATTTCCTTGTAAAACGGAAAACAATGTCTGTATTTTGTCGTAATATTTGAAAAAAAATGCAAAAATCAATATTTTAGTAGGGTATGTGTGTTGTTGCTATGGAAACAGAAGTAAACAACGTTTGCCCAAAATTATTATTAATTCATTTGAGAGAACCATGATGGGGAACTTATATCTTATGTGTTTTTATTTTAGTTTGTGCAGCATTACTGATATATTTGAATTTAAAAACTCGCAAAAACGGACTTTTTCAATCTTTGACGTCTGTTTCCATGGCAACCAGAAGTGATTTAAAGAATTGTTTTATCTTATAATTACTTTTGGGTCAGCCCTATCCTCATCTTTAAATCTTATAAAAGTTTGAGACATAGCGTGCCACACTCCCTATTTAAAAGTGTAAGTGTTTACAGAGAATTGCTATTAAACTTTAAGATTGTCCACAACCTTTGCCTGGTAAGCAGTTGAGACTTCATACTTTATTTGGCAAGACCTTACTGAAGGTACCTACTTCAAGGTCATCAGTAAAAGTCAAGATCATATCATCAAAGTCTTGTATTTGCAAAAAAAAACACCTTTAACTTTGGCCATAACTTTTGATTGGTAGGTGATAGAGACTTCATATTTCACATGTGTGTTGTTTGTGTCAAGACTTTTGGGTATGCCTCAATATCAAAGTCATCAGTCAAGGCAGAGGTCATTTACAATGTCAAACATGTGTAAAATATAAATTTAAGATTGGCAATAACTTTTGACTGGTAAGTGGTAGAGGCTTAATTTTTTTCACCTACATATTGCTTGTGACGAGGCCTTTCTCAAGGTCATCAGTCAAGGTCAAATTGTTAATGTCACTCAATTTAAACAAATAAAAAAAAAAGTAAAAAAAAACAAACATTGTCCATTACTTTTGACTAGTAAGTGATAGAGACCTCATATTTCAAAATTGTATTGCTTATGACAAGACCTTTCTTTTGGTACCAACTTCAAGACCCATCAGTCTGAGTCATTTTCTAGGTCAAATATGTATGAAATTTTAACTTTACGATTGGCCATAACTTGTAAGTGTTAGACTTAAAACTTTACATGTATATTGCTTGTGACAAGACATTTCTGTATGTTTCAACTTCAAGTTCATCAGTCAAGGTCATATTGTCAAGGTCGCTGAACTTCGACATTAAGCTTTAATATAGGACATAGCTATTCACTGCTGGTTACCATTCACTGCTGGTTGCCATATTTCACATGTATTCTTCTTGAAATTTCTTCTTGTATGGCTACATAAGAAAATAAAGTGATATATTAATTTCATAAGTGAAATTTTGCAAAATCCACTTGTCCTGCTTATCTAGACAAAGAAGGAAAAAATCATGCAAGACAAGCAGATGCATAGTATTTTCAAGCCCTGTTTCTTGTCAATAGACCTTACTGTTTGTACTATTTCAATAACATTGGTCAAATTGGTTTGCAAAGGTCAAATTTATTTTTGTTTTTAAACAACACCTGCTTTTAACTTATGGCAGATGCAGGGGGAATTTGTGCAAATCAATTATTATCTCTTAGACATTAAGTAGGATTGTGTAGGTTGGTATCTCTAGCAACTGAAGTGATAAAATAAGTAATTTTGTCTATGAAGTTTAAAAATGAGATGAGATATATACAAAAATTATCTCTGTAACCCTTGTCATGCTGAATAAATTTTGGCTTAAAATTTTCGTCAAAATCAAAGGGCAAAAAGTACTGAAAGTTACCAACTGTAGGTCAATCTTTATTTGAACAACTAAATTTATTGACAATTCTGGTTTTCGAGTGAGAAACAGGTGATGTAGACTAACATCAGACTGCACATATGTGCAGGCTGATGTTTGTCTATAGCTCCTGCCAAAGCAGGAATATTCCGGGTTCAGCATGACAAGGGTTAACTTATTTGGTATATATATTCTCATGTTCTCAACTACATGTAGTTTGACTAAAAATAGGTTAAAATTACAACTTATTGACATATTGCTGTTAAGATAAGTAATCTCTCGTTTCCCCCAATGTTTTATCACAACAAAGATGTTTAACTTTCATTTACTGTAGATTAGTTGCCATCTGTAGAAACATTCAATATGGTTGCAGTATTTTGTTAGCTGGTTAGAAAAGTGTTTTTGTCATACAAAACCTGTTATAACAACTATGGTAACATCATTGAGGATAAAAACATGTCACCTACATCTGTTGTGTTACCATATTTTGAATGACACACAAATTAATGTTCTATGAAAAGGTACCTTAATTGTTTCATATAATGACAAAATTGAACACTCCGCCTGATTTCAGATTGCTTTTTAGCTCAGGTGTTTAAGGAGAAAACCCTAGGTAGTGCTGCTATAGTCTTGTTATTGTCGTCCATGTTTTTGACATGATTATCAAGATTGTCATGCAAAAATTTTGACATTTTGTGGTATCTGTAGTATCAATATTGGCATTCATGGCACACATGTTCTCTATCAAAAGAGTACTATACTATCAAGGGGGATAACTCTAGCTGCATATTGTGCAAATTACGAACCTGTAGGGGGTGCTCTTATTTGTTCTTGTCTACTGGGGAACTTTAAAAATTAATACTTGATTGAGACTGAGACGAGGTAAAGTCAACAAAAGGTGCAATTTAAAGGTCATTTTATTGGATAGTGAAATGAAGGTAAAAATAATACTGAAAGAAAATAATGCAAAGATGAATTGAGCCTGTGTATGACATTTCCAACAATTTCAAAAGAGCGCAAAGCAAAGACTGTGGCCAGCCTGTGCATCCACATGGTCTGTCCAGTCTAGTCTTCACTGTGCACTTAGTAACTAGCTAAGGACTTAAAGTATCTTGAGGCAGTCAGACATTCTTCTATTTGAACTACATAGCTTCCTAGGACGCTCAATGTTCACCCCTAAAGCACATGTCAAATTGTTTGACATGTCAGGCACAGGCTCATTTGTTATTACCAGTCACTTGAGGAAATAGTTGCTGGTACATGTACTGACATAATAATCATAATGTTACCAGTTATTCCATTTCTTTCATAGGCAGCATGCTAGGCTGCAATCATGCAGGATTAGCCCCATTCTTGGCAATGACATTCTTAAACCTAGTCATGTGCCTCTCACCAATCAAAAAATGGATCAATGATAGACAAAGTAGCATGTGCAGTGGGAGGCTCAAATTAGATCTTGTGGTATATTAAAAAAAAACCTAGTGCTGTGTTTAAGATGAAAACATTTGCAAAACATTTAAGGAATGGTACCCAGCTTTGCAATATATATATGTGTTCTCACATGCAAAGCAGGGAACAATTCTAAAATAATTGCAAATATTTTTGCATTCTGAACAGGCAGCATCCCATGGTTATGTGTTGCAGCCATGGTAAGATGACAGAAATAATTTTTCTAGATGGAATATTTACCCCATTCATTAACACCAATGTTACCTTTCAGAGTGATGTTATCCAGCCCCCTGAACCTAATGGTGATATTTTACCCAGTATTCCCACAGAGTTCCTCGAGAAACTTGGACTCTCCTCCGACGATGTCAAGTAAGTCAATGGTCAATTTATTGTCATGTCTTTCTCATATCTAAAACTCTTTTATTGTGCCAGGCTTAATTCAATTCTAATGAAATATTTCATCACTATTTAGTCATAATGTAGTAACAGCCCATTTTTAGCTGTAATATATTTATGTGACTCATTATACGAAATAAAAAGGACCACGTAGGACAAAATTTAAAAATAAGATTTGTTCTGCATAGTCCATGCCAACTGACTAGGGTCAAAACCTTGTGCACACTTTACACACTTTATCAAGATGGTCCCTTTTTGTGTGACAGGTCACAAAGTATATCATCTTTTTTGGATGACCAACTACAACTACATTTTTTCTTAAACATTACTCAGGCATAAAAGGGACAAACATATTGATGATGCCACAGTCCAAAAGCAATTAAACATATGACAAAACTGGAAAATCCAGGGGTCCAAAAAAATTAATGGAAAGTCAACACCATAATTGTACCTCAGGTGTTTTTATTCATTGTTAGATTCTGCCTTGTCATATCTCATTGGAGAAGACGATTCTAGTGAGATGATGCATGACAGAATTCCATTAGAAGTTACTTCTGTGGGAACAATTTTCAAAAAGAGACCTACAGAGAAGAAAGCTCTATTTGGGATAAATTTCTGAGAGTATGTCACTCTGCATGTTAATTACATGTGCCTATATATTTGTAGGCACTTACAATAGTGTTACACTGACCCTTCGACATGTCCTTTATGATCAGTGCACTATAAGTCAGAACATGGTTTACTTGCACCTAGAAATAAGATTATGTTGCATTTTGCACATTACATTGTTGAGACGATTATATTATGTGAGTTAAGACAGGTGGGTGTGAAAAAACAAAAAATAACCATGTAGGTTTGATAAAAATCATTTATAAAATAACTTAAAGGAATAGATGTAGGTTTGATAAAAATCATTTATCAAATAACTTAAAGGAATAATTGACAGTTCTCTGAAGAAGAAAATGAAAAAAAGGAAATAGAAAAAATAAAATAGGCAGTTGGACTGAATTGCAAGTGCTAAAAGGCCTTTTTGGCCTTTAGATACTATTGAAAAACTCTTTCAACTTTTTTACCCATTCCAACTTAATCCATTCTCTTTGACTCTCTACAAGAAATAAAACGTAGACATGTTCCTCATGTAGTTGGGAATCTCCTTTGTGGTGGCCAAAGCATGTTTCCCTGTCTCCAGAGGATTACCAAGTGAAAAGAAATTGACTAAATGTGATTCGAGGAGAAATGCTTTCAGCTCTGATATGACTTCACAAACAGTTTGATTCAAGTGTTTGAACTCATCAGGCGACAGGAGGTTGTCGCTTTTTCATGCGCAAATATTTTCAGCACTTCGATTTTAATGAAATCTTGCTATTTAGATTTTTAAACTGCATGACATGGTTAACCCTTGTCATGCTGAATAAATTTTGACTAAAAAAAATTCAACAAAATCAAAGGGCAAAAAGCACTGAAAGTACCAACAGTAGGTCAATTTTCATTTGAAAAACTAATCTGTTGACAATTCTGGTGTGAAAGTGAGAAACAGGTGGTGTAGACTAGCATTATACTGCACATATGTGCGGGCTGATGTTTGTCTATAACTCCTGCAAAAGCAGGATTATTCCGGGTTTAGCTTGACAAGGTTTAATTGATAAAAAAAAGTGGCTTACTGGCTTTTGTACAAATAAAAACATAATTGAGGCTTATCAAAAGTTTGAAACATGGCTAACTGCAATGGCAAATACAATGTTAGAGGACTATCAGATATTGGAGCTGAATACTGCCGTCAATAGTTTATGTTGAGAAATTTAATCTTTCCATTATTCTATATACCACTCCTATGCTCAGTTTCCCCGTAGTATTGAATGCATCAGATCAATTTAATTCAAAAGTATTAATCACAATATCATGAAGAATTACCTCTTAAAATATATACCCTCTTGCAGATATTAGCAACCACAAGATTATTAATATTGTTATTTACATGTTTCTAATAATAATAATTTTGTGGGAGCTTATCTTCAAAAGTGTATATATTTATGTTAAACAAATTATAAATTTTCACGAAGAGGATCAATTGTTTCTGAATCACAATTAAGAGAAAAAAGTTTGAATCTGTTGAGACAGATTGGTGATCTTAGTCACCCTTCAAGGTCTTACAGTGTAAAATACCCTGCCCTGCATTCAGGATCACCAAACAGTGCAAACAGTTTTCCAATTGTACCCCGCTTTGCACGCATTTTCCTTAAATATTATTTAAAAACTCTTTCAACCTTTTTACACATTCCAACTTAATCCCTCTCTTTGACTCTCTACAAGAAATAAAATGTAGACGTGTTCCTCATGAAGTTGGGAATCTCCTTTGTGGTGGCCAAAGCATGTTTCCCCGTCTCTAGAGGATTACCAATGTGAAAAGAAATTGACTAAATGTGATTCAAGGAGATATGCTTAAAGCTGATATAACTTCACAAACAGTTTAATTCAAGTGTTTGAACTCATCAGGAGACAGGTGTTTGCTTTTTTCATATGGCAAATATTTTCAGCACTTCCATTTTAATGAAATCTTGCTATTTAGATTTTTATACTGCATGAGATGGTTAACCCTTGTCATGCTGAATAAATTTTGACTAAAAAAATTTCTACAAAATCAAAGGGCAAAAAGCACTGAAGGTACCAACAGTAGGTCAATTTTCATTTGAAAAACTAATCTGTTGACAATTCTGGTGTGAAAGTGAGAAACTGGTGGTGTAGACTAGCATCAGACTGCACATATGTGCAGGCTGATGTTTATCTATAAATCTTGCCAAAGCAGGATTATTCCGGGTTCAGCATGACAAGGGTTAATTGATAAAAAAAAGTGGCTTACTGGCTTTTGTACAAATAAAACCGATTGAGGCTTGTCATAAGTTTGAAACGTGGCTAACTGCAGTGGCAAATATAGCCGCCACCATAGCCCAGTTGGTTAGGCATAAGACTTCCAATCTGGAAGTTGTGGGTTCGATCCCCGGTGGCGGCAAATATCCTTTCTGACGTTTGTCTCTCACCAATGGGTAGATAATCGTAAACCTATGTGAGATAGCAGTCGGAGGCTAGGAAAGGTTGAATGGTAGTACAGGTGAAAGAAATACCAGGAATCCATTGTTAGGTGCTCTGACCGCCGCTATATAACTGCGAGATTGTTGAAAGCAGTGTTAAACCCATTCAAACAAAACAAACAGTGGCAAATACAATGTTAGAGGACTATCAGATATTGCAGCTGAATACTGAAATCAATAGTTTGTGTTGAGAAATTTAATCTTTCCATTATTAGTCCCCCACCGGTTACCGGTTGGGGGACTGTAGGTTTGCTCGATTCCGTCTGTCCGTCCGTCTGTCTGTCCGTCCGTCCGTCCGTCCGTCTGTCCGTCACGCTTTTGTCCGGGCTATATCTTCTAAACCATATGTGCTAGCAACTTCAAACTTGGTACACTTATAGATCTCATTGAGGAGAAGTGTCATGTTTAAGAACCGTTACTCTGCCACGCCCACTTTTTGAGTTATTGCCCTTTGTTGATTTTACCCTTACATTCTTGTCCGGGCTATATCTTCTAAACCAAATGTGCTAGCAACTTCAAACTTGGTACACTTATAGATATCATTGAGGAGAAGTGTCATGTTCAAGAACTGTAACTCTGCCACACCCACTTTTTGAGTTATTGCCCTTTGTTGTTTTTACCCTTACATTCTTGTCCGGGCTATATCTCCTAAACTATGTGTGCTAGCAACTTCAAACTTTATACACTTATAGATCTCATTAAGGAGAAGTGTCATGTTCAAGATCCATAACTCTGCCACGCCCACTCTTTGAGTTATTGCCCTTTGTTGTTTTTACCCTTACATTCTTGTCCAGACCATATCTCCTAAACTATAAGTACTAGCATCTTCAAGCTTGGTACACTTATAGATCTTATTGAGGACAAGTGTCATGTTCAAGAACCGTTACTCTGCCACGCCCACTTTTTGAGTTATTGCCCTTTGTTGTTTTTACCCTTACATTTTTGTCCGGATCATATCTCCTAAACCATAAGTGCTAGCAACTTCAAACTTTGTACACTGATAGATCTTATCAAGGACAAGTGTCATGTACAAGAACTGTTACTCTGCCATGTCAACTTTTTGAGTTATTGCCCTTTGTTGTTTTTAGTCTTACATTCTTGTCCGGATCATATCTCCTAAACTATAAGTGCTAGCAACTTTAAACTTTGTACATGTATAGATCTGATTGAGGAGAATTGTCATGTACAAGAACCGTTACTCTGCCACCCCCACTTTTTGAGTTATTGCCCTTTGTTGTTTTTACCTTTACATTTTCGTCCGGAACATATCTTCTAAACCATAAGTGCTAGAAACTTCAAACTTGCTACACTTATAGATATCATTGAGGACAAGTGTCATGCACAAGAACTGTCACTCTGCCATGTCCACTTTTTGAGTTATTGCCCTTTGTTGTTTCTATCCTTACATTTTTGTCTGGACCATATCTCCTGAGCCATCAGTGCTAGCAACTTTAAACTTGGTACACTTATAGATCTCATTGAGGACAAGTTGCATGTACAAGAATCATTCTTCTCCGCCCACTTTTTGAGTTTTTGCCATTGGTTGTTTTTACTCTTATATTTTTGTTTTGGACATTTTGTTCAAAACCTAATGTGCTAGTAACTTCAAATTTTGTATACAGTTATAGATCTAGTTAGTAGGTAATATATTTAATAAGAAAGGATTTTTTGTTATCCGGTGGGGGACTCCTGTATTGCATCGCAATACGACATGCACTTGTTTTATATACCACTCCTATGCTCAGGTTCCCTTAGTATTGAATGCATCAGATCAATTTAATTCAAGATGTATTAATCACAATCTCTTGAAGAATTACCTCTTAAAATATATACACTTTTGAAGATAAGCTCCCACAAGATTATTAATATTAATTTTTACACATTTCAAATAATAATAATGATTTTGTGTGAGCTTATCTTCAAAAGTGTATATATTTATGTTAAACAAATTATAAATTTTCACAAAGAGGATCAATTGTTTCTGAATCACAATTAAGAGAAAAAAGTTTGAATCTGTTGAGACAGATTGGTGATTAAAGTCACGCTTCAAGGTCTTACAGTGTAAAATACCCTGCCCTGCATTCAGGATCACCAAAGAGTGCAAACAGTTTTCCAATTGTACCCTGCTTTGCACGTGCACCTGCGTGCAAAGCGGGGTACAATTGGAAAACTGTTTGCACCGTTTGGTGATCCTGAACGCAGGGCTGGTTAATTGACTCAGTCTGACTGGATTCACATACAAATCATCTTCATCCTAAAAATTTGTAATTTGTCGAAAAAGATGAAACGTCAAGTTCAACCAAACGTACTCATGAAATTATATTGTGATCTCAATTTCAAAATGTTAATTAATTCTTATAAATGTTTCTGCATTGTTTTCCTATAATTTGAGCATAATTTCTTCTAAACAACTTTGAAATGCACAAGAACTTGAATAAGAGACAAATCTTGATAAATATCCAGAAGTATAAGCCTGATTTGGGAAGGGAGCTTTTATTTTGAGAAATAAGGTAAAAAGGTCTATACTTTAATTCTCTAAAGGAAGTTTAGGTAATTCAAAAGAAACAAGATCTCTGCCAAGAATGGTCTAGAGAGCTACCCTTTCAACATGAAATCCACTGTAGAAGACAAGAAACTGAAAGACAAGATTAGTGAAGAGGACAAGAAAACAATCATTGACAATCTAAAAAATTGATTATGAAATAGGTAAGGGTTAGCTAAGATAACATTATCGCAGTTTTCTTAACTATTGTAATAGAATACATGCTGCGTGGCGAACATTTAACCATATTAAGATAAATTGAATTTGGAATTGAAGGTGTAAAAAAATGAGTATAGTTAGTGCATTGTTGTTGGCAAAGTAGTGTTCTTGCTCCTAAAACTTGTATTTGAGCTTTTGTGTTATATTACAAACAATTGCATGTGTGCATAGTGGACAGACATTGAGGGCAGCATTATGCATTTAAATAATATTGCAAATGTGAGAAGAGATTATAGGTATGCAGCCATCTATTGAGCATATCAATGGCTCAGTGTGAAACAATTGTAACTGCCTATAAATATAGGCAGTTACAACTGTATCACACTGAGCCATCAATATATTGAAGACTTATCTAGCTGTGCAGAAACTCAATATGATCCGAGTCTACTTTGTGTACTTGTGAATTTGTTGAAAAAGTCTTTGACTGACTCAATTAAAAGACTAAATTTAGTAAATCTTTCAGGAAGTAAGTTTTATGCTAGCTATTGTTTTAATATCCTTACAAGTATAAAGTGTAATGAAAAAGTTGTATCAAATAGAAAGCCTGCTAAACACCTTTAAGTTATTGAGTAGAGATTTAAAGGGAATTAATCAAATGTCTTATAATTCTGGAAATTTATTAATATGTTAGAAAAAAAATATTTGGGTGCTAAATGGTTTAATGCCACTTTAAACATTATTGCAATACTTTTGTACAATCCATCATCATGGTACAGCTGGTAACTTTTCAGCCTCCCAGTCATGGGGTCCCTGGTTCAATTCCTTGCAGGCAATAAAAACCATTCTAGCATAAGTGTCCCCCCAATAGATGAATAACTATACAAATATGTTGGAGGAGCAGCTGGGCGTTCGAAATTTTTTTTAGCTCCATTGGGTGAAAGCCACTGGGGCTATTGTCATGGCGTTGTGTCCGTCGTGCATCCGGTCGTAAGCTTTTTCTTTAAAAATCGTCTTCTCAGAAACTACTGGATGAATTTCAACCAAACTTCACCGGAATTATCCTTGAGTGACCCTCTTTCAAAGTTGTTCTAGAAATTTTGATCCAATGAATAACATGGATTTAATTTGCGTGGCTAATTTCCAAATATGGTAAAAAATGAGTTTTCTCAGATTCTAATTGATGGATACCAATTAAATTTTAAATGAATGATCCTAGGGTCTTTATGGGTCTACCAAAAAATGATTGTGATCAGATGGAAAACATGCATTTTATGGGCAGAGGTCATTTCTCTATATGTTATATAGTGGAAACCTTCAAAATCATTTTCTCAGAATGTAAGAGATGGATATCAACCAAATTTTACTGGAATGATCCTTGAGTGACCAGGCTGTATCAGTCTACTAAAAATTATTGCTATCGGATGAAAAATGGGTATTTAATGGGCGAGGTCATTTCTCTATATGTTTTATAGTGGAATCTTTGAAAATCATTTTCTCAGAATCAAATTGTTGGATATCAACCAAGTTTCACTGGAATGATCCTTGGGTGACCCTTTATCAGTCTACCAAAAATGATTGTGATTGGATGAAAAATATGTATTTTATTCGTGGAGGTCATTTCTCAATATGCTTTATAGTGGAAACTTTGAAAATCATTTTCTCAGAAGGTAATTGATGGATATCAATCAAACATTTTTGGTATGATCTTTGGGTGATCCATTATCATGCAGCCAAAAATTATTTTGATTGGATGAAAAATATGTCTTTGATGGGCCGAGTTAACATCTAGTCAAAACTTTTATTTGCTTTCCAAGAATTTAAAGCCTGTGGAGCGACTCAAGCCATTCCAGGCTTTCTAGTTGTGGTAGTACTAGTGAGAGAAATACTAGGAATCCATGGTTAGGTGCTCCTGTGTTTCAGCATCTGTGATATGGCTAAAAACAGTGTAAAGGGTCATTAAACCCGTACATAAAAATATACAAACGACTTAATGCTATAATACATTACCCCTAATGTATTTGAACTAGATTTAAAACAAAAAAACACCAATATTTGGATGCTTCCAGTTTCTGACTCCAATTTTAAAGGCAAAAAAAAATATTGAATCGAAAAAAGGTATTGTCGTGCATGAGGCAGAAAAAAGAGGAAGTTCTTCAAACAATTAGATAAGAAGAACAGTTTTATCAATAATAAAAAACTGTCTTGTCTTACCTTAATACCATGTGAGATGACATTTTGAACTAATAACTGGCATAAATCTCCTAATGGAATTAACTAGTTAAGACTTTGAATGTAACAAGGTGGGATTTCTAAGTTTTCTCTTGATATAATCTACGTTTTTTGCCCTGGCAGGGTGGAACCTAATTTTTTGGTCTTTGCACTTAACATTAAGGTAGATCAGCTTTTATTCACCAACATTACTTATTTCTACAGATAGTCAACATAAATAACTTGAAATCTTAAATATTAGGCTGGTATAGACCTGCAATTTCAAGTGAGTGATCAAAGATCAATTTTACATTGAAAATTGTAGGAGGTAATGGTTTATCGTACCTCACTCTTTCTTGCGGAACTATAACCAAACCTTAGTAACTTCAGCTTTGGTAACCCAACGATGAAATGTGTTCACTTTCCCTTAGCATGTGAATCCTTTCAGTTTTTGGATACAATTATTTGCACCGTTTACAATAACTGGTGACTAACTTTTAAAAGAACCACAAATATTGAAAAGTAAACTTGCCAAATTACGTAATTGTTCCTACACCATTACCAACAAATGCTCCCCCATATCCCTACTTGGTACTTCCTGTTCTGATGTGATGGAATCAAGTCTGGTCTAAAGCCTTAACCACGTTTTTGCCAAACATTCATCTTGTTGTTACCATGTACAACTTAACTTTCATCTGAAAATACTACTTTATCCCAATTTCCATGAACAAGCCATCTCTGTTTCTCTAAACATCAGTCTTTTCCTCCTGTTGTCCGCCAAGTTCAACCAAATGGTGTTGAACAATCCCTCTTGAGACCTGAAGATCCCTATTTTCATTGAATATTGAATTTATATTACTGAGAGAGTCCCTCTGTTCAATTTAACTAGACGCTCTAGTTTTCTATAATCTCTCTCTGTTACTAGCTGCGGGGTGAAGCTTCTATTTGTTTTCAACTAACTCCATGCATCAGCAAAATAAGATTGAAACCAAACTCAATATTCAAAATTAAACCCAACTCAAATTCAATATTTATCTAATTATTGCTCAAAAGATGTACATAATTATCCTTTGAAATAAAGATAATGATGTGGGTGAAAGGAATCAGGAACTAAATTCATTATTAAGATAGTGAAAACATGTGATTTATTGATAAAAAAGATTTGAATGTGCCAATGAACATAATCTCAATAATGCAATATTGAGGAGAGTTATGGAGGAATTTCGCTCGCTGTGTGACGAGATAAATGCCACATTTGATGACAATTTTGGAAGGTAAGGTTCCTTACATTCTCATTTGAGGCACTTACAATGGTGTTGTGCTCACCCCTGGATAAACTCTCTATAGATAACAGATCTTGGATCTGCATTTATTTCATGATATTTTGTATAGCCAAATATTGATCCACAAGTTAAAGTAAGTTATCAAAGGTCAATGTTGTCTATACCTGTATATTTACCTTTGATCACTCACTCTAAATTGCAGAATTATGTCACACTTGCAGAGCTAGAAGACAACTCAATTTGCTGCCCTTGTCCCCAAACCCTCTTTCCCTACATTAAAGTAAATTTTGGAGAAAAAATCTATCTATGCAAGTTCAGAATTTTCAAATTCTGCACAAGAATAATGTTCAAATATGTGACCTGTCAAGCAAAAAAGTACCATCCTGTTAGTGCAAAAGGTACAGACCATGGTCAGACTGTGCTGGCTTTGAAACTTTACAATTTGTGACTGTTTTCTGAATCTAGAATGATCATTCTACCTCTCCATATACAGTCGATATTGCTCGAGCGACCACGTCTATTAAGCAACCAATTTCATTAAGTGACCACCATAAAAAGTCCCCTCACCATAAGCAAATTCCCTGAAAAAGAGGTCATTCTCAACGAAAAATTGGTTATTGTTGAATCTCATGTTGTTGGAGCCCATTAGAATCGTCTCTATAAGACGATTCTAATGGGTTCGAACATCATAGGATTCACTTCGACTTGGCCGACAATCTATAAATGTTATCAAAATAAACTGTCACATTTATCATGGTATTTCGTATTAAGCGACCATTTCTATAAACGACCGCTTTTTGGTGGTCCCTTTAGTGGTCGCTTAACACAAGTTTTACTGTAATTATTTCCATAATGTAACCCCTAGTTTAACTCCGCAGTATCATATATCTTTTTCAGATATTTATCTCTTAGTTTTCCGAGATGGTCTTTTTAGTGTGATGGGTCACATATATTTTTGCTTGTTTTGACCAGAAGAACATAGAAAAATACTAAATTTATGCACAACAAACACCATGTCAATATATACTACCTTAAGAAGAATTCTCTAATAATACATGCTCATCCATGGCTCATCATTTCTGGAATAAAAAGACCATCTAAGTATAGTCAATACCTCAGCGTTGTTGGTGTAGTTGGTGTTAACCCTTTCCTGTTTTACAAAATTTTGGACCTGTCCAAATTCAAAGGTTTTGCAGACGAAATTAAAAGTGGATTTAATTTGAAAAATAACCATTCAGTAGGGTAGAAAATAGTGTGGAAAAAGAAGAAATTGCTTGCTAGAAGCAATTTCTTCTTTTTTTCACAATGTTTTCTCAATCACAAAATCAGAGGCACGTAAAAAGCAGGGATTAAACAGCAAAGGGTTAATTTTGTACATTCTTAAATTCTTTTAAATGCACTGTCCTTTGACCAGTGCCTTTGGAAAATCTGCTGGTAGAAATGCCCAATTAAAACACAAGCAAGGCTTACAAATTTTATTCCCTACAGACACCGGGCAAGTAATTGCTACATGTCCTAATTTTCGCTAAACAATCAAAGTTCATTAATTGTGTTCATTTTTACATGAGAAATAAGAATTGTTTTAAGGGCACCAGTTTCAGCAGTAGAGAGTTTAGTCCACCAAAATTATTTTTTTTTTAAATCTCCATTAACTGAGCATTTCAAAATAACACCCACATCATGAGGGTCGCTGCATATGCAGATTTCTCTGGTTATTTATGGTTGACTAAAACTGAAAATTACCATTGAAAGTAGAGTCTTTAAATACCATTTAATCAGTAAATGATTGATTCAATCAGTTTATTAGTCCCCCACAGGTTACCGGTTTGGGGACTATAGGTTTGCTCGATTCCGTCCGTCCGTCTGTCCGTCACACTTTTGTCCGGGCTATATCTTCTAAACCATATGTGCTAGCAACTTCAAACTTGATACACTTATAGATCTCATTGAGGACAAGTGGCATGTACAAGAATTATTCTTCTCCGCCCACTTTTAGAGTTTTTGCCATTGGTTGTTTTTACTCTTATATTTTTGTTTGGGACTTTTTGTTCAAAACCTAATGTGCTAGCAACTTCAAATTTTGTATACAGCTATAGATCTAGTAACTAGGAGATATATTATAAGAAAGGATTTTTTGTGATCCGGTGGGGGACTCCTGTATTGCATAGCAATACGACATGCACTTGTTTCTATCAGTAAAATGTTCTCTGATTCCAAAATATAATCTAGTGTATGCAATACCTTGATAGACAAAGATCAACCATGGAGATTCAGTTTGATCTTAAATATTCTACAAGCCGTGCATTTCAATTCGCTTGACAAGGGTTAATTTATGTCAAACTATCATTTACCTCTATCAAATTAGTACAGATTACAGATCTCCAAGAAATGCTAATCTGCATAATAGATAACCTATCTGCATAGGCAATGCAAAATTGATGACATGTTAGAAATAACAAGAATCTACTGATTTGAACTATAATTTAACCCTTGTTGTGCTAAACCCATAATATTTCTGCTCTAGCATTGTATTGACAAAGATCAGGCTGCGCACATTTTAAGTCTGGTCATAGTCAATGCTCTTGTTTATTCCATTTTATGAAATCAGAAAAAAAATATGCATTTTCCAAATGAAAACTGACCTACAATGTATTCACTATATTCATCACATTGAATTTAATTCATCGTGACAAGGGGGTCTGTGCCACAGGTTAGATTATAGAAGCCTTTAACTACCCACGGTTTGCATGCACAACCCTCTGTAAATTGAAAAACTTCAAACTCAAGCAAAAATGATTTTGAAATACAATTTAGTGGCTAGTAATATAAATTTGAATATTGCAAGATATTAAAAAAGAAAGGTAACAATGTATAGGATAGGTCAAAAGAAGCAGAGTTATCTCCAATTGATTAAGCTTCTTTATCCTTACCTAGATTTGATCAAGAAATTCAAATGAGAGACATTTTCACTTATTGTTTCCACAAAATAATGTAATATTTGCTGTAAATTTAATAGGATAAGCTTTTTTTTAAACCCTCTAGCTGTGGAAAAACATTGTGGGTAAATTACTTCTAACAAACTAAGCATTTTTCCTTATCCTCTTATTTATTTTTTTTTTTAGCCCACGCACTGATAAGATTGAGGGTCTGTCGGTTGGTCTGTCTGTCTGCAAAACTTAATAAGGTCAAAGTTAAAAAAAATTGCCGTTTCAGGTGCATTTTGTTTGATTTGAACACATCTTGTTTATTCTATCCTGTTCTTGGATGACTCATCTTGAATCCATTCAGTATATTTTGTCTTCAAATAACTTGTCCAATTACGTTTAAGATGTACTGCCTTGCGTTCAAGATGAAAATATCGGCAAAACGTTTGAGAAATGTTACCCTGCTTCGCACATGTTATCATAGGCAAAGCGGGGCATAATTTCTAAACATTGGCAAATGTTTTTGCATTCATAATGTAAGGACAGATAGTAACTTTCACAGTGTCACTTACCTTGAAAAAGAGGAATGCCTAAATTCATAGGGGAGACAAGCACTCATGATTGTAGCCCATTTATTACAGAAACAGTTATGTCTCTTCACTTTTGTATTGAGTATTATGTTGAAAACCTGTGATCCTTGATGAAAAACTATTGCCATTATATTGAAAAAAAATGTTGATGCTCTTAATTTTTTTACTCTCAAATAATTTGCCTTTATCTGCAAAACTTAACAAAAGAATCTTGGATCATTTTCTATTTCTTTTAGTCCATTAAAGAGACAACTCTCATGCATGTATTTGGCACGATGAAAGATCTCATTGAAACACATCATTCCACTGTTACCAAGATACCAGGCATCTGGAAAGGTCAAGGTCAAAATTTTGTAAAACTTCATTTCCCGCTAAGCTGAACAAAAACTTGAAATTTCCAATAACTTCAAATCTATTAAAGATATGATGCTCAAAATTAGCATGATAATAGATCTTATCAACATGAATCTGGCAATGATTTTTTGTCATTATAAGCAAGGTCATCTATCAAGGCCACCTTCTAACTTACGAAAAGTATGCTGGAGAGGATGGGGTGGCATTAGTTCATCACAAACACCTTGTATTTGAAACATTATCTCTGGTGTTTAATCACAGTATTATGATATACCAAGGGTTTAGTACAAACTATTGTAAGTACCCATTGTTATATTATGCACTTAGAATATTGTTGCAGAAACCAATGATAAAGTTTAGTGCTCTATATTTCTTATACCTTCCACCATATGCTATATATATAATACATACTTAGTGTATTATATGAAGAAATATATCTAACGAGGTTGGGAAAATTGAAAATTGTCGAGGCTCTGCCGAGACAATTATCAATTCTCACAACTGAGTTTGATATTTTTTTCATACAATACACTTAGTACGTATTATATTTATCTTGTAACCTATTCTTGTCTTTTTTTTCGTCGATGTTTCTAACTGAAATGCAAGTTTCTAAAAATAACCACATTATATCATGTTCTAAAATAACTATGTGATATCATAAAAAGATATCATATGGGATGTTATCATACGGATATTTGTATAGTTATAAGATAAAAATCATTAGAACTATTATCAAGACATTAAATTTGTGAGGAAGCTCTTGACCCCCAGTTTTATTTTAATATTTGTAGCTTTCTGAGTACCATCAAAAGTCAATCATCATTCATATATGTAGAATGCTGAAAACTTATTTATTTGTTTTGCTTTACATTCCACTTAATATGGTTAGCATAGTCTGGTTGCAGTCCTAGGGTTGTGGGGTTGAATCGCAATTTGTCTACTTTTATCAATACTTCTAATGGTGTTCAAGTCACGTTCCTGTTGTACATAAAGCTTTGGCAGACAGTGTAGACTAAGATCAGGCTGCACAGATGTGTAGGCTGATCTTAGTCTACACCATCTTCTTTTCATCTTCATTATTGTGGAAATAATTTTCTGCCAGACTAGTTGAAATGTCAAAAAAGGCAATTATCTTAAAAAGAAATGTGGATTCAGTAGGATAAGGGTGATTAGAGCATTATTTGTCTCTCCCAGATCTGACAATAAAAAGATTGGAGGAATAAATAGAAATAGCCCTGAAGGCCCTGAACTTTTGATGTTAATAATAATATGGATATAAACATGTGTATTGTTTTTAAAGAATCTCTTTTTCACGATATGTTCATACTTGTCTTTATCCTTTCTGGCTTTCTTTGTGGAATGTTACATGGTACTAACTTATTGCCTCTCAAGAAGCAATGTGTTTGGCTTTCAAAGTCATTATCATTTATGATTGTTGCTTGAAATCAAACAAAAATGATATGTATGTTAGAGGCTTTTTGACATCTGATCAAGAGTCTGCTTTTCCATCATTTAATATTGCAACACCCTCAACTTTAGACAAACAGAATTTCTAGAAATCTACTGGTAACCAACCAGTTGCTGTTCACCCCTTGAATAAAACTAAGTCAAAATATTTAATAGCTTTTCAGTGAGTAACTAAAACCTATAACAATCATGACACCCAGGATAGCAATGAAGTTTTATTAGGCTCATACCATTAATTTTATAGTTTCTAGCCTTGTTTACTACTTTTATCATATCATAAGAGCTCCCTGATGAAATACTAAAAACTGAGAGCAAAGATCAATCCAACAGTGGTATATTGGTATTGTAGATTCATAGGATTTTGGGTATTTGTTATGGAACCCCCTTACTTTAGGACTTGCAGCTTGACATTTGATCAGATATGTGCCATCGCTTAACATCAACATTTCAATCACTTAAGTCATTTCAACTGCTTGACTTTGCAATTCAAAGCCATATATGCAGCAATCAGTAATTATGACCACTGCTTTGGAACAAAACGTCAAAGTATTGTCATCACCTTTATCCTGTTCCCATTGTTGTTGGTGTGACAAAACTTTAACATTGATAAAAGAACCAAATTACTTCTTTTTGATAGACTGATATCACCAATTTCGCTGTATGCTGCCGAGGTCTTGGGTATATATGATTTAAATCAAACGGACAAATTACACATTAAATTTTGCAAGAGGATCCTTGGTGTTCGAGCAAAGACCCCAAACCTTGCAGTATGTGGTGAACTTGGTAGGTGTCCTTTCTCTTTAGTTGCTAGAAAAAGAGCATTTAAGTCTTTGATTAAGGTAAAATGTAGCAGAGATAGCCAGATGTACAGAATATTCAAGGAACAGAACTCCATATCACATCAGTTTCCATCACTTTGGGTAAATAAGATAAAACTAACACTGAATCTGAATAATTTATCTTATTTATCAAGAATGATTTGAATTATAGAGAGATTAAAACAATTAAGTAAGGATTAAGGGACACATTCCCGCAAGAATGGAGTAGCTATATAAAGAATTTTATAATATGACCTACCCCGCCGGAGTGAAATGACCCCGTTGAATATTTTTGATATTACATTGGTGTTATTACACTAGTGGAATAACTATGCAAATGAGCTCAGAGCTAATGGCAACGCTTTTCTGTAACTGCGAAAATGACATTATAATCTATATATTGTGACGTCAGTTTTAAATGGCGTTTCGCAGAAAAAAAGGTGCCATATTGTAAATAGAATATAAAATTTGTGGTCATGAAATACAGAATTTATTAAACTCATCATCTAAAACAGATAAAAACTTGGCACAGCCTCGTTTTTATCTGTTTATAGATGATGAGTTTAATAAATTCGGTATTCCATGACCACTCATTCAATATCCTCTATCTCTTTAATTGGAATATTGTTGCAAATTTAAAGAAAATTTTGGGTTAGAATCTTACATAAGTAAGTTGACAAATGAATCCTTAAGAAATTAAACTGACACAAATATGATTATTATCTCATAAACTAGAAATAGAAATTGGTTGAATTAATAATATAAAAAGAAATAACAGCATTTGTAGATTACGTGATCACTCTTGTATTGAATCAGAATACCATTTTTAGCTTGGCTGTTTTCGAAGAAAATCCAAGGTATAATGATCACCTTGGCATCGTTTGCATTGTCATTGATGTTGGCCTTGGCGTGACAAACTTTAACCTTGCTCATAACTTTTGAATGGTAAGTCATACAACCTTCATATTTCACATGATCATTGCTTGGGAGAAGACCTTTCTGTAGATACCAAGTTCAAGGTCATTGGTCAAGGTCAAGGTCAAATTTCTTAATGGCCAATGGCCGTCATATTTCACATGATCATTGCTTGGGAGAAGACCTTTCTGTAGGTACTGAGTTCATATAATTGCATTTGCCTAAGAAATAATAAACAGCCATGCATTGGCACCTGCTTGCGGTGCTCTTGTCTGAGTGATTTACTGACCTTAGACAAAAGTACATTCCTTGTAGTGGCCTTATATCAATAAATTTATAAATATCATGTCATCTAAATTTTGTAAATCACCAATATGCATATATGTTTGCTGAATGCCAAATAAATTTGAGTTGAGTTGATGAAAAATGAAGATATAGACTTGAAACTTAGCAGGTGTGTTACCCATCACAGGATTTATCAATACCTCAAAGGGGTCAAGGTGATCTTTTTTGGTCAATATTTACCTTGTAGACACTCTGTTTTACCTGTAAATTGGTCGGATTGATTGTTTTGATGAAATATAGGTCAAGTTTGAAACTGGGCCAAGTGGGGTCAAAAATGACAATCAAGGACCTGCAGCCAAGATTTGAATTCTTTTTGCAGTGCTTTTGTTGTAATTTCTCTGTAGCTGTGTTAGAGAGCGTTTACACTGTATGTTTAAGCAGATGTGAAAAAGCACATGTGTATCATACATGCGTATCTGTCCTTTTGCGTTTACACTGCATGCTTTTACATATCTGCTTCAGTTGACCGCGGTCATGACTGTCAGTCATTTTCAAGATCAAATAGTGTATTGTATTACTGGAATGATGAGGGAATATTTTATCGCTCACCGAAACCAAATGAATATTTAAATAATTTAATTCTATTTGTGTCCATCAATATTTGTATGTTCTGATTGGCTTAAACTGGTTTAATTATGAAATTAAATAATTATTGACTTGTCTTAACAATTCTTGCTTCATGATATTAAATTTCAGGATATGAAGAGAATATTTCTTAATTTCATGGAGGTATGAAACAAAAAAATCCTAATCACACTCATACATGAATCCACTTTGCGTATTTATACAGTGTGATAATGTTTTTAGTTTCACACCTCAATGAAATCAACAAATAGTCTCCTCATAACTCAAATGATAATAAAGACACTGAAAAATAGCTCAATTAATTTATTTGAGTCCTTTTCTCCTGCTTGGGTTGTCTTAGACATGGAAAATTTTCACAGAATTTTCTTTTTCTGTAATTAATCATTTGATCTCTTTTCTGAACAATTGTTTCATAAAATATTTTATTTCTAATTTAATTCGAGACTTAAAGTGATAATAAAAACAAATTACTCTTCACAATTTGATACTTGACATATAACCAACACATTTTCATAGCGTCGCTGAGCACCGGTCTCTCGATTGAGAATTACTCTTCACAATTTGATACTTGACATATAACCAACACATTTTCATAGCGTCGCTGAGCACCGGTCTCTCGATTGAGAGGAGCTACGAGAAATTCAATTCCCCAAAATGCCATTGAACTAGCTTCATTCTCTTACTTATCCATAACATTTGGTGCCAGTACTTCAGAATTTCACAGGAAGAAGAATCGAGAGGGAGTTATAAGAACTTGAACCTCGATTGGTATTTATCATGTAAATTGATTAGGCATAAACAAACTAATTAAAAGGTAGAGAATTATTTCATAGGTGATCAGACTAGACAATTCAGTACAGTAGAATGACAATTCTTAATTAGGATGGGCTACAAATATTCCTGACATATAGACTGACTATGGTCAATATGTTCGGCAATTTCCTGATAGGTCAGTAAATTGCAATGGGTATTTGAACATATAATTTTTCAGTTTTATTAGTCCCCCACCGGTTACCGGTTGGAGGACTATAGGTTTGCTCGATTCCGTCTGTCCGTCCGTCTGTCTGTCACACTTTTGTCCGGGCTATATCTTCTAAACCATATGTGCTAGCAACTTCAAACTTGGTACACTTATAGTTCTCATTGAGGAGAAGTGTCATGTTCAAGAACAGTTACTCTCCCACGCCCACTTTTTGAGTTATTGCCCTTTGTTGTTTTTACCCTTACATTCTTGTCCGGAACATATCTCCTAAACTATGTGTGCTAGCAACTTCAAACTTTGTATACTTATAGATCTCATTGAGGAGAAGTGTCATGTTCAAGAACCGTTTCTCTGCCACGCCCACTTTTTGAGTTATTGCCCTTTGTTGTTTTTACCTTTACATTCTTGTCCGGATCATATCTCCTAAAGTATAAGTACTACCAACTTCAAACTTTGTACACTTAAAGATCTCATTGAAGAGAAGTGTCATGTTCAAGATCCGTAACTCAACAACACCCACTTTTTGAGTTATTGCCCTTTGTTGTCTTTACCCTTACATTCTTGTCCGGATCATATCTCCTAAACTATAAGTGCTAGCAGCTTCAATCTTTGTACACTTATAGATCTCATTGAGGAGAAGTGTCATGTTCAAGAACCATTACTCTGCCACGCCCACTTTTTGAGTTATTGCCCTTTGTTGTTTTTACCCTTACATTTTTGTCCGGAACATATCTCCTAAACTATGTGTGCTAGCAACTTCAAACTTTGTACACTTATAGATCTCATTGAGGAGAAGTGTCATGTTCAAGAACCGTTACTCTGCCACGCTCACTTTTGAGTTATCACCCTTTGTTGTTTTTACCCTTACATTTTTGTCCAAATCATATCTCCTAAACAATAAAGCCTAGTTTACATTTGCTATGGTCGCCGTAGGATATCGCAGCCTGCGATTTTCTTACGATTTTTTTGACATCACAGACAGCTATGGTCTGCGGTGTTTGTGTTCACAATGCCGCACGGTGACTGTGCAATTTTTAGAAATATTTGAGGGAACATACCTGAAGGACACCGTACGGGTTCCGTGCGATTTGGCCAGGTAACCCTGAGATTCCCGCGCGGAGATCGTACAGGTTCTGTACGGATATCAAGAGGATGCCGTGCGGTCATAGCACGATTCTACGGGTTTTATTTTGGATGTTTGATTGTTAAGATATCGTGCGATTTCCGCGCCATCATTGCAAGGCTTCCGTGCGATGTCCATGCGGCGACCGTGCGGTGTCCGCACAAGGCTACGGGCTTGCGATTTTTAAAGCTGTGTATAACAATTTTTTAAACGAGATTGCAGGTGTCTGTGGTGCCCGTAAGACCGTGCAATGATTGCACGGGCACCGTATGTCACCGCACGGGAATCGTACGATTTTATGCTTACGGCGAGATACGGACGCCGTACGGGCTCCGTCGGCCAAATGTAAACGAGGCTTAAGTGCTAGCAACTTCAAACTTTGTACACTGATAGATCTTATTGAGGCGAAGTGTCATGTACAAGAACTGTTACTCTGCCATGTCCACTTTTTGAGTTATTGCCCTTTGTTGTTTTTAGTCTTACATTCTTGTCCGGATCATATCTCCTAAACTACAAGTGCTAGCAACTTTAAACTTTTACAGTTATAGATCTAGTAAGTAGGAGATATATTATAAGAGAGGATTTTTTGTTATCCGGTGGGGGACTCCTGTATTGCATCGCAATACGACATGCACTTGTTATTATAATTTTTTTTTAATTTACTAAGTACAACTGTAAGAATTTATCTATTATATGGTAATAGGTTAAATTTCTCCCTGGTCATTGAATTTATTATATTATACAAAATATGTCTATTTGACAGGTTACTTGAAAGAGCTGACCAGTAATTGTTTATTTTGTCAGCTTATCAGCAGGTCATCAGAAGTATCAATGGTCATTTCGGTATTGAAAAGCAGACGGAAATAGAACATGTTCTATTCCGTATGTTTTGCAGAACTGTTAACAGAACGCTCATTATCTTGGGGTTTACACTGCATGTTTTGACAAAGCAGATGTGAAAAAACATACAGTCTAAACCCCCTCTTACACCTTGTCTGTACCTTTAGTGCTGAAAATTAAATAGAAGAGTAAAATACTTGTTTAAATCATATCTTTGGTTGGTAATTAGCCATCATTTGAAATTTTTGTCGTCATAGATAGCGTGACAAGAATTTAATGGAAAAGTTTCTCCTCATTAGCAGTAATGTTTTTTGTTGCCATTAACTATGAAAGTCATTAAAGTTTCTCAGATCATGCGATGCAGCATGTTAATTATATTCTTTATTGCCTCTATGTACAGTATGAGGACTATCTTTATAAGGCTTTTCTGGATTTATATGAATGTACTAGTTACTAGTACTCTCGTATAAATCTTAAATAGCCATGTAAAGTCAGAAACATGAAATAGATAATGTATATCTCCTAATAAACGCTCCCGGAAGCTATACAAAACATGGTCCAGGATCTTTTATTTAGTATGCATTTTTTGATTTAAAAAATCATTTAAATCGATGCCTTATAGACTATTCTCCCTTTAATTTGAGGTGAATTTCCTCTAAATAATCATATCAATGATTGTATAGAGGAAATTCATCTCAAATTAGAGAAGAATGCACAAAAAAGTTCCATAAATGCAGGCATTTGAATTGGGGTTTCTTGGGGTGCTTCTATTAGAAAGGATGCTATATTTAGAGGAAATGCAATACCTTATAGAATTATAATCTGTATAATTATCAAAGACATACAAGGATATAGTAAAAAATAAACAAAAATTGCTGGAATATCTTATATTTTGGTGACCCTTTTAGGATTAGTATAAATTCAGGACAAATTTTAATGACAGATCAAAGGTCAATTTTGTCGATACAAAATCATGTATAGACAAAATTGACCTTTAATATTAATCAATAGCACTTAGATATCTATAGTGAAATGATTGTTGCTTACCATAGTATTTAGCTGGAATGTTTTCAATATACTACCTAGTACTCGGTTTCGGTTTCCCCCTTTTAGCAACTGTTCTTTGAACAATATTATTATCTATAGCTTTTATCTCGGTTAAGTGATTGGTTTAAGTGCTATTTTGATTGGTAGAGGTGATAAGGTAATGAACAGTTATAAGAGCTGGAATATATCAAAGGCTGAGCACACCCAATGTATACCTTATGTCTGTCTTCAAGTTAGGATATGCACAAAACTAGTGTTAGTCCTGATAGATATGATAGATATATGGGTACTTAATACATGTATTGTTTTGCATCAAACTCTCAAAATAAGTATAATTTGGATGTTGAAAACTAACACCATTGTTGCTAGAACTATATTGAAAATGAAAAGAAAAAAATCAGCAATTTTTATGCCCCCATATCGAGAGATCGGGGGCATATTGTTTTACTCATGTCCGTCTGTCTGTCCATCCGTCTGTCCGTCCGTCTGTCCGAAAACTTAACCCGAAAAACTTAACCTTTGCCTTTTCTCCAAAAGTATTTGACATACAAAGCTGTACACCAAAGTCAAGGTCATGTGTCAAGGTCATGTGACAAGGTCAAGGTCATCTGTCAAAGTCAAACTTTAAAAAAAAATGCTGTTGCGGGGGCATTTGTGTTTCACAAACATATCTTGTTAAATTCATTGGCAAAGGATCCTTGTCTGTTAATAATCTTCATGGTGTTGCATTTGTTGTTTATTAAAATATTTCTTTGAAATTATTAAGCTTACAAAATCAATTAAATGACTTAAGAATAATGAAATTTTATGAATTATCTTATTTATAATCTACAAAGGAGGAAAAGGAAAGTTCATTAGTCAATCTCAGATGTTGGTGATAAAATAAAGCATGTAACTGTAAATAATTACATAAATTGTTTGGAACCAGATTTCTTCACTCAATTTGACATTGTTAGTCTTCCTCTGGAATTTTGGAATTTTGGCAGACATCAAAAATTTGATGAGAAAACAACTTGTAGGGACTCCATGTTGATGTCCTGGTTGTAGAGGTCTGTTTGCCTTAATATTGACTTGTACATCATGTAAGACATAAAAACATCACCATCTTCTGTTAGTCACTTTTTAATGCCATTCTTTGGGATTTTTGGGCCATGGTCTAATTTTCATCAATTTTGCCTCTGTCAGCAGGTGGTGAAGATTGAACCTACCAAAATCCCTTATATTGTGAAAGATTGCCATATATGTTAAGTATAAAAGTATACTATATTCACACCACACCTATTTTTTTGAGGCAAATCATTGGGGTTTTTTATGCCCCTGAATCGAAATATGGGGGGCTTAATGTGTTATCGTTGTCTGTCTGTCTGTCTATCTGCAAAACTTAACCAAACTTAAAAAACTAACATTGCAAATTACTTCAAGGTTATTCAAGATACAATGCTCATATTTGGCATGATGATAGATCCTAATAATAGGCATGTGCTGATAGCAAGGTCAAGGTCATCTTTCAAGGTCCATTTTTTTTAGCTCACCTGAGCACATCGTGCTCAAGGTGAGCTTTTGTGATCATTGGATGTCCGTCGTCCGTCGTCCAGCGTCCGTCGTCCGTCGTCAGACGTCAACAATTTAAGTGTTTACACTCTAGAGGCCACAAATATGGACCAATCATCATGAAACTTTGTCAGAATGTTCTCCAGGTCACAAGGATTAACCCTATTGAAAATGGGAAGGATCCGTGTCATATCACGGGAAAAGGGGCCTTAAAGACAATTATCTTGTTTACACTCTAGAGGCCACAAATATGGTCCAATCATTATGAAACTTGGTCAGAATGTTGCTAAGGTCACAAGGATGAACCCTATTGAAAATCGGAAGGATCCATGCCATATCACAGGAAAAAGGGCCTTAATGACAATTTTCTTGTTTACACTCTAGAGGCCACAAATATGGCCCAATCTTTATGAAACTTGGTCAGAATGTTGCTAAGGTCACAAGGATGAACCCTATTGAAAATGGGAAGGATCCATGCCATATCAAGGGAAAAGGGGCCTTTATGACAATTTTCTTGTTTACACTCTAGTGGCCACAAATGTGGCCCAATATTCTTGAAACTTGGTCAGAATGTTTGTTAGGTCTCAAAGATGGAATCTATTGAAAATGGGAAGGATCCATGCTATATCACGGGAAAAGGGGCCTTAATGACATTTTTTTGTTTACACTCTAGAAGCCACAAATATGGTCCAATCATCATTAAACTTGGTCAGAATGTTTTTATGTCATGAGGATGAACTCTTTTTAAAATGGAAAGGATCAGTGCCATACCACAGGAAAAGGGGCCTTAATGACATTTTTTTTGTTTACACTCTAGAAGCCACAAATATAGTCCAATCAACACAAAACTTGGTCAGAATGTTTGTTAGGTCATGAGGATGAACTCTTTTGAAAATGGGAAGGATCCGTGCCATATCACGGGAAAAGGGGCCTTAATGACAATTTTCCTTTAAGAGCTCCAGACCCTACAAATATGGTCCAATCTTCATAAAACTTGGTCAAAATGTTTGCTAGGTCACAAGAATGAACTCTGTTGAAAATGGGAAGGATTCATGCCATATCACAGGAAAAGGAGTCTTAATGATAATTAAATTGAAATAACTCTAATGGCCACAAATATGGCCCAAACTTAGTGAAACTTGGTTTTATGTAGAAATTATCTTCTTTGTGACATCTGCCTTTTTACTTGATGTGATGTCAAAGTGATCAAAGAGAGTCAGGTGAGCGATCTAGGACCATCATGGTCCTCTTGTTTAAAAGAAAAATGCCGTTTCGGGGGCATTTGTGTGACAAATCATAATTGATAATCAGTTTTTAGTTGAAAGAGTATATAAATTAATGATCGATTGTACAATTGTTTTCTTAGAAATTAATACAGCACTCCCAGTATCATCCTTTGAAGAACAGAATGTGAAAGTTAAGTTAAAACTCATGAACTTAAGACTCATTCTGCAGATTTCTCTACAAACTCCCTGGTTCCACATGAAAAGTTGCAACTACTTATAAACATATAGGCAGTTACAACTGTTTCATATTGAGACATCAATATATGGAAATATTCAAGGGGCATTTCAAGAGGCATTTGGTGTTACCATGGTGTTACTGTCTTGTGAAGATAGCTAGATTTAGATGATTCCCAAGTCTATTACAGTGAGATGAAATTAGATTTTCTTCAGTGCTACAAATCATATTGTCTCCTGTGATCTCTTCCCTTTCTGTCTGACAAAGTAAACTATGTTTGCTTCTTTCTTTGTGCCTTCTCTTATATATCACCCAAAAATTGGAAAATACATGAACTGTAAGGGTAAACAAAATGAACTGCAAAGTAATTTATGCTCACTAAGGCAGAGATTATTGTCAATGCTCAGTTATGCATTTTCTGATTTGGTGTGCTTTATTTTTGTCATGAAGAATAAACTGCATTTTATATGCTGCTGGAGATGGTCATATATATTGGTATCATCTCAATTGTTGCATCTGTCTGTCTGTAAGTGTGTATGTCTCATTCTCGAGAACACAACTCTTTTAATTATGAGCAGATTTGCCTGAAAATTTCACAAAATGTTTCTCTTCATGTGACCTTTGCATATTGTTAACATCTTGTGATAATATACCATGTCCCTGAAAAAGGGGCCTTCATTGAAAGTTTTTCTGTTGTCTAGAATATTGTGAATCTGCACTGGCACCCTTAATTGTTAACCCTTGTCATGCTGAATAAATTTTGCCACAAATTTTCCATCTAAATCAAAGGGCAAAAAGCACTGAAAGTTCCAACTGTAGGTCAATTTTTATTTGAAAAACTAAATCTATTGACAATTATGGTTTGAAAGTGAGAAACAGGTGGTGTAGATTAACATCAGACTGCACATATGTGCAGGCTGATGTTTGTCTATAGCTCCTGCCAAAGCAGGAATATTCAGGGTGCAGCATGACAAGGGTTATTATTTTGAAATTAATGAAACTTCCAAGATTAATTGAGTATGTTATGTACAATTCACTAATCTACAATAAGTAAGTCTTCGGGGTTAAAACACAGATCTTGTTATAGATGAATGCCCAATTTCTGTTGCTTATTGCCCATGGCAGAAATGATTTAGTTAACATGGAGGTCTGGCACAAAGTGGTGTTTTCTCTGGGCAGGTTTTGTTTGTGTAAGCCAATAAACATACATTAGATGGAACAGATATAAATCAAAGATTCTTTGTAGAAAGTTTCAGTAACAAACTAAAAAAAATACTGATAGTTTTTAGCTCCACTGGCTGTAAGCCACTGGGGCTATTGTCATGGCGTTGTGTCCGTCGTGCGTCCGTCCGTCCGTCCGTGCATCTGGTCGTAAACTTTTTCTTTAAAAATCTTCTCCTCAGAAACTACTGGATGGATTTCAACCAAACTTCACAGGAATGATCCTTGGGTGACCCTCTTTCAAAGTTGTTCAAGAAATTTTTATCCAATGAAAAACATGGATTTAAAGGGCGTGGCTAATTTCCAAATATGGTAAAAATTGACTTTTCTCAGGTTCTAATTGATGGATACCAATAAAATTTTACATGACTGATCCTGATGAATATGCATTTTATGAGCGGAGGTCATTTCCCTATTAGTTATATAGTGGAAACTTTGAAAATCATTTTCTCAGAAACTAACTGATAGATATCAACCAAATTTTACATGACTAATCCTTGGGTGACCCTTTATCAGTCTACCAAAATTTATTGTGATCAAATGAAAAATATGTATTTTATGGGCGGAGGTCATTTCTCTATATGTTATTTAGTGGAAACTTTGAAAATCATTTTCTCCAAAACTAACTGATAGATATAAACCAAATTTCACTAGAATGATCCTTGGGTGACCGTTTATCAGTCTACCAAAAATTATTGTGATTGAATGAAAAATGTGTATTTTATGGGCGGAGGTCATTTCTCTCTATGTTATATACTGGAAACTTTGAAAATCATTTTCTCAGAATGTAAGTGATGGATATCAACCAAATTTCACAGGAATGATCCTTGAGTGATTTCTTTATCAGTCTATTAAACATTATTGTGCTCGGATGAAAAATATGTATTTTTTGGGCGGAGGTCATTTCTCTCTATGTTATATAGTGGAAACTTTGAAAATCATTTTCTCAGAATGTAATCGATGGATATCAATCAAACTTCATTAGTATGATCCTTGGGTGATCCATTATCATGCAGCCAAAAATTATCGTGATGGGATGAACATTTTGTCTTTTTTTGGCGGAGGTCATTTCTCTCTATGTTATAAAAATTGAAACTTTGAAAATCATTTCAACAAAAATAGAGCCCAAAATATCTAAAAAATCTATTCAAAACTTTGATTTCAAGAATTTCAAGCCTGTGGAGCGACTCAAGCCATTCATGGCTTTCTAGTTTGTAACATTTTATTCAAATGAAAGAAATATGAACATTTCTTATGCTGTGAATGTACAATATTTTCCTGTTGTTCACAAAGTTGTGGCAGACAGTCATAATAATAACTTTGATCAGCATGCACAAATATTCAGTCTGATCTTGGCCTGCACTGCTGGCTCATTACAATCATTTTGAGATAAACATGAGTATGAAATAAACTTGAACCAGATCAGTAGAAATGTTCCCAAAAATGGATATGAGTCTGTGCGCGAGATTTCTAATAATGTCAAATATATGCAAAGCAAAGACTCATCCCCACAGTCTGGCCAGAGTCTTCACTATGCACTAAGTAGATAGATTAATTCTCAAAGTATCTGTACACCATCAGGTAACTTTATATTTATCGTATGTAGCTGTCTATGCTGCTCAATGGTTACACCTCATGAACATTTCAAATTGTTTGAAATGTCACACACAGGCTCATATTTGTTTGAAACCAATTTTAAATTCAGCTGGACAATGTTTAAGCATTTTGGATATGAATGCTAAAAAGCAATGAGAATAATATTGTTTGCAAGAACAAGATGATCCTCAGAATCTATGTTTAGGCGGTATATAGGAGTGGGCTTGTCGGTCCGTCTGTCTGCCCATCCATCAGTCCGTAACTCCATCCATCTGTAGCAAGAATGTTTGTGTTTGCTCAATTTCTCAGCATCTAATGAGCAGATATCATTCAAACTTTACATATTTTGGTTATGATCCATTGTATTTTGACAGATTAATAGCCCTTTGATGGAAAATGGCATCTTATTATTGACAAGTACTTGTTGGGGGTATTAGTCCGCTTTGCGATAGTCTAGTTATAATTTGCTCTAAAATTATTCTAAAATGATAACTCTTACAATAAGCTTGGCAGGAAGTATGTAATAGACAAAGAGTAATAGCCTGCAGATATAAGTTGCCTAGTCTTAGTCTACACAGATTGTTTCTTTTTTAAACCAGCTTTGTTTATAAAGTTTACTTTCAAAAGAAATCTTGACAAAGATTTGGGATTTCAAGTGCTTGTAGCCGTTTGATTTAAAGGTATGAAATACTGAAAAGAAATTTGACATGGCAACTGGGAAATTGCATTTTATCACTGGAAAATTGACTAGTATCACCCATTTATGAATTATGAAATACAAAAGGATCCTGCACACAGCAAATGGAATGATTTATTGACTAGTAAAATACTGATAAGAACTTTTTGTGATAGATTTTACTGTCATTTTCTGGTTTGTAAGTTGAGAGTCTGTATAACATCTGGCCAACTACTTAAATGTTTTACAGACCACAGAAGAAAAGGTTAATTCCCAATTTTATACCAAGCCAAAAAGAATATGTATCTGCCTACTTGAGTTTTGTTATTTCACAGAATTCATTTTAGATTTTGATTTGACAAATACAAAAGCTTTAATAGAATCCTGGGGTTCTATTTGAATCGAGGTTCCACTAGATAGGGATGAGCTTTTATTAGAAGCTATGCTACATATTGATGACTCAGGGCAAAACAGTTGAAAGTGCCTATATGTTTGTAGGCAGTTACAAATGTTTCTGGTTGAGCCATCGATATTTGTTAAGATGGTGAAAAAAATGGCCAAAAAATAAACGTTATCCTAAACAAAACATTGACATTTGATAGGGGAAAACATGCATAAAACCTCAGTTGAAGTTTTAGTGACCTGATTATGTGGGTATGGGCCTTAAATAGAGGCTTCAAGATTTTGTGAAATCACATCTAAATGGTCAATTTTTAACCTCCTTAAAGGGGGATGGGGTTTTATTAGAGCATTGGGCCCTTTTACAATTTGAACAGTATTTCAACATGTAGTTGTAAAGTTGCATTTGATTTAACGAAAATGCTACTGAATTATGTTGTCTGCCTGTTTGTACTAACATGAGCTCAAATAATATTACTCCTATGAAATTGGCTGATGGAGTAAATTACCCAAGGCTTGTCAAAATGATGCAGGATTTATTGCTTAAACTTTGAAATAAAAGGCTTAAGCTTACTGATCTGATATGAATAAGGATTAAACTGTATTTATCTTTTCACATGGACCTTTGGCATGAAGAGGTTTAAAACAAATACTGCATCATTGTTTTAAGACATTTTAAGTCTGGTATTAATGATAAAAATGTTTATTGTTTCATGAAAATTGATATAGGAGGTGAACCCTTGGTTAATGGTGACATTGAAACTGAATAGTTAATTTGTTTTCAAAATGCGCTCAATGTAAAAAAGAACTAATTCCTTTTGAAGTTGTTTTCCACATTGCGAAACTTCAAAATCACATTATTGTGTTTTGCACAAATCATTAGCAGGGAGTACAGAAAAAGATCAGCCTACACAAGTGTAGTCTGATCTTAGCCTTCACTGCCTGCTTTCTACTTCAATTTGTGGGAGACAATGGCTGAAATGTCCCAAAATTCAGCAATTTGTTTGAAAAAGAATAAAAATTCAGCAGGATATAGGATTTAATCATAACCCTATTATTACTACAGCTTCAGAGAGGGTAAAATACTGAAATAATTATTTGATCATTTCGTCGATTGCTGTGAAACACTCAAGCATTAAATTTTGACTGTTTTTGTAACCTTACATTGAACAGATTTATATACATCTGGTGTGGGAGTTATAATGTTTTATTGTTCATAATGAAAGGTGAATGAGCTTTATGGAAATATAAATTTGAATTCTGTGACAATTGAAATGGTTTGCAGGTGGTTTTAGGAAACACAACTATCAGTGTATTTGTGCATTGTTAGAACAGTTGCGAAAAAGATCTCTTTTCATATTCTAGATTGATGTAGATGATTAACACAATTAAAGGACTGTGTATGTTGCATTTCCAACAATTTCGTTATTGTGCCAAGTAATTTGGGTTCCAAAGGTGAGCCTCTGCATCAACAGAATTTGATAAAAAAAAATTGCAATCTTTAAATATTTATGAACAATAAAGTGTAGATACTGCAAAGCAGTCTGCACCATCTCACTGTAGTTAGAATGCTGCTGCAAACCACATAGAGAAAATAAGACAGCACAGGGAAAGGCTGATCTGAGACTTGAACGCAAATGATCATGTAGAATTGTTGGAAATGTCATAAACATCCTATATATTTCCAACTAAATCGAATTGATAGCTAAGCATGAAACAGTTGTAACTCCCTATAAACATATAGGGAGTTACATTTGTTTCAGGCTGAGCTATGGAAATTATAGAAGTTTGGATTACTAGATCTTTTGAGCATTCATAACAAAATCATACAAAAAATGAAGAAATTGATACCATACTCATTGTTTCAAGTCTGAGAGATCACAATAAGTATGAAGTCACAGTGAACCTCCTAAACAGACATAAAGTGAATCAGAGGTATCTTGTAGGCTTCATTTAGTCTGTAAAAGTGCTTCATTATTGACTGGGACTGTGTCCGGAAAATATTGGATTTCTAAGACGCATTTAGTGAGCTTTTCTGAGTTAATTTTTGGAGATGGTTAAAATGGCTTTTGCTAACGTGGTCTTGCAGGCTGTTAGAGCTCAAAAAAGCTTAAGGTGAGATCTTTAATTTTGTTTCTTTGGAAGTTCAGGTTATTGCCTAATAGTAAAAAAATCTGCTGTCTTAGTGCAAAATAGTTGTAACTGCCTATATGTTTATAGCCAGTTTTAACTGTTTTGCGCTGAGCCATCATTATCTGCATTATTCCAAATTTTTGATGTTCTTTTGTGGGTATTCCCATTTTGTGACTGAAGATATTCGTTCTTCTGGTACTACTTTCAATTTGTAAACATACATTGTTATATTAGTTATACTTTCATCTTGTTCTCAGCACAAAATAATGTTTTGTATCTTTAGTGTAACATTTTTCATTTACAACCTTTACACTTTATCATCTGAAATTTTAAAGGAAATATTAAGCATCATGACAATTCTTTTTTTTCTTTTTTCATTTTGATAAAAAATAGATTTAAAAAAGTAAATAGCAAAAACAAATAATGAAAATGCATATACTGACTATTTTTGCTCCACTTGCCCAAGGCCTCTGGAGCTATTGTCATGGCTCTTTGTCTGTCGGGCGTCTGTCCATCCACATGTCAGTGTGTAGCTCATATCTGTGTATGAACTTATATAATGGAGACTTTGGAAATCATTTTCTTAGAATATAACAGATGGATATCAACCAAATTTCACTGGAATGTTCCTTTGGTGACCCATTATCAGGTTGCACAAAATTATTGTGATTGGATAAAGAATATGTATTTAACAGGTGGAGGTCAATTTTCAATGTTATTTATCAGTCATGAGTTTTTCTTTGCAGAAATATTTCAATATGTGACACATAGAAACACTTATTTACTTGAAATTAAAATTAATCATTTAATTAATTCATTCACTGAATTTCTCATCATATCAGTCGATTGAGGCCTGTGGAGTAAATCAGCTGCTTATAAGCAGCTCTAGTTCCTCATATTCATTCCTATCCAAGCTTATCTTCCCTGTAATAAGGAGTGAAAAAAACAATTGCAAACATTTTGAAAATTACTATTACACCCTGCATGTGAGTACATTTCTAAATTTTTCATCTTAAACACATACCGTATTTACTCAAGGAGCTATAAATAACATGGTTAGGGAGCTTTTATTTAGCATGCATTTTCTGATTTGAAAAAAATCATTAAAAATGTTGTCTTTGTGGCCCATTTCCCTTTAATTTGAGGTGAATTTCCTCTAAACAATCATGTGAATGATTATTGGAGGAATTTCATCTCAAATAACAGAAGAAGTCTCAAAAAGTTCCTAAAATTTAGGCATTTGAAGTGGGTTTTATTAGTAAAAAATGTAGGAGTGCTACTATAAGAGAAGGAAATACAGTGGCTATCTTGGATATCTACCTTGCCTTTCCTTTAATGTGAGGAATATTTTATTAATTTATTATTTTTAGCTCACCTGAGCACATCATGCTCAAGGTGAGCTTTTGTGATCATTGAATGTCCGTCGTCTGTCGTGCGTCGTCCGTCGTCCGTCGTCCGGGCGTCAACAATTTAAGTGTTTACACTCTAGAGGCCACAAATATGATCCAATCTTCATGAAACTTGGTCAGAATGTTCCCCAGGTCACAAGGATGAACCCTATTGAAAATGGGAAGGATCCATACAAAATCAAGGGAAAAGGAGCCTTATTGACAATTTTCTTGTTTACACTCTAGAGGCCACAAATATGATCCAATCTTCATGAAACTTGGTCAGATTGTCCCCCAGGTCACAAGGATGAACCCTATTGAAAATGGGAAGGATCCATGCGAAATCAAGGGAAAAGGAGCCTTATTGACAATTTTCTTGTTTACACTCTAGAGGCCACAAATATGGCCCAATCTTCATGAAACTTGGTCAGAATGTTGGCCAGGTCACAAGGATGAACCCTATTGAAAATGGGAGGGATCCATGCCATATCACGGGAAAAGGGGCCTTATTGACAATATTCTTGTTTACACTCTAGAGGCCACAAATATGGCCCTATCTTCATGAAACTTGGTCTGAATCTTCCCCAGGTCACAAGGATGAACCCTATCGCAAATGGGAAGGATCCATGTCATATCACGGGAAAAGGGGCCTTAATGACAATTTTCTTGTTTACACTCTAGAGGCCACAAATATGGTCCTATCTTCATGAAACTTTGTAAGAATGTAGGCCAGGTCACAAGGATGAAGTGTATAGAAAATGTGGAGGATCCATGCAAAATCAAGGGAAAGGGGGCCTTATTGACAAATTTTTTGTTTACGCTCTAGAGGCCATAAATATGATCCAATCTTTATGAAACTTGGTCAGGATGTTGGCAGGGTCACAAGGATTAATCCTATCGAAAATGGGAGGGATCCATGCCATATCAAGGGAAAAGGAGCCTTATTGACAATTTTCTTGTTTACGCTCTAGAGGCCACAAATATGGCCCAATATTCTTGAAACTTGGTCAGAATGTTTGTTAGGTCTCAAAGATGGAACCTATTGAAAATGGGAAGGATCCATGCTATATCACGGGAAAAGGGGTCTTAATGATTATTCTCATGTTATGTTCTTTATTACACTGCCTATTTAATTGCTGTGACATCCCAGTGGTCAAAAAGAATCAGGTGAGCGATCTAGGACCATCATGGTCCTCTTGTTTTCAGAATTTTCCCCAAAATTAATATTCAATGTAGCATCATGAAACATCTGGAGTATTTCCCAAGGGTCAAGGAAATGCCCTTTTATTTGTACAGCTTTTTGGTCAAATGTCAAGGTCAAATTTAAATTTTAGACCAATGTTTCCAGAAACATTAGAAAAAAGCCAATTGATTTTCCATACTGAAAAAATCCATTCTGAAATTTTATTGTGACAGAAACCACATTTAAATTTCCCACTACTCTTTGTTGTAGAGACAATGAAGTCATAATTGAAAAAAAAGTCTGAATAAATACATTTTGAACCTGAAGCTGCAGCATTATAAATGCAAAAGCACAGTTTCTAATGATATAGTTTTCTGGAAGATGCACTTTGCACTCAGGGGGTTTGCAATTTCCATGCCCAATTTGTCCGACACAGACTTTTCAAATTGCATTTTGGACATTTTCTAGGTCTCTTGTCCATGGACAAGTAAATACCAGCGCAAAATATTGGAACACTCAGTTCTAAAAAGATCTTGCAAGAAAGTCATCCCTATGTTTGTTATAATGAAAGGGGATAAAACATTGTCTTTAAAGAAAAAAATGCTTGGCTACAGCATTTTCTTCATTGAAAAAAATGTTTTTCTCAATGTTTATCAATTCATTTATTTTGTGGGCAAGTTCATTTTGATCCTGGACAAGAAGGAAAACGATTTCTCATTTACCGGTAGATATGCTATTTTACTTTACGAAAGTTATGAAGGATGAATAACAGATTTAATAATCATTAGGGTCATCATTGCAATGTGTTCTGCAGGGTATCTCAAACTATAGATCAGTGCAAAACAATGCTAAATGCTGAAATATTTATCAATACTTACCAAAGTTTTACACAATTTCATCATTCGTAACCTTTTATGGGTAGTTACTTTGAGATATTAGCTTGTAACAGGATGTGAGAAGTTAGTATGTGTGTCATATCCTTGATTTAATCAAGTTTAAGCTCATTTCGATGGCTCAGCCCAAAACAGTTGTAACATCCTATATGTAAATAGGCAGTTACAAACTGGTTTGCACTGAGCCATCATTTTGTCCCTACATGTGATTTTGTGGCTTCTTTAAGATTCAGTCACCCAATTTATCACAAAACTTCTCTTTAGCTCATCTAAGGCAGAAGTGAGCTATTGTCATCATCATTGCCCAGTTATTAAGTGTCTGTCCACAATTTTACTCTAACTTATTTGTAGTGAGGGCAATATGGTTTTCACTTAGACAAATGGGTTTTGTGTGTTCCTGTATAATTATACCCCCAACCTACGAAGTAGAGGGGGGTATATTGGTTTCACCATGTCTGTCTGTCTGTCCATCCGTCTGTCCGTCTGTCTGTCCGTCCGTAGACCTTTTCGTTTCCGGACTCTAACTCAAGAACCAAATGACCTACAATCATGAAACTTTATACAAATGTTCCTTATGACCAAAGGAAGTGCCCTATTGTTTTTGGGTCACATAGGTCAAAGGTCAAGGTCACAGTCAGCCTTTGTTCAATTTTCGTTTCCGGACTCTAACTCAAGAACCAAATGACCTACAATCATGAAACTTTATACAAATGTTCCTTTTGACTCAAGGAAGTGCCCTATTGTTTTTGGGTCACATAGGTCAAAGGTCAAGGTCACAGTCAGCCTTTGTTCAATTTTTGTTTCCGGACTCTAACTCAAGAACCAAATGACCTACAATCATGAAAATTTATGGATATGTTGCTTATGATCCAAGGAAGTGCCCTATTGTTTTTGGGTCATATATGTCAAAGGTCAAGGTCACAGTCAATTTTTGTTAAATTTTCATTTCTGGACTCTAACTCAAAAAACAAGTGACCTTAAGAATAATGAAACTTCATGCAAATGCTACATATGACCTCAATATTTGTTACAAACACATCCTGCACTAATAGCACTTGCATTCTGACAAAGTGCTTGTGGGGGGTATAAGTCCGCTCTGCGACAGTTCTAGTTGACAGTCTGTCCCAGTAATAGGACAATAACTGATCCTTAAATTAAATTTCAAAATTACTTGGCACTGTCATCCTCTATCATGAGTAATTGTGCTATTTGAAATGAATATTCAGATAGGTTAAAGGTCAAGGTCACAGCTGAAGGTCAAATGTTGAAAATAAACTGAGACAACTTTTCAGAGAGCATGAAGGTTAAGGTTGTAGTTTAAGGTCAAAGGTTATTCATGGATGTTCATGTCCTGTTTTGGCTATAGTCCATGGACTTTTGGCTATTATTGTTTGATGAAAAAGTTGGATAATCCATCACTAGCCTTTTTGAGTTTTCTCATTCCATCTGCAACTAATGGAGGGATTTCATTCAAACTTTATGCTCATTATCAGGAATTGATGTGCTTATTGAATTTTGTTTTGGCACCTTTGATTTTGAACAGCTATTAATGACACTTTAACTTGGCTTTAATAACCTCATCATGATAAATCCTTCCAACCTCGTACTCACTAAATTCGTACTCCTTACTTAGAGCTTAGACTCCTTTATTTCATAAGAGGAGAGTCAAATGGACTCCTTATTCATAGAAGTTAGTGTCAGTTCCAACAAATAGTAAAGATATCATTTTGCAGGTTAGCTAAAGATGCAAAACAAAGAGGAACTCAGTGTTTCTTAAATTCCTGCAGAATGATGTCATAATTGCGACATACAAGTGCAAGGTTATAAAACATGTAAAAAATGGTGAATCGTGTCGATGAACCGCCCACACCTTCACATGTTAACAGGCCAAAAAATTATCTTGATTGCATGCGTCTGTAATTAGATTCAATGTCTTCCTTTAAGTTAATTAATTATACATCTCTCCTTCTGACATAGCTGTTGGATTGATTGTGATAAATTTCAATGAGTTAGTTTGCAGAAACCTTCATGCGCCTTATTATTATTATCACCATTATTATGCATCTTTGGCTGCATGCTTTGAATAGTTTGGTACTAAATTTGTTTGAATGGGGATCTAACACCACTTTCAACAATCTTTCAGTTAAATTAGTAATATGATTGATCTCTTTTTCTTCAATAAGCCAACAACCATTTATCTCCCATTGCATAGCCAAGGCAATTTAGTGCAAAACTTGCCCTAAGTTTTGCACTAAATTGCCTTGGCTATGCAATGGGACATAAATGGTTGTCGGCTTATTGAAGAAAAAAGAGATCCATCATATTATTAATCTCACGGACTAGTTTGATATCTTAACCATTTTAATGCTATAATTCAAAGCATTTTCCAGCTGTAAAGAAATTTTTGGAAGACATCATAGACTATGATCAGCTTCACAGTAAATGGGAAGTTTGATCATAGCAGACACTTCCTGTTGTCTACCTTAGAACATTATTGTGGGAAAAATTCAAGCAAAACTTGTGGAAATGTCCCCAAAATTGGATGAGCCTGTGCGTGACATTTCCAACAATTTCACATTTGCGCATAGCAAAGCTTCTGGTCAGACTGTGCAGATGCACAGTCTGACGAGAGGCTTCATTATGCGCTTTATGGATAGATAAGGTCTTAATCCCTCTTCTTGTATTCAGTGTATATTCTTCTTTCACTGTGCTGTTCTATTTGTCTCTCACAAATGGGTTGATAATCATAGACCTATGTGAGATAGCAGCTGGAGGCTAGGAAAGGCTGTGATGGTTGTACTGGTGAGAGAAATACCTGGAATCAATTGTTTGGTGCTCCAGCCGCGATATAACTGAAAAAATGTTGAAAGCGGTGTAAAACTCCATTCAATCAATTCACTGTGCTGTTGTCTACACTGCTTAAAGTTTGTACCTTGAACATGTGTGAATTGTTGGAAATCTCATGCATAGGCTCAAATTTTATTCAGCAGGAATAAGATTAAGAGTTGATTTTGCATGGATAGCAGTGAGTCAAATGATTGTTGCAATCTACAAGGCATAATTGTTTCTCTTTTCTCTTTTCAGTTCAGATGAACTATCAGATCAAGAAATAGAGGTAAGATTATTCTGTGTTACTCACCTGGTAGGCAAAATTCACACATTTGCTTCCAGAGATTCCCCCCTTTAAAAATAAAGATAACTCTTTTCATAGTGAACATGTGTGCTGAGTTTCAAGTGAATATACTTTTATTCTTGGTTATTATTAAACTGGTAAGGTGTGGCTTAGGCGTGACATAACAAGGCTAGTTTACTTTTCAAAAATTTGGGTTCTTAAACGTTCATAAAGTAAGACAACAATTGGCATCAACATGTAAAAATAACTGTATCTAAGAACAAAAAGGATAAACATGCTTAGCGAAAGCAAACACATTTCATCTTTGGGTGCCAAATCCTTGTAAGCTCGGAAAAGGCTGAAGTTACAAGGGTTTGGTTGCAAACCTTCGATTTAAAGAATGTCGACTAACTTTGAAACTGATCTATTATTAATGAAAGCTGATTTACCTTAACCTTAAAGAACAGTTCCTGCAAAGAAATTCTTGGATAATTGTGAGATTCTAAGATTATTTTCAATGCAGTAAAGAAACTGACAGATTGTTAGATTGAACAACTCAAAGTTTAGGATTCACTTGAGAATATAATGGAAATTGAGGAATCAGATCAAATTGGATTTTTCTCTTGGAATCCTGATTTTGGAGAACTTCATCTCTTTTGGCTTCAAGGTATCAGTCTCATATAACAACTCTTAACATTAAGGACACGAAAATGTGGTAAATTGTCCATTAACACTTTCCTGTTTTACAAAATTTTGGACCTGTCCAGATTCAAAGGTTTTGCAGACTTTGCAAATTGAATTTAATTTGAAAAATAACCGTTCAGTAGGGTAGCAAAAAGTGTGGAAAAAGAAGAAATTGCTTGTCAGAAGCAATTTCTTCTTTTTTCACAATGTTTTCTCAATTATAAAATCACAGGCTCGTAAAAAGCAGGGATTAAACAGTAAAGGGTTAATATGAAGCTCGGGTTTGGGAGAAGACATGAAAAGTTGCAATGACAGCTTCTTCTTCAATATTCTTTGTTGTAATACCCCCACCTATGAAGTAGAGAACCAAACAACCTACAATCATGAAACTTAATGCAAATGTTGCTTATGACTAATGGAAGTGCCCTATTGTTTTTGGGTCACATAGGTCAAAGGTCATGGTCACAGTCAATTTTTGTTCAATTTTTGTTTCCGGACTCTAACTCAAGGCCAAGTGTCCTAGAATCATGAGACTTTATGCAAATGTTGCTAATGACCCAATAAAGTACCCTATTTTTTATGGGTCGCATTTGTCAAAGGTCAAGGTCACAGTCAATTTTTGTAAAACTTTTGTTCCTGCACTGTAACTCGAGAACCAAGCAACCAACACTCATGAAACTTTATGCAAATGTTGCTTATGACCCAAGGAAGTGCCGTATTGTTTTTGGGTCACATAGGACAAAGGTCAAGGCCACAGTCAATATTTGTTCCATTTTCGCTTCCAGACTCTAACTCTAGAACCAAATGACCTACAATAATGATTTTCATTAGGAAACCTGAGTCAACATGTATTTTGAAAGTCCATGAGTTCTGAAATGTTGCAGAACTATCATGGTTCCACTACCTTAACCCTTGTTATGCTGAACCCGGAATATTCCTGCTTTGGAAGGAGCTATAGACAAACATCAGCCTGCACATATGAGCAGTCTGATGTTAGTCTACACCACCTGTCTCTCACTTTCAAACCAGAATTGTCAATAGATTTAGTTTTTCAAATAAAAATTGACCTACAGTTGGTACTTTCAGTGCTTTTTGCCCTTTAATTTTGATGCAAATTTTGGGCCAAAACTTATTCAGCATGACAAGGATTAAGAATAATCAGGCACCTATGATAGTTTATCATTGTTTCATCTATTAACTCTAGCCAAAGATGCATTTGGAGAAATCTTATGGATTGACTCTTCATATCAAATCCATCATTTAGAAATAATCTTGAAATTTAAGTTTAATGTTTGCACTATTGAAAAACTTTAATGTTAACGCCTGAAAAAAATGTGAATGGTAGCTGTAATTGCATAAAAAGAAAGCCCTGAGTATTAATCAATCAGATTTAGCTAAATGATTTATAGAAATGCTTTTAAACGAGTTCCTTACCTATGAATATAGTGGAAATTTGTGTTATACAGATGTTGCTTAGTAAAGTTATGAATCACAAAATTTGATGTGTGAAAGTGATCAAGGTGTTTAGTTATGCCTTATATGAATTTTTACACAGTTTTGTGCTCTTGTGTGCATTCTTCAAAATCAATTTTATGCAGAATGCATTAATTTATATTTTTGGACAAACAATCATTGCAGAAAAAGGTTGGTAAAATTCAGATTGATCAAAGTGTATAGGATCCAGATAGAGAATATTTTAGTGAAAAAAAGGCAGGCGTTAATGGCACTTTTATTAACTGATTAATCCACATTTTCTCCCGTTAACGCACGTTTTTTGTCCGTTAATGTATGCCTGTAACTACCTCAAAACATACATTAAATTTTTTGTGTAATAATAGTTGTTACCTAATACAATATACCTAAATTGAATTACGAGAGCTTTTGTCAGCTCAGCTGTTTTCGGTTCTTCTAAAGGTATTCAATTAAAACTTAGTAGAACAGAAATTCACTACCAAAAGAGCTACCTATGTAATCACGGGGTAGCTCTAGATACATTTTGTACAAATTATGCCCCTTTTTCAACTTCCATTTTGCATCGAAAAGACAAGCATAGGTACCTATAGGCGTTGTTCTTGCTGATTTTCCAAACCAATATTAAACCGATTTTCTTCAATTTGTGTTGGTCAAGCCTAAAATGTCAACATAAACCTCTTCTAATATAATATGCTACATCTGATAGGATCTTGGCAATATTTTCATCAGATTGTCTTAATTACATCTCAGACCTTTGGATGGATAATCAGCCCAGTAAATTGTCTTTTTGAATGACACAATAAACTCTCATTTCGATGGCTCAGCATGAAACAGTTGTAACTGCCTATATGTTTATAGGCAGTTACAACTGTTTTGCACTTAGCCATGGATATAGACTACTTGTAGCTAGTTTCCATTGATTTACTGTCACTTACTCTCTACAAAATGCCAGGAAAAATTAGTTTTATGTTTTCATTGAATTTATGCTTCATTTCACTACTACGATTAAAATACACCAACAAATCTTTCATTTCTAAATATATCATGAGCTAAGCCTGGCCTGCTTAGTGGTAACTAATTCCACTGTCAATCTTAGGTTTGTGAGTTGGAACCCCAGCTTGGCCAAATTGCATCCGACATTTAACAAAATCATTGAAACCTGAGTCATTTGTCGTCCCTCAATGGGTGAAAGATAAGTTCTGGTAGTATGTTTAAGTGGGATGAGCAGCTGGTGGCTCAGACAAAATATTGTGGTTGTACTGGTGGGAGAAACAACAGGAAACCATGGGTAGGTGCACCAGCCCCATTGATATAATGGCATTTATGTTGAAATTGGTGTTAAACTCATACAAACAAACAAATCTGAAAGTGATAATTTGCAATGTTTTTACCATTCCACAATGATTGCCAATTCCTTTTCAAAATTGCATCATAAATCAAAGGGTTGAAATCACTAAAAGTCCTGATTGTTGGTATACAGTAAAACTTGTGTTGAGCAACCACTTAGGGTACCACCAAAATGTGGTTATTTTTGGTAATGATTACTTAATACAATACATAAAGATATAGTTAATGATTAAAGGACTTTTTAAAATGGTCCCTTGATAAAAATTGGTTGCTTGATAGTAGTGGTTGCTCGGGCATTATATTTACTGTACATTTCTTTTGAAATTCAACCCAGAAATATATTATATGAAAACCAGTTAAGCATCATTCCTAGTAAGATGGAAAGTTTTAGGTTCAGATGGAATTTTGTGGCTTTACTGTTGTGCCAAATGATGGGAAGCAATTGTTAGGTGAAGTAGAATGTGATATTAATAAAACATTGTTGAAAGTAAGGTAATCTCATTCAAACAAAACAAATTGCTTGTCCATTTATCATTTGCATCAACCCTTTTATGACCTGATTATTTAGGCCTATCAAATACAAAAAGTAAAATGAAATAAGAAATTAATAGACCTCTGAATAGAAGCAAATGCCTTAGCATCATAAAATTTCTAGTAATCATCACATCCTTCTGTATTCAAAGAAGCAGAATAGTAATAGTTCCACAATGTTTTCTAAGTCATACACTTTAACAGTGTTAACCGAGGTTTCCTAATGATTGAGAACATTGAGAAAGATCATGAGCTCCAAAATGTTGTGGAACTATTAGGAGTTAGTTCACTACCTAATAACTATAAGGTAGATCTAAATACAATTGATTTTCTGTCGTGGTAAATGTAACTGATCTAGCTCTACTATTGGTTGTATAATTAGGAAGTGGTCAGTAATAGAGACAAATAGGCAGAGCAAGACACTGATATTTATATTTGGAGCACCTTGGGAATTAGGCAAAGTTTTTAAGTTGGAATGCGGAGCAATTCCAACTTAGATTTAACAAAACCGCAAAATGAACCCAAGATAATTTCATTTTGGGTTTTTTGAGAACACATATCACGTGAACAGGATGTGATTACACTTCGGCCTATTTTGTATATCTCAACTTGACAAAGACATACAGTTTATTTCATCAAAAAGTAATAATGCTGTACAATTACACAACTATCACTTCATGTATATTATTAACACGCTAATTTTATGTTTAAAACGATATTTATTGAAAGTTGCGTACGAATATATATTAGTGTCACATGTTTGCATTACTATATTTGGAAATCATGTGATAAGTCAAGTCCGATAAGGTCAGCTATTGAAAATAGCACTAGCCAATCACGTGATTTGCTTATTTGGTAATGTCGTGATCTGGTTTCTCAGTATTGTGGCAATAGCTCAGACCAATCACGTGATCTGCTTATTTGGTAAGGTCGCGACCTGTTTTTCGTAGAATTATGTTATAGCTTCTTTTAAAGGTATAGTTTCTCTTTCTGAACGACCTTATTACACATTTAACTTTTGACTATCTACATGAATGTTTCATTTTAAAAACATAATACTCATCCAATAAAACTCTTGCCACAGTATCTTTAATATCTTTGCCCAACTGCATTCCATCACTAAGACAACTTGCCATTTGAAGCAAACCAACTAGTTCAACTTGTTTTCTTCACATTCTTACATATCAACGCGTTTAAGAGCACCATCATACAGTTAGGTACATCGTAAAATTGACATTCATCTTAATAAAAAATTCTTAATCGCTCACTCAGCGCTCCATTCATTCATTTCAAACACTCACTTTAACCATTCAAAACCGCTCACAGTTATTAAAAAATAAGATCAGCATATACATTCAAAATGAATTAAGCAAGAACCAAATCGCGATTTCACTGACATAATTGAAATCTAAAGCGTCTGATGGGTTCTTGACGAAATAGAAATCTATTGATTGAACATTTATGCATATTTTATATAGGTTTTATATATCGCTATTTTTGTTCACCCTGAACAAAATAAGCGACATTGGATTCCCTCCCTTTAATTTCACTCAAAACTCACTCCGCTCACTCATTCAACATCATGCCTAAATCATTCCAAAATCGTTCACCTTATCAATTTCACGATGTTATTAACTGTACCCCCAACTCAGAAGTAGAGGAGCATATATGATTTCATCATGTCTGTCTCTCAGTCCATTGACCTTTTGCTTTCCACTAGATAAACGGAGAAGCAATTGACCTGCAATAACGAAACTTTACTCAAATATTGCCCATGACCCAAAGAAATGCCCTATTGTTTCGGGGTCATACATGTCACGGTCATCAGTAAATTTTAACAGTTAACAGTTTCCACTTACTGAACAACCAACTGACCAAAATCATAGAACTTGACACAAATGTTGTCAATGACCCGAGAAAGTGCCCAATTTTGGAGTCACAAAGGTCGAAATCACAAATGAACTTCGTCCAAAAATTGTCTAGAGATTTCAACTTATGACGTAAAAGACTTCCCTGCGAAAATAGCTTTTCATCGTGGACAAATCAACTTTTGAAGTCCACTATGCGACACTTCTAATAAAAAATGTAATTGATAACTAAAAATGGAACAGAATTCAGTTGAAAAATAATATAAAAACTGTTTTGAGTGTATAAGTGTTCGCCCGTGCGTCCAACAGTCGGCTGTATGGTCCGTATCATTTTCTTCCTTTTAAGCTCACCTGAGGACAACGTGCTCAATGGGAGCTTTAAGGATCACCCTGACTCCGTCGTCCGTTGTCAACTTTCTTAAAACTTATTCTTCTCCTAAACCGCTGAGCCAATTTTAATGAAATTTTTCCAAAATGTTCCTTGGGTGACCGTCTACAAAATTGTCACCATATTCTAATTGGCCAATAAATATTGTTATGGTAGGGCGGGGCTTATTTTGAGCCCTAAATCTTTGAACGACATCTCCTCCTGAACCACTGGGCGGATTTCTATGAAACTTTACAAGAATGTTCCTTTGATGACCTTCTTCAAATATTGTTGGCTAAATTTTCATTAGCCCATTAATATCGGCGTGGCAGGGTAGGGCTAGTTTTGAGTCTACTCTGTAATGAATGGGTTGGTAGGGTCTATTATGACTGCTCATAATTCGAATGTCTCCTCTTCAACAAATAGGCAAATTTGAATGAATCTTTGAAAGTTTCTTGGATAAGATCCACTGGACCAATCGAATTCAGGTGAACAGATTAGGGCCATTCTAGCCCTTTTGTTATCATTTTTCTTTCATGAGATTCAGGCCTGTATAACGACTCAGGGGTTTAAGCGTCTCTCGTTGTTGAAATACATTGACTCATATACGCCCGTCAAAAGACGAGACGTATTTTGTGATCACCTGTGGTGGGCGGGAGGCGTCAGCTTCGTTAGTAGCTTGAGGTCACCGTCTCCCGAACGCATTCCAACTTATCAGTACTTTCAGTACTTTGATTATAAATCATTACCAATACTTCTTCAACTAACTTTTTCAGTCAATGCCATTTCAATTCTCTATGTACATGGGTAAATTGTCAATTGCAGTATCATTCTTACAGTAATAGTACTAATGGAGCCCAATGCTCTAGTATAACCTCATCCCCTTCTTTGGACATCAAGATCAACCATTTTTAGCTCCACTGGCTGAAAGCCACTGGGGCTATTGTCATGGCGTTGTGTCCGTCGTGCGTCCGTCCGTGCGTCCGGTCGTAAACTTTTTCTTTAAAAATCTTCTCCTCAGAAGCTACTTGATGGATTTCAACCAAACTTCACAGGAATGATCCTTGGGTGACCCTCTTTCAAAGTTGTTCAAGAAATTTTGATCCAATGAAAAACATGGATTTAATGGGCGTGGCTAATTTCCAAATATGGTAAAAAGTGACTTTTCTCAGGTTCTAATTGATGGATACCAATAAAATTTTACATGACTAATCCTTGGGTGACCCTTTATCAGTCTACCAAAAATTATTTTGATCAACTGAAAAATATGCATTTTATGGGCGGAGGTCATTTCTCTATATGTTATATAGTGGAAACTTTGAAAATCATTTTCTCAGAAACTAACTGATAGATATCAACCAAATTTTACATGATTGATCCTTGGGTGACCCTTTATCAGTCTACCAAAAATTATTGTGATCAAATGAAAAATATGTATTTTATGGGCGGAGGTCATTTCTCTATATGTTATATAGTGGAAACTTTGAAGATCATTTTCTCAAAAACTAACTGATAGATATCAACCAAATTTTACATGAATGATCCTTGAGTGACCCTTTATCAGTCTACCAAAAATTATTGTGATCTAATGAAAAATGTGTATTTTATGGGCGGAGGTCATTTCTCTATTTGTTATATAGTGGAAACTTTGAAAATCATTTTCTCAGAATGTAATCGATGGATGTCAATTAAACTTCATTAGTATGATCCTTGGGTGATCCATTATCATGCAGCCAAAATTTATCGTGATCGGATGAAAATTATGTCTTTTATTGGCGGAGGTCATTTCTCTATATGTTTTAATAGTGGAAACTTTGAAAATCATTTCAACATAAATAGAACCCAAAATATCTAAAAAATCTAGTCAAAACTTTGATTACATGAATTTCAAGCCTGTGGAGCGACTCAAGCCATTCATGGCTTTCTAGTTGAATGATTTTCTGAAAATTTATAGCTACTAAAATAATTCAATAACACAATGATTTAAAGGGAGAGTGAATGTTACATTTTCTAACCAATTGTTAGGCTTTTGTGTTAGTTCAAGTCTTAAATTAATGAATTGCTCTGAGTTATTCTTTGATATACCAGATATTTACAGTTGAATAAAAACGTGGACAAACAGCTAAAAAAAAATTTTTTAAAATATTTTAGCCATTTTCCATATCTAAACAACTTTTATCTCTAATAAAGCTTGACTCCCTTCTAATAGAAACATGATGATTCTAATAAACAAATGAGGTTGGAGTAGAGCTTTTATGATCCTTAGTCTCACTCTTGGTAGTATCAATTTGATCAGAAAATTATCTCCTCTACAGCAATTATTGTTAGATTTTGAATATGATTTTCTCCAAATTGAGTTTAAGTCCATTTCAAAGCATTAGTTAAGGTATAAAAAGTAAAAATTTAAGCTGCAAAATATGTAGGGTATGGTTTTGACTGCTGGATCTGTCCAAGATCAACCTTATTTTGTCACTATCAAAAGGAAATAGAGGAGTATTGTTTCAGTGTAAGATCAATTTATGTATCATTTAATGAACAACAAAAGCTATGTTTTCACAAGTGGCTAAGCACACACATTGTGGGTTCAATACAGAAAGTGTTTAATATTTTCAGAGCAAGTTTGCCAGTCTTTCGTTAGCCTTCAAGACAGATGCACAGACTCTGGAGAAAAGGCTTGAAATACAAGAGAGATCCAGAGATATCGCTGAACAGAATGTTGATAAGGAGCTACAGGGTCTCAGGACAGCACTGTCTGTAAGTAGTTTTAGTCGATAACAATTTCATCGTTTCAAAATCATCAGAATTCACATCCCCAGTGACCCTGGGGTCTTTTTAATTTCCTTGCTACACCAAGGCTGAAGTAGCAAATAAAATGAAAGACCCTGTGCAATCTTATGATGAAGAGGCTAGAAATATTGTAAAGTATTTCATCTATTCAATTTCTGAGGAATTTATATCCTTGGTGAATCTAGAGTCTTCTTATTTCCTATGCTAAATCAAGGATGAAAGAGCATAGCAATTAAAGAGACCCTAAAGAGGCTAGAAATACATGCAAGATTCAGGGATATTGAAATCAGAATGTTATAAGGAACAACAGGGTCTGAGGACATGCTGTCTGTAAGTAGAGTCTACTAGAATTCCATCTTTCCAATATTTGAGAATAAAGATAATTCAAGGAAATATACAGAGGTAAAAACCAAAAATGTTGAATCGAATATTTGCTTAATTCCTTGAAAAAGAGAAAAGAGGCGTCAAAACATCAATTTTTACACCATAATAGGAGTAAGTGTTTTGTCCATTGTTTGGCTTTATTCTTGGCGGCATCTGCAGCCCAATGTTGGCATCAATATGATGTGCTATTCATTTCAGAAATTGATACCATGAGACTGAACATTTTCTCTTGAAACAGGAAAAAGTTAAAAAAGCTTATGAAACCTTAGTATCTGGGTACTTCTATAAGCAAGATTCACAAAACAATGGGAGACTTTGGTGTGTTATCTCCCTTGTTTGCTCTGTGGATTAAATCAGAGGTGTTCCAAAATCGTTAGCGGTCCTTTTAGAAATTTTCCTTGGATTTTATCCAAAGTTTCTTTGGAGAAGTTGCGAATTTTATTTTTGTAAAAACAAACTACTTATTTATTCAATTCGTATTCATGATACAGTTTTCAATAACAAAGAAGAAAATTAATATTTATTTTACGTCAAATGTATCTTATAAATTGCGCAATATTTGATTTAGAGCTTACCTTTAAATCTTACAGTGCAAAGAAAATAAGGATAAAACCCAAGGTAACCACTGATTTGGACCCTTCCTCCTTTGGGAGTATTTCGAGGGAGATAACCAACCGATATCCCTCATTACATTGGGTACCAACATCGTTGGGTTTAGAAGAGAAGATTTTGATTGTGATCATTCCATATTATTTTTCAGAAATTGAATCAGATATGTACAGATCCCCAAGTCAGGGAACTTTTATCAAAAATCCAAAACCATGTAGAAATTTTAGAGAAGGCATCAGCCAGGGTGTCTAGTCGGGCTGAAGTGTTTGGTGCTATTCAACAGGTGGGTAAAACTTAAGTTTTATATTGGTTTGCATATGAAATAATGTAAAATTGTTCTCAATGATGAGTAACATACAAGCTCTTAAACCATCCAAAGGGTTTTAGTAGAATCATTGTTTTTCTATTAGAAAGGAGTGGCGGTTTATTAGAGGTTACTGGTGTTAAGACATGGAAAATGGCCACTAGCATTTTAAGCTCACCTGAACATGAAGTGCTCATGGTGAGCTTTTGGGAGAATTGATTGTGTCATCTGTCATCAAAAATTCAGTGTTACCACTCTAGAGGTCACAATTTCCGCTTAATCTTTCTCAAACTTGCTCAGGATGTTTGTCTAGGCTTGAGGAGGACCCACAATGACTTTGGTGGTATTCAGACGTATGTTAAGGGAATAGGAGCCTTATAAACAGTTTTCTCAAAAATGGCTCATTCTTTCTAAAATTTGTTCAGGATGTTTACTCTAGGCTTGAGGAAAATCTCGTTTGATTTTGGTGACATTCCAACATATGTCAAGGGAAAAGGAGCCTTACTGAGTTTTTTTCTTATAACCACTCTAGAGGTCACAACATCTTTCTCAAACTTGCTCAGGATGTTTGTTTTGCTTTAATCTTCTTCAAAGTAGCTAAGGATGCTATGCATTTAGAAGATCCTGATTGATATTTGGCAGCAATCCAACTTATTTCTCTGGAAAAGGGGCTGTAATAGCAATTTCCTTGGAATAATTGGACTGATGTATGAACATGTATTCAGACCATAATTATTTCTAAAAGAAGGCTTGTCATTAGGTTTGTCCATAGCATAGCTCTACAATAAGGATGGGTTTCAAAAAAATGTGGCACAATGAGTTTTCTTCTTCATCACAAATGGATTTTCCTTTTGAGGGCAGATTTTCAGATAGCTCCAAGGTCACAACATTCAAGGTCAAATGTTAAAGCTAGGTTTATCTTTGAGCTATCAAAGTTTCAAAACAAGTCAACAATTTGTCTGTAGACACTGTCTGTAGACAATTATTCTAGTTTCAAAAAGAAAACAATGTCTAAGAAATGTTATGGTAAGCTATGTATTTTCTTGGATTTAAGCACATTTTGAATTGCTGAAATGTCAAACAAAGGTATGCTGTACACACAGCCTTGGCAGACAGTGTAGGCTTAGATCAGCCTTCATAGACATGTAGTCTGATCTAAGCCTACACAGCCTTCTTTCTACGTAATTATTGTTGGGAAATTTTTTCACAAGACTGATTGAAATCCCCAAAATCGACAATTTCGGTAAAGACAAAAGTTTTGTTTCAGGAACATTAGAGTTTACTAACAAGATGTTTTTGTGATTCTAGGAAAAACGCCTGAGTAAAGCAGTAGATATTATGGTCCATCATGTAGAAAACATTCATAGGGTACATGAAAAGGAACATGCAGAATTAGAGGAGGCCAGGTATTGTACATTCATTATACTGTGGATATTTAAAACATTGCCTAGAACATCTCCCCTGAATTACCCTAGCTGGATATAACCTAGTAGAAACACATCAGTAAAGCTGTAAATAACATGGTAACATGTGAGAAACGTGCATGTTGTACATGAAAAGGAACATGCAGTATTGTAAGAGGCCATGTATTGAATATTCATAATACTACCATATACTACTATTTTATACATGTACTTCTGCCCCTAATTTAACAATAAATGCAATCAGTACGAAACTTTTAATATCTTTAGTTTAAAAGGCTATTAATTATATTTCATTGTCATCTTTTTCTGGAATAAAAACTGAAACATTTGCTAAAACTTTTAATCAGAAATATACCATATTTAACATGTGTTTTATTTTAATCACAACCTTTCTGTTGGTATCAAGGTTTTGTTATAAAGTCAAGTCAGAGTTAAAAGGTCATCTTTAGCTCACCTGAGCACAACATGGGCAAGGTGAGCTTTGTGATCACCTTATGTCAGAAGTCGTCAACAATTCTTTGAACATCTCAGTAACCAATAGGCAATGTGGCTGGACAAAGCTTATTTTGATCCAAGAATGTTTAAACATCTCTTCCTCAGTAAACAATGGGCTGATTTCAACCAAACTTGGCAGAAATGTTCCTTGGGTGACCTTACTTAAAACTTGTGTGTGGAATTAAGATTGCCCCCCAAATATGGACATGGAAGGGTGGGTCTTACTTTGACCCTGAAATATTTAAACATCTTCTCAGTAACCACCAATGGGACTATTTCAACCAAACTTTGCAGAAATGTTACTTGGGTAATCCTTTTTAAGACTTGTTTGTGGAATTTTTATTGACCCTCAAATATTGGCGTTGCTGGGCAGGGTGTCTTTTCACTTTTGAATCTTTAAATATCTTTATCCCAAACCAATCTGGCAATTCTAATTGATTTTGACATGAGTGTATCTCTTTATTAAAATCATGTTCATGAAAATCTGTTTTGCCCATTGATATAGTTGTTGCAAGCAGGACCTTTTCACTCTATGAAATCTGTGAACAACATCATCTCCTAAACCATTAGACTATTTTCACTGAAACTTTGCCAGAAAGTTCCTTTGGTGACCCATTCCAAGTTTTTTATAGACAATCTGATAGGACCATGAAAATGTGCATGGCAGGGCAGGGTTTATTTTCACTTTGAACTCTTGAAAAAACTTCTCCTTAAACTGTAGGCAAATTTGTTTGGAACTTTGACTGATTGTGACTTGGGTGACATCCACTGGAACAATAAAATTCAGGTGAATGGTTTGAGCCAATCTGGCCCTCTTGTTTCATGTCTTTGGCCACAAACAAGGTACAGCAATTGCACAGTTGGATGTGAGACTCAATTTTAAGAGTTTCAGGTTTGATCCACTGCTTTGGAGGTATATATTTTGTCTCACAACAATAGGTAGATTATAGTGTTTTTGTCATGGCCTTGTGTCTGTTGTACGTCCATCAGTGCGTCCGTGCGCCCGGTCGTAAACTTTTTCTTTAAAAACCTTCTCCTCAGAAACTATTGGATGAATTTCAACCAAACTTCACAGGAATGATTCTTAGGGGATCCTCTTTCAAAGTTGTTCAAGAAATTTTGATCCCATGAAAAACATGGATTTGATGGTCTTGGCTAATTTCCAAATATGGTAAAAGGTGAGTTTTCTCAGATTCTAATCGATGGATACCAATGAAATTTTACATGAATGATCCTTGAGTGACCCTTTATCAGCTTACAAAAATTATTGTGATCAGATGAAAATATGCATTTTATGGGCGGATGTCATTTCTCTATATGTTATGTAGTTGAAACTTTGAAAATCATTTTCAACATCAGTAGAATCCAAAATTTCAAGCCTGTGGAGCGACTCAAGCCATTCTTGGCTTTCAAGTTTACCTTCTGTTTTATTATGCTCCCTGAAGGGAGAGCATATAGCCGCCGCTTTGTCTGTCCGTACGTCCGTAATTCTGTCCGTCCGTCCCTCCCCACCTATTTCTCCTTAACCCTTGGGCCAAATCAAATGAAACTTACCATGTGAACTCCCTATGATATAGTGATGATGCATCTGTGACGGTTTTTGGATTTGAGGCCTCGTCATGGGAAAAGGGGACTTAGGGTAAAAAACAGTTTTTCCCAAATTTCTCCTAGTCTAACAGTCAGAATTTAGTGAAATTTCATAATTCAGTAGCAAATCAGATGCCCTTTACTATAAACAATTTGAAATTAACGTAAAAAAAAATATATCATGGAAAAAGGGGGCTTAATGTTTGTTACCTTTACATAAGCGTGTAAATTACAGTTATTCTTTCATTTCTCCTAGTCTTATGCATATCTCCTAAAGTATTATAGCTATCAATTTGAAACTTTATGGGTGGATAGATCTTATGGAGGATAAGTGAAGTGCACAAGAACTACAACTCTTGCTTGCATAATTTTGGAGTTATTGTCCTTTGTTATTTTTGATACTTAGATTATGTCTGGAGCATATCTCCTAAAGAATAATAGCTATCAACTTGAAACTTTATTGGTGGATAGATCTTATGGAGGAGAAGTGCAGTGCACAAGAACTACAACTCCTGCTTGCATAATTTTGGAGTTATGACCATTTGTTATTTTTGATACTTAGATTATGTCTGGAGCATATCTCCTAAAGTATTATAGCTATCAACTTGAAACTTTATGGGTGGATAGATCTCATGGAGGAGAAGTGCAGTGCACAAGAACTACAACTCTTACTTGCATAATTTTGGAGTTATTGCCCTTTGTTATTTTTAGCTCACCTGAGCACGAAGTGCTCAAGGGAGCTATTGTGATCGATCGTTGTCCGGCGTCCGTCTGTCCGTCTGTCCGTCACGGCGTCAACTTTTTCTTTAAACGACATCTCCTCCTAAACTTATGGGTCAAATTCAACCAAACTTGGCAGAAATATTCCTTAGGTGGTCCCTTATCAAAATTGCTCAAATGGAAAGGATCCGTGCCATATCACGGGAAAAGGGGCCTTAATGACAAATTTCTTGTTTTCACTCTAGAAGCCACAAATATGGTCCAATCTTCATGAAACTTGGTCAGAATGTTTGTTAGGTCATGAGGATGAAGTCTATTGAAAATGGTAAGGATCCGTGCCATTTCACAGAAAAAGCTGCCTTAATGACAATTTTGTCAACAATATCTTTAAACAACATCTCCTCCTAAACTTATGGGTTAAAATCAACCAAACTTGGCAGAAATATTCCTTGGGTGGTCCCTTATGAAAATTGCTCAAATGAAAAGGATCCGTGCCATATCACGGGAAAAGGGGCCTTAATGACAAATTTCTTGTTTTCACTCTAGAAGCCACAAATACGGTCCAATCTTCATGAAACTTGGTCAGAATGTTTGTTAGGTCATGAGGATGAAGTCTATTGAAAATGGGAAGGATCCATGCCATTTCACAGAAAAAGCCGCCTTAATGACAATTTTGTCAACAATATCTTTAAACGACATCTCCTCCTAAACTTATGGGTTAAAATCAACCAAACTTGGCAGAAATATTTCTTGGGTGGTCCCTTATTAAAATTGCTCAAATGGAAAGGATCCGTGCCATATCAGGGGAAAAGGGGCCTTAATGACAAATTTCTTGTTTTCACTCTAGAAGCCACAAAAACGGTCCAATCTTCATGAAACTTGGTCAGAATGTTTGTTAGGTCATGAGGATGAAGTCTATTGAAAATGGGAAGGATCCGTGCCATTTCACAGAAAAAGCTGCCTTAATGACAATTTTGTCAACAATATCTTTAAACGACATCTCCTCCTAAACTTATGGGTTAAAATCAACCAAACTTGGCAGAAATATTCCTTGGGTGGTCCCTTATGAAAATTGCTCAAATGGAAAGGATCTGTGCCATATCACGGGAAAAGGGGCCTTAATGACAAATTTCTTGTTTTCACCCTTGAAGCCACAAATACGGTCCAATCTTCATGAAACTTGGTCAGAATGTTTGTTAGGTCATGAGGATGAAGTCTATTGAAAATGGTAAGGATCCGTGCCATTTCACAGAAAAAGCCGCCTTAATGACAATTTTGTCAACAATATCTTTAAACAACATCTCCTCCTAAACTTATGGGTCAAAATCAACCAAACTTGGCAGAAATATTCCTTGGTTGGTCCCTTATAAAAATTGCTCAAATGGAAAGGATCTGTGCCATATCACGGGAAAAGGGGCCTAAATGACAAATTTCTTGTTTAGACTCTAGAAGCCACAAATATGGTCCAATTTTCATGAAACTTGGTCAGAATGTTTGTTAGGTCACGTGGTGTCTGTGGTCTAGGGGTAGAGCGTCCGCCTCTTGACCCAAAGGCCCTGAGTTCGATTCCCGGGAGCGGCTATCGATCTTGGTTCTTTCATAGGCCCACACATTCGGCGCGAGTACTGGTGAATTTTCCAGGAAGCAGAATCGAGAGGGATTAATCTAAGTTGTAAGAACTTGTTTCCCAATCGATGTAAAATAAATAGGTTTAAACCAAACCAGGTCATGAGGATGGAGTCTATTGAAAATGGGAAGGATCCATGCCATATCACAGGAAAAGGAATCTTAATGACAATTTTTTGTTTAATCTCTAGAAGCCACAAATATGGTCCAATCATCATGAAACTTTGTCAGAATGTTTGTTATGTCATGAGGATGAACTCATTTGAAAATTGGAAGTATATGTGCCATATCACGGGAAAAGGGGCCTTAATGACAATTTTCTCGTAAGAGCTCCAAACGCCACAAATATAGTCCAATCTTCATGAAACTTGATCAAAATGTTTGCCAGGTCACAAGACTTAACTCTGATGAAAATGGGAAGGTTCATGCCATATCATAGGAAATGGAGTCTTAATGATAATTTACTTGAAATATCAGGTGAGCGATTTAGGGCCCTCAGGGTCCTCTTGTTGATACTTAGATTTTGTCTGGAGCATATCTCTTAAAGTATAATAGCTATCAACTTGAACCATTAAGGGTGGTTAGATCTCATGGAGGAGAAGTGCAATACACCAGAACTACAACTCTTGCTTGCATAATTTTGGAGTTATTTCCCTTTGTTATTTTTTGAAACTTAGATTTTGTCTGGAGTGTATCTCCTAAAGTGTAATTGCTATCAACTTGAAACTTTATGTATGGATAGATCTCATAGAGGAGAAGTGCAGTGCTTAAGAACTACAACTCTTGCTTGCATAATTTGGAGTAATTGCCCTTTGTTGGTTTTGATACTTAGATTTTGTCTGGAGCATATCTCCTAAAGTATGATAGCTATCAACTTGAATCTTTATGGGTGGATAGATCTCATGGAGGAGAAGTTCAATACACCTGAACTACAACTCTTGCTTGCATAATTTTTGAGTTATTGCCCTTTGTTATTTTTAATACTTAGATTTTATAGGAGGTAAATCTCTGACAGTACAAAAGAATCTTTAATCTATAAGGCTTCAGTTTACTATCAAGCTTTCGTTGCGGGGGATGTCCATTTCCAACATGGCTCTTGTTTTTGTGACAATGCCTTATTCGTGGAGCATAATCCGTCTCTGACGGCTCTTGTTAACATAACATAACATATGTTTTATTCATATGACTTGAACGAAATTGTTATCAAATAGTAAACCAAAGTCAGATGAACAGGTGATGGCTGGGAAATGATAATGGGAGACATACCAGGAATTCATTGTTAGATTCTTCAGTCATCAGGATATAAATGAAATATTGTCAAATAGGACTATTCACCAAATTCATATAAAACAAATACTACTCTGCATTCAGTAAAACAAAATAGTGCAGTCTGTTTGCAAATTATACCCTGCTTTACACTTGCACCTGTGTGCAAAGCAGAGTATGATTTGCAAACAGTTTGCACTGTTTTATCATCCTAAGCGCAGGGCTGGATTTGTATTCCTTGAAGTCAAAGAGTGTGGCTTTAAGGTCTCTCAGACCATTTTCTATTTTACTGTGCATAATGTTTCACAAACAATTGTTTATTTCCATTTAAGGAAGTTGCTTCAAGACAGCAGGTCATTAGGGCCCTCAGCAATTGATATAACAGGTAAATTATAGTGTTTTATTAGCTTACCTGAGCACTAAGTGCTCAAGGAGAGCTTTTGTGGTCATAAATGTATGGCATGTGTTGTGTGTCATATGTTGTCAAACATCTACAATTTAGATGTTTACACTCTAGGGGCCTGTCACAATTGTGGTCCAATCTTCATGAAACTTAGTCAGAATTTTTGTTAGGTCACAAGGCTGAACCCTATTGAAAAGTGGAAGGAATCAACAGATGTCAAAAGAAAACGGGCCTTTAAGACAATTTTCTTGTTTATACTCTAGATGCCACAAATATGGCCCAATCTTCATGAAATGTGGTCAGAATGTTTGTCTAGGCATAAGGATAAAAACTAATGAGGGATATCGGTTGGTTATCTCCCTTGAAATACTCCCAGGGGGAAGGATCCTAACAAGTCCTAATTTCCATTGCACTATTAAATTTAAAGATAAGCTCTCAATCAAATATTGCGCAATTTCTAAGAAACGTTTGATGAAAAAAAAAATTTCTACTGTACTACTGAAAACTTTTATCATAAATAACAAAAAAAATAAAATTTGCAACTTTCCGGAAGAAACCATGAAGATAATCCAAGGAAAATTTCTAAAAGGACAACTAATGAATTTGGAGCCCCTCTGATTCAACAGAAAATCAACAGAACAAACAAGGGAGATAACACACAAAAGTCGCCAATTAAAATTGTATTGGTCCTATGCATGGATTATTCATAAAATTACAATGATGACTCTGTGTTGAAAAATTGGCCTTTGATATTCATTGAATGAGCAATGAGACAAAGGTGATTATAAAGAACCATCATTGTCCTCTTGTTATAACTTACATTGGTTTGTATATAATAAAATGATATTTTCGTCAGCTTATTAGCACAAAGTCAGGGTCTAAAGAATCCACTCGTCCGCTCGTATTTACGAGTAAGAAATTACGGAGAACGAGTGGAAATTCTAAGTCAGTCGTCCGCCCAGACGAGTGGAGAATTAATGACACTTAATAACAATGCCTAGTGTCTGGGTAAATTTGGATAAAAGACAGAAAAGGGGCTACAAACAAATTAAATGATGATAGAAGTTCCAAACAACTGGAACTGTTGAACTATGTACTTTGATTTCTAAGAATAAACTTCCGGTATTGGCATGATATAACCCGGTACCCGAACATTGTAAATGTTTATCGATCCCCAAAACATGGAAATTATCGAGAACTCATAGGTTTTTAACGTGTTTTGCTTGTATTTTCTACACCTTTAATTTTTATAGACACAATCTTCGAATTGAACATGAAAAATCCGCAATATCGTATGTTATTTCCCTCGTCCTAATCATTTTACCGGTATTTAAACTCCGAAGTTATTTTGACGTCATATATTTTGTCTTTTTCTTTCGTCTGCACTTTAAAATAACATCTTCAGATATAAGTAAGTTTATTAGCTCCACTGGCCGAAGGCCAGCGAGCTATTGTCATGGCGGTGTGTCCGTCGTGCGTGCGTCCGTCCGTGCGTCCGTGCGTGCGTAAACTTTTTCTTCAAACATCTTCTTCTCCCAAGCCAATGGGCGGATTTTGATGAAACTTGGTAGAAATGTTCCTTGGGTGACCCTCTTCTAAAATTGTTAAAGAAATTTGGATTGACCCCCAAATATGGGCGTGGCAGGGCGGGGCATTTTTTCACTTTGAAATCTTTAAAAATCTTCTCCTTCCAAACCATTTGGCCAATTTCAATGAAACTTGGCATGGATGTTCCTTGGGTAACCCTTTACCTAAATTGTTCAAGAAATTTTGATTGACCCCCAAATATGGGCGTGGCAGGGTGGGGCTTATTTTGAGCCCAAAATCTTTGAATGACATCTCCTCCTGAACCACTGGGCCGATTTTAACCAAACTTTACCAGAATGTACCTTGGGTGACCCTTATCAGAAAGTGTCCCTGAAATTTTGATTGGCCCCCAAGTATGGGTGTGGCAGGGCGGGGCTTATTTTGAGCCCGAAATCTTTGAACGACATTTCCTCCTGAACCATTGGGCTGATTTCAATGAAACTTGGCATGGATGTTCCTTGGGTGACCCTTTACCTAAATTGTTCAAGAAATTCTGATTGACCCCCAAATATGGGTGTGGCAGGGCGGGGCTTATTTTGAGCCCAAAATCTTTGAATGACGACTCCTCCTCCTGAACCACTGGGCCGATTTCAACCAAACTTTACCAGAATGTATCTGGGGTGACCCTTTTTAAAAATTGTTCCTGAAATTTTGATTGGCCCCCAAATATGGGCGTGGCAGGGCGGGGCTTATTTTGAGCCCGAAATCTTTGAACTACATTTCCTCCTAAATCACTGGGCCAATTTCAATGAAACTTTACCAGAATGTTCCTTGGGAGACGCTTTCCAAAAGTTGCTCTCAAAATTTTGATTGCCCCATAAATATTGGTGTGGCAGGGTGGGGCTTATTTTGAACCCGAATTCTTTGAACGACATCTCCTCCTGAATCACTGGGCTGATTTCAATGAAATTTTACCAGAATGTTCCTTCTGTGACCCTTTTCAAAAATTGTATGCAAAATATTAATTAGCCCATAAATATTGGCATTGCAGGGTGTGGCTTATTTTGAGCCCGAAATCTTTGAACCACATCTCCTGATAAAGGTTTGGCTGATTTCAATGAAACTTGAGAATTTTGGTGCAATGTGAGCCATACCCAGTTAATTAATATAAAAAAGGTCTTAAGAGATTTAAAAGAGTTGTTTTCATTCAAAGAAAGATTCATTAAATGCAAGTCTAATGATGTTTAAGCCAGTGGAGCGATACAGGCCCTCTGTGGCCTCTTGTTTTTAAAACATCATTTGCCAATCGTAGGGCAAGTGACATTCAAAGCAGGACGAGTAACTTTTTCAAGTGACTTGCCCTGCAGGACGAGTGCCTTTTTCTGAATTCTTTGGACCCTGAAAGTGTAAAGTGCTCATAGAAGGTTATTTTGCTTTAGCTGAGAATCCAATTATATTCAATTTCTTAACATCTGCAAAACTCTAAAGACTGACTACTTTGATGCAAGATTTATATCTTCTTCTTTATATTTGAATCATGATTTTAGATGCTCATCGATACACATTTTTAATATGTGATAGGCTTAATACAATAGCAACCACCTTAATTATTTTCCATTGACCTATGGATAGATGGGGGTTATATGGATATAGAAAAATAATTTTCAACAAATCTGCAATAAGCCCTTTGTTGTAAGTACTTATTTGTACATGCAACCAGGGGTACAGATGAGAGAGATTAAAGCCATTCTAAAATCTTTATTTTTCAATAAAACTTTATGTTGTTGGTACTCATTGGAATTATCTCAATGAGATGATTCCAATGAGTACCAAAAACATGAGGTTTGTACTATCATTATTGAATTTCTTTAATCTGAAATAAAAAATACCCCCCCCCCCCCCTATTCTGTGGCTCTGTACGACACATGGTTTTGTTAAGAAACAAGAGCTTAAGAATGATGACGGCTCTCTCTTTTATGTAGAACTCTGCTGTCATAAACAATATTTATATTTCAGGAGTTGATGCGCTGTCCAGGAGATCTGCGTCTGTCTGTCCAAACAATATTGGTCTAGGAGGGAAGGTGAGGTCTTACTTTTCACATAATAATTGTCTTCAGTTATTTATCAGGGGTGTGAAAATGCAGGTTTTCTCCACTTGTTACCAGACAAATAAGAATGACTCTCTTCTTGTCCAGGGTCAAAAGAACTTGTCCTTGAGAAAGGATGGATGAATTTTGAAAAAAAAAATTTTTTTGAAGAAGAAGAAAATTATAAGTATTTTCCTCATTAAAAACAATATTTTCTAACCTTTGACTTAAATACTGGGATAATCTTTAGGATGAAATAAGTGCTATTCTGGGATTTGTACTGGTAAATACTTGTCCATGGACAAGTAGCCTAGAAAAAATGTACTTGTCAGACAATTCAGCTATGGAAATTTTACTTCCCAGCTTTTCAAAAATTTTAGGCCTTCCAACTAAGAACATGTATTTTGAATAAATTTGTAACCCTGTATGCAAAAAGAGCCATCTGAAATTTATGAAAAATATACGGCAAAAGTTTTTTTACAAGTGTAAGTTGATTTATATATCTGATATTGTATTTATGATAAAGATATTCTGTCATTGCCGTTTGGTAAGATTAGTTATGTTTAGTGTTGTGGGCACACATTTTATTTTTTCACAGAAATTGAGATGTGTAATCATATATTTTCAGTCATTTGGTTTAGGATCTCCCCTTTCAGGGGGCCTTACCCCAGCTACAGTGAAAGCTATCAAATTGATGAAGGTAGCATGATCTATGTGAATAGATTACATAGTATTGTGTCAAATTGTTTTGTCCAAATTGTATCATACCAACTAATATTGTCCTCAAACATTGAAAAATATTTGATTTTTAGCTCAACTAGCTGAAAGCCACTGGGGCTATTGTCATGGCGTTGTGTCTGTCTGTGCGTCCGGTAGTAAACTTTTTCTTTAAAAATCTTCTCCTCAGAAACTACTGGATGAATTTCAACCAAACTTCACAGGAATGATCCTTGGGTGACCCTCTTTCAAAGTTGTTCAAGAATTTTTGATCCAACGAAAAACATGGATTTAATGGGCCAAGCTAATTTCCAAATATGGTAAAAAGTGAGTTTTCTCAGATGCTAATCGATTGGATACCAATTAAATTTTACATGAATGATCCTTGGGTGACCCTTTATCAGTCTACAAAAAATTATTGTGATCAGATGAAAAATATGGATTTTATGGGTGGAGGTCATTTTTCTATATGTTATATAGTGGAAACTTTCAAAATCATTTTCTCAGAAAGTGAATGATGGATATCAGTCAAACTTCATTGGTATGATCCTTGGGTAACCTATTATCATGCAGTCAAAAATTATTGTGATGGGATGAAAAATATGTCTTTTATGGGTGGAGGTCATTTCTCCATATGTTAACTTTGAAAATCATTTTCAACATCAGTAGATCCCAAAATAACTAAAAATCTAGTCAAAACTTTGATTTGCTATTACAAGAATTTCAAGCCTGTGGAGCGACTCAAGCCATTCATGGCTTTCTAGTTTTATGGATGCCTGAAGAAGAAAAAGTATGAATTACCTGAAGTTGTAGCAACTTGATGCGCAATTTTGAAAAAATGTTTATGCTATAGGTTATATTTGAGCCATTATTAAGCTAAAATTTTGTATCGGAACATTCCAACTGGAGCAAATCATATAGGCGCTGTAGTAGTACTGGTGTGGGCAATACCAAGAATCCATGGTTAGGTGCTACAGTCTCTATGATATTATCAAAAACTGTTCAATTAACTGTTGATAATGAAAGCTTGTATCTACAAAATAAGATGTAAAGTATTTTAACATGCATGAAAAAAATATACCCACTGTTGATATGGCTGTTGTAAATCTGTTGTGAATGGTGTTATATAATATCTCTGTAAGATCAATTAGAAGTGGCTAAATTACCATAGGAGAACAAAAATTGTATTAAGTATTATATCTAAGTCAATGTAGTTAATACAATACTCTCTTTTGAAAGACAATTTTTTGTTAAAAAATTATATAATTTTGTTAATGAAAATGCAAATGGTGTTGTTTGGCACAAAGATAGAAAGTCTGTCGACAGTAAATAATTATTTTCTTCAGAGTTTAGACTAGAATAAAATTTCCTCCAATTTTCTTAAAAGTATTAAGATTTTTTTCTAATCTACTTCTCATCTCTTATCATAGCAAACAGCAACCACAAAATATTCTCATCTTGTACATAATTTGTAAAATCTTTTTGAAATGCAGGATTGATTTATCCATCAATTAAAATAATGATTTAAAAGCTACACCTTAACACTATTTTTAAAGACATCAATTCCACCCTATGTTGAGGTTCTTTTTGGTTGCAACTAGTGGCTTAAACCTTGTCATGCGGAATCTAAAATATTCATCTATAAAAAGGTGGGATAGCCAAAGATCAGCCTGCACATATGTGCAGTCTGATCTTAGTCTACACCTATTTATCCCCTTTCAATGCAGGGTTATATACAACATTGAATATAAAAATGAAAGCTTGCCAAAAACTCTTGAATACTAGTGCTTTCAGTACTTTGATTTTACTGCAACTTTGCAAAGGATTTTATGCATGACAAGGATTAATAGAAAATGTGCCACAAGCAAGATAGACTTTATTGCCTTATTCTATGAAACAGCAGGTTTTAAATAACCTGTAATTTAGCAGTTTTCAAAAATGTATGCACGAAAAGGAAGAGAATTGCCAGAAATCTCATAAAATATTCTATACGCCCAAAAGAAAGTCACACAAAAGTTCTTGTATCCCTGTAAAAAATCACAAGACAGATCCTATAATGTCTCTAATCTGTCTTTTCAGCCAAGACGTCGAGTTAGTGAGATAGCCCTTCCAAAAGTCCTAGGAGGGTCAGGTGCCCCTAATTTACACCCGTCCCCTTCTATGGTAGGTATTCTAACTAAATTAAGAATGATTGCTGAAGACTTAGATTCTAAACCAGAGCTCTTCATTATGGCAGTGATTCTAGTTTCAGAATGACAATTTCCAGTATTTGTCAGACTCTATGTTATGTGCACTTACTGGAATAGTCTTTGAGAAGACAATTCCATTGAGCACACATAACATAAGTTATGTGGTTAAATTTACATATTTAGATCGTAGTCACCCCTTCTCATTTAGAGCTCTGTTCAATGTTGTAACAAAATTATTCTTCTCAGAAATGATTGATTTTAAGGCTTGATAGTGATCACAAATGAATTCTGTCAAATTCTTACCCCAAGACTTACACTAATGAAAACTGCTGGGTTTGTGGAGGGCAATCAAAAAGAACAAGAAAATCCTTTTTGTCAAGCACACTTTGGATATACAATGCATGGTTGCTAAATCTACACTTTGTAATTTCATTTGTCAGTCTGTCCAGCTTTGACAAAAACTTTCATGGATGAATTCCCAAATACCTTTGAAAATTGTTTCACACAAGAAGTTGTGCCATTGGAAGTATTTGTATATTGTAACAAAAGGTCAAGGTCCAAATGTTGTCCTGAGTATAACTTCTACATTTATGGATTTCAAAATATTTTGGCATAGATATTCCCCTTAAAAGACAGAAGTGGCATTTTAACCATTTCATTTATTGCTGTTGGTTAAGGTCACTTTTCAAGGTCAATGGTTTGCAGTCTTGACATGACTTGTACCTGACAACCATGATATTTGAGATAATATTTAATCTAGCAAGCGTTAAGGCAACAATTGCATGTGCTATGTGTGATTGAAATCAGAGTAGTATTATTGATTAGTACATGATGCATGCATTAGACTGAGACCTTTAGATCAGGGTTCCCACATGACGAAGATTGTATGCATAAAAGAATTTCATTCTTCATCTGCTGAATCTTTGAGAAATGGATTCCTCTTTGAATTTCTAGCATACTGCATTCTAAAAGAAATTCTTTAAAACAGAAGTGCAGTGCATATTATAATTCAAGAAATGAAAAGAAGCTTCCATTCACATAATGGCAGATAATTAAAAAAAGAAAGAAAAATTGTATTGCACATGAAAACAGCCTTTTGGGCAACTGCATAGAGCTACCATTCTCATAGGGAAGTCATAAAAGTACTTAAATTTTGCTGTATATTACTTTGAAATACCAATTCAAATTTGCTGGCTCAGCACTTTACACATGTAACTACCGATATATTTTCCTTGAAGTCATCACTCATCCTTTCTGACTGTTTGTCTCCCAGCAATTGGTCAATAATCATAGACCAATTTGGGGCAGCAGCTGGAGGCTAGGAAAGGATGTGATTAGAAATATTTGGTGTGAGAAATACCAGGAATCCATTGTTAGGTGCTCCAGCCACAGCAATATATAATTGAAAGATCATTGAAAGCGGCGTAAAACCCCATTCAAAGAAAGGAAGAACATTATATTTATTGGTAGTTACTACTGTTTAGGGCTGTGACATCAACTCGATGTAAATTTACTTTTATAACAGTAATTGCCAGAATTTTATCATCAAGAAATACAGAAAGATTAATGATATTTTACTACTAAAGAAACAAAATAAAACAAAAAAAAAGACTTTTCCAGTTGAGATATTTAGTAGTGTTTGAGTAGATTTGACCTTAGAACCAGAGTGATGTGTCATATAGCTTATTTATATGCATGTTATTACCAGAGGTTTTACGCAAAATTGTTTGTAGTTCCATATACAAACATTATGAAGGTTTAGTACGAAACTTGGTATAAATGTTTATGTCTATAACTATAAGCCTGTGCATGACTTTTCAACAACTTGACACAATTGTTGCGAGCAAATATTGTGCAGCTTAGACAGCTAGCCCTCTGCGATAAAAAGGTTCTGTGGATGTCCAAACGCACTGCACAACCGTATATTGATGGCTCAGCACAAAAACAGTTGTAACTGCCTATGTAATTATAGGCAGTTACAACCATTTGCACTGAGCGATCAATATATATATACAGATTTCATAGTGAAGACTCCAGGCTGTGTTGAACCTGTCATTCGCAAGCTGGTATTTGAGATTTACTATAGTTTTGTACTAACCTGTCTATTTGCTATACAAACCACCATGATATATGTACATGTACTATGTAGGACCATGCTTTTGAGACTCGCGGGCCTACTAGGGGCTTCCTTCCCATACATTCTGAGCCCTCTTTTGACTTGGAAGAGGTAAGACATATTGGACCCTTTTTGTATCCCTGGAAATCCCATGTTTATTTTGCTGTATTTTGGCATGAACCTAGGGCTAGCTTTCCATAAGGACTTGAGCATCAAGTTTACCTGGGCCCGAGGTTATAAAACTTTTCTCAGGGTCAAATCAAAATTTTCTCAAATTTCAATTTGAGATTAAAGCCGTAATTCTGTTTTATTACTCATTTTAATGTATCAACATAAAAGATGATATTAAAAGTTGTTATAAATAATAACTTATTAATATTATCTTTTATTTTCATACATTTATTTTAATTTAAAATTTGAGAAAATTGAGCCTGAGCCTGAGAAAAGTTTTATAACCTTGGGCCCTGATCTAGGTACATTTTAAGATTGCTTTTTTCAAATAATACTGCGATATTGCTTTAGTCTGCTAATTGTTGACATTTTATGTCTGGCAAAAGGTTAAATAGTTTGTGGTATCCTAAATGGACTTGATAACTGAAAGTTTACAAGTTCCAACCAGTGGACCATAACTGAAATTTTACAAGCTCCATTCATTGGACTAGTAAATCGAAGCTATCTTAAATCGCAGTTGATTAATGAAACTACCAGAAAGGATGATTCCAATGAGTACCAACAACACGTTTTTTTGGAAGTATTGTACATGTGAATATATGTAACCCTTCACACAAAAAGGGACTTTGTGGGGGGTGTGAAAAGAATCCACCCTGGTCAGACTGCCCAGATTGTGCTCATTGACCAGGGCCGAAACTTTTTACAAATAAATTTTCTGAATCTAGAATGACATTCCTACCCTCCCACTATTAATTTTGTCTCCCATCAATGGGTTGATAATTGTAGACCCTTGTGGGATAGCAACTGGAGGCTAGGAAGCGTAATGGTAGTACTTGTGTGAGAAATACCAGGAATCCATCATTAGGTGCTCTGCAATATGACTGAAACACAATGATAAAAACAAATCTACCTTCCTAAATAATTATTTCCGAAGTACACCTTCTGGTTGACCTATGCTGGATCCAATCCTTTTCCAAATATTTATTTCAGGGAGTTCCTAAATAGTTCATTTTTGCGTGACTGGTCATATATTCAAATCTAAAATCCTATTTGCAGATCTACTATTCAATATCAAAAATAGTAATCAATGTGATTTAAGGATGTAATTTTTAATTCAATGAAGTTAAATTGTAGCTCTTGTTTTACGAAGATGTTTTGTACACCCCTCAGCTGAGCTCTTGGCACTATTCCTTTCCTTTTATCATTACACTAATGCACCATCATTTATGTCTTAAGTTCTTGGCATGCACCGAGGCCAATCATATTTCATTTGACAGGCGTGTAAATCTACATGATTCTTATTTTATTCAAATTTTATACAGAATGATTATGATGATGTTGAAGGAGAAATTGATGACATAATTTGTGTATATCTGTTTTGTCTTGACCATCAGTATGTTATTTCATAAAAAGCTCAGCAGAATTTTGCATTCATAATTATTTAGCTGAAATTTTTTATTGTGTGTTTGTGCAAAATTAAATAATTGTAAGTCATTAATGGTGATTTGTTGCACATGATAAGAAAAAAAGGGAGGGGGATATTACAAACTTTTAAAATGATTAGTAAGCATTGTTTTATTTATTTCTTTTCTTTTCTTTCTTTTTTTTTTTTACTGGAAAACTATTTACATATTTCATATGTATGAAAATCATTTTGGTCATTCACTCACCCTCATCAATGCATGAACATTGATCCATTCATATTCTATAGTTACATTTCCCTTGTTTCCTACCTCATTGCTTATGGATCTTTGAAGGGGATTTATCTTGTTACTAACTGATTTTAAATTTGAATTTCAGTTATTTCCTTTAAATTTTCCTTCATTAAGATACAGTCACCTGGAAAATGGAAGCATTTTAACTCATATCATCGGCTAAGCACCAAACAGTTGTAACTGCCTATATATTTAACTGTTTCACGCTGAGCCATCGAAATTCGTTATCTTTACAAGTTTTCAAAGATTGATAATGTTCTGTTAAGGTATCATAAGTGAATCTAACTAGCCCATTGATGAATAATGTTAAGATCTTTTGGAAGCTGGACCCATTGGTGATTAATGGTGATATTCTCTATTAACAAGGGGTATAGAGGTTGAAGAACTTAAGCAAAAGAACAGTGAGCTATTAACATGAGTTGACCATTATGAGTTTACTCAAACATTATAGGTAAGATTGATTAGAATGAGCTGCAAATTCTTAAACTTTTATAATTGAGAATAGGAATCTGTTTGCAAATTATACCCTGGCTTTGTACATGCACATGTGTGCAAAGCGGGGTATAATTGGTGAACAGTTTTGTACCATTTTGTCATTCTGAATGAATAGCTGTTACTTGATTTGAGACAAGTTGATCTTATCTATGAAAGAAGTTATGTATCTCACTAACCCTCAGTCAATAATATTTCTATTCTAGACTACCTTGTCTCAAATAAAATCTCATGCTGGTCCTTTTTGTATCCAACCTTGAGAATAGGACATTTTCTATGAATTATTAAATATGGATATTTGAATGCAAAGTATTTTGTGTGCATGGTCTTTGCTATGTTTTCCATGCATGTAGTATATCTGTTTGATATCAATATTTTATATGACATTATTTTATAGCTTGAGTATTTGAAATATGTATGTGAATGCTTGTTAGAGGTAAAAGGTTTCTTTCTCTTAAAATGTGGTTTGTTATAAATTGTTTCATAAATTTAACATATTTTTATGTTTATACATACATGTATAGAATTTTTATTTGGTGTTAGCAAATATATCTGTTGCTAGATTTCTCTAAAATCAGATTTTGGGCAAGTTGTTATACTTTTACCAGCCTGTCTGTCTGCCTGTCAGTGTTTCTGCAAAATCTTAAACCAAAAAGTTTTACATTGCAATTGACTATGTAATTAATAATGAATGCACTCATAATGTAATGCTAAATTTATTTGTTTTAATAAATCAATTTTAAATTAAATGTAAACGGACCTTAAAAGAAGTTTATAAAAATCCACTGCAAACTGCCCCATCACATGCTCTTTATCTTGAATGTCTCCTTATACCATCATTATTTGAAAATGACTGATATTTTTAAGACATTCAAAAAGTTGAGATAGTAATTTTACTGTCACTTTAAGAAATTGTACATATAATTTGTAGTCTGTTTAAAAGTAAACCAAGGCAATTTATTTATTTAGGGGTCATCGCAATACAATTGTAAGTGCCTATATTTTTATAGGCACTTACAATTGTATTGCATCGACCCCTCGATATGCTTCAAAGATGTTCACTTATGCCTTTCAACTAAAAGAAATTTCTGACAATAATAAATTGGTCTCAATTTTATGCACTTTTTGCTGTAAACATGGTAAGACTGGTTTTGGTATATTATGGTACCTTCCTGGCTAGTAGTCTCTAAAATTAGCAAAAATGAAATGCTTCTCAAGAAAACCTGATTTAAGGTGGTTATGCCCCCTTTTGAAGAAGAGGGGGTATTTGCTTTGCTCTTATCGGTCAGTCTGTCAGTAAACCCTTTTCTCTGTCCAGCGCATATCTCAAAAAGTCTGCAAGCAAGCATCATGTAACTTCATTGGTAGATAGATCACATTGACACAAATGTTTTACAAACATCTCTTGTTTGCTTTAAGAAGCATAAGGACTTAAAATACTAACCCATGTACATGTAAACAGAAGAACCTAATCTGTAATTAAAATACATGTATTGTGCTGATCAATATTGCAACAAAGATTGTCTGTCTCTTTGGTAAATGGATTGTACTTGATGTTTTTCGTATAACAATTGAATTTTGATGCATTTTGTTAAGCTCTGTTTCTCTTTTCTACCAACAGGGTAATATAACACAAACAGTCCAAAATGATAGCTCTGATTCTATTGGTCGTACTGACAAAGTAAGAAATGATTGGATTGGATGATGTTGTCATTTTGTGTAATACTAACATCTAGATGCATGTAGCAAGGGCGTAACATTACCAAGTGTGTAACAGAAATAAATCCTCTTTTGAAAAATGTCATTGATGAATTATCATAACATCGAAACTACAGCTTATTCAAGCTGCAGCTCATTCAAGCTGTAGTTACAATGTTTTTATTATTCACCAACGCTCAAATCATAAAAAAAGGGAGGGGACAGAGGACATTCATCTTGTGTCACAGTCCACATATTGCCTTTATCCTATATATTCTATGTTGGTCAACTTCTGATTGCGTATAAATTTAAAAATCCTAGTTACGCCTATGTGTAGTATTTCTCTCTGCTTCTGTTAACAAAATCTCGGCCTATTGCTTTAAATGTCATGATATAAAAATTCATGATTGAGTTGTGTCTTAATCATTTTCCAATAAATGAAAGATAAAAGTTGCAAAATAAATGTAAAACCTCTTTTGCTTCGAAAGAAAGGAGAAAAACTTTGAAATAAAGATGCAGGGCTCAAATTAATGACAGAAAGGAAATATATATGTTAGATAAAATACAGACAAAGAGATCTGTTATGAGAGATTAACATATTTACACAATTAAGTAACTCCAAGCTGAAATAATATTGCATCAAATTGTTTGTTTAAAAGCAAAATGTCATAAATACAGCTAACGTTTGAGCATAAAATTGAGTCAATTTGTTGCCTGGCATGTGTTGGTGAATGAGAAAAGTAGATGAGTATGTATGATAAAGCATAATAAACTGTCATCATGAATACAGATGTCTTTTCTATTAAGTCTTATTTTTGGGTGATTTTCATTTAAAGATTTACATGAATCATATGGATTTTTTAACTGGAACTCTATTAAATATCATTTTGAAAACCAGTATTGATCTAGCAAAGTTATTATTAGGAAAATAGACAGGGGAAGGTTTAAGTATTGTCATTCCAGATTCTTTAAATTTCATATTGAAAAAAAAATTGACCTTTTAGAATAACCAGGGATGCACATTGTCAAGTCCTGCTTGTAGTGGTGTTTCTAAAATGGTCCCTTAAAAGTGACTTGAAACCAAAATAGAAGCAGACATTATAAATCACATTTTTCATAATGGCAATCCCTGTTTCCTACTGGTAAGAAGTCTAATTGATTAGATAGACTTATTAAAGAACCTGTTTACTAACATATCTTTTAGTTTCTGTCTTTAAATCACTTTTGTAACAAAAGAAACAAGAAAGATTCTAGAGAGATGCACCTTATCTATTCAGTTAAAAAAGTTAACTTTTGTGTGCTGTATCTTTAAAGTTAAACTTAATTTGATTCCAGAAAGAAACTTGTTTGGTCTAATTGTTTAGTAGACATTTTCTACTTCTTACACATTTCAAACTTTGATTAATCTTAATGAGCATTAACTACTTACTGTTGATTATAATGACTTTAAACATAGAACTTACCTCAGATATTATTATGTGTGAGTTTATACTTATTTTGTAGTGCATTTATTAGTTATGATTCCATTTGTTAAGAATAGTTGTTCATTGTGTTACATTTCTGTTATGTCTGTACATCATTTTGTTTCATAGAGATATAATTGAGAACAAAAGGCCTAGTAATTTTTTTTTTTTTTTTTTTTTTTACCTGGTTGGATGTGGATTAACCATGACACATTTTGGCACGTTTATTTTAAAATATATTGTTTACTGTATAAAAAATGTCTGAAATAATTGTCAAAGCATGTATATATGACCGTATCCTAAAATCCAGAAGATAAATGCTTATCAAAAGTTAACATGCATTTCTTAGTTTAATTGCATAAATCATGTAACTTCATTTTGTTAATGCTGAAATTTCATGGTTTTATCTATACACATTTACAATTTAATAATTCAATCTAGATATGTAGACTGGCTACAGAAAGGGAGTTAATTTCCAAGTACATCCAAAACAGATGTTTTACTTTAACTTTACATGCAATCATGTGTCATTTACACTCAACCCTCCCATGTCAAGAATCTTTGATACTATCTGCTTAAAAATAGTTACATGTAATTGGTTGGTTATTGTTGTAAATTTAGTTTGTAGTGCATATTAAATTTATGTTTTAGACTTTGTCAGGATAAATAGAATTAATGTGTTTAATTTAATTTCTCAAACTAAAAAAAGCTTCTGTAGTTAATTGGTTTATTTTCACTTTGAAATGAAAGCTTCTCAATGATTAAAATACTGCTTGCTGTGAAACTGAGTGGTTGCTAAAAATGCCTAATAGACACATTTTAGCTTGCAGAATGCTCATAGCATTAAAATACTAAAAACAGCTTCTTTTGAGCTTATGATGACATTTACATGTATTCATATCATTTGTTTTTTTCTTTATATTCATTCACCAATTATTCGCTCCTGTATTCATGTAAGAGGGAACTTTTTCATGCTTTGAAAGATGGTTTATGTAAAGGAGCTTTTTTTTAATTATTTAGAACTATTTAAAGACAATCCAGATTTTTGTCTTATAATATAATAATTCATAATTAACTTCAAATTCTGGTGTTGCTTTTATTGAAATAGTACTGTTTTTCAGTGTAATTAACATTTAAATACTTGATTAAACATCACATGTACAACTAATTAGTGAAACTAAACTGATTGAAACAATCATGAACATTTTATAGAATTGCTAATAACAATATTAACAATAAATAAAACACTAAAAATAATAATAAATTACATGTTTTCATTAACCAGGTGGTCTTTCTGCTCATTAGTCTTTTGTCTGAAATTCTTAGAATATTTCTGAAAAATAAGGAAGCTTAGAAAAATATCAACCTGCATATAATTATATACAGGCTGATATTTATCTACACCTTTGCTGCTTGTGATTTAATTGTGCACAAGATACAAGAAATGATTATATATTATGTATACACAGGATCCTAGAAGTCGCTTCCAGGCAGTTGTAGCTTCGACTACAGTAAAGTCAGCCATTACCAATAACCTTCGCAAGGCTTCCTATGAGAAGCAAAATAATGTTCCGATCCCACCTCCAACAAACAACGAAACACCTCAGGTCTCGAGGACTAACTCCGCAGATAGGTTGGTATGATTGTCTGGTTGACTAACCAATGGATATATCCTTGTGTGCACATTACAGGATAGGTCTTTAAAATGATGTCCGCATGGTGCCATCTAAATGAAAACCTGTTTGTTGCATTTATCGAGGGGTAAGTGCAACACTATTGTAAGTGCCTGCATATCATGAGGCACTTACAATAGTGTTGCCCTGACCCCTTGATTTGTAATTGTTTGGGTATAGGAATCGGTTACTTAGTGGTTTTAAAAAGCACAAAGCTGTTGTTTATTTTCAAAAAGGAATCAATTATCTGTAATTTGATTTCCCTTTGAACAAGCAGATTTTGACCTAATTTAGAATAGAAATTTTAGACTTGTCAAATTAAGCTTGCTTTAATAATTAATTTTCTAATCAAAATTAGTTCACCCTAAGAACATTCGGGTGAGCTAAGAAAGGTAAAGATATCAAAGAAATAAAGGACCTGTGGCGAGATTTTCTTTTGTACCAAAGAAATCTCACCACAGGTCTTTTATTTCTTTGATACCTTTTTAGCTCACCTGAATGTACTTAGGGTGAACTATTGTGATCTAGCTGTGCCCAGCGTCTTTTGTCCATGAACATCTTCTGTGCACTCAATTTCATAACCCAAAATGTCTTGAAACTTGGTCAGAATTTTCGTCTTAATGAGATTTTTGGCATTAAGGTCATAGAGAGTAAAAAAAAAGTGGTCATAGGGTCAAATTTAAAAAAAAAGGAAATCACTGTAGAGCACACTTCTAAGGCTCTTTTGTCTTGAAACCTAGTCAAAAATTTTGCCAAAATAATATCTTATCAATTTGATTTTGGGTCACAGCAGGTTAAGTATATGGTTACAGGGTCAAATCTTAGACAGCTTCAATATTTTTGAAAAAGGTGAGAAAATTTGGTATATCAAATATTGATGAGACACAATTTGGAGCTTGTTGGGTCAAAAACTAGGTTACAGGGTCAAAGCAAACAAAAGTATTCTATGTACTTGTGATGTTCATTTATTGTTCAGATGTTTTGAAACTTGGTCAGAATGTTTGTCTACGTGAAAATGATGGCAAGTTCAAATTTGGGTCAAAAACCAGGCATGGTGTCAAATCTTAGGAAAACCTAGTGTGCACTCCAGAGGTTCGATATATGGCTCAAATATCTAGAAACTTGGTCTGAATGTTTGTTTATATGATAATTATCTGAGTCGATTTAGAACTAGGTCTTAGGTCAAAACTTTGACATCCTTTGTATGCACTCTAGGGGACACAAGTTATTATCTTTGTTGCATTTTTCAGTACTAAAGATGCACAAGACAAAGAAAAACAGAAAAACTTAGAAGAAGAAGCTTTTAAGAAAGGGTAAGTACCAGGGTTCTATGGGAGTCACATAATGAAAGATCATGAAATCTAAAATATTGCAAAACTATTAAGGTTCCACTACCTTAAATGGCAATGCTTTGTTGTATTTAAGTGTTTGAGTAATATTTCTTATGCATTCATCTTATTATATTTGACAACAAAAGATAACTATGATTGCTATATTTCAGGTATGAACAGGGTATGAGAGCTAGTCTGGGTCAAGACTTGTCTAGTCTACGGGAGCAACAAAACAGAATTAATGAGAGTTTGGGAGATATCATGGATAATATAGACAATAATTTGGAAGAACCAAGGTATGGTTTGTATAAATCTTTACCCTTGTCATGCTAAATATATTTCTTGAATTGCATTAAAGTCAAGGTGCTGAAAACCCTGGATGCTTTAAATGTAAGACAGGTTGTTTTTTTAAATTTTATTTTCAAACTTTTTCATTTGAAAAATGAAATCATGTAGTATTGACTATGATCAGTCTGCACACGTGCAGACTGAACTTTGTCTATTCCTCCTACCAAAGCAGAAATATCCCGGGCTTAGCATGACAAGGGGTAAAAATACTAAATGATACCTAAAAAATGCCTAAATGAGACAAGAAAAGAAGAAAGGATTGTGCTAAAATTCCCTTGTTGAATAAGAAAAACATAACAGGAAAGAAATATCTTTCTCTGGCTAATGTTTGTAGTATGTATGACAGTTAATATAAAAAGGACCTTCTTTGAACTGTATAAAATTTTGGAAAACAATTGATTTATGCAGACATGTAGTAAAATTTGAGTCTAGAAAATAAACATATGGTACATTGAAATAATATTTCTTCATTCAAAAAAACATATCCCACAGAAAAGTACCAACCTATGTCCACCTACTGAGACTTCACTTAGATTGGTCTTCCCGTTTAGTCTTTGTTCAACATTATAACACGATGACGTAAAACGCATATATGAAATAAGAAGAAATTACATAGAACTTTCTTTACAATAAAATTCAGAGGTCATGTGTTTTAAATGTGTTCACAGATAGCCCATTGTTTACTCAAAGTCATCTTTAGTGCAAATGTTGATTCTTTTGACATCATATAACCCACATGCTAAATGAGGAATCTTTGCCTTCTGTAAAACTATCCCAATGTCAAGATCATTACTTTTTAGCTCACCTGAGCACAAAGTGCTCAAGGTGAGCTATTGGGATCGTAGAATGTCCATGGTGTGTCTTCCACAATTTCTTCAAACATCTTCTCCTCCTAATCCTGTGGGCCAATCTTGATGAAACTTGGCAGGGATCTTCCTTGGGTCAAGCTCTACCAAATTTGTTCAAATAAATGAAATCCACCCTTAACTTTCCCTTTACCCTTAACAAAAAGGGTAAAAAAATTAAAATCTTCAAAAATCTTCTTCTCTGAAACCAGAAGGCAGAAAGCTTTCATATTTGGTATGTAGCATGATCGAGTGGACTTCTACCAAGTTTGTTCATATCAAGACCCTGGGGTCATATTTGGGCTCCAACTGGGCACAACCCTTTTAACAAAGAATAAAAGAGCGAAAATCTTTAAAATCTTCTCTGAAACCAGATTGCAGACAGCTTTCATATTTGGTATGTAGCATCACCTAGTGGGCCTCTCTCAAGTTTGTTCATATTAAGACCCTAGGTTATATTTGGGCTTTTCCTAGGCGCATCCCTTTTAGCTCTTCTGAGCACAAAGGGTAAAAAAAGGAAAATGTTCAAAAATCTTCTTCTCTGAAACCAGAAGGCAGACAGCTTTCATATTTGGTATGAAGCATCATCTAATAGATTTCTACCAAGTTTCTTCATATCAATACCCTGGGGTCATATTTGGGCTTTGCCCTGGCGCAACCCTTTTTACATAGAATCAAAGAGTGAAAATCTTAAAAAATCTTCTTTTCTGAAACCAGGTGGCAGACATCTTTCATATTTGGTATGTAGCATCACCTAGTGGGCCTTTACCAAATGTGTTCATATTAAGACCCTGGTTTTATATTTGGGCTTTTGCCTGGTGTATCCCTTTTAGCTCATCTGAGCACGATGGGTGAAAATAGGTAAACCTTCAAAAATCTTCTTCTCTGAAACCAGAAGGCAGACAGCTTTCATATTTAGTTTGTAGCATCATCTAATGGACCTCTACCAAGTTTCTTCATATTAAGACCCTTGGGTCACATTTGGGCTTCACCCGGGTGCAACCCTTTTTACATAGAATCAAAGAGCGAAAAGGCATATCTGTCTTGCTCTTGGCTGAAAACATTTCATGGTACATGTATTTATCTTATGTTGACATCTGCCTATTTAATAAATGTGATGTCCCAGGGATCAAATAGCTTCAGGTGAGCATTTTAGGACCACCATGGTTCCCTTGTTCATCAATTTTGTAACCAGGAAAATGTTTTAATACAATTTTACATCCAGAAGAGGGTAAAAAAGATTTGTGATCGTTTTATGATGGATATTATTTCATTTTCCCTACGATGAATAAAGTCTGATGGGGGGGGGGGGGGGGGAGTCATATGCAAGCAAAATCCTCGGAATTTGCTCATTGCATATATTTCCTCCTCCATCAGACTTTATTAATCGACACATCAAAGTGAATATGAAATTATTTCATAAATAGAACATTAGTTTTGTACAGTGAGTGTTAACTAACTCCCTTATTTTACAGGGGTCTTCGAGAGATTCTACAAGAGAAGTTTCAAGGCAATTTTCCAACAATACAGATATCCAGTTGGCGTATTCGTACAGCGATGAGTTGTTTCTTCGTTGTGATGGCAATTCTGTCTATCCTCATGTCATTATTTCCTGTAAACAGTGCTGAGGTGTATAGTTATAGAAACTTAGGTCATCCTCCATTATGAAGCCTAGGCCATGATAGATGACAAATCAGAAGTTGATACATTTTACTCATATTGCAAGGAGGGACAATGTACAAACTCCTTAAGGTAGTGGACCCGTAATAGTTCTGCAATGTTCCTTAAGTAATGAACTTTAACTGTGTTATCTCTGGTTTCCAGATGATTTTCATTTGGAAATCTTGTCATCATTGTGAAAGGTCATGAGTTCCGAAAAGTTGTGAAACCAATACAGTTCCACTACCTGAAATGAATATCCAATAAAGGTGAAAAAGTCCACAATATGAAATTTGACAGAAAGGTATAATGATAAAAGGGAAGAGTTTCAATTTTGTCAACCTCCGCAGCCTGACTGTGGTCGACTCTTTTTGCACTGCCAAAACAGTCCATTTTGCTAGTTGATTATAGAATGGATACAAACAGAGAGATGTTTCAATTATTCAAGTAATATGATAAGAAAAGAGTGAATCTCTGCGGATGTTAAAAGCTAAGCACATAATTTGTTATTTTGATGTTACCATCTTTATTTTACAATGTAGGGAATGGTATTTGTGTAATATAAAACCCTATACCCTAAAACGGATAGTAATTATCGAGGATAAGAGATTGTTTTATAGACTTTCATTTGAACTTCATCTGATCTTTATACACCGTTGTAATGGGTTGTATATTGGTATTATCTGTTTGGTCTGTCTATCTGTTCATACCTCCACTTCTTGATGACACGACTCCTTCAATCACAAACAGATAGAATATGGATGAAAAATCAGTGTATACCTATCAGCTTCGAGTCGATAGTAGTATCAGTCTATGCCCCTGAGCACACATGTTGGAAAATGTCTTTGCAACCTGAACGCAACGTATAACAAGGCTTAAATTAGCTTTTTGTTATGCAATTTGGCCTTTTTTGTGTTTGAGTCATATCTCAAGTCTATTTTACCTCCTGTATGAATTTATTAAAAGATAATGTAATTTTCATTATTGAAATCAAAGTTAATCCCTCTATCTGGTGTTCTGTGACAAGCATCCATTATTAATTCTTTCACTCTATTCAGTTGTTAATTCAGTTATAATTGTGTGATATGTATATATTATAATCAGATTGTAGATAATTGTTAATAAGTTATTGTTTTGTACATACAACATTCACAATCAAACTGCCTTTTTTGGAGCTGCAAGATAGAGATAGGGATTTTAATTCTATAATGTTAATATTTCGATTAGATCAGACACTGTGTTGCAGTTACCCATTTGAGTCATATTAAAAAAAACAATTCTAATTGGTACCCACAACATAAAGTTTGAAAGGGAAATATTGGAACTAGCTTCTCATCTCTCCAATTTATAAATGCTGTGTACATTATTTCTGATTTATTACATATCAGCATGTTTTTAAATTTTTAGTTATCACATATTCAGATTTATTCATTTTAAACAGTACCAAAGGTTGTGATATAGCTTTTGGATATTCTTGTCTTGATGCAGAATATTTTTAGCTTGGCAGTTGTGAAAAAAAATTATCATATCCATATCAAAATTATTATCATCCCCTAGTGGAAGTATATTTAAAGGCAATGGGTCAATTTTAACCTTGGATATATCTTGCCCTGCGTTCAGGATGCCTGAATGTTTGTTAATGTTTTGTAATTATACCCTGCTTTGCATGTATGTACGGTTGGTAGCGCGTTGGATTGTCAATCTAGAGGTCCCGGGTTCGATCCCCGACGGCGGCACTCATTCTTTCCGACTATTTGTCTCTCACTAATGGGTTGACAAACATAGACCTATGTGAGATAGTAGCTGGAGGCTAGGAAAGGATGTAATGGTTGTACAGGTGAGAGAAATACCAGGAATCCATTGTTAGGTGCTCCAGCCTCCGCGATATTACTGAAATAATGTTGAAAGCGGCGTTAAACTCCATTCAATCAATCAATGCATGTATGTACGCATGCAAAGCAGGGTATCATTTCAAAAATGTTTTGTGATTTTTTTCATCCTGAAAGCAAGGCTGAATATTATTCAAGATATTTTTTTACAATTTTCATGTGCTTTCTTTACCATAAGAGCTATCCATAAAGGCCATAAATCTAAATATATGACCAAAAAAATATTTTAAGTAGTGTTAAACTACGTTCACTTAATTAATCAATATAATTTGGCATATGTGTCATGAGTAGATGAGCCATTTGAAACATTTTTCAAATAAGGTCAAGTTAACCGTTCATGGTCATACAGTAAAGTTGAGTTTGTCTGGAGCATTGCTCCCATGTGTATGAATAGATTTCAAAAATACTTGTAACTTAACAAACTGTTACTTCAGTAAAATTGTACTTCACAAATAAGTAGATATATATTTTGAAATACAAATATAAATCTTTTTTTGATGCCTCCACATCTAGGGCATATTACTTTACTGTCATCAGTCTGCCTGTCTGTCTGTCTTCAAAGCTTAACTTCAAAACTGAGCATTGCCACATGGCTATTCAAGATACAATGCCCATATTTGGCATGATTACAGATCTCCATATTACACATCTGCAAAAACCCGAGTCAATGCCATGATATAAGGTTGTGGTCATCTGTCAAGGTCAAAACTGAAAAATTTGTTGTTTTAGAAGCATTTGTGTTTTACGAATACATCTTTCTTTTTCATTTTTGCAGAATAGAGATTGACATTATCTTCAATTTCATTTTTGGTGAACGAACGTCGTTCACCAGTGTTATATACCATGTCAGGAAAATCCTGTTGGATGTTAATACATTTGAAATAAAGTAGCCCCACTTAAAATTCAATTAAGTATCTTTCAACATTTTTCTCCGCAGAATCACTTTTTATTTCTTTAATGGCGTGTTTCTAGTTTTCTTTATCAAGTGAAGATAATGAAAATTCGCCTTGAAAAACAAAATATGATCTTGCAATGTTTATCAAGGGAATTTTTGATCGGCGTAAGCTTGTCGAGAGTTCAAAGCAAAAACAAAGTTTGTGTCTAAACACCGAAGAGACAGATACTATGTTTTTGACCCAAGCCTTCGCTGGTGCAACTTGTAGTAATTAGCCGGAAATACGTGTTTATCTAGGTCGTGTCCTCTTGAACTTACATTCGGCAATACTCGGGCGATCTCCGACGGCTCCGAGTTAAATGTAGGTTACAGGAATCGGCCGAGTTGAGACGAATGACACATCAAGACACCTTGTGTCATTAGAACGCGGTTTTACATAACTTTTCAACTAGCGACAGTCAGTCTCGAGACGGGTTTTAAGAATGATTCGACATGTGTTTTACATGTACAACCTTTCTTGTATCTTTTATTTGAATAGGGGTGAAAGTCGCTATTAAGATTTTTCTGTAAAATTGCGTTGGCTGAAGAAAGGCTTATTCCCAGCGAAAACGTTTCGTATTCGTCTATCTCAGAAGCGAATATTGCCGAATACCAAATGCGACAGGCACGGGAGATATTTCATTGGGGCCATTCTGCTTTGCATTTTTATGCCCCCGTATCGAGAGATCGGGGGCATATTGTTTTTCTCATGTCCGTCTGTCTGTCTGTCTGTCTATCCGTCTGTCCGTCCGTCCGTCCGTCTGTCCGTCCGTCTGTCCGAAAACTTAACCCGAAAACTTAACCTTTGACTTTTCTCCAAAAGTATTTGACAAACAAAGCTGTACACCAAAGTCAAGGTCATGTGACAAGGTCAAGGTCATGTGACAAGGTCAAGGTCATCTGTCAAGGTCAAACTTTAAAAAAAATGCTGTTCCGGGGGCATTCGTGTTTCATTTCAATCTGTAAAACCATATCAATTCATAATTCTATTTGAAAATTAAATAAATGATAGCTAAATATTCAACCCTAGATACCACTCCAATTGACGAGTATATATTGCCGTGGTCAAGGGGGGACCAGATCCGTCATGCACTTGTTTACAATTCGACAGGCGGGTTTAGTTGTTAAATTATTCGGAAAAGTCATTGCGTTTTTTACAGAAATCATAAAAATCTTAATCGATGAATAAAAACTGGTTCCATCCTTTCCAAAATACGTTTAGAATTGGTTAACTACAGTTTAAGAAAAAACTAGCTCCGAGAAGAAAAGTCTAATATCAGCCGCAATACTGTAATAAGATATCTATAGTGAGTGATTTTACAAGCATCCAAACTCTTGAATGAAAACAATAGGTTCTCGTGCAAAAAATAAACCGACAATTGTAAGGATTCTCAATTCTTATTGGGAGGAAAGTCGGGAGGAAAAAAAACAGGGTATTATACTTAAACTATTTGTTCATGCAATTATTACCTCCCTTTAAAAAATAAACTTCTTAAATAAGATTCTTATTCGCTTTTGACGTGGAAATTACGTTACAAAAATAATATTTATAAAGACTGTAAGTATGCAATTTACTATGAAGCAATTATTTAATATGAAAAGTTATACTTTAATTTCTTAACCTTAAACAGAAATTTCTATGAATTACACTAATAAGGCACTAGCCCTCCTTTGACCTAAACTCGAATCCCAACCTAGGCAGGAATTTTCAACTAGAAGTGAACTGGTAAGAAACCCAGAGGTAGCTTCGCGAGTATCGGTGCTTTACACTGGGCACAATAAAGAACCAAGGAGGTCTTTTTGTAGAAGAGCTATGGGCGTATGAACCCGGATCTCCTCGTATCCGCTTCTTTCTCTCTCATGGTCCTTACCATATATGCCTAGAGCACGGAGGGACCTAAATCCTACAAACACACACTTTAACCTATACGACCAGCACGATTAGCTCAGTTGGTAGAGCACCGGACTTCAAAACCATTGAAGTTCGACCGCGTGGGTTCGGTTCCCGGGCTGGTACACTAACAAAAACTAATTGTCTTTCGGATGAGACGTTAAACTGAGGCCCCGTGAGACGGTGCTTTACACCGAGCACGTTAATAAACCATGGCGGATCTCAGCAGTAGATTCGTCATGTATCCTTGCACTATCCCCCGTAACAACTAACCGTCTTCTGGGGGCGTCGCTCATATGGGCATATGCTACGGTAGAGACGATAAATAAACGGAAATACACACTTTAACCTATACCTAAATATTTCTCATCCTGCAGTGTTATAAAATTGAATAACGACATAAGTGTCAACCACGGAAGTGGTTTTGGCTTCAGATATGATCAAAATGAATCTCTCATGTTATGGTTCAAAATAATATTAATAAGTTAACAAATCATAACTTTAAACAATGAGTACAGTTCAGGACTGACTAATATTCATAGGTGTTTCTTTGGTTGGTACTCAAAGACCTTTTCATCCTCCGAGAAGAAACAAAGATAGATAAAAAAAAAGTTAAAACAAATACAACAAATTTACTTGAAATAAGCTTAAACATGATATCAATTACTTTTGTAAAAACAAACACCATTGGATATAGGTTGAAGACAGTTTTAGATAGGATTAAATCGTTCTCTCCATCTATGTTTAATTAATAAATGTACCTTTTTCAAGTGTGTAAAAGAAATTTTCACAGAGTAACAACTCATATTCTAACAAATATTTTTCTAACAGGATTTTCCCCATCTTTCCCTTTCTTTGAATTTGCATTGAAATTTCCGAATAACGGAAATTTTGTCAAGACAATTCCTCCCCCCCCCCCCCTTTTTTAAAATTATTTTTACATTCATAGTTTCTCTTATCTAATTGAATTCAATATATAATTCTAGAATGCAATCAGGTTCGTTCACCATCAGTACTTTCAGTGCTTTGATTCCCTTTTTAATTGTAATTTTGCTTTAATGCCAGTTTATAATGTTGGAATAAAACTGTTATTATTATGAAACAAGCTTTATTTTGTGTATTGATACCTTCCTTATTATAATACTGAATCATTCCTTATTACAATACTGATTCATTCCTTATTGTAATACTGATTCATTCCTTATTATAATACAGACCAGTACAAGCCAAATGGAACCTTCTTAAAATGCCTACCAAACTACCAAAGTAAGCACTATGCAGAAATCACTTTCAATCTTAACCCTGCTAAACATGATGGTCATAACATATTCATGCTGTATAAAAAGTTTTTGCAGACAGTATAGACTAAGATCAGCCTGCATAAACATGCAGTCTGATCTAAGCCTATACTGACTGCTTTCTACTAAATTTTTTATGAGAAGAACATGCTCCAGCCTGGCTTATATGTCTCTTTACTGGCAATTCATTAAAATCCAAGATTCAGTGGGAAGAGCATGACTCAAATTCAATTTTGTCTCATTATTGCTCCTTATGCTGTAAATGAAATATTCCAGCAAGCCAAATAGAACCCTCTAATAAATGCCTACCAAACAACCAGGATATCAACATTGTGAAGACTAGACTTACAATGTTAACCCTTCTTGACATGCTGTGCACAACATTCATGCTGTACAAAAAAATTGCAGACAGTATAGACTAATTTCAGCCTGCATAGACATGCTGTCTGATCTTAGTTTCACTGCCTGCCGTCTCCTTAATTTATATGGGAAGAACATGCTCCAGCCTGGCTGAAATGTCTGTTAACTGGCAGTTTGTTAAAAACCAAGATTAAACTCAGTAGGATGCGCATGACTCGAATTCAATATTGTCTCATTAACACTTCTTATGCTGTTAATGAAATACTCCAGCTGTATACAAGGCTTTAGCAGACAGTATAGACTTAGATCAGATTGCACAGATGTGTAATCTGATCTTGGCCACACTACCTGCATTCCATTGAGTTATCATACCTCAAATTCGAAGAAGAAGTGTGTGTGGGGGGGGGGGGGGGTATACTGGTCTACCCTTTCCAGTCTGTCCTTTTATCCATCTTTAACAAAAACATTTTTTCACACTTTTCTTGGAAAATATGAAACACAGCAACTTGAAAGTTGGTATGGAGTATCAGGTAAGAGGTCCTATACGTCACTAACCAAATTCAGATCAAAAGTTCATGATTAAGTTTTAAAAAAGCTCATCCGTTACTGAGAAGGCAATATTCAGAGATTTCAGGGTCAAAAACAGCCAAACATCCCCCCTGCCAGAGGCCTATTTGGACATCAGTCAAGATTTCACAAACACATACCTGTCAAGTCACACACATTGTGCGTGTCACAAGCATTTGGGGGTACCTGAATCACACTCACATGCTTAGCTGACTCAATCACAAGCATTTTCAAAAAATAAAAAAAAGGTTTGAAAAACCATTTGAAATTAGTTTTAACTACAGTCAAACCTGTCTTAAGCAAGCAACTAAGGGACATTCAATAAATGCTTGCTTAAGACAGGTGCTTGCTTAAAACAGGTCAATTTCAGAGCAATTGTTTCATTTGGGAACTCAGTTGCCGCTTGCTTAAGACAGGTTGCTTGCTGAATACAGGTTGCCACTAAGACAGGTTTGACTGTATCGATAAATCAATTATTTCAACACCTTGCAGTATCACTTTCACGATTCAGACTTCAGATCAGCGTCGCCTAGTCCAGTTTCGGTTTCTTATCTTAGTGTGCATGCTCTTTGACTTTGTTTCCTGTTTATTATACATTCTACTTTCACCCTTGCGTCCTTGCTGATCTTGTAAAGTTTACACAAAGCTCTAGCGTATAAGCAGACTATAACACTTCTGGGATACTTTGGTGACCATCATTTGACATCAGATGAGTCTTAAATTCAAAATGAAGCGGGATACATTTTAATTTTAAAGATATTGCATACAAGCTTACGGGAAAGCCCAAAATAAATTTTCTTGTCTGAACAGATAATTTGCTACACATGTTGTTTAGGGTGCCATGTTGTAAAAGTAAATAAATTACCCGACAAAAATTAAAAATAAGCTGTTCTTGTTAATTATTAATAATATGTCAGTGCTCAGTGTCTGTTGTCATACTAACTTGATTGGAAAAATGAATTTGACAAAAAGGTTTCGCCCTAAAAAGCACCTAAAATGTCACTAGCATCCCTAAAATCCATGGTTTTCTGGGGGGTCCTAGCAGCCCCCTGGCCCCCAGCACTTTTGATCAAACTCCTGACATTCAAGGACCCTTGACAGCTATGCAAACAAATTTTGAAAAGGGTCACCCAAGAAACATTTCTGTCAAGTTTTGTTTGAAATCCGCCCATTGGTTACTGAGAAGAATATGTTTGAAGATTTCAGGGACAAAATCTGTCCGGCCCTCATTTGGGGGGCAATCAATATTTTACAACTTTAAAGAAGGGTCACCCAAGGATCATTGATACCAAGTTTGAAATCCACCCATAGGTTACTGTAGAGAAAATGTTGTCTAAAGAATTGTTGACAACTTCTGACACACAACGGGCAAAAGGTGATCACAAAAGCTCACCTCAAGCATGTTGAGCTAAGGTGAGCTAAGAAGCATCTTGCAACTCTGTAAAATAGATAAGTTCCAGTACATGTCAACCATAGTAGATTGCATGTCAAATATTCTCACAAGGAAAGGTAAATTGATAATTCTAGATTAAGAATATCAACCAAGTGCGACAAGTTTTTACCCTAGTAAGCCTGCAGGCTGCATAGGCTGATTAGTGTTTACACTAAAAGCACTAACCAGATGGACCCTTTTAGTGTGAAAGGTCACTATCAGCACTATGTGTATATTGTCAATGTTATTCCTCAACCTCAAAACTACAGCTTGATCAAAGCTGTAGTTTTGAGGTTGAGGAATTATAACGTTTATATTGTGAAAGCAGGACTCATGTTTATGATTTGACCCCTATGACCCAGTTTTTGACCTCTTATGACCAAAATTATAGACTGACTAACATTCTTAAAGTGCAAAAAAAGACTGCCAAAAAAAAGTGCACACGAGAAGATGAGACGACTGACTCAGCAGGATCACAATTACCATGAAAATAGTAATAGAGCCCCATGCTCTTTTAAAATGCCATCCCTCTTTTTGGAGCTTGAAATTGACCATTTTAATTGTGATTATACAAAATCTTGGAGCCTCTTATAAAGGCCCATACCTACAAAATCAAGGTCACTAAAATTAAACAGATGTTTGATGCAAATTTTCCCTTATCAAATGTTTATACTTTGCATGGATAATGTTCATTTTTGGCCATTTTACTAGGTCTTAACAAATTATGAAATATTGACTGCTCAGCGCTACAGTTGCATATATGTTTTCTAGGGGTCAAAACTCCTTTTGAAAGGGTAAAAAACAATGACAAGAGGACCATGATGGTCCTATATCGCTCACCTTCATATCTTTGTCTCATTTAATAAATCAAATTTTCCAGCAAAGTGGTATTTTTATGATTTGAGGCCTCCAAGACTATAAACAAGAAAATTGTCATTAAAGCCCCTTTTCCCGTGATATGACACAGATCCTTCCCCTTTTCAATAGGGTTCATCCTTGTGACATGACAAACATTCTGACCAAGTTTCATGAAGATTGGACAATGTTTGTGGGCTCTAGAGTGTAAACAAGCAAATTGTCATTTAGGCTCCTTTTCCCATGATATGGCATGGATCCTTTCCATTTTCAATAAGGTTAATTTTTGTGACCTGACAAACATTCTGACCAAATTTCACTTGGTGCTCAACTCCAATTTACTTGTTGCTAAATTCTATTCTGAAGTTGATCCCCAGAAGGTCCATAGGAATCATATCAGATAGTTTTAATGGTCCTGGCTGCTTAATTGGGAGACTCAGACTCGCAAAACCTGCATCCATTTAAACCCTGATTATACAGAATGTATATCCATGGCTCAGTGCAAAACAGTTGTAACTCCCTATGTGTGAGCCATCCATGTGTACTGGAGTTAATTCTTTTAATAACAAAGTATGATTTTGGTAAAAATATTTTATTTATTTACATAAAAAAGCAATACTATCATAATCATAACTTGTAGTTTAATAAACATGTAATTAAGTACAAATAATACACAATTATCACAAGATTCTTTAACATTGGATTCATAATAAACACATCACACCGCCAGGATGTCACTGTTATGTATGGTGGCAAATTTATACCATCAGGACCAGGTTATAAAACCTTTATTGTGCTCAACTGAGAATTTTCTCAAATTAAGAATTTAGATGAAAGTATAAACATAAAAGATGATATTAATAAGTTGTTATTCATAACAACTTATTGAATATATCTTCGGTGTTCATACATTAATATCAGTATTGCAGAAGAATTACAGCTTTTATCCCAAGTTGAAATTCAAGAATATTTTGAATTGAGAATAAGAAAAGTTTTATAATCTCAGGGTCTGATATAGGGAGCATACTCATGATTAATTGAAAATTATGACGATAAATTGAAAGTTTTCAGGAAATTTTACCAATATCATCTCTATAATGTGCAGCTTCTTGATATAAATATCTGGGTGCTGCAAATTAAGGGGTTAGTGAAAAACCTTTATAAGTGATTATTTTTCACAAACACTATAGTTAAGCTCTGACCTTTGATGAAAGCTGGACAAAATTTCCATGAGACTTATTTATCATGATAAAAATCAAAATCATCATAAAAGTACCATCTAGTATTTTGTGGCACAAATATGCAAACATACCCTTCTTTAGAATTTATATTCTAATTATTTTCCATTCTATTTTCCTTTTTCTACCCTTATTGCAACATACTTAATATATTGTCTTCAGCATCTTTAAATTTTGACTAGTCTATATTTTAAAGGTTACACATTACAGGGGAAAAATCAAAAGAATAGATTGATGAAAAGCCAAAAAAAAAGCCTGTTTGACTCGTCACCGCACAATCAATTTGACACACTGACAGAAAAAAGCTTTCAAAATCATTGTTGGGAAGAAGAAATTGCCTGTTACAAGCAATTTCCAAACTACTCATCAATAATCAAGAAACTTTTTTCAATTGAAATTATGTTATCTTTTCAGTTGATATTATTTCCAATCATTCGAAAGTCAGCAAAAAAATGCAAAATTAACAAATTGCTAATTTGTTAATTAACAATTTCTACATTTCCAGTCCAGTTTTGATTGTAAGGATTTAATACATCCTTTCACATTACCTACACTGTTTAAGTACCCAGAGAAAGAATGGAGAAATAACTTGTTACAAGCAAGTCCTGTTTTCCCCCTTTATTTTAAATATCTATAAAACATTCGTTTGAAACTTTTGGCTTGGTATATTTGATATTTAGTCACTATTAAAGAATATTCAATTCAAGCATAATTGTATACATATCTTTTTTAGAAAAAATTTCAATCTCTTTTGAAAAAATATGAAAGGGTATAAACAAAGGGTAGTCTTAAGAAGCCACTTTCTTACAATATTTTGAATCTTTCAAAAACTTAACATATCAATAATGCCCAAAAACAAAAAATCATTCATTCAGTTATAAGGGTTAAAATTAACTCAAGAAAACTGAGATAAAATCTTACTTGAGACATCAAATCCATGAAGTATCTCAAGTAAAAACAATTTTCTAAGAATCCCATTCCCCCTTATCATTATCCATATCAAAATTATTATAATCACCTAGTGGAAGCATATTTAAAGGCAATGGGTCAAACTTTAAACTTGGAGATATATTGCCCTGTGTTTAGGATGCCTTAATGTTTGGTAATGTTTTGTAATTATACCCTGCTTTGCATGTATGTACACATGCAAAGCTGGGTATCATTTCAAAAACGTTTTGCGAATGTTTTCATCCTGAAAGCAAGGCTGATTATTTTTTAAGATATTTACTTTACTATAAGAGCTATCCATATGTTAAAGGGCATAAATGTAAATACATTTTTGTCAAGTCAAGCCAAAATCATTGTCATTGTGACCAGATTGGATGTGTCTAATTGTGTAAGTCCTTCCAAATTTATTTTGACCATAACTCCTACATTTGTAGATGGATTTCAAAATAACTTTGGTTCATTGTCATGGTGCAGTTGGTTGTGCCATAACCTCAATCATGGGGTGGCATGGGCACAATTTCCAGTGGTGGCACACATCCTCTGTGACAATTGTCTCCCACCAATAGATGAATTATCATAAGCCTAACTAAAATAGCAGCAGGAATTCATTTTTATGTGCTCCAGCTGGGTAATATGACAAAATAAATATTTTAAGTAGGGTTAAACTTTGTTCATTTAATCAATCAATTTCATTTGGCATATGTGTCATGAGTAGATGTGGCATTTGAAACAAATTTTCAGGGAAGGTCAAGGTAACAGTTCATGGTCATACAATAAAATTTAGCTTGTCTGAAGCATTGCTCCTATGTGTATGAATAGGTTTCAAAAATACTTGTAACTTTGCCGAATTTTACTTCAGTAAATCTGTACTTCACAAAGAAGTAGATATATATTTTGAAATATAAATATAAATCTTTTTTTTTTGGTGCCTTCACATCTAGGGCATATTACTTTACTGTCATCTGTCTGTCTGTCTGTCTTCAAAGCTTAACTTCAAAACTGAGCATTGCCACATGGCTATTCAAGATACAATGCCCATATTTGGCATGATTATAGATCTCCATATTACACATCTGCAAAAACCCGAGTCAATGCCATGATATAAGGTTGTGGTCATCTGTCAAGGTCAAAACTGAAAAATTTGTTGTTTTAGAAGCATTTGTGTTTTACAAACACATCTTTCTTTGTCACTTTTGCAGAATACAGGTTGACAGTATCTTCAATTTCATTTATCCCTTTTAATTGTAATTTTGCTTTAATGCCAGTTTATAATGTTGGAATAAAACTGTTATTATTATGAAACAAGCTTTTTTTTGTATATCAATGCCTTCCTTAAAGTAACACAGACAAGTGAACCCTTGCAAGCCAAAATTGAACCCACTAAACTGAATACTAAACAATCAAGGTTTCAACACTTTGTAGAAAACACAAACTTAATCCTACTAACCCTTGTCATGCTGAATAAATTTTGGCTATAAATTTTCATCAAAATCATAGGGCAAAAAGCACTGAAAGTCCCAACTGTAGGTCAATTTTTAAATGAAAAACTAAATATATTGACAATTCTGGTTTGAAAGTGAGAAACAGGTGGTGTAGACTAACATCAAACTGCATATATGTGCAGGCTGATGTTTGTCTATAGCTCCTACCAAAGCAGGAATATTCTAGGTTCAGCATGACAAGGGTTAACATGCTACTCACAATATTTTTCCTGCTGTACATGAAGCTTTGGCAGACAGTGTAGACTAAGATCAGCCTGCATAAACTTGCAGTGTGATCTTAGTTGTCACTGTTTGCTTTCTACTTAATTCATATGGGAAGAACATGCTTCAGCCTGGCTTAAATGTCTCTTTACTGGCAATTCGTTAAAATCCAAGATAAAATTCAGTAGGAAGAGCATGACTCCAATTCAATGTTTTCTCATAAATGCTTCTTATGCTGTTTATGAAATATTCCAGCAAGCCAAATAGAACCCTCTAATAAATGCCTACCAAACAACCAGGATATCAACCTTGTGAAGACTAGACTTACAATGTTAACCCTTCTTGACATTCTGTGCACAACATTCATGCTGTACAAAAAAAAAATGGAGACAGTATAGACTAAGATCAGCCTGCATTGACATACAGTCTGATCTTAGCCTACACTGCCTGCTGTCTACTAAATTTATATGGGAAGAACATGCTCCAGCCTGGCTGAAATATCTCTTAACTGACAATTTGTTTAAAACCAAAATTAAATTCAGTAAGATGAGCATGAAACAAATTTAATCTTGTCTGAGATCTCTTTCAGGCTTTTAATCCTATTAATAAAATACTCCAGCTGTATACAAGGCTTTAGCAGATAGTGAAGACTAAGATCAGATCACATGTGTGTAATCTGATCTTGGCCAGGCTACCTGCTATCCATTGAGTTATTATCCCTCCAATTCGAAGAAGAGGGGGGTATACTGGTCTACCCTTTCCAGTTCGTCCCTCTGTCTGTCATAAACGAAAACATTTGTCTCATTTTTCTTGACAACAAAGAATCACAATAACTTGAAGCTTGGTGTGGAGTATCAGATAAGGGATCCCATACGCCACCAACCAAATTCAGATCCTTCGTATATCTACTTCCTTTTTTACAACTTTGTTTATTTTTGGACGGCCTTTGAAGAGTACTTGATGGGGGTACATATCAGTTTACAACAGCTCATACTGCTCAAAAACTTAAGCTACATGTTGGTTTGAATGTTATAACAAGAGCACCGCCTACAGGTGCCTACCCTCAGCTATTGAGTGCTGGATAGTGGAAAGAAATAAAGTCAATAAAGGGGCATAATTTGCACAAAGTGCATCTAGAGTTAACCCACTTGATAGTATAGGTTGCTCTTTTGATGGTGAGCATGTGTGCCAAGTTTCAAGTGAATGCCTTCAGTAGAACCAGAGATATCACAAAATATCAGTTTTCTCACAACGAAGACACCAAAGCTATAGCAATACCTTGGGTTTTCTCTGAAAACAGCCAAGCTAAAAACTGGCAATCAAATTTTAATCAGAAAGATAAGGTAAGTTGTGTGTGAGGAGCAATTTGCCAGACTTGGTTATAAAGCGCATGACTGTCCTATGAAGAATGATGGAATAGCGTTTTGCTGGCTTGTTGTTAGCTCACCTGAGCATGAAGTGCTTAAGGTGAGCTATTGTGATCGTACAATGGCAGTCGTCTATCGTCCACAATTTCTTTAAACATCTTCTCCTAGACCAGTGGCCCAATCTTTATGAAATTTGGCAGGGATGTTCCTTGGGTCAAACTCTACCAAAGTTGTTCAAATAAATGAAATCCACCTTTAACTTTCCCTTTACTCTTAACAAAAAAGGTGAAAATTTGAAAATCTTCAAAAATCTTCTTCACTGAAATCAGTTTTCATATTTGGTATGTAGCATCATCTAGTCAACCTCAAACAAGTTTGTTCATATCAAGACCCTGGGATAATATTTGGGCTCCACCCAGGCGCAACCCTTTTTACATAGAATCAGAGGGAAAATCCTCTTCTCATAAAACCAGATGGCAGACAGCTTTCATATTTGGTAAGTAGCATTACCTAGTGGGCCTCTACCAATTTTGTTCATATTAAGACCCTGGGGTCATATTTGGGCTTTGCACAGGCGCATTCCTTTTAGCTCATCAGAGCACGATGGGTGAAAATAGGAAAACCTTCAAAAATCTTCTTCTCTGAAACCAGAAAGCAGACTGCTTTCATATCTAGTTTGTAGAATCATCTAATGGACCTCTACCAAGTTTGTTCCTATCAAGACCCTAGGGTCATATTTGGGCTCTCTGGGCACAACCCTTTTTACAAAGAATCAGAGCGAAAATCTTTTAAAATCTTCCTTTTCCGAAACCATAGCGCACACAGCTTTCATATTTGGTCTGTAGCATCACCTAGTGGGCCCCTACCAAGTTTCTTCACATCAAGACCCTGGAGTCATATTTGGGCTTTGCACAGGCACATTCCTTTTAGCTCATCAGAGCACGATGGGTGAAAATAGAAAAGCCTTCAAAAATCTTCTTCTCTGAAACCAGACAGCTTTTATATCTAGATTGTAGAATCATCTAATAGACCTCTACCAAGTTTGTTCATATCAAGACCCTGGGGTCACTTTGGGCTCCTCCTGGGTGCATCCCGTTCTTCAGAGAATCAAAGAGCAAAAAGGCATTTCTGTCTTGCTCTTGGCTAAAAACATTCCATGGTTTTGATCTTATGTAGAAATTATTGCCTTGTTTACATCTGCCAATTTAATTAATGTGATGTCCCAGGGGTCAAAGAGACGCAGGTGAGCCATCTAGGACCATCATGGTCCTCTTGTTGACCTTTTATGACCAAAATTCTAGACTGACTAACATTCATAAAGTGCAAAAAATGACCTTGAAAAAAACGTGCTCACGAGAAGATGAGACGACTGACTCAGTAGGATTACAATTACCGTGAAAATAGTAATAGAGCCCAATGCTCTTTTAAAATGCCATCCCTCTTTTTGGAGGTTGAAATTGACCATTTTAATTGTGATTTTACAAAATCTCACAGCATCAAATAAAGGCCCATACCAACAAAATCAAGGGCACTAAAGATAAAACAGATGTTTAATGCAATTTTCCCTAATCCAATGTTAATATTTTGCATGCATTCTTTTTTTTTTGGTCATTTTTTAGCTCCACTGGCCGAAGACCAGCGAGCTATTGTCATGGCGGAGTGTCCGTCGTGCGTCCGTGAACTTTTTCTTTAAACATCTTCTCCTCCCAAACCAATGGGTGGATTTTAACGAAACTTGGTAGAAATGATCCTTGGGTGGCCCCCTTCTTAAATTGTTCAAAGAATTTTGACTGGCCCCCAAATATGGGCGTGGCATTTTTTCACTTTGAAATCTTTAAAAATCTTCTCCTCCCAAACCATTGGGCCGATTTCAATGAAACTTGGCATGGATGTTCCTTGGGTAACCCTTTACTTAAATTGTTCAAGAAATTTTGATTAGCCCATAAATATGGGAGTGGCAGGGCGGGGCTTATTTGAGCCCGAAATCTTTGAATGACATCTCCTCCTGAACCACTGGGCCGATTTCAATGAAACTTTAACAGAATGTTCCTTAGGTGACCCTTTCTTTAAATTGTTCAAGAAATTTTGATTGGTCCATAAATATGGGTGTGGCAGGGCGGGGCTTATTATGAGCCCGAAATCTTTGAACGACATCTCCTCCTGAACCACTGGGCCGATTTCAATGAAACTTTAACAGAATGTTCCTTGGGCGACCCTTTACTTAAATTGTTCAAGAAATTTTGATTGGTCCATAAATATGGGCGTGGCAGGATGGGGCCTATTTGAGCCTGAAATTTTCAAATGACATTTTCTCCTGAACCACTTGGCTGATTTCAATGAAACTTTACCAGAATGTTCCTTTTTGTCTCTTTTCAAAAATTATTTGCTAAATTTTGATAGGCCTATAAATTTGGGCGCGGCAGGGAGGAACTTATATTGAGGCCAAAATCTTTGAACGATATCTCAGCTGGAACCACTCAGCCAATTTCAATGAACTCTACCAGAATGTTTCTTGGGTGACTATTTACTTAAATTGTTCAAGAAATTTTGATTGGTCCATAAATATGGGCATGTCAGGTAGGGCCTATTTTGAGCCCGAAATCTTTGAGCAACATCTTCTGAACCTTATGTTTTAATAAGATTGGTCAAGGGTTGCAGGTTCATTGTGATTGAGTATTTTGGTGCAATATGGACCAGAACCATTTAATCATTACTAAATAGGTCTTAGGAGATTTTGGAGTGTTAATGTATTCATTTAAAGTAGCTTTATTTAATGTAAGTCTAAAGATTTTAAAGCCAGTGGAGCGATACAGGCCGTCTTGCGCCTCTTGTTTCTAAATAATATTGAAAATTTAGTGCAAAACAGTTGTAACTGCCTTTGCGTTTAAAGTACTTCTCACTGAATCATCAATATGTTAGCCGACCTTTTTATAAAAGCCCATCCCTTTCTAATGGAAATAGAATGACTCTTGTAGAACCCCGAGATTCTAAAAGAATATGTACGGTATTCGACCATGAGAGCTCAAGGCTTAAAATTGTGAACTAAAGTGTGATAGTGTGGACCTAGAAACCAACTCCATTACAAGCAATAAATTCTTTACAGCAAAACAGCTTTTGGCTGTATACAATCGGCTGTTTAGTGTTTTGTGCTGGATAGTGGATAAAAGATCTAAGTTGAAAAGGGGGCACAATCCACACAAAATTCATATTCAGTTTTCCCACTTGAAATGTTGCTCTTTCTATTGTGAACATGAATGCTAAGTTTCAGGTGAATGCTAAAGCAGAACCAGAGATATTACAAAATTTTCAGCATGACAACAGCACAAGGGCTACAGCAATATGGCTGGTTTTCTTCCAAAACAGCCAAGCTATAAATGTAAGGTAATGAATAAAAGCAGAGTTTACCTAGTATTTTGAATAAGTTTTTCCAATTCAGTGATGTTATTTCTGACAAATAGATGGACAATGTTAAAAAAGAAGCCCCCAATCAATTAAAATGAGAGCATTAAAAATGGCATTATAATCACACAAATTGATGTCTCAACATGTGATAATTGTAACTTCAGTTACATTTTTATTGCATCAAGCCATGACATTGCTTAGAGGTTAAAGGGTTTAAGTCTCACTCTAAGAAAATGGGGTCCAAAGGACTTGATAATTGTTTAAAAAAAATATAACTTTCCTTTTAAGTACAAAACTAAACTTGTTTTTATATGAATTTAGAGCTTTTCATTGGTTTAAAGGTGTATTTGATATTGTCTATTTTGGGCTCAACTTCAGGAAAGAATTGAAGACAGTTATGAACAGTCTACAATTCTTTTCTGAAGTTGATCCCAAGTGGGTATTCACATCGGATGTTCTGAGGGTCCTGGTTACTTGAGTCTTAGACTCGCAAAACCTGCTTCCATTTAAACCCTGAATATACAGAATGTATATGTAATGGAGTAAATTTTTTTAATAACAAAGTATGATTTTGGTAAAAATATTTTATTTATTTACATAAAAAAGCAATACTATCATAATCATAACTTGTAGTTTAATAAACATGTAATTAAGTACAAATAATACACAATTATCACAAGATTCTTTAACATTGGATTCATAATAAACACATCACACCACCAGGATGTTACTGTGTATGGTGGCAAATTTATACCATCAGGGCCTGGTTATAAAACTTTTATTGTGCTCAACTGAGAATTTTCTCAAATTTCAAATTAAGAAAATGAATGAACATGAAGAAGATAATAATAACTTGTTATTTATAACAACTTATTGAGTATATCTTCTATGTTCATACATTTATATCAGTATTTCACAGAATTACGGCTTTAATCCAAAGTTGAAATTCAAGAACATTTTGAATTGAGAATAAGAAAAGTTTTATTATCTTTGGGTCTGATATAGGGAGCATTCTCATGATTAATTGAAAAATTATGATGATAAATTGAAAGTTTTCAGGAAATTTTATCATCTCTATAATGTGCGGCTTCTTGATATAAATATCTGGATGCTGCAGAGTAAGGGGTCAGTGCAAAACCTTTTTAAGTGATTATTTTTCACAAACACTTAAGTTAAGCTCTGACCTATGACTAAAGCTGGACAAAATTTCCATGAGACTTATTCATCATGATAAAAATCAAAATCATCATGAAAGTACCATCTAGTATTTTGTGGCAGAAATATGCAAACATACCCTTCTGTAGATTTTAAATTCTATTAACTTCTATTTTCCTTTTTTCTACCCTTATTGCAACATACTTAATATGTTGTCTTCAGCATCTTTCAATTTTGGCTAGTCTATATTTTAAAGGTTACATGTTACACAGACCCCCCCCCCCCACACAAAAAAAAAAAAAGAAAGAAAAAAGTCTGTTTGACTCATCACCACACAATTTCATACACTGACTAAAACAAGAGCTGTCACTGTAAGATGACAATGCCCCCGACACCGCTTTGATTTTAAATTATGGCCAATCTATGTTGAAGGTCAAGGTCATCCAGGGGTCAAGGTCACCAAAGTATGTGCCTACAGAAAGGTAATGTACCAAGGAATGTTGTGGTAAAGTATGATGCGAATATGTTAAGTAATAAGGAAGTTATGGCCAATGTTAAAGTTTTTGGACGGAATGACGGACGGACGGACGGACGGACAAGTCAAATTTATGATGCCTCCCTATCGGGGGCATAAAAAGCTTTCAAAATCATTGTTGGGAAGAAGAAATTGCCTCTTACTGGCTATTTCCAAACTTCTTATCAATAATCATGAAACTTTTTTTTTCAATTGACATTTTTTTTTATCTTTTCAGTTAAGAAAAACCCTGCAAAATTAACAAATTGCTTATTATCATCCATAAATTATTTCTACATTTCCAGTCCATTTCCAGTTGATTGTAGGAATTTATTAGATCCTTTCAAATTCTAAACGAGTATGTTTAAGTACCTAGAGAAAACAATGAGGGAATGGAGAAATAACTTGGTACAAGCAATTCCTGTTTACCCCTTTAGTTTAAGGTAGTGGACCCACAATAGTTCCACAACATCTTGGAACACTTGACCTTTCACAATGTTGACCCAAGTTTCCTAATGAAATTCATTAGGAAACCTCAGTCAACACTGTGAAAGTTCATTACTTCCAAAACATTCAGAACTATTACTGGTCCACTACCTTAAGTGTCTATTAATCATTTGTTTAAAACTTTTGGCTTGGTATAGTTGATATTTAGTCACTATTCAAGAATATCCAATTCAACAATAATTGTTTACAAGTCTTTTTTAGGAAAAGTATTTACTCTATTTTTCAAAAAAAAATTATGGGGGGGGTAAAGACAAAGGGTAGTCTTACTAAGCCATTTTCTTACAATATTTTGAATCATTCATACACTTTATTCTTAACATATCAATAATGCCCAAAAACAAAAAAATCATTCATTCAGTTATAAGGGTTAAAATTAACTAAAGAAAACTGAAATAAAATCTTACTTGAGACATCAAATCCATGAAGTATCTCAAGCAGAAACAATTTTCTAAGAATCCTAACCCCCGAATTGATAGCAAACTTTTGACTTATAATCACCTCATATTTAAAAAGTCAAAAGCTTTGAAAAAACATGTCCAATGTCATAAAACTAAAATCAAAAGATAGGAATTTCTGGCAACTGAAATGGCAAAACTTAATTGGCCATGATAATTAAGCCATGTCATGCTGAACATAGATTGTTCCTACTTTGGCAGGAGGTATAGACTAAAAGCAGCCTGCACATTTATGCTGTCTGATCTTTGTTCAAATCTCCTGATATTCATTTTTAAACAAAAAAGTATGGAAATCATATTTTTGATAAAAAATACTGACTCACAATCAATATATGAAGTGCTTTCAGAACTTTGATTTCAATCTAACATCAAACTAAATCATTAAGATTAGTATTTATCTATACATAGCTCTTGAGTCCTTTAAAACTGTAAGGTAAAATAACTACGCCATCCATGCATACTTATCTTGCTGTACATGTATTAAAAACTTGCAACGAAAAAGCTTTTAAAATATCAAAAGCTTTTGAGTTTAAAAGAATGTACGATATTAAAACACATGGCCACTAGGCTGTAATTTTAAAAATCCTTGCTTGGGCCTTTTGCCCGTTCAACACATTCCCAACTTTTTTATGACCATAGAATATACCTGTTCAGAATTCATCCAAAGATAAAATGTCTCAATTTTCTTCCATGTCATATCATTTAAGACAGTTTTTAAAGTTCCCAAACTGTTCACATGTGCACACCAATTAGACTATGATCAGCCTATGCATCCACGCAGTTTGATCAGTCTTCACTTTGCACTCAACAATTATGATTCCAATCAATTTATAAGAAATCAGTCAATTTACTTTATTGTAAAAATCATATATAAGATATATGATTTTTACAATAAAGTCAATTGAGGATTTCTTATAAAAATAAGTTGATTAATCCACATTTTCTCCACATGAAAAGTGACAAATTCTCTATCGTCACAATTCTTTACAATAATCACAATAGCACACAAAATGAAGAAGTAAGCACTGATTTGTATGTACAAGTCACCTTATATACAACTTAACACTTTTTTTTTCAGTTACACTGTTCCCAACAAATTAATTTTTCTGTCCCTTTTCTATTACAGAATACCTTTTTCAATTGATAACAGTTGCTCATTTCACATCCTGATGCATTGACCAAAACTGTTTCAAGCTTCTACTTTATATAAACATAAACACCCATTGTGTCATGATTCATCAGTTTATACTATTAAAATGTTTTTTTCATTTATAGTTTAAACGAAAAATCTATTTGCTTTATTCAAAACTAATGAATATCCTATTCCTATGTTGATAATACAATATTGCCATACTGCATAGATAGGATCAGTTTACATATACATGCAGTCTGATCTTGCCCTAAAACTGACTGCTTGTTATTATCAACATGAAAGGATAACTCATGTGAAAAGGAGCAATGACTTGTCAAAGTAATGCCCCCTTCTCAAGATATTTTCATCTCTTACGTGATTTTAATATGCATTTTTATGACCTTCTATCAAAATATATTAATCTTTCTCAAAATTATTTCACCTATTTAGCCAAATTTTTTTATTAACCCTTTCCTGGTTTTGTTTCTTTTTCTCTTTTCTTTTAGTATTTTTTATTCAGTCATATTAGAAAGAAGTTTCAGACAACATTTTCTTATTTTTCCACAATATTTTCTAAAAAAAAAAGCATGAATCACAAGACTATTCTTAGTAACTATAATATCTATAGACATTTATTACAGCCTTGCACTCAATGCTCAAAAAATGAAATCAAATGTTCAGGAAAAGGTTAGCTTTTTACTTTATTTTCTCAACACTTTGTTTAGTTTTATAAGGTTATGTTTATATACAATTTATACAGCTTTACAATTTAATTCATGCACATATATGTGATAGGTAAATAGTTCCTTTTCTCTTATACATACATATATAAAAACTGAATATAAGAATAAGAATCTATTGCACAAATGATGCTGTTTTAAAACGCAGACAAGCTCATACTCCTTTTCGTCTTGAATCCCACTAACCTAGACTTCTGTTTGAGGGCTGGCACTTTTGGATTTATGAATGCTTCTGGTATTTTTCCTGTTAAACAGCGTGTAGCTTCTATCAATTTTCTGAAATTAAAAAGAGACAATTTTAATCAGTATCAACAAGGGTTTCATATATATAACTTCTTAAACGCAAAAAATATAACAAACAAGATGTGTTTATGAAACATGAATGCCCCCGGAACAGCATTTTTTTCAAAGTTTGACCATGACAGATGACCTTGACCTTGTCACATGACCTTGACTTTGGTACCAGCAGAAGCAGATCATTGAGATCTATCATCATGCCATATATTAGCTTTGTAACTTGAATAGGCTTGAAGATATTGGCAAGGTTAAGTTTTTGGGTTAAGTTTTTTCAAAGTTTGACCTTGACAGATGACCTTGACCTTGTCACATGACCTTGACTTTGGTACCAGCAGATGGGGATCATTGAGATCTATCATCATGCCAAATATGAGCCTTGTATGTCAAATACTTTTAGAGAAAAGGCAAAGGTTAAGTTTTTGGACAGACAGGCGGACGGACAGACAGACAGACGGACATGAGTAAAACAATATGCCCCCGATCTCTCGATACCGGGGCATAAAAATTTCAACTAATTCTGTGTAAGTGTATCTCTTTACATTTGATCAAAGGTCTAAGTATAAAGTAATGGGCATATAGGCCCACTATGATATAGTTAAAAAGGCTGATATGAACAAAAGCAGAGTTTAATCTTTGGTATATAATCATTTAGTAATATCACTGGTTTGGCAATATTACCAATATTTTCCAAAAATATACTGGCCGACATTAAAGAAAGTGTCTAATCTAATTTAGTTCCTTATTTACCTTTCTGGAATAAAATCAATTGTAACCTTATTTATTCCCAGATTAATATATTTCTAAGAATAAGTTATTCTGTTATCTATTAAGGCAGATATCTTAAACCTTCACTTACTGTGATAAAAGTTGATTTTTGAATTTCTCTTCATTTAATTCTTTTCTAAGCTGGGCTCGTGACTTTTTACCCTGTGGACAAAGGGCTGCATGCTGTGACACTTGGAGGGCTGTAGGCCGGTCTTTTGGGTCTTCCTTTACCATACTCTACAAATAGAAAGAAAATGTCCTGATTCCTATGCTACTTCAAATATTTCTGTTCTGGAATGCCTTGACCTTTCATGTTGAGTTAAAATTATGTTTTAAATTTGTGGACAACCTTAAGCATTTATCAATATATAACTTGCAAAACATTGTACATTTCTGATGATTTCAGCTCAATAAAAATCAACATTTTATTACCCCTGTGTAATTGGGAAAACATTCAATTGATTTATTTCATATAACTGTAGGTCATATATTTAAGAAAACTATCTTATCTACTCCTCACATCTTTATTAAATCAAATACATACTTTAGTTTATATTTATTGGATAATCAAAACCTACCTTGATAAGTTGATTAAACTCTCGTGAATAGTTTGGTAGATCAGCAAGTTCTCCTCGTCGTATTGTGTGCCATTCTGGTCCATTCTTGGGTAATTCACCACCACCACCCTGTTGATAAAATATATAATTAGTATTTATCACTTTATCACCTTATCCTGCTTTTTCATATAGATTAGAAAAAAAGCCATAAAAATCATTCAAGATCAGCTTCTGTTATCACAATGTCTTTTACACTATTTCTTAATAATTTCTAGCTTACACTAATTCAACACATCTAAATCATCTCTATAAGTATGCCTTCAAATGTCATCTGTTAGTTGAATCTTGATCGGAGTATATAAAGGATACAGCCTAAAACTGTTGTAAGTGCCTATAAATATATAGGCACTTACAGTAGTTTTGTGCTGGGCCAATAAAATGTTCAAAATTATCTTACCAATTCAAACATGGTTAATCCAAGAGAAAACACATCTGCTTTTTGTAAATGCTCGAACTCTTCAGCTAAAATTTCTGCTGCTAGATACCGACAGTCACCGTCCTCTACGCTTGGATTGGTTATTGATGTCACATGACCAAGGTCACCTGAAATAAACAGTTTCTTTATATTTTTTCCAACAGTATGTGTGGTTAAAAAGTATTAGAGGTCAGATCATTTTGAGACAAAACAATGATTCATTTCATCATCACTTTACTGATTACTCAAGCTTAACAAAATAATGATTGATACATTTTAATTCCCATAAGCTATGCTATTTTTTTTTTTCAGAAAATTGATCTTTTGAAAGCCCCATTCTTTTTTTAATCATTTTTATCTAATTGTCATAGCTATGACGGTTGACCAAAAGAAAAGACTTTTCAAAAATTTTAGAGCTAGTAATTTTCATACCTGTACCATCCTAAGCCTCCATATCATTCAATCTAACTTTAGTGAGAGGCATTGTTATAATAAATATTTACTATGAAAAGATCTGAGAAACCAAGTTGTGGGTACTCAGATGTACAGCTAAGATGAGTGTGTGAGTGTGTGTGATGGGGGAAGGGAGGTGGGTGTTTATAACATTCTTATTCTTTTAGTTCTCATCAAAATCCTATATTGAGGGCTTGTGCTAGCTTTGTAAATTTGGGAGTCATTGACCCCAAGAACATATAATTTTGAGGGTCAACACTGTTTCTGTAGGGGTTAAAAAGAGCAGAACCTCCAAACTTGTTATTATTCTTCAAAGTTATCTATATAACTGAAACAACATAAACAATAAAGTGTAGATACACTTTATTGTTTATGTTGTTTCATTTATAGAGTATGAAGAAAGTATGAAGAAAATAAGTGACCTATATAATCTTATTTTGCATAAGCTTCACCACTGGAAATTTAGTGGGTCAAAAAGACCCTCTGCAGAAAATTTTTGCGGGTCAAACTGGGATTTTTGAGAGTCAAAACCCTGGTTTAAGGGTCAAACACGAGCCCTGTATATTGAGGGCCTCGTCTTGCTGAGACAGTACCTATGAATACCACAGTCTCGAGATTTAACAACATATGAGATTGAAATTTAAAAATAATTTTCCACATCTATCTGTAGCTGTTTAACATACCTATTTTATATATAATTGGTTCTTCAAATTCCTCTTCATCATCATCACATGATTCTAGACCACTCTCTGGTGATTGGAGGAATTTGGGGTTCCGATGTAAAAATATGTTACCTAGAATGAAACAGATTAATTTGTATTTATAACTGATTCTAATTTTATATCTTTGACTCAAGACATTGATGTTATATAGGCTCACTGTTAAAGCGGGAGAAATTGATGTAATCCTGTGATTCCTGTCTATTGTAATTTTTTAAATTGTCTCGACTCAAAATGATAACACAAAAAAGGGTCTGTGCCAGTTCTATTGGAATCTTTGAGACTGAAAACTAAATTACTCTATCTTTTTAATAGATGTAGCTTTGTTCAGTGTGGATCCTGCAAGGGCTTAAAGAAGATGATAAAATCTATTTTAATGCAAAAGGTGCCTTTATCTATCCTCCAACTTTCTTTATCGAATAAAGATTCAGGAGAAGTTGAGAACAAATGCTGACTAATACTTTCAAGCACAATGATCAAGTGTTGTAAGGGAGCTAAAACTTGTAACTACAGCTTGTTTAAAGGTTTTAGTCGCCCACCCTCAATCAGTGGTTCTGAAATAAGCTGCTTGAGTTGTCCTACTTGTCCTTAAAGCTACATGCAGGGTTTTAAGGGATGCAGGTTTTGTGAGTCTAAGACTCATAAATAAGGAAGCAGAACCCTCAGAACTATCTCATGTTTCGATGATACTTTTAGTGTTTTTAGCAACATCAATTTTGTTTTCAATATTTTGCAGACTCTTCAAAATCAACAGACAAGTATTCTAAGACACAGACAAGCCAGTTTGTGATTGTAACTTGTGTGTGGACAAGCAGTCTTTCCGAACCACTGCCAATAATGTTCTTCATTACTGTAATAGTTAAGTTAACTAACCAGGTTTGATGTCTAGATGCACTAAATTCTGTGAATGTATGTATCGAAGTCCCTGTGCCAGCTGATATAATATCTGGGTTAATTCAGACTCTGTAAAACTGTTACCAGACCTTTGGTGTTCTTCATACATCTCTGCTAAACTACCACCTAAAAAGATGGGAAATTAAATAATTTCTACCTTTTACATAGCATATGTTACTTTTACTTTTGAATTGACAATCTAGAGGTAAAGAAAACAATTAGCTTTTTAAAAACTTCTATGTACATTCCATTCCCTTTTTTAAGTGTCTGTGATAGTTTACTTCAGCAAGAATTTTCAAAGAGATTTCCCTTTATTGCAGCAATATTCTCACATTCCTTATAAATTGTAAATAAAAATAGATTAAATTTTTTCAATGAAATTCTAAGATGTGGGTATGAGGGCTCGTGTTTGACCTTTAAACCAGGGTTTTTGTGTCCCAAAAATCCCATTTTGACCCTCCAAAGTTTCCTACAGGGGTTATTTTGACCAACACTGTGTCTACACTTTATTGTTTATTTTGTTTCAGTTTTAGATTACTTGAAAGACTGATGAGTTCTCATGTTTTGCTCTTTTTTTTTGTCTCTCCCAAACCAAATTTGACCCTCATAATTTCATGGTCAAGGGGTCAATGACCCAAATTTATAAAGCCAGCACAAGCCCTTGGTACTCAGGAGAATGAGTGAAGTGTTAAAGAAGACCAACTGTTTCTCAATTTTACAATTTCGAGACCTACCATTACAATATTCATTCTGTATGTACATGTAGTCATCCTCCGCCCACGCTGAATAATATCGTACAACATGGGGATGTTTTCCTAGCACAGCATGGGCATAAACTTCATTAAGGGCATTTCGTCTGAAACAAAAAGGATACAATTAAATAACAGTGTAAGTCCATGCCAATGCCATTTTCTTTGTCATTAAACAAAGGGCAATAACTCAAAAAAAATATGAGTAGAGTTATGGTTCCTATGCACTGGACTTCTCAATGAGATCTGTTAGCCTCTAAAGTTTCATGATTCTAGCTTGCATACGTTTTGAGATATGCTCAAGACAAAAATTTTGTCTATACACTGACCGACTGACAAGTCAAAAGCAATATACCCCTTCGTCTGATAAGGGGGACATAAAAAACATAGATTGGAGTTGCTTTTGTTGAGTGTTTGGGAACCTTCTCTTGATTGCATGATTCATTCATATTCTACCTTGCTATGCAAGATATCTTAATTCAGAATCTCTTGACATTTTAAAAATTCTTTATCCTACAGAAAACACCTAAGATCTGATTCTTTTATAGCTGAAAACATGCCATTTAAAAGGGCTAGAATTTTCCAAGTAGTCATTTATTTCAGTTTTCTTCCTTTAAGTTATGCTTATCTCCGAAAAATTATCAGAAAACATGGTGGTTTACTAGTTCAAAAGATTTTTGTTGTAACACGTCAGTGGTAGTCCCTCGGCCTTGAGGATTGCAAATACAGTTGTCTCATGAGTGGTTCATTGCGGTCATGAACTTCATTCTTACAACCAGAAGATGTATGGTCAACTTACTCATAAACACTCCCAGCCACAGGGGTTTTTGATTTCTTGATTGCATATGTACAGCCATCTAACCTATGAACACACTTATATACACTGCCAAAAGCACCGTCTCCCAGCTTACAGATTTCATGGAATTCTTCATTGTACCTCGATGTGTTGATTTCATGTAAGGCTAATTTCTGTATAAATGAAAAATGATTTTCTTTTAATTAAAACAAAGCAAGACAGAAGACCTAAATTTTTCTCTTGAAACTCTAAAGCTTATTTTCTAATCCACTATCCACAAAATCAAAAGTTTGTTTGCTAACATTCTGATAAAATATAATGCTTTACTACTTTAATAACCACATCTTTAGACTTGAACAAATGACAAATGGAAATGATGTTCATCAATGCCCTATGACCTTGTTTTTGTTAGATCCACATGCAAAAGATTTGATAAAGGGGGGTGTTTCTTGAATGCTTAATAGCAATATTTCTTGATTAATTCTGCTTTTAATCCTGTCTATGTACTAAATGACATTGTTTGCCACAGAAAATAGGTAGTTTTTGAAAACATTGATTTTATCTGTAGTTCTGCAAATACAGGGTTTAATACAAATAGTGGTCCCAGGACCCAGAATTGGCCAGGGGTAGCCACGGAATTTCATTTAAGTTAATCAAAATATGACATTCTTTCAAGCAGAAACTATTTTTTTAAGCCAAGGTTCTCGTCCCACTTTGTTCCTTATGTTTGTAAGGTACAAAGTCAAGTGAGAGCACTTTGCTTAAACTTTTTCATTAGAACTTACCTATTCTTTTCTTTAATATATTTGGCATATATAAATGAAGGGATCCCAGGGGTTGACACTAACTCCTGAGATTAAGGAGTTGATTGGACTACATGAAATTAAGGAGTCCAAGCTCAAAGTCAGGATCCTCATGGTTACAAGTAGGGTTTCATTTGGGACCTGTTGAAGCACAGTTAGTTTATTAATAATTTGAAGGGATTGTGGTTACCTTTGTTGCTGGCATGTCAATGTCAATTTCATCTTCTAGCGAATCATCCAATAGGCTCCTGAAAAATACAATCATGTCAACAAATTAAAGTCTGTTGTATAAAAGCCGTTAGAGATTCTACAAAGTATACATACATATACTGGTTGGAGACCAGCCATGTACCAGTTCTCGTCTTCAGATCATTTTCACATTAAAGATGCAATATTCATTTACAAAAAATCATTTTCTGAATCAAAGAAGCTGTTTTCAATGTAACTTGAAATTAAGAAGGGGTTTCTTTTCATCTTTACTGTGAACTGGGTCAGTTGGCGAGAACTGGTACTCGGTTAGAATTGGTCTCTGACCAGTACAGAAGTCAACATTCCACATGGGCGTTTACATTATTAAATGATTTTCAAATACTGAACATAGATCTTCTTGCTTTTCATGAAAAAGCTAAGTAAAAATTTTTTCAGACTAGCCAACTTAATTCAAGTTCTGTGTTCATTTGACAATAATATCTGTCTATGTTTGTTAGACGCACCGTCTAATGGCATAAGAATCATCTATAACCCACCACTAAAGTCACTGTACCTTTGAATCAGGTGACCAGTGCCCTAACCAATGAGCTATAGAGACGGACATCGAGGCGTTCATTAGTTTATGTTGCACAAAATAGCCTCATTGACCTGTACAAATTCTTATTCAAAATATTGCTAGCTAAATCATAGTTAACTTCTTAAAAACATTTATTTAAATAAGTAAGTAACTAGAGCACTTTTGTTAATAGCTCTGCTTCACGGATGGTGACTGTGGCAACTCAGCCAATTTTCAACTTGACACATAGGCAACTTAGCCCAAAGTATAACTCAGCTCTGACTGGTAACCAAACCACCACAAATAGATCTACTGACTACACGTTCAGATGAAATTTTGCATATGTTTGAAAAATATTTCTGGTCTTACTCATGCAGTCATCAGAGTAAAATTTATGTATGATTTAACAGGAAAGGAGGGTATACCCTGTTAAATTTGTCTTGTGGATCTTATTATCATTTTTCTTCGTTGAGAAAGACGTTATTTTTTCAATTTGACCATTTCATAATTGAGGTTACACTAAATCCCTAAATACCTTTCTAGATCACTCCTGCTTCTCTTCCCACTACCGCTATATCCAGAATCATTCTGATCCGAATGTGGAGAAGGGGTGAATGGATTCACATTCGTCTGGGGTCGATCTACAGCTATCCTTGGCTTGTCACCAGTTGGTCGTCGTCTTCTAGCACGTTCTAGCAACGATTTCGGAGTGTGTGGTGTGTCAAATAATCGGAGAGCACGAAGTTTTCTATGTGGGGGTGAAAAGTCTGAGCTTGGACTAAGATTTTCTGACCCTGGGACCTTTTGGGCTTCCTCTTCCACGTCCTCCAAGCCGAATGGGACAGGTGAAAATCTCTTCCTTCGCACCATTCTACGAGATGATTTAGGGCTAGAAATTAAATTACAATCTGGAATTTCATCGTCAAAATATTCAGAAGTCTGATCACCAAACCTGTTTATTAAAGTCCTTTTACCATCTGGTGAACATAATGGACTCGATCCGAGAGCTTCATCATGGCTGCTTCCGTCATCCGAATCGTTGTAAGTTAATGTCCGGATTATTTCGTTTTCCCTTCGCTGGAGAAGCGATCGGCGTTTACATCCTACTCTTGGCTTGCTCACAGACATTTTTGTGTCACATAACATTTAAAAACACCATTAAAACACTTTAAAATCCTCCGAATTCAAATTTTCACCGTAACAGGTCAACAGTCATCGATGTAAATAAATTGAAATCACGCCTTTTCGGATTTGGCGGGTCCGTTATTCACGTGATGCGATTGACCAATCAGAGGTCGCGATAGAGAGTAATGTTTCTCACGCTCGATTAAATTATAGGCCGTTTCGGCAAGTGCGTGTCTCAAGGGCACCTAGGGGCACTCGACCGTGAAAATAGTAGGTTTTGGCTGGTTTAAACCGGTTTTAAATCTTTCCGTGGTGAAGACGCTAGATTAAATGATAATGGCTATCGTTTAACATTTTGTCATACAATAACGGTCAAGATAAACCTTTATGCGATAATCAGTTACACATTTATTTTTCGAAAGTAAATCAATTAGCTTCCACTCTACCCAAATAAATACTAAATTGAAAAAAAATCAGTAATCTAGGATTCACTGATTTTCTGAAACATGACTAGATCTATTTAATTTTGGCTTTTTGGATAATTTTTCCTCGAATCCTTTGGTGAATAATCAAATATTTACATTTCATAAAAACTAATTTTGATTTTAACCGTTAGGCTTATAGCTCCTCGTAAGAAGGACAAACGCTGAAGTAACGATGATAAAAAATAATGTGAAAAGTGGAAAAGCAACATATCTCTTCATTTTCCTTCGGTTGTGCGTGCAATAACCGCTATCATTCGCTTCCCGGGCTTTTTCTTCGCTTACTATTCACGTTTCTTGATAGTTTTATGAATGCTTATTTTCGGTCTTTTGTCAAATTCTAGATTAGGCACAAATCTACTTTGTATGATAGAAAATTGAAATACTTCATTTATCAGAGCAGTGCGGTGGCGGATCCAGATGGGGTTCGGGGTTGGGGTTCGAACAAGGACAGTATAGTTCACGGCAATAGGGAAATTCAATAAATTTCAGTATAAGTATGAAACAAACCCCTGGGTTTTTTGCATGGAAACCATGTATTCCATAGATGAACACTATAGGGCCACATCAGAAAAGATTGAAGACTATTAAAAACATTCGTCAACTCTTTTCTGAATTTGATTTTAGATGAGCCTGCCGTGGACCCAACAAGCTAGTTCAGAGAGTCATGGCTATTTATTAATGTGTTTCAAAATGCAATCCCTGCTTCCCTTAAGACACTGTCAGAATTTATATGTTCGACGCACAACAAAAAAAAAACAACGAAATGTCCCGAGCCAGTCAGCCTGCACATTCCACGCAGTCTGACTAGGATCGACATGTTTACGGACTACCCGGTTTTCATTGAATTCAATATAAACTTTGAGGTCCGGTGTTTTAGTTGTAGGTATTGGTCCTCTTTTTGTCGAGGAAATAGACTATACTTGGTAAAGAAAGAAACTGTGGTAATTATCAGTTAATGTCGAATATGATTAAAACAACAATACGATATCATCATATGTCGTAAATCTTTGTGTTTTAGATGTGTAAACAGATATTATCTAAACAGTACATGCTCGGGTCCCCCTGATCCCTATCTCTAGGGACCCCGTGACCCCTATCATCTGTATTGACCCCGGAACCCTTTGATGACAAGATATGAAGGTAGATTTAACAATGGGGCGGTAAAATGATTAATTATGCATCAGTCTGTCGAAAGACAAGGGGTACTTTTTTGAGGTGACACGATAAAAAGAATGTCCGAGTGTTCCCTGTGGGTAAAGGCTAGGTGAGGATCAACTTTGTACCGTAATCGATACCTGTTTTGATTAGCCAATTAACTACTTCTTTACCAGGTGACGAAATTAATTAAAAGCAAAAGGCTCCTGCAAGATACTGAAAAAGAAAGAATAGAACATGTTTCTTTTACGCTTAATGTAACAAGAATTGTCATCATATTCGCCAAATCTGACATTATCTATAGTGCACCGTTAATAATAACAAAAATGACCCTTAATACTAACAAAAATGATGAAAAAGATTGACACGGTATCACGGAAACTAAATATACTATGTATGATATTGAGAGTCCCTGTCCGTATTATGGATATGACGGGACAGATAAGTGCTTGTAAACGAGCTCATTGATAGGACGTGTTATGTCTTAACCCTTTACTTTTTTACAAAATTTTGGACCTGTCCATATTCAAAGTTTTTGCAGACGAAAATTTAAAGAGGATTTAATTTGAAAAATCACCATTTAGTAGGGTAGAAAATAGTGTCGAAAAAGAAGAAATTGCTTGTCAGAAGCAATTTCTTCTTTTTTTACAATGTTTTCTCAATCATAAAATCACAGGCATGTAAAAAGCAGGGATTAAACAGCAAAGGGTTAAACGGATACAGCTTGGAATTTCAAATAGGGCCAATACATGAATATAAAAAAACTACTATGTGCTCTATGGTGAGCATATACTACAACACTTGCAGCAATAAAATGTCAAATATACCCCATACAGTGTGCATACCATGTGGCACAAAGACCTAGCACTCTAGTCAAAAAGGTCTCTACAGGGGATTAATGTCACTTTAAGACCGAACCCGCTACCGGATAACTTCATTCGTCAGAGAAGAAAACTCGGGAACAAAATACGAAGACATTGTGGAAACCATGAAATTGACTGTCATATGCAATTTATTCAAAGTCCATGTTGTTATATGGTTGTACCGATGCCGTTGTCGTTTTTCTCTGGAAAAAGATGATGCCACTCTAAACAAGTAAACAAACGGCACTCATCAACATATCAAACAATTCCGAGTAAAGTTTAAATGCTGCAAATTTAATTCAATTTGAAATAGCTTAAGTCCAGCGTGGGTCGCACCTGAAAAGTCATCATTCGGGGTTAATTTTCATTTTTTTGTGTATTATTAATATTTTCTATCATTATTATTAATTGTTTTCTTTCCCTTTTTTTTGTTGAAGGGGGGGGGGGGGGGGGGTAAAGATGCTGCAAAATTTGCCTGTTTTTCAAGTTTTATGCACTTGATGGCCTGTAAGTTTATATAAAAAGGAGATCTTGTCTAAAGAATGGATTTTAATGCTACCGTTTTGAACTTGATTTGAAATAATAATAAAAAGAGGATCATTTTACTGTTAATAAGCCGAAAATTTTATCGTCAACATTTTTTGATATTTGCATATCTCCGTGTTAATCACGTAATAGTTGGGTAAAGGGTTTAACAACAAAGACTTAAAAATTTCTCTGTTTGGTTACATCGACCCAAAACATGATAATGACAATTCATAACATCAAAAGGCGACAATTCTGTACGATTTAACAGTTTGTCCAACACCTTTGTATCGTGCTTTACCTACGGGCTGTCTGTAAAGTATTGGGTGAAAAACGGTTGATTGGATGTGACAATTTCGGACCGATGTGAAATTGCATTTTGCATTGAATTGATATCTAAGCAATCAAATTTGTGTCAAAGAGTGGAATTAATGTCATCTAGTTATTATGATGATTTGATGAATTAAAATATTTAGAACAAACAAAGAAAAATATTTAAAAAAGAAAAAATGCCCTGAATTAACCATTTTTTTTTTACACTCAGCAAGATCTTACTTAACCTTTAGCTCACAGTCCATATTACAAAACTAAAAAAAAGTTAAGCTAGAAATGTGTCACGGTCACTGATGTCCCCGCGAATCGGTGCACGACTGATGATTTCGTCGAAATACACTTAGTCGAATACGACATATGGTCGAGTTCGACGTTTCGTCGAAGATATTTTCGTCAAAAGGATGTGGAAAATTCGTCGAAAGTTTAACTTGAAATATATAAACATAAACCTTCCCAGTAACTTTATCTGAACTGAAATATCGGGTGTTCAAGTTTGATCAATTTTATGGATACTGTTATATATTATTATTATTATTATTAATTTTTATTTTTTCATTTTTATATTTTAGACAGAACATGCCCTGAGCATCATTTCTGTGAACTTTGGGTTTTTGTTTTAATTCATCATATGGTACTTTTTTTGGTGACAGTCCGTAGCACCAATTTCCAGTGGAGCTGCTGGAGATGAAATTAATTCACGGTTTACCGTGGGTATGTCCGATTAATATTTAAGGTTAAATAGACCCATTTAAGTACCAAGTAATATGTTGATACGATATTTGGTTTAAGTTTTCGACGAAACGTCCGCGACGGAATGTTACCTCGACCAATTTTCGTATTCGACGATATGTCGCAATCGACGAAGTGTCTTTCGACGAAATTTAATGGAACCCCGCAAATACTTGATTCTGTACACGTGACCAATCTTACTTTCATCCTTCACATTGACCTTTAGCGATTCCGGACAAACTCTTCGCATGATAATGGAACTCAACCGGATGAACAACTGTGCCAAGTGATTTTTAAATTAATCCATAAATATAGAAATTATGCTCCTGACAAGAATGGGATAAGATCTTTAAGATATCAACTGAATAGAGTTTTTCATTTCCCGCCTCTGAGATTTACATTTGTTTGTGTCCGATATTTATATGTATATTAAAAAAAAATATATGTTAAATTCAATGCAAATATCGAATTGATTGAATGGTGTTTAACGCCGCTTTCAACATTTTTTTCAGTTATATCGCGGCGGTTGGAGCACCTAACAATGGATTCCTGTATTTCTCTAACCAGTACAACCATCACACCATTTCCTAGCCTCCAGCTGCTATCTCACATAGGTCTACGATAATCAATCCATTGATGAGATACAAATAGTCAGAAAGAATGAATGCCGCCGTCGGGAATCGAACCCGGGACCTCAATACAAATAAAATGTTGAAAACAAGTATTTTGTTTTGGGTAACGTTTAAAGAGGAAAGGTAAATATCTCGAAGCCTTCCACAACTGAATTTAATTGTGGGAACGTAACATATTGATTCCTTTCAATCTTTATCAATTATAAAACAAGGGATTAGGATGTTGCAAAAATTAAACAGCGAACTAACAGCTGGATTTGTAAGAAGCAAACAAGCTTTATTTGTTAAACGGTGAAATTCTTGACCCGAGGGGGATACATATCATAACTATTATATCTAGTTCTGTGTCATTCTTTTGATTTCAATTCTTTCAAAAGGATGTTGATTTAAAAGTTGCGAAAAGTAAATAAAAATGCGACATCTGTGTATGATTTGAAATGAAAATAATAACATGTCTTTGTTAAATGGTTTAGAGTTATTGTTTGTATATATTTCGTCCAAAATTTTGTATTATTCTTTCTACTGATATGCCTAGGGTGTGTTGATAAAACGTATGTAATTTTGACGGCAGAGCGTGAAAAAGTTGTAACTGCCTATTCATTTATAGGCAGTTACAACTGTTTCACAATGAGCCATCGCTTTGTCTCTCGAAAAATCTGCGACAAAGAGAGAAAATATTGCTATTGCGTAGACTTGCACTGGGCGATATGGATATTCTTTGTTAAACTCAGACGTTTCTCTTATGTCAATCATTTTTTTTAGACAATTCCTAAAATTATTCTATCCAATTTTCGTATACAATTGTGACCCGTCATGCGAAAAGGGACCATATGGGAACTCTGTAAAATAAACATTTTATAAAGTGATTGGTTCCAGTACAGGCCAACCAGAGGTCGCTTTTGAAAAATTCTTTCACTGGAAGGTAGATTGATTATTCTAGATTCAGAAAATTGGTAAAGTGCGAAATGTTTCGAGCCTAGCCAGCCTGCGCAATTCGCGCAGTCTGACTTGGACGACACTTTACGCACTACCCAGATGGTTCCTTTTGCGTGACGGGTCACAATTTAATGATTTCGCATGGTTGAAGGTCCATGAAACAGTGGCGGAACCAGAGAGGTTTCGGGTCACGCAAAGGAACCACCTCTGAGGCCTTTTTATTTATGATTGTCATGTGGAAATGAATTTAATGAAATTGGGTACTAGAACGAAAACGAGCGCCGGGTTTTTGTACGGCTTAAGTAAAAAACAGTTGCAAAGACTCAAAAGTAAGTTCCGAGGGTAATATGTCAAGGGTCCGGGGACCCTGTTTTAAATGTAGTTTTTTTTCTTTTAGGTCATCTTCATGTTTTTGTGCAAATTTGAAATAATCCCATGATCTATTACACAATGTGTTGGATTGATATTTACCTTTATGGATCAACTTCAGAAAATAGTTGAAGACTTTTTAAAACAGTAAAACAGTCTTCAAATCTTTTCTGAAGTTGATTCTAGAGGGTACTATACGGACTTACACAAAATAGTTAGAACGTTGGAGTCATAGCTACTACTTTGTGAGTCTCAGACTCAAAAAAAAAAACTGGTTTATTTAAAACCTTGTCTAAATTTGAATGTTCGACCCCCCCCCCCCCCCCCCCCCCCAATTACAGAAAGCCTGGATCCGACATTGGTATGTCAAGTCAGACGAGTGGAAAGGAAAAGCCGCACAGATTTAAAAACAGACATTCTTCTTCTTCTTCTCTTTAAATGCCACGATTGCTATTTGATTGTTTTGTTTGTTTGAAAGGGGTTTTACGCCGCTTGCAACATTTTTATAGTTATATCGCGGCGGCTGGAGCACCTAACAAGGGATTCCTATTATTTCTCAGTACTACCATTACATTCTTTCCTAGCCTCCAACTGCTATCTCACATAGGTCTACGATTATCGACCCATTGGTGAGAGACAAGTAGTCGGAAAGAATGAGTGCCGCCGTCGGGGATCGACGATTGTTATTTTAACAAATCAACCTTTCGCTCATTTTGAACTTTACCTTCAAATCACATGGTAATCTTCGAACTGTGTTCATGACTGACCTCTTCTAGAACCAAATCTTTTCCAGTATTTGTCTTGTATTACCGGATGGCTTTATCCCACATGACCCGTTGCAATGGAAATTGTACCGCAAAGTATCGATCCTGACTAGACTGCAGAAATTGTGTACACTATCAGAGCTGAGATATATTTCTTTCTATAGTTTTTTCTGAATATGTAATGGTCATTCTGACTATAATATAAAGAGTTTAAACGTTGATTTTGCTTAATAGTCCGATTTTAAAGTTTTGCTAAACGATGAAGTCACAGCGCTTTGGCTTATTACATATTCATAAACATGCGCCTAGCTAGAGAGGGGCAACATGGACTTGTTTTTTTCTCGAAAATAACAAAAAAAATGAATGGGGAGAACGGGATGCAGAGTCCAATGCCTTACCACTTGTATGAACAACATTCCTGCGTTCAGGATGAAAAGACGGTACGAACTATTAGCCAATTACACCCCGCTTTGCACACAACAGCTCGTGCAAAGCGGGTTGTAATTTGCAAACAGTTTGCACCGTTTTGTCATCCTAAACCAAGGGCAGATATCGTATAGTCGATAACGTTATTTGACTTCTGGTTGACCTCTGCGAGGTCTTTTTGTCACGCGAAAAGGGTCCACCAGAGAATTCTGTAAATTAGATATTTGCAAAAGAGACTGGTTCTATTACAGGCTAACTAGACGTCGAATTTCCTAATTTCTTTTTTAGGAAGGAAGATAGATTATTCTAGATCAGAAAATTAGTTAAGTTGGACAAAATTCGACCCTAGTCAGTCTGCCCAATCCGCGCAGTCTGACGAGGGCCGGCACTTCGCCGCACTTCCAAGGTGGTCCCTTTTCACATGACGGGTCACATATACATATATCTGAATATTTGCCAAACCAGATCCAGGGATAATTCTGGCTCAGAACATCATGTGCAAAAATATGTCATTTAGCCAAATCTAATGAGAAATTAAGATTTTCTTGCTACAACTTTTACGAAATTCATCGCTCAACTGCATTTTGCTATGAGATTATTCTCTCATTTAGCCAGTTTCAATGATATTGTTGACAGAAAATTGAGAGAACCTCTAAATATCTCGCCCTAAAATAATCCCTGCATATCTTATCTCCTCAAAAAGAGGAGTGTCAGCAGATAGACCGCTACAATGACATGGAATAAGGACGGGTGGGGTAACAAGAGCGATAATTCTAATACAAGTATCATTAACATTATGTAATCGGATTAATATTATCTTGATAACGAGATTTTTAGACAGTGGCATTTAAAAAGAGCTCTTAATGTCATGATGCCAGGAGCAAACTCAGCAGAAGGGGGGGGGGGGCAGACCTAGCCTATCCCGTGTAAAATTTCGGGCAGATGAGATTTCCAGATGATAGATTCTCGGAAATGAAATAAATGAATTAGTCTACTTTTAATGAATGTTCATTTGTGGATGAAGGAGAGGAAAACAACAACAACAACAAAAAAAAAAAAAAAAAAAAAAAAAAAAAAAAAAAAAGAAAGAAAAAAAAAAGAACTTTATTGATAGTTTTGCAGGGAAGTACAATCTCAGTCTTGGTTTAAACATATCTGTTTTGAATCGATTGGGACATATCTTCTTTGATTCATCAGTCCTGATTCTGCTTCTTGTAAATGAACAAGTACTCGTGCCCAGTGTGTTGGTCTTTGAAAAGGTCAAGATAAATGAAATCAAACTCGGGACCTTTTGGTCGAGAAAATGATGCTTTACCTTTCTTTCACGGACACCACGAACTCAAGAGTGTTTAAAAGTTGAACTGCGGTTTAGTATAGCAATCGGTATCTTGTTACATTGTGGTTTGGCTCTGCCTCTCTGTCTGCGTATATTGTAGAAATTTAACAAGAGTGCCGTTGTCACAAAATTGCTTTCTACAATAGGCATGTGTGGAGTTGTAAGAGTAAGAATTTTAATCACATGTATTTGTAAATCAGTTGATGCATCTTGAAGCTTTAGTGAGGAATACTATGAATAGTAGCTATTTGTTGGCACACCTGTAAATGTTCATTGCTGTTACTCATGTCCAAAATTAGCAAATTACAGTATATCTGAAATCGTTCAATGGACTGGAACCAAACTCGAACGTGTTCTGTAACTCATCGATGTCGACTTGCACACCAAATATAAGCCCGATATCTGCAAATTGTGTTTGCTAGTATGACTCTTATAATACCAAATTGAAACTAGCTCAATATCTCCGTGGATGTGGAAAAAAGTTAGGGAAAATGAAATTCCTATTAATTTTCAAAGCCCAGCATCCAAATTTTCCTGAAAAATCAATGGACCGGAAATAAACTCGAGCTTGTTCTGTAACTCATTGATGCAGGCTCACCCATCAAAAACTAGCCCAATATCTCCAATGATTTAGAAAAAAATGTTCGGAAGACTGAAATTTCCTAGTAAAATAAAATTTTCAGCATCCGTATCTTCCTGAAAAGTCAATGAATCGGAACCCGATTCGAACATGTTCGGTAATTCATTGATACGGGCTAACACACCAACAATTAGCTCAATATCTCAAAGGGTATAGAAAAAAAGTCCGGAAAACTGAAATTTCCTAGGAAATTTGTAAGTCCATCATCCGTATCTTTCTGAAAAATCATTAGGCAGGAAACAAACTCGAACTTGTTTATGTAACTCATTGATTGGGGAGAGGGGGTCACACATCAAAAAACAGCTCAATATCTCCAAGGGTATTAGAAAAGTCCGGAAAACTGAAACTTCCTAGTAATTGTTTTATTCCATCATCTGAATCTTACTGAAATATCATTGGACCAGCCCCTTATATACGCTAAGTCTTGTGACTGAGAACGTTTAATCCAAATCGGTCCATAATTGAAGGAGAAGTTGCGTTCACAAGATATGGACGTACGGACGGACATTCTGACATCGGGACTGACGGACAGGCGGAGTTTATGATACAAATATACGACCACCTTCGGCGGCGTATAAAAACGCGGCATTTTCGGAAAACAAAGTAATTCTGCTTCTTCTTTCTTCCTCTTATTAGAGAAACAGACGGGAAAATGGCGGTCTAAAAATTATTTCCTTAATAACATATATAAGGGTACATCTTTTAATCGACTAGTCGAGTTAATTCAAATGAGTACCCACAAGATAATGTTTGTTCAAATATAACTTACTATTTTATTTCAAAGTCTAAAATATTCCACCTATCTGTTTATATAACTTGACTAGCGTTGAAAAATGGGGATATTGCAAGACTGCTGATGATTTCCGCCTTGCTCTTTAACATGGTTTCATCTTTGCAAAGCACCGACACGTTTGGTTTAACGTCTCATCTGAAAGCATTCGGAACATCGCTCGGACTTGTCCGTGAACTGGAGAATACCTCGGACGTAAGCGAAGTAATTTTGGGGAATTTTAGGGATTTCGGCTCCTGGTTGTCCTTCTGTAAATATGCTCGCAGGAAAATTAATTCCTTTGATGCTTTCTGACTATCTGTGAAGGTATTTTGACTGCGCCCTTATAAATCTCCAGGATCATTCCGTACAATCGCCGAGGATTAACGAATTTTCTGAAAGACCATTCTTACAGCGTTATGGTTTTTCCGTAAACTGGAAAGGACCTTGGTAATACAACTACCCGTGATACTTCGAAAAATACGCTTGAAGAAAAGCAAATTTCTTTATTATTCACGAGGGGTCATTTCCGAATAATCGCCGAGGGTTGACATTTACTGAAAGTCCGTAAGTTGGTCTTTCTTGGAATTTGAAACCGCGATCTGTGGGTTTGAAGTAGAGCTATCCACAAACTGGGCGGATCATGCTGACTTCTTGTGTCTGATTCTCAGCTCTTTGACTCAAATCCTTTGTAGGGTTTGATATACGATTGATCGGCGCGAAAGAAAATATTATGAAATACGACTTTCATCTTTCTTTCATTGATCGATTATACAGTTAACAAAGGAAGATCGATTTGTTTTATCATGACATCAAAGGGGACGACTGTCAAAGGATTAAAAAAGGATAAACATGGGGATTAAAAAGACAACAGTTAGAGATGTAGACGGGTGTCTTCCGCATATAACAATAACACTGGTAATCCTCCAATTGTTTGGAAGAAAATGTAGCATTTGCCAAAGATATTCCATCTTTGCAAGTGAAAGGTTAGCCCGATCAGTTTCTGCTCCATCGGCGGATCCATGGATTCTATGAAGGGGGTTTGATGTTGACCTACAGAATTCGAGTAATAGTCATAATCTTGTAATCTATCCAGTCAGACCGAGATTTTGCTGCAGAATTGGTGTTTCTTGAGAACCATCCATGTCTGTCAGTAGCTTGATATTTAAGGCAAAATTGCATGACTGACGAAACTAACCCCGCGGTCCAACATACGCTGCTACCCGAATTAATCGTAGTGCATCGGCAAAGCGCATTTTTCCCAATGTGTTCTCGATTGACTACGACAGAGTTGCGTCGCGATCCGATGTACTACTATCTGTCGAGATTTTATTCCAAATAATCCCGAGTTATGAGGCCGAATAACTGCGAACTAAAACGTCGTAGACCGACTCTCCCAGTGTGTTACTACTCAGTTGTACCCCTTATTTCGATTTGTAGGTATTGTTTTTGTTTGAAAGTGATTTGAAAAGAAGTTTAAATGACAGCATCCTAATCAGAATCTAAATGAAATAACTGTAATGTACATATTCACTTTAAGATCATTCGAGGTAATTCGTATTACTACGGGATGATATCGCAACAGTTCGTAGTTCATCTGTGTAGATCGATGTGTTAGTCGCATGTCTTGTCGTAGCTCATCGGCAAGTAACGGAGCTACTCCTAGTATATCGTCGTTATCAAACGCGAACCCTCGGCGATTCTACGGAATAGACCTCGGGAATAATACGGGCGCATCCACGAAAGCGCGTCATTTCGCACGCGGGTTTTAATGACGTCACATACATCAACGATCCCGATAAGGATGACGTTGCATAATACAAAATCAACGAAAGAATAAAAGTGGGCATTTTATTATTTGATGACAAAACGCAGTATTTTACTGCGTTTTGTTTTCAAATTATAATATGCCCAAAAGTTCGCTATAGACGATCGTAAAGAATTAACAAAATGTTATTTTCTTCGACGCGGCGTGTTATATAACCTAAGTACCACCAGAAGCCGAATTACCTAAAAATGATCCAAAATTACTACTTACGTCCGGGGTACTTTCCAATTTACGAAAAGTCCGAGCGATGTTCCGAATGCGTCGTTATTACAGTTTCATCGCCGGAGTAGGCACGCCGAGTCAGCCCGATATGCTCTGTTGGTAGAGCACCGGACTTCAAAACCATTTAAGTTCGACCGCGTGGGTTCGATTCCCGGGCTGGCACACTAACAAATTAATTGTCTTTCGGATGAGACGTTAAACCCAAGTCCCGTGAGACGGTGCTTTTCACCGAGCACGTTAAAGAACCATGGCGGGTGTCAGCAGTAGTTTCGTCATGTATCCTTGCACTGTCCCCCGTAACAACTAACCGTCTTCTGGGGGCGTCGCTCATATGGGCATGTGCTACGGCAGCGACGATAAATAAACTGAAATACACTGTCCTCGAATAACACCGAATTTTGCTGATTTGTCTGCTACATACAACCATGACCTTCGCCGAGCAACGCCAATTTCGGCACAATGTTCGAAATCGGGAAGAAAATTTGCGCGTGTTGAAATTTACCAATTATCTCGATTTGAAGCCGATTTCACCTATGACGCACTACGCTGCTCCCGCAACACGCCGATTTTTGAAAATTTAAAAATCAGGATCAAATCGGGACCAGTGGGACTTGAGGTAAACGCCGACCAATCGCCAATGAAAATCAGGAGTGTCCATGGTCATTTCTGAGTTGAGTATGAAAATTGAAAGGACTTTATTTGTAGACATATTGGTCTCCAAAAAGCAACGAGTATATCGAAAAGAAAAGGAAGTTAAAGATTTTTTCTCGAATTTGTATGATGTGGCTACATTAAAATAGTCGTCTGTAGACCTTCATTTATCTGAAATATAACTTACAAACACTAAACTACCAATGAAAGATTATAATTGAATGTCTACAGAAATATGTCCATCCCGGAAAAAGGGGGCAACGCGGATATGATTTTAATTCTTACAAGGAAAGTGAAATATAATGGAATCAAGGGTTGAAATGTGGCTATCACAATACGAAAGTGGTAAAATCCTTGTATAAACATTTAAAAGAACGTCTTTCGGCTTACTAATTCTGGACAACAAAAGAAACGGTTTCGTCATTATCCACGTTCTAAAAGGTGTGATGAAAAATGCTAAAAATTCATAAAAGGTGATAATGCTATGGGATGCGCTTATTTACGCGAAGATAAAATATTTTGATAATCGATTATAAAGGGAATTGATCCACTTTGTGAAAACAATTAAAGCGATAAATATGTCTTTTAGTGTCCGCTTTTCTACGAAAATATGTTAATGCAATAAAGGATGATATTAAGATCTTATCGGATCACTTCCTTTTAAAAGATAAATATTCGAAGTCTGTTATTTATAATGGCAATCATCTTATTCGTCTTGTATCATTTCTTTTCAATATTATCAAAGAATCGTCTTGTCTGGGATTTCGGAGATGAAAAGATAAAACGAAATGGCTTTTATTTTTTAATGGTTTTAGTGAAGCGATGCCGTCCCCTCGCACTTCTCGTCCGTTGCCCTTACCGTTACGAATCTTTCGAAAAATGTGACTTTTCTGATTGTCGGAACGATTGTAGGAAAAAACCCAACAAGGACAAAACCCCGCAATCTAAATTTTATACTGTGGACAAATCCCCACACCATCCATTTTTGACAGTGAACAAACCCCCACACCATCCATTTTTGACACTGGACATAACCCCACATCATCAATATTTGACAGTAGACAAAACCCCACATCGTGGGGGGTTTTGTCCACTATGAAAAATGGATGGAGTGGCGCGTTTTGTCCACAGTATAAAATTTTGGTTGTGGGGTTGTGTCCTTGTGGGGTTCTGTCCGTATACCTTGTCCTTGACTGTTTGCTACAAACTTTAAGTTTTAACCATAAAAATAGACACACACACACACACACAAAAACATATTTAATCCATAGCGTAGCTGTAAGGCAATATTTTCTGGTTCTTGACACAATTTATACAATACACAGGGCTTGTTTGACTAAACTTCTTACGACCAATTTTTGCGCATGTCAGACTTTAAAGTTGCTTAGAACTACAATACTTAAGTAACTAAATATAGATTTTTTATATGCATCACTTAATTGCAAGACAGAATCCAACAGAGGATGAAAACACGAGGTACGATTTGTGATTTTGACTTACGATTTATTGGTTCGTAAGAAATTTAGTAAAACGGGCCCCTGGGCGGCTATTGTTACCGAACACCTTTAAATACCACACAAATGATAGAGAGAAATAATAGCTTACAAACATTTTTTTTGCGCACAGGAAATTAGCAAGGTCTTATTCTCTCTTTGCCTCTTTGTATATCTATTTACAAATGTCCGAATTTCATATTTATTTACTACTGAAGAACAACTTTAAATTTGACGTAGATCTACGCAAAAAAATCTGTAAGTTGTTTAGTAAAACAGGCCCCAGAACCGACAGTATTCGATAATTTCATCTGTAAACCAATACATTTTAGCGTTTCTAAGACACCGCAGAGAAAACCACTTAGACAACTTAAAACCACTTCTTAAACAGGTAGCATACTTCATTAAGATGACATTTATTATCCTAGCGATGATGTTGCGCAACCTGACACAGACACAATGTCTTAGATTCAGTATCGGTGCTGAAGACTGCAGGGGAGTCGTTTATGTATATGTTTGGGAGTGTGTGTGTGTGTGTGGGGGGGGGGGGGGGGTAGGTTTAAGTTGGTGGGGTGTTTGTGTGTGGGGGTTGGGGGGGGGGGGGGGGTGCTTGAGTTTCCGATTCAAAATGGAAATCTAAACACAGTAACAATCCTTATAAATGCTGATTTATTAATGGTTTGTTTAAATTTCGGTTGGATTCATTAAATTTCATGCAATGGCTGCAAACAATTTATAGTACGCATATGTTTTGTAAGCTTGCGCATTAAGTTCAGAACACCCCCCCCCCCCCCCCCGAAAAAAAAAAGAAAAAAAAAAAGAAAAAAAGAATTCGTATAATGGAGAAAATCAGAAAATCGCCTATGATATTGAATGATAATTTCTTTTAAAAAAAATATTTTTGACTCGTAGAGGTTTCTGAAAATTCAAAGAAAACCGAAAATCTAATCCGTGTGATGATAAACTGTCACAAATCTACAAATAACCTATATATATGCTGTAAATGGAGTATAGTGGATTTTCGTCACTTTCTCTGGATTTATACATAAATATGTGTTTAGAGCATAAATTTGTGGCGGAAAACTTTCACATTGGAACGAATAGTTGTGACGTGAATGGTCACAATGAAAGTCGGAGGTTTATCAACAGCCTTGCGTTCAGGATAACCAAACGATGCAAACCGTTTGCCAATTATATCCCGCTTTGCACGCAAGTGCACGTGCAAAGCGGGGTAAGATTGAAAAAACGAGTTGCACCTTTTGTCATCCCGAACGCAAGGCTGGTCTTTGACTGTATAACGGTGGTTCACGTATCAGATAGATTGATTAATTGAATGGGGTTTTACGCCGCTTTCAACATTTTTGCAGTTGTATCGCGTTGGCTTGAGCACCTAACAATAGATTCCTGGTATTTCTCTTACAAGAACTACCATCACATCCTTTCCTAGCCTCCAGCTGCTATCTCACATAGGTCTATGATATCAACCCATTGGTGAGAGACAGATAGTCGTGAAGAATGAGTGCCGCCATCGGGGATAGAACCCGGGACCTATATATTGTATTAGATAGAACTTTAAATACAATAGTCGAGCGTCATAATTAGAGAAACACCGACATGCGCGAAAACAATTACACATAATTGAGGAAAAAAAATCGAAGCAAAGTGCGTCCTCTGCCACGAAATACCAAAATCATTTCAATTATCTGATAAAGACTGACTTTAAAATAATAAGAAATCATTTTCCCTTTCTTTACAATTTATTTGAATATCATAGGTCTGTCGACCGTGACTTTTCAACATTTTCAAATTCAGGAATTTCATATAGGACCAAATCGGTGGCTAACCTAAACGTATTATATTTTTTGGTACTCTACCCTAAATACTTCTAATTTGCAAAATAGGGCCATTCGGAAAAAGCGAAAGCAGATCTAGAGCATGGTTAGGCTGTGCAGATTGACCAGAGTCGATACGTTTGCCCTTTAAAGAACTTTCTGAATGATCATATTACCTTCCTGTAAAACCAGTTTTGAAAGCGGAACCTAGTTGGTAGTTGCTGGACGGAATCTCTTTGTCATGTTTTTATTTTACGGAGTTCCTAAATGGTCCCTTTTCGTATGATCGGGCACATATAGTACTAAATCATTACGGTAGGTTCATTACGATTGTTCTGGGCCTTTCAAGCAAACAGCTGAACAGAACACAGCAAGACTTCAACTACGCTGAGGTACAACAATGTACAAAACGGAAAAAAATAAAATAAATAGACATGTACGAGTACATATACTTTAGGTTGTGGACCCGTAATAGTTCTGCAACATTTCGGAAGCAAAGAACATTTACAGTGTTAACCCAGGTTTCCTAATGATATTCACTAGGAAACCTTGTCAACATCGTGAATGTTCATGAGTTCCGAAATGTTGCGGAACTATTACGGTTTCACTACCTTAATTCAATTACTCTTTACATAGGTCAAAGGAAACAGGGCCAAGTAACAAGGCAATAATTTAGTTGGAAATAAATTTTGAAATAAGCCTAATTTGGATCGTAACTATAAGAATGCACCCTGGATATTCAAGAAGTTTCTGATTCAATTTTGTCCGAAAATATATTGAATAAATTTTTTGTTCAGAACATAGTGTAAAATGTGCGCATGTGTGTGTGCGTTTGCACGGGACACAGGAATTGATCTCCCGGCCAAATTATAAGTCCCTGTGTAATTCTACATCATGACTATAGCCTTCTCCAAGAATTACACTGACGATGTGCGTTTCTCACACCGTTATAATTTTTCTACGTATACCTTTAAAATGACCATTCCTTGATTTGTAAAAGCTTGTTAATTAGAAATTATGGAATGGTCTTTAATTATAACACAAAGGCTGAAAATGCATCAAATAACTTGATGCATTTTCATCCAAAGTGTCGTAATTAAAGACCATTCCAACATTACCAACGTAATTTGAATAATTTCGGTGTCATATTAAACTCCTTTTCTCATCATGTTTTTAGCAATTGAGGTGTCGCAATTACAAAGTAAACAGATCGATGTTAGCAGGTAGCCATTAATCTTTTATCCCCGTGTCAATTTAAGGTGACATTTATTACTTTTAAGTGTTAATTATTGAACAACTATATAGGTCCATTTACCTTTAAAAACGCGTGTGTCAATTTCTTTTGACATCAATCAAGGTCCCTATTTTGATCCCTTTAAACCCTTAAACCTTCTCTTCTTCATTTTTTTAAGTGCGCAGTACTGCGCACGCATATTGCACATTTTCGCCGTTTTCAATTTTTTGAAAGTTAGAATAATAAGTTACCTTAATTTTGGGCACATTATAAAGATATTTAAAAAATTTAATAGTTAATAATTACTAATAAACTACCATCAATTGGACGATTTTTTTCGTTATTTCTCCGAAGCAAACTCGTGTTTCCATCGTGGTTCTTAAGGTAGTGAAACACGTAAAAGTTTCAGAAGTGATGAACTTTTACGGTGTTAACCGAGGTTTCCTAATGATTTCCTAAGAAAACCTCGTTAAGCATTGTAAACGATCATTACTTCCGAAATGTTGCTGAACTATTACGGTTTCGCTGCCTTAAATACACAGATCTTCATTCGTTATCGGACGTTATCCACTTTTTATAGAGTACCATTCATCGTGTATTAAGTACTGGTGTAAATTATTACAAATGCCGAATAACCGAAACACACGTAATTGTTATTTAATGTTAAAGTTATTAGATGATTCCGGCCGAAGAACATGGGCTACACATGTAAAGAACTTATTGTTCTTATATGGATTCGGCATTGTTTGGATCTGTCAAGATGTTGGTGACATAAATCAATTTCTAAAAAAATTTAAATTGCGGTCAATAGATTGTTTTAAACAGAACTGGCGTTCATCTATAACCGCATCAAGTCGATGTTACCATTATCTATATTTTAAGTCTCTTTAAACGTCTTTTGAACGTCGAAAAATATTTAACCTTAGAAATTACTCTGAAACATAGAATTGCCCATGCGGAATTTCGCTGTTCGAACCACTTTGGAATTGAAACTTGCCGCCATGTAAACATTGTATGAGATGAAAGAATTTGTATCTATTGTTTCCAAAACTATTATATTAGAGTTATAGAATGTGAGTTTCATGTATTCTTTCATTGTAAAAGATATGATGAAATTAGAAATTTGTATCTATATAGTTGGTATAAGAGAGGCTCGACAAAGCGTAATTTCTATTCTAATTTCTTTAATGAATTCTGATAATAAAACAGTAATAAAAAATTGTCACGTTATATATATGAATTCGTTTGGTGTCTGTGGATATTTTGAGACTATAGCTAAAACTTTAAAGAGCTCATGCTCAAGACTGTGATTATGATATTCGGATTCGAGGCTGACTCCAATCTTTTTCAGTAATTCATAGCCTACGTAGTGGGAGACCGTGGATAAGTTATCCATCAATTTCACATGTGCGCTGAAGGCAGATAAAAAGGACGTTGAACACCTAGTTGTGTTTCTAGAATATCTAATAATTCGGTTTATTTTTATTTAATTCTCTGGCTATCTGTAGAACGAAAAGTGAAGACTCTGATCAGGCTGTGCGGATGTTAGTCTTACTAACCGCAAATAAGAAAATGATATAATTATCATAGGTTAATATGATTTTTTCTTAAGCGTCTCTTTTTAGTTTGATATGAAAATTAGGCAATACTATTACTAATTAAATAAAAATCAATTAGTGTTATTACGTAAATATACAATGACCCTGACCGATACTTTTGGCAGGTTTATATGAAACTTGGCGGGAATCCCCATAATCCAATGTAAATGTGACGTAGATTATGCGTAATCCAATCATAAAACCCGTTATAAACCTGCCAAAATGCACGCGACATGCGGAGAGGCCACGTCTTATCATTCTGGATAATACAAACATCCGACTGATTCTCCGCAAACAAAAATTGATCTTTGTTAATAGACGAAATGTGCAAGAAATAAAATTTCTTATAATTTTCTTTTGAATTGCAGATTGACACTTCGAGGGATGAACGCAAAACTTTTGTAAGTGGCTTTCATTACGTAGGTACTTACAACAATTTTACACCGACCCCTAAACTTAGGCCGTCGGATTCGATATTGAGTTTGAATTCGGAAGTTGTGGCGAGTGAACGGTACCCCTAAAAAGTTCTCTCCGGATAAGACGCGCTTTCCTGCCCTGCGTCCAGCAAGCGATTTGTTCTCCTAAACGCAATGCATCCCTTCGTTCTGGATGATAAAACGGTACAAGCAGTTTGCCATTTATACCCCGCTTTGCACGCAAGTGACGTGCAAAGCGGGGAATAATTGGAAAACTGTTTGAACCTTTTTTTCATACTGTATACAGGGCAGGATTAACACCGTCTTTTTTTTCAAATTGCCGTTTATCATTTTTGTCAATTTTTTTTTTATTGTCATCCGCTTTCCAGGAATTTTACAAAACATATCAAACAGATCCGACACGTGTTAACCCTTTCCTGTTTTTCAAAATTTTGGACCTGTCCAAATTCAAAGGTTTTGCAGACGAACATTTAAAGGGGATTTAATTTGAAAAATAACCATTCAGTAGGGTAGAAAATAGTGTGGAAAAAGAAGAAATTGCTTGTCAGAAGTAATTTCTTCTTTTTGCACAATGCTTTCTCAATCATTAAATCACAGGCACGTAAAAAGCAGGGATTAAACAGCAAAGGGTTAAACAGAATTATTATTTCGGAACTGAATACATATAGGAAATTTACAATGAAACCCCCCGGATATCATCGACCTTGTTAGCGAGTGCATAGCCCCAGTCTGACCTGCGACGGCATCTTGCATTTCCATGATTAAATTTCGTGCATCTCAGATTGCATTTTTTTTTCGCGTGGCCCGGAAGGCAGTATTTCTTGAACATTGATCGAATTTCATGAAAGAGCACCCTTAATGATAAATAATAAATCACGAAATCGACCAAACGTAGACATTCTTCGACGACGACACTTTGTTATTTCGCTTTCACTAAACACAGCTTTGTACATTTTCACGTGCAAGCACTTACATGATTGCATGTTCTGTAGCGCTGTTTTGGTTTTATTACTATTACTATAATGATGCTTCGCTGGCAATGCAAAATCTCTTTACGTCATCTGACGTAAATGTGTTAAACAAAAACAACATAACAACACAATCATCTAAAACCCCTCAAGTGCCTTGTGTGTTATTTTCAGATTTAATGTGACCTTTTCAGTTAAAAGCTTTTTCGTAAATGAATGTAATTCCTGTGTAATTAGATATACTTGCAAGATTGGTTGCTTCTTTTATTAACCCTATGATGGAAATGAGAGCTAATACGGTGAAACTGGTGTAAAGCGACCACTTAGGGGACAACCAGTAAGTGGTCTCTTATAGAAATGTCGCTTGATACAATATTTCATGATAAATAAGACAGCTCAGTTTGACAGAGCATATAAAGATTGCAGCACCTTTTTGTCCCCCGACGTTTCGGCGAAGAGGATATGGTAATGGCCTCCGTCCGTCATTCCGTCGCTAAACTTGTCCGGAGCTTATCTCCTAAAGTATAAAAGCTATCAACTTGATAAGTTGAAACTTGATAGGTGGATAGATCTCATGGAGGGGAAGTGCAGTGCACAAGATCCACGACTCTTGCTTGCATAATTTTGGAGTTATTACCCTTTATTATTTTAATTACTTAGATTTTGTCCGTAGCATATCTCTAGAAGTTAAAAAGCTATCAACTTGAATCTCTATAGGTGGATAGATCTCATAGAGGAGAAGTGCAATGCACAAAAAAAACATTTCTTGTTCGCATAATTTTGGAGTTATTGCCCGTTGTTATTTTAAATTCTGACACTTTGTCGGGGCATATCTCTCAAAGTATAATAACTATCAACTTGAAACTTCATAGGTGGACAGTTCTTATTGAAGAGAAGTGCAGTGCAAAATAACTTTAACTCTTGCTTGCATGATTTTGCAGTTATTGCCCTTGTTATTTCAAAGACTTAGATTTTTTAGGGGCATATCTCTTAAAGTACAAAAGAATCCTTAATCTATTAGGCTTCAGTTTACTATCAAGCTTTCATGGCGGGGAATGGCCATGTCCGACATGACTCTTGTTTTACTGAATTCTATGGTGTTCGAACCCATTAGAATCGTCTCATTGAGATGATTCTAATGGGTCAAATCAACATAAGATCCTGGCAATAATAAACATTTAAAAATATCCAATTTCCCAGAAACTTCGCTACAGTGAAAGGTCTAAATGATGATCGCTTAAGAAAAACGGTCGCTAAATAGAGCTGATCACCCTAGCAGTATCGATTATAACATGGAACATCGTATCTACTAATATAAACTGAGCAAAAATAAAAAAGTATCCACCCAATAAAACTTTTGATGTCTTTAAAAGAACATACAGAAATTCTAGGGAATATATTGCTAATTACGTCCTGACCATTTGGAATGAAAGTTGAAGATTTTGATGTGTTTTGAAGAAGACGCTACCGAAATGTGGGCGTTAATGTAGCCAGGGAGTGGGGTCTTTTTCAAAAATCGTAGACTCTCAATTAAAAATGTATTTGATTTTTCTGGCAGTTCTAATGCTTGCCAAATGCAACATTAGTATGAAAGGTATTCTGGATCGATAAGACAAGTTGATACCTTCTGCTCCTTCCTGCCAATGTAACGTCAAATGAAAACAAATTAATATAAAACATCTTACGCAGATTGAAAGCTCAATTTTACAAAATTCTGTTTGCACGTTCCTTGTCAAGAAAACTAATCCCAAAAACTCTCTTTTTCTGTTTTGAGAAGACACAAAACAAAACTTGTATTGCAACGTTACGTTTTAACGTTTTCTCCTGCTCATTGGACAAACTTGTATGAACATCAAGGAAAATTACTCGCCTTACATCCATGGAGATATATAATACATACTTAGTGTTTTGTATGAGAAAAAATATCTAACGCGGTTGGGAGAATTGATCATTGTCGAGGCTCTGCCGAGACAATTATCAATTTTCACAACCGAGTTAGATATTTTTTCATACAATATACTAAGTATGTATTTTATTTATCTTATAACCTCTATTTGTCTTGTTTTCGACGATGTTTCTAACTGAAATGCAAGTTTCTAAAAATAACCGCATTATATCATTGTTCTAAAAAAAACTATGTGATATCATGAAAAATATCATACGGGATGTTATCACGCGGATATTTGTATAGTTATAAGATAAACTTAAATAGCAATTGTTTTCGTTTCAAAGTTTGACGTTTTTAAAGGTAAGCTACACATTTATTTCGCTTCTGCTTTAAAATAGGGGTTAGGAATCGTTGAAGCAATCGCGGCAACATGAATGAGCGAATTTGGCGAGATGTCTTCCTAGAGGCCCTAATGAGTTGAAGAGGGCGATGGAGATTGGAGATTGTCAGCAAACGTCTTTACTGTTCTTCTCTTTCAACTAAAGCCCATAAAATTTACTCAACGTTTGACCACAGAGCTTGAGAGATGAATTTAATTTGAGAAGAAACTCAAGATCGAACGCGTGACGTACGTCGACGTCGAAAACAAAGATTTCGACATTTCTTGAAAAACACCAAAAATGACATGTTTTAAAAAAAAAAATGAAATACGATAAGTGTATGAGGGAACGAAACACTGCAAGGACAATGATATCTTAATTAATCATTTGATCATACAGAATTCAAAAGAAAGTGTGCACTTTTGAATTTCGAGTATTTCGGAAATTACACAGCCTACCGTCATGAAATATCGCATCATGTTCCCAAAGACTATTTGCAAACGATATTTGATAACACAAATCACGTGATTTGAAAACATTTTCTGCTATTTTGAAACACTTGTTTATGGCGGCATGTTTTGCAAATGCATCACGCGTTAAATGACTATTTGGTTCGAAATTGCTTCCAGTTGAATCACTGTGGCTAAGCTAATCACAAAATCACATCTTCACTGCAATTGTGCATTTTGCAACTACGTGGTTTGACTTATAATTTACGTGGGTAAACGAAATCGAACCTTGTCAAATTAAGGACGTCAGAAAAATTGATACAGCATTCATGTTCCAATAGAAATCGGGGACATCATTTAGTCAGGCTTATTATGAGCAAATTGAAATGTCATAGAACGTCATAGCACTGTTCTACGACAAGTGGCTGGCCTAAGAACGTAGCAATTACAAACGTTGACGCCCACGTAACGTCTGCATGAAAAATAAAACTTTTGTTTGAAAATGGCGTGTGATGTCTCCTTAAACTCTACAATGCAACATAAGCACATAGCACTTACAAGAGAACAAACTGTAAGGAGGTCGAATCATAACGCTATGAGTTCTGTTTGCGCGTATTCAGTATGCGATGCTATGTCAAATTCTGATTTGACTTTTTATTTCAAATAGGTCTTCTCTAAAGTATGACATCAAATTTACCCCACAAATGTCCTCCAACTTTGTAAAAATCAAGAAAATGCAAAAAGTGAAAGTGCACACTTTCTTATGGAACTCAGTATATTAACAACACAAACTGACTTTAAAATGAAAAAAAAAGTCGAAGGTATGATGGGATGGTATAAATCTATTCAATGGTAAAAAGGATATAGAAGAAAGTGAAACGCTGATAGACCAACAAAAAAACAACAACAACAGATACATAGTAACATATTGTGAGAAAAATAAGAAATGGTGTCGGTTAACCCAGGAACCACTTTACGACTGGAATCATACAGCCTCCCGTTCATTTAAATCTGTCAAAACTATTTTTTTCCAAATTGTTGAGTTAAATCATTTTTGAATATCTTTTATTTGGTAAACTTTCCTTATTTTTTATTTTATCTTTACACATGTTTATAATATGACCTACGTCGCGGGAGTGAAATAAACCCGTTGAATATTTTTGATATTACACGGGTGTTATTACACTAGTGGAAAAACTATGCAAATGAGCTCAAGACGAAAAGCAACGCTATTTTCTATCCGCGAAAATTACGTCATAAAGTATCTATTGTGACCTCAGTTTTAAACGGCGTTATACGTTTCGCGGAAAATTGAAATGTTGAATTTCAAGAATTTCGACGATTTTACGAAAAATTTGGGTCAAATTATAAATCGAATATAAAATTTGTGCTCATAAAATACAGAATTTATTAAACTCGTCATCTAAAACAGATAAAAACTCGGCGCAGCCTCGTTTTTATCTGTTTATAGATGACTCGTTTAATAAATTCGGTATTCCATGACCACTCATTCAATATTCTCTATATATTAAATTGAGAATTACAATTATTCACATTTTTTAAGCTGTTTGTTCTCGTGATCAGGGGAGACAAAACACGACGAATTGTACGGCCACTTTATACATGCTTGTCTCCCCTCCATGCTATGAACACATCAGTTTTGTTTGTTTGAATGGGTAAACAACGATTTAAACAGTTTTTCACTCACATCTGGGCGGCTGAAGAACCTAACAAGCAATTCCTAATGATTATCGCACAGGCACTACCATTTCATCCTTTCCTAGCCTCGACAGAGCTGCTATTCCAGTTAGATTTACAATTGACTGGAAGACAAATGTCGGAAGGTTATGTGCTGCCGCCAGGGATCGAACCTGTGGCATCCAGTAGTTTAAAGGTTGGGAGACAGGGGCCTGTTTTACTTAACTTCATACGAAAAAATGATCGTAAGGCAAAATCGCAAATCGTACCTGGTGTTTTCATTCATTGTTAGATTCTGCCTTGCAATATATGATTAGAAGACGATTCCAATGATATAATGCATGGCGGAATTCCATATTAAGTCCAGTACTACTGTAGAAACCATTTCAATTTTTGACTTACGCAAAACAATGATCGTAAGATGTTTAGTAAAACAGGCTCCTTTTACTATGTTGTACCCGTTCACGACCGCAACTTTATAAATGTGACCCTTTTCGCGAAAACTGCCTCGGTGGCCTAGTAGTAAATGCACTCGACCCGTGACCTGGAGGTCCGTGGTTCGAGCCCCAGTGTCGTCGGGGTGTGTTTATGGGCAAAACACTTAGTAGCCCAGCCCCAGTTCACCCAACTGTAAAAATGGGTAGCAGTGGGTTTAAACCACTGCCTCTCTCTCAGGGACGTGAAAACATCAGGGTTGAGTGTTCGAGAGCGGTTCTATAAGTTTAAGCTTTCATCGCAATCGAACCAAAAATAAATTAGTTTAAACTAAAACTTATTGCATCCGACAATAAAACAAACTAAATTTGAAGAAGAGATGTGCCATGCATGCGTCCAGGATGAAATTAATCGCGAAACATAAGTGCAAAGCGGGGTATCATCTTAAAACCCTCGCAAACGTTTTTGAATCCTGAATGCAGGGCTGCTATGCGAGCACAAGTAAACGCCCCTGGTTTGAAACGCGCTCACCGGGTCATACAGAATACCATTTATGAAGCGGCACGGCAGATTTAGCAGAAACTAACCAAATTTCCCCTTTATTGCGCGAAACAAATAAGAAAAATTCTTCATAGACTTTCACTATTCCTCAAAGATTCACTTATTGAAAGAAAGAGCTCTGTTTAGTGCCTTTAATCAATACTATATCATCGATATTGGTCAATCGGAACATCGCTCGGACTTTTCCGTAAACTGGAAAGTACCTCGGACGTTTGACTGGGTTACTGCCCCTAATTCTATCGATACTGGAGTGACCTCACTGGAATTTACTTCCGGAGGTCGGAGGTCGTTGTATGGTAAAAGTAGATCTTAACGAAAAAATAGTGCGGCTTGAAAATGGCATTTTGAAGTCGAGAACAGTGATCCACGTGCATATTTATTTGATTTTTTGCTAGTCTTGCATCTCTTCTTTAATATAAGGCTTGGTTCGATCTTTTTTGTGCCCGGTTTCCTTTCCGGGAGGACGGATGAGCGACGGTGGGCGTGCCCGAACTAACTGACCTCTTCATAGGTGGAAAAAAGACGGTTCCTTTACTCTGGCTTGAATAGCCCAAAAGTTAAACCTAAAAGACCCAGTTATTTTAGTCTCAAATGATAGAACAATGAATGTAGATGAAGCGCTGGTGACGTAATATATAAACGCATTGTTGTTGAATGCGCTGCAGCACCTGAAAGTTGAGCAATTTTATATAGAACAAAGAAGGCCAAAAATCGGGTGGGGTCTGACCTAGATGGTAAAAAGGTCCGATTTTGAGAAAACGAATTTTGACCTCTTCAGATAGTTACAAATGACGTAATATTTTGTCAGTAGTTTCAAAAAGTGTAAAAAATTTAATTTTGATGATTTTATCGATTTAAAATCAATTTTTTAAATTTTTAAAAAAAATTAAAAGAATTTCCTTGTAAGTATTTCTTCTTGCATTTTTTAACTTTTGTTGAGGCTAAAATTATCATTAAGTCAGTTTTCGCGCTTTGGGTAGCAAGGATTAATTTAATTGGTCAAGTGGATGTAATTAATTATGTAAACAATGCGATAGAATGGACATAAAAAACCCTTACCCCATTTAAAACCTGCGATTTCGTAATAAGAGGGTATCACACAAAGGTGATCGAAAAATCGTTTTCTCGCTGCAAATGTTTAATTTACTTTGCTCAGAGTATTGGAAATAGACATTTGCTGGTAGTAAACAGGAAATATGCCTATTTCTTCTAATTCTAAATCCCCTTTTCTGGCTTGAAATTCAAACCCTTATCACTATATGGGTAAGTTTAATATCGAAAGAGGCCCATTTCAATATTACTTTTCTAGCGTTCGTAAAACTTCAAAGCAAAAATTCCATGCTGATAAACTTGGGAACCATTTGTTTTTCAATAGTCATGCAATTAAAAGTGAATTTTAAGTAAGAAATGGTGAGAAAATGCTTAACCCTTGCCCCGATAACGGTTTTTTTTCATGACTTTGTCGCAGGGGACTGGTCCTTTTTGATAGCGTTTTTTTAGAGTCATTTTAACACATTTTCAAACTCGTTTTCTCAATTGAATAAGACAGTTTCAAAACACTTTATAAAAAAGCAAATTAGAGACAAAAGCATTTGAATCAAGTTAATTTGCTAGTGGAGACATAGGGTCTTACAAGTCAAAATGATCAATTATGTAAAATGTTCTCCTCTTTATCGTGTCAAGTTGTTTCTTGTAAATTGAGTGATCTTCCGTTTCTGTTACTTAAATAGCAAAGTCGTCATAGCTGAATACCTACACGTGAGTGAAATTCTCGACATGGCTCAAAATGATACAAGAGACCCATTTTCCAACCCCTAACACCCATTTCGGAATGGATATTAATTGAAGTGGGTACCCCAAGTCCATGTTGTAAATTGGACGTTTCTCCTTCCCGTTGCGGTTTCTAATACCTTTTATTGAATTGTAATACAACATATCTGTTATAGAACAGAGCTTTCTATGAGATTTTGACATAAAACTGCATTTTAAGAAATTAAAATGAGCGGGCTCTGTCATTTCTTTTTAAATTTCACACCCAGTATGACTATTTTGACATGTTTTTTGAGGATTGGTTTTCGTTATTCCTACACATTATGTAAGTTTACGATGCACAAACTCTTAAACGATGTTTTAGATCCTGAAAAATTAAGCAAAGATTGTGGAATTTTGAATTCCACCCTTTACTCTATATGAGCCCCTTTTCATTTCTGGGGAACGCTATAATACCATTTGATTCCTCAAAGTTACGATTTTTGAAGCTAAGATGTCTGTTTTATTTTTTCTTTCTATTGCCATTTTGATACCTTTTAACAGAAAACACTGTTTTTGCGCATATTTTTATGATTAAGTTCTTTTAATTGGCATTAAAACGTGAAAATTGCGATTTTTTTGTTAAAATTACCTCGACCTTCAATGATTAACTCCCCTTTTTATTGCCTCAAAATCAAGTAATGTTTATTATTTTTTGCTTAACAAGTTTGGATGGAGTAATAGTTCAAAATTATACTTTGAGAAATCATTTCCAATGGCTTCTTACCAAAAAATATTTGATTAAGTAATCATGGTACATCACAAATTACAGTGGTCTGAATTCTTGACTTTTTTCGCCAAACAGGTCATGTCCTAAAATCATCATATTTCAGTGACAAATGCAAATATTAAAACCTTATTGACTTAACTTTGGTCACAATACCCCCCAGAATTGACCAAAGTGTTTAGAAGTTAGAGGAATGCAAAAAGCTCTTAAATTTAGGAGTGACCTCACTGGAATTTACTTCCGGAGGTCGTTGTATGGTAAAAGTAGATCTTAACGAAAAAATAGTGCGGCTTGAAAATGGCATTTTGAAGTCGAGAACAGTGATCCACGTGCATATTTATTTGATTTTTTGCTAGTCTTGCATCTCTTCTTTAATATAAGGCTTGGTTCGATCTTTTTTGTGCCCGGTTTCCTTTCCGGGAGGACGGATGAGCGACGGTGGGCGTGCCCGAACTAACTGACCTCTTCATAGGTGGAAAAAAGACGGTTCCTTTACTCTGGCTTGAATAGCCCAAAAGTTAAACCTAAAAGACCAAGTTATTTTAGTCTCAAATGATAGAACAATGAATGTAGATGAAGCGCTGGTGACGTAATATATAAACGCATTGTTGTTGAATGCGCTGCAGCACCTGAAAGTTGAGCAATTTTATATAGAACAAAGAAGGCCAAAAATCGGGTGGGGTCTGACCTAGATGGTAAAAAGGTCCGATTTTGAGAAAACGAATTTTGACCTCTTCAGATAGTTACAAATGACGTAATATTTTGTCAGTAGTTTCAAAAAGTGTAAAAAATTTAATTTTGATGATTTTATCGATTTAAAATCAATTTTTTAAATTTTTAAAAAAAATTAAAAGAATTTCCTTGTAAGTATTTCTTCTTGCATTTTTTAACTTTTGTTGAGGCTAAAATTATCATTAAGTCAGTTTTCGCGCTTTGGGTAGCAAGGATTAATTTAATTGGTCAAGTGGATGTAATTAATTATGCAAACAATGCGATAGAATGGACATAAAAAACCCTTACCCCATTTAAAACCTGCGATTTCGTAATAAGAGGGTATCACACAAAGGTGATCGAAAAATCGTTTTCTCGCTGCAAATGTTTAATTTACTTTGCTCAGAGTATTGGAAATAGACATTTGCTGGTAGTAAACAGGAAATATGCCTATTTCTTCTAATTCTAAATCCCCTTTTCTGGCTTGAAATTCAAACCCTTATCACTATATGGGTAAGTTTAATATCGAAAGAGGCCCATTTCAATATTACTTTTCTAGCGTTCGTAAAACTTCAAAGCAAAAATTCCATGCTGATAAACTTGGGAACCATTTGTTTTTCAATAGTCATGCAATTAAAAGTGAATTTTAAGTAAGAAATGGTGAGAAAATGCTTAACCCTTGCCCCGATAACGGTTTTTTTTTCATGACTTTGTCGCAGGGGACTGGTCCTTTTTGATAGCGTTTTTTTAGAGTCATTTTAACACATTTTCAAACTCGTTTTCTCAATTGAATAAGACAGTTTCAAAACACTTTATAAAAAAAGCAAATTAGAGACAAAAGCATTTGAATCAAGTTAATTTGCTAGTGGAGACATAGGGTCTTACAAGTCAAAATGATCAATTATGTAAAATGTTCTCCTCTTTATCGTGTCAAGTTGTTTCTTGTAAATTGAGTGATCTTCCGTTTCTGTTACTTAAATAGCAAAGTCGTCATAGCTGAATACCTACACGTGAGTGAAATTCTCGACATGGCTCAAAATGATACAAGAGACCCATTTTCCAACCCCTAACACCCATTTCGGAATGGATATTAATTGAAGTGGGTACCCCAAGTCCATGTTGTAAATTGGACGTTTCTCCTTCCCGTTGCGGTTTCTAATACCTTTTATTGAATTGTAATACAACATATCTGTTATAGAACAGAGCTTTCTATGAGATTTTGACATAAAACTGCATTTTAAGAAATTAAAATGAGCGGGCTCTGTCATTTCTTTTTAAATTTCACACCCAGTATGACTATTTTGACATGTTTTTTGAGGATTGGTTTTCGTTATTCCTACACATTATGTAAGTTTACGATGCACAAACTCTTAAACGATGTTTTAGATCCTGAAAAATTAAGCAAAGATTGTGGAATTTTGAATTCCACCCTTTACTCTATATGAGCCCCTTTTCATTTCTGGGGAACGCTATAATACCATTTGATTCCTCAAAGTTACGATTTTTGAAGCTAAGATGTCTGTTTTATTTTTTCTTTCTATTGCCATTTTGATACCTTTTAACAGAAAACACTGTTTTTGCGCATATTTTTATGATTAAGTTCTTTTAATTGGCATTAAAACGTGAAAATTGCGATTTTTTTTGTTAAAATTACCTCGACCTTCAATGATTAACTCCCCTTTTTATTGCCTCAAAATCAAGTAATGTTTATTATTTTTTGCTTAACAAGTTTGGATGGAGTAATAGTTCAAAATTATACTTTGAGAAATCATTTCCAATGGCTTCTTACCAAAAAATATTTGATTAAGTAATCATGGTACATCACAAATTACAGTGGTCTGAATTCTTGACTTTTTTCGCCAAACAGGTCATGTCCTAAAATCATCATATTTCAGTGACAAATGCAAATATTAAAACCTTATTGACTTAACTTTGGTCACAATACCCCCCAGAATTGACCAAAGTGTTTAGAAGTTAGAGGAATGCAAAAAGCTCTTAAATTTAGGAGTGACCTCACTGGAATTTACTTCCGGAGGTCGTTGTATGGTAAAAGTAGATCTTAACGAAAAAATAGTGCGGCTTGAAAATGGCATTTTGAAGTCGAGAACAGTGATCCACGTGCATATTTATTTGATTTTTTGCTAGTCTTGCATCTCTTCTTTAATATAAGGCTTGGTTCGATCTTTTTTGTGCCCGGTTTCCTTTCCGGGAGGACGGATGAGCGACGGTGGGCGTGCCCGAACTAACTGACCTCTTCATAGGTGGAAAAAAGACGGTTCCTTTACTCTGGCTTGAATAGCCCAAAAGTTAAACCTAAAAGACCCAGTTATTTTAGTCTCAAATGATAGAACAATGAATGTAGATGAAGCGCTGGTGACGTAATATATAAACGCATTGTTGTTGAATGCGCTGCAGCACCTGAAAGTTGAGCAATTTTATATAGAACAAAGAAGGCCAAAAATCGGGTGGGGTCTGACCTAGATGGTAAAAAGGTCCGATTTTGAGAAAACGAATTTTGACCTCTTCAGATAGTTACAAATGACGTAATATTTTGTCAGTAGTTTCAAAAAGTGTAAAAAATTTAATTTTGATGATTTTATCGATTTAAAATCAATTTTTTTAAATTTTTAAAAAAAATTAAAAGAATTTCCTTGTAAGTATTTCTTCTTGCATTTTTTAACTTTTGTTGAGGCTAAAATTATCATTAAGTCAGTTTTCGCGCTTTGGGTAGCAAGGATTAATTTAATTGGTCAAGTGGATGTAATTAATTATGTAAACAATGCGATAGAATGGACATAAAAAACCCTTACCCCATTTAAAACCTGCGATTTCGTAATAAGAGGGTATCACACAAAGGTGATCGAAAAATCGTTTTCTCGCTGCAAATGTTTAATTTACTTTGCTCAGAGTATTGGAAATAGACATTTGCTGGTAGTAAACAGGAAATATGCCTATTTCTTCTAATTCTAAATCCCCTTTCTGGCTTGAAATTCAAACCCTTATCACTATATGGGTAAGTTTAATATCGAAAGAGGCCCATTTCAATATTACTTTTCTAGCGTTCGTAAAACTTCAAAGCAAAAATTCCATGCTGATAAACTTGGGAACCATTTGTTTTTCAATAGTCATGCAATTAAAAGTGAATTTTAAGTAAGAAATGGTGAGAAAATGCTTAACCCTTGCCCCGATAACGGTTTTTTTTTTCATGACTTTGTCGCAGGGGACTGGTCCTTTTTGATAGCGTTTTCTTAGAGTCATTTTAACACATTTTCAAACTCGTTTTCTCAATTGAATAAGACAGTTTCAAAACACTTTATAAAAAAAGCAAATTAGAGACAAAAGCATTTGAATCAAGTTAATTTGCTAGTGGAGACATAGGGTCTTACAAGTCAAAATGATCAATTATGTAAAATGTTCTCCTCTTTATCGTGTCAAGTTGTTTCTTGTAAATTGAGTGATCTTCCGTTTCTGTTACTTAAATAGCAAAGTCGTCATAGCTGAATACCTACACGTGAGTGAAATTCTCGACATGGCTCAAAATGATACAAGAGACCCATTTTCCAACCCTTAACACCCATTTCGGAATGGATATTAATTGAAGTGGGTACCCCAAGTCCATGTTGAAAATTGGACGTTTCTCCTTCCCGTTGCGGTTTCTAATACCTTTTATTGAATTGTAATACAACACATCTGTTATAGAACAGAGCTTTCTATGAGATTTTGACATAAAACTGCATTTTAAGAAATTAAAATGAGCGGGCTCTGTCATTTCTTTTTAAATTTCACACCCAGTATGACTATTTTGACATGTTTTTTGAGGATTGGTTTTCGTTATTCCTACACATTATGTAAGTTTACGATGCACAAACTCTTAAACGATGTTTTAGATCCTGAAAAATTAAGCAAAGATTGTGGAATTTTGAATTCCACCCTTTACTCTATATGAGCCCCTTTTCATTTCTGGGGAACGCTATAATACCATTTGATTCCTCAAAGTTACGATTTTTGAAGCTAAGATGTCTGTTTTATTTTTTCTTTCTATTGCCATTTTGATACCTTTTAACAGAAAACACTGTTTTTGCGCATATTTTTATGATTAAGTTCTTTTAATTGGCATTAAAACGTGAAAATTGCGATTTTTTTGTTAAAATTACCTCGACCTTCAATGATTAACTCCCCTTTTTATTGCCTCAAAATCAAGTAATGTTTATCATTTTTTGCTTAACAAGTTTGGATGGAGTAATAGTTCAAAATTATACTTTGAGAAATCATTTCCAATGGCTTCTTACCAAAAAATATTTGATTAAGTAATCATGGTACATCACAAATTACAGTGGTCTGAATTCTTGACTTTTTTCGCCAAACAGGTCATGTCCTAAAATCATCATATTTCAGTGACAAATGCAAATATTAAAACCTTATTGACTTAACTTTGGTCACAATACCCCCCAGAATTGACCAAAGTGTTTTGAAGTTAGAGGAATGCAAAAAGCTCTTAAATTTAGGAGTGACCTCACTGGAATTTACTTCCGGAGGTCGTTGTATGGTAAAAGTAGATCTTAACGAAAAAATAGTGCGGCTTGAAAATGGCATTTTGAAGTCGAGAACAGTGATCCACGTGCATATTTATTTGATTTTTTGCTAGTCTCGCATCTCTTCTTTAATATAAGGCTTGGTTCGATCTTTTTTGTGCCCGGTTTCCTTTCCGGGAGGACGGATGAGCGACGGTGGGCGTGCCCGAACTAACTGACCTCTTCATAGGTGGAAAAAAGACGGTTCCTTTACTCTGGCTTGAATAGCCCAAAAGTTAAACCTAAAAGACCCAGTTATTTTAGTCTCAAATGATAGAACAATGAATGTAGATGAAGCGCTGGTGACGTAATATATAAACGCATTGTTGTTGAATGCGCTGCAGCACCTGAAAGTTGAGCAATTTTATATAGAACAAAGAAGGCCAAAAATCGGGTGGGGTCTGACCTAGATGGTAAAAAGGTCCGATTTTGAGAAAACGAATTTTGACCTCTTCAGATAGTTACAAATGACGTAATATTTTGTCAGTAGTTTCAAAAAGTGTAAAAAATTTAATTTTGATGATTTTATCGATTTAAAATCAATTTTTTAAATTTTTAAAAAAAATTAAAAGAATTTCCTTGTAAGTATTTCTTCTTGCATTTTTTAACTTTTGTTGAGGCTAAAATTATCATTAAGTCAGTTTTCGCGCTTTGGGTAGCAAGGATTAATTTAATTGGTCAAGTGGATGTAATTAATTATGTAAACAATGCGATAGAATGGACATAAAAAACCCTTACCCCATTTAAAACCTGCGATTTCGTAATAAGAGGGTATCACACAAAGGTGATCGAAAAATCGTTTTCTCGCTGCAAATGTTTAATTTACTTTGCTCAGAGTATTGGAAATAGACATTTGCTGGTAGTAAACAGGAAATATGCCTATTTCTTCTAATTCTAAATCCCTTTTCTGGCTTGAAATTCAAACCCTTATCACTATATGGGTAAGTTTAATATCGAAAGAGGCCCATTTCAATATTACTTTTCTAGCGTTCGTAAAACTTCAAAGCAAAAATTCCATGCTGATAAACTTGGGAACCATTTGTTTTTCAATAGTCATGCAATTAAAAGTGAATTTTAAGTAAGAAATGGTGAGAAAATGCTTAACCCTTGCCCCGATAACGGTTTTTTTTCATGACTTTGTCGCAGGGGACTGGTCCTTTTTGATAGCGTTTTTTTAGAGTCATTTTAACACATTTTCAAACTCGTTTTCTCAATTGAATAAGACAGTTTCAAAACACTTTATAAAAAAAGCAAATTAGAGACAAAAGCATTTGAATCAAGTTAATTTGCTAGTGGAGACATAGGGTCTTACAAGTCAAAATGATCAATTATGTAAAATGTTCTCCTCTTTATCGTGTCAAGTTGTTTCTTGTAAATTGAGTGATCTTCCGTTTCTGTTACTTAAATAGCAAAGTCGTCATAGCTGAATACCTACACGTGAGTGAAATTCTCGACATGGCTCAAAATGATACAAGAGACCCATTTTCCAACCCTTAACACCCATTTCGGAATGGATATTAATTGAAGTGGGTACCCCAAGTCCATGTTGAAAATTGGACGTTTCTCCTTCCCGTTGCGGTTTCTAATACCTTTTATTGAATTGTAATACAACATATCTGTTATAGAACAGAGCTTTCTATGAGATTTTGACATAAAACTGCATTTTAAGAAATTAAAATGAGCGGGCTCTGTCATTTCTTTTTAAATTTCACACCCAGTATGACTATTTTGACATGTTTTTTGAGGATTGGTTTTCGTTATTCCTACACATTATGTAAGTTTACGATGCACAAACTCTTAAACGATGTTTTAGATCCTGAAAAATTAAGCAAAGATTGTGGAATTTTGAATTCCACCCTTTACTCTATATGAGCCCCTTTTCATTTCTGGGGAACGCTATAATACCATTTGATTCCTCAAAGTTACGATTTTTGAAGCTAAGATGTCTGTTTTATTTTTTCTTTCTATTGCCATTTTGATACCTTTTAACAGAAAACACTGTTTTTGCGCATATTTTTATGATTAAGTTCTTTTAATTGGCATTAAAACGTGAAAATTGCGATTTTTTTGTTAAAATTACCTCGACCTTCAATGATTAACTCCCCTTTTTATTGCCTCAAAATCAAGTAATGTTTATCATTTTTTGCTTAACAAGTTTGGATGGAGTAATAGTTCAAAATTATACTTTGAGAAATCATTTCCAATGGCTTCTTACCAAAAATTATTTGATTAAGTAATCATGGTACATCACAAATTACAGTGGTCTGAATTCTTGACTTTTTTCGCCAAACAGGTCATGTCCTAAAATCATCATATTTCAGTGACAAATGCAAATATTAAAACCTTATTGACTTAACTTTGGTCACAATACCCCCCAGAATTGACCAAAGTGTTTTGAAGTTAGAGGAATGCAAAAAGCTCTTAAATTTAGGAGTGACCTCACTGGAATTTACTTCCGGAGGTCGTTGTATGGTAAAAGTAGATCTTAACGAAAAAATAGTGCGGCTTGAAAATGGCATTTTGAAGTCGAGAACAGTGAACCACGTGCATATTTATTTGATTTTTTGCTAGTCTTGCATCTCTTCTTTAATATAAGGCTTGGTTCGATCTTTTTTGTGCCCGGTTTCCTTTCCGGGAGGACGGATGAGCGACGGTGGGCGTGCCCGAACTAACTGACCTCTTCATAGGTGGAAAAAAGACGGTTCCTTTACTCTGGCTTGAATAGCCCAAAAGTTAAACCTAAAAGACCCAGTTATTTTAGTCTCAAATGATAGAACAATGAATGTAGATGAAGCGCTGGTGACGTAATATATAAACGCATTGTTGTTGAATGCGCTGCAGCACCTGAAAGTTGAGCAATTTTATATAGAACAAAGAAGGCCAAAAATCGGGTGGGGTCTGACCTAGATGGTAAAAAGGTCCGATTTTGAGAAAACGAATTTTGACCTCTTCAGATAGTTACAAATGACGTAATATTTTGTCAGTAGTTTCAAAAAGTGTAAAAAATTTAATTTTGATGATTTTATCGATTTAAAATCAATTTTTAAATTTTTAAAAAAAATTAAAAGAATTTCCTTGTAAGTATTTCTTCTTGCATTTTTTAACTTTTGTTGAGGCTAAAATTATCATTAAGTCAGTTTTCGCGCTTTGGGTAGCAAGGATTAATTTAATTGGTCAAGTGGATGTAATTAATTATGTAAACAATGCGATAGAATGGACATAAAAAACCCTTACCCCATTTAAAACCTGCGATTTTGTAATAAGAGGGTATCACACAAAGGTGATCGAAAAATCGTTTTCTCGCTGCAAATGTTTAATTTACTTTGCTCAGAGTATTGGAAATAGACATTTGCTGGTAGTAAACAGGAAATATGCCTATTTCTTCTAATTCTAAATCCCTTTTCTGGCTTGAAATTCAAACCCTTATCACTATATGGGTAAGTTTAATATCGAAAGTGGCCCATTTCAATATTACTTTTCTAGCGTTCGTAAAACTTCAAAGCAAAAATTCCATGCTGATAAACTTGGGAACCATTTGTTTTTCAATAGTCATGCAATTAAAAGTGAATTTTAAGTAAGAAATGGTGAGAAAATGCTTAACCCTTGCCCCGATAACGGTTTTTTTTCATGACTTTGTCGCAGGGGACTGGTCCTTTTTGATAGCGTTTTTTTAGAGTCATTTTAACACATTTTCAAACTCGTTTTCTCAATTGAATAAGACAGTTTCAAAACACTTTAAAAAAAAGCAAATTAGAGACAAAAGCATTTGAATCAAGTTAATTTGCTAGTGGAGACATAGGGTCTTACAAGTCAAAATGATCAATTATGTAAAATGTTCTCCTCTTTATCGTGTCAAGTTGTTTCTTGTAAATTGAGTGATCTTCCGTTTCTGTTACTTAAATAGCAAAGTCGTCATAGCTGAATACCTACACGTGAGTGAAATTCTCGACATGGCTCAAAATGATACAAGAGACCCATTTTCCAACCCTTAACACCCATTTCGGAATGGATATTAATTGAAGTGGGTACCCCAAGTCCATGTTGTAAATTGGACGTTTCTCCTTCCCGTTGCGGTTTCTAATACCTTTTATTGAATTGTAATACAACATATCTGTTATAGAACAGAGCTTTCTATGAGATTTTGACATAAAACTGCATTTTAAGAAATTAAAATGAGCGGGCTCTGTCATTTCTTTTTAAATTTCACACCCAGTATGACTATTTTGACATGTTTTTTGAGGATTGGTTTTCGTTATTCCTACACATTATGTAAGTTTACGATGCACAAACTCTTAAACGATGTTTTAGATCCTGAAAAATTAAGCAAAGATTGTGGAATTTTGAATTCCACCCTTTACTCTATATGAGCCCCTTTTCATTTCTGGGGAACGCTATAATACCATTTGATTCCTCAAAGTTACGATTTTTGAAGCTAAGATGTCTGTTTTATTTTTTCTTTCTATTGCCATTTTGATACCTTTTAACAGAAAACACTGTTTTTGCGCATATTTTTATGATTAAGTTCTTTTAATTGGCATTAAAACGTGAAAATTGCGATTTTTTTGTTAAAATTACCTCGACCTTCAATGATTAACTCCCCTTTTTATTGCCTCAAAATCAAGTAATGTTTATCATTTTTTGCTTAACAAGTTTGGATGGAGTAATAGTTCAAAATTATACTTTGAGAAATCATTTCCAATGGCTTCTTACCAAAAATTATTTGATTAAGTAATCATGGTACATCACAAATTACAGTGGTCTGAATTCTTGACTTTTTTTCGCCAAACAGGTCATGTCCTAAAATCATCATATTTCAGTGACAAATGCAAATATTAAAACCTTATTGACTTAACTTTGGTCACAATACCCCCCAGAATTGACCAAAGTGTTCAGAAGTTAGAGGAATGCAAAAAGCTCTTAAATTTAGGAGTGACCTCACTGGAATTTACTTCCGGAGGTCGTTGTATGGTAAAAGTAGATCTTAACGAAAAAATAGTGCGGCTTGAAAATGGCATTTTGAAGTCGAGAACAGTGATCCACGTGCATATTTATTTGATTTTTTGCTAGTCTTGCATCTCTTCTTTAATATAAGGCTTGGTTCGATCTTTTTTGTGCCCGGTTTCCTTTCCGGGAGGACGGATGAGCGACGGTGGGCGTGCCCGAACTAACTGACCTCTTCATAGGTGGAAAAAAGACGGTTCCTTTACTCTGGCTTGAATAGCCCAAAAGTTAAACCTAAAAGACCCAGTTATTTTAGTCTCAAATGATAGAACAATGAATGTAGATGAAGCGCTGGTGACGTAATATATAAACGCATTGTTGTTGAATGCGCTGCAGCACCTGAAAGTTGAGCAATTTTATATAGAACAAAGAAGGCCAAAAATCGGGTGGGGTCTGACCTACTAGAGACAGGTATTTTGCAAATTTTCGCAAGGTCATGTGACCCGGTAGTGACGTCATTTGATCAACGTTAAATGGAAGCTAGAAAATCGTATCTGTATCTGTATCTGTATGTGTACGTTGTAGAATCCTTAAGAGGCTTTTATACAACGGAGTGTGTGTTGCCATGTTATTGGCTCTCGTTTTTGAGGGCCGTTTTAAAGGCCGCTAACGAGCCTGCATGCACAGTTGCATTTTGCAGGTGATTCCACTGGATAGTGGTGTCTACGAAGAATGAGTGCTTGAATTGAGGTGTTTTAGCAGTGGGTATAACTAGGTTTTTTGTGTTATTGCTTACATGTTTTTCGACGATGTTTGTACTGAAGTGATCGGCGTATTTCTTTGTTCTAATTAATCTTTTTGGTTTTTGGAATGTGATGAATTTTGATGCAGGCAGTGACGGTACCAACCCCTCAACCACCTTGTACATTAAGATGAGACGGAGATTCCTTCTTCTTTCTTCTAGTGTTTCTAGTTCTAGTTCTTGTTTGAATCTATGGATGGTTCCTGGCTCTCTAGTTCTGTAGTCGCCCTTGATGAATCGTACAGCTTTGTTTTGTATTTTCTCTAGTTTGTCTATGTCTGATTGTAGGTAGGGATTCCAGATTGTTGCTCCGTATTCCATGATAGATCTTACAAGTGTGATGTATGCTGTTTTTCTGCATGATTCTGGTACTTTTTTCAGATTTCGTTTTAGTAATCCAAGGCTAGAGTTGGCTTTATTTGCTATAATTTTGATGTGCTTGTTCCATTTTAGATCGTTAGAGATTTGTAGTCCAAGGTATGGGTTGTCTTGTACCTCCTGTAATATGTGGTTATTTAGTTCGTAGAATTTGGTCGATTTCTGGTTAATTGACAGTATATAGCACTTTTTTGCGTTGAATCTCATTCCCCATTTTTCGGCCCATGTTTCTAGGTTCTTAAGATCATTTTGAAGTTGGATGTGGTCTTCATTTTTCTTGATGGTACGATAGAGAAGACAATCATCTGCAAAGAGGCGTACTGATGATGTGACATGGTCTGGGAGGTCGTTTATGTGGCATAAAAACATTAATGGGCCTAGCACACTTCCTTGAGGAACGCCCGAGTCCACTGTTGTTTCTTGTGAGAATTCACCATCCACTACTGTTCTCATTGTTCTTTTTGTTAAGAAATTTGATAGCCACTTGTGAATGTTTCTTTGTATTCCATATTGGTGTAGTTTGTGTAGTAGTTTATCATGTGGTACAGTGTCAAAGGCTTTGGAGAAATCCAATATAGCGACATCGACCTGGTTTCCTTTATCATTTTCTATTAAGAAGTCATTTAGGGTTGTAATCAGTTGTGTTTCACATGAATATCCAGATCTAAATCCATGGTTGAGGTCTGTGAGAATCTTGTTTTCTTCTAGATGTTTAAGCAGATGTCTGCAGATGATATGTTCGAGTATTTTGCAGGGGACTGATGTCAGTGATACTGGTCTATAGTTTTCTGCCAGATGTTTATCTCCCTTTTTGAAGATGCTTGAGATGTTTGCATTTCTCCAGTCTTTGGGTAGATCTCCAGTGTCGAGCGATTTTTGCATTATGATCTCTAGGGATGGGGCTAGTTCTTTAGCACATTCTTTTAGAATTTTGTTTGGTATTTGATCTGGCCCTGATGCTTTGTTTGCGTTTACTTTTGATAAGAGTTTGTATAGGCCATATTCATTTATTGTAATAGGGGCAATTTTTGTTTTAGCCTTCAGCCTTGTTGTTGGTAGTTCTCCATTTGTTGTGTTTTTTGTAAATACTGATTTGAATTGTTTAAGTAGGATCTCAGCTTTCCCCTTACTTTCAGTCACTAAATTGGTTCCTTCTTTCAGTGGGGCAATTCCTCCTGATTCTTGTTTTTTCGATTTGATGTATTTCCAAAATGGTTTGTGATTGTTTGTTTCTAGTCCTTCTATTATATTTTTGTTGACATATTCCCATTCTGCTCTACGAAGTTGTTTTTTGCATGTTTTCTGGAAACTTCTATAGTTGTTCCATTTGTTGGTCTTTCTAGCTTGTTTATATAGTCGCTGTTTTCTTTTTATCATTTTTCTTTGCTTATGTTTTATCCAGGGTATGGTGTTTCTAGATTTAATTTCTTTGCTAGGTATGTTTTTGTCCATAGAGGTGAATAACGATTCTTTGAAATTGTTCCACAGCTCCTCTGTACTAAGACCTTTCTGGAGTTTATCCATTAAATTGTCTTTTAGGTTATATAGATCTAGCTTGATTTGTTCCCAGTCCGCTTTCTTGTAAATGTAACATTTTCTAGCTTTTTTCTTGTTGTGTTTTACTTTGGTTTCAAAGTCGGTAATTATCATGTCGTGATCTGATATTCCTGGTATGTTGACCGACGATTTGACTAACGTTGGGTTTGTTACAAAGACCAAGTCTAAAAGCGTTTGGTAGCGGATTTGTGACATGCAGTTGGTCGAAAAGCACGATGAATGCAGCGAAAAACAACAAATAATGAGTTGATGTTTTGTTTTTCTTTCGTATGTTTATCTCGTAAAGAGCATTTTTATACAGGCAACAGAATTTCAGTCCTTCCATTTTAAATAAAGCCGCCAAATTTCAACGGATATCGACATGCATGATGGGAAAATTCTTACGGTTTGTAATAACTTACTTGTCGTGAAAAACACACATCCAATCAGATTGCCGTAAGATTTATGCACTACCCGTTGTCTCTCACAGACATCGGAGTACCAGTTCACTCGGACGTAAGTGTAGTAAATTTTTCTTCGGTTATTCGGCTCCTGGTGGTACTTCGGTTAATACTCGTGAAGAATAGTTTATTTCTTTAATCTTTTACGATCGTCTGTGGAGATCATTTTGTCATGTTATAATTTGAAAGCAAAACGCAGTAAAACACTGCGTTTTGTTTTCAAATTATGATATGCTCAATTTTCACCTTACGTTGATTTTATTTTTCGCAACGTCATCCTCAGTTATGTTTGTGACGTCATGTAAACCCACGAGCGATATGACGCGCTTTTATGGCTGCGCCTTTATTACAATCGGAGACCCTCGGCGATTCTACGGAATAGACCTCGGGAATAATACGGGCGCATCCATGAAAGCGCGTCATTTCGCACGTGGGTTTATATGACGTCACAAATGTAACTGAGAATGACGCTGCGAAAAACAATATGGACGTAAGGTTAAAACCGGGCATACTATGATTTGAAAACAAAACGCAGTGTTTTACTGCGTTTTGCTTTCAAATGATAATATGCCAAAATAATCTCTATAGACGATCTGAAAGCATTAAAGGAATTTGCTTTTCTTCGAGCGTATTAACCAAAGTACCACGAGGAGCCGAATTACCTAAAAATGGACCAAAAATTACTACACTTACGTCCGAGGTACTTTCCAGTTTACGGAAATGTCCGAGCGATGTTCCGAATGCCTTTATTATTCCCGAGGTCTATTCCGTAGAATCGCCGAGTGTTCCCGACTGCGATATTAGTTATCATATATTCTTAGATCCAACAGGGGCAGGGATCAGACGGTTATTATTTTACGCTTGGTCGTCTTATCCGGGTCTTTGTTGGTCCCGAGTATTCTACATACATAAATCTACGTTTTTTTCTAAAATTTTCCAATAAAATGTATTCAGTTGTGTTTAGCTCGCCCACTACCAAACACTATATATCACGTGATGTACGTTTAATATGTTTGTATATATGTTTTGTAATGACTTTGTACACGTTTTTTTTTTCAATAAAATGTTCTATTCTTTTCTGTTAATAAACTTAGTTACACATGATGATAAAATGTTCCATACCGAAAGGGACGCTTACAAAATAGCTGAAATTGTTTTCGTGGATAGATAAAACCGTTTTTTCGTCCAACCAGAATGCCTAAATTACGATGGACTGAACTAAAATTAAATCATTGTAAGATGGATCGATACATTTTTCACTGAGAGAAAAACAAATAGGCCTACGGCTCATGATATTTCCACGAGAGTCGAATCCACGAGTAAAATTATTGCCGTTGTTGCATACGGAGAAATTCTGGCCAAAAAGTCCATTAGGGATTGGGGACAAAAAAGCCCTATCTGCCCATTTGTCCGTCAATAAATCTCATTAAACTTGTCAGAGAACCGCTGCCTGCCTCGTCTGTTTGTTTAACTGGATTTTAATTGCATGCAGTGGTCATTCACACTAACTCAACAAGCCCGATGGTATATTCTTGGTCCAGAATGTTTCTCTGAATTACACGTAGCTAATGTTTTTAAACTTTTCCTCTTTTCTAGATATTTTCCAAGTTTATTACTTGTATGATGCGAAGAATGCCAGATTACGAATTTTTGAATGTAAATTATACATTGCATAAAGATCAGTAATTAAAATAGTTTGTATTAACCCTTTCCAATTTTGTAAAAGGTTAAGACTGATTCATAATGAAAGTAGTAGCAGACGACAAGGCTTATTTTGATGAAGTCAGATACCATCTTGAATAATATTGTATTGCATATATTTTCCTTTGTAATCCAATTAGTTCATTAAATTCCACTAGTAAATGTTACGTGAAGTAGAATTAACACATTTTCTTCATCCAGTTCTTTTAGTTACCCGATTATTTTAGACAGGTGTTAGCAGGCTGTTTTTGCATTTATATATATTCTTAACTTGTTGAATCAGAGTTTGTTGAGGGCTCGGGGGGGGGGGGGGTGTCACCCCCTCCCCCATGTTATCTAATGAATTACAATGTTTTAGTTTTCATGGAAAAACATTTAGTCAAAATACTCGGAAACTGAAGCCCATTTATTTGTATATTAGATATTTGTATATAACCCGATCACAGAAATTCTGGATCCGAAGCAGATTCTTTATTATTATTAGATCCATCATTATCATCATTATCATTATTATTATTATAATTAATATGCAAGAATCAAAATGCATATAAAACTTCTTTAACTAAAAGTCTTTTTCTGCAAGTGCAAACTAAAACAGTGGAGTAAATCCAAAGCGTGTTTTTTTTTAAGTCGGCAAAAAGATTTTGTTTGTTTGGGACTTGACGCCGCTTTCAATAGGTTTCAGTCATATCGCGACAGCTGGTGCACCTGACAGTAAATTCCTTGTATTTCTCAAACCAGTACTACAATTTCATCCCTTTCTGACTTTCAGTTGGGAGTCAAATGGCAGAAAGGATCTGTGCATCTCCCGGGGCAATATTTAGACAGTTGTTCCCATTTCAGCTTGTACTTACAATGACACGCTACTATTACAGAAACACAATTAAGGTAGTGGACCTCAATTTTCGCAACATTCCGGAACCCATGATCTTTCACAATATTAAAATGGAATCATGAGGAAACATCGGTTAACACTGTAAAAACTCGTGACATCCGAAACTTTGCGGAACTTTTACGGTTACACTACCTTAAATCAAACCATTGACTGGAACATTCAAAAGCTTTCATTATGCAAGTCTCAAAATAGAACATAATTGTATAACGTAAGCGAAAGGCCTAAATGTTGTATATCTACTTGAAATAATGTCAGATACTTTTTTTCTACAAAAGAAATCCAGTTCTATCTAATTTTTGTAAGTACTCAGTTGTGTCATACTCTTGTGAAGACCGAGGCTTAGTGATTACGACGTTGGCTTAAGAATCAGGCGGTCCCAGACCACAGAAATTTTTCTGAGCAAAGAAATTTACTCCACACTGTCCCTCTTCACCTTCTCTCACCAATGGGACCTTTGTGTGAGTAAGAGCTGGAGGATAGGAAGGGATGTTATGGTACTTCATGTACTAGTGAGAAAAATACCAGGAGACCATTGTTAGGTGATTCAGCGGCCACAATGCTACTGAAAAATAGTTGAAAGCGGCGAAAAACCCCATTCAAACAACTAATCTTCTCTACCCAGGAATATAAATGGGTACATTTGAGAATGTAGTTCGAAGTGCTGTTTCAGCCGAAAGCCTCGGATGTATACAGCCGACTTGCAATTCAATGATTGGGGGCTTAAGTGTAAGGTTCGAGTGAATATGTATGACATAAAACTTTATAACTTTAAAGTCAAATCTTTAAATTTTATGTTTCTCCAAATAAGATTTTTTTAAAGATTGAGCAATCTAGAACAGATGCCGAACAGTATTGGAAAAAGTATTTACAAAAACATATAAAATGATATAAATTAAGTTTTATCATTGTCTATGAATGTTCAAAATTGTTGTTGGATTTCCCGTAACAGCACATTTAGGTATATCGTCGGCGAAACACTTCAACCTCGTTTAATCGCATATAGTTAAATCTACTTAAAAGTAGTCTAGAGACTCAGATCAGTCTATTCATTTGCACAGTCTGATCAAAGTTTTCACCATGCGCTAATTAATAAGCTACAGACTTATCATCACTGTCCAAAACAAGAGAATAATATTGACGTTGCTAGAAAATCTCGGGGTTTCTGTTGGAAATGTCACAGGTCAGACACAAGCTCAAATATGTCTGGTATCCTTTAAGAGAAGTAATGAAGACATAGTATTCTATGATATACTACAATATACTTAAATCCTTACCCTAAGGAAAAATCACATGCGGTTGTTTCATATTATCGAAACGTTTTGATAGTACATTTAACAACATTTAAGACAAAATTTGATAAAACAAGTATCCTGCAATTGTATCATTTTGATTTTTTGGACATTTGATTAAAAGGTCAAGTTCTTGATTTGTCAGACGGACAAAAATGGAAAGTTTAAGATATTGTGAAAAAAGAAAGACAAAAAATGGAAAGTGGAACATGAAAGATATTGTGAAAAAAGAAAGACAATCTTTCAATATTGAACATTGTTACTATGGCGACCAAGTCATGCATGTCAAATTTTACTGAATTATGAACTCTTAATTACATGTAATGGTCATTATTTAGGGCAGCTGGTACTCAGCTCATCATATTCATATACGCGTATTTCAAGAATCCATGTTCCTAGATTCCTAGAGGGATAAGCCGACAATCGAGAAAACTCAATTCGGTTTAACACTAAAACTTGTAAATTGTTCTTGAAAAACAGAGAAGCTTTTAGCACATGTGACCCATCGGGCAAAAAAGGACCTTCTTGGTAGGTGGTGAAGGTCTGACTATGCGGACTGTGAAACATTTTATACCTGACTAATTTTCTGAATCTATAATGATCATTTTACCGTCCTGTATAAAAACACACCCTTGAGATGCGAACTCCGGTTGACCTCTTCTTGAACCAACATCTTTCTAAAACATTTATTTACAGAGTCCTCAGAAGGTCTTTTTTGCTTAACATGTCAAGTATATTACGAGTATACTTTATTCCATCTCACCTTTTCATGCAATAGTTCCGGTTTTTTTCATAAAATCTTTTCATTTGAAAAAAATTGCAAACAAGAAATGTCAATTGGCAAGTAGAATTGACAAGGAGGTGGCTGGAAAACGACGGAAAGTCTTGGGTAGGTGCACCAAATACCGGCACCACCATGAGGAAGTGCACCCATATGAGAATTTATGATATCTGTCCGAGATTTCTTGTTTGTTTGAAAGGGCTTTAACACCGCTTTCAACAATCTTTCAGTAGTATTGCGGCAGCTGGAGCACCTTAAAATGGATTCCTGGTATTTCTCTCACCTGTTGTACCATTACATTCCTTTCTAGCCTTCAGCTGCTATCCAATTTAGGTCTACAATTATCAACCCATTGGTTGGAAACCAATTGTCGAAAAGGAAAAGTGCCATCGCCGGGACCGAACACAGAACCGTTAAAATAACAGTTCGACGCGCTACTACTGCACAATGACGTCGGCTGGCGATTTCCTGAATGAAGCCACAAACTATTGATTATACGGGAGAGATTTTGTCATTAACGTTTACAAATACAGAAAGGCAATGAAAGATGGGAATTCGGCAATACTAGTACCACAAAGCAAAACAAGGGCACCGACTACGGATGCCTACGCTCGGCTGTAAGTGCTGGGTGGTAAAAAACACTAATGGATGGTGAAAAACGGGCATAATTTGTAGAAAATGCTTCTTAAGTTATCCCCCTTGATAGAAAAGATTGCTCTTATGATGGTGAATATGTGTGCCAAGTTTCAAGTGAAGGCCTTCAGTAGAACCAGAGATATCACAAAAATGTCAAAATTTTTGCATTTTTTCACAATTTTGACCTTGAAAATTGACCTTAACTGATGACCTAGAACTTGGTACCATCAGAAAGTGCTTGTCCCATGCAATCATTTTGTTTAAATATGAAGGCCCTATCATTTACCATTCAAAAGTAATGGCCAATGTTAAATTTTCGTATTTTTTTCAAAAGTTTAACATTGAAAAATGACTTTGACCTTGACTTATGACCTTGAACTTGGAACATGCAGAAAGTGCTTGTCCAAGGCAATCATCATGTGAAATATGAAGCTAACATGAAACTACATGTAACTACAACAGATAACTCTGTTAGGTTGAAATCATCTTCATCCGGGAAATGTGGCGTTCCATTACATAAGTTTATTCACTGGTTATTTTGGAAACAGGGTTGTATACTTTAACGATTTTGCGACTGCAGCGTTTTCGTCACAAAAACAAATCTGCCTATTTATTAAGTTTGCGACTTTGCATCTTTGTAAAAAGATATGGTTTTGACAAAAAACACTGAAAATTTCCTTTTGATAAATGTATGGCACGAAACACGGAACAACGGAATCTTCACAGCGTAATATTACAATCTCTTTTTTTTTTAAAGTAAATACATACAATTATACGTATAATGAAACATTTCTTATGGTTTAAACCTTTTTATTTTCCATCAATTGGGAAACAAGTTCTTACAACCTAGATTAATCCCTCTCTATTCTGCTTCATGGAATATTCATCAGTATTCGCGCCGATTGTGTGAGCCAATGAAAGAACCATGATAGATAGCCGCTCCCCGGAATCGAACGCAGGGGTCAAGAGGCCGACGCTATACCTTTAGACTACGGGCACCACACAAACATTCTGACGAATCTACATAACTTGTTTATTTCATTAAATTGAACTTGGAACATTGGCATGTACAAAGCTGAATAATCAGAGAAACCTATGCCAAAGCTTATATGAAATCCGAGGAAATAATAAGGTTTCAAAGTCAAAATCGTAAAATATACGACTAGGTTATATGTGTCTCAAATTTGATAGTAAAGCTTACGATGCGACATTTTTCTTGAAACCCAAAACGTTTCTTGAAAGCCAATTTTAATCGTACGATTGCTATACGATCAAATTTCGGTCGTATGACCTGTCTTGAAAGAGGCCCATTGTCAGCTATCACATTCAAAAAACAACAGAATAAGGTAGAATGACTAAAATTTGAAAATATTGAGAGAAAGGAAAAGTTTTAACATGGTATATGACAATATATTATTTTTGAGCTTCAATTTTGCAGAAGTTTTTCTGAAAATAAATAATAGCACCCAGCAATACATCAAATTATAATGATGGTACAAAGCCCGATTGCAAAAGCGATTCACCCCTACTTTCATATGTCTCTCACATCAATGAGTTGATGATCATAAACCTATTTTGGTTAGAAGATGGAGGCTCGGAGAGCATATCTTGGTAGTACCTATGAGAGAAATACTAAAAAATTCCAATCCATGATTAAACAAACTGTTTACGAAATATGATTTAAAAAATGAACGATTGGCGATTAAAACTAAGCTAAATCGTTATTTGGGAATCAAGATCATTGTTGGAATTCTTGTAGGAGTACAATTTGGTAAATCGTCGGAGAGCGACTTTAAAACCTCGTTTCTACAGCTTGAATAAACTAAGGAGGCTGTATGAGATCTTTGTCGCTCACAGACGATATGATTTAAAAAAAAAAACAAACTTCCCTTTAGGCCTAACTATCGGTAGAGGGCAATGCTAATATTTATATACCCACTAACGATGTTAGAGAGGCGATATACTGGAGTCACCATGACCGTCCGTACGTCTGTCTGTCTTTCCGTCCGATTTCTTTCTAGGATACCTGTAACCTCTATCCAAGGCAAACCATCAACTTGCAACTTCATACACATATGCAATATGTCTAAGAGAAGTGCAGTATATTTTGAGAACATGAATTCAGCTGCCATGCTTTACAAAGTCGTTACCTCTTGATCTTTTCAACTTCTCATTTTTATTGTTGCTATAACTCAATTTGAAAGAATTTTTTCAACGTGTAATTCCACGCACTTAATACAATATGAATATGGAAAGATACGCATATAAGAACACTGTACCAATATTTTGACACTCAGACTTTGTCTTTTTAATTCTGATCATGCTGAATAAAGACCTTTGCAAAATTGCGAATTGGAATCAAAGTGCTAAAACTTCTGATTGCACTAACTGTGGGCCAGTTTTTGTTTAAAAAAAGTACATAAAATCTTTTATAGTTGATAAAGGAAATCATAGTTTGTGGACTAAGATCAGACTGTATGTTTGTGACTTTGCATGATTGCATTGAAATTATAGAGCTGAAAGCACTGAATGCAATTATTGTAAGTCAGTTTTTATTTCCAAAAATGGTATTTAATTTTCTTCTAGTTTGAAAATACAATGTAGGTTGGTTGGACTAAGATCACACTGCTCATAATGTTATTATGTCCTTATGCAAGATTGCATTCAAATGAAAATGCTGAAAGCACTGACTGCACTAGTTAATAGATACTTTTCATTTTAACGAGAGATGTCTGTAAAACAATTACCCCCCCCCCCCCATTAGAGCAGGTCGATTGCCTGTTCTTTATCAATTTACAAAGGGGAATAACTAAAAGAAATATGACTAGTAGAGTTTTGGTTCTTGTGCACTGCACTTCATTCGTGATTCTAGCTTGCATACTTTTTGAAATATGCTGCGGACCTACCTACCGACCTTCAAGTACAATGTACTTCGAAAGTGGGCATAATTATACTATCTTTAAACTTATCTGGTTTAAAGATAAAAAAAATACGACGGTTTGGACTAAGATCAGCGTGTGTTTATGTGAAGGCTGATCTTTGTCTTAAACTCTTACCAAAGCAGGAATACTCCAGATTCAGAATGACAGGGATAAAACTTCTTGATATTGGACGGGAGAAGATTTGTTCTTGAGATCAATTTTAGGATTGGATTGTTTAAGCTCACCTGAGCATGTTGCCCAAAAGGAACAATAACGGCCAATCCGAAACGGCCACGCATCAGTTGTCACGTGTGGTCGACGGTTTCTGCTCCTCAATCAATGAATCGATTTGTACCAAAATTGGCATGAATATTTCTTTGGTAACCCCGCACTTGCATTTTCTGAAGGAACGTTGAGGTCGAGGGGGTGGGGGTTGGGTGGGTGGGGGGTTGTCTCAAATCTTTACCTGGTATCCCTCAGTTGGAAAATTGCTATATATTTATTCTATATAAAAGTAACCGAGTAACCCTAAACTCTGTCTTTATCTCTGCTTTGTGACATGTATAAGAACTTGTTCAAATAGAAATATATCTTACATATGACCAGGTTTTAAGATATACAGTTTTTGTGAGTCTGTAACTCCTGTGCGGTAACTAGGACTCTCAAAACTGTCTGATGTGAGTCCTGAGAATCATCTATTTTATGACTGTACTGCGTTGTAATAGTCGACTTAAAACAGTTTTTTTTACTGCTCTGTTTATTCACAAAGATAAGCACGTTTATATTGGTAAAAATACCAAGATAATGATTTTATTTTAAGAAAAAAAAGAAAGAAAAAATATAAATATGTATCACTTAGTTCTTCTTGCGAGCCAATTTTTCATAAAAATATCAGTAAAAAAATGATTTTTTCTTTTAAAAACCAAGATCATATGAGCCTCTGAGTGACATCATTCCAACTTTTCACATGTGCGCAACGCTAAGACCAGCATCCGCATATTCTGATCAAAGTCTTCACTTTTCAAATAAGCTACATACTTATAATCAGTATACAAATCAGAACTTATTTTGATGAACTGTGTGGCAGCCCAGAAAAGCTTTATGTATCTACATCACGGACAGATAAAATTGTTGGAAATGTCAGGCCCAGACTTACATATTTCTGGTTTACAATTGTAAATCAAGCTATGAAGACAGTGAGGAAATATTATAAATTATACTAACATCCTAACCCAAATGTAACATTATAGGCGGTCGATTCATAAGATCTTTGTCAAAAGGTCCTTGAATAGAACAATTGACAACATATAAGACACATCGGATTGTAAAACAAATCGCCTGTGAGCTGTGTCATGTTGGTTATTTGAATATTTGATTGCTGGTAAGTTTCTTGATTTGTCAGAAAGGCAGAAAATCAGACCGCTTAAGATGTTGGCAAAATCTGAACATACCTTCCAATAAGCATGGTTTCTATGGAAACCCAGGCATAGGTGACGGATCTTACTAATTTGTGAACTATTAATTACATGTAATGGTCATTAACCAGGGCAGCTGGTATTTGACACTTGATTTGTTTGAATGGGGTTTTACGTCGCTTTCAACAATCTTTCAAGTATATCGCGGCGCTCGGAGCACCTAAACAATGTTTTCCTACTATTTCTCTCACCGGTACTACCACCTCTTTTCCTAGCCTCCAGCTGCTACCTCACATAGGTCTACGAATATCAACCCATTGGTGAGAGACAAATAGTCGGAAAGGATGAGTGCCGCCGTCGGGGTGAAATCTAATTTAGAGGGATACATTTGATAAAATATGTTAAGCTTTCACACAAAAATTAGTATATCGTTTTTTGAAAGAGAATCAATTTGCAAATGTGACCCGGGCCGCTGTCATGCGCAGGAGTAATATGTCGGACTACCATCCGATAGGTCTCTAGTAATGGTGACACTCACCCTTTCCGTCTATTTGTCTCCCACCAATGGGTTGATTATCGTATAACTATTTTGGAAAGCAGCTGGAGACTAGGAAAGGCTGTAATGGTAGTACTGGTGTGGGAAAAACCAGTAATCCATTGTAAGGCACTCGAGCAGCCGCGATATGACTGAAAGATTTTTGAAAGCGGCGTAAAAACCCCATTCAAACAAACAAACAATCAAACAAAAACGAATGAGACCCGTTAGGAAAACCCTACAAAAAGGCGCAGATATAGCAACTTGCTAGACTGACGAGGCTAGGGTCAAATTTTGGCAGATGGGCCGAGTCTAGAATTGTTTTTAATAAACTTGACCTCTGCTTGGTCACGTTTTCAGTTAGTTGTTATTTTGTATTGGATATATTACCGACCCCTGCTAAATCCAATTCTCTTCAAAACACTGCACCATCTTTGCTTAGCTCAGTCGATAACGCGATAGGCTCTCAATCCTTAGGTAATGATATCGGCCCATGGCCTATCCATCTTAACTCCAAAATTTGACTACAGTCATTGCGACAGGCCAATGGGCTATTAACAAATAGTACACATAAGTGGAATAGGCAGATCATGGCTCGGATAAAAATGCAGTTGAACACGTATGTGGATCAACGGGATACTGTGAATTGATTCACCAACTGCTGCGATATCATAGCTGCGTTTGATTCTGCCCCTGGTAGCGGGTTTAAAGATCCGCATTTACAACCAGAGTTGATCAATTTTGCTATTTTGGGGGGGGGGGGGGGCCACACAAGAAACGTTCATGTAGAATGAATTGTGCTCAGGTGACAAGGGAGGGTCCGGGGGTGAACGAAAAACATATTAAATCCATCTCAATTATAGATAATGACGACGGTATGGTTCCTTTTCACGCGATCTTCTTAAGGCTTTGTGTGAGAAAATATGAGAAAACATTTTCCCCGGTTTTCAACCTTTCTTATGCCTTCTGCACGGTTCAATTAGTCTTATTTTAAGTATCTATATTATTATTATTATTAATTATTTCAAATTTTGAATTACTGCTTGTGCTCTTGCTAAGAGTTAAAATTTTTCTTCATAATCCGATTCTGTCTTCTGTTCTAATATTAAACATATTTATGATCATAATAAATCTCTAAGAATGAGGTTATGAAACAATTGCTTGTGGTTTGATCCGGAGCCATGTCAGTGACACATGTATGCTCTCCGATATCGGACAAACCTGGAATCGCCTGTCATCAAATGCGAAATGTTTTTTGTACTTAGGTGTAGTAATTGGATTTTTCAGAAATAACCTGCATTATTTTATTTGACTACATGAAAATGAAATTACCGGTATACATTAAACAAAGATTTACATTGTAATATTCAAATTCGAAAATCAGAATCACTAAACCGAGTTTATCATTTTCATAGCATTTTCTGAAAATTCCACTAGGAACTCAAGTTAGCTATTAAGCTGACCAAGAATAACAATCCAACGGGAGAAAAGCCATTAAATACTATTAACAATTAACTAGTCGGATTTATTACCACTGCCTCCATGCTATATGCAGCTAACTGCGTGCGCCAAGGTAAAATCCTAATGGACCGAATTTCTCCACATGTTCACAAAATCAGAAAGACAAATTTCGTATATGAAAAACAGACAATTACTCGAAGTCTTACATGCAACGAAATTTGAAAATCTTAGGACAAATTTCTTTGGACATAAAGCGCAGCATTTCGCAAATGCTTCCAGTGTGCAACGTTGTTAGCCTATTTGTTTATCGAGCATGGGTAGCCCTTCGCTTAGGCAGGAACTCTTAATATACCGTTAATAGAATTGATTTTTTTAACAACTTCAGTAGACCTACACCCTAGGAACATCCCTGCTAAGTTTAACATTGATTGGCCAAATGGTTTAGGAGAAGATAAATTTTTCCTAACATTTTCGACATTTTTTTTTTTTTTACACTTCCGTTACCATATACACCTGAGTTTTAATTGAAGAAAATTATTTTTACAACTTTGGTAGAACTTCATCTAAGGAACATCCCTCTGACCAAGTCTCAGCTCAATTGACCCAGTGGTTAAGAAGATAAATTTATTCTAAGATTTTCGCCAATTTTCGGTTTTTCCATAACCATGGAAACAAGAGTTTTTGACTGATGAAATTGAAAACTTTTAACACTTTTGAAGTGCAAGGCTTCCGGACCATGGAACACCTCTGCCAAGTTTCAACAAAATTGGCTACGGGTTCAAGAAGGAGGAGATTTTGGTCAAATTTTCATTAATTCGTTACCATGGAAACCAGAGTTTTTGATGAAATTTTATTCTTTCAAAGCTTTTTGAAGAGCTTTACACAAGGAGCATCCGTGCCAAGTCTCAACTTGGTTGGCCAAGTGGTTTAGGCCTGAGGAGAAGATTTTTTGTATAGATTTTCGGCCTTTCTATAACCATGGTAGGCTACCAAGAGTTTTTTGAAAGAATTAAATTCTTTTAACATATTTCAAAGAGCTTCATCCAAGGAACATCCGCCGGGCAGCCCATGAATTCAAAGTTCACTTTCGGCTTGATTGGCCCGGTGGTTAACCGAGGAGATGTTAAGAAATTGTTGACGGACGTCGGACAGCCGGACGATAGACGGACGACGGACGGTGAATGAATACAATAGCTCACCTTGAGCACTTTGAGCTCAAGTGAGCTAAAAAGAACGAAAGAGAAAAGCTCCGACGGGGCCTCAGCAACTCACGGTTGCCCCGGTTTCCCTATGCCTCAAAAAGTGATGTGCATATCTCATCAAAATTGACAAATTCCAATTTATTTCATATCATTATTTTTAAATCTCGTTCTTACACTTAGGCTATTATGTATCATTAGTCATATTGCAAAATTATAATGAAGAAATAAGAAACCCGCTTAAGAAGATTTTTCCTTTCTGTCTATTAATATCATTGCTGTTCAACTTGAGGTCAAGGTCGAAGGACCGGAAGTACAATAGACTGATAATTTTCGTGATTTTAAACATAATCTGACAAAAAAAAAAGAAAAAAATTCTAATCAAAAATATTCCACAAGGTATCGTTTTTAACATAACACGCGCTTCTCACACCTATTTTACGGCTTAATTATCTCAAACATAGAGTCATTCACCCACTGTCTAACCTGTTGCAGATTTTTTTTTTTCAAATTTTAATTTTTTATCCCCAAAATTTTGGTCAAACCGTCTGAATCACGTGAGAAATTATCAGGGTTAATTCTAATATGAAATAAGGCTAAGCCTTAAACGCAGCGCAGGTTATCAAAAACCCTGAGGCTCACTTTGATTGAATTGACAGTGTATACGTGAGACAGAGATAGGTAGTGAGAGGGAGAGGAGAGAAAGATGGAGAGAGACCGGAAGGGAGGGAGGTAGAGAGGGAGAGAGAGAGCATATGTATTTTATATTTAAGTGCAGAATCCTATGATCAATCAGTACCTAAATTAATTTCTAATTATTGCACAATTCTTTCTGTTAATTGTGTCTAACTTGAAAAATATAAAGTGACGTAAGATTTGCGCATTATCTAAATGGCACCTTACCTCATATTCATTTTTGTTCTCTGGTTAAAAAAAACTTTTTGTAGTTTCCCGAAACAACAGAAGGAAAAAAACAGAAGTCACCGCAGAAACTAGACCGAAGACAACTGAGTGTAAATTTAGACAAAAGACGAAAGATAAAATTATTTTCTGGATGAGATCCTCCCGCCCCTTCTATGACATCAAGACACAACTTCTACAAAACCTTATGTTTAGTAAAAATGTAAAGATTTATAAAAAAAAACACAAAAAAAACGTTTGAGTGGGCTACTTTCTGCGGATGTTTTCAACTGAATTGCTGTGTACTAAAAGTTGTTTTCATTTGGGTAATTAAACAATTTTTCAGTCAATAAGAACGCATAAGCCTTTTTGAACATGACTGGAATTAAATTATTATATAATCTTTAAGAAATGAATGCTCTTGAAGACAGGTCTTTGTAGGCGTAAAAATCAACAAAACCACAAACAATAACATAAACTTTACAAAGCTAGCATTTCCTTCTTTCCCGCAATGATTTCTGGTGACAGCAGCTGGAGGCTAGGAAAGGATGTGGTGGTTGTACTGGTGAAAGATATACCAGGAAACCATTGTTAAATGCTCCAGCAGCTGCAATATAACTTAAAAAAATGTTGAAAGCAGCATAAAACTCCTCTTCAATCTGAATCATTGAAAGTTGTTTGAACTTATAAATCGTGCTGATCTTTCTTGAGCTGTGACAATTTTATCTTGTAATAGGACTGATGCAGATCCCATGCTGCACTTGTGTATTCTAATACTGGTCATATTAGACCTTTGTAGGCTTGTAGTTTTATTTCTTGAGGGCACTGACGGGGCTTTTTTGCCAAAGTTGGGAAGAGGCCATAGCCTTTCATTTTTGGAAATTTCACACAAACTTTGGTGAAATTGGGAAAGTTTTAAGATATAATATGTTCCTTGTTATTGAGCCGATGCCCTTTAAGTGCTATTTTCGATTTTCCAAACTCCAACTTTATGTAGAAAAAAAGGTTTAAAACCCAATGTCTGAATAGTTTATTTCTCTAAACTCAAGACTTTTTTTCTTATTAATTCCTAAACAATGGTATATCAAAATTTCTTTAATAATTTAAGTAAGGGTCACCCAAGGTTCAACCATGCCAAGTTTCATTGAAAGCAGCCAGATGGTTTGGCGAGAATATTTGGAAAAAAAAATATGTGAAAAAATGCCACGCCCTGCAACACCCTTATTTCGGTTAAATCAAATTTTCCCTAACAATTTTTGTAAAAGGTCACCCAAGGAACATCCATGCCAAGATTCATTGAAATCGGCCCAATGGTTTTATGGAATTCTGATAATTAGTTTCAGAGAAAACAAGAGGCCCAATAGGACCTGTATTGCTCCACTGGCTTTAATAACCCCAGACTTTCACCCTGCCTAACCCATACTTGGGGGTCAGTCAAAAATTTCTTTCACAAATTTAGTAAAAGTTCACCCATGGAACATCAATGCCAAGTTTCATTAAATCGGCCCAATGGTTTGGGAGAAGAAGATTTTCAAAGATTTTAACGTGAAAAAATGCCACAACCTGCCACACCCATATTTGGGCTTCAATCAAAATTTCTTGACGAATTTAAGTAAAGGCTCCCCAGGAGAAAACTAATGTTAAGTTTCATTGAAATCAGCCCAATCGTTTGCATGGAGAAGATTTTTACAGATTTAAACATGATAAAATGCCACTACCTGCCATTACTCTGATATTGAATTTTATAGAATTTTAACCTTTTTCAGACTCAGAAATTCTTGGTTAAGTTTTTACGTGCAAATGTTGTACATCAGTTATATCTCTAATTCTAGTAAAGCTATTGCTTGGAAACTTTGAACATGCTTCTGTGATCATAATAACAGCCTCTAGGCAAAGATTCAATTCTCTGGTATTGATTTAAGTGGAATTTAAACCCTTTTCGGACTTAAAAATCTTGGTTATGTTTGTATGTGCAACAGTTTTATATTAGTTGTATCTGTGTTCCTTCTAAAGCTATTGCTTTGAAACTTTGCACATGCTTCTGTGACCATGATATCAGCCTCTAGACAAAGATTCTTTTCTCTTGACTTTCATTTGATTAAATTTCCAATGTCGATATTGATTTGCTGTTACTATCCAGCACTAGGAATAGTATAGCTTTGCTGTCCTCCGAAAGCTCTTGTTTAAAATCTTCTCCTCGCAAGCCATTGGGCCAATTCAATGAAACTTGACATGGATGATCTTTGGATGACCTTTTACTTAAATTGTTAAAGAAATTTTGATTGACCCCCAAATATGGGCTTAGCAGGTAGTGGCATAATTTCACAATAATATCTTTTAAAATCTCCTCCTCCAAAACTATTGGGCCAATTTCAATGAATCTTGGCATGTATGTTCCTTTGTTGACCCTTTACTTACATTGTTGTTGTGTATGAATCTACAGCTTTGACAAGGGTTGAAGGGAAAAAAATGTCCTGTGCTGTGCTTTTTTTTTAAAAAATATTCTTGTATTATCCTTGGAGTCAACCAGATTCCTTACTTGAAGAATGAAAGAGTCCTTACTGGAAAACAAGGAGCCTCAGACTCCCCTTAGTGTCAAACCCTGGTTATATAATGTAAGAGTCTTTGTGTAAGGCTCTTGTAAGTGTTTGACATTAAAGAGCCATTGACTCCTTATCCATGATATTTTGGGGGACAAAACTGATTTTAAATGGGGCAAAATTACAAATAGAGCAAATTATGAGAATATTAAATTTAGCAGTTACGAGAGTCTATTCACCTTTTCTTGTATAGATATGATATAATATGATTGTATGTTATGATATTATTTCAGTATGAGTGGTGATGCAAATTTAAACAAGACAATGATGTAGGAGTACACGGCTAACTGTGAGTATACTGACAGAGTGGCTAGTGGGTATAAAGGCAGGGCTTTTTATAATGGCCCCGCATCGAAAGATGGGGGCATATTGTTTTACCGTTGCAGGGTTTTCCCTCTATGTTCAAAACTGGGGGTCATTTTGCCTCATTATGACCCCCCGTTAAACTAGATAAAGAATGTTTCTGTGATAATTTTGGGGGTCATTTAAAAAAAAGGGGGGTCCAAATTCAAAGAAACAGGTGGTCATAGAAAACAATACCCGTTGTTTATCTGTCTATCTGTCCGACATGTTCAGTTCATTCAAGCCTATTTTAGACACCTTTCTCACAATTTGCATGATGAAAGATCTCTGTGATGTGCATCTGTAGGTATCAAGGTCATGTTAAAAAGTTGCAGATTATCTGTCCCGTTCATCATTTGGACAAAAATGCTGTTACACATCTTGTTTTTCAAATTCTTTGAGAAAAAGGCCAATGGCAATCATTTGAGAAAAAAGCAATTGACAAAATGATATTTGGTTATTTCCAAATTAATATTAATATTTTTGTCATTCCTCCTTATCAATGTTCTTTAAAACCTTTTCCTATATTTTTTGTGAAAAGTATCATTATCATATGAAAAAATTAAAAATTTATGTAGAAATTAAGGATTTTTTTTAATTACTTGTTAACATTTAAACTAACTTGCCATAAAATTTGAATGTTAAGTTATAGACTAGAGCCACAATATTTCACATGTGTATTGTTCAAGACCTGTGCCTGCATAACAAAATCAATGTCATTGATCAAGGTGAAGGTCATTTAGTGGAGGTCACTCTGTGACAACATAAAAACTAAAAAAATAGGTATAACTTTTGATTTGTAAGACTCTAACTGTTGAAAATTCGTATGAAGCAGCAGTTTTTGAAAATCAAAAGATTTAAATTAAGGATTTCCATATTCATGTATCAAACCACTGTTCTGAAAAAAAAAAGCAGTTGTTGGGGTATGGTGTTTAACCCTTTTGCGGTTTAATCCCTGCTTTTTTACGTGCCTTTGATTTTATGATTGAGAAAACATTGTGAAAAAGGAAGAAATTGCTTCTGACAAGCAATTTCTTCTTTTTCCTGACTATTTTCTACCCTACTGAATGGTTATTTTTCGAATAAAATCCACTTTAAATTTTCGTCTGCAAACCTTTGAATTTGGACAGGTCCAAAATTTTGTAAAACAGGAAAGTTAACAAACACATCTTGTTAGATATAGATATTTATACAAAAATACTGTGACTGACACAACATTTGTGAAGAAAACCCCCATTAGAATGGTATTTCCTAATTTTCCTTCATAACTAGAGATGATATTTTGCTTCCATGACTGCCTGATCAGGATCTGGATGGAAAATTTTATCTGTTGGGATCAATAGCGCATTTGGAAGCATGTCTGACTATTATTTTGTCCTTGTTATTATCCCCCGCCGTTTTCGGCAAGGGGATATAGTATTGCTCTCCATCCGTCATTCTGTCATTCCGTCCTTTCGAGGTTCCGTCACTGAACTTGTCCGGAGCATATCTCCTGAAGTATATTAGCTATCAACTTGAAACTTTATAGGTGGATAGATCTCATGGAAGAGAAGTGCAGTGCACAAGAACTATAACTCTTGCTTGTATAATTTTTGAGTTATTGCCCTTTGTTATTTATAAGACTTAGATTTTGTCCGGAGCATATCTCCTAAAGTGTTTTAGCTATCAACTTGAAACTTTATTGGTGGATAGATCTCATGGAAGAGGAGTGAAGTGCACAAGAACTATAACTCTGGCTTGCATAATTTTGGAGTTATTGCCCTTTGTTATTTTAAAGACTTAGATTTTGTAGGGGCTTATTTTCTTAAAGTAGAACCCTTAATCTATTAGGCTTCAGTTTACTATCAAGCTTTCTCGGCGGGGGATGGCCATGTCCGACATGGCTCTTGTTGTAATGGTATTACTGGTGTGAAAAATTCCAGGAATCATTATTAAGTGCTTCACCTGCTGCAATATGACTGCAAGATTGTTAAAAATGGTGTTAAACCCTATTTAATATAGGCAATAGTTTTTCACTGTTACACAAACACCATGATATAACTGTTTTATTACCTGATTATTATTGCAAAAAGCCATTTTGGACAACCCCGCTGCCTAGAATAAACTTACTTATTTCAAACGTTGTACATGCATTATCTAACAAATGTAAGATATTTTGTTTCAAACTGGGTAATTCAGAATGTGAGAACAAGAGAAAACAATATGATCAAGGGCAATAATCAAGCCCCTTCCGATAAACTGAAAAAAAGTGAATTAAACAAAGTATGAAGAACTGAAGAGCAATCAATAATTACCAGTAGTTCAATATCAGTGTGACTGTCTATTCTAGGATTCGAAAAGGAGGGGGGAATTTTGTTGAAAATTGTCAACATTCCAGAAAAAATCCCCCGTTACCTTCCAAAACAGGGGGATTTGTCAAAAGTTTTTGCTAATATGGGCAAACCCCCTCCTAAAATAGACACTGCAAAATAAATATCTGATAAAGAATTCAAACTCTTTATATTGATTTTAACCCTTGTCATGCTGAACCTGGAATATTCCTTCTTTGGCAGGAGGTATAGATAAAGATCAGCATGCACATATGTGCAGTCTGATCTTAGTCTACACAACCTGTTTGTGTCCTTTCAAGGCAGAGTTGTTTGTGGAATTTGTATTCAAAACGAAAGATTGTCCTACACTCTTGAATTCCAGTGCTTTCAGTACTTAGATAGTGTGATTCTGAAAGTGGATTTTAATTCAGCATGACAAAAGTTAACATTTAACCCTTTCCTGTTTTACGAAATTTTGGATCTGTCCAAATTCAAAGGTTTTGCAGATGAAAATACTGAAAATAACCATTCAGTAGGGTAGAAAATAGTGTGGAAAAAGAAGAAATTGCTTGTCAGAAGCAATTTCTTCTTTTTTTTAGTCCCCTACCGGCGAAAGCCGAAGGGGACTATAGGTTTGCGCTCCGCCCGTCTGTCCGTCTGTCTGTCTGTCCGTCCGTCCGTCTGTCAGTCCAGATTTCAGTTTTCCGGACTTTTTTTCTTAACCCTTGGAGATATTGAGCTGATTTTTGGTATGTGAGTCCACATCAATGACTTACAGAACGAGTTTGAGTTTGGTTCCGGTCCATTGATTTTTGTGGAAGATACGGATGCTGGACTTAGAAAATTACCAGGAAATTTCAGTTTTTCGGACTTTTTTCTTAACCCTTGGTGATATTGAGCTGATTTTTGGTATGTGAGTCCGCATCAATGAGTTACAGAATGAGTTTGAGTTTGGTTCCGGTCCATTGATTTTTGTGGAAGTTACGGATGCTGGACTTAGAAAATTACCGGGAAATTTCAGTTTTCCGGCTTTTTTTTCTTGGAGATATTGAGCTGATTTTTGGTATGTCAGTTCACATCAATGAGTTACAGATCAAGTTCGGATTTTTTTCTTTATCCTCAGAGATATTGAGCTGATACATAAAATCTGATACAACTTATATTTTGGAGATTTACCACCAATAAAGATACTGCTCTAGGGATATATGTATATAAATCCGGTAGGGGACTTGGTATTGCCATGCAATACTTCCAAATGCTTGTTCACAATGTTTTCTCAATCGTAAAATCACAGGCACATAAAATGTAGGGAAAAAACAGCAAAGGGTTAACCTTGTTAGTCCCAAAGAAAAAAATCTTGGCAATTGCAGTTGAGCAAAGTGCCAAAAGCACTGAATTCAGGAATTTTGAGTCAGTACATGAATTGAATTTTGAAGTACAAATTTTGACTTCTTTTGGTTTAGAAAAAAAAAAAAAAAAAAAAATTAGGTTATATAGCTTAAGATTTGAATGGAATATACAGAGGGTTCAGTGCATGACTGCACTAAGTGTCTTTACAATGTATAGACACTCAGTACAGTTATTCACTGAGCCCTTGATGTATGCAGACTGATTTTTCGATATACCTCATGCAAAGGCAGCAATACTCTGGGTTCAGTATTTCAATTATTATCCCCCGCCGTTTTCTGCGAGGGGATATAGTAATGGTCTCCGTCCGTCATTCCGTCATTCCGAGGTTCCGTCACTAAATTTGTCCGGAGCACATCTCCTAAAGTTAAAAAGCTACCAACTTGAAACTTTATGGGTGGATAGATCTCATGGAGGAGAAGTGCAGTGCACACGAACTACAACTCTTGCTTGCATAATTTTGGAGTTAATGCCCTTTGTTATTTTTAAGACTTAGATTTTGTCCGGAGCATATCTCCTACTAAAGTATTAAAGCTATCAACTTGAAACTTTATGGGTGGATAGATCTCATGAAGGAGAAGTGCAGTGCACACGAACTACAACTCTTGCTTGCATAATTTTGGAGTTATTGCCCTTTGTTTATTTTAAGACTTAGATTTTGTCCGGAGCATATCTCCTAAAGTATAATAGCTATTTACTTGAAACTTTATGGGTGGATAGATCTCATGGAGGAGAAGTGCAGTGTCCAAGAACTACAACTCTTGCTTGCATAATTTTGGAGTTATTGCCCTTTGTTATTTTTAAGAATTAGATTTTTTCAGGAACATATCTCCTAAAGTATTTTAGCTATCAACTTGAAACTTTATGGGTGGATAGATCTCACAGAAGAGAAGTGCAGTGCACAAGAACTATAACTCTGGCTTGCATTATTTTGGAGTTATTGCCCTTTGTTATTTTAAAGACTTAGATTTTGTAGGGGTCAATTTCTTAAATCCCTAATCTATTAGGCTTCAGTTTACTATCAAGCTTTCTAGGCGGGGGATGGCCATGTCGGATATTGCTCTTGTTAATTTATCTATTTCTATTGTTTAGGTTGTGAAAAACAAAAATGGGTTGTATCAACTCTAAAGCCCATGTTAGGGAATCAGATGGGCGGATATTTAGGGTCTTCAATGTAAATGACCTTGGTGCAGAAATAAGCCCTGGAAAGATAGAAGTCACTGAATCCGACTTGATTCTTTACCAACGAGGGAAGGAGCCGATTCTATGGCCATTAAGATGTTTACGAAGGTATGGCTTTGACGAGGAATTATTTTCATTTGAAAGTGGTCGCAGGTGTGCCACTGGATCAGGGATCTACGCATTTAAATGTCGAAGGGCTGAGGAGCTTTTTAATTTGGTTCAAGAAGCAATACAAAATGTTGGGCAGCAAAGTCATTTAAGGTCTCAGCCATTAGTGAACGGGACAGGGACACTTATATCTCAACATCAAAATAGTCGACCATCGTCATTGGTTGATCCACATGAGCCTAGTGGTATATACCTGTCTGGTACAGGTCGTGTTGCGGTTGTGCCAAATGATCAGCATCTATACATGAATGGTAGTGTTATCCCACAGGACGAATCTGGTCCAAATTATATGAACACTGGACAAACTAGGGCTGAAGTAGAGAGGCGTGAGTCAATAGACCATGCTGCTGCACTGATTGATTTCCTACACAACCCTCCTATAGCCCCAGCACCCCCAGTCAGACAGGAGACGGTGAACTATGCTGACCTTGACCTGCCGGGGTCTACAGAGAATCTGTTTGAACAGTGTGATGGTGTTACTGGTATGAATAATGGTGGACAAAATACCAGAAATGGCAAGGAGTTGTCCACTCAAAGTTCTGAGGGACAGGATGGACTAGAAATTGATGAGGTCACAATAAATTATGACGCAGATGTATTTAGTGATAACGAATCCACTTTGCCAAATTATATAAATCTTAATGCCGAGGGTAAAATAGTTGACCAGGCTTCTGGATTCAGCCATACAGAATCAAACAGAGCAAAACGTCCAAATGATTTGGAACAAAATAGTAATTATAAACTTGCCCCAATTCGTAAACTAAGTATTGAACAGAATTACGCCAATCTTGGTGTTGGTAGTCCAGGCCCAGAGCCGAATGTTGCGTCGTCTAGTCAAGTGTCAAATAATGGAAACAGTGCAAACAGACTGTCCAATCCGAATGAGTTGAACTATATTGAGATTGATGTGAACAAAACAGACGGTGATTCGACACCAGGTGTTATAACTCCATCATCAATGTCTGCATCTTATTCAGTGAATGACAGTAAGAGGACAGAAAGCTATGCGATGATCGATATCAATCGCACGCTGGCAATTTCGAATACTTCAAAAACAATTAGTGATGATGATAAGTGTGTTCGGAAAACGAGGCATAACAGTACAATAAGTTAGTCTGTCCTAAAACAACAAAAACCCTGACATACAGATGAGGGGGCAATGCCATTCTAAAATCTTTATTTCTCAATGAAATCCTATGTTGTGGGTACTTATTTGAATCGTCTTGATGAGACAGTTCCAATGAGTGCACACAACATAGGGTTTGTGCTATAATTAATGAAATACTTTGATATAAAATCCAAAATACTCGCTCTATTTGTAGCTCTGAACACCTTAGACAGATGATAAATTGTAAAGAAATTTTAATGAAAAGAAGGTCTATGGTAGTAAAGGAAAAGGAAAATAATTGTTGGAAAGGTGAAACTGATTTTAGCAAGTTATTTCTAAATTTCTCTGATAATTCATCTTTTTGATGAGGATAAGAGGATTTTGCCCATTCTAATGGTAGGCCTTTACTTAAGATCAAGGGTGTGTTTTCTAGGGAAATTTTGTTACATTTGCAGGTTTGACATGTGTTGAGCCTTGACAACCATTTTAGACGCACATTAAATTTTTATGCCCCCGCATTGAAAGATCTAGGGCATGTTGTTTTACGTTTGTCTGTCTATCTGTGTCTGTCCATCAATAGAGAAATGAGAGAAAATGAATTGAACAATTTTTTGTTCAAATCATTCTTCTGAAATGATCTATACCGCTAAAGATCGATCTTTGACACTTTTTGGGGAAAACTTGATGCCCTAGGAATCTATGAAGGGAATTTCACTATTTTCTTTTTAGGCACACAAATGACATCTCGATCTAGGTTTATAGTAAACACTTATCCTATTAAAAATCTTGTTCACGAGATATTTGTAAAATTATCCGGTAACTAGCCATCTGCTTATTATTAAACTCCTCCCCCATCCCTTGGATACGCACATTCAAAAGAATGTATGATGTCACTCTAAGTATTCCGCCATGTTGTGTTTAAGATTTGGATTTTGGCGTGTTTGTGCCGGTAAGTGTTATTTGTTTTATGATAAAGTTTAGAATACAGGAATGTTGTAGTTTGTTTTTTAAATCAGAAGTTCACCTAGCCGGCCCGATTACAGTTGGTATACACCTAGAGCTCCCAAGCAGTGTTTCCAAGCATATTTCTACATAACGTTTAATGTAAAGTTAATTCGTCTCTGTTAACTTTTGTCCTGTAAAACATTTGAAAAATTTCTTACATGTAATTAATTTCAATTCACGTTCTTTCATTCTCTCCCGCGAAACCCTCAAGGTGTCACCCATCAAGTATGATTGTCAGTCAGTCTGTCTGTCTGCTAAACTTTACAAAAATATTAACATTGTCAATTACTTAAGGCTATTCTAGATACAATGCTCATATTTGGTATGATGATAGATCTCAATGCTGCCCATCTGCAGATACCAAGATCAAGATCATATGACAAGGTCATCTGTAAAGATCAAAGTTTAAAAATTGTCGTTTAGGTAGGCATTCATGTTTCACAAACACATCTTGTTTGCAGCATACAGCCAAGCTGTAATATGTTAGAGAGGTTGTGCTATATTAGCTTTCCCCAAAAAGGGTTGGTGCTTTAATCATTTGTGATCCTTTAGACTAAAAGTAGTCAATTCTATGGCTCAGGACAAAACAGTTGTAACTGCCTATATGTTTATAGGCAGTTACAGTTCTTTTGTACTGAGCATTCGATTTTCAGATGCAGGGGTGCGGAATTCCCTTGTCTGACTTTGGCTTTTCTACTTGTGGACAAGTACATTTTTATTGGCCACTTGTCTTGGAATGGTACTAAATAGATCCTAGAGATAAATTATCTTAATGTTTATATCAAAGGATAGAAACATTGTTTTTGATGAAGAAAATGCTGGGTTTCAGCATTTTCTTCATCAAAAGCAATATTTCCTCAAAATTTATTCATTCTCCTTTTCTGTGAAAAAAGTAATTTTGATCCTGGACAAGTAGAAAACTATGTATAACTTGTCCAGGGCCAAGTAGAGAAAATTCATATTTCTACACCCCTGCATGATGTCATTATAAACCAAAGAAATGTCTTCAATTTTAAGGAACAAAAGGATTTGGAAAACTTTAGAGTCAAAGGCTTTGCAAGAGAGTCTGAGTCTAGCTTCTTTTGCTCACATCATTGGTTTCTTTTTTCATGACTTGTGTGGTTGTGTAAAAAGACAGCAAATTTTGGACTAGTGGCAATTGATTCATTGAATCAAAGCCGTCAATTTCTCATGGAAATTTCTTCAAAATGGCAAAATTGGAAATTAATTTATAATTGTACTTGTATTTTACCCTGTATGGTTTTATTAGCTTTGAATTTATCCTTTCTGTTTGTTTTTATGAACTGTTTAGATTCTAGTAAATGCTCAAAAGTCGTTGATAAATGTAGGGATTTAAAACATTATGAATAGTATTACCTTTGTAACTCCCTTTCACACAATCTTAGATTATCTAGATTTTTGATACCTTCTAGGCAAAAGCTATGAAAAACATTGTGAAAAAGTTGGAAATTTTTTGTCACAAGCAATTTATAGTTCACCTGAGCACAACGTGGATCACCCTGAGTCAATCATCTATCATGCGTCGTGCGTTATCAACAATCTTCTTCTCCTGAACCACTGGGCGGATTTCAATGCAACTTTGCCAGAATGTTCCTTTCTTGACCCTCTTTAAATATTGTTTGCGAAATTTTGATTGGCCCATAAATATGGGCATGGCTTATTTTGAGCCCGAGATCTTTGAACAACCTCTCCTCCTGAACCATTGTGCCGATTTCAATGAAACTTTACCAGAATGTTCCTTTCTTGACCTTTTTCCAAAATTGTTAGTGAAATTTTTATTGGCCCATTAATATGGGTGTGGCAGGGCGGGGCTTATTTTGAGCCTGAAATCTTTGAAGGACATCTCTTGAACCACTGTGCTGATTTCAATGAAACTTTTCTAGAACTTTCCTTTGACAAAACAAAGTCAAAAATGAAAATAGGATGTATTTGCTACATTTGATTTCCGTGATTTCTTAGAAAATGGATGTTTATAATTAGAGAAGGGGCATTCAATAGAATCCCTATGGTATCTATTGTTGTTTAAATATTCTAACATAACTATGTTAGAAATCGAAATCATGTTTTAGATTATCGTACAAAAAATTAATTTAGATTATTTTTAGGTGAAATTGTGTTCTGATTGTCATCATTTTAGCAGGGGATAATTTGGTCTTTTTCCAAAAAAATGACACATTTGACACTCCATGTGAAAAAAAAAAAGCTGAAAAAAATATTGTGGGAAATGAAAAAATTGCTTGTCTCAAGCAATTTCTTCATTGTCAACAATATTTTCTTCCCTAAAAGAAAGAGATTTTGAAAATTAAATAAATAATAAATAGTCGTTGTCTACAACTTTGGATTAGGTTAAGGTCAGAATACTGTCATTTAGTAGCACATGTAGTTAATGCCAGCGTCCCAGTCTGTCCACGGGTCAACCTGTCCCCGGTGACATGTTATCCTGTGGACAGGTTACCCTGGGACACTGGTGCTATTCTAACAAAGTCATCTTCTTTTCCATCAATTATGATAAATTGTTTGGTTGTGAAAATATTCTTTAATTGGACAAGAGGCTTTTGTTTGTGTGCTAGGAAAATAACGTAACTATACCTTTACTCAATTATGGTGACAATATTTTGCTTGTTCTCAATGTTATTTTCTTTAATTCTTAAATGATATCTCCATTATGAAAATACCCAAAGCAGTTGGTTTCAGATACAATGCAAAATTAGTTGATAGAATTTGGTTTTTACAATATACACTAATTGATGGTACATTAATGTAACATTAATGCATAAGCTACACTTTCATTAAGCTGTAGTTAAAGCATTTTGGTTTTGTATCAAGAGAATAATCATTTGTTTCAGTGTAAGATCAATTTATATTTCATTGAGTAAACAACAAAAGCTATATTTTCACGAGTGGCAGCCACGAGTGCAAATATAGCTTTTGTTGTTCAAGAAATGAAATATTAATCGATCTTACTCGAAAAACAAACAATTATTCTATTTCTTTATTGCAAAAATGAGACAAAATGTGAAATTTCTAGGACATATTTTCGTAAAACCTGTCATTTTGCATGTGACTGCTATGCAATGTTCATTGTGACCTCACTTATTTCACCCCGCGTAGATGACGTCAGGTAAGGTGAAATGCACAAAAGCAGGGTATAAGTTTTTGATAATTTCACTGCTTTTGCAGTGAGATTATCAAGTGATAATCTACCATTATTTCTCGATAAACCACCAAAAGCAAAGAAAATGGTTTTATCGTTTGTGTTGATGAACTTGTTTTTAATACCATTGAGTAAAAAAAAGTAAGTAAAGAGGATGATTGTTTGTTTCGGTGCAAGATTAATTTATATTTCATTGAGGGAACAACATAAGTGGCAGAGCCACAAGTGAAAATATAGTTTTTGTTGTTCACAAAATGAAATATCAATCAATCTTACTCGAAAAAAAAAAGATTATTCTATTTAATGCAAAAATAAAATAAAATATGAAAATTATAGGACAAATTTTCTTAAACGCTTCATTTTGCATGTGATTGCTTTGCAATTTTCATGATGATATCTTTTACTGGACTTAGATAACTGCAAAAGGGTAAAATGAACAAAAGAGGGGTATGAGATTTGATTGAAAAGCATTAAAGAAAGTTCATCTTGTGTGTCCTTGCTTACAATCATTTATTTTTTCTTTAAAAATCTTCTCTGCTGCTGAATAGAAATCAATCTTATTTCACAGAAATGATTCTAGTGTGACCCATTATCAGGCTATTTCAAGGGAGTTTTGATAGAAGAAATGGCTTGAGTGGATGGTGCTTATTTCCACATTCAGTATTGAAAACTGAAAAGCATAATCACAAAACTGGATTGCAATAAAATTTCAAAGGAAGTCCCTGAATTCACCATTATTTGATTTTAATATTTCTTAAAATAAGTATGATCTGGGCCTGAGTTTATAAAACTTTTCTCAGACTCAAATGAGAATATTCTCAAATTTGAAATTTAAATAAATATATGAAAATAAAAGAAAATATTAATGAGTTTTTATTAATAACAACTCATTAATATTAACTTTAATGTTAATACATTAAAATGAGTATTAAAACAGAATTACGGCTTTAGTCTCATATTGAAATAAGAAAATTTTGAATTGAGAATGAGAAAAGTTTTTTAACCGTGGGCCTAGATGGAAAGCCTATCCTCTGTGTAGGATGTAAAAAAGTTTGCTAGTGTTTGCAAATTGTACCCCGCCTCGCATGTTGGTACACATGAAAAGCAGGGTTAAATATAACAAACTTTTGGCAAAAGTTTTCATTCTGAACACAGGGCTTGTTTCTATGGGCTTGGCTATCTCAACTGCGGAACTAAATGAATTTAAGACTACACTATGTTCTTAGTAATAAATCAGGCTGATTTATTATGCTCCCCAAAGGGAGAGCATATAGCGGCCGCTTTGTCTGTCTGTCCGTCCGTAAGTCCGTCCGTCCGTCCGTCTGTCCCCACCTATTTCTCCATCCTGGGCCAAATTGAATGAAACTTACCATGTGAACTCCCTATGATATAGTGATGATGCATCTGTGATGGTTTTTGGATTTGAGTCCTCGTCACAGGAAAAGGGGACTTAGGGTAAAAAACAGTTTTTCCCAAATTTCTACTAGTCTAACAGTCAGAATTTAGTGAAATTTCATATTTGTGTAGCAAATCAGATGCCCTTAACTATAAACGATTTGAAATTAACGTTAAATCTCTGACAGTACAAAAGAATCTTTAATCTATTAGGCTTCAGTTTACTATAAAGCTTTTGTGGCGGGGGATGTCCATGTCCAACATGGCTCTTGTTTTTGTGACAATGCCTTATTCGGGGAGCATAATCCGTCTCTGACGGCTCTTGTTTTATTACTAAGAATATAAGGCACACAAACAGCTGATAGAGGCACTAAAGCATAACTAGCTTTATTTTTTACATTCATATAAATCAGCCAAGTGTACCTAGCTTTATTTGTCTGTTTATGAGTCTAGGTGAGCTTTTGTGGAAGTCAAATGTTGTTGTCCGTTGTCCTTAATTTCTTTACACCTCTTCTCCTAAACAGGAAGTCCAGTCTTTGTGGCTTGTAGCATTATCTTATGGACTTTACTATCTTAGTTTGTATCATAGCCCTAGTGTTATATTTGTGCTCCACCTGGGCGCATACCAATTTTACATAGAAATAAAGAAGAAATCTCTTCTCTGAAACCAGATGGGAGGCAGCTTTTATATTTGATAGTATCATCTAGTGGACCTCTACCAAGTTTGTTCAAATGCCCCTTGGATCATATTTGGCTCTGCCCTGGTGTATCCCATTTTACATAGAAATAAAGAAAATCTTGAAAATGTTTTCTTTAAAACCAAAAAGAAGACAGCTTTATTATATGGTATGTAGTATAATCTTGTTGACCACTACCAAGTATAACATGTCATGCCCCCTGGGGTAATATTTGCGCCCCTTCCCCCCCTCACCCCCCCACAGGCACATCAAATTTTTCATTGAAGCAGAAGTAAATCTGCTAAAATCTTCGGATTGGCAATTTAGGAACATAATGGAAAGTTGTTACGAAAGTACCCCTATATTAAGTCAGTTGCTAAATATAGTAGGGTGTAAATATGTTAAGTGTTCATGATTTGTAAAGTGTTCATGATAAGTTAATTAAATGTTTACTTTGTTTTATTGATGATTAAACTTTTGAAATATGGCAATAATTTATCATTGAGATCTGTATGTTAGGCTTTATCTATGTCCAAGTTTTTTTATGATACTTGATTTTTTGTCTTATGATTAAAATTATAACCATCTGGAAATTTTGTGAAACAGATGTTGTTGAGAGTTTGATTAAAGCAGTCAATACACGACAATTATTAGTCCCCCACCGGTTACCAGTTGGGGGACTATAGGTTCGCTCGAGTTCGTCGATCTATCCGTCCGTCTGTCTGTCTGTCTGTCCATCCGTCTGACAATAGTTTTGAATCAATAAAAAATCAATTTTCAATATTGACAATACAAAATCAATAATATTGTCAAACAATGGGCTTGACAATATTATTATACCCCCCACCTACGAAGTAGAGAGGGGTATATTGGTTTCACCATGTCTGTCTGTCTGTCCATCCATCCGTCCGTCCGTCAGTCCGTCCATCCGTCCGTCCGTCCGTAGACCTTTTCATTTCCGGACTCTAACTCAAGAACCAAATGACCTACAATCATGAAACTTTATACAAATGTTCCTTATGACCCAAGGAAATGCCCTATTGTTTTTGGTTTATGTAGGTCAAAGGTCAAGGTCACAGTCAGCCTTTGTTCAATTTTGGTTTCCGGACTCTAACTCAAGAACCAGGTGGCCTACAATCATGAAACTTTATACAAATGTTCCTTATGACCCAAGGAAGTGCCCTATTGTTTTTGGGTTACATAGGGTAAAGGTCAAGGTCACAGTAAATTTTTGTTCAATTTTCATTTCCGGACTCGTACTCAGGAACCAAGTGACCTACAATCATGAAACTTTATGCAAATGTTGCTTATGATCCAAGGAAGTGCCCTATTGTGTTTGGGTCATATAGGTCAAAGGTCAAGGTCACAGTCAATTTTTGTTCAATTTTCATTTCTGGACTCTTAACTCAAAAACCAAGCGACCTAGAAACTTCATGCAAATGCTATATATGACCTCAATATTAGTTACAAACACATCATGCATTAATAGCGCTTGCATTCTGACAAAGCGCTTGTGGGGGGGTATTAGTCTACTCTGCGACAGTTCTAGTTGATTGTGTATTGGCATGAAACTTCATGCAAATGCTACATATGACCTCAATATTAGTTACAAACACATCATGCAATAATAGTGCTTGCATTCTGACAAAGCGCTTGTGGGGGGTATTAGTCCGCTCTGCGACAGTTCTAGTTGATTGTGTATTGGCAATATTGAAGATTGATTTAATGTATTATTGTCAATTATTTGATTGCGTATAACAACATAACATGGATCCTAACCAGGTTCTTTTGGAAAAATATTATTTTGTGTTATAATGGCTATTCTAGATAAAGAAAATGTAATTACAACAAAGTTTGAATGGTCAGCCTGCAGCCTTACCAGCCCTGCTTTCACTGCCGTTCAATGATAAAATGGAGCAAACTATTTGCAAATTATACCCTACTTTGCACATGCTTGCATATGCAAAGGGTGGTATGATTTACAGTTTGCACTCTCTTGTCATCCTGAACACAGGGCTGGGTTAATACTTTACTATGCACTACACAGATGGTCCCTTTTGTATGACTTTACACATATATGCTTTTAGCTTTTAGCTCACCTGAGCACAACATGCTCAAGGGGAGCTTTTAGGATCACCCTGAGTCAGTCATCCATCGTGCTTCGTCAACAATCGTAAAAACTTTTTCTCCTGAACCACTGGGCTGATTTCAATGAAATTTTGTTAGGATGTTTCTTTGGTGACCCTCTTCAAAAATTGTTCGCAAAATTCTGATTGGCCCATAAATGTAGGTGTGACAGGATGTGGCATTTTTTCACTTTGAATGACATCTCCTTCTGAACCACTGGGCCCGATTTCATTGAAACCTTACCAGAATGTTCCTTGGGCAACCTTTTTCAAAAATTGTTCACAAAATTTTGTTTGGCCCATAAATATGTGCATGACAGGGCGGGGCTAAATTTAAGCCTGAAAATATTTGAATGACATCTCCTCCTGAACTACTGGGCCAATTGCAATGAAACTTTACCATTATGTTCCTGGGGTGACCCTTTTCAAAAATTGCTCGCAAAATTTTGATTGATCCATTAATATGGTCGTGGCTTATTTTGAGTCTTCGCAGTAATGGATGGGTGGGCAGGGTATATTTTACTTTAATTCTTGGAGTAATGTTTACAAAATTTTGATTGGCCCAGAAATATGGGTGTGGCAGTGCAGGGCTTATTTTGAGCCCGAAAACTTTGAACAACATCTCCTCCTGAACCACTCGGCCGATTTCAATGAAACTTTACCAGAATGCTCCTTGGGTGACCCTTTTCAAAAATTGTTCGCCAAATAATGATTAGCCCATAAATATGGGCGTTGTAGGGCAGGGCTTATTTTGTGCCCTAAATTATTGAATGACATCTAATCACAGGGTTGATTTCAATGAAACTACCAGAATTAGCCTTGTTTGACTCTTATTAAAAATTGTTTAAGAAATTTTGATTTGCCTATAAATTTGGGCGTGGCAGGGCGGGGCTTATTTTGTGCCCGAAATCTTTGCATGACATCTGAACCAGTGGGTCAATTTCATTGAATTTTCACCAGAACGTTCCTTTGGTGATATAAAATTGTTGGTAAAATTTTGATTGACCCATAAATATGGGTGTGGCTTATTTTGAGCCCGAAATTTTGGAACAACATCTCCTCCGTAACCACTGGGCCAATTTCAATGAAAATTTTTCGTGGGTGACCCTTTCCAAAATTTGTTTATTTTATTAATGATTTGCGCATAAATATGGGTTTGCCAAGGCAGGGCTTATTTTGAGCCCAAAATTTTTGAAGGATATCTCTTCCTGAAACACTATGCCAATTTAAATAAAACTTTACTAGCATGTTCCTTTGATGAACAATTTCAAAAATTGCTCGCAAAATTTTGATTGGTCCATTAATATTGCCGTGGCTTGAGTCTCCCAGTTATGGATGGGTGGGCAGGGTATATTTTTACTTTAATTCTTGGAGTAACCTCTCCTCTTCAACAATTAGGCAAATGTGAATGAAACTTTGCCAGAAAGTCACTTGAATGAGATCCACTAGACCAATTAAATTCAGGTGAGCGGTTTAGGGCCATTCTGGCCCTCTTATTTTTACAAACATTTCTGTAAGAGTATGTAAGACAAAAAGATTATTGCAATATTTTCCCACAGCTGTTTTCAGATTTAGCTAGAGGTTTGATATTTATCTTGGCATCATCATTGCTTACCTTACTTTTTTATGCTCCCCGAAGGGAGAGCATATAGCCGCCGCTTCGTCTGTCCATCCATCCGTCCGTAATTCAGTCTGTCCGTCCGTCCAACCGTCCGTCCGTCCCCACCTATTTTGCCATAACCCTTGGGCCAAATCAAATGAAACTTACCATGTGAACTCCCTTTGATATAGTGATGATGCATCTGTGACGTTTTTTTGATTTGAGGCCTCCTCACGGGAAAAGGGGACTTAGGGTAAAAAACAGTTTTTCCCAAATTTCTCCTAGTCTAACAGTCAGAATTTAGTGAAATTTCAGATTTGAGTAGCAAATCAGATGCCCTTTACTATAAAAAAAATTGAAATTAACGTAAAAAAATATATATCATGGAAAAAGGGGGCTAAATGTTTGTTACCTTACATTAGCACGTAAAATAGTAATTCCGTCTGTCCATCCGTCCGTCCGTCCATCCCCACCTATTTCTCCATAACCCTTGGGCAAAATCAAATGAAACTTACCATGTGAACTTCCTATGATATAGTGTTGATGCATCTGTGACAGTTTTTTGATTTGAGGCCTCGTCACGGGAAAAGGGGACTTAGGGTAAAAAACAGTTTTTCCCAAATTTCTCCTAGTCTAACAGTCAGAATTTAGTGAAATTTCAGATTTGAGTAGCAAATCAGATGCCCTTTACTATAAACAATTTGAAATTAACGTAAAAAAAAAATATCATGGAAAAAGGGGGCTAAATGTTTGTTACCTTAACGCTAGCACGTAAAATACAGTTATTCTTTCATTTCTACTAGTCTCATGCTCAGAATTTGATGAAATTTCACATTTTAGTAGCAAATCAGATGCCCTTTACCATAAAGTATTTGAAATTTGTGTCTAAAAATATGTCATGCAAAAAGGGGGTTTAATGTTTGTTACCTTTATGTTTGCTGTATAAGATAACACCTTATTTGAGTCCTTGCAATCTGACCACAGAACATATCTCCTAAAGTATAATAGCTATCAACTTGAAACCTTATGGGTGGATAGATCTTATGGAGGAGAAGTGCAGTGCACAAGAACTACAACTCTTGCTTGCATAATTTTGGAGTTATTGCCCTTTGTTATTTTTATGCCCCCGATAGGGAGGCATCATAAATTTGACTTGTCCGTCCGTCCGTCTGTCTGTCTGTCCATCTGTCCGTCCGTCCGTCATTCCGTCCAAAAACTTTAACATTGGCCATAACTTCTAAATCAAAGCGGTGTCGGGGGCATTGTCATCTTACAGTGACAGCTCTTGTTTATACTTAGATTATGTCTGGAGCATATCTTCTAAAGTATAATAGCTATCAACTTGAAACTTTATGGCCGGATAGATCTCATAGAGGAGAAGTGCAGTGTACAAGAACTGCAACTCTTGCTTGCATAATTTTTGAGTTATTGCCCTTTGTTATTTTTGATACTTAGATTATGTCTTGAGCATATCTCCTAAACTATAAAAGCTTTCAACTTGAATCTTTATGGGTGGATAGATCTCATGGAGGAGAAGTGCAATACACCTGAACTACAACTCTTGCTTGCATAATTTTGGAGTTTTTGCCCTTTGTTATTTTTATTACTTAGATTTTATACGAGGCAAATCTGTGACAGTACATAGAATCTTTTATCTATTAGGCTTCAGTTTACTATCAAGCTTTCTTGGTGGGGGATGTCCATGTCCAACATGGCTCTTGTTTTTGTGACAATGCCTTATTCGGGGAGCATAATATGTCTCTGACGGCTCTTGTCTAGGATTAAAGTTAAATTTTCATGTTTGTGTTCTAAAGATATTGTTAGACACTAGAAAAATGTTTTCTTCATGTAAAAAATTGAACTATAATATCAAGTATGATAACTCTTCATGCATTTTGTGCAAATTATGTTTCTTAACAATTTTTAATAAATTACTGATTAGTAGGTTTTAATTAAGACCCAAATATAAAAAAACCCAGATTGTTTCAAAAGACATATCCTTTTAAACTTGTTGTTCATTCAAACTATACTTGGGAATATTTTCTTTGCTTATCCTTCTAAAATAGGTAAAAGAATTGAAATCAAGCTTAACAACAAAGTGGACATGCAAAGTGGCTTTTCAAGTGAAGACCCTAATCCTGCATCCTATATGTAGATCTTGATGCAAAGTAACAGTGCTCTTATTGCTGCGTCTACGCTAGTTACAAATAACCTACATTGAATTCTGGGTACTATGGTAACTAGCGATGATAGTTCGAAATGTTTTAATTCCAAACACTTAAGTTGTAAAATTTGTAACATACCAGCCCTGCGTTTAGGATGGCAAAATGGTGCAAACTGCTTGCAAATTATACACCGCTTTGCATGTGCATGCAAAGCAGGGTTGAATTTGAAAAAAGAAAATTGAACTATTTAGTCATCCTGAACACAGGGCAGGGGTTTGAAATTCATATACATGCAAAGGTTGACCATGGGAGAATATGTAGGGGAGAGCAGGGACACCCCTTGAGATAATTTTGATTATTTAGATACAGTTGGTGAATAAAAGGTAGTAGCTACTGCTTGATAAAGCTTATCTACGTTATGATCGTCCAGCACTATCTTTTTTATACAGGAATTATTTCTACTGCACACATGCTTACTTTAGTAAGTCAGTTACGCTGTGTTTGAAACACCATCATGAATACTATGTTTATCTTCTGATTACAATATGTTTACATATTGCAACATTTGTATATTTTGACAAAGCTTTAATGGGCATATATGATATTATATGAAAATGTAAAGAATATCTCAATGATAAAATGTGTTATTTATGTGATTTGTACTATATGTTAAAGACTGTGTTAATGTATTACATGGGTAATAACGATTTAATGCAAGTATAATGTGCAATACTTTGTCAGTTGTTTAATTGTGTGTCTTTCAAGAATAAATAACTGTAAATCAGAACTAGAAAATCCTTCTTTGTCTGTTATGTGATATTTGTTGAAAACTGTCCATTGATCAGTCTGCTGGTGAATCTGTTTGTCGACTCCCAGGTTTGATCCCCGACGGCAGCACTCATTCTTTCCGACTATTTGTCTCTCGCCAATTGGTTGATAATCGTAGACCTATGTGAGATATCAGCTGGAGGCTAGGAAAGGATGTGATGGTTGTCCTGGTGAGAGAAATATCAGGAAAACATTGTCAGGTGCTCCAGCCACCGCGATATAACTGAAAAAATGTTGAAAGCGGCGTTAAACTCCATCAATCAATCAATCTGATTGTCGGCAACTTTTCTTATCGTATCCTTGCTGAGATACTAGTATCAAATTGAGTTTGAACTATGGAAATTGATACCACCAATTAAAGGAAGGAACATTGTAAAATTGACAAGGTGAATGATTTTGGAATGAAATTTAATGAGTGTTATGAGTGACTTTCGAGTAAAATTAAATGAACAAGAATATCACTAATTTCATCCAAATTGGATGATATTAGGGATTTTTTTTACCACCCTTTGATAAATTATACATACTCTTTTGTTTGTTTGTCCAAACAGACCAATCAGATCCTCTAAAATCCACACCAGGTAATGCTATAGCACAAGAAATTAACCAACATGAATGATTTGTTGATCATTTTGAACCATTTAGTAGGGTTTTTAGCTAACCTGGACACGAGGTGCTCAAGGTGAGCTTTTGTGATTGTCCAATGCCTGTCATCTTACGTCAGTTGTGGGATGTAGGTTGTGCTTCATGCTTCGTCTATGTCAACAATTTCTTTAAACATCTCCAAGTAAACTGTTAGGACAATCTTTATGAAACTTGAGGCTAGAAAGGATGTAATGGTAGCACTGGTGTGAGAAATACCAGGAGTCCATTGTTAGGTGTTCCAGTCGCCGCGATATAATTGAAATAAATTTAATGGCATCGTAAAACCCTTTTGGGACAAACAAACAAACCAAGTTTGTTCATATAATGACTCTGGGGTCACATATGGGCTCTGTGCACTTTCCCTTTTACATGGAAACAATGAGTGAAAATTTTCAAATATATTATTTTCTTTAACCAGAAGGCAGACAGCGTTCATATTTGGTTTGTAACATCACCAAGTGGACCTGTATCAAAATTGTTTAGCCTATATCACACACCTTAGATCAATTCTGGGCTTTGTCTGGGCCTTTCCGATTTTACAGAGAAACAGAGTGAAATCTTAAAAATCTTTAATTCTGTAACCAGAGGGTAGACAGCCTAGAAATTGGCATGTAGCTTCGTTAGATGGACCTTTTATGAAGTTTGTTCATATCATGCTCCTAGGAATAATTTTGGGCTAAGCCCATGTAAATCCAATTTTACACAGACACTTATCTTGAAAGCTTTCAACAATAATCTGAAAACAGTTAAGGGCATTGAAAAAAAGATACAAATAATCTCCTTAGATGTGGACATATGCCATTCTTATTAGCTCCACTGGCTGAAAGCCACTGGGGCTATTGTCATGGCATTGTGTCCGTCGTGCGTCCGTCCGTGCGTCAGTGCGTCTGTGCGTCCGTGCGTCCGTTCGTAAACTTTTCTTTAAAAATCTTCTCCTCTGAAACTACTGGATGAATTTCAACCAAACTTCACAGGAATGATCCTTGTGTGACCCTCTTTCAAAGTTGTTCAAGAAATTTTGATCCAATGAAAAACATGGGTTTAATGGGCGTGGCTAATTTCCAAATATGGTAAAAAGTGAGTTTTCTCAGATCCTAATTGATGGATACCAATGAAATTTTACATGAATGATCCTTGATTGACCCTTTATCAGTCTACAAAAGATTATTAAAATCGGATAAAAAATATGGATTTTATGGGCGGAGGTCATTTCTCTATATGTTATTTAGTGGAAACTTTCAAAACTATTTTCTGAGAATGTAAGTGATGGATATCAACCAAATTTCACTGGAATGATCCTTGAGTGAGCCTTTATCAATCCAGCTAAAATAATAGTGATCGGATGAAAAATATGTATTTTATGGGCGGAGGTCATTTCTCTATATGTTTTATATAGAGTGGAAACTTTGGAAATCATTTTCTCAGAATCTAAATGATGGATATCAACCAAATTTCACTTGAATAATTCTTGAGTGACCCTCTATCCCTCTATCAGTCTACCAAAAATTATTGTGATCGGCTGAAAAATATGGATTTTATGGGCGGAGGTCATTTCTCTATTTGTTTATAGTGGAAACTTTGGAAATCATTTTCTCAAAATCTAAATGATGGATACCAATGAAATTTTATATGAATGATCCTTGAGTGACCCTCTATCAGTTCACCAAAAAATATTGTGATCGGATGAAAAATGTGTATTTTATGGGCGGAGGTCATTTCTCTATGTGTTATATAGTGGAAACTTTGAAAATTATTTTCTCAGAATCTAAATGATGGATACCAATGAAATTTTATATGCATGATCCTTGGGTGACCCTCTATCAGTCCTCCAAAAAGTATTGTGATCAGAAGAAAATATGCATTTTATGGACAGATGTCATTTTCTATATGTTAGTTAGTTGAAACTTTGAAAATCATTTTCAACATCAGTAGAATCCAAAATATGTAAAAATCTAGTCAAAACTATCATTGCTTTACAAGAATTTCAAGCCTGTGGAGCGACTCAAGCCATTCATGGCTTTCTAGTTCCTGTGATGTCCCATGGTCAAAAAGACTCGCAAGGATGATAAGGACTGTTATGGTCCTCTTGTTGAACAATTTCTGAGTGTTTTTGAGTGATTGGAGTGTTTTGAACGTATTGAATGGTGCTATGAATGCGCATTTTAGAATGGTTTCGATCGAGGTAAATGTCAATTTAACGATGTTAATAGCTGTAATAGATCAAAGCCTTCAATAAACAAGAGGACCATGGTGGTCCTTAATTGCTCACCTGTGTATCTTTGTCTAAATTTACTATTTTCAAATTTTCCAGCAAAAGTTGTAATTGTACTTTTAAGACTTGCGGTCTCTAGAGTGTAAACACGAATATTGTCATCAAGGCCCCCTTTTCCCATGAAATGGCACGGATCCTTCCCACTTTCAATAGGGGTCATCCTTGTGACTTGACAAATATTCTGATAAAGTTTTATGAAGATTGGACCATATTTGTGGCCTCTAGGGCGTAAACAAGAAAAATGTCATTAAGGTCCCTTTTTCCCGTGATATGACACGGATCCTTCCCATTTTTAGCTCCACTGGCTGAAAGCCACTGGGGCTATTGTCATGGCGTTGTGTCCGTCGTGCGTCCGTCCGTCCGGTCGTAAACTTTTCTTTAAAAATCTTCTCCTCAGAAACTACCGGATGGATTTCAACCAAACTTCACAAGAATGATCCTTGGGTGACCCTCTTTCAAAGTTGTTCAAGAAATTTTGAACCAATGAAAAACATGGATTTAATGGGCGTGGCTAATTTCCAAATATGGTAAAAAGTAAGTTTTCTCAGATTCTAATCGATGGATACCAATTAAATTTTACATGAATGATCCTTGGGTGACCCTTTATTAGTCTCCAAAAAATCATTGTGATCGAATGGAAAATATGCATTTTATGGGCGGAGGTCATTTCTCTATATGTAATATAGTGGAAAATTTGAAAATCATTTTCTCAGAATGTAACCGATGGATATCAACCAAATTTCACTGGAATGATCCTTGAGTGACCCTTTATCAGTCTACAAAAAATCATTGTGATTGGATGAAAAATATGCATTTTATGGGCGGAGGTCATTTCTCCATATGTAATATAGTGGAAAATTTGAAAATCATTTTCTCAGAATGTAACTGATGGATATCAACCAAATTTCACTGGAATGATCCTTGAGTGACCCTTTATCAGTCTACAAAAAATCATTGTGATTGGATGAAAAATATGCATTTTATGGGCGGAGGTCATTTCTCTATATGTTATAAAGTGGAAACTTTGAAAATCATTTTCTCAGAATGTAACTGGTGGATATCAACCAAATTTTACATGAATGATCCTTGAGTGACCCTTTATCAGTGTACCAAGAATTATTTTGATTGGATAAAATATATGCATTTTATGGGCAGAGGTCATTTCTCTATATGTTATATAGTGGGAAATTTGAAAATCATTTTCTCAGAATCTGATTTTTGGATATCAACCAAATTTCACTGGAATGATCCTTGGGTGACCCTTTAGCAGTGTACCAAAAATTATTTTGATTGGATGAAAAATATACATTTTATGGGTGGAGGTCAATTCTCAATATGTTAAATAGTGGAAACTATGAAAAACATTTTCTCAGAATGTAACTGATGGATATCAATCAAACATTTTTGGTATGATCTTTGGGTGACCCATTATCATTCAGCCAAAAATTATTTTTATTTGATGAAAAATATGTCTTTTAATAGCAGAGGTCATTTCTCTATCTGTTATATAGTTAAAACTTTGAAAATCATTTTCAACATCAGTAGAGCCCCAAATATCTAAAAATCTAGTCAAAACATTTATTTGCTTTTACAAGAATTTCAAGCCTGTGGAGCGACTCAAGCCATTCATGGCTTTCTAGTTGATAGAATTTATACTTGTGACTAGGCAAATATTCTGACCAAGTTTCATGAAGATTGGACCATATTTGTGGCCTCTAGAGCGTAAACGAGAAATTTGTCTTTAAGCCCCCTTTTCCCGTTATATGACACGGCTCTTCCATTTTTTGATAGGGTTAATCTTTGTGACTTGACAAATATTCTGACCCAGTTTCATGATGATTGGACAATATTAATTTTGTAGCCTCTAGATCGCAAACAAGAAAATTGTCATTAAGGCCCCCTTTCCTGTGATATGATACAGATCTTTCCAATTTTTAATAGGGTTCATCCTTGTGACTGGACAAATATTCTGACCAAGTTTCATGAAGATTTGGCCATATTTGTGACCTCTAGAGTGTAAACAAGAAAATTGTCATTAAGGCCCCTTTTCCTGTAATATGATACGGATCTTTCCAATTTTTAATAGGGTTCATCCTTGTGACCTGACAATCATTCTGACCAAGTTTCATAATGATTGGTTCATATTCGTGGCCTCTAGATTGTAAACACTTAAATTGTTGACGCCTGACGACGGACGACACACGACGGACGACATACGACGAACATTCAATGATCTCAAAAGCTCACCTTGCGCACGATGTGCTCAGGTGAGCTAACTAGAAAGCCATGAATGGCTTGAGTCGCTCCACAGGTTTGAAATTCTTGTAAAAGCAAATAAATGTTTTGACTAGATTTTTAGATATTTGGGGTTCTACTGATGTTGAAAAAGATTTTCAAAGTTTCTTCTATATAACAGATAGAGAAATGACCTCTGCTATTAAAAGACATATTTTTCATCAAATCAAAATAATTTTTGGCTGCATGATAATGGGTAACCCAAAGATCATACCAAAAATGTTTGATTGATATCCATCAGTTACATTCTGAGAATTTTTTTTTTCATAGTTTCCACTATTTAACATATTGAGAATTGACCTCCACCCATAAAATGTATATTTTTCATCCAATCAAAATAATTTTTGGAACATTGATAAAGGGTCACTCAAGGATCATTCCAGTGAAATGTAGTTGATATCCAAACATCAGATTCTGAGAAAATGATTTTCAAATTTTCCGCTATATAACATATAGAGAAATGACCTCTGCCCATAAAATGCATATTTTTCATCCAATCAAAATAATTCTTGGTACACTGATAAAGGGCCACTCAAGGATCATTCCAGTGAAATTTGGTTGATATCCATCAGTTACATTCTGAGAAAATGATTTTCAAAGTTTCCACTATGACGTAACGCAAGATACTGGTGACACTTAACAAAAACGTCGACATTGTTAGCTTGTTTTTTTCGATAAAATCCTTATTTTTCGTCGGAATTTAATGCAACATATATCAAAATTTGCATCAAATAACATTCTACATGATTATTTGGTAAGATCCGTATTATGTTTTATGTGCATGGGTTATTTTGCCTTCTAAACGTATCAAAATAATGTAAAAACGACGTGTCCCGCGTTACAATTTTCTCCGGTCGAGGTCTTTCATTTTGCTGTCTTAATTACTTGGCCGTAAACACAATAATAATTTTATATCTGGACGAAGTAAGAATGGCTCTGGTTTCGTCAGTGTTAATTTCTAAAATGTAATAGGAAAAATGAAGATCGCACGAATGACAGATTAAAAAGATCAGATCTGTCCCACTTTAACGACGATGTAAGTGAAGTCGCGTTCTTGTCTATAACGTTCTATGTTAAAGTAACCGATCGAACTGATTTTTACATTAAAAAATACATTTTTTCTATAGATTAGAAAAATGTTAATAAAATTATTTTTTGAGCCGTCGTTAAAAAGCATAGCGTAAATACAAAAGTCACCAAAAAATGTCCTACTGTCATTTTGACGTCGATAATTAAGAATTGCTATTTTCCACCTAAATTATTTATATATTTAACTTGTTGCATTGGATTAAAATTTCTATAGAAAAATACATTTTCATTTTTGTTTACAACGATATTATTCGTTCAATTCTCGGTCCAATAGTAAAGATTTTATTGATAAATATAAAAGTCACCCAAAAATGTCCCACCTACGTTATTTTTCCGAACCCGACGTTGATTTTCCACGTCACCAAGCAAAAGCAGAATTAATATGATCTAATTGTATACGTATTTCACATGCTTGATTTGATTTGTTTTTGTATCTTAGACTTTATGTCATTCGATAATAATAATTAAAATGATAATAAAGGAATGAATTAAAATGCTCCAAATCTACACAGATATATGGAAAAGAAGATGGAGATTCGAACTTCAATCAATATGCAATAAAATAAAAGCAAAATGAAAAAAAAGAATAGAAATAAACATGATAATGTCATAAACTGATCCGTTTGAGAATATCCTAAAGAGAAAACATTTTATCAAACAGAATAAAAATGAACTAAAAAAATTCTATTCACAGTAAGATTTCTTCAGTGGTGAGAACGATTGGTTCAGATAAACGCGATTTTTTCGGAATCATCTTATAAATCTTAATTGAAAGTCCTTGATTTAAATAATAAGTTCTAGTCAATGATCTGAAAATACATATTACTAGTAAATCAAAATCTTATTTTTGAACCGTTAGAAATATTTGATATCGCCCGTTTATCTTTACTTTGAATGAGTATTTCAACCGAATCAATCCTACTCTAAATTTTATCATAAGATCTGCACCGGAATCTCCAGAAATCCGTGTCCATTTGTGTCGTATAAAAAACAAACATTTTGTATTTGAATCTTCGCAAAGATCAGATTAACAGCGATTCAATAAAAGAAATATATCGCTTGCAAATGTTGGCGTGAAGATAGTTTAGTAAAAACGGAACGTTATATTTACGCCGACGTCAAAACTATTTGTAACGCAAAGGGTCACCAGTATCTTGCGTAACGTCTATATAACATATAGAGAAATGACCTCCGTCCTTAAAATGCATATTTTCCATCCGATCACAATGATTTTTTGTAGACTGGTAAAGGGTCACCCAAGGATCATTCATGTAAAATTTAATTGGTATCCATTGATTAGAATCTGAGAAAACTCACTTTTTACCATATTTGGAAATTAGCCACGCCCATTAAATCCATGTTTTTCATTGGATCAAAATTTCTTGAACAACTTTGAAAGAGGGTCACCCAAGGATCATTTCTGTGAAGTTTGGTTGAAATCCATCCAGTATTTTCTGAGGAGAAGATTTTTAAAGAAAAGTTTACGACCGGACGCACGCACGGACGGACGGACGGACGCACGACGGACACAACGCCATGACAATAGCCCCAGTGGCTTTCAGCCAGTGGAGCTAAAAACCCCAATCAAATCTCTCATTTATACCACGGTCCCTAAATATGTATATTGAGAGTTCCTGTTTATACCTAGGTGTGTAAGCTGATCTGCCGTTTTCCGTCATTTTGTTTCATAATTTTCATGAATGGTGACTTAGACGCCGTAACTACAGCTTGAACAAGCTGAAGTTACGGTGTGTAAGTCGCCAATTATTTCATGTCATAATTACATATTTTTCTCAGAAATAGGGTTCTGATATTAGAAGCAGCAGACCTTGTCAGTTGGTCTAATACCGAACCAACGACGTATCCGGTATCTAAGGAAGTAACCTGTTGTTAGCTGAACTGAACTTCACAAAATGCCACCAAATCTCTCATTTATACCTAGGTGTATGTAGATCTCCCGCCGTTTCCCACCATTTCGTTTCAAAGATATTATGAATGGTGACTTAAACGCCGTAAATACAGCTTTTAGTTACGGTGTTAAGGTCGCCAATTGTTTCATGTCCATCAATACATATTTTTTAGCTCACCTGAGCACGAAGTGCTCATGTGAGCTATTGTGATCACCTTTTGTCCGGCGTCCGTCCGTCGGTCGTCGGTCGTCGTCCGTCGTCCGGCGTCCGTCAACAATTTCTTTAAACGACATCTCCTCCTAAACTACTAGGCCAATTAACACCAAATTTTACAGAAATGTTGCTTAGGTGGTCCCCTTCAAAAATAGATAAAAGAATTTAAATCCATGAAAAACTCTGGTTGCTATGGCAACAAAAGATGAAATTTTAAGAAAATCTTTAAAATTCTTCTTCTTCTCAACCAGTAGTCCTACAGACTTAAAACATTGGCATGGATGATCAGTTCATAGACCTGAATTAAAATAGCTAAAATCAAATCTTTTGGGCTACCAGGTGCGGAGCACCAGGGGGGAGGGGGTAGTACTTTGGGTAAATTTTGAAATCTTTAAGCTTCTTCTTCTTCGGAACCAGGAGCCCTACAGACTTCTATATTGGCATGGATAATAAGCATATGGATCTAAAATGAAATAGCTAAAATCATGAATGTAGGGCCACCAGATGCGGAGCATTAGGGGGGGAGGGGGTAGTACTTTGGATCAATCTTGATATCTTTAACCTTATTCTTCTCCTGGATCAGGAACCCTACAGACTTGAAAATTGTCATGGGTGATCAATATATCGACATTAATAAAAATAGCTAAAATCAGGACTGTAGGGTCTCCAGGTGCTGAGTGTCTTGGGGAGGGGGTAGTACTTTGGATCATTTTTGAAATCTTTAAACTTCTTCTAATGAACCATGAGTCCTACAGACTTGAAAATTGGTATGGATGATCAGCATATGGCCATTAATTGAATTAGCTAAAATCATGACTGTAGATTCACCAGGTGCAGAGCATCTTGGGGGAGGGGGAGTACTTTGTTGAGAATTTTGAATCCCTACAGCCTTTATATTTGACATGGATTGATCAACTCATTAAAGAAAACTTTAAAAGTCTCAGACTCAGCCTGTTTATCTGGCATAGATTAGCTGATCACAGACCTTTTATGAAAAAAGCTTGAATAAATAATGACCAGGGGAGGAGCAGAGGGGGGGGGGGATTATTTCAAATGTTATCTGATTGAATAAGTAAAAATCTCTTTTTCTGTTGTTGCATGGACATACCTAGGTAATGAAGCTTTTTTCTCAGGTGAGCGACCCAGGGCCAACGGCCCTCTTGTCATAAAAATAGGGTTCGGATACTAGAAGCGGTAGATCTTGTCAGTTGGCCAATGAGCGAACCAACGATCCATCCGGTATCCAAGGAAGTAACCTGTTGTTAGCTCCCCATCCACCCCGTGTGTCCGATTCTCTGTTAAGTTTCCCTTGTTATCGTTACAGAGTCTTCCTCAGTTTTTCGAAATCTCTCCAAAAGTGCACATAATGACTACTTGTACCACCACAAGGGTATTGGTTTTCATTAAGAATCGTTGGAAAAGGAGCCTTATCAGAATGTGTCTTTCAAACCGCCCTAGAGCTTCAAATTTGTACTATTGTAGCGGCGGCGTACTAAAGATGGCGATGTATCAGATGGGGTATGTATAAAATGTATGCGGGAACCACCTTTAAAGCTGTAAGTGACTTCTTTGGACTGGCTAAAATTCAACGACCTTATGGCGTGCTTTTAGCACTACTGACAGACGAGCTATGGCGATAGTTTAATCCCGTCCGTCTATCTGTCTGTAAGCAATAAACATTTATGCGATTATCTCCACGTGTATAATAGAGTCTACAAATAGTATAAAATTGCGATAAAACTTTGTCAAATTTATTGTAGGTTTATAAAGAAGATTCCCTTCGAAAATGGGGCGGATTCAATGTATACCTCAGGAAAAGGGTATTGTGGTATTTTTTCACTCAAAATATACATTCCTAAACAATGAAGTCCACAGATATTATGGAATTCTCTTGAAATCTTTCACAGAAAGTATAGCTGTAAGATTGGTACTGATTGAAAATTTAATGAAAACACTTAAGGATAATTGTTTAAGGTAGCAATGGACACATGGCGTCATTTTTTTCCACCCAATGAATTTTTTTCTTGTTCACATATGTTGTAGATAAACATTGTCCAGTCATTATATCAAAATTTGAAGGTACCTTTCCATGCTCGTTTTCATGCTAGAGTTATCTGCCCTTGAGTGGTATTGGCCATTTTTCAGTAAAATGTTTATATTCCTTTTAGGTCTAGTATAAACTAAGTACTAGCTTATAGCTATAAAACAAATACATTTTGATAGACCTTATACATGTACACAATGGCTGTTGCCAAGAAAATTTCTCTTTGACCAATTGCATTTGCATAATTCGCCTTCAAAAGTTAAAAATGCACTTATTTTTTGTAATTTTACAGGGTAAAAATGCCACAAAAATCTATTTTTTGAAGAAATTACCCAATGAATTTTTCATGTTTTGCGATATGTTTAAACCCCATATTTTTCCTTTATTTGGTTAAAAAATCAGCATACCTTTCCGTGCAAATAAGGAAGTTTTTCGTTATTTTACAGTGACCTCTCCTAATTGAATGACGCTTTTGACACATTTTCATTGTTAGATTTAATGATTCAGTCATTCAGTTGATATCAAATGTTGAAAAGAAGCTAAGTTATGAAATTTTACAATCATTATTCTACGTTATTTCCATATGCAGAACCTTACGAAAACCGGTCTTTTTAACCAACGCGCAAAAAGAGCCGTAAAATAAACGAAAACCAACTTCCGGTTAAAAGAGTCGGAGAGCGGCTGTCCATTGCCACCTTAAAGCAAATTGAAGGGGAGAAAATGCACTTTGTTATTTTCACTTCCCACATTCTTCTTAAAGCATTAAAGTGCCTGGGAAAAAAACCCTTGATATTCAGTAGAGCGTCTCGGGCCTTACCCGACCTCTTGTTTAGTCCCGCTGTTTTGAAGCATAAAATCGAGCTATTTGAGCTTTTATATTACGGGTCTGTCAGAATCGGCATTGTTAGGATGACAAAATCAAACCTCGATTGCATCTTCGTTATTACCGAGGACACAAAATTGAAACTTGACACAGGTATTCACAATAGCTTTACACCGAGCACGTTAAAGAACTATGGCGAATCTCAGCAGTAGTTTCGTTATGTATTCTTGCACTATCCCCCGTAACAACTAGCCGTCTAATCGGGCGTCACTAAAATGGGCATATCCTACGGTAGGGACGATGAACAAACAGAACAACACAGTCGTCTCTACTGCGCTCTTACGTCCGTAACCATTGCGGCATTCGTATTTCAAAGACAACGTTTACATATTGCAATAGTCATTTAATGCTGATGTAGCGGTAAAAATAATGATTGTTAATTCGAAAACCAAACTTAAAGGTAGTAACGAGTTTCCTTTTTATGAATTTTCGCATTCCATGTATATCCTGTATAATCAGTAAATGCAGGTCATTACAGCGGTATCGATCCCCAATCGCCTCTTTGATATAAAACAAGGTGTATATGGCTCATAATATAGGAACATGCCAAACAGAATGATACAGCTTAATAGGGCTGTCACACCTTAACGTTTTAGCCAGCGTGTGCGGAACGTGTTGGATTTTTTATAACTCGCTGCGAACACGTTGGGTACGCTATGGACACGTTCCGCACACGCTATCGGCACGCTGTAACACGTTGGCACACGTTGCGATACGCTGAGTATCTCATAAAATTCTTTGCATGCTTAAAATTTCTCAGCGTGTGCCGAACGTGTTGGAACACGCTCCGCACACGTTCCGCACACGTTCCGAACATGCTCAGCACGCTAGAGACACGCTAAGAGCTCGTTCACTTACGCTACGGACACGCTAGAAACACGTTCGCAAAAAGTTTAACATGCTTCGAGCGTGTCTCCAGCGTACTGGGAACGTGTGCATAGCGTGTCTTCAGCGTACTGAACGTGTGTCTAGCGCGTTGCCAGCGAGTTCCCAGCGTGTTTCTGGCGTATGACAGCGTTTCAGTTTTCAATGAAAATATAAAAGTGTTTGTCTTGAATTTCTACCATCAGCTTCTCGTAAATAAATAAATTTGTGCATGTACGTGTGTATGACCCTTTTGACATGTTCACATCTGCATGTTTCCTCATGACCAGTCTAAGAATGACTTGAAAACTCGATTATAAGAAGCATTCTCTATATTTGACGATGAACGATTTCGTTCAAGTCAAATAAATAAAACTTATGTTATGTTATGTTATGTTATGTTATAAGCTGTTTGTCTTTTCTTCCATATAAATCCTTTACGGATTTTCTTAATTCCTTAGATTGTCGAGGTGGAGAATGTAGCCTAAATGTGTATTAAACATTGCGTTTATAGCTTTACAAGTGCGTCTGCTCTTTGGTTAGAATAATAATACGTTCGCGTAAATACAAACATTCATTCGTCTCATTTGATCATTATCAATATACCAAAAAGACAAGTACATCGTTGTACCTAGTGGACATAATACAAGACGGTGTTTTACTCTATTCTGCTCTGTTCAGAATATTTGATTCTATTATATGTACTACAAGTTTGATATTTGGTACACCTTTTCCCCCTTAATACAGGACTAGCTATTCAAGATTAAGAGAGGTTGTAGAAAGTCATCCTACATGGTAGAACATATGGAGGAAGAGAGGAGTGCATTATGACAAGTAGTTCCTTACCCTTTTGCAATATTTTTCAAGTGAAAAGTACTAGAAGCTTTAATCAGTCTGTAATCTTATAAGTTTGTTATATGCATGTTTTCATATGTAACAGGTGCCAGTGTATTTTTCTTTTCGTCTTTTCCTATTTTTCTTTTACATGGACCAACATACTTTGAATTTGAATATGTGTAGTGGCCGGTGGCCTGTTTATATATTAAAAAAATGAATTTAAAGTGGTAATTTCTTGCAGAATTTATATTTACATCCAAAACACGCTGCGAACACGTTTTAACACGCTAGAAGCGCGTTACAAACACGCTAAACACGTTCTGAGGACGTTACGAGAACGTTGGACACACGCTCAAGAACGTTTGTATACGCTGACATACGCTATCAACACGTTCTGGACACGTTTCTCACGCGTTTCTCACACGGTCAAACTCGCTATGAACATGCTACAAGCGCGTCGTGAATTGACAAAAAGAAAATGTAGGTCAGCGTATGCCGACGTTTTGCGGACTCAAACGCGTTAGGCAGACGCTGGCTAAAACGTTGAGGTGTGACAGGGCCATAACATATGTACTTTTAATCAATTTTATCCATATCAATTTCCTAGTTAATTGTGTACCTTACTTTTCTTAACATTTGAAAAAGGCCTCATAATCTAGGATGATACCACCTGATTTATTAATTCGAAAAGATAATGGGAAAAAGAGGTGCTAAAAATTGAACGAGGATTCTTATCCATCCGTGCAACGGTAAGTGTGTTTAATACCATGCTTTATTTGACCCGAATATGGCCTCTAAGGAAAAATGCTTAACCAACAATTACCGACACATCTTATCAAAATATATATTATATTCAAAATAGTTTGTTTTTATTTCTATGAAAGCACGTGCAGAGCCGGGTACAAATAATTATATTTTTATTTATCTAAATGACAGGGGTCAGATAAGGGTCTATAAAACCGCGCTATAACTTAGAAATTATTTCACATACACCAGTCCTGCGTTCAGGATGACAAAATGGTGCAACCAGTTTGCCTATTATCCCCGCTTTGCACGAAAGTGCACGTGCAAAGCGGGATATAATTGGAAAACTGTTTACACCATTTTGCCATCCTAAACGCAGGGCTAGGCCAGAGATTATAAAACATAATCATTGTTTAGCCTCTAGCTACTTGAAGACTCTATATGCATTCGCCAAGTGTTACGAAACCAAAAGGAAGTCCAGAAAAAAGAAAAAAAAAACAAAAAAACAAAAAAAACAAACAAAACCAACAGCAACAAAATTATCCTTAGACAATTGGCAGTAATGTGAATTAATCCAGCTTTTAAAATAGGTGTACAAGTTTAAGTGAGTTATGAAAGGTTTATATGTATAGATAAGATTGACCCTTGATCAACCAGTTTTACTGTTTACATTATATTGTATACAGTTATGAACATCGTGAAATTGGCTGCCATTCCGATCAAAACCCTTCTTAGTCGCTCTCTCAGTGCTTCATTCATTCATTCCAAAAGCTCATCTAAACCATTCAAAAAACGCCCCAAATCACTAAAAATGGTAAGAGCAACACATACATTCAAAATAAAAATCGCTTATCCACGATTTCATTGGCTTAATTGAATTTTGTAAGAGAATGGTGTGTTCTTAAAGACATTAAAAGCTATTCAGAGAACCTATCTGAATATCTTTTTTAAACGGAGGTAATAATTATAGCTAATTTTGTTCATCTTGAACTCAATTAGCGACAATGAATTACCTCTCTGAATTTCATTCAAAACTCACTCCTCACACTCATTCAATTTCATTCAAAAATCGTTCAAAAATCATTCACCTTGTCAATTTCACGATGTGTTTAACTGAAAATTGAAACCAGTCAAAGTGAAAACATTTCCGATTCCGTTCAGACCGTTCAAAATTATGAAAAGTATCGATCCGAGTCAGTCCGCGCAGTTTAACCCTTTCCTGTTTTACAAAATTTTGGACCTGTCCAAATTCAAAGGTTTTGCAGACGAAAATTAAAAGTAGATTCAATTTGAAAAATAACCAACAAGTCAGAAGCAATTTCTTCTTTTTTCACAACGTTTTTTCAATCATAAAATCACAGGCACGTAAAAAGCAGGGATTAAACAGCAAAGGGTTAAGTGCAAACATTTCCGAGTCTGAACGGAATCGGATATGTTTGCACTTTGACTGCGCAGACTGACTCGGATAAATACTTTTCATAATTTTCTAAATCTATGACGATTGCTCTTTATTTCTACATATATTCATTTTCTAGTCTAGGCCACAATTTCCAGATATGTGACCAGTCGTGCAAAAAGGGACCATCTGGGTTGTGTGTAAAAGGCCTGTCACTTTGCTGGTTTAAATGTCCTTAAAATTGGCATTTGTTTTAATCAAAATTTAAATTACGCAGGATAAAGGTAAAGTTATGAAGTCATCTTACATAGAACACGCTTCCAGAAGCTTTGCGAGACATTGGAGTTATCATTTTAACCCTAATCCTAAATCAAAATATCTACACATTTTTTTTTGTTTCACTCAATCTTCGTAATCATTCAAGTTTACACTCGTGATTTTTGTCAAATCAAGGTTATTTCAAATACGTAAAAACAGAATACATGTATTCTCAAGGGAAGGGGGAATAATGGGAGACGGCACTCTTCCCAGAGTAAAGTCGATATTTTCCTAAACCATATGTATAGACACTGCCTTAAAGTTCATGTAAAGTGTTTGAGAGCAAATTTTAAAGGAACTTCATTTGCCAAGAAAAGGCAGCATGTCCAGGTATATTATATATCAAAATGGTCTCATGTTGCTGAACTGCCTATGCTCATAAATAGCTTCATTTTGATACACAATATACCTGGACATGCTGTTTTTTCTTGGCTAATGTAGCGCCCTTAAAATTGGGTTTTAAACACTTTACCTGGACCTTAAAACATTCGAAATATATATTTATCCATATATCGATGAAATACCAAATCATGTGACATATTGCGGTTTAATTAGGACACCATCTGTTTCAATGGGCAAAAAGCATTTGATAAATAATATAGACTATAATACTGCATCAATATATTGATTAAAATTATCAATATTGCATATACAAGATCGAGGATATTGTCAATCTTGGCGTTTGACGACACGATCCATTTTTCCACGAATAATGTAACAGACCTGCGTTCAGGGTGAAAAAACGGTGCAAACAGTTTGCCAATAGTACCCCGCTTTGAACGCAGGTGCCCGTGCAAAGCGGGGTTTAATAGAAACTAGAATCTGACAATAAGAAGCAAACACTTATTGTACCTCCATCTATAAAGTTCTTCACAATCAATGATAATGTCCTTCAAAAATAACCCTGTTGATGTTTTTTTCTTGACACGTTCAATAAACGGAGATAGTCGCCGAAAATAATTTGTATCGTAATGATTTTGGTGGTCTATACCTTGACTAAATTGGATAAGTGAATTCATCTGTTTTCTATTCGTTCATGAGAAAAAACTCCTGTAAATTAGCACTTTAAATTTTACCGATGTCAGAATATGTCGGAAGACGGCCTAACAAATTGGTAATATCAAACAATCTACATTTTCGAAACATTATCCTATACTTACCCAATTTTTTACGCGATATACGAGGCAATATACTGAAAAGACTATTAAACAGCATTATGCCATTTAATTTCGTTGCAGTTTAAATTAATGTTGTTACATTCAGTCTAAAATAATGATTCATCCGAATTTTGCAGGTTTTGGTGAAATGACAAGTACCCGCCCAATACGACCAGTATTCTTCTATGGACTTTGCATATTTCTAGTATTAACAGCGTTTGAATTCGTCTTTTATAACAAAGTTTTACATAAAGTCTTGAATAAAAACAAGAAACTAAAACAGGACCGTTGGGCTAAAATTTCTGCCAACCAAAAGAAGTCAAATAAAGTTCTAAGCTATGCCAGAATCAACGTCATCATGGCCTACATGCGGACGGGTTCTACATTTGTCGCATCCACGCTGCAAGAGTATCCAAAAACGTTCTATTTTTATGAACCCACTAGGAGTATTTGGAGAAAATTCATGGACCAATCGGACCCGATTACAGAAATTCTGTACCCGAATGGAACAAAAAAGTAAGTTCCCCACAGATAATTATTTCACAAACTAAATTTTGTCATATAGGTTATAATTATAAACTAGGTATCCAACTTCTTCTAATGACAAATACTATCAGTAGTCTTTTGTTTAACATTTTTAAGTTGGAATGCGGAGCAATTCCAACTTAGATTTAACAAAACCGCAAAATGAACACAAGATAATTTCATTTCGGGTTTTTTGATAACACATATCACGTGAACAGGATGTGAATACACTTCGGCCTATTTTGTATATCTCAACTTGAAATAGACATACATTTTATTTCATCAAGAAGTAATAATGTTGTACAATTACACAACTATCACTTCATGTAAATTAATAACACGCTAATTTATGTTTTAAACGATATTTATTGAAAGTTGCGTACGAATTTACAAGTATCACATGTTTGCATTACTATATTTGGAAATCATGTGATAAGTCAAGTCCAATAAAGTCAGTCAGCTTTTGACAAAAGCACTAGCCAATCACGTGATCTACTGGTTTGGTAATGACGCGACCTGTTTTTCGTAGAATTGTGGCAAAGGGACAAGCCAATCACGTGATCTGCTTATTTGGTAATATCGCGATCTGTTTTCTCAGTATTGTGGAATTAGCAAAGGCCAATCACATGATCTGCTTATTTGGGTATGTCGCGACCTGTTTTTCGTAGAATTATGTTATAGCTTCTTTAAGATGCCTAGTTTCTCTTTCTGAACGACCTTATTACACACTTCAACCTAATAGTTCAAATTTAAACCATCGAAACGCGCGACATCTACAGATAATTTATCTGTATTAAAAACTCGACCGAGTAAATAGTCTATTTTTGTTACTTCTCTAAAAAAAACAGAACCTCATTTCCAAATCGCGCGACAATTTCACTTGATGGTGGACGCAGCAAGGGTCGATGAGGGTATAGATCCACAACTTAAAGTGAGTGATCAAAGGTCAATTTTGTCTATATACCTGAATAGACAAAGTTTACCTTTGATCACTCATTCTAAATTGCGGGTCTATAGGAAAAAATTTATCTTCTCTTTCTGCTTTTGTCCATTTTCTTTGAACTTGCTTAGACTTAAATTCATTTTTGCAAACATACGCACGTGCACAATCCTTTAAATATCATTGAAGATTATCACAAGTTAACTACAGCCTTTATTTTTTATCAAATATCTGAACGCGTTTACCAACCCCACGTGTTTTGCCATCAGGGGCCACTTTCAAGAAAGGTACTTCGACCGAAAATTGATCGTATCGCAATCGTACTGTAAAAATCTGCCTTTGAGAAACAATTTTGGCTTTCAATTAACATGTCGTATCGTGTAATTTACAACCAAATTTGCGACACCATAAGGCTAGTCGAAAATTTTGCGATTTTGACTGTGCAAGCATAATATTTTCTCGAATTTCATATTTATACGCCGCTGGAGGAGGTCGAATATTGTTGTGTTCATCTCCGTCTATCCGTCCGTGCGTCCGCCCATCTGTCCGTCTGTACGTACCTACGTACGCCCACTCTTCATGCGAGCACAACTCCACCACCCAAGTTTCTGGTTGGATTTTGATGAAATGGAATGTTCCTTGCGCTTAAAGTCACGCTTTGGTGAATTTCAGCCGTGTCATGGACTCCAAGTGAAAAAATTGTGAACGCAACTCCTCCCTCATTTAAGGACCGATTTGGATGAAAATTTCACAGAATGCTCGTAGTTTATTCTTCATCTTGTTATTATTATTATTAATTGCAGTTTAAAGAGGCTTGAGATCGCTATCCAATCAATCAATCATAACGAACAGTTTGAACTTGACATTTTAAATATGTAGTCTGCAAATATTTTGAATTTGGTTCTGTCAAAATAAGTAGTGTATACAAGTATTTCATGAAACAGCAGCAGAGTGGCGGCGTATATTGTGACTATATGACTCTTGTTACTCTAGCAGAGGGTTTTCCGATTATTTAGCTTCCAACATGCCAATATTCCAAGTACAATATAGTGAAATGAGAAAGATATACCGGAAAGAATGGATGTAACATCATTTTGTAGTTTGATTTAGCTCTATGATAATCGTACGATTGTCGCAGAATATAGTAGTATTAAATTGTTATGTCTCTCGAAGGAACTAACTCTTTTTTGATCATGGCTAAAAACGATTGCTTAGCTTTACTTGTTTTAGGGAGGCAAAGAATAGAGATTCACTAGAAATGTTTTATTATACGTATCTAAATAAAAAAAAAAGTTGTCTCAGTAAAAACTCCGTTTTTCCATTCTTCAGGCGAAACTTATTTGAAAATTTCAGTATTTTAGGTCAACACAATAACATTTACAATCATCTAAAAAGCTGCAAAATCGCAAACAATAAAAATGGGAGTATTTCCCGTTAGGTAAACGAAAAGTGTGAAACTTTTTTTCAAACAGTGAATAAGTCTTTAGTAAAGAAACGAAATTGCAATGTATCAAAGTTTTCTATTTAGTTACACTGCTACGACAACGACAACTTATGCATGAAAGATTGGTTATAAATACTGTCATCTGCAAGCGTTAGAATGCGATAACCGAATTTTGTTACAATACGTTCCATTCATACGCAAAGCTTCACAGATAAAAGCAATTATGAACCAATATTGAAAACAAGAAAAAAGTAATAGTCAATGAGAAACCAAATAGGGTCTCTATTGTTGCATCTATCCTTTTGTAGAATTTAGTATGAGAATAAAAGTTAACATTTTTACACAAACCACAATAATAATTGAATGTAATGATAATGATAAAGAGATTAGAAGTTAAGACCTAGAAACATTCGACCGGAACTTGGTACATGTGACCATGCTTTTACCAGGAGCTATCAGGTATCAGGTTCAATTAGTCTTGTAATGCTCCACTGCGCGACGGCTCGGACCCGTTGTATTATCGTTGAAACATTCATTATTTGTAGTAGACATTCTTTTGGTCAGTATGGTGATTTTATTTCCTGTAATTAAGGGGACAGTTTACCCACTAACGTGTAAGTTTTTACAAGATGATCTGCACGTGCAGACTGAAAAGATCAGTTTTACGATGACCAAATTGTCTTTGATTTTCAAAGATTTTTTGTGGAAGCTATTTACCACCATCCTAACTATAATGGTACGATAATCATAAGATTAATCGTACGACTTTTCTTCTTGGAAGAGGCCTAAGGTCCCACCGGAATACCTACAATACTCATGAACAATTATGCTCTTTTCTCCCCGATTCGCGCACGGTAATCATATCTTCTACGTGTGCATTGATTTAAAGTAAGCACCAATATATTTTCCTGGTTTTCTATCGCAGAATTATGTTCTCTCATTTCTTCCTTTTAATCGTTTCTTTCATCAGATTCAGGCCTGTATTGCGATTCAGGGGTTTAAGCGCCCCTCGTTGTTCAAAAACATTGATTATTATACGCCAATCAAAAGACGATACGTATTTGGTGATCACCTGTGTGTGTGTTTTTTGGGGGGAGCGGGGGGGGGGGGGAGGCGTCAGCTTCGTTAGTGGCTTGAGGTCATCATCTCTTGAACGCATTCCAACTTATCAGTACTTTCAGTACTTTGATTATTTTTTATCAGCTAGAAAATTCCTAGCTTACACAACACATCTTTCAGCTATAAATAGATTTTCCGAAAAGTTTCACAGATAATTTATGAAGTGTGGCCATGTACTTATTATATGTCCATGGTGATTCGAAGCTGTGTCATGGAAAAAAGATCCTTCATGATATGAAATTTCTTCTAATCGCAGCTACAACTTTAATGAACTGATTCAGATTAACATCAGGGTTTTATATGTATGTTACCGCTTTAAAATATGCGGCTTTGTGATATGCCTAGACCTTTGACGATCTGCCCATACTTCAAATAAGAAATTCTTTACTTTACTCTTTGGAATCTTGTTTCTTTTGTTTATAGACCCTTTATTTCAAGGCCGAAAAACAGTTTGTGGTTTTCATAAAAAACAAACAAAAAAAAACTTTATGTATGTAGCTTACGAAATGAACTCTTTTCACATTTGTCATGATATTTAATAAACAATATTAATTCAAAGTTTATGCTTTAATAACCTTTGCATTTGAAAGACTATTGAAGATATGTTATTCAAAATTGAGCAAGAGAAATGTTTTTTGTTAATTTTGTCTGAACGGCTCAAAAATATCCATACCCAGTCAATAGAATTTTTATGATTGAGCAAAGTAGTTCCCAAGAAAATAAAAAAAATATTTTCGGTTGATGTCATCGATTATTAAAATGTAGATAATCCATTTTGTTTTATTTAATTAGTTTACGAATAGCCGTATTTTAAGAATATATAAATCCTAATTACATTTTCATACAGTTAGGCAAGGTTTTAGTTTCATACCTCTATAAGCAGAAACAATGAAATAACCTTATTTTTTTGTCCAGGAGAACCGACAAGACACAAATAAGAGAATACATTTTGCGCGAGATTACCAATTACATGACTTGCAGTCTTGATGATATAACCGTGACGTCATTATCAGGCAAAGAACACAGGCGTACAGATGAAATGATTAAACTGTGGTTATGCACAAAGGAAAATATAAATAACACTCGTGAACACACAGCATTAACTCATTCAGCGAACTGGACGCAGTGTTTAGAAGAAGCAAGATACAAATGTCTGAATTCTAACGCTAGACTGTTCAAATTCATTAGAATTAGAATGTCAGATATTAAGACGTTATTCCCAAAATTTCCGAATATGAGAATCCTCTATCTTAACAGGGATCCTAGAGGAATCTTTCATTCTCGTGATCACATGCCAGAAGATCAAGAATTGTCTTCATTCAGAGACGTAAATAAACATTGTAATGATTGGCTTGAAGATATTGAGGAAGTGAGAGATTTGGTAAAAGCGTTTCCAGGACGAATTAGAACAATCCGTTATGAAGATATAGCACAGGACAACGCTAATCAGTTTATTGACATTTGTGCATTCTTTGGCATTGAGTTCACACGAGAAATCGAAACTTACTTGAAAAATATTACATCAGGTGGAGAGGATGGTGGCATTTGGGAAGTGAAACGAGCAGACCCTTACAAAACCTCTCAACGATGGAGGAGCGAAATGAAATTTAAAAAGGCCAACTTTATTAGTAAAATATGCGAAATTGGGATGAGGGAGTTTAATTATTGTTCGTTCAAGTCAGAAAAAGATATGAGGAATCTTGACTTACCAGCTAGAGCTAATTGTAAAGTCGAAATGTCTATAAAAAACTATTGACTAGTAAAAGAAGTTCACCAAAACGAAGAACCCAAAACATTCCTTCATCTTATAATTATACAAGTATCCATGTGATAACATCCCATGTGATTTTTTTTTATGATATCACATGGATGTTTTAAGAACAATGACATAATGCATTTATTTACTTTTTTTTAACAAAACCTTTCACTTTTGTTAGAAACATAGGGGAAACAAGGCAAAAAGAAGTTATACGATAAATATTATACGTACTTAGTGTATTGTATAAAATATCCAACTCGGTTGTGGGAATTGATAATTGTCTCGGCAATGCCTCGACAATTATCATTTCCCCTAACCTCGTTAAATATTTTTTTCACACAAAACACTAAGTACGTAAAATAAATTTCCATTCAAAATGAATATTCGAAATGATAAAAATTTAACACGAAAATGAACAAAATATTATTTTACCAAATGAAGGTATCGGTGGTTTTTTAATTCAATTTTAGATATTTATTCAAATACATACATATCATAGCCTTTTCTTGGTCAAATCCTGACAACAAAATAGGAAAAAATCTTATATTCTTTTCAAAAAAAATATTTTTACCATTATCCTGCTAAAATTGAATTCATTTTTGGTGATATTTCATCCAGACTGTCACGAGATTTCCCTCACAATAAATTACACGGAAAGCAGGTTATTTAGGCTATGATTAGACTTCACGTATGTGTAGGGTTGTCTTAGTCTATGATGTCTTCCAAAGCTTGATGTGCAGCATAAAAATATCTAATGCAGCTGAGAAGGGTTCAGGTAAGTTTTAAATGTCTTCAAAAGCCGTTTGTCACACACCAGAGACCTTATTTACCATTCGCTGTAAAGCCGTTATCTGGTATCCGCTCTTTGTAGCTGAAAATAAATATGAAAAAAAAAAAAAAATTTATTGGTTTGGGTAATAGAAGGTCTAGATTTTTTTTGCAAGTGCATGGGGAAAAAATATAATATGTCCCAAGCTCTTTTCCAGGGGAAGTTACTTCTTTGGACCCTGGCGTTAGTACTGTTTCATTCTCCGGTAAGCAGTATCGAGAGGGACAGAAATAGAAAATCTATCCACTTACAAATAACATCATTTTGCATTACGCACTTCGTTGAAACTGTTCCACTGGCAAATGGTGTAAAAATCTTCACATTTTTCACAAATCTTAATCAAGTATATGTCCCCCTCACGAAGTCCCAACTCACTCCTGTGAATACGGTGTAAATTGTACAGTTGTTATTTTTCAGCTTTTGGCAGAACTAATATACATGCATATGTATTTTATCTTCCTGAAATCCGATTATTGTGTTTAATATTTTTCGTATGACCAGAAGCATTACCATACTGGAGATTTAAGTTTTAGCAAATGTCTATATTATCGAGGGGATTGATCAATTATAAAAATAAAGATATTACGTTTCGACATACTGACCGTAAAGTGATCCTGTATAACCCCACCAGTCCCAACAACCTAGGGTATTTGTGAGAGTAGTGATGACTTGTGGGTATAATATGATTATATTGTTAAGCTCTCCAACTTCGTTATACCCACTGTGTTTAACGTATGTATCTTTGATAAGAGTTCTAAAAATGAATAATAAAACAAAATTAAACTTGGGCTGACATTACCCAACCTATTTTATAATATGACCTACGTCGCGGGAGTAAAATAACCCCGTTGAATATTTTTGATATTACACAGGTGATACACTAGTGGAATAAGCATGCACATTACCTCAGAGCGAATAGCAACGCTAATTTGAAACCGTGAAAATGAAGTCAAAGTGTAAATTTTGTGACGTCAGTTTTAAACGGCGTTTTAAGTTTCGCGGAAAATCGAAATGTTGAATTTCAATAATTTTGGCGATTTTTTCGCAAACAGTAGGGTCATATTATGAATAGTTTATAAAATCGTGCTCATTAAATACAGAATTTATTAAACTCGTCATCTTAAACAGATAAAAACTTGGCGCAGTCTCGTTTTTATCTGTTTATAGATGACTCGTTAAATAAATTCGGTAATCCATGACCACTCATTCAATATCCTCGAATTGTCTGGCCCCTTCGCCGAGTGGTTGCCATGTTCGGTTCGCAGTTGAATCGTTGCGGATTCGAGTCACCGTATTTGCGCGACTCTTTACAGATGTTAGCCTCAGTCCTACTACATGTAAAGGTGATCCTAACTCATACCAGCCCTGCGTACAGGATGAAAAAACAGTGGTAGTTGTTTGTAAATTATACCCCGCTTTGCACGCAAGTGCATGTGCAAAGCGGATTATAATTTGCAGACAGTTTGAACCTTTCTGTCAACCTGAATGCAGGGCAGATCTAATCATGTGCCAGAGTGAGATGCAATGGATACTAACCAATCTGTACAGCTGGATTGACTAGAGTTCTGTCTGTAAAGTGTCCTGGCAAACGACACAATCCGCCTCCTATATGACAAGAACCAAAACCACCCGATTAAATGCCAAACAAGCAAACCAAGCGGCTGACTGGCCAAGCGATACTTTTTTCCCGAGGAGTAAAAATAACCTTTGTCATATCTACCCGTAGAGAGAAAAAGCATCATCTGAAAGAGCAAAAAGTATCTAGTGCCACCGCTAGTGCGGCGTTTTCTCGTTCCTTTGCGATGTTTTATACCCACCGCCTACGAAGTAGAGGGAGTTTGTTTGTTTCTTGGTTTCACATTGTCTTTCTGTCTGTCTGTCCGTCCGTCCATTCATCCATCCGTCCGTATACCTATTTCGTTCTCGGACAGCAGAAAGTGAACTTGAATCAAGAAATATTATACATGTACAAATGTTTCCCTTTGATACAAGAGGGTCCTCTAATGTCTTCCATGTCAAGATCATGTTATAAAAGGCTATTTGTAAAATGACGTCATTACATCAATTGTGACGGATATTTTCACGGTAATAAATAAGCGTCGATATACGCCCATTTGTATAGTTTATGCTTACTTGTGCAATAACATCCGTGTAATATCAAACATGTTAACAGGCTTATTTCACTCTCGCGACGAATGTCATTTTATAAAATAACAAACAAAACATTCATTGGTCGAATGATTTTTTTTTTTGCTTTGACCTATACCTGTGATATTTCTGCCTAATTAAGTTGCAACATTACTATTTGGCACTAAAAAGGAATCTGACAGAGCTCGTGTGCTACAGTCAATTTTACTTGAGCGACCACGTCAATTAATCGACCATTGTTATATATCGACCTCTTTAAAATCCCCTTCTTTAAAAAAGAATTTCTTAAAAAGAAGGTTATGTTGTTGTTATTGTTATTGTTGAAGATCTACCGTTGATGCGAGATTTGCACTAAATAACTTAGTTGAATTTTTTGTTAAATAACAAGAATAAGTTATACGTAGCATTACATTGACCTTAAAAATGCTTTGATAGTATCTTTAGAAACGCTCTATGGCTAAAAATTTTCAAACAAGGTATACGTGGGAAAGTTCTCAGAATCATTAAAGACGTGAATGAAGATGTTAAGTCGTGCATAAGATATTGTATCTCCTTTTCTGATCTTTCAGGCACTCAGTAGGCCTGAGACAAGGGGGGGGGGGGGATTCTCCGATACTTGCATCCCTTTTTCTAGAGGACATATAAGTATACTTACAAAGCAATCTTGATACAGGTCTTGCTATTTACGATATTTTACTTATTTTGTTGTTATTCGCAGGCGATATGGTATTATTTGGTAAATGTGGAGAGGATTTGCAAAAAAAGCTCTTAACCTTTTGAACGAGTTCTGTTTGACATAGGGTCTTGAAGTCAACGAGTCAAAAACAAAGGTCATGGTCTTAACAAAAAAAGGGGGAGGCTTGAAAGCAAACGAAATCTGGCCATATAATGGCAAATCCCTTGGGATGGTGACAATTTTAATTACCTTGGAACTGTTTTCAGTAGCAACGGCAAATTTAATGCTAACTATGAATTTCTTACATGTAAAACGTTGAAAGCGATTTCTGTTCTTTTACTAAATTGTAAGAATTTACCATTGAATTTAAAAACACTTTGTCAACTTTTTTATGGTTTTGTAGGCTTAATTTTTAGTTATTCATGTGATATTTTTGGTTTTAAAAGGGCTAAAGAAATAGAGCGAATACACCTGGAGTTTTGCAAACGTATTTTAAAAGTCCCAATGAATACAAGTATCAAGGGTGTCTACGGTGAACTAGCTAGTTTTCCATTATACGTCTCTAAGTATTGCAGGATTATAAAATTTTGGTGCAAAAAACACAGACAGATAAATTATTTTGAATAAACTGTACACGAAGGTGATCATTGGAAAATAATTGGGTTTCACAAGTCAAAAGACTGTTGGACTCAAACGGATTTTCAGAGGTATTTTATAACATAAAACCATTGTCCGCGCAGTCTTTTATTTGTATGTTTAAACAACATAAAATTATAGACTGTCATGTGCAAGAATGGTTTGGATTATTGGATGAAGTTCTTGGTGAACATAACCATTTTAAGACATATTTTACTTATGAACCCTATTTAGATTTGATTCCACATGATTTAAGATTTTACATAACGAGAATACGATTATCTGCTCATTGTCTTAGAATTCAATCTGGTCGTTATGGTCAAAATAGAATTCAGAGAAATGAGAGATTTTTCGTGTTTTGTGATTAAAGCGAAATTGAAGATATGTATCATTTTATATGTATATATCCTCTTTATAAAACCCCAAGAGCTAAATGTTTGGAAGAGAGTCTTTACGTTGGTCCATCGATGTTAAAGTTGTGTAAATTTCTTCAGTCAACGTGCAAAAAGTCATTGTGTAGTTTGTGCCTATTTCTTTGTGATTCATTTCTTCTACGAGGTAAAAGTGAAATCAAATACAACCATGTTGTGACGATGTAGGCTACCTTATGTATAAGTCGTAAATAAATTTCTGTTCTATTCTGTTCTAATGATTAGTGAAACAAAAATATTTCCATTACCTTCCCATCCCACAGCCGTGTAAGGCAACGTGAAGTTTGCACACTGAAATGATTGAAATGATCTCATTATTATGACTTTTAACGAAAAGTGAAACTATCGCATAACTGTGACTTGTGATGCGATCATGGTCAGCCGTCAAAATACAGGGGTAGAAGTAGTGAATTTTTGGCTCCACTTGCCGAAGGCCAGCGAGCTTTTGTCATGGCGGAGTGTCCGTCGTGCGTCCGTCCGTGCGTGCGTAAACTTTTCTTTAAACATCTTCTCCTCCCATACCAATGGGTGGATTTTAACGAAACTTGGTAGAAATGATCCTTGAGTGGCCCTCTTCTTAAATTGTTCAAAGAATTTTGATTGGTCCCAAAATATGGGCGTGGCAGGGCGAGGCATTTTTTCACTTTGAAATCTTTAAAAATCTTCTCCTCCCAAACCATTAGGCCCATTTCAATGAAACTTTCCCAAAATGTTCCTTTGGTGACCCTTTACTTAAATTGTTCAAGAAATTTTGATTGGGCGTGGCAGGGCGGGGCTTATTTTGAGCCCGAAATCTTTGAACGACATCTCCTCCTGAACCACTAGGCCGATTTCAATGAAACTTTAACAGAATGTTCCTTTGGTGACCCTTTATTTAAATTGTTCAAGAAATTTTGATTGGTCCATGAATATGGGCGTGGCAGGGCGGGGCCTATTTTGAGCCCGAAATTTTCGAATGACATTTTCTCCTTGGCTTATTTCAATGAAACTTTACCAGAATGTTCATTGAGTGTCTCTTTTCAAAAATTATTTGCTAAACTTTGATTGGCCTATAAATTTGGGCGGGGGGGGGGGGCTTATTTTGAGCCCGAAATCTTTGAACGATATCTCCTCTGGAACCACTCAGCCAATTTCAATGAAACTTTACAACAATGTTTCTTGGGTGACTATTTACTTAAATTGTTCAAGAAATTTTGATTGGTCCATAAACATGGGCGTTGCAGACGGGGCCTTTTTTGAGCCCAAAATCTTTGAACGACATCTCATCTGAACCTTATGTTTTAATAAGATGGGTCAAAGGTTGCAGGTTCATTGTGATTGAGTATTTTTGTGCAATATGGACCAGAACCAGTTAACCATTATTATATAGGTCTTAGGAAATTTCGGAGTGTTAATGTATTCATTTAAAGTAAGCTTCATTAATGAAAGTCTAAAGATTTTAAAGCCAGTTGAGCGCTACAGGCCCTCTTGGGCCTCTTGTTAATAATTGTTCTAGCCTTTGATTTTCATGCTGCGTATAAGTATTATTTGCAATACGCGACCTTCTTAGATTGAGATCTGCTTGAATCAATTTTTTACGTATATGTGACCCTTCACGCAAAAATAATCCATTTGTTCAAGCTTCGTAAAATAGACATTTGGTAAAGAGTTTCGTTCTAGAGAGGTCTACAGGGGAGCGCCGGATAAAAAATCTTAAACAGAAAGGTAGAATGAGAATGTAAGAGTCAGAAAATCAATCAAGAGCGAACAATTTTGATCGTAGTCAGTCTGTGCAGGCTTATTTGGGTCAACACTGTTGTTTTCTAATAAGAAATCACGATTAAAGACATTCGTCTCGGACGTCATACGATAGCGTAGCTTTCGATTTTTTAAGATGATTTTGACATCCTACGATTTTATTTTAACGGCGCATGTATTAATAAAATCGATCGGTGCCCGCACGGTTTTCCATAACCTGTTGCAAAAATTCTTAAGTTACCCGTGCCGCGACCGCAAGCTTATCACGCGATTTCCCTATGGACACCGTTGGATCAGTCTAATATAGGCAGCGATATTGTGTAGTGGTGCCCGTACCATGACTGTGCGGGGGACCTCAAGATGATGCGATAGAGATTTTGAATTGCAACACATCGCACGATCAAATCCGTGCGGCGACAACAACCAGTCTACGGGCTTCGGTTTTCTTTCGATTTTCTCAAGAATTGTAAATCTTTTGTGATAAGGAAATCGCGAGGTCCAATATAACTTTAAAACCGTGTGACGATCTCACGCATAACGAACTCCGACGCACAGGTAATGCAAGATTTTCGTGTTACGCCAAGTTTATTGGCTCCGCATGCCAAATGTAAACTGGGCTTTGTAGTTGAAATCTAACAAATTTTATAGATGGATGGAACTGGCCTCTGCTTTCAGTTGTCCGGCGGAAAGAAATAAAGAACTCGAATACAAGTGTTCGATTTGTTCAAATTGAAAGAAAAAAAATACTAGTAAAACGTGTCTTAATTTAAGTAACATAAACAATTGTATTAGAAACAACAATCCACTCAAATAAAGAACGAGAAGAAACAGAAGCAAGAGCAGAAGAAGAAGAAAAAGAAGAAGCAGAAGAAGAAGAAGAAGAAGAAGCAGAAGAAGAAGAAGAAGAAGAAGAAGAAGAAGAAGAAGAAGAAGAAGAAGAAGAAGAAGAAGAAGAAGAAGAAGAAGAAGAAGAAGAAGAAAAAGAAGAAGAAGAAGAAGATGATGATGAAGCAGAAGAAGAAGAAGAAGAAGAAGAAGCAGAAGAAGAAGAAAAAGAAGAAGAAGAAGAAGATGATGATAATGAAGAAGAAGAAGAAGAAGAAGAAGAAGAAGAAGAAGAAGAAGAAGAAGAAGAAGAAGCAGAAGAAGAAGAAGATAATGAAGAAGAAGAAGAAGAAGAAGAAGAAGAAGAAGAAGAAGAAGAAGAAGAAGAAGAAGAAGAAGATGATGATGATGATGATGATAATGAAGAAGAAGAAGAAGAAACCTCGCGAAAGATGTACATAAGCGATGTTAAAAATTGCAGGCACAGAAAAAAGGGACAAGCCCACTTTAACATCAATGTCATTATATGTGCAGAGTGGCAGATTGATTATTGCTTTGTTTAAAACGCGAATATTCCAGATGTGATAAGCAAACAGTGATCTTACCGTTAGTTTTCGATTTACATAGACATAACCCTTTGTATCCATACTGTACGTGATTGGGGGTGACAAATAAAAGAAGTCATCTTGACTAAATTGCTTCAACTACAACGATATTTATAAGGTATGGAAATAAATGATAGACATAAAAAAGAAGTTTGTATGTAAGGAGTTTTCTACCTTGACCTTTCTACTAGTCTTGCCATGACACATAAAATGTGAAAGTCTTAATCATCACAAAGCTTTCGCTAAGTATCATTTCAAGGAAAACAGCAAAGCAGACTAAAGACCAAACCGGCATGGCTCCAATTTTCATCACACTATACCAGAGTTTTCTACAGCAAACAGTCACAACAGCTAACATCGGCTTGTTGATTGTGAAAGTATAAAATATGATTCTGGAGTATTCTCAATGCAAGCTTATTCTTATTCTCGATTAGAAAGTTATATAAAGCAGCTCAAAATGACCTCGTTTCAATGAAAGTCTAACATTTAAAATTTATATACGTGGATTATCAAAACTTGCCAATCTCACCTCTCCTGCTGCTTGAGTTGATTTAGTTGGTTTCTGAAATTAAAGTAATCTGAATAGAGAATATTTCAAAAGTTCAGCACAACGCTTCAGTTGGTATTGATACATCATGGCCAAGTTTAAGAAAAAGAAATAACCATTGGTTAATCTTAAGCTATAGAAGTATTTTCAAAACTGAGCTCGGGAATCTATTAAATAATATATATTTTACGGCTCACCGCACAAAATTTATCTTTCATATTTATTTTCAGCCGACAAGGTTTATTGTTTATATTTGTTGCAATTGAAACAACCAACCAGATTGGTTGAAAATTACTTCTGGACAACATTTTACCAAAGGTTTTCTTTGATATACCTGGGGGGCATGTATGAAATTCAATATGATGTTAAGGTATCAAGGGTGCCAACCTGCGAGAAAAATGAACAACAACAACAAAAAAACCCCACCCACTTTCTTTGGCATTATATATCGATGTCATTTAAAGGTAAAAACACCATACCTTTGTACATTTGTACACACGTGAATATCAAATCTGATCACCAAATAATGTAACAAGAAACGTTGAAAATTCAGATAACATTGAGACGTCGTAGTAACGTCGGGCTATTTTATGAAATTCAGTCATATTTTTGTTTTAATTTGAAATAAAATCGCTGTACAGCCTTATACAGCACATCGTTGTACATCATTTTAAAGCTTTTGAAAAGCTCCATCTTATTGATACTAAATTCTGATACCCATGGCTGTAAAAAAAAATAATATCGCTTTTACTATATAAAAAAATCGCCAAAAAGCGCATGTAACGCATAACATGCTTCTTTTTTAATACATGTTCAAAAAGCTATAAAATCGCGGATACGCTCTTTATCATCGTAAAATTTTAAACACAGATACCTAGAATACTAGTCCTTATGCAGTGTGAATTTTGAAAAATTCAAATATAATTTTGCGAAAATCTCTTCACGTAAATAAAATAGGGGAAGTGTAACGCTGCTAAAAATGGAGCAAAAAATGACGACTAAAAAATTTCAACGTAAAAAAAAATCACACGAAATGAAGGAAATTGTTAAATCTAAAAACATTTAAGAAAAAACGGTCAGACTTTTATTTCTTCAGTTTGAATCTGGTTTATTTGCGTGTTTTAATTAAATACAATTTTTTAGTCTGAAAAAGTCTGAAAAATGTCACGCTGTTTGAAATTACGTCATTTTTTGTGCACCATTTGCGCGAGGAATAAATAAAGTCTTATTAAATGACGATTAAATTAAATAAAAATTAAACTAGAGAAAATGGTCAGTCCACTTTTTTCGAAAATATATAACAATCCCTATTTTGTGAATTTAACGCTAAATGCGAGAATGCTGAAAAAGTCAGAAAAAATGTCATGTTTTCTCATTTTGATGACGTTTTATGTTTCGAGTTTCGCGTTTAATAGATTATTTCGAAATTATTGGCAGAAAAATGATATAATAACCGGTTTAATTCAAATAAGAAATTCTCCTTGGTTTAGACGAGTTTATAGCATAGCAAGACCAACAATACCAAGTCTTTTTTTTTATATATATACTTTTTAAGTTATTCGGAATTTCACTGCTTTTGTTTATACAAAATAGATTTTGTCACGTAAATGAAAAGCGTCTACATCCTGAAAAAAATTGATACAAACCTGAACATAAAAGTAATTCACATTTTTAATCACCCCATTTTGATATAATTCAGAATAAGACATATGGTTGTTTCAAATGAAACGCGTTTGTTTTTCCTCCAATTTTACGCTGCAAAAATAACGTCAAATTACGTTACGCTTTATAGCCTCAGTTCGCTGCGACGTCTCATTATGATTTGTTCAATATTTCTGACCCTGAGCAATGTGATGTGCAGACGCGTGGTATTATTTCGACTTACAGGATTTACTTGAAATTCTACGACGAAAGAAAGAACAGAGTATTCGTGTAAAATCCATCCAACACTGACAAGCGGAATCACGTTAGTTACTTACTTGTAAACCTCCACCGTAGATGAAATTTAACAGATCGTAGGCTGCAGAGTAGTTACAGTTGTTCATATAGTTTGGTAGATTAAGATGGTCACAAGGTCCTCCATAATTATCAGTTGGCTGAAAATCGTTGAAATAAATCATAAGATATTCTATTAAATGCATGTAACGATCATTTGAAAAAACCTCTGTAAAAAAACAAAAGAAACCCAAACAAACAATAATATTAAAGAGCCATGTCGGACATGACCATCCCCCGCCGTAAAAGCTTGATAGTAAACTGAAGCCTAATAGATGAGGATTCTTTTGTACTTTAAGAGATTGACCCCCTACAAAATTTAGGTCTTTGAAATAACAAAGGGCAAAACTGGAAAATTATGCAAGCAAGAGTTATAGTTAAAGTTTCAAGTTGATAGCAATTATACTTTAGGAGATATACTCCGGACAATATCTAAGTATAAAAATATAAAGGGCAAGTTTATAGCTATTATACTTTAGGAGATATGCTCCGGACAAAATCTAAGTAATAAAAATAACAAAGGGCAATAACTCAAATTAAGCAAAGAAGAGTTGTACATTTTTTGCACTACACATTCCCTCCATGAGATCTATTCACCCATAGAGTTTTAAGTTGATAGCGTCATACTTTAGGAGATATGCTCCGGACAAAATCTAAGTAATAAAAATAACAAAGGACAATAACTCCAAAATTACGCAAGCAAGGGTTGTAGTTTTTGCGCACTGCACTTTCCTCTATGAGATCTATCCACCCAAAAAGTTTCAAAATGATAGCGTCACACTTTGGAGATATGCTCCGGACAAAATCTAAGTATGAAAAATAACAAAGGGCAATAACTCCAAAATTATGCAAGCAAGAGCTCTAGTTCTTGGGCACTGAGCTTGTCCTCTATGAGATCTATCCACCCATGAAGTTTCAAGTTGATAGCTATTACACTTTAGGAGATATGCTCCGGACAAAATCTAAGTAATAAAAATACTAAAGGGCAATTACTCCAAAATTAAGCAAGCAAGAGTTGTAGTTCTTGTGCACTGCACTTCACTTCCCCTAAAAGGTGTTAATTGAATCAAGAAAGTGCACCTGATAATTATATTGAAATAGGAAGGAAATTACATCAACGATGCCGACAACGAATACTTTTAACTCCTGGATTTCTCAAATATAATTTTCATGTAATATGTAATCATATTTTTTATCAATTGTTTTCAATTCCTTTATAAAGATATACCTTATCAGAAATCGGTCGGTCAACACTAATTTACAAACTATGAATAATCATGATAATGTAGAATGTCTTATAAACATAGAATAAAAAAGTTCGTTCCGGACCAGCCTACACACTTCTAAGGCGTAGAGTAGTTTCCTATACTTGACGGATCAGATACTTTGATCTAGACAGTTATAAGTTCATAGACAATTGGCATACATGACCGTGTTCGGCGTCTATATTGAAGACTGTCTTGATGCTGGAGGGATCGGTTATGAAGTGTTTGTAGAAACTTTGGATTCTCTCCCCGGAGGCTGAAAAACATCAGGGGCCAGTTTCATCAAATTATTAAGACGTACTTTTGTCTTACTGACGACTTTCGAAACATTAACAAAAACAATATCACTTTACAAAGGTATTGATAAATTGGTGATAAGTGTTTTTTGTCCTAAATATGCGGAAAGTCATCAGTAAGACAACAAAAGGCCTAAGAGGGCCTGTATCGCTCCACTGGCTTTATCATCTCAAGATTTGAAGAAAAATATTGAAAATAGAAGGTAATGAAAGTCACAAGCATTCAGAAGGAATTCTGACTTTTTCCTAATTGATACTTATTTACAAGCTAATCAGAAGAGAACACATATAACCAACATATAAAATTACATGGAAGAAGACTTTTTTTATATATCACTTAAAAGAAACCTATTACACTCATTTAACTCAATAATATTTAATACATTTCATTTCACCCATTACCTGACAATTTTGACTTTGATTGATCTGAATTCAAAAAAAATCTTAGCAGACTACATAAAGCAAAGCCGAATAATGCAGAAAACATTCGTAGAAAATGAAAAATTGCAAATGAAATCATCTTTAGCTACAGTGTTTGACTGGGAAAAGGGGGCAATATGCTAGGGGTATTCATAACAAATTATAAGGAAGGGAGGTAATGAGTGTTTATTTTCATCACTTAATAAACTGCATTGATCTCCCTTGATCTTTGTTATATAAAATGTACAAAGAGCTACAGATAGGGAGATATTTTGTTTTTCCAATCTGGATATTTCATTCTTCCTAACTTAAAGCCAATGCCGTTGGTACTCATTTGAAATATCTGGATCTTTTCTATATGTTACACATTTACATCTCTTTGAACAGACTTACAGTGTTTAAATAGTGATACATTTATACTTTCATAAAACAAAGCTGACTGATAGAAAACAAGACTTTGAAGTCTCTTTAGAACTATTTTGTTATGATTTACTTGGTCTTGACCCCATTGCACTGAAATACTCAATCACCACTAGCCTGCATACCATTTACTTTAAATCTTATCAACATAAAGGTGATTGCATAAAGTAGACTAATCTTAACATAATAATTTCAGGCAGAATTTTAGTAAATGGTCATCACCTAAGAAACATCCATGCCAAGTCTCATTGATATTGGTCCAATGCTTTGGGAGGAGAAGGTTTTAAAAGATTTCAACCTAAAAATGCCACCCCTTCCACGCCAATATTTGGGGGTCAATCAATTTTTTTTTTAACAATTTAAATAAAGGGTCACCCAAGGAACTCCCATGCCAAGATTCATTGAAATGGGGCCAATGGTTCTTGAAAAGAAGGTTTTAAAACTTTTTAAAGTGAAAATATACCCCGCCCGGCCACGCCCATATTTGAGGATCAAGCAGAATTTCTTGAACAATTTAAGTAAAGGGTCACCCAAGGAACACCCCTGCCAAGTTTCAATGAAATTGGCCCTATGTTTACGGAGAAGAAGATTTTTAAAGATTTTAAAGAAAAAAAAGCCCCACCTTGCCACGCCCATATTTGGGAGTCAATCAAAATTTCTTTAACAATTTAAAAAGAGGGTCACCCAAGGATCATTTCTACAAAGTTTCGTTAAAATCCACCCATTGGTTTGGGAGGAGAAGATGTTTAAAGAAAAAGTTTACGCACGCACGGACGGACACACGGACGCACGACGGACACTCCGCCATGACAATAGCTCGCTGGCCTTCGGCCAGTGGAGCTAAAAATGCATCTGAAATGTTTTGGTGAAACAGACTCCATGACCCGGTTAAATTTTTCTTTCATTGGCCCAGTTTTAACTGGAAGTTATTTTCAGCGATTCGTGTTTGTTGTTTCTATTGGGTCAATTGAAACAAAAAACCTGATTCGCTGAAATAGATATTCGTTAAAAATTAACCAATATTTACCTTTTCTAAATAGGAAACTGGTAATGAACTTTACAGAAATTACGCGAAGGAAGCCCTTACTATAATTTGTCGAGAAAACGGTCGAATATGTTCATACCTACAGAGCAGAACAGAATCTTTTTATCTTATAACAATACAAATATCCGTGTGATAACATCCCGTATGATATTTTTCTTATATCACATAGTTATATTTAGAACAATAACATAATGCGGTTATTTTTAGAAACTAGCATTTCAGTTAGAAACATCGACGAAAACAAGACAAATAGAGGTTATAAGATAAATATAATACACACTTAATGTAATGTATGAAAAAAAAAATCTAACTCGGTTGTGAAAATTGATGATTGTCTCGGCAGAGCCTCGACAATGATCCATTCTCCCAAACTCATTAGATATTTTTTCTCATACAAAAACACTAAGTATGTATCATATATAACTCACATAGGTAAAACAATTATACAATAAAGGCAATAGGTAAAAGGCCAGTGTCTATGCAACACCCGTTAACCCCATCATCCGAAAAGCAGCAAACATGGTATTTGAATACCCGTAAAACAGTATTTCTAACTGCCAAACTATATGGCTCGTGTAGACTCGAGACTTGCTTCTGCAACCAAAAAGTCTGTTCAGTCGTCACTACTCGGTGTTTGGTTTTAAAATCATTCGGCTCATCTGTGGCAATGCATCGTTTTATTTCTTTTTAAACGGTTTAAGAGCTTTTAATAATTTTTCAGCAGTATCGCACCATGGATTCCCTGTATTTCTCTCACTAGAATTACTGCAACATCATTTTCGACCCCCTAGGAAGTCACCCAACTTATTAGGTTAACGGGGATTTAATCTAGATTGATCGCAAACCTACCTGGATTAACGACTGAATCTTGTTTCCCATCAAATATGTAAACTCTGTCGTTGGCAAGATTTGACGTGGCATCAATGTTGCCCACAGTCTCACCGGCATTCGTCGTAGACGTTAACGCAGTGACGGAAACTAACGAGGGCGTCCTCATGCATACCAACGATTCGGCCACCGTACCGAATGCACACGAAAAAGGCGCTAAAATTTACGATATATTAGATCGACCACTTGTTATTTAGCTTGAAATGATATTTCGCGAATTTCTCTCGGCCAAATGTTTGGATTTAATTGTCGAAGTCACAAAATCTTTTGTTTTACCCAATCACTCTATTCATATTATTGAAAAAGCCTAACTGAGAGATATATTGTAACTCAATAGTGCATTTGTACTAAAAACATTTAGTCAAGAAACGTTTTAATAATGTAATCACGTCATTATCTGACGCCATTACTAGAAAAAGTTTTTACGATGCCAGGCGTCGAACTGAAATCGGAATTACCGATTAGTACGAACTTAAGATACAGATAAAAGTGCATGATAGGACAATCTTCTATAACAAGGTCAGAAATACAATCAATTAAAAATAAGCTATCTTTCAGTTTTGTCTTTAACTTACTCAATATAAACATTCATTGATGACCATAAAACTGTACAATCTAGCTCCAAACTTTTTTTTTTCATATCTGATTCAAGGAAATAAAAGCACCGAATACAAAAACTGGAAATGATGTGCGAAAAATTTATCATTTTGATAAGTATGTCTTTTTTTAAGCATATAATAAAACGAAAAATTTTACACTCTCTGGGATGTTTAAAACAATAGCAGCAATAACACCGTCAAAATAAATACAACAAAAATTAAACAAGGTTATGAATAAACCCCGTTGTTTTATTTAAATATGAACAAATGAAAATTGTCAACTTTGTCGAATGTGATATATACATGTTCATCTTTCGTTATTAATCCTACATTGTTTGTCACTCGTATTTTCTATATTTCGAGTAAAGAGAGAGGTACTTTCATGCTTTTATCTTTTTGTAAAATGATAATACAAACAAGAATATTGAGGAATGATAAAGATTCATGTATACAAAATTCGAATTGTTTTATATCATTTCCATTTTTTTATATTCGCAGCTTTCGCCCCCAAAGTAAATTGGTTTAAAATCATGCTGCCTTTTTTCAACTTTCTAAACAAATAAATTGTCCGACCAGATAAGAAAATGTTTAATAGACTTTTTTTTATACACAACTTACTTCCTGCAATTATCCCGGCTCCCATGAAAGTTTTCGAGTGAATCACGTGCATCTGAGTTGCCATGGCTGCCCCGGACGATATTCCGGAAATCGAAATTTGAGATTTGTCCACATTGAGAGTTTCTGAAATATTTGAGTGAACTTATCAGGGGAGGTATCCTATGTCACATGATAGGTAGTCGCCATTTTTTGTGAGATATGTGACAAAGTTGGTAAATGCATCGAATTCATTTAAATACTTTTTTTTATAATATGTCCTACGTCGCCGGAGTGAAATAACCCCGTTGAATATTTTTGTTATTAAACGGGTGTTATTACACTAGTGGAATAACTTTGCAAATGAGCTCAGAGCGAATAGCAACGCTATTTTGAAACCGCGAAAGTGACGTCATAATCTGTGGTTTTTGACGTTATTTTTAAACGGCATTATAAGTTTCGCAGAAAATTGAAACGTTGAATGAAAGACTTTTGACGATTTTTCGCTATAATTCGGACCATATTATAAACAGAATATAAAATTTGTGCTCATAAAATACCAAATTTATTAAACTCGTCATCTATAAACAGATAAAAACTCGACGCAGCCTCGTTTTTATTTGTTTATAGATGACTCGTTTAATAAATTCGGTATTCAATGACCACTCATTCAATATCCTCTATGTAATATATACTTCTACTGATAACTGTAATTTATGTTACTTCGCAATTTATCGCAATTTATCTAAAATATCAAATCAATATTGCTATGACTCTAAACATATTTTTTAAAGTTGTATTACTACTCATACATATACGGAGTTCCAAAGGGAAGAGTGTACTTTCACGTATTGCAAAATTATCTAACAGTTCAGGGTAATCAAACAAACGCACACACACAAATATCCATTTATATTCGTTTAAAGGTTTTTAATTATGTCGATTTATATTTTGTTGACGTTTCTTTTTGAGTTATGTATGTACATATATAAAATATAAAACGAGATAGAGAAAAATACTAACGTAATACCTTTCTGTAACGGTGGCTCCATAAGGATACATGAATACTGAATATTTGAAATAAATTTTAGATATATTGTATTGAAATAGTGTCAGTTGTTTGACTTATTACTTAAGGCATAAATAAATAACCCTAGCACTTTTGAAACTCAATGTTTCTTCATCGGGGGTCTAATGAAAACTGACAAAATGAACGTAGTTAATTAAAGGTCAATTTTGCCCTCGATGTTTATATGTCGTTTCGCTTTACCTAAAGGGCTTGATTATATTTAGGCGCCTGATGCAATTTGTGTTGTTTGTAGGACCATTTCAGTTTTGCTTCATTATCAAATGTACCTCTGTTTTTCCACCACCACAGATTAACAAAACCAGCTTATTGTCTACTAACTTTAGAACTCAAGCTACAAATTAGCACCAAAAGATTCAATTGATCAAAGCATTTACCTAATTTATCACCGGACGAAAATATAAATCCACGGACAAATACAAATGAAGAAAGAAAATAAAGGAAGTACAAGGTATTGCACGACATCGTAAATAGTTCATATGAGGTTATCTGTTTTGAAATACGTGCGGACAATGGTCTTATATATGTTCGGCCAAATTATTGAAGGCATCGTAAAACTAGGACATATGAACTGCCCTTTCAATAATTTGACAAAGGTTATTCAACTTGCAATCATAATTCCGTCCAGTTACAAATCAGCGACCTCTCTTTCTTGAAAATATTCTCTTTATACAACAAAATCTAACGTAAACTTTTAAAAAGCGAATTATATTTTCAACCTACATTAACCTTGGTTAAAATATACATGGAAACGCTGGATGTTCCTAAAACAAGAATAAACTGAAATATCATAATAAAAATATTTGTTGTACAGTAATGAAATATACTTAGTTCCAAAAGAAAGTGTGCACTTTTGAATTTTGAATATCTTAGAAATTACTCAATCTATCGTCGAGAAACGTCATATGAATATCCCCAAGAGTTTGCACAAACGACATTTGAAAACAAAAATCGCGCAATGAGCAAATATCTTCTGCTAAATTGAGACATTTGATTTTGCATATTTTGCATGTGCATCACGCGTTAGAAGATTTTTGGCTTGAAAATGCATTCAATTGAATCTTTGCGGCTTTCCTAAGCATAAAATCACATCTTCAATACAGTTATGCATGGTGATACAGCGTGGTTTGACTACCAATAAACTACGTTGAACAAAATCGAACCTTGTCAGATTAAGAACGCCATTAAATTGATTGAGCATTCATGTTCCAATAGATATCGAGGTCGTCATTTTGTAAGGCATTTATTAAGCAAATCGAAATGTCATTGAATGCCATAGTACTATTCAACGACAAGTTACTGGCCTAGCAATGTAGCAATATCTAACGTTGACGTACACATAACGTCTGCATAAAAATTTAAAATTGTGTTTGGAAAGGGCTTGGAATGGCTTCTAAAACTCTATAATGCAACATCAACACAAAGCTCTTACCGAAGAAAAAGTTTTAAGGAGGTCAAATCTCAACAATTTAAGTTCTGCCTCCGCGTATGCAGCATGCGATACTGAATCCAAAACCGATTTGACTTTCAATTTTAAAAGGTTTTGACTTATGAATGGTATCAGGTTTACTCCATAATTTTCCTCAAACTTTGTAAAAATCAAGAAAAATGCAAAAAGTGAAAGTGCACACTTTCTTATGGAACTCAGTATACATGTATCTCACTATAATTTCTATACCTGATTTTCATTTAACTAACGAACTATGTGCATATAAAGTTTTTGAGGGGGAGGGGTGAGTTTGATAAAGAGTTTTCTCTTTGGGATCATATTTGATTACAAAAAACAAAGAAATGATTCAATTCTTACGCCTTCAATACATACTAACATTTTCAAGTGAGAATGAAATAGACATGTTAGGGTTGTGTGAAAAATATTTAAATGAAACAATTGTTGATTTTAATCTTGATATTCCAGGCTTTTCATATTTAAGGGAAGATAAAAATCAAGACATAAAGGGTAGCGGTTTGCTAGTTTATGTTGCAAATCACATTAATTTCTAGCATCGACAGGGATTTGAATCAGAAAAAATGAATCCATTTGGATTGAAGTATTTCAAAAGAATGCAAAGGCATTTTTTGTATACCGCCCCCAGACTCTAAGCAGGATCGGATCACACGCCAAGTTTCAAAGTTTTAAATCTTTATATGCATAATACTTTTTCTCTGAGTTTTCAATTTTAAATTAATTCCAGAAAAAAGACCTTTGAATGTCAAAAATGGTCAAAATTTGTCAAGTAGAACGGTTTCTATCCTTCTCTCTGAATGATACACGTCTGTCTATGTGCTCAGTTCGTTACAATTTTAGGCAGTAGTGGGATAATGGCAACTGTCAGACCAGAGTTGCATTACCAATTGAACATGCAATTGAGAGATACTTGCCCAGAGATATATGGTCAATGATTACATATACAGACAGCGTCGACCTATACAGACAGCGTCGACCCAATTAGGGTTGAGGGGCCTTTTTAATGAATGGATCAGATCTACGTGCTCGGTTCGTTAAAAAGTCGATCTATTAATGCCAAAAATAAAAACAACAATTGTTTTATTAAGGAGGGGGGGGGGGGTTAACATTTTTCATCTTTTTTTTTCTTTATCTAGGAAAGGTTTCCAATGCTCTCCGAAATCGTTAATTTATGATACAGGCCAAGCTGTAGAATGTTTACGTAAGCGATCAATATTAACATACACTAGTTTACGTATCTGGATGGATTAAGATGGAATTTCTCAACCGAGGAGAATTGCTGCCAGAGATGGCAGTTTTGTATCTTATCTTATATTATGATTATCAGCTGCACGACAACGAAATCTTGAGAATCAAGAGGAAATATGCGATCGTCATGAAAACCAATCGTTGCATGTCTTCATGATAATCAAGATAATTTACCCTGTTAATTTATTCAATTGTTAAACCCTGCCTTATAGTGACAGTTGAGTCCCCTATCCGTTCTACCTAACAGACCCAATAAAATGTGTGTTGCAGAGAACAATAAAGGAATTTTGCGAGTCGGCATGCTTATCTGATCAAATTGACAATAACATCATATGATTTTCATTTCTCCTTTTTTTACATAAAATATTAAAACCCGGTCCATAAATTGTGTTATCGGAGTGAATGTCGATTTCACGACGTTCTTGTTGCATATATGGCATCGGTTCGCTATTAATGGCAATTAAATGAGTAAGTGTCCAAACCTTGAGAAGTCGACAATTTTATCGAGGTTTTAAAATCGTTGCACAAAAAGTTTTTGCGTATTAAAAATATGGGATACTGCATTTCCCGTCAAATTACAAATATGATGCATTAAGTAACGAACTTGACAGATTTGAACGATGTGATTAGGCATTTAAAAGGTCAACTGCTAAAGGTTAAAAATGATTCTTCTTCGTAGCTGTTATCTCAGTATCGAAATACTGAAAAAGGAAAGAACGCGTGTTTTACCGATTTCCGTTGGTCTCGGTTTATTTAGTTTAGGACTATATAAATCGGTCATCTTATCTTTTGTACTTACCTTCTATTTCAACCAACGTATCAACAAATTAATCGAATAGTATGTCTGAGTGTGAAGAGCTGTTGGTGACAAATGGGGGGCGTAATGGTTGCACTGGTAAGAAAACTTGGAAACAATTGTTGCATAAACAAGTTGTCCAGATGTCATTGTCAAACTTATAATAATAAGTATCAATATTAAATCACCTTCTCACTATTACTTTATATTATTTCCAATTGTTGTACAGTTAACGTACGTTAGATAAGTAAAAGTAACAGTATGTTATTTAAACAATTAAAAGGGGGCGTTGAAAGGGTTTTGAAGCAAATTCCTTTTGAATGATTCGCCCTTCATATAAGCATCAATTTATAATTTTTTTCGTAAGCAACATTCAACAATTCAACAACGTAAGAAGTCATTGATTGATCGAATGGAGTTTTACGCCGTTTTCAACATTTTTCAGTTATATCACGCGGCTTGAGCACCTAACAATTGATTCCTGGAATTTCTTTCCTAGCCACCAGTTGCTATCTCACATAGGTCTATGATTATTAACCCATTAGTGAGAGACAAATAGTCAGGAAGAATGAGTGCCGTCGTCGGGGATCGAACCCGGGACCTCTGGATTGACAGTCAGACGCGCTACCAACTGCGCTATGACGGCGGCTTCACGTAACAAGTCATCAAGAAGCAGCAAGCTAAAAATATGAACCTGTGCGTGACTTTTAAAAAATTCAAATTTCAACTAAGACTCTGACCATCTGACCTCTATACATCCGATACATAATATGTAAATCGTTTGATATAACCAATTCCTCATGTTTCAAGGTTTCGAGTCAACTGTCAAATCAACATTTCTAAAGCAATTCTGTTATGGGCCATTGGTGATTCACAAACACATCTTGTTTCTGCATTTTATCAAATAATACCGATTTTAACAAGAACGCAGACATGCAATATTCATGTAATAATATCATGCAATAAATATTTAACTCAATCTTTCGTGATCAAAACTAAACAATAGGACCATGGTGGTCCTAGATCATTCACCTGAGTCTCTTTATCACTTCAATTAAATAAAACTAATAAGAAATGTCCCTGTTCACTAGCTTATGTTACATACGAAGATATAAAGGCTCTCCGTCTTTTGGTGTTAGAGAAGAAGACTTTAAGATTTCGCACCTTTTTTTTCTTTTTAAGGAGACTCGTTCTACTATTTCCCACTATTAAACTTGTCTTTAAACCTGATGTTTACATAGATCTAAGAGTTTTATTTCGTTTTTTGAAAAGAAAAAAAATGGGTTCTCCGTGCTTCTTTCTTCTCAGTGCCCTTCGAAACATTTAATGCCCTGGAGTTCTTACCTTTGACAATAACACCCTTGATTTGAAGTTATTATTTTTGGACAAACTCATATTCTGACAACCATTGATTAAATATTTTGTTTAAAAAGAATCACCCAATCCACTTAAATTTTTTAAAAATACGGAATTTTAATGAAGCAATAGAAATATATCGCATCATTATTCGGTCCTTGATAGAAGTATTTTTCATTTAATATTGAGGGCTACTGATACATGCTTCACAGTAAAATATATATAGTTCTTCAATTAAACTTTTTCTTATACTCTCAATATCATTTGTGACATAATCACGAAAGTTTAAATGAGAAAAAAATGGAGTAACAGTCTTACCTTTTTTGTACATATTTTGACTTATTTTTTTTAAAATATAGGGAGGTTTTCGCAAAAAATGTTCAAATTTCAAAATATTTTTTTCAATATCGGAAATAAAAAAAATGTTGATATTTTGGTTCAGGGATAAGAGATAGGGATTCTTTATACCATTTTCGTAAGCTTTATTTGCCTTATCTCCAAGAGACAGGCAAGGGGAAAGTGAAGTAGTCTTGAAACTGAAACTTGGTATTTTGATTAAACGCATGTTGCTACGTTTAAAACATTGCGTTGTAGAAGTTTTTCAACAAATAATTTAAGTAATACAATATCCAGTTAGAAAACGTATAAGAAATTTGTTCTTATAATTACCCTCCGCTTGTTTAAAATATTTCAATTTTAAGTTGTCGAAAAAGTCTTTAAGATAGACGAATTTCAGTTTTCGTTTAAAGATATCTAAAGATTCTGATTTTCTGATGTGAACTGGTAATGCATTCCATAATTTGGGGCCTACCATACTGAAAGTACTGTCAGAGAATGATTTCCTCTTATTAAAAGAAACATTTAAAATTCCTTCAGACGATTCGGCAGATCTCAAAACGCTTACTTTCGCACTCTAAAGGATAGGAGTACTCTTAAGTAAGCTGGTGATTTTCCTACATAGCAAGAAGCCGCCACCATAGCGCTGTTGGTTAGGCATAACACTTCCAATCTGGAAGTCGTGGTTTTGATCCTTTCCGATGTTTGTCTCTCACCAATGGGTAGATAATCGTAAACCTATGTGAGATAGCAGTCGGAGGCTAGGAAAGGGTGTAATGGTAGTGCAGGTGAAAGAAATACCAGGAATCCATTGTTAGGTGCTCCGGCAGCCGCGATATAACTGCGAACTTGTTGAAAGCGGCGTAAAACCCATTCAAACAAATCCTACAGAGCAATTGAACATGTATGTGAGGATCTTAAAGCTGGTTCGTGCTTTAATTAAAAGCCAATGCAGATCATGTTGAACCTTCATTACGCTGTCATACTTGGAACGACTAAGCACGACTTTAGCACACATATTCTGTATACGTTGAAGTTTTGACAATTCTGTTTTTGTAATGCCATAGAGAATGATGAAACAGTAGTCTTAGGGGAATATAACCAAAGATAAAACCAGAGTTTCAGCAGCTTTCTTTGATAAATATTTTCGAATGCTCTTAGTTGTTCGGTCATTCAACATAGCAGTTTTACACTTTTTGATCACGTGATCTTTGAAGCTTAGGGATTCATCTAAAAAGGCACCGAGATATCTGATGCATTTTTGAGATTTCACAATATCGCCACATATATTGATTTATTTTGTGCTAAATTTCGTTAGCTGCTGACAACTTCCAAAAAGAATGAACTCTGTTTTTGAATTATCATCTGTAGTTTATTGCTGTTCATCCAGTCATTTATAAGGACAGCGCATTCTTCCATTACTTAGATAACGTTAGCTTCCTCAGTTGGCGACGGTTTAAAACGTCGTCTATTCGCCGTGTGGTCATCAGCGAATCCGTACACTTAAATGGATGGAGGCACTATATCAAATATAGTTCCTGTGTAAGCTAAGTAAAGCCATGGCCCAAGACAGCTTCCCTGGGGGACACTGCAGTCAAGTTCTCGTGAAGAGCAAGTATTTGAGTTTACGCTGACTCTACAGCTTTGTTGTCGTCAAAGTTTTCTTTCCCTAGAGAAATTTACCCATAAGTTTTGTAAGTTTGTCCTTTGTATTTTTTCGAAACTCTTTAAATTTTACAAGCAGATTAGAAATTAGACGTATCTCAACTATTCTGTTGATATTAAAACTTATGTCTCAGTTCTAGGAAAGTTTAGAGACTTGGAATAGTAGGTAATTATCAAAGGACTTTCAGGTTGATCAAGACTTTCACTTGAAAGAATACAAATTATGGTTTTTCATCTTTAGATAAAACTACATGATTAGTAGGTATAAAAAAAATCTAAAATCTTTGGACTGCTGTCGACGAAATATTGAGACAACAACACGAGACAAACTTATTAAAAGTTAGTAACTGAAGTCAAAAAATGATAGTTGATTAGAATTATTTCGAACAAATGTAAATTTCCAAGGTAATATTTCAAGTTACCTGAATTAAAACCTTGGCCAGAAATGCAACTCTACATTAACACAATTCCGGTAAAGTGTACATAATCTTAATATCAAAATAGGAAGGTACTTAAGACCAAACATTCCACGACAAAAGAGAACACGCAACCTTTGCAATGAGATTGAAAATTTAAAAAATCCAAATTACTTTGGTTTATATGAATATTGTGCTTTAAGACAAGAACTGTTTGGTGGGTTCATTATTGTTGATTTTAACATCTCTGATGACAACGAAAAAAATACGTAGAAATGGTAGAATCCGATTAACAGAACTCATGAAACAAGATTTAATAAATATTTTTCAAAAGCAACCGAAAAGAGAGCTATTTGATGAATTTATATAAAAATTGTTGCCTACCAGTGTTACTTGAAACTTAATATTAAGATCATCTCTAGTCTCTTTTAGCATTTATATGTGTGGTAGGTCATACATGCTTTGCAATGTATGTTGTCGCTGGTTTTATATTCAGTTATCATATAAGAGCTGACCTTAATTGAATGTGCATATAAGCTGACAACTTAGAAAACTATTGTCTAAATCGATAATCAATCTACTAATATCTATCTGTATTGGCATCCGAGATTCCAGCAATTGCCTTTTTGATTGAAACGGGGCCTTATCGTGAATAAATATTTTTATCTTAAGTGAATATTTGGTCTTTTTACTACCACTGTCGAATCTATTGCTGTAGTAGACTGACGGCGCTTTCTTTTGAATATAGTTGAGTAGCGACATGCACACAATGTTGACTTTACTGATACATTGATCAATGCAATTAATGATGGGCAGATTGTAAGAACCATTTCTCTTGACCTAAGAAAAACATTTGATCTGATTATCATTTACTTCTATTTAAAAAAAGGTATTAAAAAGGTTTCCATATCGGGAAAAAACTATCAGCAGTCCTGGAAATAACATCCGGGGTACCCCCAAGGCTTTGTTTTAGGCCCAATTATTTTCTTAATTTACACCAATGATCTTCCATTGCATCTTTATGTTTCATCTACTAATCTTTTTGCCGATGATTCTACAACTACTGTATCAGATACACATTATAAATTCCCTTTAGAGTAATCTGTTTATCATTGATTAATGGTGCGCGCGAAATACTTGATGCTAAACCCAAAGAAAACTAAGACAATGTTAACTTATTATCTCCACCAAAACAATGAAATTATTGAATTCTCATCAGCTGAAAAATCACTTGGTGTTCAGGTTGAAAGTACATTAAGCTGGAAAAACCAAGTCGATCACATCCTTAAAAAGTGTAACTCTCTTTTCTTTCTACTTCTCAGAATAAATTTTTATCTTAACATTCACTCAAGAAGGATTTTCTACAATGCATATATTTAACTACATCTTGACTCCTGTTGTACAGTTTGGGTTAACTGTAATACAACACTCCTATACAAAATGTACAAATTTAAAAAAAAGAGCTGCTCGTATAAAACTTGAGAAAAGTTTAGTTATTCCTAGCTGTGACATAATCCAGGAACTGAAATGGATATAATTTCAAGACAGAATTATCTACAAAAAAGCAATATCCATGCACAAAATTTCTCAGCGTGTGCCTAGCGTTTTGACATACGCTCAACACACGTTCCGCAGGCGAGACGAACACGCTCAGAAAGTTAGAGACACGCTACGAGCACGCACACTTACGCTACGAGCACGCTAGAAACGCGGTGACCCAAATTTTCAAAATGTTCTTCTAGCGTGTCTCCAGGGTACCGAGCGTGTTCGAAACGCGTGCGGAACGTGTCTCCAGCGTACTGAACGTGTGTCTAGCGCGTTTTCTATCGTATTGGCATGATTTCAGTATTTATCAAAACAAATTGTAATGATTCTTGAAAGTGTTTATATGTATACACTCCTCAAAACTCCTAAGTGGCCATTTGCATTTTTAGTCATTTGTTATAAATGCCGGATGGTTACGAACAGTTTTCACTCGAATCATGTAGCCAAGTCATTTTTGAAGTTAATAAGAAAAAAAGCAGCAAAGAAATTTTACAAGAATTGATTTAAAATTAAACGAATGTAGGAGTACCATCGATTTCAAAGTTAACATTGATGGGTGGGGTATTTTAAGCATTTCTTGTCAGAATAACGAATGTGTTGAGAATTGTGACATTTCTCTTAATTTTTAGAAATTCATAGGCGCTCGACAACTGATATCCGTACATACAATTGATTAGCTTTGCTTTTTTCAAGTTTCGAAACATTAAAATTTCTCTAGAAATTGCCATTTTTGTGACTTTTGAATTTGAGGGTACAGTCATTTAATTCCGTCTTGAGGACTTCTTGATGCATAATTTTACAAAAAAAAAAATGGACAGGATGATGGCTGAATGGCTACTCTTCCGAAAAGCAAATCACATTTTAAAATACAATCGAAAAATATGAGAAAAATTGAGAAATTTATGGTGGCCGCTTAGAACTTTTGAGTAGTGTATATTGATGCAGCAATCTTTGCATTTTAAATTACTTGGATTTTTGAGGGATACTTAACGTTCATATGCAATATTGTTTATATCTCCTGATAGAACATTGCCGTTTCTGTACGTAAAAAATCTGTTCTATTCTGTTCTGAGCAGAATGTTTGTGTTTTATATATACCACAAGTTTGATATTTTCATTCCTTTCCTGATTCCTTTTTATATTTTTGACAAGTTAATTTTGAAAGAGCTTACTTCTTTAAGTATATGGAAGAAAATATCGTGGGATAAAGGAATTATCTTGACGAACAAGCTTTCCCTTTCCGCAATATTTTTGGTTAAAAAATTCGAAGAAGCTTTGGTCAATCTGAGACTCAATTTTTTATATTATGCATGTTTGTAATATGAAATTTTACAGCAATAAGTATATTTTTTCAACTTTTAAACTATGTGTACCGGCCGGTGGCCTGTTTATAATATAATGAAATAATTGATTTGAATTGGTAATTATATACCGATGGAATTTTGTATTTCTATTTTACACACGCTACGAACACGTTATTCGCGCGTTACAAACACGTTCCGAGGACGTTGATGACACGCTCAAGAACGCTGGTAAACGCTGGCATACGCTATCAATACGTTCAGGGCACCTTACTCAAACGTTCATACTCGTTATGAACAAACGCGTTGTGATTTGGCAAAAAGGATATGAAGGTCAGCATATGCCGACGTTTTACAGACTTTGTCGTTTTTTCAAACGCGTTAGGCACACGTTGGACAAACGTTGAGGTGTGACAGGGCCGTTACATTCTGGTAAACTGTTTGAACTATCATTATACATGCAACTGGCATTTAAGCCAAAATTGGTCCAATATGGCGAAATACCTTTAAAAAATTTTCTTTAAAACTATAGGTAGGAATTGTCCAATATGGTGAAATATGAGTATATATGAAATCTTCTCTGAAACGATTAATAAGAATCCACCTCTAAATTCAAAGGAATTATCGTTTTATCCCCACTTCGAAGAAGGGTATACTGGTTTACCCTTGCCGTCCGCCCGTCTTTCGTTGAACTTTTCTCGGCATCTTTGAATCACAGCAACTAGAAACTTGGTTTGTCGAATCATATAGAGACATCATATGTCGCTTACCAAATTCAGGTCCGTCGGATGTCATCTACGTCCTGTTTACCAATTAAGTTGTTTAAATTAATGTGGTAGAATGGGATGTTTTCGTCACACTTTTCTCAGCAACAATTAACCAAAGCAACTTGAAATTTGGCATAGAGTATCAATTAGAGGTCCTATATGTTGCTTACCAAATTCAGGTCCGTTGGATACCTACTTCCTCTTTACAACGTTGTTAATTTTCAGACTTTACACGGTATTACGGGAGACTTTCGTCTCACATTTACTAGCTACTAAGAATCACAACAGCTTGAAATTTGCTCTGGTATATCGGCTGGAGGTCCTTTACATCGCTTACCGAATTTAGGTCCGTCTGATATTTACTTCCTGTATTTACGCCATACATGTAGTTCAATTTCAGACTAAACGTGGTTCAACGGAAAATCTTCGTCGCACTTTTCTCAGCAACCATGAATCACAGCAACTTGGAACTTGGTAAATCTACAAATTTGGGATTTTTTTAATTGTAGGGGTATATTTGAGTTTATGACAGCTCTTGTTTGGACATACTCTTTCGGGTTTCTTTTTTTTCAATTTTGACAGGGTTGATAAAATAGGTGTAACGGGCCGTAGTGAAAAGAAGAAATGGTATTATATGGTTAGATAGAAAAATTTTCTTCTCTTACACTGCTGGTCAGAATTTAATAAAAATGCATAGGAAAGATTCTTAGTGATGTTTTATTTCATTTATTTGTAAAGATAAAAATAAAAATTCGTGTGAAGATCTGTCACTTTCCCAAGTAGATCTAATGGTCCCATACGGTAAAATGCAAAAAATAATAATAATAAAAAACAAAACATATTCTGACACTTATGAATTCAACCAAAGATCACATTTAGGATCTTTAGGACATACTCTTTAAGATGTCTTTGATAAATTCTGTTCGGGCTTACAAATTGAGTGCTATGGGCTACCAAGTCATCTAAAAAGGGCGTTCGGAACCCCCTTTGACAATCTTTTGATCAACCTTGCATGTACAAACACGGACTATTTTGCAAATTACGGGTAAACATAGGAGTAACTCGATGCCGTCAGTTAAAATGGCGTAAGCCCTTCAAACTTCGAGTGAAAACATTTGACGTCAGCGCTACGCGTGTAAGTCAAAGACGTGAATTCTTCGTTTCCGTATTCAAATATCTCTACATTCTTGTATACATTCTTGTATAGCGACTGAGAAAATCTTAATTTTTGAGAATGCTTGGTCTTCAAAGTCTCAATTATACTCTTAAAAATAAAAATCTAGAGATCGCGCCTCTATAGAAGCACTAGCTTTTCCTACACTATTTCCGGCTGATAAAGTACATAATTTTGGCCTACTGATTGGAATTCGACAATGCTTAAAAAGAATGATATTATGGACATTCTTCTTCAGATTTCTCTGATCAAGTTTTTTTTTCTCTGTAAACATGGGTTTTACGAGTGCCAACTATTTAAAGTTTTGCTTGAAGCTTTGGTATTAAACAGCAGGAAGGACTTGTTTTCAAGAAAGGATATGCGACATACATGCATATATACCGTGCTTTAAGGATAAAAGGAAAAATGAAAACAATTTTGAATCTTTATATAGATATCCATATTACATCTTTCTCTTAACATAACACCAACGACATAATAAGTTTCAACAGAATTCAACCGATGGTTTGGTTTGTTCGAAAGTTCAAGATATATGTTTAGTCCGTTTTTCAAACACCAGATACCTTATTAACCATTCGCTGTAATGCTGTAATCTGATATCCACTCTTTGTAGCTGAAAATTGTACAATATATAACTGTATAATAAGGGGTGTATTGATGTCTTTTGCGTATGTATGTACATTATATTAAAAAAAGATATAATATGAAAATTTGTTTTAACTGCGTTATATTTTAAGAAAAAAGGACAACCGCTTATCTTTTTCTATAGTTGGTGAGTGTTTTCTTAAAAAAAATCAAAATTAAAGCTGCTCTTTCACAGTTTTTCATAGAACAAATACAAAACTTATTCTAAGATTTGGAAATATGTGTATTTTAGACGTTTAAGAATGGCCAAATGGCATTTGAAATAAAAACAACATACTTTAATAATTTTGTAACTTATTTTTACGAAGCGACAAGGGATCCACTCTATTTATTTCGAGCCAATAAATTACGAAATCGTTATTTTCTGTGAATAATCTTTCATTTTTGCTTGTATTGATATTAAGTTTCCAGCTGTCAAATACTTTTACCGTAATCTTTGATTGAATAAGCAAACATGCTGAATGCACATACGTAAAATAGTTGGCTCGAAATTGAAGGATATTTTTTGGCGTTAGTAGATGCTTTATTCTTCAGAATGAATTTCGCTAAATTCAGGAATATCGGTCTTTCTTTTCATGCATTATCGGATTGAATCTTATTAAAGGATTCAACATGATTAGGTCGTTACTTCCGATTGATTTTACGAATTTTCAACAATCACATTTTCCAAATCTGTGAAAGAGCAGCTTTAAAACTGTTTGCAAATGTAAATGAAATGAACAGGCGTAGAACTATTGTTGAACATTAACACATTACCTAATATGATGTCAAAAATCAGAAAACTTCAAATTAACGTAATTTTAACGCAATTGACAAAGTTGTAGACTAATTATCTTGAATTTTTCTATGTGACTGGAAAATGGTAGAAGAAGTTCCGAATAATTTTGAACAAATATTACAATGTTTTGATATACTTACCGTAAAGAGACCCTGTATAACCCCACCAGTCCCAACAGCCTAGCGTATTTGTAAGTGTAGTAGTAACTTGTGGGTATAGTATAATTATATTGTTAAGCTCTCCAACTTCGTTATACCCACTGTGTTTAACATATGTATCGCCAATTAGTGATCTGCAAAAAATGAATACACTACACGAAATGAAATTTAATGAAACAAAATAAAAGAAAAAGGAAAGCAAACTTGGGTCAGCTCTGTGTGTTGGACAATAATCATTAAATTTAATTACCAACGTGTAAAAACATAAACATGTAATGGAAAAAAGAAAAGAACGCCAACGCCAATGCCGACGGAACAAAGGTAACGATAAAAGCTACAATTAACAACTACAATTAACAAAATTGAGAAATTGACAAGGTGAATGATTTTGGAATGATTTCGGATTAAAATTGAATGAGTGCGATGAACGAGTTATGAATTAAATAAAGGGAAGATGAAAAAAATTAGCGATATTTATTACCCCCCTCCCCCTTTAATAATAAATAAATAAATAAATAAATATATATATATATATATATATATATATATATATGTAAAGAAACGTACAAAAATCGGTCCCACCTCGACCGGGAATCGAACCTCGGACCCTCTGCTTGCCGGGCAGATGTGCTAACCATTACACTACCGAAGACGTTCCGACGTTTGTACGTATAAATTGTGCTTATAAACCCAACATAGCGATGACGTCATAGGTGGCCTTTTCCCGCCGGCACTTGTTATAACCTACGCGCCTTTTATTTATATCACTATATTAAGTCCATAAGCCCATACACCGGTAAATATCTACATATATATATGTTCTAAAAAAATATTTCTATGTCTTTACGAAACAATCAGCCGCTTCAAAATTCAATAGAGACCGTGAAATCATGGATTTTTTTCTAGCGATTTATATTTTGAAAAAAGTTGTTGATCTTGTATCTTCTATTGATTTTGGATCGTTTGGAATAGTTTGAGCAAGTGTTTGGAATGAATGAATGGAGCGCTGAGTGAGCGATTAAAAACGCATTTGATCGGCATGAGAGTCAATATCACGATGTTCTTAGCTGTACATTGAATAGGAAGAAGAGAGTCGAGCTTAAACAGTAAATACCCTATCTTCTCTACCATCACGACTAAATAATACCAATTCCACACTGTACAACCGGTTGCGGCGAAGACAGTCGAGAGTCAACTACGACAGAACCGGAGAATTATGCCGAGGAGACGGTAGGTCAAATAAATTTATTCGAGTAAATGAACGAATGTAGCTCTGGTATTCTTGAGTTGATAAATGATCGTGTCAGTCTTCAGCGCATCTAAAGAATAAATCTCTACTCAAATCCCTCCACAAATAAGGCCACAATCATTGATTATTTCGGGGGTTTCCCATGAAAAGCTACGAACTTAGACTTAATGATGTCATATTTCGCCTATCCCTCAATAAATGCTAGTTTAACTTGCACACAGCTGAAGTTTAATCATCCGCCGATATTCCTTCCGGAATTTGAAGCCATAATTAAAAAAAATAAACTGTCAGCGGGTCCCCAAAGACGACATGTAGTAAAAAAACACTTTAACCATGTAGACAGTCGGAATTTCAAGGTTTGTTGTAGACGACAGATAAGAAGTTTTTGTGATTACCGATGTCGACAGACCTATAGTCAGATTCTCGCAGACAATTGTTCATTTTTGGTGTCGTATTTTTCTATTCCACATCAAAACAATTTAGATCGACAAACAAGCTGACATTCATGTCCAATTTTCTTAAAATGTTGTGTTAAATTGAAAAATATTTCAAGGGATTGAATGTAAGAAAAAGTCGATTTTGCGAAGCCATCTATGGCGGGACATGGAACAGGGTCCTATTTGACACTGCTGTGGATTCAGATCGGTGACTCAGTGCACCGTCTCCTCGGCATAATTCTCCGATTCTGTCGTAGTTGACTCTCACCTGTCGTCGCCGCATCCGGTTGTACGGTGTGAAATCTCGTTACCACAGGTTTCATTCAAGCTATTGATAAAAGGTTTTAATCGCACAACTATTATTATTCGTGCAAGAATCTACAATCAAAATATTGGTACAATAGAATATGAAATTAAAAAGATGTGTTATCTTACTAGCGGTGTTTCCGTAAAACTTGCGGCGAACATCGTGAATTTGACAAATTGAATGATTTTGGAATGAAATTGAGTGATTTTAAGGAGCTAGTAGTTAATGGAATTCAAGAGGGATACAATATCGCTAATACTTGACCCCCGCCCCCCTTTAATGAAAGACGCGTACTTTTCTGTTTGTGAGTCGTAACGGACCATTCATACGATTTAAAATCCACACCAGATAGTTTTTATACACACTTAGTGTACTTTATGAAAAAATATCTAACTCGGTTGTGAGAATTGATCATGATCAATTCTCACAACCGAGTTAGATATTTATTTTCATAAAGTACACTAAGTGTGTATTATATTTATCTTATAACCTCCGTTTGTCTTGTTTTCGTCGATGTTTCTAACTGAAATGCAAGTTTCTAAAAATAACTGCATTATATCATTGTTCTAAAAATAACTATGTGAAATCATAAAAAATATATGGGTTGTTATCACACAGATATTTGTATAGTTATAAGATAAAATAAAATAGGGCGATAATCGCACTGATATGATAGAAAGGTTGATCGATTGAACCATTTCGAAGCATTTTTGATCAAGTTCGGAGCATTTTTGAAAAAAATTCGGGAGTTTTAGTGATTGGAATGAGTGGTTTGAATGCATTGAAAAGAGCGAGTTAAAATGTTTTTTTTATTGAGTTGAGTGTCAATTTCACGATGGTACTAATTGTATGTAGTTCCATTCTCTTGTTAACCCTTTGCTGTTCAATCCCTGCTTTTTACGTGTCTGTGATTTTATGATTGAGAAAACATTGTGAAAAAAAAAAAAAAAAAGAAATTGCTTCTGACAAGCAATTTCTTCTTTTTTCACACTATTTTCTACCCTACTGTATGGTTATTTTTCGAATTAAATCCACTTTAAATTTTCATCTGCAAAACCTTTGAATTTGGACAGGTCCAAAATTTTGTAAAACAGGAAAGTGTTAAGGCAAGTTAGCCGCCAACTGAAATGTTATTTTTTTGACACTTAACTGATGAATTTCCAACTTTATAGCAAAATGAAAGCGTTTATTCAATTAAAAAGGGAAGTTAATCTGTGGACGTGATGAAACGATTGAAACAAAATTCCTTCCCTTACCTTCCCATTCCACAGCCGTGTAGTGCAACGTGTAGTTTGCATACTGAAATAAGGAAAACAACTATCTAAACTCGTTATGCGAAGGCGGACCAGTGTCGACCGTGTTCAGATTACGACATTCAAGGTGGAGTTTTCCCAAACTAGTTATATTTTATTACAGATTTCCATTACCGACTATTTACTTTTGCTGATGTGGAGCTGAATCATGGCATGATTGTACGGGTTCTCTGCCTGTCGGACATTGTTTCATTCAAAAATATATGACGTATACATTTACCTTGAATTCAACTTGAGTTATTGAATGTTTTCAAGGTTTAGAAAATTGATTCAAATAAAAGTTAACCGCATGCTCTTTAATTCTTTTCCGAAGGATTCATCGAGGAATAACGGTAGGTAATCATTTGATAAACTCTCAACCTAAGTAGTAAAATTGTCAAAAAATTCATTCCCCGCATTTTTTCATTTGACCATACCTGACGTCATTTAAGCGGGGCCAAATAAGTGTCGTCCTAACAATCACGCGCACAATAAGCGCTTTAAGAAAATTGTCCTAAAATTTCACATTGTTTCATTTTTGCATAAACAAATTAAAGTTTGTTGTTCATGTAAAATCGATTGATAATTCATTAGGTGAACAACAGGAGCTAAGATTTCACTCGTGGCCACGCCACTCGTAAAAATATAGCTTTTGTTGTTCAGGAAATGAAATATTAATCTATCTTTCACTGAAATGAACGAATATCCTCTATATCACTTAACGCGGTCATAACACAATTCGGACTTTCTGCACAGCGGCACAAAGAAAGACATAACAGTCCACATGGATTTATATTTCACTTTATATTAGACGAGGAAGATTTGTTCCTTAAGAATGACATATAAACAGAGAGGCAGGTACAAATTTCTTAAACAAAACAAATCAGAAACGAGATGTGTTTGTGAAACACGAATGACCCTGAAACGGCAATTTTAAAAATTTTGACCTTGACAAATGACCTTGATTTTGTCGCGTGACCTTCAACTTGATATTTGTAGATGTGCAACCTCGAGATCAATCATCACACTAATTATGAACGCTGTATCTTGAATAGCCTTGAAGTTATCTCTAATGTTTATTTTTTTTTGTTGAATTTTCCAGACAGACAGACTGACATATGGGCTTACGGACAGACAGACGGACACGCGGTGAAACAATATGCCTACGATCTTTCGAAGCGAGGCTAAAAGATTAAATAAATATATAAACAAATAGTAATGGAGGAAAACACTCATAGGCTAACAACATTCGAAATACACGTTGTTTGAATGGAGTTGGCGCACGTTAGAACACGACGATGAAATGTGCAGACTGTTCACTGTCAAGACCCTCTGTTTAAATATTAAGGTTAAAACTTACCGTTAGTTTTCGATTTACATCCAGTTGGTATATAGACATAACCCTTTGTATCCATACTGTAGGTAATTGGGGGTGACAAATAAAAGAAGTCATCTTGACTAAATTGCTTCAACTACAACAGTATTCATAAGGAATAGTTATCATTATTATAAAACGAAAGAGAGGGGAAAACCCCAAAAATGATATAACATATTTTCCGTAAGCCCTATAATATCATTTAGGCGCGCTTAGTCACTTTGATAGAACGTCATCGCCATAGTGCAAACTTTACCGCCCTCGATGAACTTATACCTGTCCTGCGTTCAGGATGCAAACTGTGTGCCAATTATATCCCGCTTTGCACGAGTACTTTCGTGCAAAGCAGGGTATAATTGGCAAACTGTTTGCACCGTTTTGTCATCCTGATCGTACGGCGGATATGTCTTATTCAAGTACATGTATTTAGTCATATAAGGGAGGATTTGTGACCCTTTCTCCCCGATTTCTCTCCTACTAGAAGGAAAGAATTCCGTTTTTATCACTACAGGTGATTTAAGGGCTAAAATATAGTGGTATTTTAAACTAATCGCACTTTATTTAACGTAAACAATTTTGAAAATTCTGAAACACGTGAAGGTAAAATGTACAAAAAGAATATTCAATAGTCTCAGGGTGACTGACACATTTTCGCCATTTTCCCTGAGACGAAATATCGATAAGTGAAAAGTAATTCAAATATATCATTTATAGAAGTAATCTCAAGGATCGACTCATCGAGTTTCAATAGAAAGGGTTCATTTACGACAATCTTTACCAAATTCATACCAAAAATGCCCTCTTTGTAAAAGAGGTTTTGAAAATGGAGATGTAATTTCTACAATAGTCGCTTATTGAAAAAGGTCGCTCAATAGATAGATTCAATATGAGGACACCAAAACATGTACAATTCTTACCTCTCCTGCTGCTTGAGTTGATTTAGTTGGCCTCTGAAAGAATAAACGGATTTAATAGAAGATAATTGTTAGTTTCATTGTAGGATCGATTTATTTTTCATTGAGTGATCAATAAAAGCCACAAGTTAAACTCTTTTCTTTGTTTCAATCTTAGACGAAAAACAAACGATTATTGTAATTCTTTAATGCAAAAACGGATCTAAATTTGAAAGAATGGAAAAAAATATTAAAGCGAGTTTTTTGAGCGTGACAACAAGACACCGTCATAATGGCGTCATTTAGATTTGTTTATGGTGTCCGCTAAAACAACGTTAAATTGACTAAATTTAACTAAACCATGATATATTCTTTCGATAATTTCACTGGTTTGGCTGTGAAATCACGAATTATATTTATAATGATGATTATACCACAATTCGAGAAGAATTGTAAATGTGGATACATTTTATAGACGGTGATATCTGCAGTCTTTGTTGATCATTCCAATTGTTTGTTGAAGGTGGAATACCGTTTTTGAGATAGGTGAATATATATTGGTATATATCAAAACAATGTACAATTGCTTTCTTAGCGGTGTATATTTAAACTTTTTTACATGGAAATCTATAAATCTATATTTGGTGACCAAATTACACCTTTTGCTACATAATATGACAATAAGCTTTGGTCACTTGTCTCCGGAAACAATTTATCCCTGGATAATTTGTCCCCTATCACAAATTTTACTTCTCTCTGAGCATTTATCATTTATATTAGAAGTTTCGAATTTTCAAAAGGATTCCCCGTGGATTGTATACAGAAAATGTACAGATTTTATGGGAGACTCATTAGAGCTAACCAAAAGAGTCATATCCTTCCCAGTTTAAGGAATGAAGAACTTTGAATGTCAAAGATACATAAATAATGGAACAGAATTATGCATGATTTCCACCTTGTAATTATGAGTAAAGATAAGTGTGAGTGAATTCTTGTTGACAATGATTTTTGGGGAAGGGACATGTTACCCAGGTCTGGATTATCTGTCCCTCAAGCAGGATACCCCAGCTGCTTGGACAACCTGAACTCCCAATTATTGAAAGATTTTTTCCGATTCCTAAGGGTATCATCAAAAAATTATAAAAGCAACTACACCAAGAACTATTTCTGCGACAAAAACTTCCTGAAAAGCAAAGCTCAAACTCCGTCATCCTTGACAAAGAAAAAGGCCATTAACTGGGGATTATCGTTACATTATTTCCGAAAAAGAAAAACACAACAACAAATACTGAAATTGGCTACTGAAAAAAAGGGCCGGCCCCTTTAAGTCCACGTGATAAATTCATAAAAATGACCGTGAATTTGTGTCACTTTTTTATTCAATTTTGTGCCATTAGCCTGTATTTGTAGAATTTTTTGAAATTTGAACCTACCATGACCTACTCTGTGTCCGCAGTGACCCCAAACCAATTACATCGGCGATGGGCCTACCTGACTCTTATGTTGATTAAATTGGGATTTCACAAAATACTTCAAAATATCCTTAAACCGACATATAAATTATTAATTGTTGGTTTTGATATTTAGAAAATAGGTAGATGTTTACTTCACAGGTGGAAGTATCAAAGAAATTTTTAAAAAAATATTATTAAATAATGACAATGTGTCATTCAAATATTCATTTTTGAAATCAATAATACCATTTTTTTGCACAAATACAAAAAATGAAAATGTTTCTTCGAAGCCCATGTTGATTTCTATATGTATGCAAAATTTTGTTGAAATTGACCCCATACTAATAGAATAAATAGGAAAAATACAAGCTCAAAGTCAATCTCAAATCACCATTCATCATTCCATTTATCCTGTTTCAGTTCATTTTAAGTCTAATAATCATTATATACAAAAATATAATCTAATACCCATTACCACGCCAACTATCCATCGAAACCGAGACAGGATGATCGCTAACGGCATTTATTGCAAGTACGTCTTATGGCGTAGTAAGAAAAGATTTTTTACAAACCCTTAGGATTACTAATGACCTAAATTATCAAGAAGATATGAAATGTGTGATTTTCAGTTCGATCGCTATCGCAACCGCCCAATTATTCTCAAGTTCTGTTGTTATGCAGTTAAATACCTTCCTGGCAGATTATCACAGGATGGAAATGATTGGGATTTATTGCTGTCTCTAAAATACTCTTTGTTTGGTAAAAATCACATAAATCCATCCAAGACTTTTAAAAGTCTGACATTTTTTAAGGTTGAATGTAAACGCCATACGCCGTGACTTTACAAACTATTACATCACCAGTCATCTTCTATGTCATCGATGTAGTCATTATTCGTCCCATTTAAATAAAAGGATGGCGTGAAATGTTTTAACTGAAAAAAATACGCAAAATTAAATGAAAAAAAAAACCAGAAAGGATCCATTTTAGTCCTAACCACCACAAAAGAAGATATGGCTGGTCATGTGAAAAAGTGACATATAAATCTTTCACGTGCTCAGCTGACGTGATATCAACAAGTTTCTCATACCCCATTTTATCAGGCAATATTTATTGCTAGTGACAAAATAAATAATCAATCGTTTTTTATGCTCGATTTGAAATCTAGCTGTATCATAAAAATCTTGTAGGCGCCTCAAACACGAAGTTTTTTTCCAGAATTGGTCGCCCCGAGACCAGTGGTGAAGTCATATTAGTTACCTACTTGCAACTTTCCACCATGGATAAAATTTAAGAGATCGTACGCTGCAGAGTAGTTACAGCTGTTCATGTGGTTTGGTAGGTTGAGAGTGTTACAAGGTCCTCCATAATTATCAGTTGGCTGAAAAAAGAATGGAAAATGAGGCATATAATAATTGATTGTTCAGTGTAAGATCGATTTATTTTCATTGGGTGAACAACAAAAGCTACATCTCCACGAGTGGCGAAGCCATGAAAGTAAAAAAAGGGATTTTTTCTTTGCGAAAGGAAAAGTCATATCTAACACGAAAAACGAAAGATTATTCAATATCCTTAACGCAAAGCATGAACATTTCAAGACAACAAGTTTTTACTGGAGTTGTTGAATTTTGTATGTGGTAGTCTGTGCCGATAAAAATTAACTGAATCCAATTTGAACGACCTCGATTTCGACACTAGCGGCGTCATCGTCACCTTTTAACCTCGGTGCTTATGATTGCATATCAAGCTGGTGTTTCTACGATTCAAGGAACACCGTCGAAGAGTCCGCAATATTAATGAAATCACTGAAAGTACCGATGATGGACGTTTCTGTTGGCATATTAGAGTGATCAATCCTTTCGTTGCGAAAAAGAAATTGTACGCGTATGTAAAAAATGGTGAACGGAATATGTCCCGACCCAGTCCAATTTTATCCTATATATTACATTTCAGAAGAAAAAAAATATTTTTAAGAATACTTTGCCGAAATTATACTTTTTTATTCAAATTTTGTTTGCTGTTCACATTACAAATTGATTTTGACAACCAACTCGAATTATATTTAATCATTATTGATATGCACCAAGTGTCAGCGTTGTGCTACATGTACTAAAGTATCACATCTTCAGCGTGTGTTCAAAATCTTTAAAAGTCTTCTCTGAAACCAGAAGGCAGACAGCTTTCATTTTTGGTATGTAGTATCATCTAGTTCGCCGCTACTAAGTTTGTTCACATCATAAATCGTGGGTCATATTTGGGCTCTGCCTGGGTGCATTCACTTTAACAGAGAAACAAAGAGCACAAATCTTTAAAAATGCTCTTCTGAAACCAGGAGGCTGACAACGATCATATTTGATATGTAACTTCATTTAATGGACCTTTATCAGGTTCGTTCATATCATGCCCCTGGGTGCCAAATTTGGATTCCGCCAGGGCGTATCACATTTTACAAAGAAACAGAGCGAATTCTTTATCAATCTATTTCTCTGAAACCAGAAGGTAGAATGCTAGAAATTTGGTGTTTAGCTTCATTAAATTGTTTCTATATGGAGATTGTTCATATCACGCTCGTATGATAATTAACTGCGGCTCAGCCTATGTGCATTCAATTTCAAATAGAAACAAAAGAATATTTTTTTCCAACATTAATCTGAAAACAGACAATCGCACGGAAACAAAATATACAAATTATATCCTTAGAAATGGATATCTTTCAATCGGTTTTATGTAATGTCAAAGTGGCCAAGGAGACTCGGGTAAGCGATAAAGGACCATCACGGTTTTTTTTTTTTTTTTTTGTAATGCTAACGATTAATGCAAACATTCCCTTCTACGAGAATTAAAGTTGACATCTAAAGTGCCATTTAGTTAACCATAATCTATGATTTTAGTCTCAAATTTTGGGGTATCAGCATGTTGAAAAAGTGAAAAGGTCGAAATTCAGTTTTGTAAAAGAATATGTTGTCGCTCTCAAAATAATTATGACTTTCGTGTGCTTTGAGAATAGAGATGTTTGTCTCTTTAGTCTTTCTATACCACAAACTGCACAAAACATTAAGTATTTCTTAAATGACCAGCAATAGGTATCCAAAGCAATGCTAGTGCATGCTACACCCCCCTCTCCCCGGTCTAACAGACGCCGATTTCAGGCAAAAATCGGAATTCGAGGTAATGCATTTAGTACTACGGGAAGATATCGCAACCGATCGCAGATCGTCTTTGTAGATCGCCTTGGCTCGAGCTGCAGGTTGCGCATCTCTTCGTAGCTCATCTGTAGGTATCGGGGCTACTCGTAGTACTTTGGCGTTATTCGGTTTTCATCGCCGAAACAGGCACGCCGATTTTGACCCCAAATAACGACGATTTTTCCACTATGAACAACGATAACGTACACCGAGCTACCACGATTACGGCACGATTTTAGAAATCGGGAAAATGTATGAATGTTGAAATTTTTGCCCCGATTCATTTTTGATCCCGCTTTGATTTCGATTTCAGTCAGGAAGCACTTCGATTCTCCCGATGCACGCCGATGTCATGCCGATTTTGCAAATTTTGAAATCGGGACCAAATCGGGGCCCCGGACCGGGGGAGGGGTGTTAATGCAGCAAGGGTAATCTGAATTACTCAGAAGAGGAATCTTTCATTTACTTTTTGTTTTGGTTATGCTTGGATATATATAATACGTACTTAGTGTTTTGTATGGAAAAAAATATCTAACGAGGTTGGGAGAATTGATCATTGTCGAGGCTCTGCCGAGACAATTACCAATTCTCACAACCGAGTTAGATATTTTTTCATACAATACACTTAGTACGTATTATATTTATCTTATAACCTCTTTTTGTCTTGTTTTAGTCGATGTTTCTAACTTAAATGCTAGTTTCTAAAAATAACTGTATGATATTATTGTTCTAAAAATAACTATGTGATATCATAAAAAATATCATACGGGTTGTTATCATACGGATACTTGTATAGTTATAAGATAAAGTTCAAGATTAAGGTAATGATAGAGATTTTTTGAAAAATGTTGATCATAGGATCAAAAGGTGTTTTAAGCAACAATGGCATTTAGAATTAAGTAATTCTCATATATATATCCAAATTACAAGCAGAAGCAAAAAAAACTAAAAAAACGCTCTATACGAACTCTTATAGTATTTAGTGTCATAAATTTTCGAATTTTATAATACAATACTAAGTCTTCAACGAAATGGCATAAGAAATATTTGATCCTGAATAAAGTAATGACAACTGAATTCATAATGATGTTAATGTTCCGATTGTATTGATTTGTCACTATTTTTGTTAACATATTTTCATATGTTTTACATGTATTATATATCGATGGCCTTTAATACCGAATAAATATGTCCAAGTCTATAAAATATTATTATATCAGACAGGTGGCATCAGGTTATTATCTGCTGAATGCCCTTTGCTGTTTAAACCCTGCTTTTTACGTGCCTGTGATCTTATGATTGAAAAAACATTGTGAAAAAAGAAGAAATTGCTTCTAACAAGCAAATTCTTCTTTTTCCACACTATTTTATACCCTACTGAATGGTTATTTTTCAAATTAAATCCACTTTAAATTTTCGTCTGCAAAACCTTTGAATTTGGACAAGTCCAAAATTTTGTCAAACAGGAAAGGGTTAAATTGGCTCACCTGTCCGTGTCCTGCGTCTACGTTAAAAACAGTCTTGATATTGGATTTGTCGGTTATGAAGTGTTTGTAGAAACTTTGAATCTTCTCACCGGATGCTGAAAACACCAAAGTATTACTGTTTAGGAATAAACCAATGTCAAAGGACGAATGTCCATGCGGGTATTCTGGTGGCTACAACCGATTTATTTCGAAAGATTTGAGAAATATGATGTATTTTCAACATTATATATATGCTTTATTGAGGTAAGCTTTCTCACATTTGTCCAGTGACAGAGCGTAATCAGTTACTAGGCAGCCTCCCTACCCTATCAACTTCCAAAAATAGCACCGGGAGTTGTAGTAAACGGCGTTTTAACCTCGCAAAGGTCGAATTATGACCCCACATAGCACGTGCAAGTGCCCTTGGTATTAGTAGACAATGTCGCTTCAAAACTTGATTGCCTTCACTTTATTGTCAGGGTCTTGGAGTGGAATCGCGCTAGTCTGTGATTAAATAGTTTTAATAATAAAATGTCACTTTTTCAAAGTTTCTTCACATACAATGCCACTGTTTCGAGTATCAAATCCTTATAGAATTTCTATATTGTATAGTGTCTTCCGTTGATGACCCTCTTCTATACGCTTATACATTCAGTCTCTATAGTTTTATGTCTCTCTATGATTACTCAGCTCTTGATTAAGCAATAGCTTCTGAAACTATCTGACCCTTCACTGCGCGATTAGTTACCTATAGGGTTCTGGCGAATTTTCGTAAAATTTCAAACGAGCAAAGATATGTTGTTGATTTAATTTCAATTTATATGACGGTTCAAAATACATCAATTTCATCCTAGATCGATGTAAAAAAAATCTCAAACTAACGCCAAAAATCTAATAATCGCCGAATATCTGGCAAAAGATCTGTAACTAGTTACCAACTGATCGCCGATTATTCCGCGTTTATGCCAGTCTATAATATCCAAAATGCATTTGCACATTCATATCTAACAATTTTCAGACCGCTTGTATGTCATCTTTAATTTTTAAGTTACATAAAAATCGGTGACTTTGAGATGGCTGAGATGCCTAACAACCGACCTAGAAAAATAGCGTCGGACGGGCGTCGATGATTGCAGGGGGAAATATGTTTTTGGCATTCTCACGTAACCGCCGACGAGACAATGTCTCTTTCATTGACCGATCAGTGAGCTAATGGTGAAGCAGCACTTTTACAGATGGTAGATTAATCATTGCATTTGAGGTGATCGCGGCAAGTATAATTTCTTTAGCTCAAAATAACAAAGTGCTCAAAACGCTCAAACTTGACCACATTTAAGATGCGTTTCGCTTGGTAGTGATGGATACTATTTCTGAAGCGCTCACAGGCGCCAAATTGCCCTTCACACAGGACAGATCCCAGGACGTGTATGTTTGAGGAGTTGCTGACATTGCCTTCCAATCGGACTAAGCCACTTATAACCGGGTTATATTTGTTTGTTTTCTGCTACTGTTATCTTTTTTTGCTATGAAAGCATTTACCCAACGTCTCAGAGAACGGTAATTTCTTTGCAGGAAATAGTCAAATGATACAGGAGGAAACTACTGCTGAGCTGTGCCTTGTCAATTATCTTGATCGATGTATAGCAAGAAACAAGACCTCAACCCACCCCACCTCCACACACGCAGTTTTCTGTCAGCTTCGGCTTCTTATTCCGATTCGACCTTAACTATAAATCTCTGTAAATATTGAATCGATTATAATTTAAATCTTTTTTTTTTATAAGTGACGTACGCAAGTTCGTCAACTTAACAATACGCAGTCTAAATTTATTGTATACCTACTTGGTTGAACGAGATAATCTTGTTTGCCATTAAATATGTAAACCTTGTCGTCGGCGAGGTTGGAAGTGGAGTCAATGTTACCCGCAGCATCGCCGGCTTCCGTCGTTGACGTCAACGCGGTTACGGAGACTAATGAAGGCGTCTGCATACACACCGACGATTCGGCGACGGAACCAAATGCACAGGCAAAAGGTGCTAAAAGGAAACAAAATAACATCGTAATTGGTCGGGAAAACATCGTATCTTACGCTGAATCCAGATGCACTTACAACATCTGGTCGCATGCCATCGATATGATGGTTTAGGTAGATATTTCTTAGGGTAGTTCACACATTCAATTGTTTCATGATAAAATTTTTGTCATATTCACGTACGCCTATTTGGCAAAATTTGGATTATTATTGACCAATAGTTTGTGGTAGTACATATTTTTTGAGAATTTCTTTAATCGGTCCCAAAATAGGGACTGTATGGATGACGTCATGATCTCCTGTTTTCTAATTAGATTTGATTTTGATATTCGGTTCGTTACGTGGTAAAACTTACACGTCTTATCGCCGTTAGACAAATTTTTTTCGTTATAATGCACTTTTAATCCTTTGCTGTTTAATCCCTGCTTTTTACGTGCCTGAGATTTTATGATTGAGAAAACATTGTGAAAAAAGAAGAAATTGCTTCTAACAAGCAATTTCTTCTTTTTCCAAACTAATTTCTACCCTACTGAATGGTTATTTTTCAAATTAAATCCACTTTAAAATTTCGTCTGCAAGACAAAATTTTGTAAAACAGGAAAGTGTTAATATATACAGAGCCCTGCAGGTGACATAATATACACATTTTTTAATCCGTTATAACGAAATACTACTTCGATAAAAGGAATTAGTATTTCGTTAAAGAGAATTGATATTTCGTTTTAACGAATTAATAATTCGTTTAAACGGAATACTATGTCGTTTTTACGAAATACTATTTCTATAAAACGAATTATTATTTCGTTTAAACGAATTAATATTGCATTATAACGAATTAGTATTTCGTTTTAACGAATTAGTATTTCGTTAAAACGAAATAGTTATCATCTGAACACTCGGTTGTTATCCTTCGAAATATAAAACCACGTGCGTACTTTTCTTATTGTTACACTTGCGAGAGACAAATTCACGTTTTTGGCACAGCTTTAAATTGTTCACTTATGCTTAAATTTGAATAAGGGTAAACTCTACCATAGGCGTTACTAGGGTTTTGAAATTTGTACGCACTCAGAAGGTGACTAACCTAGGATATAGGAAAAAGGCGATATGAGGACTGTGAAAAGATGAATATCCTTCGGTTCCCTTTTTTATGATTTTTGCGTTTGTCGTTCGTTACTCATGAATCGCATACGTTACAAGTACGCTGTTATACGTCGGTTTACGTTCTTATACGCAGAAGACCAAAACTAATTTTAACATGTCAACAGAAATTTCAGCGTATGCCAGCGTATAAGATATACGCTTGTCATACGGTATGCATACGGTCAATACGCTAGATATTCGTTACTCATAAGTCAATTACGCTTGTGATACGCTGGTATAACATTTTCATTTTAGCTGTAATTCAAGTACTCCTTATTCGTTGTAAGACTGAAAAGACTTTATTTCTGTTCTTGAGAGAGATTTTTGGGGCAGAATCAGCTTTAGTTGGCGGTGAAGTGTCAAACCGCAATTAAGAGGAAAGAAATTGAGAGCATTTATTATACCTTCAACAAGTTGTATCTTTTTTTGCTTTGTTTTGTTTCAGGGGTCTTTTGAACCTGTCCCTTCACATCAGCAGGGGGAAAATCAGCTAAATATCCCCCTCCCCCAACCCTCCTAATGACAATTTTAGCCCCACAGACAGAAGAGAAGTAGCAATGGCGCCTTTTTATGTCTGTCCGTCTACCATTGCCTCTTACTGTCCTTCCGTAGACTTCATCCCGCTATTAAACCAACAGCTCATTAACATTGGTGAAAAAGTCCGTTGCTGACCGGTCTTTAGCTCACGAAGCAAATGCTCAAAGTACAGGAAGGTATTCACTGAGCAATGTAGACAAGGGCGTAACAAACATTACGTACATTATGCAAGTGCGGAATAGAAATAAAACCTCTTTTGAAAATGTCGTTGACGAATGATCATTTCATCTAAACTACAGCTTATTCAAGCTGTATTTACGACGTTTTGGTTATTCAGCAACGCTCAAATCATAGAAAAGGGAACTGAAGGATATTCATCTTTAATCAGTCCTCATATCGCCTTTATCCTATATCCTAGGTTGGTCACCTTCTGAGTGCGTATAAATTTCAAAATCCAAGTAACACCTATGGTAGAGTTTACTTTCCCCTTATTCAAATTTAAGCATAAGTTAACGATTTAACATTTCAAAGCTGAGCCAAAAACGTGAATTTCTCTCTCGCAACTGTAAAAAGTAGAAAGTATGCACGTGGATTCATATTTCGAAGGATAACAACCGAGTGTTCCGAAGATAAGTATTTCGTTTTAACGAAATACTAAATCGTTAATACGAAATAGCATTTCGTTAAAACGAAATAATATTTCGTTATAACGAAATATTAATTCGTTTAAACGAAATACTACTTCGTTTTATCGAGATAGTATTTCGTACAAACCAATTAGTTTTTCGATAAAACGAAATATTAATTCGTTATGACGAAATATCAATTCGTTATAAGGAAATACTAATTCGTTATAACGAAATTATAATTCGTTTTAACGAAATATTAATTCGTTTTATCGATATAGTATTTCGTCATAACGGATCAAAAAATGTGTATATTATGTCACCTACGGGGGCTCCTTAAATATACATTTAAGCACTGAAACTTTAAAATAATGAGATTACCTACCCTTTCTTCAAAATCTGCACAATCTCTACCCTGCTCTCTTTTTTCAAAAAAGCTAATCGTTATCTTTAGGCAGGCTTAATACAGGATCTTTAATAATGGCTTAAGACAAAGATAAGAGTGCTTGATAACAAAGTTAAGGCATATCTCTATTGCAAGGTCATTTGTAGAAATATATGAGTATAAAGACTTTGATCATTTTTGGCTTGGTTTAACAGGCCATAGGAAACAACCCCTTATCCTGGAAATTGCCAAGGAAAAAGATAATCGAGTCAAAAACCGAACAACGCGTGTACTACCTAGCTTTTTTGTGCTCCCGCGCGCGTAATAAATAGGTCTAGTATACGTAATCAACTTTTGTGCGACACGAAGTGCTTCGTGTGTTCAACGTAGTGCATATCACAACGCTGTACTAAAATAAAAGTACTGAAAGTACTGAAGTCGAGGGAACTGAATAGACGAAACAAGACACGAGTTCAATTTTATGGAATATAACCTTGATTACTCACCTTGTCCTTATCATGTATACCAGATATTTTCTTATTTCATGGGTTCGGTGCAAGACTGTAGTAAGTGTATATACAATGTACATACACTTACTAACTGCCAAAACCACTGCTGTGTTAAGGTTACATATCTTTATATTTGATCTTGAGGGATAACCTTGATAATAGGAAAAACAAGAAAATGCTGTTAACTAACACTTTCTCCCTAATATTATCTACCCTTTCTGCTACAAATTTTACTAACTTGCCCACCCTGCAACCCTTTACAATTTGGACCTGTGTAAACATTTGTTGTCTTGTAATGGATTAATCTAAATTAGAAAAAAGCCTTGTCCCATCCTTTAACCCTTAAACAGACGACAAAATTTTAGACTGGGCCAACTTCGAACATGTTGCAGACAATTAATCAACATGAGTGTAATTAGATATATATTTAGGGTAAAAATGAAAAAGAATGGGGTATGGAGCTTGTGCCCCTAGAAAATCAGCATTACTACGATTGTTAGACGGAATGATCGAATGGATAAATTGACTGACTAGTAGCAAACCAATCAACTCAACTAAAATTATAAAAACGCGAGTTGCGCATGTCTGCAAAGCGGTAGCGGGCGTAGTAATCTATACCTTGGGAATTTGTTATTTTTGGCGGACTCAGCGCTATAAAGTGAGCAAACCGTTCGACATTTTTCCTTTGAAGTGATTTCGGAATGTGGCTTACGATCCCTATAGGTAAATGGAACCCTTGGTTTCCCTCGCATAAAAAAAGCCTTGCTAGAAAGATTTAAAAATTGGAGTGCATGCCTTTAAATGTCACCTTGTCTCTTTATAATTCATACCTTCCGCGCTTAAAGCGTTTTGATTCTTTGAAAGTTATTATTGGTGTACACATTAAACATTATATTCCTCTCAAAGTATACTAAGGACCAAAGCTTCTCTAACCTATAATTTCCATGTTTTTCAAGATTTGATTACAATAATGATGAGTTGGTTGATTGCTATCAGTTTGACAAATGAAAAGAGCTAAAAGGCCTTTATAATGATAATAGGACTTGCGATGTAGTGAGAAAAAAGTGAACCCCCCCCCCCCCCCCCCCCCAAGATTTGCCAAAATAGTTTTCCAACATTTGGATCTGATTTAATACCAAGAATGAGAATCGTGACTGTCAATAACAGTTTGACAGCGTCTTTGTATACTCCTGAATAAGTAATGGATCACCAGTTGGAGAACGGTGGCTAATTGGTGCATATGGGTCTTTCCATATTCCCTGAAGGTCCTTGGTTGGACCTGACAAGCCGAAACTCTAACTCGTTCCAAATTCATTCTATTGGATTCATGTCCAGGGACTGCGCCGGTAAATACGTAACACGATTCTCATTAATGTATTCTTGGACAATACGGGCATTATGTGGACGAGCATTATCGGCCATCAAAATATACTCGACCCCTCTAGAATCAGCAAAAATTCTTACATGGGAAGTCAGGATTTTATAAATATATCTCTGGGCTCTCAAGATATCGAAGATAACAAGGTCTGTCCGCCCATTCCAGCTATTGCCAGGTAGGGCCATGGAGGAACCATCTCCTTACCGGTCCTGTTCAGCACTTGTTGATGAAATTCCCCCTGTCTTTCTCCACACCATTTACCACCTGTCCGTGTTATACGGGAAATACCAGGACTCATCAGTGATGAGAACTGGGCGTCATCAGGGGCCAGTTTTACTAAACATCTTACGATCATTTTTTGCGTAAGTCAAAAAATAAAGTTGCTTCTACAGGAGTAACTAAATATGGAGTTCTGCCATGCATCATCTCATTTGAATCGTCCTCTAAAGACGATTCTAATGAGATATAGCAAGGCAGAATGAATGAAAACACCAGGTACGATTTGTGATTTTGACTTACGATTAATTTTTTCGTAAGACGATTAGTAAAACTCTCCCCTGGGGCACATACCAATGTAGTCCAAGACGCGGTTTTAACGACGACGACTATGTATCAGGGAAAACGGGATACGAATGCATAGTTTTATTGACCGGAGATTACACTCGAGCAGTCGATTTCTAAAGGTGTGAGTCAAAACTGGCTCTCCTGAAGCATTCTGAAGCTCGAAAGGTTGTTTTCCTAGAGAACTTGTTCTTCCGAACTTGAATGAACAAAAATTTGTAATCTCAACTCCTTTCTCCACCCTATTGCCTGACAGGTGTCCCATACTGTTGGTACCCTGACCATACTCTATGGTGTACACGAAGTGCCAAGCCGACACTTGCTCCACGATACGCACATATCGCCAATTCTATTCTATCAAAAATGTCTTCTGACATTTACAATTGCCATCCCTGATAGTAAATGCTTCAATAATAAAATGAAAATGAAAATTTTAGCCTGTAAACACAACACCCTACGGGCGTTATTTGCCTTGTGACAAGGGAATTGCTTTTTATACAACAATAAACGCAGTGAAAAAGACACTCATCCCTTTAATAAGATTTTCTATTTACATTTTTTGTCTATCAAAGAACGATGTTCACGATTGTGGTCGTGTCAGAATATTTATAAGGGGAGGATTTATATGCAAAGCAAAATCCTTGGACTTACAAAAGTCTTCACTTTGTGTTCTGTATATAGTACTGTAAATGACCTACATTTTTCTGAGACGATCTGAAACTTCTAAACAAACAAATTGCCCAGCATGAAAAGATAAGATCCAAAAGACCATTTCAGAGCCAACTTACTTCCTGCAATTAACCCGGCTCCCATGAAATATTTCGAGTGAATCACGTGCATCTGGGTGGCCATGGCTGCCCCGGACGATATTCCGGAAATCGATATTTGAGACACATCCACATTGTATGTTTCTGGAATATAAGATTGAACTATTTTGACGAAGAAATTTTCAGCGTGACATCTTACATTACATGGTAAGGCAGTTGGCTAGACGATTTTTTGAGCTGGCGAGAAATCGAATTATTGTAAATGCATTGTTATATTGAAAAACATAAATAATCTGTCACTCAGTATCTTTCGCAAGAATTCGATAATTTCTGCAAGGTCATTTTCAAACTTTGTGGACAACACAAAAATGCCAACGAGTTGGCGGTGCTAACCAACATCTGACCCTACAAAATGGTGTCCAACACTGACATCACTGTATTTCGATCTCTCACCGTTGGCTCAATTTGCCAAACATTTTCACTTCTATTTATTGAAACATTTATTTAATCGACCACCAATCCATCTGATTAATTGCAAAATGCTCCCCGTGATTATAAGATTGACTTCCGGTGTTGCAAAAAAAATAATTACTTTTGTATATATATCTACAGGTACATGCGCGTTGTTTTGTTGGAAGCGGCTACCATACTCGGCCGCAGATCATTGGCAGTTAGAAATTGGCAGTTTTTTCCGCAATGCCTTTACCTTTTAATGTCTTCCGTTCAAAAAATCCGATTTGAATGAAAAAAATTGGTTTCATATACAGGTAATTCTTGTTTTAGTAGGGATAATTTCTAATTTTGTTAACATTCGAGTTAACGTCTATTATCAATTTTATAGCTATTTAGCAGGTTTTCCTGCCCTGCGTTTAAGATGACAAAACGGTGCAGGCATTTTGCCAATTATACGCCGCTTTGCACGCAAGTGCACGTGAAAAGCGGGGTATAATTGGAAAATTGCTTGCACCGTTTTGTTATCCTGAACACAGAGCTAGATAACGGATCAAATATCATTTTAAATATAATAGAATAGAAGCGAGAAACTGTGTCAGTGCTAGGGATTTAACTCTCTCTCTCTCGGGCACCCGAGAATCGCTGACCCAATATGAATAGTGATGACACTTCGTGTATTATCATAATCTTAACTATTTCAAGTCTTTTACGAATTATTTGTCCCATCTATTACTTAGGGCCAATAGGAATAATTTATAAGCGTCGTGTCAACTATGATGTAAAGTACCTACTTCATCCTGTGATTGTAAATATTTGTTACCCTTGAGTGTATCAAAAATATCAGACACCGGCGCTGCGGCTCTAAATACAGTTTGCTTTTATAACAGCATAATAATACATATACATATATTTCAGTTATGTCATCCCTTTCGAGAATTGGTTGAGGTGGTAATACAGATTAGGCATGTGAAAAAAAAAGTTTCTTCCTTTAAAAAAAAAAGAGGGCCCTAGCATTAAATATTTAATAAAATGAGTCATCTGAAGTGTATCTCATTGTTTGTTTGGCTTTGAAACAGAAAATGGACAAATAAATAAACATCTCTTTGAAACGCCAGATCTCTTAGGATGCATAAGAACCTGATATTTTAAATAATAATCCGAAAGACAAAACAAACAGAAATGAATGTTCATATTATTAAAGGGAGGAATTTTTAGCAAAGTTCGTCAAATTAGGACGACATAAGCGATATTGTTTAACATCCCTTGAATTCCATTCAAAACTCACGTTCGTTTTATTTTTTCAAATTATTCACCTTATCACTTTCGCGACCTTCTTTACTGTACATATAAGGGGTTATTCGTTCTAATCAATTTTTGTTTGAGAAATAACAAATCAAAAATATACATTTGCGCATATTTCCCTATCCAATTTTTCTTAAAAGTTATAATATTAGGAACGAGTAACTTATATGACTACAACTCGAATTATGAAATAATCGCAAATGAAACAAAAGTCTACCAGCAGCAAACAGTTTCTACCGTAATCAGACTGCACAGATACTTCGGTCTTCCAACACCAACATTTTTTATATAGTACAAGTATATTTTAACGTATGCGTGATATTTCCAACTGTTCAATAAATGCGCGAGCAAAAAAAAAAAAAAAAGAACAAAAACAGTGCTATTAGGAACTTATCCGACTGCCCAATTAAATTGTTAAACATTTACTATAATCATGCAAAAGGGGACCATCTGGGCATCTGGGAACTCAGTGAAATAAATATTTGTAAAAGAAATAGGGTCCAGCATAGATCAAATCAGAGGTCGCATGTTAAGAATTCTTTCACATGAGGGTAGCTTGATCATTCTGGATTCAGAAAATAAGCAAAGTGCGACAAGTTTCGATCCTAGTCGGTCTGTGCAATCCGCACAGTCTGACTACGGTCGACACTTTACGTACTACCCAGATGGTCCCTTTTCGCGTGACTGGTCATATATACAAAGCTAAAGGTAAAGACTCTGGCCAGACTGTGCAGAGTCAACGGCTGGTCTAAGTCGTTAATAATCACATATTTAAGAGATGACGAAAGTATTCTCTAATGTAATTCTCTAATGGAGGTATGAAACTAAAAACTTATATCACTGCATAAATACGTGAAGCGGATTCATACATGAGTATGATTTGGTTTCCAGTTTCATACCTCCATGAAATAAAAATCCTCTTTTCATATCTTATAATTTGATATCATGAAGCAAATCAAAAAATAATTTCTCCATATTAAGGCATATTTCTTGATGGACTACTTTGTGTGTAAGCTTAAAAATAGCCGCGTACTTTTTCATTGTTTTCATTGGAGAATAAAACTATTTTTTCATCACACATGTTCATTTCTATTATCTACACATAATCAAGCTGCAGCTATAGTTTAATGCCCAAAAGTACAATTTATAAACTTACCCAATTTGTCGCCGGCAAAAAATACAAATCCTCGAACAAATAAAAACGAGGAAAGAAAATAAAGAAAGAGTAAGGTATTGCAGAACATCGTCTTTTAAAGTTCAAATACTTTTATCTGTTCCTAAATCCGTGCGATCAAATTTATAATGTCATGGTAAAACCCGAACATATGAACTCTCCTATAGATAATTTGATAAAGGTAACATATCCCGCGATTACTACCCCATCGGGTTTAAAACGAGGAACTTCTCTATCAGAGGCATGTTGCTAAAAAACTACATTTCAATAGTTAATAATCAACCAAAATCATTTCATATCAATCCCTTAAATATTGATATTTGATAATTCATCGATTGATAATTTGCTGAACGATGTTCAACCTCTTCATGGTCACAGACAAGAAAACAAGAAATTGTCCATGTTGGGTGACCTAGAACACGTATCTACAGCTTATTGAACAGATTTTTACGACGTTTAACCCTTTGCTGTATAATCCCTGCTTTTTACATGCGTGTGATTTTATGATTGTGAAAACATTGTGAAAAAAGAAGAAATTGCTTCTGACAAGCAATTTCTTCTTTTTCCACACCATTTTCTACCCTACTAAATGGTTATTTTTTCAAATTAAATCCACTTTAAATTTTCGTCTGCAAAACCTTTGAATTTGGACAGGTCCAAAATTTTGAAAAACAGGAAAGGGTTAAGTCGCCCATAAACGAAATTGTTTGGAACAAAATGGAGGAAAAAAATGACGGTGGTCAAAATTCATCACGAATCGGGAACCCTCGACGACTTAACGAAATAAATCTTGAGAAAAAAAATTGCACAGGTACCGTAATTTCCGGACAATAAGCTGCGCTAATCTGTTAAAAAAGAGCAAAGGATCATGGGTACGGCTTTTTCGATCGTGCGGCCTAAACACCGATTTTGTTTTTCGAAAATGACATTTTTTAAGAAAATTACTTCTAAATTGTTATAACTGGAAGCCAAGGAAAAAACCAACGGTCGTGAACTTGTGTTATATCACCGATATTGTGACTGACATGCATAAAAAAGGTGTGAAACGTATCTCGTATTCTGCTTATTCTTTGTAATGGGGTCGTAGGTGTGACAAAGTGTAGATTTGAAAAGCCTTCCAGTCACAAAATAAAAAAAAGATTAGAATGATATGAATACCATAGTATGACCAAGGCTTATACGCCGGTGCGGCTTATTGTCCGGAAAATACGGTATTAAAGCGCGTCGTTTTGTATGTGGGTTCACATGACGTCACTTGCATCAAGATGAAGTTAAATTAAATACAATCAAGAAATCTAGGTTAAAACCTAGAGTATCATGATTTAATAACAATACGAAGTGTTTTGTGCGCTTTGTCGTCAAGCTATGATATGTCAAGAAGATCACCATAGAAGATCGGGAAGCATTAGAGATTTTTTCCAACGTTCCATCAGAAGCCGAATTACTTTAAAAAATGACCAAAAAAAAAAAGGCTGACTTTAAGACTGGTTACCAGTTGACAGAAAGTCCGAGCAATGTTTCGCTTGCAGTCATATCATAATAAAAACGTTTTATCTTGTACTGAGCTAAAACGCCTCCATGATATTTGGCATTTCTTTTCTGTTAGGCATTTTACACCATGAAACGTTTTTAAACATCAGAATGAATTGTGCCCCACACTTCTTAAATTGTTGCGTCTTGGACACACAAGTAAGACATACTTCGGTAGGTTAGGTCAAGGTGAACTGTTTGCAAATCGACGTAGCGTGTAGTAACTTTGACAAACAAGTATAGCGTTCATGTAAGCCAAAACAATTGTTTGGAAATGTAATCGCATCCTGAGTCAAACTCTGGAGGGCAATATTAATGCGTTGCTCTCCTAAGAGAAGCCGAAGACAGGATATAGAGGATAATCGTTTGTTTCGGTGTAAGATCGATTTATATTTCATTGAGTGAACAACAAAAGCTATATTTTCACGAGTGGCAGAGCCACGAGAGAAAATAAAGCTTTTGTTTGTTCACGAAATGAAATATTAATCGATCTTACACGAAAAAACAAACGATTATTCTATTTCTTTAATGCAAAAATGAGACAAAATGTGAAATTCTAGGACATATTTTCGTAAAGCGCGTCATTTTGCGCGTGATTGCTATGCAACGTTAATTGTGAAGTCACTTATTTCGCCCCGGATAGATGACGTCAGATAGGATGAAATGCACAAAAGCAGGGTATAAGTTTTTGATAAATTCACTGCTTTTGCGGTGAGATTATCAAGTGATAATCTACCATTATTTCTCGATAAACCACCGAAAAGCATTAAAGAAATATTGTTACACCATATAAGTAACTTGCGTAAATGCAGTTTTGAAAATTCTTTCGAAATCTGCTGTGCTGTCTGAATTCTGCAAAAATGTATGTTTGAAAATGTAATCGCATCCTGAGTCATACTCTGAAGTGCAATATTAATGCGTTGCTCTCCTAAGAGCAGCCGAAGACAGGATATATTGTTACACCATATAAGTTACTTGCGTAAATGCAGTTTCGAAAATTCATTCGAAATCTGCTGTGCTGTCTTAATTCTGCAGAGTCTCATCTTAAACATTTCATCGGTTTTACTCGGCAATTTTCCATCAACTTTATACAACTAGGTAAAATGCAAAACATGGAAGTACGCACTTTCGTAAGAAATTAGTATATTTCATCAATGATACTGCGTGTACCTAGAGAGGCAAAAAGATAAAAAAGCGCAAAAACTTTGGTGTCGCAATTAAAATGTTCTACCGTTTCAAGATAACCTGCAGTCTCTGGGTCGCGGATAAGACAAATTATACGCATGGTATGCGACCACGCAGCGATTGTGTTCGCAAGGATAGTAGGCTGTATTGTTTTCTTCGGAACCGGGATATATGATGGTATAGCGACAATCCCGAGAAACATGCTGTATTGCATCACTACGTTTTAGATGAAAATATTCGTGAAACGTTACAATTTTGTACCAACGTTCATATTTGCAAAGCGTCGTACAATAGATAAACATATGCAAACGTTATATTGCACCCTAAACACAGGCAATTGGTTTTACTTATTTGAGTATCCAGTCATCAAAGATAATTTTGGCTTTGCTTCATAACGAGAACTCTCCATAAATCCACATCAACCAATGGTGCAGGGCTCATTTGACTTGTATTCGAAAACATTGCCATCTAGCCTCTGAAAAAAAGTCTTATTTTTGCAATCTTTCTATTTCTATGTAGGAGATAATACATGTATTGCATGTTTTGTGCATTCTTCTTTGGGTGGACAAAATGTTGATTTATATAGAAATATGTCCATCACAACATCTTTCTATTTGGGCATTTTGTCAGATACCTATTCAATAACCGCATATAAAATTATACGGGATGGTAGATATGAACATATAGTTTTCACATCTTCTACCGGGATTTGGTTACCGATGCACAAAGTTAAAGGCGTATAAAAGTTTCAGAGGCAAATATTTCAACCTTCCATTTAAGTAGAAAGTGCGCGGCACTCATTCTTTCCGGCTATTTGTCTCTCATCAATGGGTTGATAATCGTAGACCTATGTGAGATAGCAGCTTGAGGCTAGGATAGAATGTGATGGTTGTGCTGGTGACAGAAATACCAGGAATCCATTGTTAGGTGCTCCAGCCGCCGCGATATAACTGAAATAATGTTGAAAGCGGCGTTAAACTCCATTCAATCAATCAATTAAGTAGAAAGTGATTTCGCGTTGTTTTCGCGAGATGTCCAATAACGATTCCCCACAAATATTTTTTTAAAACATTTATCCCTCATTCAAATGGCCACTATTGAAACCAATTTTATTTAGATCGTCGGAAGTAGCTGCTATCGTTTAAACATATATATATTTCTAATTTATTTTTTTTTCTATTCTTTTTTTTTTTTTTTTTACAATTCTAAAGTTCGGAATGCTTTGACTTGAATTAAACTTGTTCCCCAACAGGACTTTCATTACTTTGATTTGCATAAAATTGCGGTAAATACCGAGGGTCACGTGCCTTTCATGAATGAAGGGATACTCTTTTGTCCCTCGAGAAAGTGGAGGGCGGTTGACGACTCGGAATACAAATTAGTCACTCGAGGGAACCTAACTGGAGGACTCCTCGAGCGTTCCTTAAGGCTTCCTTTTTCGAGTTTGAGTCGAGGTCGAGTGGAGGAATTGTTTTGAAATTGAGCCCGAAGTTAAGTTACACAATCAAGAAATCAAGGTTAAAACTAAGGGCTCAATTTCAAAACAATTCCTCCACTCGACCTCGACTCATACTCGACAAAGGAAGCCATAAGGAACTCTCGAGGAGCCCTCAAGTTAGGTCCCCTCGAGTGACTAATTTGTATTCTGAGTCGTTAACCGCCCTCCACTTTCTCGAGGGACAAAATAGAATCCATTCATCCTTGAAAGGCACGTGACTCTCTTTATTTCCCGCATTTCTATGTCAATCAAAGTACTGAAAGTCCTGTTGTGCAACATATTTGATTAACGTCAAAGCATTCCGAACTTAAGAATTGTAAAAAAAAAATTTTTTATTACCAAATAGATATGTTAAAATGATAAAAGCTACTTCCGAAGATCTAAATACAAACGGGTTTCAATTGTGGCCATCTGAAAGAGGGATAGGTTAAAAAGAACTATGTCAATCATTATTGGGACATCTTGCAAAATATTACCCGAAACCACATCATAATTCAGTTTTGTTTCGAAACCACTGTCTACTCAAAATGGAAGATTGAAATCAGTGCCTGTGATATTTTTATACGCTTTTAAATTGGTACATTGGTTAAAGATATTGTAATATGTATGTTTATATATATAACTGTAAATTCTGTCATAATAAGGAAGAATGCACAAAACATGCAATACATGTATTATTTCCTGCATAGAAATAGAAAGATTGCAAAAATAAAAAAATGTTGTGCAGAGGCTAGTGGAAATAGACTATGAGCCAGTATACACCCCCCCTCCCCCCCCCCCCCCAGGGGGAATTTTCGGGACTATGTTTTTTTGAAAGCCCAATGTCTACCGAGTATATTCTGAAAGTCTGCAACTTGGCGGTTGGGGCTTTTAGGAATTATTGAGGTCAAAGTTCAGCAAGTGCACTTTTTCCATGAAAAAATAGAAAAGCTTGATTTGAAATGGTATATTCAATTATCTTTTCATGAAAACTATCAGGAAATGGTTCTGAATGTATCACTAAATATTTTTCTGCTTGGAAATTTCATTTCAGAGTTACTTTATGACAATTTTAATAAAATCAAAGTACTGAAAGCACTGAAATCAGTTCGTACATATGAGATTAAACCATAGACAATAGACCATTCTATACCAAAGAATGATTTTTTCCTTTTATTTTCCCATCAACTTAAACAATAATTTGCCCAAAGGTAATTTGTATCATTTGCAATTTGATTACTGTTGCATTACTTGGTTTTAAAGCTAAGGTCATCTAGTGCATTTAAATGAAAATCATATATAAACGAAGATAAATTGAAAGGAAAACTTACTTTTTGTAAAGTTTCTGCAAATAGAATACACAACTCTTACAACTCAAAATTATTGAAAGTATCAACTGTGGTAGCTTTCAGAGTAAATTGCATCTTCATAGATTTAATCAAAGAACTGAAATGACTGTACATCTTTGTATATATACATGTTCGAACATATGAAATACACTTTTCTACTCTTAAAAGTGGAGTATACCTTTTTCTTTCTTTTAAATCTTGTGTCCCTTGTAAAAGTTCATGTTTCTGTCTAATTGTGTTCACAGTAGTTGTGATTCTTGTTAGATAAGGTAAAGATATAGAAGCATTTATATTGTACTTATATTTATAATGAAAGTATAGACGAAATGGGACAAAAGCTACGTTTTGTATATTTTTGTTTGTATGAAGCATTTAATCACATTTTCTTATTACAACACTAATAAATTGTCACTTAGATATTGAGTTATTTAAGCTTTACAGAATAATAACTATTACTTTTATAGATCAAAGTACTGAAAGCACTGAATGTCAAAGATAATAAAGAGACAAAATTTCTGTCTCCAAGGAGCGTCAATTCCATATTTCTTTATTGTCTAACAACAGTTATCCCAATTGTGTGAGTCTAGAAGGAAGCCGTGGTGCCATGTTTTTTCTTGGATGTAAAATCTCCTTTCTTACCAACTCTCCGCCCATTAAGTGCACTTGATTATTTACATTATTCCAACTTTAATAGAAAAAGCTATGCATCCCAATGGATATTTACATCGTTATATTTTCCAAACTTATGTCTGATGTAATGAATGCTATATTCTTTCTCAAAATTAGTTTTTGTACAAACATTTCATCAGAAAATTCATATTTTGTTTCTGTGTCCTAGGGCATATAGCCCATATTTTTGCAAGATGACACCCTTTCCTGCAGATAAAAAGCTATGGGCCTGGTTCATCCAGTAAATTGCAAATCAAGACTGCAATTATATCATTATCATTATCATCAGTTTTCAAATATAAGCTTATATGAATATTTCATTCATACAGAAGTTGATGAAGATGATAATTACATCAGCTATGAAGTAATACCACTTATCTTATTAAAGAGCCAACAAACAATTATTTTAAAAAGTCACATACTTTCCTTAAAGTTAAAATGCTCAGAAAGTATTTTTATCAATGGCCATTTGAAGATTTTTGTTTACAATCCTCTTTAATATGCTTTGTGTGTGGACATAAACACTATTAGAAAAGAGTAGGGATAGTTAAAAATTTGCTTACATTGCACACCATACATCCCAATTTACTCTTCCAACTAACACAGATATGTTTATTTAATTTCTGAAATAAATTATCTTGTCAGATGAGCATAAACATTATCAGTTTGGTAAGTGTGAAAGAGATATATTTGAGGCTTTTCATTCATGCTAAACTTCTATAGCGAATTCTTAAACTCTTCCTTTAAGATTTTTAGAATTGATGTATAATGTCCTAGTATATTATGACAAGAATTAGCTTTTCAATTATTATCCAAAATAGAGTAAGGCCATGATAATCTGGGGCATGACTAACTCCAAATATAAATTGTGTGGCATTCACACACTCTCTTCTTGCCAGATTTTGAAAGCAAAATACTATTACAGGGTATTTTAAAGAACGATAAAGCTTTCTCCTAGGATGCCCATCAACGACTTTGCAATTTAACATAAGTGTTTGTTTTCTGTTTCTTACCATTTGTGTTAATATCATTAATATGTATATATATATATATGGATCATACTGAGTACTATTTAGCAATAACTTTAATTTTGATGAAATTCTCTCAAGTTATGTTTCAATACTGTTGATATTTTGCAACTGATTAAATAAAATCCTTGGTAAAATGGAATTCTAGTTTTTTACCTGCTTGACTCATTGTTCTCACAAAAGTGTGGGTTTTTTTTTTATTTTCAAATCCTCATTGGTGTCCTTTTCTATCAAAATGTAAATGCTTAAGACAGGAGATCAAGACTCTTAATTTTTTTATTAATCTTTGATTTCATTTCATCAGTAAATCTAATGCAATTTTAACGATATTGCAGGCTTAAAACTAAACATGAAGTTTTATGGAAACAAAGAGAAAAATTGGAAAAGAGAAAGTTACAGTAGCTCTGGATATATCTTTTCTCTAAGACCAAGGAAAATTCACTGACCATATTCCAATATCATTTTACTAACCACTCTTATAAACGAGTATGTGATGACCATTAGTTTGAATTAGCCTTAAGTTATATCAACTAGTATTGTTATAAGGTTATAATCTTAAGAGATTAAATGATTTACTATTATACATCCATTTATAAATCAATGTCGATGTAATGCCCATTTTATGTATGAAAACCAGTCATAAAATGCAAATTGTATTACGTAAATCTTATTTTATTTGTTTCACTAATTGATGTAAGACATTTTCATATAAGAAAAAAAGTTCTTTGGAAGAAGACTTTTTTGTCAAAACTTTCAGTACTTTGCTTTTTACAAAATGAATCTAAAAAGTGTACACAAATCAGTTGGAATTTGAATCACTTTTTAATTAGATTTAATCATGATGTTCAGAATATAGAACAAACTACAGAATTAACATTACTGACAAAAGGATGAGACATGCAATTGGGGGAAGTCATCACAGTGGCTTGCTTAAACCAGGATTTCTATCAATTATTGAGCAAGGCTGAACAAAAGAAAACTAGCAAAATATATTTCCCGCTTAATAGTGTTTTATCAGATAATCAATGATTAGGAAATTTAAGTAAATTGAAAAGAAATTCCGGATTATAATGTAATTAACTTTGTGATCACAAAATGTCATATATTTGGTACTTCACTGCTTTGATTTCCGAAAAATAAGCCTGTTCTCTTCAAAAATGGCTTGAAACTTTTGGAATGTAAGTTACCTGTTAAATGAACTGAATCATGGCGTTCAGAATATTGTACAAACTAAAGAACAAATATTAACAGCAAAAGAATGATTAATTATGAAATAAATGTTGTGAATTTATCACAATATCTCTCTTATACCATAATTTTGATCAATTATTGAGAGAAGTTTAGGTAAGCAAAACTAACATTGCACATTTGAAAGATCAAAATTATTCAATTGAATAACAATTATTAATAAATATGAATGAATTGGAAAATAAATTCCTGTTTATTGAAAACCTTTAAAACCTTATTATCAAAACTTTTATGATAAAAAAGTCATATTTTGGTACTTTCAGTTCTTTGATTAGCTAAAATAAATAAATATGTTCTCAATCGCCTTCAACCTTTTTTGTTGCTGTGTATTTAATTGAATAATTACATTCTGAACATGATCATACCAAATTACTAGTATCTAATGACCATAAGTTTTACTTATATTTCAGTATAGTTATGACATTGGCATACTCAGGCTATTATAATATTCAAATATTGAGCACATTTAAGCAAGCAATATTGAAAAAAAAGCTCCAGCATATCTAGACCAATATAAGTATTGGAACAGAAAGCAGAAAATCCTTTTAAATCTTGTAGAAATCTATATAAGCAAAAATTGTCGGTTTTCAGTACTTTCAGTGCTTTGATCTGCTAAGAATAAACCTGATAAGTGCTCAAATGCCTTCAAACTTCCCTTTTTGCAGATGACACTAGTCTATCATTAGAAATAGAAAATCCTGATATATGTGCAGCACAGTTACAATCTGATATAAATAAAATAGATGAATGGGCCAAACAATGGATCGTCAAATTCAATCCCTTAAAATCTGAATCTATCATTATCACCCGAAAACAAAGGAAGCCCACTCACCCAGACCTTTTCATGTCTAATACAAAAATACCAACTGTACCAAACCACAAACATTTAGGTATATTTATTTCTGAAGATGGCTGCTGGGAAATTCACATAAAAAATGCATTAAAAAAAGCTTGGGATAGAATTAACATGATGCGTGCTCTCAAATTTAGATTAGATAGAAGAGCTCTACAAATTATGTACTTTTCTTTCATTCGCCCTATAATAGAATACGCGGATGTTATTTGGGATAACTGCACACTGCAACTTAAGGACCAACTTGATAAGATCCAAGATGAAGCTGCAAGAATAGTAACTGGCTGCACAAAATTGGTATCACTTGTTGACTTATCTTCTGAATCAGGTTGGGAATCACTCCACGAAAGAAGACGTATACACAAACTCGTCCTTTATTTCAAAATGGTAAAAGGTCTCTGTCCGAATACCCTTAGTTCATTAGTACCTCAAACTATAGGAAGCACATCCTCATACAGCTTACGCAGATCTCAAAATCATAGAATACCAAACTGTAGAACAGAGCTCTACAAAAAGTCATTTCTTCCTTCAGTCATTGACGAATGGAATAAATTACCAATTGAAATAAGGGAACAAAACTCAATAACATGCTTCAAAAATTATCTAAATAGGAACAAACCCGTTCCCAACAGGCTGTACTTTGTAGGAGAAAGGAAGCTTCAGGTTATACACACTAGAATCAGAAATAATTGTAGCTCACTCAATCAACATCTGTTCAGTAAAAACATAGTATCGTCTCCTCTTTGTTCTTGTGGTGGGATTGAGACTAGTAAGCATTTTCTTCTAGAATGTTCAAATTATATTAATATTAGAAATAGGCTCATAAACTCATTATCAAACATTGGGGACATTGATGTAAATACTCTTTTGTACGGGAATGAAAGGCTGACATATAAAGACAACGAAAATATAATGCTTGAAGTTCAACGATATATTAAAGACAGTAAGCGGTTTTAACAAGTTTTGCCTTGCCAAATGTAATATGAAACTTGGCAACGATAATTGTATTAAATTTATGACGTATTAAATTCATGACGTACGCATGTGTATGTGTATGTATGTATGTATGTATGTATGTATGTATGTATGTATGTATGTATGTATGTATGTATATGTATATATACATATGTGTGTGTATATATGTGTATATATGTGTATGTATGTATGTATAACGCATATAAAGACATCCAAAGAACACCATCCATCCAAATCCCACACCCACATCTTTATAGTACTTTACATCTTACAATTTCTATAAAAAAAGAATCAAACTATTTCATATATTATATCATTAATCTAATATCCATGTAACCTAGAAGATATATTAGTTAGTTCAACTCTTGAATCACAAATGGGGAGAAGAACATTATAAGCGTGTGCTTTCGTTCTCATCCTTTTTGCTTGATTTAATGTTTTGTGTCAAATTCATATGTATATTATAATGATGATATTCATGCAAATAAAATATGTTTAAACCAAACTTTTCTTTTTTTAATTTACCTATAAAAAATATCATATTCAAAACATAATGAACACCAAATAACAAGCATATGTTGACAATTGGTGAAATATGAATAATGGTATAGTTATACTTTTGGCTGCTCAAGCCATCGCTTTAATCAGTTTTTGAACAAAATTCAAGCAAGAAATGTGTAATAAACTTAGTTTGTAGGCTTTATGGTGACCTCTAGCATGCTTAGGATAAAAGAAAATCATGTTTAAGGCAGAAAAAAATCTTTTTAAATCTTAGTAAAACTTTTTTAAGCATATAAAATTATCGTTTTTCGGTACTTTCAGTGCTTTGATTTACCCAAAGCCTCTCTTAAAATCACACAAATGTATTTAATCATTGAAATAATGTTTGGGGTATTGAATGATGTTTAAAAAGACCCAAAGAAATAATTAAATCAACAAATTAAATATCAATTTCTGACTTGAGGTAAAGATTTTTGTTAGAGTGTACTTGGTGACCTTTGACCTCAATAATTCCTAAGAGCCCCAACCGCCAAGTTGCAGACTTTCAGAATATACTCAGTAGACATTGGGCTTTCAAAAAATCATAGTCCCGAAAATTCCCCCTGGGGGGGGGGGGGGGGGGGGGGGGGGGAGGTTTCACCCTACTGGCCCATAGCCTAAAATGTCTTCGGATTCAAGTCAAATGAGATAATGCACATACGATCTTGTCTAAAGTTATCTTTATATACAGGGATTGGGCGGATTTATGGGGAGTAAGCAAAACCAAAATTGTCTTTGATTACTGGATATTCACATATTAATAAAACCGATTGCCTGTGTTCAGGGTGTAATTAAACGTCTGCAATTGTAAAACCATTGTACGACACTTTGCACATAGGAACGGTAGTACAATTACGAGGGTTGTCCCAGAAATTCCTGAACTTTTTCGATTATTCAAAAATCCAGCGTCCGATTTAAGTAAAACTCTTAAGTTGACAACACACGTTAATTTGCAACATATTGATAAAGGTTTTACGGTTTTGATATGGTCATGATGAGAAATAAAGCTTTAAAAGACACGCTCGGTAGGGGTGGTCGGCGCACGTCAAATTTATTACTTACGAATCTTGTATGGTAGATGTTTGAACGTTATTTATTTCAATATTTATGATGAGTTTGATATAAAACAACCATTGCTGAAAGTAAATAATTCTGGAGTTCACGCATGTGTATTTTCATACAAATGACATTACGCAGTGCGCAGTTATGACGTTTTGTTTTGTCCGAGTGCAAGTCAAACGGCGTGAATATTGCGACGTCAACAGAACGCTCGGCGCACAAATTCGTTCATAATTAGGTCTGAATCGCGAAATAAGCCCTATACAGACCATAAAAGAATTCGAAATTAGGAATGACCGTAACTGTTTGTGGCGCATACTCTTTTTTTACGAATAAACGAGGTAAAAAGTGAAATTACCTTGAAGAATTACGGGAAAAAAGATCAGGTAAAGAAGAACTACTGCGAGAAGCGACGCTAAATGAAAAAAAAGTCCTTTTCAGCGACGTCAATTAGAACGCCTGGTGGAATACAGAAACTGCGAATACATGTAAGTAAATCAGCAGTGTATAGTTTGATATGACTTGTTCATGAGTCGAGTCGAGATTTGAAAGAAATATGCATGCACTTTCGACAGCGAAAGAGATTTTGAAGCGGTTTCCACGAAATCAAAGATATCTTTGGTGGGTCTATCTCGATGAATTAAGGTAGTGGAAGTGTGATACTAAGGTATTCAAAACAAACCCAAATATTTATTTCCTAATCGTACAAAACAATCAAAGTTCCTATTTTGAAATATCTAAAGATATAACGATTTGTTATGAAAAAAAAACAACATTTACTTTACTCATCCATTGTCGGATTAAAAAAAAACACGATGATGCGTATCCACGTAAAGATTGAGGAAAATGGCTTTAAAATCAAATATCTTATTGAATGTATAACAAAAGTCTATATCAACAATGCTTTTAGATATGTTTTGACATAGGATCTTTCTTTGTAACAAGTAAATAGGGCCGGTAAGAACGCTATTTTGATAAGAACTGATTCAGTTTTGAAACGACGCTTCACGTATTATAAAATGACGTTAATAGCGTGCGCCGACACCCATTTACTAGTGTTTCGTTTTAATTCATATATTCGCGAGTATTGAAAATGGCCCTTTGTTGTCACACCATATTAAAGGAAAATGATTAATCTACATTACTGGTAATTTTCAGTTTCATCGGACGTTTCAAATAAAAGTTATCGCAAAAGTTCACGAATTCTTGGGACAACCCTCGTACGTAACGTTTCTCGAATGTTTTCATCTTGAACGCAGTGATCAAATAAAGCTTATTTCTTGGAATTGACCCTAAACTATTGAACGTCGCGGTTCCGTGAAATGAATACAGGCTACGATTCCTGCGAACGCAATCGTTTCGGATACTCTGCGTAGTTTTTCTTTTTTTCTTATCCGCGACTTAGAGGCTGCAAGTTATTTGTCAGTGAAATGCTAATAGAACACAGTGGGTAAAAATCCTCGTCTTTGTACGCATTCCAAGCTGTCGGTCCAAAGGTCAAATTAAGATGAAATCTGTCAAATTTTCCATTTGATTTGCTCCATCCCCAAACATGAATGGGGGTATATAAATATATATATTTGTTTATTTTACAAATATTTTTTTTTTCGGCAAATCGCCCATTTCCAATTTCACTAGCCGTCGAATACTACAATATATTTGAGTGGTATTCTAAAACTCGTGATTGAGTGGCGTTGAAGGACTGATTGCTGTTCCTAGAGAAACCCTCACTTTATCGAGTGACCTCGAACCTACCTTACGTCCTGAAATACCAATCCATCCTTAGCAATGAAAATCGTTCACGAAACGGGCTGCACACACCAATTAAAGGTAATTATTTCGAGCAGTTCGAGTCGAGGAAAGCTCGAGGAACGTCTTGAAATTAGGCCCTTAGTTTATCATGACTTTATAACAATACGAAGTGTTTTGCGTTTTTTCGTCAAACTATGATATGTCAAAAAGATCACCCTAGAAGATTGGGAAGCACCAGAAGTACCACTAGAAGTCGAATTACTTTTAAAAAGAAAAAAAAAAAAAGAATAACTGACCTTAAGTCCGAATTTGTAATCAGTTGACAGAAAGTCCGAGCAATGTTTCGCTTGAAGTCATTTCATTATAAAAGCATTTTGACTTGTACTGAGCTAAAACGCCTCAATGATAATTGGCATTTCTTTTCTGGTAGGCATTTTTACACCATGAAACGTTTTTAAACATGAGAATGAATCGTACCCCACACTTCTTAAATTGGTTTGTCATGGACACACAAGTAAGATATATATCGACGTAGGTCATATTATAAATATTGTTACACCATATAAGTAACTTGCGTAAATGCAGTTTTGAAAATTCATTCGAAATCTGCTGTGCTGTCTGAATTCTGCAAAAATGTATGTTTGAAAATGTAATCGAATCCTGAGCCAAACTCTGAAGAACAATATTAAGGAGTTGTTCTCCTAAGAGAAGCCGTAGACAGGATATATTGTTACACCATATATGTTACTTGCGTAATTGCAGTTTTGAAAATTCATTCCAAATCTGCTGTGCTGTCTTAATTCTGCAGAGTCTCATCTTAAATATTTCATCGGTTTTACTCGGCAGTTTTCCATCATTATAAAACTAAATAAAATGCAAAACATGGAAGTGCTCACTTTCTTTGGAAATTAGTATATTTCATCAATGATACCGCGTGTACCTAGAGAGGCAAAAAGATAAAAAAGCGCAAAAATTTTGGTGTCGCAATTAAAATGTTTTACCGTTTCAAGATAAACTCATGCCACGGAACAACCTTTCTTTGCCTTTTCGGATTAAGCGTTTTGAAACTTTTTGAAAGGAATATAATTCTAGGAATCGTTCTTAAGAAACAGGACCGAGAAAAATATATTTTTTTTATCCAACAATTCAAATTATGGGTTCACATGAATTGTGCATGAGCTTAGACACATTTAATCAAATATTTCTCGGAAATCAATAGCAATAGTTTTAAAACGCCAAGTATTTTCAATTTAAATTTCAGCTAGTCTGTCAACTTGTGAGAGTTTTTGTACGCCATGAATCTTTTAGGTCTCTATGAAGAAGAAATTTTTGTTGAATTTTCTTGTTAATGCTTTTGAAGTTAAGGTAACGAAAGACACGATTCAGACATTTATACGGCCTAAAGTCAAACAGATCCTCGGGGAATTAAATTGTTAATCAGTGGTAGATATATTTAGTTTTGGTGGACATTTTACGTTTACCTGTGTTAGTGCGTGAGAAAAATCCGGTTAGATGTTTATAGCTTCAAGATAGTAGTTCCAACTTGGGTTCAATTTTCTTTTCTTCAAGACTTGTTTCCGCCAGACAACCGTGCATCTTATGAATGGCATAATACAAGAATTCTATACAATTTGTAGATTATTCAAAGACTCATTTTGAATGCGAAATCCTCTGCCAACCCTAAACGATGCGTTTTAAACTTTCGCGCAAGAATGTTTTTAAAAGACAAGGCGGTAATTCGCCTATTGGGTTTCCCAATGGTGAACGGGGGACAAAAACTAAATGGCTGGAAATGAAGCCCGCTATCTGAAAGGTATATAAACATTCCTGCAATCTTATTTGGTAATAAAATCTGAGAGTTGCGTGGGAAGCAGACGACGCATTTGCGTGGTGCCAAATGCCCTTAGTTAATTTAACTTCTTTAAATCTGTGTTCGTTAGAGAAGAAAAAAAAACCCGCTAAATATTTTTTTACAAAATAAGGAAAAAATTTCGTTTTTTGAGTGAAAGAACAGAAACGAGTACTTTTTAAGTGCTTTGATATAGTTTTATTCTATTTTTGGCTTGGTTTAGCAGGCTAAAGGAAACAACCCTGTATCCAGGAAATTGCGTAGGAAAAAGATAATCGACTCAAAAACCGAACAACGTGTGTACTACGTTGCTTTTTCGTGCTCATGCGCGCGCAAAAAATGGGTAGAGAATTCGTCATCAACTTTTGTGCGACACGGAGTGCTTTGTTTTGAAGGCAGTGCTTGTATATGACTACTCTGTGCGAAAATCAAAGTACTGATAGTTCTGCAGGCGAGGGAACTGAATAGACGTAACAACACACGAGGTCCATTTTCTGGAATATAACCTTGATTATTCACATTGTCTTTATCATGTTTATTAGATATTTCCTTACTTATCACTGCCAAACTCACAGTTGTGTTAAAGATACATAGCTTTTATATTTGATCTTGACGGATGACCTTTCTAATCGGGAAAAGAAAAAAATGCTGCAAACTAACACTTTCTCCTTTCTCCCTAATAATATGTACCCTTTCTGCTACAAATTTTACTTATTTGCCCACATATTGTATGCAATCTGCAACCAAACAATATGGACCAGTCTAAACACGTGTTGTCTTGTATTGGATTAATCTAAATTAGAAAAATTCAAAAGCCTTGTCCCATCCTTAAATCCTTACACAGGCGACAAAATTTTAGACTGGGCCAACTTGGAAAAGGTTGCAGACAATAAATAAACATGAGTGTAATTTGATATATATCTAGGGTTGAAATTGAAATAAATAATGGGGTATGAGTATGGGGTGGACTATATTGTGGGAAAGGGAGAATGAAAAAGAGGGCCGACGAGCTTGTGTTACGCTGTTTTGTGTCCCTAGAAAAACAGTATTACTACGATTGTTAGCCTGAGTCGACTTCGCCCATGCGTATTAACTGCGATAAAACAATTAATACGTTCGGACGGAGACTTCTCTCTATTTGCAAAGAAAATAACTTATCAATTGTAAATGGTAGACTGGAAAAGGGAGACTACACCTATCATGGTAGTTATCGAAATCGACCGATAAATAGCACGATAGATTATTTGATTACCTCCCTTGATAACTTCTCAAATATTAATAATTTTCATATCTCTGAGTTGACAGAATTTTCTGACCATATCATGATTTCATTTTGTATTAATTGTCAAAATATTGTTGATTTTAAAGATGTAAATTTTCCAACTACCGATAAAATATTATGGGAAAATTTAGACAAGGCGTCATTTGTACAATATTTAGATGAAAATAGAAGACTTTTCACTGACATAACGGATCGTCTGTCTAGTAACGAGTATGATATGGATACTTGTACGAATTATTTTCAAGAACTTGTTTACGACATTTCTTTTAAGTTTTGTGGACGGACGGTCTCAACGCCTAGTAATTCATATAACAAAAATACAAAAAAATCGGCTCCGTGGTTTAATAATGAATGTAAGAGAGCTAAAGCGGTTTTTCACGCGAAAAAAGAGAATTTTCCAAGTACCCTAATGATGAAAACAAGGCCCAATTTTTTACAAGCTAGATCGAAATACAACAAGGTAAAAAATTCTGCCAGACTTAAATTTCAAAATTCAGAAAGAGATAAACTTGTACAACTTAGTAAAAATTCTCCTCGATCATTTTGGAAGTATATCAATAAATTCAGAAAAACTAGGTCTGTGGAAACAGATATCCCTTTTTGTGAGTTTTCAAGTTACTTCTCAAACCCGTGCTCAAGCATCTCGTCCTCAAATGACCCCCTCCTACGGAAATCTTGGTTTAAACATATTTTATTTGCAACAAAAATTACAATGCATAACACTCAACATTAAATTCCAGCAAAAAGGATTGAAACGAAAGCAGAGCTTATATGGTTTCTTTCCAATTTGATAGACAGCGACAAGCACATATACAATATTTATAGCATTTAACACCAATAACCATTTTGAAGTTGAGTTTAAGAGAAAAGCAATATTACTTATTCAACTTGTAAGAGGGAGATGAGATAAGGGGAGACAGGTGAAGAGAAAGATGTAGAGAGAGAAGATAGAGAGAAGTGAAAAAGAGAGGACTGCAAAAATAGGAAGGTTGTTCTATCAGACTTCATTTGCCTTGCTAAGCGTACACAACAAGCGATATATCAATGACAGACTTTAAAAGGGTGGTTTAGAACCTTTTACTTTCTTTTATAAATGATTGTACCCCAAGAAAAATATATTCATTTTCACTGAAAGTAAATTCATTTTTTCCAAATAGTAACAACTCAAGATCAATCTGGCCGAAATTGGATAAGGAATTTAAAAGTGTTGCCCTCGCTGTTTCATAATTTTTGCATTCAAAAAAGAAATGTTCACTCGTCTCTGTTTCACCACAGCTACAACGAGGACACTCAACGATGTTCTTCGTAAATAAATGGTGATTTAAAGAGCTAAATTTATTTCTTATTTGTAAGTGTATAATTTGTAATTTCCTTGATCCAACAAAGAATAGTTTATTTGGGTTGGGTTTACTTTGATTTAAAAACATTTTGAACCGTGACAACGAATCTTGTTCGCGAATATCAACAGGCAACTTATTCCACTCTGTTATTACGGAGGGAATGAATGATGTTTTGAACAGTTCAGTTCTACATTTCGGTATACTATGGTTCAGAGAACCGCGGAGACTGTAGGAGGATCTGCCACCAGTTCTTTGAGGAACTAATGACGTTAAAAATTCAGGGCTGTACCATTTAACCATTTTGAAATATAATAATAGTTTATGTTTCCTTCTCCTTTCGTGTAATGTTTCCCAGCCAGATTCTTTAACCAGATCAACGAGAGAAGTCAATTTCGTACAACCCGTTACTATTCTTGCTGCTTCAGTTTGCACTTTATCCAATTGATCTTTTAAGTATTGTTGACAATTGTCCCAGATGACATCAGCATATTCAAGAAGTGGACGAATGAATGAGAAATAAACAATTTGAAGGGATTTTCTATCTAATCGCTTTTTAAGTGTTCGCATCATATTTATTCTGTTCCATGCTTTTTCCAGAGATTTCCTTATGTGACATTCCCATCAGCCATCATCAGATATGTAAATTCCTAAGTGTTTATGATTATCAACATTCGGAATAATTGTTTATGACATCAACAAATCTGGATGGAGAGGTTTGTTGTTTTTTCTGGAAATTAATAAAGATTCGGATTTCGAAGGATTAAACTTAACTATCCATTGATCGGCCCAAGCATTTATCCTATTGATATCAGCTTGTAGAATATCTCCGCAGGCAGTTGGATTATCTATTTCTAAAGAGAGGCTAGTATCATCCGCAAAGAGATTTATATTCGACTCTATACCAGTTACAATGTCATTAATGTAAATTAAAAACAATAAAGGGCCTAGTATAGATCCCTGAGGGACCCCTGCCTTCAATAAACACAGTTCTGAGTAACTACCATTGAGGACTACTCTCTGATATCTATGTGATAAATAATCAGTAAACCATTGATGCATTTTGCCTTGTACTCCTGCATTTTGAAGTTTAAACAAAAGACCATTATGCCAAACTTTATCAAATGCTTTACTAATGTCAAAGAAAATTATTCGAAATTCATTTCCATTATCAAGGGCCTTACAAATATTATGATACAGTGATAGGGTTTGGTTAACAGTGGAGTCCCGAGGCAGAAATCCAGACTGAAATGGGGTAAAGAAATTTGATTGTGATAGGAAGGAGAAAATATGATTGTATACTATTTTTTCGAGGACCTTTTCGATTGTGTTAAGAAGAGATACAGGTCTATAATTGGAAGGGATCGATGGATCCCCACTTTTAAAAATAGGACATACATTTGAAATTTTCCAACTCGATGGTACAATACCCTTATTTAAAGACATGTTGAAAAGATCGCATAGTGGTTGTGCCAGTTGAAGTGCACCTTCACGTAGTATACGATCATGAATTCCGTCTGGGCCTGACGCTTTGCCTGTATTTAGATTTCTCAGTATTTCATAAACTTCGTTTGGATAAATTTCAAAAGATTCAAAAATATAATGAGGAGCATTGTTCATATTACTTGGCAAAGTTTTAAATGCACCATTTATTTGTGATTGGCTGGCAAAAAAATTATTTAGTAAGTTAGCCTTCTCAGTCTCATCTATAATTAATTTATCCTTTTCATCGTCAAAGAGAGATGGTATTTCGGACTTTTTAACCTGAGACGGTTGTAAAAATTGCTTAATTGTTTTCCACCAATCTCGTGAAGATAAAGATTCAGATAATAAATTTACTTGCTAAACTTTCATAATATTCCTCCTTTCTTTGTCGTATTTGACCAACTATTTCATTTCTCAAAGTTTTGAATTTATTCCAATGTGCAATAGTATTTGAATTTTTAGCTTTTCTATATAATCTTTTGCGACGTCGTATTTTCCTTTTCAGTTCGCTAGTTATCCGAGGTGGTTCGAATGGTCTTACTCTGATATTTTTATTGGGTATACACGTTCCAGCCTTATTTAAAATTACATCTGTAATATTATTTGTATATATATCAATGTCTTCACTGTATAATGTATTCCATTCAACGTCATTAAATTCTGACCTCAATTCGTCATAGTTACCCTCTTCATATTTCCAAATTGTCCTTAAATATGTTTTTTGTTTGCGTTTGATAAAATTGAAAACACCGAATACTGGACAGTGATAACGTACGTGGTTTTCTAAACAAGGTTCACCTACTCCAGTTACAAGAATTGATTGTTTATTTGAAACCAGGAGTAAATCTATAACTGAAGACGAATTTTCTGTGAAATGAGTTGGCTCATTGATACATTGATAGAGACTATACTGCGTGCAAATATTTCTTATTTTATTTAGAGAAGTTGCATTTGATTGATTCCAATTAAAATCGCCCGTTATTATAATGTCTGATATATTCGTGTCCAAAGCAAGGCCTATCGAATCTTCAATTAAAGATGTATAAGACGCGAGTGAATTCGGTGGTCTGTACATCACTCCATACAATACACTTCTATTATTGCACAAATGAATTTGTACCCAGATACATTCTAATGATTCGATTTCGAGATCGTTCCTTCTAACATAAGACAGGTTATTTTTAATGTAAATAATTACTCCTCCATAGGATTCGGTTTGTCGGTCCAATCGCTCAGGGCAATGGAAATTTGGAAAGTTTAACTCTTGTGACGAAACGCTTTTATTAAGCCATGTTTCAGAAAAGGATACAATATCAAATTGCGAGTTCAGCATAAAGTATATCTACCTTTTTCTTTAAACTTTGAACATTATAGCTCACTGATAGGTGATAGGGATATTTCAAGAAATTATAAATGTCATTTGAGTATGCATTATTTGATTCCTCGTGTGATATAGGACCTGGATTTGGGTGCACATCCCCCGACAAAAGTATTAGTGTCATTATCCATATAGCAACTGAAAACAGGGGCACAAATACGTGTACTAATATGATTGGACATCTTAATCTTACGCTTCTCTTACAATACGTGTAATATTTATTATCTACGGTTCGTTTTGATGACAAGAAGGACAATCTATTTTCAAATTTTTGATAGATAAATATACCGTTCTTGTGATCTCGATATAGCATCCAAAAGGACAAAGATATCAAAAGAATCCTAAACCGGCCTGTCAATCTGCATGTTGGCAAACTTTTAGATTTCAATTTATTTTTCAATCCGGCCATATTGGTATGTGTGCAGAGAGACTATTAACCAGTTTGCCGAACATACAGCATTGGCAGATATTTACATGTGTACTGTATATTAACTTTTTGATAAATAAGCCTGTAGAACATCCCTTTTGACTCTCAATTTCAAAAAAGAAGAAAGAAGAAAGCTGAAAGAGTATGCATAAAAAGAAAGTAGTTAGGAGAAAACTATACACAAAATAAAACAAAGTACTAGAATATAAGCTCAACAAAAAGAAAGTAAACATTGCTCTTTATGTGATGTGCGAGCATTGAGTAGGGATAAGGTTTCTATTATTTCTTTCACAATAGTTGTTTATTGTAACGTCGACAGAAGCAAAAATTCGTATCTACAGTTTTTGTCAGCTGTACTTACGACTTTTTGTAACAAACGAGATGCTGAACTCTAATTCGTTTTTTACTAGGGAAAATGATAATTATGGTAGACTTTCTGAATATGTTCTTTGAATACCAACTGTTTTAAAACGAGAAAGATTTTTGCCATTTTTTTTATACATAAATGAGTACATGAAAAAGTAGACAATGCTGCATAAAACATTTAAGCTTGCTCAAATCTAGGTTATGTAAGTACTTTAAACATACCGCGTCTCAGCAATGAAACAGTATGTTTTGAGTAGTTACGACATGTAAAGTGCGATAGAAGAATAAAAGAGTAACCTAACAAGCAAACATACATACAGAGCGCGGTTACCAATTACAAATAAGCCAGTAATCGCTACTTCCAAATTCTCTAAACCCCGGTCTGACCAAGGCCGTAGTTATGCAGCTTCCAAAACTCACGACGAATTCTAATCACAAATAAAAGCCTGAGTGATAAAGGGTCAGTTCTCTCCATACAGGCGAAAAATTGACCCTAGATCACCCACTCAAATTCGGAAACTATATACTCAGGAACAGCACGTGTTACTCATTTTTACCCATGGTTGGTCTATTTATAGATATTGGATCACGTGATGCATATATTTTTGTAAATGATCTATTAATACATTCCATATTCTGCCATTTAAAGGCCGAAATAAAGAAAACAATTTAATGAATGACAGGTTATTCATTTTTTAGTAGAAAAATGGATATATAAATCTACATTATGTTACCAAACGATAATAAAAAAGTATAACATAATCTTATACAGGCCTAGGATCACAACAAGTCATAACAACAATCATTTATCTATTATACCCGCGAGTTATCAAACTGATGATGAAATTGCAACTTGAGAAAATCTTTCATTCTCCCTTGATAAATGATGAGCTAGAACGTAGTCAGTGTATACCAAGATCAGACTACACAACTGCGCAGGGTGATTTCACCTCACTCTGACTAATTTAAAATTGTTTTGTACATCAGAGACAATATTACAGACAAAACCCAATGTCTAATAACATTTCAGAGGAACAAAGCGAGCAATGAGTAGCAACATTGGAATACATTTACATTTACACAAATACAATTATAACCAAATAATGAGAGCTAAATGAAATTATCATTTAAATGTGTATGCTCAATTTTTAATAATCCCTACTCTGATTTTTATTTTAAATTCGAACAAATTGTCACATTTTAGGACTTTAGGCCAGTGTACAATGTAGCTCATTAATTTTCCAAAATGATTTAGAAAGTAGACAATGCAGTTTGACATCAGAATGCTAATTTGTGAAATTGTGCAAGCTGATCTCAGTCTACACTGTACCACATATCGTGGTGTACTACAATTATATCGTGAGCCGCGTGAGAAGGGTCAGGATGTATTGGATCATAATTTCTTTTTCTTTATTCTGCTTTATCTACGGGTAGTGATGATCCAGATAAGCTATAATATTCAAGTACAACTGTTATTTCGCTTTTCATTTTAAATGTTTTAACTCTGAATTAAAATATCATTATTGGCCGGTCAAAGCTCCGCTGACCTAACTCTGTTAAAGCTTAGTGTACAAGGCTTTGATTGACCAAGGATGTTATGAGAAGAGAATTATTTCCCTGTAATTGTTATTGATGATGTTAATCCATACTTTCAAACTAATTTTCCCCTATCAATAGCCCTCCCTTGTACGAAACGAAAGTACAAGAGGGTCATAAGGGGGAATTACACTCCAGATTGAAATACATGTAAAAATGGAACTTATCATGACACACATATCCTTTAAGCTGACATATCCGAATAAAAAGCCTATTGTCAGTACGGCGTAGTACAATTGGAAACGTTGCTAAATTGATTAAATGAATTAATCTTGAATGTCATTAGAACCAAATTGAATGAGTTGAGAAAATGAATTTGGATCGAATTACAGGGAGGTTATTTACTACTGTACATCTCGTTCTTGATGAACGAAAAAAAGCAATAGTTATTAACTCCCTTTAGGCAAGATTCTATGGATTGTTCTACCAAAATGTTCATTCCTACACTTTTGACAAACCAGACGTTTCAAAATCCACATAAACAAATGAAATCTCTTGTTCAATTGAATAAGTTCCTATGTGTTTCAGTGCATTTTTTAACTGACTGACTTACTTACTGAATGAATGAATGAAATGAAATGAAATTAAAATGAATAAATGAATGTAAGAATGAATGAATATATAAATGAATGGGTGGATGAATGAATGACTGAATAAATGAATAAATAAACGATTGAATGAATGAATGAATGATTGAATGAAATGGATGAATGAGATGAAATGAATGAATGATTGAATGAAATGGATGAATGAGATGAAATGAATGAATGAATGAATCAATGAATGAATAAATGATTAAATGAATGAATTATTGAATGAATGAATTATTGAATGAATGAATGAATGAATGAATGAATGAATAAATGAATAAATAAATAAATGAATGAATGAATGAATGAATGAATGAATGAATAGGACGAAAATTGAGCATTTAAGAAGTTATAACCGAATTTGAAGTTAATTTATACGATTTATACATTTCGACAAAACAATACAACACATTCTAATAGTTTTTATTAGATATGAGTGACCTTATTATATTTGCATTAAAAGTGCTCGTTCAGTGAAACAAGTGTCGATCTAAAAATCGATAACCCAATCAAGCACTCATTTATAATAAGATGACTGTTGAAATCCGAAATATTCCGACATTTTGATCATATCAGTGGATTTACGACTAAACACCGTAAATACAGCTTTAACAAGCTGTAGTTATGATGTTTTGGCTGCTTTATCATTATTCAGTTATTGTTTTGTTTCCTTTATTGCATATTTTGCAGGTAATTAACGTTTGAACCATTCCAACACAGTGACGCTTTTTCACGCCCCTCATTATAAAAGCATTGGAAAACATTGTGAGAAACATAAAGAAATCGCTCGTTAAAAGCAATTTCTTCACTATCCACAATGTTTTCTGCCCCAACAGACTAGGGTTTCAAAAATTTCACCAACTAACAATTGTCGTCTGCAACTTCTTTGAATTAAGACTGGTCTAAAATTTTATCATGGTGAAATGGGTAAACTTATTTATTAACAATTAGTTTTGATTTTTCATTAATAGCCTGTTATAAACCAAGGCCACCTAAGCAAATAATATATACAAAAAAGGGAATGAATAAAATTCCTTTTTAACATGTACTATCTCTATATGAAAAATTTCAATTAGTTTTCAATTATTATAGGACAAATTGACATATATATTCACACGACTCATAATCAACCCTTGTCATGCTGTACAAAATATGTATTAAAATCAAAGTATTGAAAGCACTGGGTGCACTAGGTGTGAATAGGTATTGGTTAAGAGACTATAAGTTATCATTTTTCTTTGTTTGTTTCAAAGGGAAAATAGGGCGATATAGACCGAGATCAGACTGCACACTGCGCATGCTGATCCCTATCTATACCTCCACCTAAGCAGGAATATTTTTGGGATCAGCAAGACAAGAGTTTACTTTATTTCATTTGGTTAGGATTTCCACTGAATTTACAGAACAGTGCCCAGGTCATCAAGAACTTCAATTCTAATTGGTTTACTTTTTTCACTTTTTTTCGCGAAAACTTTTCCGTTGTTAGTCCAATAGCTGTAAACCCTCTCAGACTTTTTAAACTCCTTCAACTCCTTGATTATACTATAGTTATATTTTGTCAGATCCTCATTAACGTAAATATTATCTGGTTGATCACGAAGATTTGCCTTCGAATAGAAAATTTCCTTCTTCACGTGATAACTGCGGAATTTAATCAATACCTGATTTTTTCCCTCAGATGTTGTCCGGCCAATTGGATGACAACGATCAATATCGCTGGCACTTATCTTATTACCTTCCTTTATAATGTTGGTATTAATAAACGACGCCATCTTTAGGGTTAGCTCTATTTCGGAACTGTCGTCTTCGATCTCTATGTTTGTAAAGCGTAATGAGTTACGACGACCATATTGCTCTAAATCGTTTAGTGATTTTTTGGTTGATTCAAGTTCATTAGTAAGTTCATTAACTTTTATTTGATATTCGTCAATAACTTTACCTTTCTCATGGAACGCATTTGATAGTTCATTTAGTCTTGTTTCTTTTTCCTCAATGATTTTGACTTGGTTGTTTACAGTAACCTTTAGATCAGCATTTGCTTTTAACAGATTTGATTCTAACTTTTTAACTTCATCGCTGACGACCTTTTGTACCGATGATTGGACGGCCGGATAAATTATTGCCTGCAGTAGGGACCCTAATGTTTGTAACAAGCATTTATCGCTAAAAGCTTCAATTAATGGCTCACTGAATGAAGGACTGTTCTTAGACTTCCGATTCGTAGAGGTTCGCTTTGTTGCTGATTTAAATAGGGGTGACGCCTTCTTTTCGTAACTTTCCGTCCCTTGTTAGCCGGTTGAGACTCAGACTGAGACTGTGATAAGTTCGAAGCAACGTCGTCATAATCAACATCACTCTCACAAACACAACTTTCTTTGGCTTCTAAATCAGTCATAGATATTTGGCTACTATCGTGTAAACTATTCATACCCATCGCCATTTTGAATATACCAAACAAATCAGCTCGTGAAGCTCGTGATTTCTGTTGACTATTTATAAGCGTATATATGGTCTATAAATATCTATAAGTTTACTATAAATAGTTTGATGTAGACAAACCTGTTTGACGAGTTTAGATATTTGTGTTTATATACATGTACATGTGAAAGTTTTTCTACAAGTTACTCCTATTTAGAAAGTCTAACATATACTTCAAATCCATCAGTCCATAGTATACACATTCCCATTGAGTTATCTTCAAAATTTAATCCTTTCCATCAACAATTTAAACCTCAAATCCCGACTCAAAGTAAGCGCAGTTTTTAACCGACTTGCACTGTCGCCATCTTTCTTTTCTTCTACGGAAATCTTGACAAATGAAGTTGAAGAATTAGACACGCCCATTACAACTGAAGAAATTGAAAAGGTCATCTTGTCTCTCAATAGGCATAAAAGCAGTGATCTAGATAAAAACGTTGCAGATTTTTACATTGATTGTCGTAGTTTTATTTCGCCGTTCCTGTGCAAAATTTTCAATCACATATTTGATAACGGAATTTATCCTGAATCTTGGACAAAAGGCGCAATAGTACCAATCTACAAAAAAGGTGACAAAAGAAATCCTGAGAATTATCGGGGTATTACTCTTATCAATATAACATCTAAAATATTTTCACTGGTTTTGAGAAATCGAATAAATATATTTTGTGAAAGAGAGCACACTTTCCTGGAAAGTCAGTTTGGTTTTCGTGACGGACACTCAACCGCCGATGCAATCTTTGTTCTTCATGCTATAATACAAAAGGTTTTGTCAAAAAATAAAAAAAACTTTGGTGTGTCTTCATAGATTATAAGAAGGCTTTCGATAGCGTCAATAGGGATTTCTTGATATCAAAACTTCTCAACGTTGGAATTAGTAGTAAAATGTGTAATATGATTAAAAGCATATACAAAAAAGTACAAGCATGTGTTAAATTGGCCCATGAAACGAGTACATCGAATTTTTTCGATGTTAACATTGGGTTGAAGCAAGGTGAGCCGCTGTCTCCTAACGACATTGCTGATAATTTCAACTTTAACACTTTAACAGACAGTGATTTAGAATTACTATCAAGGTATCTCATTTTATTTGCAGATGACATTGTATTATTCACTCAACAATTGATAACTTGTTCATTCTGCAAAGTCTTATTGAAATTCTAAAACACTCAAAGAAAAAGCTATACTGTACTTTTATTGATTTCAAACAAGCTTTTGACACTGTATGGAGACAAGGATTATGGATGAAAATGATAAAAATATAATCTCAATGGAAAATTTCTTAGAGTTGTTCAAAGTATGTACCAAAATATAAAATCTTGTGTCAAGACCTCACAGGGTTGCTCTGATTTTTTCCCGAGTATGACTGGTGTCAGACAAGGAGAAAATCTCTCCCCTATACTCTTTTCAATATACCTGAATGGCATTGAAACACATTTTGAAAACAATAACAGTAGTGGTATAAAACTTGAAGCTTTTTACCAAAATATAAATATGTATTTAAAACTGTTTGTCATTTTATATGCAGATGATACAGTACTGCTAAGTGAATCACCAAAAGAACTACAAAAACAACTAGATATTTTCAAAGAGTATTGCAAAACTTGGAAGCTTACTGTAAATTCAACAAAAACAAAAGTTCTCATATTTGGATCAAGAAGTAGAAACAAGAGTATTCAATTTACCTATGACGGAAATGATTTAGAAATTGTAGATGAATATAAATACCTAGGTATCCTACTATCAAGAACATCTAGCTACATTAAGGCAAAACAAAATCTTGCAAAACAAGCTGGTAAAGCAATGTTCCAGCTCATGAAGAAAACAAGAAGCCTCGATTTAGGGATAGACCTACAAATAGATCTCTTTGAAAAAACAGTTAAGCCTATATTGTTATACGGTAGTGAACTTTGGGCCTTTTACGAAAATCCTCGAAAATGTCCAATTAAAGTATTATAAATATGTATTAAATCTTAAAAAATCAACTCCTTCTTATCTCATATACAGTGAACTTGGAATATTGCCTATATCGGAAGAAGCAAAATGCAGACTTATTACGTATTGGGCAAAATTATCTACAGACACAAGCAATAAATTGGCTTCTCAGTTATATTCAATGATTCAATTTAAAAAGAACAATGGCACAATACAATCAAAATGGCTAGATTTTGTCAAAAAATCACTACAAGAGAATGGGTTTTCTAATATTTGGTTAAATCAGTCAGATTTTAATCCCAAATGGCTTTCATCTGCATTTAAAACTCGAATCTCAGACCAATTTAAACAAAATTTAGAATCAATCATAAACAATTCAAGTAATTTCATGTACAAAGCAATACACGAAACAACAAATATGAACCCTTACTTTAAAATACTTTCAAAATACAGAAGCAAAATCCTTACTGCTTTCAGGACAAGGAACCATAAATTGCCCATTGAATGTGGCAGATGGAATGGTACACCGTTACAAGAACGAAAATGTAATTTTTGCAAAAACAACATCGGAGATGAATATCATTATATAATGGAATGTAACTTTTTTGAATATCAAAGGGCCAAATTTATTCATAAAAAATATGTTATACATCCAAATACTTTGAAATTCGGTAAACTTTTTAATACACATGATAAAACACAACTGATTAAACTTGTAAATTTCATTGTGATAATCACTAATGCATGCAATGATAGAACTAACATCTCTTGAACGCGATTTATATTTATCTCCTTTTCTGAACTATTGTTCTACTTATCTAATAAGAAGTTTCAAAATGTAACGAATCAAAAAGTCAATTGTTTATGTTAACATGCTCAAGTTTGTATTCATTTATGGGAAATTGTAAGGTATCAGCATGGTTCTACAGTTATTTTGCCATGTATACTTTTTGTTGATTGTTGTAAATATATGAATATATATATGAACATACCAATATTAATATGTTTAATAATAAACTGTCTTTCATATATAACAGGAAGTGCACAGCACGTCCATTTTGTTTATCTTTAAGAATTGCGGATTTTGCATTCTCAGTCTAAAATAACCAACTACTTTAAATTTGGTTGTCAAAAAATAAATAATAATAATAATATTAAATAAGAAAGAAATTTGTTTAAAAAAATACTTTAATAAGACTACGAAAATTCCCTAATTTGAACTGATTATATTCTCTTGCTGCTGTTTAACCGATTTTTATTATTATCATTGTAAATATTTGTTAGTTGTAGTAGTGAAATCTGATCTATTGAGTGCACAAGTCCATGGTGTTATATTTAGAAAACCAGTTGATATGTATTTCCTTTGCCATACTTTTAGAATAAAAGAAATAATACTTTTTTTTTTAATTTACTGCAAAGAAAGCTTTTTCCCCGGAATACATGACAAAACAATAAGGATATACAATTAGACAGGTGCCCCTACACACGCGCGTATATGCTGACGTGTATGCGCGTGTTTGTACGTGTACTTGTCCATCATGATCTATAAAGAGACTAAATGACAGAGAAAAACACGAAAGGTTATCCTAAATTCATCTCCAAATGGATACACCTGTACATATCATAAGTTGTCAGGGGATTCTGTTAGTCTCGTAACTACAGCTGTAACTGCGAGGTTTTCGGAATTACACTGATAAAGTTTTATATAATAAAAGTTTGAGTCAAAATGATTACTTTCCATTTAGAAAAAGATTAATTTTATTGAAATAGAACTATTTATTTTGAAAATGCTATAATATTTCACCAATTATTAATTACCTATAATGGTTTCTTTGAAATATATTGTGCTAAAACACTTGTAAAAAGAGTAAATTTATACAAATTTATTCTCCAATCACAAATGAGCTACGCGGATTCGCCACTGTGTCCAGTGATGTCAATACATGTAGATCTGTATGCACAGCACGGGTCAAAGTAACGAAGTCGAATTATAATATTCTTTGTCTAAAATATTGCCTTACATTAATTTGATTGAAAATTTTTGTAAGTCGTAAGAGTGAGATGTGATTTATTTAGTGCTCAAGTACATGGGGTTTATATTTAGAGAACGAGTGATATGTATTTCCTCTATTTGTTCTACTGTCAAAATATAAGAATTAACTAACAGTAGTTTTTATTGCAGAGTAATATACACGTAAGAATGCCTGAGCATGCTTTCACATTTCTGTAATCATAACTCGCTGATGGCAGATCAGTCTGAACTTGCCAACATATCTACGTACAGAAAACTTCTTTCCCGGGACAATTGACAAATTACAAAGGGATATACATGCACGCACGCGCATACATGTCCAAATGTGTGCGCGTGTTTGTATGTGTACATGCTCCACAAAAGATATTGAACGAGAAAAATTATCTTTACTAGAATATTTATCTTAAGTTGTTGTCGCAATTCTGTTATCCTCGGGATTACATCTGTAACTAAGAGGTTCTCGGATTTGCGCTAACAAAGTTTTATGAATTGAATGGCGAGGCACAAATCTATCACAACCACAGCTTACGCTACCTATCTTTTTAATGTAAGCTGCTTTTTACCATTTACTTCTCAGAGAAAGTTTCCCGGGAAATGACCCTTTTTTTATTTTCGTTTCGAATTAAGGGTTCGCCGCAAATATAAATGGAGGCCATTTGTATTTTTGGCCAAAATTTTATATGCAAAATTAAGGCTTTTCTTTATGCAAAGTCAACTGAATATGTTATAAAATGTATTAAAAAGGGGAAATGGAGATATTTTGATAAAAATATTTGCAAAGAATGCTTTTATAGCTGAAAACAGAGTTCCACATTGCACTTTCGCATTTGCATCCATTTGAAAAATGTACCGATGCATTTGGGACAAAAACTTGCAGACGTCAACTGGAATATCCAGAGTACAATCAACGAGGCTTACTTTTGGCTAAAATGCCTGTGGGAAAGATATTTCGGCGTTGAAAGACACGTGTTTATTTTCAAGAAAACATGGCAGCCTTTTTTTACAACAACAAAACATGTAAACAAAGATGTTTTAAGGAATTGCAACCATCGTATTCCTTGAAAGCCAAAGGTGACAGTCCATTATCACTCTTGGGCATTTCTACTTAAAAAATGAGACTAAATTTACCTTGATTTCTACTTAGAAATCCTTGCTAGTGTTCTGTTTTTCTCAGCTGTCAAATAAAAAAACTGCCGTGGGAAATTTGTTATGAACCGCTTCACCGAAAAAGAGATAAAAATATCACTCCTCTAAAAAAAATAGAGTGGGACCTTTCATACTTATTTGAGAGCAAGTTAAAACGGCCTGAAGTCAAAACGGCCCAAAGTCAAAACGACCCCAAATTCGCTAAAACCAGTCAATACCAAGTCAAAACTTTTACTCATTTGGTCAAAAAAGCAAAAATTATTTTTTTTATGTCATATAAGAATATATACAATTAATGGCTCGATTTATACATTTTTATACATCTTTTTTTTTAATAAGATCACAAATTAAATAGCTTTATTTTTTGGTTTATTTCAATACAAATACACCTCAATTTACTTTTTTCAGTCTCTCGTATTACATCTATAAAGGTTTGTTTCAAATTAAAGACCAATACCCTTATTCATATAAATGTGTTATTATTATAGTCCGATTGCCTTGTATAAGGACCGGTGTTTTCACCAATTACACAAAAATACGTTGGTAAAATCTTTTGTATGTAGTAATATCTTAATTTTAGCTTAATCCAAATTAATTTTAGACTATAAAATAGTTCCAGAATGATGTTTTTGTCTACTTAGTAAATGATAATTTTTCGCATTTTCCTCTGTTAAGGCTGCTAAGTAGTAAGAATATGTACACATATACTAAAAACTTGTGTTTTTATACTAAACTTTTGACACAATAAATGACCAATTTTCTTTTGTTGGATATGCGTATTTTCATATCGACGGTACCCAATTTTAAACTAAAACATCACGTATTTTTTACCATTCATAACTCGCTATTTACTTGTTATATCTCGTGAAAAACGCAACGATTTCGTTAAATAATCCATGATTTGATTGGTCCGAATTAGAGAGTACAGGGTTCATTCATGAAAAGTTATAGGCGATTATCAATATCTTGTCAAAAGGTTCACAAACAAAGATAGGACACACTCATTCTAATATACTTTACGAGTGAATTACACAAACATAATTAATTTTATAGAAATACTCGATATTATATATTTAAAGAAAAAAAAAAAACGGCTTCTTTAAAATCATCCTCTTTTGATTCGATGCAAATTGGTACCTATTTTGAGAAAGACACTTCACTTTTCCCTTATTATAGAAACAATAAGTTGTAATAGGCCAGGAGTTTCATGTAGACGGACAGACAAAATCATTATTTTACTTTCAAAAATCCTGAAAACATATTTTTTCATGGTAATAGATTGAAAAAAGATATTATAGTAAGCAAAATTTGCGCTTGAAAATTACTTTTAATTATATTGTATCATTGTTATTGAGTTCAAAAGACAATCCAAGTGTGGGTGGCCCTTTTTTGACGTTTCGTTTGTGAAATCTACCACTTCAATTCAAACACGAATAAAATATTGGGATTTCATACATCAGAATGAAAATATGACTTCTTTAATTGAGCTTCAGCCTTTGAGTAATTTCAATTGAACAAAGGAGATACCATCACAAGCTCTATTGTGAAATTTTGCCCTACTATTAACAAGGAATTGTGAAGAACATGTTGATAATAATGTGGTCATAATCATACTTTATATTTTGCAGCAAATCGTATAAAGAAAGACTGTGACACCAATATTTATATTGGTGAAATGAATCAAAGTCAAATTTACTACACCACACTTCTTTAATAAACGTTTAACTAAAATTTGTCTGTCTTCTTATCTTCCAAAGAAGTCTCTCCCCGCTCACCGCTCTGTGGGCGCCTTTATATACCTCTTGTATGTATACATTCCTAACAGAACAAGGTCACCTGATCTGCCCACACATTGGCATGCTGCCCAGCGGCTCGCTATCTGTTGTAAATAGTTTATGACCCAATAATCAGACCACATTCAAAGACAGGTATGGTTGAGTCATTCAAAAAGGAGGCTCGCAGAGATTGAATGTTTTACATATCTAATTGGTATATTCTCTATAACGCCAGAAATTTATTTAGAGAGTACAGGTTTAAAAGGGTGAGGCAATTCAAAAAACGTTAATTTGTACTTTTTCAAAATGGAAAAAAGTAACACTTAATTTCGTTAATGTTTCCCATTTTCTTCTGTATAATCGAAGGACACTTAATACAACTCCCTGGAGGACACCTTTTCCGTATGATTATATATGCACTCTAAATATATACTCTGTACTCTTTTTATAAAACACTTTATTAACAACAGGTTTTTTTAGGATTAAATTGACTGTTATCAAATGTCATCTTATTATCCGGTATTTCAAGCGTTTAAGGCTGTTGTCTTGATTATAAATAATGTTTGAAAATGCAGTAATAAATTATCTTTTATCAAAACCGTTTTCCGCTTGACACAACGAAGAGCTAAGTTTTGGGGATTAGAAACTATGCGTTTTATTAATTTTGAGAGCGAAATAGAGAGAGAAAGAAGAATAGAGGAGAGAGTCAAGTTTCTTCAAAATTATAATAATTACTAATCTGAATATCAAAAGTCAACCTTATTAAAAAAAAATCTGGGTAGAAACTGTGTATTCAAAATCTTTAGCATATGATACTTTATTTATTAAGCTCCAATAAAAACCATGAAAGTCATAAATTCCGTTCTTTCCCTTTCTTCAGTTTAAACACGCTACGCTCGTACGTGAGATGACCAATCAAAGGCCTCAATACATTTTGACCAATGAAACGAGAGGAAGCAACGGACCAATGGTGTCCATGCTTACTTTAGGATCTAGTATCGATAAATGAGGACAGGCTAGCCAGTCTAAATTAAAATAGGCCTACTTTTTGCACAAGAACAAAAACCGGAAGTGTAGTTGGGTTTTTCCGCGAAAAATCGAAGAAGGTGAAAATCGAAGAAAACCTGGAAAATCAAAAGCTTAATCGATAGATCAAGGTAGTTTTTGCCATTTTTCTGTTCATTACATCATTCCTTATATGCAAGCAGAAGGAAACGCCAAATTATTTGAGTTAAATCAATAAAATCAGCCAATTTTGTTAATTTACGCTAAACGTAGATTTCACGTGATGTTTTTACAACAGAAATCTTTCAAATAATCTTACCTATGGAGACCAAAAGGAACCATACGTATTTCCACTATATTTTGATGTTTTTTTTTATTTATTTTGCAAATATCAATCAAAAATCAAAGATTATCATATAGTTTTGATATTCATCTTCCTCTTTAAAGTGAAATTTAATGGTCCCGACGCACAGGTAACAGGTAAAAATTAATTCAACAACTTGAAATGTTCAGACATAGTATTAACTTGGTCACCATATGTTATGAAGCGGTCTACTTTCTTTTTATGAATGAAATATCATTTGGCGTGGGAATAGTAAATGTAAACAAACTCTATGTCTGCCATTTGCAAATTATTTTTCTGGGGTTGGTCATTTTCAGATGCAAAATGTGAGTTATGTGAAATGTTTATGCAAAATTTAAGCCTCCTTCATTGTTCTTTAGCCTTTCCTCTACATGTAGACATTTCTTGTTTTATCTATTGTGCAACTGAATCTTTAGTTGAACGCAAATAGAAAATGTTGTAAATGTGTCATATTTTCATGCTTTAAAGACACTTTTTGATATTTTTTTCTTCATATCCAAACTATTTTGCATTCTTTAGTAATATTTTAAAGCTACTATATCAGTTTTGGTCCAATAGATTACTTTGTATGAGTTTTTAATTTCATGTCAATTGACTCAGTTTCTGTGAATTCAAATCGCGGTAAACCCTTAAGGTCATTTGATGATTTTAAACCGGAAAAATGTTTTAATTCCAAATTCGCAAACTTAGTAATACGTGTTACAGAAACTTATACATATGGTAAAAAAAGAATCTTACCGCAATAACTTTTGATTAATCCATTATAAGATCTATAATCCAAATCACATTTCACTGTTAATCCGAAACTGTATATGATAACGCGCCACACCTCATGTCAGCACGTTGATCTACAGGATCTCGTGCGAAGTATTTCGCCCGCTTTATTTACAATGTGGGATGGTTTGTGGACATGAGATGTGGACGTGAAAGATCTTTTTGCTTATGGCAGACTTATTTTAATTTCTATCGCCTTTTCCAAATTATTATTAATATTTTCCTTTCTCTGTTGTTCTTTAAGATAATACTATGTTGTCCTCTATTATCATGTTGACTTGTGTATTGTAAATAATGGCTGAGCTCATGTTTGTGCCTAGAGCACATTGAGCATGTATTTTTGAATAAACTTGAAACTTGAAACTACAAATCCCATCAGCTTACAAGCTCAAATAGATTGTATTTATCAATACTCGAATAAATGGGGGCTAGATATTAATGTCAATAAAACGAAAATATGTATTTTTGAAAAAAGAAAATCATTTCACAATGAAGTTTTTGAGATTAATGGGGAACAAATTGAAATTGTTGATAACTTTTACATATCCAGGTGTCAAATTTAATTACACTGGTAACTTTCATCTTGCTATTAAATGCTTAAATGATCAAGCATTAAAAGCATACAATTCGTTACTCTTATTGCTTGATAAAGTTAAATTGGATGTAAAGACATCATTATCACTATTTGACTCTATGGTGGTACCAATATTGCTATATGGAGCTGAGGTATGGGGAATTTATAGTCACAAAGATTTATTTAATAATAAATTACATATAAAATTTTTAAAAAGGATATTAGGCGTAAAGCAGCAAACATCAAATTTTGCAGTTCTGAGTGAATTTGGCCGATTACCTTTATCTGTTTTATGCAAGCAAAGGGCATTAAAATTTTGGACTAAGATAATGGATAGAAATATCCCTATTCTGTATGATACTTATTTAGATCAATGTGAGTCAATAAATGGTAATTGTTGGTCAAAAAGGGTAAATTCTGTTTTAGACCATCCTGGACTCGGTGATATTAGATATGCAACAAATCGACCGATTAACTTCAACGCTATTAAGATAAGATTACGTGACCAATTTATTCAAGAATGGAACGCTTATATCTGCAATTCCCCAAAACTTTCATTATACCGGGGTTTCAAAAATAATTTTGAGTTCGAAACATATCTAGATAATTTAAAAAATCCAAAATATCGTAAAACATTCGCTAGATTTAGACTTAGTAGTCATAATTTACAAATTGAAGCAGGTAGATATTTAAACATTGGAAGAGGTGAACGACTTTGTAACGTGTGCAGAACAAATGTAATTGAAATGAATATCATTTTCTTCTTTGCTGCCCTAGATACATGGACTTAAGAAAGAAATACTTAGATAAAATCCAGTGGCCTAATATATTCAAATTCAATAATTTTATGTCAAGTTCCAAATGCAATGTTTTGTTAAATGTTTGCAAGTATTTAATTGAATCTTTCGAATGTCGAGACAATTTATTAAGCCGACAACCGGTTAAATGCTGATGCTATGTCTATAAGAAACACTCATTACATAGCTTTGTATGTATAACATTCTCTTCACTTTATTGTATTTTCTCTGTCCTTTAAACTATGTTCATGTTAAAACCAAGTCTTAGCCATATTTCTTTTTCTGTATGTAAATGGCTAAAGACATATTTATGTCGATTTTGCCTTTGAATAAATGTATAAATATATAATGTAAGACGGAATGATCGAATGGATAAATTCACTGACTAGTAGCAAACCAATCAACTCAACTAAAATTATAAAACCGCGAGTTGCGCCTGTCTGCAAAGCGGTATCGGGCGTAGTAATCTATACATTGGGCATTAGTTGTTTTTGGCGGACTCAGCGCTATATAGTGAGCATACCGTTCGACACGTTTCCTTTGAAGTGAGTTTTGAATGTAGCTTACGATCTCTATGGGTAAATGGAACCCTTTGTTTCCATCGCCTAAAAAAGCCTTGCTTAAAAGATTAAAAAATTGGAGTGCATGCCTTCAAATGTCACATTGCCTCTTTATAAAACATGCCTTCAATTATTCTAGTGCTTTGCTTTGTTTTTGGTGTTCTTTTGTTAGGAACAGATCAATTTTCGTTTTCATTAAAATAATAAAATTTAAAATTATCATAATTACCTGTTTATGAAATTAAGACATAAGTGGCATTCGCGGCGACATGAACCATCATCCTTAAATATTAAAAATGCTTACACTGAAACGAACTTCTAAACGGCCACCTTTCATTTACTACATTTTAACATATCTATAGTCAATAAATGAATTGTCTTCTATTTTCATATGAAAGGCCGTTCAATTTGGTGTACTCTAAAAGAAAAATTCACTCGAACTTTTGTCCCTATTGTCTGTAATAAACAATCAAACACAAGAACCCTCCATTACAAAGGTCACAAAAATAGCACATTTTCGAAAAATTTCAAATTTTCGGTCAAAGAAATAATCGGCGATTTATCCTACAAATGACAAGGTTCGATGACTATTGAGTGTCAGATACCAAATCACTGTAGAAAATAACATTCAGGCTCTTTTGTTTCTCACACAAGGATAAAATGCTAAAATTACCCCACCCACCAATGTTAATTTTGAAAACAGGGGGGGGGGGGGGGGGGGCCTGAATTCCCGTCAAATTCGCTGTTTTTCTCACATTTTTTTCAAGTCGGTGTTTATCGTAGATTCTCCCTTGATGACTTTTCTAATAGAATCCGACTTATCCCCATTTCAGATACCAAAGAAAATATGACTTTTTCAGAAAAAAGCAAGTGGCCGTTTAGAAGTTCGTTTCAGTGTAGATCTGGCACACGAAAGGTAGAATTAATTCTTTCCTGTTTTACAAAATTTTGGACCTGTCCAAATTCAAAGATTTTGCAGACCAAAATTTAAAGTGGATTTAATTTGAAAAATAAACATTCAATAGGGTAGAAAATAGTGTGGAAAAAAGAAGAAATTGCTTGTCAGAAGCAATTTCTTCTTTTTCACAATGTTTTCTCAATCATAAAATCACAGTCACGTAAACAGCAGGAATTAGACAGCAAAGGGTTAAATTATAGAGAGTACAATTTGAGATAATTTATGATCCCTTCTAATCAAAAATCTTACAAAAACAAAGGACAATTACTCATGAAACTTAGGCAATCTGGGTTCGAGGTTATAAACCTTTTTCATTGTCAGCTCATTTTTTCTTCAAAATTTCAACTTGAAATTAAAGTCGTTATTCTGTAGTAATACTTATATGTTGATACATTTATTTCAATTCTAAATGAGAAAATTCCTAGTTGAGCAAGTAACAGTTTTATAATCTCGGGCCCAAGAGTTTTGATTTTTAAAACAGTTCGATGCTCTGAATAATGGCGTGGAATAACTAACGGTTTCCTGGCATGACGAAGTGAAACATGTATTTCGGTTTCACTTACTTTTCACTTTGAGCTCCTCTGACTGAAAGTTGGAAGAGACATATCGATGGCGCGTCTTCCGTCCGTCTTCAAAGATAATTGGATTCTCTTTAAACGTTCAGAGAATCCTCTTGTTTTTATAACATCAACATATTTAGTTTCTAACCGCAAGCAAAACTGCTTTGCTTTCATACTTGATGCTACTCTATCACCCGGACGTCCATAAACACGGCTCGTCTCTTATTCGACCAAACTATTAATTACAAATTGTTGCTAACTCTTTTAATTTTCCAAATAAGGATCAAGTTTCATCAAATCTTCCAAAAATATGTTTTCGCTTACAATAAACTCAAAGAAGAATCCTCTAAATTCTTGAAAGATTCGCCTGTTGCTTGGCAACGGTTTCCCAATATAAGCAAAGGAAGGCAGAATAGGATATTCTGCTATATAAAGGCTGGCGTTTATTGAGATATAATCGTTATTTTCGCCGAGAAATGAGGAGAAAAATCGCACCTGCGGATAAATTGATGGCATATTTGGAAATGTAATAATTTCTGCTGAGATATTCGATGCTTTGAAAGGTAAGTCAGATTTTGTCATTTCTAAATCAATCATTCTTACAAGATGCAAAATCGTATTCGAAAGTTTTGACATTTTCCGTTTTGCATGCAAAGTGGTGTATAACTACTAAAACGTTTCGCTGTTTTTTTCATCTTGAGCACATTTGTTCTCTATCAAATCACGACTTGATATTCTTACTTTAAAATGTCAACGCAAGCATCCGAATATGCATTTGTCGATAAGCCTTATTTCTCTTCCACTATATAGTATAGCATTATGCACTATAGGTCTATTAATTTAATATTGAAGGGAATTTCACGTTATCTGCATTTATGTTATCAAATGTCACCAAAACAGTTTCGTTTCGTATCTTTTACGGTTGATAATTGTTTTACAAACTCATCCTCGAACAGACCTTGGTATGCCTTTTTGCTACAATAGAAAAGCAAATAGGGCCATCTCAAAAAGGGCCATCTGGGGGTTGGTTTTCGGGGTACACAAAAATGATCGAATGATATTTTTTTAATAGAAAATTCTATAATCTATAACTATTCTCAAGATATTTTACATTTGATCTTGTGATGTTTTCGTTTCTTTGCTTACATATCATATTTGATGAAAGTAAGCTAAGCCTCACAACAATCACTGCATTGGGCAGCTAAAGACATGCACTATGCGCCAAGCAGCGCGCACTACTTGTTTCTAAAATGAGTCATTGACGTCGATAATGCAATTTAAACTTATTTGACTTAAAGCTCTCAAAACTTCGGTTTCATACAAATAATTGGTAAATGTGTCAATTAATTCCCTTTTGAAATTCAAAAAGCTGAATTGTCGAGAATATGTTGAACTAAAAGTTTCAAGAGAAAACATAATTCCGCGCTATTGTACAACGTTGTCCAAGTAAAATATGAAACAAAGAAACTATGTTCAAATATATACTGCCAATTTTACCCCGCTTTTTATAAATAACGGTAAGAAAATCGAAAATCGAACGGCCCGGTCCCAATGCACTTACGGATGTAACACGTATGAAAATCTTTAAATCCGCCGAAAAAACCCTTTGCACCTGTTTCTCACCCTGTACATACGCTCTGTCCGTTAAGCGACCGTTCATTGTGATTTCATCCGCGCCGAATGTTTTGAGCTGCACAAAACTTAAAGTGCGGATTATCTATAAGCTTTGTACGATGTAATTGCAAGACGATGCGGGGAACAAACGCTACGTATCCGATATCATCCGTTACACTTTCGCTGTTTCCCCAATCCATCCGTTAGGTATCCGCTTGTAATCCGCTTTGGATGAAAACGCACAGAGGGCGGAATTATCAGGTTTACGAAAAGTATATAAAAGGCAAGTAAAATAAATATTTTAGTATAGGTAGATTTTGCATGGTGAGCCGTGAAATATACTTTTTACCGTTAGATTCTCGTGCCATTCGTTCGAAATAGATAAACCAGGTTAAAACAATGAATTTAGAAAGTTTAAAATTTACCTTTTGAACCAAGGTTATTGCGTGTCTTACAACATGAGGTTCACCCAAACAAGTACGTTCACAATTTCAGTGAAGGGACAAAGTTAATTTCTTATCATTTGCTTTTCAATTATACCCGATTTACCTATGGTCATGGACTCAGCGCCTACGCCAGAGCTCAGTTTTGAAAATACACCTATATGTAAGCGTATGCATCACGTAAAATTTAATGATCCACGCTCTTTCCATTTTGTTTCCGCTCAGCATACGTGGTGCATACGTCCAATGCTTTATGTATCCGCTCTTTCCGCGATTCTACACCCGGTAACCCGATAACCTCTTCTGAGCTGTCATCCGCTGTTATCCGCAAGGCCTCCGATGAACATCCAATCATCATCCGGGATACATCCTTTAGGCGTCCAATATTTTCCGTTTTGTCAACGCAAATTTTGCTATTTATTGTCGCTCGTAAGACATTTAGTATAACTCAAGCTTTGTTTCTCTAATTTTCGTATTGGGAAATCAGCAGTTTACATTGGATTAGCCCCCCCCCCCCCCCGAAAAGTTTTTCGATGAAGAAATGTCTCCTGACAATGAAAGAAATAGAGGATTTTGAATGGCTGGGCATGAATTACCAAATTCACCAAACGAGTGATCAATATAGCTAAACACGAGGACGAGTGTTTATCTATTTTAGATGATTTTTTTTTTTTACAAAATTGGCTTCTATGAACACTTTGATATGCTGTTTACCATATGACCTGATTCCTTAGATAAATCGACAGAAGTCTAGAAAGAAATTTGCAAGAATTTTCAGCGTAACATATACCGTCGCATGAAAAGGGATGTAATCACACCCATTTCGACGCCATTCTCACAATATCGCTGCCTAATACGTTTCTGTCACGTCAGGCTATTTTAATGAAAATCAGTTATAAAACCGTGTAACCGTATATTATTATGTTTTGAAGGGATCTATCTAATAGTAACTAAATTTTGACAGCCATGCCTGTGAATAAAAACTTTACTAGAACTCACTTTCAAAGAATCTTTAAAATTTCATGAATCGCATTACATGCTTCTCTTAAAACATATTCAAAATACTATGAAATCGCAGATATAAATAGTTTATCGTTATTAAAATTAGCACACAGAGGCCTAGAATAATAAACTGTGTGTAGTGAGAATTTTGAATACATGTCACTCAAAAGTCATTTCGCAGAAAACTCTTAAGAAAATAGTGGAAATAGTAACGCTGCTTGAAATGAAGCAAAAAAGACGACGAACCTAACAAAATAAAGGTAATTGTAGAATCACATTTAAGCAAAGTGGCGAGATATTATTTCTGCAGTTAAATTTTGGCTAATATTCTTGCTTCAATATACAATTTTTGTGCGAAAAAGTCTTAAAAATGTTACTCTTGAGTAGTAATCATTTTTTTCAAACGTGTTTTTCGAAAATTTGTCCGAATCTTTTCATTGGTTAAGTTAAATGAAAATTACTTACGAATATATGACCAGCTGTTTTTGTAAGATAATCGTTTTGTAAGAAAAATGCTAAAAAGTCTGAAACAAATGTCGCACTTTATCACAAAAGTGACGTTTTACGATGCGCGTTTTTCGTTTAATCGATTGTTTCGGAGTAACTGGCAAAACTAAGAAATACTTATTTGTACAAATTGTATATGAAACGCTCATCTGATAAGAGAAGTTCATAGTATAGCAGGGAATAACCATACCAGTTCTTCTCTCTAATTTGTTTTCTTAAGGTAGTGGACCCGTAATAGCTCCGCAACATTTCGGACCATATGATATTTCACATTGTTGACCGAGGTTTCCTAATGAAAACCATAAGTAAACATCGGTCAACATTGTTAGTACCGATATGTTTGGGAACTATTACTGTCCCACTACCTTAATCGGATTTTTTTTTCAAAATTATTTTTTTGTAATTCAGAGAATCGACTTAACGAAAATATTTGAAATACAAGGGACTTAATAGTTATTCATATTTTGTTAATCTCTATTGAAATATTTAAAAAAATAAATCATTTTTTTTCAAATGAAACACACATGTTTGCCATCCGATTTTACGCTGCACACATACTGTCAAATTGCATTACACCTTGAAGCCTCAGTTTGCTAAAGCTTCTCTTTCGCTCTAACATCATATGCATATCTATTTCACCAGAGTCACGCGTTTTTTATCAAAAATATCAAACGGATTAAATTCACTACCTCGACGCAAGTCATATTATAAATACTTAATACGCACTTAGTGTTTTGTATGAAAAAATTTAGTGTTTTGTATGAAAAAATATCTAACGAGGTTGTGATAATTGATAATTGTCGAGGCTCTGCCGAGACAATTATCAAATTCTCACAACCGAGTTAGATAGTTTTTTCATACAATACACTTAGTACGTATTATATTTATCTTATAACCTCAATTTGTCTTGTTTTCGTCGATGTTTCTTACCAAAATGCAAGTTTCTAAAAATAACCACATGATATCATTGTTCTAAAAATAACTATCTGATATCATAAAAGATATAATTAAGGGATGTTATCACACGGATATTTGTAAAGTTATAAGATGAATTTGTTTACTAAATTCTAGATAAATCACCCTGGAAGGTTGGCCTATTATACCAGCCCTGCGTTCAGGATGACAAAACGTTGCAAACAGTTTGCCAATTATATCCCGCTTTGCACCCAGGTGGAAATACAAAGCGGGGTATAATTTGAAAACTGTTTAGACCGTTTTGTCATCCTGAATGCAGGGCAGACTAAATGAAAAGAGAATCAATTATGGAACCTTGATGGACTTCTGGAAAAAGACCTTTACCTCTGGGACGCTGCAGTCACCATTCACTTATTAGAAGTTTTGGGATATTTGATTAGGTGATTAGAATCTTCTACTTTCCAGACAAATCCAATTAGCTTTTTTATGTCTTTTGTATGAACGGTCTTCTATCAGTTTCTCACAAAACTTAAAACACATCCTTATTGACAAGGTAATAATGTTAACTGTTTTTCGTCACTGCAAAATGGATCTTATGTGTTTTTTTTCCGACAAGTAGGTGTTCGTCCGATTTTGGAAAAGTTTGACGTCCATTTTGTTCTTTGTTTCTTTTTCATACAATATCGTTTATTATTAAGGTAGTGGACTCGTAATAGTTCCGCAACATTTCGGACCATATGATCTTTCACATTGTTCACCGAGGTTTCCTAATGAAAACCATTAGGAAACCTCGGTCAACATTGTGAAAGTTCATTAGTACCGAAATGTCTCGGAACTATTGCGGTCCCACTACTTTAATTTCGCATTTACAATTAGTCGCGAATATTGGCGAAAATAAAATCTCCGTGAATAAAACCCGATTTACAGGAACTAAGCAAAAAATTGAAAATCAAATGAGATGGATTAAGTTAAGGTAAGGTAGTGGACCCGTAATAGTTTTCGGAAGTCATGAACTTTAACAGTGTTAACCGAGGTTTTCTCGGTTTTAGAACACTTAAGAAATCAATCGAGACGATCAAAATATCATTCAAATCGATCATTGTATTATCCGATTTTATTGACTTTAATGGATTTAAAAGCGTATGAGTTTTCCATGAAGATACACCATCAGAAAGTTACGTATATTGTATTAAAGGAATGTAAAATGTCGATAAATCCATCTTTTGACGAAATTTTCGATACTGTAGTACCTCCCTTGATTTGCATTCGAAACTCGTTCAATTACAATCCATTTTTTTTTCAATTTTACGATTTTCTAAACATGACCACATTGATATAATTAAGAACATCGTGAAATTGACAAGGTGGATGATTTTGGAATGATTTTAGAATGAAATTGAATGAGTTGAAGTAGTGAGTTTAGAGCGAAATTAAAGGGGGGTAATCTTATTTCGCTAATTTTTGTTCAGGACAAACACAATTTAAGATATTTATTACCTCAGTTTAATAAAATATGAATACCAGTAAAACTAAAAGCTTTTCATTCTTTCAAGAACCAATTAGACGCTTGTAATTTAATGAATATCAGTGAAATCACGATTTTTTCTAGCTATATTTAATGTAGTTGAATATAGTTGTAGATCTTATCTTTTTATGTCATATTGGGGCGTTTTTGTATGGTCTGGAATGAATGAATGAATTAATGAAAGGAGCGTTGGATGAGCGATTTAGAATGGTTTTGATTGAGATGATTGTCAATTCCACGATGTAACTAACTGTACAAGAAACCCGGACAATCTTATTGTTTCCAAGACGTACACGAGTTCTGTTTGTTTAGGCAAATACAATGTTTTATGACCTGGATGTCCGGTTCAAATATTGACTTTGCAAAATTCTGTTTAATAAATGTCGTTTTTAATGCATTTCAACAAGAGTGAGTAATATGTGAGTATATTGAACGATAAGAGAATAATTGGAATTGTAAATTTCAAATTTCTGGCAAATAGCTCTTTAGTTTATCCCTTTCCTGTTTAATCACTGCTTTTTCAAATTAAACCCACTTTAAATTTTCGTCTGCAAAACCTTTGAATTCGGACAGGTCCAAAATTTTGTAAAACAGGAAAAGGTTATTTGACCCTTGTTGAGAACGGAGAAAATAATCCGATTTGTTTGTCCTTTCTAGTATAAAACTGTCAGATGAAGCCCGCCAATACAAAAATGACAATTCAAATCGTGTATCAAGCCCGCCAATACAAAAATGGCAATTCAAATCGTGTATTTCGAACAGAAGAACTTTTATGTTTAACAAATAACAGATGAGTGACTTTTACACCGTAGTTGAGATTTATCGTTCGCTCAGCACTGATTTGCATTTTGATATTGCCCCGTTCGATAGCATTATCCTTCTATACATTGCTTATCCATAAAGATCAAATGAATTAATATGAAAAATAATAATATAAATAAATGAATTAATAAAGAGATGTATGAGAGAATTAGGAAGAACATAAAGAATGATAAGCAAAACACAAATGAGAAAGGAAACCAGCTAACGAATGATTTATTTTTGCAGTCTCTCATAATATGGATAATATTTTATAAAGTTTAGTCTTCAGTTTTTTTATCAAAAACACCCGTTGTCTGAATGAAATCCCATTGGTTTTGACATCTGACAGAAATCGAGTTTCTTCTGTGAAATATTATTTCTTGTAAAACTGGCGTGTTTTGGCATCATCAGGCCACCAACTTATGAATTTTTCATATTTATTCAAATTCACTTGATTTATTCTCTCGCTTAAAATGTTATATATCGATGCATCAGCTTTAAACGTTTGTTACTGCCTATAACTGCTGAGCCATCGATATATGAAGCAAGAAGTGTTTTCGTCGAGGCGTCAGGTAACAGGTTTCAAATCTTAACTTGGCGCAACGCTCATTAAACATTTTTTTATATTCATTATATTCATGCGTCAAAGCGTCGAAGGGTAATTAAAAGTATCCCCCCCCCCCCAAAAAAAAACCCCAACAAACAACCGCAAATACAGGCATAAGGTTTCGGTCGCCAATCGATGCAAAGACTTAAAGATTTACCAGTATATAATTTGTTCGGGAACTATCATCGCTACAAATTCGAAGTAAAGCGAGTTCGAGTTATCGAAGTTATCCAACTAATCTCATTATTCGAGGAACCACACGATAATACATAAACTCACAAATTCTGACCTTATACTACAGATAACAAAGTTAGCCTGTCAATATTGCTGTTCTGGTAATATTTCACTCAGCCATTCGTCATTAACTTAATCAAAAGGCAGGACAAAACCGGAATTTTACAACAGAATGTTATCAGCCCTGCGTTCAGGATCACACAAATATGCAAACAGTCTTCCAATTGCACCCAGCTTTGCACGTGTATCTGCGTGCAAAGCGGGATACAATTGGAAAACTGTTTGCGCCATTTGGTTATGCTGAGCGCAGGGCAGGATTCTCCAATCGATGAAAAGCTTTAAAGATTTATCAGTATGTAATTTGTTCGGGAACTATCATCGCTACAAATTCGAAGTAATACGAGTTCGAGTTATCGAAGTTATCCAACTAATCTCATTATTCGAGGATCCACACGAGAATACAAAAACTCACAAATTCTGACCTTAAACCTCAGATAACGAAGTTTGTCTGTCAATATCGCTATTCTGGTAATATTTCACACAGCCATTCGTCATTAACTTAATCAAAAGGCAGGACAAACCGGAATTTTACAACAGAATGTTATCAGCCCTGCGTTCAGGATCACAAAACGGTGGAAGCAGTCTTCTAATTACACCCCGCTTTGCACGTGCACCTGCGTGCAAAGCGGGGTACAATTGGAAAACTGTTTGCACCGTTTGGTGATGCTGAATGTAGGGCAGGATTCTCAGCTGGCTTACAAGACTGACAAATTCATCAAAGCGCGACATAAACTGAAACCAACTTCTAATCGGTCACTGCATGTTTTCCTCTTTTCGGCACTTTTACAATAAAATATTTGAGTATAACATTACGTTCATGCAATGACAAATTAGTCTCGAGGATTTTGGTGAAAGAATTGTGTAAAAGGACCGACACAACGCTTGAAGCAGACAAAAGAAGCACCGACCCTACTTTGAAAAATTCACAAAACTCGCAAAATGCGGGGAATTTTCAAAATTTCAGTCGAAGAAATACCTTTGTGTTGTTGAAAAATCACTATGCTTTTGAAGCCTTAAATGTAGCTGAAAAGAAATAAGTAAAGAAAACATTATTTAAGTCGTTCATTTCCGTATATGAGGTGAATTTGTTAAATTGACCCCACCCACCAATGTTAATTTTAAAATTGGGGGTACCCATATTCTCCTGCAAGTTAAATTGCTTTCGCCGGAGAATTTTTGATGTATTTTGGTTTTGCTATCTACCGAATGCATAGGGCTATCGGAAATCACCAAACACTTCCATTTTTAACATTGTTAAGCATAACTTTTTGTGCTTTATTTGAGTGACCGATTAGAAGTTGGTTTAAGTTTATAAGACTAGAGAATATAAAGTGCATGTAGAAAACTAAGTAAGAGAAAAGTATAATTTTCCCTGATGTTTTTAATTCAGGATTTTTTGCGCACAAAAATAACACGATTGTTTGGAAACGAGTAAAACATATCAACATATTAAGCTGAGCTATTGCCTTCACAATCTGGGCTCGAGGTTATAAAACTTTTCTCAGGCTCAGGCTCAATTTTTTCGAATTGCAATTTGAGATTAAAGCCGTATTTCTGTTTTATTACTCGTTTAAATATATCAACATAAAAGATGATATTAATAAGTGGTAATAAATAACAACTTATTATTATTTTCTTTTATTTTCATACATTTTTTTAATTCAAAATTTGAGAAAATTGGGTCTGGGCCTGAGAAAAGTTTTATAACCTTGGGCCCAGATTTCTCAATTTTATTGGATCAATTTACAACACTGGGTCCCATAATATGGTGTAGGAAAATCGGACAAATTTGACAAATTGCATAATTTGTTTGGATAAACTGCTTTTTACGGCTCCATCAACCCTCATGAGGATTCTCAAAATGTCCCTTTTTGTTGCCTAGCAACAGTTTCCGTACTTAATGCAACAGGAAAACTGATATTGAATTCCATCTTCACAGCGTCAAATAACTTGGGAAAATACTGGATTTTGAACGCTGACTTGTATAAGATTTTTGTATTAAAAGTATCTACATGTAGTCCGGCAGCACCAGGGCATGACCTTGCAATAGCGTCTATAGAAAATTTTATTGCTGAAAGTTGTTAATATGGTCATCCTTATATGAAATCCGGTTGATGCCACTTTGACATCATTGGGCAATCCAAGATGGCTGCCAAAATCCAAAATGGCTGCCAAAATAAGAACCTTTTCCACAATGTTTATCCTATATGATAAGAAAATTACTCAAAATGATCCAAATGGTATCGAAATTGCAGACGGGTAGGACTTAAGACATTTTCTTGGTTGAGTTACGATATAGAAATATAATATGGCCGCCAAAATTTAAGATGGCAGCCAAAGAAAGTGATTTTCTACTGTGCTTATCATATGTAGTAGAGATATTATGAAAAATGTGTTTGAATTTCAGGAAACCCAAACACAGAATATTTTTATGTTTATATCATACAGTGGAATTAAGATATGGCCGCCAAAATACAAGATGGCTGCCCAAATTAGTAATGTTCTATGATGATTGTTACATATGTAGCCGAGACATAATTCCAAATGCTAAAAACTGATATTGAAAATTACATAAATGTCATACTTAAGACATTTATACTTCAAAAAAAAGATGTATAAAGATGGGCATGAATCATATATGATGTGGCCGCCAAAATGAGTGAACGGGAATGTGATTCAAACAGGATGGATAAGGAATGAGTTAGGAGAGATGTGATTCAAAATCAGAGTTAAACAATTTAATCACAACAAGTCCGAACCTGTTTTACATATTAAAGTTTTACCACCAAGAATCGTGTAATCGAACATAAAGGCTAGATGAGTCGCATTAATATGAAATTATATTCGCTATCTTCTATCACTTGCTAGATGATTTACTTAAAACGGCGCTGATATTGCGCATATTCAAACACTGTGAGTTCATTTTCATGACAATCAATTTGATAATGTTTGAAAAGTTCAGAATTAACTAAACATTAAGTTTGTTGTATCAGTTCAATACAATCTAGTCGCATTTGCGGATGGAAGTAACATAAACCAATACATTTACATATATACAAGCAAAAATAGGTTCGGTGTTTATTTTATTAAAGCAAAACAAACGATAGAGATGGAAATTATTGTAAAGCAGTCATAACAGTCATTTGATCACAATTTAATGTCTCAGGGTAGGCTATTCTGCTCAGTCACCCACATTCGTCTGCTATCCGTCCCGCAATTTATTTCAAAATCCTTTCAGACACCTCTGTTCGGATCAGGCTAAATTTTATAGGGGTGTACCTTTGATGAAGTTCTGCAGAAGTTGTAAAAACATTTAGATTCGATCCAAAATTTTAATAATCGAATTGCCGCAAATTATGAAAATCTTTGAAATTATGCTCCAAAAAACCTTTTGTCCTAAAGATTTGATATGTTGCATGTGAATTCAGGCAAGGTTTGTTGAAATAATAAATCGGTTTCTATAAGGGATTTGCCCGACGACACCTAATCTTACAAAAAAACAAAGACAATTTTGAAAAGCCAACCAAACTATTAGGCCTAAACATTTGATATACAGTCAAACCTGTATTTAGCAAGCGCCTAAGGGACATTCGAAAATTGCTTTCTTAGGAAAGGAGCTTGCTTAATACAGGTTAACTTCTGTTCATTTGCCTCATTTGGGAACCCAATAGCCGCTTGCTTAATACAGGTTGCTTGCTGAATACAGATGGCCGCTAACACAGATTCGATTGTATTACACTATTATACTGTGTGGCCACCCTACTGTACTTGTATTTAGATGGTTGTAGGTTAGAATTCACCAAGAGAATGGTCATGTCGTGTGGCAGGATAAAGACGGGGCCTCAGCTAGGCCAGCTATTTATAAAGGTTGGTAGTACTTTGAAAAAAACTATCACCGTTCCATTCATTCTCTCCGGTGCATTTGATGTTTTCTGGTATATAACTAGGACATCTATGGAATACATTACCAGTAAATGGTTTGGTCAGTTTGATATTAAAACCAACAAAAACAGCTAGAGCTTCTTGAAACACTCATATGATGCCTTTCATCGAATAACACAGGGTACCATTTTTGGGTCTTCAGCAAAATCGTTTGTTTGTATGAACACAAGGCCGACAATGCACATATCTGGGTGAAGGAATTTCGAATTTAGTGTGACAGTTTCGATAAAAAGTGGAAAGACAATATTATCTCAAAAACAAAAGGCACTTTTCTCTTTTCTATTTTCTTTAAAATCTCTCCAGATTTCTACAAAGTTTAAAGAAATATAGGGAGTAATATTGACAATTAAATTAAGATGAAATTCGTCGAGTTCGGACGTTATACAGTTTTTGCCAAAATATTGCACACAAGCAGCCAGGTCATATTGTTTTGAGATTTTCCTTCATTACAGCTTCTCCTCTGAGAAGATTAATGTGCTTATATGACATTGTAGAGTTTGACTAGACTCCAAAATCCATTTACAAAATAAAGCTAGAATTTCAATACATTTAAGAAATGCGTGAACGTTAGTAATTTCTACACCAAGTGCAATGACATTCTAGAGAATCTCACGTTGCTTATAAGCTTCATGATTAAAAAGAGTGACTTCGATTTCTATTCTAACATATACTTATTTAAGTTTGTTAAAGCTTTTAATCAATCGTGGTGCAGCGTTGTTTATCCTCGTTAATTGTATTTTCACGCTGTGCATTATGTACACTTGTAATAAAGATGCAATTTATAAATAAGCAATCCGAAATGATTCAGCCGAATGCAAATTCAGATCAAATAATCATCTTCTGTGCGCGATAAACGGAAAGCGCGCTTGACCAGAGATTTCATCCGAGCCGAGATGATTGCGAATCTTGTGAATGTATTCTCAAAAGATCCTTTGAAAATACCGTCGAAATTTATTGTACTAAAATTTATGACGGTAAATTGCGAACTTTTTTCGAAATTAAAAGTGTACACTTTCTTTTGGAACTAAGTATATAATCAATCAACAAGATTATACATATAATGATTATCATAATGAAATAAGCCACGGACTCCGTTTTATATGGTGTAGTCTTACTTAAAGGATATCCGTTTCTTGATATATTCAAACTAAGAATGAAAATATAAATATTTTAGTTATAGGACCTTTTATGTAGTAATTTCGCTAAAATAGAGGCTCTTCGCTTTTCAGGTGTCGATTTCATATAGGACATATTTATCTTATTTATGTAAAATTTCTATAATTTCATCATTTAATGAATGTTCTGATATTCTAGACAATCAAATCTTTTGGTCATTATAATGCACCCTTTGCAAAAGAGTGTCAAAGCTTGCTATCCCAAAGAACTTGAGATTTTTTCAATGTTTAGCGTATGAATGGATAAATAAATATACGTCTCTTCTCTTCCCTGTGCCTATGATTTAACAGGTGAGGTTTGAGTAGAAAGGGGGTGCTTCTAGCAAACCGACTTCTATCTCTTAAGGCTTTGCAAAATTCCAGGCCCATTAACCTACATTCATATATTTGTTTTCGGCCAAACTGGCTATTTTGATTCAAAATGAACAGGTGTGCACCGCAAAAAAATGTGTAAAGCAGAACAATTCATGAGTATGAATAAGCATATTTAGCATTTAAGATATGGATAATCCATTTGATGAGATAGTTTTTATAAAGTGACACAATGATATATTAAAGAAATGAAATTTCTCGTAAAACCGAGGACAGATTTGTAAGCAATTCGTTTATATGGATATACTATTTCTAGAAAAATTATCTCCCTATATTAACTAAATTTCAATAAATTGTTTGAAATATGATGAAAATGTATTTTTTGAATGTTTATTTCAAATGTCCTTACTCATTTAAGCAATTAGGGGGCGATTTTGAACGCCTTGGCTACAATAAGAACAATATAAAAGGCGAAATCGCTTTGATAACTGGCTTGGACGCCATCTTGGACGCCATCTTGTTTCTAGCGAGTTGCCCAATGATGCCAAGGTGGCATCAACCGGATTCTTGATGTACAATGTCTTCCCTTTCTAAAAATGCAAAAATATTTTCTATAGACGGTATTGCACGGTTAAAGTCAAATTTCGGGTTTTGCTGCCGGACTAATGTATATTCGCAAGAAAAGCACAACTTTTCCTAGTTTTTGAACTTAAACAAATATTTTGATAAATGTTAATATATCGGGCGGATTATGTTTAATTTTGGTCCACCATTCATCGTCTCGACAAATATCGATGGCTCAGAGCGAAATAGTTATTACTGTCTAAATATGTTTATAGGAAGTAGCAACTGCTTCGCACTGAGTCAGCGATATGTATCTATAGCCTCTAATAAAATCCCACCCCTCATGGAAATGCGATGATTTTAATAGAACCCCAGTGATATATTAAAGCTTTAACGGTACATGTACATTTTCTTTGGTATCTGAATCGAGCAGTGACGTTAGTCGGAATATGCTGGAAATTCATGTTAAACCTGTATTAATATGGATCCGAAAAGTGATGAGGAAAGCTTTCAATTATTATAATAATTCGTTTTCTTTATCAAATTGATATCTGAAACAACATAGTCATCGAAGTTTGTCACACATAGAATTTGTTTTACGAAGCTCCTAGATAGTCCTTTTTTGCGTAGCGGGTCATAGTATTCTCGTATTTTTGAGACAGAAGTTTTGAAATTTCTCCAAAGAGTGCGATTGGTTTTTTATTACTTTTGTTATGTAAGGTGTTCGAACCATAGATTTAGAATTGAAACAGGTAGACACGATAACGTTCCGAGAAATGAACGAGTATGCATATTTTGTATAACATTCTCAGCATCGAAGATGAACATGATATATTTTTAAATGTCTTGAATACCAGTTTGAGGGAGCTAACTATCTGTAAAATGGGTACACGGGGATAAGCGAACCTACCGATTTTTACTATATAATGAACTCAAACAGCCAATGGAAAATAAAAAAAACTTTACATACTTTTATATATTTCAACGGTAAAAACATTTAACCAGCAAATGAAAATGCTTGCCTACGTTGCTGGATTTTATATGATATGTCACAGAAGTTCACAATGAATCATTGAAATAAAATAAAGAAAAATGTTTAAACACAACTCACAACACAAATCATGTACAAATATATATATGCTGTATAATGTGCAGATTGCCTATACGAAATAAAGTTCAATTCAGTTCTCGTCTTTGATATTTTGTTACATACACCAAGTAGAAACTTTCGAACCCATTCTTCTTTCAGAGTAGGCCATTTGGAACAGTAATTTGTAAGAAGATTTAATGTTTAATGATTCTGTTTAGTGACATCATATACTAGTCAAAACTTCTAACCGGCCACTTTAAAAACAACGATAATTTTTCTGTGGTGTTTGGATTTTCGTGAAATTTGCTATGTGAATTTTTAAGCAACTTTCCAGATGATTTTGGCGAAAAGTTACCGTTATTTCATTGAATTTAAAGCACAACATGAGAAAAACTCAAAAAGCTCTAAATGCACGCAGAGCTAAAAATATTGTCAAAATAGCGATTTTTGTCTCATGGGTCGTTAGCTGCAACATAGACTAGGAAAAAAATTAAAAATCTTCGACAATTATGCGCGGCATATGGCCCTAGAAGAAGGTGATAGAGCTTATTTATGCAGAAAAACGGTTCCTAGAAACAACACCTTAAACACGTTTTTCTTCAAAAATGCATAAAAAATAGACTGATAATTCCCGTTGAGCTACAAAATGTAGGATATGTAAAAAAAATCAGTTTGATACATCGTTTTTTCACACCAGATCAAATTTGAGCATAATCGCTAGATAAAATGGTTTGCCGCTTGAATTTAAAATCATTTTACCATGCCTCCTATTATTTCTGTTTCTCCTGTAGTCAAATGTCACACAAAATTGACAATGTTTTCCATATTTTTCCTTGGTCTGGGTTGCAACTAACGATTTGCGAACTTTGATTTGTTGAAAGTGTAATATCCCGAGCTCTATTAAGATTTAGAGCTTTTTGAGCTTTTCCTTTATTACACATTCAAATTTGATAACTATTGGTCAATCATTATGGAAAACTGCGTACATTATGCTTAAAAATACACACATCAAATTTCATTAAAATGTTATAACCTTTTAAAAAAATTATCGTCATTTTTAAAGTGGCCGGTTAGGACTTTGGGCCAGTATATATGCTTAATTAACGCGAATGTAAGTTTGAAAGTTATTTTTACAGTAAAAAACAAAAACAAAAAGAAAATAAAAAAAAAAACACAAAGAGATATATGAAAAAGAACAAATACAACAACAACAATAATAAATATTGTGAATTTTTCGAAAGTTTCATATGCGCCAGAGGCCAAACATTGAGCTTTTAGGGAGTTGCCCGGTGCTTTCGAAGATTCACAGGGCGTTTAGGGAGACTTTTAGATGTCATCTCCCTATATATCTCAAATGAGCATGTGTGTGACATTTTTAACAATCGCAAACAAAGACACTAGCCAGTCTATTCATCCGCACAGTCTGACCTGAGTCTCTATACGATTTGTAGAAAGATAAGGTCTCAAAGTATCTGTAGAAAGTTAGGCACTCTTCTAACTTTCATCTTATGCAGGTGTCAAAATGTTTTAAATGTCCCGCACAGACTCAAATAAAAACCTCTTGTATGTGCACAGCATGGCCAGAGTCTTTGGTTGGCGCAAAATTTTACTAGTGGAATTATGCTCAATTTTGTTAAAAAACATATATATCAAAAACAATAACAATAATGACTCAGTATCAACACCTTTCCAATGAACTGGAACAATAAAAGAAAGACAAAACTACATCAAAAGAACGACCAATTGATCAATACAGTGATCTAAATATAATGATTCAAAATTAACCTTCAGATTGAGGCTTTCTGAAAAGAATATGAATACAAAAATAAAAACAATCATTTCGTGATAAAGAAAAGAGAACATGATTGAATCTTAACGACCTCAACGTGCTTTCTTTTCTGCGGGTAATTGTCATACGAATGCTAAAGTCCGGAAATTAGCTACTTCCGTAATAATCGGTTCTATACAAAAAAAAAAACATTTTGTTTTGACAGTGTACCAGTTTATGAGGTCTAATTTCCTGTCAAACATAATGTAAACCAAGGGTCGGATTTCCGAAACAGAAAACATTGGGGTTGCCCTGTAATTTTGCATGAACATACATTTGTAACTTGTCATGCAAAAGGATGCTTGCTATATATAACATAAAATTAAAATTTCTTACACAAAAAGGAGCAATCGATAAATAGACATAACTTTTCAAAAAAAGTATTCAATAAGTCACTTATAGTCTTTATTTCAAGACAGTGTACTTGCAATAGGGAACACACATGCCTACTGTCAAGTGATTTTTGACTCTGGCCATGCTGTGCACATACAAGAGGTTTTTATTTGAGTCTGTGCGGGACATTTTAAACATTTTGACACCTGCATAAGATGAAATAGGGAACACACATGCCTACTGTCAAGTGATTTTCTCAAATATTAAGTTAAGAACACCGTAAAATTGATAAACTAAATAATATTGGTATGATTTTGGAATGAAATTGAAAGAGCAAGAGGAGTGAGCTTTGAAGGATATTAAAAGACGGTAATCCAATATCGCTAATTTTGTTGAAGGTGAACAAAATTAGCGATATTTATTACCTCCCCTTAATGAAATATGTACGCGATCTATACCAATAGTCTTTTTTGTCTTCGAGAACCACTCAGACGCTTACAAAATTAAATTAAGTTAGGGTTATTGTGGAATTTTTCCGAGCCATTTTTTTTAATGTAGTCGTTGACCAGATTTGTTTAGTGATTTTGGAGCCTTTTTGAATGGAGTGTGTCAAGAATGAAAGAAATAGAGCGCTTAGTGATGGATTTAGAATGGTTTGATTTGAATGAGAGTATAGATTTAACGATTTGCTTAATTTGTGCTTACAAGCAGAGATTTTGATGGTTAATAATCTGGTGTGATAGTATTACGACACGAGGCAAATATTCCGTAGAGTGGATTTTAAAAGAGTTATACCAATTTATTCATTAAGTATTTTCATTTACAAGGAAAGATATGGTTATCTCTTATATTCAAATAATAAGAATACTTTTTATTAGAGGACTTAATTAAAATAAAAAAAAGGACTAAAACCCATTGTAGCCCCCTTTAATTCCAGCATATTTCAAATCCTGTTGATTAGATTAATATGTCAATACTCGATACAGATTCCACAAAACGTGTTGCCATGTTTCCCTTAGATAACACAGTTTTATCAAAGCTTAGAAAGGTTTTATAAAGCATCCATTTTGTTTTTAATTTCCGAAACCTGTGATGGATAACCTTTATATTGATAGATTTACCCTGTGTTATACGCTAGTGACATCCCGCCGTCATCGTGAAATGCGATGTTTCTCCATCAAAAAGTATCGTGACAGTTCGATCCCTGCTGACGGTTACGCCAACACCAGCGTCAGTGTCACTCTATCGCGAAGGAAAAAGCTCGACTGTCTGACCCATAACCACGCGAGCTTAAAGCTGCTAAATCAACAAGACTTGCTTAAATACACCTCAGAAATTGCATAATCAACAGGTCTGAAAGAATAACAAAGAAACAAAAATCGATTCGGGCCAATAATTGCTGCTTCTCTTAAGCGTTCTAATTACGGAATTTCTCATTATTGTAGATTACTTTTCCACTTCAGAGCGGAACTAAGCTGTTTCTAATTTACGGCTTTTATCCTTTTACCAAACATGGAAAACCGTTACAAATCTATAAGGAGTGACCTCACTGGAATTTCTTCTGGGGGTCATTGTATGGTAAAAGTAGATCCTTTACGAAAAGTAGTGCGACATTAACGTTATATTTGAGAGTAAAATAGTAACCTGTGTGCTAATTTTTGTCATTTTAACCTAGTTTTGCATTTCTTCTTTGATTGAACGCTTGAGTTGACCTTCTCTGTGTACGATTTCCTTCGCGAAAGGACAGATAACGGGGGGGGGGGGGGGTCGTACCCAAAGTAACTGTCCTCTTCATAGGTGAAAAAAGACGGTACCCTTACTTAGGCTTGCGTAGCCAGAAAGTTGAAGGGAATTTCCCTAGATATTTTTTTACTTAAAGATAGGAAATAAATTGAAGATGAAGGGCTAAAAGAGGTCAAAGGTCAAACCTTTCTGTGTGGAACCTACCACAGCACTGGAAAAGAGTGCAATTTTATATAGAAAAAAGAAGGCCCAAAATCCGGTGGGGTCTTACAATAAATAGCCACAGGAAGGCATTCGGCACATCACTCGATAATACGGTAAACTGCAACATACCTCGGATGTATGTAAGGCGGATGGGTATATAACAAAATCGTGCATTTTGTTAGGCGGAACCAGTGTAAGAAAAACTAGCACTATAAATTTATATATTTTACAGTAAATAACGGCTGAAAAATCACCTGCCAGTAATACCCGAAAGGGGAGTTGGGCAGAATAAAGATAGAAATCTTAATTTTTTGAGAATGACGAATCATTCTCAAAAATTAAGATTTTTTCAGCCGTTATTTAAGCTCTTAAGATATTTATGTTAAGATACGATGGTTTCACGTCAGTGACTTAAACGAGTAGCGTTGGCGACGTCGATTGTTTTCACTCACAGTTTCGAGGGCTAACGCCATTTTAACTGACGTCATCTAGTTTTTCCAAGGTTTATCCGTATTTTTTTAAAAATAGTCCGTCTATGTACATCCGAGGTTGATCTTGAGATTGGCCGAGTGGTGTTCCGAATGCATAGAAAGGGTGACAGATTTCCACCACTCTCCATGTTGCTATTTATAGATAAGTCCTTTAAAATAAGCTTGTTATATCTCGTAATTGTTATAATTTTACGACAACATGAAATGTGACGGTTAACGCCAGCTCCCCGACTGTGACGTCATCATTTTCGTTAGACACTCCAGGATGACAAAACGGTGCAAACAGTTTGCTAATTATATCCCGCTTTACACACAAAGTACAAGTACAAAGCAGGGTATAATTTGAAAACTGTTTAGACCGTTTTGTCATCCTGAACGCAGGGCCAACTAAATGAAAAGAGAATCAATTATGGAACCTTGATGGACTTCTGGAAAAAGACCTTTACCTCTGGGACGCTGCAGTCACCATTCACTAATTAGAAGTTTTGGGATATTTGATTAGGTGATTAGAATCTTCTACTTTCCAGACAAATCCGATAAGCTTTTTTATGTCTTTTGTATGAACGATCTTCTAACAGTCTTTCACAAAACTTAAAACACATCCTGAATTGACAAGGTGATAATGTTAACTATTTTCCGTCACAGCAAAATGGATCTTATGTGATTTTTTTCCGATAAGTAGGTGTTCGTCCGACTTCAGAAAACTTTGACGTCCATTTTGTTCTTTGTTTCTTTTTCATACAATATCGATTATTATTAAGCTAGTGGACCCGTAATAGTTCCGCAACATTTCGGACCATATGATCTTTCACATTGTTCACCGAGGTTTCCTAATGAAAACCATTAGGAAACCTCGGTCAACATTGTGAAAGTTCATGAGTACCGAAATGTCTCGGAACTATTACGGTCCCACTACCTTAATTTCGCATTTACAATTAGTCGCGAATATTATCGAAAATAAATTTTCCGTGAATAAAACCCGATTTACAGGAACCAAGCAAAATTTTAGAAATCAAATCTGTTTGATTGAGTGAAGGTAGTGGACCCGTAATAGTTCCACAACGTTTCGGAAGTCATAAACTTTAACAGTTTTAACAGAGGTTTTCTCGGTTGTAGAACACTTTGAAATCGACCGAGACGATCAAAATATCATTCAAATCGATCATTGTATTGCCCGATTTTATGACTATAATGTTTTTAAAAGCGTTTGAGTTTTCCGTGAAGATATACAATCAGAAAGTTACGTATATTGTATTAAAGGAATGTAAAATGTCGATAAATCCATCTTTTGAAGAAATTTTCGATACAGTATTTCCGTCCCTTGATTTTCATTCGAAGCTTCAATTTCGTTACAAAACAATCCATCTTTTCAATTTTAACGATTTTCTAAAAATGACCACATTGATATAGTTAAGAACATTGTGAAATTGATTAGGTGAATGATTTTTGAATGAAATTGAATGAGTTGAAGGAGTGAGTTTAGAGCGAAATTAAAGGAAGGTAATCTTATATCGCTAATTTTGTTCAGGACAAATAAAATTTAGGATATTTATCAGCTGACTTTAATAAATCATGCATACCAGTAAAACTAAAAGCTTTTTATTATTTCAAGAACCAATCAGACGCTTGCAATTTAATGAATATCAGTGAAATCACGATTTTTTCTAGCTAGTTGAATGTTGTTGTAGATCTTATCTTTAGGTCATATGGGGCGTTTTTACATGGTCTGAGTGAGTGTCTGGAATGAATGAATGAATTGAACGTTGAGTGAGCGATTTAGATTGGTTTTTATTGAGATGTTTGTCAATTTCACAATGTAACTAACTGTACTTCGTTGGTTGTAAAAAATCTTATTGTTTCCAAGACGTACACGAGTTCTGTATGTTCAGGCAAATACAATGTTTTATGACCTGAACGTCCGTTTTAAATGTTGACTTTGCATCATTCTGTTTAATAAATGTCGTTTTTAATGAATTTCAACAAGAATGAGTAATATGTAGGTATTGATCGATGATATTATTGGAATTGTAAATTTTAAAATTTCTGGCAAATGGCTCTTTAGTTTATCCCTTTCCTGTTTAATCCCTGCTTTTTACGTGCCTGTGATTTTATGATTGAGAAAACATTGTGAAAAAAAAAAAAAAAAAAAAAAAAAAAAAAAAAAAGAAATTGCTTCTGACAAGCAATTTCTTCTTTTTCCACACTATTTTCTACCCTACTGAACGGTTATTTTTCAAATTAAACCCACATTAAATATTCGTCTGCAAAACCTTTGAATTCGGACAGGTCCAAAATTTTGTAAAACAGGAAAGGGTTATTTCACCCTTGTTGAGAACGGAGAAAATAATCCGATTTACTTGTCCTTTCTAGTATAAAACTGTCAAATGAAGCCCATCAATACAAAAAAATGACAATTTAAATCGTGTATTTCGAACAGAAGAACTTTTATGTTTATCAAATAATGGATGAGTGACTTATACACCGTAGTTGAGATTTATCGTTCACTCAGCACTGATTTGCATTATGATATATTGCCCCGTTCGATAGCATTATCCTTCTATATATTGCTTATCCATAAAGATCAAATGAATGAATATGAAAAATAATATAATATAAATCAATGAATTAATTAAGAGATGTATGTGAGAATCAGGAAGAAAATAAAGAATGATAAGCTAAACACAAATGAGAAAGGAAACAAGCTAACGAATGAACTATTTTTGCAGTCTCACATAATATGGATAATATTTTATAAAGTTTAGTCTTCAGATTTGCTTTCTCAAAAAACAACCGTTGTCTGAATGAAATCTCATTGGTTTTGACATCTGACAGAAATCGTGTTTCTTCTGTGAAATATTATTTCATTCGGAACACCGCCCGGACTTTTCCGTAACTCAAAAGTACCTCGGACGTAAGTGTAGTAATTTTGGGTCATTTTTAGGTAATTCGGCTCCGGGTGGTACTTCGGTTAATACGCATGAAGAAAAGCACATTTTGTTAATTTGTTCAGATCGTCTTTCGAGATATTCTAGTCATATCATAATGTGATGACAAAACGCAGTAAGACACTGCGTTTTGTTATCAAATTACGATATGCCCTCTTTAATTCCTACGTTGATTTTGTTTTATGCACCGTCATCCTTAGCGGGATCATTGATGTTTGTGACGTCATATAAACCCACGTGGAAAAATGACGCGCTTTCATGGCTGCGCCCGTATTATTCCCGAGGTCTATTCCGTAGATTCGCCGAGGGTTCCCGATTGATATTATTTCTGGTAAAACGGGCGTTTTTTCGCATCATCACGACAACAGCTTATGAATTTTTCATATTTATTCAAATTCACTTGATTTATTCTCTCGCTTAAAATGTCATATATCATTGCATCAGCTCTCAACGTTTGTAACTGCCTATAAGTTTATAACCCGTTTTGTGCTGAGCCATTGATATATGGAGCAAGAAGTGTTTTCGTCGAGGCGTCAGGTAACAGGTTTCAAATTTTTTATATTCATTATATTCGTGCGTCAAAGCGTCGAAGGGTAATCAAAAGTATTCCACAAAATCGTAAATGCAGGTATAAGGTTTCGTTCGCCAATCGATGCAAAGACTTAAAGATTTATCAGTATGTAATTTGTTCGGGAACTATCATCGCTACAAATTCGAAGTAATACGAGTTCGAGTTATCGAAGTTATCCAACTAATCTCATTATTCGAGGAACCACACGAGAATACATAAACTCACACATTCTGACCTTTTACTACAGATAACGAAGTTAGTCTGTCAATATCGCTATTCTGGTAATATTTCACACAGCCATTCGTCATTAACTTAATCAAAAGGCAGGGCAAAACCGGGGAATTTTACCACAAAATGTTCTCAAGATTCATAGTATGTTATCAGCCCTGCGTTCAGGATCACAAAACGGTGCAAACAGTCTTCCAACTGTACCCCGCTTTGCACGTGTACCTGCGTGCAAAGCGGGGTACAATTGGAAAACTGTTTGCACCGTTTGGTGATGCTGAATGCAGGGCAGGATTCTCAGCTGACTTATGAGACTGACCAATTCATCTAAGCGCGGCATTTTAGACTAGAGTATACAAAGTGAATGCAGAAAAAAAACTAAGTTAGAAAAGTATAATTTTTACCTGATGTTTTTAATTCAGGATTTTTTGCACACAAAAATAACAGGGTTGTTTGGAAACGAGTAAAACATATCAACATATTAAGCTGAGCTATTGCCTTCACAATCTCGGCCCGAGATAATAAAACTTTTCTCAGGCTCAGGCTCAATTTTCTCAAATTTCAATTTGAGATTAAAGCCGTATTTCTGTTTTATTACTCATTTAAATGTAACAAGTATGAATAAAGTATATGTATAAATAACAATTTATTAATATCATCTTTTATTTTCATACATTTTTTTTCTAATTTAAAATTTGAAAAATTGAGTCTGAGCCTGAGAAAAATTTCGTAACCTTGGGACCAGTTTCTCAATTTTATTGGATCAATTTACAACACTGGGTCCCATAATATGGTGTAGGAAAATCGGACAAATTTGACAAATTGCATAATTTGTTTGGATAAACTGCTTTTTACGGCTCCATCAACCCTCATGAGGATTCTCAAAATGTCCCTTTTTGTTGCCTAGCAACAGTTTCCGTACTTAATGCAACAGGAGAACTGATATTGAATTCCATTTTCACATCGTCAAATAACTTGGGAAAATACTGGATTTTGAACGCTGACTTATATAGGATTTTTGTGTAAAAAGTATCTATATGTATAATCGCAAGAAAAACACAACTTATCCTAATTTTTGAACTTAAACAAATATTTTGATAAGTTTCAATATTTTGGGCGGATTATGTTTAATTTTAGGCCATTTTTTCAACGTCTTAACAAATATCGATGGCTCAAGCGAAACAGTTGTAACTGTCTAAATATGTTTATAGGAAGTTGCAACTGTTTCGCACTGAGTCATTGATATGTAGCGTAGCCTCTAATAAAATCCCATCCCAATCTCATGGAAATGCAATGATTCTAATAGAACCCCGGGGTTCTATTAGAGCTCTAAAGGTGCATTTCCTTTGGTTTCTCAAACGAGCAGCAACGTTGGTCGCAATATCTTGGAAATTTATAATAAACCTGTATTAATATGGATCCGAAAAGTGATGAGGAAAACTTGCGTGAGACACAAAGCAATAATAATTCATTTTCTTTATCAATTTGATATCTGAAACAACATAGTCCTTGAAGTTTGTCACACATAGAAGATAAATGTGACCCGTCACGCGAAAAAGGACCATCTGAGAAGTGCGTAAAGTGTCGACCTTTGTCAGACTGCGCGTAGTGCGCAGGCTGACTTGAGTCGGAACTTTTCGCACTTAACTAATTTTCTGAATGTAGAATAATCAATCTTCATTCCAGTGAAAGAATTTTAGAAGTGCGACCTCTGGTTGGCTTGGTCTAAAACAAATCTATTTTTTCAAATATTTATTGTACGAAGTTCCCAGATAGTCTCTTTTTGCGTAACGGGTCACAGTAATCTAGTATTTTTGAGACCGAAGTTTTGAAATTTCTCCAAAGAGTGCGATTGTTTTTTTTTTTATTACTTTTGTTATGCAGGGTGTTCGAACAATTAATTTAGAATTGAAACAGGTAGACACGATAACATTCCGAGAAATGAACCAATGTGCACATTTTGTATGGATAATTGTAAACATTCTCAGCATCGAAGATGAATATGATATATTTTTCAAATGTCGTGAATATACGTATGAGAGAGCTAACTATCTTTAAAATGGGTACACTGGGATAAGCGAACCTACCGATTTTTACTATATAATGATCTCAAACAGCCAGTTGAAAATAAAGAAACTTACATACTTTATATATATTTTAATGGTAAGAACATCTCACCAGAAAATGAAAATGCTTGCTTAGAACTACGTTGGACTTCCTATGAAATGTGACAGAAGTTCACAATGAATCATTGAAATAAAATGAAGAATAATGTTTAAACACAACTCATAACACAAATTATGTATAAATATATATGCTGTTTAATGTGCAGGTTGCCAATATATATAAACCAAATAAAGTTTAGTTCAGTTCTCGTCTTTGATAATTTATTTACATACACCAAGAAGAAAGTTTCGAACCCATTCTTCTTTCAGAGTAGGCCATTTGGAACAGTAATTTGTGAAGAAATAAATGATTCTGTTTAGTACAAGATACAAGATACAAGATATTTTAATAGACGTAAACTTTACAGTTTCTTGTCATATTACAATTACATACAATAAATGCAAAACAAAACGTGACTTTTTAACGAACAATCTGCAGTTTCTATATACATATTGGAAGAGAAGCTGAGCTGTTCAAGATCTATAATAAAGAAATATATATAACAGTTAAGAAAGAGCGATACTTTCCCAAGCACTTATAACTATATAAGTACTTGAAACAATATTGCACTGTCTATTAGTTTCTAATTATCAAACACTAGATTTGTTCTGCGTGAAAAACCTTCCTTTATAAATTTAGCCAAATTTAAAAGAGTATTTTTATTTTCAGTATTCAATAAATTAGTGAACTTTAACATATTCGGACGTGTATAAAAATACTTTTTCAAAAATAATTTTCGAATATCAGCGTAATGTGGACAAACCAGCAAAAAATGGTATTCGTCCTCTATTTCGTTCATCCCACAGGTCAAGCATAAACGGTCATTCCTTGTTATTCTGTTTTGACCATGCCTTCCAGTTTCAATTCGTAGGGAATGTGATGACAATCTAAATTTTGAAATAAAAATTCTCCATTTTCGTGGTAGCATGTTCAAATATAAAGCTATATCGCTATACTCTTTTATATATTTATATGTACTGAGTACCTGACTCGTATTGATTCCATTGTATAAATTCTGTCTAAACTCATCGATTAATCTGTGTTTGAATATTTTGTGAAAACTTTTATGATTAACGCAAAATGGATTATTCCATACGTACCCAAAACCATGTTTTGTTAACAAATTTTTAACGTTGTTACACCAATTCTCTCCCTTACCATTACATGAGCGTAGAGCTTCGTATGACGTTTTAATAATCAAATTATCAGAATTTTCAGATTTTACCCCAAAATTTGATAATTCTCCAAAATTTATTTATATATAATGGGTATCTACCTAACTCATGATAGACTGAAGCCGTTGATGTAGAGCTTTTAACACTTAGGATTTTTTTGCAAAATTTAAGATGGATTCTTTCAAGGCTTTGTGATTTAGAAAACCCATTTATCTCACAAGAATAATTTAAAATTGATCCTACGAACGAATCAAATAGTTGTAGGAGGGTTGAAACTTCAAAATCAAAGGTTCGAGTTTTACATAAAAGGATATTAAGTGCCTTCAGTGCCTTGTCTGATAGAATTCTACTATTATTTCCAAAAGAACCTGTGTGACTAAAAGTAGTACCTAGGTATGTAAAATCGTTAACCACCTCAATTTTTTCATCATTATATAGCCAATTTTCGTTTTCTCTTAAAGTACCTCTTTTCCTAAATACTAAAATTTTTGTTTTTTCGGTATTAACTTCAAGACCCCATTTTTTACAATAAAAAGACAATTTATTTAGACTATTTTGAAGGTCTTTTGGATCTTCACTTAAGATTACCATGTCGTCTGCAAAAAGAAGTAGTAACACCTTAATGTCCCCAAAATTCAACCCACATGAAGTATCCCCTTGCAAATACAATTCTATATCGTCTATGAATAGGGAAAATAATAAGGGAGACATTATCTCCCCTTGTTTAAGGCCTATAAAACTTGAGAATGTAGGGGAGGTAACATTATTAACTTTCACAAAAGACTTTACTTTTGAATACATATCTCGAATAATCTTTAACATCTTACCTTTAACACCTAAACCAAATAATTTATACCAGAGACCATTTCTGTAAATACTGTCAAAGGCTTTCTTAAAATCAATGAATGCTGCATATAACCTTTTATTTTGAGATAATGATTTTTGAACGAGAGAAAGAAGAACAAAACAAGCATCTGTAGTAGATCTTTGTGGTCTAAAGCCAAACTGGGCATCAGATAAAACGTCATTTTCTTCACAAAATTTACTAAGCCTACGGTTTAAAATACCAGTAAAAATTTTCGATAAACAACTGACCAATGTAATTCCCCTATAATTATTTACGTCGTCGGGATTATTTTTCTTATGTAAAGGTATAATAATTCCTTCAGACCATTGGTCGGGAAAATACCCTGAATTGAAAACAATGTTAAAGAGGTCTACTAAATGTGAAGAAATTATGTCAAAACTCTCTATAAAATATTCATTCATAAGGCAGTCGCTACCCATAGCTTTATTTCTTTTTAAATTTTGTATGACATACTCCACTTCCTGCAATGTTATCGGCTTGTCTAATTCCTCGAAATTACAATATGAAGAATCAAAATCGTTATTTTCACAGAATGTTTCAGCCTCGGGAACATGCACATTAATAATATCATTATTAAGATTTGAAAAATATTCAAAGAATTCATCAATAGATATATCACTACTCAAAGCTGTCTTCTTACTACAGAAGAGATTCCAAAAATCTTTTGGTTTCGAATGACGTAAATTTTCAATTGCTTTGTATTGTTTCCGATAGTAAAGAGATTTTTGTTTTCGTACTGTTTTCTTATAATCCTGTTTCATCTTACACATCAATTCTCTATTTTCTTGTGTTTTACAGCGATTGAAGGCATTCAAAGCATCGAAATAAATACGCTTTGAATTTCTACACTCGCTATCAAACCAAACTGCCTTTTTACTTGTTTCGTAAAACCTAGGTTGATTGGAATTGGTAATCTCCCTTGAAAATAAGCCATCCGTTACACTACGGAAAATAATACAAAACTTGTTTAAAATATCGTTCACGTTTTCATAGTTTAACAAATTGTCATTATTTATAAAAAGTCGATTTAGATCAGGTAATTTACTAATCATTTGCTTTCGAAACTCGTCTGTATGAGCATTGTTCCATCTATACTGCGTAAATCGGGTTTCGGTTGATTGATAACTATTCGTTTGACAATCAATAGAAAAAGAAAGGGGGGCGTGGTCCGACCACTCAGTAAAGGCATGAATTGAAAAATCTCTAATGCATTTAAAGCTTGTCTCACTCAAAAGGAGATAATCAATTACACTTTGTGAATTATGACTAACAAAAGTAAATGTTCCTACTTTATCGTTGCCCAGTCTGCCATTTGCCAAACGCAAAGAAGTAGACTTACAAAGATCAAGCAGTTTAAAACCAAATGAGTTGCATAATTTGTCTTGGGAAAAACGTTGAAGATGCGTATCAGGTTCATAATTATCATTATCAATAAAGGAAAAATAATTATCTTGCTCGATGAAATCTAACCTAGAGCCAACTCTAGAATTAAAATCTCCACAAACAAATACATGGCCTAAATCATTATAATAATTGATATCTTCTTGCAACAACTGAAATAAATCGACATTGTGTACATTATATGCTGGCGAATTTTCGCCCCACAGATAAATACCACATAAAAATACATCAGACTGCAAATTAAAATAATCCCTTTTTAAGTGCAACCATACAATAGTGTCAAAATGATTCCTAATTAAACTAATACCCTTTTTCAAATGTGATTTATAGTATATTACTATTCCACCACTGTTTCTACGTGCTTTTTTATTTTGAAATTTTCTGTATAAATTTATAGTGCTATAACCACTTAAGTCAATATTAGAGTTGCTATTACACCAAGATTCATATAAGAAAATAATATCATATGAACATAGAAAATTAACAAACTCGTGATTCTCTTTCTTATCTCTGGATAGTCCATTACAGTTCCAAGAAAGGATGTTTAGCCGCTCTCCCGCGCATCCCTATTCTTTTCCCACACTGTTTTTCACTACTTTACCGTCAATATACAGCTTATCATAACTGATCCACGCTTTATGACCCGACTTAATTGCGTCCTTCATCTTTGGCACGAGAGTTTTACGTACGTCCGCTATCTCACGTGGGAACTGCTCGAACAAAAAGTAATCAGTCTTGTTTAAATGCCTTGTCTGCCTTCTAACGGTTTCCCGATCTTTGAAATAAGAAAATTTGGCCACGATATGCCTGTTGCTTACCCTTTCACTTTTTGCCCCAGTTCTATGAACCCTTTCAAACTGAATACTCCGCACAATATCTTCGGCTATTTTCAACTTATCGACCATAAATCCACGTAATATAGTCTCAGTTTCATCTGGCTTTTCGTTGTCTTTTTCCGGGAGGTTCCCGAAAATGAGATTGTTGCGCATTGATTGGCTCTGGATATAAAGTAAATCGTCCTTTAGGCGTGCATTGTCCTTTTGTAATAATGTTATCTTGTCCTCTGCTTCTTCTAATGAAAATCTCAAATGGTCAGACTTGTCGGAAAGGTCATTTATTTTACCATCGGTTCTGGTTTTAGTTTCATTGACGAATTTCCACATATTTTTAATTTCATCTTCAAATCCACATACCTTTTTTTCTAGTGTATCCAGTTTTTCCAACTTTTGATCCATACTCGTGAGTTTCAAATCCAAACGTTTGAGATATTCGATCACTGAATTGTCACTACTGTCACTATTTTTCTCATTGGTAACATTGGTGGAAGACGAACACTGCTTTTCCCTTTCCACGATAGTTTTTTGTTTTGCTCCTTTTGATGGGGAAGCTGGTGGCGTACTAAATAAATCCATCTCACTGTTTAAGTCGTCCACAAATAATGTTGATCTAACGCTTTTTAATGTGTCACTCACGGTTAATCCATTATCAACTTTATTTACGACCCCGTTTCCCGGTGATCCGCCATTACGCGCGTTTTTTGAGTTTTTATCAATGGTATTGTTCTGGCTATTTTTCCTTTTTCGACCCATCTATAACACAAAAATAAGTCCCAAATTCATAATGAGTGTAGCGAACAACTTCTCAATATCAAACAATTAGGATCCAAGCACTTTTTACAAGATTTTCAGCGAAATTTAACAATTTCATTTAGAGCTCGATAAAAACCCGACCGTTCGCCTCTAGGTCACGTGATTTAGTGACATCATATATGCTTAATTAACGCGAATGTAAGTTAGCGGTTTGGAAGTTATTTTCAGTGTATAAAAACAAAAACAAAAAGAAAATAAAGAACACAAAGAGATAAAAGAACAATAACAAATACAACAACAGTAATAAATCTTGTGAAATTTTCGACAATTTCACATGTGCCAGAGGCAAAACATTGAGCTTTTAGGGGAGTTGCCCAGTGCTTTCGAAGATTCACAGGGCGTTCAGGAAAACTTTTAGATGTCATCTCCCTATATATCTCAAATGAGCATGTGCGTGTAACAATCGCAAACAAAAACACTAGCCAGTCTATTCATCCGCGCAGTCTGATCTGAGTCTTCTCTATACGATTTGTAGAAAGATAAGGTCTCAAGGTATCTGTAGACAGTAAGGCACTCTTCTGCACTATGTAACTGTCCGGGCTACTTTTTTTTTTATCTCATGCAGGTGTCAAATTGTTGTAAATGTCCCGCACAGGCTCAAATAAAACTCTCTAGTATGTGCACAGCATGGCCAGAGTCTTTGGTTGGCGCAAAATTGTATTAGTGGAATTATGCTCATTTTTGTTAAAAAAAATATATATATCAAAAACAATAACAATAATGATTCAGTATCAACACCTTTCCAATTAAATGGAACAATAAAAAAAACCCCAAAACTACATCAAAATAACGACCAATTGATAAACATAATGATCTAAATATAATGATTCAAAACTAACCTTCTGAAAAGAATATGAATATAAAAATAAAAATAATCATTTCGTGATAAAGAAAAGAGAACATGATTGAATCTAAACGACCTAAACGGGCTTTCTTTTCTGCGGGTAATTGTCAAACGAATGCTTAAGTCCGGAAATTAGCTACTTCCGTAATAATCGGTTCTATACAAGAAAAACATCTTGTTTTGACAGTGTACCAGTTAATGAGGTCCAATTTCCTGTCAAACATAACGTGAACCAAGGGTCGGATTTCCGAAACAGAAAACATTGGGGTAGCCCCGTAATTTTGCATGAACATACATTTGTAACTTGTCATGCAAAAGGATGCTTGCTTTATATAACATAAAATTTGAATTTCTTACATCGAGCCATCGAGAAATAGACATAACTTTTCAAAAAAAGTATTCAATAAGTCACTTATTGTCTTTATTTCAAGACAGTGTACTTGCAATAGGGAACACACATGCCTACTTTCAAGTGATTTTCTCAAATTTTACAGTTAAGAACACCGTGAAATTGACAAACTAAATAATATTGGTATGATTTTGTAATGAAATTGAAAGAGCAAGAGGAGTGAGCTTTGAAGGAAATTAAAAGGCGGTAATCCAATATCGCTAATTTTGTTGAAGGTGAACAAAATTAGCGGTATTTATTGCCTCCCCTTAAAGAAAAATGTACGCGATCTATATCAATAGTCTTTTTTGTCTTCCAGAACCACTTAGACGCTTACAAAATTAAATTAAGTTAGGGTTATAATGGATTTTTTCAAGCCATTTTTTATTTTGAATGAAGTTGTTGACCAGATTTATTTGGTGATTTTGGAGCCTTGAATATCAGTCTGTGAAAGTAGATGTGTTTATACCAAATCCGCTCCGCTGTTTTAATTGCCAAAAATTTGGCCACCACATATCTAAATATAAGAATACTTCACAATGGAGTGTGTTAAGAATGAATGAATAGAGCGCTCAGTGATCGATTTAGAATGTTTTGATTTGAATGAGAGTATAGATATAACGATGTTCTTAATTTGTGCTTACAAGCAGAGATTTTGATGGTTATCTGGTGTGATGGTTTTACGACACGAGGCAAATATTCCGTAGAGTGGGATTTTAAAAGAGTTATAGCAATTTATTCATTAAGTATTTTCATTTACAAGGAAAGATATGTTAATCTCTTATATTCAAATAATAAGAATACTTTTTATTAGAGGACTTAATTAAAAAAAACGGACTAAAACCCATCGTAGCCCCCTTTAATTCCAGCATAATTCAAATCCTGTTAATTAGATTAATATGTAAATACTCGATACAGATTCCACAAAACGTGTTGCCATGTTTCCCTAGGTTAACACAGTTTTGTCAAAGCTTATCAAGGTTTTATTAAGTATCCATTTTGTTTTTAATTTCCGAAACCTGTGATAGATAATCGTTACATTGATAGATTTACCCTGTGTTGTACGCTAGTGACATCCCGCCGTCATCGTAACAATGTGATGTTTCTCCATCAAAATGTTTCGTTACAGTTAGATCCCTGCTGACTGTAACGCCAACACCAGCGCCAGTGTCACTCTACCGCGAAGGTAAAAGCTCGACTCTGACCTACAAACACGCGGGTTTAAAACTATTAACTCAAGAAGACTTGCTTAAAAACACCCCAGAAATTGCATAATCAACAGGTCTGAAAGAATTACAAAGAAACAAAAGTCGATTTGGGCCAATAATTGGTGCTTTTCTTAAGCCTTCTAATTTCGGATTTTCTCATTATTGTAGATTACTTCAATTTACGGCATTTATCCTTTTACCACACACGGAAAACCGTTACAAATTTATAAATAGCCACCGGAAGGGTGAAAACTTGGCCCACTCTAATACTGCATAATCAACAGGTTTGAAACTCGGAACAATTAAGAGAAAACAGAAATAAATGGTGTTTCTTTTTAGCATTCTAATAGCGGAATTTCTCATTATTGTAGATAACTTATACCACTTCAGAGTTGAACTAATAGCTGTTTCCAATTTACGGCTTTTATCATTTTACCACACTAAGAAAACCGTTACAAATCTATAAATAGCCACAGGAAGGGTGACGGGTTTCCGCCACTCTCCATGTGGCTATTTTTAGATTTTTCCTTTAAAATAAGCTTGTTACGTCTCGTCGTTTTAGTGAAAAAAAATGTAATACTTTTCCGTCAAAAACGAATCGTGACGTAACTGCCAGCTCCCCGACTGTTACGTCATCATCTAGTCAGACATTTCACTCTGACGGGAAAAGCTCTATTTCTTGACCGCCAGACACGCGGGCTGTGAAATAAAAAAAAAAGAAATGCTCTAAACCCACTCAAATACTGCATCATCAACAGGTTTGAAACTCGGAACAATTACGAGAAAACAGAAATCGATTCGGGCCAATAATTGGTGCTTCTCTTAAGCATTCTTATTGCGGAATTTCTAATTTATGTAGATTACTTTTCCCAATTCAGAGCGGAACTAAGCTGATTCCAATTTACGGCTTTTATCATTTTACCACACTAAGAAAACCGTTACAAATCTATAGATAGCCACAGGAAGGGTGGCGGATTTCCACCACTCCCCTTGTTGCTATTTATAGATTTTTTCCTTTAAAACAATCTTGTTACGTCTCGTCGTTTTAGTGAAATAAAAAAATGTAATTAGGTCTTTACTTTTCCGTCAAAACGAATCGTGACGATTACCCGCCAGCTCCACGACTGTCACGTCACCATCTTCGTCAGACACTCCTTTATGACGGGAAAAACTCGACTTTTTGACCCATTTACACGCCCATTTAAAAAATGGAAAATCTACAAAACTTGCCCAAACTGCACAATCAACAGATTTGAAACACAGAACAATTACGAGAAAACAGAAATCAATTCGACCTATAATTGGCGTTTCTCTTAAGCAGTCTAATTACGGGGTTTCTCGTTATCATAGATTACTTTTTCCACTTCAGAACCGAACTAAGCTGTTTCCAATAAACGGCTTTCATTCTTCTACCAGACAAAAGAAATAAAGATTTTGTCGATATTCCCCCCCAAAAGTAAATAAATAAATAAATAAATAAATAAATAAATAAATAAATAAATAAATAAATAAAAAAGTGAAATCTAGAAGATGGCTAGATCAGCCCTACTTTGAGGACAAAAACGTTAGCGGAGCGCTTTCGAAATGATACCTCGCTTTGCACGTATGTGCACGTGCAAAGCGGGGTATCATCTCAGAGCGATCGCGAAACGCATTTACATGCTAAACGCAAGGTTTGTCGCTCTAGTGAAATTTTCAATGATTGTTTGATTACAAAGTTAAACTTTATTATGCGACTACTAACTAGCCCACAAAAAAAAAAAAAAAAAAAAAAAAAAAAAGGTCGACTAAGAAAGTAATCGCTAAGTGCAATTTGGTTTCCAATTAAGAAACATAATTTAGTTTGAAAATGTATATCATTGCGAATTTCTCAATAATTCTATGCTTTAAACACTGATATAAATTTGATCTTATTTAGTTTATGAGATTATTTTACAAAAATTCAACACCAATTCAATCTACTTTGTATGGTATTTTGATCAAATGAGATTTTGAAACAGTGGCATAATAAATTGATTGGGAAGTAAACTTGCCCTTTGATACGTCACGAAATTCGAGGTAATACGTAGTACTACGAGATGATATTCCAACAGTTCATTTGTGTAAGTCGGTGTAGTTCTAGCTGCTCGTCGCGTATTTCGTCTTAGGTCAGAAACGACATTCCGGACTACTCGTAGTTTATCGGATACCGAAGGAGTTATACCGATTCTGTTCCCGAATAACGCTGAACGTCGACGCTCGCCGAGTAACGCAAATATTGGTACGATTGACTCAATCTGACTCATCCGTTTATCTACTACGAACTAAGAGCTAGCGCGAAATGGGCTAACGGATGACGATCGACTTAAAGTCACAATTATGACCCGATTTCGAACGTAGGGTATATATTTCTATGTTAAGTCGAAAATAGCAATAAAATAAACAACATAAATAACAAAAAATAAGATAAAGTGAAATTAGAGTGATAAATTGTCAACAAATCGACTTGACGACATTCGTAATTTCATTTTCGTATAACCTTCATCGGCATTTGAAGGAATTGGAAAACTTTCGTTTCTGTGCCTTATGCTGACGTCTGTTGGATCATATTTGTAACAAATCATATATGTAACACCTGTTACATATATGATCACATATGTAACATGTGTTACATATATGACTCGGAAATCATATTTTGTGACGAATATGATCGATGCCGGTTTTTGCTGTGACATGAAATCACATATGTCACAGGTCAATTTTGATTTAAAAAATACATATTACTACCACACATGCCTGCTAGTCTGCCAACTTAAAGCCACTAGGCTGTCACCTTCACGCCACTAAACTGGCAACTGCGCAAACATTATCAAGGCGGGACATGGTCAATTTTCACTGATGTCCTACTACTGCAGATGCGCAGCCTGATCTATATTATGTGTGTTTTGCCTTGAGTTCCAATCTGCAGATCAATTTTCTTGCTGTTTGGATGTTGCTGGACATACTCACGTGCGCGCTCGAGATGCACTGGTACTTTAGGCAAAAAATCATTATTTCATAAGTTCCCCCCCCCCCCTCTCTCTCTCTCTCTCTCTCTCTCCCCCCTCTCTCTCTCTCTCTCTCTCTCTCTCTCTCTCTCTCCCCCCCTCTCTCTCTCTCTCTCTCTCTCTCTCTCTCTATCTCTCTCTCTCTCTCTCTCTCTCTCTCTCTCTCTCTCTCTCTCTCTCTCTCTCTCTCTCTCTCTCTCTCTCTCTCTCTCTCTCTCTCTGAGGTTGATTCAAGTTGGAGTGAGTCTCAATCGCTCTGATGTGCTAACTATTGTTTTGCAATCGAGAATAAAATCAATAGTGTAAAGAATATAGTGATGTTGCTATTGCTGTTAATTGCTTGACTACAAATAGACAACTAAACCTGTTACATATATGCTTCTCATTTCAACCTCCATTTCGGACAAACACATTTGTAACACACTTTATCTGTTACGAATGTGATCATGTACGTAACAAAATGTGTTACATATATGATTTGTTACAAATATGACCCAACAGTCGTCACATAAAAATCGCCGCGCCAATACGTCGGCGGTTCCTATCTTCATCGGTCGATAAAAAAAAAAGTATCGACCGGACGCCGACGATATTGGGACAAACTTTTATTTTAAAAAAAGGAGAATTCGGGATCGAAATGGGGTCCATAAATTACGAGTATTTATTGATTGTCGGACAACCAATTGTATCTTGTTTTCAGCAACGCGCGGGCATTAATCTAACACTACATTGTGAAATGAAGGGGGTGGTGCTGCTTTTGGTAAAGCATTTTTCTTGGGTGTAACAGTTTTCCAAAGAAATACAAAAAAAAAAAAAAAAAACATTATTCACATAAACAGATCCTCGAACGTCGATGCTCAGAGGTTATCTGTCCTGAGTTCAAGATCAACAAAAAAGTTAGCAAATGTTTAGAAATTGTAACCGGCTTTGCGCGTACATTTCCAATGAGAGTAACTATTTCACAAATGTCTCAAAATTTTCGCTTGTTTTCATTTTGAAAGTATGGCTGGTAGATGTTGTAGAAATATTGGAATTTAGTACCATGGCTCTTCGTATTTTCACGGTACAAACTAGTCATTTATGAATGAGCTTCAAATAAAAAACAAATCAAGAACGAAAATACTGTGCATTACAAGCCTGTTCCTTAATCTGTCAATCAGCAAAATTTTTATGGGTCTTGCAAGAAAAATATTAGCTGAAAATTCTTCTGGAGGTTGACCACTGGCATGAGCACCATATTGAGTCAGGACGTCATATTTCCACAGTAGTTGACAAAATCTTTCTTGAAAAAATTTATTAAGATGCAAACATTTGATTTTCATATTCTTTTGCATTCCTTGGTGTCTATGCACCATGTATTGGTCAAAGTTGCATTTTGTTTACGATTTTAAAACAAGAAAATGGAGGTAATTTGGAAAGGGGGTGGCTGAATGATGGAATTCGATGCCTATTTTGAATGCATTGATATTTTTGTTAATTACATATTAAAAATTCCAAGACATTGTTGATTTTCTTAATTTGGTAGATATGTGTAGGGTTTGTTCACAAAATATACATCAATTCACAACCAACAAAGCAAGCCTTATGCTAAAATTCGATTGCCGCGAAAATATGACGTCCGCGAAAATACCGAGTTGGAGTATACACGATGGTTACGATGGTTACAATAGTTCTCATCATTCCCCAGTGTAATTTGAATAAAATGCTATAATACGCTTAATGGCAGGAATCATGACTTTAAATCCCTCTATCTAATTTAATAGGAATCGGATTGTATTAAATTTGCGGTTTAGGACGCAGATTGTAGTTTTTGTCGAAATATTCGAAGTGGCCAGGGTTAAATTTTCAAACATTAGGAAATGTTAATTATTTTAAAGTGAAAACGGAAAAGTGTTGCCTTAAATGAAGACAAATATCAATCTAGGGACTAATTTTGAATGCGCAACTGAGAGAATTGTAGCTTTTCTTTGTAGCTGGTTTCCTTTAACATGAAAAAGTGATGTGGGTAGGCTTGCAGAATTTTGGCAGCTGTGAAGGCTAAAATTGTCGGGTAGGAATATCTTGAAAAAAAAAAGAGTAAAAAATGTAATACATGTACTTCATTTTTTTTAATGCACCAGGGTATCCAGCACTGTCTCGGCTTTCGAGGCAGCAAACATTGAATAGGATATCATTTCCCGTGTGGATAGTTAGAGTGTATGGGAATACGGCCAAATTTTCGTTATTTTCCCAAATTTTGTCGAATGATTTTTATTGTCAAAATGTTCAGTTATTCAGTGTAAATAATCATGTTTTCTAAGCAGCTTTACAACTCAATCTTGCTAACAAAGAGTGTTTTTGATTGTCAGGTTGGTTTCTGAGGAGTTATTTTGATTTTCCAGTCTATTAGTCTATTACGGACAGTGAATCGGCCCAAGAAACTATAATCTGCTACCTTATTGTCATCGTGTTGTATCTAGTACGTATCCAATCGTTTTCTTCATTATAATAATAATCATAATAATAATCATTATGATCGTCATTAAAATAATACCATTCATTCATTCATTCATTCATTCATTCATTCATTCATTCATTCATTCATTCATTCATTCATTCATTCATTCATTCATTCATTCATTCATTCATTCATTCATTCAATCAATCAATCAATCAATCAATCAATCAATCAATCACCCATTCAATAATTATTTTCTGTAGTTCCACAAGGCTCTGTACTAGGACCTCTATTATTTGTTTTCTACATAAATGATCTGCCTTTGAATATAAATATATCCTCAAATGACTTGTTTGCTGATGACACTACACTTAATTCTTTTAGTAGCAGTATTCAACACGTGACAAGATTCCTTCAGGAGATTCTTAATTTCATTGAACAATGAATTCAATTGAGAAGGATCTCAATGATTTCAAACCAACATGAGACTACTGCCATAATTATTCCACCATCCACACAGATAAATATTTCAGACCAAACAGATTCCTCACCAATAAATACTGTTTTCGGAATGTAAAAATCTAACTGTTATGCATTTAGACCATAAACTAAACTATAAAATCAAGTAGAAAGGGTCATTTAAAAAGTAATTATCTTCTGTACCTTCTTCGCAGAAATCTTTCCGAAATATTCATGCGTAATTTGTTCTTGTTTATTGTTGCAGTAATGGGGTAAACTGTAATGAAAATCTTTCAAACTGTATATTCAAACTTCAAAAAAGAGCTGCAAGGATCATCCTTTACAAAACTGCGGAATCCACTAGTGAAGAATTATTTACGGAATTGAGATGGATAAAATTTGAAGACAAAAAAGCTGATTTGCGCATGCGACAACAATGGCGGACATGAATTTTTCCAGTGATGCAAAATAAAGAAAAAACGGGGAAATGACGTTTGAATTGGACCTCTTCGTTGAATATCAAGTAGGAAACTGTATTCTGATTCATTGTGAACAAGAGAAAAATCATATTATTTGATGGGAGGCCGTAAGAAAAAAAGAACAGCAGACGAAATATCTCCAGTTGAGAACAAAGGACAAAACAAGAGACAAACAAACATGGCTTCCAACAAAAATACGAATAAAAACAGTAATAACAGTAACAATATGAACTCCTCACAACAAGGTATGAACTCAACTCAACATAATATTTCCAAAACCCAAGCGTCAGTCCAGTCGGTTAGTCAGTTCAGTCAGCACATCGAGCCAGCCAGTCAGATTAACCAGACACCAGTAGCCAACCATACGTACTCATTACCCCCTATTTACCAGTACCCACAACCCTATATGGGTATGAATCCTATATCCCCAGTATACACCCAGTCTACACCCCAGATGAATAATGCACAATTACAGCAAGGTAGCAGTGACACGTTACAAACCATTTTAGCTCGCCTCGAGAGTTTGGACAGTCGACTCGTTAATATAAATGGGAGGCTTAATCAGTTAGACTCTATTTCATTAAAAGTTAATTCTATTACAACCAGATTAGAAACCATGGAAAAAACTTTGGAGGATTTAGAAAATAGCCAGACCTTTATAAGCTCTAAATACGATGATTGTACCACCGACATAGCAAAAGCTAATGAAAATATTAAGTCATTGGAGTTAAAGGTTTCACAGCTTCAAGTTATCAATTCGAAAACATTACAAGAAAAGGAGGATTTGAAAGATGATATCATCGATTTAAAGTGCAGGTCCATGAGGGACAATTTGATGTTTTTCGGTATTCCCGAGTCTAACGGGTTAACGGTCCTTGAGAATTTTGAAAGTAGTAGCTATGAAAACAACCACGTGAGCCCACCCCCGAGCGAGATTAATTTACCCGAAAATTTTGAAGAGAAAACGGTGAATCCCAGTGAAAAAATATTGCATGAAAATTGTGAAGAGAAAGTTATGAATTTTTGTGAAAAAGTACTAAATATTGATAACCCGAGGGATAAAATTGAAATTGACCGAGCCCATAGAATTGGTGGACGAGTCCATAACAAAACTAGGCCAATAGTGGTAAAATTTAAAGATACTAGGTCGAAGAATACTGTAAAGGATTCTCTACGTCATGTCAAACTACGTGGTTCACCCTATAACGTGACAGAGCAATTCCCACCAGAAGTGCAGGCTAAACGGAAGCTACTGTATCCTATAATGCATGAAGCCAGAAATAACAACAAAAAAGCAGTTTTGGTCCGTGATAAACTTTACATAGACAACAAATTCTACGATCCAACGAAGGGAAATGAATAATATGAACGAGAAAGGCAGATGCTGAATATCGTTTCATGGAATATAGAAAGTCTTCGTAATTCGATTAATGATGATGATTTTTTGAATATAGCGAAAAGTAACGATCTGATATTTCTTTGTGAAACGTGGCAAACAAAGTATGATCATTTTGAACTTAATGAATATGAGAGTGTTTTTGTACCAAGGCCCGAGAGTATGAACGGTAATGTGAAAAGAGGTCATGGCGGTATTGGTTTTTTGTATAAAACATATTTGAAATCAGGTATAAACATTGTGGAAAAGGATAATAATGGTTACATGAAAGTTAAACTAAACCATACTTTTTTCAATATGAATAAAGACCTCTATATTTTATTTATATATGTTCCCCCTAGTAATTCGCGATATTATGAGGCGCCAGATTTTGATTATTTCGATTTGTTGGGTAGTAAGCTCTCGAAATACTCAGAGTACGGCGATTTCTGTATTATGGGCGATTTAAATGCAAGGTGTGGCGAAAGGCTAGATTATTTGAATGGTTTATCTGTATTAGATATGTATTTTGAAAGTAATGAGTGTTCTATTTTACCGGTTGATAAATTTTCTAGGGCGAGTTTAGATAAGTCGATTAATAGCTCCGGACTGAAGTTACTACAGTTGTGTAAGAACAGCAGTCTGCGAATTGTTAATGGACGGGTTGGAGATGACGCAGCCGATGGTCATTTTACTTATTTGTCTACAAATGGATGCAGTCTTATTGATTATGCTCTATTTCCTTGTAACCTTTTCCCTATTATAAATAATTTTATTGTTCATGATTTACAGACATGTTCATCACATTCGCCAATTCAACTTGAACTAGAAATTTTCACGAATATTGGGGGTACTGATACCTTAAATGAATGTAAAATTGACACTTCTTTGGACAGTCAAATTAGGTGGAAAAATGAAAAGATTGAAGATTACTGCGATCAATTCGTATCTAATATTGGTTATGTTGAAAATATTATAAATAGAATAATTAGAAATGAAACCGAATTAGACACTGGCATAAATGAGTTATCTAACATTTTCTGTCAATGTGCAAAACATGCTTTTGGACAACGAAGTAATTATCAAAACAAACGTGACCGTAAATCCAATAACCCGTGGTTTAACCATGAATGTGAGACCGCTAGGCGTGAACTTCGTGTGTCTACTCGAGCATACAAAAAATGTAAGACCCAGATTAATCGTGACTTAATGATTTCTTGTCAGAGGAGATTTCGATCCGCAAAAAGCGTGCCAAATTGATATTCAAAAATGAACAAAAACGTAGGCTACATTCATTATCTCAGAGCAATCCCTCTAAATTCTGGGGGGAGATAAGAAAAGTAAAATCTACGAATCCAAAATGTAAAGTCAGCGAAGACATGCTTTTTGAACATTTCAAAACTCTTTTCTCAAACGATAATGTTTTTAGTAATGACGAAACAGAGAATTTCTTGAGGAATAATGGCGATGGTGATAAATTTGACTTCGAGTTAGACAAAGATTTTTCAGTTGAGGAAGTAGTATCAGCGATTAATTGCCTTAATCGTGGTAAAAGCGCTGGTATAGATAAATTACTTCCGGAAATGTTCATCGAATGCAAAGAGAGTTTAAGTCCCTTTTTATGTAAACTCTTTAATTATATGTACACTGAAAATGTTTATCCACTTAGCTGGACAAAGGGAGTTATTGTCCCGGTACCTAAAAAAGGCGATTTGTCAGATGTCAACAATTATCGCGCAATTACATTAACGAGTATTTTTTCAAAATTATTTTCAATTTTACTAGATAATCGATTACGTAAGTGGGCTGAAAAGGAAAATGTTATCAATGATTGCCAGTTTGGATTTCGTGAAAAGAGGAACACGGTTGATTGTATCTTCATTTTAAATTGCATTATTGAAAAGGTTGTAAAACGAGAAAAAAAGAAATTGTATTGTTCATTCGTAGATTTTAGGAAGGCGTTTGACCTTGTCTATAGAAACGGAATATGGCAGAAGTTATTAAAATACGGAGCTTCAACGAAGATGGTTAAAATGCTTAAAACGATCTATGAAAAAGTTCTCTCGTGCGTGCGCAACAACGGACATTATTCTGAGTTTTTTGAAAGCTATTCAGGTGTTAAGCAAGGTGAGCCGTTATCTCCCTTGCTTTTTATCTTATTTATCAATGATATGTACGAACATTTAGTTTTAAATGATGATGATGCTTTCAGTTTAAATGATTTGAAAATATTTATCTTACTTTTTGCGGATGATACAGTTTTGATATCGTACACACCAAAAGTTCTACAAGATTTAATAAATCAACTGCAATTGTACTGTGATAAATGGGGAATAAGTGTAAATTCCGACAAAACGGTTGTCATGGTTTTTAAACAAGGGAATAGAGCTGAGAATATTGATATTTTTTATAACGGAAATCGCTTAAATGTAGTTTCTAAATTTACTCACTTGGGTGTAACAATATCAAGTAATGGAAGTTTCTACCAAGCCCAAAAATCATTATCAGAACAAGGGAATAGAGCCCTTTTTTCGCTTTTTTCCCTTTTTGATAAAGTTGAATTTGATACCAAAGATAAGACAAAGTTATTCGATTCCATGATAAGTCCAATTTTGAATTACGGATCAGAAATATGGGGGTTCCATAAATCACCGGAGGTTGAAAAAATTCACTTGCTGTTTTTTAAAAGAATCTTACGCCTTAACAAAAACGTACCTAGTGTCGCTTTGTATGGAGAATGTGGCCGTTTCCCGCTAAGCGTAACCCGCAATATCAGAGCAATCAAATATTGGTTTAAAATAACAACTCGAACTGATAGTCTTATGTACAAATTTTTGTGTGATTATTATTCAGATGAATCATCTTATATTAACACATGGTTCAATAATATTAAGAAATTATTAGATAAACTGGGTTTTCATTATCTATGGAATAACACTAATGTAAATGCTGGTCATGTATCAGCTATAGTTCAGCGAATACATGATCAGTATATACAAAAGTGGATAAGTGATATTCATGATTCGAATAAACTGTCTACTTACTGTCTTTTTAAGGAAGATTTAACAATGGAAAAATACCTATCTGACGTCATAAACAATAAACATAGACGCGCATTAAGCAAATTTAGATGTTCCGACCATAAATTATCAATTGAACTAGGTCGACATAGCAATATTGCTCGTTCAAATAGATTATGTGAACAATGCTCGATGAATGCTATCGAAGACGAATACCACTTTCTTTTGGTCTGTCCAAAATATAGAAATCTGAGAAAAGAATTATTTCCGAGGTATTACTACAGATGGCCTACCAAGCAAAAGTTTATTCAATTGATGGGTAGTACATCTTCAGTTGTAATCAACAAACTTGCAAAGTACGTTTATCTTGCTTTCAATACACGTTCTTCATTATAGATTTAGACCTAACCATTTTCTAAACTTAAATCTGCTTTTCTCATTTTCTCATTTGCTATGTTCTATTTGTATTGTTTCTCAATGTCTTAATACATGTCCTGCCTATTTAAGGCAATGAAACACTGAATGTTTTATGCCAAATAAATAATTTTGACTTTGACTTGACTTTTGTTTAAGTATACAGTTCAATCAATCAACAATCACCTGATTAGATATATTATCAATGATTAATGCCCTGGCAGGGCGGAGCCTAAGTAACGGGTCGTTGCACTTAAGGTTAAGGGAAATTAGCTTTTATCTAAAATATTCTACTTCTAAAGAGAGTCGACATAATTCACTCGAGACCGTTAATCCCAGATTGGTAACCAAATCCTCGAAACTTAAGCTTAATCAAGCTGAAGTTACGAGGCATTGGTAACCAAACGATGAAGTGTGTTCACTCTCTCAAAGCACGTACATCCTTTAGCTTTTTGGATACAGTTATTTGCACGCGTTAACGATGATTATCGACTAAAACTTGAAAGAACCCAAAGTATTGAAAAGTAAACTCGCCAAATTACGTCACGGTTAAGCCCCGCCCTGCCAGTTCATTTATTACGCAGAATAACAGATCTCAAAGGAAATCACCAATTCAATTTTAATTCGATTCATTTATTCAGCAATTCAGCAAATAATGCTTATGGCTTTATCAAACTTAAGAGTTTCTGTAAAACAAACACTCTTCATTCAAAACATAGAATTTATTTATATAGAAAAGCATTTACTCATTGTGATCCAAAAATCTGGAACTAAATGCAATTTACATAAGAAACAGCGAAACTTTAAAAATAGATTTAAATCTTCATAAGAAATAGTGAAACTCTAAATAGATTTTAATCTGCATGCCTCACATAGTGTTATTCAACTGGTAAATATGCGTTGTAATTACTGGTATATTCAACTTGATACATCTTAATGAATTGAAAGAAGTTAATGCTTGTTTCTGAAAACATTTCCTTTTGTTACAGTAACATCTATATACATCTTTACACTTTTATAACATCTATATATATCTCACCGTAAGCGACTCGGAGCATGTATGCTTCTTATGGAACAAAATTTAGAAAAAAAATAGTAAATGTACATACGAGGGGTGATCCAGAAGTTCGTGTAATGGGCTAATAACTTCCACGTTTCTTGCATGTTCGGTTTATAATTTGGTGAATATGCAGTTTAGTAACTACAGAGTGCATATATGTTTTTTTTTTATTTTTGCAGAATTATCTCAAGCGGCCTGAACATACGTTATAATAGTAACATGTATACGCTTAGGCGGGGGAGCAGAAAAGATATTTAGAATCTGTTCAATAAATATAATTTTCTAAAAGTTTTGCGAAACATTATTTGAAATTCCTTAGCTGAAAATGAAATAAGACGCAATTAGAACATTATTATTTATGTTTTTAGCTTTGTTCGGAGACTTTTTACGGACACAGAATATTTTGATGATATAGATTATTCGAGGAAAAATGACAAGAACCAAAATATAACTGCTGTTGATTTTTCGAATTTTGTCATGATCTATGTTATTTACCAACCCAAGACATTACGAATAAATTAGAAAAATAATAAAATGTGCAGAAGAGGTCTTTTCCTAGAGCAGCCCCGGGTATTCAGAGAGGATCGGCCTTAATAGGAGGAATTGAAATTGTCTAACGGAGTTTGAACGAACAAACTTGTCTCAATTGATTCTCATTATTTTCCTAAAATAAAGGTCTTGCATCTGGGTCTCCACTCAACCTGAAATACCAAGCATAAAGAAACAATAAACAATTTTGATTCCAAATGTTATGTAGAAAATTTCTGCATGTTAATGTATCAGTCACAGAAAGGCATGGGAAAAGCGGAGATTATATAGACGAGAGTAAATAATGACGTCGCATTTGACGTTCTTGCTCCCCCGCCTTCGCAGGGGGTCTCTGTCTTGATTTAAGCAATTAATAGCCACAATTGAATGTAAACATTTGAAAATTTCCATATTTATTACACATATGATGTATAAAAATCCTGTATATTTTTTGTTTTGATAGCTAATTTTTCTGTAGATTTATTACCCCATTTGACGAACTTTTGTATCATAACAATACGTACTAAGTGTTTTGTATGAAAAAAAAAATCTAACGGGGTTGGGGGAATTGATAATTGTCGAGGCTCTGCCGAGACAATTATCCATTCCCTCAACCGATCTAGATACATTTTCATACAATATACTAAGTATGTATTATAATTCATCTTATAACCTCTATTTTCCCTTTCGTCGATGTTTTTAACAGAAATGCAAGTTTCTGAAATTAACCGCATTTTGTCATTGTTCTAAAACTATCCATATGATATCTTAAAAAAATCATATGTGATGTAAATACACAGATATTTGTACAGTTATAGGATAAAACTAAAAACTGTACACTACAGTAATTCACATAAAATTCATGAAGTTAGATTTTAGCGATCCCTTCGATTGAATCCAATTTGTATGCAATAATCTTTTATTAACTATGCAAAAAGTAGAAGATCTAATATTTTGATATATTTATTATTGTTTGTATATTGTTGTTGTTCTTTTGTTCTGTATGTAATATATGTAATGTGAATTGACGAGGAACATTTATGTTCAAGTCAGAGAAATAAACTATTGAATTGAATTGAATCAACAGGGAGCTTACTCTAATGCGTTATTGACGTTTACTCCAGGGGTTGTTGTCCTTACACGTAATAAACAGCCCTGCGTTCAGAAACACCAAACGGTGCAAACAGTTTTCCAATTATACCCCGCTTTGCACGCAGGTACATGTGCAAAGCGGGGTACAATTGGAAAACTGGTTTGGTGATCCTGAACGCAGGGTAGATGTGCGATAAGTATACTTTTGTTGAACTGACTAAAAGTTAATTTGAAAATTCGTCTACGTTATATCTTACGTGACACTGATATTTGATAACCCTGTGTCATATTCAGCCTCATTTTTTTTAAAAAAAGATATTTTGTCCCATCGATTCGATACAAAACCAGCCCTGAGTTCAGGATGACATAATTATAAAATGTTTGCCAACTATTCCGCCCTTTGCACAAGAGAGCATGTGCAAAGCGGGGTATAATTGGCAAACAGTTTGCACCGTAGGGCAGTAGGACCTTGTATAACTGGGGAAGTCCGTTGTTGAATTACTTTAAGAGATAAAGTGGTTTTTCGTTGATTCCATCGAGTTATGAAACTAAAAGCCTAATTACACTGGATTAATACACGAAACATGAGTGTGATTAGGTTTTAAAATTCATACCTCCATGAAATCAACAAATTCATATAAAATGATCTATTTCAAAGAACTTTTATTTGACGTCAAATTTAAATTTATAAATACTTGAAAGTAGCGAATACAATGGTTTCATTTTTTTTACAAATGTAAACGTATCGCCTATTTTGACGTGATCGGTAACTTTTGCGCTACGTCAAAACTCTACCTCTGGACCACGGACACCACTTTTTTGACATGGTATATATTTGAAAGCTCGTTTCATGTAGGGTGAGCAAACAAGGATATTCACATAAATGAAAAATCATTAAAATAAACTGATAATTGAAGTTAATTTCGATAGTCTTGTTGACTTGTACAACATTTAACGGTATTTGTATGTATTATTCCAGGAAATCAATGAATTACGGTGCAGCCCCGAATTGTCCTTTAGACTATGTTAACAATGAAACGACTCCGGATTCTGGCCCTGTGTCTTGGCATTTCTGCTTTTATCATCGGACTAAATTTCATTGAAGTAAGAAAGTGGACAAATGTAAGAGGTAAGGTGTGCTAATGCCTAGATGGCTTTAAATCTTATAAAATACCTAGTTTGCTTAAAATCGTATTATTATACTTTAATTCCCTCTATTTTCTAAAGAGTTACATAATAATAAATTTTAACAAATATACGATTGCTACAAAGAAACAATATTAATCCAAAAATGGTGAAAAGGGAGTGTGAAAGGGGAAAACCGGCGCTATCGATCAATATACAGAAAGCTGAAGCTGACAGGGCGAATGATTTTAGAACAATTTTGGAACGGAAATGAATTAAAGAGATGATCTTAAAGTCAGGTAACATGATATATATCGCTTTTTTCGAGAAAAATTAGCGACGTTTATTACCTTATTAAAACAACTACTCACTGTCTTATAGGACATCGTGAAATTGACATGATGAAAGATTATGGAATGAAATTGAATGAGTATGTGGAGCGAGTTTTGAGTGAACTCTACTGGAGATAATCCAAAATCGCTAATTGTGTATTAAGATGAACACAATTAGCGATATCTATTACATCCCTTTAATAAAATATGCGTACTTAAAATCCACACAGCCATTAAAATCGTAGAATAATTTGACAAATTTGAATTAAGTGATGACCGTCTTGAATAGTTTAAAAATGTCTTTTAATGATTTCGGAGCGTTTTAGTCGATTTGAGTGAGTGTTTTGATTGAGTTATTGGAGTGCTTACTGTATGATTTAGAATGATTTTGATCGGAATAAATGTCAATTTGAATATGTTTTAACTGTATGAAAAGATTAGTCTGCCTTCACAGGCAATGGTAATGGTAATGGGTTTAAAGAAATATCTCCTTATATATTAAATATTTTCTTACAGCTATGTCCATGTACAGAGGTCACGTGATGACAAAGTCAACCACCATTCAATCTAACACAACCGTCTTTCAACACTCTCAAGTTTTAAGCACCAAAAAGATTGTCGTAATACTTGCGTATATGCGGACTGGATCAAGTTTAACTGGCTCTGTGTTACAGGAATATCCGGGTACATTTTACCTTTTTGAACCAATTAGAACAGTTTGGGAAAAACTTGGTGATGCCCTAAATAACAGTGAAGTTGGATTGACTTACGCAAATGGCTCAAAAGTGTAAGTACGCAAATATGTGATATCTGTGCGATAAAACACCGTTTACAAAATGACGTCAGCGAATGCATCATAACATCATTTTCAATAAATATAACGTTGCTATCCGTTCTTAGCTCATTTGCATAGTTATTCCACAAGTGTAATAATACCCATGCAATATCAAATATATTCAACGGGGTTATTTCATTCCCGCGCCGTAGGTCATATTATAATGACAGTTAGAACACGCTAATAAAAACGGTGTTCTTCCCCATTCAAAATTTCAAAGAGTATCTGAATGAGTTTAATCGTTGATATTTCTGTTGAAATTTACTAAGAAAAGAATGTTTCAAATTATTCGCTTCCGAAATATTCAATGGGTTTGCACCGATTAGATCAACCCAAAACATCCGTCTTTTTTATCTTACTAAATTTCCTTGAAGAAAACAGAAACGTTAGTATTTTAAAGAAAAATCTGCCTACAACACCTCTAGTTTCAGAGAAGAATATTCTTAAAGGCCCGATCGCATAACATTGGTCTTGCTTCTTTCATTGGCGCGAGTACTGGTGAATATTCGGGGAAGCAGAATTGAGAGAGATTTCTCTCATTTGTAAGAACTTGTTTCCCGATCGATTTACAATAAATATGTTTAAAGCAATTGCATAACAATAGTTTTGTTCTAACCTCTGCATAAACCTAATGAATATAATGGTTTACCCCGCGGTTACGACTACACCTTTACAATACAATCAAGGAATATTGTTCTGAGTATGCTCTACACGGTGCTTATAAGCCACTTGTATACCCACGATTTAGGCTGACAATGCAGGAATCATTGAGTAGTCCAATAAAAAATGTTTACGTCAAAAATATATAAATCCACCAGAAAAGTGTCAAATGGCCTTGCATATACAGATATATGTCTGGAAAGATTACGAAATTATGAGGCAGTGGAACCGTAATAGTTCCACAACATTTCAAAACACATGATCATTGGGAAACCTCGATTAACACTGTTAAAGTGATGTCTTCTGAAATGCTGCGGAACTATCGCGGGTCTACGACCTTAAATAATCTATAAAGTCAGTTTGTCGATTTTTTTTAAAAAATCATGTTAGCAGAACACGTTTAATTCCCTTGACATATACCTTAAATGCTTGGTTCCAACTGCCACCGATTCGGTCAAATCGATTAACAAGATCGCCTAATACCCCGATCAAACTCGACTAGGCTCAACCCAACCCCTATTCGACCGCCGTACTGTAAATCCAGAGGCCACGGATTCGATTCCCGACGACGGCACTCATCCTTTCTGACTATTTATCTCTTACCAATGGTTTGATAACCGTAGACCTATGTGGGATAGCAGATGGAGGCTAGGGGAGGTGTTACGGTTTTACTTGTGAGCGAAATACCAGAAATCCGTTATTAGGTGTTCCAACCGCCGCGATATAACCGAAACTCGATTTTTTTTCTTGGATATTTATTTACCAGAACTTAGATCCAAGATCTGTTTGGAAATTAAGTCAATTATGTTTACATAGAGTAAATATTTTTACTTGAACACCATTCAATGAGAAGCCCGTATTATTTGCTTTGTAAAGTCAAGTATCGTTACTGTTCAGGAAGAAGATCGTTGTTTGTTTGAATGAGGTTTACGACGCTTTCAACAATATTGTAGTTATATCGCGGCAGCGGAGGAAGAGCTAGAAAATATCCAGCTCTCATACTTTTCAACAAAGTATAGTTACATATGAACATGTGCATGACATTATCAAAAACTTCACGTGTGCAATGCAAAGGGTATTGAAAGCTTGTGCTTCAGCGCAGTCTGTAAGGATCCTTCACTATGCGCTATGCAGATAGATAAGGTCTAGACCCCTCCACAGGCTATCCGCCAATTTTCTTATTTTATTGTGTATCTTTTCAGACTGCTCAATGTTTGTGCCTAATACACATGTAAATTGTAAGAAAATTTCATTCACGGGCTCACATATGACATGCCACGCGAATATTTACCACTTTGGAACTCGGTAAAACATTGGAAAAACCCGATTGTGTCAAACAGATGCGAACTGGGCCTCCGTTTACTAAACTGCTTACTAAACTGCTTTAGGAAAAATCAATTGTAAGTCAAAAATCACAAATCGGACCTGGTGTTTTCATTCATTGTTGGATTCTGACTCGTAATATCTCATTGGATTCGTCTTTAGAAGATGATGCTTGACAGAACTTCATATTTAGGTACTACTGTAGATTCAACCTTAATTTTTGACTTACGCGAAAAACGATCGTAAGATATTAGTAAAACAGACCCGTAGTGTTTCCATTCATTTGTGGATTCTGACATGCACTATTTCATTGGAATCGTCTTTTGAATCGTCATAGGCAGAATTTCACATTTTGTTACTTATGTAGAAGTAACTTTAATTTTTAATTTACACAAAAATGATCGTAAGATGTTTAGTAAAACAGGTCCCAGAAGTCGCAATTTGAAATAGTTTATTTAGAAAGGTGTAATGATGAAATAGCATTCAAAAAATGTCTAAAAGCTAACAGTTTCTATCCTGAGGGGCCACGTTCATAAAACTCGAATAAAAAACAAACATACAAAGAAAAATAAGAAAATAAATATATATATAAATTTCAGAGATTTCAGAATAGTGCGTTTATCCCATTTTAACTTCCATTTTGATCTAAAAACCATGGCGCTTTTAGAGAGTTTGTTTTGTGCAAAAACTGAACATGCGTCATAAACACGAAATACTTTTAAATGAATAATGGTTATTTTGAATATTATCGATGGACGCTTTAACGAGCTTTTGCTTGACTTCTGACAACCGTTTAAAAATTAATATTACTATAAATCCGAATGCCGAAATTAAAAGATCGGTGCTTTGTTCCGTCCATTATTTTTGTTTTCACTCTTCCAGATTTTTTCAAGCACAAGACAAAGAATCTGTGGCGTTAGAGGAGATCAAACGTTGGATGACATGCGAACTAGACCATCTTAGTATGAACTCATTAACGGACAGTTTTCATCGTCAATACACAAAAATAATGAAGAGACTCCAGGCATGCGCGGTGCAGAGGAACAGACCGTACCGAGATAGATTTGTGAAATTCGGTAGTCCATACCCTCGTGCGAGGAAAGATTTATGGAATATATGTTTAAGAAAAACTAGCGAAAAGTGTACAGAAGCACCAATGACAGTTATGAAATTCATACGCCTTCCGGTCCGAATGATCACAGAGTTATTTCCCTTATTTCCGAATCTAAAAGTGATATATTTAAACAGAGACCCTCGTGGTATATTCAACTCAAGATCTCATTTAAAACATGTCCGAGAAAGAGCAACACCGGAAGAAATTCAAAAGCACTGTCAACGATGGAGCGAAGACTTAGACATGTGCAGTGATTTGTCACAAAAATATCCGAGCCGTATAAGAACGATTCGATATGAAAATATAGCAGAATCACCAGACAAAGTATTCCAGGAATTAACTGAATTTGTTGGTATCCAGTTTACAAAAGAAATGGAGAATTATATCAGTTCAATGACGACAGCAAAGACTGATGGGTGCAGTTATTGTCAACAACGGAAAAATTCGACAATTACTGCCCTAAAATGGCGTCGTCAGCTCAATTTTACATATGCAAGTTATGTTTACGATACATGCAAATACGGGAATGAGATTATGAAATATCGCCATTTCCTCAATGCACGAGAGATGAGAAATTTGAGTCTTCCATTCTACATTTGACACAGGGACAAATTAGATTACAGTAAAATGTCTATTAAGCCACCACTTATGGGACCAAACAGCTGTTGTTAAAGAGAACGGTTGCTAATTACGTTTTTTTTTATTATTGAATAAGTATGCTTTTGCGAATTTCTCATTAATGTTATGTTGTTAAATTCAAAAGAATCGTCTCAACGAGAAGACTTTAATGAGTTTTAAGCACATAGGAATGATTTGAATATATCCCTTTTTTAAGATATTTTAATTTAAAGAAGGGGAATTGAAAACGGTAATTCAATTATATCCCGATTTGCACGTGCACTTGTGTGCAAAGTGGGGTATAATTGGAAAACTGTTTGCACCGGTTTGCCATCTTCAACTGGGCTGGTTTCGAGGGAAAACGTAAATCTGAATTGGTTGCTAAACAAAGTTTATAAATCTGTAAGCAATGTAAATCGTTCGTTATAGAATGATTGGAAAGAATCTTGCATTTCAAACGTTAAAGTTTGACTAAAGATTATCAAAAAACGTTTTTTTTTTCATACAAACAGTAACCCGGTATTGTCCAAACAAAAAAGCACATAAGATACATATTAAATAGAGGATGAAGCGTGTGAACCAAAAGTTTTTACTTAATTCACATTAAAATGATATATAATGTTGATATAGAAATACATTTCCCAATATAAGGTTCTGTGATTAAAATTCGTTAACAATTAAATATTTTTTTAAATGTCTATTTACTGATTAAAGAAAAAACTAGTAATAATCTATTAAGTATAAATTAAATGTAGTAAGACTGTCTATTTTAAAACTTTGTTTATACATCCATTACAAGGATGGCACGAAAAGATGTGAAATCTTTTTCCATTGTGGTCCTTTCATGGGAGTATAAGCATAGAAAGGCATCATCTTACACAATATAGTTAATTATATATGAAATGAAGGACACCTGAGGTAAATAAATTAATGAGACTGGACAATACACACATGTCAAAAGCGCCAAATATCTCAATTGAGTTAGAACAAATTTAATTCAGATCTAATAGCATTAAATTTTAAAACATCCTTAACATAACTTGGTAGAGCATTTGATTACTTAGTGCCATTAAAAGCAGATGTTTTCTTTCCATTAGAGCCAACCTATGGTAAAATTAAAATGCAATTATTATCATTCATGTATTCAGCGCATAATCCATGCTTTATTTGGAAACATTGCACAGAATGATCTGTTCAAGTCTGTTTTGCACTGAAAGCCAATTCAAACTTTTGATCTTGGATTATGTGCAGTGGGCTCTTAGTTTAAAAAGAAACAAATTAATTTGGAAAATTTGAAGTTTTAAGATTTACTGAGACCGTTGTACAAAAATGAACACGCATAATCATAATGGCATTGTATAAGAGAAATGGCAATTAGGTTTTTTTGTCTGCTCAGTGCGAAAGTTACGATTTCTGTACACAAACTTTAAGCGTTCGATTGCTTTCTTTACAACCTAAAGAGCATTTCATCACCAGACACAGACTGATCAATTGTAAATCTTAAGTATTCAACTGAGGATGAAGATTGTAATTCAACGCCATTACAAGTAACGTCTAATAATATATTTGACTTCAATTTATATTTTAAACTATTAAAAATTGTTTCTGTTTTCCCAAATTGAAGGAGCCACGGGTGAATTATAGTATTTGTTTTTCATGAAATATATATCAATCGATCTTACTGGAAAAGCAAACGGCTATTCTATTTTTTTAGTCCAAAAATGAGACAAAATATTAAAATTTTAAGACATGACGTTACTTATTGAGCTCCGCTTCGATAACGTCATATAGGTTGATATGAACGAAACCGGGTATGAGTTTTTGATAATTTCACTTGTTAATCGGCGAGTTTATCAACTAATAATCTACCGATATTTCTCGACAATTCACCGAAAAGCATTTAAGTTATTTCACTCATATCAATATGATGTACTTGCATCTTGATCAAGAAGATGGTTTGTATTAAATGCATCTGATAAAATTCCCCCGATATGAAGCTGGGACGTTTCATTTAAATTCTCAAATATATAGATCGATTTAGCTCAGAAAGTGAAGATCCTAAAAAGGTGCGCATCACTCAATGCATCTCAATAATAGCCCTGCGTTCAGGATGACAAAACGTCACAAACAGTTAGCCAATTATACCCAGCTTTGCACGTAAATTCACGTGCAAAGCAGGGTATTACTGCAAACTGTTTGCACCGTTTTGTCATTCTGAACGCAGGGCTGGTCTGTGGTTTTATTTTTAAATCAAGACAACTTGATCAAAATAGCGTGAATTGAACAGTCCCATCAAAATGATTAGATTTTAAGTAATGTGATCAGCCACACCTGCCTTATTCACTCGTAGACTTCACCGTATAACGAAACACTGCCAGCTACAGACAAACATCGTGAAATTGACAATGAATGATTAGGCAATGATTTGGGGATGGAAATGAATGACTGCGATGAATGAATTTTGGGAGAAATTCAAGGCAAGTAATACAAAATCCCCATTTTCGTCAAAATTGGACAGAGTTAACAATATCTACTTTTTGTTTGTGTGTCTTCTTGGACCAATCAGGCGCTTCAAAATCCAAACCAGACAATTAAATGGCACCACAATTTAAACCATATGGGTGAAATATTGATCGTTTTAGACCATCTCGGAGCCCTTTCGAAATATTTATGAGCGATTTGAGTTATTTGAACGAGTGTTTTGGATGTATTATTGCATAAAATGTACGTTTTAGGGTCATTATAGGCATACGTTAACATACAAAACCCGGGCGCTAACGAGAGAAAACGTGGATTAATTAACGTTAACGCCCGACTTTGGTCACTTTTGCAGGATCTTTGATGTTTTTGACGTCATATTGATTACGAAAAAAATGACGAACTTCGTTTTCTGTGAAATTCTGCCAACGTCAATATCCTTTTCTTTTTATTAAATTTACATCCTGTAAATTGTGATAAAACTATTTTACACCAAGAGAAGGGTAATCTAACTAACTTACTTTGGAATTATTCTCGTGTTACTATGGAAATAATGTCATTTTCGCGTTAATGTATCCATCAATGAAGTCTGATGGGGGGGGGGGGGGGGGTATATGCAAAGCTATATCCTCGCGCTCCGCCCTCGGGTTTTACCTTTTGCATATACCTCCTCCTCCTTCAGACTTTATTCATGGACACATCAGCGCGAAAATGAAATTATTTCATAATTAAACTTCAAAATAAATAATTAAATATACATGCAGAATTCAGAAAACATATTTCTTTGTGTAAAATAACTGATCCCAATTGAACTTATAAAGTAAAAAGCCACATCCATTGAGTTCAAGGGCAAAGTTCTTGTACTATTATACAATACCTCGTCTGGTCATCTAGGAGACATTGTGTAAGTATTAAGTAAGTCTGTAATTCAAGTACCCTTTTCCTCATAGGTAATCAAACACATTTGTGATAACTATGCTATTTAACTTAAATAGATATTCTACTATTACGCGTAATTCATCATCTTCAAACCATCTGTCATACAAAATGAAAAAGAAGTGTTGTATTATCCAGGAAAAAAGCTCAGTTTATACCAACAATTATCAGCATTTTGTTTTCGGAATGGCTATGGTTGTTTTAACTTGTGGGGATAAAGGTACATTTGGTAAAAGGCATTTTTATGTTTAGAGCAAAATGTGGCATTACCATTAATCGGTATTCAAACGACCGATTTAATAATTGCGGATATCCTTCGAAATCGTATCGATGAAATTAAGCAAACATGTCCCCCAATGACCGGTCAATAAGAAATATAAAAGAAATAAATGAAAAAGCAACGTGTGTGTGAGTGTGTGTGGAGGTGTTCGATCTCTTATAACAGGTACACTTTACTTATATGTTTGACAGAAAGAAATTGCTATTTGGAAGACTATTTCAACCATCTCCATTGTTTTATCCCTAAAACTAAATCTTTCTGTTTGAGTTAACGAAAAGAATTGATATACCAGTTAGATGTGATATAATGATCAAATGAAAATGAAATAAGATACATTTTAAATAAGATTTCTCTAGATTAATGTAAAGCAAAATGCAGATTATGTCTAACAAACAGGTTCAATATATGATTATAAATGTACATGTTTGACTGAGTAATCAAAGGGCACTTTTGTCAATACACAGGTACCACAGCCACCGTCCTATTTTGTCAGGATATCATCCCAGATGACAAATCCACCGTCCAAACTAGTCGTAGTTATGTCTTAAATCCACCTTTCTAACTAGTAGGGGTTCCATGCCAAAGTCACCGTCTTATCTAGTCAGGATATCATCCCAAATCTTCCGTCCTAACTAGTCGAGGTTCGATTCTAAATCCGCAGTCCTAACAAGTCGAGATTCCCATCCAAAGCCACCGTCCAATCTAGTCGGAATATCATCCAAAATCCACCATCCTAACTATTTTGGATTCAATATCAAATCAACCGTCCTCACTAGTCTGAGTTCAATACCAAAGCAGCCGACCTGACTAGTCGAGAATCAACCCAAGCCAATATCCTCACCAGTCGGGATTTCATCAAAAAGCCAATGTGCTAACTACTCGAGATTTGACCCCTTAGACCTTGTCATAACTAATCAAGGTGACACCCCAAAGCCACTGTCCTCACTAGTCGAAATCCACCCCAAGCCACCGTTCTGATTAGAAGAGATGCCATTCTAATGCCAGCGTCCTAACTAGTAGGAATCCATCCCAGAGCTACCGTCATGCCAGCGTCCTAACTAGTCGGAATCCATCCCAGAGCTACCGTCCTAACTAGTCGGAATTCCACCAAAAAGCTAGCGTCCTCACTAGTCGGGGTCAAATCACAAAGCACTTGCCCTAACTAGTAGGCATTCAATGCAAAATCCACCATCCTAACAAGTCGGATTTCCATCCCAAAATCCACAATACTAACTAGTCAGGATCCACACCAAATCCACCATCCGAAGAAGTTGGGTTTTCATCGCATGATCACCGTCCGTACTTGTCGGTATTCCTTCCCAAATCCACCGTCCTAACATGTCGGCATTCCAACCCAAATTCACCGTCCTAAATTGTCGGTATTCCATCCCGAATCAACCTTCCTAACTAAGCCGGGCTCATCGCAAAAAATCTCGTCCTAACAAGTCAGAATCCATCCCAAATCAACTGTCCTAATCATTCGGGATATTTTCCCGAAGCCACGTCCTAACTTGTCGGGATTCCATCCCAAAACCACCGTCCTAACTTGTCATGATGCCATTCCAAAGACACCATCCAAATTATTGGACCACGGACTCAATTCAATGAGGAAATGTATAAATAAAAGCACCCAACCAGAAAGCATAGATCTTGATCGATACAATTGAATGCAAAAAGAGGAGATGTGCTCGTACATGTATTGAAACGCGGGACTCGTCTCGCGAAAAGGGATAGTCTGGGTAGAGCGTGAAGTGTCAATGTCGTATTTTTCTAATTTTCTGAATCTAGAATTATCAATATAACTTCCCGCGAAAGCATTTTGAAATGTGACCTCTGGTTGGCCTGCACTAAAACTAGTAATTTTTTCAAATATTTAATTAACGGCATTCCAAAATGGTCCTTTTTTGCGAGACGGTCACATATTAGAGTCCTAAAAGCCTTATTCGCAAAAACAATGCACAGATCAGCTGCACAATTACTGCGCATCTGACCAGCGCCTTTGCAAATGCACAGCCTCGTTTCATTCGGAACATCTCTTGAACTTTTTCAATAACCAGAAAGTACCCCGTTTTGTTTTCAAATTATAATATACCAGATATTAATCTTTCGTTGTTTTTTTAATTTACGTGATCTTTTTGCTTGGGACGTCATGTAAGCCCTTGTGCGAAATAACGCACCTTTATGGCTGCTTCTGTATTATTCCCGAGGTTTATACCGTTGAATCCCAAATGGTTCCAGACTAGCATCGTTTGTGTTTCGTTAACAAATGTTGTTTTTTCTTTTTGTGTGCATGTTGAGACTAATATTTCTAAAATTATAGCAACAACTTTTTATTTTAATTTTCAACTGGGTCTTAAATTCAAGTTACAGTCTAAACAATTATTGAATGTCCGTCAGCATTACCTAAAGGTCCTCGGACCGGTAAGTCTGGATTTTTCATGTCCTCAGATCTAGTAAATATATTGTAGTTGAACTCCTTCATACCCTTTTCACAGAGCTTGGCTACTTCTGACGCATTCTCGAAATTCAATTGATGTCTCCGTCGCATCGCAGTTTGGTAAGGGTTTACACGTTCTATCGCCCAAGGGCCACTATCGTTAACTGCATTGGTTACCTTCAATAGCAAAGTCTTAATATCAGGTTCAAAATCCATTCCAAAGAAGTCACTTATAGCTTTAAAAGTATCCACTGGATACTGAGCCATGTCCTCGTAACGTATTCTTTTCAACCGTCCGGGATATGTTTTGATAATATCTTTTGTCATTTCTATATCTTCTGACCATCGTTTGCAATGTTCACCGATATATTTGTTTAAGTTTTCTTTGTCAACAGTCACCAATATACGCGAATTATGGACGGCCCTAGGATCTCTATTTAGGTGTAAACTTTTCATGTTAGGAAACTTTGGCATTAAATGTTTCATTTCCGCCATTGATGTCCTAACCAATTTCAGCAATCTTATTGGTGCTACTTTACATATGTGTTGAGTCTCTTCCAAACTTTCTTTCCATTCTTCGCTAGTGTACAAGGATTGTGTTTTGTTTTCAACTAAACTCAGTGTGATCCGACGCAGTTTCGACATTTGTTTTGACTTTCTTCTGTTAAACCGCGATGAAAGGGACGCAACACTCAAATGTCCAAAATTACAATACATGCAGTCTATCAACTCTTGCAACATAACTCGATTTCTGTCTTCTGATTTGTAAAATCTGTAATTTGAGCAATATAAAGTAATAACCTCGTGAAATTTACTTGCAAAAACCATTCTAAATCGCTCACTTAGCGCTTAATTCATTAATTCCAAACACTCACTCAAATCATTCAAAAACGCTCCAAAACCAATGAAAATGATGATCAACATCTTCATTCAAAATGAAAATCTGTTGATAAATCCACGATATGACTGACATGATTGAATTTTGTATCATTTGTTCATTAAAATATAGAGATCTACTCAAAGTACCTGTATGCATTTTTTATTTAAGGGAGGTAATTCAAAATCGCTAATTTTGTTAATTTTCAACAAAATTGGCGACTTTGAATTACCTACATTCAATTTCACTCAAAACTCGCTCGACACACTCATTCTATTTCATTCCAAAACCATTCCAATATCATTCATCTTGTCAATTTCACGATTTTACTTACTGAAATAGAAAATAAGTATTTTCGTGTCAATTTCGACGATATCATGTGTTCGGTATAGACAGACACGGAGAAGACTTAAAAACCACTCAATGTATCAAAGGTATACGACTCAAAAGGTAAAAAGAACCATCTGGGTAATGCGAAAAATGTCAACCCATTGCATGATCACTCTATCTTCACGTTTTTGAAATGCGACCTCTGGTTGAAATCTTCTAAAGGTAAATTTTTTTTCAAATATCAACTTTACGGAGATTCCCGATGGTCCTTTCACGCGTAACGGGTCACATATGTTATGATATGTGATACAATAGCTCTCTATGAATCAGCAGAGTGCATGGTATAGACCCTGAGCACTCTGTGCGGAATAAAAGGCTGATCCGAGTCTTGATGTTGCACCCACGAGAAATTGTAGGAAATGTCACGCACAAGATCCTATCATTGAAGTAAACAGTAAGTATCGTCATGAAATCTCAATCCAAACCATTCAAATCGCTCAATCGCACACTCATTTCAGACACTCATTCAAACCAATCAGAAACGCCCCCCAAATAACTAAAAAAAAATTTGATCAACGAGTAAATTCAAAATAAACATTGCTAGAAAAAATCGCGGTTCAATTGACAAAATTGAAATGATACGCGTCTGACTGGTTCTCGAAGAAAAGGGAAGCTATTTACAGAACGTGTATGCATTACCCCCCTTTAATTACACTCAATGTCACTCCCCAAACTCTTTCAATTTCATTCCAGAATCATTCAAAATCATACACCTTGTCAATTTCACAACGTTTTTAACTGTCACATGTGAGCTATCAAGAGAATTTAGCATTGAGACGATATGATTTTAACCCATTCTAGAAAACAGATATCATTAAGGTAAGCGGTGTATGTTTCCATTGACGGTAGAGATATGAAAGACACGTTTAAATTTGTTCAAGGGATAATTCAGTAGAATGAAGTTTAATCAAATTGTATATCTTTTCTTTGGGATATAGAAAAATTCAACGTTATTTCCTGTTAACTTGGATTCGTTCTTAAATAAATTGCCATTGATCATAATCTAAATTGTCAATTTTTATAGATTAAAATATTTTCAATCAGTGAGACCCAATAAAAATTCCTGGATTAATTAACTATGGTAACTCTAATAATTATATCTTACAGTGTTTAATCCTTCTTTAATAAACGGTAAGAAAACTATGCAGATAAACAACTTTGAATTGAAATGTTTGAAAATGATTTTCATGAAACAACATGAACAAAAAATCGATGGCTAATGGCAGTGTTTCATATGAGGAATTAATTTTGTCATTAATTACGTCATTGCATTGTAATGTCGTTACTAGTGCATTTACAATAAATGCACTAACAACATCTTAGCACTGATACAACGATGACGTACAGTTAAGAGCATCGTTAAATTGAAGATCATTCCAATCAAAACCATTCGAAATCACTCTAACAGCGCTCCATTTATTCATTCATTCCAAACACTCACTCAAACCATTCAAAGACACTTCAAAATCACTTAAAAAGGTAAGATCAACACCTACATTCAAAGTAAAATAGCTTGAAAAAACCCACGATTTTCCTGACGTTAATCAAAATTCAAGTGTCTGATTTGTTCTTGAAGAAATAGGAAGCTTTTCACTGAGCTTTTATGCATATCTTATTATAGGGAGGTATAAATAGCGTTAACTTTGTTTATCGTGAACAAAAATTGGCGAAAATAGATTACCTCCCTTTAATGTTACTTTAAACTCACTCATCGCACTCATTCAATTTCAATCCAAATTCATTCACCTTGTCAATTTTACGTTGTTAACAGTAAAATATGGCAATGTAAAAATATTACTGTCGCCGGGGTGTGTTTATGAGCAAAGGTTTTCGTCATCGAAATGATTTCAAAATCTTTTAACCCTTTGCTGTTTAATCCCTGCTTTTCACGTGCCTGTGATTTTATGATTGGGAAAACATTGTGAAAAAAGAAGAAATTGCTTCTGACAAGCAATTTCTTCCTTTTCCACACAATTTTCCACCGTACTGAATGGTTATTTTTCAAATTAAATCCACTTTAAATTTTCGTCTGCAAAACCTTTAAATTTGGACAGGTCCAAAATTTTGTTAAACAGGAAAGGGTTGATAAAGGTGTGTTACTTCAACTCTTACAAAACAGTCCCATTTGAATACAACACTGGTCTCGTGACATTTTTAGCCTCCACGAATATTTGGTTTATTCTTATGAGTGGTTCGAATAAGTAAAATGTATACGGAAAGGATCGCAGAACTTCCCCAGTCAGGGTGGAGCCGGTCCTCATGTAGGCAAGGATTACACCAATGCTCGCGTTGCTCAGAACTGTGTCAGAAACTTTAAAAGTAGGTTTTGCTGTTTTCTCGTTTCTGTTCTTTGTAACGTTAGGACGATCTTTTCGGTTTCGTTCATGAGCTCCTGAGAAAGAAATATAATATCAAAAATTTATAGTGAAATTTTTTGACAATAGACAAGAGTCATATATAGGATCTGTCAGGAGATTTTATTTGATACATGTTGGTGTTAACTAAATCTAGACTAGAAATGATATTCAGAGAGCCTTGGCGAGCTTAAATACTTTTATATTCTAGATGAGGTTATGATCAGCTTGTCTGAAATCAAATCGAGTAACAGATTCTAGTTCTCAAATTAACAACATTTTGTACTCTACACACAAATTTTTGAAACTAACGCTCTGATGATAGAAATACCGCAAAAATTTGCGTATGATGACGTCATTATGACGTAATTTTGATATGATCCTGCTTTCATTCTTTTCGTATGGTAATACTTCGTGATAAGGTTTACGTTTTTGTTATGAAGAGATACAAAAACAAACCAACAAATAAAAAAAAAAAATACTATCAACATTATTTTAACACGCATAAAGATGTAGTTACACGGTACATGTTCATACCACGTGCATCGTACTGATGTGCTCGATCGTTCATCGACCCAAACCGGGCTGCAATTATTATAATGCTCAACGAAAGTAAGTAGAAAGAGAAACGTCTGCTAGTCAATCTTCCTTTCATTCTCATTTATGTCTGAAAAAAGGAGGAGCAACATTTTTTTCATCATGCAAAAAATCCTGTATTGACCTGATATCACCGTGTTGATAGCATACATGTAACATGATATCAGACAGTCTATTTTTAGAAACAATTTGCATACACTTTCACCAGAATTTCTTTTATTTTTAAGGTTTTATTATTATTAATCGTTTCAAAAATGATAGCATGACAAATGTATAACATTTTAGTCTCTTAAAATATTAATGTAATCTGGTCTCGGCCGCGAGGAATTATCATGACTCAGCATAGCCTCGTTTTGATAAATTCTCCCAACAGAACCAGATAAGATTGCTATTTTAAGATACTATCACATCTTTCTCCAGTTATCATGTAACAAAACCTATATTACGCTGGTATAGATCCACAACTCTAAGTAAGTGATCAAAGGTCAAATTTGTCTATACAGTGTATAGACAATATTGACCTTTGATCACTCACTAAAACTTGTTAACCTATTTCTTCGTGTTGATGACATAAAATGATATCAGCCAGACTATTTTTAGAAAACAAACTTATTCTTTATCTTAACCAGAACAACTTTCGATCGAATTACTGTTTCATTAAGTTTTAAGCCGTGAAAAAACTATTGCATGATAAAAAGAATAACGTTTATCAATGATATCTGGTGTCTTAAAGAGAGAGAGAAAAAAACAAACAAACAAGAGGACCATGATGGTCCTTTATCGCTCACCCGAGTAAGTAAACTCATAACCTGTCAACCATGTTATAAATACCAGAGATGTTCATTTAGGCTGGAATTAAAAGAAACAGACTTTAATTTCCTCCTACTGCAATTCAATTTTCTTTTTAATTGCAAACAAAGTTATTGATGGAATTGAATTCTTTTAACAAGTTTAGTAGACCAAAACCTTAAGAATATCCCTGCCAAGTTTAAGATATGCCCAATACTTGGGCGAAGATTAACCTTCTCTGAGATTTTTGGCAATATTTTGACATTATCAATACCATTGAATCCAGAGATTTTGATTGAATAAAATCATTTTTACAATTTTGGTTGAGCTTCACCCAAACAACATCCCTACCAAGTTTCAGCTTGACTGGCCTCTTGGTTTAGGAGGGGAAAAAGTTTTTCTAAGATTTTCAGCAATTTTTGGCAATTTTTTAGCCTTTCTGTTACCATGCAAACCAGATTTTTTGATGAAATTCAATTCTTTCAACAACTTTTGAAGAACTCCACCGAATAACATCAACTGTTTCAACTTGACTGGTCTAGTGGTTTAGGAGGAGAAGAATTTTTTCTAAGATTTTCGGCCATTTTTTAACCTTTCCATTTCCATGGAAACTAGAGTTTTTGATGAATTTGAAATTCTTTTAATAACTTTTGAAAAGCTTTACCCAAGGAATTTCTCTGCCAAGTTTCAGCTTGATTGGCCTCGTTGTTTAGGAGGAGAAGATTTTTTCTAAGATTTTCTCGATTTTCAGCCTTTCCGTTACCTTGGCAACCAGGGTAATTTATAGAATTAAATTCTTTTCAAAACTTTTGAAAAGCTTCACCCAAAGAACATCTCTGCCAAGTTTCAGCTCGATTGATTGACCGAGTGGTTTAGGAGGAGAAGATTTTTAAAGAAATTGTTGACGGACGGACGGACAGACGGACGGACGATGGACGTACGACGGACGGTGAGTGATCACAATAGCTCACCTTGAGCACTTTATGCTCAGGGGAGCTAAAAACCGCTCGGTGGACATGCAAACCAATTGTTTGAATATTGTTGTCCGCGTGAGTTCGAGACCGGCTCACGTCGTATAATTTTCAGCTATGCTTCGGTTGAGCACAGTTCGAACGTAACAGTGTTTCATAATATCTGTCCTTATTCTTAAGCATTATGGTTCTGATATACCTAATCACTTTACTTATGTAGATATTCATCTTTATAGCATACAAAATAAAATATTGATTGTCATATGATTTGTCATAGTGCCTATAATGGTGTCCACCCTGTTTGACCTCTATTTTTTTTAAAAATAAATTTTAACTATGACGTGACATTTCTTCAATATGGACGCAAGGCTTATTTTGATAAAGACCTTAGGTCGGGTTTGCCTTATATTGACGTCATGTTGAAACCCTCAAAGAAGATTGTGGTAATCTACCGCAAAACATTCCGCTGATTAGCAGTTTAAATTATAAATACCTTTCATTATTCCTTAAAGTGTAAACATTATGCTGGCATTTCCATGTTTGTGTAATTCTATCAAATATGTTTTGAACAAACATGATGTAACAGATGGTGGCTACCATACTGTCATGTTATAACACAGAGAATAAATCTTTGAATCTATGATAGATTTTTGTTTAAGGTCAATTAATCTAACCAAATTAAGCGCCGTACCACAAATTAATTGCAATATTTTTTTTTCATTACTCTATAAAACGAAGTCAAAGAAAAAAATGTCTTAAACTTTACCCCGAATTCCTCTTAATTACCCACCTTATTTACTATCTTAGATGGACTTATTCTTAGTGGGTGAAAATTTAGACGATACATAACTGCATTTTTTGTTCTAATAGTTGTTTGTTTACCTTGTTGTACATTTAAGAACATCGTGAAATTGAAAATCTGAATGATATTAGAATGGAATAAAATTTAATCAGCGAGACGAGTGATTTTTGGATGAAATTACAATCCAATAACGTTTTATTCAGGATAATCAAAAATAGTGTTATTTCTTACCTCCCTTAAATAAAATATGTATACAAGTTATATAAATGGCTTTTTGTGTCTTCAGACGCTTACAAAATTTAATCCAGACAGGGGAAGCGTGACTTTTTTCAAGCCATTTTTATTTTGAATGTAGTGTATACTTTATTTATTTTGTGTTTAATGAACCTTTTTGAATGATTTTAGTGAGTGTTTGGATTGAATGAATGGAGCGTTGGGTGAGCGATTTTTGTTTGTTTTTTGTCAGAATGAAATTCACTTTGAAAAAAATCGTAATTAGTGTCAAAGCCTCAATGGCACTAGACAGACATATTTTTGTTTTACTTAAGAAATCCTAAAAAAGGTTAAAATTATGTATATTACAACCAGAGTGTAGTATAAGAAGATTCGATCTAGTTTGATGTTATTTTAAAGATACTGAGTTGGTCAGAAGAAAAACCAGCAAGATATATACCTACGTCACTGTGAAGGAACGCGATCCGAGTCTTCGTATTCCGAAATCGAGTCTGATTCTGATTTATCGCGTTATGTCATTGCTCAGCGGAGAGTCACTCGGTCAGCCCAAAACACCAGTTCGACTCAAGTCTTAACCCCACCTATTGGTCCCAGACTTCCTGCTGTTACTTAAAACATTCGCCCTATTTTGCCCGGTCCTGAGCTCATCATCAAAATCAGCCAGCGATTGCTACCCATTAAAAAAGACAAGTTCGGAAAAGCCACCCCTTCCTCCACGTTTCAATTGTATTCAATATACCGTGATGCGTGTTTGGTGGTTTCACCAGCTCTAAGGCTGGGACTCTGACATGACCTGCAAAAAATGAGACCCATATGTTGACAAGCGCTGACACGATTCGAACTCAGAAACCTTGACATCTCCAAAATAACAATTTTATATTCTTATATATACGTGTGGCACACAAGAGGAATTGTATTAGTTTGAATTTTGAACAATAACAGCGAGAACTCACGATGCTAAACCGGTTTGAAAAGTGCTTACTTGATTTCGAAATATATAGGATTACATAATTTTAAATGAAGAAATTGGTCATAGAACAGACACGTAGCTATGAAGAAACTATGGGCGAAAAAATGACAATGGCAAAACTAATTTGGATAAGAAGATTCTAAATACTACATACTTACCAAACATTAGACATTTCTACTAAAAGCATCATCGACCACATGTACGAGGGGTGTTCCAGACGTACGAGGACTGACACCATATATCAAAGACTGCTAATCGTATGGAAATGTAAATCATATAATCTTATTTCGTTTTCATTTCTTTGCTCACACTCCAAATTAAATGATGTTACGCCGAACAGTTATCATTGTATGAGCCACAAAGACATGTACTATGTCCCAAGCGGCGTACACCTTAATAGCCATTCTCTGTAAGTACTTACACTTTTTTGGCACGCATAAGAACAGATTTTGTTCAAACTTGCACAAGTTGATCCCCATATAAGATAATTACAAAATATATCACTCATTCGGAAATGGGTGCTATGTTGCCATAGAAACAGGCCATAGAAAGTCAGAATTTTGCAAAAATGCCAAATTTCAGATCCAAATTTCAGATTTTTGCAGCGTATATGGGGGAAAATTGTTTAAAGCAAATAGATTAGGTTTTCTAGTTATCAAAACATTAAAAATCCCGTGGGGAACATACCCTAAATTTTTCACAATTCTCGATTGAAAATTGCATACTCTTAAAAATGGTCATAATATTCATGAACTATCCCTGTTTTCAGGAGGTTACAATAATTCAATGCAGAAGATTTTACAGCACATGTCCATATCAATTGAAAGATGAATTAATAAATATTCCTTTAATAATCAGAATATATTGTTTTCATGTGGTATGATTTTAGAATTATAATTTGAAAAAATTGTGTAATTTCTTAAATTTAGTCTTGTAGTCTATTTTAGAGTTACTTCCCTTTGATCCCATAGCAACAATCCAAAATGGCGGACAGAAATAACAAAATGTGCAGTCAACATTTTGCAATTATTAATTCATTCTATTAACAATTTAGCTAATTTAAAATTGTAAACTCATTATTGTTATAGAAATTTTCATTTAAGCTATTTTAAGCTGAAACTACAAGAAAAGGGACATTCCTTGATTTTGTTGTAATACAAACATTCAAAATTAAATAAGAAAAGAATTGGGCACCATAAAAAATTGTCAACCATTTGCAGCATAAATAAGCTCACTGTGTTAATTCAAGACATATACAAAGCTCAAACTATATAAGGAGGGCCAAAGAGTTATGATAAATAAGAATAGGATTTATCAACGTGGTTTCACATGCAGGGGATTTCCATTGATGGGATTTTTGTCTAACTAAACACTTGAAATACATCTTCCTTTTTGACAGGTGAAAAAAGTTTATCTTGACTGGTTTTTTATCTCTTTTTCCAAAAATTGTGCAAAAATGGTTAACAGATGACCTTGACCTTCAGTGAAAGACTTCTGGCTGTCTTTTATTGATGACATCTATATACCTACCAAACATGAATATTAAAACATACATTTATATTGAGCGTATAATGTGTTTTTACGAAGAAAATACATAGAAAAATACTAAAATTTTAACTTGACGGTGCCTGTCTGGTTACCATAGTAACCACCTTTACAGACGAAGGCCCAATAATTTTTGTCTTTTTTATCATAGAGGGATGGTTGATTTATTCTTAAGAAGGTACACATAATTTCAAACTAGCTGCATTTTTTCAAAAATGCTTCAAGAAATTGTCAAAATATGACATTTTTTTTTTAAAAATATCTTACCCAACCCACCTAAATATGGTAAAGCATCGAATATAACAAATAATTGAAATAAATTTAAAAAGGGCAAATGATTGAGTAAGGATAAAACAATTTAGAAGAGAAAGATTATTTTTTGTAACCCTTTAAATAAGCAAGATAACAATGCTCGAAAAATGCCTATTTTCATGCTTATAATTGCCATTTTTTAGCAAAAAAACTTTTAGATTGGTTTCCATGGCAACCTAAAAACAAATTGACAAAAAACTATTATTTACTCATAAGGGCAATAAGGTCTGATAATCAAACAAGTTTCAAATAAATCCGAGACATGGCGTGCCTCACTCACCATGTAAAAGTGTAAATGCTTACAGAGAATGGCTATTAAATTCTAACGTACGGCGTCGAAATATTCAAACCAACTTTAATTTAAAACCATCCGAAATTTCAATTGCCTTAAAAGTTATTGTTTAAATGCTGCATAACTATTTTGTGAAAGTTCGATAAATCTTTCATTTCGCGAACAACAAGAAGTATGATTTCACTAATCGCTCCACCACTCGTGAAAACAAACACGGAAACGAACTTCTAAACCGCCTCTGAATTTTTGCCCAACACTTAATTGGGCATCTGGAATATGAAAGGGGGCGTAGTCTAAATTTGGTAATAAATTCATCCAGAAAGTAGTTTACATTAACGGATAGAAACTAGTAGACATGATCATAATATGGTCTTAAGAAATCAGCGATTGTGCTTAGCATGCGACATGAATAAAGTAGAGGACGAATTTCACTTTTTGCTTGAATGTCCTTTTTCTGCTGACATTAGAAAAAAAAACTTATTTGAAAAGCATTTCTATTCTCGTCCAAATATGTTGAAATTCACTCACTGGCTAAATTGTATATTTATCAATAAATTATTAGCGGTTAATGTAATAAGAACTCAGAAATCTTCCGAAGATATCCTGAAGTCTCAGGCGAAATTACAAATTAGCCAAATAATAAACGCACATCTGTGTACCCAGAAAAAATATTTTGAAACAAAGGAATTGACGCGAAATGGGTCTAACCGATAGCTCATTTCATAATTATAGAAAACAAGTTATATTGGAAGATAAAGTGCCCTTTCTAGAATCTGAAAATCTAAGGATTGTGAAAAGGTAATAAGCCTGTGCAGAAAGTGCAGAATAATCAGTTTGATACTTATCGCACTTTCAAATTTGTCCCTTTTCGGCTGACGGGTTATACTTGCATTTCATAAAAAACAACAACAATTATTTCTTACCTTCTCAGTCGATCTTTCAATTACTCATATAACTATGAAAGAACTTCTTCACTACATAGCTAGGTAATTGTTTAGTTGTGGAGTAGCATAGAAGACAAGGCGTTATACGAAGGACACGATATCGGAGGGTACCAAATCGAATATTTTGTGTTATGACGATTGTTTGAGTAGGATATCAACATTTTATTTCTCGTCGATAAAGAAGTGTCATTCAAAAAATAAAAATACTACTAATAATGAAAATACGGGGCCTGGTACCACGACATAAATATTTCCAAAAGAAAATTGATAAAGTTTCGTACATGTTTCAACGATTGGATGCTGGCATTAACAAGAGTTTGATATTGAAATGATGAAAAAAAATCAGTCTTAAGGTAGCAATGGACACACGTCGTCAATTTTTTCCGCCCAATGATTTTTTTCTTTTTAATATTGCCTTTATTTTATCTCTGTAACGTTTTTTAAAACTTCATCATAATTTATTAGATTCTTTCCAATTCAAATTCAAGAAACGTTGTGCAGGCGTGTTTTTCTCTTTAATATGATGGTATCGGCTTTAGTTAAGAACCATCAAATTATCAAGTCTTATGCGGAAATACTAACAGAATTATTGAATTGACGATGGATGCCAAGAAATATTCTTATATAAGCAGTCATGTGGTTCCGGCAGAGGGAGTAAATGTCTTGTCAGCGAGGGATCTGTAGCTGACCTTACACACTCTATCAATTATCCTTTTTATTCGGATCGATATACAAAAAGGTTTAGCAGGTTTGTTTGGCGATATAGAAAAACAATTGAGGGTAGTGATTATAATTAAAATGTTCTGATTTGCAACGTGATTAAAAGGGTTATATTTTTGTATTCGTAGACTTTCTAAACAAAGTCCCTAAACTATACTAAGATAATGAAATGACATCACTCGAATCTGTAGACTTTTCAGACAATTGTACAGCTAAAACTCTCTAAAAAACAAAAGTTACAAGTACAAGTTACGCCACCCTAGGTACAACGCGGCATAGAGAACAATGACAATAGAAACCACGATATATAATAGATCATACATGACAAATATCAAATGCTTCTACTTAATTTTTAATTCTCATCTTTGTTTCTATGCAAATACTGGTGTGCCTGAAGGGAGCTCAAATAGGACCCATGGGCCTACAATGGCTTGGAAGAGGTCCACTACATGATGCCACATACTTAGAATAAAACTGTTCGACATCTGGTGTGAGTGTAAAATGTTTCTCAAACTTCCTTCTTTGTTTAATGAATAGTGGAATGCGTCTAAACTGAACGAAATATGTCAATAGTGATATGGCTCCGGGTGGGTATCGCTGCCCGCTTTATTAGGGTAAGTTCATATCGGACTCGGTTTCGACCCGAGTTAACCGGGTTTCCATCAGAACGACCTCGGTTTCGACACTAGTGATGTCATTTTAACCTTTCGACCTCGACGCTTCTGATCCTGGGTCAGGCCGGTGTTACTTGGGTTCCAAAATGGAGTCGAAATTAGTGCACAACAATTCGATTACAAAAAACAATTGTTCTCTATTACTTTAAACGACAAATACTTTTTTATTAATTAATATAGTATTTTGCACAAGATTATCACATTTCTTAATGGTAAGACGATATTTCATGGTTAATTAATTATTGTAGCGGTAAATGTGAAGTAAGTTTACTACCACCAGTGGGTAACTCCGTTCGCATGCATGTTCTTTCTGCGCATGCATATTACAGTCAATTTTAGATTATTACCTCATCTCACGCGACTCCCGGGCTGCCATTTGAATTTCCCCTTAGAGTACTTCCTAGACAGCGGGATACCAGCTGTAGACTGATCCAGTTTTGACTACCTAAAAACTACCTAAAATAGTGTATTCTGATATTTGACAGTGAGACCAGTCTAAGCCCGACCCGAAAGCGGGCCAGAAAGAAGTTGGTCCATAGCTTTTTGAAAACCAAATTTTCTAGACTTGATTGTAAAGAGATTTATAACAATCTTCTGTCGCAGAACATAGTGTTCGCCCCACCAACGTTCAAGCACGTACCGCTCGATGCACGTTACAAAAGTGTCTTTGTTTCTATATAAATATGTTTCGTCCAAGCAGGTCCAAAATATGACCACGGGGGCATGGTATTTCAAGCTCTAGTAGATGTCCACTACGTTACGCTACAAGTTAACCAAACATACTCAGCACAAAACAAACTATACGTGACTTATTGAGAGCAATAGTGTCGCTTTGAAACAATATAGAATACGCATGATAGATTTTTTAAACTTTAAAGCAGTAACGTTCAATATGCTGAATGGTCAGCCCCGTATTTCTGTAAAATGAAGGCTTTATTGATGAGCAAAATATCCAGGGGCCAATTTTAAAACTCACAAAATTAAATAAAACGATTTTTTGAGTATCGGCGTTGAAAGTTTACGTTCATTAAAGTCGTTTCAATATCATGTGTGAAAAAAGTTTGAGCTAAAGACTACTATCTATTTTGCAGTAACCGTTCCATGGATAAAGCGATTAAAAAATGTGCAATGGTAATAACGCCACTTTGTGACATCACTCGGACTTACAACAACTCAGCCCACTTCTCCGGCTGTAATAGCTAATAAAATCGTGAAATTGACAATTATTCCGATCAAGCCATTCAAATGCATTCGCTCAGCACTCCAATCATTCATTCCAAACACCCTTTTAAACCATTCATAATATAAAAAAACATAAAATGAAAAAATGGCAATTTCACAGTTATAATTGAAATTGTAAGCATCTGATTGGTTCAGATAGAAATATGAAACTATTTATAGAATTTGTATGCATATTTTATTAAGGGGGGTAATACATTTCACCAATTTTGTTCATTCTGAACAAAATTAGCGGCATCGGATTACCTTCCATTAATTTCACTCAAAACTCGCTCCACACACTCATTAAATTTGATCCAAAATCATTCCGAAATCATTCATCTTGTCAATTTCCCGATGGTCTTAACTGTACGATTCGATTTTTTGTTTAATTCTATTGGTGTAAACGTCGTTTTCAACAGTTTTACAGTTATGATATGGCGGCTGGTGCACATATCCATGTTTTCTGTAATTTCTCACGGTACGACCAGGATATTTCATCCGTGCCACCAGCTGGCCTCCCCAATTCAGCATATTACTCGTTCATTTGCCGAAGACAAATCACGCGCTTTACAATGTCTTTTGTCAAATCGGGGGGATGAAAGTTTGCTGATCGTGTGATCAAACTCAGGAGTACAAAATTTAGAGATAGACGCGTTACCGACTGAACTATTCAAGTCCATCTGTTTGAATCGAGTTGTCCAATTGTGAATCGTCTGTCGCGATAAGCCAAACTGAAGGAAATATGATGAAAAAAACATGCAAACTCTTTACATACCATCCGTCTTATTTCTTTCTTTTTCAATAGAACTGGCATACGCATTTTAATAAAAATGCGAATACATATTTTGTTTTTTCGCTCTCTTATAAGGAATACGTGTGCTTTTCATAATAATAATAATAATAATAATAATTTTTTTTCTTTTTTTTTTCAATTTATGGTGCTTTTTTTTCAATTTTTTTCCTCGATGCAATTATTATTTGTTATACAACTTTTACTATGCCATGTTCTGTACTCTTTTACCTAAATAAACTTATTATTATTATTATTATTATGTAAATAGATATGGCATACAGTCACTACAAGCTTTGGAGTAACGAGTTTTGCAATAAAAACGAGTTTTTATTGCAAAACTCGTTACTACAAAGCTATTCTAAACAGACAAAGACGTACATAAAGGTATCTGTCACCTGGTTACAAAGAAATATTCAGAGAATATTTTTTTTCAATATTCCTTCTTCTTTTCAATATATAATAGGATGTCCCCCTTGGGATTGGCTTGTAAGATGTCGGTTACAAAATCAAAATTAACGTTGTCTGCCATCTGGTTTAAGAGATATTCTTCATTAATCTCGTTAGATTGCTGTTAAGACAACAGATTATTTTGATTCATAATATTTCAACAATTTTGTTTCATTAATATTAGTCCACGGAGTATGAAAGAGACGATATTTAGAATAAACTTTTGAAAGTGCTCTCCGGACAACAGACATTGTGCGATCGCAATAGCTCACATTGGACACTTCGTGAAAAAGCTAGCTAGAAAGTCACGGACATATTTTCCTATGTTTATTACTCTATTGATATACAATGAAAATGTTTTAATTCAGTAGAATCTTTAGTGTTTGATTGTACCATACTTCTTAAAAGCGAGTTATCTCAGAGAAAAACAATACTTTCTTTTCTTGCATAATTCTTTCGAAAAAAAGAGAGGCGTGAGGAAATATAAGTATATAGTGCACATTTTTATGCGGCAGTTGACAAAAATTCATCTAACTCATGATAATGATAGCCGCTATGCCTATTTGTGCTAGAAAGCAGGGATAGCTATATGTTTTATTTCATACAAAGCAAAGTATTTACATGTTCAATCAGCGTTTCAAATAATAATAATAATGTATAAATTCCACAAGGCTACAAAATACTAATGCCTATTGAATGCCTATTGAATATTATGAATGGTTAATTCTGTGAATTAAAAAAAAAACGTGAATCCAATACTCTAAATCTAGTTACAAATAAGATCCAGATTGTAGTTTATACATCTTTTAAACAGCTATTGTTTCGTTCATTGCTAAATATATACTAGAATTTCCAAGAGGACCGCGAACTGGCAAATAGACATTTTTCATATCATCGGCATTTGAAAAGGAATAATATTTGAGCTCTTTCATCGGTTTCTCACAAATTGTACAGATAAGCGAAGCTTTGGTAAAATTTAATTCTTGTCTCCATTTCATGGCTGTGTGATATGGATTTGCACGATTAAAATCCCACGGCCCTCCGTCTTCTGTCACTGACGTCACTTTAGTAAGATACGCTTTTATGTCAGGTTCAAAATCTATCCCAAAGAATTTACAAATATCTGAAAAGTACTCATTCTGATATTGAGTGATATCTTCGTACCGAACGGTCTTGAATCTCCCAGGATAATCATTAGCAATTTCTCTAGCTTCTTCAATGTCCTCAAACCACTGGTTACAATGGTCAGCCACCTCTTGATCACTGTCTGTCTGTGGTGTGTCGTTCAGGTGGGAACGGGAGTTGAATATTGCTCGTGGATCACGGTGCAAATGTAAAATTTTCATGTTGGGAAACTGCGGGATGATTTTCTTCATTTCTGACATTGGAATTCTAATGAACTTTAACAATCTTACCGGCGCTGTTAAACATTTATACCTGACCTCTTCTAGGCAGCGGACCCATTTTGTAAAACCTAAAAGTGGTGCTGTTTCGCTTGTTAAATTCTCGTGCTGTTCAGTGCACCATCGGAGCTTTTTCATAAGTTTGGTTTTACTCCTATGGAATTTGTCAAGTAGAGACATCACACTTAGGTTACTGAAACTACACGTCATGTAATCTCTGACCTCTTGAAGGACGATTTGGTCTCTATCTTCCAGATTGTGTTGTCTGAAACAAAGTAGAAGGGATACAACCTGGAAGGTTAAAATGACGCTTTATCCCTTTCTGTCATTTTCAAAATGGATGAGAAGAAACTTAAAATAAGAAAGCTGGAATTACCGACATCACAGATACCAAATGAACGAGAATCAACTTTTAATAATACCGGCTTTGAAAGAGACTGTAAAAGTTTATGTTTAATAAAGATGGCTATCCTGTTTAAGCCAGCAAGATATGTAAAGGTTTAAAGAATGAGAGAAAGCAGCATTTATCTCAACTGAAGGGTCAATCAAAGTTCCATAACCAAGTATTTCAATTACAAAATTGCTGCAGGATGCAGCATAAAATGAAGTACGGACTAAATGAACCTGTAACAATAATTTTCGCATACATACAGTTTAGATTAAAAGACTAAGAAAACTGATCATTCGAGAAGTGCAAAAACAATATACCACTTCCTTGAAGAGTCCTTGGGCTAATAATAGTATTTAAATACTACAAAATAGAAAGATAACACAATTATGTAATGGAATTTGTATGCTTATAACAACAATAAAAGGACCATTATGGTCCTTAATAGCTCACCAGAACCTAAAAAGAATGAAAATCACAATGTTGTACAGTTCAAAGGCACATAATTTAAGATTAGAGATTATGATCCAGCTGAAAATAGCATTTATAATATTTTTGTTTTAGAATTATCAATATTTGTGGCTGTTAGAGTGAAAACTAAGTCGAAAAAAAAAAACAGAAATCTTTTCAGAGTCAAGGGCACATTATTCAAAATCTGAAGTTCTGATCAAGCTTTGGTCATCAACATTATGTCCAAGGTTTTTTTTGATTGGTCAATATTCGTGTCTTTTAGAGTGAAAATAGTGTCGAAAACGACAATTTTGTCAATGTCAAGAGCATATAACCCAGCTTTTACTAGCCCATCAATCAAAAAAAAAAAAAAAAAAAACCGAAATAATCCGAGACCTTATGGCAGTATTCATTGTGACCAAGTCTCCATTGATCAATACTTTGAGTAAAAATAAAGTCCGAAACGCCAATTTTGTCAAATTCAATGGCACATTACATTTATTTCTTTATCCGATCATACTGAAAATCGAACATATCCAAGATTTTATGGCTTCCAACATTGGGGCTAGTTTTAATTCTTCGATATTTGTAGATGCTACTGATAACATAGTCGAAACTAGCTATTTTTGATGGCACATAACTCCAGACTTCATAGTCCGATCTGACCCAAAATCGAACTCATACAAGAACGTATGTTCACACATATTTTGATAAAGTTTAATGAAGATAAGTGGATATTAATGGATGCTGGAGTGTTAACATCAAGTTGTGAATAGACGAATGGTCAGACGGATAGACGCCGAAGGACAAAAAGCGACTACTATAGCTCACTTTGGGCTATTTGAGCTCGGGTGAGCTAAAAACAGGGTTGATACGAGTCGGAAGAAATGGAATTTCCCTGATAATTTCAAAATTTGAAAAAATCCCTGACATGTATTGCAGTGGTTATTATTAAACAAGAGGACGATGATGCCTTAATCGCTCACCTGAATCAAGATTACATGAGCCACAGTCTTATTTGAATTTATCAATTAATATCTGATACTTTATGAAACAGGCAAATGATCACCAGCATTGTGTCCAAGTTTTGTCTTGAATGATCAATTTTTGTGGTTGTTAAAGTATAAAGTCAAAACGGCAATTTTACTCTGGACAAATGAAATTCAGATGAGTGGTTAAAGGCCACTCTGTACCTTTTGTTTTGCCTACCAAATTCCTTATGTTCATTAGAGAAGTCAACAAATAAAGAGTAAAAATAGTTTCAAATCATTGGAATTGGAAATAAGAGTTTAGCCCAAAGATGAAATTCCTTCTGCGAATTAATAAAATACATAATCAAAAGCTCCTTACACTTATTTTAAAGAATGACAAGCCAATCAGAATACATTTTCAAAAGAACAATTGAAGAATGCCATCGTTCTGAGGCTTTGCCTTTTCCATAAAAATTGTTTTTTTAGAAACATAAATCATTTTTTGTAAAAAAAAATGTTCCGCCACCTGTGGATAAAATCTTCTTTTCCTTCAAAAAGTATGTACTTTCATTGAATTTTCATTTCTTATAAAAAAAAAAAAAAAAAAAGGAAGCGGGATTTTCCAAGAATTGTGATTTGATTTTTCTCTCCTACCTCCATGGAATAAGAAACAGATTTTAGCATGTGCCTTACAATTCCAACGATTTCAAATGTGTGCAGAGCAAGGCTTCTGGCGAGCCAGTGCAGCCACACAGTCTCACCAGAGTCCTCATTATGCGCTTAAAGATAGATAAGATCTTAATCGCCCCACAGGTGGTATGCATATATTCCTATTCCACTGCGTCTTTGTCTAATATGCTCAAAATTGTGCCTCGCGCACTTGTGAAATTGTTTGAAATGTCACGCACGGGCTCATTTTTTGTTACGTCAGGATGGAGACAAAATAAGTAGCGGATAAACTTTCTGGTACGAAGACATTGGTGATGAAGAGAGAACGCTTTCAACGTGAGAAAATAGCGAGGTTATTCTTGTTTATTTGGAGTTAAGCCGGTTCGAACATTATTATTCATTCATATAACGGAGTTTTTTTTCACCTACCCATGGTCAACTATCGTTTCGCAGTCTAGTAACATCACAACAAATCCGCACCATCACCTACAATGTTCCTACCCCACTTAGGTGTATAACTTCGTATCGTTCGCCAAATTGATGGGAGTCAAATTACTTTTTTCACAAATACCTTTGTCAAATATCGAGTGAAAAGTTGGCCATACCAGGGTCAAACTCACGCTCAGAATTGACAGACGAAATGTTACCCACTGAGCTAAGCGGGCTCGGCTCAAGATAAGTTTTTAACGCCATTTTATGTTTCAAAATTCATACAAGAAATGGGAATGAGTCGAAATATTCGATTAAAAAGACGAAACCTACATGATAGTTCCGTTGGGATATAATACAGGCGTCACTTGTTGTTTGTCGTACCAGAACTTTTCCCAAATCGTTCTGATTGGTTCGTAGAGATAGAATGTATTCTGGTATTCTTGGAGAGTGACCCCAGCAAAAGATGACCCAGTTCGCATATATGCCATGATAACGTTTATCTTAGCATTGCTAAGAACCTCCAGGGTTATATTTGGTTTTATAGCTAATCTCTTCGCATCATTCACAGCACTTACATTGTTGATTATGTTGACTAGAAAGAAACAGGAAAACGTGTTAATGATCGTATCATAAAGATATATGTGACCCGTCAGGCTAAAAGGGACAATCTATTGAAAAATAGCCAAAGTCATTTCGAGTAAAACGGTAAAATTAAATAAATCTATACCAAGCCTTTTCCAAAAAAAAAAAAAAAAAAAAAAAAATGTTCGTTTAATTTCATGTTTTATAATATCAGCTACGTCGCGAGGGTGAAAAAAACCCGTGAAGTATTTTTGATATTAAACGGGTGCTATTACACTAGTGGAAAAACTAAGTAAATGTACTCATAGCGAATAGAAACGCTATTTGGTAACCGCGAAAATGACGTCGTAATGTATATATTGTGACGTCAGTTTTAAACGGCGTTATAATTTTCTCGGAAAATTGAAATGTTGAATTTCAAGAATTTTGACGATTTTTCGCAAAAACTTGGGTCATATTATTAACAGAATAACAAATTTGTGCTCATAAAATACCGAATGTACTTAACTCGTCATCTAAAACAGATCGTCATAGCTTTGTTTTTATCTGGTTATAGATGACTCGTTTAACAAATTCAGTATTCCATGGCAACTCATTCAATATCCTCTCTCTCTATATATATATCAACAACACAATAAAAAAGTTACAATGGACTCGTATTTGCAGTTAAAGTAAGTCAATTCTACGAAGCATCATCAGTTTCAAAATCTAAAACTTTATTCGTTGAGACTTCGATTTAATTTCAGGGCCCGAGGTCATAAAACTTTTCTCATTATCAATTTAAAGTTTTCTCAATTTAAGTTTAAAGCCGTAATTCTGTTTAATTAGTCATTTTAAGTATCAACATAAGGATAATATTAAAAAAGTTGTTAGAAATAACAACTTATTGATATCATCTTTTCCTTTCACTCATATAATTAAATTTAAAATTTGAGAAGCTTCTAAGTTGAGTCTAAGAAAAGTTTTATAACCTCGGGCCCTGATGTAAACTTCTCCCTGGTAGACATCATGGCCTTAGATTAGCTTTTACCGACATGCGCCCTGATCTTATCTCAAAATGTATACTACATATTGAAGCATTTTGGTTAAAAAGGCTCTACTATATGAAATTTCCCACAAAATTGGCGTTTTGTTTAATCATGTCAACAAGATAAGACTGTAATTGAAACGGAACTCTATGAGTAATGACTAACCTAGATCGGAGCGACCGTCCACCTCTCTGTGTTTCTCGACGAGGATAAAGTTGATTGCCAATAGAAACATTGTCAGTAATATCATGCACATAAGTGATTTGTTTCGTATACGTCTCAACCGCATTATAATGGTATTTTCCCTGTAGGAAAGCAATAGCAACTTTAATTAAAGTTGTGTAAATCAAGTTTCGTTCGTTATGAATTGCTGAAAAATATGTTTTTATTTTGCAACGAAAACAATTCAGAGGAGGACGAATGTTAAAATATCGGTCTCATTACAATAACAATATATGAAGATAATAATTTTGAACTTTATGGCGGTGTGAAACTAACGTTGATCCCGGGGTGACAAAAAGTACTTCACTTGTAAGTATTGCTTTGGGGAGATCTAGCTGTACAATCATCTGGAAAGGATACTCAGAAAACGATACAGATTCGTGTGATGTAAGTTGCGTTATCTAAGTATGTTTTAAAGACTTCTGTTAAAAAAATCTACAAATATAGATATACAACCCATGTAATAACGTTGCAAATCAGAACATTCCAAATTCAAACCACTGCACTAAACAGTTATCATGTCCAAATGACCCTATTGTCCGTGATACTCATTTCTCGTCTGTATTTGATATTTTAAAAGCAAATTTTTAAAAGAAAAAAACACATAATATATTGGAATTTTTATTCTGTACAAAGTAAATGAAAATCATTGGCTCAATAGCCTTCACAACAAGACAATCTTTCCCATCTTTCCCATGATAAACAACTAAAAAAATGAACCCGAAAACAGGTCTCGACGTGCCTTTGGCAGCTAGGGAATCTTTTATTATACTGTGGTTGTGTAGGCTGCTGAATGTTTTTATCATGCGTTGAAGCCTGCATTGACCTGATATCACCTGTCTGATAACATAACATAATATCAGACAGTCTATTTTTAGAAACAATTTGCTTACACTTTCACCTGAATACCTTTGATTTTTAAAGTTGTTTTATAATTCAGCGCAAATAAAAAGTGCATAATAAATAGAATAACATGTAAGTGTCTTAAAATATCAATGTAATCTGTCCTCGGCAGTGAGAATTTATCATGAATCGGCAAAGCCTCGTCATGATAAATTTTACCAACCTCGACCAGATAACATTGATATTTTAAGACACTAACATATTATTCTCTATACATCTCATTCACATGTCAACTTTGTGGAAATATAACGTACATGTTTATATAATGCAAATTGGGAAAGAAGGCTATAATGAGAGCCACAAACAGAAAGATGCATAGCATGAGGAATCGGGAATTTAAATGATAAATTAGGGAAAAGGGACAAAGAAAAATTCCTCCAAAATACAACAACAACCAGAAGAAGTTTTCATTCGAAAATGAGAAGAAAAGACGAGTTCGACGACTAATTACCTAGTTTCCCTAAGATATTTAAAATCCGGTGGTATCTTTATCACGATTAAACCGTTCTTCTGGATTAGCATTTGTGTTTAGATGTAACATATGTTTCCTACTCGACGGAATATTTCATAACTTAAAGCAAACTTCAAAGTTGACGGTTGATCTTTTCCCTTATCGTTTAAATATAAGTTGAATAGTTCATAAACAATTGCGATTTAATTCATTAAAAAGTATTTAAACAAAGTTTATGCAATTCATATAAGCAAAACCATAAGCAAGTCGATAGCCCATCGGCATCGGTCAAAGCTAACAGCTAGTCTGTAAGTTCAAGAAAGAAATCTAGACAAAGAAAAAAAAAAAACGAGTTGTTTCGTAAAATTTAAAAAAAAGGTTGTTTTTACAAAGCTTCAGGTCAAGATGTTGCATATTTGTTTGGTACCAACACATACAGGCGAATAATAGGGACAATACTTTTTCCGATCCAAACGTCCATCGTTTTAAGAAACATAGAATGATTTGTAACATAATATTAATTCATAATCATTACTGTGCTTCAACGACAGGTATATAGATCAATGTTAAACACCAACTAGTTTTGTTGGAAAAATCAAATTCACGGAAACATTTATCACAAGCTTTTTATGGCAATTAATATAACTGAGAAATTTTCAAGTTCTAGAATATTTTTACGACTGTGTCAATGATCTCCTTTTCCTTGTTATGATAATTAATTTAGGTTTATCTGTTGACATTATTTTCTTTACTAACAGTCGCCTCTTGATTGATTTTTTTTTTTTTTTGCGAACTTACAAATATCATAACCAACAAAAGTTGATTCGAGAATCGGTAGTACAACAACACATAATGCACATTTGCTTAAGCGGGCTTGATACTGAGTAAGATACACAACGTCATAAAAAAGTTACCACCCAAAATACCCTGGGATCTTTCGAATATTATTGTCCAATGCAAATTACTATGTACAGTGTTTATACTATAGGTGTATTTTCAAAACTGAGCTCTGACGTAGGCGTTTGATCCATTACCACAGGTATATCGGTAATGTTTAAAAAGCATATGTTACATTTGTAAGATGATTTGTATCTTTTATAGGTGTTGTTTAAACCTGTTTTATCTATTTTGAAAGAAAAGCACGGGAATTTAGCCGTTAAAAGTAGATTTCACGGCTCACCGCGCAAAATCTACCTATAGGTATAAATATGTACGCAATAATTAACTATTGTGTTGATAAAGTGTTTTCATTATTTACAGAATACGTCACGTTCAAATTTGGTATATCTTACGTTGTTGACGTTTATGCAAAATCACTTTTTTAAATGAATTATGCAGGCCAGTATTCATGCCGAAAAAGGACAGTTAAATTTTTGAAAGCTTTGCACAAATGAGACTTTTGACTAACGAACGACTTCATTGGGTTTTCAGTATGGTCGAAGCAGGAATGTGTTTTCTTAAAACTGTGGACCGAAAAGGCTGCCCTCACCAACAAATACAGAAACTTGTCCGTAGACGCCCTGGATGTCAAAAGGTGGCGTCAACACGAACTGATTGTCAAATCACCAAATGGCATGTTCGCGACAGGTTCCAATCGGCTTCTCAGTCGACACGGGACACACAATGACCTCAAAGGGGATGGATGTGCGCAGTTACTATACGTCATTGTTTAAAGAAGGCCAATCGAAAAATTAAGTATTGGCCATGGTGGAATTAAAATAACAAATTCTTACCGTTATTTATTGACAATTTAAAGCTCTCTTGGATTATTTATTGAGCCTTTGAACTCACAAGCGTGGTTAAATTTTCAATAAACAACGGTAAGAATTTGTTATTCTATAATTGAAAATCCATAAGGCTTATTTTCAGTGTTGTCGATAGATCGTCTTTTCAGAGCGAAGATCCTTATGACCATACAATTATCCTGTGAGAATGTCAATGGATTTTGTTGAAAGTTATCGGAAGGTCGCACAGACAGAGGATCGGACAGGAAATGTGCATTTTATTATTGTTTTTACCTTTGGCCAGTAGAACCTAAAATGGTAAACGGTGTTGCAATTTTAAGAAACATTGGAATGATGTATGGGACATTTTTGCATGTAAACTACAACAACCGTGTCTGAAAGGTAATCTGTATCGATATAACACAGTTTCATTTCTTGACAAAAACATTATAGAAAGAATCGGGAAGGAGAAAATGCTTTCAATCGATTGGTTTTAAAGTTTAAGGTAAGAAAAAACAACAAAGAAAAAACACAAAACACAGGAAATGAAGACCTTTAGTTGAGACATTGCCAACAAACGACAATTGACGTTACGTTTTCAAATTATGATGGACTTCACTTGACCTAAACATTCATCAGATGATCATTTTCCATCTTGTTGGTGAATAAACGATTCCTTAAAATTGAGGCTGTGGCAAGGGTCGAAGGGAGCTTCATGTTTGTTTGCTTGTTTGAAATGAATTTAACGCCGCTTTTGACAATTTTTCAGTCATAGCACCTGTCGATCGAGAAAGCACACTTTATTTTTTTTTTTCAATTAGCTCACAACGTTCACAAAAAATACAAAATTTGGACGGTTTCCATTACTGAGCATATTATGGTTTCAGTAGGAAGGGAAAGAGCCGTCGTTATGTAAGAGCGCAATGATAGATTACGCAGGTAAAATTGCTTGTCTAAAATTTGTTGTCATCGTTTCAATAAACGCATAAGAATAACTAACAACTAACAAGATTCTACAGAAATCATTTTTGTAAAACCGTCTGACAACGATATCGCCATTATGTCACTAGAAAAAGGACAATCGTCCCGGAAGTGAATTTCCTAGAAATGTATAGTTAGTTACATCGTTAAATTGACATTCATCTCAATCAAAACCATTCTAAATCACTCACTCAGCGCTCCATCAACGCATTCCAAACACTCACTCAAATCGATCTAAAACGCTCCAAATGACCAAAAATTATAAAATCAACGGCCACATTAAAAAAAGAAATGTAAATGGAAAATATCGCGATTTCACTTACATAAATAAAATTGTTAACGTCTGATTGGTTCTTTAAGAAATAGGAAGTAATTTACAGAACTTTTATGCATATTCTATTAAAGGGGGGTAATCAGTATCGCTAATTTTGTTCATCCTGAACAAAATTTGCGATGTAGGATTACCTCCCATTAAATGCACTCAAAACCTGCTCCATACACTTTCCAAAACCATTCACCTTGTCAGTTTCACGATGTTGTTAACTGTATATCGTATTTCAGATTTGAATCTAGCCAGATCCGGATACTAGCAGACTATATTGTCGGGATTGAAATTGCAACTTTTGACTAAGCAAATATATATAGACCGATTCGGAATCGGCCTAGACCAGATTAGAATCTCTATCATTTTTTAGTAATGTGAAATATTTATTACACATTTAAATTGATAACAATACAAAGAAAATTCGTATAAAATATACGTCATCCTATAATTTGAATATTTCAATGTAGATTTAACTACCCAATCAAAATTCAATGCAGATGATTTCTACACATTTTGATGTGATTTCTACACATTTTGGATTCAACTGAAAATGCGCTCAATTTTGAATTCGAAATAAAGAGATAATTATAGGTTGAATTACTGGATTGAAAAGAATTGTAGTAGTACTTAATTTTTATAAATGATACATTTTAATTATATTTTTACCGAAAAGTGTCATGAATTGAAAAATGAAATTTGTGGATTATACAAGTAAACCTAGTCTCATTAACATTTGACTAGTTTTTCATTAATGCATGAATTAATTAATTAACACTAATTGTGTTAGTATGTTGAATGGGAAGAATTAATTAAAAGGACTTGTTGATAATTGTTGTTATTTTTTAGTAAAAAGGGTAACTTCGTATTTCAAAAGCAGTATATGACAATTCAAGATTTGCATAATTCGACCTTAGATCTTGGAAGACTCTACAACAAAATCTCTGTACATGTGACACTTAGAGATGATTTGTATGAAGGAATCTTGTACATCACTTTATAGTTAGCGAAACCAGTTGAGATGAGACCTTTGTGGGTGTTAAGCTGAACATTTATTGTATTAATCGGAATATGATTCTTATATTTCTCCAGCCATGCCTTGTTTGCAATACTGGAACACATCTAAAACACCCAAAGCCAGGAAAACCAACCATCTCACTCGGCTTCCTTACCAGAGTTCTAGTTTACCTTTAAGATATGTCAAGTATAATAGATATAACTTAAAATTGACTAGCAACAATATATTTTAAAGAATGCATTTGTCTATCCAAGTGCGTTTTAAAAAATTTTCACGCGTATCCAGCAAACTATGATTTCATTAAATACATGTACATTTATTTATCTAAATCTAATAGATGGCGTAATTGAAAAGGATTTTACATCATTGACTTTTGCTAGTTTTAAAATCCCAAAAAAAAACAGAAACACAAAGGTTCCAATCTGATCTAATAGAACTTTAGATGGCTAGTCAGGTCTAGAATCAAGATCTGATAAGCCTAACTACTATCCGATTTTGCCTAAACCAATATGGAATATGTCTTATTAACATTAGAATTCTATTTTTCTAATATTAGCTCACACCTTCCACAAGTTTATTTGCGAAGTACAAATGCTATCGTGCAATCAAACAACAAATGAACAAAATGTACAAAATTGCGAACAACGAAATACTTCATTTCACTAACACATATGATATATTTTTTGGCCTAGTCAATATAAGAAGTCCATGCCCGACTGGTCCGTTTCTGGTTTTGAAAAGATTCTATTTTGGATCCTTTCATTCCATTCCCAACATACCCAAACACCTATATATAGTACATATAGCCCAGGGTACTTGAGTGGCTTGTATGAAAGCAAACCAACATCGGTCTAGTAAAAATTCCTCGTTTCGAACAGGTTCTCTTTTCTGAAAAACGGTTTGCTTAGATTTCGCAAGTCATCTTCGCTGTCAAATGGGAGATAATTTAATATTCTATTTCCAACCTCGCAATTCGCGTATAAATATCGGGCAGTGTCTAAATGAATATGCCTCCTCCAATTTTCGGCAGTTTCAGATGATTTTTTTCTTTGTTGACAAAAATCACAACCGTCATTTATTGCCCTGGTATTGAGTTCGACCCGCTTTCGGACACTATATGTGTAAGGAATACCAATGAAATTGAAAATAGTTTGAAACATTTTCTCCGGAGATTTTGCCAGAATTTCGTACTTCAGAATCATAACTCGATCGGGATAAATGTTAGACAATTCTTCAGCAACTTTAATATCGTCAGCCCATGTGTTACAGTGACGCCGAATTTCAATAGGCGTAACTTCGTGAGAGTAGTGTCTAAGATTCATTCTTGAATAAAAAATACCCCTTGCGTCCCTGTTTAGATGAACAACTCTTAGATTAGGAAACAGGGGCATCAACTCTTTCACAGTCCTCATCGATAATCGTATGAATTTCATTACAAGTATTTCCGATTTACTACACTTTTCATTAAGTCTCATTAAGCATGTGGCTTTGAATTCTTCGCCAAGGTAAGAAAATGAATCTTCGATTGTTGCATTCGGAAAGAAGGTCGGCTTTATTTTCCGTTTGATGCAGCGATCAATTTCTTTCATATATTTAGTATAAATTCGATGGAATTCGTCTGTCAGTGTGTTGAGACTTAGCTTGTCCAGGTTGCAGGTCATCATTTGTACAAGTTCATCTAGCAGGACTGCTTCCATTTCATCCTTTTCGTAATATCTGTAAATAGATATTGGTTATAATCCATAATTAATGCCCTGACAGGGCGGGGCCTATGTAACGGCTCATTGCATTTAAGGTTAAGGTTAATCAGCTTATATTTTAAGCAATTTACTTATACAGAGTTGACATAAATAACTCAAATCCTTAAATCGTTAATTGGTAACCGAATCCTCGTAACTTCAGCTTAATCAAGCTGAAGTTAAGAGGCTTTGGTAACCAAACGATGAAATGCGTTCACTCTCTCTAAGCACGTGAATCCTTTAGGTTAATTACAGTTATTTGCATGCGTTAAAATTAAGAATCCAAAGTTTTGAAAAGTAAACTCGCCAAATTACGTCACGGCTAAGCCCCGCCCTGCCAGGTCATTAATAACGCAGAATACCGTATAAGAAGCCCTGTCAATACCATTGACAATAATAATAATAATATGACCCGTCAGGCGAAAAGGTACTATCTAGATTGTGCGAAAAAAGTCGACCCCAGTCAGACTGCACAGGCTGACTAGGGTCGAGAAACTTTTCGAACTTGGCTGATTTTCTGAATCTAGAATGATCATTTTACCTTCATGTGTAAGGTTTTAAGAAATACGACCTCTGGTTGAACTATGCTGAAAAACATCTCCTTTACAAATGTTTATCTTATAGTTTTCCCAGATTGTCCCTATCGTGTGACGGGTCACAATTATGTTAAATGAGCCCGTGCGTGACATTTCCAACAATTTCAAATAATTGCAATCCAATAAAATAAAGACTTTTGATTGGTTTAAATCGCATCACGCGGGGAAATCCGTTGCACTTTTTTTTCTGTATAAAATGCAATAGGTCTTTCGGGAAACCCCCGAAACTGTCGTTCCCCTGCCATATCGTAAAATTGCTATTCATATATTAGAAATTAAAATTTTATCGAAAGAACTTATGATCAAAAGCATGCAGTTCTGATTCTGAGTCGATGTTTACAGCGAGTCGACGAAGCCACCAAGCAACCCTCTCAACTAAGCCCGATCACGAAAGTTTCTTTTTAAATTGTAGAATAACTTATCAATTTTTTTTTTATTATAACTTTCCTTTGCGAATGTAATATTGTCGTTTATTTGTGTATCATTTGATTAACTTTTAAAAGTTTATTCGAGTATTTTAATTGTTTCTAAGATCTATTAAGAGAATTGCAATTATAAGGACCGAGTGTCTTTTTCACTGCATTTATTGGGGTATAAAGTGCAATTGCCTTAGCACATGGCTTAAAAATAACGCTCGTAGGGCGTTATTTGCCATGTGCTTAGGCAATTGCACTTTATACTCCAATAAATGCAGTGAAAAAGACACTGCCAAGTCAATCACAGAATGAAATACGAATTTTTGATGAGTATCTGTAGGGTTTAAGACCTTATCTCTCGAAAGAGCGCATAGAAACGAGTTTGGTCAGGCCATGTGGATACACAGGCTGGCCAGAAGCTTTGCATTGCGCACGCGTGGAAATGTTGGAAATGTCACACACAAGCTCAAATACGATCTACAATTACAAAAATACTATTCATAAAAAATCATTACCTTACCATTGTCAGCATATGGTCGATATTGAAGATTCGTTATGGTTATATCGTATAGGCCCAATTTTAAGCCATTTTCCTTTACGCGGACTTCTTTAAAAATTGAACATTTTATTATCAAATGTATATGGATACTTATTTCCTAAAGAAAGTTTGTACTTTTAATTACAGAATAATTCGAAAATTGCACCGCATACCGTCAGAAATTGTGTACAACGTACCCCAAAAATATTTGCATACGATATATGACGGACAAATGCAGGGGGGAAAGCAAACTAATTTGAACACTCGAAATCAAAGGTATCGCTTAAATGTTTGTATGAGCAAATCGACTCCCAAGAGCCGTAGTGCCTAAACAAGCACGTCCGACACTTTTGTACTTGAACGTCAAAATATAAACTCTGGCCAAAATTCCAACTCACCAGTTCTTCTTGCGGATACACAGCCGCAAAAAATTATCAAAAAAAATTTCAATATCCTTAACACAGGAAATGCGATCATGGGCTCGTTTTACCAATTTCTTTCGAAAAAGTAATCGTAAGTTAAAATCTCATATCGTACCTGGTGTTTTAATTCCTTGATAGATTTTGCCTTGCAATATCTCATTGGAATCGTCTTTAGAAGACGATTCCAATCAGATGATGCACGCCAGAATTCCATATTTAGTTACTACTGTAGAAGCATTTTGACTTTTTGACTTACGCAAACAATGACCGTAAAATGTTTAGTAAAACAGACCTCAGGTCAATTTGAGATCCACATCGATTTTAAAGCATTATACATACGGAGAATTCGAACGATGTGACGATTGGTTATCAGTCTTCACTTACCTATCACTTTTGGTGACATAACTCAATTTGACAGAACTGTTTCCCGGGCTGTCTCGAAAAAGTTCCACAAGCGTTCTGATTGGTTCAAATAAGTAAAATGATGAGTGGTATTCCTGAAATGCCATACTAGCAAAGCTGGACCCCGAACGCATGTAAGCCACAAAAATAAGAATGTTTCTATTGCTTATAACAGAACTGTCATGTGTTGAAAAATGTCTTCCGTTTTGAATTTTGTTGAAAGTTGCATTTACTTTTGTTTCGTAAAAAGGGAGATTCAATTACAATAATTTGTGACCCTTGGCGAGAAAAGGAAATATCTAAAACAACGAAAATAAGAACAACAACATCATCGTCAACATCAAGTAGCTCTTGGTCTAATCAGGCGGATTTAGCAAGCCATATTTTTTTTATTTGTTTCGCTTGTGATGTTTCAATTATAGAATTATAAGTGCCAAAAAGGTATGAATTTTTGAAAAATGAAAAAAAGTGTCCTGTACCGAATACAATCATTTTCATAATACCAGTTTGACGAAATGCCAGGATTGATCTACTTTTGCGTAACGGGTCATATTCTTATGCATTATGATTTCTGAGGCGGATCTTTTAAAATGGGGGTTCGATGTCGGCCTAGATTTCGAGTAATTAGTCCCCTATCTATATAGTCTTTAAAAATTATTTTTGACATCGTTGGTTCGTTTTTGACTTCCCTTTACAACAAAATATTCCAAAATGGAATATGCCCAAATAGTTGGGGCGAAGGAATAATTATACCAATATTCAAAGGTGGCAGTGCCGATCCTAAAAATTTTAGAGGTATTACATTAAATAATATTATTTCGAAAATTCATTCTAAGCTATTAGTTACAAGATTAAACAAATGGTCATATAAGCACAATAAAATTATCGATAACCAATATGGTTTTCAAAAAGGGAAATCTACCATAGACTGTATTTTTATCTTAAACGCACTTATATCAAAAACTTTAGCAAGCAATAAAAAACTATATGTGGCTTTTCTTGATTGGGAAAAAATGTTTGACAAAATTGACAGAACATATATTTTCCAAAAACTAATTAATGAAAAAGTAAGTAGTAAATTTGTTAAATCACTCAAATCAATGTATAGTATCGTTAAATCTTTTGTTCGATACAAATTCGAAGATTCTGATTATATCTACTCACATATTGGTGTGAAACAGGGCGATCCGTCAAGCAGCATTTTGTGTTTATTTTATCTAAATGATTTATTAAATAATATAAATAGTAATATAGACGGAATATTAACCGTTAACGAAATCGAATTGTTTCTATTGTTATTTGCTGATGATGCAGCTATTTTTACACATAATCCTGTCTCATTGCAATCTATCTTATATGATGTTGAACAATATTGCGATATAGGTGTATTTTCAAAACTGAGCTCTGACGTAGGCGTTGAGTCCATTACCACGGGTTTATCGGGTATATTTAAAAAGCATGTGAAACATTTATAATATAATTTGTATCTTTTTTAGGTATTGTTTAAACCTGTTTTATCTATATTGAAAGAATAGCACGAGAATTTAACCGTTTAAAGTAGATTTCAGGGCTCAACGAGCAAAATTTACCTATACATGGGAATTAGCCCTCAATGTAAACAAAACAAAAATAATGATTTTTGAAAGAGGTAGACATACAAACTATGATTTTTATTTAAAGAATACGCGACTCGAAAATGTAAAATGTTTCAAATATTTAGGTGTAAATCTGTATAAAAATGGTAATTGGAAACGAACACAATCTGATATGCAAACCGTTCTTTGTTTTCAATCCACAAATTTATTTGTCACTTTTAACCAGATTGATTTACCAGTATCAAGCAAACTGAAAGTGTTTGATAGTGTTGTATTACCAAGTCTTACCTATGCCGCGGACGTCTGGGGAAATCACCCAGCTCCGGATATCGAATCTCTTTTGATAAAATTTTGTCGAAAAATACTTGTGGTAAAAAAAATCTACCAATTTAGACGCTATTTATGGAGAGTTAGGACGTATACCTTTATCTCTACACAGAAAATTTATCATTGTCAAATATTGGATAAAAATACTTAATACAGATGTAAATTCGCTGCTATATAATACATATTTAATGCTTTTAAATGATCTTTAAACCGGACGTACATATAACAATTGTAATTGGGCTTACCAAGTGAAATGTATCCTCGATGATTGTGAGCTACATTTTATTTGGCAAAACCAGTTTCTTGCTACAGTCAACTTTGATATAATAAAACAACGCTTATTAGATATTTATCAACAAACTTGGTATTCTGCCATAAACAATTCTAATCAACTGGAAACTTACTCATTATTTAAACATGAATTCCATTTTGAAAATTATCTAGATTCTATAAAAGAGAAGAAATTTCGAATCGCTCTAACCAAATTTAGACTCTCGTCACATGATTTAGAGATCGAACGTGGTCGATACTTAAATATTGATAGAAAAGATAGAATATGTAGGTATTGCAAAACAAAATATATCGAAAATGAATTTCACTTTCTTCTAACTTGCCCAAAATATACAGACTTAAGAGCCAAATTTATCAAAAAATATTATATTACTTGGCCAACTCTCAATAAGTTAACAAATTTGATGTCTCAAAATTCGAAAACCACCTTGCAGAATTTGTCGAAGTATATATATCACGCTTTTCAATCTAGAAACTAAATGTGTTCACGTTATTCGATGTTCTTCTGTTAATCCATGTATTTCCTCTGGTTTTTTTTTGTATATGTCATTTGCTGTAAACATTGTGAATGTTTAATGCAATAAACTTGTTGTATTGTATTGTATATAGATAGGGATACTATGGGACTTATTTCTCCAATTCTGTACATCAGGTATCTTTTATTTGTAGAATTGCAAGTTCCTGCGAGCGGTGCACTACAAAAAGAAGGTTGTTCGTTTTGCAAAGTTTAGATTGAATTTGCTCAGAATAATGAAGTAATTTGGATGCAAAGGAGGTTCCTTAGATACCCCCCAACCCCCTCTGGAGCCGCCACTAGTTCGCATGCATGTTTTTTGATGAAATAAGCAGCATTTTTTTAAATATGACCCAAAACGTGAAAAGAGGCTATCCGAAAACCCACTGAAAATATTTAGTTAAAAAGAAAGATCAGAGTAAACCAGATATCGTTGTAAGAAGTAACTGCAAAAGAGTTTAGAATGATGATTTAGATAGTGGACGATACTTTATGCAGCACTCAGATGGTCCTTTTTTGCCTGACGGGACACAATTAGAGATCGAATCACCTTTATAATCCAAGTATTCACGAATATTCTTATTTTTTAACAGTATCAGAGAAAAAACATATATTCCAAAACACATTCCAAGAAATATTAATGTTTTACTGGAAACACGTGGCATTTTCCTCAACACTGTTAAACAAAGTACAAAATGAAATTTTCATGTAACCCCTAACTAACATATGACCCACCAAGTAAAAAGGGATTATCCGTCAAATATTACGACGTTAGTATTTTAAACCGGCCTTCTATATTATTTGTACAGAAAACATATTCAGTTAGAAACACCGTAAAATAAACAATTTGAATGATATAGGAATTGTTGTAGAATAAAATGAATGAGTACGGAGAGTGAGTTTTCTTTGCGTGAAATTAATGGGAGATAATCCAGTACCGCCAATGATGTATGAATGCTTCGGAAGACATCGATATATTTCAATTTAATAAAAAACCTGTTTCATACGTCGTTGCTTTACCAGTACTGAAATATCTTGAATGCAATTTCCGAAATTTTAGCACTGTAATAATGTAGGCAATGACGTTATCACTACGTCATTATTTCCCGTTTGCTAGAAAAAAATTATATGAATCGCGATAACAAGAATCATGCCGATTATATAGAGGATAATCGTTTGTTTCAGTGTAAGATCGATTTATATTTCATTGAGTGAACAAAAAAAGCTTTATTTTCACGAGTGGCAGAGCCACGAGTGAAAATATCACAAAATGAAATATTAATCGATCGTACTCGAAAAACATACGATTATTCTATTTCTTTATTGCAAAAATGAGACAAAATTTGAAATTTCTAGGACATATTTCGTAAAACGCGTCATTTTGCACGTGGTTGCTATGCAACGTTCATTGTGACGTCACTTATTTCGACTCGCATAGATGAAGTGAGATAGGATGAAATGCACAAAAGCAGGGTATACGTTTTTGATAATTTCACTGCTTAAACGGTGAGATTATCAAGTGATAATCTACTGTTATTTCTCGATAAATCACCAAAAAAGCATTAAAGAAAACACTCTTCATCACGGGTGGACTTAAATAAAACGACTCGAGAGTTCAACACAAAACTATTGTTAGTCGACATTCAATTTCTATCATTTATATAGCTCGGTCTTGGTTATTAAAACTCGATCAAATTGTAATTAAGGCAAGCTTATCACTAAAGAAAAATGATACACAGAGGATAATCGTTTGTTTCAGTGTAAGATCGATTTATATTTCATTGAGTGAACAACAAACGCTATAATTTCACGAGTGGCAGAGCCACGAGTGGAAAATATAGATTTTGTTGTTCATGAAATGAAATATTAATCGATCTTACACGAAAAACAAACGATTATTCTATTTCTTTCATGCAAAAATGAGACAAAATATGAAACTTCTAGGACATATTTTCGTAAAGCGCGTCATTTTGCGAGTAATTGCTATGCAACGTTAATTGTGACGTCACTAATTTCGCCCCGCAAAGATGACGTCAGATAGGGTGAAATGCACAAAAGCAGGGTATAAAATTTTGATAATTTCACTACTTTTGCGGTGATAATCTACCATTATTTCTCGATAAACCACCGAAAAGCATTAAAGAAATTCCATTAAATTAAGTTTTGAATTTGGTGAACCCATTTTTCGTAGCCACGATCAATTTAATCACCAAATAACACAAATAACCGATATTGATTTTGAATCGGCTTTCCGTTTTGTCAAATCCTTCGGGCAAGCTAGAAAATATTAGAAGAGTGGAGGGAGCATATTTTCCTTACTGCAGTAAACAACATCGTGAAATTGACAAGGTGAATAATTTTGAAATGATTTCCGAATGAACTGGAGTGAATTAGAAGAGCGAGTTTTGAAAAAATAAAAGGAAGGTAATCCAACATGGCTTATTTCGTCCAAATTGGGCGAAATTAACAATGTTTTATTACCTCCCTTTCAACAAAAATCTACGCATTTTCCAGTCTATGGTGCCTTCATGGACCAATCAGACGGTTTAAAATCCACAAACTGAAAAAAAATGGTAGCAAAACTTGAAAAATTTCAATGAATTCTGATCTTTTTGAAGTATTTCGGATTGTTTGAAGGCTTTCGGAACGTTTTTGAGTGATTTTAGTGAGTGTCTGTAATGAATATTTAGAGCGCTGAGAGACCGATTTAGAAGGTTTTTGAACGAGGCAAATGCCAATTTCATGAGGTTACTTACTGAAGATATGTTGCTCACACGTGGTGTGAGGATATTTGGTTGTTTCGGTATAAATTCGTTTTATCTTTTATCAAGCAAACAATAGCTTCCGCTGTTCATTAAACAAAAGAAATTAGATTTAACACATAAAACAGATAAAAAAATCTACTTCCCTTATGCAACAAATATGTGACCCGTCACGCAAAATGGGACCTTCTGGGTAGTGCGTAAAGCGTGGACCCTAGTCAGACTGCGCGGATTGCGCAGACTGATAAAATTCGAAACTTTCGCAATGGGATTAATTTCAGAATCGAGAATGTTCAATCTACCTTCCAGTGAAAGAATTTTTGAAATGCGACCTCTGGTTGACCAATGCTGGGCCCAATCTCTTTTTCAAATATTCATTTAACAAAGTTCCAATATGGCCACTTTTTGCGTGACGGGTCACAAAAAACAAAAGTAGGATGGCAGTCAGTACAATCAGGAAAAAACACTCGTCTCGAAAAAACTATTCCAAGTCAATTGGTCGGCGCTCCTGCTATTCAAAAAAAGCTAGGAAATCGTAAAAATATACTTCGAAAGGGTTCAAGACGATCAACATTTGAATCAAATCGACCAAATTGCTCCTAGATTCTTGTTGGCAGTTATGTTTTTTAAGTGTCTGATTGATCCATGAAGACACACAAACACAACACTACGTAAAAAATATGAGCCTGTGCGTGACATTTCCAATAATTTGAAATGTGAGTGATGGGCAAACATTCAGCAGCGTGCACAGCCTCATACCGTAAATATATAATTTTCTGATGGTCTACAAATACACCGAGGCCTTATCTATCTACAAAACGCGTAGTAAAGACTCTGGCCAGACTGTGCAGATGCAAAGGCTGGTCAGTGTCTTTGCTTTGCGCACATTCGAAATTGTTGCTCTTCGCAGTCATTCAGTTACACTTAAGAGATAAAGAGACGTTTTTTTTCATTGAGGTATGCAACTCAAAACCTTATCACACTGTATGAATACGCAAAGCGGATTCATACACAAGTTATATTAGGTTTTTATTTTCATACCTCGATGAATCCAACAAATACTGTCTTCATATTATATAATTAAATGTCGCAAGTCAAAAGTGTTAAAATTTATCCACATGAGTCAGATTGCTCATGGGACTACTTTTTGCGGAAGTTTACAAAACAGCTACGTACTCAAAATTATTTTCATCATTTTCATTGTGGAATAGAACCAAATTTTCAGTAAATCAGAAAGCATGAATCTTGATGGGCATAACTAAGACAAAAAATTATTTCAGAATCACTAAAACCCATTCAGCTTGTAAATTCACGATTTTCCGAAATATGTTTATCTTACAGTGCATAATTGTGCTCAACACGCAATAAGACTTGATGGTCGTGCTTTAAATATAGAGTCAATGATGTCATCTTGGTAGAGCGTCTAGCGAAAAGCCGGTCAGTCTTTGCGGCCGCAAAGACTGACTTGGGTCAATACTTTCCCTGTGATCAAATTTCTGAATCTAGAATGATCATTTTTCCTTACCCTGAATTTAATAACATCGTGAAATTGTAGGCGTTGGATTGGTTCTAGAAGAAATAAGAAGCTATTTATAGATCTTGTATGAAAATTATATAAAAAGGGGTGGGCGGGTGATGGGGGCGTGATGGGGAGTGGGGGGGGGGGGGCTTTTATGCTTATCGCTAAAATTAGCAATATTGGATGATCTCCCTTTAGTTTCACTCAAAACTCACTTATAGCACTCATTTAATTTCACTAAACAATCATTCCAAAATCATTTACTTTGTAAATTTCATGATATTGTTAAATGTGCAAGAGTTCCTTTCATGTTATCGCCGGTTAATCTCTACTGGAATCATTATCCTAGGTCTTATAAGAGAATTCCATAATGATCCTTATTTAGCATGGCGGATCAAATGTATGCGTAGCTTCACTACAGAGTTTCCACCCAAAACACCTTTTTTTCAAATAGAATTGACCTTTGCAAAATACTGCAGTTAGTAACATCATGAAATTGACATTCATCCAAATTTAAATCTTTCTAAATTGCTAAATCAGCGCTCCAATAATTCAACACGTTAATGTTAAGATCAACAATTACATTCAAAATAAAGATAGCTAGAATAAATCGCGTCATAACTGATAATGTTGAAACTGTAAGTGCTTGATCAATTCTTGCAGAAATAGGAAGCTATTTATAGAACTTGTATGCATTTTCATTAAACGGTGGAAATAATACCGCCAGATTTGATCAAGCCAGAAATATAAACTGATAATAAACATTTTTTATATTTTCTCAGCACTTTTTTGTCGAAGAATTTAACTACCTTTTTGCTATACATGTAAATAAAATATTGAATGAAGTATGGTTATTATTGATGGTGGTAACTTTCTAGTGACGCTGAGTATTTTCAGAAATACCTATATTTTCTCATCAAGAAACGGTAAATTTTAGTTCAGTATGCTCAACACGAGCCTTTGTTATTACCTTTTTACCATTGTGCTCGAAGTCGTCAACATTCTTTAAGGTTCATGATAAGTGTTTGAGGCCCAATTTTAAAACACTTCATTTGCCTAGAAAAAGCAGTGTGTCAAGGTATATGATATATCAAAATGAAACTATTCATAGGCATAAGCAGTTAAGCAACACAAGACTGCCATAGCTATAGCGGTTTAGCCAAAACATTGTAGGAAAGGGTCATTTGTATAGAACAAGCAACTGCAAGACTGTTGGATAAAATTGGCTCAAATTTTAACAAAGTACAGTCCAAAGTATTACACAATTACTACTACAACCTTAGATATAAAACTCGGTTTCAAAAGGCTCCTTTGAAACAATCAATTTCCATTTATTTTGTCAACATACTTGTCAAACCGGTATGGTCTGTTTTCAAAATAGATGTTAGGTATGGTGCAAAAGCACACCATTATATTGCGAAATAATTCTGGGTCCGCTACAGAAGCATTTGATTGACAGATTATCGAAAGAAATTGTAAATCAACATTAGCTAGGAAAACAGAATTGAACGTAACAAACATGAACAGTAATATGAACGAAGCAACATGAAGTACTAAAATAATTACTTTCCTAACCCGACTGCTTCTGTTTTCTGTGTTTTTCGTCTTTTTCCGAGGTTCGAAATCCGAGGACATTGCAGATATAACGACAAACACTCAATCCAGCTGAGCAAGAGCTGATTTAAAATGCTCATCTCATGGGATTTAATGATCACAGACCGCGCAATTCTTTGATTCTGTCCATCTTGGTACCATATCGATTTCGAAAGGCGCCCGGTGTTCCAATGTTTACATCATTGATAGTTGTCGTTCTTAGATCTATACGTTTTCAGGCTTTTAAAAAAGTCGTCATACGGACTCGTTTCTTAAAGCCTAACAACGCATTCTCGTTAGATATTTTCCATATCAGACATAAGCAGTTGATTATCCTCTATATACTTTCTTTTGAAATCTAAAGGGAGAAACACATAATATGCCGATCTCAATTATTTCATTATCAAGGGCGAACTACCGGAACTGATGGATAAGGTAACGTAAAGGTACATTTAACTGAATGAAATTACTCAGAGCATGAAAAAGCCAGTTCTCATAATGCTAACCTAAATTATGATAGAAGGTTGTCATGTATTTTCCGTTATCTTTTACCTTGCACATCGTTGCTTAAGGGCGAGTTTACTCATAGTATAGTTGTCCCTGTTAGAAACATATCTGATATTATCGTCATAGCGGGTTTGCACATAGATCGTTAATGTTGAATTATTGAAACGCTAATGTTCTGGTACTATCTCATTAATTGGAATGTATGAAGTTTTAAAAGACCATTTGTCTTCTTTTAAATTTAACTTGCAATGATTTGACAAATATACATCCATACTCTTGTTTGATTGATTCAACCCGTCATATTTAAAATTTTGTCAAGAAGAAGCATGAGGACAGACAGATGAGCATTCTGGATGCTGTAATCCTTTCATGTCCTTTAACCAACAAGACGCACAAATGTGTTTTGCCCACTTTTTTTTTTACTTTTTACCTGAATGATATGAGAATCTTTAAACTGATATTTATTTCTTTGAAATCTGGAACAGAACCTTTTTTTCAGCCACTGATGGAGATGAACAACCTTGAAAAAAAATCCATCCTTGGTTTGACCTTATTACATGCCGAAGCCAAGACTGTGCTCTCTATGTAATTAAAATCATCTCCCCAGTTCCTATATCCTTATTCGATTTCTCTCAGAATAGCTGCATATAGGGATTTTAATACAGAAAAACAATAAGCATTATTCAAATACATAATTCTTTTAGTAGTTCTGTGCGACCATTTCTTTCTTTAGAAGACAATTGCGACTGAAATATGATTTCCATCTCACCCGCTACAAACATATTCAATGATAAAAGCTGAAACTCAAAAGACTTATTGACAAACTCAAATCTGAGATGGGACTGAGGATAATTCTGCGGATTAATAGTAGTTTCGTCTGCTTTTGCACATATACCAGATTTTTTGGCCATATTTGCACTTGTACTCGACTTTTTCACGGAGTCTTTGTAGTTTGAATGGCTTCTCGGTTCTGAGTCAGTACTACTCTCTTTATCACTGTCTTGTCCTAATAAGGCTATCTTTTTGAGTTCTTTATTAACCTTAGCCGTAAGGGCTGCATCCTTCCTTAAAGAATCAATTGTTAACAAGTTACCTATCTCCGGTTGAGCATTACCACAGGAACTTCTACCCGCACGTAACTCTACCTCTGCCCGGCGAACGTGTTCTCTGAGATCCCTTAATTCACGCTCACGGGTAATCTGAACTAGACGATGTTGAAATGTGTGTGTGTGTGTGTGTGTGTTTGTAGTTTTATAAGGTCCCTCCGTGCTCGAAGCATATATGGTATGGACCCCAGGTTGCAACCCGTCAACCTGTTAAAGAATTGATTTGTTATTCAAAAAGGATTGAATTTGTGATAAGAAATGATGCTATGAGTTCAGATAAACCAAATTTGGAATTTTGAAGCCCAAAGTAATGGGTACTTAGTGCTAATTTAGCCGATGTTAGTACCCAAATTAATCGTTGTTACGGGAGTGTTATGAATGATAAGAAATCATTCATTATGATGAGGAGCTTTTATAGGTCTTCAATCATTGCTTTCATTCTCTCGCTTTCTTTTGATTTAAGGTAAAATTGTATAATGATATAGAAGATTATATCAATCGAATTTATTCAGTTTACACAAGTTCAGATTTCAAAACCCTTCTTTGTTTATAGTTGTGGTTCATTCCAACCCCTTTTTTTGTTTTTTGGCGTTTTTTTTTTTGTTGTTGTGTTTTTTAGGTTAAACATATTACATACATATAAACAAAATATTACCACCACCGAAAAAAGGCATCATTTTTGACACCGGCAAATTCTATGTACATTACTTGTGTGTATTTTAACCCTGTCCTATTAGACATGTGCGAAGTAGAACGAAACCCGAAAAAGGAAAACCGTTAACGGACTAAAAGGGGTCGTGTCAAAATGGACGAAACAAGACATAATTAATACAGCGAAATACCGTTTTATTAAGGTCAGATAATGCGGTAATATTATGAATATTGAATGACTGATGTCCATTCGGCTACATATTAGTCTCTGCATGACATTTCCAACAATTTATTTTGTGCACAGAGCAAAGACTCTGAATCTGTTCAGGCTGGTCATTATGTTCACTTTGCACTAAGAAGATGGATAACGTGTGGTAAGAGATTATTCTGAGTGCACTATACGGTTATCTAGGCTGCTCAATTTTCGTGCAAAATGTACTGTTGCGATATTGTTGAAAACGCCACGCATGCTCATATATATTGGTCTTGTTTCCAAACACAATTCCCGATTCTGAGCTATAAAGTACATGTTCAAAATGTTTAGTAATATTAATATGCAACTAATCGCCGTGTGTCTTTTTCTAACACGGTCAAACCTGACTACGCCATACGTCAACGTAGAGGTTTACAAGTAAAGTAGGTTTGATAACATGACATATAGAACTTGTGGATCTTACTGTTACATCTTAATGTAACAAAAGATCAACTGACGAGAGAAAGTGACCCGTCACGAAAAGAGGAACAACTTGGAACTCGGCGAAACACTTGAAAAAAAAGGTTAAATAGAGTAGAGGTCATGCAGGGTTCGCATTTTTTTGAGTTAATGCAAATCAATGTTGATTTTCTGTAGATGAAAGTGATAAATATTGCTTTTAATCATTTTGAAGATGCAAAAGAATCTTCCAGGTCCAGCCTATGCAATCCATGCAGCCTGACCATGTTCGAACCTTTACACGCTATCCAGATTGTCCCTTTTCGCAAGACAATTTAAAATTGATAAAATGCTGGAAGTGTTTTTTTGATAAAATCAGTTACTGGCGTTTACATTCGTAGATATAGCTACAGAAAAAATACCACTGATATTAAAATACGCCATTTGTTAAAAAAACATACTTAATGTATTACAAAATAAGTCCGATTGATTTCTAACGTCACACAAGCTTTTCAAAACTGATTACTTCTTTCGGTAATAGTGGTCTCGGATGCTTCCATACAATTGCGATAGCCTCATAATTTTTAAATTCTCCGATAGCATGTTCTTTACAAACACGGTATTTTTACAAATACTTATTCAGTTTTAGTGCCTTTTAACGCTGTCGACCACGTCGATAAGAAGTTGTGCCGACGTATAAGGCGACATGATTGGATGGCCATTGGGATAGATTTTATCCGCTAGAAGCACACAATCATTTGGAAAAGGCAATCTGTCGCCACCAATTCTTTCCATTAGCGCAAACTGTTGGGCATCATTTTGGTGGCCTATAAAACCACTTTCTATGTGTCTGATGATACCCTTGTTGTCAATGAAAGCAATTTGAGTACGCATCTATTTTGTAAGCTTGTACACAATGTAGTCTAGAAATCTTTCTCATTTTGGAGCAATCTTTAAACCTACTTCTAACGTTACCTACGATAAATTTTAAGACGGGAAGAGAGTGTTTATTTTTATCTCACGGAGAAATGAAACTAAACGCCCTTGAGTATGAATTCGATTTGCTTATTCATAAAATTGATTTGGTTTAGGCCTATTAGATTAATAGTTCTGTCGTCAAAAGTAATGCTTTCTGATCGTCTGAAAAAATTGTTTATCCCTCAATGAAAACATTTTTAGTACGCAGCTATTTTGTAAGCTTTAGTAAAAGTAGTCCAATTTACTAATTGTCTCATAATTGAAGTACCCGTACAGTTAACAACACCATGAAATTGACAAGATGAATGATCTCGGAACGATTTTGAAATGAAATTGAAAGAGTTGAATGAGTGAGTTCAAGTGAAATTTAAAGGGAAATAATCCAGTATCGCTAATTTGTACAGGATGAACAAGATGAGCCATATCCATTACCCCCTTTAATAAAATATGCAAGCAAGTTCTATAAACAGCTCTCTATTTTTCAAGAACCAATCAGACGCTTATAATCTGAAATCGCGTTCTTTTTTAGCTGTATTCATTTTGAATGAAGTGGTTGATCTGATCGTTTTCAGTGATTTTGAAGCGTTTTTGAATGGTATTGGGTGAGAGTATTGAATGAATAAATGAATTAATTGAACGCTGAGTTAGCGGTTTAGAATGGTTTCAATTGAGATGATTGTCCATTTCACATTGTAACCAAATGTATTTTTCGATTCATGATATAACGTTTGAATGGAACATTTCTTTTTATAATTTTAAGGCTATATGGAACGAAAAAAACTTACTTCATTTACGTATGAATATGCTACACGTATTAACATACGCTGTAGGGGTTTTAGGTTTTTAGTTTCATACCTGAAATATATGGAATAACAAATCTCTTCATCGAATCTTTTTTATTGTTTTTAGATGCTTCCTAGAAGCAGATACTTTAGTGCGAAAAGTTATTTCTTAGGATTGCTTACGTGATTGTGAAAAATGTAAAGCATTTTCTGAGAAAATGTCGTTGACGTAGAAGACCTCTAGATATATTGTCCTTCGGGGATATAGCGGACATAATTGATCACAATTTACAAATTTCTAAAAGGATCATGGCTTCGAACATCGCTGACACAGGTAAAAAATGTTTTATACTTTTATTAAATTCTATATATGCTAGTTTCACCAGCTTCATTCTCTACGTCTACTTAACACTTTTTTCTAAATAATGCGCCTCTTTTTTCATGACTTGACATACATAACTTCTTTTTTATCGTGTTCATTTTAGGCCGAGCAATTTTAATTCACGAAATGATTTGCTTTCTATATAGTTGTATATTGAATATTGGCTTAGGGTGCCAACACATTTACATGAATATTCCAAAAATATTGGAAATGTACTCGTCATAATTTAACCCTACATTTGGATATTTTGCTGGTTTTGTTTTCACAGATAACTTGGCAATCGGAAAACGTAGAAGCATAAGAATTAAAAAGCAGGAACTACTTTTGATTCTAAGAGCCTACGTTTCTCACCCAAACAAATGGAGATATATATTAGAAGAAGTAAAGGCTAATTCGGGACAGTTACCAGATGACGTTAAGAATCTATATCAAGAAGGAAGCAATAAACAATTGAGGGAGAGAATGTCAACAAAGATTGGGAATATCTTAAAATTGAAATCATGCGACATTCAAGACAATGATAAAAAGGAAAGCTTAATAAGTGACAAAATACGGTTAGGGAAATAAAAAAAAAACTTGGCACACGTGTTCACCAATAAAAGAGCAACATATACTATCAAGGGTGATAAGTCTAGAAGTATATCGTGTATATTATGTATATTATGCCCCTTTGTCGACTTAGATTTTTATCCACCATCCAACACTCAACAGCCAAGTGTAGGCATCTGCAGGTGGTGCTCTTGATTAGAATTGGATTTCAAGTCTATTTGCAATTTTATTGACATTGAGGCAAACCTTTTTTAAGGAGAACGGATCGTATATATATATATGAACAAACGCGCCCTCAAGATTGTCTGTGGCATCATCGAAGCCACCCTCACCACGGCGACAACTGCAGCAGCAAATTGCTTCTACACGCCAGCAACCAATTGCCCCTGTTACACCGTCCCAACCATCTTCGCCAAGCCAAATATAGCATCCAATACGTCGTCATGAGCATCGGCCTCGACCGGGACCATCGAAAGACGCTAGTCTCCGTTTACCTCGAGGAGGCCTTAGGAGAGAGAGGCGAGAAGAGCACGAGGACGCCATGTCATCTTCATCCGATAGTCCACCCCGTCTACCTCGACGTCGACCGTTGAGCGACATTATTCGTGAAAATGGAGTACAATAAATTCATCAAAAAGAAAGTACAAAATTACTCCGCTTACTTGGAGTAAGCATTTCGAAGAGTGAATAACATGTTGAATTAGATAACAAAATAATAAATTTGGTTTGGCCTTAAACATATTTACTTTTCGGTTGTTTTGATATGGTCCCCTGATTAAATCCGTTTTCGGTTTCGGATACCGTTTTCGTACTTCCTTCGCACATGTATATTACCACTCCGTATTTTTAGCGGAGCTCCCAACAGAGGGATTCTCGGCGTATATGACAAACTGGTTTTCATACATATATGTCCTTATTTATCATTTTTATCAAATATGTTTTACATCATTATATACGTGCGCGAATCTTCAATCTGACTTATTACCACTCCATACTATGACCTGAAGCACCCAACAGAGGGATTCTCGGCGTATAAGACAATCTGGTTTCTTTATTTATCATTTTTATTATATTTGTAATGCATCATTATTTACATGTGCAATTTTTTAGCCTAGCTTATTACCACTTCATACTATGATTGGAAGCTCCATACAGGGGGTTCTCGGCGTATAAGACAGACTGGTTTTCAACATATATATTTTCCTATCATGTCATTATAATCATTTTTTATTTTATATTATTGCATATGTGTGAAAATTTATTGGATATTCAACTTAACATAGTGTACATAGTTAACCAGCTGCTTCAGTCAGTCTGGTAAATCATTTCGGTAAAGTAGGGACACATATTTCAAACTTTTTTTTCCTTTCTTATTTTCGATATTCAACAAGACATAGTGTACATAGTTAACCAGCTGCTTCAGTCAGTCTGGTATATCATATCGGTTAAGGAGGGACAAATATTTCAACTTTAACTTAACATGGTGTACATAGTTAGCCAGCTGCTTTAGTCAGTCTGGTATATCATTTCGGTAAAGGAGGGATAAATATTTCAACTTTTTTATTTATTTTTTTTTAATCATTAATATTATATACATGGAATGTTAATTGGTTATTTAATTGTCTCACTTTCCTAAATTAAGGTTTAAAATGGGTGGGGGCAAATGCTTCATTGACATTCCAATAGAGGGATTATAAATTGGATAAATGTGATTATAATCATTTTTGTATTGATGTGAGATTGATAGCTTAAATTAAAGTCAATGCCAGTTATATGGATTAACAGGGTCCCTGCGGTTTATTAAGCTATTAAACATTCTCAGTTTGATATAACACCATTATGTCATAATTTTTTATCTGATCACTTGGACAGCTGTGTTTGTAACTTAATCTTAGGACAAAGGTGTTACATTGATGTGTGATTTCTTTAATTTATCTATTAAACACCCAAGACAACGCTAGCGCATTAATATTGATAGCTTAAATTAAAGTCAATGCCAGTGATATGGATTAACAGGGTCCCTGCGGTTTATTAAGCTATTAAACATTCTCAGTTTGATATAACACCATTATGTCATAATTTTTTATCTGATCACTTGGACAGCTGTGTTTGTAACTTAATCTTAGGACAAAGGTGTTACATTGATGTGTGATTTCTTTAATTTATCTATTAAACACCCAAAACAACGCTAGCGCATTAATATTATAATGGGATTAAATGACAGCTTTGGTTGGTTGCTGATTCGTACATTCTATATGTGCTTAGTTAGATAGTGATATTAGACTTGATTGACTTAAGTGATTTTATATATTTATTTTTTAATAAAGGAGAGATTTGAGAGACAATTTGGTTTCGGAGCAGCCACATGCTGACCTCCTTCCCCCCTAATTCATTGCAACATAATCTGTATCTTCCCTCTTTTATAGTTTCTATAATTTCCATTTTCATTACTATAATTATTTTAACCCTCCTGAAGCCTTTAATTACAAACTCTCATTGCATCTAGAGCCCAGGCAGTCATTTTATCCTAAGATCAGTCAGCACAAATATGCAGTCTGATCCTAGTCCATTTCGTCCGCCTGTAATCCAGCTCTCCCGTAAAAAAGGGCAATACTGATTTGGATGTCTGAAATTCGAGCATTTTGTCCGGGATAATTTTCATCTTCATCAGGAAAAGGGTTAATACAATTATCTCTTTTTTTTTTAAATTTCCAACAATATACCTACAATTTATTAATTAAATCAATGTTTTTGAGATACTTTAACATAGCTTTTCTTGTCTTTACCGCTATTTTATTCTCTGGGAATAACAGAGATTTACGATTTATTACCGGTATATCTATACTAAGAAGTTCATTTCTTAAACTTATCCTTTTTTCACTGTAATATGGACATTCGAAGAAAACATGTTCAAAGGACTCTATTTCTCCGCAACGTTCACAATTTGTTCTCGGATATCGCTCAGCTCCAAGACGACTGACTTTTAATCTTAGTTTTGTATAGACTGTATCTTCAACTTTGTTTTTGCTATATACCGTAATAGCTGAGGGGCGGTCATAAAATCCGAATTTGGATAAGTCGATTTTTCTGAACTCTTCTTTAGCTTTTTGTTCGATAAGATAGTACATTTCTTTTACGCTTATTTTTATTTCAATTTTTTCACCTGATTGTGATCCTGATTTTGCAGTTTTATCCGCTATTTCATTTCCTATTATACCTACATGACTTGGGACCCAGACAAATGTAACTTCTAGACCTTTTTCCTCTAAAAATGTAATGGAGCTAAATATACTATCCAGTAACTCTGGTCGTGAGTTTGATCTGCCTGGCTGCATAGATTGCAATGTGCAAAGCGAGTCGGAAAAAATAGATATCTTTGGTGTCTTGAATACATTTGAGTCCCTAGTCTTGAGCCACTCTAGTGCATAGTTTATGGCGCTCATTTCACACGTATATATTGATACCCTATGGTCAATCTTTAAGCCCTTATTTAATAAAACAGAATTTTGTTCGTCAAAAATAACTATACCAGCTCCTGGTAAGCTCCTTTCTTGATCTTTGCTTCCATCAGTATATATTTTCATATAGTTTCTGTACCTAGATATATGCTCCTTTGTCTTGTGCAAATGATGCTCAGGGTTCTCCTTTTTCGATATGTGTTTTGTTAGTTCAAAGTCAATGTTTGTTTTTTTCATTGCTGAGGAATCTGAATAAAACGGCTTTGTAAGATCATTTGCATTCAAATGATATTGTCACAAGACGGCTGAGCGGTTGGCTTGGATACGGGTCAGTAAAGAGTCAGGATGTGCATTTCCAAATTTATTTACATAAACAAATACCAAATGCCAATTTATCAAAATGTAAACAAGTTAAACACACACACAAAAAAAATCAATAAAGTTCCTAGAGAATTACGATAGTCCACTACCACTGTATGTTTTAGGTTGACGTCTAATGTCCCAAAATGTCCACGTTACTTCACACGACTTATGAATTAATGCAACTGAAAAATATTAAATTTCTTCCAAAACATCATCAATACCAAATTTCTAAGATTAAACTGTCGCCTGACCGCGCCTATATCACCAAGATAAAGTGATTGTCCAGCCGTTTGTTATATATCACTATGTTGTTTCCCGGTCGTCACATCCCAAACGTCCTTTCCCGATAACGCTGACGCCGGCACGACATACTTCCCAATACTCCTGGTCTGGACTACACGTTTAGTTTCGCACGGTCAGGTCTCCAGCCCTCACACCACTCACGTCTATACGACATTAGTATGTATTGTAGGTTGTTACAAACAACATCAATCAACGACAAGCCACGACAAGCAACCTATAGGAAGTATAACAAATATTATAGCAACTACCTAATAAGAGCTCTAACAGCTCTACTTAACATTATGTTTTACAAAAGACAATATAATATGATAACATCTTTTCCCACAAAGTTTTCTGAAAACAACAATTCAAAGTACTGAATTGTGTTATGATACAATTATACAGCATTTGACATTATCCAAATATCATTTGAACAATACAACATTAGCATTTACAAACTATGAACTGCTTAGCAGACGATTAATTATAAATTATCACAATGTTTGTTTCTTTGAAAATAGTTACAAAAAGAAATAGCTTATTTAACCATGACTTAAATGAAAATCTTACAAAACATTCAACGTAATAGTTCTCCGATTTAAAAGTGCAGGAAAATGAGAAATTAGCTATACAGCCATTTGTCATTTTCCGGCATTGTTTGCGATAAATCAACAGACCAACAGCTGCTCATTAAAGCCACAAAATTTCTAAAACCATTAACACAATAAAATCAATGTAAATTAAAAGTATTTACCCCAAGAAGAATCTACATCTCACACACAAATCTCAACTTCACTATCCAGCTATCATGCCAAAAATCGTCTACCCAACGAGTAATTTCAACGCAGGGTTTTTATACACTACAAGCACCCAATTCCCATGCACCACACTCAACTAGTAAAATCTACTCACCCAACCGCACACTTAACCCAAGCATACTGATTTACATAATGTACAATTAAAACTACTAGCCACCAGAAAATGTATTAAAGCAGCCAATTTAAACCACACGGCATATAAAAAGAGGCGTAGTCTCGCCTTAACTAAGTAATTAACCCTTTCCGATAAACTTAATGTGACATATACCTCCCCAACCAAAAGAGTACGCAGTACTTTGTTCCCACATTAAGTTTTTAGGAAGATAATACTCTCCAAAAATCACAAGCGACTCAAATAGTCAGCCCCAACATTTTCACTACCTTTAATGGCAACAATTGTAAACCTGTAAGGCTGCAAACTCAAAGACCACCTAAGTAACCTGGAACTTGACCCTTTCATACTCGCCAAGTAAGTCAATGGCTGATGATCAGTCTCTAAAACAAAACTTTTCCCATACAGATACTTTCCAAACTTCTGAATAGCCCACACAATTGCCAAACACTCTTTCTCTATTGTGGAATAGTTTAATTCCCCACCTTTCAATTTCCTACTAGCATAAGCCACCGGTAACTTTCCGTCCTCATCTTCTTGTAACAAAACTGCGCCTAGTCCACCCTCTGAGGCATCAGTCTGAAGGATGAAACTCCTTGCACAATCGGGCAATTTCAGTATTGGTTTCTTCATTAGTGCTTGCTTAAGTGAAGAAAAAGCTTTCTCATGCGCTTCACCCCAACCTACCTTGTTAGGCTGACCTTTCTTGGTCAAATCGGTCAGTGGTAACGCTATCAGGCTAAAATTGGGTATATATCTCCTGTAAAATCCTACTAGCTTTAAGAACGACCGCACTTGTCTTTTGGTAGTAGGTCGATCCGCTGATTGGATTGCTTCAATCTTATCCGGCGTAGGATACATACCATCAACCCCTACAATATGGCCTTAACAATCTATCTCTCTGCACGCAATGAAACACTTACTAGGTTTAGCTGTGAGGCCAGCTATACGTAAACGCTTAAGCAGTTGTCTGAGAGTGTCCATATGCTGCGAAAACGTAATGGTAAAGATCATGATATCATCAATGAAATTGTCTGTATGTTCTAATCTCTCTAGCAACATGCGCATCATGCGCGTGAAAGTGGCACCTGCTGTAACGAGACCGAAAGGCATAACTACAAACTGAAACAAACCTAATGGTGTCTGGAAAGCTGTCTTGGCTCTTGAACTTTTCTCCAACGGGATCTGCCAGTACCCTTTTGACAAGTCTAATTTCGGAAAATACTTACAACCTGCCAACTTTGCAAATATATCATCGGCGTTAGGCATTGGTTCGGCATCAAACACCGTGATATTATTCAAAGCTCGCATGTCTATACAAAATCTATTAGAACCGTCCTTTTTTTTAATCAATAGATATGGTGAACTGTACGGACTATCTGATGGTTCGATGAACCCTTGATCTAGTATAGACTGCACCTCATCCTCGACAATCTTTGTCATTGCGTATGGTAATGGAAAAGGTTTTAGTCTTACCGGAGTTTCCGTGCTAGTCACTATCTTGTGCTCTAACAGCTGTGTTAGACCCGGCACATCTGACAATACATCTTCGTACTCACTAAGCAGGGACTTGACTTGTTCTCTTTCAACGGTATTCAGCTGGTCCGAGACATAAACATCATCTGACCACTCCTTCCTTACATTAACCGGACCTGATAATACCTGATCACCTGCGTCACTTTCTTCTTCTGAATCGATCACGGCCAACGACCCTACATTGCCTACACCTTCTACACTGTCTACACTCCTGTCTACATATAACTTAAGCAGATTTGCATGAAACGTTTTTAGTACCCCATTCATTTCTATCCTGTAATCTACGTTTCCTAACTTCTCAACAATCTTAAATGGACCCTTCCACTGCATCAAAAGCTTATTGTTATCTGTTGGTAACAAAACTAGTACTCTTTCGCCTACCTTCATCGTTCGAGTCCTCGCCTTCCTATCATAATACCTACAATACCTGTTAGCAACCTTCCGCAAATTGTCCCTGGCTAATTGTGACGTAATCTCCAGTTTCTCGCGCAGGTCAGTCACATACTGGTAAGTAGACTTCACTTCAGGATCAACACTTTCGTTTGACCAAAGTTCCTTCAAAATAGTCATAGGCCCACGTACCTGTCTTCCATACACTAACTCAAACGGTGAGAAACCCAGTGACTCCTGTGGCACCTCCCGATAAGCAAACAAAGCCGCATTAACATACTTATCCCAATCCTTCGGTTTCTGGCTACATAATCTCTTCAGCATTTGCTTCAACGTCCCGTTAAATCTTTCTACAAGACCATTACACATGGGATGATACGGTGTGGTCGTCAACTGCCTCATAGATACTAAACGGCTCACCTCAGACATTAGACCCGATACAAACTGAGACCCCATGTCACTCAACATCTCCCGCGGAACTCCAACCCTACAAAATATATCTACTAAGGCCTCTGCCACACGCTCTGTTTCTATTGTCGGTAATGGTACTGCCTCTGGAAAACGAGTTGCATAATCTACCAGGGTTAAAATATAACGGTTACCTTTTGACGTAACTTGATGTATTGGACCTATCAGATCCACGGCAACTCGTTGAAACGGCTCGTCTATCAAAGGCATCTTCTGCAACGGTACTTTAGCAGTCTTACCTTTGGGAGTAGTACGCTGGCAAATGTCACAACTCTGACAGAATCGTCTCGTATCCGCCTGAACACCCGGCCAGAAAAACTCAGACAAAACTCTCATAACTGTTTTCCTAGTCCCTAAATGTCCTACCAAAATAGACTCATGTGCTAAACGCATAACTACCTCTCTATGTGGTTTTGGCACCACCAACTGTGTAAACACTTGTCCATTTGCTATAGTCAATGACTTGAATTCTCTAAATATCATACCACTCTTCTCAAAATATCTAGCCTTACCACTCTCCGACACAACATCTTTACTCAATACTAATTCACGTATTTTTCTTAAGGTAGCATCATTTTTCTGATCCACAACCATCATTTCCCTCGTAACCTCCTTCCGAATAATTTCGGGTACCTTTAGTCCTTTATAAGGTTGTGTTCTTACCTTAGCTTGAAGTCTGGTCTCAACCGCCCCAATTTCCGTCCGTTCTGGCTTATCTGGATCTAACGCTCCTGGAATATTTCCTATCATCACGTCATACAACGGGTCCTCAAAGCACCAAGCACTTACCTTTCCTGTATAATATGGGGTTTGTATCTCGAACTCTGCCTTCGTTACACTAATCACCGACCCATCAGCTAACCTTATCTTCTGCAACACACCTATGAAAGCTTCTACTGGTACCAAACTTCTACGTATAACTACGCCGCTGCAACCTGTATCCCTTAACACCTTAACCACCTTACCATCTACCTTACCATTAAGTACGGGCATAGAATTTTGCACACCTGAAACAAGGTTTACCGTTACGGGCTCACTCCTGCCCAACGTCATCGGTGCGGTGGACGTTGTTACTGTGTCAGTAATGATGGTACATGCTCCACAAGTAAAAGCTCCTTCCGGTGGCACTTCCGCGCCTACTTCGTTGTCGTCCTCCTCATTGCTTAGCATACATGCTGGACTAGTACATTCATTAGCTAAATGACTTGTGCTGTTACACTTAAAACACCTCCTACCTTCAGCTTTTACCTTAGACTGACTCAGTGGTTGATTTGACTGATTACTTCCCGTGGCCCTATTCTCCGACTTATTCTGCACTGGCTTCTTACTTTGCTTTGTTAAACTTACTGCCGAGGTAAATCTAGCATTGCGATACCAATCTGCCATCTGAGCCAACTCGTCCGACGTCCTGCATCTCTTCTCTGCGAGAAACGTTCTCAATTCTGTGTTACACATAAATAAAAATTGGTCCCGTACCATAAATTCAAACAAATTTTCGTAGTCCTTCTCCAATTCTGCTAGTTCAATCCATCTGCTGAAATATCTACGCAAACGAGTGTTAAACTGAGCAAAACTCTCACCTGTTTCCGGCTTACTGCTCCTAAACTTACGTTTAAAGGACTCCTCCGACAAATCATATCTCTGAAGTAAAGCACTCTTCAAGTATTCAAAATCACTTGACTGTTCAACCGGCATTAAAGCATACACGTCCAAAGCCCTCCCTTTAAGCAAAGCACTTAAATACATGGCCCACTGGGATTTGTCCCAGTCCTGTGCAGTGGCATAGATCTCAAACCTTTTCAAATAGCTATCGATCTCATCATGTGCCTCGTCAAAGGGTGGAATCTTCGGTCCCCTAGGGTTTGACTGTCCCAATGAAATACCACATTTCTTAGCTATCTCCATCTTTCTAATCTCGTGTTCACGTGCCCTCTCCTCTTGTTCTATCAAAAACTTTCTCTTTTCTAACTCTTCCTCTCTCCTTCTTACCTCCGCCTCTCGTATAAACTCCCTTTCCTGAGTTCTCTTTTCTAACTCTTCCTCCCTCCTTCTTACCTCCGCTCTAACCTCCGCCTCACGCCTTCTCTCCTCCTCCTCTCGTATAAACTCCCTTTCCTGAGCCCTTTCATCTTTCAACCTATTCTGTTCGGCCTTTACGAAAGCCCTAAGTTCCTCCCCATTATAACCCAAAGCCTTCCCAGCATCAACCAACTTATTTATGTCAGCCATGACCAAAGGCGACATCTAAATGTAAATAAACAATACCTACAGTATTGAAAAGGATACCTCACCCAAGTAGGTCCACAACAAAGTCACAAATGAAACCAATTTCACCAATCTCACAAAAAATTTCCTCCTGGGGTTGCTTAACAAAACACAACTGAAAAATAGTAACTAAACATTGAACAACCTTGTCAGGCTATGGGGTAGACTCCTGACAGTGTTATTAACGTTAAGCTTAAAGAAGAGTAAACATGGTATAATAATGGTTTACACAGACGGCAGTCAAAATTCCTAGTATGTAATTTACTATAAGGTTATTAATTAATATAAACCTATTCAATTTTAACGACCAAAAGTTTAAGTTTTATTAACCGAAAGACCTAAAGAAAATTTGTCAATTTTACTACAGAAATAGTTCAAAATCTCAGTCTAGCCAATGTATCCAAACCAAACATCCCACTTCTGACACCAAATGTCACAAGACGGCTGAGCGATTGGCTTGGATACGGGTCAGTAAAGAGTCAGGATGTGCATTTCCAAATTTATTTACATAAACAAATACCAAATGCCAATTTATCAAAATGTAAACAAGTTAAACACACACACAAAAAAAATCAATAAAGTTCCTAGAGAATTACGATAGTCCACTACCACTGTATGTTTTAGGTTGACGTCTAATGTCCCAAAATGTCCACGTTACTTCACACGACTTATGAATTAATGCAACTGAAAAATATTAAATTTCTTCCAAAACATCATCAATACCAAATTTCTAAGATTAAACTGTCGCCTGACCGCGCCTATATCACCAAGATAAAGTGATTGTCCAGCCGTTTGTTATATATCACTATGTTGTTTCCCGGTCGTCACATCCCAAACGTCCTTTCCCGATAACGCTGACGCCGGCACGACATACTTCCCAATACTCCTGGTCTGGACTACACGTTTAGTTTCGCACGGTCAGGTCTCCAGCCCTCACACCACTCACGTCTATACGACATTAGTATGTATTGTAGGTTGTTACAAACAACATCAATCAACGACAAGCCACGACAAGCAACCTATAGGAAGTATAACAAATATTATAGCAACTACCTAATAAGAGCTCTAACAGCTCTACTTAACATTATGTTTTACAAAAGACAATATAATATGATAACATCTTTTCCCACAAAGTTTTCTGAAAACAACAATTCAAAGTACTGAACTGTGTTATGATACAATTATACAGCATTTGACATTATCCAAATATCATTTGAACAATACAACATTAGCATTTACAAACTATGAACTGCTAAGCAGACGATTAATTATAAATTATCACAATGTTTGTTTCTTTGAAAATAGTTACAAAAAAAGAAATAGCTTATTTAACCATGACTTAAATGAAAATCCTACAAAACATTCAACGTAATAGTTCTCCGATTTAACAGTGCAGGAAAATGAGAAATTAGCTATACAGCCATTTGTCATTTTCCGGCATTGTTTGCGATAAATCAACAGACCAACAGCTGCTCATTAAAGCCACAAAATTTCTAAAACCATTAACACAATAAAATCAATGTAAATTAAAAGTATTTACCCCAAGAAGAATCTACATCTCACACACAAATCTCAACTTCACTATCCAGCTATCATGCCAAAAATCGTCTACCCAACGAGTAATTTCAACGCAGGGTTTTTATACACTACAAGCACCCAATTCCCATGCACCACACTCAACTAGTAAAATCTACTCACCCAACCGCACACTTAACCCAAGCATACTGATTTACATAATGTACAATTAAAACTACTAGCCACCAGAAAATGTATTAAAGCAGCCAATTTAAACCACACGGCATATAAAAAGAGGCGTAGTCTCGCCTTAACTAAGTAATTAACCCTTTCAGATAAACTTAATGTGACAGATATTTTGAAGTCAAGTTCAGAATTTCCTGAGAATAAGGGTTTTTAATTGATTTAACATGTTTGGGATTGAAGAGGAATATAGGGTCTTCTTCAATTTTTTCATTGATCGGCAGATTTGATCCATGTCCAATAGATCTTGCCCAGTATTTTAGCATATTTACTTCTCTATGTAAATGCAACGGTAGCTCGCTACATTCAGCAATCAATGTATATTTGGGTGTATGTTTGGGGCAATTTGTAATGACTCGAAGGGCCTTGTTCTGAATTTTTTGAAGTTTATCTAGTTCACTGTTTGTTGCAGAATTGTAAACAATAGAGCCGTAATTAAGTTTTATTTAATTAAACTTTGGTAGATATTAAAGAGCGATTTTTTGTCCGATCCCCAGCTATGTCCTTTGATTGAACGTAGGAGATTGATGTCTTTATCTATTCTTTTGGTAAGATTATCAATATGCTCTTGCCATTTCAAATACTTATCAAAAGTGAGCCCCAAAAAAGTCGCAGATTGGCTATATTGAAGCACATTTTTGCCTAATTTCAGTTTTGGAAAACCAGGCTTATTTTCTGGTTGGGATGAATTCGATTTAAGATGGAAAATAACTACTTGCGTTTTAGTAGGATTTATAAGAAAACCATTTTCTTTGCTCCAGTTTTCAATTGAATTTAGGGCCTTTTGGGCCTTTTTTACAGCTAATTTTGGACATTTGGACTCTGTCCATATTGCCCCATCATCAACAAACTGAGACAACTGAACATTGTCAAGGATGTTACCTTCCAGTCTGTTATGACTTTCAATTGTATCCCCCAATGAATTCATGACCAGAGAAAATACAATAGGAGATAATACACTGCCCTGGGGACATCCATTTATTGTTTCTACGGTTTCGGATATTTGACCTTCATATCTTACTTTTATCTTTCTACACTCTAGAAAATCTTTTATCCAGTTTAAAAGTCTACCTCTAATGCCTATCTTTTGAAGATAAAGTATGGCACCAGAATTCCAGAGTTTATCGAAGGCAACCGTTAAATCTAGAAATACAGCAAGTAGAAAATGCTTACTCTTTTGTGCTCTCCGAATATCAGTTTCTAGTCTTGCTAGGTTATCATCACATGAATGTCCTTGTCTACAGCCTGATTGGTACTTTGATATTAAATTGTTATTTTCTAAATGATTGCATAATCTTGGTTTTATCATTTTTTGCATAAGTTTTGTGAAGGTACTTGTGAGTGATATGGGCCTATAAGAAGATGGGTCATTTTTAGGTTTATTGGGTTTTAGTAGAGGGATAATTATTGCTTCATGCCATGAGTCAGGAGTTTTACCTGTTTTCCATGCTTTGTTGACTAGATTTAAGAGTTCAGATTTAGCATTAGATGACAAATGTTTGAGGACTGAATAATGAATTTCATCTTCGCCAGGGGCTCCATTTTTGCAGTCTCGCAATGCTTGGTCCAATTCAAACATAGTAAATTCAGCATTGAAGGGTAAATTCTTACCCTCATCAGCTTCCTGAATTGGATTAAAATTTTGAAGAGTGAAATTTGCTCTTGCTTTATGTTCCAAGAAAATGGGATCAAAATTATTATTGCTACTGACATTTTCATAATGTTTAACCAAAAAACTTGCCTTTTCTTTTGCATCTGTTATTGCAATGTTGTTGATAATGAAAGGATGGTTTGTTCGCGGCGCAACTCCTTTAATCTTTCTTATAAATTCCCATACTTCTTTAGATTTTGTTTTGTCATTTAGCTTAGAGCAGAACTCTTTCCACCCTTTTCTCTTTGCGTGGCGTATTGTGTATTCCGCTTCTTTTCTTGAATTAATATATAACGCCCTGTCTATATTATTATTGCTAAATCGTAGCCTTTTTCGTAGATTTTCTCTCTTTTTATAGCGCTCGTACATTCCTCTGTCCACCAAGGTACTTGGTTTCTTTTGGAATGAATTGATTTTGTTATAGGTATTGTTTTATTCAAAACAGTTTCTAGTTTTTTGTGATAACTTTTGAAGAATATTTCGATATCTTCATTACAGCTGCTTATTTGAAATTCTGTTTTACACTCATCTTTGAAGTTTTCCCAGTCTCTTTCTGAAGCCTTTTTGAAATTCCATTTAGTTTTAGAGTTTTCAGTTGATACATTTGATTTTTTTCTATATGCTATGTGAATTACAATCGGTAAATGATCGCTCCCGAAAGAGTTGTTAAGTATACTAAATTCACTGCTTGGCTGGAATTTTGCAGATATCAAAGCCAGGTCTATCGCGCTTTCCTTATTTCCAGCCGTATCTATTCTCGTCACTTGGCCATCATTTAGAATATTCATTTGATTTGTTGAAATAAATTCTAATAAAGCCTCTGCCTCGCCGTCATGTCTATAATCTCCTGGTGAATTCCAACTTAAATGTTTAAGATTAAAGTCGCCGACTATAATGTTGCTATTACCTAGGTTATACAGTAAATTTGGTAAGTTTTGGCTAGTTACAACTTTTTTATCTATAACATGTAAGTTGTATACATCTACGTTATTGGTTTGACCAAAAATAGTGATGGCACATAACTCTATTTGGGGAGTAAAATATGTGTATTTTTCAATGAATCGTAAACCGTTTTTCACGTAAATCATTAATCCCCCACCTGTGCCATTTTGTCTTATCTTATTGATAGGGTCTTGATATCCTTTAAGATTGAAGGGTTTGTTCTTTGCTTTATACCAGTTTTCTTGAATACAAATAATATCTATAGAATATCTGCTGTAATTTATAAAGTTTTGAAGTTCATTCATTTTAAGACTAGTTTTACCCTTGATTGATCTGGCATTCCATGACATGACGGCGAGTCCGTGTTCGTTATTTATGTTATAATTAATTCCATTATTCCCCGCCATGATGCATAGTTAATTTTAAATCATTATTTTAATAACAATAGCAGTAAGTTTTATTTTTGTCAACTATTGGCGGGGAGGAAAGAAACGGGGACGGAGGCCTTGAATTCTTTGTCGGGCCAAAAAGGGAAGTTGAAAGGGAATGTTTACCCCAGGCATCCACAGTTGTGGCCTTGGATATTGTGAAAAGTTTTGAACATTATAGTTTTGGTTTTGTTTTCTGTTTCTATGATTATTTGAAGAATTTGGCACATTCCCCATTTGATTTGTTTGTTTATTAGTCGAGAGGGAATTTTGTTCAGGTTCTTCATTTTTACCCTTATCATTTTTGCTGTCAGTAATTAGTTTTTCAGAGATATGAGCACTTTTATTTTCATTATTTTTTACATTTTGCTTAATTTCGTAATTCTCAAACTCTAGTACAAACTCTGGTCTCTAGTACTTTAAGAATTTCATTTTCACTTTTTCCTACTAATTTTTTTGCTATTTGTTGCAAATCAAAGTCTGTTATCTCTTTTGTTCTTTTCTTAATTTGGAAGGATTTTGGTAGTTCTACTCCATCTGTTTTACATTTGTTTGAAAATTGTTGAATTGTTCTAGAGTTTATGTTTTTAATTTTGTTTGTGTATCTATAAAAAGCTGGACATCCTTTGTAAGCAGCGCTGTTGAAACATTGATTTCTCGTCTGATAAGCGTCTTCTCCAGGTTCAGAACAATAAACTCTATTACCTTTACCACCCGAAAGCCTTTGAAAACTAAAATTTGAAGCGGAAGTATCTGAGACGGTAATGGCTGGTGCCCGGCTCCCCATCAATTCATCTTGGCCGCTAGCAGACACTCTTTAACGAGGCTCCCAAATGGGTAGAAATCAGTCTGATTACGACCCACCCCATTCAACATCTTAAAATCTACTCATTCTTTGTCTCTTTTAGATTCTGTCAGTCATTTTGAAATTATGACGGTCAGAAACAGGTTTTTCAGTCAAACACCAACACAGCGTTCGCCCAAAGGAACCCCGATTCACTTAAAATAGTCCTTCACTGTATGGTGTTTTTATCCATAACTAATTAACTAGAAGCGAATTTATTAGACAAAAGTTAGAGCTAAAAATTCCATCCTCTTTATTTCAAATAACCAAAAGCACTTCTGGTCCCACAAGTGACGTTCAAAACTGTGACTATAACCCGCGAATTTAAATATTATAAATGCAAAGCGGAGGAATACATCTTTAAGACCAATCAGATTCTTGTTATGGCCAATTACCTGGTTTTACGAGGTACGCAAAACTGGGCAAATTATCGTCATAGCGGGTTCGCACATAGATTGTTAATCACGTTATGTAAAATTATTGAAACGGTCCGACATCGGCATATCGCGGAAGGCTCCGATTTACGCGAATGGTGCCCCTTTTTTACGTTTCTGTGATGAATTTCTTAAGTCAATTAGTCGATTCCAGTGGTTTGGAAAGGTTACGAAGCTATAAGAGAAATCTCTATGTCTGGTCGATTTCCATATTTTGTGTGTCATTGCCTTTGGGTAAAAAATTAAATATGCTTGAAAAAATAGTGAAACCAATTATTCTAATATTTCAATGTTGGCCATATTCATAACAGTGTGCAAATTTAATTATATGCTAAATGTCAACCCAAAAATAACCATTTTCGAAATTCGTACAATAATACATTTATTTTGTTGAAAAAAGATACTCATTCCATTACAAGTCGACTGGACTACGCATTTCAAAGCTTCTTATACATGCAAGTAGAATGATCCATCTACTTTCAGAAAATCAGCGAGATGCGAAAAGGTTCGACCCTAGTCAGTCTGCGCAATCTGTCTATGATCGACACTAGGGCCCGGATTGTCCATTTGCCCTTCGTGTCACACATTTGAAAAAGCAGTTGGATCAAGAAGAAGGTAAAGTCAAACCTCGGTATTTAAAAACTCGGTAAAATGTGGTTTGGCCAGGAGCAGGGGTGGACTGAACTAAACTCTTAAAAGCGCGAGATAACGGTACTAAATTACTAATACAATCACCTGTATACTAATGAAATAAGGAAACTCATCACGAAAACAACCCTTTCTCCCTATCGAATTTCATTGATTGTTGACTTCCAATCTGGAAGTCGTGGGTTCGATCCCCGGTGGCGGCAAATATCCTTTCCGACGTTTGTCTCTCACCAATGGGTAGATAATCGTAAACCTATGTGAGATAGCAGCCGGAGGCTAGGAAAGGGTGTCATGGTAGTACGGGTGAAAGAAATACCAGGAATCCATTGTTAGGTGCTCCGGCCGCCGCGATATAACTGCAATATTGTTGAAAGCGGCGTTAAACCCATTCAAACAATCAATTCATTGATTGTTACGCTATAATATTATAGTTTACTCATGTTGTAGTCGGTTTCGAAAGCATCTTCCAATCTGGAAGTCGTGGGTTCGATCCCCGGTGGCGGCAAATTTATCCTTTCCGACGTTTGTCTCTCACCAATGGGTAGATAATCGTAAACCTATGTGAGATAGTAGTCGGAGGATAGGAAAGGATGTAATGGTAGTAGAGGTGAGAGAAATACCAGGAATCCATTGTTAGGTGCTCCGGCCGCCGCGATATAACTGAAATAATGTTGAAAGCGGCGTTAAACTCCATTCAATCAATCAATTCGAAAGCATCTTACTTTTACAAGATGACACATGCCGTTGTCTGTCTTAAGTCAAATGATGGTAAAATGTCATTAGTTTTGCTCTTCTTTGCTCTTTCTGTATAGTCCAAGAACGTGACAGCAGGCAATTCAGTGGCCCCAACTTATCTATATTAAACTCGTCTAAAGTATGTTTATTAATATTCAAATATTGTGATTTACCTATAACTTGATATATACTGAACAAAAAAAAAACGCATCACTTTTCAATGACAAATAATTTTACCCCGAAATCGATCAATTTACTGATGTGACATTACTTTAGTTTGGCCGGCAATTAGGTACACAATTGTGATGAAATTTATTCCTAAACTCATACTCAGTTGTGTAAAGACACTTGAGTGTGATAAACATGTTTTCTGCTCGTGTAACAGATCGAATGAATGTAACGATAAAAAAGTTGGCCGAGTATTACAGCAAATAAAGGGGATAATGAAAAACAGTGTAGACAGTTATAACATTAAGCAAAGTATTCGAGTTACGCGGTAGCGAAAAATTGAATTTTGGAACACCATCGCGCATAGTCATATTGAACTGGTTCATTAAATAAAGTACTCAAGGACACTTGCAACTGAAAATAACTGGCCTATTGTAAGGTCAAAGCACCGATTTTAACAGCTCTCGGTGCCATATTTTGGATGCTAACACGATGAGGAGGCTGCATTATAAGGTGATATGACCGGAAATTCTTACTCTCTATGTCAAAGTTTTTCAGGTTTTAGTGGACTATTGATGACAGTGAAACACAAAAATTATAAATCTGAGTCAAGTTTTTAATCCTTCAGTAGCTATAGCCATATCTAACACCACATGAGCAAGTCAATGTTATGGTCCATTCAGCTCATGAAACTTTGGACTTTCTTCGCGAGCACCTTTTTTAAGTGACATCAATGTCTAATCGTTCGCCGACTGGACTTATATCAAGATCTAGCACATCAAAAACGAGCTTGCATTGAGAGTAAAAAAACAGCACGAAAACCCAAGGTTTTGAGTCAGATTGAGGCAGCACGCACTGATAATGGATAACCATATTGGGGGTAAGTCTTGATAAAATTCAAAAATCCACGTATCAGACATTCTTTGAGTGCAATTTTCCACATGGATTCACGCGCTAGTGACTTTTACTGAGCAATGGAAACCTTGTCTAATTTTAAAATTTTTCATTTTGGAGGTTGTCGCCTTTATGAGTGTGTAACTCTTCAGTGCGTATGTATACATTTTCGACCTTTTTGACACAAATCAATAATTGGTCAACGTTTATTTTGATATAATCATTCTTTCAAACTTTATATTATGAAAAAAAGTTATATCTTAAAAAATGAAGCGATGAGTTATTTTTGTTACTTAGTATTTTTCGAAAATGAACTCGTATGTAATAAAGATGAACGAATTTTTTACAGTTAAAACACTTCCAGCAGCAAATGGTATTGACCCTGACCAGGTCGATTACTATTCAGACTATCCATATGGTTGCTTTTCTCGAGACGGGGCATACATCAATACATCGACCAACCAAGTGTATCTGCCGAAGCGTAAAAAGTAACCCATAATGTAAATACACTAGCCCAATCACCCGGATATTACTCTTTACACGAAGTCACCCAAAACATGTCGAACGGCCACGACTATTCGGAGAGTCGGACTATATATGTTATTTCGTTACTGATCGCCCTGCTCTCCCTGGGACTCCAGATCGGGGGAGCGGCGAGTCCAGCATGGCTGGTTGTGGATTACAACAAGTTTGCCATTGATTTCAAATTTAATATGGGACTTTACTATGTGACATATTGTAGGGTGGGGGATTGTGATGTTGCTACCATCGATGATTTTTGGGACAATGTCTTCTCGAGCGTGTTTGGAGTGAACAGTAAGTACCCTACATTGTTCCTTAATAAGTGACCACTTTTTTCTGTGCGACCACTTATTTTCAAGACCAAACCCAAAGAGTTGGCATCATTCTATGTCAGATAGTACATTCCCCTATTAGAACTATCGAAATGGGCCTGAAATCGGGGTTCTACGAACGGTTTCTTCCCATTTGGACATTGCTAAATATGCAAGTTTTTATGACATGGTTGAAATAGGACTTGAATTTCGTGCGTATCTTTAGTATATATATATAAGTATTGTCATCATCTTGGCGTCGTTCTCGTCGGTGTTGGCGTTGTTGTTGGAGTAGGCTTTGGTGTGACAATTTTTTCACCCTGGACATATCTCTGTTGTCATTCAAGATAATTTAACGAAACTTGGCATGTATATTCACCATCACGATAGCTATCCAGACTATCAAGCAGCTAACTCTAAACGCATTTTTGTAAGATGTATGTCCCTTCTCGACTTAGATTTCTTGCATTATCAGCACATGCAGCCGAGCGTTGGCACCCGTAGCGGTGATCTTCATTTACTTTTAAATCACTCAAGCTTATGTTTTCCATATATTGATCAATTAGAAAGTGAGCAGATTATGCTAAGATTAGACGGCACGACATTGAAGTCTGATCTAAGTCTATGAAGTCTACCAAAGCTTTGAGCATAACAGGAACACTCAATGTACAGGTTAAAAAGAGTAAATTTTGCCGAATGAGCGTCCAGCGAATCGTTGAAATCGATCAAATAATTCTATGATTGATTTTATTGACTGGTGTTGCTTTGTAAGCGATTGGTCCCCAGAAATAAAGTAAGAGAAAAGTAGATATGATTTCTTGCAAAAGGAGGTATATATAATACGTACTTAGTGTATTGTATGAAAAAAATATCTAACGAGGTCGGGAGAATTGAAAATTGTCGAGGCTCTTCCGAGACAATTATCAATTCTCACAACCGAGTTTGAAATTTTTTCATACAATACACTAAGTACGTATTATATTTATCTTATAACCTCTATTTGTCTTGTTTTCGACGATGTTTCTAACTGAAATGCAAGTTTCTAAAAATAACCACATTATATCATTGTTCTAAAAATAACTATGTGATATCATAAAAAAATATCACATGGGATGTTATCATACGGATATTTGTATATTTTTAAGATAAAATAAGATATCGATATCCAGCTTCACGAAATAGACTATTTAATATTGTTAATAATTTCTAATAATGATTTAATATTGGTTTTCTTTATTTCATTCAAAACTCGCTCCTCTCGCTCATTAAATTTTATTCCAAAATCAATTTCATGCTGACATCATCTAGAACTTTCAAAGACAAAAGGAAATACTGAAGTGAAAACAACAACAGTAATAGCAAGAACAACAACAGCCATTGAAGGAAACAGTTAAAACGGCCAAGTAATCAGAAAGTTCAATTGACCTCGTGCTATGTTTTCCCATAAAATCGTATTTAAATTTTCTGAATCGAATTCTCGGCTATTCTGATGTGTCATACGCCTCGTTTAAGATAAATATAATAAACATGATCATGCAGAGACAAAAACCAGTTTTTATGACAAACCATCTCTCATATGATATAAAGGCGTGTCCCATATTTTGTTTAAAAAATGGGTCTTGATCGTGAAAAGAAAATAAATCAGCCAAAACAAACCCGTTACGGTTCAGATGTTTTTCTTTATGACTCTGACACGTTTTGAACTACAGTAACTTTTAACTTTCATTTTACGCATTCCTTTAAACTGTCGGTACGGTCCTGGTAAGATCATATGATACACATTTGGCTGGCAACCCTGCGGTCGTGAGTGCGGCCCCACTCTCATCCAGCTTAGATTGTTCTAGATTCTCTAATTTTCTTAGATTTTTCTAGCAAATTATAAAAAAGACTTTGTAACTAGTAGCATAAAGCACGGTTGAAAAAATTAAGTTTAACGACAGAAAATTATGGGTAGGTGCACCAAACTTTTGTCTAACATAATTGCATACTATAATGCTGGGATTCAGGGATTGATACTGGGTGTCTGGACTCCCTCTCTGATGATCAGTGGGCTAGTCAAATATCGTAACTTACGATGTTTTATTCACGAAAGTAACATAATTAATTGTAAAAATAGTAAACTACTACTTGGACTTGAAGGATTTCTGGATACGCACACGTTAACCGGCTTCCCTCTTTTTCATATGACAACCTTAAACTTTATGGGCCATCATTTTGATGGTTACTGGTACATTGATTTTATTGAATAGTTAAAAAAGAATCTTAAATAAATGGTAAATTTTACTTCATTAAAGAAAGAAGAATGCCATATGAAATTATATCGTTCCCCCCCTTCATGGTTTCAAATATTAAATAACATTATAAGGATCCTTTGAAAAATGCAAACGTGGAAATGTCGAGGTGTGTTCCAGAAGTTCGTAGACTGGCGCCATATTTCAAAGACGGCTAATCGTATATAAATATAAGTCATATCAACGTTATGTGTTCTTTTCTTTCTTCTCAAACAAAATTTCGATTAAAGTACGCTGATAATCAGGCATGTGTTGAGTATCTAAAGACATGCATTTAACACCGAGGTGAACAAACCACCAGTTTTTAAAGTAAGTCGTTGACGAAAATTCAAAACACAAACCGTTATTGAAACTTATTAAAAAAAGACCTCATTTCGATTCGCCACAAAATACCGTTAAATATGTCATTAAAACGACAAAATCTAGATCATATAAAGGAAAATTGCTTGCTTCAGTGTAAGAACGATTTATCTTTCTTTGAGTGAACAACAAAAACTTTATTTCACGAGAGGCGAAGTCATTTGTGAAAATAAAGCTATTGTTGTTCGCGAGTAAACGTCGTCCGGTCGTCGGCTTTTTCAGGAAAGGTAATCATTTTGCAGTCCCATATAACCCGGCCGAAGTGAGATGTCTTAATTCTTCTCCAGTGATGGTACAGAAATCATGGTCAATTGATCATAGCAAATTGACGATACGCGATACCAAACGGAAGTGAAAATTTTGTCCAAAGAGGTGTACAAAATTGTCCAAAGCTCGGTCGATTGCCGGCCATAACCCGTGGATACAACATTGTCTACCGCAAATCTAAAGATGTCGCCGAGAGGTCGGCAGCTTTTTACTTGAAGATAAAACTCATCGACGCGTCGCCAATCTCAGAAAATTCAACTTTTGACATGACCGACAAATAGTCGTCAATTATATCATCAATTCCACAAAAAGACGTTGGCGATGCATCGCCGACTCGTCGGAGCGTTAAAGTAACACAAGCTGTATTCGCATAAAAAAAATCTGTAACGGGAAGGTAGATTGATTTTTCTAGATTCAGAAAAAAATGTTAAGTTCAAAAAGTTTCGGCCCTTGTCAGTCTGCTCAGTTTGCACAGTCTGACTAGGGTAGATACTTGACGCACTACCATGGGGTGCCTTTTTACCGTGACTTGTCACATTTCTAATGATTTTGTTATTACATTCATGTCATCATTTTAAAGGTAAATACACGTTTCCGTACGTAACTGTATCCAAACAAATATTTTAAAACTCCAACGTTTTCAAGATTCTATCATTACGTCATAGTCACCCATTACAAAAAGTAACAAGATCATTGATGTAAGTAGTTTTAGTCACTGGCAATACAAATTTGAAATTTTACAAAATTTTAAGGGGGGAGGGGGTTACAAATGAATAGATAAAAATATTAACAGAAAGGACAAAAACAATATGCTCCCATTCTATCGATACGGGGCATGAAAAGGACATACTTAGACAAATAATCAGAGAATGATTGTATCTGTTACCTCGATTCAAAATATTTGATAAATGATAAGGGTAAATGTAATTTAAAATAACCCAAGTTCAGCCCGTTTTAATACAAAAATATAATTAAATGTGAAGATCTGTTGATATCAAGTTTCTCATATCTAGGTTTTGAGTTTGAGTGTATTCTATCAGGCGACAAGAGATCATCATGAATGAAATTGGATGGTTTTGATTGAGATGAATGTCAATTTCACGACATAACTAACTGTAAGTGCAGACTTCGACACGAGGTCAAGGACTCCTTATTTTTCCGGGTTAGACAATTGCAAGTTTCAGTTAAGAAGAACGTGAAATTGACTCTCATTCCGATCAAAACCAATCTAAATCGCTCACTAAGCGCACCCATTACAAATACTCACTCAAACCATTAAAAACGCCTCAAAATCACCATATAAATAAGACCAAGAACTACATTCAAATATAAAAAAGAAATAATCCACGGTTTCTTTGACTTAATTGACTTTTGTCTAATTGGTTCTGGATGACATAGAAAGCTATCTTATATAACCTGTATGCATTTTTTATTAAATGTGAATCAATATAGCTAATTTTGTTCGTCTTATACAAAATGAGCGATATTGGATTTCCTGCTTTAAATTTCATTCAAAACTCAATTCTGTCGTTCATTGAATTTCATTCCAGAATCAATCCAATACTACCCAGGAAAATCGTAAGCGTTTGATCTGTTTGAACGAATAACGCTTTATTTAGAAAAAAAGAAAGAATACTGTTAAAAAGATCGTGGAATTGACACTCATTCCAATCAAAATTATTCTAATTCAATCACTCAGCGCCTCATACATTCACTCCTAACATTAACTCAAATTGATCAAAGACGCTCCAAAGTCGTTAAAAAGATTTCGAAATCTTTTATGGCAATCAACATTTAATTCAATCAAACAAATTATTCTACGATTTTATTGGCTGATGCGGCTTTTCAAGTGTCTGATTGGTCCACGAAGACGCACAAACAGAAAAAAGTACGCATATTTTATTAAAGGGAGGCAATAGATATCGTTAATTTGGTTAACCTTGAACAAAAGTAGCGATATTGGAATTCCTTCCTTTCATTTCACTCAAAACTCATTTAATTTCATTCCAAAATCATTCCAAAAACAATCATCTTGTCAATTCCAATTTGTTCATAACCGTATCTTCCACAAAATTCAATGTTTAGTGGCATTATGCATAGTCACAGTAAAATGGGTCTTCATGACCATTGATTATTTTTAAATCAGAAACAATGACGGGGATTCCTAAGATTATTTGATGAGAAACCGTAAGGTTTTGTATATTCCATCATTAAATCACTCAGGTTTTGTGATAATCTTTGAAGTCAAGAAGTCATTGATTAATTGACCACAAAATAGTAGTTGTGTTTGCTTTGCACAGTCGTGATATTGATGGAAATGCTACGCACTTGCCCTATATGTTATAGAGGATATTGAATGAGTGGTCATGGAATACCGAATTTATTAACGAGTCATCTATAAACAAATAAAAACGAGGCTGCGCCGAGTTTTTATCTGTTTATAGATGACGAGTTTATTAAATTCTATTTATAATATGACCCGAATTTTTACGAAATAGCGTCAAAATTATTGAAATTCAATATTTCAATTTCCCGCAAAACTTATAACGTCGTTCAAAAATGATGTCACAAAATAAACATTATGACGTCATTTTCGCGGTTACAAAATAACGTTGCTATTCGCTCTGAGCTAATTTGCATAGTTATTATTCTTCTAGTGTAATAACACCCGTGTAATATCAAAAATATTCAACGGGGTTATTTCACTTCGGCAACGTAGGTCATATTATAAGTTAATTTATTCATTTTTACTTTCAGTTTCGATTGACCATGACATGCTAGAATACCAAATAGAAGTGCCAATCGCCATAGCCTTTATATTGGTAGCCATTGTTTGTATAGCCAAACTGGCGTGTTGCAGTCCGAATGGTGTCTACAATAACAGCAAAGGATACTGGCCGATAGCATGCGTATGTGCTGCATTGAGTAGTAAGTAGCCAATATTGGTATACTTGAACTGTGTAGGGAGTTAGTACTTAGAAGAGGGGTGATTAAGAATTCGAATAAGAAACAATCCCTATGTTTTACTCAATTACCTCTGAGTCTCATATTTTCAAAACAATGATAGTAATCGTCCTTCTTAGCTTAATTTTGCTAATTCTATAGTTACTTCTGATCAGTGGGGTGGTCTCCAGTCTAACTCTCGTGGTTACATAAGTGATTCAGATAAACTTTATCTACATTGTCAGCCCGATTAGCTCATTTGATAGAGCACCGGACTTCAAAACCATTGAAGTTCGACGGCGTGGGTTCAAACCCGGGCTGGCACACTAACAAAAACTAATTGTCTTTTGGATGAGACGTTTAACCGAGGCCTCGTGAAACGGTGCTTTACACCGAGCACGTAAAAGAACCATGGCGGATCTCAGCATTAGTTTCGTCATGTATGTTTGCACTATCCCCGTAACAACTAACTGTCTTCCTGGGGCGTCGCTTATATGGGCATGTGCTACGGTTGAGATGATAAACGATAAATAAAGGGAAGGTAAACGAGTCAGGTAAACGAAGAATGCCGCGGGTCAAATTATTGAGAAAAAAATATATGTCATAGAAGATTTTACTATGGTTCAAATGTCTTGAAATTTGATCTTAATGTGTGTTTCATTAAATATTGATTGTCTTTAGAATAGGGAGCTTTGTACAATTCAACATGTGTAAACGATGCTTACTAAAAATTGTTGAAAGCGGCGTAAACCCAATTCATAGAAGCTAACAATGGAAAACCCTTGTGCTTTCGTAGTGAAATGCAATATGGCAATCACTTTACCTGTTTAATGAAGCACATAACATACATTTAAATATACATGTTTATCGTAAACGTGTTTGCTAAAATTCGTGCTTTATATGAATATAAGGAGTATTGTTATTAGTTTTCGTTAAAAATCAAATTACGTGTTACAAAAGGATAGTTAAAAAATACGCAAACCTACGTTGTAGTATTTTTTCATCCAGATTTTTTAGAGTACCAATTAATTTTACAGCACCATTTTTATCTATTTTCTATTTTATCTTGTTTGACTACTTGTGATTCTGAAAATATTGACTATTAGGCTCAACATACTCGCAGAATCGCACCACCCACAGTTGAAACACTTGCTTATGTAAACCTAGTAAGAATGACATAAAAAATGTGTGAGCATGTAACCTGCTAAAGTGATATGATCTGTGACAAAACGTTTCTTCCCTCACCCAATGTCATCGTTCAGAAACTTCCTCCTTTCGAAAGGCGTAAAACTTATAACATTTTAAACGAATACATCTGCCTTCTTTTAAAAGTCTTTAGCATTAACCTTCATTTTTAGGTACCTGTTCGTAGGCCGCCATCATAGCGCAGTTGGTACCGCGTCGGCCTATCAATCTAGAGGTCCCGTTTTCGATTCGCGACGTCGGAACTCATTCTTTCAGACTATATGTCTCTCACCAATGGGTTGATAATCCTAGACCTATGTGTGATAGTAGCTGGGGGCTAGGGAAGGATGTGATGGTTGTACTGGTGAGAGAAATACCAAGAATCCATTGCAAGGTGCTCCAGCCGCCGCGATATAACTGAAAGAAAATGTTGAAAGCGGTGTTAAACTCCATTCAATCAATCAATCAACCAATCGTATTTCTTTATTACTTCGCGGTCATCTACCGTTCCCGGTGACTCCTTTCGGTAAGAAAAAAATGAAACAAGCCTTTAGCTAACTAATTATCAGTTGGAACGTACTTAATGGAATGACTTAAATTGCAAACAACGTTATAGGGTGAGTCATCACGTAAATAGGCGGCATTTAGTTTATACTTATTTATTTTAGTTCGATTGCGACGAAAGCTTAAGCTTATAGAATCGCTCTCGAACACTCAATCCTGATGTTTTCACATCCCCTAGAGAAAGGCCCACTGCTACCCATTTTTACAGCAGGTGAACTGGGGCTAGCTATTAGGTATTTTGCACATAAACACATCCCGGCGACCGTGGGGCTCGAACCACGGACCTCCAGGTCACGGGTCGAGTGCATTTACCACTTGGCCACCGAGGCGTTATTTGAACTGGTTCGGCGTCATTTTATGGGATAAATAGATGATTATTGTTTGTTTCAATGTAAGGTCGATTTACCTTTCATTGAGTGAAAAATAAAGGCTATATTTTCACGAGTGGCCAAACCGCGAGTGAAATATAGATTTTGTTGTCCCCGAAGAGAAAGATTTATCGATATTCTATTTCTTTAATTCGAAAATAGATCGCAATTTAAAAGTTTGGGTACAAATTTTCTTACAGCGCGTCATTTTGCCCGTGTTTACTAGGTAACGCGATCATGTCGTTATTAAGATTTGTTCATTGGTCTCCCCTCAGACAACGTCAAAACTTTTGAAATTAACAAAATTAAGGTATGATCTTTAGACAATTTTACCATTTTGAGATCATAAATTGAAAATCTACCGTTAATCCTTGTTAATTCTTAGAAAAGCACTAAAGAAATGCAAGTAGCAGCACTTATCAATTTATCATTTTTTATTTATAGGCAAACGGAAAAACAAACTATATACATAGTTTTTCAACAATAAGGTATACAAGGAGCTAATTTATTTTTTCTTACAGTATATACTACGGTCTATCTCTAAAACCTCGTTCATCTTGGAAGGGCTTAAAAGTCTCTGACATTTTAAAAGTTTTTGGAAACGTTACACCGAATTTACCTTCGCTGAGTCCAATTTCATTTTCTGATATATATTAATTTCTAAATGTCAAGACGGTTCGGTTTCGCGCGACGAGGCACTCTTTTAAATTTTTCATGTTCAAGATTTGTTTTGAAGTGAACCAATTTTTTATGTTCAAAATTGTTATTCTGTAGAGGTTGTATTCTAGATTTAAGATTTAAGAATAATCTCAATTCTCCGACAAGTATTGTGTTATGGGATATAAGCTGTCGACGGGCCATGAAGTATCGTAAAAAGTTATGGGTTAACATCTTTTTTAATATTCTCATTGTGGTTATTCAAAGTGAGAACGCGCAACATAGGATTCCGCTGCGAAATAAACTATTAAATTGATACTATTCCCATCATATCTCTGTCTCTCTTTCGTCTAATTCTGATTACATCGAAAGTACAAGTTGATGAATATCCTAGATAAACACATTCCCACTATAATTGTCCCTGTTCGGTTGTTCTTGTCACTTTATTAATCCTATAATCTCAAATACTCAATAGATTGCGTTCATCGTACACGAAAACTATGCCAATACACGTAGTTTTATTTTATAATAATTTTGTGGGCTGTACTTAACATGGAACATTTTCTTAAGGTAGTGGATCCGTAATGGTTCCCCAAGGTTTCGAAACCCTTGAAATCTATCAGTGTAAACCGAGGTTTCCTAATGATTTCATTAGAAATCCTGGGTTTACACTTTGAAAGGTCATGAGTTCCGAAATGTTGCGGCGCAATTACAGGTCCACTACCTTAACCTCAATAGGTGCAACATAGCACAAAAATGTAAAATCGTTTAGTTAGGGGAGATCGTTAAACGTTTGACACTATTTACGTAATCTATTATTTTCCTTTACACGTTTTTGTTTCGCCATAACTAGTAACTGATTATGACTATCATTCTGTTTGGGTTGGAGGGTACAAAAGTAAAGTTGGCATATATCTATACTTTGGTTTATTTGACCCGAATATGACCTCTGTGAAAAATGCTTATATAACAATTACCGACATATTTTATCAATTAACAAAATTTATACATGTATTAAGGCTTGGTCACATTTACGTTAATTAACGTTGTTGACCGTAGTTATGAATCAACGTTGTCAGACGTAAAATTCACGTAGATGAGCGTATACTGCGCAGTAAGTCGAAGTAAGCCGTGCTTAAGCGTAGTGAGTAACGTAGTGCAAACTGGTAAGTTTGACCGTAGTGTCTTGGATATTGTAAAAAATGTTAAAAAGTCTATTCACGGTATAGTACGTTAGTTTGTCCCTACTTTTGCCGTACTGTCACAGTAGTTGATACATGCTTATCCGTAAATTAACCGTAGTAGAACGCTATGATATCGTAAACGTTTGTCCCCGATACTACGGTTAACCAAAATTGAACTAGTGATTCACTACTCTTGCAGTACGTGTATCGGTTTTTTGTCTACGGTTAGGTAGGGAAAAAGTACGCTGTAAAAAATCGTGGTCACATATCACGTTGTAAACTTAATCTTGGCGTAGTGAAAGAATGCCGTACTACAACGTATCCTACCCTAGACTGCGTAGTTTAACCTAGTCGTCCGTGGACTGAACGTGTTTCTACCGTATAATCCTACCGTAGTGGCCGCTCAAATCTTGGGCATGTTCAAAATCCCTACGGTGAAAAAGGATTTTCTTTCGTAGTTTGAATCTAGCTAAACGTAGTAAGATCTTCTTGAATCGTACTCTTGCCGAATTAGAACGTATCGTTTACCCTAGTTTACCGTACAAACCGTTTTAAAAACATCTGTCCAAGTTAAAGCTACGACCAAGCAGGAAAACAGTGGGTTTGGACTACGTTCAGAGTACGAACAGAATCGGTGAAATTGAGAAAATCTAATCACGAAGTGCACGTGAAATCAATGGTTTGGACCTCGCGTTCTTTTACAACAAATTAATTATAATACCCGAAGGTGACCGATAGAATTGCTAGATTTTATACCTAATGATATTTTTAAAGATCGTGATTCTTATCTATAGAATGACAATCAAGAGATATCAGGGCTTGGGAAATAAATAAATGGCGATTTTCCATCAAGTAAAATTAATAATCAATCTAATTAAACTCCTCATTTTTACGCAGTTCTTCGTAGTTGTTCCTACCCGCACGTACTTCTTTCTACGGAAGCTGTTCGACGGTACCTTTGTTAAATGTACTTTGTCATACTTCAACTTAGTTAATCGTATTAGTGATACGGCTTGCCTACGGTAAAATGGAGTACGACATACTACGATATTTGCCGTAAATGTGACCATAGCTTTACACTAAATTCGGATTGTTATTCTTCCTATGAAAGCTCGTGCAAAGCCGAGTAGGAATCATTAGATTTTAATTAATCTAAATAACAGGGGTCTGATTCGGGTCCATAAAATAGCGCTTTACTGTAGGGTGCATATATTTTGTATATGTACAATGTACTTGTATTTTTCTTGGTCACATCACCAAAGTAGATTATTGGAAACGTTAAAAACTGTCTCTTATAATTTTTAATCGAATTGACGTATACTTTTATATGTCAGCCATTTTTCAACCCTTGGAATAAGTTTGTATATTGTACGCAAATAACCAAGGTTTCCTAATGATTTCATTAAGAAACATCGGTTTACATTGTGGAAGATCTTGAGTTCCGAATTGTGGCGGAATTATTACGGTTCCACTTCCTTAAATCTAGAAATTATTGAAATATCGCACATATGCTAATATTTCCTTTCTTTTTACAGGTGCCTTGTCCCTAACAGCGTCTGGAAAGTACGGTCGAGCTGTAGCCGATGCCCATGATCTTTTAAACAAGCTCAATTTGAGCCCTTACAAGGTTCCCTACTCGTTGATACTAACTGGAGTTGGGGGCCTGTTTGCCATTCTGCTTTTCATCATATTACTAATAGAAACCATTAGAGCTTATAATAAAATGAGGAGCATGGAACAAAACACGGGATTCGCAATGGCGCCGTACCCCAATGCAGGTCAACCGTACGGTGCTCAACCTTACGGTACACCGTCATACAACACGCCATATTACAATCCCCCGTACACCGGACAATCATACTCAGGTAGCCAGACTAAACAACCAATACCCAGCACTAAACGATCAGACAGCTATCGAGGCAGCGATCGGGACTACCAGTCTAAATCAGGATACGAAAGATACGATGGTTACGATCAGTCGTATCCAGGATCCAGATACGAGTATAGATCATCAAGATACGAATCCAGGGGTTATGGACCATCTGATTATTACGTTTCATCACACAGCAGACGATATTGATCTTGCAAACGGCAATTATTAGAATATATGCAAATGAGTGTTATGTATTATCGGAACATTTTAATCAGTTGAAACAAAATGTCGAAAAATTGCTAAATTTGTAAGAGTATGGTGAAATAAGATGTTTTTGTAAAATGTCAACAACAATAACAAAACCACGCTTGTTATGAATGGTTCAAATATATACACATATAAGAATAATGAATCACTCGTAATTGAGCATAGAATTAACCAATCGGTACTCCATTTTCAGTTTTTTCCCTTTCTACGATAGTTTACTTTTCGACCATCTTTCTGATCAAGATAAAGACTTCTTTGTTTTAAGCATTATGTTCGTCCAATTGCTACTTATCATTGGCCCCGCTCATTGATCTCTGTGTATTCATATTCGTAAAAGTAAATATGGCGTTTGTCTTTTTAATATAGGGTCTTGAACATAAAAACAAACAAACAAACAAACAAACAAAAAAACACAACAACAACAGAATATACAAAATTCTCGATTGGGTGTGACCTAAACGTCATAACTATAGTCAATTTAAGCTGTATTTACGACGTTTAGGCCGCTCGTCAATGAAAACATGTGAAACAAAATGGCGTATAATAACGAAGGTCTATATTCTTTCAGTTATGAATGAGAGTTCTCATTTGTCAATCGATTTTTTGATTAGCAGAAGCGATCTGTAGATTAGAGTGCACTTTTCATCCCTGGGAGGTTTAATTTGCGTATTCTGCGATATTAATTACCAGGCAGGGCGTGGCTTAGCCGTGATGTAATTTAGCCAGTTTACTTTTAAATGGTTTGGGTACTTTAAAAAGTTTGTTGCCGCCGTAAAAGCGCAGTTGCTAGCGCGTCGGACTGTGAATCTAGAGGTCCAGGGCTAGAATAGTCGGTTGATTTTCGAGTAAAATTGGTTTATACTTCTTTGAGTCAACGAAAAGGCTATATTTTTGCGAAAACATAGATTTTAATGTTCACGGCGGCACTCATTCCTTCTGACTTTTTGTCTTTCACCAATGGGTTGATAATCGTACACCTATGTGAGATAGCAGTTGGAGGCTAGGAAAGGATGTGATGGTAGAACTGGTGACAGAAATACTAGGAATCGATTTTTAGGTGCTCCAGCCGCCGCGGTATATTGAAAAATTGTTGAAAGCGTTAATCTTCATTCAGTCAATCAATTAAAAAGTTTGTCGACAATTAATGTTTATGCATGTAAATAACTGCATTTTTAAATGGATAAACATGCTGAGCGAAGGTGAACACATTTCATCGTTGGGCTACCAAATCTTCGTAATTTCACTACGCTGAAGTTACGAGGGTTTGGCTACCCACATACGATTTTACAGTTCAAGTTATTTATGGCGACTGTCTATCAAAGTAAGTTAGCGCAAAAGGGCTGATTTGCTTTTACCTTGAATGCAACGACCCGTTACTTATGGTTCGCTCTTGCAGGGCAAAAATCATACTTTATATTTTGTCTTAATAGCGAAAGATTCTATTAGTGATGTAATGAGCTATTTTTAAAACATATATAAATATATCAATAAAAGTGAATTTTGAATAGATTCTATGACTTGTTATTATAGGAAGTTTTATTGTGAAACATCATTTTCACATATATTTATGTATTTCGGTTGCGTTAAACATTACAAAGCTATTCGGGATGTTTGCTTTAAACCTGATTCTTCGATGAAAATGAGAATTCATTGAACTTCGCAAATAAATACATGAAAAGGGGATACATGTAGTTTTTAGCAGATGTCAGTGAAAGCTAATAGTTAGCAAATAATCAGAATAAGATAGAATGATCACACCAGATAAGCCAACATTTTCAATCCCAGTCCGCTTTCACTGCCTGCATATTCTATCCGGAGTCGATAATTTTCGAAATTCTCATTGTAAGATTTACATACACCTGGATCAAAAACATTCTAAACCGATCGTTCAAAGCTCCATCAAATGCATTCAAGACACTATCCCAAATAACCGAAAACCGCGCCTGTCAACAAAAGTATAGTAAAACATGTATTAAGCGACCACTTACGGAACCTGCAAAAACAGTCGTTTAAGAGAATGATCGCTTAGTACACTTTTCTATTTACAAATTAGAAACATTATTTTGATGGAATATGTTTGTTATTGCGAATGTCCAGGGAATATTTTTTTACTGTCTTATAAAGGGTCACCCAAAGGATCTCTTAAGTGAAAATGAATTCATGTCGATGAGTAAGGTGCTGAGAAAATGATGTTCAAAGTTTCCACTCTAAAAAATATTGAAAAATCACCTATGCCCATGAAAATAGTATTTTTCACCTGATTACAACCAAAAAAATGTAGACTGACAGGGGTCACTTTAGGAACATTCTAGTGAAATTTGGTTAATATCTATTGGTTAGCTGCTGAGAAAACGCATGTCAAAGTTTTCACTTATATAACTTGTAGAGAAATGGCCTCCGCCCATGAAAAACACATTTCTCATATTATCACAAATTATTTTTGTAGAATGATAGGGGATCACTAGAGGAGTATTCTGGTTCAATTTGGTTGAAATAAATCACTTTGGTTCTGAGAAAATAATTTTCAAAGTTTCCACAATACAACCTATAGAGAAAACACCTCCGCCCGTAAACACATTTTTCATCTTAAAACAATAAGCACCACGGACACGGCGCCATGACAAAAGCCCTAGTGACTTTCGGCCAGTGGAGCATATGACTGAACATCGACAATTCAACCATTATGATTATATATATTTCATTCACCCAATCAAGCAGCTTATTCCTGAACAATCCGCCTCCGTGGTGAACGACGCAATATAGCATGCGACCTCTTCTTTCGTGTTTGTGTCTGTGACGGTCACTTTAGCCTTGTAGTCACCCTGAAAAAACACCCAAATCGTGTTTAAATACAAACACGTTTGCGAACGTTTTGAACTGATACCCTGTTTTGCACGTATGCACACGTGCACAGTGGGGTATCAATTCCCAACGTTTCGCGATCGTTTTCATCCTGAACGGAGGTCAGGGGCAGTTCAAATAAACACATAGAATTAACTTGAAATTAAGTTTTTTTTATTAAAGATACTAAAAACTAGATTAATGGTTAATAAAATAATAACACGTTTGACAATAAATCACACCTGTTGCGCTGAACCCGGAATATGCATGTTTTGGCAGGAGGTAAATACAAAGATCAACCTGTACATAAGTGTAGTTTGATCTGAGTCCATACCACAAGATGTTACCTTTAAAACAAGAAAAATATTTAAAAATTAAAAAAATATATTTTCGAAATAAATATCGACTCGAATTTAGTCTGTCAACTACTCTAAGCACTTTAATTTTAATGGAAATTTGTATAGATTTTATTCAACATGACAAGGGTAAAGGCTGTCGCATTCCAATACCCTTTGCTTTCGAGAACAAAGAGGCTGAGTACGAGTGTACGTCGTCCATAAGTGAAAACAACATAGGAACAACAGCTCCGCCCTCGTATTTTACCTTGGCACAAAACTTCTCCTCCATCAGACTTTATGGACACAGCAACGCGAAAATGACATTATTCACAGGGTATAACGTGCCACGCCGACACCAGAAGGTTCATGGACACCTGGTCGATTTTTTCGATACGGAACTAACGGTGGGGCAAGTTTTTGACTGATTTATAAATCGAAATAATCATTTTCATTTCAATTTTTAGTATCACTGTCGAGATAAATGGTTCTTCTTTTAGGAAATAAAAGTAGAGGGTAAAAACTAAGCCAAATGGGCGAGTTCTAACCCTAGGAGTGAGTGACTTTGCTTGTTTTTTAGGTTTGTCATTAATTTTTTTGTCAAAAAACCTGACTATTCTTAAAAGCTTGTGATTGTCTAAGAGCATTTATGTGTCCTCTACACGCATACCAAATTTCTCGGCGAAAGATCCACATAAAGCGAAGATATTCGTACTTTTATTAGTCTAAGGTAGTGGAAAATATGATAACAAGACACCCCCTATCACAAATTCTGGTGTCGATTTCCAATCTAAAAAAATTCAGAGGGTGTCTAGTTATCAAATTTTTCGCTACCCAGGCCAATAAAAGTACGAATATCTTCGCTTTATGTGGATCTTTTGCCGAGAAATTTAGAATGTGTGTAGAGGATACATAAATGCTCTTAGACAAACACAAACAATGAAGAATAGTCAGGTTGTTTGGCAAAAAATTAATGACAAACCTAGAAATCGAGCAAAGTCACTCACTCCTACGGCTAGAACTCGCTCATTTTGCTTAGTTGTTACCCTCCCCTTTTATTTCCTAAAAGAAGATCCATTTATCTCGACAGTGTTACAAAATATGAAATGAAAATGATTATTTTGGTTTACAAATCAGTTAAAAACTTGCCCCACCGTTAGTTCCGTATCGAAAAAATCGACCAGGTGTCCATGAACCTTCTGGTGTCGGCGTGGCACGTTATACCCTGTGATTATTCCATAAGTTAACTCGTCAAATTACGTCACAGCTAAGTCACGCCCAGCCAGCTCAATAACAATATTGTACATATGACCATATTATAACATCTCAAACGACTATGACCAATAAAAACATCGTCAAATTGACATAGTGATTGATTTTTGAATAAATTTTAGATTAGAATTTAAAGTTTTTAATGACTTTAAAGGAAGGTTATATAGTATTGCTTAGTTCGATCGTAAAAGCTCCTTCTATTAGAAAATATACTGATTTGAGTTTTTGTGTTCTCACTGACAAATCAGATGTTTCAAAATCCAAAACCGTCAATAATATTGTGGAATGTTTTGGTCGATTTGTATAAAAAGGAAGTGTTTATCAACAGTTTCGAAGCGTTTTGGAACGATTTTGGAGCGTTCTTGAATTGTTAGAATGGGTGTTTGGAATAAATGGAGCCTTAGTGAGCTTTTAAAAGAAAAATAGTTGGACGTGTATCAGTTTCATGGTGTTGTTAACTGTAGCCAACAAGAGATATCTTAGATATCAGCAATCGGGAACCTGCGTCGATTTAACGGAATATACCTCGGGGAATAGAACTTCTCGTTTTCTAAAATTATTCCTTCTTTAAACTCTGGATCGTTATCTGCAACATCTTTTCAGGTAGAAAAATTATAACCCGGCTCGACGACGGAAAGTTTCGGCAGACATCGCTTTATTTCGATCAATCGGGAGCCCTCGGCGATTCTACGGAATAGACCTCGGGAATAATACGGGCGCAGCTATGAAAGCGCGTCATTTCGCACGTGGGCTTATATGACGTTACAAACGTACCTGAGGATGACGTTGCGAAAAATAAAGTCAACTTAAGATTAAAATTGGACATGTTATGATATGAAAACAAAACGCAGTGGCTTACTGCGTTTTGATTTCAAATTATAACAGGCTAAAATGATCTTCACAGACGCTTTGATAACATTAAATGAATATACTATTCTTCAAGCGTATAAACCGAATTACCACCAGGAACCGAATTACCGAAAAATGACCAAAATTTACTACACTTACGTCCGAGGTACTTTCTAGTTTACGGAAAATTCCGAGCGATGTTCCGAATGTATTTCGATAATACCTCAATCATTTCCGTTTTGACATCGCCGTAGTTGCAGTATTAAAATATCGGAAATACCACTTAATTGCGTAGGCACTGTCGATATTCGCAATGACATATCGACGAAATTACTACTCATTTTTTCTAAGTTAGTTAAGGCAGACCAACCTCAATTTATATACACTTAGTACACTCTTGCGCTAAACCGTCAATTTGCTTGATGAGGGATAAATTTCTAGAGAATAATACAAACCTGGGCCAAGAACTTCCAAAATCCACTAGGGTTTCTAATTAGGAATGTTGTTGGGTTGAGGTGATAAGTTCCGGGTGCGAACGGACAATTGCATGGAAAGTTTGGTGTGGAGTGGCTGATTTCATCCGCACAATGGCTCGAGGGGTCTGAATAATCAGTACCAAGAATGTCGCATAGCTCGTATGTGCTGAAAATATGATAGTTTTCTTTGTCTTTAAGAAATGAAGAGAGTATTTTCTTAAAATGTCATGGAGGTATGACACTTAAATCCCATTTCACATTATATGAATACACAAAAAGGATTTATTCTTCAGTGTGATTGTGTTTTAAGGTAGTGAAACCGATATAGTTTCGCAACATTTTGGCACTCAATCATTAGGAAACCTCGGTTAACACTGTTAAAGTTCATTACTGCCGAATCGTTGCTGATATTTTATGGTTCCACTACCTTAAGTTTAAGACTTCCATGTAGTCAATATGCACTCTCTTCAAATCTTTTAATTAAATATCATGCATTAAAAAGAAAAGGTTTTGTGCCACCTTTTCGCGGAAGCTTACAAAAAAAGTTTTGAGTAATGAAACTATTTTTCATCCGTTTGCACGAATCTTGATGGTCACAACTACAGTTTATCGTTGTGAAATTGACATTCATTCTGACTAAAACCATTCAAAATTATTCACTCAACGTTCAATTGATTCAATCCAATAACTCACTCAAATCGATCAAAATTGCACCCAAACTGTTATGAAAAATTTCGAGAGTGTTCAATACGATCAACATTAATTTAAATAGATTAAATTAAATTGTTCTACGATTTTATTGGCTTGTGTGGATTTTAAAGTTTATGATTGGTCTACGAAGAAACATAAACAGAAAAGTATGCATAATTTATGAAATAGAGGTAATCGATGTCGCTTATTTTGTTTATCTTGAACTAAATTAGCGATATTGGATTAAATCCCTTGAATTTCACTCAAAACTCGCTCCACACACTCATTCATTTTAATTCCAAAATTATTCCAAAACCATTCATCTTATCAAGCTCACTATGTTTTTAATTGTATAATAAAATCATAAAGTTATATAAAAAATCAAATACAGTTGAAGAAGTGTTTATTAAAAACGGTGAATGCAATTTATGACAAAATGCGAAGGCGCTTTTTTCGCAGAAGGAGTAATTTCACGAGAAAACTGTATCAAAGGGTAGAACATCACAGAATGACTAAGAAATGAAGAAACCTTCATAGCGGTATGTGACTTAAAACATAATGATGAATACGCTAAGTATCACTAGACACTGGCATTTGTGATTACGTATAGGATAGACAACGAGTGCCGTGGTATATGGGAAATAGACACGAGCTTCAGCGAGTGTCTATTTTCCATATATCGTGGCACGAGATTGTCTATCTGACTTAGACCACGCTTTTCTAACATTGACTGTAATTTTAACCCGAACATCTGGACAACGAAAACGAGTAAACTCGCTGATATATTACTGTTATTATGCGTAATTATGCCGAAATAATATTTATCAATCTATTATCGTTACTTATAGCAGCTATTTTGCATGTATGCAACTGTACAAAGTCTTTTGAAAAAAACGATCATATAAAATATGCTCGACACTTTCTTAAAATGACACGGCACAAAAATCTGTCAAGATTCACGTGCACGACACCTTTTCATTGTATATCTGTAGATGCAATGCTAGGAGTTGTATCTGTGATTTATATTTTTGAAATACTGCTCTCTGATTGGCCGATTCGCTTCAAGCGTGGTATAATGAATGTTTGAAGTAATTCATTCAGGGATGTGAACATGTCTTCAACTGAGTTTTTGAGAGTCACTTGTATAGAAGATTGAGCATTTGTCATCATCAAAAGAGTATAGATATCGTAGTTGAGCGATCAAAACCTCGTAACTTCAGCTTTATTCAAGCGAGCTTTTGGTTCCCCCAATGACGATAAGAATGATAACGAAATTGATACAGTTTACGGTGTTATTTTTTTACGTCATGGCCTTTCGTCTGAATTTCAGATAAACAGTTGAAGCAGGTAGATCTACGGATGGTTCCCAGTCGTTTATAATTCAGTTACAATCACATCATTTATTTCGGGCCATCGGCTACTCTCATTGAGAATGGAGCTAAGTCCTAAAAGTGCAAGAACCCCATCTTCATCACAAAAGAAAGCACTGCGTTTAGCATTCAAGTCTATTTGCGAATGTTTTGAAATGAAACCCGGCTTTGCACGTATGTACACGTGCAAAGCAGGGTATCATTTCGAAACCGTTATGTGAAGTTATTATCGTGAACATACCACGCTCCCATCTGAGAACCATCGTTCTGTTTTATACACGGCATTTCCACGTAACCGTGAAACAAGTGTTTCTGTACTCGAAGGTGGACCTCGTAATGCGACCCGTTGATTGGCTGTAGAATGTGAACGTCAACCTCCCCCGTCTCATTTCCAGGAATATGAATCGGGTCCATACTTAGTTTGGCATTCTCAATGTGGACAATCTTATTGGTGCTGTTGTCTAGCAATAACATATTAGATGTTTATCTTATAACTATACAAATATCCGTGTGATAACATCTCGTATGATATTTTTTTAAGATATCACATAGTTATTTTTAGAACAATGATATAGTGCGGTTATTTTTAGAAACTTGCATTTCTGTTAGAAACATCGACGAAAAGAAGACGAAAAGAGGTTATAAGATAAATATAATAGGTATTTAGTGTATTGTATGAAAAAAAATTCTAACTCGGTTGTGAAAATTGATAATTGTCTCGGCAGAACCTCGACAATTTTCAATTCTCCCAACCTCGTTCGATATTTTTTTCATATAATACACTAAGTAAGTATTATATATGTATATGTTATAGTCAATCTGTGAAATCAGCCATTTGATTTAATTTGTATCATATATACCATTTTAAAAATATTTGAAATTGCACATACATATTTACAATCATCGAACACCGTTAAAAGTATACTAAAACAATATCTTCAATCTGACGAAACAACAATAATGACAAAGACGATGATAGATGAAAACAAAACCACACACAAACAACAAAAACAACAAATAATAAAAAAAAACCAAAACGTAATGCAATATCTTAACTATATAGATATAAAAGCAGTAAAAGCCAGATGTGAACTCTATCGAATTTGTGTGAAACTTTCTTTTGGTCCTCGAATACATGAACTAGTACCTCAAATTAAAGACCTGGTTTAAGGAATGTTGTATATTCAGGACCCCTACTGATAAGCTAATTGTTAATCTCTCTGAATCACCCTAGGGGTACAATCACCCTTTATATTCAACACATGACATTACCATTTTTGGTCATCATAATTTCATTAATTGTAAATCTATAAATAAGGAAGTGACAAAAAGTGATAAAATGATCTAGATCAATTGAAGGTAGGCATTTATACATAAAAAAGATAAAATTTGCAGCAATGTTAAGAAAATAATTTGTTTAAAGGAAAAGTTTTTTTTGTAACAGGGTGCCCCAATAATAATGGCATATTTGAAACCAACGGTTGGTCTGGGTTACGAGAAGATGAGTAAATGATATGCTAGAGAGCCCTCGTGGATTAAGACGGTACTGACTGTATAGTGGTAATTTCTCTTAGATGAGAGACAATGATCTGTTTGGTATCCCATCCATACTATTTTATGCATCTTCACGAGTCAAGGGTTATCGAATCGATAGCTTCTTCTCGTAAGAAAAGTAAAACGTTCGTAACCCTTGGTTCGACAAGATGTATTTTATGCAGTCATAGTCAATCTAGTAAAAATATTTGTTAGAAAACGTGTTTTTTCATAGAGGAGATGAATCACATGAAATGGCTGATTAAGAAAAAAATAAAGTCCTCTCTAACATTTCTTTTCTTTTGAATTTGAGTGTCAATTTCTGATAAAAAAATATTTCACTCGATTCTTATATGATTTTAAAATCAAATCGCGACCATATCGATGACGTAGTACATGACTGATGACGTAATATATAAGATTGTGACGAAGTTCATCTAGGTGTTTACATTCGATCTCGAAGACTATCAGGGTTTTAAAACATTTATCTGAATGGAATCAACGTAGAATTATTCGACCGTGAAGGATTTTGGAGATAGTGGCTTTACATCTGATCTCAATATATGTCTATTCTCTGATTAAGAGTAAGAAATGCATTGAATTAAGATTTTTCTTTTTAGCTGCATGACGACAAAACTTCGGAGAAAAAAGGACGTTTTAGATTCTTAATCATCAAGGTATGTACGTATTGCTCAAATTTCCTTTTGTTAAATATTTTCTTGCTACAGCATTAGAAATCCTATAAATTATCGAGTTCTTTAGTCCTAAGCGATCACCCCACCTCTGCCACCCATTCACCCTTATTCATGATGGGGATTCGCCGAGTATCGGAGTTGTAAATCGGGATCGAATAACGAATTGACAAAAATAAAAGGAAAAAAGAAAGATTGTAACAGAATAAATAGAATATATGATCGGGCTCGGCTGCGGAATTTATCCGGTTCGCCTCCGGCTCACCAGATAAATTCCTACGCCTTGACCGATAAACTTTTGCATCTCGAGTCACCAACCATCTATTCTCTATAATTCGTCATCAATTAAATAGAGGATATTTAATGATTTGTAATTGAATACTAAAATTATTAATCGAATCATCTATAAACAGATAAAAACGAGGCTGCGCCGAGTACAAAAAATGGGTACAAATTTGATATTCTAGTTATAATATGCCCCGATTTGTTTGTGATAAAACAAGGAAATTACGATAATTATCGATTAAAATAATTCTGCGAAAGATATAACGCCGTTTGCTAAATCCATTATGACGTCTTTTTCCCAACGAAAATATAACGTTGATATATACGTTCTTGGTTCATTTGCATAGTTATTCCACTAGTGTAATAACACCCGTGTAATATCAAAAATATTAAAAAAATTATTTCACTTCCGCGACTTGAGTCATACTATAAATTTAATTAAAATGTAGGATAAATGTAAGACTTCGGTAATTAAACAACTCGGTCCAATGTAATCCTATTAAGGTCACATTTTTGAATCATGTGTGAATTTTTATGAAAATTTGGTAATCTTTATAATAAGTGACATATATATATATACACTTAGAAATGCGAAAATAAACAAAAATGATTCTTACTACAGTCTCTATAAGTGAACAACCCCTTCGCCATGCATATCTGAAAGAAACTAAGAAAAAGTAAATATTTAAACATGACTTAGACAACACTTTTCACAAATTCGGCACTCAGAGAGTTGTCTTACATAGATAGCATGTACTGTCCTACTTTGTACAGCTTATCATACTTCATGTTGGACTGTGCTATATGTATGCATGAAAATCGGTCAAGCCTAACTTTAATATGTCTTGATAATAAGACATTTTATAAACAAACTTTTTTTTATCAATTTTGATGAAATCAACGGTTAACTTTTCACACGAGTAGAAATCGTTTTTTCTGTTTCGAAAACAAAATAGGTCTTTCATTCGTGACCATGGTCTTCTGGGCCGGAAGTTATAAAGCTTTTAATGCCCTGTATCGATAGATCGGGGCATTTTGTTTTTGGCCTGTCTGTTAATCTGTTTGTCTGAAAAAAACTTAAACATTGGCCATAAATTTTGATTAGTAAGTGTTAGAGCCTTCATAACTCACATGGTGATTGACTGGGACAAGACCTTTCGAAAGGAAACATCTTCAAGGTCATATTTGGAGGTCAATATCAATTACAAGATGGATGGTTGTAAAATTAAGGGTAACCTTTGCCGCAACTTTGGATTGCTTAGTCAAATAGCCTTCATATTTCACATGTGCATTGCTCATGACAAGACCCGCACAATCATAACAAAGTACTGCCATTGATCAAGGTCAATGTTATTTTTTTGCTAGCAAAAAAAAAAAATAAAAAAAAATTACAAATAAATAACCCCCGTATGCGTTGAAATGACTTCGAAATCGATATTATAAAGATAATCTTAAGGAGGATTGCTTGGCTTTTTATCGCTATTAAAAAAATAGTGTCACCGTACAATAAACATTTAGTACCCTGTAGTTCTTACCTATGAATTCCTTTGAAAATTACATCCTTGATTTTAAGTTATTATTTTTGAACAAATTAGTATTCTGACGGCCATTGATTTATGTTTAGTTTAAAAACAACCGTCTCACAAATGTATTAAAGAAAATATGGAATTTTTCTGAACAACAATAAAATCTCACATCTTTATAAGGTCCTTAATAGAAGTATCTTTCCACTAAGACTGAGGGCTATTTATACATGCTTCACAGTAAAATAAATATAGTCCTTCATTTAAACTTTTTCTTATACTCTCAATATAAATTTATGATATAATGATGAATATTTTTTTATGAAAAAAGTTGGGGTCACAGTATATTATCACCACAAAGAGAAAAAATGATGTTGATATGAACTTTTCGATAAGGTCAAGTTCAAGGTCACATATTGAAGTCCAACGCCTATTTAAGAGTATTATTAGCTAATAGGGACATAAGATGTTTTTTTGGTAGATCCAAAAATAATTTGAAATAGACTTTTCCCATCTTAAGAAAGTGATTTAAGCAATTGTGATATGTTTGAGCCCAAGATCGCATCAAACTACCAAATTCATACAAAAAGTTTAAATTTTACTTTATGTCACAGAGGCTTACATTAAGAATGACAAGTTTCAATTTCTTTGTAAATGTGTATAAGAAGTCCAGTCGTTCGTACGATATTTTTCAGCACATTCGACGCTTAAAGAAGGTCACAAGAAAAACCTTCAAACGTCTGTTCATCATCATGTATAGATATAGAGAATAGATGGTTGGTGACTGGAGATGGACAGATTTATCGTGAAAGGCGATGGAATTTACCCTCTATTCTATATATATTGTTTCACTCATTATAAAAGCCTATTCGATATTTATATACGAAAATTTAATCCAACCCTGATTAACCCCACAAAGACTGATCATCGTAAGGATGAGTTGGGGTGATCGCTTATGATCAAAGAACTCGATAATTGTAAGCATCCAGATAATTTTAAAAATCCCGACTGTTTGCGAGGCCACAAGTCTAGCTTCGTCAAATTTTTATAAATTACGTCATCAGTCATGTACTACGTCATCAATGTTGTCGCGATTGGATTTGTAAAAATATGGGAATCGAGTGACACATTTTTTCAACAGAAATCGACATGGAAATTAAAAGAAATTCTGATTTGAATGATTTGAATCATGTTACGTGCAAATGTAACAAGAATAAAGAAGCCAGCAACAAACTTTATAATTAACAATAGTTATTGACAATAATACCAGAATTATTGACAATATGAAATTGATACAAAAACAAAATACAATACCTTGAATGTTTAGTCCTAAAGTTTTAATTTTAGATCCAATTGAATTAAGTTCCTGGTCCACAAATAATAAGTCCAATAATATCCGAATTTTAAATTAAACACACTTTGAAACACACTTCTAAGATAATGAAAAATCCCCTTTAAATTTAACACAGAACAACTATACTGTTCACAAAAAGTAGAGGATATTGTAAGTTTGATTTGTGGTATTCTGGTAAGCTTGGGCATCCATACATCTTCAGGGTCCCGTTTTTGAATCATCAACAAAGAAGCCAATTGTTTGATTTCGTGATAATATCTGATTGTGAGACACAGGGTTTGACAGCAGTCTGGACTCACGTTCTTCTGGTTTCTAGCATACCATTGACTCACTTACGGTGAGCTTTCATTATACCTCACCTTATTCCAACAAAATGTGATGCAAATACATGACAGAGATAAACACCAAATATTTTTTCTCGAAGTTATGCTCAACTTAAGTTAGAATTTCCATTACAACAAACGCCATGTTAAAATTAGCGCTATACCCTTCTCTTCTTAAATGCTAAATTTGAAGGACATGTTTAGCAGAAAATGGGATTCCATAACTACCATATTACCATGAGACAACTGCTAGTTTGCCTGGAATAAGTTAGAATGTCCTAAATTGTTTGCATCCACAATAACCTTATGGATTAACAGATTATCCCCTACTTTTTGTGAACAGTATAAATGAAACCATAAATCTAAACCAAGTGAACCAAGAATGCTGTAGGAATCCCTTTATATAATACCATAGAACAATCTAGAATAGCATAGAACAGTAAAAGACTCTAGAGTCTGAATCACTTTCTAAAAGTCCTTTCTAGAAAGATCTGAAATCTTCTACATACATGTTTACCTAACAGTGTCAAGAGATCGGAAATTTTCCAGACTAATTCTGAAAATAGACACGGGAAAAACCATTATACATTTTAATTCATACATGCCACATTTCAACCAACTAGATTTAAAGAAAGGGGTCAGATGAGTGTGAAAATATTACAGGCTTGGTACCACTTGATCTTTAACTTTAAAAGTAAATGGTTCTAATATTCCATAAGATCTTTAAGACTTCCTCAATAATCATTTTGTTACCATGGCAAAGACGGTCTTAAAAAAACCCATGAATGTTCATTTGTTACCATAGTAAATAAAGTCCTTAAAATGAACTAGAAATATTTCATTTTACTTAGTAAAGCAAACTTTGGAGGAGATCTAACGCGAAAAGTTCGTATGGGAGCGTACAGCTTTTTCGAGTTCGTCTTATAGTGCTACCCTTATTTCATTGTCACAGCATTCATCCAAGAAGTCTGCGGACCGATAGCACTAGTGAGTGTTGATTCTGCTCTACAATACATTCATACCTGTGGGTATTATGAAATAAATTTGCAAGTATCAACAACCTCTTACCTTGCTTCAGGTCGGACAAATTGAAAGAGTTTTAGATGTTTTGCTCTTGTTCGATCTTTTTCGATTGCGATTCATATTATACAAAGGTTCGTAGTTGTAATTTGATTCTATCGTTGATGTGATTGTCGAGTAATAGGTGTTTTGGAGAAATCGAATTTTATGTCTGACGCAAAGTTATCAAACACAATCGCTCACATTTAGAGCTTTATGCGGATGGGAGATAAAAAAAAGATATCCCTGATTTTAATTGAATATCTTTGTCTTCTACATTAACTACAATGGACAAGATGATTGGTTTTGGATTAACTTTGGGGTGAAATTGAATGACTTAGTGGAGTGGGTTTGAGTGAAATTAAAGGGAGGCACTCCAATATCGTTAAACTTGTTTAATTTTGCTCAAAATTAACGATATTTATTGCCTCCCTTTGTTAAATTATACGTACTTTTTGTCTGTGTGTCTTCGTGGACCAATTAGACACTTCAAAAGCCTCATAAGCCAATAAAATCGTAGAATAACTTGATCGATTTGAATCAAACGTTGATCGCCTTTAACGATTTTGATATATTTTGGAACGAATTTGGAGGGTTTTTTTTAAGAATGATCTTGTCGAAATGAATGTCAATTTCACGATTCTCTTAACTGTAACCCTGTCTTCATTCGGAACACCACTCCGCCAATCTCACGATCAACCTCGGATGTACATAGACGGACTATTTTTGAAAATTACGGGAAATCCTTGGAAAAACTCGCTGACGTCAGTTAAAATAGCGTTAGCCCTCGAAACTGTGAGTGAAAACATTCGACGTCGCAAACGCTAAAATTCGTTTAAGTCACTGACGTGAAATCATCGTATCCTTATATAAATATCTTTTGAGTCTGAAATAACGGTTTAAAAAATCTTAATTTTTGAGAATGATTTGTCATTCCAAAAATTAGGATTTTTCAGCCGTTACTTTCTGTTAAAGATACCAATTTACAGTGCTAGTTTTTCTTTCACCGTTTCCGCCTAACAAAATGCACAATTTTGTTACATACCCATCCGCCTTACATACATCCGAGGTCTGTTGCAGTTTACGGAAATGGCCGAGTGATGTTCCGAATGACCCTGTCTTCAGAGCCACACAATAAGAGGTGTTTTTCTAGTTTTCAAATTTAGATGTTTTCACTACATCAAAATTGACAAGGTGATTGATTTTGGAATGGTTTTTGAATGAAATTGAATGAGTGGGAGGACTGACTTCTGAGTGAAATTAAAGGGAGGGAGTCCAATATCGTTAATTATGTACTGGATGAACAAAATTAGCAATATTTATTACCTCCCTTCAAAAAAATATGCATACAAGTTCTATAAAAGGCTATCTTTGTCTCCGAGAACCAATCAGACGCTTATTATTTCAATTTGGCCACTGAATCTCGATTTTTTCTAGTTGTATTTATTTTGAGTGTGGTTGTTGATCTATTCATTTTCCGTCATTTTGGTGCGTTTTTGATTGGTTGGAGTGAGTGTACGGAATGAATGTATGGAGCGCTGAGCGAGCGATTTAGGATTGTTTTGATCGGAATGAGAGTCAATTTCGCGATGTTGTTAACTGTACTCATTTGAAACGTCTCATTGAATTTGAAACATTGAGAAGATTCAAATGTGTACCCTATACACGGTTTCCAGAAATTGGGAATATAGACATTCTCTACCCCTTTATCTGGACCCTTGTGTCTTTTCTCCCGACTATTGAAATGAAGTTCCTTGCAAAACTGAAGAACATTGGCAATCTTGCTACAATCCTCGTATGTGCATTAGTTTCCAGGCACTTGACTTTTGTACATATAATAAATTCTGGTTGGATCAATAAAAAATGTGTCCAAAACTTGGCTAACGCTGCGAATTTGATCATTGAAATACGCGCTTTCACGTGGTGTTTATGAAATTGGTTTATGACGTTGCATTGACGTCATGAATACACCAAAGGTCGGTCCTTTCTGTAGGAATCGAATCCAATAATCGTCGAATTCTTTTGAAAATAACTTGCCGATTTTTATCCCAAGGATGGCATTTGCTTAAGAATAAGTCGCTTGTGTCAGATTTCAGATCATTTTGGCGATCCGTTTGTAAGGAATGTAAGAAATTGAAGCCTATTATTTGGCAATGATCTAAACGTTGCTATTTTCGTTCACATCTTTTGAAAATATTGACTTTTTTTGAAAATTTGTCCGGGTACCTATACCTGAAAATGATATGTATTCGGGCTAGACTCTTTTGGTACAATTCGAATCTGCAAAGATATAGTCACGTGATATATTCACAAACATTCTCTTTTAAAACGTCAAAGTATAAATCGTTTTCGCTTTCTTCTCATCATATTTCATATTCAATACTTATTAAGTCTTAACTTACAATAGAACATATTTGACAAATTTAAGAACACCATATTGCAATAAAAATTTGCGTCACATAAGAGAATGTAAGGATGACTTTGTGGCGATGTTTGATTCGACCTAAAAGGTTGCTGCAAATTAACAAAACCGAAGTTTACAAAAAGACTAACCTGAAGGCATACCATTTTTGTTTCAAATATATTGAGCAAAATTGTTTCGTAGCAATAAACCGAAAATTTAGCAAAGGTCACCGGGCAATATTTTGTGAAAATTGTGTTCATTTGCAAAAACATAAGATAAAACAGGAGCGTAAAAACTTTAAACTCACGAAATCACAATGTCTAAGGTCGATTCTCATCGTTGATTGTGCAAACAAAAAAAGCAATTAATGTGACGTTCTTTCGCCTGCTAAATGAAACTTTCTTCGTACAAATCGCCCTTTCGGTTCAGGAAATATTTGCTTAAACTTTTTTTCGCGGGAGATAAAGAGGTTGATCCCAAAATCACGACACGACGTCAACTAAACGTGTGTTTAAACCCTCTTTTGATTGCGTCGTTTTTTCCCCAGTTTTCAAAAATAAATCCTAGCAATTGTGGTGTGTTTTAAAGAAACTGGAAAAATCGACAGTGATACACCTACAGTTACCTTTCAGTGAACAACATCGTTGAATTGACATTCATCTCAACATCAACAACTTCATTCAAAATAGATATAGCTGGAAAAAGTCGCATTTCACTGACATAATTGAAATTGTAAGACTCTGAATGCTTTTTGAAGAAAAAGGAGGCTTTTAAAGATCCTGTTAGAATATTATTTTAAAAGGAATGAATGGGATTACCTCCCGTGAATTTCACTCAAAACTCACTCATCGCACCCATTCAATTTCATTCCAAAATCATTCGTTTTGTCAATTTCAGGATGTCGTTAACTGTTAGAAAAGAAAGAAATTCACTTTCTGCATAATGTCCCCGATCACCTTAAGATAATAAGGTTTCAAGTCAGAATTGAGGTTATATTATTGAAAGCTTCCAAGTTAAACATTTTCCGGTGAAAATGGTTAAGAGAATAGTGGATACTTATTGTGAAGATATTCGTAGCGTTTTTGCTGATCTTGCAAGATAAATATGCTGACCTTGCAAGATAAATACCCCCAAACGGTACTTTCGCTTATCAAAAAACACGGTGGACAATACCTGGCTCAAATATCGGTTCCATTCCATTACGTTTGAGTTTTCTTTTTTAAACTTTTGAAACAATTTAGTCAGGTTACAGACATACTTATATAGTTACTTACATCGTGAAATCGTGAAATTGACATTCACTTCGATCAGAACCATTCCAAAATCACAGCGTCTAATAGATTCTTGAATAAATAGCAAGCTATTAATAGAACTTGTATGCATATTTTATTAAAGGGGGGGGGGGGGGTAAATATCGATGCTTTTGTTCACCCTGAACAAAATTCGAGATATTGGATAACCTCCCTAAATTTCGTTCAAAACTCGCTCAACACTTTCATTCAATATCATTCGAAAATACCATACCAAACAATTTAACAAGTCGATTTCACGATGTAACTAACTGTTCCCTATTCCAGGTACATTCGCTTACACACATGATTGCGCGACATTAAATTGACAACTTAAAGAATGATAGTTATGACGTTACAAAGTTAATGAATAGAGCAAGCTCAATCCTGCAAGTTTTAATAACAAACAAGAAACAGTAACGTAATCAAATCATCCGATTATACAGCCAAAGAACCCGGAACAGGGCTCTTTCTTCTCTTCCACCCTAAATGTCGCCCTATAGCATGCCACTTCTTCGTTGGTATCGGTGTCTGTTATAGTTGCTTGAATATGATAGTCACCCTGAAATCCAGAATAACGAAAAATATATAATTTTAGGAACAGCTTTTATCCAAACCTAACGTTCCGTTTTAAGTCGCTTGCCTAGGATGCTTCTAAAGCAAATTTAAAATGAAAGAAAAAAAGAATAAACTGTTTGTATTTTTTGGAGAAAAGAAAACATTTTCAATTGGCTTTTACGTTGCTCGACGTACGCTTGTGAACCTATCGTAGCTTATTGTTTGTTTATCACCATAACTAGAGATAGGAACATAGTAAAATTGGCTTGGTACTTGATTTTTTGTATGATTTCGGAATGAAATTGAAAATGAGTGGGATGAGTGAGTTTTGGGTGAACTTAAAGGGGGGCAATACATTATCGCTAATTTCGTCCAAATCGGACGCAATTAGCGATATTGTGTATAACCCTTCGCGGACCAATCAGACTTTTTAAAATCAAAACCAGTTACCAAAGTACCGTAATAACTAATCGGCAAGAATGAAATGCTGTTCGTTTGAAACTAATTCGAAGCGTTTTTGCACGAATTTGGAGAATGTTTGAATTAGTGGTTTAAATGCATTGTATGGAGCGCTGAACAAGCGATTTATAATGGTTTTGATCGAGTTGAATGTCAATTTTACGATGTGACTAAGTGTACCATGACAACCTCGATGAGCCTCTAGCTGCTCTTCAACATAGACTTGGGATTATAAACCCACTGACGTGATACAAATATTGGAAAGGATGTGTGCCGGTGTCTGAGATCGATTAAACTTTGAAAAAAACAATGGAATGTGGGAAGATTATCATTGGATCATCTATGAATTTGTGAAATATGAAAATAGCAGAATAAAATCATACCCCTGCAAAAAAGCTCCACAAACCACTTGGTTGAGGTACGAAGAACGTTGAAGGATTCAGATGGTATACACCAGCGTTAATTGGACAGGTGCAGGGGAAGTTTGGAGTCGAACGTATGATCTCTATTGGACAATGGTTTGAAGTGTTGAAATATTGGCCACTCAGCAAGTCACAAACTTGGTATGTACTGTTTGAAAATAAAATTTGATAAACTTCAAAAGTGTCTTTTTTGGGTCATACTGAACCTGAATAAAATTTCGAAGAATGTATAATAACTTCGTTAGACTTTTTATTGTGAATCTTTTTTTTCATACTTGGGAACTGTTACAATAGAAATGTTTCTATGACAAGTGCATCGCATGTGAATAAATAAATTTCAAATAGATAATTGGCAAAACTATACGAAACTATTTCTAGGGCCATCCAAGTATGTACTTTAAGTGAAAAATATGGTTTGTTATTGTGGAAAACCACACAAGCTATTTTCTAAACTAAAGAAAGTGTTATGAAAAGAAGATAAAAGTTTGTCACGCAAACTACTAAAACATGATGACGAGTGCTTTTTTCGACACAACTGAGCTTATATGATTCCATGTGCAAAGAATTAAAAATATTTCCTACCAAGATCCCACATTTGAAATACAAGGCATCGGTGCAAAGAGCCCTAATACTTTTTTCTGAATGTGCACGTGCATCTCGTGGTGTCTACCGGAGATGGCTTTCAATAAATGGACATCAATTTCCCCTGTCTCATTCGCAGGGAACAATATTGGGTCTTGACTGAGTCTGGCATTTTCCACGTGAACAAGCTTGTTTGGACTGGTACCTGTATAAATCACATTCTATATTCTAATTTCCTTCTTTTAATTCTAAATAATTCCAGCATTTAAATTCAAAAGTGCTAGTATGAAAAGAATTTGCATTAAACATCTAAAGAATTTGACTGTTCATAGATGCCAAAGTTCTCTTAAGTAAACCAAGGTTGCCAGTTGCAGTTGTTAATCTCCTGTCGATTTGGTGGATGAATTAGATAAGTTTTTAACAAATTGTAAAATGACGCCTAACAAACAGTGATCGAACAGATTTGCTCGAATAATGTTCTTTATTTTCAGGTAAGCCAATGTTTAGTTGAGATACCTTTCTAACTGAAACTCTCTAGTGACTCTGTCTAATTTTGACTCACGTTATTTTAAATAAGAATTGGAAAAAAATGTCTGGTTAAAGTTTCAAAATTCTGAAGTATTGCGTATCAATAGTGAGTCCTTTATCAGCCGAAAAGGTAGTTGAATAAGTCCAGCATCCATATCTTGCATAATAGCTAATGTACCAGTGCAATACTCAAGTTTTTCTGTCTCCCATTGCTAGCTGACATCCATTTTCAGAGACTCGCATACCAAAAATCTGCTCAAGTTTAAAAAAGTTAAGTTAAGGAACATAAAGAGAACCATGATGGTCCTGGATCGCTTACCTTATTTATAGGAACTAGAGCTACATATACATAGTAAATTTCTAAAATTAGCATGTACATCGTGGGAATCACATGATTATTTTTTCTTAAGATTAAAGAACTATTCATATATCATTTTCAGTCGTAAATGATTTTTCAGAGGTAGAATCAACAAGACAGCTTGTAATGCTGATTAAAGTTTTAAATTGTTTCCTTCATATTTTTTTGAAATATTTTGTTTATTATGAATCTCGTTGAAATGTATGTACAAAACGATATATTTATAATTGGCAGTGATTTTTAGGCATCAATAGCGTAATTTCAGCGTCAAACACAAGCCCTGAGGGTGTTTTTGTACTTCCATCTTTCATTTAAAGTAGTTTATTACAGTATGGAAATAAACTGCAATAGATATTGATGTAAACTTTAAATTCTCAATATATTTTTCCATGAAAAGAATCTTACTGGTGCACTTAGTATTCATACATACAGTAAGCACTTATCACAAGAACTTGGAAGTCTCTCACTAACCAATTAAAATTATTGACCAATTACAATTGTTACAGTTTTTGGGACACAAATTTACAAATAAACACACATAGCTTAAACCATATTTCAAGAATCTATTATATAAAAAGAATATGGCTTTTGAGGAAAGATTAAGAAACATGCATAGGTTAGCTCTAATTCTTGGTAAAAAAGTTTGGAAGTAGCATAAAAGGGATCTCTTTGATTAAACAACAACAAACAAGTCCCGAAAAACACGTTGAATAAACTCACATGTCCCAAGTCATGCTTACTTTTATTGCTGAAGGAAAAAAGAACAGTCTACACATAATGCTGTCTGATCTTAGGCTAAACGGTCTGATTTTCCTTTTCGAACCGTTGCTTCCAACTTTTTTGTCTTACAAGATTGATGTGACTTTTATTTTGCATATCAATGGTCTAATTAAAAAAAAAACTTCATAAATTGTGTAGATTATTCATTTTTCATTTCCATTTGTATTCCTTTGGAAAAAAACACCCCTGAACGGCATGGCAACAAGATGATCATAGTGGCTCTAAAACGCTCACCTAAGTTTACTGTCTCGGATCAAATCAAAGTAATATATATGACAAATTTTTCAGATACTTGAACAAAAATATGAAGAGTCTTTTTTATCTTTAATCTCTTGACCTAGTTGTGTACTTCAAATGACCTAATTCAATACTTCTCACAGATTTGATCTGGAAAAACAATATGACCATTTTTAAAGTTCACTGGACAAAAAGTACTGTCCTTTAAAGGTTTTTTAAGATTAAACATTTTGTCCCCTTGTAACTAAAATTCTACATTAGTCGAGATTTCATAAAGGCTATAAATCTGACAATTCTTTTGGTTGATTGAGCAAGATACGAAAATTTAGCCCCCGTTCTTTTTTTATTTGATCTCTTATCCTCATTTTTGCCTTATTTCGAAATAGACTGATATTCCATCAAGATACTCATTGGCCAATTTTCAGGCGATAGAGAAAAACACATGACCTTTTGATGCGTCTACAATGTTTTGCTAATATTTGACCTCTGGAACTCAACTTTGATCTCCTTTGACCCAATTTCCAACTTAATACAGCTTTCACCGAGGCAATCATTCCGACTAACTTTCAGGTTGATCAGGCCAAATGTATTGCCTCAATGGTATCAAGCTTTCATAGAAAGAATGTTTCTGACTTATTTTCAGGTTGATAGAGCCTAATAAAGTATTCTTTTCTTATATTTGCCCCTTTACCTCTATTTTTGCCCTCACTTGATCGTATTTTTAAAATGACCGAGATATCAACAAGAGAATCATTCTGATTGATTGATACGAAAAACACAGCTTGTAGAATGTCTAGAAGGTTTTTCTAATATTTTACCACTTGATCTCATGTTTGTACCTACTTGACCCTATTAAGAGCTTGTTCGAGATTTCATAAAAACAATCACTCTGATCAATTATTTGGTTGATCATGCAAAGAAATGATACCTCTATAGTGCCTACAAGGTAAATGAGGACGAACAACACACGATGGACGACCGACATCACACATCCATAAACGCTCATCTTGAGCACACAGTGCTCAGGTGAGCTAACAAAACGTGAAATTCAAAATCTTTACAACATATGCATTAATTTCAGTCAAGAGTTAATCTTTGAGGATTTTTGTAGGTAATCATTTGGTGATGCATGTCAAATAAGAAAGCTATAGCCCATTTGATTTGGGAGGGTCATTTTAATTTTGCTCTGTTACCATGAGTTCTGCAAGGTTTCAAAGCCTGTGATTTGTTTGAAAATATTTAACCTAGGAATAATTCCTGAAAAGTTTAATAAAAATCCAATGAGTTCTTAAGGAGAAGATGTTTTAAAATATGTTCAGGGACGGATGCCGGCAATCATCGATCATAAGATATATCCAAAGTGCTTCGTGCTCAGATGAGCAAAGATTTTGCCATGAAGAAAGGGTTCTAGTGATTAACTAATCACGTCAATATCTTCATAAAAAGTCAATGAATAACAATCAAAATATCTTACTACAATCCTCGTATGTAAAATGCTCCTTTCCATAGCTGAAAGAAGCTACGACAGACAAAAATATAAAAATTAATCTTATCATGACGACAGATAGTTCCCAGGGATTTTACTTAAATAAAGCGAGACACGGACACTTACGTATTGAATAATGTCCCTAGTCACCTTAAGATAAACTGTTCAAGTCATAAATAAGATTTTAGTCTTGAAGGCTCCAATCCTTAAGGCTTTTCCTATTGAGAACGGCTTGAAGAATATTACAATTTCTTCAAATAGGAACTGAGTCACCAAAGGAAAAAGATAATAGTTATGCATCGTAATAACGTAACAAATTAAAGGTCTTGAAACAACGGATTATACTTGCAAAATTAAAGCCTTTCACGATAGACATGTTCTTTCTGCGATAAATCTTTTTAAATAAATTTCGTTTCTAGTCTTAATTGCTGACTTAGGCAAAATTTAAATCAAGCCAGTTAATCGCTTAACATGTGATGTTCAGTGTATTTCGCGAGCGAAAAAAAATTCTATTTTTTCGAGATTTGAAGAGGCGTCCTTCGTTTTTTACCCTCTTTCAAACTTGTCTAAGCTTTCAAGACAAACATTCTGACCAAAATGTAGTATGTTCAATACAAAAATGCGTCATTTTGAGTGCAGACACAAGTTGTCATTAATTATACCAATTGACCCTACTTTTTACACCACTTGACCCAACTCCGAACTTGAATGATTTTGATATAGACGAAGATTCTGACGCAGTTTCATGACATTTAAGCAAAAATGGTGACCTCTAGTGTGCACACAAGGTTTTTTCGAAGATTTGCCCCCTTGATCCCACTTTTGACCCCACTTGATCAAATTTTGAACTTGTTCATGATTTGATGGAGACAAACATTCTGACAAAGTTTCAAGGCATTTGAGCAAAAAATGTGGCCTCTAGAGTGCACACAAGTTTTTTCTTAGATTCTCTCTCCCCCTTATGTGCTCCGGTGAGAAAAAATCAGCAACAAAAACAATATTAACAAAAAAAACGCCTTTTAAGGTAACTGTAGATACAAAGAGGACCATTAAAGGTCCGAATTTCAAAATGTCTGCAAATTGCCCCTAATACTAAAACACCGAACTTTAGAATACTCTGTCAGCAGGTACCTTAAATCGTTGTGAATATTGACATCAACATTCGCTTGTGTTAAAGTGACGAGAAATAGAATATGCTATACAATGGGAAATTAACTTCACTTATTACTTAATTAATAGACAATGTGATTGGGGTTGGATAAAAATCGGATGGTATTGCAGATAACAAATTGTAATATATTGCAATGAATTATCCGTAATGTCGAAAGCATTCTTAACAGAGAAATGAAAGGTCTTCTTCTTTTATGTTGTTTCATTAAATTTCATTTTCTCCAGGAATGAAAAAAGAGTAATTTATTTTGTCAAGGTAAGCTATTGCGACCGTGAATATCCGTCGTTCTTCATGCGACATACACAATTACTCTAAACAATCTCTCCTCCTTAGACAATTCATCAATCTTGATGGCACTTGGTAGGTCTGACAAAGGTGATCAAATCATCGAAATTAACATTTTACTCTGGTTGCCACGCCCCAGGGGAAAATAAGGAATTCTTAAAAAAGTGTCTTAGCTGAAACAAGAGGACAGACAATTTTCATATTTGGTATGTATCATCATCTAGTGGATTTTTATCATATGTAATCGTATATCCTTTGGTTCAAATTTGTGTTTGGTCGGATCTTATTTCACAAAAAGAGGGAATGTTTGAAAATCTTCTCTGAAACAAGAAGGCAGACAGTAGGCTTTCATCAAAGGTTTTTGATACCATATTCTTTGGGTCAAGCATTTGGTCCAAATTTGTGCTTGGCCGGAGCGGATCCTTATTACAAAAAAATGGAAATGTTTGAAAATCTTCTCTGAAACTAGATGGCAGACAGAGGGCTTTTATCAAAGGTTTTTGATAATATATTCTCTGGGTCAAGCTTTTGGGGGTCAATCAAAATTTCTTTTAAAATTTAAGTTAAGGGTCATCCAAGGTGCATCTATACCAAGTTTTACTAAAATCCTCCTAATGGTTTTGAAGGATTAATTGTTTGAATGGAGGTTTATGCCGCTTTCAACCTTTTTTTGTTATATCGCGACGGCTGGAGCACCTTACAATGGATTCCTGATATTTCTCTCACCAGTACAACCATCACATCCTTTCCTAGCCTCCAGCTGCTATCTGACTGCCTCGATCGCTCAGTGGTTATAGCGTCGGGCTTCTGATCCGTAGGTTAGGGGTTCGAGTCCTCGTGACAGTCCGACGCGCTACAAACTGCGCTATGACGTTGTATATTCTAAGAACACGAGTGCCATCGACCTCTAGTTAAAATTTGGCTTAGACCCCAATTCATTTACAAGTTTAAAGCGAAGGCTATAAGCCAGTGCACCATGTAGTATACAACACGTTATTATCATTGCAAACTATTTTTGTTTCTATTTGACATTGGTGCCTTTTAAATACGCAAAGGGTTTACCAGGCTCATCGTTGTACAAATCCTTCCATAGATGGTCAAATAAATGTTATTGAATTCCAGGTTTCAGAAAGAAATGAAGAAATATCTCCCTTTTTTTTAGTATAATACCGGAAGAGGTTTCATGGTCAAAGCCTTTGCGGGAACAGTTTTTGAAAAAGTAAACATTGTAAAACGCTCCGTACCGTTCAAACAGCAAGTTTTAATCGGTATAATTTTAACGTGATACACTATTTTAATATTTTTTTTAGCTCACCTGAACACGAATTGCTCAAGGGGAGCTTTGGTGGTTTAGAGAATTTCCGTTCTGTGTCGACAATATTAACATTGTATGTACTCTGATGGCCACATATTTTGCACGATCGACCTGAAATTTTATCAGAATGAATTGTCTTGGTCAACCCTCTGGCGGGTTTGAAAATGTATCAACTTAAACCTTGTTGGCACTCTAGAGGCCATATTTCATGCCCGATTAAACTGCAATTTGGTCAGAATATTTGTCATGGCGAAATCTTGGACGCGTAAAACTTGTGTAAAATGGAGTAAAAACTAGGTAATGGGGTCAAATCTTGGAGAAAAAGCATTTTTATGCTCCCCGAAGGGAGAGCATATAGCCGCCGCTTCGTCTGTCCGTCCGTCCGTAATTCCGTCCGTCCATCCGTCCGTCTGTCCGTCCGTCCGTCCATTTCCACCTATTTCTCCATAACCCTTGGGCCAAATCAAATGAAACTTACCATGTGAACTCCCTATGATATAGTGATGATGCGTCTGTGATGGTTTTTGGATATGAGGCCTCGTCACGGGAAAAGGGGACTTAGGGTAAAAAACAGTTTTTTCCCAAATTTCTCCTAGTCTTACGGCCAGAATTTAGTGAAATTTCATATTTGAGTAGCAAATCAGATGATCTTTACTATAAACAATTTGAAATTAACGTAAAAAAAATATCATGGAAAAAGGGGGCTAAATGTTTGTTACCTTTACGCTAGTGCGTAAAATACAGTTATTCTTTCATTTCTCCTAGTCTCATGCTCAGAATTTGATGAAATTTCACATTTCAGTAGCAAATCAGACGCCCTTTACCATAAGGTATTTGATATTTGTGTCTAAAAATATGTCATGCAAAAAGGGAGTTTAATGTTTGTTACCTTTATGTTTGCTGTATAAGATAACATCTTATTTGAGTCCTTGCAATCTGACCACAGAGCATATCTCCTAGAGTATAAAAGCTATCAACTTGAAACCTTATGGGTGGATAGATCTTATGGAGGAGAAGTGCAGTGCACAAGAACTACAACTCTTGCTTGCATAATTTTGGAGTTATTGCCCTTTGTTATTTTTTATACTTAGATTATGTCTGGAGCATATCTCCTAAAGTATAATAGCTATCAACTTGAAACTTAATGGGTGGATAGATCTCATAGAGGAGAAGTGCAGTGTACAAGAACTGCAACTCTTGCATGCATAATTTTGGAGTTATTGCCCTTTGTTATTTTTGATACTTAGATTTTGTCTGGAGCATATCTCCTAAAGTATAATAGCTATCAACTTGAATCTTTATGGGTGGATAGATCTCTTAGAGGAGAAGTGCAATACACCTGAACTACAACTCTTGCTTGCATAATTTTGGAGTTATTGCCCTTTGTTATTTTTATTACTTAGATTTTATAGGAGGCAAATCTTTGACAGTACATAGAATCTTTTATCTATTAGGCTTCAGTTTACTATCAAGCTTTCTTGGCGGGGGATGTCCATGTCCAGTCCAACATGGCTCTTGTTTTTATGACAATGCCTTATTCGGGGAGCATAATCCGTCTCTGACGGCTCTTGTTTGCACTGTAGAGACCACGTTTATTATATGAAATTTGCCGATCAATCTGAAAATTAGTCATAAGACTGTCCTTATAATATCTCTGATAAATTAAAAATGGGTAAAGTTTGGTAAAAAAAACTCGGTCGCGGGGTCATATCTTGTAAAACGTTTTTTGTGCAACCCAATAGCCACATTTTACCAAATCAATCTGAAAATTGGTAAGAATCATTGTCTTGGTAGAATCCTAATGGGATTTTCAAAAAGGGTCAACTGGGGTCAAATCTATAATAATGGTTCAAATAATGGAGAAAAACCCTTGTTTGCACTCTGGATTCCAAATTGTTTGTCCAATCAACATGAACATTGGTAAGAAACCTCCGAAGTGTACGGAAATAAGAAAACTTGTGTCAAAAACTAGGCCACAGGGTCACATAAGTTTTTTTGCAAGATCAACAAAAAATTTGTCAGAATGCTGGTCTTAATGGATTACCGAGCAAAGTCGAAATTGGGTCAAGTGGCGTTAAAAAAGAGGTCAAAAGGTAAAGTAATAATAAAAAAATAACTATGAGACACTGTAGAGGCCAAATTTTCGTAACGACCAATATGAAAATTGGTCATAGTCTAGGTGAAATCTCGTCCACACTTTTGGCCTTAAAATTGACCTAAAGGATTGTCTTGTATATAATCCATAGCTTTGTTTTGCCTTATGATTTATTTATCCTTTCAAACCCTAAAATCCTACTAATAATAAGTTTTAGACGGTTCAATCGGGTGAGCGATAAAGAGAAACTATGGCCATCTTGTTTCAGTAACTAGTTCTGTAAAGAGACGTTCTGATTTATGTAGAAATGGGTTTTGTTATATAACGACTTATATGCACGAAGAAAAAACTTTGCAACATCTTAAATATGTAGCAACAAAAAAAAAGATCAATAAATCCATCGACTATTTTTGTTGGGCATTGTTTGTCCTCAGGTATGTGAACTGTTATCTCCTATTCAAGGTCAGGATTAATTGTTACAGATGTTGCAAGAATTACGATATTAATGATATCCAACGTCTGAACCAGGCAGGGAAGAGTGGGTGCAGTGATTGTCGTCGCTTTTGGATACGTATGTATGATGTTGGCTATACATTTAGTGTGTTGATCACTCTTGGATTAGAAATGGTGATCGAGTAGAAATTGCTAGTAGCATATGCGATGCAACACTTGTTTATTATGCACGAATATTTGAAGAAAACTTTTTTGTTATGGTAATAAAATGCACGTAACATCTGAATCGCAAACAGGTTAGTTCGTCAGTTTTTAGCTTCGCTGGCCAAAGGCCAGCGAGCTATTTTCATGACTGTGTGTCCGTCGTGCGTCCGTCCGTCAGTCAGGTCGTCCGTCCGTGTGTAAACTCTTTTTTAAAAATCTCTCCCTCAACCAATGGGCCGATTTTAACGAAACTTGGTAGAAATGTCCCTTGGCTGACTCTCTTTTACAATTAAGATTGACCCCTAAATATGGGTGTGGCATTTTTGAACTTGAAAATCTTTAAAAATCTTCTCTCAAACCATTAGGACAATATCAATGAAAGTTGGCATGAATGTTCCTTAGGTGACCCTGCAATCAAGTTGTTAAAGAAATTTTGATTGACCCTCAAATATGGGCGGGGCAGGGCGGGGCTTATTTTCACTAAAAAATCACTCTAAAGATCTTCTCCTCCCAAATCATTCGGCCGATTCCAATGGAACTTAGCATGGATGTTCCTTAGGTGACTCTGTATGCAAATTGTAATGCTCCCCGAAGGGAGAGCATATTGCCGCCGCTTTGTCTGTCTACCCGTCCGTCCGTAATTCAGTCCGTCCATCCGTCCGTCCGTCTACAGCGATTTCTCCATAAACCCTTCGCAAATCAAATGAAACTTAACCATGTGAGCTCCCTATGGTATAGTGCAGATGCATCTGTCTCGGTTTTTGGATGTGAGGTCTCGTCACGAGAAAAGGGGACTATAAATCTGTCATGCAACAAGAGGGCCGTAGTGGCCCTAAATCGCTCACCTGATGAACTGTCAAAAATTGTTTAAAGTAGATTTAGAAAGGATGAAGAATTCATACTAAATTTCAGGTCGATTGGGCAAAAAATGATGCCTCTACACTGCTTACAAGGTTTTTCTAGGATTTGACCCCAGGACCTAGTTTTTGACCCCACTTGACCCAATTTCGAACTTGACCTAGCTTTTATCAAGATGATCATTCTGACCAATTTTCAGGTTGATCAGGTAAAAAATTTGGCTTCTAGAGTGTCTTCAAGGTTTTTCTCATATTTGACCCTGTGACCTCATTTTTGACCCAACTTGACCCAATTTCAAACTTGACCTCGATTTTATCAAGATGATCATTCTGACCAAATTTCAGGTTGATCAGACAAAAATTTGGCTTCTAGAGTGTCTACAAGGTTTTTCCAATATTTGACCCTGTGACATCATTTTTGACCCCACTTGACCCAATTTCGAACTTGTCCGAGATTTTATCAAGACAACCATTCTGACCAAATTTCAGGTTGATTAGGCAAAAAATATGGCTTCTAGAGTGTCTACAAAATTTTTCCAAGATTTGACCCCCTGACCTCATTTTTTACCCCACTTGACCGGATATTGCATTTGTCCGAGCTTTTATCAAGACAAACATTCTGACCAAATCTCAGGTTGATTGGGTAAAAATCATATGGCTTCTAGATTGTCTACAAGGTTTTTCGAAGATTTGACCCCGTGACCTCATTTTTGACCCCACTTGACCCAATTTTGAACTTGTCTGAGCTTTCATCAAAATGATCATTCTGACTAAATATCAGGTTGATTGGGCAAAAAATTTGGCTTCTGGAGTGTCTACAAGGTTTTTGAAAGAATGACCATGTGACCTCATTTTTGACCCTTCTTGACCCACTTTCGAACTTGACCGAGGTTTCATCATGACAATCATTCTATCAAATTTCAGGTTTTTTAGGCAAACAATATGGCTTCTAGAGTGTCTACAAGGTTTTTCTAAGATATGACCCCGTGACCTCATTTTTGACACCACTGGACCCAATTTCGAATTTGTCCGAGATTTCATCAAGATGATCATTCTGACAAAATTTCAGGTTGATTGGGCAAAAAACATGGCCTCTAGAGTGTCTACAAGGTAAATATTGACGACACACGACGGACGACGGACGACGGACATCACTCGACCACAAAAGCTCACCATGAGCACTTCGTGCTCAGGTGAGCTTAAAAGGGGGTTTAATGTATGTTACCTTTATGTTAGCTATTACAGTACTTTCTCGATACCCTTTGGCCTTATCAAATGAAATTTGCCATGTGAACTCCAATGCTTATGTGTCTTGACCGGTTTAAAGATTTGTGGCATCGTCTCGGGAAAAGGGCACTTAGGGTAAAATGCATCTTTTTCTAATTTCACCTTGTCTAATGGTCAAAATTTACTGAAATTTCAAATTTGAGTAGCAAATTAGGTGTCCTTTACTGTAAACAAAATTTCACTAAAAAATCTTTAAAAATGTTCTCCTCCCAAACTTTTGGGCCAATTCAAATGAAACTTGGCACGAATGTTTCCTTTACTTAAATGTTCAAAGATATTTTGATAGACCCCCAAATTTAGGCGTGGCAGGAGGGGGGGAAGGGTATTTTCAATGTGTAATCTTTAAAAATCTTCTCCATCCAAACCATTTGGCAAACTTCAATAAAGCTTGGCATGGATGTTCCTTTGGTGACCTTTCACTTCAATTGTGAAAGAAGGTTTGATTGACCCCCAAATATGGGCGTGGTAGGGGGGGGGGGCTTCTTTTCCCTATAAAATCTTTACACATTTTCTCCTCCCACACCAAAAGACAAATTTCAATGAAACTTGGCATGATTGTTTCATGAGTGACCCTTTAATTGAAATTTCAAAAGAAATTTCGATTAACCCGTAAATATAGGTTTAGTGGCATGTGGGGGCTAATTTTCATTATAAAATCTTCAAGTCTCCTCTTTCAACAACATTGGGGTGAACTAAACAAAACTTTGCATGTAGATTCCTTAGTTTTCCCTTAACTTAAATTGATCAAGATATTTTGATTGCACCCCCAATATGGACTAGGCAGGACGGGGCCTTCCTTCATTTTTAAATCTTTTAATTTCTTCTCCTCCTCTCTCATGTGGTCAATTTTAATGAATTTTGGCATGTGATTAAACTAGGCCTGAATATTTCTTAGGTGTTAACTTCGCATATATTTTCTAAATGCTTACAGCTAATTCAATTACTTTTCATAAATACACAGATAAGATGATCATCCTTATTTTAAATAAGAGATTCCACAAGTGACTTCATCAGGTTGCTGACTTTCACTTGACATAACCTTTACATACCTTCAAACAAAAATGATTTATATATTTCTTTCTTACATCGAAATTAGACTGATAATATAAATCAGATCATCGACCTTACCATAGGAAAAATGACCCTTACGTTTGATAGCTGGTCAAGTGATGTTTGTGACAAGCAGCAGTTTGGGCGAACTACGTTGTCCGTGGACAGGTCTTGTTAACATTTGACCTTTAGCTGTGACCATGGGTTATTCTGAACATTTGTATCAAATAACACATCTATTCATATGAAAACAAATTTGACAAGTTTTTTGGCCTAGTTTAGCAGGCCATAGGAAACAACCCTGTATCCTGGAAATTGCATAGGAAAAAGATAATCGAGTCAACCCGAACAACATGTAATCTACGTAGGTTTTTGTGCTCATGTGCGCGTAAAAATTAGGTCTAGTATACGCCATCAACTTTTGTGCGACTCGAAGTTCTTTGTGTGTTCAACCAAGTCCTTTCTTATCACTACGTTGTGTTTAAATCTAAGTACTGATAGTACTGAAGGCTATGGAACTGAATTGAAGAAACAATACTCGTGGGCAATTTTCTGGAATATAACCTTGATTATTCACCTTGTCCTTATCATGTATACCAAATATTTTCTTACTTATCACTGCCAAAATCTCTGCTGTGTTAAAGATACATAGATTTTATATTTGATCTTGACCGATGAAGAAAATGCTGCTAACTTACACTTCCTTTTTCTCCCTAATATTATCTACCCTTTCTGCTACAACTTTTACTTATTTGCCAACGTGATGTATGTAATCTGCAACCTGTCTAAACATTTGGCTTTAAATGGTTTAATCTAAATTAGAAAAATTCATATGCCTTGTCCCATCCTTAAACCCTGAAACAGACGACACAATTTTAGACTCGGCCAACTTTGAACAAGTTGCAGACAATTAGTCAACATGAGTGTAATTTGGTGTATATCTAGGGTAGAAATTAAAAAGAAACATTGGGGTATGAGTATAGGGTGGACCATATTGTGGGAAAGGGAGAAATTAATCCTATCAATTTCTTGTATTTCCATAGTAAAATACAACTTCTTTATGGAATACAATTCAATATAGGGGAAAGAGCCGACGAGCTTGCGCCCCTAGAATAACAGCATTACTACGATGGTTAGACGGAATCGTCGAATGGTTAAATTGACTGACTTGTAGCAAACCAACCAACTCAACTAAAATTATAAAAACGCGAGTTTCGCCTGTCTTCAAAGCGGTATCGGGCGTAGTAATTAGTTGTTTTTGGCGGACTCACTGCTATATTGTGAGCATATCGTTCGACATGTTTCTTTTGAAGTGAGTTAGGAATGTTCGGAATGTGGCTTACGATCCATAGAAAAATGGAACCGTTGGTTTCCATCGCCTATTAAAGCCTTTCTAAAAGATTTAAAAATTGGAGAGCATGCCCTCAAATGTCACCTTGCTCCTTATAAACCAGGCCTTCAGCGCTTATAGCTCTTTGAATTTTAAATCCATGGATAAGTGTGGGACCTACAAGATAAATGTTTGCTCCGATAAGCCAATTTAAACCATAGATTCCGAGTCTTGACCATAATCTATGTGCTTTCTGAAAAAATATTCAAAAGAAACATCTAACGACTAAATTTACCAAGATATTTTGTATTTCGTTTACAGATAAAGAAATTGATGCCCCTGATATATTTCTAAGGTCATATTGTTTTTTTGAAATACCTCAGTGGTTTTGAGTTTGGTTCAAAACGGGTATCAAAGGAGATCAAAAGTCATATCTTATTCTCAACCCTAAAGGTCACGACTTCGGCTCTATCATTCTCAAAATTGGCCAAAATATTTATTTCGATGATTTCTAGGTCATGTCCAATAATGAGTCCCGTCAGGTCAAAAGGTAGGTCAACTTGTTTTCATGATTTCTAAGATCTTGTTGAAAAAAAGGTCAGACCAGGTCACTAAGTAGGTCACTATGTTAAACCTATAACACTCTAATTTTAAAAGGTCACATCTTTGGCAGCATTATTTGAGAAATTTGTCAGATTGAATAACTTTGTGATATCTGACCCCGATTTAATAGTAGCACATGTAAAATTAAAAAGTAGATAACAAGGTCAAATCTTTGATCTTTCAGATATACGCTCAAAATGCCACAATTTCAGTTCAATCATATTCATTATTGTCCTGAAATGCATCATGCTGGATCAAAGAGGGCGGTCAATTGTTCAAATCGTTTAAGTTCATTTCACAGTAAAAAAAAACCTTATTTATTCTTGAGAGGTATATTCTTTCCTGAAATCAATCAATTGGCATATATAAAGATACATAGTATTTCGTGTAAGCTAAAAAGGTATTGGAGACATAGGTTATCGCTATAGGGCAATCACGGTCCTCTTGTCCTAGTGACAACAATGTATCGCCCACGAGAAGGGGTTTGGTATAAACGGTTTAATACAGGAGAGGAATAGAGTAGACTAAAAAGAAATAAAAAAAACCTTTGAATTCTTTAGTGTTATGACATATTAAGTTACATGATATTAGTTTCTAAATGATCTAATTCAACCCAGCACAATTTCTATGGGCAAGTTGTTACGGCGGGTCCGAGTTATCCTCCCACAAGACAGGCGACACCCTCGCAGTCTGTCTCAGTTTTCGCATGTATTATAAAGCATCCAACTTCTTCATTAACATTCGTGTCGATCACTGTTATTTTAGCTGCGAACTCACCCTGAAAATGTCAGACAATTTTAATCACTTTTCTTTGACAAAATGAAAAGCATCATCATCCACAGCAAAAAAAAAAAAAATAAAAATAAATAAATAATAATAATGAAAAAATAATAATGATATTTATAATAATAGATATGCTTATAATCGCAGTAAAGAAATAATCACATGAACGACATTAACATTTCTAAATTAGTATTAAAAGAAAAGCAAAAAGAAAATTTGGATCGATCTTTGTTAACAGTACCGATCCATCACTCGAAAAGAGACCATCTTGTAGATGCAAAAGAAGCAGATTGCGCGGACTTTACAGGCTAATCGGGTCAGTTTTTAGTTTTTCTTCATCTAAAGATACAAAACTATTTATCTCTTTATTATAGATTTATGTCCCTTTTCGCTGTGCCTCATATTAAAGGAAAGTAGAGTAGAATAGTGTAGAGAAGAGTTCATCAGAAAAGTACAGAATATCAAACTGTCAGCAGTAGGATTGAATGTAGCGATTGTCATACTAAATGTTCTTCTGATATATCATTTATGATGCAAATGTATCGTTTGATTCGGTGAGATTAAGGTACGATTAATTCTACACTGAAGATATACTCTTTTAATTTTTATTGCATTCCAGTGGCAGTAAAATCTTTGGATCTCACACTGTAATAAATTTTGATATCGTCACTACTGATAACAATTGTCAGTTTCATTTGAGGAACTACTTTTTTCATGCAGCATTTTCAAGCCCCTGCCTAGACTCCTGAGATATTAGATTGAATTCCTATCACAGATTCAGGATGTCTTGCATAGTGTGTTCAAACCAAAAAAATGAAGGTTGATTTTCTCATTATTATTCAATTTGATTAAAAATCCGTGCGCAAAATGAAAAATAAGGCTACAGATTGGGAGTGTTGATTAAACTTCCCAATCCCTTCAGGACCCGCCACTGAAGCTTCGGAATGAAAAATAATTGAGAGAAGGTGTTGATCAACATGAACAAGGAAAACAGATTCTACACAAAGCGATGACATAGTAGTTAAAGCGACAAACACCTAATCCAGTTTAAGTTTTGCTCATATTATTTTCGTAAAAGTGTGAAACGTCCAAAGAATGGATTTTTATATTCAAAGTAACTGTATATATTTTCGCGATTTAAAAAAGTGGTATCGATACGCCATATTCGCAAAGGCCGATAAATAAAAAAAGACATAATACATTATTTTCTGAATATAAGTAGAGTTGTAGAGGATATGAAAAAAACTTGAAATATTTTCATTCAAGAAAGAACCAGCTGATTATCCTCTATTTCTTGTGAGGAGGATGCTGAAAAAAGGTTGCATGAAAGTGTCCATCCATTGTACTGCATCAGCCCCTCATCTCGTGACCTGGATGTCTGTGGTTCGAGTCCAACCGTCACCGATAAGAATTTTTGGACAACACTAATTAGCCAGCCCCATTCAACTCCACTGTATGATTGGGTAGGAGTGGAACCACCAAGCCAATTGCTTTCTCTCAGGAACGTGAAAACCTCGGGACTCAGAATTACAAAAAATATCATTCTTAGCTAAAAATTTTCTCAAGCACGTTTTTTTAAAAAATGTATAAACATTTATGATAATATAAATAAGTTGCAATTTATAACAACTTGGTTATATTATCTTTATGTTCGTTAATTTATATTAGTATTATTACTGAATTATGGATTTAATCTGAATATGAAATTTGAGAAAATTCTCAGTTGAGCACGAAATCAATTTTACAACCTCGGGCACAGGATTTAGTGTTAGAGAACTAATCAATAGGCTAATGCTTTCGTCTCACTCGAACCAAAATAAACTAGTTTAACTTTAAGTTGTCTTGATATTCGGATTTTATTTAATCTTATAAAGATTTATTTACCAAAAAAATAGGGGACTCCTTGTCCTCTCCTCTGGTATCGCGCATTTTATTGATTAGAAAAAGTATAGTCAATTCAGTTGTTTATGTGAGATAGGAGCTTTGTTGTATCTTATACTACATTTTTCACTTGTAAATGATTATCTTTGACTGTAGAACCGTTTTGCAACCCAAGTTCGACATTTATGTTTGATCTACTTTTGATATATCAAATTAATAGGTCTAGGAATTAATTAAGTCGATAGACACATGGCTTTGGTTCTAGCGTCATGTCGAACCTTTCACATTTTGAAAAATTACATTATAAGCTTTAGAACTTCATTAAAAGAAGAAATGTTTAAAGACACTTTTGGTTTTCTTCGACACGGACATTGTGTTGAACTCTTGATCTTTGTGCAACCTTTTTACTAATTTTTTAGCTCGTTTTTTTTTTTTCGGAGAAAATACGGAGTATTGCTATAGCCTTGGTATCGTCGTCGTCGCTGTTGTGAACATTTTGACGGAGGTTGCTCTTTTGATGGTGAAAAGTTGTAAGTGAAGGCCTTCAGGTATACCACAGATATCACATCTTAGGTATTACTGTAAGCCTTCACTAACTTTCATAAAAAAGAGAGCAACCTATACCATCAAGGGGAATATTTCTAGATGTTTGTATTGCGGAAAATACCCACTTTTCGACTTTGATTTTTCATCCACCATCTAGCACCCAAAAGCCAAGCGCGGACATCCGTTGGCGGCGCTTTTCCTTTCCTACAACTCAGTTCATTTTATGTAAACAAAAAACGTCGACATATTCTTTTGTTTGACATTGTGGTAAACGTTTGTCCAACATCCGAGTAAAAAATGCTTTCAGAATCATACCCCATGATCGTTTGGATAGCTCTTGTGATAGTTAACCCACATGACAAGTGTCACGAAGAATTCTTCAAGAACAACAGAGCAAACACGCTCATGCTTATCAAGTATTATGCTCAAAAATGTGTTAATATAGATGGTATGAATTACGTTTAACTCGTTCGAAAAAAAAGGTACTTTGCCGTGTATGAAGTGAACACAAATTGTATACCTGTGCTGCGAATTTAGCTATTCCCAATCCGGAAACAAAAAGGGTTGTAGGGTTAAGGTGGTATACTCCAGGTTTGAACGGACATGCGCACTCCAAGTCTGGTGATGATGTAGCGATCTCTATTGGACAGTGATGCTGATTGTTCGCCCAAAATGATGCATTAAGTAACTCACATACTTGATACGTGCTGAAATGAATTAGCATTAATATCGGATCTAAACATAGAGCAAATATTTCAAATTCATATTTGAGTTATGATAATTTTGGATATTTTTCTAATCGAATCCAAGATATTTTACACTTAGTAACGTAATAGGGGCGCCAATGAAATTATTTTAATTTCTCATCGAAATCTAAAATAATCTTCTATTCACACACACACACAATTCCGAAGATACTAAAAACGGAAGTTTAATGATATTTTCAGTTGATTACATTAACTACACAATCTTTAATACAACATTTTTTTATTATAAATAAACCATAATTAAAGTCAATCAGATAATATACGGGTCGAACTATAATTCAGCTTGTTATATCATCATTTTCAAAGTGGGGTTCGTACTTGCGACGATGTAGTCGACAACCGGTTGCATTACGTCAAGCCTATCTTAGCTTACCATAGCTGGAATGGAAATTTGGCTTTTATTTTCTACCGTTGAAGTTCGTCAGACAGCGATATGGTGAAAATTCGTGATGTCTCCACACGAAGAACGTGATAGTTGTATAGGATAGAAAACGAGAGCCGTTGTATATGGGAAATAGACACGAGCGATAGCGAGTGTCTATTTCCCATATACCGCGGCACGAGATTTTCTATCTGACTTAGACCACGCTTTTCTTACAACTGTTTTTTTTACCCGAACCTTTTAATATTGAAAAAAGAGTGAATATTGCTTTGATGTTACCCCAATCAAGTGTGAATATGCTGAAATCACATATGAATCTATTTCCGTTACCATTTTCCGTTCTTTTACACTTTTGCGACTGTCGAAAGTCTTTAGGAAAAAAAAGCTGCATTTAATGATCGTCATCTTTGTTAAATGACTCGGCCAGAAAACCTGTCGAAATTCACGTGCAAGACACAATACAACCGTATATCTGTAAATACAGCGCTCGGAGTTGTATCTTTGATATATACTTTTGAAATACTGTTCTCTGATTGGCCGATTCGCTTCAAGCGTGGTCTAAGTCAGCTAAATCAAGTGTTGATTGTCCGGGAATTATACGGACTCTCACACGTGCCCATACGAGGACTTTAGGTGAAAGATTTAGAACCAAAACATTCTGTAATACTGCGATATCCGCATTTCAATTTTACAACGGGTTTACTACACAAAGCTTCCGAAGGGTTTGCTTTTTAGCTCACTTGAGCTATTGTGACCGATTAATGTCCGAACTTCTGTCCGTCCGTAAAAAAATCTTACAACATCTTCTCCAATGAAACTACTGAACCGAATATCACCAAACTTTTCAGATATGATCCTTGGGTCATGTTTTTTTTTAAATATTTAAAAGATATTAAAGTTCTCTACTAATTTTGGATGCATTCCGATGTATGTCACGAGAAAAGGAGCCTCATTGACAACGGCATTTTTACTATTCTAGAGGTCACCCTTTTTGCTCAATATTTCCCATACTTGTTCAGGATGTTTGCCTGGTCATAAGGAAAAACTTCTAGTTCTGATTGTATTTTTGGATTTGTCATGGGAAAAGGAGACTCTTAGACAATGACAATGTTACTTTTACCTTTGTAGAGGTCTCAATTTAGGCTGAATCTCTCCCAAACTTGTTCAGGATGAATGTCTGGCCACAAGGAAGGGCTTTATCAATTCTGGATGCATTCCAAAATATGTCTAGGGAAAATGAGCCTTAAAGACTTTATAGCCACAAGATATTCATTTCCTATATCTGTACACCTAGATTATGACACCTCTTGACCGAAATTGAATTTTGTGTTAGATTCATCATGGCAATTAATGGTCAATAGTGAAAAAAACAACGAATGTATGGAAAAATAGCTGTAATAGCCGTTTCTTTTAAATGATTAGACTGGTGTATGTAAATATACAGTTGCAAAACAAAGCATTTTTCAATATGGCTCCTCAGTAAAAATACGACTTGTAAATAGAATATTTCTGTGTATTATTTCTTGAAGAAGACACTTGCTGAAATATTTTAAAAGAGTTTATAAAGTTATTGTGCAGAAGGTAACATTAATGATTTTGCTGAAAAATGGGTCCTTACTAATCATTGAAATATCTTTCAAGGCAATTCAATAAGGCAGGAGTCAAGGACACGAATGAGAGCAATATAGGACCATCATGTTCCTCTTGTTATAAACGTTAAGCTGAGATCACAAGGTATAAGACGCTGTTCGCTACTCGGGAAACTGACATCTTCGCTAGCCAAGGGTGATGCCCACTTCGTGTTCTATTCACTGTGACTGTCACGTAGTGGGCATCACAATTGACAATCGAAGATGGGAAACGGAAGGTTTTACACGTGGTTAAAATAAACTGAAACCAACTTCTGATCAGTCACTGCATGTTTCTCTCTTTTTAACAAATTTTCTAGAAAGGAATTAGTTAGAACATTACTTCCATACAAAGACAAATCGATACCGAGGATTTTGCTAAAGGAGTGATGTAAAAAGGACGGACAGAACGATTGTAGCAGACAAAAGAAGACACAAACCCTACTTTGAAGAAGCCACAAAACACGCAAAATGCAGGGCATTTTAAAAATTTCAGTCGAGGAAATACCGAAATGTTGTTTGAAAAACCACTATTCGTTCGATGCCTTTAAGGTAGTTGACTAGACGTAAGTAAAGATAACATTATGCAAGTTTTTTTTCTTTTCCCTGATGGTTTTTGATGAATTTTATTCCAGCTGTCTTCCACGTGAACGGGTTACCAGAACTCGATAAACACTTGCATCTTTAAAATTATTCAGCAATACTTTCGTACCTTATATGAGTGACCGATTAGATGTTGGCTTAAGTTACAATGCTTACGGGAGACATACTGGATTTATCAATAATAATTATTATTTGATCTCTGCAATCTGGTAACTTTTAGACAATTCTTTTATAAGACGATAACATTTTAGACTAAACTGATTATAAGGAAAGTTTAGATGATAATTTTATTTTATTATAAATTCTTAAACCCGTGGAATTTACTTTAAAGTAAAGAAAACATTGTGGACTATCAAGAAATTGTCTCCCCCCCCCCTACAATTTTTTCTTAAGCCTTTTTTTTCTTTGATCAAAAGTATGGTTGTGTCTAATCGGAAAACTATTTTTTCTATGCTGACGTATAACCAACTATCACAAATTGCGCACTGTCCTGTCACGTTGACATGTTTGACATCTTGGTTGCCAATCGACAATATTTTTATGTTACGTTTAAAACGCTTACCAACTGCCGATCCTTGATAGCCAGGGTCCACTAACAGGGTTACATGGTACATCTATAAAACCGAAGAGGACCTTTTTTTGCAGGTGCACCCGAACCTCGTGATGTTCGCCGGATATAGGCTGCAGAAGGGACAGTTCGAGGGAGCCTGTGATGTTACCAGGGAAATGAAGTGAACTTATGTTGATATTGTTGAAGTGAAGAAGGGGGTTCGAACTGTTTGCTGGAAAGAAAAAATAAAACTCTAAACACACTTTTTTCTTTGAATCAGTGACGTTTATCACTGAGTATTTTTTCTTTACGATAAACGCATACTTTCAAATTTGAAAGCAATTCCAGGATAGTTGAAAAACAGGAGTCAATAGTCTACTTCTACTTGTAAATATATATTTGATGAGAGAGCTTTAAACCTTTTCTACATGAAAAGAGAATAATACTAATTTTATTTTTTAATGCCCCTCAATCGAAAGATAGTGGGCATATTGTTTCAACTTTGTCCCTCTGTCTGTCTGCATTACTTAACCAAAAGAAAAAAGAATAAAAAACATTCCAAATTACTTCAAGGATATACAAGATACAATTTTCATATTTTGTATAATAATAGATTTCGAAAGTGCCCATCTACTTATACGAAAGTCAAGGTCATGTGACAAGGTCAAGGGCATCTGTCTTGGTCACAGTTCTAAAAAAAATGCCGTTTCGGGGGAAGTCGTGTTTCATTCTATTTTCCTCACTTTTCATATATTCTTGAATTGCCAATTATTTGTAATAGATATATTCACCGTATCATAAATTCGTATGTAATGATTTTAATTTATAGTTCCCTAATACTAAGAGAGAAGTTTGACCATTATTTTTTTTCTTTCTTTTGAGTTTGTTATCAACGTGCCATTGTTTTCCTTGGTGCAATTTCATCCTCACCTACGCTGTAATAGCTTTTTCTTGAAAAAAAAACAAGATGTGTTTGTGAAACACTAATGCCCCCGTTACAGCATTTTTTTTTCAAAGTTTAACCTTGACAGATGACCTTGACCTTGTCACATGACCTTGACCTTGATATCAGCAGATGCGGATCATTGAGATCTATCATCGTGCCAAATATGAGCCATGTATCTTGAATAGGCTTGAAGAAATTGGCAAAGGTTAAGTTTGGTTAAGTTTTCGGACAGACGGACGGATAGACGGACAGATAGACGGACAGACAGACAGACAGACAGACAGACAGACGGACATGAGTAAAACAATATGCCCCCGATCTCTCGACACGGGGGCATAAAAAACCACCAAAAAACATACCGAGTCGGTTACCTTGTTTTTTCGTAATTTTTCTTGTATGGCATTTATTAAACTAACTATACCTATGCTTTCATGCAAATAAGAATGATAGACTGTAGCGATTGACCCTTAAAGAGATCCAGTCTTCAACGTTGTCACATTTCCAGCTCAAAGCTTTTGTGGGGACCCGTTAAAGCTTTGAGGCAGTTCTATTTTATAAATCCATCTGTAAATTTACTGACAGAACGTATGGCTTGCTCATAAAGTATGATTTCAACTTACTACATTCTGTAAACGTGAAATTCCCTTGACCGAAACACAAAGCCAGAAGGCTAGAGAACACTACAATTAGAAGCATGGCCCTTCACCGGTCAATCTAACAGATTAAAAGGACATTGAATTTAAATTTTATCTTGTTTTATGAAATGTTATATTTTAGGGGACATTTACATCAGAAAAAGGTCGGTGCGATAAACTGGTAGACAAAAACCGACAAAATCTCAGCCTTTTATGTACGTAGTTTGTGTTCAATACAAGATTAATAATATTGACAGAGATAATGATATTGGATAACATAAATGACCTGTCATTCATTATCTTTCGTAAGGATTGGGTAATTTCCGAGGGGTCCTCCAAACACCTTTACATCTAAATTGTATTTTAACTATCGAGTTATAATTGGATGTGAGTTAGAATTGGATGTGTGTCGCAGTGGTATAAAAAAACCCAAAAAACACTTTCGCTAGCTTTGCCCATGGAGCTTTTTGTCAGAGTCTGTGTCATCATCACAAAAAATCATAATAACCTTATACGTAGGACGATCGACTCTGTCACACAATTTCATATTTTCAGGCTCACTTTAAACGGCGCGAACAGCAGATGTCCATCTTTCCCTGAAAATTTCGTGAATCGCGTCTTCTATCTGTTTCAGGACGTCGTCTAAGCTAGAAAGGATAAAAAAGAAAAGTGTAATTTGTATGTTATGACATGCAACATTTATGCATTTATATGCATTTAACCTTTCAATATCCTTTATATAAGCTAAGTTTGAAATTCATTTCTATTCTTAAAATATGTCATGTCTTCTTAGGTTCACGTGAGACATATTTAGATACAACTCATTAGGGAATAATAGTTGAAGATATGCTCATTTGAATAGATATTTGCATTGATGCGACTAAATTTGGATGTGAAGTATTTAAACCTGAATGTAAAATTTTTCTGACGAACACTGTTTTTCAGCTGACTCCAAATGAGCTCTTTCGGATTGAGACCAGAAAGATAGGGGGTAGGCGTAAGGCCTCATGACCCTGTTGTCGCATAACTGTGTCGATTTCGTAAGTAGGCTCCGGTTTATATAGGCGCGCTAGCTCTATGAGTCGAGCTTTAATCATTTTCTCCACATACTGGATCCCTCTTTTACGTAGCCATTCCTGTAATTAAAATAATTATATTGACATGGTTACTTAATGATATGATATCTAAATAGAATGGTTACTGACATTTTCCATAACTTTTGCAGATGGGCTTGTTAGATTTGGCAGAAATTTCTCTAATATCCACTTTTTAAACTTAGCCCCATTCATCTCGTTATGATGGTCTCCAGGGCTTGTCGATGCTTTATATTTCAGACGCGCTCTATCGACAAATCCCTCCGATGATCCTGCATGTACTATAAAATATTTTTCCACGATTAAAAGGCTTTTTCACCGGCCTACATACATGTCCTGACTGTTTATGCCGTATCTATCCAGGTTTCATCAATGTAAACCAGGCGAAAGCTTTGTCTTCAAGTTCCTCTTTCCCCGAGTAGTATTTGAATCTCTGCTCTACAAGGCGGGTGTTCTCGGTGAAGACCTTCCTATTATCATCAGTATATTCCACGCAAATCCAAATCGACGTAATGTTCCTTGCAAATACTCACGACTCCCAGGATTATCCGATATATTTCCTTAAAGCTGCAAGTAATTTCTTCAACGTAGTTAGCTGTTTTTGATGATCATAGAACTCTTTGACTTTGTTCCTGGTGGCGGTGTCGTCAAATTTGTCAATTGGCTTGTATGGCCCCCTTTTTCGGTCGTGTTGGAGAAGACAGCTCTACGTTTTCCGCAGCATTTTCCTTACTCGGAAAACACTTCTCCTAGACACTCCGACTTAATCACTGGTCGTTGTAATAAAGGACCTTTATCGTTTCCGTTGGATTCTTCTGAACGCTCAGCAGCCTTGGAAATAAAAACTGTTTCTTTCCGTCTTAAAGCCTTCCATAAAGACATGTTTCGTTAAAGTTTTACCTAGGTATGATGATTTTTGATGGACTAGAAATTAATAAATAATAAAAAAAACCCCGTGCATATTAGGTTGAGTAAAAAAAGACATCAATTTGAAAAAAAGAAAACGAAAAATAATTGTCTGTGTCAAGGGTCGAACCCACCACTGCCAGGACTAAGGCTCCAGTCCCATCGCGACTCGCTACTTTCACTGCTCTCATTACTGAAGAAGTTTTTATTTGATTATCATAGTTTACAAATGTAAATCTGTTGTTAAATAATGCGATCCGAATATTATTCATGGCCCAGACGATATGTTTTTATAGCGCTGTTTTATTGACCTGAAACTGAACTCTGTTTTTTAGAATAAAAATCTGATTATTCGACTTTTCACGTACTTTTAAAGGAATGAAAAACCAACGGTATTGAAAGTAATTTATATTTTGAAATATGACAAAATATGTGAGTAATTGTTTTTAAGCATTTTTTCAACAGAGGTCAAACTCGGATCAAATCAACCAAGGTTTAGTGACAATTCAACCTTGATCAACAATATTGAGCAATCGTTAGGCATATTTTTAGAGGAAACCTGTCTGTTTCAATGTAAGATCGATTTATCCGTATTGAGAGGACAACAAAAGCTATATTTTCACAATTGGCGAAGGTACTCTTGAAAATATAGCTAGTGTTGTTCGCGAAATGGAAGGAAACGATTATTTCTATTTCTCTAATGCAAAAATGGGACAAATTGTGAAAAGTTTAGGACTAATTCTCAAGGTCGTCATCTTGCACGTAAATACTATACAACTTCGTGACGTCATTTGTTTAAGGTTGATGAGTAAGTTATATATATAAACTCCGAGTAAGTGTGATTTCAACGGCGTATATTTTTTTTATTTTTAAGGGGGTGTTCCAAATATATAGTAAAATGTGCCCACGCTTAGATTTTTGTGATATTGTGGGTAATTATAGTACTGGGTATACTGATTAAGGAAATGACTTTTTTTTCCAAAATGAGTAGAGAGGGTCGACCATAAAGTACCCGAAAGCACATCTTATCCAATGCAAAGGGGTGCCAGGAAAAAAATCACCTTGCAAGGAAATTTTGGAATCTGTAAAAAGAATTTGTTACTGATTTAAAAGACAATTGGTACCTATATGTTTTTATATAGGTTGGGATCTTATGTCTGTTTCCTCCTAACAGATAGCCCAAAAAGTTCTTGAAAAATTCATGAAAATTTGAAAAAAATGAAATGATGTTCTGAGTTAAAGGGTTAAAATTTTTTAGTTGTAGCTCTAGTCCAGTTATCAAACTCTTTTAAAATTAAGATACATATGTTCTTAATGTTTACAGAAAGTTTCACTGAAATCGAAAACCGGTAAGTTAGTCGAAAATCTCTTAGTGTAGAAGATAGTGGGTGGGGTAAGATATAGATTGCACCCATCTGAGAATCTTAAAGTGTGAATAACTTTTCAACAGCTGTAGACAGGATGTTCATATTTCACACATGGATCCTTTGTGACAAAGCCTATTTTCAAACATTAGTCAAAATCAACTGTCAAGGTCAAAGTATATTATCAAGGTCATTGTTATAAATAAAAAAAACTTCATTGAGCTTTGGGAACATACTTTGCAAAAGTAATGAATGATGATTTTGGTTTTCAATTATAGTTTCTTTTAAACAAATATATTTCAGTTTGTTCCTAACTCAAAGTCATTTGTGAGGGTCAATGTCAGATTTTCTTTCAAACAAACTCATTTCAGTTGGTTCCTTACTCAAGGCCATGTTTGAAGGTCAATGCCACATATGAGGATGGTGTTTAGGATTTGACACTACGTATTTTCTGTCACAATCCTGTAGAATTAACTTGTTCTATGTTTTACAGGTCCGTTTTAGTAATAAGATTCCTCCCAAGAAAACGCGAGACACTTTTAGCAATAAATCAAAATTTAATCGAACTGTAGGTTATGAAATGAAAAACTTTGAAAGGAAAAACAGTGTGGGAAAAGAAGGAATCTCTTGTTACAAGCATTTTCTTCTTTTTATACAGTGTTTTCCTTTGGGTAATGAAAATGTCGAGTTTTTGGATAGGCAATTTATATATTTGAATTTGTTGAGTTTACAAATGAAGATAAACAATCACTACATTTCTGAAGGACCTGCAACATTCCGGCATTGCTGATAAATGTACTAGTCCTTCCTAAAATATTCTTGCCTCCGGCCCGAGGGTTATTGTCTGTGCTGACCCCTAGTCTTAATTCAAATAAGAAATACTACTATAATGATAATACAATTGAAAGAATCTTTTTCCTTCGTAAATAAATGATTCTCCTAGGTCTTAAGGTAAATGTTGTTTGTAAACAAGGGAGAAAGAATGAAACTAAATCACTCACCTGAGTTTTACTGGTCACTGAAGTGACATTCTGGCAAAGATTCGTAGAAATTAGCCTAGTTGTTGAGATGTAATTAATTGAAAAGGGTCAGCTTAGAAATTATTGAAATTGGTATCTTGGTTAAAAAGATGATTTTTTTTCATCCGCCAAGTCAAACAGATTTTCATGCCAGTTTCAAGAACAATGTTTGCAATGAGTTTCCAAAGGAATATTCTGGAAAAGTTGCATTGAAATTGGCATGATGGTTCAGGAGGAATTATTGTTCAAGGATTTAATAGTGAAAAAAAGCCATGGTCATATTTATGGGCCAATCAGAGTTTTGCTAACAATCTTTGAGAAGGGTTACCCAAGGAAAGTTCTAGCAAAGTGTCATCGAAATTGCCTTGAGGGTTGAGGAGGAGAAGAAGTTTTAAGAAATTTGGAAGACGGAAGCCACATGATGCACGACCTGCGACGGACTAAAGTCCTAAAAGCTCCCGTCGGGAATGTTGTGCTCTGGTGAGCTAGAAATCAAGAAACGATACAGTTCCCTATTACATTAAATTGTATAAATATTACATTTATAATTAAACTAAAAAGTTTAAGAGATATTGTATAGCCAATTTAGTGAAAGTAAGACATTAAGCTTTGAACTCGAGTTGCGACAAATGACAAATTTTCTGTTTCTTTCTGATCTAGAATTGTGCTTATTTAATCAAATTCAACCAAGTAGTTTATGGTAATTCTTTTAGACATTTGGGACAGAATTAGGACATTAAACCTAAAAGAAACAAAAGATGTTTTAAAAACATATATGCCCCCATAAGAGCAGGCCAATGACCTATTTCTTGTCAATTAACAAAGGGAAATATCTCAAAAAATATGATGAGTAGAGTTACGGTTCTTGTGAACTGTACTTCTCCTCATTAGATGAACAGACTGACAAAGAATGGTGCAAAACAATAGCAAAATCTCAAATGTGTCTCCTAGAGAATATTACCGGCCCCATTTCCGTTGCCATTCAGATACAAAAAAAAACCCCCAACAATTTATTGTTATAATAATTAGTTTATATACTTTTTTTCATAACTGGCCACGATACTTATACTTGGCCAGGTCGATGATATCATAAGGTTACGCATAAACATATTATGGAAATCTTTCATAAACCCTGAAAGGAGTGTTGCACCTTAAAAACACGAGGACCATGATGGTCCTAGATCGCTCACCTGAGTCTATTTGATCCCTGGGACATCACATGAATTACATAGGCAGATGTCAACAACTTGACACTTTTTACATAAGATCAATACCATGAACTGTTTTCAGACAAGAGCAAGACAGATATGCCTTTTTGCTCTTTGATTCTATTCCAAAAAGTTGCACCAAAGCCCAAATATGACCCCAGGGTCTTGATAGGAACAAACTTGGTAGAGGTCCACTAGATGATGCTACATACCAAGTATGAAAGCTTTCCACTTTCTTGTGTCAGAGAAGAAGATTTTTGAAGATTTTCATATTTTCACCCTTTTTGTTAAGGGTAAAGGGAAGGTTAAGGGTGGATTTCATTTATTTGAACAACTTTGGTAGAGCTTGGAGCCAAGGAACATCCCTGCCAAGTTTCATCAAGATTGGCCCACTGGTTTAGGGGGAGAAGACATTTAAAGAAATTGTGGACGACGCACGCTGGCGACAGCATTCTACGATCACATTAGCTTACCTTGAGCACTTCGTGTTCAGTTGAGCTAAAAACAAACATAGAATAAACAAAATGCTAAGTTTTTGTTTTTTATTTTAGTGTAACCTTGTTTGCTGACAATGACCTTGCACATGTAAAGCCCCGTTCCCACTGTCACGGTTTGGACCCCCGGTTAGTCCCGGATGAGTGGTCCGGGGGAAACCGTGACAAACCGGGAATACAACCGTGGCGGCACCGTGAATATCCTGGACCATCCGGGATGAACCTTGTTGATCCGGCAACCGACCCCGGATGTTTTAAAATGTTTAATACAACCGGCAGTCACCGGGACTCACCGGGAGGATGTCAAGAATCGGCTTAATCCGGAGAAACACCGGCATATTCCGGGGCAAGTCCGGTTCTCTACCCTGGCTCAACCGTGATAGTCCCTGATGATCCATGGACATTTTCAGCTTAAGCCCCGTTCCCACTGTCACGGTTTGGACCCCGGTTAGTCCCGGATGAGTGGTCCGGGGGAAACCGTGACAAACCGGGAATACAACCGTGATATGAAGGGGCGATACCGGCGGCTACCGGCGACGACCGGGGTTACACCGGGTCGTACGGGATCAACCGGGATCACGCCGGCCCCTGCACCGTAAATACACCGTGGCAAACCGGGAACAAATCGGGATAGTCCGGGGTCGAACGGGAAGATCCTGCTAGTAAACCGGGGGTACACCGGGGCAATGTCGGGAATATGGGAATATGAATCATTTTTTAGAGAAAAGATCCCGGATCATCCCGGAATACCGGCTCTTTCCCCACCGGGAGGTACCGTGGGTGTCCGGAACCAACACCGTGACAGTGGGAACGGGGCTTAAGACTATCATCAAGTTACTGGATGTGTTAACCTGAGATCATATATCCAACCAAAAGTAATCATTGTATATCTTGAATTGGCTCGCATGTTGGTTTATTTTTGCTAAGTTTAACCTTTTAGGTGAAATTGGATATTGAACTTGAATGAGTATACATACATACTTTTAAGCAATTTTTATTTTTGAGTGTGTAGAAAATTATCAAACAACATAGAACTTTTCATTTTATATATTCATTATCTTAATCACTTTTATAGGCTTTACAGTACATGAAAACTATGCATATGCAATGTATAAATTGATAAGTATAAAGAAATCATAGCATATTAAACTACCCCATCCACTTACCTAAACATGGATTACCTTGACCTCAGAGATTTCAGATCTCAAATGATTTGATTCATTAAAATGTCACATATGAGTAGTGTATCTAGAAAAGGATTGAAGTAATTGGCAAATATCATTTTTTATGATGTGCAGACAGATAGGCAAATATCTAAGAGACAGACAGACAGACAGATAGACAGCTAGTCACTAGCACACAATATTTTTATTATTCTTTTCAACTCAGACAAATAAGAAACAAATTCTGTAAAACTTACTGTAAGATAGTATTGAAATTTTTGCAAGGATTAAAGGAAATCAAGTTAATTATTTTTTTCATCTTACCCCACCCACTTTTTCAACATTGGGGTAAAGCAAGGGCTGTAACTTGACCCAGTTTAGTGATACAAAAAAAAAAAATCGTATGCAGCAGATGCCTTGACTATTTATTATTTGCAAATTTGTATAAAGATAAATGCATAGACATTTAAATAATGTCTATTTCAGGACATAATACAAGATTTTTGATGAATTTTGAAACTAAAGATATGAATTTATAAGCATAAAAAATAATGTTACCGGTTTTCAATCTTCTTTAAATTTTTAAACAAGAAAGAAGGAAAGTAGAGCTAATTTTTTGAAGAGTAACTAAACTGGACTAGCATCAGAAGGTACTAATCAATGCGCTCAAAATTTATATTCATCTTAATTTTTATAAGAAAAATAAGCAATTTTTATATTCAAGAGTATAAAAATTCGTCAAACAACGTAAAACTTGCCATTTATATATACATTATCTTTATAATTACTATAAACTTTACAGTAAATAAAAAACAATTCAAAAATTGATAAGTATAAAGAAATTATAGCATATTAAATTACCCCACCCACTTACCTCAACATGGATTAAGACAAGGGGCTGTAATTTGACCTCTTTTTGAGATATTGACAAATGAAAGTTTGTTCTGTGGTACATTTAATGTGTAGTATGTATTTGCAAAGTTTCATGAAAATCCGTGCGTGGGCACTTTTGGAACACCTCCTTTGGAAATTACGTAACCATGACGTCGTGAAAATGACGATTTGGCGCGCTTTCTACAAACAACCCTAGCCTCATTTAAATGCCCAATGCGATTTTATATAAGACGTTTTTGTACCGCAAATTATACCAAAATGAAGCTTAAAGAATGGTTAAAACGCCAATGCTATATTAAAACTTTTGTAACTAAATATATAGACAAATGAGTTGCTTGAAATTAATATTCACATCTTTTACTGTTCCAAAAAACTCACTTTAAACAAATTTTTAAAAAAATGGCCCGATGAAATTTTTCATTTTTTTTTAAATTATTTCTACAATTCTAGTTCGATTAACAAGAAAAGTTTTAAAAGCTTTCACCATGCTGATTTTTTATAATCTGGATTTAAAATTTGTCATTTTGACGTTAAAACGATGACTTTGACGTTTAAATTACACCTTATATTTTCCTATGTTTATTTGAATGCTTTTGCGATCTATTGGAATAAAAAGATAAAAATTCACAGACGTGTCCAAAGGCTTTTGAGGAAAAGCCCTCAACTTTTTTTTCCGATACACCGAGAATTCCGCGGTACACATGAATTTCCCTTATACAAGTCTTGCCGATCGGTTACTTCAATAAGTTTTACGTCGACGACGCTATAAATGAAAATTGACTTTTGTAGGTTTATTTCACGACGTTATGCCGTTACCATTAATAAGCACGATCAAAGACTATTAGAGGGTGCATTTCAAATAAAAATGGAAACCTCTATGCATGTTTATGAAAAACAAAAAATCCTTTGACATTTGATTTTTCTATATACAGAAATCAAATGAACACTTTTTGTGAAGTCTGTCAAAAGAATTTAGCGAAATTTTTCTTTTTCCAACTTTCGACGTTAGGGTAATAAACTTTGATCCCCTATTGTAGAAATTCCGTACGGTGAAAAGTCACAAAAAGATGCGAGCATATGAAATGGAAGCTGGACAAAAAAACAAAAAACAAAAAACAAACAAAAAAACATGAAATTTCATAAAAAAAATCATCCGGCCATTTCTTTAAAAAATAAGTTTAAAGCTATTTTTTCGGGCCGCAAAAAATTGAAAATTCAACTCTAATTCAATCTCGTGTATCTATCTTTAAATATAACAATTTTCTAATTACATGCCAATGTTCCCAATTCATTCAACTTCACTTTTGTGTATTCCATTGAATTGAATCACCTAAAATACGATCAGGGTGAGCGTTAAAGAATGCGTAGGGTCATTTGTGAAAAACGCGCGAAACCGTCATTTTAACGACGTCATGATTACGTAAATTCTAAATTGAACGTTCAGAAACATACACCGTTGAGATCGCGCTAACACAACGTTTCCATAGATATCAATATACGTGCACTTATCTAAAAAACGCTATTGTCCTCTTCCACCTTAAAGGACCCCGCTAAGATAACGTTTAAGTGGGTGAAATTAATGAAAGCCGGGTATAAATATTTTATTATTTATCTGGTTATAATCTACCGATGTTTCCCAAAAATTTACCGAAGGCATTCACGAAACGCCGAAATTTACTTCGTCAACAAGATGTGCTTAAATATTTCTATTATATTAAATCAGCTAAGATTAACTTTTCTTTAAGAAATCTCTTGACATATTTTATCACAAAGACGGTGATGTCACCGTCAAAGTTCAGTTAGTTGTCGCTGTGTTCCATTCCTACACGACATTATCTTTAAATACATGTGCCCCTAACATCGGACTAAAACTGTCTGACATTTAGGACTGTGTTATCTGAAAAACTGCAATTTTCTTATCATTTCCTTACCAAGGTCAACTATAAAGTCTATAATAAAGCGTAAAAGATTCCTATTTTTGTTCCGAGCCACGCAAATGGGGAGCAATCTGGGATAAGCGAAAAGTTCCAAACTAGTGTCACATAAACGACAATACTTCGCTGACGTCTTTTTTTTATTGTGGAATCGGTAATAAAATCGACGACTTATCGGCGACCGATTGGTGCATCGACAGATTCAATAGTTGATTTTTCTGAGACCGGCGAAGCGTCGGTGCTTTTTCTCTTTAAGTTAAAACCTGCCCACTGGTCGGCGACGTCCTTAAGATTTGTAAAAGATATTATTGTTTTGACGCCGACCGATTTTGTACACATCGTAGACATCTTTTATGACAAGTTTGTCCTGATATCGCGAGCGCCCCGCGTACGTTAGCTTTTAGTAATCGGTCGATGAATAAAAGAATCGCTGACGTGTCGCAGATTTTTATGTGACATAAGTATAATTCAGACTAGGCAGAGACCTATGCTGAAACTAATTGCCCTTTTTCAATTTTTTCAAATAGTTGTGTCTCGGACAACCCGTATTTGCAATTTTCGAGTGACGAGTTACCTTCATTAGTTTAGTTTATTAATTTGCCTTAGTTTGTGGTGATTTAAGTTTTTAAATTCATCAACCAAAGACAATATTTCTGATTGACCATTTGTCACTTTAGGTTATTGGTACATGCTCAAATTGGAAAACAAATTTGAGCATGCAGCTGTTAATGATAGAGCACAAAGTGTTTCAATGAAAAGTGCCTCAGGTGCAGTAAAACTTTTGGTAAATGTCATAAGAATACCAGAAATGAAGGATTTTTTTTTTTACATTCATGAGTGTACGAAACTATAACCATTTTTGGTTCCATGCCTCCATGAATTAAAAAGTATTCCCTTCATTTATTGACAAAAGAAGTACATACATCAGGACGGGAGAAAATTGCACCGACTTACTAGAAAATCAGATCCGTTTATTCAATTGGAGTTTTCAGATTGCATAAGTATGCTACCACCAAGTTCGCTATCCAATATTGGTCCTCGAAAAGAAAGCATTTGGAAAACTGCTTAAAACGATTTTATAACGAGTTTTTGTCTTCTGACTTATTGTAGCTAAGGGAAGTAAGAAAAACTAAAATTGTTTCTATGTATATCCTACGTTAACTCCCTTTGATGTACCACCATTCCACGTTTCACTAACAACAAAGTGATCGTCAGAATGATTACCATATAATTCCTCAATCGGTTAGCGATTCTGGCTTTCCGAAGGGCTGACTTGGACTTTCAGCAAACAAAAACTACCGAGCGTGGTCATTTTAGTTTTATTTTTCCTCGAGTCTTTCTATTTCAAAACAGTAGATCATTCATCCAGAAATAAAATATGAAACACAATTAGACAATTTATCGTATTCAATGATGTAATATGTTTTTGCTATTCACTACAGATGGCAGGTCGAAAGGTGTAAAAACTATATGAAATTATTTTGATAAAATCTTTGGTTCGTCGTAAAGAGGTGTGAATGAGTTAAAAAAAGGGACTTGTCGAACCTTGAAATTGACTCGACGTAGGGATATTTAACAGGATAAAAAGAGCGGCGTATAGAGGTTGAAATAAATAGAAATAAAGCGATCGGGACTTGAAAATAAGTTTGACTTAATGATAACTTCGTCGTAGGGAAATTCGACGTAAAGATATTCCACTGTTATTCCATTATTAGATTCTCCTTAATATTCCACGAGAAGAGCTCGTGGTTTGATAGAATACTGTTGTGAAAAACGACAGTTGTATTTTGGGTTTAGGCCCAAAACAATAGAAATTATATTGAGAGTGGTAGTAACCAAATTTAATATCCAATATAAAGATCTCTTCGGGACTCTAACTGTCGTGATTTTTTTATAAGTTTAGTTTTCTTTTTGTTACCAGAAAGAATAATTTTGATTGGTCGAAAGATAGCTTTCCTAATCTCCACGAAAAAAGTTTTTTTTATTGGGCGTATATTTTTAGACTGCTACTACTGTCAACTATCTAAAAATCCGACTTTAATGGTAGTCGACAGTGGGACCAGTCTAATGATAGTCGACAGTGGGACCAGTCTAATGTTCTGTATCCCTCCACATGTAAGAGTTCTGTTACGAAGGTCTCAAAATTATTAAGAAAAAAATGTATGAGTCACACAGAATGGTTAGATATTCATTTCAAATATGGATAAATAAAGGGGACGTCTATGTACTCGCTATAAAGGGACTTGAAAAAGAGATTGACATCAAGAGGTTGAAAACACAGGTTGCATTTGGAAATATATGAGACCGTCGGGCGAAAAGGGACTTTCTAATTAAACAGTAAAGTTGCTACCCCAGGCAGACAACACGTGTTGCTCGAAACTTTGTGCAATTAGTTGATTTCCTGGATATCTTGACGGTTATACCTTCATTTTTAAAAGCGAAATTCTTTAAGACTCTACTTGAAATAGTCTATTTTTCAACAACAACAACAACGGTTACGCACACATGTTAATATAGGAAGGTAGAATAGGTAAAACATTTATTATATAATAAGAAAAAAATACTACAAATCCGATAATTATTTTTCTCCCAGGTTAGTCCCTTTTTTAAAAAATGTTAAACGTCACGCGAGAATGGTCAAACTGGAAAGCGCGAAAAGTACCGACCCTTTTTAGATTGCACACAGGCTGACATGGATCGCTATAAGACGATTTTCAGCATCCAAAATATAAAGTCTAGCCTTCTTTATTTTCGAAACGTGACATCTGGTGGCCCTCTGCTAGATTCAATCTCTTTCTACATCCTTATTTAACGTAGATCCTACTCCCTTTTTCAAGAAGAGTTGCGGGTGTAATTAAAACGGCATGGGGGTTAAGGAAAAGTGAGCCAAAAATAGGCAAAATCTTTCTGAATGGATAGAAAACTTTAAATTCTGTGTTAACTGGAGTGTAAACTAGACACTGATATATATACATTATACTGAAATATTGAATGATAGTTTTAATACCGCCTATAATCCATATCGAGGGGTCAACGCAAGACTATTGTAAGTGCCTATAAATATAAAGGCACTTACAATAGTGTTGCACTGGCCCCTTGATATTCTCTATTTATTTTCAACAATTGTGTGTTTTCACACTTGTCACGGTCGACGATTTTAATAGTTTCTCTTCACAGGGATATCTATACTGCCCTGCATTCAAATGATAACGTAAGCTTTACACTTTGGTGTAGATTCGGGTATAATTTGCTAACAGTTTGCACCGTTTTGTCACCATATACGCAAAGCTGCTTTGCACGTGTTTTTGCGTGCATTGCGGGATAGAATTCTAAAACTTTTGCGAACGTTCCTGCAATAAGGCAGGCCAAGAGTTGGGTTTCAATATATGTACGGCGGTAGCATTCCCTCATCTTATATTTAAAAGTTGGTGGTTGGTAAACAAACGGACGATCAGACAAGAAAAAAGGGAAATCGTATCAAAAGATAACACCTGGGATTGTACAAAACAAAACATAAATACGAAAGTAGAAAACACAAGGACCTAAATGACTTCAAAGGGGTTTGCATTAAATCATAATTTTAAATCATAACTGAGAAAGACCCTGTTGACCATCGCAAACTGCCACATTAAAGGCAAACGTAAGTTTGTAAAGCGTCCTTGGCCATCCTCTACACTGAGAGAACGTTAGCTTAAGAACAAATCGTGGTTCCTCGGAGTATATTTATAAACAGTGCGGTCAAATTTGGGATTATTTGCCCCTTCAAAAAAAACGTGTTCCTTCGAGACTGTAATGCATCAACTAAATAGGAATAGCCTTGGGTAACCAAGGATTACCTACACGCATGCACTCATAATTGTTAGACGGACCGTCTTATTTCCCCAAAAATGTACGAACTAAATATATCCGTTTCTATTAATAATGATCATTGATCGATTGATTGGATGGAATTTTACGCCACTTTAAACATTCTTCAGTTATATCGCGACGACTGGAGCATTTACATTGGATTCATGGTATTTCTCTCGTCAGTACAACCATCACATCCTTTCATAGCCATCAGCTGCTATCTCAGATAGGTCTACTACTATCAACCCATCGTTGAGAGACAAATAGTATGAAAAATGAGAGCCTCCGTCGGGGATCGAACTTAATAATGATCAACATCTAGAAATAAACGCAGTGGTTACAACATTTCATTAGATAATAATAGTTTTAATGTCTTTCATACATACATTTGGTTCGGGTATGTCTTGCTAAGTGTTAGACAGATCAAGGGTAAATTTCGGATATGTATACATATCGTCTTTTATCCTCAAAATACCCATTTCTCGTGTTCTAAATTTATACAAATCGTGACATTACAACTAGTTTTGAACCAATACGAACATGTGATCTGTGATTATTTACTTGCTTCGGAATTCAACTTCTTACATTCGGGCAGAATGATGAATATGTGCATTTATTTAGGTAATTACATATTCACTTTATTTCATTATTATGATATTTTCTTTATTTCGTAAATAGAATTACAATTCAATTTTGAAGCACCGATGAACTGTAAAATCACGAGACCTGTCAGGCGAAAATGATCGGAAGAGTGTTGTCTGACTCTCGCGTCACCATATTCTTTTCCTATTTCCTCAATTTAAAAAATAAAAAATGTACCATATTTTTTTAACTCGGCTGTTTTCGGAGAAAACCCGGGGTACAGTTTAGAGCATCGTGAAATTGACAAGATGACTGATTAAATGATTAAATGATTTTGGAATGAAATTGAATGATTTTATGGAGCGAGTTTTGGGTGAATTTAATGGGAAGTAATCCAATATCGCAGAAAGAGAGAAAGAGAGAGAGGAGAAATAAAGAGAGAGAGAGAAGGAGAGAGAGAAAGAGAGAAAGAGGAGAGAGAGAGAGAGAGAGAGAGAGAGAGAGAGAGAGAGAGAGAGAGAGAGAGAGAGAGAGAGAGAGAGAGAGAGTTTACCGATTTATGTCCGTGTCGTCTAAAACTAAAAACGTATTGAGTTGTTCAAATTTGTCTAAGTTTTAAACTTGAATAATGACTTTTACAAATGGACATTGTCCACAATAAAGTTTTTACTTCGATGGGTAACAAACAATGGGTGTGGCGTATGGTTTACCTTTTGGGTGGAAAGTCTACTTAAATTCGTACTAGCTTAAAAACGGCGCGCACCCTCAATTAATATGATGGTGTCCACATTTGTTAGGAGAGTATATCTTTATGAAGTTACCCATATACAATCACTATTCTTGTCGATATGTTTTGTTCAAGAAAAAATTTGGTTTATTTGATTATTACTTCGAAACTTTGCATTTTAAAAGCATCAAATATGTATGTTATGTGTGATGGATAACATATTAAACTTAGTGAACAATTTTTATATTTCAGCAATTATCTTTCTCCCTACAAACACCCTTGGTCAACAATGCAAAAATTGGGCTGACGTCTGTGATAGGAAATGCAGGGAGATAAATAATCTGTTACCGCGTCTATTTACCTGTGAAGATTGTCTAGATACCCTTTGTGGTGATATCCGAGTGCCAGAAGACATATGTAGCAAGTTTTTAGGTACTACGTGTGGACAAAAAGAAATGCTCAACTGTAATATACCAGGAAGTGTTAAAGAAATCCTAGATTGTGGTAAGAACCTCTTTATCCACAAACGCTGATACACAAAAACGTCTAAGGAGTACATGTGTAAGCATTTATTATAACATCAAATTACTAGAATCATTTTACCAAATGATAATGTCTAAGTAGTCTCGGGTTGTTATTTTTTTTCATAATATCATAGATACTCTATAGATAATAGTTAATTTGTATTTTTACATTTTGGTGATAACACAATCTTGTACAGGTGTATTTTCAAAACTGAGCTCGATAATCTATATGAGTATGTATATTTCACGGCTCATCGCACAAAATATACATTTAAATGCTTGGTTATTTTAAACCTTCGATCGAAGTGTTTTTTCAGCGACATAAATGGGGCAAACAACCGCAGAAAACCTGATAACCTTTTATACAAACTTATCTTAAACCTTTGCTGTTTAATTCCTGCTTTTTACGTGCCTGTGATTTTATGATTGAGAAAACATTGTGAAAAAAGAAGAAATTGCTTCTGACAAGCAATTTCTTGTTTTTCCATACTATATTCTACCCTACAGAATGGTTATTTTTCAAATTAAATCCACTTTAAATTTTTGTCTGCAAAACCTTTGAATTTGGACAGGTCCAAAATTTTGTAAAACAGGAAAGTGTTAACCGCGCCTAGAAACGAAAAGAATCTACTCGCCGACAATCATGTCATTAATTTTCTATTTCAAATTCGAGTAAGAGCAACCTTAACGAACAATTGATAAATATCACTTTCTACAAAAACATCGTAAAATTGAAAAGTTGCATTGTTGGGAAGTGATTTTGTTTTGATATTGGATGAGTGTGAGGAAGTCGTTTTAAATAAAGTTAAAGGAATGTATTGTAATCGGACGAGTGTAGCGACATTTTATTACCTCCCTTTAAAAAATCTACTACTGTTCTTGGCATAGATTTGTGTGTCTTTAAAGACCAATTAGACCCTTCAAAATCGACGTCAGTCGATAAAATCGCGAAACTATTAAATAGGTTTGAAACTTGTGAGACGTCATCGAACCGCTTTGGAGTGTTCTTTATCATTTGAATAAGTGTTTGGAATGAATAGAGTGCTGAGGAAGCATTTTTAATAGTTTTGAGTTAGAATAGTCTAAATGTCACGCATTAATTAAGATAGTGGAACCGTAATAGTTTTGCAACGTCCAGCGGTGTTAACCGAGGTTTCCTAATGATTTCATTAGGAAACCTCGGTTAACATTGTGAAAGAATATGTGGTCCGAAATGCTGCGGAACTATTACGGGTCCACTACCTTAATTAACAACAAATTTCTTGACAAATGGAAGATCTTGTCTCTGTTAATGATTATGTCACTCTTGTTAACAATGCTTTGTTATTATGTTGTATCATGGGCCGATGGCCTAAATACTTGAATATAATATGTCTATGTCTATTCAACGTAGATTTTGACGACGAAGACAGGGGAGAAATAAACAAGCCACCACTGCCTCCTATTCCCCAAACAGCTACAGAGCCAAATACATCTGACGACTCCAACCAGACAACAGTAGTGATCGCTGTCTGTGTGTCTGTCGTGGTGCTATTGATCGCTTTACTCGTTACCGGCGTTTATTGTTGGAGGTTTGTTTTTTTTCCATTTCAAAATCGACAACAAACGGTGAAAATGTCAGCATGTCTGACAATTGAAATAAGATAAAGGAATACAAGTTTGCTATCTTTGTCTTCCATGGCGAACTGCCATCAGAGATAACATTGTCTTACGAAATATCCTTGTCTAGTACACATGTATTTAATCACATTCTAAACGACGTTATCCCTAAGTCATCTTAAGGTATTGGAACCGAAATAGTTTAACAACATTTCTGAACATATGATCTTTCACAATGTTGACCGAGGTTCCCTAATGAAAATCATTAGGAAACCTCGGTTAACACTGTTAAAGTTCATTATTTCCAAAACGTCCAGAACTATTAAGGGTCCACTACCTAAAGCACATTTTCGCTGTATTTTCTGCATCCAGGCGTTCAAAAACTTTAAATAATAAAACAAGTGATTTTTTTTAGAAAAAGAATCTGTTATACAATTTTGTTTGAGACAAGCTGATCCTTACCTCGTCCGGAATAGAAATGTTTTTAAGCTTAATAACAATTCTATTCTAGACTCTGTTAAGATTAGTTTGTTCCAAACTGATCCTATATTTCTCACATTGCTACAATTGTGTTCTACAACGAACAGCTATCGAAATATCCTTGTTCACATACGAATGAGATCACTTTCTTAATGACGTCTTCTCGACGCCATCTTACACACGTCACCGCACTAATTTGTGCATCAAGGGACCGTTTTACTAAACATCTCGTTAGTTAAAATCACAAATCGTACCTAGTGTTTTAGTCTTAGTTAGATTCTGCCTTGCAATATCTCACCAGAATCGTCTTTAGAAGACGATTGCAATGACATGATGCATGGCGGAATTCCAAATTAAGTTTCTACCGTAGAAGAAACTTTAATTTTTGACTTACGCAAAAGATCGTAAGATGCTTAGTAAAAGAGGCCCCTGGGCGTTCCAAAGTGTTTTTTAACGTTCCAAAACTAGTGTTTTGTGTTTTTTCGATGAAAAGAAACTGTTACTGGATTTCGTTCACTTAACTCGTCTAGAATGGAAAGGTTATTAAGCTTGCCGAGACTCGCTAGATAATAACTCAGTTCTAGTCTAAAGATCGGCTTGTCTAAACCAAAGTTTTATGACAGATCCTTTATAACCTTATTGTTTTCTGAGAACCTGTCATGGAGGGACTCATTATTCTTCCAATCAATATCATCTATTAAAGGAATCGGTTTAATTAATTCCATTATTTTCAATATTGCAAAGTGTGTTTTTTTTTCTCGATGATCCATCTATAGCTTTTAATCCAATTTGTATGATTCTAAAAATTTAACACGTGAACAAATTTGTGGTTGGAATTATCACTGTGCAATTCTGAACAACTGCGAGTACAAATTTTCTTAATCAGACTGATATCGCAAATATAACTCTTAAAGGCCCTAGGAAACAAGAGGGCCTGTATTGCTCCACTGGCATTCAAATATCTATTAATGAGAAACTCAGTCAGAAATGGAAGTTTACAAGGAAATGTTTGAAAAGGCCAAAACACGAAATGAAAAGGCTGAGTTTTGTGTAGGCTAAACCTTATATGGAAAGCCGTTTTGCCATATATATGTAAGTATTGATTCTAAATAGGAAAAGATCCCTTTTTTATATGATAGATATGTCATGATGTATCTTTAACAATGAAACGATCTTATATAAAGCGTGGGAAAACAACAATCATTTTATGAACATAATATTCATATAAGGGCCAATAAAAATTCTGATAGGCGGCGATTTACCCAAGGAATATTAGCCTGCAAAGTTTGATTGAAATTGGTCCAATGGTTTGTTAGGAGATCATTTTATAGTGAAAATAAGCCCCGCCCTGCCATGCCAATATTTGGGGGTCAATCCAAATTTCTTGAACAACTTTAGAAAAGGGTCACCCAAGGATCATTTATGCCAAGTTTCATTGAAATTGAATTTTGAAAAAAAGTTTACACACGGACGCACGAACACCACGTTATTACAATAGCGCGCTGGTTTTTGGAAACAGAAGCAATACCAACGACCAAAAATATGTCAGTTTTTGTGACATACCACAGTTAAGAAGTAAAACAATGTCTTGTTAAGCATACAGTTTTGTATAAAATAGTACAGTTAGGAACACCATGAAATTGACAAAATGAATGACTTAAGAATGGTTTTGGAATGAAATTGAATGAGTACGTGGAGCGAGTTTTAGGTGAAATTCAAGGGAGGTAATCCAATATTGCTAATTTTGTTCAGGATGATTTTATCTTTTAAGTGATTTTGGAGCGTTTTTGAATGGTTTGAGCGGCTGTTAGGAATGGATGAATGGATGAGTGAGCGATTTAGAATGATCTTGATTGAGATGAATGTCAATTTCACGATGTAACTAACTGTATTCTAAAACATAGTATAGTTGTCGTTACGTTTGATTTTATATTAACAGAGTCAGAAGGAAGACGGTGACAAAAAAGCAGCCCGAGAGTGTTGACCATCGCAACAAAGCTTTCAATAATGATAGCTACAGGCGAGGTAGAGAGATTGAGCGAGCTAGACCTGACTCAACGTACAATACTATAAACGAATTGCATATAGAAGACGAATATCATGTTTTAGATGCAAAAGGTAAAAACGGTCCGAGTAAAGACTGTACTGCAAACGCTTCAAATGGTTTGGATAAAGACCAGGGAGAAAAGAACCCAAACTCGAATGAGTACAATAGATTGATATTTAACAAGTCAGTTGTCAAAGGTAACGATCCTTCATATTCGCACATGGACAGTGTCGATACTTATTCCGATTATAACTCTACTGCTGACAAATTGAGCACAGCAACGACCGCGTATCAATACGGCGTACCAATAAGGATTAAAGATATTGAAAAGCTTCAAGCCGAACACGAAAGTTATGACTCTCACGTTGACATCGATAACGATAGCCAAGGTAGTAACGAAGGCGATAGTTCTGAAGTGAAAAGATCAACTGATCAAACAGACGTTCATCTTGAAAATAAAAGGGAGAACAGAAATAGTAACGAAACCAAACCAAGGGCAGTTGTGACACCTATGGTTAAAGATGGCGATTTGCAGCTACCGATACGAACTAAGAATAAAAACGTTTCAAATGAGAAGGGCGAGAGTAAAGGAACGGAAGAGAGTTCTCAAATAGGAGTCGAAAATAGCAGAAATGACTATGAAATATCAGTGATTAATGGGGGATTAAATGACGATGAAATAGTGGCAAATGGCAGTAAGTGTGACTTTAAAGCTATTCAAATTCAAGAGAATCCGAAAAACTTGGTTACAGATGATTATGAAATCGCTGTAATTCAAAATAATTGTAAGAGTGATAACAAAACTGCAGGCGAAAATTTGAAATCTATAGTGACAATTGTTGAAAACACAGAAACTAAAAATCATGTTCTACCTGATGGTTATGAAATTGCAATAGTCCAAAACGTCGACAAAAATAAAAACGCAGATGTTGATAAAGAAATAATTGAAGAAGATAAACAAAAAACAAGAGAAACAACTATTGATACTTTTGATAAAAGCATGACTGGTAAATCCCCTAAATCAAATGACGATTACGAAATCGCTGTTTTGTAAACACGAATACTCACACGCACAAACACGCACGCAATCACACACAAATTCACACAGACGCACACATACACGCTCGCATGCACTCACGCACACCCACACACACCCCTCCCCCCACACAGAGAGTTTATATTAAAAATATACATACAAGTATTCTACGTTATAATTCAACTGACAAGGCTGAGCCGTGACGTAACTTAGCGTGTTAACTTTTAGAAAACTTTTAGTATTTTTGGTTCTTACAAAAGTTAGTCGGTAATTATGGTTAATACGTGATAATAGATGTATCCTTAAACCAGGAGGATTTTCGCGCCAAGAGAAAGTGATCACATCTCATCGTTTGTTGATTACCAAACAAGCTTAGACAAGCTGAAGTTACGAGAGTTTCGTCACTGACCTAGATTGTAAGTTTCAAGTTACCTATGTCGACTATCTAAAAGAAGTAAGTAATGGTAAATATAAGCTGATTTACCTTAATCTTAAGTGCAACAATCCGTTACTTTAGCCCTGTCCCGTCAGGACAATAATCTTGTAACACACAGCCCTTCGTTTAGGATGACAGAGCGGTGCAAATAGTTTGACAATTATACCTTGCTTTGCACGAACACTTGCGTGCAAAGCGGGATTTAATTGACAAAGAATTTGCCCCGTTCTATCATCTTGAACGTAGACCTATGTGAGATAGTAGCTGGAGGCTTGAAAAGGATGTGATGGTTGTATTGGTGAGAGAAATACCAGGAATCCATTGTGAGGTGCTCCGACCGCCGCGATATAACTGAAAAAAATGTTGAAAGCGACTTTAAACTCCATTCAATCAATCAATAAATAAATAATGCCTTTGATTGATTATATTATATATGTATTTATTGTTAAGATACGCAATGATTGAGAACTTACGGGGACTATAACTGTCGCGGTCTCGGTTCTATAGATCAAAGTGTTCTAAGCACTGTGGTTGTGAAGTATTGTATGGTTAAATCGGTTATTGTTGATCCAGGAGTTAGGATATCCATGTTTATTTCTTAAATAAATCTATCCAAACCCAAGCTTTTGTTATAGATTTGTAAATTTATATATTCCACGCTTCCAGATACCTGAGAAAATAAGCACAATGGCTTCACTATAAGGATGTCGACTAATACAACTTCTACTTGTCAAATATAAGCAAAGCATCCACAGCTTCGCACAATTTTAAGAAAGTAACAGCGACAAAATTGTAGAAACAATTTATACAAAAAATAAAATACAATGATAACAACAACAGCAGCAGCAGCAGCAGCAACAACAACAACAATGGTTGAATTGTGACTTTAAAAAGAGCATGTCTTATGCTCAATTATGAAATCAGCCGCCGTCATAGTGTAGTGGTAACGCGTCGGACAAACAATTAAAAGATTCGATCCCCGCGGCGGCACTCACCTTGTCCGACTATTTGTCTCAAACCAATTGTTTCACAGCCCAAGTGTGACTGTCGTAAGAGCAACGTGAAGGTACTGACGACATTTAGCACGAAACAAACAACGACAACAAATGTTACAAAATTACCCAAAAGTACCGAGGTTAGGTCAATATTAAGAGGTCATTTGAAATTTTTGAGTACAATGCTGAATTCAACTGGATGAGTACCCGACAGAACCAGTCTATATTTGACTAGGCGACAGCCGAGTCAAAATATAGACTGGTTCTGCATGATACGAATCCAATTAATTCAGTTACAAGTCTAGAACAGTAGCCTCCTTCTGGTCATAAAATATGGATCTAGATATTTCACTCTCATGTGATGAAAAATAAGCCATGCCATTGGTCTAATTTGATTAGGTGAGAAATAATATAATTTTTTATTCTCCCTTCTAACACACGGTCTATCATAGTTTTGTATCCGTCATAGTCATCTTGACAATCATTTAAAGCTGATCGACGTACATGTATATCTATTCCGTTAAAAAAATAAAAATATCGGTATACTTATTCTTAACGTAGTTCAAATTCATATGTTCATGTAGGCATATTTGTATATTCTCTTATTCAACAGTCATATCTTTATCGACTTCTCCGAGAATTATCTTTTGAAGATTTCGAATCCAGTGAAATTATCAATTTAGTAAACACAAATATTGTCAGAATAGCCATCGAAACATCGTCCAATGTTCGGCTGAAATACTAATTACGATATGAACCCGCGTGTGACATTTCCAACAATTCCATGTGAACGCAAAGTACAGTAAGTAATATCGTAAAATTGACATTCATCTCAAACAAAACCATTGTGTATCGCTCATTCGACATTCCATTCATTCGGTATACGGTTGTTGGGTTTTGTCCCTGTGGGTTTTTTCCCTACAATCTATTCATTCATTGCAAACACTCACTCAAAATAATTAAAAGCGCTCAAAAATCAATAAAACAGATTAGATCAACAACTACATTCAAAATAAATATAGCTAGAAAAAAATAAATTTCACTGACAACATTGAAAGTAAACGTTTCTGATTGGTTGTTGAAGAAATAGCAAGCTACTTATAGAACTTATATGCATGTTTTTTACAGGAATGTAATCAATATTGCTCATTTTGTTTATCCTGAACAAAATTAGCGATACTTGATTACATCCTTTTAATTTCACCCACATCATTTCATTCAAAACTCATTCACCTTGTCAATTTCACAATGTTGTTAACCGACCAGCCTGTGTACTCGTATAGTCTAGCCTAACAATTGCTTTGTGACATATAAATAGGCACTCGGACCCAAAGTTTCTTCAAGACGGCCAGAAATATTCTAAACCAAGTACATGGTTGTCCCCGCTGAAAAAAAACCCACACTTGATCGACAAGTGAAATTGTTGGGAATGTCACGCAAAAGCTCATGATTTCACTTGATAGTCTCTCAGTTTATCAGTAAAAAATCAATTACAGATTTAGCGTTCGTCTCAAGAGTAAGATCACTTTGTTAAGCGTTAAAAATCCAAAGTTTAAGTCGTTGCAATTGCTTAATTCATTAGTATATATAAAAATGTAGTAATGTAGCGTTTAGAACGTTATTATTCATGAATAAAAGTGGGAAATGAAATATTCTTAATGAGTTGTCATTCAATTTCATTATATTTAGAAACGTATAATTGCAATCTAATATAATAAAGAATTTTGATTGGTTGAAATCGCATCACGTGGGGAAATCCATTGCACTTTATTTCTGTATAAAATGCAATAGGTCTTTCGGGAAACCCCCGATCTTCGATCTGCATTTCCTGTGTTGTAAGAACTCGAAAACCCCTCGTTTCCCTTCCATATCGTAATATTGCTATTTAATATATTAGAAATTAAGATATTTTCGAAAGAATTTATGATTAAAAGTATGCAGCTCAGATTCTGAGTCGATGTTTACAGTGAGTCGACGGAGACCACCAAGCAACCCTCTCAGCTTAGCCCGATCACGATAATTTCGGTTTAAATGTGGAATAACTTGTCAAAATTATGTTTTGATCATAAGTACCTCTACGAATGTCAAATTGTCGTTTATTTGTGTACCATTTGATTAACCTTATGCCGTTTAACTTCGATAGCGAGAAGGGAAATACACGATCTAAAAATAGATTGTGTAATACGCGCAGAAAGTAGACTCGAAGCTTTAATGTTTAGCCGAGTATTTTAATAGTTTCTTAGACCAAGAGGATTGCAATTATAAGGGCCGAGTGTCTTTTTCACAGCGTTTATTGGGGTATAAAGTGCAATTGCCTTAGCACATGGCTTAAACATAACGCCCTACGGGCGTTATTTGCCATGTGCTAAGGCAATTGCACTTTATACCCCAATAAACGCAGTGAAAAAGACACTCATCCCTATAATGTTTCTATATCAACACACAAAAGAGATTCAATGACTGTCTCTGTGAGTAGTTTCTTCTAACAGTTTTCTGAATTCTTCCTCATCCACATGGTCGCTTTGCGAGTCTTTTGGCGATTCAATCCTGAAAAAAAAATGATTACATCCATCAGACATAAACCCCCAATATGGAATATTCTAAACGTATTGAATAAGGAATCTAAAATTGGAGCTAGATCAATTCAGTAAAAACTGTCCATTTCTTCAATGTATTTTATGATTCATGTACCGGGTTTACCACTACGAGTCGTTTCGGATTGCCAACTCGTTTTCATTTTCGGAATATCAGTGCATGCTGACCAGGACGTATACTGTCTGCCAAAGCTTTGTATAGCAGGAGTCTCTCCTGAACAACATGATAAAGGTTACAGGGCAGTCCCTTACTTTTAGAGTTATACGTAAATACCAGGTTGCAACCCATAATAAATCACAAATGCTAAATGGTTGTGATACTCCAGTCGAATAGGGATCATCTGGGATCTTCGTTGGACAAATATTTGAAAAGGGGATAAGGTCCAGCGTAAGTCAACCTAATGTTTAATTACTTATATTCTTGTAAAGGAAGGTAGAATGATCATTCTAGTGTAATTAAACCAGCGAAGTTCGAAAAGTGTCAAATCTTGTTAGCCTGCACAAGCCGCGCAGACTGACTGGGGTCAACACCTTACGCACTTCCAAGATGGTTCTTTTTAAATGTTTCATAGAAACGATTTAAAACTAGTAACAAACCCACGAAAGTGCTGGAAAATTGCGTTATGCTCTTGAACCATCACTTTCGTTTACACCTACGATGCTTGGTAAATCTATGACGTCACAAAGTTTAACGCGGGAAATAGATCAACGTCTTAGTTTACGCTCGCGATGGTCGCGTGACGGATCACATTTATTAATCATATTTTATAAGGCAACTTTGATTTATATGTCTGTTGACAGGTATAACATACCAAGCTCTTGTCCACATTATCGCATATTCCCTTGGTTCTGTCAACTGCAGAACGTTCAAGCTGTTAAGTATTTTAACCATTTGAGCGTTGGCTCCACTTGTTGTACTTCTCAGAGTAACAAGAATCTAAGAATAGAAGACTTTTTTTCTTATTAAAAACATTAAATCTTACTTATGCTGTTCCCTACAGCTCACAACTTTATGAAATTAACAAGCTGAGTGATTTCGGAATGAACTTGAATGGATGGAGGGAAATAGTTTTGAATGAATTTAGAGGAGGTTATATACATTTAACATCATCGTGAAACTGACAAGATGAATGATTTTGGAATGAAATTGAATGAGTGTGTGGAGCGAGTTTTGAGTGAATTTAATGGGGGGGGGGTTAATCCTATATCGCAAATTTTGTTCAGGATGAACAAAATTAGCGATATTGATAACATCCCTTTAATAAAAAATCCATACAAGTTATATACATACCTTCGTATTTCTTCAAGAACCTGTGTTGCGCTAGCAATTTGAATTAGCTCAGTGAAATCGCGATTTTCCTCCATCAAAATTAATTTTGAATTACATTGTTGATTCTATATTTTTCAATTGGTTTGAGCGTATTTGAATGGTTTGAGTGAGTATTTGGAATGAATGAATGGAGCGCTGAGTGAGCGATTTAGAATGGTTTCGATTGAGGTGTAGTATCAAATATTTCGTCAAAGTGGACGAAACCATCGATACTTTATGACTCTCATTTTTGATAAAACCTAGTAGGTTCTTTTTTATTTTTGTGTATCCGAGGGAAAATAAGACATTTCAAATCCACAAAAGCCAATATAAACGGGGAATTATTTATGAATTTGAATAAAATGGTGATCGTTCTGAGCGATTTTGGAACATTTTGGAGCGTTTGGGAGTGATTGGAGTGAGAATTTTGTATGCATCGAATGGAGTGCTTGTCGAGCTATTTGGAATGCTTTAGATCGAGGTGTATGTCATTTTCATGATATTACTAACTGTATACGGAGCTTTGACTGACAGTTTTCACTTATTTTCTGGATGACGTCTTAATGGGATGAGTTTACAGCTTCTCTTTACGAGTCAGCAAATAACTAAAGAAAACATGTTTCGCAATAAACAGAAAAAAGAAAAAAATAGTATTTATTCAAAGATAGATCATAAAATGATTTACATAACCGATTCAGAGCTAGCTCCAAACCCACGAATGTGCCGCAAAAATCGTGTTATGCATTGCACCGTCACTTTTGTTTACACCAACGATGCTTGGTTAATTCATGACGTCACAAAATTTATAGCGGGAATTTCAACGACTTTATTTATGCCCGATATTAATGTAAGAGCTAGAAACTCATGAAGTATATCGGCCCAGTCAAGGGATATTTTTTTTAAAAAGAAAAATCCACCAGTCAAGAACTTCATTAACTTTTTGTCGCCCACAAATGGGTTGATACTCGTGAACTCTCGTTTGCTAGCCGCTGTGGGCTAAGAAGGGACGTAATTTTCGAGTTAGGATCATTGTGAAAGTGAAAAGCTGAATGAAATTAGTTTTGGAATGGAATTGAATGTGTGTGAAGCCAGTTTTGAATGAAATTAAAGGAAGGTATACCAATATCGCTATTTTTGTTCAAGATGAACAAAAATATCGAAGTTTATTATCTCCCTTTGATAAAATATGTAAACACGTTATACCAATAGCTTTTCAAATCCTCTTGAACCGATCAGACGCTTACAAAATTCAATTCAGTCAGGAGAGTCTTGGATTTTTTATATCCATTTGCATTTTGAACGTAGTTGTTTACGTTATTCATTCGGGGATTTTTGAGTGTTTATGAATGAATTGAGATAGCGTTTTAAATGAATGAATGCAGCGCTGAGTGAGCAATCTAGAATTGTTTCGATTGGTATGAGAGTTATTTTTACGATGTTCTTTACTGTAGTACTGGTCTGTGAAGTACCGTGAATCCTTAATAAGGTACTCCAGCCGCCGCGGTATGATTGTAAATTGCGGCGTGAAACCACGATCAAAATAAATCTAACCTTCATTGCCTTCATGCCGTGAGTCGGGTACGATCGATTATTTCTCAAAATATCCGTCCCGAGTGTCTTGTCTATACCAAAGCTCACTACTAAATCTTCAGTTGGATTGACCAAATCAGCGAGCATGGCAAGAAACTGGTCTGTCATCGGCTTTGTACGTTCTGCAAACGTAAAAACAATGTGAAATATTAATATGAAAGGTCATGAGATATCAGTATATCTCTACATAGATTTAAGCCCTGTGTTCCGAATGACACATTCGCGAAACGTTAAATTCCCTTAAAACTCATATGCATGTATATATATATATATAATCATTCATATTTCCACAACATTGTACGTCGTATTTGTAGAAAAGATTCAACACATTTTATCTCTTTAAGTCATTTCAAGACTTTTAGTCATTATAAGAGAGTGTATGCATTTACATATACTGACGTAAAAATGACTGTGAAAATTTGGTATTTCTTTTCTGTTCATATTGTACATACTATTTTACATAGTGAAAAACATAGATTTGCTTTAATAGAACTACCTCTACACGTGTCCAAATGAAAAGTCTAGATTTTATTGATTCCTTTATGCCTAAACTTAAGCAGCGGCTACAAACTATGCTTTCGAGAATCACGTGCGTCTTCTTAACATCGTTGCTTTGATACAACATTACACATTTGTCCTTAGCATTTGATATGCCGGTGATTCACCCAAGAATGTTGGAATATTCCCACTCGTTTTGTTGCAAAGACAACAAAACGATTATTGACATCTTAACATTGAAATCCCGAAATTGGGTCGGATAAAAAAAAAAAGTATTTAAACTTTAAAATGTATTACGTCTGACAATGTCCAAGTAGTGCGTCTTGTAAACGTTAGCGGCAGATTATCTGGTAGACTTAGTCAAGTTAGATCGCTTCTGACGTCTGGACAATAAGTCAACGTCATTGACGCAATCAGGATTTTGATTACTAAATCTTTGACAAAGGCAAAGATAAGGACTTATGGACAATTAGTAAGCCAATATCCATTGTTCAATGACTTTATCTCTAGTTAATATGGTCAACCCTGTTATTGTCCCAAAATAGGGGTTGTCAATCTTTGAAGCTGGATAAATCCTATACAAGTCTTGACCCAATAGCAATTCTTGCGTGGACTTGACTGCAATGAATTCGCCTTTAAGGTAGTGGACCCGCAATAGTTCCGCGCCATCTCGGACCACATATTCTTACACAATTTTAACAGAGGTTTCCAAATGAAAATCATTTGGAAACCTCGGTTAACACTGTTTAAGTTCTTTACTTCTGAGATGTTGCAAAACAATTAAGGGTCCACTACCTCAATATCAATTGAGAATATTTAACACGGAATGTGTCTTTTCTTACTTCTTCGTTGTCATTTGCCCTTTCTAGATGACCGAGGCGTTTTTTTATTGACGTCAGTATATTAAGCATTCTTTTATTACATGGCTTAACTGCATATTAATTCGAATTGGGCTCTACGAAAGTAAATTTGTGTGTGCCACAAGACCATTCAAATTAAGAATACTGTCGATGCGAACATCATATGTTTCCTTACTTGTAGGAAGAATTAGATTGTATTTATAGGCGTTTTCTAGCCAATCATAAAATCCATCATTTCTATTTTGGTCATCATCCCTCCTGAAATTTAGTGAAACGTCAAAGTTATAGTTTTATATTATAACTATACAAACATCCGTGTGATAACATCCTGTATGATATTTTTTATGATAACGCATAGTTATGTTTTGAACAAAGATATAATGCGGTTATTTTTAGAAACTTGCACTTCAGTTAGAAACATCGACAAAAACAAGACAAATAGAGTTAATAAGAAAAATATAATAAATACTTAGTATATTGTATGAAAAAATATCTAACTCGTTTGTGAGAATGGATTATTGTCTCGGCAGCGCCTCGACAATTATCAATTCTCACAACCTCGTTAGATATTTTTTTTCCTTATAATACACTAAGTATGTATTATATATATCAACATCGTGAAATTGGCGATGTAAATGATTTTGGAATGAAGTTGAATGAGTGAGTTTTAAGTGAAATTAAATGGGGATAATCAAATATCGATAATTTGGTAAGGGGGAACAAAGTAAGCGATATTTATTATCTGCCTTTAATACATTTCGCACGCAAGATCTATAAATAACTTCTTATTACTTCAAGAATAATTCAGACGCTTACAGTTTAGATTATGTCAGTGAAATAGCTATATTTCTTTTTAATTTAGTTTTGGATCTTATTTTTCAAGTCATTTTGGAGCGTTTGCGAATGGTGCGAGTGTTTGGAATAAATGAATAGAGCGCTAAGTGAGCGATTTAAACTGGTTTTGATTGAGACGAATGTCAATTTCACTATGTTACTTACTGTACTTCACAAGAAAATGATAAATGAGCGAGTAAATGACCATCCAACAGCCATTGAGCAGCTTTTTCACACCTTAAAACTCATAGGTAGACACTTATTTTGGTTATTTGGTCATAGGCAATAAACTCCTCTAGGTTTCCAACTATTTTTCTTGAAATAATTAAGCCACCTAACTAATTTATGAAGATAACAGCAAAAAGCAGCATAGTAATTACACAGGAAATGGCCTACAATAACACAAATGTATGAGGGCCTCCGATTGCAAAGATAACGTTGCTGGGTAGCATACAGCTGAAATTTTCTGTTAGGATGAGGCATCTGTTAAGAGTGGCATTTATTTATTTATTTATTTATTGGAAGTCCACACATATGCTAGTATTTAGGTTTTCTAAAATCTCTTTTTAATGTAAGTAGTTAGAATTTAGGCAAGAAAGTAATAATATGTGATGAAAATAATTATACGAAAAGTAGATAAAGTGATGGTATGATATTCATAGCTTGATTTATAAAACCAACTCAATTACTGAACTTAAGGCACATTCCATATTGGATATTTACCATTTGACAAGCTGTTTCCGAAGTTTATGTACAACACCCGCTCTCTTACTTCTGGCAAGTGCGGACAATAGATCTGGGATACCACGTGACTTCTCGCCTCGTTTTGATTCTCGCCAGTCAAAGAGAAGCTGATATAAAATATGATTTTTATCTGTATAAAATCACATTGATTGATTGAATGGAGTTTAACGCCGCTTTCAATTTTTTTTCAGTTATATCGCGGCGGCTGGAGCACCTAACATGGAATCCTGGTATTTCTCACACCAGTACAACTATCACATCCTTTCCTTGCCTCCAGCTGCTATCTCACATAGGTCTCCCATTATCGACCCATTGGGGATAGACAAATATTAAATCACATGCATTATAAATTAAAGTCCATGACAGTTAAACTATCGTGTATATTATTAATGAGATAGCAAAATAATTAAAATGTCGTTTTGTGTTTTACTATTTTTATTGAAAGAAAGAAAAGAACGCTTGTATCTGTTTAAGCGCCGTTTAACTCATACTATTAAGTGACCATCTGAAATATCAGAAAAAATGTTTTAGCAAATGAAAGCCTCAGACTGACCCCGTTTATTTTATCCTTGACATCACGGCCGCCACCAGCCATTGTTTGTTCTATTTTTGAAAATGGAATATCCAATAGAAGCAGCACTTTCCACCACATGTCTCCCAGCTGGTTTTGTATATCAATCATTCGATTGTACGTCAAGAAAGCTGTAAAGATAAATTGAAAAAAAGTGATGCCTAATTCTTTGAACATGCATCACTATGTTATTTAAAGATACATACGTCAATAAGCCGTTCTTATGACGAAGTATCACGTTATCATTAGTCAGCAATCCCAAAGCTAACAAGTTAAGTAGTTATTAGTCCCCCACCGGTTACCGGTTGGGGGACTATAGGTTTGCTCGATTCCGTCTGTCCGTCCGTCTGTCCGTCTGTCCGTCCGTCCGTCCGTCCGTCTGTCCGTCACGCTTTTGTCCGGGCTATATCTTCTAAACCATATGTGCTAGCAACTTCAAACTTGGTACACTAATAGATCTCATTGAGGAGAAGTGTCATGTTTAAGAACCATTACTCTGCCACACCCACTTTTTGAGTTATTGCCCTTTGTTGTTTTTACCCTTACATTCTTGTCCGGAATATATCTCCTGAACTATGTGTGCTAGCAACTTCAAACTTGGTACACTTATAGACCTCATTGAGGAGAAGTGTCATGATCAAGAACCATTACTCTGCCACGCCCACTTTTTGAGTTATTGCCCTTTGTTATATTTACCCTTACATTCTTGTCCGGGCTATATCTTCTAAACCATATGTGCTAGCAACTTCAAACTTGGTACACTTATAGATCTCATTGAGGAAAAGTGTCATGATCAAGAATCGTTACTCTGCCAGGCCCACTTTTTGAGTTATTGCCCTTTGTTGTTTTTACCCTTACATTATTGTCCGGAAGATATCTCCTAAACTATGTGTGCTAGCAACTTCAAATTTTGTACACTTATAGATCTCATTAAGGAGAAGTGTCATGTTCAAGATCCATAACACTGCCACGCCCACTTTTTGAGTTATTGCCCTTTGTTGTTTTTACCCTTACATTTTTGTCCGGACCAAATCTCCTAAATTATAAGTACTAGCATCTTCAAGCTTGGTACACTTATAGATCTTATTGAGGACAAGTGTCATGTTCAAGAACCGTTACTCTGCCATGCCCTTTTTTTGAGTTATTGCCCCTTGTTGTTTTTAACCTTACATTTTTGTCCGGATCATATCTCCTAAACCATAAGTGCTAGCAACTTCAAACTTTGTACACTGATAGATCTTATCGAGGACAAGTGTCATGTACAAGAACTGTTACTCCGCCATGTCCACTTTTTGAATTATTGCCCTTTGTTGTTTTTAGTCTTACAATCTTGTCCGGATCATATCTCCTAAACTATAAGTACTAGCAACTTTAAACTTTGTACATGTATAGATCTCATTGAGGAGAATTGTCATATACAAGAACCGTTACTCTGCCATGGCCCACTTTTTGAGTTATTGCCCTTTGTTGTTTTTACCTTTACATTTTCGTCCGGAACATATCTTCTAAACCATAAGGGCTAGAAACTTCAAACTTGCTACACTTATAGATATCATTGAGGACAAGTGTCATGTACAAGAACTGTCACTCTGCCATGTCCACTTTTTGAGTTATTGCCCTTTGTTTTTTCTATCCTTACATTTTTGTCCGGACCATATCTCCTGAGCCATCAGTGCTAGCAACTTTAAACTTGGTACACTTATAGATCTCATTGAGGACAAGTTGCATGTACAAGAATCATTCTTCTCCGCCCACTTTTTGAGTTTTTGCCATTGGTTTTTTTTACTCTTATATTTTTGTTTTGGACATTTTGTTCAAAACCTAATGTGCTAGTAACTTCAAATTTTGTATACAGTTATAGATCTAGTTAGTAGGTGATATATTTAATAAGAAAGGATTTTTTGTTATCCGGTGGGGGACTCCTGTATTGCATCGCAATACGACATGCACTTGTTTTAATATAAAAGGTAGTTAACACACCCTAAGAACTGTTACAACGGACAAATACCTCTGCATGAAAACATGTTAAGGATTCGCAATGAAAACAGTCACGGTTTCTGTACTTACGGAAAACAAAAAAACGCTACGCCTTTCAAAATAATGTCTTTTATCCATCGAATTTAAAAAAGACAAGTGTAGCTTTTACAGTCTGATACTCCGCATTATCATTTACTTTCATATCTTATCCTGCAAATAACTAGAACTTTGAAGATTAAAGGGAAATTAGAAGTAATGTGTGTCATTTTTCAAAGAAAATGCATTTAAAGCTTTAAGATTGCGTTTCATATTGGAAATTCATGCAATCTCAAACAATAATATCAATTGAAATAATTGGTAATATTTTCCTCCCTATAATCACAACTGAAAATAAAAAAATCGAAAAAATAAAACAAAATATATGTTACGGTGCATGACAGAGAGTGTTACAGTATAGTAACTACATCACTAATATAGGTTACAGAGTCTTATGGAAAACATTTCTTATGTTTTCTTTAATTAAATGGGATTTATTAGCTACTCTTACTATGATTTCCTGTCTGTCCGTATGTCTATCCGTGCACGTCTGTTAACTTACACTTATTTTCCCAAAAGAGTCCACAATCTCTTTCTGATTTACATCAAATTTTCACATAATGATTATACCAACATCAGAATATTTTTGTTCGAAATTACTTCGAAAAACATCAAAGGAAAATGGAATTTAAGGAATTTTGATTTCAATATACTCGTTGTAGCATTAGAGTCAGGGCGGTGAGGTATTAATGCAAAAAGGGCCTTATGATAATTGGTGAATTATCCCAACCCTTGAACTCAAATTTAAGAATTGCTTTAATATCTAGTACAAGAAGTTCAAGAAATAGTTCAAGAACTGGTTCAAGAGATAGTTCGACTGTTCTTAAATTGCCATTCAAGTTCTAGAATCAGTTCTTGAACTTTTTAGCATGGAAGAATGCATTAGAGCATCCCAGGCTCTCGTGGACGTCCTGTGATTTCGAAAAACTTAAAAAACTAAAAACTATAATCATCCAGTAATTCGGCGGGTCTATCCTCTCAGAAAATATTTTAGATCAGAGCACGGCTAGCTGTTTTGACCTTTTTATACAAATCTCGGAGATAGTTCAGAAGGTTTGATTGGCTTTTTATAAAGACCGAATAAAGTTTTTTTTTCCTGCAATTCTCGTATTTACTTCAATGCAAATTAGAGTCCATTTTTCAATAAAAATGCGAAACAGAACCTTTTTGTGCTTAGATTTATATTTTTAGATAACTTCACCTCAGGGTTGTATTTTCCTTAGAATTTCAAAAGCAACTTTAACAACACACTTGGCTGATGCCAATTGTAAACATGTCGAGTTATAAAATAAGCGCCAAGGCCCAATTTATAACGTTTTTAAAAATAGCAAATGTAGATTTTTTTTTAACAAAAGTTTCATATTTGAGAAAGACTGAGCGAACAATCGTAACAACGTCATTTGTAGAAGAGATTTAAACCGATGATTTTGAGAATGTTCAATCTATTTGGATTTGGAGATTTTAAGCTTACACTTTCTTGATCCCTTTCATTTAAAGCAGGTGAATGTTTTACGATGCTGATTAGACTACCATGGCATTCGTATAATTAACATTTGCGAGTGCTTTCTTATCCTGAAAGTAAGACAGTATAAATGAAAAGAAGGAAGGCATACTGTTTTTCATAAATTAAAATGGAGATCAGAGTGTTATTTTTAGATATATCGCATTAAATGAAGTTTTTGGACTTTTCTTCCATCTACCTCGTATTTCGCATAAAAGACTTAGATATAAGATAACTCGGATTTTGTTGCGCTTTCTATTTGTGTTTTTCGAAAATCCTGGCGTCAAGAAAACTGGGATTTTTGTATGTAATATCAATGGCAGAGTTTGTAACGCTGTAGCGAAGATACTGTAACATACCAAAAGAATTAGGCAGAGTTCGTAACATACGCATAAAATTGAAATAATGCATATAAGTTTTGAAACAGAAGACATTCTTTTTAGATAACGGGTATAATAGAGACTGAGGGGTTTCAACACCAAAAAGATAAAATGTTTCAATATTTCTTTTTTCTGTCCCAAGATCCAAAAAGAAGTAGACAAAACACTGTTTTTCGATCAAATTTCCCTCAAAACTCTTTTTTACCGAAATATCAATATCATAAATATTTCGATCAAGATTATTCATTATCCAAGGAATGGAATAGGAATATATAAAAAAAGTCTAACGTGTCTTCTGGTTGTACAAATAATGTCGAAACCGACATGTATTCAAACAAATTAGCAGACGCCTAAACAGTTTTCATTGCGAATCCTTAACATGTTTTCATGCAGAGGTATTTGTCCGTTGTAACAGTTCTTAGGGTGTGGTTAAGGCGCTAGAAAAATACGCAACAATATCACGAGGTCTTAACGCCTAAACAAACAATTTTTCTACGAGTTTCCTATGTATTTAAGATTTTTATTGTTAATTGTTAATAAAGACAATAAATAAAAGCACTCTCTTGGAAGAAATCATTCTGCTAGAAAAAAGTGATTCCTGCGGTGGACTGAATGATATGAGCCTGTGCGTGACATTTCCATCAAGCTCACATTTGAGCGAGGTACAAACGTTAGGTAGCGCTAACAACGACACAAAACAATTAAGATATATGCTGACTGCTTATAGATGGATTAAGACCTTATCTATCTATACAGCGCATAGTAAAGATTTTGGCCAGTCTGTGCAGCCACACAGGCTGGCCAGAAGCTTTGCTTTGCGCACATATGAAATTGTTGGAAATGTCATGCACAGGCTCATATAATTGTGTTGATATTTAAATTCTACAGGAAAAAACCAATGTACATGTAATTCATAACTTGGAATATAATACAAAGAAGTACGTATTTCGAGGAGTCATGGCGTTCTTTCGCAAAGAAAAGAAATCTCGTGTAATCTCCTTAGTACTATAAAGAACATCATAAAAGTGTGAATATGAATGATTTCGGAATGATTATGGAATGATTTAAATAAGTGTGTTTGGCAAGTTTTGAGTGAAATTAAAGGAAGGTAATCCGGATGTGCTAATTTTGTTCAAGATAATCAAAATAAGCCATATTTATTACCCCCTTCAATACAATATACGTACTTTTCTGTTTATTTGTCTTTGTAGACCAATCACACACTTTAAGTCCACACCAGCCAATAAAACCAAAGAATAATTTGAAATTTGCATTAAATATTGATCGTCTTGAATGATTTCGAAACGTTCTTTTTTTAATAATTTCGATGCGGTTTGATCGATTTAAGTGAGTGTTAGGAATGAATGAATTAAACGTTGAATGGATGGTTTGGAATGATATTGATCGGAATAAATGTCGATTTCACGATGTGTTAACTGTTGACAGTAGATTGCATACTACAATCGGATAAAATTAACGTCGCTTTATTTTCGTGCCCTCAGTGTCTCAGTACAATAAGGGCACAAGTGTTTCAGGCACTTAAGTTACGATTTTCTAGCACTGTAACGTCGATTTTTTTTCCTTTATTTCTTAATTATACAAAAATTGACCGATCTTCTAGATTCCGCGGGTTCAATTATCATACATATATTTCATATCTTTTCTCGTAACAGTAATAACTATAAACCTGAGATGGAGAGGTGACGTTATAAACTGTTGCCCGAGGCCGAAGGCAGAGGGCAACAGCTCAGTCATAATGCCATCCCTGATACCGAGGTTAATAGTTTTTTAATGTTACAAGAATAACCATGAAATAACCGTTTTATTACCTGATCATTTTCAGAAAAAAAGTTTCAAAAAGAGACGTGTAGGTAAGAAAGGTCAATTTTTGGATTCATTTCTTTTAAGTACGTCACTCCGCACGTTTAGAACACGTGCATCAAGATGACGTCATTTTTTTGCGAGCGGGCAACAGTTGGCATGGATGAAACAGTTGAGCCCGGTTAAGTGACTGATATTGTTATAAACTATAAAACAGTTCGAAATGGTGAATATACGTTTATATAGGGGATCAGGTAATAATCGACAATATTTGCGACAACAACAACAACAACAACATCAACAACAACAACCACCAAAATAAAACTCCTCGCTAACAAATCTACAGTGAGCAGTACTTACATCTCCCATCCAATTCCTTTAACATATCGGGATGAAATGGATACAGCGTGATTTCTATATCAGCAACCTTCTCTTCTGTAGGTTCTAATGCACCTTCTTCATCTTTCGCACCTTTATGTATCTGATAAACCGAGATGGACGCTTTGGTTACCTTGACCTCGTTAGATATCTTCACTGTGTTATCAGAGTAGTTGCTCTCCTTCTTTGGATGGAATTCAATCGAAGTGCTTGGTTCGTTCCCTAAAAACTCTATCTTTGTTGGTTTTAGAAGGAACTTCTGTTTTGCATTTACGACAATTGGTGGCTTAGTCTCGAGTTCTTTAAAGTTCCCCTGGAGGTTAAAACCTTCTCCTTCCCAGTGTTCAATTCTAGATGTCATTTGGTCCTCCTTGCAGCACTCTGTGATTAATCTGAACGTGTTGGAAGTACCTGGGAAAAAATAAAGTACACAACATTAAAATATATAATATGTACTTAGTACTTGTACTTGTATGGAAAAAAATATCTCACGAGGTTGGGACAATTGATTATTGTTGAGGCTCTGCCGAGACAATTATCAATTCTCACAACCGAGTTATATATTTTTCATACAATACACTTGGTACGTATTATATTTATCTTATAACCTCTTTTTGTCTTGTTTTCGTCCATGTTTCTAACTGAAATGCATGTTTCTAAACATAACTGAATTATATTATTGTTCTAAAAATAACTATGTGATATCATGAAAAATATCATACGGGATGTTATCACATAGATATTTGTATAGTTATATGACAAAAAATAAAATACACATCAGACGAGAGACATTGATAAAACATATCTGTTCTCTTCAATTTTTCAACTTTATTTAAACATTTGAATGCAGACCAAGGCTTACTTAATTAATTAAACGCTTTCTAAAATTCTACATACATAGACTAAACTTGTTCTTTAAAATTGCGCTTGAAAGCATTTCATTCGATACGAAATTTAGATCTAACATGTATTGAACTTGCTTGCCTTGTTTCTCATTACAATTGTTACATTAAAATACGGTCGTTGGTGGTTTAAAATTCAGATACTAAATAGAGGAATGGTAATCCGAATAAATGTTTTTCACTGCTGAATTAAACGAAAGACCAAACTAGCTATTACTGCATAAAATATAAGGTTCCAGGGTTCGATCCCCGACGGCGGCACCCATTCTTGCCGATTATTTGTCTCTCACCAATGGGTTGATAATCGTAGAACTATGTGAGATTGCAGCTGGGGCTAGGAAAGGATGTGATGGTTGAACTGGTGAGAGAAAAACCAGGAATCCAGTGTTAGGTGCTCAAGCCGCCGAGAAATAACTGAAAAAATGTTGGAGGCAGCGTAAAATCCCATTTAATTAATTAAATATAAGGTTTCGGGGCATTATAGGTATATGTTCACGGACAAAAGCAGGGCGTTAACGGGGAGAACACGTTGATTAATCAGTATAAATCACGTGCAAATAATGCCCCCCCCTTTTTTTTACTTAAATATCCTCAGCCTCGGTCGAAATTTCTAGGAATACTGAGGTTTCAAATAATATTTTTTTGTCTTCTAAATTAAATCAATATATAAAATTTTAAGATATAATATACTTTTTAGGCTTTCGCATTGATAAATCGAATGGGTAAAGAATAATTATGTACAACATTCATATAGAGAAAAATTGGACACGTTGTTCTTGATCTAGCATTAAATTTTGTGACGTCACAAGTTTACTTAGCAACGTCGGCGTTAAGAATAAATGACATGAATAAAACATGTTCCTCCAAAATATGTATAGGTATCTAGCCAGCTTTAAAGCGTTTATATTTAAAAAAAATATCATAATAAACACCATAGCTTTCCCTTTTATGCAACAATAGAAGCAGTATCTTTTAGGGTGTTTACATTTGCAGAGACTCTGAAAATGCTTTAACCCCCTCGTGCTTCGTACTCCCGCGTTAAAACATTTCTTTTGTCGCTGCAAATGTTTAAGTCTTCAAAAACGTATATAACGATAAATTGAAAAATCCGAATTGTGATGCCAACAGTACCTTGACGCCTGGTTGCAGAGAAGACCTTGACCTTGAATTCTTTACGTCTCGATTTACGGTACACCTTGCTGACTTGACTCAGTAATGACACCTGACTTCCGAAATCTGAGAACGAATCCACGGACGATTGTCTTGAGATAGGTCTAATGATTTCCATCGCGACTTTACTGAAAATACAAAAAAACAAAAAGTTAAAAATGGGATGACCTGAACTTGTAAATGCCTTATTGCAATCCATAGACAACTCATACCTTTTTGGCTTTCTTTGATGTTCTTACACACTTGTATGCTACGAAAAAGAAAATACGAAAGAATTTTACCATTTATACAAGTCATCTATACTTTCAGTATACTTACATGGAAAAAGAACTGACGGTAAACTCAATTCTACCATTCAAAATTGTTGTCTCGGCTTCCAGGGGTTTCCAGTTTTCAGGTTTTTCGTCCTCTGGTGGTTTATCCATGGATAAAATTACCAGGGTTCCGGTACCGGTGTAATTTTGCGGTAAGGGTATCTGGAAAAGACAAAATAGCCTGTGTGTGACATTTCCAACAGGTTCACATCTGCAAAAGATACAAATGATGGACAGTATTATCAATGACACTATGCAGCAATAATACACGCTGGTCGTATACAGATCGATTAAGATCTGATCTATCTATATAGTGCATGGTGAAATATTTCTGGTCATACTGTGCACAGACTGCACAGAAGCTTTGCTTTGAGCACATTAGACATTGTTGGAAATCGCACGCACAGGCTCAATTATTAGATGGTATAGGACCTGGCGTTGCTTAATATTATTACAGACAATCTGAACTTAACTGTGTATAGTTAAGACATGTTATAAAGCTAGCTGTAGAGAGCTTGGAATATTATTATTTCTGTATTCTGACAGATAATGCTTGATTATTGTAAAGAGAATCCGGAATTTCACAATTCATTTTAGTATTAAAAAGAGATAATTGTGTTGGCTCTGTTCGTGTAGAGATAACCGACAAAAAAATATACGATCCTGTGCGTGACATTTCTAAAAATTTAGAATGTGCGTGCGATGCAAATATTGAGCAGCATAGACTGTTACAATCTGTAAGTATAGAGTTACCTGATTGTCTACTGATACTTTGAGACCATATCTATCCCCTAAGCGCATAATGAAGATTCTTGTCCAGTTGTGCGCATATTTGAAATCGTAAGAAATCTCACGCAGGGGGTCAAATTTACTCAAAGAATAATTCGAACGAGATATACATTCCCCGAAGCTAATTTCCCTTGCAGATATTGGACTACAAGGTTCAAATGCTGTTCATATGCTTGTTTTATTTGAAGTTTCTTTTTCATTGCAATACTTTAAGAACTTGTTTCAATCAGAATAGATAAATTCGTTTTAAAATAATTATGACGAGCAATGATATTCTGAAGGAAATTGAAACGTAGTTTCTGATTTTCTGGACAAAAATGTCCAAACTTAATGAATACGCTTCAACGTTTCGCTTGCATGGTGTCATAAAGTTATAAGAAATTACCATGCTATGTATGACGTATTGACGTAAAGAACAAACTAAAACTATGTATGAAATTTATAAACCCAATGAAAACAAAAGAAAAGGATACACTTGGTTTAAACATATTTTATTTGCATATAATAATCATGTACATAATAATTCACAATGATAACATGCAAAAAGGATTAGAACGGAAGCTAAGCTTGTATAGTTCTTCTCCTTGCTGGATACACTTAACTTTTAAGAATATCACAGAATAGTTAGACGTCAAGAATACAGCCCGGCGTTCAGGATGACAAAAAAGTGCAAAAACATTACAAGAAGTTATGCCCCGCTTTGCAAGCAAGTGCATCCACAAAGCGTAGTGTTACTTGCAAATAGTTTGCTCCGTTTTGCCATCTTAAACGAATGGGCAGGTACCTTTACAGCAATAGGTTTGGCAAACCCAGTATCTCCGGCCTCAAATGAGTAGAAAGCAGACGTAGATGATAGATCCTTACATTCTGCCAGGACATCTTTTAGTTCTTCTTTCGGGGGTGGTTCTGTTATCTATGATTACATGGAGTATAGTGTTTGTTTCAGTGTAAGATCGATTTGTGCTTCATTGAAAGAACAACAAATGCTATATTTTCACGGGTGGCTTCGCAAAATTTGTTGTTCACAAAATGAAGGATTTATCGATCTTAGAAGAAAACCAAACGATTATTATATTTCTTTAATGCTAAAATAAGACAAAATTATTAAATTTTAGGATAAAATTTCTTAAAGCGCGTCATTTTGCGCTTGATAAAGCCTACAAAGCAGAGTAATGTCGTCGTTTTTTTTTTTAGTTTTTTTTGTTTTTTGTTTTTGTTTCACTGAGAAAACGTCAAATAGGGTAGATTTACGGTTTCGAAAACGCTTGAAATGACACTTGCTGTCTCGCTATTTTAATGGGATGGACAAGAACATCACTGTTAAAATGAACTCGGCCTTATGGAATCTCCATTTCCCATTATTACAAAAATAACCTCCAGTTTGATATGATAGACATTACAAAACTAAAGGAAATAAATTTTCATAATACCTTTGTAAAGCGTTATTCTAGCTATAAGGTACTTCAAATTACGATTTTTATCAACTATGAAATTATCCCTCAAATTAAGACGGAGCTAATCTAAAAACTTGTCGCATCATTTACAGTTAATCATATAGTGGAATTCCGATCATTATTCATTCCAAACACTCACTCCAACCCTCGAAACCACTCTCATTACCCGAAAATACTTCAAAATTGTTAAACGTTTCGAAATCGTTCAAACTGATAGACATTTCAATCATATCCATCAAATAATTGCATATCTTTATTAGATGGTGTTGTTTTTTTAGCGTCTGATTTGTCCGTGATGACACAAATTCAGAAAAAATGTGCAGATTTTACTAATAGGAGGTAAAAATACCGCTTATTTGGACGAAATTATGGGTGATGTTTTACCTCCCCTTAAAATCATAAAACTCTTTCATCACACTTAATCAATTTTATTCCAAAAAACATGCATAAATCACTTATTTGGTCAATTTCACGATGCCATGAACTGTAATATATATTTTCCTTCACAACCGATGGATGGTCAAACATACCTCCATACTAATAGTAACTTTCTTCTCAAAGGTTCCTGCTTCTATCGCCAGTTCCACTCGATCATCCACAGCTGATTTCAGATTTGAAGCCCCGTCACCGACCTCGAACTTTTCAAGCTTGGGTCGACTCACCACTACAAACGCTGTGAATGACACAATGTTGACGAATACCGTCCCACGATATTTCTGGAATATATTTTTCTAAATTTAACAAGAAACATACGTAAAGAATCAAGAATCGAAGAATCGCTTCACGAAAAACAGAATTGAAAGATGAAAAGCTTCAAAAGAAGTGGTATAGTTTGTTAGGACATCGTTGGCGGAGTGATATTTATGCTAATTATGAACTATCTGATTTAATGTCTAAGATATGGGAAAATAGTGGTTTTCGAATATTCTTGTTTTCAAAGGAAATAGATACATACAGACTTTAAAGTTGTCTCTTTTCATACAAAAATTTAAAAAATCAAATAAATTAAAACTTGTTTTTTCGGCTATCCATATTAATGGATATTTGACATACATTGCCTTCTTCTCTTATGTTATCAACTAGTACTTCATGTCCTGCATCTGTTTTGAAGACCATTTCTTCTTTCATACTTGGTCCAGAAATCAAATCGATACCGAGTTCAATATTGATTTCTTCATTGTTGTTTATACCACGAAGTTTGAGAATAAACTCGTCACTACATAGGTCTTCCGAATCCTGCAGTTCTGTAATTATATCAACTATATAGGACAGATTAAGTTATTATATACAAATTATTTATCTAACATAAACACCAGATATGTCATTTAAAAGCCATTGTTGGAACGCAAATGTGATAGAATTACCACGAAAAGACGTCGAGATGACGTCATTTAGAATGTGATCCTACACATGTGTAAGACAATGATAGGATCTGATGATTGTTCGTTTTGGAAGACAGAGGTAGCTATGTGAGTTTATTATTTATCAAATAGCATGCTTTGCTTCTAAAGCGGACAGTCGTAATCGATTACATTGTATTATAGATCCACAAGTTTAAGATAGTGGTCAAAGGTCAATTTTGCCCATACCTCTATAGACAAAATTTACCTTTGATCACTCACTCTAAATTGAGGAACTATACATATTTGAAAGATAACTTTTCAAATAACTTGTTGATAACGTCATGTAAACAAAATTAAAAAAGAAAAAAAATACTATGTTATTTGGGGATGCAAAGACTAACAAAGGGCGTTACTTTGCGTACATGTGAATTAGTCGAAAGTGACCATTTGGGCTCATTCTTATTCTTTACCCAATTAAGATGAGCTTGCACAAGAGAAAAATGAATTTGGAGCATATTTCCAGATTATTATTATCAATAGATAGGTAAAACATAACATGGGGTATAAACTATTAGATGAAATAAGATTACTGGAACATATCTGACTAGTCTAGATATTTCCGTGTATAAAAGAGTTATGTTAGACTTTTGCGATTCAGTGTGAATAAATAATATTTTGATAGAGTTATTTCGAATTTAATACTGATGTTAAAAAACAATAAGCCGAGATTTTTCTGGAGTTTTTTTGTCACTAACCAAGGATGTGCTTACCTTTACTTGTCAAAGCAAACGTTCCGGTTGAAGGAAATATTGGGACATTTAAAATAGATCAGCGATAACATTTCAGTGTAAAAAAAAGAAAAAGAAAGAGATTCTTACTGTATTTTTCCATATTATTTCCGTCATTCGACTTTTGTAATCTCAATGAGAATGGTTTCAGTTGCGTTGGGATGTCTCCTTCCACCACGTGTTTAACAGTTATCCCAAGGTTCAAAAAAGGTGTCACTTTGTTGGGTTCGATTCGCATTTTTTCTGTGTCTCTTAATCTGAAATATACCAATATCATATGATCATTAAGAAAATATATCTTCGCGAAATTAATGTACACTATTTTAAATTCGTGTAAATCTAAATTCAAATGTTGCTCGAAAAGTTTTAATAATATCACGTTTCACATTCACGACATCTGTCTACAAAACTTCAGGATATGAGAACTCCTTTTTATGGCGAAAGCATACATTGATTTAATGGTTAAGCTGCCAGAGCCAGCAAAACTGACGCATTGCTAGCTAAAACCATGAGTTCCGCCTGTCTGCAAAGCGGTATAGGGCGTAGTAATCTAAACCTTGGAAATAAGTTGTTTTTGGCGGACTCAGCGCTATAACGTGAGCATATCGTTCGACATGTTTCCTTTGACGTGAGTTTGGAATGGAAATGACGATCCCTATAGGTAAATGGAACCCTCAGTTTCCCTCGCCTAAATTTCACGTTTTTTCCCTTGCTCAAAAGATTAAACAAGAGGGCCAGAAAAGCCCTAAAGCGCTCACCTAAATTTTATGGGTCTAGTGGATCTAACCTAAGTAAGTTTCTAGCAAAGTTTTATTCACATTTGCCTAGTAATTGAGAAGATTGCGTAAAGCAATAAAAAAAAATCCCTGAACAAGTTTTGAGGAGGGTCACCCAAGGAACATTTCTGCCAAGTTTGGTAGAAATTGGCCAATTGGTTACCAAGGAAAAGGGGTTTAAAGATTTTTGGCTCAAATATAGGCCCCTGTCTGCCACGCCCAAATTTGGGGGGGGGGGGGGGTTCAATCAAAATTCACAAACAAATTTTGAGAAGGGTCACGCAAGGAACATTTCTGCTCAGTTTGGTTGAAATCCTCCCGTTGGTTACTGAGGAGATGATGTTTAAAAAATTCGGGCTCAAAATAAGCCCCGCGCTGCCACGCCCATATTTGGGGGTCAATCAAAATCGATGAACAAGTTTTTGAAAAGGGTTACCCAAGGAACATTGCCGCCAACTTTAGTTGAAATCGGCCCAAAGGTTACTGAGGATAGATGTTTCTAGATTTCGGGCTCAAAATAGGCCCCGCCCTGACATGCCTATATTCGGAAATCAACCAAAAATCCACGAACAAGTTTTAAAAAATGTCATCCAAAGAACATTTTTGCCAAGTTTGGTTGAAATCCACCCATTGCTTACTGAGGAGATGTTTTAAAGATTTCGAGCTCAAAATACCCCCCCCCCCCCCCGCCCAGACAATATTTAGGGGGTCAATCAAAAATGCCTGAACAAGTTTTGAGAAGGATAACCCAAGAAACATTACTACCAAGTTTGGTTGAAATTGGCCCATTGGTTACTGAGGAGAAGATGTTTAAAGATTTCAGGCTCAAAATAAGCCCCGTCCTGCCACGCCCATATTTGGGGGTCTACTAAAATCTTCGAACAAGAATTGAGAAAGCTCACCCAAGGAACATTTCCGCCTCTTTTGGTTGAAATCTTCCCATTGGTGACTGAGGAGAAAATGTTTAAAGATTTTGGGCTCAAAAGAAGCCCCGCCTTCCAGGCCCATATTTGGGGGTCAATCAAAATCTACTAGCAAGTTTTATCGAAAGGTCATCCAAGGAACATTTCCGCCTGGTTTTCTTGAAAAGCCTCCCATTAGTTACTGAGGAGAAGATGTTTAAAGATTTTGGGCTCAAAATAAGCCCCGCTCTGCCACGCCCATATTTGGGGGTCAACCAAAATCTACGAACAAGTTTTGAGAAAGGTCACCCAGGAAACATTACCGCCATGTTTGGTTGAAATCGGCCCATTGGTTACTGAGGAAAGATGTTTTAAGATGTTGGGCTCAAAATAAGACCCAACCTGCCACGCCCGTATTTAGGAATCAATATAAAAACAACAAGTTTTGAATAGGGTCATCCAAAGAATATTTCTTCCAAGTTTGGTTAAAATCCACCCATTGGTTACTGAGAAGATGTTTAAAGATTTCGAGCTCAAAATAGCTGCCCCCCCCCCCCGACCATATTTGGGGGTCAATCAAAAATCCCTGAATAAGTTTTGAGAAGGGTCATCCAAACATTACTGCCAAGTTTGGTTAAAATCGGCCCATTGGTTATTGAGGAGAAGATATTTAAAGATTTCAGGCTCAAAATAAGCCGCTTCCTGCCACGCCCATATTTGGAGGTTAATCAAAAATGCACGAATAAGTTTTGAGAAGGGTCAACCAAGGAACATTTCTGCCAAGTTTGGTTGAAATCTGCCCATAGGCTACTGAGGAGAAGATGTTTTTAGAATTGTTGACGACCGACGCTCGATGGACGACGGACAAAATGTGATCACAAAATCTCATCTTAAGCACGTTGTGCTCAGGTGAGCTAAAAATTAGAGTGCATGCCATCAAATGTCACATTGCCTATTTAGAAACGGGGCCTTTAGCGCTTTAGCGTTTTTATTATCGTTATGTTGATGACTCGATTAATAAATTCGGTATTAGATGAGCAAAAATGTGATATTCTATTAAAAATATTATCTGGGTCCGAGGTCATATAACTTTTCTCATTCTCAATTCAGAATTTTCTTAAATTTCTATTTGAGACTAAAGCCGAAATTATGTTTTTCTGTTTATGTTATGTTTTATGTTTTTAACACTCATTTTAATGTAAAGCATATGATAATATCAATAAATAAGTTGTTTTAATCTTTTATTTCATACATTTATTCAAATTTAATATTTGAGACAAAATCTCAGTTGAGTCTGAGAATTTTTTTTTAACCTTAAATTTGGGATATAACATGGAAATTCCAGATATTGATCGATTCAAGTTTTCCGCGAAACATATAACGCCCTTTGCGAATTGACTTCATCAAATACATTTTGACGTCTTTTCACAACAAACATATAACATTGGTATTCGTTTTTAGCTCATTTGCATAGTTATTCCACTAGTGTAATGACACCCTTGTTGTATCAAAAATATTCAACGGGATTATTTTACTCACGCAACATTTGTCATATTATAAAAATGCTCACTCTTGTGTTTCAAATGTGTCTACAGCATCTTCTATGAGGTCCGACATACCGACAGACTTACTGACATCCCGTATAGACTTCCCGTCCTGTTCAAATAGACTGGAAATTACTTTCATTCTGTCTACTTGGTAGTAATTGTATTCTTGTTCCTATTATACAGGGATAGATTCCGAGGTACGTTCGCCAAATAAATGTTTGGAGGTCTATTGGAATGATAATTGTTGTATTTTTACATTACTGATTTACTTAGACTCCTAGAATATACCTACTATGTATATATAAAATATGGAGATCTGATCGAGCGAATTAAAATGGTATAGATTGGGTGACTATCAATTTCACAATGTTACTAATTGTAGCCATCCTTTCTACTCTAATTTCATGTGGTATTTTAATCGTGCTCTCTTAATTGCCAATTAGAGGAATTCAATTGAGATATTAAAAATAATTATAATCTTTCCTTGTCTTTCATAGTTGGGTCTGCTCCTGATAACAATAGTAGGTTAACAATGTCCCTGTGACTTCTTGAGACAGCAACATGTAAAGGAGTCCTTTTAGATTGCTGTTAAATAAAAAAAAGTATTAAACATAAAAAAGACGACAGAAAGCATTTTTTTCATATAAGTCACCGGTCCTTAAAACAGCAAATAAACTTTTTACAATAAATTGAAGAGTGACAATACAAATATCTAATTGGAAAACAGGAAAAAAAGATATATATCTTATGATTTTTTTTAACTTAAGTAGCGGTCATTATGCTTCGAGCATCGTGAGCACCTTTTGAACGTTGTAGATGAGATTCAAAATGACACAAATGTCCGGCTCACCAAGAACATTTTGAGTCAAGATTTGTAGAAACTGGTTTTAATCCTCTACAAATCTTGACTCAAAAATGTTCTTGGTGAGCCGGACTGCCAGGAAGTTGTCTTTAGTTTGAAAATATAAGTCTTAACATAGAACGTGTCTTTGGTAAATAGTTCCCTTTTCGAAATGACTGAGGCGTATTTATTGACTTCAGTAAAGAGATGATTCCGAAGTTTGATACACAAAAGAAAATTGACCACGTAAAACAATGTACAAAAGATAAAAAAAGTAATTCATAATGTCGAATTTGATACAAGTACACAGGTTGACCCGAGTTCTGCAACCGGCATACATGTGAATTGTTGGGAATGTCATTGACAGGCTGATATTTGATTTCTGTAATTGTTATAATCACTAAGCTATAGTTATGCAAACAATTAAAAATCTTTCCGAATTTGAAATAAGGACTTAATGAATAAAAAAAACAGATATTCATATTATTGTTATAATAGAAAAAAACAACAAAAAACAATGAAATCAATCTCACTGTATCCGGTATGTTGCAGCTGGCTCCCATTCCAACCAATACGTCTACCACATCTTTGTGTCCTTTGATACACGCATAATGAAGCGGGGTCCAGCCCATCTATAAATACAAAATGTTCTGTACAAAAAAACGTTCTAGTTTTGGTTAATATTTCTGAAAATACAATTATACTTGTAAAAATAGAAGAACTGGGAGCCTTTACTACGAAAACGAAAACATAATGGAATGTATTTATACAAAAAGTGCCAATGTTAAAAGTATTTATTGAGTTAGTGGATATTTAAACTTTTCAGATTTCATGTATATCGGTATCATTGTTAGTGAATTCAATTAAAGGCAGTATAATTCTAGTAAAGGAATTTGAAATCAGCTTGAATTTTTGGGTGACCTGTTAGTTTTTTATGGGCTGAATTATATAGATTCTATTGGGTTTTTTTCAAACCGAAATCTATTACTGAACATCGACTAAATTGGATGCACTGCCTTAATCGTGAATTATTCTTGTTTGTTTTGGTGTTTTATGGAGATTAACCCTTTGCTGTTTAATCCCTGCTTTTTACGTGTCTGTCATTTTATGATTGAGAAAACACTGTGAAAAAAGAAGAAATTGCTTCTGACAAGCAATTTCTTCTTTTTCCACACTATTTTCTACCCTACTGAATGGTTATTTTTTCAAATTAAATCCACTTTAAATTTTTGTCTGCAAAACCTTTGAATTTGGACTGGTCCAAAATTGTGTAAAACAGGAAAGGTTTAATCAGTATTTCAGTATTAAATGCGGCGTCTAGATAACATAACAGAGGATTCTTGGTATTTCTTATACTATTACTACCAATGCATCATGTCTGAGACTCAGCTGGTCATCTAACTTAGGTGTACGACTATCGATTTTTATGTGAGTGCCAAATGCGGAACGAACATTTGTCCCAATAAATGGTGAATGAAAGACAAACCTTGTCCGTCAAGTTGATATCACATCCTTTCTGGATACACAGACGGACTTCCTCGGTATTGTTCGTATTGCACAGGTGGTGGAGTACCGTCTTTCCAACCTTCGAAGATACCGTTAACAACACCGTGAAATTGACAAGGTGAATGGTTTTTGAATATTTTGGAATGAAATAAAATGAGTAGGAGGTGTGAGTTTTGATTGTAAATAAGGGGAGGTAATCCAATATCGTTAATTTTGTTCTGGAATAACAAAGTTAGCAATTATTACCTCCCTTTAATTAAACACGTATACAAGTTCTATAAATAGCTTCCTATTTTTTCAAAGTTCAATCAGACGCTTATCATTCCATTTTTTCAGTGAAATTGCGATTATTTCTACATATATTTATCTTGAATGTTGTTGTTCATCTTATCTTTTTTTAGTAATTTGGAGCGTTTTTGAATGGGTTGAGTTAGTGTCTTGGATGAATAAATGGAACGCTGAGGGAGCGATTTAGAATGCTTTAGGTAGAGATGGGTGTCAATTTAACGATGTTACTAACTGTAATTGATATTATTAGAACACGGGTCTTCTTGCGAAGGAATTACCAAAATACAGATCATGCGAATATATTCTTCGACCACGATGTAAATTTATGTCTTACAAAAAAAATAATGAAAAAATGAAAGAAAAATGAACATCGAAGATTTCCGTACCTGAATATGTAAACACAACGGCGCAGAAGGAACAATGTGTGAAAGATTCATTGATCTATTAGTGAAAGGCAGAGACACAAAATGAAACTTGACAAAGTTAATTTGAGCAAACCTCATCTTGGAGATCAACCTTCAATGTCGGACACTTGTGTAAAATCTGCGTTACAAGGGCCGTATTTCTACTTCGAGCAGCTTGAAGTAACTGAAAAAGTAACATGAGAATCTAAATATAAAAAACCATTTCTTCGTATAAAACTTCGCTAACCATTCTTTACTACAGAAATATGTAACAAGAACTGCTATAGGCCAAGATACATTGTCTGTGGGCGACCAAAGCCTCGTAACAACAGAAACTAAATGTAGTGGCAACATTTTGGAACACATGAACTTTCACAATGTTGACCGAAGTTTCCTAATGCAAATCATCAGGAAACCTCGGTCAACACTGTTCAAGTTCATTACTTCTGAAACGTTGCAGAACTTTACGGGTCCACTCCCTAAAGGATGAATTAACGAGCTATTCGTCTTCCACAGATGACTTTTCTCTACAAAAATCGTTACGAAATTTGGATAAAGAAGTGTCCGTTTAGACTGATTGTGTAGCACGAACTTATTGTTTCATTTCTCAGAAATTTTGGGATATCGAAATGTTACAAACAAAACTTATTTGTCCTTTATCACTTCTAATTTTCAAATCGGTCGCACTATTTTATATCTTTTTTTTTACCCTTTCCTGTTACATGTTCTATTATGCACGTATAACAATACAAAACATAAAACAGGTTTAAATATTCGTTCACTTTAACAAAAATATCGACTTTTGATTTAGAAATGTGTCTCTGACAGGTTGACTTCAATTCGTCATAAAATTACGTTTAAAAAGTTCCTATTGTAAAATAGAAGTAATCGGCGCATGCTTTAGTAGATGATGATCTTATATATACTTAACAACATCGAGAAATTGACAAGGTGAATGATTTTGTAATGATTAAGGAATGATGTTGAATGAGTGTGTGGTGTGAGTTTTGAGTGAATTTAATGGGAGTGATTCAATATCGCAAATTTTGTTCGGAATGAACAAAATTTGCGATATTGATTACCTCCCTTTAATAAAATATGCATATAAGTTCTATAGATAGCTTGCAGGTTTTTCAAGAACCTAATATATCCTTACAATTTGAATTATGTCAGTGAAATCGCGATCTTTCTCTATCCAAATTTATTTTGAGAGACGTTGTTGATTCTATATTTTTCAATGGGTTTGGAGTGCTTTTGAATGGTTTGAGTGAGTGTTTCGAATGAATGAGTGGAGCGCTGAGAGAGCGATTTCGAATGGCTTTGAATGAGGCGAATGTCAATTTCACGATGTAACTAATTGTATGAGCATTTGCTGTATTTTGTAGTTTTGGTATCATCAAAGGGCTTTATATCATGTACATATATGTCCCTTACCGTTTGACTATCCTCTACAATCCCTTGCGGTTCGTACTCAGTCATACCAGCAACCTTTTGTTCGTCGATCTTTCCGACTTCAAATTCGAAAGTCGTATCATGTTCATCACCATTCCCTTTATCTAGAATCTCGGTTTCTTTAACGCCCTCCTTGTCCTTTGTTTCATCAATTGTCTTAACATTTTCAGTACCAAGTCCCAGTGGTTTTTCTGGTACTTGGTTTTCCCGTGGGTTATCTTCATTTACATTACTGTCTTTTCCACCTGCATTTGGAGTCTGCATTTCAGTACCTTCACTACTTGTTTCATTAAACGGCTGTGGTCCGGTCGTGTCATCTTTATTAAATATGTCATCGTTATCCGAGTCCTGTTCATACATTCTACCCCCTACTCTTTCAAACTAGCAAATATACAATGTTGAATTGTTAGTTTAGGTCACAGATGGAATTTTATCTTCTAATTATACAAATATCTGTAGGACAACATCCCGTATGATATTTTTTATGATATCACATAGTTATTTTTAGAACAAACATATAATGCGGTTATTTTTAGAAACTTGCATTTCAGTAAGAAACATCGTCGGAAACAAGACAAATAGAGGTTATAAGATAAATATAATACGTACTTAGTGCATTATATGAAAAAAATATCTAACTCGGTTGTGAGAATTGACAATTGTCTCGGCAGAGCCTCGACAATTTTCAATTCTCCCAACCTCGTTGGATATTTTTTTTCATATAATACACTAAGTACGTATTATATATATATCCTTTATTTCGAAAGAAAATTGTATAGATCTTACGCGAAAAAAGAAACCTTTTTTCTACTTCGTTAATGCACAAAAGTTGACGAGATGTGACTTTCTTTTGATACAGATCACTTAAGGTAGTTGACCCGTAAAAGTTCCGCGACGTGTCGGAAGTGAGGAACTTTAACAGTGTTAATCGAGGTTTCCTGATGATTTTTAATGAAAGACCATGAGTTCCGAAATGTTTTGGAACTATTACGGTTCCACTACCGAAAAGCGCGTCATTTGCATATGATGACGTCATGAGTTTATTGGGCACCGTTTAGATATAACCAAACCTTCTTTTAAACAGTACAATATTCCAAGTGTGCCATTTTTTTTTCAGATTTATGAAATGCGTTTCAAGACAATAACAAGGAAAGGGCTAAAATTAATTGAATAAGGACAAAAAGAAGCTATTTTATATAAAATGAGAGATGAAGAGAAATTAACATTTACCTCAATATTTTTTTTTCTCAATTTTGTCCGATTTTCAATCTAAGACACATTTGTTGTTCCTATACTTTTACGGCTAAACGATTTATAATCAGTCTTAAGAATAGAAATTGATTACAATAACGGGTGAAATATATATTTGTTCCTGAAACTTGATACTGTTTTGTCATTTGTAAACGGGTTTTTGATTTTGACAATTGTGACCCGTCACGCGAAATGGGACCATCCGGGACTACTGTAAAATGAATTATTGAAAAAGAGATTTGGTCCAGCATAGGTCAACCAGTAGTCGCATTTCAAAAATTCTTTCACTGTAAAGTAGATTGATCATTCTAGATTCAGAAAATAAACACGGTGCAAAAAAGTTTCGACCCTAGTCAGTCTACGCAGTCCGCGAAGTCTGACTTGGGTCGACACTTACCGCACTACCCAGATGGTCCCTTTTCGCATGACGTGTAACACAAACTGTAAAGGTAGTTATTTTTATGATTTCGAAGATCATCTTTACATCATTAAATCTAAAATTCACGTCGAGCTCCAAGCGGTATGATATTCGTAATTATTTTGCATGCGTGTAAACAGAGTATATCTTGAAAAAGGTCTAAAAATTTTCTGTGTTAAAACCAAAGAAAATACGCTCGTACTTTGGTTAGATTTTATGTTCAGACCACAGTGGACCGAGCCGGTTACCTCAGATGGTGAGGCGTCTTATTTCGTAATCTTGAGTTCGATCATCAGCTAGGCCAACATATCACCTGGTAGTTGGCAAAGTGGTTTCCGTTAAATGAATAATATCACAAAGGAAAAAAAGTCAAACAAAAATCTTACATCGACCGTTCGCAACCAAGAAATAATTAGCAGTCGACAATCATGTTGGTGTGTTCTATTATAAGTTATTCAGTTTCCCGGATCTTTTGTTCCTTTGTTTGAAAATAAATGCATGGAAATGAACTGGTCATGAATTGTTCTTTCATTATTCTTTTCTATTTATTATAATAAAACTCATCTAATTAAGGATCTTTCACAATGTTAACAGAGGTTTTCTAATGGTTTCACAAGGAAATCTCAGTTAACATTGTTACGTTTCGTGTAAAGACATTTTGAACAAAATTTAATGCTGCTTCTTTTTACAAAAAGAAACAGTTTGCCAAGATAAACAATGTATTACATTGAAGCTGTAGATGAACACAAATAGTTGCACAACTTTAGAAGCCCCATCTCATAACAGAATAGCGCCCAAAAAATAACAACTTCATTAGGGCTGAATAAAATCTGTCTTAATTTTAACAGAATGTAGACAAGTGTTCCTTCTAGGTACTACTACAACCTTGGATATAAAACTCAGTTTAAAAGGTTCTTTTGAAACAATATATGACATGTGTGTATGTTTTTTACAAAAAAGGTCAATATAAAGTGCTTGTTTAACAACGTTTTGGCCCCGGGGTTAATACCAACGGTCGCAGTAGTACCTGAGTTCGAAAAGAAAGTGTGCACTAAAGCATGGTATCAAATTTACTCCATAATTGTCCTCCAACTTTGTAAAACTCATGAGAAATACAAAAACTGAAAGTGCACACTTTCTTATGGAACTCAGTATACTTTAGACAATGTTTTGGCTATTAGGCTATAGATAGGGCAGTCTTATGTTACTTAAGTGCATGTGCTCATAAATAGTTTCATTTTGATATTTAATATACCTGGACATACTGCTATTTCTTGCCAAATGAATGTCCTTAAAATTGGGTCTCTTTACGTGCACCTGTTCAAATGTTCATGACATCCGAAACATTGCGTAACTATTACGGGTCCACTCATTTCTTTCGGTTCGATATGATTCAAATTGCAAATTTCCTACTGAAAAGATTCCTAAACAACCTCCTTTGCGATTTCACGATGATCTTCATTGTGCTGATTTCCCTATCTTAATACCAAGTATAGGCTAATGTTATTTCAGTAGTAAGGATATATGGCATATTATCTTATAACTATTCAAATATCTGTGTGATAACATCTCGTATGATATTTTTTATGATGTCACATTGTTAATTTAAGAACAATGATATCAGGCCGTTATTTTTAGAAACTTGCATTTCAGTTAGAAACATCGACGAAACAAGACAAATAGAGGTTATAAGATAAATATAATACATACTAAATGTATTGTATGAAAAAATATCTAACTCGATCGTGAGAATTGATAATTGTCGAGACAGAGCCTCGACAATTATCAATTCTCCCAGCCTCGTTAGATATTTTTTTCTTATACAAAAAACTAAATATGTATTATATATATTCAAAATTTTTACATGAGGCACATGTAAACTAGAATGCAACAGAACTTGATCATAAGTGTTTCTGCCTCGACAATTATCAATTCTCCCAACCTCGTTAGATATTTTTTTCTTATACAAAACACTAAGTATGTATTAAATATTTAAAGTTTTTACATGAGGCACATGTTAACTAGAATGCAACAGAACTTGATCATAAGTGTTTCATGAATATTTTCAAGCTTTATAGATGGACAAAAACTGCAAATACATTTCTTAATAGTCGGCTTATTCTTCCTTTACGAACTCAAACGACCAACCAACGCATAAACGAATATACGGAGTAATGGTGGAAAAGAAAACGACTTATAGTTTTTCGGGCTGGGATGATTTATTTGTATGATTTCCCGTCTTAGAGCAGCGGTAGAATGACTATCATTTAAAATGACCCGGGTTCGATCCGCGGCGGCGGCATTTATCCTTCCCGAATATTTGTCTTTAATCAATTGGTTGATAATCGTTGACCTTATGTGATTTATGTAGGAGCTGGCGGCTAGGAAAGGATGTAATGGAAGTACTGGCTAGAGAAATACCAGGAATCTATTGTGAGGTGCTCCAGCATGAACTATTTAGGTAATCCTATCATCCGTGTTTTCGCAGTGCTGTATTTTTTCCTTAAAGATTACTAGCGGAAGGTAATGACGTAACAATTGCGTCATTGCTTGCGTTACAGCAATCTTATGGGGCAGTTACACATGGCAATCGGTGATAGATCGGTTGTTCGTTTTATCCAGGTAAGGACGGAGCCTACCAAAACCGATATACAACCGACGTCTCCGATTGGCAGACGATTTGCCACTCACTATTTGGAAAAGATGAGTTTCGTCGGTGAAAACTAACCGATCGGGATTTTTAAACTGTTTAAAATTTTCGATCGGTGAAAATTTCAAAAGAATAAGCGATTGACAAGCTATTTATAACCGAAATCACCGATCGGTCAGTGATAAGCAACCGATTAATAATTATCTATTAGCGATGGGAAAAGATGGGGTATTTTCCAGCCTGGTATCCATTCTCGGTAATTCTTTCAAACGAGACAGTCACAGATTATGAAATCGGACAAAGGAACTTATTTTCGTATGAAAATTCTGACAATTTAAAGTCAAACTATTGCGGCGTTCACGAGAAAATGATATTTTCTTTTCAGTTAAGTGGAAATGAAGCACTTGATAGGGAACAATTTTTTTTCGTGAACGTCTCTATACTTTGTCTCAAAAATTTTCATACGATAATATGTACATTCAGATTAAAAGTAAAACTTGTAACTAAAAATTATAACATGTCCTTTTGGTATCTTAGATTTCAAAATGGCGCATTATGGGGATTCTACCTCAGATAGTTTTGGAACGCACTGTTGTCACCCTCTCTGAGTTCGATTAGGACAGTACTGTATTGGCCAAACTGAAGTCTTCTTTCTGGCGTTAGCTATAAGTTCGTCCACCATCTTCTTTGTCTCGTACGGCGGCGACCATTTCCACCTCGGGGCCCAAGTGAAGGCGATGTCCGAGGTTTAAGAGAGCTTGCTGTTGCAACAATAGGCCAAACTGCTGGATTGCCCTCCCAGCATTCATTATATCATACATAATTTTTCAATTTGAATATTTTCTGAGAGCCGTGATTGACCTGTACTGGAACAATATCTTTTTCAAATATTTATTTTACAGAATTCCAAGATGGTCTCTATTGGTGTAGGAAGGGCAATTATTATTATAGTTCAAACTAACTCTTTCTTCTGTGTTGATGCATTTTCGTGCATGTTTAAAAAAAAATAGTTGATTGTCATTCGATATACATGTTTCTGTATGTGACATTAAATCGTTTTTAAAAAAATCTTGAATATTTTAGTTCCTGAAATTATATCCCAGGTCTTTAATTTTCTTTAGTTATAGTATTAGTTCTAAACAAAAGGTTGGGCTGTCATTGCACAGTGAAAGTAAACAAAAGCGTTTACTTTCTTTTGAAAAACCCTTTCGTTTATACTTTAGAGTTAAAGAAAACTTGTTTTGATCGAGATTTGAAACAAAAGCACTTTTATACTGTATTATACTCGAAGCACAAAAATACATTATTGCGTCAAGGGTTGTTATATCACTCTTTTTAATCATCTAATGACATCGGATATGAAAGCAAATTATATGCCCATTTCGAAATATCTTATATGAGTCAGTCTTTTTACTGCATTAGGCATGCAAAATAGATGTGTGCGCTAATTTTTTTCATTGGTGTATGGATGAAAATGAGACAACACACCAAATACAAAATTACTCTGATATCGTACCAAAGGTTAAAATAAGAAGGAGTGAGCCAGTCTTAAATCTTTATTTCTCAACAAAACCCATGTTGTGGGTACTCATTTGAATCACCCTGGGAAGACGATTCGAAAAGGATAACTTGATCCAAAATACCCCCTCTATCTATAGGTCTGTCTAGCTATTGTCAACCCTTTACCAGACAAACTATTTTTAGATTAAATATAACCGTTTGTTTCAGTGTCAGATCGATTGATATTTCATTGAGTGAACAACAAAAGCTTTATTTTCGGGAGTGGCGGGGGCAAGAGTGAAAAAATGGATTTTGTTTTTTCACGAAAGGAAATATCAAGCAATCTTACTCGAAAAATAAACGATTATTCTATTCCTTTTAATACAAAAATAAGACAAAATATGAAAGTTTTAGGATAAAATTTCTTTAAGCGCGTCATTTTGCATGTGGATGCTATGCAACGTTTATTGTGACGGGACTTATTTCACGGCTCTGCTTAGATGACGTCAGATAGGGTGCAATGAAAGAAAGCAGAGTATAAGTTTTTGGTAATTTCACTGATTTGGCAGTGAGTTTATTAAATAGATAATGTATCGTTATTCCTCGAAAAACGACCGTTAGTATTAAAGAAACATTTAACTTAAAAGTTCAATATTAGGATCAAGATCAACAATTTTATCCATGGACAAGTCAAAAGAACAAACCATGGATTAAATTGCAGTCCGCCGATAAAGTTAAGTTCCATAAAGTAGTTTATTGTTGTTTTTATTGTCATCTCAAAATAATTCCCAAAATTTATCATTGAATAGCGGGCATGGACTAAGACACAATAAAAAGTGATCTCGGAAAGAAATTTAATGAGTGGAACGAGCGAGTTCTTGAAGGGAGGCTTGTTTGTTTGAAGGGGGGGGTGTTAGCCGCTTTCAACAATCTTCCATTTATACCACGGCGGATGGAGCAGCTTGCAATGTATCCCTGTTATTTCGCATACCCGTACTACCATTACACCCTTTCCTAGCCCCCAGCTGCTATCCCATATTGGTCTACGATTGTATACCCATTGGTGGAAGATATAACAGTCGTAAAGGATGGTAGCCGTCGTCGGGAAGCGAACCTTGGGCGTTTTGAATGATAGTCCGACGCGCTACGAACGCAACTTTTAAACATTAGACACTTAAAATCAACAACAGCAACTAAAACGTGCAATTACTTGATCGATTTGATTAAAAGGTTAATCATAGTGAACAATTTCGGAGCCTTTTATCTCATCTGAGCACGAAGTAAGATGAGCTGTAGTGATCGGCAAATCTCCGGCGTCCGTCTTTCTGTCCGTCCGTCAACAATTACAAAATAACCCTTATCTCTGAAACTACAGATATGATAATGATCCTTGGATCATGCTTTTTAAAAATACTTCAAGGCCTCGTCATGAAAAATTATTCCAACCTCGACCAGATGACATTGATGATTTAAGGCACAAACATGTTTTTCTCTATTTAGCTTCTAGGTAGGCAAGCGTCGCTTGTTCCTATTCTTCTCGGAGCGAATTTAATCATACGGCGAACTATTAATCTATTGTTTACATATAATGCAAAACTATTCTAATCTTCTTTTTAATTTTTTTATGAAAAAGAGTAATCATTAACTTATCTGGATTAAGAGTGTTAAAAGGTCGTTCTCCTTTTGGTAAAAAATAAAAAGCCATGTAAACAATATCATTATATTTGACGCAAAAAGACAATGTTGTCTATGTCATCTAGCTTTGAAAATATACAGAGGTCATTGTACCTAAAAATCAGTTTCTTGCAATCATATTTCAATTTCAAATACAGTTTGAATCAGTTTCTTTCAATCATATTTCAATTTCAAACACAGATATTTTCATGTATTACGCGATTTCTATTCTATTAAACAACAAGAGACCCAAGAGGAAAAGTATCGCTTCACTGGTATTTAGTTAATATATAATCTATTTTACAATAGATAATCATCCTTATTAAAAGAAAATCCCCTTTTCCATGACATGGAACAATATTCCAGGCAGCTTTAATGTGCCCATAGGCATATGATTAGCAACATTTTTTCGCAAAAATATGTAATAAATGTCCAAGTTGTGACAACAAGAAATGCTGCCTTACAAAGAAACCCTTTTCCATGACACAGCATCATATTACCCAAAATCAAAGGAAGTCGATAGAGTATGTCCAAAGGTTCATTATTGTGCAGTTTGGTTGAACTCTGGCCATTTGCTTTAGATAAGAAAGTTTTTTTTATTTCATCAAATGAGACTTTTGTACGGTGACTCAACAGTCCAAAGATACCATTTTATAAGTTTGGTTGATTTCTAATCGGTGGTTACACAGAAGAAGACTGTTTTATATTTATCGTATGGGACCATTGTTCAGTCACACGAGAGCCTGTAGAGCCCACCTTTTCAACCAGATCAGTTTATAACTTAGAATTCTGAAAGAGTATGTCCTAAGCATCTTGCATGTGAAGTTCAGTTGAATTATGACAAGTCGCCTCAGAATGAAAGATTTTTGTATTTATCTTCATATGGGACCTTTTTCGGTGACACAACATCCCATAGAGCCCTAGTTATTAATCTGCTTAGAAAAAAAGTTAAAATCTGACAAAGTTAACTGGCGGAAGGACGGAGCCACTTACGACGAACACCAGGCCGTGACAATAGCTAGGTTGGGCTTTGTTCATTGCATTTGCTTGGCATTGAAACATAGCCAGGTTGATCAAATTACGTTTTCATGTAAAATAGAGTTTGCTGAATAAAAAAGATGAAAAAAATAGTTTGGCGAGGTTTGGCGAATTTATCATGACGAGACTTGATATTCTAAATCACCGACAGTTATTCTACTTATCGTGCAATCATTGTACAGTGCATAGATTTCATGAAAACTTAAAGAAATTCGGGTTATTGGTTCTACTCATGAATTCTAATTTATCAGGTAGGTGATATCAATTCAGCGAAAGCTTCGTTGATTGATATATCCCATGATACGTCGGGTAAAAGTACCATTGTAAATTAGCTCTATTTCAATTTGGTAAAAGATCCAGTCACACAATTGAAAACAAGAACGACCAAAACACATACAACAAAAGAGTATCTAATGGGTATAAATATATATCATGAATGTGTTATAAAACATTGCATATCTGAATGTGTATTGATATTCAGAACCCAAAACACTAGTAAACTCAAAATCTCGCATCCACAGCTTGAAAACATATGAATCAGCAGTTGGGACACTGGATCCCTGTTCTTTTCATACAGGGGCCAATGTATCATAATGTTTTCAATGGCGGTGATGGATTTGACCGAAATCATAATTGTTAACCAACATGACCTCTACGTCATTTGGGAGAAGTTTAAGTACAGTGGAAACGCACTAGACTCCAGTGTCAAATTTCCCCTGTTTGATCCCAGCTTCCAAAGTCTAACGTATGAGACTTTTTTGTTTGAAAACCGAGACTCCGTACGACGTCTACCCCATTAATACATGTAAAAGCTTTGGACAAGGGACCATCTGGAAATTTAGTTAAATAGATATTTGAAAAAAAGATTGGTTCTAGAACAGGCCAACCAAGTTCGTATTTCAAAATTCCTTCAAAGGAAGGTAGATTGACATTTTTAGTTTCAGAAAATAAGTCTGACGAAGATCTACACTTTACGCACTTCCAAGATGGTCCCTTTTCGTGTGACGGGTCACATATGTAAACTATGATGATTATTTCTCCAATTCATGAAAAGGTCACTTGATGTTTTTGGAAGACAATCGGAGAGCTGACGTAAAGCTAGCAATATTAACCCCTAATTTCCATGGCGCGTTTCTATGCATATATTTCACATAGTGAATAGTCAAGAGTATCTGATTTGCAACCCAAATTTGAAATTTCATTAAATTCTGACAATTATACAAGGAGAGACGAGAGGAAATAATAAATATATATATCATTATATAAAAACAATTTTTTTACCCAGCCTATGATTTAGAAATTTCAAAAACGATGTCTTGGATATTTCCTAGGGAATTTAAATATGCAGCTCCGTTCAATTTAGCCAATAGTTGTGGATATATGACTTCGAACGGACAGTCGTGCAGTCAGGCGGACGTGCAAAAGCAGGCGATGACTACAGCCCCATCTGTACAGCATTTATCAAAGGGAAGGGTGAAATTGGCTGTTGTGCACAGTAGTCAGCGTTTGGATCAGTTTTTAAATGGTTTTGAATTATATACTCTATTATATATTTATAAATCGACGTCTTTAGTAAATTCACATTTAAGAACCAAATGGTCTGAAAAGAATACAACTACGAATTTTAGTAAAGAATTAAGTTATGTTCACATAGGAAAAGCTAAAGTTTTGGTTGAAATTTCTCATACTAACTATTAACTAATCTAAAATGTTATAGATTCTTAGTTAACAATAACATATACAATAAAAGTATATATACTTGATGTATTGGTAAAGAAGAAAGAGTAAGGGTATCATATTCAAGACTTGCTTCTTGTACAGAGTTCTTTAATAGGGTATTCTTGACCATTCGGGGTGGCCTGTGGCTGCTTTTAACATTTGGCTGCTGTTTACAGTAAACTTAAAGAAAGAAATTAAACGTGGAGAATTTTCAGCTTGCCTTTGTTCACAGACGAGGATTATGAAATATTTAAGAAGCTTTGAAACAAAACTCGATCTATCTTTTTAAAGAAAAAGATTATCATTTCTCACACGTATTGAATTACTATACCCCGGTCTCAAACTCAATATCGTTCCTATTTTAATAAATATTTAGTCTTTTTCCTACTTTATCATCCAATCAGAATGCTGGATTTTCAAAATTTTTGAGGGATTATTTTCCATAAACTAACCAGCTGAGGCTTATTTTGATCATTATTTCATTTAAACGTCAAGGTTTATTTGTTTTTCCACGCATGCGTAAATACTAAACTCTGCCCCCTCACGAATATGCAACGAGTACGTGAAAATTAAAGGAGAAAATCGTGATACACGTGCTCATGTTGCATTCCCCATATTCCAATCTGATTTTGACAGGGTTGTGCGTGACATGGACTGTCCATTTGTTTGCATGTGGTTTAACCCTGATATCAACACTATAGCAGTTATATCGCAATGACTGATGCACCTACCCTTAGTTAGTTCGCTTACTTAACAGTTATGTTCTTATTTGCTTCTGTATGTATCGAGAAACTTTTTATAGTTTCATTTATAAAATGCTATTTTCTATGGCTAAACAGATTCTTTTATTTACGTGCATATTTCAACGTCACCGTATTTGGAAAGAAGGGGGCGTTCAGTTGGAATAAATTTAACCGGCTTATTCCGAGTAAATCGTGCAATATGCCGTCAATTATATTAAGCGCGGGAAAACGACTAAGTCAGTTAAACTCTAATAATTGAAAATTTAACGATTTAAACAGCCTCAATCGGTCGCTACACTCCCTCCTTTCGGCTGTTTATATCGATTAATTTTCAATTATTAGCGTTTAACTATTACGTAAATGGGAGATTGTTGTCATGTACTATGTCTACATCATGTAAACTGCAGTTGTTAAATTGTTAATTGCCCTAAAGTCTCGAATTCGTCATTCAAATTAAAGTAAGTATTGAAAAGTTTGTCTAAAAGAATATTTGAACTAAAAATTATTGCCATGTCCAAAACTGTCACCATATATGTTTTCACAGCAGAGGGCAAGCTTTGCTAAAGGACGAACCATATCCTACATGCTCTGGATCGCGAACATATCTATTCATGCTCTTCCTGACTTTCCAGCTATAATCGATACCGTCGTTTATTCTATAATGACAATCTTGCTCAAGCGACCGCGTCTTTTTAAGTGCCATTTTATTTAGCGACCGTTTTCGAACCCCCCCCCCCACCCTTCTTGAAATCAAAACACCCCAACAAATAGACTTTATTCGTCTAAAGTTTACTATCATTGAATCCTATGTTGTTAAAACTAACAAGAATCGTCTCAATGAGAGGATTCTGTTGAGTTTTAACAATATAGAATACATTCAATCGAAATTATATCCCTTATTTCTAAACAAAACGTGTACTAAGAAACCATTCTGTTAAAAACTGCCTTTTTGGTGGTCCGATAAGCGGTCACTTAACACACGTTTTACTAAACTTTGCAAAATCATTTCGGCACAACAGGAATTGTGCTGTCTTCGTTTATATCCCGTATACCTGGTAGTGGCGAAAATTTCAAAGAATAAATCTGGCTTCCGATGGGAAAGGTTGAACATAATTTTGTTCAATATTTTCAAAATAAAGATTGACACACGCCCCGTATATATGAATTACTTTTTTCTGATTTCACTGAGTTGTACTTTCAGCATGCCAAATAATCGGAAATTGAACATTTGGACCCTTACCTATTGATAAGCATTTACAATAAAAACTCTTGCCCTTCTCATTTTTTAAGTCCACTTGAGCACGAATCGCTCAAGGTGAGCTATTGCGAACGATAGAAGTCCATCGTCAGACTATACACAATCTTGTCCTCCCTGTCCTCTCAGGAATGGACCTTAGGTCAAGCATTTTCATGTAACTTCACGGAGTCATAATCCATGAACAACCCTGGTTGCCATGTCAACGTATAAATACTTGAAAAATCTTCGCCCACAAAATCGCAAGGCCTAGATCTGTTAAGACTTTCATATTTGACATGATACATTGTCTACCTTGATAGTCTAAGTGATTTCTCTATCTTGAAAATTGCCAATATGTTGTGAGCTAATTATCCCCCACCGAATAAATTTTCGTGGGGGGGGGGGGGTGTGGATATTGTTTTTGCTATGTCCGACCGTCCGTCCTTCCGTCCGTCCGTCCGTCCGCCCGACATTCGTTTCGCGCTATTTCTTGACGACTATAGACCGTATTTCAATGATACTTGGCACATAGATTCACTACGAAGAGGACATGCGCATATCGTCGGGGTTACCCGGTTCGACTGTCGAATTTAGAGTTACTGCCCCTGACTGTTAAAGCCATATACATACAGAGTGATATTCGTTTCCGCGCTATTTCTTGAAAAGTATAGACCGGATTTCAATGAAACTTGGCACACAGCCTCACTACAATGAGGACATGCGCATATCGTCGGGGTTACCTGGTTCGACCGTCGAATTTAGAGCTACTGCCCCTGACTGTTTAAGCCATATACATACAAAGTGATATTCGTTTCCGCGCTATTTCTTGAAAACTGTAGACCGGATTTTAATGATACTTGGCACACAGCTTCACTACAAAAAGGACATTGGCATATCGTTAGGGTTACCCGGTTCGACCGTCGAATTTAGAGCTACTGCCCCTGACTGTTTAAGCCATATACATACAGAGTGATATTCGTTTCCGCGCTATTTCTTGAAAACTATAGACCGGATTTCAATGAAACTTGGCACATAGCTTTACTGCAATGAGGACATGCGCATATCGTCGGGGTTACCTGGTTCAACCGTCGAATTTAGAGTTACTGCCCCTGACTGTTTAAGCCATATACATACAGAGTGATATTCGTTTAAGCGCTATTTCTAGAAAACTATAGGTTGATGTAGATAAAAGATAACCTGTACCTAAGTTTGATATTAACTCCATTGACAATGAAAATTTGTTCGGCGGGGGATATCGATTCAACGAATTTGCTTGTTTGATATAGAAATTAGGCAAACAATATATAACCGGTGATTGGTTATTTCTTAAAATAAATATTTTAAAAACGGATTGGTTCAAGTACAGACCAATCATTGATTGCTTTTCAAAAATTCTTTTTACAGGAAGGTAAATTGATTATTCTTGATCCAGAAAATTAGTGAAGTGCAAAAAGTTTCGACACTTTAGGCACTTCCCAGATGGTCCCTTTTCGCGTAAGGGGTCACATATATGTCTATCTATACATCCTGGATACACAAAAGCTTCTCAACCCGCTCATTGACGCACAATTTCAGTTCTTTTATGCAGTTCACTCTCAAAACAAGCTCCCACTCCACAAGCAGTTTTATTTTACCCAAGATTGGTTCCAATGGAAAGAAAACAGTTGCTTTTGGTGGGACTAAACTATATAGAGGATAATCTTTTGTTACAGTGAAAGATTGATTTACATTTCAATGACTGAACAACAACAGCTAAATTTGTAAATTTGCACGAGTGGCGGGGCAACGTTTAAAAATAAAGCTTTTGTTGTACACGGAATGAAGTATAAAACGAACTTCCTCGAAAAACGATTACATATTTTTAAATGCATAAAAGGAAATAAAATTTGAAAAAAATAGGACAATAGCGCGTCATTTTTCGTGTAATTGCTACGTAACATTCATTGTGACGTCACTTTTTGGGCTCCGCAGATATCGTCCGATAGGAACAAATGAACGAAATGCAAGGTCTAAGTTTTTGATAATTACACCGGTTAGATGCGGTAAGTTTATCAGATGATAATCTACTTTTTTACCTGGATAGCCACCGAAAGGTTATACAGAAGGGATGCCTAAATTTCTCTTGAGGATCAAGTAAATCTATCCGAATGGCATATTTGGTGCATTTGTCATCGTTGTATATTGGCAGTATTTAAGTTACCTTTTCGATCTACTCGAAAGCAAGATTAACTTCATATTTTCGATGCATATGTTTTTTGTTTAGTCATTTATCTATTTTCCTCCTGTGTATTTCATTTCCCTTATAAATTATTATTTTTGTAAGGTGATGCCTTTCTCTCTCTATACTCCTATATAAGGAACAGAACGGAAATAAGATTTATTTTTTTTCCATGGCATCCTTGTTAAGGATGTATTAGAATAGGTTGTTTTTTTTCTTAAAAAAGCTAAATCATTATTATACTTTCTTCTAAATGAAAGGAAAATTTTAAGCTTAATCTATAGAAGTTAAAACACATTACCTTTATTATAGTGAAATGTATTTGTAAGTATAATGATAAAATTTAAAATGAAAGGAAGCCTATATAGTGCCTCTAAGTTAAATTGCATTTGTTGGCTGCCATCTAGAAAACATCGGAATGGCTGTCGGGATATAAATTATCACATGTTAACGTCTTAATTCCCACTGATGCAGGTCAAAAGGGTTATTTTATTCGTCGAGCCATAAGGAGAGGACATGGTGATCACTCCTACCTACCACTCGGGATAATTATCAAATCACCTTTAAACTTTCACGGAATGATTGCAAGTTGAAAATTGTGCTGATATTTCAATAAACAATGGTAAATGGGGATAACACGGGCTAATATCCGTATAGGTTCTCACTCAGAATTTGACGGTCATGCAATGAAATCCACATTGCAAAAAAATACAATCCAATGAAATAAAGAATTTTGATTGGTTTAAATCGCATCACGTGAAAAACGGCATTTTCCGCTCTTTATTCGTATACAAAAGCGATAGTTTTTTTGGGAAATCCCCCGACTTTCGATCTGCAAGTCCATTGTTGGAGGAACTGGATTTGCCCTCGTTTCCATACGTCAACCTAACATTGTTAGTTCATCTATTAGATATTAAGAAGTTTTCTAAAGCTTTTTTAATGTCCCAGCCCCGATAGATCGGGGACATATTGTTTTTGGCCTTTCTGTTGGTCTATTTGTCTGTTACTCTATTTGTCCGAAGTTAAAGTCTACCATTGGCAATAACTTTCGAATGGTGAGTGAAAGAACCTTCATATTTCACAATGATGATGATTGTTTGGGGTAAGGCATTTCTGTTGATATCAAGATCAATGCCATATGTCAAAGTCAATGTAATTTTTCAAGGTCAAATTTGTTAAAGTTAAAACGTTAACATTGGCAATAACTTTGGCAATGGATAGAACCTAGATATTTCACAAGGTGCATTGCTGGTTATAAGACCTTTCAGTCAATGTGGTCTGTCAAGGTAAATGTCATTTATAACGGTCAATATTTTTCAACCTAAAAACTTAGAAATTGGCCATAACGTATAATTGGTAAGTGATAAAGCCAAAATATACTACTCAAACTTTGCCGAGGATCCCCTTCTAAAGGATATTTTACTGTAAACATATTGACCAATTTTTTTCTTGTACACGAAAAAGGATAAATATTGGGACTTGATGACCCTGTAGCAAAAATGTAGATTCGGCATGTATACTATGGACGAGAAGCTTGTAAAAAGGCATACCACCTAAAACGTGTTACATTCAACCTTGTATCTTCAAGCACGCCAGTACATTTTTTAAGGCTTTCAGTTCATACTAATTAATTTTAGTTCGATTGTGACGAAAGCTTAAGCTTATTGAATCGCTCTCGAACACTCAATCCTAATGTTTTAAGTCCCCGAGAGCGAGACAGTGGTTTAAACCCACTGCTACCCAATTTTACAGGTGGGTGAACTATGGCTGGCTATTAAGTGTTTTGCCCATAAACACCACGACGGCAGTGGGGCTCGAACCACGGACCTCCAGGTCACGGGTCGAGTGCATTTACCACTAGGCCACCGAGGCAGTTTCGAGCTTTTAACAAGGTTATCGCACTTTTACAATTAGTTTCCATTTTAATATGGCAGATTTGCGTTTAAGGCGATATCTTAGTCAAGATAAGATGAATGAGGGCATTGACACGCTTATTTTTCGGTTTTCATAAAGGCACATTGCTAATGCCCTTGGTGTGGCCCAGAGCGTTGTTTCCAGAATGTTGAATCGGTTTATGACAAATCGTAATATTTGCATGCTGGGGGTCGAGATCGCTCTACCAATGAGGATCACGACCAATTTTTGGTGGTTAAGACAAGGCGTCATCGATTTGACAATGCAACAACGTTACGTAATAACTTCATGAACGCTACTGGTGTGCGAGTAAGTACCAAAACCATCAGAAATCGGTTGTATGATGCTTGCCTGAGGTCAAGACGGCCTGCAGTCCGCATTCCATTATTCGAAATGACTGGGCGCTCGTCTTTTTTTAGACGAGTCTCGGCTTTGTGTGGACTTTGCCGATAGTCGTTAGAAGGTCTGGAGCATGCTAAATGAGCGTTTTACTTCAGTGTGAGTGGTAGAACATGATCGGTTTGGCGGGTGCTCAGTCATGTTTTTTGGCGGGAATTATTACTCAGGGAAAAATAGATGTCCACGTCATTGAAAACAGCTCATTGTCGGCTCTCTAGTACGTAAATGAGATCTTAGATGTTTATGTTCGACCATATGAAGGTGTAATTGGTAAAAAAACAATCATTCAAATAGATGACAATGCGCGTGCACATAGAATCAACATCTCCAAGCAATACCTCGAGCAATCCACAATCGTCCGTATGGAATGGCCATCTAGATCACCGGATCTTAATCCTACAGAGCATGCTGGGGACATGTTATAGACAGCTATTTTACATGTCCAGTGCAACCGGCATCGGTACAGGAGCTCAGGCAGGATCTTCTTGAATAAGTGGATCAAATTATATAAAACGAGGTTTATAAGCAGTATGCACAGGCGTTGATAGGCTGTAATCGAAGCCCGGGGACATCACACACGCTATTGAAGTGTACAGATTTTTTTAAAAAATTTTCGGACAAACCAACTTTCTTTTTTTTCATGATAACGTCGAAATTATTGATTTTTTACCCTTATGCTCTTTGAGCAAACCCTTCTTTTAAAGCAACATCCAGGTAATCATTCTTTTAAAAGATCTGAATACTTAAAACACAGAAGTTTTCAGAACAATAATAACACTCGCAAACAATGATCATGACACAAAATATTCAACTAGAAAAAGTGATCCTTAGCAAATTTTAAGTACTTGCTTGTGAGCAAAGACCTTTCTGTTCATACCAAGCTAAAGAAAAAGTGTCAATGTCAATTTCATTTTAAAGGTCACTATTTTTCAACATAAAATCTTTATCACTGGCCATTACTTTGGATTCGTAAGTGATAGAGCCTTTATATTTCAAATGTACATTCCTTGTGACAATACTTTTCCATGATTCCAAAGTCAAAGTCTTCTTCAAAAGTCAAGGTCATTTTAAAGTGACTTTTTTCAGAATAAAATCTTTAACATTGGTCATCACTTTTAATTTTAATATATCACCTTATTATTCACGAAGTGATTTTGTCATGAAATGCACTATTTCATCTTTGGTCTTTTTTTTAAAAAAGATAAGACATATTGACATTTGATGCCTAAGAAAAGTTGAAACAAGAGTGCCATCATCACAAAATACGCCGCCACTTTGCTGCTGTTTCACGAAAATAAATGTAGACACTACTTATTTTGACAGAACCAAATTGAAAATGACCAAGTTTCATTTAAATCAAGACATAAAGTTAGGAGGAGTTGCCTTCACAAGGCTGCAATTTCAATAAGCCCCAGGCACTAAGTTGTAAGGGGGGCATAATTCAGGGAAATAAATGAGCCATAAAATCCTTGATCAATGTACATCTACAAATTATGGTGATGACATTGACCAAGTTTCATTTAAATAAAGACAAAAAGTAAGGAGGAGTTGTGTTCAAAAGGCTGCAATTTCAATAAGCCCTAGATACTAAGTTTTAAGGGGGCATAATTTAGGGTAAAATTAATGAACCATACAATCCTTACTTCATGCTCATCTACCCATTTCGGTTATAAAATCCACCAAGTTTCATTTAGATCAAGCCGGAAACTTAGGAAGAGTTGCATGCACAAGGCTTCAATTTCAATAAGCCCCAGAGACTAAATTTTAAGGGGGCATAACTGAGGCAATAAGCGCAAGAGACTAAGTTTTTAAGGGGCATAACTCAGGCAAAAATCAAGGAACCATAAAATCCTTCCTTCATGCACATCTACCAATTAAGGTGATAACATTGACCAAGTTTCAAGAAGATCCAGCTAGAAACTTAGGAGGAGTTGCGTTGACAAGAAAAGTGGACCCAGAGACTAAGTTTTTAAGGGGCATAACTCAGGCAAAAATCAACCAACCGTAAAATCCTTCCTTCATGCACAACTACCAATTGAGGTGATTACATTGACCAAGTTTCAAAAAGATCCAGCCAGAAACTTAGGAGGAGTTGCGTTGACAAGAAAAGTGGACCCAGAGACTAAGTTATCGAGGGGCATAACTCAGGCAAAAATCAACCAACCGTAAAATCCTTCCTTCGTGCACATCTACCAATTGAGGTGATAACATTGACCAAGTTTCAAAAAGATCCATCCAGAAGTTTAGGAGGAGTTGCGTTGACAAGAAAAGTGGACGGACGTACGGACGGACGGATGGACGGACGGACGGATGGACGGACGGATGGACGGACGGACAGACGGAGAAGATGACGCCAATATACGTCCGCCTCCGGCGGCGTATAAATAGTAAGAGGCAAGAGTTATTGTATTTTTCTCAATTTATTTACTCTTTTTCAAACAAGAACATTCCTGAAATATCAGATTAAATTTAGGAAAACTCAATAGTAGAGCGTTTCTAGACTTGTCAACTATCAAATAGGATTTTATGATAGTGGACAGTAGGACCAGTCTAGAGCGGCTCATGTCCTCACAGTTTGTTTGATGAAAAAATAAACTGTAGTTGAACCTTAGGGCATTAGCCTTTTAATCTTTTTTTCTTTTGAAACATCAGATTTCTGAATGTGTAAATATCTTTCCTAAGCAACCACCTATGTATTCAATTATACAGGTAATTAGATGGTATACAGGAATCTAATTAATTTTTCAATAACAACAGGTATCATTTATTTGAATTATCACTCGGAAATGTAAAATGGTCATGTTCAAAACAGACTAAATAATTCTGAAAATAAGGAAATATTTTCCTTAGAAGCAAGAGAGCAAATCACAATCCGTTCGCTCAACTGAAATAGATCCATACTGAAAGGTTAAACATTAAAATGTTCTGTAGGTAAAACATGTATCGCTGTCTTTTAAAAAGTGCGATTTTAACTCAGATTTGATAAAAAAGAAAAAGGAATGCAAAAGCTTTGCTCTACATTTAGTCGTCAGAAAAAAATTCTTTACACATGTGCAAAAAGGGACCATCTGAAAACTCCGTGAAGATCTTGAAAAATCACTTGATCCAACTTATGTCGCACAATTCAATTTAAGAATCAAATACAGTCAATTTTGAAGTCTAAACCTGCACGTGTATCGGCATGTGCATTTGCGTGCAAATCAGAGTATAACTTGCAACCAGTTTGCAACTGTTTTGTTTTTCATCCTGGACGCAAGACAGACTTTGATTTAAAAAAAATCGCCACGACACCAGATTTCTTAAGTTATCTGAATAATGGTGATGTTTTCGCATACAGTTTATAAAAAGAAAATAACGAACAAAAACTACTCTTAAGGAAAACTCATTTACAGCTCGTTAATTTTTGACGTCCGCCCTTCGTAAATCCTTAAGCGAAATCGATTCAAAATAATTTTAAATGACATTCGAAATTTGGAACTAATCTTTCTTAGACCTATTTTGCGCAGTTCCCAGATAGTCCTTTTTCGCGTGACATCGCCACAACACCATACTTCTTAAGTTACCTTAAAAATAGTGGTGACTATATAGATGAGCTTAGATGAGCTTTGTAATAGGGCATACAGTTTAAAAAATGTAACGACCAAAGACTACTCTTAAGAAAAAATCACTGTAAGAATGTGTTAACAACTCGTAAATTTTGAAGTCCGCCCTTCGCAATTCCTTAAGCGAAATACATTCCACAATAATGTTAATCGACATTCGAAATTCGGAACTTATCTTTCTCATATCTATTTTGCGCACTTCCCAGGTGGTCCTTTTTCGCGTGACATTGCCACAACACCATATAACTAAAGTTACCTTAATGATGGTGATGTTTATATAGATGAGCTTTGTCATAGGGCATACAGTTTAAAAAAAATAATGAACAAATACTACTCGTAAGAAAAAAAATCAATGAAGAACAGTTAAAAAAAATAACGAACAAATACTACTCGTAAGAAAAAAATCAATGAAGAATTTGTTCACAACTCGTAAATTGTGATGTCCGCCCTTCTTAAATCCTTAAGCGAAATCGATTTCAAAATATTTTTATCAACATTCGAAATTCGGAACTTATCTTTTTTAGATCTATTTTGCACAGTTCTCAAATGGTCCTTTTTCGTGTGACAGGTCACAATAATGTGTCTAAATGAGCGATATTGTTCTGCTCTTCAGCTTTTTATAAAGATTGAGAACAACAGAACTCCCAATACAGTAAGTTCAATTTGCGTGCAATATTGGACTAAAACCAGTTATTCCAATTACAAACTAGGTAAGTTATCTATTTCAAACATTTGATTGTTATTTAAATCTTATTAGTAGAATGCAACAGGTACTAGGTACATTGAAAAATATATATATAATAATGATAGTTTTTTTTTTAGTAAGATCGATTGATTATTTCATTTTTTTGTTGTTGTTGTTGTTCACTCAATGAAATCTAAATCGATCTTTCACTGAAACAAGAAGTTTTCCTAAATACATTTCTCGCAAATGATCAATTATCTATTTTCGAGCTATCCTTTTGTCTTGAATAAACATTCTGTCACATGACCCAAATTCTAGTGCTTTCGATGCATCTTATTCTTGTTCCGATTAAAGATAACGCGATAAAATGCGTTATGTTGTAATTTTCACAGTGATGTAAATAATAACAGCCTTTAGTTGTCATCTTTTGTATAGGTAGATTTTGCGCGATGAGCCGTGAAATCTACTTTTAAAGGTAAAATTTCCGGTATTCTTTCAAATAAGACAATATAGGTTTAAGCAATACCTTAAAAAAAGATACAAGTTTTAGTTGAAAAGGAGGGATCATATATAATTCCTATAATATGTTTTTTAATATACCCGATATACCTATGGTAATGGACTCAACGCCTACGTCAGAGCTCAGTTTTGAAAAAAAACATATATAGTAGGTTACATATAATGAAAACATTCAGTAAAGACTATACAGTTCTCATGACTTTTGACTTTTAGCTTTTACGCGATACCTGGCGATGAGAGTAAGCAGTGATTCACAGCGAATTTCCGCGCCGTCCTAACCTGAAGCGTAACCGCGCAGAAATTTACCTTATCGTACCGGACGGTGGTCTGCGGTGCATCTCGGTTTATCGCGGTTATTCACTATGACTCGCGGCGAACTACCACAAATTTCCTTTTCCCGTATACATTTGTTTTGCGTTATGTCTAAAATTTAAATTGGGTTTTCATTATTCATATAAAACTTTAGAATAAACACTTTATTTCTGTCTTATGTCTGTCTGTATCTTTTTGTGTGTCTCTGACAAATTGTCTCCCAATGGATGGATAATCGCTTACTTGTTTGAGTTAGCAGCTGTAGGCTAGGAAGAAATGTATTGGTGGTACTGGTGCGAGAAAGGAATCTATCATAAGTTGATCCAGCCTTCATGCTGTGAAAACCGTTTTGTGACGTTGGCGTTTCTTATTTTGAGATTGAATCTAAGCTATTAGGTAGTATTGAAATCGAATACTTTATTCCAAAAGAAAATTGCCCATATTGCACGCTATTAAAAAGTACAATTTTTCAATATCTTGTTTACAACTATCTTGTGTTCTTAGATGACGGTGAAATAGACATATTCATAATAAATAGAAACATTCGGATATCTAAATGAGTAAAGTTTTAAACTTGAAAAGGGAGAATGTAGAAAAAAGAAAGGGAGGAAATCATGTATATAATTGTTGGGAGAAAACATATAGAATTAATTATAGTTGCGCTATCAAAACATTTCATTTCTTATACGAAAAGGTGGCGTACAACTCGACTTTTAACAACTCATTCAAGCTGAAGTTACGAGGTATTTCTTAATGATCAATCGACGATTTCGTCTAAATGCAATGCATACATAATACTTCAAAATGGTTTGCAAAATTTCTATTTCGACGGAAAATGTAACTGCCGATAATAAGCCTCGGTGCCGTAATTTAAAATAACATTTTTGTGTTACCTAACACTAATAAAAATGGTGTGTTCTGACTAATTAGAAAGTGTTTCCAAACATTCAAATATTAAGGACATAATATTTTGCAGTGTTTTCGCATATTAAAATATCAATGAAAAACATTCAAAATCGATGAATATTTAGTTTAGGTCGATTTCATTGAATTTATAGAAATAAGGGAATGCTATATCCAATTCATTGATGAATGAAACATAAATTTAATCTGGGGTATGTGTAGGTCTTCTTCAAATGTCCGCAGGACCTACGGTGGAATAAGGATTTTAGTTGTGCTCCTTCATACAATAAAACATATTACGTCCATCTCTTAAATGATTAAACACATTAATAGTCATCATCATAACTATATTTAGTAGTATCATCTTAATTGTGAAGTATAATTGACAAATCCAAAGCGTATGTTAATTGAGAAAAAAAGTATAACGAAATTTTTTAAATTCATAAGAAAATTTCCTTTAAATTTTCATGAAAAATTAGCGCTATTATCATTTTTCATTATTTCTAAATTTTCTTCATAAGTCACACGATATGCACAAAGATTGGATGAACACAAGCAAAGAACAGCGGAAGAATTTAGCTCAGAAACCGCTCAGATCTGAGCAGTAACACCATAAACCCTTTGATGTGATGCACCCTTATATCTGGTAATTGGGAACTAGACTGACAAGGAAGTGCTTAGTTATCTAATAGGGACAGTAAACTGGGTATGAGTGGGTGTTTTACCTGGTGTTTTTTAGAAATCAGATATGAATAAATTTTGTCTTTCTGAAGTTATAAAGTATTCTGATACTTTTTTTTTCAAAACTCTTGTTGAAAAGATTTAATGCTGCTAAAACTTGAAATTAAAGGACAAACTCTTTTCTTCAAACTTGTGCACGAAGATTATATAAAAGTTGTCATTTAATACATATGAAATGCATAGTTGTTAATGAATTTCAAATTTATGAATCACCCACACCTTAAGTTTTTATGTTCATGAGAGCTATTATTACAATGTACATTAGAAAGATGTATGTCTTAATCCACAATACATGCAATATTTCAAACATCAAGCGTTAAAGGAAGGCTAAGGAAATCATTTTTAAGATTATTCTTTTTCATTATAAACATAAAATTATCCTAATACAAAGACTTTCAAGCTTCCTAAAAGAAACAAGAGATTGTATTTAGAAGTAAGTGCATGTAAAAGGACTATAATGCAGCTCTGACCATCTCGGAAATGAACAACAGAATATCTGTTCATTTACACACAAAGTTTGAAGAAAATCTGTTTAGAAATAAATAAGTAATTGTGCGTCGATGAGTTTCCTCAAAATAGAAGGCTATTAACAGAATTCTTCCACGCCAAATTTTTTATTATGAGACACAGATGTCACACACAACATCTAGAAAATCTGTTATTAAATAGGTTATTGAGTGTTAATGGGCTTTCGAAAGGCTGCTTATTTTCTACTATCATTGAAATAAACGACGTTTTAAAGACTTATTAATTGCTGTCGTTTTTTCTGCCATACTGGACTTTGATAACAGAAAAAAACTAGAAATTGTCCCAGAATGGGACTTAATACCCCCACAAGTGTTTTCAGAGAATGATACATTTTACAGGAGAGGCAAAAAATGATTCAAATATAAAGATAACTCTTGAACCTGAGGGATTTGAGACATCAAAATTGTGTCTTGCAAAACTTCAACATGTGATAAATGTTTGTATAAAGTTTTATAACTTTTGAAGGAAATCTTACTGGAATAAGTGAGAAAAAATCTTATGTTCAAGGGCAGATAATTCTTGAACCAGGAGGAATTGGGACCTAAAAATTGCTTCGTGCAAAACTTCAACATGTGATAAATCATTGTATATAATTTCAAAGCTTTGGAAGAAATACTGAAGGAGTTCGCGACACAAAATTACTAGTATAAGCGAGAAAGGAAAAAATGTATGTTCAAGGGCAGATAATTCTTAAACCAGGAGGAGTTGGGACCTCGAGATTGGGTCTTGCAAAGCGTCAAAATGTGATCAATAATTGTATAAAATTTCAAAGCTCTTGAAGGAAAACTGTAGGAGGAGGTCGCGACACAAAATTACAAGTATAAATGTCCACAGACAGACGGACAGGCAGACGGACGGACGGACAGACAGACAGACAGGCTGATTCCAGTATATACCCCAAAACATTCGTTTGGCGAGGGTTTAAATATTAGCTCGTTTGAGACATTAATTAGGGAATTTGAAGAAAATCATTTGAGAAATATTAGACTTATTATCTGTGAAAGAACTGAATAGATAGACACACAGATTGACAGACGGTTAGACAATATGAATGTTTTTACAGCTTCTTTCAACCCTCAGGCTCTATGATATTGTCCTTCTTATCGATTAATACTAAATAGTTACTATAGACATATAATTTATGAAAACATTTTTGAAATTTTGAAGCTATTAGCATCTTTTTTTTTTAAAAAAATCAGGTGAATATATATCCAAAACAAACCGAAAATCATGGTTTTTCGTAGCATTTATGCCACCTTATCCGTCCTCTATTGTGCGGAAGCACAATCAAAGCGATTCTGCTCGGGTTTCATCTCATCAAAATTTGTAAAACCTAACTTTGCCCCATTTCATATCCAAATACAGTTGAAAATTTGTTTATCGTACCTCTTAGGGAAAAAGCTACAGAGATCGATTATGGGATGCATTACCTAATGTCCCATCCTTGAAATCACCCCTTATTCACGCTATTCACCTTTTGACAAATTACAGAGTTGGTGGATTTGTATTGTGTCAATAATCTCTCTATAGCTTTATCTTGATGTATAAGTCTCTGTCTGTCAGTGATTTATCTACATGTACTTTTGTGAAAACTTGTAAGTTTTCGAGATGTAATTTTACCATTGGACGTCGTTATATTTCAAATGATGAACATGCTAGCGTGTACGTGAAGTGCGTTTCATATATATATTTCGGCTTCAAACGAATGAAGATGTAATTCGCCTTAATATTCAAATCTAAAACTATGGAAGAAAAAAAATCCTATGCTTATATTTGGTAGTTAGATTTTGAATTAATTTTGTCGACGTCCTTAAAAACAATATCTGTCTTATGAACGTTTCCCACAATTGTTTTAGGTATATTTGAATGTGGCATGTATAGTTTGACTATATCTTAAACAATAACTTGGTCGAATGTTTTTATTTATCTATTTCAAACTAGATATACATAAAATCCTGAATTAACAATAAGCGGTTCAGTCATTCAGTACCGCACAATTACAGTACTTATAGCACTTTGATTTTTGGTGAACGAACGTCGTTCACCAGTGTTATATACCATGTCAGGAAAATCCTGTTGGATGTTAATACATTTGAAATAAAGTAGCGCCTCTTAAAATTCAATTTAGTATCTTTCAATATTTTTCTTCGCAAAATCACTCTTTATTTCTTGAATGGCATGGTACTATTATTCTTTATCAAGTGAAGATAATGAAAATTCGCCTTGAAAAACACAAAATGATCTTGCAATGTTTATCAAGGGAATTTTTGATCGGCGTAAGCTTGTCGAGAGTTTTAAGCAAAAACAAAGTTTGTGTCTAAACACCGTAGAGACAGATACTATGTTTTTGACCCAAGCCTGCGCTGATGCAACTTGTAGTAATTAGCCGGAAATACGTGTTTATTTAGGTCATGTCCTCTTGAACTTACATTCGGCAATACTCGGGCGATCTCCGACGTCTCCGATTTAAATATAGGTTACAGAATCTGCCGAGTTCAGACGAATGACACATCAAGAGACCTTGTGTCATTAGAAACGGTAACGCGGTGTTACATAACTTTTCAACTAGCGACAGTCAGTCTCGAGACGGGTTTTAAGAATGATTCGACATGTGTTCTACATGTACAACCTTTCTTGTACCTTTTATTTGAATAGGGATGAACGCAGCTATTAAGATTGATTGATTGATTGATTGATTGATTGATTGATTGATTGATTGATTGATTGATTGATTGATTGATTGATTGATTGATTGATTGATTGATTGATAGATTGATTGATTAGGGTTTTACGCCGCTTTCAACATTATTTCAGTTATATCGCGGCGGCTGGAGCACCTAACAATGGATTCCTGGTATTTCTCACACCAGTACTACCATTACATCCTTTCCTAGCCTCCGCTATCTCACATCGGTCTACGACTTACGACTCATTGGTGAGAGGCAAATAGTCGGAAAGAATGAGTGCCGCCGTCGGGGATCGAACCCGGGACCTCTAGTTTGACAGTCCGGCGCGCTACCAACTGCGCTATGCGCTTATAAGATTTTTCTGTAAAATTGCGTTGACTGAAGTAGGGCTGTAAGGATACACTCGAATATTCGGTGAACTTATTCCCAGCGAAAACGTTTCGTATTCGTCAGTCTCAGAAGCGAATATTGCCGAATACCAAATGCGACAGGCACGGAAGATATTTCATTGGGGCCATTCTACTTTGCATTTTTTCAATCTGTAAAACCATATCAATTCAAAATTTTATTTGAAAATTGAATAAATGATAGCTAAATATTCAACCCTAGATACCACTCCAATTGACGAGTAGATATTGCCGTGGTCAAGGGGGGACCAGATCCGTCATGCACTTGTTTACAATTCGACAGGCGGGTTTGGTTGTTATTTTTTTCTGGAAAAGTCATTGCGTTTTTTACAGAAATCATAAAAATCTTAATCGATGAATGAAAACTGGCTCCATCCTTCCCACAATATGTTAAGAATTGGTTAACTACAGTTTAAGCATAAACTAGCTCAGAGCAGAAAAGTCTAATATCAGCAGCAAAAATCCTGCAGTATTATAAAAGTGAATAACGACAAAAGTGTCAACCACGGAAGTGGTTTTGGCTTCAGATATGATAAAAATGAATCCCTCAGGTTATGGTTCAAAATACTATTAATAAGTTAACAAATCATAACTTTAAACAATGAGTACAGTTCAGGACTGACTGATATTCATAGGTGTTTCTTTGGTTGGTACTCAAAGACCTGTTCATCCTCTGAGAAAAAACAAAGATAGATAAAAAAAAAAGTTAAAACAAATACAACAAAATTACTTGAAATAAGCTTAAACATGATAACAAATACTTTTGTAAAAACAAACACCATTGGATATAGGTTGAAGACAGTTTGAGATAGGATTAAATCGTTTTCTCCATTTATGTTTAATTAATAAATGTACCCATTTCAAATGTGTAAACGAAATTTTCACAGAGTAACAGCTCATATTCTAACAAATATTTTTCTAACAAGATTTTTCTTCTCTCTCCCTTTCTTTGAATTTGCAGTGAAATTTCCGAATAACGGAAATTTTGTCGAGACAATTCCTCCCTCCTTTTTTACATTCATAATTTCTCTTTTCTAATTGAATTCAATATATCACTCTAGAATGCCACCAGGTTCGTTCACCATCAGTACTTTCAGTGCTTTGATTATAAGCTATGCTAATCACCTCTTGAGGTTGATAACTTATTTATCGCAAACCTCGAAGCATTGTAGCACACCGTCCTGTATACAAAAGCAAGAATGGCTCATTTACATTTGCTTTCCTTTTTGAACCCAAACTATTTACTTTTTATGGCATAGGTAGGCCACATACTTTTGACAGAAAATAATTTTGGAGTTGCTCTAATCGAATGTTCAGGGGATTTCTTTTCTTTTGCACCAGGGGGGGGGGGGGGGGGCAAATTTTGAATTATCTATCTATGCTCTAGATTAACATTTAAATTCCCTGGAAAAAACTTTGAATTATCTGTCTATGCTCTAGATTAACATTTAAATTCCCTGGCGACAGTTTTTGACATTAGAACATATATTATACTTGAATTTAGAAATGTACTTACGCTAAAAATCTTATTCAATAAGAAAGGTTCATTATGAAATAACAAAACCTTTCTTATTTGCATGGAAGGTTTGCTTATTTTTTTTACCAAATAAAGGAAAAATAGGGTTATTAAATATATCGGAAAATAAGAAATATTCATTGAATTTATTTTGCAAAAACAAAATAGTTTATGTGGCATTTTCCCCTTAAAATTACTTGAATTAGAGCTATTTCATGTCATGTGTTGAAGGCTTATTATACAAAAGTTATTGAACAAAACGAAATGTCTTGTGCAACAGTCATTGGTATATGTATAAGGTCTATCAACATGTATGTTTATATAGCTATCAGCTCAACTGAGCTTATACTAGACCTAAAACAAACATAGACATTTTACTGAAAATGGGCAGTGCTAGCAAAGGGCAGACGACTCTAGCTTAGAAACAAGCACGGAGTGGTGCCTTCAGAATTTGATGTAATATCTACACAGTATCAATCTAGAATGATAACATTTGACGCAAAAAAAGTGTCAATTGCTACCATAATTGGAATCAGTAGTATCTATAAAACCCATGTTTTTCATCCAATCAACATTTTTTCCAGGAATTATTCTTGTTAAAATCGTCTTAATTTTTTAAATAACTAATAAATGGTTTTCTAGACTTTTGTTTAAATCTCCTAAAATGTTGAGTACATATTTGATGTGTGAGCCCAATGATTTGAAGAGGAAGGTCAAGTTTGGTTCCACCCTACGTCTACTAGTGTAAGTACATGAGAAAGGTCCTGTCAGCTGGTAATAGCTTTTCAAAAAGTAGTACCGGCTTGGGTTCAATTTTGCGTTTTTACAATGACAACTGGACATTTTGACAAGAGCACCGTCTACGGGTAAAGCACTCGGCTGTAGGTGCTGGTAAATGAAAAACAAGATGACCATGATGGTCCTATATCGCTCACCTAGTAAGTCACTCATAACTTGTCAACCATGTTATGAATACCAGAATTTGTTTGATGAACATTTAGGGTGGTTAAATTTTGTCCTTCTGCAATTTGATTTTCTTTTTAATTTTCGTAAATTTTCAACTTTTCTCTTACCATGGCAAAATCTTCTAACAACTTTAGTAGACCTACACGTTAAGAACAACCATGCTAAGTTTAAAATTGATTGGCCTCATGGTTAAGGAGGAAAAGAATTTGTTCTAAGATTTTTGGTAATTTATGCCATTTTAAGCCTTTTTTTTACCATGGAAACAAGAATTTTGGAAAAAATGAAATTATTTTAACAACTTTTGAAGAGCTTCACCAAAGGATCATTCCTGCCAAGTTTCAGCTTAATTTGCCTAGTGGTTTGGGAGGAGACGAATTTTTTCTAAGATTTTCAGCCATTTTCAGCCATTTTTCAGACATTCCATTACCATGGCAACCAGAGTTTTTGATGAAATTAAATTATTTAAACAACTTTTGAAGAGCTTCATAAAAAAACCTGCAAAGTTTCAGCTTGATTAGTCTAGTGGTTTGGGAGGAGAAGAATTTTTTCTAAGATTTAAAGCCATTTCAGCCATTTTTCAGACATTCTGCTACCATGGCAACCAGGGTTTTAATGAAATTGAATTCTTTAAACAACTTTTGAAGAGCTTCACCCAAGGATCATCCCTGCAAAGTTTCAGCTTGATTGTCCTCGTGGTTTAGGAGGAGAAGAATTTTTTCTAGTATTTTCGGCCATTTTTCAGACTTTCTGTTACAATGGAAACTAGAGTTTTTAATGAAATTTAATTCTTTTACAATTTTTGAAGAGCTCTACCCAAGGAACATCCCTGCCAAGTTTCAGCTTGATTGGCCCAGCGGTCTAGGAGGAGAAGATTTTTTTCTAAGATTTTCGGCCATTTTGGGCCTTTATGTAGCCATGGAAACCAGAGTTTTTGATGAAATTAAATTCTTTTAACAACTTCTGAAGAGCTTAACCCCTGAAACATCCCTGCAAAGTTTCAGCTTTATTGGTCCAGTGGTTTAGGAGGCGAAGATGTTTAAAAAAAATGTTGACGGACGGACGGACAGACGGACGACGGACGGACGACGGACGGTGAGTGATCCCAATAGTTCACCTTGAGCACTTTGTGCTCAGGTGAGCTAAAAAGACTAAGTAATAAAGGTACAAAAATCTTAGAAAAATGTTTCCACAGTTTCCCCCCCTTGATAGTCTATACTGCTCTTATGATAGTGAACACACATACCAAGTTTAATGCAGATAACAACAATGATATGACCAAGGTCAAACTTTGTCATACAAAGAACACAAAAAGTGATAAAAAAACTGGTTTGATATATGAAGCGCCTTTCACTTACCATTCAATAGATGAAGCCAATATTTGAGTTTAAATTTTTTCATAAATTTGACCTTGAAAACAACCATAAAAACATTGACCTTGCTTGGTGACCTTGAGCTAGGTACTAACAGAAAGGTCATGTCTCAAGCAATCACCCTGTGAAATATGAATATAATATTACTTACCATTTATAAGTTATGTCAACTGTTATAGTTTTGCGCTTTTTGAATAAATTTTACCTTGCAAAATGATCTTGAACTTGGCACCAGCAGAAACGTCTTATCAAAGGCAATAATTATGTGGAATATGAAGGCCCTACCGCTTACCATTCAAAATTTATGGTCAATGTTAATAGTTTTAATACTTTTTAACAAAATTGACATTGAAAAATGACCTTTACATTTATAGATGACCTTGATCTTGACAGAAGGTCTTGTCACAGGCAATCATCGTGTGAAATATGAAGGCCCTATCACAGACCATTCAAAACTTAGGGCAAATGGTAAGGTTTTATTTTGGTTAACAAATTTGACCTCAGAAAATGACCTTGAACTTTACCGAAGATCTTGATTCTGGTACCAATAGAAAGGGTTGTCCAAAGCAATCATCATGTGAATTTGAAGGCCCTATTACTTGCCATTCAACATTTATGGCCGATGTTAAACCTTTCTTTCTTTTTTCAAAACAAATTTGACATTGAAAAATGACCTTTTAACTTGAATGATGACTTTGAATTTGTACCTACAGAAATGAATTGTCCAAAGCAATCATCCTGTATTATTTGTAGGCTCTTACACTTATCAATCAAAAGTTATGACCAATGTTAAAGTTTGTCACGCCAGCACAAACGCCGAAGCGAACGACGGCAAGAATATCATTAAATCTCGAATTTTCTTCGAAAACAGCTGAGCTAATACAAGAATTCTATAAAAATTTTAAGATTATTCAAAGACTAAAATTTGAAATCAATTGCCAACCCTTGACCACGCGTTTTTATTCTTACGTGCAAGAATGTTATTTATAGACAAGGCGGTGATATTCCTATTGGGTTTATCCGTGGTGTAAGGGGGATAAAAATTGTCGACTGAACTGGTAGCTCGCCGTCTGAGAGACAGTATCAGAAAAAATATCTAACGAGGTTGGGAGAATTGATCATTGTCGAGGCTCTGCCGAGACAATAATCGATTCTCACAACCGAGTAAGATGTTCTTTCATACAATACACTTAGTACGTATTATATTTATCTTATAACCTTTTTTTGTCTTGTATTCGTCGATGTTTCTAACTGAAATGCAAGTTTCTAAAAATAACTGCATGATATTATTGTTTTAAAAATAACTATGTGATATCATAAAAAATATCATATGGGATGTTATCATACGGATATTTGTTTAGTTATAAGATAAACACTCCTGCAATCGACATGTAACTTTGGTAATGTAATCTGCGAGTAAAGTTAGACAAATAGAAACAGATGACACGATTGCGCTACCATGCTATTTACCCTTAGTTCTCTCACCGTCTTTCAATTTAAAACCAGAGGTATGTTAATTAGAGAAAAAGGAAAAACCCGCTCAATTATATTGTTAAAACACAATATGGAAAGTTTTTTCTATTGTTGAGAGAAAGATTTGTTTTCCCATTAATACTTAGTGATATTTTTATCCAAGCTTCATGGAAAATATGTGAAGAATCAAAAAGTGTCTTGCAATTCATATTTTATCGAATACACTTCTTAAGGATCGTTCCTTTCGAAAATGGGTCAGATCCGTCAAGCGTCATAGGATAAGTTACCAAATAAGAATTTAATTAGAAAATCCTTGTTAACGCTCTAAAGTCCACAGTTTTTATCCGATTTACATCAAACTTGCTCAGAATGATACGACCATCTTGAGGATAGTTTTTTTTTTTACAAATGGGTCAGATCCGTCAAGCGTCATGGGAAAAGGAGCATTATTAAAATTAAATTAGAAAATCCTCGTAAACACTCTAAAGTCCACTGTTATCATCTGATTGATTTCAAACTTGCTCTGGATGACTGTACTATCTATCGAAAGGGTGGTTCCTTTCAAAAATGAGCCCGTTCTATCAAGTGTCACAGGAAAAGAAGCCAAATGAAAATGAATGAAAAATTCAAAAAAAATCTCTTGTTAACACTCTAAAAATCCATAGTTTTAATCTGATTAACTTTAAACCTGCTCTGAATGATTGCACTATCACGAGGATGGTTCCGCTCGAAAAGGGCCTATCGAACGTCACAGGAAAAGGGATGATATTGAAATAAATGAAACCTTTTTTAAATCCTCGTTAACACTCTTAAGTCTACAAATTTCATCAGATTGTTTGAGCGTCACTAGAAAAAGAGCCTGTTTTGAAATTAGATGTCAAGATTTTTGTTTACACTTCCACAGATAAACATAGAGTATATGAAAATATCACTTGGTATTCTACATAATGTGACCATGTGCATATTGATGTGTTATGTCTATTTATGAATGGAAACATTCATGTAAAACTTTCAAAAAAAAAAAATTCAATATTGAAGGACTATTTGCATTTGTGGCTTTTTAAATATATGTTGCGTAATGAAAAAAGGGGATCTTTATGTATATTCTTTGTTAATAAAACTCCTTGATTTATTCATGGAAGTAAATGAAAATTTCACTTTAAATTTTACATCATGTGACCTTGTTGATATTGATGTAGTCTGATAATTTTATACAGCGCCATAGAAAAGGGCGCCTAGATGTAAACTTCCTTGTTAACAAAACTCCTCCTTTATCAATGGATAAATTCATTTAAAACTTAAACAGAATATTCCATTTCCAGAAACTATGTGCATTTGTGGCCATATAGTTCCATGCTGCGTCATGATAAAAAGGGCCTTTATGTTTATTTGTTTTTCACCCAACTCATTTACACAACTTCATTTATACACATATTTTCGTAAAAAACTTAACAGAAACTTAACAGAATATTTCACATCATGTGCCCATGGTCTCATTTATTTTGCTATTTGGTAACATGCTTTGTCACGGAAAAAGAGCCTTAATGTAAAAACAACACCTTTTTTGTTTATGTATACATTTCTTGGGAAAGGGGCTTTATGTCATATTGATTAATCATTATTTACACGACTTTTTCATTTATGCATGGATTGTCATGAAACTTGAACAAAATATTTCTCATGTGACCATAACCAACACTTTTGCATTTGGTGCAATTATTCGGCGTCATTGGGAAAGGGGTCTTTAAGTAAAGTTTCTTAACAACATAACACCTCCTTCGTTTATGGATATATTTTCATGAAACTTTTTTCTTGTTATATCAAAGATAGCGCTATTAAGATGTAGGCTTTTCAAAAAGTCAGTAGACCGGTCACAGGCCCTCATGAGCCTCTTGTTTAGTGTGTGAGCACATATCAATGATTTACAGAACATGTTCGAGTTACAGAAGTACGAAATTAACTAGGAATTTTCAGTTTTCATTTTTGGAGATATTGAGCTAGTTTCAATTTGGCAATATTACCTTCATACTAGCAAAACTTGCAGATATTGAGCTAAATTGTTCGTGTGCAAGTCGACACCGATGAGTTACAAGGCAAGTTCAAGTTTGGTACCAGTCCATTAAACGATTTCAGATATTCAGTTATTTGCTGACTTTGGACGTTAGTGACATATTGTATAAGCCCAAAATCCGCCGTCCACAATTTCTTTAATTATCTTCTCCTCCTAAACCGGTGTATTACTCTTGATAAAACTTGGCAGGAATGTTCCTTGCGTAATGATGTAGAAACAAAGAGCGAAGGTATTCAAAATATTTTTCTCCAAAACCAGAAGGCAAACAGCTTTTATATTTGGTATGTAGCATCATTTTGTTGACCTCTACCAAGTTTGTTCGTACAATGACCTCGGTGTCATATTTTGGGCTTTGCCAAGGCGATTCATGTTTAACAAGGAAACAAAGCTCAAAAATCTTCTCTGAAACTAGTAAGCACACAGCTTTTATATTTTGGATTAAGCATTATCTAGAAGCTCTCTACTAAGTTTGTTGATATCATGACCATGTGATTGAATTTGGGTTCCACTTGGGCGCATCCCCCCTAATATTTGAAATGTCATGCATGCATATGTAGGTAAGATGTAGAGCATTCTAGCTGTTCCTATTTTTTCTTGTCCATAAGCCAATTACAGTTCAATCTCTGTTTTCCTGATGAATTTATAGGACTTATGACTACATTTATTTCTTTGGTAATCAGAATCAGAAAAAACCCAGGTACGATCTTCGTTCATTTTTTTTTTCGGGAGGGGGTGGCTTTGGTGGCAAAGTCCTCTGGGTTTAATAGAATTGCAGTCTCTTTATTCAGGGAATCGCCCGATCAAGTTTTCTTTCTTTCTAAAAATACCTAAATCTTAAACTCATATGTGTTAATAGTACATGTATGGATATTTAGGATTCAATAATTACTTGTGATATGAACGAAAATTCAATTGTAGAGAAATTAACAATCTACAAAGTATACCATCATTAACGTACATGTCATTTTTCTTTTATTTCTTAATCATTCCAATGTCTAGATTTTTAAACAGCGTGTGATTTTGGCTTGAATCGCGAAAAATCAAATTATAGAAAAAATGATGAAATAAATAAACATTGGTGTCGAGAAAAAGTAAGATTTGAATCAGGGTGTTTCATCCCTACCCTTGGCGGATCACCGCGGGTTGCGGTGGACGCCCCAAATACTACCCGCTAGATACGCGTTGATCTCGTCTTCTTACTCCGCGTAACGTGCTTAATAGTTGCTGTAATGGGTGAATTTCTGTCGTCGCGTTTCGCGGACTTGGTAACAAGTGGCGAGAACTGTACTGTATTCAATATTTACTGTATATCACTTTATTTATGCGGGATCCAAATACTGTGGATCTTTAAACAAGAAGGATATTTATATTCTGTTGCACTTATTTCTGCAATGTTCGGTCCGAGTCGTTGGTTGATTACGTAGTAAGTAAGTGTAAATAAGTATTACATGACACTAGCATAATCAAATAATAGTAATTCAGAAGGTTCTCTTATTTATGTTTTTTAAAATATTCTATAAATATCTATTTTGCTCCCTTGACCGCTTACATAGCTGAAATAAAATTCCCGAAGAAAATAAGTGGTATGCGGAATTTCAATTTAACCTCTTTTCGCTAAGATGAACTGGGATATATATCATAATCAACATACATGTATTTTCAGGAATCAAGATGACCAAGTTGGTTTTATTCAACCTTCTAGTGCAGCTCTATATCTCATATTTATCCTTGGCGAATAGGACGGAGGTACCACTTTCGAATGTTGAAAAGACAACAAAGACATCTAGCTTAAGCGACCAAACCAATGACTTGAACACAGAAGCAACAATCGAAGAAGTGGTTAGCACTCGATTTATGGCAAAGGAGACAACCACGCATTTCAACCCAAGGAAGAGTATGACCACAAGCGACATCATGGGAAAGATCTTTGAATCCGATGTAAGAGAAGCAATAAATGAAATGATGGATACTTTTTGTCCATTAGCAGATATATGCGACGCCAATACGACCAGTGCGGAGCTGAAACCTAACGGTGTTTTAAGCCGAGGACGTGTTTCATGTTGTCGAGGTAACGTATGTAGGAAAATATAGGAAATCTTGTCTTGGGCGATTACTTATTGGACCACAAAAAATCTGTTTTATATTGAATGGCTTGTTACTAGAGGTGGACGCTTGAGGTAAAAAAAAAAAACAAAAAAACGCCCAAAAACGTTTCAAGAATGATGGTACCTTTCTACATTCACGAACCTTTTTCTTTTGTAAGCCGGGGTACTATTTTAAAAGAGTTTTAAAATAGTATCCCGGCTTGCAAAAGAAAAAGGTTCGTGAGTGAAGCAAAGTACCATCATTCTTCTCAGTTTGTGTCATCCTTAACACTATACTTTCAAATCTCAGCTTGTTTAATTATTTTTCTTGATGTTGGTGATTTGAATTATTTTTTTTTCGAACATTTCATTGAGGGCATTAAACTCACACTGTAAAAATATTTAAGTACGCTCTGCCAAATATTTTGGCAAATCACATGAAACCGCAATTATATCTCTACACCAAATTATCACATTGTTTGTGGTGTTGACGCCAGGAAATAAAAACAAAAACAAAAACCGTTACGCCAATTTCTACCACCTTTTTGTGGTGCCTTCACATCGTTCCAAGTGTGCATTATAAAGAATTGTTTTGTATCACGATACTAATGAATTACAGTTAAAAAATCGTGAAATTGACACTAACTTCGATCAAAACCATTCAATACCACTCACTCAACGCTCAATTCGTTCATTCCAAACACTCACACAAATCGGTAAAAAACGCTTCAGAAATTATAAGAAAATACTTCGAAATCGATGAATCAACATTTATTTCAAGTCGATCAAATTACTCTTCGATTTTACTGGCTGGTGTGGGTTTAAAATTATCTGATTGGTCCAAGATGACGCACAAATAGAATATCACGTATATTTCATTACAGGGAGCTAATAAAAATCGCTAATTTTGTTCGTCATGAACAAAATTAGCGATATAAGATTACCTTCCTTTACTTTCACTAAAAACTGTCTTCACTCGCGTATGTGACCGTGAGAATCGAATTTTTTTAACTAAGCGTTATTTCCATGCCATCAAATCAAGTATAATTTTGTCTCTTCTGTCGATTATTTACAGCCGCCACCATAGCGCAGTTGGTTAGGCATAAGACTTCCAATCTGGAAGTCGTGGGTTCGATCCCCGGTGGCGGCAAATATCCTTTCCGACATTTGTCTCTCACCAATGGGTAGATAATCGTAAACCTATGTGAGATAGCAGTCGGAGGCTAGGAAAGGATGTAATGGTAGTACAGGTGAAAGAAATACCAGGAATCCATTGTTAGGTGCTCCGGCCGCCGCGATATAACTGAAATAATGTTGAAAGCGGCGTTAAACCCCATTTAATCAATCAATCTGTCGATTATTTGCTTACTTCAATGTTTTTCGATGGGTTTCCGAGATACAACATATAACAGGAGATTATCAATTGATAATCTTACCGCTAACCCAATAAAAGTAACAAAAAAATATATCCTGATTTCGTTCGTTTTCTCATGTGACGTAGTCTAAGCTACGCCTAGTAAACAAATGACGCCATGACGTTACCTAGCATGAATGTGCAAAACGGCGCACTTAACGAAAATCTATTTTAAGAGTTCACATTTCGTTTATTTAATTTTGTTTGTTTGAATGGCGTTTTATGCCGCTTTCATCATTTTTTTTATTATATCGCGGCGGCTGGAGTACCTAACAATGAATTTCTGGTATTTCTCAAACCAGTACCAGCATTACATTTTTTCCTAGCTTCCAGCTGCTATCCCACATAGGTCTACGATTATCGACCCATTGGTGGGAGACAAATAGTGCCCTCGTCGGGGATCGAACCCGGGACCTCTTGATTGACAGTCAAACGCGTTACCATCGTTTTATTCATATATCGAAGAAATGGGGTATTCGTTTTATCTTTAATTTCGTATACAACGATGATATATTTTCACTCGTTGCTTTGCCACAAGTGAAATTAAAGCGATTGTTGTTCACTAAATGAAGTATAAATCAATCTTGCACTTAAAAAAAGAAAGAAAAAAATGTCTTCTATATCTGACCAACCAAGTTTTATTTACAGAACGAAACATCGTGAAAATGATATTTAGAATGATTTCGAAATGAAACTGGTTGAATGCGATGAGTTTTAAGTTAAACTCAAGGGAGGTCAAAAAAAAAGAATATCGAAAATTTCGTCAAACTAAGACAAAATTAGCGATACTTTCATACCTCCGTTTTTATATACGTACTTTTCTGTATGTGCGTCTTCATGGACCAATCAGACTCTTTGAAATCAACCAGATACTTAAAAAGCGCAAAAATATATTCGACATGAATAAAATATAAATTGAATTAAACCATTTCGAAGCGAGTTTGAAAAAAAAAGAACTTAAGCGTTTTTGAGTGATTTGAATGCATTAAAAAATCGCTGGTGAAGCGATTAAGATTGGTTTTGGTCGAGGTGAATGTCAATTTCACGATGTTACTAAATATCTTTTCAACCTTAGCCAACTATCGGTAACTCAAGGCGTTTGTTGACTTCGTTTGGTACAAAATCAAATAACTTGCCCACCGGTTAAGTGAAGTACTCGCTTACAGGAATTTTTCCCAATTGACCCGGGAAGTGGACATCCACTTTTGGAAATCATTGTTTTTTATCACTCCTTACGATTTCTTCTAATCTGTCCCCCAAATTTGTCTGTCCTCATTTTTTATTTTAATCCACAGGTTGTTCATGTCATCCTGACTGTAAGAAAAGAATGAATTGTTGCTACCCCGAAGATTACGAATCTCTTGTTGATGCCGAACAGACGCCTTCGCCTTACCAGTGTCTGTATACACGACTCGGACAAGACCAAACCATAGACGGTACAGTTCCTGCATATCGGACAATTGCCTACCCGCCAGTAGATGGATGTGTAGACACCAGACCCTTCAGAGTGACGCCAGATGTACTACTCTACCCAACATGCGATGACATTGACGTCACACCTCTTGGCTCTTACTCGCCTGTTTATTCCAAAGAAACTGGCGACATCTACAAAAACATGTTATGTGCCCTTTGCCATGGAATCCAGAAGATTGAATCATTTAAGCCGATTTTAGACTGTAGAGAGGTTGCAGGAAATTTAAAGTTATCTTTGGCAGAAAAACTTGGCTTTGTTAACTCAAAAGCTCTTTCTCGAAAATGCCATGTTGACTTCATATACAGTAATCTTAAAAGTCTAAAACATAATCTCTGTTACAAGGATTTGGTATCAACTTGTACCATGCAGAATGTTACACATATAACTGTAAGAAAAAATGGAAGAAAAATAATACTTGACTACAATATGATTAGTAATACATGTGAACATGGATTGATATCGCCAACTGTTCAAGGCAACCTCGTCTACAAAAACATATTTTGCGCAATATGTGCTCGAAATGCAATTGACCGGGTACCCTTGCTCTGCGAAGACGACGAAAGCTATCGGACTATTGCAGGATCATTTCCAGTTCTCCTTGATTTAAGAATCATGCATACAATAAACAAACTACCTTCACAGAACGGACTTCAAAGAGAATGTGTGGTTCAACAAGGAACGCAGGTAGGTAGAACAAACAACAACAGCGTAAAATTGACAATTTGAAATGAATGCTGAATGAAATTTAACGAGTGGGAGGAGCGAGGTTTGGATGAGATTAACGGGAAGTAATCCAATATTGGCAATTTTGTCCAAAATGGACGAAATTAGAGATATCTATTGCCTACCTTAAAATAATTTCTCTCCAATCTTTGCGCCAGACCAGTTACACAACCGAAGGTCAACACTTTTCAATTGAATTGAGAAACAGTTTGCTAAATATTAATCAAATTTGGTGGTTTTGGTCGCTTTCAATCTTTTAACGATTCGTAGCGTTTTTGAGTGTTTTGAATGAGTGAATGAATGAATAAATAAATAAATAAATAAATAAATAAATAAATAAATAAATAAATAAATAAATAAATAAATAAATAAATAAATGCACGAATAAACGAAAAAGAATGAATGAATGTCTGAATGAAGCGCTGACCGAACGATTAAGAATTGTTTTAATCGAGGTCGATGTCAACTTCACGATGGTACAACCTTAATCTGAAATCTTTCTTAATTGTGACTCGTCACGCGAAAGGAGGTTGCTTAAAGTATCGAACCTGGTCACTCTGCGCGATCTGCGCAGACTGACCAGGGTCGAAACTGTTCGTAAATAATATTTCTATGAATCTAGAATAATAAGTCTACCTTCCTATGTAATCCATTTCGAAATCTGCCTTCTAGTTAACCTTTTCAGGACCTTTTTCCAAATATGTATTTGACGGAGTTCCGAGATGGTTCCTTTCACAATTGTGAACCATCAGTCGAAAAGCAGCAACATGGTTAGTCCTTAAAGTGTCGCTTATAGTCGAACTGCTCTGATTTCGCATGCTTTCTAGGGTTAAAACTTTTAAACATCCGGTTCCTTTCCTGAATCTATAATTATTTTCCTACCTTTCCCAATAAGAACATTCAAAATGCGACGCCCGGTAGAGGTGTACTAGAATTTTTTCAAATACATAATGTTTGGAATTTCTAGCCGGTCTCTTTGTTGCAAGTTGTTCCATTTTATTGAAACCTCGAGGTGAGTAGACGTAATTAAGAGAATCCCACATAAAAATTAGTAGTAATGTAGCCGGGTTGAGTATAAGGGGTGTGTGTACTTCCTTGCCGTACAAGCTAGCTTTTATAGCGACGTGGTAGAACACTTTTTTATCTTATCAAACACGTGTATCATATTGTTATTTTCATTACAGGTTCATTTTATTCAATGTTTTGTTAATTCTTTTTTTATATACATGTTGAAGTAGTTATCATACATAAATGAACACAGGGAACGGATAGATTGTCAACAAGAATTATAGAATGATCTCAAAACCTCTAAAGATGGATAAAAGTTGACTCTATAAGCAGCTACGTAACTCTAAGACTTCACTTACACGAACAAATGGAAACATATTTTTTGTCTAAAATCTATATACCCTTTTTTACAATTACGTATGTTCTTTGCTTATCCTTGTATGCGTGATTTAAATGAAACGAGTTGGTGTTAATTTTGATAAAACTAACTACACAATGCTAATTTCGAAAGCCGATGAACCGGTGAGCGCTCTTCAAATCCGTTGTTTTACTCATATTATTTCAGTAGAAGTGTATTGTGGATTTTTCTCGAATGTTTTTGCTAATACAAGGCGACTATTTCCAATTTCAGATACATGTACCTAGAAAATATTATTTCTAAGCCAAAAACAAGTGACCGTTTAGAAATTTGTTTCAGAGTAGATGACGTTGAATAGCATAGAAAGAACGAATATGTTTATTTGTTCATTTTTTTGGTGCAATCTGAAACCAGAGACGAGTCTTAGGATAAAAGACCTCGGGAATGATTAGAGCCGTCTAATGACAAATTAAACAACTCACGGGGTAACCAATTATTGGATTTATGTAAAACAACAGGTTAATTATTGGCCAATGGCAGACTTAGTCACGATAATAATCATGGGTCATTTACATACAACAGTAAAAAATCGTTCAGTACAATCGATTACCTACTGTTAAAAAAACTTCGTTCAATCTAACTGCGTCTTTCATGATGGGTCGATTTACATTATTCAGCGACCACGCCCCTCTCTAAATATCTTTGAAAAGCAGTCGTAGTGTGAATGAATCTCAGGACCAGAAAAATGATAGATCTATATTTAATTGGATTTAGCAAACAGTATAGACGCAATTTGATCGGCAATTTACCAACATTCAAGATCATTAGAAGATCAAGCCTTAACCAACGACAGTATAAATACACTGGTAAACCGATTTTCAGAAATAATAAGAGAATCAGCGGAGCCACTATTTAAACGAGAATTCGATTCTCCAAAAACGTATACAAATTATTGTAAATGGTTCTATGAGGAATGTAAGGTAGCAAGGCATGAATACAAGGCAGCACTACATCAATTCAATGCGTCCAAAGCTAATGAAAATAGGACAAATTTGTCTAATTTAAAGAAAAATATAGAAAAAAATAACCAGATCGAAGAAAAATGAACATAAGAAAAAATTAGCTACCGAATTTAAAGACCTTAAGAATAAACAACCAGACAATTCTTGAATAATAAAAATAATAATAATAATAATAATAACGTCTTTATTTAAAGAGGCTATACATTTGGTTTCCCAATTTTCCATGTGGGCCTCTGTAACAGTAAGTTACAAAACAATGCATGTACAATGAACATTTACATAAAGAACAAAATTTACAAAAGAACATGCTAACAGACAATAGAACAAACACATTGAAAATATTGATATAAATTGAAATTACTACTTAAAGTATACTTTAAGCAATGATAGTAAACATGCTGATGAAACAATTTAGCCAGTGTTGGACACTTCCAACAACCTCACTTGTGCATGAATGCCAGACATTTAGCATAAATAGCCATCTACAGAGTGGATTTTTACTCTGATTAGACTATGCCAATCTTGGTCCTCAATTTGTGTAAGTGAAATTGTTAAAAAAATAAAAAAATCATTTTAAACGAAACAAAAAACAACCAGATGCAAATATCAATGTTTCTGAATTCAAAAATTACTTCTCAACATTATATGCAGATCTAAAAAATGTATCCGTCGACGCAGCCGATGCTTTTTTTAGAAAACGGCGATGTTGCTATAGAAAATAAAACTTTCTCAGAATTAAATCAGCCTATAAATTATTCAGAAGTCGAATCGGCAATTTTACGTTTAAAGCGAAATAAAGCAGTATTCCCCTCAGATAATCTATTGAATGAGAATTTCATAGAATCTTCCGATATATTATGTGGACATATTACAACTTTATTTAATAAAACATAGGACTCCGGTCATTACCCTGAAACTTGGGCAAGAGGCTATATCATACCTATACACAAGAAAGGGGATATCAATGATACAAGCAATTATAGGGGCATTTCCCTCCTAAGTAACCTCGGCAAGCTCTTTGCAAGCGTTTTGAATGAAAGAATCGAAAAATGGTATACTGAAAATAATATCTTGTCAGATAGCCAATTTGGATTTCGAAAAGGAAGAAGCATTGTAGATGCGATTTTGTGTTATTGAGTTAGATCTTTCTAAATTTTTGCTTTGTGATTTTGCAAATTTACACTTTTGAATTTTGTGAATTCACATTTTATTTGGTTGGACTCGGACTATTGCTGCTTAAACACATGGAGCGGGTTGTTAAACAATGCATTAATTCCACTGAAATAAAAGACATACAGCTAGTGTCAATTTGACTTTTTGGTAGCCAAAATTTACTATTTCTAAGTAGTTCAGAAGGGTGCTAGGAGATCCTGGACACTTTTCAAATTTATTTTTGTCTATTCTGTAGTTCTCGAAATCTAAGAGAAACAGATAACACCTTTTATGCTGGTTAGATTAGTTTAAGAGCCTCTGATTAAAGAGTGTTACTCAGCGTATCATGAGCTGTAGATGCGATGCCCGAAAACTGAAAAGGTCAATGCAGACTATTATTTGTTGTTGCCGTCGTTGTTGTTTTTCCCCATTTAATATAAGTAAAGTATGTGTACAAAAGTTGTGCCACATAATTGTGTATAATAGGTTCTTAAGTTAGATTATTTTTTTCTCATTATGTTTTGGTACACTGGGTTTTCATATTACCCACCTCATGGCCAATAATACTTTTGATTAAAATTCAATTTTTGTATTTTCATATAGGTGTTTTCCATGATACCTTAAATTATTTTAATCTTGTTATTGTACACAACTATATTTGCATGTTACATCTACATTTCTTAATTCCGGTATATAACATTTTACTTTTAGTCTATTGGGTTAACAAAGTTGGAGAATACAAAAATATTGATCAACAAAAAACATTCACGCATACATCCACCATCTTCACACACTCGTTCATTAGTCATTTAACAGAAAAAGAAAAACACATAACACACAATACTGGAGACAGGCACTGCACACTATCCATAACTTCTATATTTGTAATGTATTTTGTTGTTGTTGTTGTTTTTTGCAAATCTTGTTAAATATTTGGAGCAGTTAGGGTGCTTTTATTTTTATTCGATGCAGGGGTTATCGGCTATATTTGGATTATAGACATTTTTAATACATTAGGTTTGTACAAAGTTAGTCCGTTAGTCCATGTTTAATTAAACTTTCCTATTTTATTGTTTAATATTGCTTGTCCTTTGCACATATTGTTTTTTTTCAAGATGTATGACAAAGACCCACAGACTGATGGACGACATTTGTTTTTTCGACATTGAAAAAAATATAGTTTGGTGAATATTAGAATTAAGTTTTTTGCTATGTTATTGTCCGTACATCCAAATACAACAGTTTTTTTAAGTCAATCGAATAAAAAATTGGATTTGAAATCTTATCCAGTTTTTAAATATGGGTTTAGTGATTTCACAATGTCAGAATATATGATCTATGGTTTCTCTGTTCTCATTGCAGAAAGTACAGTTGGGATTATCAATGTATCGAACTTTTATCAAGATAATGGTTTTTGCCAAGGATTCTGTGCAAAATTCTTACTTGAAACCACTGAATTTTAGAGTCTGTTCTTATTTTAGAAGGCAATGCAAAATTGATTTTCCAGTCTATTTGGCTGAAGGTAATATCTTATTTATCTTCCCAGCGTTTAACACATACAGGCATCTTTTTAGTCGAATTCAAGTTTCTATAGATCTCTCCTGTACTTTGGAATTGGTAAGTATGGTTCTAAGAAAAATCGGTATGAAGGGTCTTTGAAATGCCAAAGGGGGTATATGGTCTAAACCTATCTTTTTTAGAAATGATTTAATAGCAGCTTTTACCGATTCATAATTTAAAAAAAAATATATTCAAGTCTTATCTATCTTTCATTTCTCTTAGGTTGTAGAACCCCCATTGCAATTGATCAGATCCCCCCCTATACAGTTTATTCCCTTTTCGAACCATTCATTATAGAAAAAACTTTTTGAATAAATTAAAATGTGTTGATTGTAAAATAATGAAATATTCTGAAATGTTTTCCCGCGCCGTTTCGTGTTTTGATATTATTACTTTGACATAGGAATGGAGTGTATCTTTCCAAAATAGGGTTTGTTGTTTTGGAAGCCACCATTTCTGCATAAACTTTTCCACAATTTTAACTTTTGAATATTCAATATGCTATTGATAATGTTTGACCAACTTCCTTCTTGTTTAATAAGTCTCCTTAACCATGTTGCTTTCAGAGCACAGCTGAAAGCTTTAATGTTTATCATTTGTAAGACCCTTTGTGCGTAATCTTGAGTGAGAACTGATTTTTTAATTTTGTGTGGGCCCTGCCACATGAAATCATATAGCATTTTTTTCTATTTTTATCTAGGGTACTCTCTGGTGGGTTTGGAAGGGCAAGAAAGAGATGGTTAATTTGAGAAATTAGAAGACATTTATTTTAATCACTACTACTTTTCCTTATGGTGTTAATATCCTTTCTTTCCAGTTTCTAAAAGCAATACTAATTCATTGGATTTTGCTATTATATTTCAATTCGATTATTTTGGCAAGATCTACGTTAAAAATGATGCTAAGCATTTGAAATTGATTGTGTGACCAATCTAGTTTCCATTTTGTTTTGATACTGCGTGTGCTATATTCATCTTTACCTATCCACACTACTTTAGTCTTGTCGTAATTTGTTTTTAACCCAGACACATAAAAAACTGTTCAATACTTCGAGAGTAGTGAAAAGTGATTCTTCAGAGCCATCAAGTATAGTACAAGTGTCGTCTGCAAATTGTGATAGTTTGTGCTCTATATCATTTATCTTTATTCCTTTAATTTCTTTAATTTGTCTTATCTTAAGGTATTCCTAGTGTGAAGATCGGAATTAAATCGGTTAATGTCGGCTATTTCCGCCTATCAAAGCGCGTCGTTTTGCACGTAGGTTAGATGACGTGATAATCATCGACGTTCCCGCTAAAAAGGACGTCCAGTGGTATAAACTCAATTGAAATTTGATTATGTTTATCAAAATATTTAAATTTTATTCCTTTGATTGTTTTGAATGAGTTTTCGGTCATGTTACCAAATGTTTATCTATACAAAAAATACCTCGAACCATCAAATTAAATAACAAAAGTTCTTACGCTTATAAACGAAACACATCATCTCTGTTTTTACTAAAGGCATTTAAACGAAACTTCAATTCATACATGTAAACCATTAAAAGAGTAACCCATATTATCAAGGAAGATGCCTATATATATTTTTGTACAGATTATGTCCCTTTTCAATCATTTTTTTAACCAGGCGAACGATCAAACCAACCGAAACCTTTTTTATTATGCCAAAATACATAATGATTAAAAGCAAATTATTCGGCGTGATGTAGACATCAAGCAACCTAAAAAGGGGCCGAATATGTCCATTTGCAAAATATTCCAGTTGCTAAACGAGTGTCGTAAACAAAGCAACGATCGATTTCATACATACGGAGAGTTTTCATTCATACTCCTGTTAATGAGTGAATTTATAATAAAAGTAAAATCCATGCCGAGAAAACATTGCTTCCCTATAAATAGCAATAGACTTTTTCTTTAAAATAAAGTTTACATTTTCTTTCTGAAAACATAAACTTTTTTCATGGATTCTTGTGATTATTTCAAGGGAATTAGACACACTTTGTAGTCTAGACACTTAAGATTAAGAATTCGTTAATGTAAGTAATTTTTTAAGAACAATGGTGATTTTCCAGCATTTTTTCAAAGAAAATCAATGGCCTTAACAAATTTATATTGCTTAGTGATTTTGGTAAAGACTTGAGTGTGATTAGAAAGTTATGAACGTATTTTTGGTTAAAAATTAGTTCTTTTTTATTCCAAGGGCGCATAACTCTTGTTCAATTTTCTCTATTTTTCCACGGTGAATATTTTTCTACCTTTAGCTTGAAATCCCGAAGTATTGTAGTAATTTTTGAAAAAGGCATTTGCTTTGCCCCATCAATACTTTTTGAAAAAGAGGAGCTTCTTTGAAAGCGTCTGCAGCAAAAATGCATTACAAAGTGGCGCCTTATTTTGTTCCCGGCTTCAACTATTGGCTAACTATGCGTTATTTGTTTAAAACTATTTATTCAAAACTATCTGTTTGTTAAATACAGCATTTTTGCCAAATAAATTACATTAAATATTTCGCAAGGCTACTCACAATTAGTTGCACATTCAACATTTTAAGTTAGACCCCTTCCTATCTTATGGGCGATTTCCCAACCCACTCAAGACAACGGATGTATTTAATATTTTTTAAACTGGACGGTGAAAGTCATTTAAATTTCAGATACAATAGAGGAATAACATGTAGTATTCGTTTTTTTTTGTAATTTTCATATTCTCTTCACCCTTGCTTCACACTAGGAATACCTTAAGTGAAAGTATTTCTGCACATAGAATGAAGATGTAACTTGAAAGAGGATAACCTTGCCTACAACCCCTTCCAATTTTGAAAAAGTCAGAAAGAAAGCCACACTGTACAATAGAAGATTTTGAATTTTTGTAAATTGATGGTCCAAAATTAAAGAATTTTAGGGTTTAATCGATAAAAGACCATGTAAGAGAATCGAAAGTCTTTTCGAAATCAATTGACATTATCATTCCCGAGATTTTGTTCTCCGTTTAATGGAGAATATCATATATAGGTCTAGTGTTTTCACCTATGTAGCGGCCTTCGATGAAGCCTGTTTGATCAGAGTGGATAAGATCAGTTATTACTTCTTTCAATCGTTTAGTAATGCATCCTGATCCGATTTTATATATGGTATTTAGTAGTGTAATAGGCCTCCAGTTTTTTTTTTTAATTGACGTGGTTTGTCATCTTTTGGGGTACATGTGATAATACCTTTAGTTTGGGTTCATGATAACTGATTTGAGTCATAAGCTTCGTTTAGACTGCGCACTATGAATGGCCCTAGTCTTTTCCAAAACATTTTGTAAAATTCTGCACTAAAAGTAGTAGTTCCGGGGCTTTTATTATTCTTCCTTGCCTTAAGTACACTAAATGCTTCATTTAGGGTAATTTTTCCTTCTATCAGAGTAGATTTGGCATTTGATAATTTTGGAATATTGATATCGTCACAGAAATCGTTTGTTTGGTCATTATTTTCTTGTTCTCTGCGTTTATATAGCGATTCATAAAATACTTTGATTTCACTGAGTGACCGTATTTTTTGCTTAAAGCTCCCGCCTGTGTTCGTGAACATTTTCGAAACTTTCGGAATGAAATTGGTCTTAAACGACTATGTACACAAAAGCCAGACGTCTTTTGTCGAAGATAATCTTGAATTTGTCATTCCAATATTCGGTAGTACAAATTACTTTGACCCGATAATCTAAATATAGGCTTAAATTGGTGAATATTTATGACCCGCAACATTCCGGACTCCCTTTGAATTACCGCTCCTATTCGTGGGCGTATTTCACGTGACCAAAATCTCATTTACATATATCACTTTCTACGACAGATTATGCGTTTCCCGAAAAAGCCACCGTTTTTCGATTGATTTGTATTTTTATGTGACCTATCTTTCATAAGACTCAACCATGAATTATCATTTAAAGAATGGTCACGAAATAGCTTTTTTAACTCTACGTTGGCTTTTATACTATTTAATGGAAACCTTTTTGTTCAAGAAAGAATTTTATTGCGCATTCATCGACTTTCAGAAATGTTTTGATACTATAAACCGTGTCTTCCTTTGGCAAAAATCAAAACTTCTAAAAGTAAATTAAAAGTTTATAAAACCTATGATATCCATATATAACACTTAAAGCTAGTATAAGATATAATGGAACGCTTCGAACCAAACAGCATCGAATATTGGGGTAAAGCAGGGAGCGTCGTCAAGTCTTATGTTTTTACTATTTTTTTAATGATTTATTCGAAAAAAATCAATACAAATATAGAATGATTATTTACTAAAGATAAAACTAAGTTTTCAATTTTAAGGTTTGCAGATGATACAGTTCGTTTTGCGCAATTGCCGGAAGCATTGCAGTCTATGTTAAAAGACCTTGAAATATAGTGCAATAAATGGAACCTTTCCATAAATACTACCAAATCTAAAGTTCTCATTTTTGAGAAGGGTCGTCCTTTTACACTAATTTCGAATTTAAACATTTAAACAATCAAATCGGTTCTAGAATCTTCGGAATCTTTAAAATACATTTGAATTATTTTTTTACAAAAAACGGGTCGTGGATCCGAAACCAAAAGGAATTGCACAACGAGCATCAATTTCCTTGTGTAATCTTTTTATCGTTTTTAATCAGCTGCTACTAAATGTCTAGAGAAAATTTTCCTTAGTGAGACTTAGTCAGACTCCTTAGTTGACTCGATTCTAAATGAAAACGCTTGCATTTGGGGGTTTTGGGCGTGCTCTGTTATAGAAAAAATCCGTTGAAAGTTTATTAACAAAAATTTAGGGATAAACAATAAAGAAAATCTAGATGAGCTTAAAGGTGAAACTGGAAGATATACAATGAAAATTAATTGGCAATTATTGTCCGACATATTCGTAGGTTCGTAACTCGATTAATATCGTTTCTATGAAATTTATCCGCAATTTCTGTTTGAATTTATATTCTCTTATCTATCTTTTTATACGCATCCTATAATGTTATGGCCCCGGTCGTCCGTCCGTCTTTCCGTCCGTTAACATTTTTTGTGAGCGCAACTCCTTCTAAACTTTCAATGGGAATGAGCTAAAACTTGGCACAGTTACTCTCTATCATGTCTAGTTGTGCATAAGACCTTTGAAATTCAAATCGCTCCAGACATTTCTGAGAAATCTTGAATTATCTGCCCTTGAATTTAACGAAAATCAGTGTTTTTAATGTGCGCAACTCCTCCTAAACTATCAATGAGAATGAGCTGAAACTAGACACAGTTACTCCCTTTGATGTCTCTTTGTGCATAAGACCTTTGAATTTCGAATCGCTTTAGTCATTCCGGTGAGAAATCTTGATTTATTTGCCCTTGAATTAAACCAAAATCACTGTTTTTTGTGTTCAACTCCTCCTTAACTATCAATTGAAATGAGCTGAAACTAGACACAATTACTCTCTATGATGTCTTGCTGTGCATTAGACCTTAGAAATTCAAAATGCGCCAGTCGTTCTTCGGTTATCGTGAATTATCTGCCCTTGAGTTGAATGAAAAACAAAATGTCTTGCCAGCTGACTGTCTCCTACAATTTGGATGGGAATGAAAAGAAACTTGCCACAATGACTCTGTAGGTTGTCTATTTGTGCTTAGGACTAAATATTTTTCACATATAAAGTAGTTCCTGATTTATCTGCCCTTTACTTCACAAAATAGTTTAAAATTACAGATTTCTTTTTGTGTGTTTGTGTGTGTGTGTGCACAACTCCAACAAATTTGATTGGATTGACATTAAATTTGCCACAATGTAACCCTGATACTTGGTTGAACTTAAGACTTCAGAAATTCAAAAAGCTGGGGTCTTTCTTGTATTATCTGCCCTTGAATTGTTTAAAATTCACTATAGTTCTTTTGTGAGCAACTCGTCACACTTTGAATTGGAATGAACTGAAATTTGCAAAATGACTGTTTGGCGTATAGTTGTGCATAAAAGCATTTTCAATTTACACTCAAAAGGTCATACTATGTTATGGCACCAGTTGTCTGTCTGTCCGTTTGAAATATTTTTAGCTATCATCCAAGCTCACGTTACTGACAAGTCATGGTTACTGACAAGCCCCATCGGGTGTATATGCGCTGCTCTGCGAAGCTCTTGTTATGCAATAAAAGCGTCAATTCGCGTTTTGTCGGGCGTAAACATTTGCAGAGACCCTCAAAATACTCTTAAAGCCCTCGTGCTTCGCATTCGGGCATTTAATCATTTTCGGGTTAAATTTTAACGCCCTTAAAAACATAATTAAACACTACATTATAATATTCCTAATTTTAACCTTTTGGTGATTTTTTTTTCGCAAAGTCATCTTCAGTTATGCTTGTGATGTCATATAAACCCACGTGCAAAATGACACACTTCCGTGACTGCGCTATTGTCACAACCGATTTCTTTTCTGTAGAATCGCCGTGAGTTCCCGAGTTATAAAATTCACAGAGAAGTTTCGAAAATCTATCATTTAAATTAAGCATTAACGTAATAGAACTTTTTATTTCAGAACGAGGTTTGCCGAACTATCCATTGTCCATCAGGAAAACTACATACTGGCAACGGTAGCTGTGTTCTTGTTGGAAACTTTATCAATAACGAAGCACTTCTTGTAGTGATAAAACTCACTCTGGACAAACCGTTTGACATCAATGAACCTGTAACTGAACAAGATAATGAACTTCTTGTCAAAAGCGTGCTTGAACACAGCCCATGGTCAAAAGAATGGAAAGTTATTGCCTTTCTAAAGCGAAAAGACAAAATAGAATGCAACGAAAAAGCTGACATGATGGTTCAGTTAGCACCAGGACAGAAAGATACGGAAGATCTTCTGAGTGACATCAATACATTCATTCAGGAGAGATGGGACATGGATTGGAGGAACGAGACGTATAGGCTTACACAGTCACTCATAGAATACAAGACATCGAGGATAGGTGCGACTCGTATATCTATACCATCCTGGCAGGCTATTCAACGCAATCTAAATATATCGACAACCTACTCAGGTTGTGGACTTATCAAGTGGAACATTGTGTTCGCCAATTTGAGAAGAAGTTCGAGAGAGCAGTATGTGCTCAGCCGGCTATATTTTTGTAACCAGATTGAGATTAGACCAGAAGAGTATATCCTAGGGCCCGACAACACCTACCTGGCTAGTAACTTAACGACGAGGACCCTGTTCGACCTGGAATTCGAGCTGATTGAAAACGAAGATGGGGTACACGCGAGGGTTTGTCTAGACCAAACTATTTTCTCAACTGCTACAGAAAATAGAGCCGGAGACCCGGGACAACCGTTACTGTTCCTCACTGTGTCCCTTTTCACGAATGTTTTATTCACAATACTATCATAGAAACTTTAAAAAGAAATGTACTAGATGGTCATTCTTTTTGTTGTCAAAAACGTAAATCCTTCATTCATATCGAAAGTCCTTACTAAAAAAATATTTTTTCCATGTTAAGACAAGTATTTGTAGAACTAAGGCTACATACGACAAGAATGCGCCTAAAAAGTCCGATTCACGGGCACTGTTTGACACCTACTGTCATTAGCACAGTAAAATTAACAATCATCTATATCAAAACCATTCTGAACCGTTCCATTCGATGCATTCAAACTACTTGTTCCCATCCATCAAAAACACCCTGAAATTGTTCAAAAACGCTTCGAAATGGTTTATGGTAGTGGATCCGTAATTGTTCCACAATGTTTCAGAAGTAATTACTTTAACAGTGTTAACCGAGTTTTCCTAATGATTTCATTAGGAAACCTCGATCAACATTGTGAAAGATCATAGGTTCCGAAATGCTGTGGAACTATTTCTGGTACACTACCTCAAAAAGATTTACATTTCGTTCATAACTGTTAGATAATTGGGCTACATTTGAGCTAAATTAATATTGCTAATTCTAGTCCAATTTTAACAAAATAAGTGATACTTTATTACCATACTTGAATTTCATTCAAAACTCACTCATCCCACTCATTCAATTCAATTCCGAATTAAAAATTTTCAAAACATTTTTAATTTTACGATTTTACAATTAATTTTACGAGACTGTACTTTGTTAAAATATGGGACAATTTCATCCAAACGTCATACAGTTGCTTGTTCTGAACAAAATGACCCTTTTTCCACAATGCCCTTGCTATATCGCTATAGCTATGACGGTCTTATGTTGCTTAACTGTTTGTGCTCATGAATACCTTCATTGTGATATATAATTTACCTGGACATACTGCTTTTTCTCTGCTAATGAAGTGCCCTTAAAAGTGGGTCTCAAACACTTTACATGAACCTTTACTGAAGTTCAGATGTAACGATTGATTAACTTCTTTAACAAATTGTGTTTCTGAGTTACGTGTATTCCATGTTTAACTTACTGACGTGGTTGCTTACGGAAGCGTATATGTACATTTATTTACATTATGAAATTGCCACTCATAGAATGAAATCTTTCCAAATTGATCGCTCAACGCTCCTATCGTTCATCTCAAACACTTACTCAAAACAATACTCTTATAAAGTTATAATACGGTTCGAAATCGTTCACAATGATCAACATCTCAATCAACACCTCAGTCAAATCGATAAAGTTACTGTTCGACATTTTTGGCTGGTGCTGATCTTTAAGCGTCTGATTTATACATGATGACGCAAAACGGAAAAGAATGTAAATTTTGTAAAAGAGGGATTTTAACAAAATCGGTAATTTCGTCCAATTGGATGACATTATCGACATTATTTTTTTCCGCCCACTCCCTTATTCGCTCCTCACACATATTCAATTTAATTTCGAAGTAATTCCAACATATTCAGCTTATCAATTTCACAATTTTACTTTTAATAACATCGTGAAATTTACAATTGAAAATGATTTTTGGAATGATTTTGCAATGAAACTGAATGAGTTTTGAGTGAAATGCAAGAGAGGTAATCCAATATTGCTAATTTTGTTCATGATGAACAAAATTAGCAATATTTATTACCTCCCTTTAATAAAATGTGCATACAGGTTCCATGAACAGTTTTCTATGTCTTCACGAACCCATCTTACGCCTACAAATTCAATTATGTAGTGAAATCATGGAGTTTTTCTATCGATTTTTATTTTGTATGTTGTTGTTAATTTTATCATTATAGTAATTTTGGGGCGCTTTTGAATGCTTTGAGTGAGTGTTTGGAATGAATGAAGCGCTGAGTAGGCGCTTCAGAATGGTTTTGATTGAAATGACGACGGTTAATTTCACCGATATTACTGACTGTATATACTGTGCCAACAGATTATCGAAATTGAAACAACAAATCTCCTTATGTGATGAATTGACAATTTTTGTTAAAATTTCGTTGTGTTATCTGAATGAGGAATTCGTTCAATACTTTGTCGACATTCATGTTATTTTACTCCCCTTGAAAAGAAACCTTTCGTATATGAAAGTCAACTTATTAGTCGGACCTTCCATCTGTCCGTTCTTCTGTAGTTTTTTCGTTTGTCTCAATTGATAAGCAGTTAATGGACAGATTTTACGGATACAATCAGAATCAAGCAGAGATATGTATATTTAATTTTGGATATGATTAATTATGGGATTTGATGCTACATTTTTACAGTTAGTTACATCGTGAAATTGACATTCATCTCGATCAAAACCATTGTTAATCGCTCACTAAGCGATCCATTCATTCATTGCGAAAACTGATTAAAACAAAAATTACCAAAATGATAAGATAAAAATTACTTTCTAAATTAATATAGCTAGAGAAACAACGCTATTTCTCTGATATAATGAAATTGTAAGCGCCTCGTAAGAAATTTCTTGAAGAAATAGGAAGCTATTTATAGAACTTGTTTGCATATAGAATTAAAGTGAGATAATAAATATCCCTAAAATAAGCGGTATTGGATTACCTCCCTTTAATTTCACTCAAGACTCACACATTACATTCATTCAGTTTCATTAAAAAATATTTCCAAAATCATTTACCTTGTAAATTTCACGATGTTGTTAACTGTATAATGACTTAACGAAACATACCCTGCACCAATGACGCTACATTGAGGCAGAGCGCGTTTGGTAGTACATGTCCGCTTAGTCCGCTTCACAATCATTCGATTCCTCATTCAAGAAGCTTTAAATATGTTCACAATTCGGAAACTTACATTTTCATGATAACTTGATGGTTGATAAGAGCTTGGCTCTGTGCCTATGAAAGTTGTTAATTGAAAATTGTACCTTGATATTAATAAAGGATTTTAAAAGTTATTTAATTGATTTTCTTTCTTCCTTGAAAAGAAGTTCTTAAGGTAATGGACCCGTAATAGTTCCGCAATGTTTCAAAAGTAATGAACTTTCACAGTGTTGACCGAGGTTTCCAAATGATTTTCATTGGGAAACCTCGGTCAACATTGTCAAAGATCATATGTTTCGAGATTTTGCCGACTACTACGGGTCCACTACCTTAAGGACAGTAGAGTTCTTCACTGCCAGATAAATCATCTGACCTGTCGGCGATGCTTTGCCGACGATTTTTTGTAGAATCAGTGATGTAATCGGTGACAAGTTGTACCCACAGATTGGTGCATCGGCCGAGTTGACGGTGAATCTTCTCTGATTGGCCACGCGTCGGTGACTTTTACCTGCAAGTCAAATTCTGCCCTCTAGTCGGCGCTGTCTTTGGGATAAGTATCGCCGTCATAGCGCAGTTGTTAGCGCGTGGTACTGTCAATCTAGAGGTCCCAGGTTTGATCCCCCACGATGGCACTCATCTTTTCCGACTATTTGTCTCCCACCAAAGGGTCGATAATCGTAGAACTATGTGGAATATCAGTTGGAGGCTAGGAAAGAATATGATGATTCTACTGGTGAAATACCAGGAATCCATTTTTAGGTGCTAGTGCCGCCGCCAAATAACCGAAATATTGTTGAAAGTGGCGTAAAACCCCATTCAAACAAACAAACTTTAAGATAAGTGGAATTTAAAATTGTATTGACGACTTATCATCACCGATCTCCGGTCGAATTTGTATACGGCGCAGACATAGTTTTGGTCTTTTCAGACATTTCTCACTTGCTCTTGCATCTTCACGAGTCAAGGGTTATCGAATCGATAGCTTCTTCTCGTAACATACGTAAAACGTTCATAACCCTTGGTTCGACAAGATGTAACTCTTGGTATCGGTAACAATCCGACGACATATCACCGGCATTTTTGCCGACAAATCGACGACATCCCTGTTGCTTATCGCCGGTTCGCTACAATTAATCGACCATGTCTCATCTCTGGTAAAAAAAAAGAAGATATCAAGATATCGGCGATTAAATGACAGCAGAAATGTATATTTTGTCCCGGCATCGCAGGGGTCAGACCGATGTTTTTTTAAGGTAGTGGAACCGTAATAGTTTTGAAACGTCTCAGAAGTAATGAACTTTAACAGTGTTAACCGAGGTTTCCTAATGAGTTTCATTAGAAAACCTCGGTTAATATTGTGAAAGAATGTGTGGTTCAAAATGTTGCGGAACTAATACGGGTCCACTACCTTAACTAATCTGCCGATAAAAAATGAAACGCCGGCGTTACTGAGTAGCCCAATAGCTATTGTCACATAAACGCGTCGATACAACTTTTTGCGAATCGGTACAAATATAAGCGACTATTTGGCAACTGATCAGTGCATCGGCCAATTCAGAGGAAGATTGTTCTGAGATCATCGACGCGTCGAATAGTTTTATGCTTAAGTCACACAAATATCGGCGTCGGCGACACGTTGGTGATTCCTTTATTTATCAGTCGATTAGAAAATACTTAAGCCATCATATAAAACCTTGCCGACGTGTCGATGCAGACATTTCTTTTTAGGTAAGGATTATTTTTTCCAAAAAAAATACCGAAAACCTCCTCAAAACCTGCCGAATAGTCGGCGACGTCATTTAGTTATTGTATCTACGACTTATCAGAGACCAATTTACCCACAAAAGACGTCTTTGATGACTCTTTTACTTCCGTTTGGTATCGGTGACTCAATAAAACGGGCGTGAGGAGCGAGTTTTAAGTGAAAGTAAGAGCGAGTTTTAAGTGAAATTAAAGGGAGTTGATCCAATATCGCTAACTTGTTCAAGATGAACAAAATTAGCGACATTTATTGTCTCCTTTTAATACAAAATGCTTACTTATCTCTTTGTGTGTTTTCGTGAACCAATCAGACACTTTTAAATCCACAGAGACAATAAAAATCAGAGCTCTATTTTTTCTTCCAAATAATCACTATAACCATTCATAAACGCTATAAAACCACTTAAAATGGTTAGATCAACAACTACATTCAAAATACACATAGCAAGAAAAAAGCGCGATTTCAATGACATAATTGAAATGATGCGCGTATGATTAGTTCTTGAAGAAATGGGAAGCTATTTTTAGAACTTATATGCATATTCATTAAAAGGGGGGTTAATAAATACCGCTAATTTTGTTCATCGTGAACAAAATTAGCGATGTAAGATTAACCTTATATTATTTTGAAAACAAAACTTGCTAGGAAAAAAACACGATTTCTCTGACCAAATTGGGTTTTGTAAGCGTCTGATTGGATCGCGAAGACATGAAAGGCTATCTTTTTAATTTGTATGGATACATTATTGAAGGGAGGTATAATTATCGCTTATTGTGTTCACCCTAACTGAATATATTGAAAAAAAGACAACAAAGAAACGCAAAATTGCTGGCATTTTTACCACCCCACGGCTTTACACAAGCAGATCCCACGTGACATTGCGTAATATTTTTTATGCTTTCGAAACCGACTTTATCATGAAGAAAGTAACATTATAATGGCAAAAATGAAAAAATCGATAGGGAGAAAAATGTGGTTTTAGTGATGAGTTTCTTTACTCTTTCAGTTTATATGTTATTGCATTTGTAATTAATCACCATTATCTGTAGCTTTTTAAATTGAAGTTCGTTTCACACCTACTCTTGGCTATACCACGTTTTCTCGAATTGACGAATACCGTGAGTTGACTATAACGATCGAAAGAACGGTTATTGATAACTCCATAGTTCATTATAAATATATATAAGTACATATATATTTTGAAAATTTACTCGAAATAACAATTCGAAGCTATTCTTATTTTTATCAAGTAAATTGTCCGATATGAACCATAACTGATAATCATATGATGAAACATAAGGTGTTCTAAGAGAAATAAGGCATGTGCAATGAATTCCATTCGTTTAAATCTAGATGCGAAAAGTATGATGGTTTTCATAGCTCAAAATAATTTAGACTTATACAGATAAGATATGGAAGATTATTGCATAAATTGTGCGTTTTAGGGTCGTTATAGGCATACGTAAAAAGACAAAATCCATGCGATAACAAGAGAAAACGTTGATTAGTAACTTAATTCACGTGCCGTTATCGTCCGGCTTTTTTTTCACTTAAATATCCTAACTCAGGGCCTATGCGCTTTTATTTATCAGTTTCTTGTGTAACATTAATGAAGAGGATAAATAAATACTTTGATCCTATTCTCGTGTTAATTTTTGTGACGTCATAAATTTACTAAGAAACGTCAGTATAAACAAAAGTGACGATGCAATTCATTGAGGCATTGGTGTTGTGATAACACACCATACCTTAAATAAATCTACACGTTTACAAAAGTCTCAAACTCTTTACATGAACCTTAACCATAAACGCAATGATCCGTTATTTAGGCTCCGCCCTGCCAGGGCAAATATCATGGATTTTATATATGTGCGAATATAATGAACCTGTGAAAGCCAGTAATTCCTTATTTTCAACATAAAAGTGAAATTATCTCATAACAACAACAACAACAACAAAAAAGGACTTCAAGGGAAAAGTCACAATATATTTTATTCAAATCCATTTTCACACAATCCCATTTTTGACGCCCCAGTTTCAAGCAAAATCATAATTGCCAACAACGTATTCTATGACAAATTAAAATTTCACCAACAAGAAATTTCCGTCTTCATCTTCTTTGAAATTGGGCTATTTCAAATTGTGCCGTCTTGTAATGGGTGGAAGCGGTCGTTAAGGGATCTTAGTTCCACCAAAATATAATTCATTTCGTATGAAGTGAAAATATTTAACAGCTTAGACAGCTACATAGTGCAATTAGAAGATTGCCTAACTATCTACTGATACTTTTAGACCATATTTATCTACAAAACGCGAAATGAAGACTCTGGTCATGCACAGACTGACAAAAGTTATTGCTTTGCGCACACTAGAAATTGTTGGAAATGTCATGCACAGGCTCTTTTCGTCTGATGCTCTTGTCTCACGCTGTAGTTCGGTCGATTAAGCCGCCTATTTAGTTTTTTTTTAAATCAAATGGCAGATAACGGCGGAGGTCAATAGTTATTCTATGATAAAGTGTCCATTTGATTCGTCAATATATATATGTGTGACTGAAAGCAGCGATCTATCAATTATATCGATAAGAATAAAAATAAATCTGAAATTCTTTTATTTTCTACTGTTTATTGTAAAAACCTAACAAGCAAACTTAATAACATGAGAAAGGCATTATTTTACACGTAAACATTCAACAAACGACAAATTCAATTGGTGGGCTACAGAATATCCTAATGACAGTTTGTAGCATCGTGAAATTAAGGTAGTGGACCCGTAAAAGATCTGCAATGATTAAGAGGTAATGAGCTTTAACAGTGTTAACCGAGGTTTCCTAATGATTTTCATTAGGAAACCTCTGTCAACACTGTGAAAGTTCATTAGGTCCAAAGTGTTGCGGAACTATTACGGGTCCACTACCTTGACATTCACATCCATTCTAAAGCGAGTGATTTAGAATAGTTTTGCTCGGAATGAGAGTCAATTTCGAGATCTGGTGAAGTGTAATCAAAGAATACTTCAAATGTTTTGTGTGGCTGCATGACGTACTAAAAAGATGGGTGTTTAATCCAATCTAAAATCTTTATTTCTCGAAGAAACCATATATTGTGGACACTCATTTGGATCGTCTCGACGAGAAGATTCCATTGAGTACCAACAACATAGGTTTTAAATTATAATTAGTGAAAAACTTTGAACTCAAATAAAAAATACCTACCCCCCCTTTTTTATCTGTAAGTCCGGCTATCCATGCTGCTCAATCTTGAGTTGCAAGAATCATTCTTTTGATATTGATTTAGCATAGCCCTTCCTTTATTTAAAAAAGAATTAAGGTAGTAGGCCCGTAAAAGTTCCACAAAGTTTCCAAAGTCATGAATTTTTACAATGGTAACCGAGGTTTCCTTACGATTTCATTAGGCAACCTCGGTTAAAGTTGAGTCGGCGCGGAGTCGAGTCATATATTATTTCGTAGATATACAGTATTTTAGCACCAGCTTATATGGAAACCATAAAAAACAAATAAGTGTTAAAAAGAAACAACAACAAAGAAACAAATAACCAACGGTAAATACATCCCCGGAAAACGAAATCTGGTAGATACGACTTAATTTTAGTTATTAAATGAAATTTGAATAAAATATTGATCTTTCCAAACAATTTCGGAGCGTATTTGAGTGATTGGGTTGAATGTTTGGAGTGAATGATTGGAGCGCTTGGCGAGTAATGTAGTTTGGTTTTGAGCGGAATGAGTGTTTGTTTCATAGTGTTACAGTTAACAACATCGTAAAATTTTTGACAAGGTGAATGATTTTGGAATGATTAAGCAACGAAATTTAATGAGTGTGAGGAGCGAATTTACGGTTGAAATTGATAGGAGGTAATCCTATATTGCAAATTTTTGTACAGAATGAACAAAATTAGCGATATTGATTGCCTACCTTTAATAAAATATGCAAACAAAATCTATAGATAACTTCCTAATTCTTCAAGAACCTATTAGACGCTTGCAATTTGAATTAAGTCATTGAAATCGTGATTTTTCTCTATCCAAGTTTATGTTGAATGAAGTTGTTGATTCTATATTTTTCAATGGGTTTGACCGTTTTTGAATGTTTTGAGTGAGTGTTTGGAATGAATGAATGGAGCGCTGAGTGAGCGATTTAAAATGGGTTTGATTGAGGTGAATGTCAATTTTACGATGAAATTAACTGTTACATCTGTATCTCGAACTCCAATTCCTACACTTACACCGCAAGCGACGACGAAAGGATGACGACGAATGCTAAACTTCTTCGAAAACAGCCGAGCCAAAAACGTTTAATTACGGTTAACAACATCGTTAAATAGACAAGTTGAACGATTAAGTGATGATTTCGGAACGAAATTGAATGAATGGGAGAAACGTGTTTTGAATGCTTTTCAAGGGAGGTTATAGTTAATCGTTACTTTCGTCAAATCGGGCAAAATAAACTATGATTTTTACTGCCCTTTATTAAAATCTGTATTCTTGTCAGATTTCGTTTGTGCATGGAGACTCAAAACGCTTCAAAATCAACACCACGCAATAAAATCGTGCAAATATTTGATCGATTTTAGGGAAATATTGAACCTTTCGAGCGATTTCAAAGCATTTTTGGACAAGTTCGGAGCGTTTTTGAATGATTTGAGTGAGTGTTTGTAATGGAGCGCTGAGCATGCGATTTGGAATGATCGAAGTAAATGTCAATTTCATGATGTTATTAACTGTTATGTATGATATCGAATCTCAAATATGAATGTATATACATACATAATATCTAAGAGAAATGTATTTTAAAAATGCTCATTTAAACCGTGCACATACATTTTTTTACAGAGCATGTTTATAATTATACACCTTTGGCCCATTTTGAACAACTTAAAATTTTATAAGCACCTATAACTCTACCAAATCGCTGTTTCACTCAGGTTCTGTTCGTAAGATTCGCTTCCCTTTAAATAATGAACACCACCCTTATCTTGGATATAATATGACGCAGATTTTATCATATTTTGTTCCTGTTCGTTAACCATTTGTTTCACTCGATTAACAGTTTCATTAAAATCGAATTCATCCGCTCGAATTTGCAGTTTGATTTTATGGTCAATTTCGATCACATTTTTACCGTGGAGACTTTGCAATGGCGCCGTATTTTTGGCAATAATTTTCCCGACTTCGGCTAAAACAGCTTTTGTGTTGTGGGTCGCCTCGTCGTCCGAGAGATTTTTAAGAGAGGGAAAATGCTCACTTTCTCGAAGCTCAGCATATGTACAAGGAACACAAATACAGCAGGAGTTCACAACACTGTAGAATGACGTCACAATCTCACCCTGACCCAACCTGAAAATACACAATAAATATCGTAAAATGACGTCATAATTTAACCCAAAAGTATATAACACAGAATGACGTCATAGTCTCGCTATGCTCCATACTAAAATTTAACTTAAGTTTGACGTCATAATCTCAGTCTGAACCAGCCTATAAGAAAGGAAACGCGGGAATCAACATCACAATCTCAATCTAGTCCAACTCATAAATAGTCGAATCAGTTAAGCTCGCTTTTTGGCCGCTTAAGCAGGCCATAGGAAACAATCCTGTATCCTCGAAATTGCCTAGAAAAAGATAATCGAGTCAAAAACCGAACAACGTGTGTACTACGCAGCCTTTTTTGTGCTCACGCGTGCGCAAAAATAGGTCTGGTATACGTCATCAACTTTTGTGTGACACGAAGTGCTTTATGCGTTCAACGCAGTGCTTGCATATCGCTACGCTGTGCTAAAATCAAATACTGATAGTACTGAAGGCGAGGAAACTGAATATTCGAAACATCACACAATGTCAATTTCCGGAATACAATGTATAACCTTGATTATTCACCTTGTCCTTATCATGTATACCAAATATTTTCTTACTTATCACTGCAAATCATTGCTGTGTTAAAGATACATAGCTTTATATTTGATCTTGACGGATGACCTTGCCAATAGGGAAAAGAAGAAAACGCTGCTAACTTACACTTTCTCCTTTCTCCCTTATATTATCTACCCTTTCTACTACAAATTTTACTAATTTGCCCACATATTGTTTGTAGTCTGCCACCCTTTACAATCTGGACCTGTCTAAACATTTGTTGTTTTGTAATGGATTAATTTAAAATAGAAACAATCAAAAGCCTTGTTCCATCCTTAGACCCTTAAACAGAGAAACAAAATTTTAGACTGGACCAACTTGGAACAGGTTGCAGACAATAAATCAACATGAGTGAAATTTGATATATATCTAGGGTAGAAATTTAGAAAAAAATATGGGCTATAGGGTGAACCATACTGTGAGAAAAGGGAAAAATGTGTTCCCACAGTAAAATACAACTTCTTTTTGGAATCCAATTCAATGTAAAGAAATAGACGATGAGCTTGTGCCCCTAGAAAACAGTTTTACAACGATAATTAGACGGAATGGTCGAATGGATAAATTGACTGACTAGTTACAAACCAATTTACCCAACTAAAATTATAATCATTGAGAGGCTGGGATAGTGAAATAGTTCGTCAATCAAAAGGGCTCAAATTGGACAATAAAAGTTGGTAAAATATTTGCCCAATTTGTGAGTTTTTTGTCTTAACACTGCATCTTTTCGAGGACATCGCCAGCCCATCCAACTTGAGTTCACAGATTGTATCCACTCAACGTGAGAGATATGTCAAAAAACATTTCCATTCAACATTGGACTGAACCCAGTTCAAATAAGATTGATTATCCAACATGCTACATGCTACCAACTGCGCTATACGGTCAGATGTCAAGGGGGTAGAACCGGCATCAATTTGGTGCCTGAGGCAAGCATTTATATAGACAGTAGAGTGTAGAGATAATGGCAAATCCCGGTCATGTCTCTGCAGTGTATATTCACTGTAACAGTTGAGATGCCAAAATTGCACATGAAATTTCAACAAAATTATTTAGCTTTGGTCCAGTGGACCGGAAAAGCCCTTTTTCGCACAGAGAGCTAAAAGTTAGAACACAATGGGGAACGATTTTATCCAGTTAACAATGACGCAATATCGGACAAACAATATTTCGTAGGTGTTGTTATAAATTCTCGTTACTACGACTTCCGTAGTTACGATATTTTATAACAGCACCGACGGTTTATCAAAACGTAACGGTAACCCTAGGCCTTAGCGCAGTTTGTAACGCACCTGCCAGGCACTCGTTCGAGAGGTTCCGGGTTCGATGCTCGGCCGCGGCAAATACCCTTTCAGACAAAAATATCGTCCATCAATGGTTTGATATCGCGAACCTATGTGATGGAGCAGCTGGATGCTAGGCTAAGGTCGTTGTGGTAGTACTGGTATGAGAAACAACAGGAATCCATGGTTAGGTGCTCCAGCCGCTCAATATGACCACATCAGTCGAAAACTTCGTAAAGCCGTATAAACCGATCAAAATCAATACAATGGAAAAGAAAGATGTGCTAAAAATAGACTAAGATTAAACATGTCAACTATAGAAGCAGACGATTCCAACAGACGACAAATGAAGAAAGAACTCGAAACGAAGGAAAACAGAGAGGAAGGAGGGTAAGAAATTGTTGTTGTTGTTCTTTTATGAAATATAAGAAGTTGTTTCCCCTTTTTCACAATGTATCCCCTCCGCAGGGATAGACATTGATCACATTAAACAGTTTTTAGAACAACAAATTAGAACAGCACGAAGATAATTTCAATTCCTCTACTCAACCGAAAAGCTTTTAAAAAACGCTGAAAATACTAATTGGTAATTACTGAAAAAGAATATTACATCAAATTATGTATAAGCCTCTTCCTTTTTTAAAAAATGTAGATTGTAACTGAAAAAGGCCGTTTCTGCGTTGTTTTTCTTGAACAAATAGCTCAGTGGATAACGCAAAATGTAAGTGTCCAGTCTCGGTAAGCGTGGGTTTTGACCACGTGATAATCATAACAGAATTTTTTGTCAGCCCTACAACTGGTAAATGACCGTTCGAGAAAAACATCAGAGCAGTAATATTGTAACTGCTAAATATTTAGTATACAGTTAGCCTATTGAACGTTTCAACTCCTTTACTCAACCGAAAATCATGTTAAAAAAAACCCTGAAAATACGAACTGGTAAATACTAAAAGCGAAAATTACATCAAATTTTGTATTAAACTCTTTATTTGTCGCAAAAGTAAATAAGATAAAAAAGAATTGTAGATTGTGACTGAAAGGCCGTTTCTTCGGTGTTTGAAAACACGTAGTTTGGCTCCAACATATTGCTCAGCGGATAAGGGTAAAAATGTAATGTGTCCAACTGATGCGATTTCTGGAAAACGGTGTATATAAATCGGACGAACCCGATTTAAAAACGCGAGTTGCGCCTGTCTGAACAGCGGCATCGGGCGTCCTCAACTTAATTACGAATGAAAAACTACAATGTAGTTTGATAAGTTGGGATGACCAGCTGGTAACTGGGATGATATTCCGAAATTATTCAAAATCATTCAAATCTTCCATTTCCCGATGTCGTATTTGCGGATTTCATTTGTTTATTCATTTATTTTTATTTCCAATTTTTCTGATAAACGTATAAGAAATAATGGAGTTCTTTGTAAAAATAAGTCTCTAAAATACGTTTATTTAAGCGTTTGTCAGATCTAAGGGTTTGTCAAAGATTTTATCTTGATTGAATATAATCCTTAATCAAGCAAGCGAAAATATTGTTATAAACATTATTATAGAAATAAACAGACTTTAGGCTATCGAGTCAACCGTTTCATGATATGCAAATTTTACTACGGTAATCTCATATAGGGGTACGAAATTAGATTTATACCTTTGAAGTAATGAAAATTTCCTGAGCTGCTACAGTAAATAACATCTTGAAAAAGACAGGGTTAATGATTTTGGATAACTTTGGAATTGAATTGAATGAGTGCGTTGAGCACGTTTTGATTGATATTAAAGGGGGTGATACAATATCAATAATTTCGTCCGAATTGGACGAAATTATTGATATTGTTTTTATTCCCTTTTGAACTATTAAACGTATATTTCTGTTATGGGTGTCTTCGTGGACTTATGAACGCTCTAATATCCATTACGGGTTATCAAATCGCAATAACGTTAGTTAATTTGATATGAATGTAAATGTGATCTTTTTTTTATGCCCCCGTATCGAAAGATCGGGGGCATATTGTTTTACCGTTGTCCGTCTGTCCGTCTGTCTGTCTGTCTGTCTGTCTGGTTAACCAAAAAACTTAACATTGCCAATATCTTCAAGCCTATTCAAGATACAATGCTCATATTTGACATGATGATAGATCTCAATTATCCGCATCTGCTGATATCAAAGTCAAGGTCATGTCACAAGGTCAAGGTCATCTCTCAAGGTCAAATAACTCAAAAAGTTAACCAAAAAACTTAACATTGCCAATATCTTCAAGCCTATTCAAGATACAAGGCTCATATTTGGCGATATGATAGATCTCAATGATCCGCATCTGCTGGTTTCAAAGTCAAGGTCATGTGACAAGGTCAAGGTCATCTCTCAAGGTCAAATAACTCAAAAAGTTAACCAAAAAACATAACATTGCCAATATCTTCAAGCCTATTCAAGATACAAGGCTCATATTTGGCGATATGATAGATCTCAATGATCCGCATCTGCTGGTTTCAAAGTCAAGGTCATGTGACAAGGTCAAGGTCATCTCTCAAGGTCAAATAACTCAAAAAGTTAACCAAAAAACATAACATTGCCAATATCTTCAAGCCTATTCAAGATACAAGGCTCATATTTGGCATGATGATAGATCTCAATGATCCACATCTGCTGGTACCAAAGTCAAGGTCATGTGACAAGGTCAAGGTCATGTCTCAAGGTCAATTACTCAAAAAGTTAACCAAAAAACTTAACATTGCCAATATCTTTAAGCCTATTCAATATACAAGGCTCATATTTGGTATGATGATAGATCTCAATGATCCGCATCTGCTGGTTTCAAAGTCAAGGTCATGTGACAAGGTCAAGGTCATCTGTCAAGGTCGAATAACTAAAAAAAATTAAAATTGCCAATTTCTTCAAGCCTATTCAAGATACAAGGCTTATATTTGTCTTGATGATAGATCTCAATAATCCGTATCTGCTCTGGTACCAAAGTCAAGTTCATTTGACAAGGTCAAGGTCATCTCTCAAGGTCAAATAACTCAAAAAGTTAACAAAAAAACTTAAAATTGCCAATATCTTCAAGCCTATTCAAGATACAAGGCTCATATTTGGCATGATGATAGATCTCAATGATCCGCATCCACTGGTACCAAAGTCAAGGTCATGTGACAAGGTCAAGGTCATCTGTCAAGGTCAAACTTTGAAAAAAATGCTTTTAAGGGGGCATTCGTGTTTCACAAACACATCTTGTTTATTTTTATTTTTCATTATATATTTATTTAAAATCTCAGAACTATCGAAAAAATGCGCTTTTTTAGTGATTTGAGGGTGTAAATGCACTCTAAAGACAGTTTTGATGCGGAAACTTCGGATGAAATAAACAATTTTAGCGTTTTAGAGGAGAGGAAGAGAGAATGTCTAACGCAACAGGGAATCCCCCCGGTCTTAGGTTCCAACGACACCGGACGCCGAATGCTACGGATGATCATTCGACTGGCGTACATGTATAAAGATAAAATAAAAAAAGAATAAAACAAATGAACTGCCCGATTTCTTTCGAGTTTATTTAATGTAATTCGACAGGCATTCATGTATAAGATCGTAAAATAAAACAAGAGCACCACAAGCGGGTGCCAACGCTCGGCTGTTTATCATTTCTTAGGCAAATGCAAATATATGAACTTGGTACCTAGAGAAAGGTCTTGTCCCAAGCAATAATCATGTGAAATATGAAGGCTCTTTGACTTGCCATTCAAAAGTTATGACAAAAGAAAATTTGACCATAACAAATGACCTTGACCTTGACTGATGACCTGGAACTTGGTACCAACAGAAAGGTCTTGTCCCAAACAATGACCATGTGAAATATGAAGGCTCTATGACTTACCATTCAAAGGTTTTGACACAGATTACATTTTTTTAAAGAAAGTTGACCTTGGAAAATGACATTGACCTAGACTGATGACCTTGAACTTGGTACCTACAGAAAGATCTTGTCCCATGCAATGATCATGAGAAATATGAAGGCTCTAGCACTTACCATTCAAAAGTTATGACCAAAGTTAAGCTTTGTCACACCAACGCCAACGCCAAAATCAACGCCAACAACAACGACAACGCGAACGACGCCAAGGTGATCATAATACCTCGGATTTTCTTCGAAAACATCCGAGCTTAAAATGGCTGATTTCTGTCGGGTTCCTTTTGTGTAGTAGCTAACAAGAAAGCACGAATTTTGATGGGGGCATTCTAAATCAAACTTTTACAAATGATACACTTGGCATGTAACAGGTAGAGTACACAAATATATGTCTATCTTGACTGCATGTGAAAAAAGTGAATGGTACAGTTAATAACATCGTGAAATTGACATTCAGCTCAATCTAAACCATTCTAAATCGATCACTCAGAGCTCCAATTATGCATTCCAAACGCTCACTCAAACCATTCAAAAACGATCAAACCCATTGAAAAATATAGAATCAACAACATCATTCAAAATAAATTTTGACAGAGCAATATCGCGATTTCACTGACATAATTCAAAATATTAGCGCCCCATAGGTTCTTGAAGAAATTTGAAGCTGTGCACAGAACTTGTATGCACTTTTTTATTAAAGGGAGGTAATCAATATCGCAAATTTTGTTCATCCCGAACAAAATTTGTGATATAGGATTACCTCCCATTAAAATCAATCAAAACTCGCTCTTCACACTCATTCAATTTCATTCCTAAATCATTCCAAAATCATTCACCTTGTCAATTTCACGATGTTATTAACTGTACTTCGTTATCCTCAACACACGTTTGTTTATAATATTTCATATTCAACATAAATCATTTTGGGAAAACAAAAGTTACTATGTATATATAACCTATTTTGATAAACTACATGCAATATACCTGAGAAATGAAGTCAAGATAACAATCTATAGCTATAAAAAGTTTATCAAGCAATAAATATTTCTTTATCAGTGCTGAAATCTTTAATGCAAACGCCCGAAACAGTTTAATAAGGATATGAATAACTAGCCAGATTTATTAATCAGTCATTTAAATATTCCTAACGGGTCACTGTGTTTTGGAACTGCAAACCATGAACAAGAGGGCCAGAATGGCCCTTAACCGCTCACCCCATTTTAATTTGGCCAGTGGATTTGACCAAGTAACATTCTGGCAAAATTGTGTTAAATTTGCCTTGTGTTTGAAGACGAGATGTTATTAAAAAGAAGTGAACATTGGCCTCGCCCTTCCACGCCCGTACCTTTGGGCAAAATAGAATTTCTTGAACAATTTTTTAAAAGACACCCAAGAAAAATTCTTTTTAAGTTTGATTTTTATTTGTTAATGAATAAGGAGAAGTTGTCGTTCAAATATTTCTTACTAACAAACGGGCTCGTCCTGCCACGCATATATATGAGTTAAATTCGCAACATTTTCTTTTTCAAAAGGATAACTAAAGAATGAGTCTAACAAAGTTTCAGTAAAATTGTTTAAATGTTTAGCTAGAGAAGATGTCCAAAGATTTCACATTGAAAAAAAGGCCCGTCTGCCATGCAGATTTATAGGCCTTTCAGAATTATCGAGGTATACCCAAGAAACTTTCTGGCAAAATTTCATTGAAATTGGACAGGTGATTTAGGAGGAGATATTGTTCAAAGATTTTATAGTGAAATATGTCATACCCTGCCATGTCCACATTCATGGGCCGAACAAAATCCGGGAACAAATTTTCGGAAGGAGCACCAAAAGGAACATTTTGGCAAAGTTTCAATGTTTCAAGTGTTTTCTGATAAAAGAATTTTAAAATTGTTGTCGACGAACGACACACGACACAAGACGCACAATGCGCGACCGACTCAGTGTAATCCTTATAACCCTCATTGAGCATGTTGAGCCCAGGGCCCGAGGTTATAAAACTTTTTTCGTGCTCAATTGAGATTTTTCTAAATCTAGAATTCAAATAAATGTATGACCAAAGAAGATAATATTAATAAGTTGTTTTCATAATAACTTATTAATATTACCATTTATGTTCATACATTTTCATTAGTATAACAACAGAATTACGCCTTTTATTTCAATTTGAAATTTGAGAAAATTCTGAGTTGAGCACGAAAAAAGTTTTTAACCTCGGGCCCTCGTGATCTTAAAAGCAAGAACCGGAATTTCTCATGTAAAAGTCCAAATCGTATATGCAAAATATTTTAGTATACACCCCATGACCTATATATTCAAAATAAATACTGGTTGACACTAATTCCGATCAAAATCGTTCGAAATCATTCGCTCAGCGCCCCATTCATTCATTCCAAACACTCACTATTTCTTATTCAGCATGACAAGGTTTAACATTAGCATTCCATTTGTGAATCAGATGAAAAATGTAAAATGCACAAAGTTAACAATTGAGATGTAGTAGAAAAAGGAACTGTAAATTCGTTGATTTAGTCTATTTGATGAAACTCACAATCTTTTAGATGCTCACGAAGTGATAACCTTAAATGTCGTCGCTATGGCGACTGAAAACAAATTATCATATAGATGTAGAAATGATGAACATAATTGATACTTCAGTCGTACGACTGACTTTGATTTTGGATAGGTTATGGTGATTGCAGTTGGTAACATCATAAAATTTAACATTCACCTCGATCAAAAGTCAAAACCATTATCGATGGCTCACTCTCTGCTCCATTCATTTATTCCAAACATGTACTCAACCCATTCGAAAACGCTAAAAACCGTTCAAAACACTTCGAAATCGTTTAAAACAGTCACTATTTCTTTCAAATCGATATTTTCTTTCCATTATTTTAATGGCTGTTGTGGGTTTTAAATTGTCGGGTTGGTCAGTGAAGACACTTATATTGTCAAAGTCGACGAAAGCCACACTGTTGTATTACTTCACTTTCAATTCATTCAAAACTCGTTCCTCCAGCTGATTCTATTTCAATCCGAAATCATCCCAAAATCATTCTCCTTGTCAATTTTATGATAGTATTAACCTTAACAATCGACTCTTAGGTTAACTATAATAGCGACCAATCGACAAACCTACAGTTAACCACATCGTGATCTTGACATTCATCTCGATCAAAATCATTCCAAATCATTCGTTCAGCGCTCCATCCATTCATTCATTCATTCAATCAAACACTCAAACCAATAAAAACGCTCTACCTCGCTGAAAAAGAAAGAATTAAAAAAAATTTCAAAAATAAAGATAGAAAAAAACGAGATTTCGCTGACAAAATTGGCATTTTAAGCGTCTCATTGCTTCTTGAAGGAATAAAAAAGCTATTTATAGAACTTGTTTGCGACGAAATCTTTTATGTATTCCGACTTATTTTGGTTTGATACCGATTAACGGGTACAAGTATTAAAATCTTTAAGAAAACCAATTAAAACATTACTTGCCAATTTCATTAAAAGCCTGTTGTGGTTTTTTTTTTTTTTTTTTTTTTTTGTTTTGTTTTTAACATGGCATGTTTCTTCTATAACGCTCTTGTTTCGGTAGTGTGTTTATCAAACTAAATAAGTTGCAAAATTAATTTGAAATAGTGTTGATGATGTTATTGTTTTCTTAGCATGGAATAAGGACTCATAAAAAACAGGTGTTTAGTTTCGCGTATTTCATGCAAATTATTCAAACAAACCGACAGAAGTCTTAAGAAAATACAGATATGATGAATATAGAATTAATAAAGAATAACAATTTTGGGGTCTCTGAAGACCTGCAAACTGTGTTTACTTTAGTAAATCGAAAGTAAACACACTTTACGTAGTTTGTGTCGAAGTTTACAGAATATTTGAGCCTTTCAAAGTCATAATGTCAACCGAATCTTAAGCAATTGAACACGTTTTAATTGTAACAATCATCCTCGGTAGCCCAATGTGGCCCATTCCGTAGACTGCATTTATCGTCATGTATGTAGAGTGACAAAATGCACTACGCCTGGGCTTCTAGGATGTTTATAACCAGTGTAAAGATACTTCCAAAAAATGAATTTAAGCTGTGTTCATCAAGACTCGTGCGTTCTGATTGGCTGAAAAAGTTGTTTTTCCCCCAACCAAAACAATTTTAAGTAAGCAGATGGATGTATTGGAATAACAATATATAGTAATATAGTTGCACATGAATAGACTATGAAATGTAGATAATGAAAATATTCTTTGACAAAACCTGTATAATTTGCTCATTTTTCGTTAAGTTTTCTCCCCCGACTTATTTGAGCTGCCCGTACATTGCGAAAGAAAGATTAAAAAAATAATTAAAGGATTTCGGGGTCTACCAAAAAGATTAATTTAAATCCATTTTAACTCCTAATGCGTCAAATCTGAATTATGACAATATTTGGATAAGTGGCTTTTATAACCTAATAATCTTATGGGAAAAAGTAAACGACCTATATATGGGCATTGATATTGTCTTTTCCTGAAGAAATGTACACATAATAACATTGTGAAAATGACACTAATTCCGATCAAAACAATCCAAAATACATGTATCTCGTTCAGCGCTCAATTCACAGCATTCCTACCACTCGCTCGAATTGATCAAAACGCTCCGAAATCATTCGAAAACGCTCCAGAATTGTCAAACTATTCCGCAACCCTTTTCAGATCGTTAAAATTTTTCCTTGTTTTTATTAGCTCGTGTTGTTTTGGAAGCGTTTTCTCCAAAACTTCTTCAAAACCGTTCTAACTCGCTCACTCAGCGCTCCCTTCATTTATTCCAGACACTCACTCAAACCATTCAAAAACACTCCAAACTCACTGAAAAACATATAACAACAACTTCGTTCAAAATGAAAATAGCTGGGGAAAAAAACTGGAACTCACTTATTTAATTGAAATTGTAAGCGTCTGATAGGTTCTTGAAGAAATAGGGAGCTATCTATAGAACCTGTATGCATGAATTATTAAGGGTAGGTAATCAATAATGAGATTTTTGTTCATCCTGAACAAAATTTGCAATACTGGATTACCTCCTATTAAATTCACTCAAAAGTCGCTCTACACATTCATTTGATGTTATTCCTAAATCATCCCATAATCATTCACCTTGTCAAGTTCACGATGTTGTTAAATGTAAAAAGTTAGAAAACTTCCTTGATTACTTGTCCGAGGACAAAAGAATTTCGGTTAGGTAACACACAATTTCTCATTTTTCTATAAATATTTGAGACCCCAGCAAGGTAAAGGTTATCGCAAAATGTTAATCAGTTTCGCCCTATTACTCAAAGCAAAATATTTAATAACTGAAAGCCTTACAAAGTTCAACGATTAAAGGTCAAACTAAGTCAATATTTCCGAGTGAATAAATATAGTTATTTTTCAAATATTACAAAAATATATGTCTTAGCGAATCGATTTTCTAAATTCATATATAATATAAATGTCTACTTGTACGTGTATTTTGTTTAACTATCGTAAACAACCGATGAGGCTTGGACAGCAATCCGTTTTAACCTCGTGTTTCTCGCACGATTCAATTCGAATAAAGGCATTGGCGTAGCTAGGCAGTTGCATACATACGGATATATATAGCTAGAGAAATAGAAACACATAATACGTGCATATAGTTTAGACTTGGCCTAGTAGTAGTTTTTCATTAAAAATTAACAACAACAAAAACAAAACAAAACAAAAAAAACACACACACAAAAAAAACCAAACAAACTAAGAATAAAAGGAACTTCTTTCACGTCGCAGGGTTTTACAGCAAAGTTCTATGACGTTAGTCCTCAAGTTGCTGATTGATATGATATGATATACAAATGTAGTTTGCATCGTTCAATCATCCTGAACACATTGCTGGTTTGCTATCCCCGCCAAGAGAAGAATCTTCGAATAGACTTATAAACCTGTCGTTTTGTGTTTGTCAAGTAAGATAAAAAAAATCCTCTGACAAGAACCTTTTATGGCAGAGTTCTCAAATAATTCAAAGGGCGCCTATATCTAAAGATATTTTTTAATGATCAATGCTTTCACGTCTGTGACTTAAACGGGTAGCGTTGACGACGTCGAATGAATCACTCAAAGTTTCGAGGGCTAACGCCATTTTAACTGACGTCATCGTGTTTTTGAAAAGTTTTCCCAATTGTTTTAAAAATAGTTCGTCTATGTACATTCGAGGTTGATCGTGAGATTGGCCGAGTGATGTCCGTATGCGCGCCGAATTTGTGGGCCAAGGAAAGAATTAAGATTGATAGCTGATCCCAGGAATCGAATTTTGGACAATATGCCGCCACTCTACTAGCCACGGACGCGTTCTGGTAGACCACGGACAAAACACGTAATATAATCACACACATTTCATATAAAATATGTTTAATAATACACAATTAATGATCAAAGGTCAATTTCATCTATACTGGTACAGGGAAAATTGACATTTGATCACTCACTTAAAATTGTACATCATTAAGTTATAACCTTATCTTACTCAGCGACCAGGGGCCCGTTTTACTAAGCATCTTACGAAAAAATTGATCGTAAGTCAAAATTACAAATCGTACATGGTGCTTTTATTCAATTTTAGATTCTACCTTGCAATATCTCATTGGAATCGTCTGCGAAAGACGATTCCAGTGCGATAATGCATAACAGAATTCCATGTTTATTTACTATTGTAGAAGCAACTTTAATTTTTGACTTACGCACAAATTGATCGAAAGATGTTTATTAAAACGGGCCCCAGGTCCCCGACGGCGGCACTCGTTCTTTCCGACTATTTATCTCATACCAATGGGTTGATAACCGTCTACCTATGTGAGATAGCAGCTGGAGGCTAGGAAAGGATGTGATGGTGGTACTGATGAGAAAAATACCAGGAACCCATAGTTAGGTGCTCCGGCCGCCGCGATATAACTGACACAATTTTGAAAGCGGCGTAAAATTCAACTGAATACTCAGCGACCAAGAGGCGTGATTTAGTAAAATAAATTTATCCTTTATCCTGGAACACTTGCCTTAATGACTTCTCTTGGAACTTAGAACTTTCTGACACAGATTTTACAAAACGAACAATGTTAGAATAATTTATATGCAAAGGGTTAAAACGACAAAATTCAACATGGGTTAAAAAATTTAAAAGCAATTGAAATTTGTTATAGTAAACACGAAGAAAAGAGGTTTCAAGCAATTCCCTTTTTTGTTTCAATATGCATTCTAAGTTTTTCAGCCTCAGAGCTTAAATATCCAGCACGTGAGAAAAACGGTTACATAAACAGGTACAAAGCGTTGGAGCTCATTCTTTTTAGAAACATTATCAAAAATATATTAGCCTGTGCGTGAGATTTCCAACAATTTCAAATTTGCACAAAGCAAAGACTCCGACCAGCCTGTGCATCCGCACCGTCTGACCAGAGTCTTTACTATGTGTTTGGTACATAGATAAGATCTCAAATTATCTGTAGACCACCAAGTAGCTATATATTTACAGTATGTGCTTTTCTGCGCTACTCAATTTTTGCACCTCACGAAAATTTCAAATTGTTGGAAATGTCACGCACAGGCTCATTTTTTTGTTGTTTTATGCATAGTAAATAATGTTATTTATTCTTATAATTTGAGTTTCGCCTAATCAATTTCTTGGGATTTAGGCATATTTTACTGGATAGCGGAACAGATATATTGAATTAGACGATAATATGAACCACCTAGAGATTAATTAAACGACATTTAAAAATAACATTCCTCGAAACATAAAAGATGTTATGCTATAAATTTTATAGATTATTTGTACAGGGTTTAACACCACTTTCAACATTATTGCAGTATTATCACGGCGGCTGTTGCACCTATCCATGGTTTCCTATTGTTTCTCACACCAGTAAAAGCACAACATGATTCAGAGCCATCAGCTACTAATCGCACTACAGTTAAAAGCATCGTGAAATTGATACCTGCCAGTAATACCCGAAAGAGGAGTTAGGCAGTATAATTATATAGAAAGATAGAAAGATATTGAAGTGATTTCACAGTGAAATTGAATAAGTGAGAGGAGTGAGTTTTAAGTGAAAGTAAAGGGATGTAATCCAATGTCGCTAATTTTGTTCAAGATGAACAAAATTAGCGATATGTGTTACCTCCCTTAAATATAATATGCATATAGGTCCTTTAAATAGCTTAACCTATCTTAAACTAACAAACTTCAATAAAACGAGTGAAATCGAATATATTTTCTAACGATTTTAATATGAATTTAGTTTTTGATCTCATAACTATAGTGAGTTTGGAGCATTTATGAATGGCTTGAGTGCGTGTTTGGAATGAAAGAGGGGAGCGTTGAGTGGGCGATCTAGAATGGTTTTGATCGGAATAATTGTCGATTTCACAATGTTTTTAACCGTAACATGTACTTGTTACCACATATCCATTTGTGGGAAACAAATGACTCGTGTCACAATGACTTTCGTCAAATGTCGGATAAAAGTTGGTCGAGGCGGGGTTCGAACCTCGAACCTGGGATTAGCAAAAATGCTGTACTGCTTATAGTTAGCCGGGGTCTGCAATTGATTTAATACTGGAGGCATCATGGAAAAATGACGATGCTGTCATGAAACCATGGGTTATTTGTGTCACGGTAAACCATCGCGTTTACGACCTATTTAAAAGTTCAAAGTTAATGACGGTTGTTTAGATGTTCAAAAGAGACAATTTGAATATCTTTCGTGGGCTTTTTTGCATTCAATTTGAATTCATTAGTTTTATTTTCTGACATAAGTTTTGCCTCATTTTAATCGTCGTGTCCAAATTATTCATTCTTTCTTCCCACGGGGTTTAAAAGCATGACAATTTAAAGTGATAAAAAAACATTTCTTTTGTTAATTTTTTCTGTGTGTGTGTGTTTTTTTTTTTTTTTTTTTTTTTTTTTTTTTCTAATGTCGTATCTTCAAGCTACAAACATTTACTTGACACATTTGTTTCACACAAAGTACATGTACCTTTGCATTTAGTTGTCATTGCTTGGCTTCATTAATAAAGAATTCTAGCGGGAAATAAAAACTATGAAATAGCGATACATTGCCACGTATTTTGTTAAAATCGAGGGACCTGTTGAATTTTAGGACATCTGACATTCATTTTAGACTGTAAACGCTTCTTATACTTTCGTCGAATGAGATTTTTCTAATTTTACTAGTACCATTTTGATTTCATGTGCAAACTTACAACGAAAATATATTGGGAAAAACAAGTCTAAATATAAGATTGAACAGATTACGGCAACGCTAACTTTGCAAATAATGGCAACAGGGATTTATTATTTCAGTCAAGTCAGTCGTTGAAATTAACCCGGGGCCCGTTTTACTTAACAACTTAAGAAAAAATAAATAGTAAGTCAGAATCAATAATCAGCCGCCGTCATAGCGCAGTTGGTAGCGCGTCGGACTGTCAAACTAGAGGTCACGGGTTCGATCCCCGACGGCGGCACTCATTCTTTCCGACTATTTGTCTCTCACCAATGGGTCGATAATCGTAGATCTATGTGAGATAGTAGCTGGAGGCTAGGAAAGGATGTAATGGTAGTACTGGCGTGAGAAATACCAGGAATCCATTGTTAGGTGCTCCAGCCGCCGCGATATAACTGAAATAATGTTGAAAGCGGCGTAAAACCCCATTCAATCAATCAATCAATCAGAATCAATAATCGTATCTGGTGTTTTTAATCATTCGTGGATTCTGCCTTGCAACATCTCATTGAAACGTCTCTAGAAGACGATTCCAATGAGATGTTGCATGGCAGGATTCCATTTTTAGTTACTAATGTAGACTAGAAGCAACTTTAATTTTTGACTTACGCACAAACTGATCGTAAGATGTTTAGTAAAACGGGCCCCAGGACCTCAAATGCTCCTTTACGGTATGCATTCAACCATAGTTTATTGGGTAAGAATGTGCAATGTTGTCGGGCGCAGCGTTAGATACATAGTTAATTGACGATTGAGAAGAAAGATAATCGTTTCACCGTTTAAAGTCAAACGTAAGAGTTATGTTGTTATACAGATACAATCTTTGTTCTAGATATAACCTACAGATGTTGAAACAATGTATGCGCCTTTAATTTAAGCTGACGAAAATAACTTAAGATTTCCTCATTCTTAATTGAAAAAAAAGAGAAAAAAATATGCGCTGAATATACCTAGTATTGCTATTTTCACACAAAAAAATCGATGGCTCAGTGCAAAACAGTTGTAACTGCCTTTATGATTAATGGCAGTTACAACAGTTTTGAACTGAGCTTTCGAATTCAGAATAATCCTCTATTATCAAATTAATGGGTTTTTTTTTCGATTGAAAGATGACAAACATCAGTCCTATGTGTAGAGTGAAAACGTTCACGTTTACGATTCAGAAATGTTTCCCCGTATTGCAAGTGTATTCAGGACGCAGGACCAATATCCATTCATATACATGTATATGTTACCTGTTGCACGAAAATCATTTTGAAATTCACCCATAATTGTTGGTATTGTGTGTCGGATAAGCTAAATTTCAACAATTGACCTTGACCTCTGACTTCGACATTTGAAGAGATGACATTAGCTGAATCTTTTTAAAGTTCGTCAATTTATTTAGTTGCGAAGCGTCAGATAAGATTTTTCCTTAATTGATCTCATTTGATCGGGGCTGCATGCAATTAATTTCAAAATATATATCTACTCAAAATCGCAAATATATATACAAAATTACATAGATGCGCTTCAAATAAACTTAATCTCAATATTTGACAATGAGCTATGTCCTTTGTCTTAATTCTAAATGATTTTTTTTTTCTTTTTTTTTTCATATCTACATTTGATAGAGAATTATTGCATTATGTTATTTCGGAATCATTGCATATTTCTAGGAGATATGCTCTAGTCAAGCATAACTTTGGCGTTTTACCTTAAGCTGTGACCTTAACCTTGGAGCTATCGTAAAATTGATTTTAAATGACCCATATACAAGAAATGAAGAGTAAGTGTGCCAATTTATTTGAATTCCATTCATAAATGTAGGAGATGTGGTTTGGAAAGGCTCAATTTTAACATCTAACCTTAAGCCGTGGCATTGACCTTGGAGCTATACGTAAACCTTTTAAAATAGTGCTTATCCTAATGATGAACAATAAGTGTGTCAAGTTATATTAAAAACAATAAATATTGAAATAATGAACCAGACAAATTCGGATGGCAGTGGTGGATCAAACGGAGATCAAGGGGACTGGGTTCAAACGACCCCCTCTGATGACTATTCATTTTATGTTCATGGGGGAAATTCAATCAAAATTGGATAATAGTAGCATTCAAACACCCGATTTTCCGTACGGCATCAAATAAAGAGGGTTCCATGAGCATAACAGTTAGGATCATAATGGTACTCTCTTAAGTTTTAAGATTTCCTGCTTTAATTATGATATTATTACCTTAAGGTTATCCCCAAGGTTTATGCAAAAAACTGAAATATTCACTGGATTAGTTACACAATATGTTGGCTAAATACAGTGAATGTACCTTTTGGTATCAGTTTTAGAAAAATATGTAAGACTGTTACAGGCACAAAAAAACCCTAAGTCCCTCAAACCCATGTCGAATTTGTATGATTGAACCTCCTTCACAACAATCATGAGTCCGCCATTGGATGGACGGACTAACGCACTGTGGCACCAATGCACTAATACATCGACGTTGTCAGTATAACAGCTTTACTCACCAAAAACGGACTCGAAAAACCTTCTTCCCGTAAGTTTCCCCAGTATTTACACGATGAAGCCATAAAACGGTCTGTATTTCAATGCATTAAATTGCACATATCTTGAAAAATTACAGCATAATTTACCAGACTATGAATTTTAAGGTTGTGGATCCGTAATAGTTTCGAAATGTCTCAAAAGTAATGATCTTTAACAGTGTTAACCGAGGTTTCCGAATGATTTCATTAAAAAATCTCGGTCAACATTTTGAAAAATCATGTGTTCCGAAATGTTGCGGAACTATTACGGGTCTACTACCTTAAAATATTAGTACGGAAACATTCGATTTCAACGACAGTATGAATGTGATACGCTCAAATCGCTTTGTCATTGGAAATTTAGAAAAATAATCTGAATAGAGTTAGCCCTTTAATAATATTGAATGTTATTTTGGTATTGATTATTTTAACCAAATTTCAAGTGACTGTCTTTAGAAATTCCATAGAAATTGAGGTTGTACGCGACATTTCCAACAATTTTACATTATGCGCAAAGCAATTCTATGGTCAGTCTGTGCAAAGACAAAGACTGAACAGAGACTTCACTCTGCGCTATGTAGATAGACAATGCCTTGATCCCCAAACCCCTTCGGACAATCAGCAAATATCTCAATTGCATTATGTCCTTGTCGAATGTGCTCAACCTTTGTGCTTCACGCGCATATAAAGTTGTTCGAAATGTCACGCACAGAGGGGCTCAATTAGAATCATAGCTATGCCGAAAAACATCAAGACCAATATTAAAAGTCTGTTCGTAACATTTCCAACATTTGCATGTGTTCGTGATGAAAAGAGATTGGGGAGCCTTGACAGCCACATAGTGCAGTTGGAAGGTTGCGTGCCTTTCTAAAGATTCTGCGAGACCATCATGGCCAATATTATAATTATAATAAGCCTGCGTATAACATTTCCAACAGGTTTATGTGTTACGTAATGGAAGGACATGACAAAACGGTGAAAACTGTTCGCCAATTATACTCCACTTTGCACACAAGTGTACGAGCAAAGCGGGGTACAATTGACAAACATTTTGCACCGATTTTTCATCCTGAAAGCAAGATTTGTACATCTACAAAGCACAACACGAAGACTCTAGTCAGACTGTGTGGATGCTGAAATTGTTGGAAATGTCACAGACAGGCTTTCAAACTACTTGCCTGTAGTAGTAAGGCGGTGGTAACTTTGGTCTAACGTGCTCAAACTGTAATTGGTTGAATTCTTGTAAGACTTGCAGGGTACCATGATTCTCGTGACATAAGTGACATGCGCAGTTCGTAAACGACATCCCCATACTTCGACTCTGTACCGACTCTCTGTGCAGCGTACGAATAGAGTATTTTAGTCCATTGAACTTTTTCACAATATCGTCAAAGTTTGATAGTAACGTAATATTATCCACGTCTTGTGTATTATAACCGAGGGAGGTTCCTGGATCAGCCGTGAAGATCCGAGAAGCTTCCTTTCCGCAGATCGGACATGACAGTTTTTCCTCCTTCGACGGGGTCATGTGATTCCGTATACATTTATGGCAAAGCACGTGACCACACGGAAATGTGTCCGGAGCTTGTCCGATGTTTACTTCTCGTTGATATTCGGTATCACTGACTTTACGAATTTGTCTCCCGCCAACAGAGTTTGTATTTAAGGTGTATATGGGCTTCAAACCGTTTGACCCTGGGTCAGAGGCTGGTCTTGGGGTGACCAGACCGTTCACCCCGTTTAACCCCTTTCGTAGCTTATTTTGAGACATTGTGGTTTTTATAATTACTAAGGTGTGATTTATCGCAGTTTATTTCACTATTTATGAATTCAAGTAATTTGCATAATAAATAACCATTTAAAACCAGTTTCCCACTTTATCTGATTCGCTCATTTGTTGTACACTGAAAAAAAGCACCAAAGACAAGAATGCACTTAGAAAGCATATTTAATTACTACTTATCCCCATATTTTGTTTTTTCAGGCTACAAATATATCCGCCGGCATCTATCAAATTTGGATAACACGTTTGCATAGTCTTAACACCAGAATGAACTATCAACTTCACCTAAATGATTTCACTATCAGTTCCTCGTTAATTTGTGGCCGCTTTCATGGCGTGAACTCATTATCAATACTTGTTTTTTTCAACTAACAGTAGATCTTTCCCAAAACATCGAAATTGAAATTGTATTTTGTTTTTAACCCTTTTGATAGAACGTGACAAAGTACACGTATTGGAGTGTTTTGATTCGCTCATCCTATTATGATTAGTAAAAAATCACATTTCCCGGTTACATCATTCTTACATCACGCATTTATATCGGCGTTTTAATTCTTGAACCAGTTAATCCATTTTATCATTTAAACAGACCACAAGTTCACACGGTTTTAGTAAAAACTAAAGCACACTGCATAGGTATTATAAATAATCTTCTCAACGTCGTCTAACGCAATGTGTAATTTCTTTACAAATTCTTATTGACTATACTTTCACATTTTAATCCACAAAACTGAATTAAGATATAATAAAACTCCTTCGACGCAAGACGAATAATGCAGCTGAAGTTTTTCGTTCAATATATTTTAGTCAACGTTCCGTGTCGATGCTCTTTCATCCAAAATTTGTTTTCTTTTTTTTCATTCAAATTCAAGGCTATCGATAATGTAATTATACAGCAATATTCGTGTAGGTGTTTTATCACAAAACTTTACCTGTCGTTTGGCTGGCGGGCTTTTATCAACCACAAAATTGAAACCTGGAGTAAAATGAAAATGATTATTAGGAGGAGTACGTGTAGTAATAAACATGAGAAAGTGCAAATCGCCGATGATAGACAAATTCGTTACTACAGCCCTGCGTTCAGGATGACAAAAAGGGGCAATCTTTTTGTAAATTATACCTCGCCTTGCACGTGCTATTGCGTGCAAAGCGGGGTATAATTTACAAACAGTTTGCACTTTTATATTATCATGAACGAAGGGCCGTTTAATCAAACTGTAGTTTCTATATTTGGTTTCCAGTCGCTAACAAATGCGATCGAAATGGCGGACAGAAAATATCTATTAAGCGTGAACAAAGTTTTCACAAAATAGATCGAACCCAGAAACCGTCGACATACACGACTTCCGAGAAACGAATGAATATTGTAACGATTGGTTATATTTTTCAACAAATATTTTCTTTAATTCTGTTTGTATTTTCTCCCCCCCCCCCTTTTTTTTTGAAAATTTGCTATCCATTTCAACGCTGTCTTTAATATCTTTAAATCATTATAGGTTTAGTTTCGGGATAAAAGGACCACCTCTAAGCCCTGTAAATTATTTAAAAAAAACATATGTAGAATAAAACAGGATAATGGATTGCACATCAAAAGTATTCATTTAGTAAAGTAGAATGTTCATTCTACATCCTGAAGATCTGCAAATAACGAAACGTTTCGGTAGCACAAATTGAAAAACTGAGTATGTTGACACTTTTCGCACATCCAAGTGATGCATTTTCGTCTGACAGGTCACTTTTCGCTGGCTCAGTTCGAAACGGTTTAAACTGCCTATACTTACATAGGCAACTATAACTGTTTCGCGATGATCAACCGATATTTATCTTAATCTTTTTCGATAAAGATTGCTAAATAACGTCTTCTACCAGGCTTTCTTCTTACGGCTCGAGAGCAGCCAGTGATCAAACAATGTGACGGTTCTTTGTTATTTTTTTAAGACTCTGAAATAGTGACTTTTTTTTTAGATTAAACTTCGGACATTTGGATTCCGAGCGAATTAGACTTAGCACATCGAAAATGAATATGAAGTATAAGTTAAAAGGCATGCACTAATCACTGGGGGCTTATTAAATTAATTGTGATTAGTTTATGATCACATGTTCATTTAACATGCAAAGCCCTTATATTATGTGCATGATATACCATCTTTATTGCATCTTTGGTTTTTATTTTTAGCATATGGTTCAAGGGCACCATTACCTAAACGACCCCACATGTATAAAAAGGATTTTTGATTGCTTTTCGATCATCTCGAAAAATAGTTTTATTTGGATGAAAAAGTGAAGGGAATATCTCACCCAGTCCTGGCCACTAACTGACAGTTAACGATTTTAACTCATTTCTCATTATTTCTCACCCTAACGAAATATTGTAATCGGTATGACTCGTATATTTCCGGATTTTTTTTCTTTTGGTTTGCTAGCGGAAGACAGTGATTTCGTCGTTGAAGACGCCATAGCAGTACATGCACATTTCAATAATATTTGCTACGGCGATGACGTCAAAACGAAATGTATTGTTTAAACCGAGAAAAACGATGTCTTCCATGCCGATTTAAAACCTTTCTAATTAGGGGTGATCTCCTTTAACTGTTTGTCCTCCATTCGAAAACCATAAATCATTCTTCATCTTTTTTTTATAAAATATTAGACTTAAAACTACCAAAAAATGGTTTGATAATTGATGTTTCAGCCTTCTGATAATATATTTCATTTCATATATATGCGATCTGTCTTGCAAAAAGCGTCCATCTGTTAACGGCGTAAATTAAGTATTTGGTAAGTTGATTGGATACAGCAGATGTCAACTGTAGGTTAGTTTCGACGTAAACACTACGTACGATTAACGCAAAAAAAATGGATAGAACGCGGGTAATTGAATTTAACGCGATGCATACGCTAATATATACTGATATATCCGTGTTGCTTTCTTTTATTATACTTTCCGCATACGTAAAATCATCGTCCTCTGTACGTTTTAATCAATATCGGATTAGAGTTTCCAGGATGCCCATTTCACTAAACTTCTTACGACAAAAATAATCGTAAGTCAAAATCACAAATCATACCTGGTGTTTTCATTCATAGTTAGATTCGGCCTTGCAATATCTCTTTAGAAGACGATTCCAATGAGATAATGCATGGCAGAATTCCTTAGTAAGTTACCACTGTATAGCCAACGTTAATTTTTGACTTACGCAAAAAAAATCGTAAGATGTTTAGTAAAACGGGCCCCAGGATGTCCAACGGATGCATTAAGGGCAAGCATAACATGTGGTATCAAATACGTAGCGTTTGTCCCTCGTAATGTTTCGCATTGAAATCGTTCAAAGCGGAAACTGTATCCGCTCTACAACCTTAAAACTTTCTGCGCCCATGAAATAGCGATCGGCGGACGCTCGACGGAGTAACTGTACGCATAGAGAATGTAAACCGTAGGGAACATATGCAAAGGGATTTTTGCGGGGGGTGGGGGGGGGGGGTAAAGATTTTCATGCGTTTTACGTCCTCAATGCATCAGTAGGTGCATTTGGGTCGGACCTATAGAGGTTTGACTAAATCTTTACCTTTCCTCAGATATATTAAATATTATATTAAATATGGCCATGATAAAAAATATAAATACATTCTTGGACGATATAATAATCTTCATAACTTCAGCATGTCAGTTGTTGTAAGGCTGATATGCATTTAAAAGTCGTTAGAGCTGTAGGTACGATTTTGGCTGCCTTACCACGCTGCGATATTAAAACTGCACTTTAGCACAAAATCTTATGAGTCGTTTTTTGGTTTAGTTTTATTTATCTAGAACGAATCTTTTGATCGATACGCATATAAATTATCACGACATAAAGAAACTTTAAATAATTTCTTTACTATGTAAATACAGTAAGCCTAAACAAATACATAACAAAAGCTACCCAAATATATAATGTACGTGTTATTCGACCCCCATCGCAATCAAAGATGGCGTTTTCATTAATAACAAAACCATAATCTTGTAAAAGGTCCATGCAGAAATGTTTCAAACAAACTGTCGAAAAACATACTCAAAATAAGATAAATACATTGAGATCTTATAAGCAGAAATAAAGAGGGTTTTTTTTAATTTCCCTTTATTCCCAAGTTAATCACCAATCCTACACCACGAGACTTTCTAAATGCAACAAAGCCCTGAAGTATTATTATAGAGAAAAAATGAATTATTTTCCCGGATTAACATTCAAGCCTCAGGCATTATAGTTAAGGAAAAGATGTTTCTATTTATAAATTCCTTCTTTATTGCTTCTCAAAAATCCTGAATCTCACAACTACATGTTTGGTCAAATTTTATTTAAAAAGCAAGTTTTTGGCGTATTTTGATATACAAGCAAGTGACCACGCAATCATCAAGTGAAAAAAAATGTAAAATCTCATTATCTTGATGTTTTGGAGAAAATAATTTCAACATGTTGGCATGGCAATTAGGCTTCGTCGTGGATTTCTTTTCTATGTAGTGTTTTGAAAGTGTTTGTTTGTATCTAACGGTGTGATCTGAAATTTAGTTTGGGAGAAGAGGACTTTTTACAAAGAAATGGACGAATGGACAGTCAGTCGAACTGACAGACGGACACGGTGCATAGATCGAGCTTAATAGTTCATCCCCTAGTAAAACAAGTTTAGGTAAGCTTAACTATCAGGTAAAATATTCAGTTATTAGTAAGAAAAAAAGGTTAAACTGAAAGTGTCAAATAACCTCCATTTTGACTCAGTTTTAAGCGGATTTTATGTGGACATCCTGCAGTTTTTAATAATATATCACCATCTCTATGACTCATGCATGTCTGTTGCACCTAATTTAATGTGGTTTCTAATATCCATACATATTCACTATATTAATAGTGGAGGATTATGAAATTGTCTCCTTATTTTGCAACGAAACAATGTTTCATAAGTAACAAAGCAATGTAAAAGGCATGAAATACTTATTGATTTGGTATATCTTTTATGATAATTATTATGAATTAACTATGCATGAAAGGCTTCAATGCAGAGATTCGAACCCAATGTCACTTGCACCTATACGATCATGGTTCAACTACCCCTTACAGTTAATCACTTCGTGAAATTGACACTGGTTTCGATCCAAAAATATTCGAAATCAATCACCAAGCGCTCAAATCATTCATTCCCAAAATATTTTTGTCAATGAAGAAAATGCAGGGTTCCAGCATTTTCTTCTTTAGACACAATAATTTCTCTATTCTCCTTTTGCAGACAAGTTCATGTTGATCCTGGACAAGTATGAAAAAACACGTTTTACTTGTCATGGGACAAGTAGAGAAAATTTATATTTCTACACCCCTGAAGCTATTCGTGGAAATACGAGTACACAGTGGTTGAATGTTACAGAATAGTTGCGTTGTCATATTTTTTCATAGTAGTATAAAACAATTGTTTCGACCAATCAGCGTGCACGAATCTTGATAGACGAAATTGCAATTCAATTATTAAAAAAATAGCTATATAAGGGTAAATTTGCATCGACGATCCAAATGAAATGTTTATGAAATTCGCAGTGGGTGACAAAGGAGTCACATTACATTACAAAAACGTATTTTATATTACCCACCGCCTACTTGATGAGGACAAAACAGGGTTTCAACCATCAACTCTTATCTATATTTACCAAAATTTCCAAAATGCGACAGTAAAACAGTTGTTGAATCCCTCGCGAATTACAAAAGTCTTTATAGCTATCCACGCCAAAATTGACCGGAGGTCAAACTCTATAAAAGTAATCAAAAATATGTAACGCATCCAAATAGACCTTTCTGATATACACTTAGTAACATCGTGAAATTAACAATCACCTCGATCAAAACCATTCTAAATCACTCACTCAGCGCTCCATTCACTCATTCCGAACACTCATCAAAACTATTTAAAAACGTTCCAAACTTTCTCAAACTTACTCATAGATAAAAAAAAAAAAAACCAACTATCTTTAAAAAATGGTAGATATCAAAACAGGATTTCGTTGATTTAATTGAATTTGTAAGCGTCTGATTTGTTCTTGAAGGCATAGAAAGCTTTTTTAGCACATGTATGATTTTTTTACTGGGGTGGGGGTGGGGGGTAATAAATATCGTCTTTTTGTCTTGAACAATATAGTATAATCTCCCATAAATTTCATTAAAAGCTCGCCCCACATACTCAATATCAGTGTAAACAATTCCAGTTACAATTGATAATTTCATGATGTTTCTAACTTTAGCATGGACCCCACCCATCCAATTTCATAGTCCCTTCCAGAATGTACACTGATGCCTAGAACATGCCTCTCATGGCCGAAAAAGACAGTGACTTCACTCATTTTGCATTTGAATCATAGGCGTATCTAGGACTTTAAAATTTATACGCACTCAGAAGGCGATGATTGAAGAATATAGGATAAAAGCGATATGTGGACTGTGACAAAAGATGAATGCCCTCCGTTCGCTCCCTTTTATGATTTGAGCGTTGGTGAATAACCAAAACATCGTAAGTACAGCTTGAATAAGCTGTAGGTTCGATGTTATGGTCATTCATCATGGATTTTTTCAACAGATGATTATTTCTTTTAAGCACTTGCGTAAATTGCGTAATGGGAGTCATGCCCTTGTGAATTGTGCGAAACCTAATAATTAGATTTAATCTAATTACACGTACATTCAAAGTGAAGGAGCGGAAGTGTACAGTTGGCTAATTGGAATTGTCACTTGTGGGTTTCGACATGGAGAACATAGGTAACACTGTCTTGTTTTTCTAGGGTAGATTGATTTTAGATTAGATTTTCACATAAAATGTTTGGTAAAAACATGAGTATCACGATTTTCATTTGAAATAGGTAGTAAAAGATTCTTTGTTCATACTTTAGTCAAACTTTTCGAAAATCAATAGCAAATTTCTATATGATCTTTGTAAACATTCGTTTAAAATAAGTCGTCGAAAAACGATAGTGTACAGTCACTTGTAAACACGTTGTTCAGTTAACTGGCATAATCAATTTGATTAACTTTATTTGATATCCCCGAGTCGAAGCAATAAATACACAAAGCACACGTTTTTTTCTCAGTACGGAGTGTTAGTTAAGCTTTAAAGTTTTGCATCTTCGTCTACAACTTTCGACTAGTCAATTCTTCCCTTAGTAGTGCAAAGTAGAGGTGGGCTTACACCTTACGGTTAAGAAAAATGACGTCGCATATCCGTAAAAGTACATTGAACCTTTTCTCTCCTCAGAGCAATTTACGATTATTTATTGTATATGTACGAGTTATTGCAGTTTACTAGCATTATATCTATATTACCATAAATGCCAGGGGTTCAGATGCAAGGATTAAGTTAACCGATGGGTATTTGAAATCTATTTTCATGGTTAGTGAGATATGCACCTGGTCAAATAATTGCATGATCAAATCATTCATTCCAAACAACCGTTCTTATCACTCAAAAACGCTCCGTTGTTTTAAAAAAAGCTTAAAAATCTCTCGAAATAAAGAACATTTCAAATCAGTCGATCAAATGTGTATGATTTTAATTGGTAAGTGTTGATTTTTTAGCTACTTATTTGTTCATGAAGATAAAAGTTCAGAAAAGTGCGTGGAATTTAAACCGATTGGACGAAATTATCGTTTATGTTTTACCTCCCTCGAAAATCATTCAAAACCTCGCTTGTCAAACTCGTTCAATTTCACTCCAAAATAATCCCAAAATTATTTAGCTTGTCAATTTCACCATGTTCCTAACAGTAATATGTAGACACAGTTAACAACATCGTGAAATTGACAAGGTGAATGATTTTCAAACGATTTTGGAATGCAATTAAATGAGTGTAATGAGTGAGTTTTGAGTTAAATCAAAAAGAGGTAATCAAATATCGCTAGATTTGTTCAGGGCGAACAAAATGGGCGATATTTATTACCAACCTTTAATAAACTTTGCATACAAGATCTACAAATAGCATCATATTTCTCCAAGAACCAGTCAGACGCTTCCATTTAAATAATGTCTGCGAAATCGCGATTTTCTAAAAGCTTTATTTATTTTGACGTAGTTATAGATTTTATCGTTTAGGTCATAATTAGAGCGTATTTAAATGGATCTAGTGAGTGTTGAGAATGAATGATTGCAGAAAAAAAGTGAGCGATTTAGAATAGTTTCGATTGAGATGATTGTCAAATTCATGATGATACTAACCGTATGATATGTAAGGCTCCCATTGACGATGTAATTGTACGTCAAATTTTTGGGACGGCCCATTTTTGTACAACAGTGTCGGTCAGAAGGACCGATTGATTATGATTTATCCCTTTCGATTTGTCATTTAGAAAATTAAAATTATAAATGAGGCTGTGGGTGAGATTTCCAACAATTCAAATATGCACAAAGCAAGGACTCTGGCTAGTCTGTGCATCCGCACAGTCTGACCAGAGTCTTGACTCTGCTTTGACTCGTTTAGTAGGAAAATATGTTATCAAAGGATCCATAGACTAACAGATATTTTTATATGTATAGTTTGTGGCTGTCCAGCTGCTCAGATAAGCATTTCAAATTGTTGGATATGTCACGCACAGGCTCAAAAGTGACTCGTCTTGTAAAAAAGAATGATGTGGGATCTGCGAAAAGTCTCTACCCTTGTCAGATTGCTTGGTTAACGCAAGGCTGAAACCTTCAGCTCTCTGCTTTCAGAATCAAGTACCGATATAATCATTAAACCCAAAATTATTTTTTCCATATGCAACCTCTAGTTGACGTCTGCTAGATCGCTTATATCCAACGAAGCTTCCGGGTGGAACATTTACGTGTGATGGGTCACATATAATTAATTGGGCGTACGTTTTCAAATGATTTATACATATTAAAATATGTGAATGATGGTGTCTCATTAGTATTGCTACAGTTGAAAACATTGTAAAAATGACAAGTTGAACGGTTTTGAATTGATATTTGAACGAAATTAAATGCGTAAGTCGATCGAGTTATCAGTGAAATTTAAAGGAGGTTATACATATCGCTAATTTTGTCAAAAATGGACGAAATATTTAATATTTATTACCTCCCTTTCAAAACCCTACGTAAATTTCTATATAAAGAATTTGTATATTTTCTTCGACGCTTGCATTCAAAATTCCCACCAAAACAAGAAATAGTTGGTTCGATTTAAATGAAATTATAGAGCATAGAGAACGATTCGGGGGGAGGGGGAAGGGGGGGGGGGTATTTACGAATGATTTGTTTTGTGTCTTTGGAATGAATGAATAAAATTATATGGAAACAAGGAGAAAAGGCAACGAAATCAAATCGGGAACCAACTCTCTCAAAGCTGCTTTTTAAAGGTGTCCCCTATTCTCGTATTGTATTAACATATAAAACAAGAAGTCCATGAGCACCTGATAAGCTTCGTAAGCCTAAATCTTCTGTTAATCATTAACAAGGAATGATAAGACTTTTAAATGAATTAACTGAGAGAAGAAACTCAAAAAACTGTTTTCAAAATTATTTAAAGCAACCATTACAGGATTCGTAAAATGATGAATTGAAATATGCTTGTCCATGTTTTGTCAAAATCATTATCATATTTTCTACGCACGTTTATGGAAATTATTTTTTCTACAGAGGGCAAGTTTTGAATCCGATTGCAATACATGTACATTTCTTAGTATTATATTTAGGCCATCGCGTCATTATCATCACTTTACCGAATATTGGAATGACAAATTCAAGCTCATCTCTGAGAATGAATGTCTTGTTTTTGAGTACATAGTCGTCTAAGATCATTGTCTTGCGTTTGGGATATGTTCACGAACCCAGACGGGGGCTTTGATGGAGTTAACCGAGGTTTACTAATGATTTTCATTAGGAAACCGCGGTCAACAATGTGAAAGGTCATGCGTTCCAATATGTTGTGGAACGATTACGGGTCCACTACCTTAATTTAAGAAAATCAACGCATAAATGAAGGAGAAGTCGCGTTCTTAAAATATGAACGTAGCAACGTAAGGGGAGACCATGAAAATGTTACCAATATTTGATCACTTCCGGTGGCGTAGAAATTGTTGTATTTTTCAGATGGTAATAATCTAACAAGACATTATATTTTAGTTCAATTTTGCTCATTTAAAAAGAAAAATTAACATCTTCATATCAGTGGGGCGGGAGCAAGTCTATCAGATATACTTTGGTCGGTCACATACATTTAATCCAATCGAGAATAATCGGTTATGCTTAATTAAGAGGTACGTGTCCTGTAATACAATAATACCTGTGGTCTAATGCCTTCCTGTTTATGGAATATAAGAGACGGTTTGCCTTATTAGAATTACGGGGAGTAAAAAATGTTCCTACAGTTATTTTGGACAATAGATTGATTAATTTATATACAGTAAAACTTGTGTTAACCGACAGCTTAGGGGACCATCAAAATCGGTCGCTGATTGGAATGATACCTTAATATAATATTTCAGGATAAATGAAAAAATGTAATTTTGATGTAAATTAAAGTTTGTCACATAAATCTTCCCGAATCCTATGACGAGCCGATTCATATGGGTTCCAACAACATGAGATGCAATATTAAACAATTTTTCGTCGAAGAATGTCGGCTTTCTCAGAGGCTTTGATTACATTAGAGGGACTTTTTTAATGAACGTGGTCGCGTAATGGAAGCTGTCGCTCGAGGAACATCCCTTTTACTCAGAAATTCTGCCATAATTAAGAATTTTAACCCTGATTACCTTGCTTTTATGCGCAGTCTATCAAAGGTTGGAACTTTTCGCATATTCTAGATGGTTCCATTTTCCGTGACGGGTGAAACGCATCTCACAGAACCATTTGTCATTTTTGAAGCGTCACGCAAATACGATCATCTGGAAAATATCGTTTACTCGTATAATTTGAGTGAGTGACCAAATGTCAATTTTGTCTATACTTGTATAGACAAAATTGGCCTTTGATCACTCATTTCAACTAGTGGAAATATAATGGTTGCGGAGTAAAAAGGTTGAGTTTATAGGCAATAAAATTACTGAAGGCGGTTAACTTCACAGTATTAGTTCAATTAATCGACCAAAATTGGATTTTAAGGGTCCCTCCCTTTAATTAGAGGCTAACACTTAATGGTCAGTTCGTTTAAATTAAACAGAATGGCCTTTTTAATTGGATTTGTAGTACATGCATTTGTGTCCGCAGTTTTTTACCTAAGAAATAAAAGATTATTCAATAAAGTGCCGTATACGAATTGTTTATTGCTGATCGTCGAAATTTACAAGTATAAAAGTGTTGCATCATGTTTTGATAATAGTTATAAATTTAACATACGAATTCATTCGTCCTTCCACCCCTACAATCCTGCCATAATCGTAAGATGAAGAAAATGCAGTTAGTGACATCGTGTTATTGAGATGTTGAATGATTTTGGAATGATTTTGAATGAGTATGTGGAGTGAATTTGAATGGTTTTCAATGACGTTATAAACTAACTTTTTTTCGTCCAATTAGACGAAATTAGAGATACTTTTTACCTCCCTTTAACAAATTTACACACTTTAGATCTACTATTTTTTTTATTTTTCACGAAAAACGGAGCTTAAAAATCAACACCAGCCAATTAAAATCACGCAACTTTGCTTATCGATTCATTTGAAACAAATTCGGATCGCTTTTACAACGAAATTTGGAAAGGGGCTGAAAATAGGTATTGAAATTATCTCCCGTGAGTCGTAAGGAAAAATTTTGTTCACAAATCAGTTTGTCTTAAAGGTGCATTTCAATACTTATTAAAATGTTCGAATGTCTGAGAAAAGCAATTCCTTTGAGAAAATACGTCTAATAATTGACTTCATTTGAATAGGAGGATTTATGCGTTAGATAGACAGACTTCATAAAAAATACATAAACCAGATATGTCAAATCAACTTTATGGTACTTGTTCTTAATTGTGAAAATAGCTTTAAAACGCCTTATTTGCTGGCTGTCAGTTTTTTTCATATCATTTAAAAAGATGATAATTGTGACCCGTCATCAGGCGAAAATAGACTATCTGTGTAGAACTATCGTGAATCCTGGATTTCTGTAGAGGGGGTTCGAACATACTAACATGGGATCATTTTCCTAGTATTACACAATGTTAACTCTCGCACAGCTGAATTTAGATATTGGCTAAACAAATTTCCATTTTTTTGACATAACGAATAGAATGCATCTAGATTTTTACCACAATTTTTACCAAATTTAAGACAGCCAGTATATGCTTGGATCCGACTGCACAAATGTGCAGACTGATCCAAGTCTGTACTATCTTCAAAAGCTTGGTTCGCAACAGGAATATGACGTGATAAACTTGTTAACGGTTTAAACAAATTCAACATGAAAATAAAATAATTAGACTTCGGTGTGTGTGTGTGTGGGGGGGGTACCCCCCACCCTGAACACCATCTGGATCTGCCACATGGTCACCGTCACTGCGCAAACTGGCTAGGTTCAAGACTTTACGCTAATAGATGATTAATTTAATCTAGAGTGAGCCTTCTACCTTCCAATGAAAGAGTATCTGAGATACGAGCACTGATTTGCCTGCTTATGAACCTAATTCCTTTTTGGTGAACGAACGTCGTTCACCAGTGTTATATACCATGTCAGGAAAATCCTGTTGGATGTTAATACATTTGAAATAAAGTAGCGCCTCTTAAAATTCAATTTAGTATCTTTCAATATTTTTCTCCGCAAAATCACTGTTTTTTTTTCTTTAATGGCGTGTTGCTAGTATCCTTTATCAAGTGAAAATAATGAAAATTCGCCTTGAAAAACACAAAATGATCTTGCAATGTTTATCAAGGGAATTTTTGATCGGCGTAAGCTTGTCGAGAGTTTAAAGCAAAAACAAAGTTTGTGTCTAGACACCGTAGAGACAGATACTATATTTTTGACCCAAGCCTTCGCTGGTGCAACTTGTAGTAATTAGCCGGAAATACGTGTTTATTTAGGTCATGTCCTCTTGAACTTACATTCGGCAATACTCGGGCGATCTCCGACGGCTCCGATTTAAATGTAGGTTACAGGAATCGGCCGAGTCGAGACGAATGACACATCAAGACACCTTGTGTCATTAGAAACGGTAACGCGGTTTTACATAACTTTTCAACTAGCGACAGTCAGTCTCGAGACGGGTTTTAAGAATGATTCGACATGTGTTTTACATGTACAACCTTTCTTGTACTTTTATTTGAATAGGGATGAACGCCGCTATTAAGATTTTTCTGTAAAATTGCGTTGGCTGAAGTAGGGCTTGTAAGGATACACTTGAATATTCGGTGAACTTATTCCCAGCGAAAACGTTTCGTATTCGTCTGTCTCAGAAGCGAATATTGCCGAATACCAAATGCGACAGGCACGGAAGATATTTCATTGGGGCCATTCTACTTTGCATTTTTTCAATCTGTAAAACCATATCAATTCAAAATTCTATTTGAAAATTAAATAAATGATAGCTAAATATTCAACCCTAGATACCACTCCAATTGACGAGTAGATATTGCCGTGGTCAAGGGGGACCAGATCCGTCATGCACTTGTTTACAATTCGACAGGCGGGTTTAGTTGTTAAATTATTCTGGAAAAGTCATTGCGTTTTTTACAGAAATGATAAAAATCTTAATCGGTGAATAAAAATTGGCCCCATCCTTCCCAAAATACGTTTAGAATTGGTTAACTACAGTTTAAGTAAAAACTAGCTCCGAGCAGAAAGTCTTATACCAGCCGCAATACTGTAATAAGATATCGATAGTGAGTGATTTTACAAGCATCCAAACTCTTGAAGGTAAACAATAGGTTCTCGTGCAAAAAATAAACCGACAATTGTAAGGATTCTCAATTCTTTTTGGAAAGAAAGTCGGAGGGAAAAAAAACCATTGTATTATAAACATAGTCATAGACACAGTCATGCAATTATTACCTCCCTTTAAAAAATAAACTTCTTAAATAAGATTCTTATTCGCTTTTGATGTAGAAATTACGTTACAAAAATAATATTTATAAAGACTTTTAGTATGCAATTTACTATGGAGCAATTGTTTAATATCAAAAGTTATACTTTAATTTCTAAACCTTAAACAGGAGGCACTAGACCTCCTTTAACCTATGCCTATATATTTCTCATCCTGCAGTGTTATAAAATTGAATAACGACATAAGTGTCAACCACCGAAGTGGTTATGGTTTCAAATATGATAAAAACTAATCTCTCAGGTTATGGTTCAAAATACTATTAACAAATCATAACTTTAAACAATGGGTACAGTTCAGGACTGACTGATATTCATAGGTGTTCCTTTGGTTGGTACTCAAAGACCTTTTCATCCTCTGAGAAGAAACAAAGATAGTTAAAAAAGTTAAAACAAATACAACAAATTTACTTGAAATAAGCTTAAACATGATAACAACTACTTTTGTAAAAACAAACATAAAGGTTGGATATAGGTTTAGGACAGTTTTAGATAGGATTAAATCGTTTTCTCCATTTATGTTTAATTAATAAATGTACCTATTTCAAGAGTGTAAAAGAAATTTTCAGAGTAACATCTCATATTCTAACAAATATTTTTCTAACAGGATTTTTCTCTCTTTCCCTTTCTTTGAATTTGCAGTGAAATTTCCGAATAACGGAAATTTTGTAGAGACAATTCTTCCCACTTTTTTTACATTCGTAATTTCACTTTTCTAATTGAATTCAATATATCACTCTAGAATGCCATCAGGATCGTTCACCATCAGTACTTTCAGTGCTTTGATTAAATATTTGTTTTACACAGGTCCTATATTAGTATTTTTTAAATCAGAACAGAGCACTTTTGGCTGTCAATAAACAATAACAACACCCATGAAATATACACTTTTACACACGTAAATCTGAGCATTGCGATGCGATTTATAGATAAGATAAAATGAACTCGTGTTATTGTTATTTGTTTTTAAAAAACAAGAACCGGTTCTTAAACACAAATGCTCTAGCAAAGCCTATTTGACTGCATCTATTGACTAGTGGTTAAAGGTGCTGGACTCATGACCAGAAGGTTCGTTGTTCGAGCCCGACAGGCGTCGGATGTGCTTATGGACTAAACACTTTTAATAGCCAGTCCAAGTCAACTCAGCTGAAGAAATGAGTAGCATGTGGGTTTAAACCACTATCTCCCTCTCTTACCCGTTATAAGGATGGGGTATTCGAGAGCGACTCTGCAAGCTTAAGCCTTAGTCTTAAAATTAACAATTATAAACTGAGTCGGGTTTATTTTTAGAAAAAGCACGTTGATAAAATATGGAAATGATAAGTAAACTAATTGCAAACTTAAAATTATCCGTATATTTGACCTTGAAAATGACCTTGATTTAAGCCTTAGTCTTAAAATTAACAATTATAAACTGAGTCGGGTTTTTTTAGAAAAAGCACGTTGATAAAATATGGAAATGATAAGTAGACTAATTGCAAACTTAAAATTATCCGTATATTTGACCTTGAAAATGACCTTGACTGATGACTCTGAAAGTGGCACCAACAGAAATGACTTGTCATAAGGAATACTCACGTGAAATATGGAGATTACACAGATTGTTGTGACCAATGTTACATTTTTTCCGGGAATGAGGACAACGAACAAACAGACAAACAAACAACATAATAGAATATGTCCCCCATCTATTGATGCGGGCAGGATGATTATTATTATTATTTTATATTATTTTTCGTTTCTTTAATGGTCGCAAGTTTAAACTACTTGTAGCCTATATATTCAGATATATATATATATATATATATATATATTGAAGATATATACGTTACCCGTCACGCGAAAAGGGACCATCCGGGAATTCTGAAAAATGGTTTATTGACAAAGAGATTTGATCCATCATGGGTCAACCAGAAGTCGCATTTCAAAAATTCTTTCACTGGAAGGTAGATTGATCATTTTAGATTTAGAAAATAAGCACATTGCGAAAAGTTTCTACCCTAGTCAGTCTGCGCAGACCGTGCAATCTGACTAGGATCGACACTTTACGTACTACCCTGATGGTCCCTTTTCGCGTGAAGGGTCACATATGGGGTTAAAATGTCTTAAACAGCCAAACTTCTAGTGTAAATCCGATGAACCCTCGCAATTCCAATAAAGTGAACTTACCATACGATATCCTTATCAAGTAATCCAATATATAATTTCACGATAATGAATCCACAAATATCTGACAACTTCACAACACATTATCTCGTCACTGTGTATTGCATGTTACCTCGGGCGTGTTACGTATCAATGATAGATTTTCAAATTGTTGATAATATTGGGTTGAATACACACACATCCCAAAAAATCTGTTATATATATATTATTATTTTGTTTTTTTTTTTAAAGTTGAATTCACAACATTCAGTGGTGTGGCTATCGGAAGACTCAAATAATTAAAAAGATAAGATTTGGCAAATGAATAGATAGATAAGAAAATAAATAGATAAATACATTATGCCGATTAATAGCATTAATTATCATTACTTCGATTACTAGCATTAATTATTTTCAAAGCATGGTTTTAATAAAATCATATATAGAAATACTCGCAAGTAAATAGCATTTAAACATAAGAATAACCCATGGCAAAATTATCATTAACTGCATGTGTAAATGAATAGATAAATCTGAAACGTCTGGTTACATTTTGAACCGTGATTTATCGCTCTTTGTGTGTAGCTGTGAAATATCTTAAATAATCAAAACAACTTTTCAAGTTTCGCTTTTCGTCGTTGGATTACAATTTGAAACTGCGGCTTAAACGAATATATTACTTTCTGCGTTTTAAACTTCATAAAGCGAATCTTTATTTATGAATTGCAAAAATCTTATTTCCGACTACGCCTGTGGGTATTGTACTTGTTTAGTTGTAACGACCCTTGTCTGGTGACAGCAAAAAGAACAACGCAATCTGATCACAGCATACACTGCATGATTTCTTAATGTGGGTAAAACCTATTCAGGCTCATATTGGTTATACTTATTTTTTTTAAGTTTGATTGTCTCGATAGCTTAAGGTAGTGGACCCGTAATAGTTCTGCAACGTTTAAGAAGTAATGAACTTTAACAGTGTTAACCAAGGTTTCACCTAATGATTTTCATAAGGAAACCTCGGCCAACATTGTGAAAGTTCATGGGTTCCAAAATGTTGCGATACTATTACGGTTCCACTACCTTAAGCTCATAGAATCGCTCTCGAACACTCAATCTTGTTGTTTTCAAGTCCCTTAGAGAGAGGGAGTGGTTTAAATTTTACAGTATTACTGCGTTTGGTTATGAAATTATCATATGCCCGAAATATCTCTTTTAACAGAACAGAACAGAACAGAATCTTTATTAAACCATTCAACTTGAACACATATGGTTCATCGTCGAAGTACATACATATAAAATTACATGCATAAGTATGGACAGTTTTTCATATAAACAAAATAGTAGAAAATGTATTTGCGGAAATAATGAAACAAATAGAGTCTTACTAGAATTCCTGATGTGAGGAAAATACTTGGTTACATGGAATAGTTAGTTATCAATATTGTTCAATTCGTTTTGTCTTTTCTTCATCGCTTTTTTATAAAATATACCTATTCCATTAAGAATGTTCACATTTTCTGAGTTTAACATTTCTATCAATTTGAACATATTTGGGTTATTATAATAATATTTCTTTATGTAATTTTTTCGTAATTCTGTATAAGCTGGACATATAAACAAAAAGTGAAATTCATCCTCGATTTGGTTTAAGTTACATAGATTACAAATTCTTTCATTCCTGGCAATGTTTCTATGACGTCCGGTTTCAATCGAAAGCTGATGGGCTGATAAGCGTAACTTAACTAAAGCATTCCTATGACTTGGTATATTCATTTTGCAAATATAGCTTGAAAAACAAAAACTGTCTTTTAGATTTTTAAAGATTAATAATGATGATCGGTTGCTTATATCTTGAAACCATTCACTGATGTAAATATCAACTAATCTATTGCGTAAAATTGGTACAAAAAGTTTTAAATTTACTGATTCTGGAAATAGCCATACATCGTAAAATCCTGTTTTTTGTAACAAATCCTTTACCTTGAAAATCCAAGAGTTTGCACTGTTTATATTTAACAATTCATCTTTCACTGTGTATAAAATGCAATTAGCGCTTTTTTCAGAAAACAATTTAATAAAATATTTTATGATTCTAATTTTTATGTTTATATGCAATGGGTGTCTTCCTAATTCGCCATAAATGGCGGAGTTACAAGTGGATTGTTTGACATTTAAAATTCTTTTCAGAAATTTTCTATGAATACGTTCGATCAATTCGCTTGAAACAAAACCCCAAACCTCACAAGAATACATTAAAATAGATGCAACAAAAGAATCAAATAAATCCAGCATAATTTTAATAGGAATTTCTTTCTTTTTGGTAATATAAAATAAGTCACTCATTGATCGCATTGCTTTCCCAGCCAAGGTCTTAAATGCGTCAAAAAATGATCCATTGCTGCTAAAAACTAGTCCTAAATAATTAAATTGAGAAACTATTTCTATGTCGTTCCCGGAGTAAGTAAATTTAATTTCATTATTTATATTCGTGCGACGCTGAAAGACGACTATTTTTGTTTTTTCGACATTTACCCTAAGTTTCCACTTAAAACAATACTTTTCAAATGCTAATAATAGATCTTGTAGTCCGATAGCTGTTTCGGATATTAAAACCGAATCGTCGGCAAAAAGCAATAGGTAAATCGATAACTGACCTAAAGTGAAGCATTCGGTAGTATTTTGCTGCAAAAATAATTCAATATCATTAATAAATAAAGAAAATAAGAAAGGCGAAAGTGATTCACCTTGTAACAATCCAACATCGTAATTATATATCTCTGAAATAGAGTTCATATGTTTAATACAAAGTTTAACATCTTGATATAATGAACGAATAATGCTAAAAAGTTTGCCAGTTATATTATTATTGACCAGTTTAAACCATAGACCATTACGGTAGATTGAATCGAAACATTTTTCCAAATCAATAAAGCAGCAAAAGAGTTTCTTTTTTTCATAAAATTGTTTCTGTATAAATGAATTCAAAATAAAAATTGCATCAACGGTGCTGTAATTATTTTTGAAACCGAATTGGGCGTCAGTTAAAATATCATTATTTATTGACCACGCCTTAAGACGTTCATTGATCAATGAGGTGAACAACTTAGAAAAACAACTCGTCAACGTAATGCCGCGATAATTGGCTGGGTCTGACTGGTCACCCTTTTTATGTATGGGTACAATAACTCCCTTTGACCAGGATGTGGGAAATATTTGTTTTTCAAGTATATAATTAAAAAGTCGTAATAAAGGTTTTTCAAGATAGTCAATGCATTCTTTAAAATATTCATAGATTACGTTATCTGTTGAGCATGATTTATTTGTACCAAGATTTTTGACACACTTTCTTAATTCAGCTTCATTAAATGGTAAATCTAATTCTGAAAAAATATTGTTTAAATTTTGCGTGTTGTCGAAATTTTGTAGAAATTCTTCACATTCTGTATCTTCTTGTACGTGTATTTCTGATGATAAATTTTTAAAATGTTCTAAGAATTCAGAAATATCAATTTCCGATCCCTTGTTTTCTTCTTTCTTTCGCTTAAAAAATTTCCAAAATTCTTTGGGTTTTTTATTTTTCATATTCTCTAAGTCAATTGCCATTTTTCTGTTGTAATTTCTTTTTGCGATTTTACAATGGTATTTATAATCACGTTTTTTTGCAAGAAAATCCTGTCGATTTGAATCGTTTTTAACTAAATTGTATCGCCTGAGAGCTTCTTCATAAACAGACTTTTTGTGCCTGCATGTATTGTCAAACCATTTTTTCATAGAATATTCACTGTTATTACATAAATTTGTCCTTTGTTTACTGTGGTTTTTAAAATATACATTTCCTTTATCATTTAAATACTCTGTGAACAATTGGACCAAAATATCTGGATCCTCTCCATTAAAAATACACTACTCTAATTTTTCGTAAAGATTTTCAATTGACATGTATATATCGGAAACAAACTCCTCTTTATACTCATTTTTCCATTTATATGAAACTTTTTCACTGTTATTTGATAATGGGACATTTTTCAAACAATTAACAAGAATATTGAAAGACAAAGGTGCGTGATTAGAAAAAATGTTAAAATCGTGCACTTCAAAATCCAAAATATAGTTAAAATTATCAAAATTTGTCAATAGATAATCAACGGTGCTTTCACCATTATGGGTAAAGCAAGTAAAATTGCCAATATTGCAGTCTTTACCAAGCCTACCATTAACAATTTTTAAATCTACAGATTTACACATTTCGAGTAGACAGTCTCCAAATCGATTTGATCCCTGATCACAATGTGCTCGAGGGATTAACCCGACCGTGGGACAATCAGACTGATCTTGATCGATTAGTGGCTGATCATGAGCGATGTAATCAGTTTTCCCTGCTATCCGTGCGTTTAAATCTCCTAATATAAACACTTTACCTCCTAAATAGAACATTTAGACACATTTGTAAACTGTAAACGTAACGATTGTCTCTATTTATCTTGATTTATATCCATTTTTTATTTTATTTTTTCCTGTATTCAAAAAACGCGTCCATACTTCACGCATGCGCACAACAAAAAAAAAAAAAAAAAAAAAAAAAAAAAAAAAAAAAAAAAACCGATCGGAAATCATCAAAAGGTCTTTTTTCTTCAATCAATTTGCAAACAGTTTACAGAGTTTTTTTTTTCTTCTGAACGCAGAGCTTATTCGACTCAACAGGGTATATGTGTTTGCAAAGTATCTAAATGTACAAATCATGTATACCGCTCGGCTGTTTTTAATGTTTTTTACCATCAATTATTAACGCCTCTCTGAGTAATAGATCAATTTAGATTACCATAAATAATGCATTACTTAAGCCATTCACCCCGAAACACTGTTGCTTTATGAGAAAATACACGACTTAATCATCGCAAAGTAACATATATTGCCTCGAATAGAATTATCGTGAACGGGCGACCAAAATTCTGTCAAATAGGTTAACAATTACTAAGTTGTAGGTACAGCAAATTTTGCTCAAGCGACAGCGTCTATTTAGCAACAATTATCATGAGCGACCGTTTACAAACTACCCATCTTTAAATCAAATTATTTCAAAAAGTAGATCTCATTGGACTAAAGATTATTTTAAATGAATTCAATGTGGTTGAAATGCATCAGAATCGTCTCATCAACACAATTTAATTAAGCCGGTGCTTGACATTTCCAACAATTTCACATGTGTGCAAAGCAAAGCTTCTGACCAGCCTGTGCAGCCGCACAGTCTGACCAGAGTCTTCACTATGCACCATATTGACAGATAAGGTCTTTTTTGTTCCTTTGGCGGTTAGCATATATTTTTATTGCACTGTGCCGTTGTCTACACTACTCAAAGTTTGTACCTTGCGTACATGTGAAATTGTTGGAAATGTCACGCACAGGCTCAATTGAGTTTTAACAACATATCATTATTGAGGAATTCTCAATCAAAATACCTTTTTTTATTTGTAAACAAAACGTGCACTAAGCGACCATTCTCTATAACGACCGGTTTAAGGTGGGCCTCTAAGTGGTCGCTTCACTGTACTCGTATGTACATCAAGATTCATGAATGTATTCTGATTTTACGAATAATTATTTGGTTTTATTTCTAAATAAACTTAATTGTGAGTACCAAGCTATCTTATTATAAAACTGTTTCATTATTGAAAATCATTACATTTTGCTTTTCGATATAAAACAATACGATATATTGGGGGGTGTCTGTTGATTCCATGAAGGTATGAAACTGAAAAAAATCATATTGTCTTGTAAATCGAGAGAACGTAAAGTCAGTAAAATTCGCGAATTACCAAACATGCAATACAATACAATACAATACAATACAATACAATACAATACAATACAATACAATTCACTTTATTCACTCCGTTCCTTTTGGGAAACAGGAGGTAAATGTACATGAAATACAAATGTTTGAGGCATAGAATTACAAAATACAAAATGCATGTAAAAAGGGGTTTAGAGAGAGAAAATGAAAGGAAAGAGAGAGTTAGAATTTGTCCATGATTATCTTTATGAATTTAACTAAATTTACTATTTCTGCTATATCTTTGGTATTCATGAGTGATTCGAATTTTGAGATATTATATCTTTTAATGTAGGAGTGTGGTATCAGACGTTTTCGATCAGTATCTAGGATAGAACAATTAAATATGTAGTGGTACTCGTCACCTATATCAGTGTTACAGAGTGTACAAATTCGGTCTGGTATTTCAGTTTTACACCATCTTCCTGTTTCGATTGGCAGTTTATGATTGTTTGTTCGAGTTTTAATCGCTGTTTTTAGGAGTGCAGAGGGAGTATCGATTGAATATCTTTCAAACTCAAAATATTTCTTAAACAGTCTATATGTATGACTACTGTCGCTATTTTCGATATAACTAAACCAAGAATTTATGAATAGATCTTTAAGCTTTTGTTTTACAGATAATTTTTTATTTGGAAACGATTGATTATCCCAAATATTAGTCATTCCACATCATTGAAAAATATCCTCAATATTATTGATCCATTTAAAGAGGTATATATTTTGATCCGACTCTTGATATCTATAAAGGTTGTAGACCATTTGATAAATGTCGAAGAGCAACGTATTATATTTATTTGTGATAATTTTTGTCCAAAATGATATTTGTCTTGTTTCTTTTTCTACTGATAATGGATAGAGCCCTGTTTCTCCATATATAATGTAACTAGGGGTAGATTTTCTAACGTTCAAAATATATTTTAGGAATTTTAATTGCACTTTTTCTAGAATGTCATTATTTTCGAAGGCCCAAAGCTCGCTACCGTATAATAAAATTGGTTTAACAGTCTTTTCATACAGTTCAATTTGCAGGTCTAAAGGTAGAGAAAGCTTTTTTTTTATTTTTCTAAGTAAACTAAACATAGCCCGTGTTGCTTGATTTGCTATTTCGCGTTTAGCCTTGTAGAAATTACCATATCGGTTAAAGATGAAATCGTCGCTTTTTTAAGGTAGCAATGGACAAACGGGGTCATTTTTTCCGCCCAATGATTTCTCTTTTCTTATTTTCCGATATGTTTAAGAACAACGTTTTTCCTTTATCTAGTAAAAATCCAAGTATACCCTTCCATGCAAAAAAAATGTTTATGTGTAGTTTTTTTTTAATCCTGCTGGAGCACAATTTGAGCGGTTCTGACCGGACGGTATCTTACCAAATTTGCAAAACCTGCCTTTATTCCAACTCATTTCCATTCTGTAAACAGTTTGTTTCGAAAATTTCTTGCATAGTTTGAGCTTTAGATTTTCTCTGAATATTAACGCTTGATTTGCAGTTCATTCCATAAAGGGTGAACAATTGATTCATTTAGCTTAACAACAGAATATTTACTGCAGTTTACTAAAATAAAGTTGTATATTTGTAACTCCGCTCTCTCTCTCTCTCTCTCTCTCTCTCTCTCTCTCTCTCTCTCTCTCTCTCTCTCTCTCTCTCTCTCTCTCTCTCTCTCTCTCTCTTTCTCTCTCTCTCTCTCTCTTTCTCTCTCTTTCTCTCTGTCTCTCCCCTCCCCCCTCTCCCTTTCCCTTCCTCTCTCTCCCTTCCCCCTCTCTCTCCCTTCCTCTCTCTCTCTCCATTTCCCTCCCTCTCTCTCTCTTTCTCTCTCTCTCTCTCTCTCTCTCCCTCTCTGTCTCTCTCTCTGTCTCTCTCTGTCTCTCTCTGTCTCTCTCTGTCTCTCTCTGTCTCTCTCTCTCTCTCTCTCTCTCTCTCTCTCTCTCTCTCCCTCTCTCTCTCTCTGTCTCTCTCTGTCTCTCTCTTTCAAGCTTAATCTTGCTCTTTCTCTCAAGCTTAATCTTGGAATATTAGTCTCTGTCTGCCTTTTATGGTTTATCTTCATGTAATTTTCTGAAAATTGAAACTTGAACAACCATAAGACGTTGTTATCGTTTTAAATGATGAACATGCTAGCGCGTTTTACTAAAGTTTATTTCACATATTTACTTTTTATATTTCATTTCATTTAAAAAAAATAACATGGCACCAGGAATCATTGTCTAAATTGTCCAAAGAGTTAAATATGGAATGTTTTCAAAGTAGATTATTAGCTGTCGGGACATTTGTTATTTTCAAATTACCGCATCAAAAAAGGTACATTTTGCTCTATATTCAAACCTAAAATTATGTATGAAGCAATTGCCATTGCTGATATTAAGCAATAAGATGTTGAATAAATTTAATCGACATCTTTGATAGAATCTAAATCCTTTTCGCACTTTCCAAGGTATCTTAAGGTAGTGGAACCGTAATAGATACGCAACATTTCGGAGTGCACGAACTTTCACAATGTTGACCGAGGTTTCCTAATGAAAATCATAGGGAAATCTCGGTTAAAAATGTTAAAAGTTATTACTCCTGAAATATTGTGGAACTATTACGGATCAACTTCCTTAAACTGTGGCATGTATGGTTTGACTATATCTATAACAATAACTCAAGTATAGATGTTGCTTCCTTTTCAAAACTAGATACATTTAAACTCCTGAATCAAGAATAACAGAATAACAAACTGTGCTTTCAACACTTTGATTTTTTTTCATTAATTGATTTAGTCATTTTATTGATATCTACTGTTGAAAAGAAGCCATGTTATGAAATCAAAAAGCAGAATCTTATTAAACACGTTCTGTTTAAACAAAGCGGGAAAAAGCAGTGAAATAAACCCGCTTCCGGTTGATGGAGTCCGGAGGACGACGTCCGTTGTATAGAACACACTTTTGTTTTTCGCTAAAATATGAACTCCTAAATACATGTTCCAACGTCGGCATCAAAAGTTTCTAAGGTAACCCGATGCCCAAAATTACATTAATAATTATATGATTAATATAGAGTCAATATAATTTTGACCAATCTATAATATTTTCAATCTACGGAATTGGCAGTAATATTATTAGCGAATGGTGCATATTGATTATAAATATTTAGGACAATTTTATTGTAAGTGATTATTGTATTCGCCACTACACATTGCAATAACAAAGCTTGGATATCTCTTCTTTCTTTTCCAACATTGTTTTACCACAGTATAAAATGTCTTTTACAAAAGTTATACATATTTTTCACCTCTTTTCATTTATTCCTGGGAAGTTCAAACGCGAAAATTGGCTCAGATATTCTTCATTCACATAATTTGTTTGTTTTGGACTAAACGCCGCTTTCAACAATCCTTCAGTTATATAGCGGTGATTGGAGCACTTAAGAATAGAATCCTGGTATTTCTCACACCAGTACAACCATTACATTCTTACCTAGCCTCTAGCTGCTATCCCACATAGGTCTACGATTATCGACAAAAAGTCGGAAAGGATGAGTGCCGTCGTCGGTTCATTCACAAAAAAAGGTTAAAATACAAAGCCGATTATCAAATCGACAGTCCTTGCATTATTTATGTGCAATGTTTTCCTATCGACGCTAAAGACAATACCCCTCATTTTTGCAGTCTGCACAAATTTGTCATTTCACAGAATATAAATTGATAAAGCATTGTTTATGGATAGAAGTTGTTCCTTCTATCGAGTTACGAACATTTTCTCTGTAATTTGTCTACCTAGCTACCCTTTGCCCTAGACAACAGTCCTACCCTGCGCCCAGGAATACAAAACGGTGCAAACAGTTTGCCAATTATACCCCTCTTTGCACTCAAATGCACGTGCAGAGTGGGGTATAATTGGAAAATTGATTGAGCCTTTTTGTCATTCTAAAACCAGGGGTACATTCAGGAGGAATATACATATTTGCGAACGTTTTGTAATTATTATCGGCTTTTCACATATGTGCACGTGCAAAGCCGAGTATCAATATGCATGTTTAAAAGTTGCGCTCATTAAAAAATGTTGGTTTATTTGTAATTTTCATTTTTCATTTTTTTAATGGAGTTGTTAAAGTTTGAATGGATAGGCATTTTATAACCCACAAAATTGATTTTACAATCGCGTCTTTAAACAATGTTTCAATCATAATATTCTACATTCTCAAATATCTTCTTTTTATTACTTGCCATTTCTACAAGCTAAGGAAATTGACATGCGTGGGGTTAAAGATGAACACATGGACTTGTTTTATTAATGGTCTCTATGTCTAGTCCTATTGAACCGGACCTGGAAAGTTGCCTAACGATAAATGCGTTCTATTGTAAAACTATGGGAGAGTTTGGTCATAATGTAAACCTGGTGAAACGTTGCGATCAAAACCTACCATTTCTTAGATATATTTAAAACCGGTACATCTTTTATTTTTCCGAATTTTGCATTAATCGCAACTCAGGATCCTATCTTATTTTATCATGCAATGAAGCCTGTATTAACCTGATATCGCCCGTCTGATAACATAACATGATATCAGGTAGTCTATTTTTAGAACAATTCGCATAAACTTTCACATAAATTTCTTCAATTTTTAAGGGTTTATTATGATTAAGCGCTGCAAAATGATTGCATGATAAATAGAAAACATTTAAGTGTCTTAAAATATCAATGTTATCTGGTGTCGACTGCGAGAAATTATCATGACTCGGCAAAGCCTCGTCCTGATTAATTCTCCCAACCTCGACCAGATAACATTGATATTTTAAGACACTAACATGTTATTCTCTATTTATTCAGTAGTATGTAATCAATCAACGCTCTTATATAGGGGACGCTGAAGAAAGCTACCGTTTCAGATTTATGAATCCCTCCACATACCAGTATATCCATTTAAATCTAAAGCTAAAAAAGGTTTCCTTAATGGCAGTAACAAAGCTTTAGAAATTCATACGTACAAAATAGGCGACCACCCGAAAGTATAAAGGCGTTAGGAAAACACTTAATCAAACTGACGGCCTCCGAGAAATGGAGGACATTGCAAGAGGGCCAAATGGATTATCTAAATGTTTCCAAGAATGATCGACACATCGTATCTATAGCTTGAAAAAGCTGTATATAAAAGGTTATCATAATTTATCAAAAATAATTTTCCACAAAGGATTCATTTTGAATTACGCACTTACTTATGGTAGTTACGACCTTGTTCCTTGGTGAAAAGTATGGGAGATCCTTGAGATTAATTTGTGTTTACACGAAAGTTATGTTCCGTTCGATTCTTTTCATGTAAATGTGTCGAAAAAGGAGAAACATGAAAAAGGAGAAACATACAGTGACCGATTATCTAGTTTAAAGCTAATTATTGATAAGAAACAAGAGATGTTTGTAAAATATTTATGCCCCCGAAAACAGCTTTGTCAATCAACAAAGGACAATAACTCGACCGACCGACAAGTACAAAGCAAAATACCCCCTTTCATCAAAGGGGGTGGGGAAATAACATGTTTTCTGACAACCGTGTTTTTTTCCTTTTATAAATCTAAAATTACAATTCAATACACTACAATTTCTTTTTGTAAAATTGTGTTAAAACACATCTGTCTTTCTTACTGAGTTGTTGAGATGCTTACACTCATAATCAGATGTTTGAGGCTTCATTAAATTTTATATTGCAATCATGTCTTGTTATTTAACATGCTAAACTCTTAGTTGCACAGCACAATACTTCTTACAAAATATTTTTCCATTTCTTATGGTGGCACAGATATGCCTTCATTTACCAGATAATTAACAAGAAAAAAGTCTCAACCTTATCACAATTCGCTTTAGGTTTTTTTGCTGTCTGCACAGTATGCACAAGGTATTTTAGTGGTCTCTTTATAGATTAAAAACCAAGAGATCTAAATAAAGGATACAGCAACTATAACATAACGTTACAGGAACCGTAGGATATATAAAGAAAACATCAATTGTTACAGCGTGATGTTTCTACATATTCATGTGATGTGTTTATAGCATCTACACGCTGCGGTTTAAAGCCTTGCGATTTACAAAAACGTGCTTCTTTACATTATTCTCAATTAGGCCTAAATTACAAGGTCCATCACACCAGCATAACTGTGTGATAATTCCATGGACACTGTTAGACGCCGCATGGACACCACTTGGATTTCTGGGTACGGCAAGTTGACAGGCACCCTTAACAAGAATTGGGTTTTCAGGCTTGAGAGCAATTCTTAATTTAATGGCGAGAAGTGGTATGCGGTAAGCTGCAATAGTGTACCCCTGTCCTCGATAGCTGACGGTCCAGGGCTACAATTTCAATCCTTTTTGCACTTTGTTGCATTTATCAACTTTCTGTATTTCAAACGGAGAGGTCAGCTTAGAACGAATTTCACAAAAACCTTAGCTTTGAAAGAAAGTTATGTTAGATGAACTAAAACATCACTCGTATTGTGTTTTAAAAGTGTTTTATTTTTCAAAATGTTCAAATTTTCGAAGTTTGGAGGCCATTAAAGTTGGGTGAATCATGTGATTTATTCACATTTAAGTCACATAGATCCTTCATTTTTATACATTTCGTAAGCAAAGACTATAAACTCACTCGTGGTCTCAATCTATGTAAGAGATAAAGAGAGAAACAAACGAATATTCTAGTCATTTAAAAAAAATAAAACAAAACGTGAAAATTGTATTACAAAGAGTGTTTCATTTTGTACGCGATTACGAAGCAACTTTTACACGAAGGAATTTCTGAAATGTTGCAGAACTATTGGGTGTTCTCTTCCTTAATGGATAAAAAAATTAAAACAAAACGTGAAAATTGTATTACAAAGAGTGTTTCATTTTGTACGCGATTACGAGGCAACTTTAACACGAAGGAAGATCTGAAATGTTGCAGAACTATTACGGCTTCTCTTCCTTAATGGATAAAAAATAAACAAAACGTGAAAATTGTATTGCAAAGAGTGTTTCATTTTGTACGCGATTACGAGGCAACTTTAACACGAAGGAAGTTCTGAATGTTGCAGAACTATTACGGGTTCTCTTCATAACCTACTTTAACATAAAAATCATAGTTAATCAAGTTTCTCGTTAAGTCACATAGATCCTTCATTTTTATACATTTCGTAAGCAAAGACTTTAAACTCATCCGTGGTCTCAATCTATGTAAGAGATAACGAGAGAAACAAATGAATATTCTAGTCATTTAAAAAAATAAAACAAAACGTGAAAATTGTATTACAAAGAGTGTTTCATTTTGTACGCGATAACGAGGCAACTTGAACACGAAGGAACTTCTGAAATGTTGCGTAAATATTACGCGTTCTCTTCCTTAATTGATAAAAAAATAAAACAATACGCGAAAAGTGTATAACAAAGAGTGTTTCATTTTGTTCGCGATTTTGAGGCAACTTTAACACGAAGGAAGTTCTGAAATGTTGCTGAACTATTACGGGTTTTCTTCCTTAATGGATAAAAAAATAAAACAAAACGTGAAAATTGTATTACAAAGAGTGTTTCATTTTGTACGCGATTACGAGGCAACTTTAACACGAAGGAAGATCTGAAATGTTGCAGAACTATTACGGGTTCTATTCCATAATGGATAAAAAAATAAAACAAAACGTGAAAATTGTATTACAAAGAGTGTTTCATTTTGTACGCGATTACGAGGCAACTTTAACACGAAGGAAGTTCTGAAATGTTGCAGAACTATTACGGGTTTTCTTCCTTAATGGATAAAAAAATAAAACAAAACGTGAAAATTGTATTACAAAGAGTGTTTCATTTTGTACGCGATTACGAGGCAACTTTAACACGAAGGAAGTTCTGAAATGTTGCTGAACTATTTAGGGGTTCTCTTCCTTAATGGATAAAAAAATAAAACAAAACGTGAAAATTGTATTACAAAGAGTGTTTCATTTTGTACGCGATTACGAGGCAACTTTAACACGAAGGAAGTTCTGAAATGTTGCTGAACTATTACGGGTTCTCTTCCTTAATGGATATAAATTTAATTATATACAAATGGAATGATTGGCAGGTTTTCAAAATTTTAATGGATTAAGTTTGATGAACCTTACAATCTTATTTTGATACAAGGTTATGATATTTTGTTCCTGGTTTAAATATACTCAGTTCAAAAAGGAGAATAATTTCATTTCAAAGGTTACCACTTTTGGATAAGCGGAATCCAAGTAGTGACACCAACATGAACGTTGCATAATACGTCTTTGCATGTTCAAGAAAAAGAATAATCGTTTGATTTCCTGGAAAGATTGATTTATATTTCATTTCCTGATAAACAAAAGCTTTATTTTTCTACATGTGGCTCCGATACTCGAACGACTATCCTCCATTTCTTTCATACTTTTCAGTTGATTTTCGAGGTAATCCCTTTAGCTAATTTCGCAGCAATTAAATAAATAACGTCTTGTAGTTTTCTAGAAATCACGAGCAAAACGGAACTCTAAGAATAATTGTCTTTTTTTTTCTTTCGACTACTGTTTTTACTTTGAAAGAGGTATAATCGTTGGGTTTGTATGAAAGATTACTTGCTTCAAGATAAGAAGTAATGCCAAAACTTGAAAAATCCTTAATAGTGACGTCTTTTAAATTTGTAAAAGTATTGACGTTAAAGCAGTTACATAGCACCATGCGTAGTAGCCATGAACTAAAATACTTTGTAAGTAGATTTTGTTATTTCTTTTCAAGTTCGAAATCCAAAAATAACATACTTTCTTTTTTACATAAGTATATGCATGCAGTTTCGTACTCGTTCACATTTGTGGAAGAGGAAGTCAAATAATTCATTGTCATTATTTACCATAACAAAGGAACCAAGGTAATTCTATGGTTACGATGTTTGGTCGTCTAACGGTTATAAAGTTTTGTTCTCTTTAAGTATAGGGGTTCTACTTAGACAACTTCCAGCTAGAGCAGCGTTTTGAACCCACATGCAAAGTTGAGAGAAAGTGGCCTCCATCTAGTAAGTTTAACTTTTTTATATATATTTATAATATATATTTAAAATAATTAGCGCTACAAAATATGTATTTATAAAAAAAAAGATTAAATAATTCATTCCTTACAAATATATACGCTTTTGTTTCTAATAATTATATATTATATTTTTGATGAAATGAAGACGTAAGAAAAGGGACCATCCGGGAATTCAGTGAAATGAATTATTGAAAAAAAAGATTTGATCCAGCATAGGTCAACCAGAAGTCGCATTTAAAAAAATTATTTGACTGGAGGGTAGATTGATCATTCTAGATTCAGAAAATAATCACGTTGCAAAAAATTTCAACCCTTGTCAGTCTGCGCAGTCCGCGGAGTCTGACTAGGTTCGACACTATACGCACTACCCAGATGGTCCCTTTTCGCGTGACGGGTCACATATGATTAAATTCAAGTTATTATTATAACTGCTTTGAATCCATACTCTCATCCCGAATAGAACCGTTTGAGTCCCTACTCAAAGAGTCACCATTACGTTGACATTCATGGCAATTATTTGTTTCGGTTTTCAAGCGTTTTCATCTTTTATAGGGTGAAAAACAAATGAACAGAATATATGCACGAGTTATGCTCAATTTCTACTTATGACCTTGAGGTTAAGTCTTGACTTAGGAGCTACGCAAAAATTACTTTCAAGTGACACATCTTGTCAGGATGGAGAATAATTTTTCCAAGTTATTTTGAAATCCATCCATAAATGTAGGAGATGCGCTCTGGAGGTGTGCTCCAGAAAAGAAAAAAACAACAAATTTTACGTTTGACCTTGAGATGTGGTCTTGACCTTGGAACTTTCTTAAAGTTCCTTTCAAACGGCTCATCTTCTGATGATGGAGAATAATTTTGCTAATTTATTTTGAAATGCATCCATAAATGTAGGAAATGTGAGGAATAACTGCGGACCGAAGATTTCATATTTGACGTTTGACATTGAGTTGCGACCTTGATCTTGGAATCATTAAATAAATTCTTTTTAATTGCACATCTACTCATGGTGGAGAATAATTTTGCCTAGTTAAATTAAAATCCATTCATGAATGTAGAATATAAGTTTTAGAAAACTTCGGATTGAATGACGAACTTACAGCACTAACGCAATGTTCAACGCTGATTCACCGATGGTTACATCGTGAAACTTACATCAATCTCTATCAAAACAATTCTCAATCCTTCGCTCAGCGCGTTCATTCTAAACACTCACCCATATCCATTTAAACCCGCTCAAATCCCGTTCAAAACACTTCGAAATCGTGCAAAACTGTCGATATTTCAATCAAATCGATATATTATTTCCATAATTCAATGGCTGGTATGGGTTTTAAAGTGTCGAATTGGTTAGTGCAGACACTTAAGGTCGTGGACCCGTAATAGTTCTGTAACATTTCGGACCACATATTCTTTTACAATGTTAACCGAGGTTTCCTAATGAAAATCATTAGGAAACCTTGGTTAACACACTTAAAGTTCATTACTTTGAGATGTTGCAAAACCATAACGGATCCACTACCTTTAACACAAAAGGAGGTAGCTTGAATAAAAGGGGGGGGGGGGTTATATCATCATTAATTTCGACATATAAGACGAAAGTATCAATATTGTATAACTTCCCTTTTTAATTAATTCAAAACCCACTCTTTCCACTCGTTCAATTTCATCCCGGAATAGTTCCAAAACCAATCATCTTTTGAATTTCGTGATTAAATTTACAACTTGAAACCGTTCAAAGACTTTGAAATCGTTTAAAACGGCCAATATTTTATTATTTCCATTATTTCATTGGTAGGCGTGGGTTTTAAAGTATCGAATTGGTCCGTGAAGACGTTTAAACACAAAACTTTATAGCATTCGTAAAATTTAAAAAAGGGAGGTGATAGAATATCTTTAATATTGTCAAATTTGACGAAATTATCGATATTTCATTTCTCCCCCTTAAATTCATTCAAGACTCGCTCCTTCCACTCATTCAAATTTATTCCGAAATCAGTCATAAACAATTCGCTCTGTGAATTGTGTGATGTTTTAAACTGTAGTGACAATTATGTGTTGCTCGCCGCAAGCGGATTCGACAAAAAGGGACCTTATTGATTCATTAAAAATATTCTAATTTGAATAAAGCCGACAATCATAATCGCTCTCTTTGAATTATATACAGGTTAATTGTATTGACATTAAAATATATACTACTGAAATAGAATTGGTTGGTCACATGAGCGTTATTACCATTACGTACATTACGCAAGTGCGTTATACGAAAAATCCCCCTCTCGAAAATATCGTTGACGAATACGATGTTTTTCATTATTAACCATCGCTCAAATTTAAATCTTGTCATAGTCCACATATCGCCTTTATCATAGGTATATTCTTTGGTGGTCGCCTTCTGAATGTGTAAAGATTTCAAAACCCTAGTTACGCCTGTGAGTCATAAGGGGTTAAGGTACCCAAGATTTAATTTTTGCTCAAAGTTGTGTATGGGGATAAAGAAAATTTGCCTATTTTCATTTTATACATTTTTTTCTGGACAGGAAAGTTCCTTTAAACATGTATGGCGCTGAAATAAGAGACACTTGAAACTCAGTAGAGCTCCTGTGACCTCTTTGGACTCTTGTTTCATTTTTTCAATGAATATGGTACATGTATTCAAATTTTAAGTATTTTTTTTTTTTAATTTACAGAAACAAGACGGTCCTAATCGAAAGACACAAACTTCCTTATTATGGATAACCGAGTAATATTTGTAGCACTGCTAGTTTTTTGTGTAAATCCAAGTTTACCAAGCACTGAAACGTCTGATCAGTCCGATCACATTTGTCCTGATGAGCAAGCCTGCACGAGATTTGCATATGAGTATCAGCTAATGCAGAAGTTGATTAAACTAGAACTGAAGGAGGCTGAATTGGAGAATAGAATACAGAATCTGGAAAACTCAGAAAACCAAGAAGCCAGCACACAATCCGTACAATTCAACGCCGGTATATCGAAAGCTCTCACTGTTAACATTGGCGATAGACTGGTCTTTGACTCCATTATTTCTAACATTGGAGACGCATACAGCCCTGTACATGGTAGCTTTACAGCTCCCGTAAACGGTATCTATCTTTTTTCAGTAACCATTTGTGGCCATAACGGTGTTGCTTTAGCAGCGTCCATGTATCATGGTGACAATAAGATAGGCGAAGTCAGGGTCGGGGACCCCGAATGGAAAGATTGTGCATCCGACACATCAACCACCTACATGGTCACAGGAAACCAAGTTTTCGTGAAGATTACATACGGAGGAAGTGTGATAACAGATCAACATTGGAGTACTTTCACTGGGGTTCTTGTGCAAAGAGCAAATCCAGCTTAATTAGATTTACAGAAATAAGAAAAAGATCAAACTACTTAATGGTCCAACAACGATCATCTGAAGGTGCCATTTCAAAGTTTTATATACTTTCATGTCAAAATGGTCATCTTTTGTAGCATAACAACATAGTCTCTGTAAAACAAATCCGCAACTTTTGAAAACTAAAGGAGGAATAATGTACTCGAACAGAATGACCTTGTTTTCAGATTTTTTTTCTGTTTTTTTTTTTTCTATGTTGATATGAGACACAAAAATATTTTGATTGGAATCTTGCCAATTGATACATCAAGGTAAAATTATTAAAGTACGGGATACATTATGAATATTTGGTCTAACTGTTTTTAACTTTTTTTTCAGAGTTCAACTTTGATCTGCATTTAAAGTAAAGAAACCCTAAAACAAGGGGCTAATTTTGATCTAAAGAAATTTACGGTTTTTGATAGGGACCATAAGGAAATCTAGAATTAGAGTTTGAATGTTCTACTTTGTTGTATTTGGAATTATAAGATTGCCATTGAATCCTTTTTTTCATTTTTTCTTTGTAAAATCCCATTACATAATGCTCATGAAATTGAAGAGTTAAACTATAAAGTCATTTTTGGTCAATCGCCAGATAGAATCTATTTAGAAATATTATGCTACATCTAATGAATCGGAACCGTAAATGTTTCCATGTTGTACACTGCTCTGTACATGGATGTAAATAAAGATATGTTCTGTTCTGTTTCGGTTAAGGGGCCTTTAAAGAGTATTACATGCATCGTATGCCTTTTTGTTTAGAGAAGAAAATGTTTAAAACATTGAAACATTCCCGAATTTCTCTGTAAAATTAGGACCCTGGAACTAATTTATTTCAAAATTAAAGAGCAATTGTTCTAAGTATATTAGTGGAATAATACGAATCAAGGCTTTTGATCGTATTGTTTGGGAGAGGAAGATATGTATAAGAAGAAAAAAACTCGCTGTGTTATAACTTTAATATGTGTTATTATCCATAATTAATGCCCTGGCAGGGCGGGGCCTAAGTAACGGTTCATTGCATTTAAGGTTAAGGGAAATCAGCTTTTATTTTAAGCAACTTACTTCTACAGAGTCGACAAAAATAACTCGAATCCTAAAATCGTAAATTGGTAACCAAATGCTCTTAACTTCAGCTTAATTAAGCTGAAGTTACGAGGCTTTGGTAACCAAGCGATGAAATGCGTTTACTCTTTCTAAGCACGTGAATCCTCTAGGTTAATCACAGTTATTTGAACGCGTTAACAATAAAGAACCCAAAGTTTTGAGAGGTAAACTCGCCAAATCACGTCACGGTTAAGCCCCGCCCTGCCAGTTCGTTAATAACGCAGAATATCATACTTAATCTTTTTATTAATTTTATCCTGGAAATACACGAAAACTGGCTTAGATGTTTTTAGTTTACTTATATAAGTTGAAAACTAAAAATCGCGAATCAAATTGATAATCGTTACAATATACCTTTGTTTATTTGATCCGAATTTGATTTCTATGAAAAAATGCTTAAATATCAATCAATCACTGACATTTTTGCCAGTTTACAAATATATTAAATTTAAATACCGTTGTTAATTTCATCATATGTAAGCACGTGCAGAGCAAAAGAGGAAATAATCAGACGTTCAGAATGAATAATAAATTATAAAAAACTTCTTCTCTCATACAAACGTCTTATCAGAAAAAAACTAATGTTAAGAAATTTGTCATTGAAATACGCGCAATCACGTGATGATAATAAAAATTGGTTTTAAAGCGTTGCATTGACGTCATGTGATCAGGGGCCGGCCCGTTTTTCGAGGTCAAATTCAGTTATCGTCAATTTATTTGAGAAGTAATTTACCCATTTTTTCTCCGAGAATGGCATTTCTTAAAGAAAAGGTAGCCTGAATCAAATCTTTGATTATGAAGATGCGTTCTTAAGAAATGTTATCATAACCAGTTCATTACTAATGCCCTAATCGTTAATATCTCCGTACACAGTTTTATGTAGTTTTATCTTATAACAATACAAATATCGATATGATAACATCCCTTATGTTATTTTTTATGATATCACATAGTTATTTTTAGAATATGATATAATGTGATTACTTTTGAAAAACTTGCATTTCAGTTAGAAACACCGATGAAAACAAGAAAAATATAGGTTATAAGATAAATATAATACGTACTTAGTGTATTGTATGAAAAAAATATCAAAATCGGTTGTCAGAATTGATAATTGTCTCGGCAGAGCCTCGACCATTTCAATTCTCCCAACCTCGTTAGATATTTTTTTTCATATAATACACTAAGTACGTATTATATGTATCAACGTCTCGAAAATTTGCCCAGTGACCTGTGATGATTTTCGCATATATGGCAGCTCAACCTATGTGCTTTTTTTTAGAAAAAAAAAATGATATGTGTTCGGGCTAGATTTTTTTTAAAATTCGATTCTACGAAAATATCGTAATTCAATGCATATTTTATGTAAGCGTCAAATTTCCATAAAAGTCTGGTTAAGTGCATAAAATGTTTTGTTTTTTTTTGTTTTATTAAAACACCTTATTATTGCGTCAGAGTCAACTCCCCTATTTTAAAGATAAATCTTAGCAATTGTCGTGAGATTTAAAGAAAGTCGAAAACTCGACTGTATTATGTGTACTCAGTTACCTTTAAAGACGCTAATGCTCTCTCAGATTTCTTTATCAAGTTCTTGTTGGGCGATGACCACGGAGGCTAAAGGCTTTCAAGTCAGCAAAAAAGGGCAACAAGAAGGGGGATAGGAAAACTCTAATTGTCTAAAACTAGACAAAGGATATGAACGATTTTTGTATGTCTGTGTTAAGACAAAATTGTTGGTAGATGATTGTCTTTGATTGTAGCATCATAATGACTGACCTACCTCGACCTTTGATTTGCAAGTAAGAATCTCCGCTTGACTCCAAGGGTTGAAAGGAAATATTTTGAAAAACAAATGCACAAAACTTATTGAAGAAAACATTTGCTTGCATCCTGTATTGCTTTGAGAAAAAAACTCTTCTTTTGTAGAACATTGTGGAAAAGAAGAAATTGCTTTTAACAAGCAATTTCTTCTTTTTCACAATGTTCTCCGATTATTATAATTTGGACTCCTTACTTTGAGCTTGGACTCATTGATTTCAAGTGTTAGGAGTCCTATTGAGTCCTAAATTTCAGAAGTTAGTAATGACCCCTGCATGTTGAACGTTTCTGGTTTCCTGAGTGCAAATGCCAGCGGAGCGTTACTTCACCCTCCTGGGTCCCTAGTTTTCTTGCTTATCCAACAGATTGGGATCAAGTTAATGTCAATAAAACCACGCTATATTTTTTCATTTTTTCCTATCGACGCAAAAGACAATACCCCTCAATTTTGCAAACTGAACAAATTTGTCATTGCACAGAATATAAATTGATATAGCATTGTTTATGGACAAAAGTTGTTACTTCTATCGAGTTACGAACATTTTCTCTGTAATTTGTCTACCTAGTTATCCTTTTCCTTTAACACCGGGATATCATTTGTGGTCCGTCACACGTAAAAATGGGGCAGCTTGGAAGTACGAAAATCATCGATCCTAGTCAGACTGTGCCAAACGCGCAGGCTGACCAGTGTCATTGAATTCAGAATTCATAATAAAGACGAGTTTCTGACTATAGAAGGGTACTTCTATCTTCCCATATTGACGACTCATTGCGTAGCAGTTGTAAGTGCCTAAAACACAGTTACAAGTGTTTAGCGCTGAGCCATTGATATATTCATGCTTGAAATGCCACCTCTGGATGACCTTTCTAGACTGAAAATCCCTTTAAGATATTTATTTTATGGAATTTACAATACGTCCTTCAGTTTCCTGGTGATATCAACAAATGTATTGAATTTACGTGTAAATCTTAATCAGACCAAAAAAAGAAACTTGAGGTTCAAATTTAAATTCGATCTCATAAATAAACATTTATGCGGCGGACACCAAATGTGTTGGGTTCTTACTTATTTGAATGTTCTTCAATCATGATTTTTGCAATAACGACACGCGCATTCAATGAACGATAACACGTTAAGGAAAACTTTATCCGAACTATTATTTCCCTATATCTTATAACTATACAAATGTCCGAGTGATAACATCCCGTATGATATTTTTATGATGTCACATACTTATTTTTTGAACAATGATATAATGCGGTTATTTTTAGAAGCTTGTATTACAGTTAGAAACATTGACGAAAACAAGAAAAATAGAGGTTATAAGATAAATATAATACGTACTTAGTGTATTGTATGAAAAAAATATCTAACCTCGCCAATTATCAATTCTCCCAAACTCGATAGATATTTTTTTCATACAAAACACTAAGTATGTATTATATATATTTCTCATTGCGTCGTTTGGCGACCGAAAAATTTACAATGTATCAACAGCATGAATTAATGTGCAGTCACGACATTTCGATAACTTACTAAAAATATATGCTATATGGGAAATATCTTAAAGTTGCTCTTTTAAAGAAATGCAGTTTTTTATTGTTGTTTTCATTTTAAAAGAAGGTGAATTTCTTATAGGAGAAAAGGATAGTCAATTATTATGCACAGAATCAATTATACAATCGGATAGTAATGATTTAATCATAACATACTCCGATCTCAAACATCTTCTTTCTATTTTTTCAAATTCAAAAAAATCGGGAAATTTATATGCGTTGGGTTAAAGATGAACACATGGACTTGTTTTATTAATGGTCTCTGTGTCTAGTCTTATTGAACCGGGCTTGGAAAGGTGCCTAAAGATAAATGCGTTCTATTGTAAAAACCATGGGAGAGCTTGGTCATAATACAGTAGCATTCGGTGACCAAAACCTCACAAATACAGCTTGAAATGTCTGGAGTTACGAGATTTGGCCCCAACGTAGAAGTAAGTTTTAGTCATATACCGAAAAAATACAAGTAAAGCTCATATAATATCTAAATTGACTTAAATGATTATACATTTATGAGTACATGGAAAAAGATAGACATTTTATAAAGCGGTAGATTAAAGTTTTTTTTTTTTTCTATTTTGATACAGTTTTTAAATTCATTCTGATCTTAGGCTATTAAATACTGCAAATTGATATTAAGCGATCAAAAAACAAACAAACTTTATTTAAAGAAAGCGTTTTAGAATGAGGTGATTTAATTTATGATTCCCTCCCTATATCCATTATGTTTTTTTTTTTTTTTTCTTTTCTTTGGTAGACAAAAAGTCCACTTCACGATCAAGAGGTCCTGAGCTCGAATATGGGTAGCGGCTATCAGCCTTGGTATCTTTTCCAACACATTCAATTTGACCCGAGTGTTGGTTCTAATTCCAGGACGCAGAATAGGGAACAAACATGTTTCCTTGTCACTTTAGAAAAGACATGTATTGACCCAATTGGGAACCCTCGGCGATTCTATGGAATAGACCTTGCGAGAAAAACTAGCGCAGCCATGAGAAAGCGTCATAACGCACGTCAAAACATTACTAAAGATGACGTCGCGAAAATAAAATCACCGAAATGTAAAATTGGCTATATTATAATTTACAAACAAAACTTATAAAACTATAAAATGCCAAAATTATCTCAAAAACGATCGGAAAGCATCAAAGGAATTTGTGGTCTAGAATCGTATATACCAAAGTATAACCTGATGCCGTATTACCTATAAAAGACAAAAGATCCACAATTACTACTCTTAGGTCCGAATAGACTGGTTAACTTGTCTGCGATACCCTCCGATACTGTTTCGATAGATTGAGACAGGCTCGCCAGTCAAAGGTCCGAAGTGCTCCCTCGATTTTGGAAAATTCGAGCGATGTTCCGAAAGGTTTGAACAATATCTGTAAGACAGCTCTCATCCACTAGCCATCATAAAATAATTCGACAAGATCGAGAGGTTTCTCAGAAAGAAAAAGTAGTAAATGTCAGGGGTAATGCTCCGCAATTAATTTTCGAGAAAACTTCAAGTGAATTATTGCTCTCGTTTTCTAATTTAACATAGGGTCTGTATCCTTGATATTGATCCGCTCCGATATCTCCCACAAATAGATCAAACAAGTGAATGCAACACTGCATACTTTATTAAATGAGCCTGTGCGTGAGATTTCCAACGATTTCAAATGTGCGCAAAAGAAAGACTCTAGTCAGCCTGTGCATCCGCACAGTCTGACAAGAATCTTAACTATGCTATTTATAGATAGATATGATCTTATAGTATCTGTAGACAATTCGACAATCTTCTAGTTATAAAATGTAACTGTCTGGATTGATAAATGTTTGCACCCAACGCAGGTATCTAATTGTTGGAAATGTCACGCAAAGGCTCAAATGGTTGTGTGTGCACGCTGAACGAACTCCGAAGTGGCCACTTGAGAATTTTTTTTCTTTTGGTACCTCAAATAAGAAGTAGTCGGATTCTATTAAAAATATCAAGAGAGAATCTTCAATAAAAAAAGACTTGAAAAAATTGTGAAGAAAGCAGGGATTTTGACGGAATTCAAGGGTACACATGATTTCAAGATTAACATTTGTCGTCGGGGTAATTTTAGCATTATATCCTTGTGCGAGATACAAAAGAGCCACAATTTCATTTGCTTCAGTGAGTTGGTATCTGACACGCAATAGTCATAGTCACTTATATGATAAGTAGTCGAGTATTTTCCTTTTGTGACTTTCTTGATAGAGGGTTCTTGTGTTTGATCGTTTACTTCAGACACCAAAAACAAAAATTCGAAACCATTTTTCTTGAAGAATACGCCAAATTGAACGTTCTTTTATATGGAAATTATAGATAGTTCATTTAGTTCCTATAGCTATTATAAAATGTGGCAAAGGAAAGATGGCCGTTTAGAAGTTCGATTCATTGAACTTATGTTTTTACGTATGTGACATAATCTATGATTTTTGCCAAAGAAGGGCGGAGACGGAGTAACGGGTCGATGCATTCAAGGTTAAGATATCAGCGTTTTTGACATTTATTCATCTTTATGATAAGGATTTGAGGAGATTTAAACCATTGTAGATACATTGTTTGAAGCTATGTAGGCTCATGTTCTGGAACCGTGTAGAATACACACGACGTTGATAAATGATGTCTTTGTTTTCATGTTTTGAAAGTAGCCGGATTATTATTTCGAATAGTGACATTTGGGTAATTTTCAATACATTTTTTCAGTTCTTCAATTTGAGTTATATATATTTACTGGAAAACAAATTTCATCTTAGTTATAACAGGTGACCTATTACACAAAGCGCGTTTATGTGTGTATTTTGTGAAATGATTGTTAAAAAATAAAAAAAAAAGCGTTATCCTATAAGAACAACTAGAAGATACATTTCGAATATCACTCAATCGAAAGATGATAATGATCATTCTAGATTTAAAGAAAATATACCTAAAGCGAAAAGCATAGACTCTGGTACGCCTGTCCTTTTGCGCCTGATGGGTCAAATTATTTTTACGAAAATTCTTCGATTAAGGTTAACAGCATCATGTTATTGATAAGTTTAATGAACTCGGAATAATGATATTGAATGAGTGTGTGGAGATATTTTTGAATGGAAAAAGGAGATAAATCAATATTGCTAATTTTGCCAATTTGGACAAAGTTATAGATATTTCATTACTTCCATGTAAAAATTATCTACGAAATTCCTAAGTTGGCTGTCTTCAAATATCAATAAATTTAAAATCCACATTGGCAAAAGAAATCTAGAATTATTTGTTCAATTTCAATGAACGACTTCGTTCTTGTTAACGATTTTGGAGCGTTTTTTGTGATGTGAGTGAGTGTTTGGAATGAATATATTAAGCGCCGACTTAACGATGGTTTTGACGGGTTAACTTTCAATTTTCCGACACTAACTGTGTCGTTTTTCGCATTATAACATGAAATATTCGTCCTCATTGTTTTTCAACAATTTCATCAGGATTTTGGTCGTAATGTTAAGTACTATAACTATTATATCGGATGGAAGATCCCCTAGAAATATCCATTATTTCAATATAGCTTTCGTGACTAAAATGGATGAATGACAGACATTGAGAATCTCACCCAGACTAATCATATCAAAAATTCAAGATGAATAACATTTTGTGACACCCCTGTCACAACCGGTCTCCGACATGTAAGAAGGCGGGTCATGTGTAAAATGTGCGATATATGGAATAAATGAAAAGTGAAGGTGATTATAGCATGAAATTGACAATCATACTGATCAAAAACATTCTAAATCGCCCACACAACGTTCCATTCATTCAGTCCTAACAGTCGCTCAAATCGATATAAAAAATTTCCAAAAATCTATAAAATCATTTCAAAATCAACCAAGACGATCTACATTTAGTTCAAATCGATCAAATTCTTCTACGATTCTATTGGCTGGTCTAGATTTTAAAGTGTATAATCGTTCCACGATGACACTCAAACAGAAAAATAACGTATATTTTATTAAAGGGAGATAATAAATATAGCTTATTTTGTTCATCTTGAACAAAATTAGCCATATTTTCTACCTCCCTTTAATTTCACTCAAAACTCGCTCCACACACTCATTCAATTTCATTCCAAAATCATTCCATAATCATTCATCTTGTCAATTTCACAAAGTTCTTTACTGTAAATTACATTCTAATCTGAACAAAGATGGTCGTAGAGTAATGCCACGAGATATCCAAAAGCATTTGCCACAGACGCAGTATGATATCACAGCCCGCGAATTTTTGTATAATATATATTTCATATTGTGCGATTTTATTTTCTATTGCGAATATGTTAAAAAAAATCATGCGTTGGTCGTACTTTTTTTCTTATCTGTCAAAAAAGATCCGTGTGGTTCCCGCGCGGCAATCGCATTTTATTATCACAAGGTAATCGTGCCATCCCCGCTCGAACACCTTGCGATTAAGTATGATTTACATTTGACACAGACGCCATTCGATATCGCAGCCTGCCATTTTTTTTGTATGATTTTTGACATCGTACGATTTTAAATTCTACGGCGTATGTTCCTACAAAATCGCACGATGCCCGCGCGGTTTTTCAAAAACTTGACACAGAATTTCGTGCTATAGCCTCCATGCGTTCTTGCGATTTTCAAAAAGATGCATAACTCTTACTTTATGATAAATCGCGAAAAATGCGGCACCCGTAAAACCGTGCTATGATCCTCTTTTTCGTGAAGTATTTGTGGGCGAGTAATGAACTACAAAGAAGTAGAATCTAAGCCGAGTATCTAATCCTTCATTTGCCACTTCAATAGCATAGCCAAATGTTAGTAAGTTGATGTTAATGTACCGTTACTTTCCCTTTTTTTCACCAACATTGTTTATAATATTTCAGGCACCGTTTTCACAGATCAAGAGCCCTATTTCAATATCTCGGATGGATTGCTCCTGTGACAACTTGTCACAATACGTTTATGATGTATTGATTCTGGTGCAAAGTTGTCAGACCAATATTTGCAATGTGCAACTGAAAAGGAAAGTAGTCTTGGATATGTAATTTATTGTCTACTACGGTTGTCAAGCTTTGATCGGCATGAGTGATCATGTGCTACGTGAATGTGCACATCAATTAGCGGAGTCTCTAGAACTAGCTTTCTGTTCAGGAAGACAAAACGGTGCAAAGTTTTTTCCAATTTTACCCTGCTTTGCACATAAGTGCATGTGCAAAGCGGGGTTTAATTGCCAAACCGTTTGCTCCGTTTAGTCGTCCTGGACGCAGGGCTGGAGCTGTTTAAATTCCAAGGAAAATACAAAATGTTTGTTTAATTTTTAAGTCAGGTGACCTATCTTAACCGTCGAAATATAAACCAATATCACTGCGAAACATAATGGAAAAAAACTTTTGAAAAAATAATTTAAATATTTCCAAAGGAAAATATCAAATGTTTGTTCAATTTGCAGGTCAGGTGACCCATCTTTACCGTCGAAATATAGACCAATATCACTGCTAAACACAATAGAAAAAAAACTTTTGAAAAATTATTATAAAAATGTTTTATTCAATTTTCTTCTAGACATTACCTTATTTACTCCTTGTCAGTCGGGATTCCTACCTAGAGTTTTTTATAACACTAGTTGTAAAATGTAATTTGACGGCCGTGAATTTAGCGTTCTTTTTTTTTCGAGCAATGCTTTTTGTCAAGTCTGACACAAAGGTTGAACTAGAAATCCATGAATGGCTTGAGTCGCTCCACAGGCTTGAAATTCTTGTAATAGCAAATCTAAGTTTTGACTAGATTTTTAGATATTTTGGGTTCTACTGATAATGAAATGAAATGATTTTCAAAGTTTCCACTATATAACATAAAGAGAAATGACCTCCGCCCATAAAAGACATATTTTTTCATCCAATGACAATATTTTTTGGCTGCATGATAATGGGTCACAAAGGGATCATATCAATGAAGTTTTGATATCTATCAGTTACATTCTGAGAAAATGATTTTCAAAGTTTCTACTGTATAACATATAGAGAAATGACCTCTGCCAATAAAATACAAAATTTTCATCCGATCACAATAATTTTTGGTAGACTGATAAAGGGTCACTCAAAGATAATTCCAGTAAAAAAATGATTGATATCCATCAATTACATTCTGAGAAAATGATTTTCAATGTTTCCACTATATAACATATAGAGAAAAGACCTCCGCCCATAATATACATATTTTTCATCGAATCACAATAATTTTTTGTAGACTGATAAAGGGTCACTCAAAGATAATTCCAGTAAAAAATGATTGATATCCATCAATTACATTCTGAGAAAATGATTTTCAAAGTTTCCACTATATAACATATAGAGAAATGACCTCCGCCCATAATATACATATTTTCCATAGAATCACAATAATTTTTTGTAGACTGATAAAGGGTCACTCATTGATCATTCATGTAAAATTTGGTTGATATCTATCATTTGGATTCTGAGAAAATGATTTTCAAAGTTTCCACTATATAACATATAGAGAAATGACCTCCACCCATAAAATAAATATTTTTCATCTGATCACAATAATTTTGTGTAGACTGATTTAGGGTCACCCAACGATCATCCATGTAAAATTTGGTTGATGTCTATCTGTTAGATACTGAGAAAATGATTTTCAAAGTTTCCACAATATAACTTATAGAGAAACGACCTCCGCCCATAAAATACATATTTTTCATCCGATCACTGTAATTTTTTGTAGACTGATAAAGGGTCACCCAAGGATCATTCATGTAAAATTTGGTTGATATCTATCAATTAGAACCTGAGAAAAGACACTTTTTACCATATTTTGAAATTAGCCACGCCCATTAAATCCATGTTTTTCATTGAATCAAAATTTCTTGAACAACTTTGAAAGAGGGTCACCCAAGGATCATTCCTGTGAAGTTTTGTTGAAATTCATCCAGTAGTTTCTGAGGAGAAGATTTTTAAAGAAAAAAATTACGACCGGACGCACAACGCCATGACAATAGCCACAGTGGCTTTCAGCCAGTGGAGCTAAAAATTAAATCGAGACAAGCTAGCATAACTTCTAAAATACTTGAATGGTTCACAAACTATCTTATTTACCGTAGGCAAAGTGCCATTTTACCTGTTTAAAACTCAAATTAGTTGCGTTGACAATCGTAGAGCTATGTAATGGGGCAGTTACACATACGATGAGACATAGATCGGTCCTCAATCGGTGAATTATTTCTCTCATATGATCGGTTGTCATCGGTTTCAGCATTTCAGACCTTATGTGTAACAGGGTATCGGCGATAAATAGCTTATTGATCGGTAAAATACAAAGTAGATCGGTTGTCATTAGGCGACAAATAGCTGGCAAGTAGGAGCTTGGTCGGTGATGATCGCTTATTTGCTTAATTTACTATCGGCTGTCGTCGCTTTTACAGCGGTTGTCAATCGGGCAGTCGGTGATTGATCTGTGTTCGATCAGAGGTCTATCGCTTTCCATCGGATACAACCGGTGATCCGTATGTGTTCACCGGTAAAAGATCGGTGATGTCGGTGATGACTAGCTGGCAAATCTTTGTTCAGCACACTGCCGTCGGTTTATTCATTGAAATGATATATAAGTGATGAAACCCGATAAATTTTAGTTCAGTGTATGATATAATGAATGTTGGAAGGACAATCCAGCAGTTTGGCCTATTGCTGCAACAGCAAGCTCTCTTCAAGACCTGGTTTAAGGAATGTTGTATATTCTGGACCCCTACTGATAAGCTTTTTGTATATCTCTCAGATACACCCTAGGGGGTCAATCACCCTTATATTCTCCACATGACATTGACCATTATTGGTCATCATTATCTCACTAATTGATTTGAAAAGAGTTTAAATATAGAATATTTATATTCTATTGAAACAGAAAGTTCGTGATTTTTTAAAGTTTCTTTGAAGTTTTATTTATTTTTTACTTTAAAACAGTGTGAGAAAATTGAATCTGCAAATTAGGAAGTGACAAACAGTGATAAAACATTCTAGAGCAATTGAAGTAGTAATTTATATACATATAAAGATTGAACTTGCAGCAATGTTAAGAATAGAATTTATCTTAAAGAAAGGGTTATGTAAAAAAAATTCCTTTATCTCCTTCCAAATATGTTAAACCCATAAAATCTTGCTACAGAATCAAAACATTGCAGTAAAAGGAGAACATTCATCATCCCTTTTCAATTATTCAAAGCAATTTTATTTAAGAGTTTTCTAAATATCATAGCTACAGCTATTTTGTGATTGAGGAATTATTAAAAAAATAAAAGATATTTCATCTTTTATCAGCGTTTTTTGACGAAGATTGAAAGTTAAAGATGTATCATAAACACTTTTTTCTATGCCAAGTTTTAAAGTGCGGTAAAAAGATAATAATCATTACCTAAAGGATGGAAAAAGGAGATATTTAGTAATTTGAAATAATTAAACCAATAATAATCAAAATACTTTCGACAATAATTAAAAATCAATATATGCCTGACAGCCTCCGTATGTGTATCTCTACATAGACTATACAAGGTGATTAAGTGATTAAGATAAGGGCCATAAAACCATTAAGATAACAATGGGTGGTTAATTGCATATCTCATTGGGGGGGGTCAAATGAAGAAAGATTAAACCAGGTCTTTAGACCTCGGACATGGCATTCACTTTGGCCCCCGAGGCGGAAATGGTCGCCGCCGTAGGAGACAAAGATGGTGGACGAACTTATGGCTAACGCCAGAGAGAAGACTTCAGTTTGGGCAATACAGCACTATCCTAACCGAACTCAGAGAGGGTGACATCAGTGCGTTCCAAAACTATCTGAAGTAGAATCCCCATAAAGCACCATTTTGAAATCTAAGACACCAAAAGGACATGTTATAATTTTCCAGTTACAAATTTTACTTTTAATCTGAATGTACATATTATCGTATGGAAATTTTGGAGACAAAGTATAGAGACGTTCGCGAAAAAAATTGTTCCCCATCAAATGCTTCATTTCCACATAACTGAATAGAAAATATCTTTTTCTCGTGAACGCCGCAATAGTTTGACTTTAAATTGTCAGAACATTCATAAGAAAATAATTATGTTCCTTTGCCCGATTTCATAATCTGTGACTGTCTCGTTTGAAAGTTTTACCAAGATTGGATACCCGGCTGGAAAATACCTCATTTTTTCCCATCGCTAATAGATATTTATTAACCGGTTGCTTATCACTGACCGATCGGTGATATCGGTTATCAATAGCTTGTCAATCGCTTAGTCGCATTACTTCTAAATATATTACTAAAGCTTTTCAAAAGCGACGTTCGTCCATATATACAGTATAAAATTATTTCCTTATAGATTTGTCCATATAATCGTAGATTATATTACTGCGTGGAATAAGTAGGTTGCTGTTCATATATATATATTTGTATAGAAATATTTAAACAAATTCAAGTAATTATACTTACGAATTCAAACAAAATTAGTACAGGTGACTTATAGGCCCGTTCGGGCCGGGTGTGAATTTCCAATTTTGTATTTGTAAATTATTATGTAACATGTATATACACAGGTCACTATAATAAAATAATTCTTATCTTTATCTTATCTCATTCAATTTCATTCCTAAATCTTTAAAAAATCATTCACTTTGTCAATTTCACGATGTCGTTAACTGTAGCTAAAGGTCAGGTGGGTCACCTAGGAAATTCAAGGGACAAATGCGTATCCGGAGCATATCTTCTACATTTATGAATAGATTAAAAAAAACCTGGGCACCGTTGTTGCTCTTTTTGAGTGTCATACGAATAGTTTGTAGATAAACAAGGTCAAGGTCACACGTAAAGGTCAAACTATAATATTAGTAAAACTGGTCTCGTGTGGAGCATACCCACTACGTTTATGTATGGATTTCATAATAACTTGACACAGATGTTACCCTTAACGAGTACAAGAGTATACATTTGTGATTGATTTCAAAATAATTTTGGACAACTATTCCTTTTTATAATATGACCCACGTCGCGGGAGTGAACTAACGCCGTTGTATATTTTTTTTTATTACACAGCGCAGCCTCGATTTTATCTGTTTATAGATGATCCGTTTAGTGAATTCGGTATTCCATGACTACTCATTCAATATCCTCTATTTATTTGGCTTCAAACTATCCAAAGAGAGCGTCTGGCTCGTTGGCCGCGCTCGACTCGTAACATGGTTGTTGCGGGTTCGAGCCCTACCGGAGGCGGGTTGTGTAATTGGGCAGGACACTTTTCAGACACGGCCCCAGTCCACCAAGCTGTAAAAGTTGGTAGCAGTGGTTAGAAACCATTGCCTCTCTCTCTATGCGCAGGATAAGATCTGAAATGAGTTAGGACCACGATGGAATAAGAGTCATTCGACCCTTTATCGTGTTATCCTCGAGTAATAAAAGTTTGTTTGGTAGTAGGTTACAGTGTTTGTGGAGAGCATCCGTGTCTGTCGCATATTGATAGCGCAGGTAGTCACCAACTCAGATTACAAGTTTACGTCCAGGATAACAAAACAGTGCAAATACTTTGCCTATTGTTCCCCGCTTTGTACGTGCACTTGCGAGCAAAGCGAAGTAAAATTGGCAAACAGTTTGCGACGTCTTTTCATCCTGACCACAGGGAAAGTTTTGTAGGAATTGTTTACACATACAATATTCCTATCAAATTAAGATGAGCGATTTAAGGTCATTCTAACCCCTCGTTTATTTCATGTTACACACACACAAAACCTATTCCCACACGGTGAAACTTTCTTTTAAATAAATAATTGCTGTTTTATCAACTCTGTCTTCGTTTTTTACAAAAAACACGTCGACGTAATAACTCATATATATAAACTCAAACATAACGCCGCATTAAGGAAAAATTTCGATTTTAAAGCTACGTTCCATACGAACAAATACTATATGTAGGCCTACTTACTTTTTCAATGTGATATTATCAACCGTTGAAATTTGAATATGATAATCAAGAGAATTATAATGTTTCTTGCACTTAAATTGAATTATATTATGACAAAACGAACAATTATTTTTAAGCGTTAAAAGAAGAGAAAACAAGATTCATAACATTCGTCAGCGATTATCTTACTAAATTTCCGTTTTTAATTCTAATTGATATTGCTCTACATATTAAAAACACAGAAAAAATTTGCTTTATTTAGTTTGGTTGCATTTAAACCACTCTTAACGAAACTAGAAAAGAATATCGTTATCTTTAGCATTAAAGTTCGCTGTTACGCTTCACCTGTTGTTAACCACAATGTTTACAATGGTTACAACTTTTCGGAAAAATACATGTTCATATGTCATATAGGCAGACAGAGGATGAAAAAAATACATCCGGATAAAGTTACAGAGAAAGGAGTGTCAACTAGATATAATTCATGTACATGCACTCTGTAAACATTGATAAGGGTCATGGTGTGAATTGTACTAGGTTATCCCGTGTACAAGGTAGAAATTGTAAAAAAAAAAAAAAAAAAAAAAAACAAAACAAAACAAAAAAACTGACTTTCTTGACAGAACCAAACACTCTAATTTTGATCCAAACAATAGGTTCACAGACGATGATTTTTAAAAAGAATAAATTAAGGACGCATTTACACACTAACGACCGACATCACGCCAAGACAATAGTCCTTAAGCCCTCTTGTAAACTTGGCCTTAGACGTAAACAACACAAAGCACGTACAATGTACCTCTAGTTCTAAATATATCCATTATTTCCCAAGAAAATAAAACCCACACCATATCAGCACACTTCTCCGATAAATTACGTAATATAGACGCTAGACGTATTTGTAAATTATTCCAGTCTTCTCTTACTATCAGACACATTCACTTTCAACAGGAGAATTTCAATCTCCAATAAAGAAAATGACAAAAAGGGGGATTTTCACAAAATCGATGGTTTCAAATCGAAACATGCTATTTCGTTTATCGTTATCGTTTAATCCCTCTTTTTTCTGCGTTTTCCACAATTTTCCATTTGACGATTAAAATCTTTGGTAGGTAGATGTACGAGAATTACCTTATATTTATGTGAATATAAACATTAGCAACCGCGACGGGTATTGGGGTCTAAGTAGATCGCATAGGTTTGTCTGGGTTTTTTGTTTGTTTGCTTTTTAAGTTGGAATGCGGAGCAATTCCAACTTAGATTTTACAAAACCGCAAAATGAAGACAAGATAATTTCATTTCGGGTTTTTTGAGAACACATATCACGTGAACAGGATGTGAATACACTTCGGCCTATTTTGTATATCTCAACTTGACAAAGACATACAGTTTATTTCATCAAAAAGTAATAATGCTATACAATTACACAATTATCACTTCATGTATATTATTAACACGCTAATTTATGTTTTAAACGATATTAATTGAAAGTTGCGTAGGAATATATTAGTATCACATGTTTGCATTACTATATTTAGAAATCATGTGATAAGTCAAGTCCAATAAGCTCAGCAATTGACAATAGCACAAGCCAATCACGTGATCTGCTTATTTAGTAATGTCGCGATCTGTTTTCTCAGTATTGTGGCAATAGCACAGACCAATCACGTGATCTGCTTATTTGGTAAGAACGCGACCTGTTTTTCGTAGAATTTGTTTTAGCTTCTCTTAAAGGTATAGATTCTCTTTCTGAACGACCTTATTACACATTTAACTTTTGACAAGGTGTTATATTATAATTTCTGTCTAAGCTAATAAAAAAATCTTTTCTTTAAGTGATGGTACACTTTTAAAGTTAATAAATATTTTTATAACATATTGTCGTTTGTTTTCCGTCATATTGCAGTTATCTACATGAAGGTTTCATTGTAAAAACCCAATACTCATCCACATAAACCCTTGTCACCATACCTTTAATTGAATTATGAATAGCTTTGCCCAATTGCATTAATCACCAAGACAATTTGCCATTTGAAACAAACCAACTAGTTCAACTTGTTGTCTTCACATTCTTACACATCACACATCAACACGTTTAAGGGCATCATCATACAGTTACATGTAGTAACATCGTGAAATTGACATTCATCGCAATAAAGAAATTCTTAATCGCTCACTCAGCGCTCCATTGATTCATTCCAAACACTCACTCAAACCATTCAAAAACGCTAAAAAATATTAGAAAGAATAAGATCAACATGTACGTTCAAAATGAATGAAGCAAGAACCAATTCGCGATTTCACTGACATAATTGAAATTTAAAAGGTATGATTGGTTCTTGACGAAATAGAAAGCTATTGATTAACTTTTATGGATATTTTATAAAGGTTTTATATATCGCTAATTTTGTTCATCATGAACAAAATAAGCGACATTGGATTCCCTCCCAAAATCGTTCACCTTATCAATTTCACGATGTTATTAACTGTACCCCCAACTCAGAAGTAGAGGAGCATATATTGATTTCATCAAGTCTGTCTCTCAGTCCATTGAAATTCGGCTTTCCGCTAGATAAACGGAGAAGCAATTGACCTGCAATAACGAAACTTTACACAAATATTGCCCATGACTAAAATAAATACCCTATCGTTTTGGGTTCATACATGTCACGGTCATAAGTAGATTTTAACAGTTAACAGTTTCCGATCTAACTGAAAAACCAACTGACCCAAATCATAAAACTTGCCACAAATGTTGTCAATGACCCAAGAAAGTGCCCAATTTTGGAGTCACAAAGGTCGAAATCACAATTCAACTTCGTCCAAAAATTGTCTTGAGATTCCAACTCATTAAGTAAAAGACTTCCCTGCGAAAATAGCTTTTCATCATGGACAAATCACTTTGCGACATTTCTAATTTAAAATATAATTGATAACTCAAATGGAGCAGAAGCCATTCGAAAGATAATATCAAAACTGTTTTGAGTGTATCAGTGTTCGCCTGTGCGTCCATTAGTCGGCTGTATGGTCCGTATCATTATCTTCTTTTTTAGCTCACCTTAGCACAACGTGCTCCAGGGGAGCTTTTAGGATCACACTGACTCCGTCGTCCGTCGTAAACTTTCTTAAAACTTATTTTTCTCCTAAACCGCTGGCCCAATTTCAATGAAATTTTGCCAGAATGTTCCCTGTGTGACCCTCTTCAAAATCTTTTTCTAATTGGCCAATAAATATGGGTATGGCAGGGCGGGGCTTATTTTGAGCCCAAAATCTTTGAACGACATCTCCCCCCTGAACCACTAGGCAGATTTCAATCAAGTTTTACAAGAATGTTCCTTTGATGACCCTCTTCAAATACTGTTGGCAAAATTTTCATTAGCCCATAAATATGGGCGTGGCAGGGCAGGGCAGGGCTAATGTTGAGTCTCTTCTGTAATGAATGGGTTGATAGGGTCTATCATGACTGCTTATAATTCGAATAATGTCTCCTCTTCAACAATTAGGCAAATTTGAATGACTCTATTCCAGAAAGTTTCTTGGATAAGATCCTCTGAACCAATCGATTTCAGGTGAGCGGTTTAGGGTCATTCTGGCCCCCTTGTTATCAATTTTCTTTCATCATATTCAGGCCTGTATAGCGATTCGGAGGTTTAAGCGTCTCTCGTAGTTGAAATACATTGATTTATATACGCCCGTTAAAAGACGAGACGTATTATGTGATTACCTGCACATGGTGGGCGGGAGGCGTCAGCTTCGTTAGTAGTTTGAGGTCACCGTCTCTTGAACGCATTCCAACTTATCAGTACTTTCAGTACTTTGATTTTATACGCAGCCGAAGATGACCGAATATGTGTACCATCTTATTCGTCTGTCAATCCCTCCGTCCCGAAGTCAGAGCGTTCGTCCGTCCGTCCGTCCGTCCGCCCGTAATTTACAATCTTGTGAACGCAACTCCTCCTTCATTTATCTAACGATTTGGATTGAACTTTCACAAAATGTTTCTACTCACTTGACCTATCGCATTTTGTTATGGTTTAGTGAAATGCAGCCGCGTCATGGAAAAAGGGACCTTCGTGTAAAAGTTATTGTGAAAGCAACTCCTCCATCATTTAAGGACCGATTGGGTTGAAACCTTCACAAAATATTTCTAGTCACCTGACCTAGCAAATTTTGTCGCGGTTTGGTGAATTTCAGTCGCATCGTGGAAAAGGGTGTCTTCATGTAAAAAAACTTGTGAACGCAATTCCTCCTCTATTTATAGGATGATTTTTATGAAACTTTTACAGAATGTCCTAGTCACCTGACCTTGCTCATATCGTCGTGGCTTAGTGAATTTCAGTCGCGTCATGGAAAAGGGGGTCTTTATGTCAAAATCCTTGTGAACGCAATATCTCCTCTATATATGGAATGATTTTGATGAATATTTCATAAAATGTCCTACTCACCTGACCTTGACCATATTGTCGTGGTTTGGTGAATTTCAGCCGCGTCATAAAAAAAGGGTCCCTCTTGCAAAAAAAAAAACTTGTGAACATATCTCTTCTTCCAAATTTGGACTGGTTTTGATGTTACTTTCACAAAATGTTCTTAGTTAACTGACTGCGCATATTGTCGTATCTTATGTAAACGGCACTCTTGTTTAATATTGCGATAGGGAACATATTGATGCCGTTATTCAAATTGTGCTTCAATGAAAAGAATGATAATGAAATAAACAAAGCAAAAAAAAAACCAAACAAACAAACAAAAAAACACTAAATGACTGAACTTAATAAAATGCATTGAAATACCGTTGGATTTAAGTTTAATAGGCATGTGAATTGCACCAATCATAAATTTAAAGTTGGAGATATTCCCCATGTTGTATAGTTGGTGAGAAGCATACTATAGTCAATGAATAAGTACGGGGTAACGCATTTACTCTTTAATTGGGGTGATTAAAGCAACTTTTTTGTATTTTACTTTGCCAAAAATTGACAATACGCTTTTTATTTCGATTTTGATATTTTTTGAAAGAAGCTTAGCTATTTTTTTTTATTTTTTTTGGCAACGTCCTTTTAATTGAAAGAAATAGAACCCTTTGCCATTGTACACGGATTTTCTTCGACTTTCGTGCAAAGGCACCGGATAAACAATCGAATGAAATTTGATTTTTGAACTACATACATTCGGAACATCACTCGGTCATTTCCGTATACTGCAACAGACCTCGGATGTATGTAAGGCGGGTGGGTATGTAACAAAATTGTGCATTTTTTAAGGCGGAAACAGTGTAAAAAAAAACTAGCGCGGAAATAACTGGCGCTATCTTTAGATTTATATCTTTTACAGTAATTAACGGCTGAAAAATCTTAATTTTTGAGAATGACGAATCATTCTCAAAATTAAGATTTTCAGACATTATTTAAGAATCTTAAGATAATTATTTAAGGATACGACGGTTTAACGTCAGTGACTTAGACGAGTAGCGTTGGCGACGTCGAATGTTTTCTCTCAAAGTAACGAGGGCTTACGCCATTTCAACTGACGTCATCGAGTTTTTCCCAAGGTTTTCCAGTAATTTTTGAAAACAGTCCGTCTATGTATGTACATCCGAGGTTAATCGTGAGATTGGCCGAATGTTGTTTCGAATGGAAATACATGTAGTACTTGTAGTTGGAAAATTCAAGTGTCCGTTTTGCCTCATGATATCCTCCAAATGTGTGCATACACAAAGCCTGATCGGAGTCTTCACTCTGTCTACTATCCACTGGCTCCAACTTTCTTCTGCTCCCAGTTACCAAAAAGATAACCATTGGTTAGAAATAGACCTGAAGTTATTTTCAACCAATTAGGTTGTACTAATTGAAAGTATAATCCTGATTTGCTAAAATTTTCCAAAAGAGCGTGTGTGTGAGAATTCCAACCATTTCAAATATGGCAAAGCAAAGACTCTAACCAGCCTGTGCATCCGTAAAGTCTGACCAGAGTCTTCACTATGCACTTAGGTAGATAGATAAGGTCTCAAAGTATCTATAGGCCATCGAGTAAATTTATATTCACAGTATGTTGCTGTCTATGCTGTTCAATGCTTGCCCCTCACGCACATTTTTTATTGTTGGAGATGTCACGCACAGGCTCATTTAGAAAATTTTAGCAAATCAGGTTGTCAATCATCCATCCATGCATCGATCAATCCATCCATCCATTCATGCCTCCATCCATCCATCCATCCATCCATCCATGCCTCCATCCATTCATGCCTCCATCCATCCATCCATCCATGCCTCCATCCATTCATGCCTCCATCCATTCATGCCTCCATCCATCCATGCCTCCATCCATTCATGCCTCCATCCATCCATCCATGCCTCCATCCATTCATGCCTCCATCCATCCATGCCTCCATCCATCCATGCCTCCATCCATTCATGCCTCCATCCATCCATGCCTCCATCCATTCATGCCTCCATCCATCCATCCATGCCTCCATCCATTCATGCCTCCATCCATCCATGCCTCCATCCATCCATGCCTCCATCCATCCATCCATCCATCCATCCATCCATCCATCCATCCATCCATCCATCCATCCATCCATCCATCCATCCATCCATCCATCCATCCATCCATCCATCCATCCATCCATCCATCCATCCATCCATCCATCCATCCATCCATCCATCCATCCATCCATCCATCCATCCATCCATCCATCCATCCATCCATCCATCCATCCATCCTTCCATCCATCCATCCATCCATCCATCCATTCATCAATCCATCCTAAGGTGAATTGCGTGTTAGGATACTTATAAAAACCAATGACATTACTGATTTCATTGTGTGCACTAGCAGACAAATATCATGTATTAAGCCTTTTCAAATCGATCAATACAGACGACCGCTGCATATTGCGCAGTATCTAACAATGTACATTGATAAGCTGTCAGATTCAATACATGCAAAATCTTCTGAAATATTGACGAGATGAAGGGTTTGATTTTATAGAATTCCCCGCTCGAATATCGACCATCGATACAAAAAAGTTCAAGAACTAGTTCTTGAACGTTATAGAACTTGAAAAGGTCCACAAAAATGGTTCTTGAACGTTCAAGACAGATAAATGGCAGTTCTTTAAACTTCTAGAATAAGTTCTTGAACTCCTAGAACTAGTGCTTGAATTTCTAGAACAATCTTTTTAAACTTCTAGGACTAGTTCTTGAACCAGTTCAAGAAGTAGCTCTAGAAATGGTTCAAGAACTAGTTTAGGAAATGGTTCAAGAACTAGTCCTATAAGTTCAATAACTTCCATTTATAGATCTAGAATGGTAATCTGGGAGTTCAAGAACTTATTCTAGAAGTTTAAAGAACTGCCATTTATCTGTCTTGAACGTTCAAGAGCCAGTTCTTGAACTGTATTAAGTGATTGGTAAGTTTTACATACCCCTCGATCGAAAGTTCTGGGACGTTGTTTTACCAGTTTTTGTCTTTCTAATTGTCAGTCTCCTTATGTGTCAGTTTATTACATGTAATTACTAGTAAAACTTGCAGTTCAAGGCTACTTTCAACTGCTGTTTAATACTTTGTAATGCCCCCCCCCCCTTTCTGAACGATGGCTCATTGCCTTTTGATCACCGAAGACACACTTTTTGTGCCTTACACACGAGGAATCTGAATACCTTCTCTTGTACAGATAAAAACATCGTGAAATTGACATTCATCTTAATCAGAACCATTCTAAATCGCTCCCTCAGCTCTCCATTCATTCATTCCAAACACTCACTCAAATCATTAAAAAACGAGCAAAAAGGACAATAATGATAAGATCGATAAACTTTATTCAAAAACGGAGATAAGTAGGAAAAATTGGCGATTTAACGGAAATAATTGGAGTTATGTGCATCTGGTTGTTTGTGGAAGAAGTATGAATCTATAGAATTTGTATCCATGTGTTGTTAAAGGGAGGAATACATTTTGCTAATTTTGTTCATCTTTAGAAAAATTAGCGATAATGGATTACCAACCATTAATTCACTCAAAACTTGCTCGTCGCACTCATTCATTCCAAAATCACTCACACTGTCAATTTCTCGAAGTTCTTAACCGTACCTCTATCTTACGAAATTGTTTAAGATTCTCAACGATGGACTTTTGAGGATCACAATAACTCGATTTGAGTACTTCATGCTCAGGTGACTTAAAAAAACATTACCAATTACTTCAATCCTCCCCAAGATACAATGTTCATAATTAACAAGTTGGAAGGTATCATTTATATGCATTTGTAGTTATTGGTGTAAAGTAATGTTTGTTAATGACGGACGACGGACGACTTACGAAAAACAATGGTTATCCTAAAATCCCACTAAGCAAGATGTGCCAAGTTGGGCTAAAAGGGGCGCCGAAGTAAAATTCTGGCTAAGTTATTTTGAAATAAGCGCAGCGGTTTAGAAAGGATGGGTTTCAAATTGTTCAAAGAGAATATAGAACCGCCTTGTCACTGTCACCGTCACATTTCTCGGCTAAACAGAATTTCGCAATTAGTTTTTAAGTTGGAATGCGGAGCAATTCCAACTTAGCTTTAACAAAACCGCAAATTGAACACAAGATAATTTCATTTCGGGTTTTTAGATAACACATATCACGTGAACAGGATGTGAATATACTTCGGCCTATTTTATATATCTCAACTTGACATAGACATAGTTAATTACACCAAAAAGTTATAATGTTGTACAATTACACAACTATCACTTTATGTATAATATTAACACGCTTATTTATGTTTTAAATGATATTTATTAAAAGTCGCGTACGAGTTTACTAATATCAAATGTTTGCATTACTATATTTGGAAATCATGTGATAAGTCAAGTCCAAAAAAGTCAGCTATTGACAATAGCACAAGCCAATCACGTGATCTACTTATTTGGTAATGTCGCAACTTGTTTTTCGTAGAATTATAGCTTCTTTTAGAGGTCTAGTTTCTTTTTCTAAACGACCTTATCACGCAACAAAATAGATAAAATGCTTTGTACCTTATTGTTTCGTAAACCATCATTAGAAACGCGCAACATCTACAGATTATTTATCTGTATTAAAAACCCTATCAAGCAAATGTTCTCTTTTTATTTCTCTATGCACCGTAAAATCTTTTTCCCGCGTACTCCCCTATGACACGAGTTGACCTCACGCGTGTGTAAACAAAAGCCGTTTTCTGATTGGTCATACCACAAGTGATGACCTACTACGATTTTATGTGCCCTTTTATGAATGAAATCTGTACTTATGAGTTATGAAAGGTCAAGTTTACAAACGAATGGAATGTTCATATAGCCCAAAATCCCATAAAAACATACGAGGGTTGTCCGGAAAGTTCGTTGACAGTCTGAAATTCTCATCAATTACTTCCTTTTTATTCATAATTCTATGTTAATCGCTACCCTAATTATCACTGACTTCATATCCGAAGAAAAATGTTCAACATTTTATTGACATGTATATGTCAGTTGCCTTAATAGCCCCACCTAGCGGTACATGGAGCACGTCGAAATTATGAACGTTAACCGATAACGATTGAATACTAAAATAACTTTTTCAAGGGTTATATCGCTTGAGAATAACAAAATTAACATGTATTTTTTGTGCCCATTTTATGAGTTCTATCTTTTTATATTATGATCGCTTCATAAATACTCGAATGAATGAAGAATTTCATAGCACACCATGCGCCAAATTTAACGGAAAATGACGCCGTAAGACGTTGCGGCGGCCTGAGCAGCGTCTGATCTGCATATTTCTCAAGAATATGACAAACGCGAAGAAATATACATCTGAACCTTTTCTTTTTGAAAGAAGAAAAATCATTTAGATAATAAACAATACAAATAAATGAGTTTTGCGCATTTTTTGGTATGGCTTTAATGAAAACAAACGTTACAAGACTACTGTTATCCAGGATACACATGACCTTGATTTGCCTCAGCAACCAACCAGCATTGTTTGAAATATTTATTGTTAATTGGTGGCATCTTGAAATTCAGTAGAATTCCTTTGATCTTTGATTAATGAAATAAGTTGAAAAACAAAGAGGCAAAATTTAGTGTTCATTTTTTACAAGCAATACACATTTTTTTTCTAATTTCTAAGACTGGACAAGGCTTGCTCTTTTTCAATAAGGACATTGTACAGCGGGTGGGTTGAAATTTAGGCAAAACGTCGAAAATAACTATAATTGGTACTTTAATAGATTCGACTAAAAGTAGCCGTAGTTTTACGTCGACGCCAGATTGTGCGTCACTTCCTTTTGTGCTCCGCGACAACTAACATGCCTTTACAAAATTCCACGTCATTTCATTATTTACTAGAGAATCTCCTTGAAAATTTGAATAATGTTTCTTTGAATAAAATTGAATATTAACGTGCAATGTTAAAAAAAACCCTAGATATACTGTTTTTATGTACTAGACGATGTCTACGAACTATCCGGACAATCCTTGTAAACGCGCACCAATTGACCGTGACCAACCTTGATACGAAGTAAAATTTAACCCATTACCAGACGACTATTGTTCTCAAATGCCCCGGCAATTTACACCTCTCGTCTATATCTCAAACTTTGTTGTTGCATTCTTGTGTAATATAAATATTTTGTTTCGGTAACGAGTATTTTTGTATCATATTCCCCAAATCCCATTCCTTGTTTTTTTCGCTTCGAACAAGGACGGAAAAAACAGGGGATATAGCCATCTCGGCACGATTTACTTTAAATATATATGCATGTCGTTGTTATTTTGAACTCATACAAATTGAAAAAAAAAAATTATTATCCCAAAACAATATATCTAATTTCAATTAGTTACATAATATATAACTAGCATACTTTAACCTGTAGCTGCGATGTTTCACTTGTGCAAAAATACGCAAGTGCGCAATCCTATAAGTATCCTTGAAGATTATCACAAGTTAAAGTTTTTATCAAATATCTGAACGAGTTTACCAACCCAACGTGTTTTGCCTTCAGGTCCAGTTTGTTCTACTCCCACCGGAATACTTACACTACTCATGAGCAATTTATGCTCTTTTCTCCACGATTCGCACAAGTTAATCATATCATCTGCATGTGCATTGATATAAAGTGAGCACCAATATATTTTCTTGGTTTACTATTGTATATATTATATTTTCTTGGCATACTTAAGCAATCCTTAATCAGACTACAATAAATATTGTTATTAGATGAAAAATATGTCTTTCATAGGCACAGGTTATATCTCTATATGTAAAATAATTTAAACTTAATTATTTTCTCGAAAACCTAAAAGATGGATATCGACCAAATTTCGCTTGAGTTATCCTTTGGTGAACCTTTACCAGATTAAAAAAAATATTGTGATTAGATGAAAATATGTCCTTTATGGGCGGAGGTCATCTGTATGTTATATAGTGGACACTCTCAAAATAATTTTCTCAGAACCTAAAACATGGATATCAACCAAATCTAAGGCATGTGAATCTAATCACCTGCTAAAGCCGCTTTACTTATTGAATTTTTCTGAAGAAAAATGATTTCCTTTGCTCTACAAACAGCTTAATTTAAAAATGGTTTGACTCTTACTTCTGTGAAAACTTTGAACTAGTTCAACTTGTTTTCTTCACATTCTTGCACATGAACACGTTTAAGAGCACCATCATACCCCCAACTCAGAGTTAGAGGAGCATATATTGATTTATCATGTGTGTCTGTCAGTCCATTGATCTTTTGCTTTTCGCTAGCTGAACGAAGAAGCAACTGACCTGCAAGAACGCAACTTTAGAAAAATGTTGCCCATGACCTAAAGAAATGTCTTATTGTTTCGTGGTCATACATGTCATGGTCATAAGTAAACCTAACTGTTAACAGTTTCCACTCTAACTGAACAACCAATTGACCCATATCACAAAACTTGACATAAATGTTGTCAATGACCCAAGAAAGTGCCCGATTTTGGAGTCACGAAGGTCGAAGTCACAATTGAACTTCGTCAAAAAATTGTCTTGAGATTCCAACTCATGAAGAAAAAGAATTCCCTACGAAAATAGCTTTTCATCAAAGACAAAGCGCTTGTTGAGGTTAACTTTACGATGATTCTAATTAAAAATGTAATTGATAACTCAAATGGAGCAGAAGTCATTTGAAAAATAACATTGAAACTGTTTTGAGTGTATAAGTGTCCATTTCAGTCCATTAGTCGGCTGTATGGTCCATATCATTTTCTTCCTTTTTGTCATTTTTCTTTCATTAGATTCAGGCCTGTATAGCGATTCAGGTGTTTGGCGAAATACATTGATTTATTTACGCCCGTCAAAAGCCGATGCGTATTATGTGATCACCTGTGGTGGGCGGAAGGCGTACGCTTCGAAAGTGGTTTGAGGTCACCGTCTCTTGAATGCATTCCAACTTATCAGTACTTTCAGTACTTTGATTCAAGCAGGTCGCTAAATGTCTTTCTTGCAAAATGTCGCTGAAAAAGGCTCATTGGTTAAGAGGTTATCATTTATTGAATTTATGGGCAAGTCAGACTTTCGCTGAGAAGTTTTGAAAAGAGTCATACAAGGAACATTCTTGCAACATTTCACTTTTCCAAACTTGGCAAAGTGGATAAGCAGGAGTTGATGTTCAAGGAGTTCCAAATCTCGGAAACATGGCCTGCTTTGCCAAAGTTTTATTGAAACTGACTCAGCGGTTCAGGAGAAGGAGACGTTCGATAAAATCGACGACACACGACGCAACACTGATGACGAACACGCTAGGTGGTCGGTCCTAAAAGCCCCCATTGAGCAGGGAAGCTAAAAATATAGGTCGAAGATGTAACGGTGTAAGGGAGACCACTCCTACTTAAGTTAATAAAACCGGTTCATTTGTTGTCTCCCCTACACTATCTTTGATCACAGATTCAAAAGGTGAATTTTATTATTTTATTAGAATGAGTAATATTAGATAAAGAAAAACATCTACTGGGAAAATGAATAATCAAGACAAATGTTTGAAAAAAGAAAGTATGCCTAAGATCATTTTTTAACTTTTAAGATGTGAGCCGTCACGCGAAAAGGGGCCACCTGGATTGTGCTTAAAGTATCGACCCCAGTCAGACTGCGCGGTTTGCGCAGACTGACTATGGTCGAAACTTTTCGCAATGTGCTTATTTTCTGAGTGTTCAATCTACCTTCCAGTGAAAGAATTTTTGAAAGGCGACCTCTGGTAGTCCTGTACTAGAATCAATCTCTCTTTCAAATATTCATTTTACGGAGTTCCCAGATGGTCCCTTTTTGCGTGACGGGTCACAGATGAATATCGTCGAAAAGGATAAAGCCTGATATTGTAATTTGAAGTGAAGAAAATATAATAAATAGAACTTTGCATATTGAATATGTCTTATATGTGCAGCATTGATATTGACCAGTCATCGGCTTAATAGATTGTCCCGAATGTCAAAGGGTTATTGCAAAACTTTTTATCAAAACCTTTGCGTCGTGATTAAGAACTTGACATGTATACATGTAACTTTTGACTTTAAACGTGCAAGTCAAAAGCATAATCACAATAGCTATAAAAATTAAAATAAAATAAGTAAAAAAAAAAAAAAAAATCATGCGAAGTGGTCACTGTCGAACGGTCCGATGTCCCACAGTACCACGAAATTAAAGCTAAAGTAGTCTTTGGGGTGCTTTTGTTTGGTTCTTAAAGTCAAGTATATCATGAAATTGACTAGGTTCATGCTTTTGGAATGAAATTGAATGGGTGCAGAAACAGTTACATATACAAACATATATACATTCATACAAACAATCATATTACAATACCATTCAATACAGTACAATAGATTTTATTGCATTTAACATACATAATGTTTACAGCAAGCAACAAACATTGTTGAAAATGGAAGAAATTAACAAGATTTACAACTAATATGGTAATTATAGTCAAATAATTTAAGACTATGTGTTTAACAGAAGAACAATTCTTACAATATGTGAATGTTATATACTACTGTCGTTGAATTTGTGCGTAGTATATGAATTTTGAAAGGTTCCTTACTTCATTTTTCGAACGAGATGACATTAGTTTTTGAAATTTGTTTAGTGTCGGCCAAGAGTAATAATATCGTTTGATGTATATTTTTTTTCTTAAATCTGAATATTTTGAACAGATTAATAAAAAAATGGCATTCGTTTTCTATCATATTAGAATTGCAAAACTTACAAAGGCGGTTGGCTCTCACAATATTTATTATTACCAGTATAAAACGTTTTGAATCCGTATCCTGGGGCCCGTTTTGTATATATTTCCAATCGAAATTCCTTGGTGTGGATTAATATTAAGTCATCCAATAAAAATTATGTTGAAATTCGAACAAAGCAGTAGTTTTTGAAGAAATAATTTTAGAAAAAAGTTTAAGTACGACCGTAGGGCGGACTCAACACCATGAATAGCCAAAATGGCCGTCATTTTGTGCAAATGGCTTTAAAGTTGTATAGCAGAGCTTTATCTTTTATAATTTAATCGTATAATGTCCAATGTCCTTCATTTTGTGTGAATGGCTTTTAAATCGTAAAGCAGGTCTTTAACTCGTACAATAAGATCGTACAATGTCCATTGTCCATTTTGTATAAAGTCGAAGTGAGATTTCACGAGCTGGTCGATGGAGGTGTTGTCGGTCCTAAGTTTTGCACTATATCCGGCTCCAAAAAAAGCTTCATAAAATTTACACCTCTCCTTGTCGCCAGTGAACAGTATAGGCTTCTCTCTCACACGGAAAGGTGCAACTGGGTCGTAGTTATGGAACTGTTCAAGTTCCAATGTATTCGGGGTACTGAAAGTAGAGATACAAGCCGCGTAACATTTATTTTCGCGATTGTACTTTGTGCACTGTGAAAGGATGTCAAACACTTCAATCACTCGATTTGATATGTTGGCATCATCCCATAAAGTAGGATCTTTATGGTTATTCATCATGTAAAGTATTATGTTTTTGAGATGGTAGGACTTTACCAGGCAAAATTTCTTGCATCTAGAACAGTTCTCACGCGGAGATACAAAATAACCAGCAAAGTACACTGGAAAAAACTGTCCTTTAGGAAAAAGGTGCTCAGCAATACACTTAGCATATCTGTATGTTTTGACTTGCCCACTATGTCTTCCGTGTAGAAGAAACGGAGTAAGCTCCAAGCTAGGAACGGTTATCCGTGCCAACGTACGATTTTTACCAGCAGTGCTTAGCCTTCCAATGATGGCAAATACATTGAGTTCAGAGTCCGAAGCTTGTCCTAAATTGTTTATATATTTTCTATCACAAGGAATACAGTAACAGATATCAATATCTACAACAACATTGTATCTATCAGATCGAAGATGCAGCGTTGTGGCAATGCCTGAAGAGCATATTTCACCAAGCTCATCATTAAAATCAACTATTTTCCAGCAATCATTTGTGTCAAGAACGTCCCTTATTTTTTGCACAATCAAAATAGAACAAAACCGACGAAAATCAAATGTGAAGTTCGCTGAAAATCCAGAACGATATTCTTCGCAGCTTCTTACGAAATTACTTGCCTTTTTCTTCAACGAGAATGTTGCAAAACTGTTAATGTTCGGAATGATATTAATGTTTGATATATTTAAAATGTCTAACACGAAAAGGAAATCAAATTCGTTCATTTCTCCAACTTTTGTTCCTTCGGCAACACTTCCAGTCTTGATAAGCTGACAGGGTTTCAACGATGGATCTATCTGGTTGATTTTTGTAACTGCAGCTTCCATTATATTGTTGATGTCTTTTTCTATGGACTGCCCACTTTCTGTTTCAAAAACCTCTAGATCCTTATCAAAAACGCGCAAAAAAGTTTGCAATCCGTTCACACGGCGCAAGTTGTAACTGAATTTCAATGTCGTATGCTTCTGCGTAACTTCATTTTCAGAATCGTCACCCTCTGCACGTGATTGTGTCCACTCTCCATATGGCCAAGACGGCCTACTCATTGTTGCCATATTCTCTCTCGTTATCACTCTATCCGTATCGTTGTTTCCGATTTTGAACCATCCAGATATGTAGGCCTACAGTTAAAAAATCGTGGAATTGACACTTATTCATATCAACTCATCTAAATAATTAACTTAGCGCTCCATACGTTCATTCCAAACGCTCACTCAAACCATTCACAACCGCGCCGAGATCTCTTTAAAGATGAAATCAACAACTACAATCAAAATAAAAATCGCTAGAAAAAATCCACGAATTCGCTGTCATATATTTGAGTTTGTTAACTTCTAATCCGTTCGTGAAGACATAGGAGGCTAATTATTGAATTTGTATGCATATCTTTTAAAGGTAGGTAATAGATATCGCTAATTTTGTTCGTCCTGATTAAAATTAGCAATATCGGATTACATTCCTTTAATTTCACTCAAAACTGATTCATCACGCTCATTCATTCCAAAATCGTTCCAAAATCATTTACCTCGTCAGTTCCACGATGTTTTTAAATATATTCCCTGGTGTTAAGATCGACGCTGCCTTCCTACATATTATTTAAGTGAAAATATTTACATCCTAATCACATACCTTCAATGCCATCCTCGCTTTAACTTATGTTTTATTGAAGTGAAACTATTTTTATCCCAGCGTAAAATACAAGGGGAATTCCCAATTCGTGACCTAGAAAGATAAACAGCTTCATATTGACTGTCTAGCCTGAAAGTCCGGGGAATTTCCAAGGTGGCACTTATTCTAAGTTACCTTTTTCTGTGGAGCAATGTGGCAAACTATACCAATAAACACTTTAATTACAGTATTTAAAAATAGATAATGAATGGGACGCTCGTTTTTTGTTTCTATTTGTGTCGTAGTGAGTCATTTGATCTTTCATTGAACAAGAAACAAGCATACCGGTAGTTGACATTTAATCGATCAATAAAAGGCAATTATAATCCGCTTTTGTAAATTGAACTTAAATTTGACTCGAACATATTTCCTAAGAGATAGTCTATCTTTTTCTTTCCTAAATCAGAATTTATAACCAACCGTTAAGTCATTTTAACAAATACGTTCTATACCAATTGATAAACTCTGGTATACGTAAGAAGTGGTTTCCCGCATTGATTGAGTGACCTCACTTGAATTTTCTTCCGGAGGGTAAAAGTAAATCTTTAAGAAAAAAAAAAAATAGTGCAGTTTGAAAACGGCATTTTGAAGTGAAGAACAGTAATCAACGTCCATATTTATTTATGTTTTACTACTCTTGCATTCAGTCTACTTTAATATAACGATTTGTTCTATCTTTTTTGTTCACGCTTTTCTTTTCATAAGACCGAATAAGGGACGGGGGACCCTAACTATCTGTCCTCTTCCGAGGTGGAAAAAAGACCATGACTTTACTCAAGCTTGATTAGCTAGGGCCTGGAATAGTGTGTGTGTTTGTAGTTTTATGAGGTCCCTCCGTGCTCGAAGCATATATGGTATGGACCCCAGGTTGCAACCCGTCAACCTGTTAAAGAATTGATTTGTCATTCTAAAAGGATTGAATTTGTGATAAGAACTGATGCTATAAGTTCAGATAAACCAAATTGGGAATTTTGAAGCCCAAAGTAATGGGTACTTAGTGCTAATTTAGCCGATGTTAGTACCCAAATTAATCGTTGTTACGGGAGTGTTATGAATGATAAGAAATCATTCATTATGCTGAGGAGCTTTTATAGGCCTTCAATCATTGCTTTCATTCTCTCGCTTTCTTTTGATTTAAGGAGGGCCTGGAATAGCCTAAATCTCTAGACCATAATTGACCCAGATTTTTAGTCTCAAAAGATAGATCTATGAATGAACATGAAGCGCTTAGGACGTAATGAATAAACTATAATATAGTTGTGAAATGCGCTGCAGCACCAGACAGTTGAGCAATTTTATACAGAACAAAGAAAGCCAAAAATCCGCCGGGGGTGACCTGATATATCAACTACTTTTAGATTACAAGTGTATAACAAAGACCTAATCCAATGAGTAAAGGGAATTCCAATAAAAAGATATTCACTGCAGACCGTGAAACCCTGTGTTCATGATGACAAAGCGGTACAAACTGTTTACAAAATTATACCCCACATCACACTTGCTCTTGAGTGCAGAGCGGGATATTGTGTAAAGTTATCGTCTAAATTACATTTACTGAAAAGAATTAATTATTTCTTAACCCCTGAAATGAGACAAATCTTTTACAATTCATATATAACTCCATGCTTTGACTACTGCTGTATAACATGGAATCAGGGATCGTCTGCATCCATAAATAGGATAACCAAAATTCAAAAAAAGGCAGCACGGATCATTCTAAGTAAACCTAGGATGTCGAACACTAAAGACAGTTTTATTGAATTAAAATGGTTAACATTTAAAACTCGATGCATATATTTCACCGTTTTGATGGTATTTAAGATAATAAATGGATTAACTCCTTCTTATATGTCAAATCTCTTAAATCTAAGTAGCAACAATTTTTATCTTCTAAGATCCGAAACGAACAATAATATTTCTTTGGAATGTATACCAAAAACGGAAAACAAGAAAAAAAACTTTCTCGTTTAGAGGTATGAAGTATTGGAATTCACTCCCATTACACTTAAGACAAATATCTAACATCAAATGCTTTAAGAAAAGATTAAAAGAATATCTGATATCTAAGAATGATTTTTCATAAGTTAAATGTGTATGTCCGGATCTATATATTTAGTGTGAGCGTATGCGTGTGTGTGCTTTGCAATGCTATTTAAAAAGAGTGTGAGTTATTCGTGCGCGCGTGTTTGACGAGTATGTGTGTGATTCATTACATGTTATTTTGTTATTCGAAGGCCTTATTGTAAATAAGCTAATCATTATGCTGTTTGATTTATGTGTATGATGATGTCTTAATAAGTTACCATCGTTAAATAAAGATTTTATTATTATTATATTATTATTATATAATTTGCAACCAATCCGCAACGTTTTGTCATCAGGAACGCAAGGCTGTTTAAGAGCCCCCGGTCCGACGCTCCGGCTACCTCTGGACCATGGACATTTTACCATTTCGGAAGTGGGAAAAACACGAAACCGATCCCGTGGACAGACGGAACTTCATTGTGTTTGTAGGTGTTTTTTTTTTTTTTGTGTGTGTGTGTGTGTGTGTGTGTTTTTTTTTTTTTTTTTTTCCTTGCATCTGAAATAATTACATAAGTGGTCAGTCGTTTTGGCGTGAGAAGTGGCTACCCGGGCACTGCGAAAAGTGTTATCCATGGCTTCCAACCACAAATACCCACCTTTACGGCTTTGCGGCTTGATGAACTAGGGGCTATTCCTGTAAAGTGTATTTCCCAATATATAGAGAAGATAAAAATATTATTTACCAACCATAATTTGATTAGAATAACAGCCAAAACCTGTTTTTCAATTTTAAATAAAAGATCTTTGCTTATGTGTAAATAACTTTTATTTTTAATAAGTTCCCAAGTGATATATATTTTAACGTATATTACCATGAACCAGGTGCTAATTATGTACACTGTCAGTATGAAAGGGTTAATTGCCTTTTCCTTTTTCATTATAATTTAAACAAACCACAAGTTTCCCGTCACTGTAGAAAAAAGCAACTCGAAAGGATATAAACGTATTTACTCCATCTATTAAATTAGAAGAAAACAACTGTACCATTAGCAACTGGTTCTTACTCTTCTTTTGTGTAGCAACTGTTTTACGGTTAGTATTGTTTTAATCATGTAAGTCTCTTATAATTCTATATGTGAATGGTCATGTACTTTTAAATGTTTGTATAAATGTTTGTAAATGATGTACATGAATGAGACTATAATAAAGATATACGCCTCCGGTGGTGATTGAACCCTCAACTTCCAGATTACGAAGCAAACACAATTTCCATTGGCAATTGAACCAAAACTGTTTAATTCTTATACAGTTTACAACATCTTGAAATTGACAAGGTGAATTATTTTTTAAATGGTTTGGGAATGAAATTGAATGAGTTTGTGGGGCTAGTTTTGAGTGAATTTAATGGGAGGTAATCCAATATCGCAAATTTTGTTCAGGATGAACAAAATAAGTGATACTAATTACCTCCGTTTAGAAAATTTGAATATGTTCTATAAATAGGTTCCTATTTCTTCAAGATCTAATCAGACGCTTACAATTTCAATTAATCAAGTGAAATCCCGATTTTTTCCCCAGCTTTTTTTATTTTGAACGAAGTTGTTGTTATATATTTTAAGTGAGTTTGGAGCGTTTTTGATAGGTTCGAGTGAGTGTTTGGAATGAATGAATGGAGCGCTGAGTGAGCGATTTAGAATGATTTTGATTGAGATAAATGTCAATTTCACGATGTAATTAACTGTAGTTTGGGTACAATAACTGGACTTATCCATTGGCGTCATTTAGGAGGGGGTTTCTGGATAACGGTTTCATTCGGAACACCACTCGGCCAATCTCACGATCAACCTCGGATGTACATAGACGGACTATTTTTAAAAATTACGGGAAAGCCTTGGAAAAACTCGATGACGTCAGTTAAAATGGCGTTAGCCCTTGAAACTCATTCGGAACCGTCCTTCGGTCAATCTAAAGATCATAGATTGGTCGAAGTTGATCCGAATGCTTGAAACTTTGAGTGAAAACATTCGACGTCGCAAACGCTACTCGCTCAAGTCGGAGACGTGAAACCATCGTATCCTTATATAAATATCTTGATACGTCATTCTCAAAAATTAAGATTTTTCAGCCGTAATTTACTGTAAAAAGTATAAATCTAAAGATGGTGTCGATTGTTTCCGCGCTAGTTTTTCTGTTCCGCCTAACAAAATGTACACTTTTGTTACATACCCATCCGCCTTATTGCAGTTTACAGCAATGGCCGAGTGAACAAAATTAGCGATATTGGATTATTTCCCTTTAATTTCATTCATAACTCATTCATCTCACTACTTTTTCCAAAATCATTCCAAAATCATTCACATTGTCATTTTTGGTGAACGAACGTCGTTCACCAGTGTTATACTATGTCAGGAAAATCCTGTTGGATGTTAATACATTTGAAATAAAGTAGCGCCTCTTAAAAATCAATTTAGTATCTTTCAATATTTTTCTCCGCAAAATCACTGTTAATTTCTTTAATGGCATGTTACTAGTATTCTTCATCAAATGAAGATAATGAAATTTCGCCTTGAAAAACACAAAATGATCTTGCAATGTTTATCAAGGGAATTTTTGATCGGCGTAAGCTTGTCGAGAGTTTAAAGCAAAAACAAAGCTTGTGTCTTAACACCGTAGAGACAGATACTATGTTTTTGACCCAAGCCTTTGCTGGTGAAACTTGTAGTAATTAGCCGGAAATACGTGTTTATTTAGGTCATGTCCTCTTTAACTTTCATTCGGCAATACTTGGGCGATCTCCCGGACGGCTCCGATTAAAATGTAGGTTACAGGAATCGGCCGAGTTGAGACGAATGACTCATCAAGACACCTTGTGTCATTAGAAACGGTAACGCGGTTTTACATAACTTTTCAACTAGCGACAGTCAGTCTCGAGACGGGTTTTAAGAATGATTCGACATGTGTTTTACATGTACAACCTTTCTTGTACCTTTTATTTGAATAGGGATGAACGCCGCTAGTAAGATTTTTCTGTAAAATTGCGTTGGCTTAAGTAGGGCTTGTAAGGATACACTCGAATATTCGGTGAACTTATTCCCAGCGAAAACGTTTCGTATTCATCTGTTTCAGAAGCGAATATTGCCGAATACCAAATGCGACAGGCACGGAAGATATTTCATTGGGGCCATTCTACTTTGCATTTTTTCAATCTGTAAAACCATATTAATTCAAAATTCTATTTGAAATTAAAATAAATGATAGCTAAATATTCAACCCTAGATACCACTCCAATTGACGAGTAGATAATGCCGTGGTCAAGAGGGGACAAGATCCGTCATGCACTTGTTTACAATTCGACAGGCGGGTTTAGTTGTTAAATTATTCTGGAAAAGTCATTGCGTTTTTTTACGGAAATCATAAAAATCTTAATCGATGAATAAAAACTGGCCCCATCCTTCCCAAAATACGTTTAGAATTGGTTACCTACAGTTTAAGCAAAAACTAGCTCCGAGCAGAAAAGTCTTATATCAGCCGAAATACTGTAATAAGATATCGATAGTGAGTGATTTTACAAGCACCCAAACTCTTGAAGGTAAACAATAGGTTCTCGTGCAAAAAATAAACCGACAATTGTAAGGATTCTCAATTCTTATTGGGAAGAAAGTCGGGAGGAAAAAAAACATTGTATTATACTTAAACATAGTCATAGACATAGTCATGCAATTATTACCTCCCTTTAAAAAAAACTTCTTAAATAAGATTCTTATTTGCTTTTGATGTAGAAATAACGTTAAAAAAATAATATTTATAAAGACTTTTAGTATGCAATTTACTATGAAGCAATTGTGTAACATAAAAAGTTATACTTTAATTTCTAAACCTTAAACAGAAATTATCTATGAATTATCCTAATAGGGCACTAGACCTCCTTTAACCTATACCTAAATTTTTCTCATCCTGCAGTGTTATAAAATTGAATAACGACATAAATGTCAACCACGGAAGTGGTTTTGGCTTCAGATATGATAAAAATGAATCTCTCAGGTTATGGTTCAAAATACTATTAATAAGTAAACAAATCATCACTTTAAACAGTGAGTACAGTTCAGGACTGACTGATATTCATAGGTGTTTCTTTGGTTTGTACTCAAAGACCTTTTCATCCTCTGAGAAGAAACAATGATAGATAAAAAAGTTAAAACAAATACAACACATTTACTTGAAATAAGCTTAAACATGATAACAATTACTTTTGTAAAAACAAACGTCATTTGATATAGGTTGAAGACAGTTTTAGATAGGATTAAATCGTTTTCTCCATTTATGTTCAATTAATAAATGTACCTATTTCAAGTGTATAAAAGAAATTTTCACAGAGTAACAACTCATATTCTAACAAATATTTTTCTAACAGGATTTTTCCCCTCTTTCCCTTTCTTTGAATTTGCAGTGAAATTTCGGAAATTTTGTCGAGACAATTCCTACCCCCTGTTTTTACATTCATAATTTCTCTTTTCTAATTGAATTCAATATATCACTCTAGAATGCCATCAGGTTCGTTCACCATCAGTACTTTCAGTGCTTTGATTGATGTTGTTAACTATATTAAGAAAATGTCAGTTTTAAATACCTTGCTACATACTTATTTTTGCATATAAAATTACATCTGGTATAACCCATGTGCACTGGCAGAGTAACAGGTCGTTGCAATTAAGGTTAAGGTAAATCGGTTTTTTAAAAAAGAAATAGATCGTGGACAATGTAAACCTGAAATGTTTAACTACCGGTGTTCAAGCTGAAGTTAGTAGCCTTTGGTAACCCTTTGGTGATATGGGTTCACGTTTGCTTTGCACGTTTTGAAAGACACCAAAATATAGAAAAGTAAACTCGCCTAATTACTTCAAGGGTAAGCCACGCCCTGCCAGTTTAATACTTACGCAAAATACCGTTCTATGTTTGTGACAGGTAAATACAGATAAAATAATCAGCCTGTACATCCGTATAGAAATACAAAAGAAACGACGAATAAAAAACTTGATAATTACAATTTGTTTACTGGTGAAGTTACGAGGTTTTGGCAGAAAATCGACGATATTTTGCTTTACATAACCAGAATGTAAAAGCAGCCCTTTAACAAGTAAGATCGCTGTCCATAATTTCATAAATTAGCCTCAGTCGAACCTTATTTAATTAAGGACATTTAGAGAATCTCCTTTTTATTAACGCATGTTGGTAGTTCAGTGTAGTATTTACCCCGCTTTGCATGCCCGCGCAAAGCAGTATATAACTTGCAAACAGTCTTTCACGTTTTGGTAACCTGAATTCAGGGATGGATTGCATGGTGTTAACGTTTATTTGAATGCGTTTTCTACAGCACAAAATGAGCTGCCTTAGCGCATGGCTACACTACAACACAGCGTCCTACGGTGAAACGAAATCGGCATTTATCCCTATGGTTATGACCACAACAAAGTTTTTATATTGATAGATAAATTGTTATCAGTAAATAGGCTTTTGTCTGAAAATCCGAAATCAGCCAAGTGAAAGGACTTACTAGTTACTAGTACAATTGAAAACATCGCAAAAATGACGTTACGTGAATAATTTTGAAACGACTTTGGAATGAATTGGCACGTTTTGAGTTAAATTCAAGTGGGGTTAGACAATATCGAATTGTGTTAATTTTAACCTCCCTTTAACGAAAAAAAAAACCGTACCTTTTCTGTTTGTGCGTCCTCAAGGACGAATAAGACGCTAAAAAATCGACAACTAAACAATATACTAAAATAATGCAATAACTTAAGGTGGTGGACCCGTAATAGTTATTACGGTCCCAATACCTTCATCGACATGAATAATACAAGTTGATTGTATGAAACCATTTGATTTTCGAAGCGTTTTTGAACAATTTCTGTGAATATTTGGGTGAATGTGTTGAATGCCGAAGCGCTGATCAAGCGATAAAGAATGGTTTTGATCAAGGTGAATGTCAATTTTACGATGTTACTAACTGTACTTTCAAACAATATTTTTCTTTTTTTCTTTAAGGTAGTGGACCCGTAATAGTTCTGCAGTACTGAACTTTAACAGCGTTGACAGAGGTTTCCTAATGATTTTTATCAGGAAAAGTCGGTCAACATTGGTAGAGATCATTTGTTCCGAAATGGTGGGGAACTATTACGGGTCCACTACCTTAAATCGGACTCCCAACAGTCATTTTGTGTAAATAATTGTAAAATGTCTCAGATAAAGCTAGTTGGCATTTATTAGAACCCCGCTGAATATATTCCAATGTTGGTTTGATATAGTAACTTTATTTCCACCATATGTTAGTTTCACCCAAACTCTACTTCCCTTAACCATGTAGGTTGTTGCAGTGGTTGACCCATGGTCCTTCCAGCTTGTATCCCCAACCCTTACCTCGCCAAATTTACTACCATCTTGAAATAACGATGCTGCTAAAGGAATTTCGTTGTCAGAACAAAGCGTTAAGCTGAAAAGATATACGCCATCCGTCGGTGCAGTAAAATATCCATTCTTTAGATTGTAAGCCTCACCAAGGTTGGAAACAACGGAATCAAAAATGATCAAGTCCTCATCACTAACTGTCAAACTTTTCGATAGGTAAACGTTAAATTGGACGAGCTCTCGGCTTTTTTCTTTCCTTTCCAACGATGCTATTTTACTCTTCAACTCCGATGTTTCCATTTCTAGTCTAACTAGCCTCTCCATCAGTTGATATTCGTAGGCAAATCTCGTGCAGGCTTCCTCTTTTGGACAAATTGGCTCGCTTACTGTAGGCCTATACACAAGTAAACATCCATAAATAAAGAGTGACCACAGCATTTTCGTAGTTCTTAAGTAAGTAAATAGACATCAAAAATGAAACACGATTATGAAAAAATAGACATGAAATATAACGACCACACAAAAATTAATTGACTTTGCTTACCACATTATCAACATGACTGATAACGAAAGATAAAGAAAAGTGCACGAAAAGATCATTTTGACACTTCTCACATGGTTCACAACACTATTCTGATGTACACATCCATGATTTTTACCCTGGCAGGGCTGAGCCTAAGTAACGGGTCATTGCACTTAAGGTTATGGTAAATCAGTTTTTGGCCTGGTTTAGCAGGCCAAAGGAAACAACCCTGTATCCTGGAAAATGCCTAGGAAAAAGATAATCGAAAAACCGAACAACGTGTGTACTACGTATTTTTTTTGTACTCATGCGCGCGACACAGTTCAACGCAGTGCTTGCATTTCACATCGCTGTGTCAAGGAAAATTCCGGAAAAATACGCAGATATTTATAAACACCTACTTCTTAATGCTCAAAAATAAACTCTCTGCTCAAATATTCATTTGTCATTTGATAGGTCAAGGTTAATGTCAGAATTCGTGATTTAAGCACCGATTTAATTCCTGAGCTTGCTCAAGAGTACCGATGCTTTGCTAAAATCAAAGAACTTATAGTACTGAAGGCGAGGAAACCGAATAGATGAAACAACACACGAGGTCAATTTTCTGGAATATTACCTTGTTTATTCATCTTGTGCTTATAATGTATACAAGATATTTCCTTACTTATCACTACCAAAATCACTGCTGTGTTAAAGATACACAGCTTTTATATTTGATCTAGACGGATGACCTTGTTAATAGGGAAAAGAAGAAAATGCTGCTAACTAACACTTTCTCCTTTCCTTCTAATATTATCTACCCTCTCTGCTACAAATGTTACTAATTTGCCCCCATATTGTATGTAATCGGCAACCCATTACAATTTGGACCTGTCTAAACATTTGTTGTCTTATATTGGATTAATATAAATTTAAAGAAATTAAAAGCATTGTTCCATCCTTAAACCATTAAACAGACGATAAAATTTTAGACTGGGCCAACTTAGAACAGGTTGCAGACAATAAATCATCATGAGTGTAATTTGATATATATCTAGGGTAGAAATTAAAAACAAATAATGGGGTATGAGTATAGGGTGGACCATATTGTGAGAAAGGGAGAAACTGAACCTAAAAGTTTATTGTATTCCCACAGTAAAATACAACTTCTTTATGGAATTCAATTCAATGTAAAAGAAAGAGCCGACGAGCTCGTGCCCCTAGAAAAACAGCATTACTACGATTGCTAGACGGAATGATCGAATGGATGAATTGACTGACTAGAAGCAAACCAATCAACTCTTCTAAAATTATAAAAACGCAAGTTGCGCCTGTCTTCAAAGCGGTATCGGGCGTAGTAATCTATACTTTGGGAATTAGTTGTTTTTTTGGCGGACCTAGCGCTATATAGTGAGCATGACGTTCGACATTTTTCCTTTGAAAGTGTTCGAATTTGATTTGAATTGGGGTTTTACGTCGCTTTCAACAATCTTTCAGTTATATCGCGACGACTGGAGCACCTAACGATGGATTCCTTGTATTTCTCACACCAGTACTACTACCACATCCCTTTCCTAGCCTCCAGTTGCTATTCCACCTAGATTTACGATTATCTACCCAATGGTGGAAGACAAATGTCGGAAAGGATAAGTGCCGCGGCCGGGGATCGAACCCGTGCGAATATAGACCCCTGGATTAGAAGTCCGGCGCGCTACCAACTGCGCTATTGCCGCGGCTGAAAGTGTTCGGAATGTGGTAAATGGAACCCTTGGTTTCCTTCTTCTAAAGAAAAGCCTAGCTAACAAGATTCAAAAAATGGATTGCATGCCTTCAAATGTCACCTTGCCTCTTTATAAACCAGGCCTTCAGCGCTTTTAGCGTTTTGATTATTTAAAATTAATTACTTCTACAGAGACTGAACATAAATAACTTTAGACCTAAAACCATAGATTGGTAACCGAACCCTCGTAACTTCAGCTTGTCAAAGCTGAAGTCACGTTGCTTTGGTAACCAAACGATGAAATGTTTCATCTTCTTTAAGCGCACAAATCCTTTTGGTTATAGGATACAGTTTTTTGAACGCGTTAACAATAATTACCGATCTCATTTTAAATGCACCAAAAATATTGAAAACTCGCCAAATTACGCCAAGACTAAGCCACGCCCTGCCAGTTGAAAATTACGCAGAATAAACAGTATGTATAAATTAAGATTAACCTACACAGACAAGCAGTCTGATCTAAGCCTAAGGTATCCTTAATTGGCATTATGTTTGAAACAAATTTAATTTAGCAAGATAAAGTACAACATTTCGTTAAGATAGTAATTTCAAAACATTCCAGAGAGGCTAATAAGATTTTAGAAGATTGGGCATCTATTGTATTTGACAGCTCATCAATGAACATTGTTAGATACTGCGCAATATGCTGCGGTCGCCTGTAAAGATCGATTTGAAAAGGCTAAATGCATGATATCTGTCTGCTAGTGCACGCAATGAAATCAGTAATCTCATTGGCTTTGCTGGTGTTTATCTATGCAATTTATTCTTCAAAAGGAGGAAGTTTGGATGGATGGATGGATGGATGGATGGATGGATGGATGGATGGATGGATGGATGGATGGATGGATGGATGGATGGATGGATGGATGGATGGATGGATGGATGGATGGATGAATGGATGGATGGATGGATGGATGGATGGATGGATGGATGGATGGATGGATGGATGGATGGATGGATGGATGGATGGATGGATGGATGGATGGATGGATGGAAGGATGGATGGATGGATGGATGGATAGATAGATGGATGGATGGGTGGATGGATGGATGGATGGGTTGATTGATGGATGGGTGGATGGATGGATGGGTTGATTGATTGATGGGTGGATGGATGGATGGATGGATTGATTTTATTGGGTTTTACGCTGCTTCAAAAATCCTTCAGTTATATTGCCCGGGCTAGAGCACCTAACAACGAATTCCAGGTATTTCTTACACCGGTTCTCAAGCTACTATCCCATATAGTTCTACGATTATCAACCCATTGGTGGGAGACAAATAGTCGGAAAGATGTGTGCCGCCGTCAGGAATCGAACCAGGGACCTCCAGATTGACAGTCAGACGCACTACCAACTATCCTATGATGGCGGTTGGATGTATAGATGAATGTATGTATGAATGGAATGAGGGGTAAACCGACAGACAAACTGACTGATGGATTGATGTGGTTCAGGAGGAGATGGGGTTCAAACATTTCGGGCTCAAAAAAAAGCCCAGCCCTGCCAAGCCTCTATTTCTAAAGAGGGTAACCAAAGGAACATTCTGGTAAAGTTTCTTTGAAATTGATTCTGTGATTCAGGAGATACTGTTAAAAGATTTGGTGCTCAAACAAGCCCCCTTTTCCACGCTCATATTAATGGGCAAATCTATGTTTCACAAACAAATTATGAAGAGGATCAACCAAGGAAGATTTTGGTTAAGTTTCATTGGAATCAACCCTGTGATTCCGGAGTAGATGTTGTTCAAAGATTTCAGGCTCAAAATAAGCCCCGCCATGCCATGCCAAAAGTTAGGGGTCAATCAAAACTGAAAAAATAGTTTTTTAAGAGGGTCAACTAAGGAACATTCTGGAAAAAAGTTTCATTGAAATCGTCTCGGTGAATCAGGAGATGATGTTCAAATATTTCATAAAAGAAAAATGCAACGCCCATTTTATCGGCCAATCGGAGTTTCGTGAACAATTTTTAAAGAGGGTCACACACGGAACGCTTTGGTCAAGTTTCATTGAAATCTACCCAGTGGTTAAAGAGAAGAAAAAGTTTCTATGAATTTTGACAACATTGAGATGGATCGTCCCTATTTTCAAAATGCAACAATCCTTAGAAAGTTTCAAGGGTTTGAATTATATCATCAAATTTATTCCGTAAACAAGATTGCACTAAGTGAAATTGCAGAAGGCCCCTTATCCTTTTTTTTTCTGACGGATCATACCAAATATCAACGGCACAAACCTTATTACCCTATAATCATCCTGTTAAAGTTTCAAGAGAAAATAATAATATTTTTGGACTTAATTGTGTGTACAAGATTGTACTAAGTGAATTTCCATAAGGCACCGTTTCCTCTTGTTTTCCAACAAATCATCCCTATTTTCAAGAGTGACAATCCTTTTTACCATACCATTTTGTGAAAGTTTAAAAAGAATCCAATGACATTTGTTGACTTAATCGCATAAAAGTTAAGGTAGTGGACCTGTAATAGTTCTGCAAAGTTTCGGGTGTAATGAACTTTAACAGTGTTAACCGAGGTTTCATAATAATTTTCATTAGGAAACCTGGGTCAACATTGTTAAAGAGCATGAGTTCCAAACGGATGGTAAACTTACCATTGCTATAGCCCTTCTTACCTTTGTTCAGTAGAGCTTTTAATAGGATTTTCTTTTTATTAAACTGAAATATAAGAATTTCTTCTGATGCTTTCTGACATATCACCATTTTTTTTAATTCTAACTAGTGCTGTACTACCTTAATAAAAGAAGTCATATTGATGGCTAAGTTGAATATTAACAGTTGAAACTGCCTTATAACATATACTTGTAGGTAAGTACTACTGTTCAGCACTGGGCCATTGATATAAGGGTAGTTGATGAAGCAAGATCAACTTTATACTGAACTATAAAATCAACACCATTTAAAGTCACAGTCTGCGTTTAGAGTAAACAAATCGCTCTTTCCTGAACATTCTCTGAATATTTTTTCTTGATTTGCTCTTATGAAAGATGAGTAACATAAAAATACAAATCAATCGACAAACGAGGCTTTTTGGTGAAACGCATAATCTGTCGTATAAAGTAAAATATGTAAATGAGATTTTGGTCATGTGATATAAGCTCATGTGCAGAAGTGGTATTCAAATTAGAGTCCAAAATGTTGTGTGTCATCAATATTCATCAAGTATAAGTCAAGCTTTTCTTTAAGAAAAAAACTCTAGTTTTTTGTACATAGTCGTCTTAGATCATTGTCTTGTGTTTTGGAAATGTTCACAAACACAGACGGGGACTTTTAGTTGTTTTTGTTGTATCTAATTTGAATTCATGTGGCCAAAATTATTGTCAATGTATATCTCTGGATCAATGAAAGCATGCTTTTGACGTTTTAATCCATGCTTAAACCAATCCCACACAGTCCCACTTTTTGACGCCTTTGAAAAAAAACTTTAGAATATTGTGAATAATGAAAAAAAATGTAATATCTATACAATTTTTTCTTGGCTTTTTTTTCTTGTCCAAAAATGAATATTTTTAACTCTTGTCATGCTGAACCCTGAAATATTCCTCCTTTGGCAGAAAGTATAGACAAAGATCAGCCTAAATACATATGCAATCTGATCTTAGTCAACACCACCCTTTTTGCCACTTTCAAATTAACAATGTCAATAGATTTAGGTTTTCAGCCCCTTGATTTTGGTACAAATTTTATGCTGAAATTTTTTCATCATGACAAGGGTTAAAATTTCATATAAAATAAAATATTTCTCTGCAACTTCTTTGGAATTGGACCAGTCTAAATTTTGTTGTCTGTTTATTGGTAATTGAGGTAATTGGAAAGACTTGGTCTGCATTAAATATAATTTATTTCATTCAGCTTTTTATAAAGACAGACTACATCCAATAACAGTAAACTTTTTTAAATTCGTCAAGAGTTCCACCAATTTTTACATGAGTGTGTACATATAGAGAAAAGTCTGGAAGCCAGACTCTGGCTTAAGGTAGTGCAGCTGTAATAGTTCCGCAACATTTCTGAACTCATGAACTTTCACAAAGTTGACTAAGATTTTCTAATGAAAACATTAGGAAACCTCGGTCAACACTGTTAATGTTGATTACTTCTGACACGTTGTGGAACTATCACAGGTCCACTACCTTAAAAAGTGTTTCATTTTCTTTATATGCCTAAAAATCAGATGATAAAACAATCACCCAACAATTCATTCAACTCAAGTATACTCCTTTATATACAAGAAACAGCGACATATTTTGACTCCATCATATTTACAATTTGTTGACATTTTGTACAAATTACAAAACAGTGATAAGGGTCACCAGCCAATTTAACTAATACGCAACAATAGAAAAACTTGAAAATGGGCAACTAATTCATGACTAGGTCCCCTTTTCTTATCTTAAAATCCAAATTAATTCAAATGCTAATAGCATGGGTACTACTGATCAACGAACAGAAAACCCTTTTTAACACAGTTCAAGTTAAAAAAGAAAATTTATAAAAATATTAAAGGAGATCATGAGGCGGAGTCATTTTACACACATTTTTGCAATATTATTTAATAATTCTGGAAATACTTAACCAATTTGAATTCTATTTGAAGCAGAAAAGGTGGGAAAGCTCCAGACAAAGAGGTGGCCACAACTGCCAGAAGCCATTTGCCAGACACCACAGGTGGTCCCATAATACGCAGGGATCATTTTGGGGTGAGATTTTCAGAGATTCTCTCATTTTTTACAAGAAATCTCATTGAAACTGCCTTAATGAGAGAAAAATCGCAAGGAATTTTGCAAAAATTTTTGTTGGCTCAGTTTAAAAACAGTTGTAACTGCCTATAATTATGGAGAGGTGAATAGTAATTACTACAACTTTTTAAGCTTGGTTATTTAATTGTGGTTGCATAAGAACAAATTCCTTCATTTTCCTTATCAGATCTTTGTTTGTTTAGGATCATTAAATAGCAGCATTGTCTAGCTATGAGTTGTGACAACATTTCATCTATGCATGTTAAAGACAGTTTGTTAAACTAGAACTGTCGCAGAGCGGACTAATACCCCCCACAAGCACTTTGTCAGAATGCAAGTGCTCTTAGTGCAGGATGCGTTTGTAACAAATATTGAGGTCATATTCAGCATTTGCATGAAGTTTCATGATTCTAGGTCGCTTGATTCTTGAGTTAGAGTCCAGAAATGAAAATTGAACAAAGGCTGACTGTGACCTTGACCTAGGCCTCTTGGTTCTTGAGTTAAGAGTCAGGAAACGAAAATTGAACAAAGGCTGACTGTGACCTTGACCTTTGACCAAAGTGACCCCAAAACAATAGTGCTATTCCTTGGTTCATAAGGAACATTTGTATAAAGTTTCATGATTGTAGGTCATTTGGTTCTTGAGTTAGAGTCTTGAAACAAAAAGGTCTACGGACGGAAGGACGGATGGATGGACAGACAGACAGACAGACAGACATGGTGAAAACAAATTACCCCCCTCTACTTCGTAGGTGGGGGGTATAATGATGTACACTTTTCCTATCGAAATGAATTATTTAGTAATAATATTTTGCATAATTTACATATTTACAATAAACTGAACACATTTTAAACAACAGAGACCCATCACATAAAATGGGATCATTTGGACACTTCAGAGATTATCAGGCTGCATAGGCTTATCTGGGAGATTTTGTTTTGAAGGGTCAGCCCAAGACTATGGTAAGTGCTATTAAATATGACTGATCCATCATGCAAAATAGGACCATCTGGACAATATGTTGTTAACATGAATTAAAACCATTTAAGAATAGTTCTTTTAGTAAGAATGAGATTGGAATATTCAGAATTGAAATAACTGCACTCTTTCTAAACCCCTTTTTCCAATAAGGATTTATTTGGTCACATATCAAAAAATAAATTTGAGTTTGAACACCAAAATAAAGATTAGTTAGAATAGTAACACACATTCGGAAGACCATCCTTTTCTGTGTTCTTCCAAATGGGGTTCACTTGGTGGTAGTAGCACTAGAAATTTACACCAAACATTCTCTCTGGCAAAAGCCTAAGTAATTTTTTTCCCAATCAATAAATGATAATAGAACCATCTTCTGGAAAAAGCTATAAGAAAACAACCTGGTCAGAACATGCAGGCTTTCCAGAGTCAAGATTTGTTTTGCTTTTGACAGAGTTTCAGAATCTAAATCAATAACTTTTAATATCTCAAGTCAATGGCTCAGTGTAAGACAATTGTTAATATTACCTGATCCCCTATTTAGTTGTATATTAACCATTTAGAAATGTTTCATAGTGCATCATGCAACACATCACATGACTGGGCAACAGTATGAACTGTTTCATGCATGCACACTAAACACCAAACTGTTGCCCGCTTGCCAAATGACATCATCATGTTGCATGTTTAATAAACATGCCGAGTGACATGATCTTTTGAATGTTATCCTAAAATCGACTTTTTTACTCTTTATATCTCTTATGGCATCATACTTTTTAATGAAAAACAATTTTACTCATTATTAATCAGGTAATAAAATAATTATTTTATGGTGATTCCTGGAACAGTCAAAAAATCTATTGCCCTCAGTGTTTGGAATAGCTTTGTTTGTTTGAATGGGTTTAACGCCGATTTCAACAATCTGGCAGTTATATCGCGGCGGCCGGAGCACCAAACAATGGATTCCTGGTATTTCTTTCACCTGTACTACCATTACACCCTTTCCTAGCCTCCGACTGCTATCTCACATAGGTTTACGATTATCTACCCATTGGTGAGAGACAAATGTCAGAAAGGATATTTTCCGCCACCGGGGAATGGAACCCACAACTTCCAGATTGGAAGTCTTATGCTTAACCAACTGCACTATAGTCTGATTCAAAAACTTTTATCTAAAGTCAATGGCTTAGGGTAAGACAATTGTTAATATTTCCTGATCCCCTTTTTAGTTGTATATTAACCATTTAGAAATGTTACAAAGTGTATCGTGCAACACATCACATGACTTCCCAACAGTATGAACTGTTTCATGCATGCACACTGAACACAAAACTGTTGCCCGCTTGCGAAACAACGTCATCATGTTGCATGTTTAATAAACATGTGGAGACATGATCTTATGAATGTTATCCAAAAATCAACTTTTTTTCTCTTTATATCTCTTATAGCATCATACTTTTTAATGAAAAACATATTTACTCAATAATCAGGTAATAAAATAATTATTTCATGGTGATTCCTGAAACAGTCAAAAAATCTATTGCCCTCAGTGTTTGGAATAGCTTTGTTTGTTTGAATGGGTTTAACGCCGCTTTCAACAATCTGGCAGTTATATCACGGCGGCCAGAGCACCCAACAATGGATTCCTGGTATTTCTTTCACCTGTACTACCATTACAACCTTTCCTAGCCTCCGACTGCTATCTCACAAAGGTTTACAATTATCTACCCATTGGTGAGAGACAAACGTCAGAAAGGATATTTGCCGCCATCGGGGATCGAACCCATGACATCCAGATTGGAAGTCTAATGCCTAACCAACTGCGCTATGGTGGCGGCGTGTTGGGAATGACATTTCGAACTGTAGCCCTCTGCCTTCTGCATTGGGCAACAGTTCAGAATGTCATCCCCTAACCTCCAGGCCAATAATTTTACTGTTAAACGAAACACCATGAAATAACTGTTATAATGTATACCAAATATATTTTCTAACATAAGAGCGCACTTCCTAATAGTAGCCCCCCCCCACACACACACGCACACACTTTATTTACTTATAAATCCTCATTCGAGTTGAATGAAAACACCTAAATTCAGGACTTTAACTTTTTCACTACTTTGAGTTAAATTTCCACTTAACAATCAATTTATATGATCGTTAAATGGAAATTAACCTCAAGCAAAATGGGGAAAATAAAGAAATGGTTTGATAGATGTTTTATTTTAGAAAGTAGTTAACCTAATACCAGTTACCTGCCGATGTTTTGTATAGCTCCTGAGAGCATTTATTAGGGTAACGGGGTAATTTTGGCGGTGGTTTTATTTTGGCTATATTGGCGGTCAAGCTAAAATGTGCCAAATTTAATCCACCGCCAATATTTGTCATTATTAAATAAGAAATTTCTTTATTATGATAGATATGAAATCTTTACATTTTTAGTCAATGTAAATTAAATTAATATCAAAGTTATGCAGACCGTACTTATTATTATGCTGACAACGTTGACATTTCGACGGATCAGTGCAATACTATTGTAAGTGCCTATAAGTTATAGGCACTTACAATAGTTGCACTGATCCCTCAATTTCTTGAAATTGTCTTTCTTTTACTTACGTTATTTTAATCGACGAAAAAATGTAAAATATAGATAAAGTGTTTAATTTTGGCGTTAAAGTAAGATGCGCCAAAATAAATCACTGCCAATAAATCGTTATCGAAAAACCGCCAAATGTGGACACCGCCAATATAAAGCCGTTTACAGTATATGTTTATATAAAGTTAAACAATTTGACACTGAGCCCTCAAAATGTGACATCATATTGACCTCTGTAGCACTGAATATATTTTCAATGAATCAATTCACAGATATTGTCTTTGAGCCTAACAGGCTACATATATATTACAATTCTAGAGTAAGAGCTATAGATACAAGAGATTGATGAAAATCAAAATTATTTCTTGTCCAAATCATACGTTTTGGGTGCTTATTTGAATCGTATTGACAAGACTATTCCAATAGGAACCCAAAACATATGATTTGAATGACATTTCTTTTGTACTGGTTTTCAAATCACAATCCCTCTCTTTCTATAATTCTAAAGACTGGTTTGCCATCTTTTATCACAGCAGTTGGTCGTGTTTTTTATTCATCGCTGTCGTAGTCGGAGTCATCGCCGGTGAAATCGCTCTCCTCCTGGTCCGGATTCATCTGTTCCTCCTCGTCTTCCGAAATGTCCCATTGCGGGTGATCCTCGACTACCTTGGCTGGTTTCACATCCAGCTGTCATGGAAAATAAAATTCAATGGTTCAGATATTTAAACAAATATATTACCTTCTTTAATGCTTTTCGGTGGTTTATTGAGAAAAAAAAGGTAGATTATCACTTGATAATCTCACCGCAAAAGCAGTGAATTTATCAAAAACTTATACTCTGCTTTTGTGCATTTCATCATATCTGCCGTCAACTATGCGGGGAGAAAATATAGCTTTTGTTGTTCACGAAATGAAATATAAATCGATCTTACACTGAAACAAACGATTATCCTTTATATATTGGTTTATAAACTGATTCTATAAAATATTCATTTTTCTAAGATTAGAATCATATACTTTCTTCACATTATTTCACTTATTTTCTGATAGCTGATGCACCTAGCCATGACTTCCTCTCATTCCTCATACTAGAAAAACAACATCATTTTTTCTAAGCCACCAGTTGCTCGTTCAACATAGACTTAGAACTTAAAATGATAGTTATTATATAGAGGATAATCGTTTGTTTCAGTGTAAGATCGATTTATATTTCATTGAGTGAACAACAAAAGCTATATTTTCACGAGTGGCAGAGCCACGAGTGAAAAATATTGCTTTTGTTTTTCACAAAATGAAATATAAATAGATCTTACTCGAAAAACAAACAATTATTCTATTTCTTTAATGCAAAAATGAGACACAATGTGAAATTTCTAGGAAATATTTTCATAAAGCGCATCATTTTGCACGTGATTGCTATGCAACGTTCATTGTGACGTCACTTATTTCGCCCCGCAAAGATGACGTCAGATAGGATGAAATGCACAAAAGCAGGGTATAAGTTTTTGATAATTTCACTACTTTTGCAGTGAGATTATCAGGTGATAATCTACCGTTATTTCTCAATAAACCACCGAAAAGCATCAAAGAAAAGTAGATTAATCAAATGTGAAACCAGGACTTTTGTCAAATGAGCATGTGCGTGACATTTCCAACAATTTCACATGTGTGCAAGCTCAGTCCAGTCTTAAAACCAGTCTTATTCCTTTTACAAAGAAACACTTGGATTAAAGCAAGCAAAATAGTTCTGGATTTAATTTTTGTTTTTGTCAGATGTGTGAAAGAATCATTTTAGCAAAAACAAAACACTCCAATTTTGGTAAACAAAACAAGAGCACTGTCTACAGGTGCCAAGCTAAGCTGTTAAGTGCTGGATGGTACATAAAAATCCAAGTCGAAAAAGGGGCATAATTTGCACAAAATGCATTTAAAGTTATCCTCCATGACAGTATAGCTTGCTCTTTTGATTGCAGACATGTGTGCCAAGTTTCAAGTGAATGCCTTCAGTAGAACTAGAGATATCACAAAATGTCAAAGTTTTTGCACAACAACTACGACAGCAACAATGACAACACCAAGGCTTTAGAAATACCTCGGGTTTTCTCTGAAAACAATCGAGCTAGTAAAAATTGAATGATAACATTAGATCTGTTAATGTACCTTAATGTTTTTAACTTGGTCGAAGTCCATATGATAGCTGTCTGATCTCAGTATAACAGAATATGTGTAGACACCTGTCCTATCTGGTGCTGAAAACTTTAACTGGACCTGTAAACAGACAAATTATCTCAGTATAACAGAATATGTGTAGACACCTGTCCTATCTAGTGCTGAAAACTTTAATTGGACCTGTAAACAGACAAATTATCTCAGTATAACAGAATATGTGTAGACACCTGTCCTATCTGGTGCTGAGAACTTTAACTGGACCTGTAAACAGACAAATTATCTCAGTATAACAGAATATGTGTAGACACCTGTCCTATCTGGTGCTGAAAACTTTAACTGGACCTGTAAACAAACAAATTATCTCAATATAACAGAATATGTGTAGACACCTATCCTATCTGGTGCTGAAAACTTTAATTGGACCTGTAAACAGACAAATTATCTCAGTATAACAGAATATGTGTAGACACCTGTCCTATCTGGTGCTGAAAACTTTAACTGGACCTGTAAACAGACAAATTTACAATAAAATATCTTAGGATGACAGTAGAACTTGTATTAACCCTTGTCATGCTGAATAAATTTTGGCAAAAAATTTCTATCAAAATCAAAGGGCAAAAAGCACTGAAAGTACCAACTGTAGGTCAATTTTTATTCGAAAAACTAAATCTATTGACAATTCTGATTTGAAAGTGAGAAACAGGTGGTGTAGACTAACATCAGACTGCACATATGTGCAGACTGATGTTTGTCTTTAGCTCCTGCCAAAGCAGGAATATTCAGGGTTCAGCATGACAAGAGTTAAGCGACCAATAACAGGATCATCAAAAAGCGGTTGTTATAGAAAACAGTTGCTTAGTACATGTTTGTTAACAAATAAGAAAAATATTTTTTTAATGGATATGCATATTATGACAAAATGATGATTCTATTGAGTTTCAACAATAAAAGATTCATTTTTAATAGTTTTTAGTACCAACAAAACCTACTTTTAAAGATATTTTGATTTAAAGCAGAGGATTTTGAAACTGGTCGCTTAGTAAAAATGGTCGCTGAAAAGATGGTCACTTGAGCAAGATTGACTGTATATGGACAAAAGTCCTATTTAAGAAAAACAAGAGAACTATCTGGGGAAAGAAACCTTTATCATACCTGTAAATAGAGATAATATATGTGGATATATGTCTCTGTGTAACACAGTGTGTGTAGACTTCAGCCCTTTACATTTTCCTTTTCATATATTTAGAGTTTAAACTTAAAACAGATAACTCAGCTCAACCCCTGTCATGCTACACCCGGAATATTCCTGCTTTAGCAGGAGGTAAAGACAAAGATCAGCCTGCACCTATGTGCAGTCTGATCTTAGTCTACACCAACTATTTGTCCCTTTTCAAGGCAGAGTTGTTCTTGAAATGAATTTTCAAAAAGAAAGATTGTACTACATCGTTGGATAATAGGGCTTTCAGTACTTTAATATGAGTTCAATTTTGAAAAACAATTTTAATTCAGCAGGACAAGGGTTAAGAAAAAGCAATCCCATAGAAAATCCTTGCCAATTACTCCTTCAGTGATTTTTTACTACTTGAAAGGTGACAGTGTGAATTTTCTAACAACTACAGAAAACATGAATATAACTCCTACCTCTTCATTATCTTTGAGTGTGTAGATTGTCACAGGAGCTGATATCAACATTCTATTTTTTCTGTCACATACATATAACCACCAGGCCTCTTGTTTCTCCTACAATAAATGTTAAACACAATTAAAAAATCAAAACAAAACTTTCAATGTAAGGATAGCTAACAGCGGACCTTATTTTCACCCTAATCATGTTAAATAAAAATCTTGGCAAAATTTTAGTTTAAAAAGTGTGCTGAAAGGACTGAGTGCACTTGCTATGAGTCAGTATTTACTCAAGAAGTATACTTTTCAACATTTTTCTGGTTTTAAAAGGTATATACTAACATAAGACTGCACTTAAGTGCAGGCTTATCCTTGTCTATACCTCCTGTCTAATAACGAATATTCCTGACTCAGCAATTAATTAATGCAAAACTATTGTAAGTGGTAATGCATTATCTGACTTACAACATTATAGTTATTTCATGGTATTTCATGTAACAGTGAAATACAATTGTCCCAAGGTGGATTAAATGTCATTCTGAACTGTTGCCCCATGCCGAAGGCAGAGGTCAACAGTTCATTATGTCATTCCTGACTGAGAGGGTAAGTTTTTCACTGTTACACAATATCTGCGTAAAATGTTTTATTACCTTATCATTATTGTGTTTATTTATTTTATTTTCAAAACATGCTTTAAAAGAAGACATAGACAGAGGAAACCTCCATTTCTTGATCAATTTATGAGTGGGCTTCACTGCACACATTTATTACACATTCAACAAAATGAATTCATTTTTGCAAGCAGGCAACAGTCTGGTGCTTTCTGCACATGGATGAAATAGATCAACATGTTAACATTTGAATAAACTATGAAACAGTTTGATATTGTTATGCAAGTTTTCTTCTATTATCTAAGACAGATAACATTGGTTAAAAGGTTTCTGACAGGGTATATGTCAATTTAAATATGTATGCAAATATGACATCTCATTACCTGTTGAGGTTTTATATATTTTTTCTAAGAAGGAAAACTTGAGTAGAAAATAAGAAAGAATCATGTTGCTCATTTACAATACTCACACAAATGATTTTATGTACCGAGTGTATAAAAAAAAAAATTGCAACATTTATGCTGAAGTAAATCATAATGATCGTACACGAGAAATCATTATAAATCTTACATCAGGAAAGTGGGGACAGTGTACCACATGACTTTCCCTTTTCTTCGTCTCCAATGACGTCTCTTTTTTCGACTCCTCCTGATATTTCTCCCAGTCATCATCATTTGACGCCTCAGACTCGTTCCGTTTCCGTCTACGTGTTGTGGTGGCAGGCTGATCATTGTCAACAATCTCTTCTTCCTCATCTGAGAAATGTTCATCATTTCCATTTTCTTCTGTTTCATTCTGTACAGTAGTAAAGAAATCATCACTTACAGATAGACGGGTTGACAGGGGTGTGGAATTTCCATGCCCCGACAAGTCCGACAAGGGCAATTGTACTTGCAGGCAAGTACATTTTTCTAGGCCACTTGCCCGTGGACAAGTAGATACCAAGCAAATCTTGATACAGTACTAAAAATAGCTAGGAGAAAAGTCATCCTTTTGTATGTATCAAAGGGAAAGAAACATTGTTTTTAATGAAGTAAATGCTGGTTAACAGCATTTTCTTCATTAAAAACAATATTTTCTCAATATCTATCTACCTACTTTTTTGTGGACAAGTTCATTTTAATGCTTGACAAGTAAGAGATCAGCTTTTACTTGTCCAAGGACAAGTGGAGAAACTCTGTAAATCCACATCCCTGGTTGAAATATACTATGCTATAAATATTTTTATAAGTAATAATTTAACTGTAACTAACCCTCTGTTGTAGCTAATCTATGGAATGGTCTTTCAAAGACATTCCAATGAATACCCACAAAACAGAAATTCATTGTGAAGTAAGAACAAGAGATGTTTATAAAACATTTATGCGCCCCATAAAAGCAGGTCATAAGCCTATTCTTTGTCAAGAAAAAAAAGGCAATAACTCACAAAATATGATGAGTAGAGTTATGTTTCTTGTGCACTGCACTTCTCCTCAATAAGATCTATCCGCCAGTGAAGTTAGAGTCTAGCTTGCATACTTTTTGTGATATGCTCCTGACGAAAAAGGTCTACGATCATACCTTCTGACCGACTGAATGACAAGTACCAAGTAATATACCCCCTCTTCTTCGAAGGGGGCATAATTATAAAATTGCATTACCCTCTCTTATATAGACCCCTCATTATTTTCTTTTTTTTCAAATCAGTTTCTAATATTAGCAAAAAGAAATCTCCCTTACAAAACCGTATTATCAGGAAAGAATTAAGGACAACTTCATAAAACATCATCTATTTTTAATATACTGTATTTCCCGTTATAAAAGCACCTTTAGTAGCACCTATACATTTTTTTCAGAAAAAAAAAAATTAAAATAACTTAATTTTAAGAAATATTTGGGCTTCTTCTCTAATTTGATGTGAATTTCCTCTGAATAATTATTTACACGATTGTTTAGAGGAAATTCACTTCAAATTAAAGGGAAAAGGGCAATCAAGACATCAATTCATTGATTTTTTAATTAGTAAACGCATACTAAATAAAAGCTCCCCAACCATGTTATGAACAGCTCCAAGGAGCTTTTATTAGAAGGAATACAGTACTCTACAAATCAATTAGGTGCAACAACACTTGCCAATGCTATTGGATACATGTATTTACCTAGTGCAAAAGCAAATATCCATCACCAAAAGATGTTAAATTCAAGCTCAAGTTTCTCTTTATGAATATAAATAGGTTCCTGACATGAGGATTTGAAATATATGGCTGAAATGCAATAGCAACAAGATGTGTTATTGAAACAGGAATGCCCCTGAAACAGCTTTTTTATTTTTAGAAATTTGACCTTGACAGATGATCTTGACCTTGTCACATGACTTTGACCTTAGTACCAGCAGATGCATATCATTGAGATCCATCATCATACCAAATATGAATATTGTATCTTGAAAAGCATTGAAAATATTGGCAATAACAAGATTTGGTTACGTTTTGCAGACAGACAGACAGACATACGGATGGACAGATGGACAGATGCACAATGGTAAAAATATACCAAGATCTTTTGATGTGGGGGCATAAAAACAGACTAGATACCTGAGTGGTTTCTGTTTCCTGTGTTTCAGTTTTTGGGCCAACAGTCTGAACAGTTTTCTTGTTTTGTTGATTCTGTTGTTGTTGTTTCCCCTTCTTCTCCTTTTTACCTCCCTTTTTCTTTCCTCGGTTCGGTTTCTGCCATGGTTTAGGTTTGGGTTTTGATTCCTGTACAGCTGTCTCAAGGTTGCCAAAAGATTCTTCTCCCTGCAAAACATCATGATTCAGAATTATCATACTTTTCTCTAACAGGAGCTTCTTTCTGAATAGCAACTCACACATCTCCATCTGTCTTTCCTCCTCAAACGCAGTCTTCAAGCTTTTAATCTTCAGAGGTAAGTCCCTTAACACTTTCCTGTTTTACAAAATTTTGGAGCTGTCCAAATTCAAAGGTTTTGCAGACGAAAATTTAAAGTGGATTTATTTTGAAAAATAACCATTCAGTAGGGTAGAAAATAGTGTGGATAAAAAAGAAATTGCTTGTCAGAAGCAATTTCTTCTTTTATCACAATGTTTTCTCAATCATAAAATCACAGACACGTAAAAAGCAGGGATTAAACAGCAAAGGGTTAATATTGCATCCCTTCTATTATATCCTAAGGAAAGTATTGTGGAAAAGAAGAAATCGTTACAATAAGCTATTTCTTCTTCTTCCTCAATACTTTCTACCAGAATTTGATGGCTCAGTCAGAAACAGCTGTAACTCCCTACAAACATATAGGGAGTTACAACTGTTTTGCACTGAACCATCAAGATGGTTTCTTTTCAAATTTCATCCAAATTTATTTTGTCTGCTATTTCTTCCAGTTTGGACAACGTAAAATTCATAAAAATCTGTAAAAGGTTTAATGCAAAACTCATTTTGAATTTATCATTCTTATATAAGTGAAATTACCTAATTTTAGGAATGCAGGTATTTTTTCTAAAATGAGGTTAAATTCCTTCAAAGAACATGAAAATCAAATCCTATTACCCTCATTAGAAACTCTACCAGTTTTGAAGTTGAAGAAAAGAAATAGATTAACATACAAATGGACAAAAGTAAAATAATAGATATATGCCCCAAACCAACAATACAGGGGCATAGAAATGAACTCTCTCTCTCTCTCTTAGGGCCCACTTATTTGTCGCCCGAAGGGGTCCGGTTTTTCAGCCGGGCCACAAAAAGAAACTAGCTCTATGTTCAGGCTGACAAGATGTTGCAAACTGTTTTCAAATTAAACCCGTTTTGTGCACATGTGCATGTGCAAAGCAGGGCATAACTTAAAACGGCATGCACTATCTTGTCAGTCAGAACATATAGCTGGTTTCTAATTGTGACCCAGCCTAAAAAAAAAAACAAAATTGGGTGACAAATAAGTTTGCCCTTAGACTCTGGTTGACCTTGAGAGATGACCTTCATAGATGACCTTGATATTTGACCTTGACCTACCTCTTCCTCCTCATCCTCCACATCATTATCTGCGTTAAACTCTGGTTCCTCTATACTCAGTACAGGATGTTCACTGAACTCTTGACCCTCCATCATACTGGTACGTGTCAGATTGACCGTCACCGTCACAATACTGCCAGCCGTCACAGTCTTATCCTCATCATCCAATACTGGAAAACAGTAAAAATGCAGTTAACTGTAACATATACAGAATCTGTCCTCAAATAGTTTTTGTTGTTTAAAAAATGAAAGATTTATCAAGCACGTCATTTTGCACACCATTCCTAGGCAAATCAATGATGTTATTTGTTTAATAAACCATGCTTAGATTACTTCAAATAGGGTGCAATGACCAACGGCAGGATTTCTTTAATGCTTTTTGATGGTTTACTAAGGAATAACAGTAGATTACCATCTTACTAAACTCATGTTTTATCAGTGAGATTATTAAAATCTTAGACCCAGCTTTTGTTTACTTCACAATGTCTGATGTCATCTTAGCAGAGCCCCAAAAGTGCCTTCATCATGAATGTTTCAAGCTTTAACAAAATTTGTCCTTAAATTTTCACATTTTGTCTAATTTATGCATTAAAGAAGCAGACTTATTGTTGGGGATTTTTTGTAAGATCATTTGATAATCCATTGACTGAACAACAAAAACTATATTTTCACTGTATGAAAATATATCTTTAGTTGTTCACTCAATGAAATACAAATCCATGTTACATTGAAAGAAAAAAATATCCTATAGCTGCATAGATTACTTCAAATAGGCTGCAATGACCAACAGCAGGATATAATCTGGTTATTTCACTGGTTAGGAAAAGAGATTACCAAGTGATTCTCTACCTATATTTCTTGATAATCCAAGGAAAAGCATCAAATAATAGAGGATTATTATTCATGTTAAAAACGAAGAGCATTAAAGAGAGCCTTTGACAATTTAATTCACATATCATGTAATAAAAACATAATTTTTTTAATTACCAAATACATGTTGTTTTTTTTATCCTTTTATTTGACAAAGGGTATAAGAGTTGTTTGACATGTGCACTTACCTTCTGATCTGACGACCATTTTAACTTTTGGATAAGAAGCACAAACATTCATCACATTCTGGTATTCAACCTCATTTAGTGTACGTAATAAATCTCTTCTATCTGCATCTTTCATGGAAGCTAGCTCATGGATGTGCTGTATATTTCTCTGAAAAAGATGTTTGCATTTTAACTTGAGGATTCCTTTCCCAAGATAATTTACATAATTTGCAAGCATTATCCTTTATCAAATTGAATACATAATGCTACTGGCTTGTAAGGTGGCCTAAAAAAAGATCAATCACCCTACACATTTGTACTGTCTGATCCGATTATTCACCACCTATTTGTCCCTTTTTAAGGTAGTGGACCCATTCAGCAACATTTCCGAACTCATGATCTTTCACACTGTTAACCTAGGTTTCCTAATGAAATCATTAGGAAACCTCGGTAAGCACTGTTAAAGTTAATGACTTCCAAAACGTTGGGGATCTATTAGAGGTCCATTACTGGTACATTACCTTAAGGCAGTCTCTAAGTGCCTACAGGTTTTTGACTTAAATGCCTTTGCCTATATTGAGTGACAATTTACCTTTCTGTTCATTAAATACATCATCATTTCTGATTTTATATTGGGTAGTTGAAACAAAGAAAAATTGGTGTCTGTGGTCAAGAGGTAGAATGTCAGCCTCTTGACCAAGAGGTCCTGAGTTTGCCAAAGTGTTGGTGAATTTTTCAGGAAGCAGAAACAAGAGAGATTAATCTAAGTTGTTAGAGCTTGTTTGACGTAAAATAAATAGGTTTAAACCAAAGACATGGTTTTATAGCCTATATCAAGGGAGATAATTTCACAAAACTAACCTTTCTGTTGATGAAATGTCTCATCATTTCTGGTTTTATATGGGGTAACTGCAATAAGGCCATGGCTTTAGCGTCTACAGCTTGTATAATCATGGGAGATAACTTCATACAGTTCTCTACAGTTTCTAATCGGGGCATTTCATGAGGCCCTGTAACACAGAAATGATATAAGTTAATGTTTTATCGAATGGAGTTAACCCTTTCCTGTTTTACAAAATTTTGGACCTGTCCAAATTCAAAGGTTTGAAGACAAAAATTATAAGTGGATTTAATTTAAAAAATAACCATTCAGTATGGTAGAAAATAGTGTGGAAAAAGAAGAAATGGCTTGTCAGAAGCAATTTCTTCTTTTTTCACAATGTTTTCTTAATCATAAAATCACAGGCACGTAAAAAGCAGGAATTAAACAGCAAAGGGTTAAACGCCGCTTTCAACTATTTTTACTTATATTGCAGCGGCTGCAGCACCTAACAATGGTTTCCTTGTATTTCTCTCACCAGTACAACCACTACATCCTTTCCTAGGCTCCAGCTACTATCTCACATAGGTCTACAATTATCAACCCATTGGTGAGAGACAAATAGTCGAAGAATGAGTGCCGCCGTCGGGGATCAAACTGGGAACTCTAGATTGACAATCCAATGAGCTATCAACTGCGCTATGACTGCGGATATATGACATAAGTTAAAGTTTCATAACTATCACATTGAATTAATCGAAAAAAGAAGTCAAATAAATTAGCTTATTCACTTTTTTAAAGTATACACATGTCATGGTTGGGCACCTATACATATAAAATACAGCTAATTAAATTTAGTTACATTGTTTTTGTTGCCCATCAATAATATTTAGCTGTATTTACATTTTGGTAGCCCATCTACAAATATATTTTAACCCATTTAATAACTGTAAGTTCAATGACTCTCTTTCTATAATACACCATCACCATTCTCCATATACATGTGTGTTAGAGGTTATAACGCTTCTCATTCTGAACTGCAAATTTTCTCAAACTTTGAATTCAAATAACTGTATGAGCATAAAGATTATATTAATGATTTGTTATTCATAACAACTCATTAATAACATCTTTTATATTCATATATTTATAACCATATTAATACAGAATTACAGCTTTTATCTCAATTTTTAATTTGAGTAAAGTCGGACATGAGTGTTGTTTGCTCTTTGTCTTACCGCCTGCTAAAAAAGAAACATTCCAGATACAGCATGACAAGGGTTAAATTCCACTTACTCTGTCTAGCCATGGCGCTAGCTACAAGTTGTGAACACACAGATATCATTTCTTGTATCAAGGCAGGACATTTTTTCAGCACATACCTCTGGTCTGAAAAAGACAATTTATACTTAAAACAGAGTCTAGTAGTGCTCAAGAATTCCAATAAAGAAGTCCAATAAGCACTCTTTGTGGCTATCAATCTTCTTTAAATAATTCCAATGAGTACCTACTACATAGGTGTTGGAAAAGAACAAGAACACAGCCAAAAGGTGCAATGCTTGGGTACAGGTGCTGGAAAATGCAAAAAAATTTAAGTAAACAAGAGGACCATGATGGTCCTAGATCGCTCACCTGAGTCTCTTTGACCTCTGGGATAACACATGTCATTACTTAAATAGGCAGATGTAAACAAGGAGATAATTTCTACATTAGATCAATACCATGGAAGGTTTTCACTTTTCAGCAAAGAGCAAGAAAAATATGCCTTTTCTCTCTTTGATTCTATATAAAAAGGTATGCCCCTGGTGGAACCCAAATGTGACCCTAGGGTCTTGATATGAAAAAACTTGGTAGAGGTCCACTAGATGATGCTACATACTAAATATGAAAGTTGTCTGCCTTCTGGTTCCAGAGAAGATGATTTTTGAAGATTTTCACAGATTGTGCTTAGATGAGCTAAAAGGGATGTGCCCCGATGGAGCCCAAATATGACCCTAGGGTCTTGATATGAACAAACATGGTAGAGGTCCTCTAGATGATGCAACATACAAAATATGAAAGCTGTCTGCCTTCTGATTTCAGAAAAGAAGATTTTTAAAGTTTTTCCTATTTTCACCCTATTTGTTATGGTTAAAGGGATAGTTAAGGGTGGATTTCATTTATTTGAAAAAACTTTGGTAGAGCTTGACCCAAGGAACATCCCTGCCAAGTTTCATCAAGATTGGCACATCAGTTGAGGAAAAGAAGATGTTTAAAGAAATTTGTGGATGCAGGACAACACACAACGCATGTTGCACGACAGACGACTGACGCCAGACAAAGTATGAACACAAAAGCTCACCTTGAGCACTTAGTGCTCAGGTGAGCTAAAAAAGGGGCATAACTCTTACAAAAATGCTTTCAGAGTTATTCCCTTGATAGTCTGGATATCTCTAGTGATAGTGAACACACATGCCAAGTTTCATGAAATCATCTTTAATAACATGAGATATGACCAAGGTTAAAGTTTGTTACACAAACACCGACTCTAACATACACACAAATGACGGCAATGTGATCACAATATAACAGGTTTTCTTTAAAAAAAGAAAGAGCTAAAAATAGGTTGGTGACCTATCGTGAAAATTCATTATGCAATGAAGTCTGTATTGACCTGATATTCCAAGTCTGATAACATAATATGATATCAGGTAGTCTATTTTTAGAAACATTTTGAATTTATAAGGGTTAATTATAATAAAGCGCTGAAAATGATTGCATGACAAATAGAATAACATGTAAGTATCTTAAAATATCAATGTTGTCTGGTCTCGGCTGTGAGGAATTATCATGACTCGGCAAAACCTCGTCATGACAAATTTCCCAACCTCGACCAGGTAACATTTATATTTTAAGACACTGTTATTGTCTATAATTAACCATCTTAGTACTATGTAAAATACGAATTTCTCAGACCTGAATACTAATCAGGCAAAACTATTTGATTTTTAAAGTTTCCAAATCAAGAAGGACCTTTCTACCTTTCCAATTCACTTTTCTCGAAATGTGATCTCTGCTTGATCAAATCTATTTATAAAGTAAGCTTTAATAGAGTTCCTTTTCAATAATGAATAACAAACAACCTACCAATTAAAAGGGTATCTGGGGGCAGTGGTAATCTAGCAAAGTGTGCATGCAGTAGAGCTCTAGCTTTCACACTGTAACCATAACATAAGGGCTTCTCTTTGTTCTTCTCATCTAAATTAGGAAGCTGCTTCATCAACTAAAATATTGGAAAATAAAGTTAGAAATTTATTTTCTTACATATTCAACATGGTCATTACTACTGAGCAGCCATCAGATAAATCCTTTTCTTACACATGTGTAAGATCACATTCTAAATGACGTCATAAGGACTTCATCTTACACATGTTTTTATGGCATTTCTGTCATTTGTGCCTTTTAAAAATTGGTACCTGATGCACAAAATGTTGTGATGTGAGAAAAAGAATCAATTACTCAATTTTATTTGAGACAAGCTGACCTTATCCTAGTCTAGAATAGAAAGGTTAATAAGCTCCCAAAGGTTTACTTAATATCATTTCAATTATACTTGGTAAAGAGCAGCTTATCTCAAACAAAACTTCATGACAGATCTTATATATATAGTATACAGGTATGAATATGAGCTAAAGAATTTTTCATGTCCACTCCTACAAAATTCTACATTTCTCTTTTTTCCGTTTTAAATACTTCTCATCTAGGCACATCAATTATTTCAAAACCAAGCTAAATCAAAGCAAATCCCAGGAATGACATGTGAGTCTGTGTGGGACATTTCCAATAGTATTGCACTTTTATAACACTTTTATCAGGAAAGAATATTTTGTAGTGTTCAGTAACTGGTTTCAAATTATTCAAACTTATGACCTAAAGACTCTTTCTTCAGATTTTTCTTCCAACTATAAGGCTCAGCATGTTGTAACTGCCTATAAACATATAAGCAGTTGCAACTGTTTTACACTGAATCATCAAACTGTTGATTTTGAAAACAATATATTATGTTATATATATATATTATATTAATGGTTTTGATTCATATGTTGGGAACTGATAAATCGTTTATGAAATTTCTCTTATCAATACCACGTTCGAAGCCCAAATTAACTGATTATTGATTATACTCAATTAATCTGCCCATCACTAGTATTTCGAGCAAAAATCCATTAAGTCACCTTTTCATGTGTTTTCCAAAGGATAAGCCCTATTTCAAAAGGAACATTCCTTTTGACCCCACCATCAACCTGTGAAAGTTTCAAGGAAATCTGATAGTAATAGTGAACTGAATTGCAAAAATGAGAATGTTTAAGGTAAAAATCCATAAGGCCCCTTTCTCTGTGTTTCCCAGTGTATCAGGTCCATTTTTGAAAGTAACCTCTACTATGACCCTACTATCATTATTTGAAAGTTTCAAGTAAATCAAATATTGTTTACAGACAGATGGAAGGTCAGAAATTACACAATGGTTATGGCTCCTCTCACCTCAGTCAGTAGAGCTAAAATTGGCATTTTTTGAAAAACAAAATTTTAATTCAGCAGGATATGGCTTAAATTTGTTCAAAACCAATCCCTTTCTACCAACAGCATACTGTTAACTACATACCTTGGGTACCTCTTCATTATCGCTGGGTCTTAAAACAATCTCCGGGTTAAATGATTTATCAAACTCAAAGGAAGCACCCAAAACCATGATGAGCTCTGTAATAAAGGATGAATAAAAAGTAAAATTTCTGAACCACTTTACAATACAATCTAGACCTATTTAGCTATTATGCCCTGGAGAAATCATATTGCAGAGTTTTAGTCTGACTTCAACAAAATGAGGTCCAAAGGACTCATCTATTGGGATCTAAAGGGACCTTTCTCAATGTTTGGGAGTCCCTGCTCTGGATGTAGATCATTTCTTTTAAGAAACTGTTTTTGTTCTATGTGAATGAAGAGCTATTTGCAGGTTAAAGGGAATAATTTTCTTAGATATATATATAAATATTTGTAACTCAACTTCCGGAAACAAGGGAAAGGGCCAATAACATTCCAAAGTAATTCATTAAATCACAGTTTCTTTGACAATGTAGAACATTAATTCAAATGAATACTTACTTTTCATGAGCATGTTTGTATTTTTAGAGAAGAAATACAGGTATAATCTAGTTGTATTCAGCAAAACTTCATCTTTACTAAACTTGATGGATCTGTACCACCATACACCCTGGAAATAAAATGGTTCCTCAGGATTTATAATCAAATAGGTCACTGCAAAACAAGTCACTCAAATAACTTTAAAATCTCCACATTTGAAAGAAGAAGTCAAAATATTCAACAACATATTTCATCTATTGTCATGCTGAGCCCAGAATATTCCTGCTTGTCAGGAGGTATAAACAAAGATCAGCCTGCATATGTGAAGTTATAAGAAATATTAAGATATTTGGTTAAAGTTAAAACAGATAGACAGGCAGATGGACAAACAGATGGACAAATAGAACATAAAAACGCAGATTAAACAAGATCATCTCCTATTGGTACCTACGTTTGGCTGTTGAATGCTGGATGAAAGTCGAAAAAAAGGCCTTACCCTAGTAATTTGCACAAAATGCATCTAGAGTTATTCCTCTTGATCGTATAACTTCCTCTTTTGATGGCGAACATGTGTGAAAAGTTTCAAGTGAACGCCTTCAATAGAACAACAGATATCACAAAATTTTAAAGTGTTTGCGTTACAACAACCACCATGAAAATGACAACACCAAGGCTATAGCAATAGCTCAGGTTTTTTCTGAAACAGCCCAGATAATAAATAAACTAAAACTTACCACCACAATGGGCATAACCACCATGAAGACTAGAATGTATGCAAACAGCACCTGTAAATACAAATAAACATACCATAAAAGTTCTTATAGAGCTCAATGCTCATATGAACTTCAAGTTTGATCATCTATGTATGATTTTTAGAAAACTTCACGACTCTAATTAGCCCCCATCCCACCCAAATCAATGTCATAATGATTTCAATGGAGGGTAAATGTTGCTTTTCCCAAACAAATATTTAGCTTTTTGTACAAATTCAATGCTTTAATTAATGATTTGAATTAAGTTCTCTGAGAGTACTGTATTCTGGATTGTTCAAAATGACTGTATTCAATAAGGGGGATTTATAGAGTCATGAAGACGTGGAAGAACAGCTAAAGATGCAGTGGTAATTTTTGCGATTTTCCACAACTAAACAACTGTAACCTCTAATAAACCCCCCACCTCCTTGTAACAGAAACATGATAATTCCAATACCCCAATGGTTGTATTAGAGCTATTACAGTATACAAGCCATGGAAACACTCCCAGGGTTGTATTAGAGCTATTACAGTATACAAGCAATGGAAACACTCCCAGGGTTGTATTAGAGCTATTACAGTACACAAGCCATGGAAATACTCCAAGGGTTGTATTAGAGCTATTACAGTACACAAGCCATGGAAACACTCCAAGGGTTGTATTAGAGCTATTACAGTACACAAGCCATGGAAACACTCCCAGGGATGTATTAGAGCTATTACAGTATACAAGCCATGGAAACACTCCCAGGGTTGTATGAGAGCTATTACAGTACACAAGCCATGGAAATACTCCCAGGGTTGTATTAGAGCTATTACAGTATACAAGCAATGGAAACACTCCCAGGGTTGTATTAGAGCTATTACAGTATACAAGCAATGGAAACACTCCCAGGATTGTATTAGAGCTATTACAGTACACAAGCCATGGAAATACTCCAAGGGTTGTATTAGAGCTATTACAGTACACAAGCCATGGAAATACTCCAAGGGTTGTATTAGAGCTATTACAGTACACAAGCCATGGAAACACTCCCAGGGATGTATTAGAGCTATTACAGTATACAAGCCATGGAAACACTCCCAGGGTTGTATGAGAGCTATTACAGTACACAAGCCATGGAAATACTCCCAGGGTTGTATTAGAGCTATTACAGTATACAAGCCATGGAAACACTCCCAGGGTTGTATTAGAGCTATTACAGTATACAAGCAATGGAAACACTCCCAGGGTTGTATTAGAGCTATTACAGTACACAAGCCATGGAAATACTCCAAGGGTTGTATTAGAGCTATTACAGTATACAAGCCATGGAAATACTCCAAGGGTTGTATTAGAGCTATTACAGTACACAAGCCATGGAAATACTCCAAGGGTTGTATTAGAGCTATTACAGTATACAAGCCATGGAAATACTCCCATGGTTGTATTAGAGCTATTACAGTATACAAGCCATGGAAATACTCCCATGGTTGTATTAGAGCTATTACAGTACACAAGCCATGGAAATACTCCCATGGTTGTATTAGAGCTATTACAGTATACAAGCCATGGAAATACTCCCATGGTTGTATTAGAGCTATTACAGTATACACGCCATGAAAATACAATCTATAAACATTTAAGAATTTTGTCAAAGCTTTTGGACTTTCACCTTTGGCGTGATATCAGTGGCAGATGATCCATTCTTTAATGCTTTTCGGTGGTTTATGGAGAAATAATGGTAGATTATCACTTGATAATCTCACTGCTAAAGCAGTGAAAATATCAAAAACTTATACCCTGCTTTTGTGCATTTCATATTATCTGAGGTCATCAATGTGGGGCAAATAAAGTGACGTCACAATGAATGTTGCATAGCAATCACACGCAAAATGATGCGCTTTACTTAAATATGTCCTAGAAATTTTATATTTTGTCTCATTTTTGCAATAAAGAAATAGAAAAATCAATTGTTTTTCAAGTAAGATCAATTAATATTTCATTTTGTGAACAACAAAAGCTATACTTTCACTTGTGGCTCTGCCACTCATGAAAATATAGCTTTTGTTGTTCACTCAATGAATATGAATCAATCTTATACTGAAACAAACGATTTTCCTCTATTTATTGTGCAGACTTGAAATTTTGTTCATGGTCAAATGTCAACTCTTGGAACTTTTTGCTCACTCAAACCTTACCCAATGCTGTGGGCGCTAATTGGAATAGAATTTATTGATTTCTGTGTCATAAAAATTTGAGTAACTAGCTATCTTCAAGGCTCATAGTGAAGATTCCAGGGGTTGATACTAGCTACTTTTTGCCACCAGCCTGAAGGACATGTAAACCCAAAGTGTTACAGGTCCTCCCTGACAGCAACAGGTCCTGCATGAAAACTTAAATTGAATTTTAGAAATTTAAGGGATAAATTACAGGGGAAACATTGATGGAAAAGAAGAAATTGCTTTTGACAAGAAATTTCTTCTTTTCTACAATGTTTTCCATTTGGTAATGCAAATTTTAGTATTGAAATGCAATTATTTTCCAAAAGTTTTAAACACTAAGTACTGCTATTTTTTACAGGCCTGAAGGACCTGCAGCATGGTAACATTTACCAGTCCTCCTTAAAAACCAAAGGTCTCCGGCCCGAGGACTTGTGTTAGTGATGATCCCTGGATTCTGATCATATAGTGCAGATTGACAGTTTGATCTGAGTCTAAATCAGTATCAATTGAAAGGTCAGCTCAAAGTAATCATAGGTGTCTAAAAATATTTTTATGAAAATTTAACATTTTAATTGCCTATGGTATCTCAATATATTAATGTACAAAAGTTTTGCACTGAGACCTTTAACCTTTGTCCTACTGTGAATGATATTTTCTTGCTGAAAACAAAGTCTTTGCAGTCAATATAGACTAAGATCAGCCTGCCAAAAACATGCATTCTGATCTTAGTCTACATTACCTGCCCTGTGTTCAGGATATCAAAAAGTTGCAAACAGTTTGCCAATTACCTTCTTTGCAAGCTAGTGCATGTGCAAAGGAGGTATAATTGGCTAACTGTTTGCACCATTTTGTCATCCTGAACACAGGGCTGATTTCTATATAGTTCATATGGAAAAAACTTGAACCAGTCTTTTGGCAATTTATTAGAAATGAGTCTGTGTGTGACATTTCCAACAATTTCAAATTACTGCAAAGTAAAGACTCTGTCCAGCCTGTGCATACACACAGTCTGACCTAAGTCTTTACCATGCGTTTTGTAGAGTGATAAGGTCTGAAAGTAACTGCAGACCATCAGGTTTACAGTATTTAACTGTCTATGCTGCTCAATGTTTGCCCCAATGCACGTTTAAAAGTGTTGGAAAAGTCATGCACAGGCTCGAATAATATTTCTATTATGCAGGATAAGGGTGAACATATTACTTGACAAATTATTCAGATTGTAGTATATCATCAATTTCCTGTTGGTACGCCTTTAGGCAATGTTCATTAAATAGATAATGAACTGTATGATAGATAACAGGTTTAAAATCCATTTTACTGTAAAACTTAAACAACTTTGTTTGGGTAATTAAATGTAATGTCATTAGCTCATATAATGCACAGGTAAATGATCAAATTGATGAAAATGCAGCCTAGATTTTGATAACCGACCAATGCTTGAACCCATTTGGAAAATGTATAGTTCAACTTGTTTTATTTGGAAAAAGAATTTGTACTCAATGTACACCTGTCAATGTATTAGAATATGAATAAATTGAAACAAGACATGCTTGTGAAACAAAAATGCTCATGACAAATAAAATTTCAAACTTTTGACAAATAACCTTGATCTAGTCAAATGACCTTGACTTTGATATCTCCTGATTTTTATCAATCATGCTAAATATGAACATTACATGTATCTTCAATAGGCTCAATGTAATTGGCAATTTTAAGCCTTTTTAGATAATTTGAAGAGGTTTGATCTTGACACATGCCCCTTATCTTATCATGTGACCTTAACCTTAGTATCTGCAGTTGATTATTTTTGAGACCTGTCATCACATAAAATTTGTTTGTTTGTTTGAATGAGTTTTATGCCGCTTTCAACAATTTCGGAGTTATATCACGGCGGCCGGAGCACCTAACAATGGATTCCTGGTATTTCTTTCACCTGTACTACCATTACACCCTTTCCCCAGCCTCCGACTGCTATCTCACATAGGTTTACGATTATCTACCCATTGGTGAGAGACAAACGTCGGAAAGGATATTTGCCGCCACCGGGGATCGAACCCACATCATATAAAATACGAGTATCTTTTTGCTTGAAGTAATTGGCAATGTGTAAGGTTTTTTTACGTTTTATGGAGACAACTTGGCAGACAGACAATTCTTATCAATGCAGGAGCATTAAAAAAAAATTTCATGGTGTAAGGGAAAAAACATGAAATATAATCACGGCTTTCTGAATGCCGCAGTTTATGTGTATAGTGTAAGATGCATATGTTAGACCAGTGTTTCAAGGGTCGTGAAATACATGTATATGTAAACATATATACCAGTATAAAAGGTTTTCAGAGGCATGCCCATGCCATTCGAGGCTTGAAGCGCAGACATGGAAGAACAAGACGGGCATTTCCCCAACCCACCCTTCCACCCACTATCTCTTTATTGCAATTGGTCCGTATTTCCTTTGTATTCAAATTTATGTTAGTCTTTTTCAGATTACGATGTTTGCCTACAAAAGAACAGGATATTCAGTTCTCAAAATAACATTCAATATCTGAAATTGTGCTAATATAATTGTAAAGTCTGCGCCAAGAATACAAGCCTCATTTCTATTACAGAACTGTGTTTGTTAGTTAATGGTGTGAGTGGGTTGATGAAGAGAGCAAGTGAGAATAATTGTTTTACTCACACCCTTGTGAGAAAATTTTAAGGGTTAAAAAAAGGTATTTTCAGATTTTTGAGGATCAAAACCCTTGTTTAAGGGTCAAACACTAGCCCTGAAAGACTTAAATTAAGTTGGTAGAAAATGTCTGAATTTACTCAGTTTTCCCCTACCTAGCTACAACATATTGAAAAAAAGCTGATCTTGATTTCTTTCCTCCACATAATTTTCTTAGCCCAATGTGAAATAGATTTTATGGCACTTACCCAAGTAGAATTCTTATCATCAATTATCCAACTTGGTAATGCAATACCAAACCTTGTTACTGAAAAAAAAATTTGCAAAAATTACACAAACATCTAACAAAGACACGAAATACCTGCACAAATGTTCAAACTTTAAATATTGTGTGACATACACCGAGCAACTCTATATTTTATGAAAATGTCAACACTGGGTTAGGCCCAGTCAGTTTTTGTACTAAACCAAAAGGGTACAGAACTCAGTATAAGATAAACTTGTCTCATATCAAAACCAGAAGTCTTTAACGGCCTAACAATAACAACACTGGGCTAGGTATAAGACGGGAGTCTTATATTAGACCAGTATTGTACCAACCAACCCAAGTTGTATCAAACTGTATAAAACGGGGTTAGTACAGGACGGGGACAATACCTTGTATTATACCAACGACCGTATACAAGGCAATATAAGCTTGGCTACTGATCAAAGTGGGAGATATTGTAGACAAGTATGTGACCCAACAACTCTGAGTGTCCGCTGCAACTCTGAGGGTCAGCAAATTATGTCCACATGAACAATCACTAGCTATTTTTGTTCCAAGTGCTCCATGTAAAGACCAAGAACAAACTGATTAAATCTAGCAATTTACCTCCTTTTATACCCAAAATAAGACATGTGCAAGAAACTTTTGTGGAACTTTAACATACTTTAATGAGTGTCTACATACAAAGAATAATGCAAGCGTCAAGATGATAATTACCACATAAAATCTGAGCTCTCGATAGAAATGGACTGAAGAAGGGTAAAACAACAAGGTACAGTAATTTCGTCTAGGACAAATCAAATTAGGCTATAAATAAAGGAGGATAGCAATAAGTCTCTTCATTATCAAGTCTAGAAAATCCCGATTTCAATAAAACAATGATCATTTATATTTCTTAGACTAGAGACTTACAAGACTAGAAGGCGGTCAACCTGGCCTTTCCGTCACAATTGCATATACGAAGGATGATCCAGAAGTTCGTGTAATTGGCCCATTACTTTGGCAATTGTAGCTTGTTCAGTGTAATATTTTAGTGTGTGAAGTTCAGTATCTATCAAGAGCACAATTATTATTATTTTTGCAAAATTATCTAAGTGGCACCCTTAAGTTTTGTTACCATAGTAACATATGCATGCTTAGGCAGGGGAGTGTAAAAAACTAACGGAAATCTGTTACACAAATCAATTTTTCTGAAGTGTTCGTTAATTTTATTTGAAGCTGCTTATCAGAAGGAAATAAAACATAAATGGGGAATCAATTGTCATAATTTAAATTTTTTTATGGACACAGATTATTTTCAAAAAGACTAAATTTGCGAGTAAATAGTGACCCGATATCAACACCAAAATGTGAATTATGTTTATTACTGAAATTTTGTCATGAGTCAATCACCACCCCAAACATTTCAGATAATTTGGAAAAATTAGTATTATGCCAAACAGTGCAGTTTTGCTTAAGTTACCTTGGATATTCAAAGAGAGTAAGGCTTTATTAGAGGATTAAGAATGGTATATTGGAGTTGCAACAAACGAAGTCGTCCCAATTGATTCTCATTATTTTCCAAACGTAAAATCCCAGCATCTGTGTCTACACTTCACTAGAAAGACTATTCTTAAAGAAATAGTGGACAAAATTGAGTCCAAATGGAATGGGGATTCTTTCTGCACGTAAACTAATTAGGCACAGATAGGCATGCGAGCAAATAAAGACTATGTAGAAAAAAGTTAATAATGACGTCACATTCGACGTTCTTGCTCTCCCGCCTATCTGGGGTCTATGTATCTAATTAGTCACTATGCAGCCACTATATAACTTACGAATTTGAAAAATTCCACATTTATTACACAGATATTGCATTAAATAGATGTTTGATTTTTATTTTAAGAGTCATCTTTTCTTAAGTTTTATAACCCGTTTTTAAGAATTTCTGGATCAACCCTCGTACATCTCAAGTTTCAAACAAATATATTAAGTAACACATATCTTTTTTATGTCAAACAAGATGTGTTTGTGAAACACAAATGCCCCGGTAACAGCATTTTTTTTTCAAAGTTTGATCTTGACAGATGACCTTGACCTTGTCACATGACCTTGACTTTGGTACCAGCGGATGCAGATCATTGAGATCTATCATCATGCCAAATATTAGCCTTGTATCTTGAATAGGCTTGAAGATATTAGCAATGTGTAGTTTTTTTGTTAACTTTTTTAGTTATTTGACATTGACAAATGACCTTGACCTTGTCACATGACCTTGACTTTGGTATCAGCAGATGCGGATCATTGAGATCTATCATCATGCCAAATATGAGCCTTGTATCTTGAATAGGCTTGATGATATTGGCAATGTTAAGTTTTTTGGTTAGCTTTTGCAGACAGACAGCTACAACATATAGGGATTTTGCACTTTCGTTCCCTAATATTTTGTGTCGATGTCGGAAAACGAGAATTCCGTTGTAACGGGAGAAAAATCAACTGTGCAAATCGGTTCCCAACAAATTAGTGTCGGTATACGAAAAATGTCAATCAAACGGGAGTTGACTTTATAAAGTATTTACCTCCAGGCCCATCTGGGTTGCCAAATTCTATCCAATTCTTTTTAGATTCTTCATCCGTCAAGCTGAATAAAATAAAGAAACTGTGCGTTGTTTTCTGCAGCTTTTTTCTTTCAAAAACATTTCACTTTGAGAGACAACATTTTGCTTTGCCTTGTATAAAATGTTTATTTCACAAAACTGATTTAACAATAAGCTTTTTTTTAAATAATATTGTATACAAGCTTTGATATTTAATGAATATAAATATACCTATGTGAAGTTTAAAAGATAAAAAATTCATTTATGTATTCTTTACTGTCTATTGTTAACAGTTAATCACAGAACTTAAGGACACAAACTTCTTCCACAACAAAATATGAAACATTTAAGTTAATAACTTACGCAGCATAAGCCTTTGCAACTCTCATAAACATTCTACTATCACCTTCAGCCTTGTCTGGATGAAATTTTAAACTCAGTTTACGATATGCTCTCTTAATATCTCTGTCTGTGGCATCCTAGAAGGCAATATAAAATAAATTGACAGATAAATAGAACGCAAAATTTCAAACCGTTCCAATTTTTAAGAAGTTGCATAAGAAAATGTTTAGCTCAGGGAAAAAGACTAGCAGGGGCCGAGTCGCCCATGGCCCTTAGATTTTAGGCCGGGTCCCTTGATTTTTTGGGAAAATCCCTATGCCTCTTATGTTAAATATTGAATTTTTGAAGCCTGGGCTCCTTAGTAAAAATTGTTAGTCATTTTCCCTATAGTTGTTAATATTTTAACAGGGCTTGTGCCTGACCCCTAAACTAAAGTTTTGACCCCGAAATTCTAAAAATGTCTTACTTTGACCCTTAGAAATTTCTTCCAAGGGGCTCATTGTGACTCCTTTGGAAAATTTCTAAGTGTCAGATCTAGGATTATCCGTCAAATTTTCTATGATGCATCCTGTATACTTTCTAAAATTTTCATCATTCAAATAAATATCAATGTAATTAAATTTTCATTGAATATCTCTAAAATTTATTTGTGACAATTCAAAAATTTCCATAGTACATGTATCAATTTGTCCCAAAACAAATATCCTTGAAAAATTTACTTGTTTTAACTTAGAAAAGCCCATATGTGACAAGTGTGTGCATCCCCACCCCTCAAATTATTTCCACTTACCCTCTCTATTTGAAGTATTTGGAAGGGATCATATTCTGTGTAGTCCATCTTTATCATAGATACTTTATAAACCAGGAACGCAAATATTAACCATCCAATCAGTAAACCAATTTGTCTGTAATAAAATATGGATATCAAGAAAAAATGTTTACACAAATTTTGCTTTAAGTCTATCTATTCACTTGGAAACTTGGGTCTTACAAATAAGACAAATGTCATTTGGAAAACTGATTTCTGGGCCCGAGGTAATAAAACCTTTCTCACTCTCAACTGAGAATTTCCTTGAATGTAGAATTTAAATATCTGTATGAAAATCAAAGATTATATCAAAAAGTTGTTATAACAACTTATTGATATTTACTTTTATATTCATATATTTATACCAGTATTATTACAGAATTACAGCTTTAATCTCAATTCAAAATTTGAGAAAATTTTACTTTGAGAAATAGAAAAGTTTTATAACCTCGGGCCCTGAAAAATATACAAGTCAAAGAACTGTTTTCTGAAGAATATACAAGTCAAAGAAAGAAGAATGACATTTAACCCCTCTCATGCTGTTCCCTACATAGTCCTGCTGGACATCAACCTTTGGCAGACAATATAGACAAAGATGAGCATGCACAAAGGTGCAATCTGATCTTAGCCTACACTGACTACTTTCTACTTATTTGTGTTGTAAAAAACTTGAAATGTCCTAAAATGGCAGTATGTTAGAATAAAACTTTAAATTCAGAGTAAGGATTTACAAAAGGTGATTGCATAAAACATGAAAATTATTCAAAAACTTAAAGAACCACAGTATTGGAAGGCTATAACTTTGTGGGACTTGGTTGGAATTAGCTTCTGGAGACAATGCAAGGCTGTAAAACATCACTGTGTTCAGGATGACAAAACGATGCAAATTGTTTGCAAATTATACCCTACTTTGCAGACAAGTGCTCTTGTAAGGTATAGTTTCCAATTAGTTTGCACCATTTTGTCATCTTGAATGCAGGGCAGAATTACCCTAACATTTCAGACACCCTGAGACAGACAACTATTGTTCTAAAATTCTTGAGTGGAATTGAAAAATATAAATGCATCCAAATGAGACTTTTTGAACGGCAAACATTGCTGAGGAGCAGTATGATCTAACTTTACTATGTTTACTCCAACCCCATTGTCAAAATACCTAAGGTTGAAATGTTAATCTTTTTACACTTCTTTCCTTAACCCTTTCCAGTTTTACAAAATTTTGGACCTGTCCAAATTCAAAGGTTTTGCAGACAAAAATTATAAGTGGATTTAATTTGAAAAATAACCATTCAGTTGGGTAGAAAATAGTGTGGAAAAAGAAGAAATTGCTTGTCAGAAGCAATTTCTTCTTTTTTCACAATGTTTTCTCAATCATAAAATCACAGGCACTTAAAAATCAGGAATTAAATAGTAAGGGAAAGGGTTAAGGTGATCCCAAGAGTGTCCATGACTTGCATTAGATAGTTTTGAAGTGTCCTGGCTACTTATTTGTGAGTTAGTTTCGCCTGCATTTCTTTTAACCGACCAATGTGTACTAATTCCTTCTTACATGGCTCGTTTTCTTGTGTTTTTCCATGATGTCTTTACTTCAAGTTTCTTTCTCTTAATCAAGCACTCAGCACACATGCATTGTCGTCTCTTTGAACTTTTATCATCAGCTAAAAATACACAAAACCATAAAGCATTCTGGTTCAACAGTACCTGCAGGGTTTTAACCCTTACTTCTATGAGCAAGGGACTCGAAAATTATTAAATCAAAGGGTCCATACTACTAGTAGTATTTTTTTTCTTTCATAATTGTGTATGTTTATGCGGGGCTTGTGCTAGTGTTTGTAATTAGAGAGTCATTGACCCCTTAACCATTAGAGTCTGGGGGTCAAAACAAATTTCAAAGGGGTCAAAAGAAAAGAAAGAGCTAATCATGAGTAAGAATTTTATAGGTTTAAATCATTGGATCTTTTCTTTTATTGATATTAAGTAAGCAATTGATTTGTAAAATTTTAGAAAGTACATCCAATGCATCTAAAAAAGTTCTGACCCTTAGAAATTTGTTCAAGGGGGTCAAAATGAGTCAAATGGGTCAAAATAATACATTTTCTGTATTTGGGGGGTTAAAACCCTAGTTTAAGGGTCAAACGAGAGACCTGTGGGAACTTAAGGATTTCAAAAATTAAACTTGATCACCAATAAGGCCAATGAAGAGAACCTGAATTTCTCATCAGCCCATATGGCTTGTGCTACCGTTTTTAATTTGGGAGTCTTAACCATAAAATTTTGGGGGTCAAAACTGTTTTTGAAGAGGTCAAAATAGAGCAAAAAATCAAAACTAATCAGTCTTTAAAAGTGATCAATATAACTGAATCAACATAAACAATAAAGTGTAGACACACTTTATTGATAATGTTGTTTCATTTGTAATAGAATGAAGAATACAATTGACCTGTATTATCTTTTAAATTGCATCACTGGAAATTCAGTTGGTCAAAAAGACCCCCTTCAAGAAATTTTTGAGGGTCATAATTGGATTTTTGGGAGTCAAAAGCCCTGAGTCTAGAATTACTGTAAAAGGGGTATTTTTGGCGGTAGTTTTATTTTTGATATATTGGCAGTCAGGCTAAGATGTACCAAAAATAATCTACAGTCAATATTTGTCATTTCTGTATAAAACATTTCACATAGACTAATACATCATGATTGTGTAATGGCAATAAAATTTTATGTCAGTCAATGTTTGGGAATGCTGTATAAAGTTCAGGAAGGTTATATTTATTCTAATCAGTGAACATTTTTTGGACAAGAGCTGTTGGAGGACAGCGAAGCTTGACTATTCCTAGTGCTAAATAGCTAAAGCAGATCAATGTCGACAAAGGGAAATTCAAAAACATGTAAATTCAATATCACAGAGATAATTCTTTGTCTAGAGGCTGATATGATGGTCAGAGAGGCATGTTAAAAGTTTCCCAGCAATAGCTTTAAAAGAAACATGCACAGACATTTTCTGAAAAGACCCACTTTTTTCAAATCCAAAAACTTTTTTCGCAAAAAAAGTAATTTTTCTCTCAAATCTACTAAATTCTACTCATTGTTTGCACTTCCTATTCGAGGGGTTGGCGCAACACTATTGGAAGTGCCTATAAATATATAAGCACTTACAATAGTGTTGCACTAACCCCTCACATTGTTTTGATCCCTTTGATATAAGTTTTGATCCCCAGAATTTCTTGATTAAGGAGTCAATGACTCCAAAATTTCAAACACTAGCATGATCCCTGAACATGGTGAATGTGTAAGCCAAAGAATGAGGTTAAATAGATGTTGCTTCTCGAAATCGAAACTAAGAATCAAGAGGCCTGTGTTCTACCTCAAGGTTATGGACACCATAAATTGTATGTAAAAGCCCCTTCAATTTGTTTACAGACAGTCAGACATGCCATAATTTTTCTAGGCATTTGAGGGACATTAGAGAAACATTTCCGGTATTTATAGTCTTTCCGGTACATCTCTGACCGTAACCCCCCTTTTTCTTTTTTACAAAAAATACTACAAAAGCACGGTCAATTTTATATGAAGTTCAGTCTTCTGAAGTCTGTGATATTTATTTGTTCAGTTTTTTTATTATTATTTGCATTTTTTATTTTGAATGACAAACACAGAAGTCTCAAAACAAATTCAAAATGATGCAACAAAGGCAAAACTTATACAGGGCTCGTGTTTGACCCTTAAACCAGGGTTTTGACTTCCCAAAATCCTCATTTGACCCTCAAAAATATCCTGCAGGGGGTCATTTTGACCCACTGAATATTCAGTGGTGCAACCTATGCTATTTAAAAGATTATATGATCAATTGTTTTCTTCATACTATGACAAAAGATTTATATAAATGAAACAACATACACAATAAAGTGTGTCTACACTTTATTGTTATGTTGTTTCAGTTATAAAGATTACTATAGAGTCTTTTAAGTTTCGTGTTGCTCTTTTTGTACCCCTACAACACCAGTTTTGACCCCAAGAATTTTATAGTCAAGGGCTCAATGACTCCCAAATTTAAAAAGCTAGCACAAGCCCTGCTTATACTTCTGAAGAACGAGTATTCTCAGAAATTGAATTAAATCTTGTAACTTACATCACCCTACACTATTTGATATAAATTGTCATTCTGATTTTCTTCAACCTACTAACATTCCAGTGTTGTTGGAAGAAACACAGTGATGGCACGATATCATTGGACCTATCCATTCTACCACACCGGAGCCAAGGGTTTGTGACCATCTTCAAATAAACTGCCCAGTCAGACCCACCATGTGTTACACATTTTCCCCAAGTAGAATTTTGGCTGAAGTAATCTTAGTCATCATTATGTGAAGGTTTTAGTCTAGTTGGGATTTAATACTTGTAATGAATCTAGAAAATATGATTTTCTGCTAGGCAAGGGTAAGAATTTGGAATTCATAATCTTAGATTTTTCTAAGACGAGTATTTCAGATCATTTTCCCTACTATTGGTTACATATTTTTTATATCAAAATTCAAATCATTTATATCTTTGTCAATTTAATCTTTTGACAATTGGAAATATTCTCAAGTTGTAAAATGCATGTTCCATGATCTGTGAGTTGTACTGTTTCTTCCTCTTTTTTTTCAACAAGGAAAAAAGATGTTGTCAGGGTCCCTTAATCATGCACATATGACAAAGCAGTTTCAAAGCTTAAGTTACATGGTTTAAGAATCCACACTACTGCAGATGTTGGGTCATCAAATTATGGACTCGTAATATAATAAAATGACATGCAATTAAGAAGCCCACCCATTGTTCCTTTTATTTCTTATCACCAAAAACGTATATAAAACAAACTATAATTATGATAACAGTGCATAGAAAAACCGAATTACGCCTAAAATCAAAATTACACTGAATTACACCAAATTCCAGCAAATTACAGTACAAACTGCAATAATATCATGTTTTTAAAGATAATATTGTATTTAATGAAAAGAATTTTCAAAGAGATGCTGAATTAAATGTTTGAATCATGGATTTCTTTTGAGATCACCGAAATTCACCTGAAAATTTGTAGGCTAAGATAGTGAAGGAAAAACCAAATTATACTTTTCCTGACAACTATGAAGTAAGGTAAAAACCGAATTACACTTAATGAAGTGTGTAAGGTATAAACCAAATTACTCTTAATGAAGTGTTAAAATTGCATTGATTTTGTATTAATTTATTTAAACCAGTTATTTAAATTATAATAAATGAAAGGCTTAGACAGAGTATTTGCGCATTGTTTATAGAATAAAAACAAAATGGTGGTCATAAGCCAAATTCGGTGATATCAAATTAATATATGGGATTAAAACATTCCAATAAAACATTGCCCTCATATTATTTATGAGTTACTATGCTTAATATTTCAAAACAAGAGCTGTCACTGTAAGATGACAATGCCCCCGACACCGCTTTGATAGTAATAAGGAAGTTATGGCCAATGTTAAAGTTTTTGGACGGAATGACGGACGGACGGACGGACAGACGGACGGACAGACGGACGGACAGACGGACGGACAAGTCAAATTTATTATGCCTCCCTATCGGGGGCATAAAAAAAATAGTAATAACAAAAGAGTAAGGACCACATTTAATCTATACTTGTAAAGTTATTATGTGAAATTCGGCATAATTCGGTGTGATTGGGATTTCAGATGTAATTCGGTTTTCCTATGCACCCCATAAGGGCATCAATTAAATATATGGGATTAAAACATTCCAATAAAACATTGCCCTCATACAGGGGTGTGGAATTCCCATGCCCGACTTGTCCGACATGGGCTTTTCTACCTGCCGACAAGTACATTTTGCAAGTCCACTTGTCCGAGGACAAGTAAATACCTGGGCAAATCTTGGTATGGCCCTATTAGGATCAAAGAGATTAATAAGCTTAATGTTTGTACCAAAGAGTAGAAAACACTGTCTTTAATGAAGAAAATGCTGGTTTTGGCATTTTCTTCTCTAAAAACAATGTTTTCTCAAAATCTTTCCATTCTGTTGTTTTGCGGACAAGTAATTTTTAATCCTGGACAAGTAGAAAATCACACTTTACTTGTCCACAGACAAGTAGAGAGAATCTGTATTTCCACACTCCTGCCTCATATTATTTATGAGTTACTACACTTAAGATTTCAAAAAAAAAAAAAAAAAAAATAGTGATAACAAAAGAGTAAGGACCACATTTAACCTATACTTATAAAGTTATTATGTGAAATATGGCATAATTCTGTGTAATTGGGATTTCAGATGTAATTCGATTTTTCTATGCACCCTTATGATAAGGGTGGCTTGTCAACACCCTTTTGCTCTCACAATATCTTTTCCCCAAATACCAGGACATCTGAAAGATATGCGGGACACAGGGACAAGCATAAATTGGGACATATGGCATTTCAGACATTACACCAAGCAGTATTAGCAGAAATTTATTCATGTTGGTAATTCCATGGACCGTTTATTCACCGATACAGTGTCCAATTATTGTTCTTTTTTAAGAACGCAGGCTTAAATTGTCTTGATTAATTTAAGAAAAGCCAGATTTACAATTGCCATGTTCTATCACTATCTACAATCTCGAAAAAAACATATTAAATTGTGAGTATGGAAGGATAACTTATTGCAAACTTACAGGAATCTCCGCCACTTGGCCACAAATAGTAGGTCGTCGGAAACATCACCAAAACCCAGAAGGACAGAAGAAAGAAGTAAAAAGTACTTCCCTCCTCGTCATATTCAAATTCCATCCCTCCCATTGTGTATCCTTTTGGATTTCTAGATTGAATTCCGCAATTTTTTCGACACGTCGGCCATAAATTTAGAACACTTTGTTTGTGATTGTTGAACTACGTCATCTTCTTTCCTAACATTTTTATCTTTCTAAAATTTTACATTTCTTTCGCATTGCCAAGTACAGCTCATCAAAATATCTCTCACAAAATAATTGTTTATACTCGATATTAAATATTTTTTACTAGCAAAAAAATCATTTCCAATAAATCTTTAATCGATTAATATTGTTTTTCATTTCCAAACATACAAATCAAACGCGTGAATATAGTGCGTAAAGTCCAACTAAATGCAAAATTTTGCAAAATCAAAACATTGATTTGAAAACCAATAGTTAACCAGTACAAAAAGGAGATAAATGAAGCAATAATCAAAACATTTGTAATCTGTGGAATGGAACAGATTGTTGATTTTCCCACCAGAAACAGTCGGACGTTAGACCTATTTTTGACTACTCGACCACCCCTCGTAACCAGCTTCTCCCAGGGCTAAACCAGGGGTGAGTGATCATGATATCGTACACGTACAATCTGATATAAATGCTTAATATCAGCGACCAGTTAAAAGAAAGATTTACTTGTGGAAATGGTCAAATAAAGAAGGCCTTAAATCAGATTTCAAAGATTTTAGCATATCCTTCTGTGAAAAGAACACCATGTAGGGGAGACCGGGGCAAAGTGTTACACGGGGCAAAGTGTTACGTTTGAAATATTTTCTTTTTGGCCTCATTAATGATCCAGGTGCTATTTTCTAGAAAAGTTTTTTTTGATTTTGCTTGTTTTGCTGCATGTAAGACAATAGGAATGTCCACTTAAGAAGAAGCAGAAAACGATTTTTGTGACACAAAAGTAAATTCTTACCATCTTCGTATATATCCGCCTCGTCTCATATAAAAATACAATAAAAAGGAAAGTTATGTGGTTAAGGGATTCCATGATCCAGAAGTTGACTTATGTGTACCGTGAATTAGGGTAGTGTTAGCCTTACTTTTCTTTGCAAGATAGTCTTTTCCTAAAAGTTGCGTTTGGGGCAAAGTGTTACACGGGACATGAGACAAGGAGTTACAGTGTAACATTTTGCCCACATTAAGTATAACGCCATTATTCAATTTCCAGATAACAAGATTTAGACTGAAACGAATTCAAATAAGCTTCGGGCGAAGTTTTATCGTTCTTGCAAATTATTTAACATGTTATTATTATGCAAAAGAAAACGTTGTACGAAAAATATAAATTTCCTGTTGCATGAGTAACCACCTTTTCTCAGAACACTAATGTCCGCTATAAATTCGGGCATGTTGAAATAAGTATTTGCGGTCCAATCGGATGATTACTTAACGTTTTTGGTAAATCACAGATTTTTTTATATATAATTTCATAAATGTAGAGTTTAAGAGACTTAATAGTAGTAGTTAATGCAATTTAGCCATTATCAAGTTATGTATTTGAAGACTTGTTCGAAGCTACAGTAGACCCCAGTAGTCAAAAGTGGCCTTTGATTTTATTCAAATGGCCATACAATACGAGATTTATTGTTAAGGTTCTTATGAAAAAAGAAAAACGAGTAGTTTAGAATATGGTCTGAGTTTCTTTTTATTTAAGGAAACTTCTTAAAACATGTGGAAAGGTGCAAGAGCTGCATGTCTTTCGTCATGCGTAACCAAGTAAGTGTGTGCAAAACTTGAAGTCTGATTATGAATAATATTTTGCCAAAAAGCCTTTCATGTTTATCCCGGTATTGAAAAAGCAAATCGAAGTCCTTTTCGTGGCAACTGTATGCCATGTAACACTTTACCCCGGTAGGTGTAACACTTTGCCCCCAAAGCCCCGGGTAATGTGTTACATTTACCGATGGTTTTGTCTGCGTATAAAATTTATGTAGTATGATGAAATTGATTAGTTAAAGTAATTTTTGGTTCGAAATTCGTTAAATTTTCTTTACATATATTAAATTTATTCAAAAGAGCTATGTCGTTCGAAAATGTGTGAATTGTTTAAAAAATGTAACACTTTGCCCCGGTCTCCCCTACCGAGCAAGATGTCATCATCAAGGTACAATCAGCCTTGGATAACTTCTAATAAAAAAGACTATCTGCAAGGAAGAAACACTATTTTAACAAAGCCAGAACTTCGAGAAATCCTAGTGATTGGAAAAAGTACAAGTTACTAAAACAGGAATGTCAATCTCAATGCAGAAAAGCACATAATTCATACATAGGCGATATGCTGGACGAGGAAAGTAGCTCCAATCCTAAAAAAATTCCATAGTTACATTAGTCAAAGAAATGTGATTCTTCAGGCATTGTGCCTCTTAAGCATAATTGTACACTTCACAGTGACAGTAAAGTCAAAGCAAACATTTTAAATAACTAGTTCACCTCTGTTTTTACAACTGAAAATACAGAAACAATACCAGACTTAAATGGATCATACAGTGAAATACATCAATTGATAGTGTATAAAGATGGTGTATTAAAACTTTTGAAAGATATTAACATCCGCATGGCTACAGGCCCTGATAGCATCTCAGGAATGCTCTTGAAAACAGTATGTGAAGAAATCTCGGATATTCTAACTCTGATTTTACTATGCTCCATTAATAGTGGCAAACTACCGTCGGCATGGAAGGAAGCATATATCACACCCCTTTTTAAGAAAGGAGACAAGAATCAAGCTTCTAATTATAAACCAGTATCACTGACATCAATATGTTGTAAACTCTTAGAACATGTGATTCATAGCAACATTATTACTCATCTTGAACAGCAAGAAATACTAAATGACTCTTATCATGGCTTTCTTAAACACCGCTCATGTGAATCACAACTTATAATCACCATACAGGACATAACAAATACTTTGAATGAAGGCGGTCAGATTGATGCTGTTTTGATGATTAGACTTTAGTAAGGCATCTGATAGGATCCCGCATCAGCGCCTTCTGGCTAAACTGAAAAACTATGGCATACGAAACAACATTTTGAGCTGGATTTCTGCTTTTTTAATTGGCAGAACACAGTCTGTTGTACTCGAAGGGAAACATTCTTCAAATGCAATTGTTACATCCGGAGTGAAGCAGGGCAGTGTATTAGGGCCACTTCCTTTTCTTGTCTATATAAACGATATGCCTGAATGTGTGTCATCAACACCTCGACTCTTTGCGGATGACTGCCTGTTGTATAGAATTATCAACACAAAAGAAGACACACAAATACTACAGGAAGATCTATACAAATTACAGGAGTGGGAGAGCAATTTGTTAATGCATTCTAACCCAGATAAATGTTAAGTAATTAAAATCACCAAGAAAAGAACACCCATAATATCAACATACAAAATTCATGGAAAAACATTATCAATAGTGAAAGCGGCTAATTGTCTTGGTGTCACCATCTCCTCAGATCTCAATTGGAATAGGCATATAGATCTCACTTGTAAAAAGCCAACAATACTTTGCGATTCATTAGAAGGAATACATCCAACTGTTCATCAGCAGTAAAAGAAAAGTGCTACAGGTCACTTGTAAGACCCATCCTGGAATATTCTTCATCTGTTTGTGACCCTCATACAAGACAAAATATTAAAAAAAAACTAGAACAAGTTCAACGCCGCGCGGCAAGATACGTTACTGGCGATAACAGTAGAAAAAGCATTGTAACAACAATCCTGAAAAATCTTTCCTGGGACTCTCTGCAACAAAGAAGACTTTCTAACAAAGTAGTTATTTTGTTTAAAGTTATTCACCAACTTATAGCCATACCATCAGAACATGTATTAATTCCTAGTCAAACAACATCGCTGCCTGGCAACAGTATGAAATTCCTTGTTCCACATTCACGGATATTGCTACACAAAGCCACATTCTTCCCTAGTACCGCTAGACTCTGGAACAACTTACCACAAACCATAGTTGTAGCTACTACCATAGAAGCCTTCAAGGCTCAGCTACAGCAAGTTCAGTTTTAAAAGTAACAGCATGTTTTTTATCGAGATTTAAAGTGTACATTTGACATTTTAACTTTCACCGTTGTCCTCGCCGACACATGTACAGTAGCACCACTACGAAAATACTCATTCTGAGGGATGTAGTGTACAGAAAGAAGAAAAAGAATTGGGAGCCCAAAATTATATAGCATTTTTTTCAGAACTGAACTGAGGATTTACTCAAATTTAAGTTGGAATGAATTATAATTTCCTGGATAAACACAGAGGAAGGCCTTTGAAACTAAAGTTATTATTTGCTAAATGTACAACTTTACATTTTCAGTAAATATTCTTAAAGCTGTGACTAAGTTCAATACTGTATGAATACGCGAAACGGATTCATACATGAATAAGGTTTTTAGTTTCATACCTCCTTGAAATCAACAAAACCCTCTTCATATCTGATAATTCAATACCACAAAGCAGAAAAGTAAGCTTTTTTCAATAACGAAACCGAAATATTTTGGATCTACTTTGCTCGGAATCTTTCTCAGAGTAGGTGCGTCCTTAAAATTATTTTCAATGAGAAATAAACCTCAATTTTTAGGCAAGCAAATTGCATTTAATTTGATAGACACGCCTAAAACTAGACCTTTTCAACGTAAATGTCGAAAACGGCACCTTCATCAAAAGTCATATAAATGGTCCTCACTTTGAGAGCAAGTTTTTTCCTACCTTAGCTGACTTGTTGTATCTAAAAAAAGTTGACATCCCTTCCATCATTTTCAGAATAGTAGCACCAGATTTTCAACATAAAAAATGTGTATTTTTAATTTAATGACGAATACCGATTTTAACCTGATAATATCCAACGTAACCCTTTGTTAATTATTGTATTTATTTGATTGTATGATGGACCAGTGGCCTAATATACTTAATAAATGTTTTTTAATTTTAACTGTCCCAGATAACTCCATTCTGTTGGGCCGGTGTCAAATTTAGTCGGTATCCCGACCATCTGCCAACGTTCTACAGTCAGTAAACAAACGTTGGCCCAACCCTGAATTGCTTGTGTCGCCACTAACACAACGTTGAACCAAGGTCGGCCCAACATCGGATTTCACGCCGTTGGACCAACGTTGGCCTGACGGACAAAATGACGTTGGGCTAACCATTTATGCCGACGTTTGCCCAACGGATGTCACTCACGTTGGCACAATCACTTTGTGCTATCTGGGGTTAACTTACATATTCGTTGTTGGCATTGGTGACGCAAACGACGTGACTAGCTTTAACTTTGTCATATCTCTGTTATTTTTGACGAGTTTTTCTCGAAACTTAGCATGTACGCTGTCTATTACAACAGCAAACCATACTGAAATAACGCTGAGCACCGTTGTGTAGGTCGGCAATTACGTCCTTTATTTCGAATTATACTTCTTTTCACTATCAAGCGTATGCAAGTCGAGCACGGCAACCACTGGCAGCGCTCATTTTTCGTAAACGTTAGCAATGTATTAATTGATGTGTGTTGTAAACAGTGTCCCAACTTGTGATTAGTATAAGTTCTTTTTCTGTCAAAATGAGAGTGCCAGGATAGCCCAGGGTTCGACACTAACGGGAGTCCGGGAGTCTGAGACTCCTTATTCCAAAGACAGAACCCCCTCATTTTGTGAATAAGGAATCCAAAAGACTCCTTTGCAGTAGTTGAAGCAGAAAACATCCTCTTTTTTATCTACCAGTGAAGCTTCTTATTTTGAGGTAAAATTGTGGAAAAGAAGAACACATGGTATAACGTGCGTGGGTAGCGTAAAATATGATAACAAGACATCCCCTATCACAAATTCTGGTGTCGATTTCCAATCGTAAAAAATTCAGGGGGTGTCTAGTTATCATATTTTTCGCTACCCAGGCCAATAAAAGTACGAATATCTTCGCTTTATGTGGATCTTTTGCCGAGAAATTTGGAATGTGTGTAGAGGATACATAAATGCTCTTAGACAAACACGAACAATGAAGAATAGTCAGGTTGTTTGACAAAATTAATGACAAACCTAAAAATCGAGCAAAGTCACTCACTCCTAGGGCTAGAACTCGCTCATTTGGCTTAGTTTCTACCCTCCCCCTTTTTTTCCCTAAAAGAAGAACCATTTATCTCGACAGTGATACTAAATATTGAAATGAAAATGATTATTTTGGTTTACAAATCAGTCAAAAACTTGCCCCACCGTTAGTTCCGTATCGAAAAAATCGATCTGGTGTCCATGAACCTTCTGGTGTCGGCGTGGCACGTTATACCCTTTGAAGAAATTGCTTGTAAAAAGCATTTCCTTCTTTTCCACAATATTCCCCCCCCCCCTTTAAAAATTTGGACTCCTTGCTTTTATCTTGGTCTCTTTGATTTAATTGGTTGGGAGTCCGATGGACTCCTTAAAATTAGAAGTTAGTATCAAACCCTGTAGCCCAACGGAGATATTAATCATAAGTACAGTTGATAACACCAAGAAAATAGCAAGGAGAATGATTTTGGAATGATTTCGGATTGAAATTGAATGAGTCCGATGCGCGAGTTTTGAGTGAAATTCAACGCTGGTTAAACAATATCGCTTATTTCGCCCGAATTGGACGACATTTTCGACATTCTTTTTTACCCGCCTTTAAAAAAAAATATATAATTTTCTGTTAATGTGTATTCGTTGACCAATGTGACGCTTTAAGGGAGTGAACCCATAATAGTTCCGTAACAATTCGGAGGTGATGATCTTTCACAATGTTGACCGAGGTTTTCTTATGAAAATCACTAGGAAACCTTGGTTAACACTGTTAAAGTTCATTTTTTCCGAGACGTTGCGGAACCATTCTTACGGGTACACTACCTAAAATTCTTTCAAATAACGCATTGATCTAATCGATGTGAATGAAATATTGATCGTTTTCAACTATTTCGAAACGGATTTTTGTGCAATCACAGGGCGTTTTTGAGTGAAACGGGTGAGTAGTTTGAATGCATTGAATTTAGTGCCGATCGGGCGATCTAGAATGGTTTTGAGCGAGGCGAATGTTAATTTTACAATTCTATGAACTGTACTTTGGACTGTAGTTGTAACAGACTTTAGGGTCTGTCCTTGTAGAACCCGTAAATAAACCACGGGTTAATTTTGCCATGAAAATTGTCATACGAACACTTTGGCAACGAAAAACGTTTAACTCTATGTCCCATCTGTCCTTCAACATGGACATCAAAGTTTTAAAATCAGTTTTGATTTAATGTCATCATTTGAACCATCAATTGTTCTTTAGATTGCCGTGCCATCAGCAAATAGTCTCATTTGTGGTGAAAGTTTTACAGGAAGATGGAGTTCTACAGTTAAGGACACCGTGAAATTGACAAGATGAATGATTTCGAAATGATTTTGGAATGCAGTTGAATGAGTGTGTGGAGCGATTTTTGCGTGAAATTAATGGGAGGTAATTCGATTCCGTTAATTGTGTTCAGGATGAACAATATTAGCGATATATAATACCTTCCTTTAATAAAATGTGCTTACAAGTTCTATAAATAGCTTCATATTTCTTCATGTACTAATCAGACGCTTGCAATTTCAATTATATCAATGAAATCGCGTTTTTTTAATTTATGTAAGTTTGCGATGACACTGTTGATTTTATCTATGTAAGTAATTTGGAGCGATTTTGAATGACGTGAATGGGTGTTTGGAACGAACTATTGGAGCGCTGAGCGAATGAATTTGAATGGTGTTGATCGGAATGATTGTCAATTTCAAGATGTCAATTAACTGTAGGCCTACGTTGTTCAGGGATTGGGGCGGAGGACTTGTGATTCGAGAGGAATTGAAGGTCGTATGTTCGAATCGAAATACACTGGCTAAAGTGGGGGTGTCCTTAAGTATTTCAGAGCCTTAGCCTAGTACTGGTGATACACAGGAATCTCATAATTTCAAAAGTCAACTTCGCCGTGATATGACTTAAGAATTATTAAAAGCGGCGTTAAACTCCAATTCAAATCAAATCTCCATGAAGATCATTGATGTGTACGCGGAATTAGATAAGCCGAAGGAAAAATAACGAGAGCCAGATGTTTACAAGTTATCTATTGGTTAAATTTTCAGCAAAATACGTTTGTTGCTTGAAAACAGTCGGATTCGATGAAAATACTTATTGGATAAAACCTGCCATGCGCCTAGGATGACAAAACTGGCTGCAAACTGGTTGCAAATTATTTTCCGCTTTGTATTTTCATTTTCGTGCAAAACGGGATATTATTTGCAAACAGTTTGTGCCGTTTTTGTCTTCCTGAAAGAAGGGATGGTCAGTGGTTGTTTTTTATACAACTGTGATAAGAAGTCAATTGGGCTGTTGGCCGTCTATAACAAAATTAGAATGCTTTATACACGAAGCTAATTGATGTTTTCATTCTACACTTTCAGTCTGTTAAACCCTAAAATTAGATTTTATTAATACAAAAACAGAATTTGCATTGTACCAACTTGGCGAATTCAGAAAGCACATTACTGACTAGATAGGCTTATCGTCGTCAATATATGATGACTCTTAAGCGGGCATGTGTGATGGGAAACCTCTCTCACCACTGTCCTGCATAGCTTCATAGGTTAAAATACAATATCTGACACCTGCGTCAGAAATTTTTTTTGGCTCAGTGGTTAGCGCATTGGACTCGTAAACCAATAATTTGAATATTACTTGTCCGCGTGGTTTCGACATCGGCTCGCGTCGGATATTTTTCAGCTATGCTTAGGTTGAGGACAGTTCGTACGTAACAGTATCGATTGTTTCCATTAGATCTAAGCAAAAGGTGTAGATTATGATTTTTAGTGAACGCAGACATTCACAAGTTTAAGTATGTAATATATGTGTATGTGTATTTCCGTTTATTTATCGTCGCTACCGTAGCACATGCCCATATGAGCGACGCCCCCCCAGAAGACGGTTAGTTGTTATTGGGGATAGTGCAAGGATACATGACGAAACTTCTGCTGAGATCCGCCATGGTCTTTTAACATATATATATTTTAACGGTATAAAGCATCGTTTAACGTTCCTCTGAAGGACAATTAGTTTGTTAGTGTGTCAGCCACGCGGTCGAACTTCAATCGTCAGTGGTTATGAAGTCCGGTGCTCTAACTATCAGTAAGTTCTTAATGGCTTCGAAATAAAGTAGTGCCAATTCAGATTCAATTTATTATTTCTCCTTACTTCTTTTCGCAAAATCATTGATTATTTCGTTTATGGCGTGATAGTGGAATTCTTCACCATGTGAGGATAATGAAAATTCCCGTAAAAATACATAACGAAGTATCAATTTTTAATCGGCAGTATGGATAATCCGCGTAAGCATATCGAGGGTAAGAGCACAACCAAAGTTTATCCATACACTGTATAGACACATACCACGGGGGGTGATGTCCATAATCGGAGCCACCGGCTCCGCTTTCAAAATCATGTGTGGAACTTCCGCTCCACGTGTGGCTCCGATTATGTAGATGTAAACATTTCATATTTTGAATGAAAAAATGGGGTAGGAGGTCGGGATTTCCTCATTTATACAATATCTAATTCATTAATCATAAAAAAATCGAATGCTATTCGACCAGTTATACATTTTGCAACGTAAACGTACTCAAAAAATATAAGAACGCTCGTCGGTTTTCGTTAAAAATGATTTATTCTGGGAGCAGTCTTGAGTCAGGAATGTGAAAACACGCGGTTTTTACCTCCAAAATGCAATATTCTGAACAGAATTAATAACGCAGACCATTGTTTTCAGTGTACACGAGTTTAACAAAACAACCAAAATACTCTAACCAACTGTACCTTTCTTCAATATGATATAGATCAAAGAAAATAGTTTGGTTCCGATTATGTGGATTGGCTCCGATTATGTACCCTGGCTCTGAAGTTGTGGAGTGTCTTCTTCCTCTTCCATATAAAATCTTAAATATGAAATTTTCTACTAGTTTCATGGGGCGCTTTTTCATCATTCCACGATGCAAGTTACGTTTGTTACGTTTCACTTCTATATGATTACTTTTATTACAACATTCCGGTTACTAGACAGTCAGCTTCATTAATTTTACTTCGTACACGTACGTGCAATAGAATTGTCGGACTATAATCCAGGATTAAATGTGAACAGATATAAATATTTCTTCGGAGCCTGTCAATGTTTTTTCTTGCTTATTATACTTCGCACGCTAAGCGTTCCAATTTTAACAACGTCACTACTAACACTCTTTCAACGTCGATAATTCCATGCAATTTTATCAGATATATTTTGTGAGTGGTATCAAAAAAAGATGTTGCGAAATGCATTCATTTGATACATATTTCAAGAAATACAATTAATAAATCTTACTAAAAAAGGACTCAATGATTCTTAAAACTCCCTTTTTGTTCGATTTTTAGCACATTTGAGCAGGAAGTGCTCATGGTGAGCTATTGTGATCAAGCTGTGTCCGGCGTCCTTCGTCCGTCGTCCGTCACCAATTTGTGTGCACTCTAGCGGCCACCTTTTTGGTCCAAATGCCTTAAACTTGGTCAGGATGTCTATCTCCACCAAATCTTCGTCCGGTTCGAGATTTGGTCAAGTGTGGTAAAAAGTGGGATCTTGTAAATGAAAGGGGTCAAATTTTAGCATAAGTCTTGTGTGCACTTTAGAAGCCACATTTTAGGCCAAAATGTCTTTAAACGTCATCAGAAAGTTTGTCTCCATCAAATCTCGGACAAGTTCGAAATTGAGTCAAGTGGGGAAAAAATTGAGGTCAAGGGATCATATCTTGGAAAACTCTCTGTTCACTTTAGGGGTCACATTTTTGGCCCCAATATCATGAAACTTGGCCAGAATGTTGTTCTTCCTCAAATCTTGGTCAAGTTCTAAACTGGTTCAAGTGAGGTCAAAAATGAGGTTAAGGGGTCATATCTAAGAAAAACCTTCTGTTCACTTAGAGGTCACGTAATTTGCCCTTATGTCCTGAAACTTTGCCAGAATGTTTGTATGCATCAAATTTCGGTCAAGTTTAAAAATTGGGTCAATCGGAGTCAAAATGAGGTCAAGGGGTCATACCTTAGAAGAACCCTCTGTTCACTTTAGAAGCCACATTCTTGACCCAAATGTCCTGAAACTTGGTCAGAATGTTGGACCCCATCAAATCTAATCTAAGTCCTAAACTGGATCAAGTGAAGTCAAAAATTAGGTTAATGGGTCAAATCTTGAAACCTTGTGTGAATTATAGAGGCCACTTCCTTTACTCAAATGTCTTGAAACTTTTCAGAATATTTGCCTCCGTGAAATGTCATTAAGTTCAAAAATTGGTTAAGTGGGACCAAAAATGAGGTCGATAGGTCAAATTAAGGAAAATCTAGAAGACATTTATTTGTTTTAACATATCGTCATGATCTTTGTCTTGAAATCTTAGACGAGTTGGAAACAGGATCTAAAAATGGGACACCTCTTCAAATCTATGAAAATCGTTCAGTACTTTAGAGGCAACATATTTGACTCAACTGTATTGAAATGTAATCGGAATGATTGTCTTTTTGATATCTTGGACTTTTGTTGAGCTAGTCATGAATTTCAAATAAGTAGTTTTGACACTTTGCCACATTTGTCAAATACTTGTAAATGCCCCAGGTTAGCGCTTAAGGGCCAATGGTCCCTTGTTTTTAAGCCCCGCGTAACATTTAGTTCCGAATTTTCGAAAAGATTTGAACATTTTTATACAATTCCGATTAATGTCAGAATTTACTACTTCATCTCCGGATTTGTCAACTTTTCAATCGGAAAGTAATTAAACTAACGGTAGATTTAATAAAATTAAAACTTATTTAAGACTATGAAAATCAAAAACTGAAAATGTCCCGAGCGCTTTTTCGGTAATGGGGTACCGTTTTATAGAGGCGATGTTGAAAATTAAACAGAAGTATAAAAATTTGACATTTAGCAAAACGGATCAATATACAAGGGCGAAAACACGTTTTATATATACTGAACAACAAGAATAACACATCACTTTTTTAGATACAACTTTTTCCATAATCTAGAGTTTGGAAAATTGAATATACCAAAATAAACGTAAACTAATTATTGATCTGTGACAAAAAGGATTACACCGAAGACATACGCATTGGAGAGTTAAAGGTGACTACCCCCAAAATCAAAATTTTGAAATCAAAGTCAGTTTTCATTGCTCTGTAAAATTCAAAAGCGCGTGTGTTCATGAGCAATATTGCTCTCAATTAATGTTCGACACGTGGATTTCTGAATTTTACCTAGATTAAGTCCTAAAATGGATATCCAATTGCTCTTCATTCTGCCTTTATTTGACTCAAATCCTTGCGATTTTTCGTTCTTTTGTCAACTCTCATTGCAAGCTCGTTTCTGATATGCTTGAGTTTGAGATAAGTCTGGTCGGTGAAAGAGAAGGCATCGGTATAGCTTAAAGAAGGTTTTCGTTATAAACAATGTTTTCTCATGCAGCAGGTCCGATGCATTGAACGAAACTCAAGTTTGTCGAGTAATACAGCTTATAAAAAAGTTTTCGAGTTTGGTGGTAGCGCAAAATTGAATTTCGGAACGTCATTGCGCATAGACATATTAAACTGATTCATTTATGCAATTTAAATCAAGGACACAGAGGGGTCATAACTCGACCATTGCCAGGTTAAAACGCCGATAATAACAACTACCAATGCCGAACTTCGGTGCTGACTGGATTGGGAGGACGGATTGTACTACAATTTGTGTGATGACCGGAAACTTTTTTACTCTCCAGGTCACAGTTTTTTAAGGTTATCGTGGACTCATGGTGACAGTGAACCACAAAGATGAGGTATCTGGGCCGTTTGTCGACTCCTTCAAAAGAAATAGCCATAGGGTGAATCCCTGTAAATAAGTTAATGTTATGGTCTATTCATCTCACGCCATCGTAGATTTAATTCGTGAACACCCTCTTAAAGTGAGACCAATGCCTATTCTTTCACCGACCGTACTCATTTCAAACTCGAGCTTATCGAAAACGAGTTTACAAAGAGAGTAAAAAAAAAAGGTTGCGAAAACCCAAGATTTTGAGTGAGATCGAGGCAACATGAACATCGAATGCATAGCCATGTTGGGATTTGCTCCTAGGGATAGTCGCGCTTACAACTCTTCAATGCGTATGACTACGGTGTCATTCCTTTTCTCACTAACTTACTTAATAACTAAATAAATAGATAGATAAATAAATAAATGAATAAATAAATAAATGAATAAATAAATAAATGAAAAAAATAAATGTCAAGTGATTATGAGTTTCGGTCCCTAAAGGATAGGCACTCCAAGACTTTGGAGCATTGGTACATAATTAGAGACAAATAATTTTCTTTCAACTATCTAAAATTTCAGTAAAGAACAATTTTCTAGAATATTCTGGTTATTTTCTTGAATTCGTACACACTGAAAACAAGGGTCTCCATCAGACATACTGTCCAGAATATTGCATTTTGGAGGTAATAAAAGTAAACGAGAAAGGTGAGACGTAAAATAGACAACGTGTGCCATGGAATGACGAGAAAAAAGCGCCCCGTGGAACTAGTAGAAAATTTCATATTTAAGGCTTTGGGGGCATATGCAAGAAGAAGAAAACACTCCACAACTTTGGAGCCAGGGAACATAATCGGAGCCAATCCACATAATCGGAACCAAACAATTTTCTTTGATATATATCATTTTGAAGAAAAGTACATTTTGTAAGATTATTGTGGATGTTTTGTTAAACTCGTGAACACTGAAAACAATGGTCTGCGTTATTATTTCTGTTCAGAATACTGCATTTTGGAGGTAAAAACCACGTGTTTTCACATTCCTGACTCAAGACTGCTCCCAGAAGAAATCATTTTTAACAAAAACCGACGAGCGTTCCTATATTTTTTGAGTACGTTTACGTTGCAAAATGTATAACTGGTCGAATAGCATTCGACTTTTTTATGATTAATGAATTAAATATTATATGAATGAGGAAATCCCGACCCCCTACCCCATTTTTCATTCAAAATATGAAATGTTTACATCTACATAATCGGAGCCACACGTGGAGCGGAAGTTCCACACATGATTTTGAAAGCGGAGCCGGTGGCTCCGATTATGGACATCACCCCCCGTGCATACTATGTTTTTGATCTAAGCCCTCGATATCGCAACGTGTAGTATAGTCCGTTTGACTTCTATATGGACCAACCTTTTCATCAATTACATAAAATTGCATTTGAATGAAGGATTTGTATATGGTAAAATATTATTTTCAGCTCAATACCATTCCAAAAAATATTTTTTGAAAATAAAATGATTTTACAATAATGATTTTGTCTATCTAGTTAATGATAAAATTTTCGCATTTTCCGCTCTTAAACACGAGGGGTGATGTAGGCTGTTAAAGGTAGTAAGAAAAATAAATATAACGTAAAAGCACGGGGTTTTATACTAAACATTGGCAGAAGAAATGTCCATGATTCCTTATTTGGACATGCTCATTTACATATCGACGGTAGTGTCATCTTAAACTTAAATATCACGTGATTTGTACCGTTATTATTCGCCTTCTTATCAAGTTTTCCTCGTGAAATTCCCAACGACTTCGTTAAACAATGCTTTTTGATTGGTCTAAATATGTGAAAATGGGGTTCATCTCAGAATAGACAAAAAAGAATTATCAATCATCTGGTCAAGCGGTTTTTTAAAAAGAGAGAATATATTCAGATTTGACATCCAAAGGATGTAAAAGTCTTCGACAAAATTATTTTTATAAAATACTCGATTTTGTACTAAAACGACTCACTCAAAAGCTTACACTTTTGACTCTGCCCCTATGCAAATCAGAGCTATTTTTGGATATACAGTTCGCTGTTCCGGTTAATACGGACACAATGAGGTATGAAAGGCTGAAAGTTATCATGTGGACGGACGGACAAAATCATTATTTTACACTAAAAAATTCTGAAAAACAAATTCCGTCATGGTATTAGATGGAAAATATGATATAGCAAGACAAAAATACGTTTCAATTCAATTCTGAGATTTTCGGCGAAATGTTGGTCCATATAGAAGTCAAACGGACTATAACTTACAGGAAACATGTGTTTCTAGGTCGTGGCACACTGAACTTTGATATGCTCGTATATACACAATACGTAGTACTATTAGAAAAGGTAACCATTCTAGTGACATCCGTGATCTACGAATGCGTCACTATTGTTACCGAAAATGATTCGCAAATAACAAAACACATAATTTCTTGTCTATAAACAGCATGCAATCGCATCACGGTTAATTGAGAGTCAATCGACGAAAGTTCCGGGTGGCTGCTTAAATTTCAAATCATAAATTGAAATCACATAAGGTAAATAATGTTAGCCATAAACAACCTTAAAATACGCAATTTCGTCTATAGTTTGAATCTATTTACGAAATAACGAAATTACGCAACGTTGCATCAGTCTGCAAAATATAAGTATGATTACATGCAAATCATGCTTTTTGTGAGCGGATGTCAATTTCATATACATGTAGTTCATTTGGTGAGATCCTTTTCTATGAAGCTAAAGTTTGCATGGGTGTCAACCTAATGTCGCAAGAATTATCTCAGGGAACTCTTTAACAGAAGGAATATATATTGTTCTAATGAAAATCCCTCCATTTATGAGCAGAGTTTCTTTCCATATATGAAAATATTTTCAATCAACTTTTCAACGAAATGATACATCGGCGGCTTTTAACTTGCATAGCAGGAAAAAAAAAAAAGATTGGTTGTAATACCTTGGTATTATCGATTGGGCATAATTCCAAATGCCTAAATTGATTAGTTTTTCGACTATCTCTTTCACCTTACTATGCGATCAGAGACGTTCACTATCAGCACTTTCAGTGTTTTAATTTTACTTCTTCTTTTATCCAAAAATTGATGAAATTTGAAAACGCTATCTCTTAAAATTGGTATAAAGGCAGCACTTCTATCATTTTTAGTTATGCAGTTCTGATTCGACCAATAATCTAATCTTGCTTCATATATTTACATACACGTAATTTATTGGGAACGCAAGTTAAAATGGTATGAACTTCTGTTCCAGTCGAAAACGGCCTTAGTCACAAGTATACACCATATACATAAATTGTCACAATTTGCTTGTTATATCCATTTAAACTAATGCATTAAATAAAGAAAAAGTACAAATAAACTATAGCTTTTGTATGTCATATTTCGCATAACGAAGTCATTGTCTCGTGACATTCGTAGCTGGTCCATTTGTAGTCATTATACCAAGCAATCATTGTGCAGTTAAAACCAATATAGTTGTAAGGTTCGTTGTGGTCCGACCAAGCTGTATACGTTGGCACTGCAGCGTCGCTTGTCCATACAAACGTAGTACCATTATTGTCCAGATTGTTTAGGCCTATCCAGTAGACAGACTTGAGAGCTGTAGTGAAGATAGCGTCGATACCATTCTAAAACTTCGCAACTACAATTTAACAAATCTGTAGTTGCTTGGTTTTAGAATTCAATAGTTATTTAATCTGCCATTAGATTTGCCATAATGGAAAAGTTATTTACTTTCTATCATTACATACAATGTACGTTGTCGAATCGTTATAGCCATACGTTAACGGACAAACCCCGGATGTTAACAGGAGAGAACGTGGACTAATATCGGGTCGGAACTAACATTTGCAGTGACCCGAAAAAATAATTTAATGTCCGATAGTTTTATCTGTTAACGTATGCGTACAACGACCCCAAAACGTACGCATTATTATGTAAATTCACTTGCCGTTAACGCCCTGCTTTTTTAAACAAAATATCCTCGGTCTGGGACCATACACTTTATCAGTTTTTACGTCTCACTTTAATTTAGTGCATATATAAAGAAGTTGATCCTGTTCCGCATTATTTTTTGTGGCGTCATAAATTTAACAAGCAATGTCGATATAAACAAATGTGACGGTGCAATGCATAACGCAATTTATACTTTACTCTATTTTTCCAATAAAAGCGTCAATTTACGTTTTTGGAGTGGTTGATATTTGCAGAACCTCTCAAAATGCCTTAGTTCCCACATGCTTCATGCTTTGGCATGAAACCATTTTTCAGATGTCTTCAAATAATAACGCAATCAAAAAACGTGAATTAGCCCTGAATTGGTGATCATTTTCTTTCCTCCTTTACAACCTTTTTCCTGTCTTTTTAATCTTTCCCTTTTCCTAATTTAGGCTCTATATAACGAAAACCGAGGAAATGTTTAAATTGACATTGAAATGTAAGATTATTGCTCGTATAGTAAACATATCAGAACTCTACACCCGACCTAATTGAAGTTAAACAATCATCAAACTACAATTTTTTAAGACGTGTTGCCTTTTTTTCAATCAAAAAGGTCAAAGACACGGATTCAAATATATTTTTTGGGGGGAAAAACTCTCATTACAGAAAACCGAAAATTAACATGAAAAGCTACGCATTTTTCCTTATCTTTCCCATTATTTTACCAATCCTTTTTCTTAAAGTGGCGAATATCTGAAACATGATTGAATAGAAATGGGTAAGTGATTTCAAGTGTTGATAACTATTGTTAAAAAAAAAAAGAGTTTACTGAAAAAAGGCAAAAATTACGTTCATTTCCGATCAGAAATGTCGTGAGTACTTCATATGTATCATTGGTCTGAGGCTCTGCTAATTTTCCTCCTAACGTTTTACAGAAGTTCTGAAAGAATAAATGTATATACATGTAGTTGCATAGTGCAAAAGACCAAGCGTTCGGACAAAGCCGGCTGACAAGGGTCTAAACCTTTCGCTTTTTTGACCATTAACGAACTGACAATTCGCCTTTCTATTGTTTTGAAATGCGACCTCTTCTTACAAGTACTCTACTGGATTTTTCACGTTTTCAGACATTCTAATGATGGAATTACCATTCTACCTTACTATATGCAAAGTTTTTTTTTCAGTTGACTTAAGCTGGGTCCAAGCGTCTCCCTATCCCCCATCACATATCTTTTTAAAAAGCTTATTTGACTTATCTAGGATGGCTCCCATTTCGATTGACGATAAACATTTACAAGATAGATTGAAATGAGCCAGTGCGTGACATTTCCAACAAATTAACATGTTACCTCAAAATATTTACCAAAACCCGTTTGAACTGTTTTATTTTTCATCAATAAGGGTTATAGTTCTTAAAATTTTATAGCTCTCAGTTCTGTTTTTTCAACAAAATGCATCAGTACTGAAGACAAATGCGTGACCAAGGAAAGATTAAAGTTCTCCTAGCACTAATGGTAATAAAATTTAGACCTTGATTGAGAAGTAACTATTATATCTTTGAACGGCCAGGAAGGGAATTCTTATAGAATGCTAGTTTTTACGCATTGTTTCAATTAATTAAGATGGTCTTATTGGTTTTAGTGCATGTTTTACCAATTGCTTGTCTGGAATGATGGCCAAGTGGTTAGAATAAAATTGAATGGTTAGTAGAAGAGTTTTGTACTTGTGCACGTGAGAAAAATATGAGAGTTATGACCAAGAACCACATGTATATCAATTAAAATGGGCATTCTCCAATTCTTTTCTCTACTTTAATACAAACTGTATTAGGACACATATATGTTGATAGTCAGCCAGCAATGTCAAACAAAAATGCAAATGGAATGTTAAATCACCAGCCATTTACACATTACACCTACAAAGCCCTTATAAGCATGCGACTTATAGACCTATCGTGCAATTTAATTTTCTAATTTTAATGAGTCAAGTCTTGGAGGGCTTGATATTGACGAAATCCTATTGTTTAAGCAATTTATCATAATTCATTTATTGTTTCAGGGTCTTTTAGGTGTAACATATATTACGCTCTTTGGTGGCTAAATCAAAATGTATTTGGCACAACGTTCTATTCACTTGAACATAATATGGTCATGCTCATGTAAATTTTCAGTATTGAACTGAATTGCGCAGTTTCAAAAGTTAAAGATCTTGGCAAAACTAGGATTGCATGTAATGTACTTTGCATTTAATTGAAAACAATGGTGAGCTAAAAATGCTTCAAGGAAATTTCAAGCCATTTTAACAGTATAACACTCTTATCAAGGTGGCTTATCCACCATGGATTCCTTGTATTCATCGTAAACATTATGATATTCATCACATCATCCTTTTAAAGCCTGTAGCTGCTTATACAACCCAGATTATTGATAATCAACTCGTTTGTACAGGCTGATGAAACCTTGTACCTATGATATGGAGTCAAATTCGCTACCAAATCCAATGTGCTACCAACTGGACTACAATCATGATCAACTCTCAGAAATATTTTTAACTTTTCTGTACTAAATGGATAGAAATATTTTTTACAAATATTGTAGGAACAGCTCTTTTCATCTATTTTGATCATAATTTTTCACAATGAAAACTTTCATCAGGCGTAACGTATATCGTATTTGCCCAAGCGGCCAGAGTGCTTAAATGTTTCAAAATGTTCCATATTGCATAGGCTTTTAGAAAAGCACGGTTAACAATATTTCCAATGGGGCTGCTATGGAAAAATCATTTCTATCTATGTGTTTTTCTTTGAAATTGAAAAGTAACGTTTTTTACTTCCATATCATGCCTTCAATGAGAATTTATTTAAAAAGTATTACTATAAACTTGCTCTACAAACATTCAGCAACATATACTTTGGTATCAAAAGATCACTTCTGGTCATTTTGACTCATCTTTTCACTGTACAAACCTAAAATCTTGTCTTGAATTTTTGATGGGTAATTAACTTTGAAGTATTGTATCTCACAAATGCCCAACTGGTCAGAGTTCTAACAAGTCTCAAAATGTTCTATGTACCATGGACCTTCAGAAAAATATGGTCTACAAAATTCCCACGGGGGGGGGGGGGGGGGGGGACAAAACCCATTCTGGCTCATGAGCTATTAGAAATTATTGGAAGTGTCACGTAAGGGCTCATTTCCCTTTATATTTCTAGGCGCTTAGTCAAGAGGTTTGATATGAGCCCTCATCATTATTTAAAAAAGCAACTTGCTTGAAAAAGAACAACTTTAATTAAACCAGCATGAAAAAAAAAATATCAAAGAAGATTATCGGCGTTTTACGTAAAAGAAGTAATTAAGGTAGTGTACCTGTAATTGTTCCGCAACATTTCAGAACTCATGCACTTTCACAATGTTGACCGAGGTAGGAAACCTTGGTTAACATTGTTAAAGTTCGTTACTTCCGAAACGTTGCGGAACTATTACGGGGCATCTACCTTAGGCCTATCTTTTTCTGAAAAAAAGGAGTGGGGAAATGTGACGACCATTTCTACTTTTGCGTTATTTAAAAAAAATGAATTCTTGAGCAAAACGTTTTAATCATCAATTTATTTCTTGCTTCGATGACGTTCAGAGAATGAAAAGAGATTTAATTCTTTCAAAACAGTAATATGATCATTCGATACTTTTTCGGCGAGGTTATCAAGCAATAATCAATCGCATTAATCTGTCAGAAAGCATTAAAAAAGGCCTAATCATCCACTTCTTTTAAGACCAAATTATGAAATAATTGATCTTATCGAGAAATCTCCATACAGTATCAGAGAGTATTAAAGAATTTCCTTTCGTAACAGTTACTTACATCGTGAAATTGACAAGGTGAATGATATTGGAATGATTTTGGAATAAATCTGAATGAGTTTGTGTAGCGACTTTTGAGTAAATTTAAAGGGAGGTAATCCAACATCGCCATTTTAGTCACCCTGAACAAAATTAGCGATATTTATTGCTTCCCTTTAATAAGATATGCCCACAAGATCCAAAATTAGGCCTACATGCATCTCTCCAAGAAGCTATCAGACGCTTACAATTTCAATTATGTCAGTAAAATTGCGTTTTTATCTACCTTTACTTGTTTTGAATGACGTTGATGATACTACCTTTTAAAACCAGTTTGGAGCGATTTTGAATGGTTTGAGTGAGTATCTGGAATGACTGAAAGGAACGCTGAGCAAGTGATTTTGAATGGTCTTGATCGAGATGAATGTCAATTTTACGATGTTGTTAACTGTAACCTTTGCTTCTGTGTAGTTCATCCATCTGTGGTCAAAATAGTAGCATGTCTGTCCGACGTCGAACCAGCCCACAGAACATCCTGCAATAGTATTATCCATGATTTTAGGCCTGGTTTAGCAGGCCATAGGAAACAACCCTGTATCCTAGAAATCGCATAAGAAAAAGATAATCGAGTCAAAAACCGAACAACATGTGTACTACGTAGCTTTTTTTTTGCTCATGCGCGCAAAAATGGGTCTAGAGTATACGTCATCAACTTTTGTGCGATACTAAGAGCTTTGTGTGTTCAAAGCAGTGCTTGTATATCAATACGCTGTAATAAAATCAAAAATAGGTCTAGTATACGTCATCAACTTTTGTGCGACACGAAGAGCTTTGTGTGTTCAAAGCAGTGCTGTAATAAAATCAAAGTACTAATAGTACTGAAGGCGAGGGAACTGAATAGACGAAACAACGCACGAGGTCAATTTTCTTGAATATAATCTTGATTATTCACCTTGTTCTTAGTATGTATACCAGATATTTTCTTACTTATCACTGCCAAAATCACTGCTGTATTAAAGATACATAGCTTTTATATTTGATCTTGGCGGATGACCTTGCTAATAGGGAAAAGAAGAAGGCGCTTCTAACTAACACTTTCTCCCTAATATTAATAATTTATCTACCATTTTTGCTACAAATTTAATCAATTTGCCCACAAACTAATTGTAATCTGCAACCCTTTACAATTTGGACCTATCTAAATATTTGTTGTCTTGTAATAGATTGATCTAAATTAGAAAACTTTAAAAGCCTTGTCTCATGATTAAACCCTTAAACAAACGACAAAACTTTAGACTGTGCCAACTTAGAACAGGTTGCATACAATAAATCAACATGGGTATAATTTGATATATATCTAGGATAGAAATTAAAAAATAATGGGGTATGAGTATAGGATGGACCATATTGTTGGAAAGGGAGAAATTGACCCTATCAATTTCGTGTGTTCCCACAGTAAAATACAACTTCTTTACGGAATTCAATTCAATGTAAAAGAAAGAGCCGACGAGCTTGTGCCCCTAGAAAAACAGCATTACTACGATTGTTAGACGGAATGATCGAATGGATAAATTGACTGACTAGTAGCAAACCAATCAACTCAACTAAAATTATAAAAACGCGAGATGCGCCTGTCTGCAAAGCGGTATCGGGCGTAGTAATCTATACCTTGGGAATTAGTTTTTTTGCGGGCTCAGCGCCATATAGTGAGCAAACCGTTTGACATTTTTCCTTTGGAGTGAGTTTGGAACCCTTGGTTTCCCTCGCCTAAAAAAACCGTTCTAAAATGATTTAAAGATTGGGGTGCATGCCTTCAAATGTCACCTTGCCTCTTTATAAACCAGGCCTTAAGCGCTTTGAGCGCTTTGATTTACTTGACAGGTCGGAGCATAAGTTACGGGTTGTTGCGTTTTTTTACCGTATATTAGATTATAACCAACACTAAGCGAGCATAAAAATTGGACTCTGCCAATTTAGAATTAAAAAGTTAAAACTTTTTTAGACTCTCGGGGTTTGAAAAAGATAAAGACATATGGCAGGCTTACCATGCATTAGTGGATGTGTTTTGTTGTACACTTGGATGTCGTTTAATTTCTCCCACGAAGTTTGACAGTGGCTTTATATTCACAGACTCGTCTATATAATAACCGGGTAAATAAAATAATAGGGTTAAGCATGTGTACATGATTCTAGTGCTGAAACTAAATATGATCAGTGAGGTGCGAGCAAAGCAATTGCACATACTTATATACCTATAGATTATCTGTATTTATAGGCTCGCTTAATAATTTTTTAACGACCTCTTGCTTTATGTAAAATCTTACTTTTTCTAAGAATAGCGGTCCATGATGACGTCATCGTAAGCGTGTCTTGACCAACGCTCGTAGTCACCACAGAAGTAGACAAGTGACATTCTCCCTCGTCGTTGTTATACGAAGCAGAATAACAGCGGGCATTTTTGGCACATTCAGCTGCACACTGAATTGCGCTCATGGATGTTGCATTGAAAAATGTGAATTCCTCCTTTATTCTCTTGTTTGTTTGTGTTTCGAAATGTTGTGATGACGTCATTCCAATATGGCGGTAAATCACCAAAATCAGAAACATCGCTTGGTATGAAGTAGGACTATCCATCATAGGCTGCGAAAAGAGTAAAAAAAGAAGCTGCGCCTACAAGTGACTTTGGCTTATTTGTTCGGTACTGGATAGCGGATGGAAAAGTGTGGTCGAAAATGGACATAATTCATAAAGAATGCATTTATGACACGTCACGTGAAAAGGGACCGTCTTGGAAATCCAAAAATTCAGCATTTGAAAAATATAATAAACCCAGCAGAGATCTACCAGAGATTGTATTTAGACTTTATCTTATAGTGGAGATATGGAAACATACGAGCTACTGTTTTGCATAAATCGACTTGGTTTATTCATAAAGTCATAAAGATTTCTAGTTCCATGACTTTTTAAACACCAAATGAGCCTATGTGTGACATTACATTTAATAACATTATATAAATAACACTGTGAATGATTTAGAATAATGATGGGTGAGTTTTAAGTGAAATTAAAGGGAAGTAATCCAATATAGCTATTTTTTAAGTTTGAACACAGTAGCGACATTTATTACCTCTCTTTATTAAAGTATGCATACACGTTCAATAAAAATCTTCCTATTTTTTAAAGAACCAATCAGACGCCTACACTTACAAAAATGTCAGTGAAATCGTTTTCCCTTTTCTATATATTTCTATTTTGAAAATAGTTGTTGGTCTCATCTTTTTAAGATATTTTTGAGTTGTTTTGAATGGTTTGAGTGAGTATTTGGAACGAATGAATGAGCGCTGAGCGAGTGATTTTGATTGGTTTGAGTGGAATGATTGTCAATTTCACGATGTTATTCACTGTACTATTTCATACATGTCATTGATTATTGAACATTATTTAATGCTTTTCGGTGGTTTATCGAGAATAACGGTAGATTATAACTTGATAATCTCACCGCAAGAGCAGTCAAATCACCAAAAACTTATACCCTGCTTTTTGATCTGACATCATCTATGCGGGCGGAATAAGTGACGTCACAATGAACGTTGCATAGCAATCATGTTCAGAATGACGCACTTTACGAAAATATGCCCTAGAAATTTCACATTTTCTCTCATTTTTGCAATATTGAAATAGAATAATCGTTTGTTTTTCGAGTAAGACCGATTAATATTTCATTTCGTGAACAACAAAAGCTATATTTTTCACTCATGGCTCTGCCACTCGTGAAAATATCGCCTGTGTTATTTCAATGAAATATAAATCGATCTTACACTGAAACAAACGATTATCCTCTATGACATTGGTCAACCAGAAATCAGAGAATAAACAATTTTCTTTCATGGTGAACTTAGGTCCGTAGCTATCTATTGAGTGCAAAGAGAAGACTCTTATAGGCTTGTGCGGATGTATTTCATAGTCTGAGCAATAACGTTCGACACCCATTCTCACGAATTTAGATGAGTTTTAAGTGTCGCCGCATTTTTAATCGACAAAAATATATTCTAAGTGATCATTTGATGCTTAAATAAATTATTTGATAGGTCTCTATGAACAAAGTTTATGCATACTAAGAAAATGATCGTGGCTGCCGTTTCGGAAGCAAGAGATGTGTTTATATGTGTGTTTTGTAATATTCGATACTGTCGCCTTTTCATTTGACGAATTTTGCTAGTACATTAAGCCGTGATGCCTATTTTCATAACAAAGATATTCTTTCAAACATATTGTACAGATGTCCTTTACCTTTAGAAAACGCGCAGTGCACCGCATCGGCCGATTTCAATAATTATTGAGCCAAAACCAGGTGACGCCGAAAAAAGCAACAATGAAGTAATCTTCGAAACCGTGACTTTCAGGGGGCTAGATTGATTTAATAAAGCCCAAAAATTGAACTTCTTCTATTCCTTAACATGCTGAATTTATGCTCTAAAAATGATGCGTATCTTTTATTATAAAAAAAAATTGGTACAGCATTCATTATATCAGTTCATTCGGATAAGGGGTCTACCTCCAATGAATTAATGTTATCTTCGATACTAGATTTTTCAATATCTCCCACAACAAAATCATAACGTATGCGAGCATCAAAACCTGTGACATAACCAGTATAAACAATCACTGAGAAATCTTGCATCCAACGTTTTGTGTGTTAATTATGCTGTAAAGCGATGTGTTTTGTAATCATCGAGACCGTAATATTCGATACCAAATTTTAATGCATACGAAAAAAAATCAACCGAAACACATAAATAGATCAGACATCCATTCCTATGCCACCTAAAAATACAAAACAACATTTATATGATGGGTAAACCTAATTCCCTACCTTTAAATGCTGCAAGAATAACTTTTTGTAATCTTCGGGACCATGTGAATATATTTCATTGCAATTGGTGTTTCACGGTGTTACAGTTATTATTTGATTTTAATCAGCATTCTCAGTCTTGGGATTAATCTAAGTTGTAAGAACTTGTTTCCCAATCGATGTAAAATAAATAGGTTTAAACCAATAGTCTGCGGAATTTAAACTTTGACCGGGCCATCATTGCATTCTAAACTTAAGCGTGTAAAACTGTAATCTCCGATACTTTGAGAGTTGGGCAGAAAATACGATGCTTTAAGTGATGACAAATCTTTGTGAGTGGGTCAGCCCAGATTTGCGATGTGCATAAGTATCTAACCATAGAAAAGTAAAATTGCATTTTACACTTAAAGAAATTTTGATGTTCAAAAGGTAACTTGCAATTGTTATTATATTCAGATTTTCTCACCTTTTTTTAAAGAAAGCATTTTTTTACTTTCATGGAGGTAAGAAACTCAAAAACTTATCACACTCTGGTATGAACCCGCTTCGCGAATTCATACAGTGTAATCAGGTTGAAAGTATCGTTCCTCAATAAAATAAAAAAATATATATATATTCTCTTCATCTCTTAAATAAATGAAATAGTAAGCTTCTGTACTCACTCAGGTTTATTTCATGGAACAACAAATATCTGCCTCCAGTTGGACGGATTTCACAAAACACACTGTATTGTTTCCACAATGACTCCTTATGAATAATTCAAGTCAATAAGAAATGATCTGGTTTAGAGGAATGTCCACGTATCAAATGCTACTGGTTAATAAGTTGGTGGGTGTAACTTCATTCATCCTTGGATATCCCGAGGTCTCCCTATTTGCTACGCTATATCGATATAGCGTAGCAAATATGAGACCTTCGGGTATCAAAGGATACCACAACCATTTCTCTTTTTGGCAAAATATGACATCATAGACTCCATCACTATTATAGACTTTCAGTTGATATTATTACTTTTTTCGCTGCGTACAGTTACTGCAAAAATATTCGGTTCAACAATCTTTTGTATAAAGAAAAGTGCATCGCCGACTGATACCTACGTCCGGCGGATGGGTGCTGGAAAGTGGATAAAAGTCAGAAAAGGGACACTATTCGAACAAAACTGCATCTAGAGCTATCCCCTTTATAGTATATGATGGTAATTTGATGCTGACCAATTGTGTTAAGTGCCTTCGGTAATACCAGAGATATGACAACATAAAGTTTTGCACTGCGACGACGAGGCCAATGCTTTAGCAATTTCTTGAGATTTCTACAAAAACAACAGAGCCAAAAGAGATGAAATTATTATCAAGACGCGTGTTAATTTAAACCCTTATCATTCTGTTCGAGACAAGTTTCTGCTGTACACAATGCTTTGGCAGACGTTTTTAAGACGTTTTTAAGACTATGACTATTTGAACTATACGTGTAGCCAAAATAAAGGCACTGATGTACGATCAGATGAAAAGTAGTATTGTAAGGATCGCAAGCACGCCCAACAAATATTAAAACATCATTTGAGCCCGTGTGTGACATTTCCAACAATTTCACATGTGCGTGATGGACATACATTGTGCAATCTTGAAAACCACACAAAACATTAAAAGCATACTGATATTGTAGACAGAGATTTTGTATTCTAAGCTGTCTATTAAGTGCACAGTGAAGACTCTAATCAGACTGTGCAAATGCACAGGCTGATCCCAGTCTTAACATTGCGCACATGTGAAATGGTTGGATATGTCATGCAAAGGCACATTTATCTGAAGAATATATCATCATTTATCATGCAACGAAGCCTGTATTAAACTGATATCACCTGTCTGATAATATAACATAAAATCAGCCAGTCTTTTTTTAAAAACAATTTGCCTACACTTTCTATGAATTTCTTTGATTTTAAAGGTTTACCATGACTAAGCGCTGAAGATGATTGCATGATAAATAGAATAACATATAAATGTCTTAAAATATTGATTTTATCTGGTCTTGGCTGTGAGAAATTATCATGACTCGGCAGACCCTCGTCATGATAAATTCTCCTTATCTTGAACAGATAACAGTTTTTTAGACACCAACATATTATTTTCTATGTACATAAAGCAAACAGCAAATCGTTGGGGGGGGGGGTACCCAAACATCACAATGTTCAACAGATTGTTCAAGCTATAGGAATATATATCAACCGTCAACGAAACTCGTTGAAACAAACTAGCAGGAATTGTCGGGTATCAACAGTCATCCCGGAATGAGGGAGTATTTTGATTGGTCGATCGATTCTTTTGGATGGCGACAGCAATCTGATAAGAGCCTCTGTTTTTCGAAGGACTGTATGGCTATTGCTGCGCTCATTTAAATATGTTCTCAACAGTTTGCTTGTCTCTCCTAACACTTCTCTTATGATATTTATAATCTATTTCTCGAAACATTTACATTTTTTCTAGATCTTAAGTGTCGGCAAACTGGATGTGTTTAATTTTCGAATACAGGTGGTTTTTTTAATGTGTTTGTCCCTATTTCACAGACAAGCACTTGGATGTAAATAAAAGATTTGTTCTGCTCTGTCCTGTTCTGTCCTTTCGAATTAAGCATTCCTCAAAATGTCTCGCCCAAGATAATTAAACATAACATAACATAACATAACATAAGTTTTATTCATATGACTTGAACGAAATCGTTCATCGTCAAAATATATAGATTTACATACATGTGACAATGGCGGAAATGCTGCATATATATAACTAGAATGAAATGCATATAAAGTGGTCAAGTTATTTCAATTAACAATTAACAGAAGAAAATGAATGTTGTGGATTAAAGAACCAAAATCGTAAATTTTATAAGGGCAATTTAAATAATTTGGAATAATAATGACATATAATGCTGAGAGTGTCAAATATTTTCCTTTTTTTCTCACAAATTGAATATGCATATTTAATACATAATTGATAAGTACGCCTTTCATTTACGTAAATTGCTTTGAATTTGCAAGTGTCTTCGTGGTCAAGGCCAATGCCTCACTTTCCATATGAACTCGACAAACTCTTGGACTTCAAGGGCCATTGCTTCATTTTCCACTTGAACAAACACTCACATTTATTAAAATGACAGAGGAAAATAGTATTACAATGATCATAATTGAAAGAAGCAGATGTTCATGATCATTATAGGAGCATATATATATATTTTTTTTTATCATCATTTTTTTATTATCCATTGCACAGTTATGATTTGCCTAACTAATACAAGTTTATGTTCATGTTAGATACTTTCTAAATGATCCATTTTTTGTCTACTTAACGTGCATGGAAACATTTGGATGACTCACCGCGGAACAGTTGTTACTGTCTATAAACATATTGACAGTTACAACTTGTTGACGTCACCGAAATTGTCTACTAGTATACGTCTTACACACGTTCTTGTTTAAAAAAAGCGTTCATGCCAATAAAGGTTTTAAGCATTACAGCGTACAACATAGAATCAGGCTCAGTCCTGCATTCATGACGCCAAGAAGATCACACACTTATCAAAACCATAAAGAACATCGTGAAATTGACAAGATGAATTTTTTGGAAAGATCTTGGAATGAAATTGATTGACTGAAAGGAGCGCGTTTTGAGTGAAATTAAAGGGAGGTAATCCAATATCGCTAATTTTGTTCAAGATGAACAAAATAAGCGATATTTATTACCTCCTTATAATAAAATATACGCACTTTTACTGTTTGTGAGTTTTTGGTTTATTGACAATGCATGTCCCCTTTCATGAATCTGGGTTTCGCAAAAAATGTGATCGAATATTTACCGATATACAGTTACACAATATTATCGAATACACAATGATTTCGCGAATGAAGACTAGCTACCTTAACGATATGTCGATAATTCTTTAATATTTATTAGAGCTGAAGCTGACCCAAGGGCCAGCTAAGTTGGTGCTTAAGACAAACTCAAGTTCTGAAAAGGATTATTTATTTGATAAGGAGGAAGTGAACAAACGAACGCACGCACGAACGAACGAACGAAATAATGAATGAATAAATGAAATTAATGAATAAACTAATGAATGAATGGATGAGTGAATGAATTTAAACTTTGTTGTAATTCTTATTATTGTTATCATTATAATTATTATCATTATATTCATGATCTTCATCATCACCATCATCATCATCATAATTATTATTATCATCAATATTAATATTATAATTTTTAGGTCTACTGGCCGAATGCCACTGGAGCTATTGTAAAGGAGCTGTGTCCGTAGTGCGTTTGTCCGTCTGGTCGTAAACTTTTTTCTTTAAAAATCTTCTCCTCAGAAACTACTGTATGAATTCCAATCAAACTTCACAGGAATGATCCTTGGGTGACCTTCTTTCAGAGTTGTTCAAGGAATTTTGATCCGATGATGAAAAACAAGGCTTTAATGTGCGTGGCTTATTTCCATATATGGTAACATGTGGCTTTTCTCAGCCTCAAACAGATATATATCAACCAAACTTCACTGGAATACTCCTTGAGAGACTTTTATCCGTCTTCATAAAATATTGAGATCAAATGCAAAAATGTCTTTCATGGGCGGAGGTAATTTCTATTTATGATATATAGTGAAAACTATGAAAATATTTTTCTCAGAAAATTACAGATGGGTCAAATTGGACCAAATTTTACTTCAGTGATCTTTTGAAGACCCTTTATCAGTCTACAACAATAATTGTGATCAGTTGAAAAATATGTCTTTAATGGGCGGAGGTCATTTCCCTATATATCATATAGTGGAAACTTTGAGAATTATTTTTTCTGAATGTAACTGATGAATATTTATCAACCAAACTTCACTTCAGTGATCCTTGTGAGACCCGTTTTCAGTCGACAAAAATATTGTGATCATATGAAAAATATTTCATTTATGGGCGGAGGTCATTTCTCTATAAAATATATAGTGGAAACTTTGAAAATCGTTTTCTCAGAATCTAACGGATGGATAATAACCAAATTTCACTGGAATGGTCCATGGATGAGCCATTATCAGACTACACACAAGTATTGTGATTGTATGAAAAATGTGTATTCAACCGGCGGAGTTCAATTTTCTCTATGCTATTCATCCATTATAAATGTTTCTTTGCAGAAATATTTCAACATGTAACACTTATTTACTTGAGACGAATATTTATTCATTCACTTAAATTCTTGTCTTATCATATCAGTAAAATTAATACGTGATGTTAGATCTATGTAAGATTTTCTTTTTCAGCTAAATAGGATATTCTAATTTTGTACGCTACCAGAGAGGGCCACCACCAGAGCTTTCAGTGCTTTGATTTAATAGCGGCCATAGAGTACAAGGTCACTTTATTCATATTTTACTGTATACAAATTATGCATTTGCTCCATATCTAAAATACATGTAATCATGCTAATAGCATTATTTAGTTCGAGTTAAAAGTAAACGTAACTGCTTTCAAAAATTATTTTCTCCCGAAAACAAATTGACTAGATTCATAATGCATAGATTCTGAATGCATGGAAATTTCAAATTAGCGGCAGGGCCTACATATGCAAAAGTTTCCGAGAACAAATGTGATCAGTCAGGTGAAAATGGACTATCTAGGAATTGTTTAACCCTTTCCTGTTGTACAAAATTTTAGACCTATCCAAATTCAAAGGTTTTGCAGACGAAAACTTAAAGTGGATTTAATTTGAAAAATAACCATTCAGTAGGGTAGAAAATAGTGTGGAAAAAGAAGAAATTGCTTGTCAGAAGCAATTTCTTCTTTTTTCACAATGTTTTCTCAATCATTAAATCACAGACACGTAAAAAACAGGGATTAAACAGCAAAGGGTTAAAATAAATATGTGACCAGTCACGCGATAGGGGACAATCGGGATAGTGAGTAAAGTGTCGACCCAAGTCAGACGACTGCGTGGATTGCGCAGGCGGACCAGTGTCGGCACTTTTCGTACTATTCTGAAGCAAGAATGACCAATCTACCTTATTACGGAAGAATTTTTGAAATTTGACTTCTGGTTGACCCGTGCTGGAACCAATCTTTTTTTTCATTTTTTTATAATACGGACATCCCAGATTGCCCCCTTTTCGTTTGAAGGGTAACATATTTTAAAAAATTATTTGGTACAAATACATGTCAACCAACCGTCGATTAATTATTCCAGGTTCAGAAAAGGATGCAAACCTGTGCGAACAGTTTCGAACCCAGTCATTCTGCGCAGTTTGACAAGAGTCGACACTTTACGCACAACCCACATTGTCCTTTTCGCTTGCAGAATCGAATAAGATAAATTATCCGAGCGGAAATGGCTGTGTGTGTGTGTGGGGGGGGGGGGGTCTTTATGTGAGGTAGCAATGTCAAGTATGTTTTCTTGGTTTGGGAAAAGAAGAAATTGCTTCCACACAAGCAATTTTTCTTTTACCACAATATTTCTTAATTAACGTATGATCATTTCATTTCAAATTGCACCCTCGTTTTATTGCTGTCTTTGTCACGAATCGAACAGACGTGATCCACTTAGATTATTTCCGTTTATTTATCGTCGCTACCGTAGCATATGCCCATATAAGCAAACCCCCAGAAGAAGTTACTCACAGTGTTACAGGGGATAATACAAGAATACATGACGAAACTACTGTCGAGATCCGCCGTGGTTCTTAAACGAGCTCGGTGTAAAACACCGTCACACGGGACCTTGATTTGAAGTATCCGAAATAGTTAGACAATTAGTTTTGTTAGCATGCCAGCACGGGAGTCAAACACGAGCGATCGACCTTGAATTGTTTTGAAGTCCGCTGCTCTACCGACTGAGCTAATCGGGCTATCAACCCTTAATAGGTCAACCCTGGCTATAAGACTACCATTGTCCATTTAACTTAAGGCAGGTCTCTCAAATTTGCATGTCCACTGCGCTGACTTGTAACCTTCCTGTAAACCGTTACATTACACACCCCTCCGAGAAGACTCTCCCCAAGTCTTGGCCTGGGAGAACCGTGGTTAAGGCGACTCCTGTCTTGCAGTTGTCTTTTTCCCACCTCTGTCATCAATTGTAACGTACTGGGCGCATTCTATAGACGTGGTCCATTCATATAAAAGGAAGCAGAAAACAAAATGGGTTGGCCTAGATAATCATTAGCCAGTTGACTTAAGGTAGTGGACCCGTAATATTTCCACAACGTTTTCGAAGTATTGAAACAGTGTTAACTAAGGTTTCCTAATGATTTTCATTATGAAACCTTGGCCAACATGGTGAAAGTTTATGGGTTCCGAAATGTTGCGGCACTATTACGGGTCCAATACCATAAGGCAGGTCCCTCTATTTTGCATATCCGGGACACTGCAACTTAGTTTGTCGAAGTTATAAAATTGAAAACAAACAAAAGGACGAAATGAAACAAAACGTGAGAAATGGATAGTCTTGTTGAAACCTACCTAAGGATCATGAAAATCCACAAAGCGATTGAGATTGGTAAGACCTTACGGGGTGCGCAGGCTTACAGAGGCGATATTTTTTGTTCCAAGACATGTTTTTTGACACACGGGAATGATAATCCTAATGGATATTCTCAAGAGTGGTTTTGACCCTTCATTTACAATTATTGACCTCTGCTGAGTCCAAAATCTTTATCCGGAGGTATCACACGGTCCCATTTCGCATTTTTCACAATCATGAGATCTGATGTATCCCTTCCAATATGTTTGGGATATTTAAACACCATTCTCACGTAAAACAGTGTCTTCTCGACATTTGTCGTTTCCTTTTCATTCTTGGTCGTTTTATTGTTGTTGTTGTTGTGATAATAATGCCCTTTGTCTTTTTCCTATCGATGTTATTTGATTGCCATGGTAGTAATTTTGTCCTTGGAGTTGTTTTTGGGGTATATTCTTCTTGATTGAGATCTACATTGCAGTTTTTAGCTTTGCGCTTAGGATGACTAAATGCTGCATGCTGTTTGCAAATTTATATCCCGCTTTGCACATACACTTGTATGCAAAGCAGTCAAAATAGTTTGCAACGCTTTGTCATTCTGAAAGCAGGGTAAATTTCAGTTCAAGTTCTTTCCGTGCTGCAATTATGTTGGTGCTGGCTATTAAAATGACTCTCCGTACTAAACCGTTTTAGAAGAACCTCCCTTTTGATTTCAAAGTTTACTTTAGAGTACATCATAGACAGAGCGGTAGGTTGTTTTTATATGGTTAAATAATTTATAGTCCTATGAAATATCATCAAGAGATCACTTAATTTATCTTCAGATTTTTTAGTTAAAACATACATTTCTGGCTTTGTTTTTATATACTGGCTAAATCAAGTCCCCCCCCTTTCCCCCCTTTCCCCCAATTTAGACCATAAAACAACGTGAGTGAACCCATTTGTAACAGCCAAACTTAATGGCTGAGTCATGTTCAGAACAATACCGTATTTCCCGGAAAATAAGCTGCACCGGTGTATAGGTCGCAGCTATCAATTTCGACTATTTACGAAATAAAGAATCAGCACATTAGCCGTGGTCTATATAATGGAAATTTTAATACTTTAATCATCATTGATTGGGTTATGCCTCTCTCTCTCTCTCTCTCTCTCTCTCTCTCTCTCTCTCTCTCTCTCTCTCTCTCTCTCTCTCTCTCTCTCTCTCTCTCTCTCTCTCTCTCTCTCTCTCTCTCTCTCTCCTCTCTCTCTTTCTCTCTCTCTCCTCTCTCTCTCTCACTCACTCCCTCACTCTCTCTCTCTCTCTCTCTCTCTCTCTCTCTCTCTCTCTCTCTCTCTCTCTCTCTCTCTCTCTCTCTCTCTCTCTCTCTCTCTCTCTCTCTCTCTCTCTCTCTCTCTCTCTCTCTCTCTCTCTCTCTCTCTCTCTCTCTCTCTCTCTCTCTCTCTCTCTCTATTTGAAAACGGATACGAGTACGCGGCATTGAGCTCTACCGCAATGACCACGCAAATGATCGATTGAAAAAAACTGTTCATTTGTCTCAAAGATCTTGTGTAACCCACTCACTTTGCATGCTTGGAGAGTGGGTGAGGTAAGCATTCATTCTGTGATTATGCGGTGAAGCCCCTTCCGATAGACGAAAAAACTTTGAAATTAATGCTTAATGACGATTAACGGGTTAGTGTAGTTTCGGCAATTATCAAGCGGCCTGTCAACCCGACATTTTACTTCAGAAATTTAGCTTATAAGCCGCTTTTTTGGGTGTTTACATGATTCATAATGTCAACCAGATTGGTAAATCTTTTGTTTGCTAATGATAAACAGTTCGTCCGCTTTATTCAAATAACAATACGAATTGGTGTCGGTATCTTGTCTTTGCAATAACGACAAAGACTAAAACACATGGTTAGTTGCACCAGTCTTTGATATTCAATCGGAAAAATTCTAAGAAGGTTAAACATTTTTTTCGAAACTATACTTCAAGTTTCAAGAAGAATTCGGAGTTATGTTGATAGCGCAGCAAAAATTTCAATATTTTGAAACGGTTAATTGCTAGGTGAAAGTGTCTTTCAAAGCACATTGATTTATTAAACAAGCATTTGCTCATCCGATCCCGCAAGCTTAGGGTAACGTTTACTAAAAGGGTTTTGCTACGGAAATAAACATGAAATCTAACATTCAAAATGCCGGTGTAGAAAAGAAAGTTAGTTTTGACAGGTATTTAAATGAAAAATGCAATAAAGTCATGAGCGATTAAGTGATTTGAGAGCACATGTTTTGTGGATGTTTCTTTTGGAGTTAAGTTTATAAACTAAATAAACTACCAAAGTTTGCCGACCACAAGCGGAAGAATCCGTGTCATCACTATAGATAACCCTTCTTGATATCGGCAAAGAGCTAGAGCTTGAAGTAAAAATCATTTGTTACCATTCAATTAGACTGGTTCTACTGTCGACTCGTGTATGAAGCCGGATAGTCAATAGGGGTCCGAAATACGCCCCCCCCCCCCCCCCAAACACCACCATATAGACTAATAATATTATTAGTCTATATGGTGGTGGTGGTGGGGGGGGGGGGGGTATTTAGGACCCCTATGGGATAGTCGACAGGTGACCAGTCTCACATTCCACAGTCCACATTTTGCATCTGTTCCTGTCATAGGAATACACTGTTATCTGATTGGCTGAATCTCGCATCTAGGGCGCGTGCCCCAAAACTGAAAGTAGAGTTACACAACAAAAATAAGACACTAAGAAAAATCGTATGAACGTATTTATCCGACCTATTGGTTGTTTTTCAAAGTACTTCTCCACACTACACAAACTTGGTGATTGTTTGGTAAGGTTGTTGCAATTGTATATCCTTTTTTTGATGCATTTTTTGGACCCCATTGGAAATTGGCTTATAAAAGAGCTTGTGCTGTACCAAGATACAAGATAACAAATTTCAACCTTTCAAATTCCTAGAGACTAATTGCAAACTTTTTAGAAAGCTTGGCTCCGTTTGTTTGCAGATGACACTGCCGTTTACATAGCTATGAATAACAAGTAAGACTGTACCACCCTGCAAGAATATTGGTAAAACCAAGGGCCAGTAAATCTGTTAGATTGAACTCATTCTCTAATCGTGTCATAAATACGTGGAACGCTCTTCCAGATAGTGTCGTATGTGCAGATTCTGTAAATGCTTTTACAAATAGATTGGACAAACTATGGTACAATAAACGCTTCGATACTAGTGACGCATATTGAGTCTTAGCTGCAATAATGTACCCCTCTTTCTGATATGCTGCCGGTCGAGGAGCCTCCCACATCAGATTATAAAGGAGGGATACGTTATCGTATCTAATTGAGTCTTGACCAAGTGGAAGACAACGAGATTTGGATGACGAGGGGAGAAACAAGCCATATAGGGCTTAAGATTTCCCTATATTCCAAGGTATAAGAACTAGACACCTTTATGCAGTGAGAGAAAAAAAAAAATAATGGGAAATGGAGTTTAACCCCAGCAAATGCATTGTCCTAAATATTACTAAAAAGACTAGAGACTGTGAACAATGTCAAATACCTAGGAGTTACAATATCTGGAGATCTTTCTTAGAACAAGTATATTGACAAAATAACATCTAATGCAAATAAACCTTCAGGTTTTCTCCTCAGAAACATCCAGATGAAAAATAAGAAGATCAGAAAAACGGCATACAAAACATTGGTTAGACCCCAGGTACAATACGCATCAACTGTTTTGAGCCCTTACACTACATAATATAAAAAAGTAGGACGTAGAGCCAGTCAACTCGTTCCTCAGTCAACTCGTTCCTCAGTCAACTTGTGGCGTTTTTGGTCAACTCGTTCCCCGAAATGGGTCAACTTGTTCCCCAATCGATTTTTCCTCAGTCAACTCGTTCCCCAAAAATTAGCCAATCTTCACTGGATATTTCAACGCACGTTTTTGTACAAAAAATAATAAGGAATGTTATTTTATTGCAATTTTGATATAATTTTATTGAATATCGATATTGGGCATTTAATTAGCCCTTTACCATACAACCAGAATATTTTTTTCAACGAAGATAAATTTAAGTAAATCTTGCATTTGACTTGAGATTTCAATGGGGTTTATTGTACAAAATAGGTTAGGCATGTTTTTTTTTATTTTTATTTTTATTTTTTTAACATTTATATGGAAAATCGATTGTCTTCCATTAATTAGCCCTGTAACAAATTACCAGAATAAATATTTTTAAATCAAGAAACCAAAGGTAGACGAAAATTTAATATCTAATATTTTATATGTAATAGTGTCCTAAAATGGGTATGGGTTTTTTGGTGTTGTTATGATAAATTACTTTTTTTAACTGAACACTTGTCATGCTGAATCCGGACTATTCCAAATAAAATACATAGGATCTGCTTTCCAGAAAAACCTGTCTAAATGACGTCACATCACTTGGTAACATTTGCGTTTTGCGCTATAGACAGGCAGATAGATAGACAGACATGAATTTATTTTGGGGAAATAATATTTCCTCTTGACGATAAACAACCAACTTTCCTGGAGAACGGATCATATATATTCATCATGACAATATTCAATGTCTTTGTTGCAAAAACCAGCGGCAAAACATTAAAGGTAATTGATACTTTAATCTTATTCACACCATTAATGACAAAGTCTAATTGACTCTCAATGACAATAGACAACTTTGAATACATCCCTTACTATGTTAAGAATTGATTTTAATTACTATTAGCAGCATGTCTTTACAAAATTTGTTAATGTTTTTTTCTTTTTTTCTTCTTTTCTTAACCAGACACTATCTTAATAATGTTTTCTATCTTTGTTTCATCATGTGTCTTGCCAGACAAACAGAAATTCTGAAAAAAAAAAAAAAAAAGAAATATAGGATTGATAAAAAATTATTTTACTTTTTCGTTTCGCCATTAATTTTTAAATGTTTTAAACTAGTATTCTTTTATATATATAAAATTTCAGCTAATATTCAATCAATTTTCCGGGAAATATCGGCGGGTTTAATCGGTCTTAAATTTTTAGGTTAAAGGGTAACTATCATGAATTTTGCATTGTTTTTTAAAAGACTTTATCAAAATAACTTATTTTGAGTACTTTAACCCATTCAAAAGAAAAAAATATACAAAGAAATATTTCAAATATATATGATTATTTTCGGGGAACGAGTTGACCGAGGAAAAATCGATTGGGGAACAAGTTGACCAATTTTGGGGAACGAGTTGACCATAAACCGCCACGAGTTGACTGAGGAACGAGTTGACTGAGGAACGATTTGACTGTAAGCCGAGCAGCAAGATGGGTTCAAAATAATTTTTAGCTCCACTGGCTGAAAGCCACTGGGGCTATTGTCATGGCGTTGTGTCCTTCGTGCGTCTGTCCGGCAGTCTGTCCGTGCGTCCGGTCGTAAACTTTTCTTTAAAAATCTTCTCCTAAGAAACTACTGGATAAATTTCAACCAAACTTCACAGGAATGATCCTTGGGTGACCCTCTTTCAAAGTTGTTCAAGAAATTTTGATCCAATGAAAAACATGGATTTAATGGGCAAGGCTAATCTCCAAATATGGTAAAAAGTGATTTTTCTCAGGTTCTAATTGATGGATACCAATTAAGATTTACATGAATAATCCTTGGGTGACCCTTTATCAGTCTACCAAAAATTATTGTGATCAGATGAAAAATTTGTATTTTATGGGCGGAGGTCATTTCTCTATATGTTATATAGTGGAAACTTTGCAAATCATTTTCTCAGAATCTAACAGATAGATATCAACCAAATTTGATATGAATGATCTTTGGGTGACCCTTTATCAGTCTACCAAAAATTATTGTGATCAGATGAAAAATATGTATTTTATGGGTGGAGGTCATTTCTCCATATGTTATATAGTGGAAACTTTGAAAATCATTTTAACATCAGTGGAAGCCAAAATATCTAAAAATCTAGTCAAAACTTAGATTTGCTATTACAAGAAATTCAAGCCTGTGGAGCGACACAAGCCATTCATGGCTTTCTAGTTTACAAACATCTGTGGTTAATTCAGCATTTGGCCAAATTATGACATCAAAATGTTGAAATGGTGTTTGATTTTAAGGTAGTTGATCTGTAGTAGACAAGAAATGTTTTGGAGGTAATGAACTTTAACGGTGTTAACAGAGGTTTCCTTATGATTTTCATTAGGAAACCTTGGTCAACATAGTGAAAGTTTGTGAGTGCTGAAATGTTGCGGAACTATTATGGGTCCACTAACTTAAATTACTATTTTGCCAAATTATGACATAAGCATATTGAAATGGTGTTTGATTTTATTCCACAGGCGGTAGACAAAGTTTGCAACAACAGAATGGGAAAGAGGAAGTCCACATCCACAGTGGAAGGTTTGTGAGATTTTTCTCATAAATGGTACATAAAAAACCAATAGTTTTGAGAGCAACAGAAAATTATTGTTGTCAATTTAATTCTTTATTATGAATGACCTGCCCTGTGTTCCCACTTTGCATGTGCACTTGCATGCAAAGAGGGGTATAATTTGCAGACAGTTTGGGCCATTTGTCATTCTGATCATGGGGCTGCACAGCATGCTTAAAATTCTTGACTTTGTTATATATCTTCCATTCTTTTACAATTAACACTTACACAAAGAAATTCAAATTCTGCTATTCTTATTTTAAAACCTACTTTGTAGGTTCTATTTGGAATTATCTTAAAAAATATAGGGTTCCATTACCACCACAAATAATGAATTTTTTGATTTTGACATTAAGTAATGGACATTTCATTACTATTAACCTGAAGCTTCTATTTCATAGAGCCTTTTCATGTTTAATTCCATTGTTTGTGAACATTTTCATATGTATAAGGCAATTAAGCAATGAGTTGCTTTTATTTGGTTTACAACTAAATGGATTCCATCGTACTTCCTCAAAGAGGGTGTAAAATGGTTTCTGTAAAGGTCTTCATGTAAAGCAGAACAGCAACAAGTCTTGTTATTGGTTTTACTTAGTCATTGGCATTGACTCATCAAGACAATTCAAATAAGTACCAGCAACATATGCCCTGCATTCAGGATGACAGAACAGTGCAAACAGTTTTCAAAATTGGAAAACTGTTTGCTCCATTTTGTTATCCTGAACGCAGGGATAGTTTTGTTGATAAATAACAATTTTAGACTTGCATGACCTCCCTTTATAAAATGACCTATTGTCCCTAGAGTGAAATAAATTCGTTTAATATTTTTGATATTATTATTCGTTTATACACTAGTAGAATAACTATGCAAATGAGCTGAGAGCATAATGATGGCTCAGTGACAAACAGTTGGAACTACCTATAAACAAATATGAAATTACGACTGTTTAGCGCTGAGCCAATGATTTAGCAATTCTATTTTGGAAGTGTGTTTATTGCAGAAATTCAGGTCATATTATAAACAGAATATTAAATTTGTGCTCATAAAATACCAGATTTATAAAATTCGTCAACTGAAATAGATAAACTTGGCAAAGACTCGTTCTTATCTGTTTATAGATGACTGGTATAATAAATTGGGTATTCAATGACTACTCATTCAATATCCTCTATTTTTAGACTTGCATTACCTCCTATTTTAATTACCTCCTATACCACCTCTTATCTTGCTCTCTTCTACTTTGTGGAACCTTTGTTATTTCAGAGGATGGCAGTGGAAGCAGCAAAGTAGCAAAGTCATCCAAGCCAGAAAAATCTGCATCATCTGCTAAGAAAAGTTCCTCAAAATCATCATCAAAGTTATCAAAACCTGCTACTAAAAAACCTGCCACAAAGAGTAAGAGTGAAGATGGTGCAACAGGGGGAAAGAAATCATATCCAAAACTTGTTGATGAGACAGACAACTTTGAGGTAAGTTTTGGTTTTCTCTCATGCTATTGCTTGTTACAGTTAGTAACATTATGAAGTTGACATTCATCATGATCAAAACTATTCAAAATCACTCCCTAAGCACTCCATCATTCATGCTTATCACTCATAAAGTTAAAAAGTTCGGAAATAGTTTTCAGTCAGTAGAGCACCGGACTTGAAAACAATTAAAGGTCGATTACACAGGTTGATTCCTGGGGTGGCACACTAACAAACTAATTGTCTTCGAACAAAGCTTTAAACCGAGGTCCCAATGGACGATTCTTTACACCGAGTACGTTAAAGAACCATGGCAGATCTCAGCAGTAGTTTCGTCATGTATCCTTGCACTATCCCCCGTAACAACTATTTCTTCTTGGGGAGTTGCTCATTCGGGCACAATGAATAGCAACAATAAATGCATGTACATTGAAATAAACAAAAACAAAACTGGTCATTCTGCCAGATGAATTCACAGTGCAAACATTGTTTTTCAGAAAATAGTATTAGCCTGTCCTTTTATCCATGGCCAAGATGTGTTCGGCTATTTTTGCATTCGACATGAATTGAGCTATAAGTATTTGTGCTTTTTGTTAGTCCATTGAATGAGGTGAAACATTTATAGAAAAATGGACACAAGTTTCTCGGAGCAATTTTTGCACATATTTAATCTCTGTGTCATTCCTGGGTGAGACAGCTCTCAGGGTTCACTATGTCTGTCACGGTAATTACTAGTTTGTTGTTTGAGAGATGCTGCACTCTTGTCATTCTATTTCATACTGTTTTTGCACTGTAATAAATACGCTCGTCTGGCCTTTCTTGTGGTTGTTGTTGTTATTGTTTGAATGTAGCATAGACTGGTCATTTATGAAGGTTAAATTTCTCAAAAAATCTCATTCTTGGAGCATGTGTGTTTCAAAAACACACATTCTCTATTATAATCATTTTGTATGGATGTACTGTGAAATGTTGTCTTCAATTTGTCTTTATTTTTCCAGCCAAGTCGGGGTAGCTCTGTTCACAGTGCAACAGGCTTGCAATCCTTGGGCCTCAGTTTGATTCCTGTTTGATTAGCCCACGAAAACTTGCCTAAATACTATGCAGTCCAGCTAGCTCAAGCGACCATGTCCATTAATTGACTGATTTTATTAAGTTACCATTTTCAAAATCCTCTTCTTTAATTTAAAATATCTTAAAAAGTAGACATTATTACTCTAAAGATTATAATAACTGAACTCTATGTTATTAAAACTCATTAGAATTGGCTCAATTAGACTTTTCTTTTGAGCTTTGACAACTTAAGATTATTGAGAAATATTCGCAATAACATAGATATATTAAATCAAAATTTGTTTCAAAATTGTAGACAAAACTTTTAAGAGTGACCATCCTCTTAAACAACCACTATTTGGCGGTCCCTTAGTGGTAGCTTGATACACATTTCACAGTATTGCTTTTTTGCAGACAGAGAAATTAGAATTCACAGAACCAATTCCAACGAAGAATGCTGCAGGTCAGCTTGTATTCCCCGATTGTCCTGAATTCCGTCCAAACATGACTCCAAAGGAAGTGCTCCAAGTGGGCAGTTTCGGTGGCACATATTTCCGCCCAATCAAATCATCTGTCACAGGTAATAAAAAGGCTGTAAATAAAATTTGCTAAATTTTGTTATAATGGCATTTAAAAAAGGTATGATTTTAAACATTTTTTGACTCATGAATTCCTAGATGGAAGTCTATTGAAAATGAGTACACTCAGTAGTTCCTAAAGATTTGTTAGATATGAAAATTTCCAAATATGTGAAAGGGTTATAATTTCAATCTCAGAGCATGGAATAGTACCACTTATGTCCATATCCAGACAGTGCAATATTGACCATGTTGACCCTATAAGGCTATTTTGACTGAAAAGTTATACATACAGAATGTTTATCTCTGTTTCTTCTAAAGTTATTTCTTAAAGCTTTACAAATTAATGTGTTCTTCTTAAATCTTATATTGAAACACCATTTTCTTTCATATGGATTTTATACATTACAAATTGCTCTTTGAATCTTTTTGAATTTGGCTAAACCTAATATTACATTTGCTGCCTGGACCTTAGTTCATTGACCTAAAATTAATGGATTCATGTTGTTGTAGGTAAAAGCTACTCAGGTGTGTGGAAAGAATTACCAGAAGACTGGCTTAAAGGACTCAATATAGCTAAACAGGTAGGCTCTAATTATGAAGCTCCCTCTAAACTCATCAGGGCCCGAGATTGTAAAACTTTTCTCATGTTCGGCTGAGAATTTTCTCAAATTTAGAATTCAAATTGATGTATAAACATAAAAGATGGTATTGAGAAGTTGTTATTTATAAAAAAAACTTATTGATATTATCTTTCATACATTTATATTAATATTTCACCATAGTTACAACTTAAATCTCAAGTTAATATTTGAGACTTTTTTGACTTGAGAATGAGAAAAAAATTATAAACTTGGCCTCTTGACCCTATTTTTATAAAACTTTTCTCATGCTCAACTGGGAATGTTCTCAAATTTCAACTTGAGATTTAAGCTTTAATTCTGTTGTAATACTACTGGTTTAATAAATTTATGTATTTGAATGAAAAGAAAATATCCAATTTTTAAGTTTGAGAAAAATATAATTATAGAGTAAGAAAAGTCTTATAATCTCAGGCCCTGATACAGTTTTAATCATACCAGAACATAGAATTATAACTGTTCAATATTCTAAGTTGTTTAAAAAATACTTTTAAGTCAACCAAAATATGAAAAATTTGCATTGTGGGAAAAAATACATTTTGGACAATAAAGAAATTGTTTGAAATGGGTTGAACAAAGTCTAAAAACGGTCTAGCTTGTGAGATATTGCATTAGCTGTTTAAAGGCCGTATTATTGGATATTGTATAATGAACAAAAACAGTTTAGGGCTTTATATGCCCCCGTAACGAAAGATCGTGGGAATATTGTTTTTACCCTCAGTCTGTCTGCAAAACTTAACCAAAAAACTTAACATTGCCAATATCTTCAAGCCTATTCAAGATACAAAGCTCATATTTGGTATGATGCAATATCTAAGTGATGTGCATCTCTAGGTATCAAGATCAAGGTCATGTAAAAAGGGCAAGCTCATCTGTCAAAGTCAACATTTTTAAAAGAAAAAACTGTTAAGGGGGCATACATGTTTCACAAACACATCTTGTTTTAAATATGATATTGACCATTTTAAATATTTTTATGCCCCCATATCGAGAGATTGGGGCATATTGTTTTACTCATGTCCGTCTGTCTATCTGTCCTTCGGTCTGTCCATCCGTCTGTCCGAAAACTTAACCCTTGCCTTATCGAGAGATCGCTGTTACAGGGGCATTCGTGTTTCACAAACACATCTTGTTCTTGTCATTATTTCTACTCGCTAATGCTGAAGCACAGACTTTGCCTTGCGTAACAGTTTTGATCATTTTAAAGCTCTTTAACTGACATTTTGGAATAACTTTAATTGCATAGAATTGGTCTGTTTTAATGATAGATACAGGGATGACAGATAGACTAGTTCCTGGTTATTTTAACCACAGTAGCAGAGCAATAAGGTGTTTAGGGGATTCATGAAATTGTATTTGGCATAAAATTTCATCATTTGAAAATCTTATGTGAATATGACTTTAATTTATGAAGGTCAAAAATGAGTTCCTAAACTTATTGTGCTCAGACAGACTTGAGATAATATTATTGAGGTCAGCAGTTTATAATTAGGAGGAAAAATAAAAATCATTTTTTGGTTTCATAGAAGTATGAAACTAAAAACCTCATCACTCTATGAATACAAGAAGCAGATTCATACATGAGTGTAATTAGATTTTTTAGGTTCATGCCTTTTTGAAGTTGAAAAATACTATCTTCATATCTTATAATTTAATATCATGGGGCGACAAGGTAAAAATGTATCCATCAATTTGTTTTCCTTGTGTTTTCTAGGTAGCATCCCCAACATACCATGAGAATGTTAACACATATGGAGTAAAGTGTGGGGGCAGTCTAGAAATGTGGGAGGAGAGTGGATGGATACACAAACAAGATCCCTATGGCTGGTTTATGTGGTATTGCAGGTAAATTGGAATAATAAGATTAATTGACCAAAACTCAACATAATATGTGGAGTAAACAGTGGCTGTGGTTTAGAGATGTGGGAGGAGAGTGGATGGATACACAAACAGGATCCCTATGGATGGTTTATGTGGTATTGCAGGTAAATTGTTATGATAAGATTAATTGGCCAACACAAGGTCAACACATATGGAGTAAAGTGTGGATGTTGTTTACAAATGTGGGAGGAGAGTGGATGGATACACAAACAAGATCCCTATGGATGGTTTATGTGGTATTGCAGGTAAATTGGAAATTACATGCATAAGATAAATTGACCAAACAAGGTCAACGCATACGAGGTAAAGTATGGGGGCAGTCTAGAAATGTGGGAGGAGAGTGGATGGATACACAAACAAGATCCATATTGCTGGTTTATGTGGTATTGCAGGTTAATTGTAGTAATAAGATTAATTGGCTGTCCGTCCATTTGTCTGTGCGTAAACCTTTTTCTTTAAACATCTTCTCTGCCAAAACCAATGGGCGGATTTAACGAAACTTAGTAGAAATTATCCTTGGGTGACCCTCTTCCTTAATTGTGAAAGAAATTGTGATTGACCCCAAATATTGGAGTGACTGGGCGGGGCATTTTTTCACTTAAAAATCTCTAAAAAAAACCTTCTCCTCCCAAAAGATTGGGCTGATTTCAATGAACCTTGGCATAGATGTTCCTTGGGTGACCCTTTACTTAAAGAAATTTTGATTGACCCCCAAATATTGGTGTCGCAGGGTTGGGGCATTTTTTCAGGTGTAAATCTTTTAAAACAAAATTCTCCTTCCAAACGATTGGGCTGATTTCAATGAAACTTGGCATGGATGTCCCTTTGGTGACCCTTTTCTTAAATTGTTCAAGAAATTTTGATTCCCCGAAAATATGGGTGTAGCAGGGCCGGATGGTTTTTCACTTAGGAATCTTTAAAAGCTTCTTCTCCAAAACCTTTTGGCAAGTTTCAATGAAACTTGGCATGGATGTACCTTGGGTGGCCCTTTACATAAATTGTAAAAGAAATTTTGATTGACCTCCAAATATGGGTGTGGCAGGGTGAGGCTGTTTTTCACTTTGAAATCTTTAAATATCTGCTTCTCCCAAAACAATTGGGCTGATTTCAATGAAACTTGACATGGATGCTCCTTTGATGATGCTTTACTTAAATTGTTAAAGAAATTTTTGTTGAATCCCAAATATGGGCCTGGAAGGATGGGCTTAAAATCACTATTCAATTTTTAAAAATCATCTCCCCACAATCAAATTTAAATTATATTTATATTGTCATGAATATACCATGAATGACCATATACTCAAATTCTACCTGTAATTATATTAAGAATAGTGTACTTAATGCAATCACCTTTATGTTGGTTAAAAGGTAGGTAAAGGGTATGCAGGCTAATGGTGATTGAATATTTTAGTGCAATATTAGGTCAAGACCAAGTAAATCAGAACAAAATAGTTCTAATTTTCTGTCTAAGTCAGCTTTGTTAATGAAATTTATGAATGTATCACTTTTTAACCATGATAAGTCTATGCAAAGGGATGTAAAAATTGTGTAAGTGTAGGCATATCTGAATAGGTCCGGATAAGAGGGGATAAAGCCAGTCTAAAATTGTTTATTCCCAATGATATTCTTTGCTGTTGGTACTCATTTGACTCGTCTTGATGAGGCATTTCAAATGAGTACCAACAACATAGGATTTACGTTAGGAAAAATGAAATATTTAAATTTGAAAATCAAAATACCCCTCCCCCTTTTGTAGCTCTCTGTACATTTTGTAGAACATAGATCAAAGGGAGATCAATGAGGCTTATTAAGTAATAAAGTAATCCCTACTTACTTCCCTTCATTCTAATTTATTATGAATACCCCACTGCCCCCTTTCCCCAGGCAAACATTGTAGCTAAAGTTGTTTTTATTTGCAATTTTTCATTTTCTATGAATGATTTCTGCATTAATTGGCATTTTTCTATGCAGTCTGCTAGGATTTTTTGGAATTCAAATCAATCAAAGTCAAAATTGTCAGGTAATTGGTGAAATGAAATTTATTTTATAATTTTGAGTTGAATAAGTGTAATTCAGATTCTAATTGATGGATACCAATTAAATTTTACATGAATCATCCTTGAGTGACCCTTCAGTCTACCCAAAGTTATTTTGATCGGATGGAAAATATGTATTTTATGGACGGAGGTCATTTCTCTATATGTTTTATAGTGGAAACTTTCAAAATCATTTTCTCAGAATGTAATTGATGGATATCAACTTAATTTCACTGGAGTGACCCTTTATCAGTCTACCAAAAATTATTGTGATCCCATGAAAAATATGTATTTTATGCGGAGGTCATTTCTCAATATGTTATATAGAAATCAATTTTCTCAGAATGTAACAGAAAGATATGAATCAAACTTTATTTGTATGACCCATTGTCATACAGCTAAAAATTATAGGCCTCTTGTTTTTTTCTTTTAATTTAATCTGAGATTATTTTTGTTATTTAAGGCAATTATCCCCACCCCCACCCCCAAGCATATTTAAATACAGTACATATATTCCAGATATAACAATGATCTAGGTACCAAATAAGCATGGTTATGTCAAGAATATTGTCCTCAAGGAGAGTATAGTTTGATCAGGGTCTGTAATGTTTGCCTTATCCATAGCCTCATTTAGATTCATTAACATGCTACTATTTAAGACTAAGAATTTTATAACAAAAATTGTCTGCCTTTTTAGGGTCCGAAATTTGAGGGTATTTACAAAAATTATTTTTAGTAACATTTCTATCATTTTACAAAAAATGCAAATATAGATTGTGATTATCAAGACTGTACTGTATCACATTTAATTTGAACTTGTTATGCCTTTTGCTAAGGCAAAATGAGGGACAGTGTAAGTCTATTGTAAGTGCCTATAAATAAAAAGGCACTAACAATAGTCTTGTGCTGACCCTTTGACTGAAAGCTCCCAAAATTATCTAGTCTTGTAAAATAATATCAAATATTTTTTTACAGGTTCTATCAAGGAAGACGCACATCAGATGACGAGAGGCAGATAGGACGCTGGTTACGATGTGCGGGTGTGACAGGAAGATGGCGTAATAATCTCATCAGTAAATGTGTCAGAACGGGTTGCGGGTATGACAATCACGGAGTTTCACCTGTAGTTAGACAAACTCTACAACACTGGGGATATAAACTGAATCAAAAAGACTTTGATGCTTATGCTAAAAAGATGGCAAAGAAAGGGATGTAGTCATTTTATATACTACTTAAATTTTTGAAAATATTGATGAATTCGCCCTGTGTTTAGGATATGTAAAAATACTTGAAAACTTTGGAAATTCGAACTTCAATTCCGTATTATAACATATTGATGTCTCTGTGCAAAACAGTTGTATCTGCCTCTATGTTTATAGGCAGTTACAACTGTTTAGCGCTGAGCCATTTATATGCAATAACAGGTGCCATTTGTCAAAAGCTTCACAAATATTTAGATGATGAATCTAGGACAAAATAACATTTACTGTATACTGTAAACGGGGTAATTTTGGCGGTGGTTTTATTTTGGCTATATTGGCGGTCGACCTAAGATGCGCCAAAATTAATCCACCGCCAATATTTGCCATTGTGAAATGAAAAATTCCTTTACTGTAAGGAAAATGTTAACTTGCACGATGTACTTTTAATGTTATATTGATTTACTTTATTTCAAAGATATTCAGACCATTCTTATTCTAATTGGAATAAGAAAATCGGCTGACAACGTTCGTAAATGTCTAATAAAATTAATTCCAAAATTGCAGATTCAAGTTAGTATTGTAACGAAAATCAAGGGGAAAATGTGTGAAAAACCGGTACACGAATTATTACTCTAACGAGAGGTGTGAAAACAAACTATTGTTTAGCTTGTAAAAAATGACACAACTCTAGAAAATTGGCTTCCTTATACTTTCAAGGTTTTAATCGACGAAAAATGAAAAATAGATAAGACGTTTTATTTTGGCGGTGCATGTAAGATGCGCCAAAATTAATCACCGCCAATAAACCGAAAATGAAAAACCGCCAAATGTGGACACCGCCAATATAAAGCCGTTTACAGTAATCATTTACAATACAATGGCCAACGGCACTCATTCTTTTTCGACTATTTGTCTCTCACCAATGGGTTGATAATCGTATTCCTATTGGAGATAGCAGCTGGAGGCTAGGAAAGAATGTGATAGTTAAAGTAGTGAGAGAAATAGCAGGAATTCATTTTTAGGTGCTCCAGCGACAACGATATAACTGAAAAAATGTTGAAAGCAGCGTAAACTTCATTTAATAAATCAACAATACAATGGCTCAGTGCAAATCATTTCTAACTGCCTTTATGAACATATAGGCAGTTGCAATTCTTTTGAACTAAGCAATTCAATTGTAGTTTTGGGCCGATCCTTCAATGTGGAGTACAGTACTAGTTGTGATCTAGATTTTTTATGAAATACTCAGTAATCTCCCTTAGATACACACAGCAGGCAACATGCTAGCCTTTTTATGCTTACGTATTGAAAGATCGGGGCATGTTGTTTTACCATTATCCATCTGTCTGTCTGCAAAAATTAACCAAAAAACATAACATTTCCAATATCTTCAAGCCTTTTAAAGATACAAGGCTCATATTTGGCATGATGATAGATCTCAATGATTCGCTGGTACCAAAGTCAAGCTCATGTGACAAGGTCTATGTCGTTTGTCAAGGTCAAATAACTCAAAAACTTAACGAAAAATCTTAACAATGCCAATCTCTTCAAGCCTATTCAAGATATAAAGCTAATATTTGGCGTGGTGATAGATCTCAATGATTCGCATCTGCTGATTCCAAAGTCAAGGCCATATGAAAAGGTCAAAGTCATCTGTCAAGGTCAAATAACTCAAAAACTTAACCAATCTCTTTAAGCCTTTTCAAGATACAAGGCTCATATTTGGCATGGTGATAGATCTCAATGATTCACATCTGCTTGTACCAAAGTCAAGGTAATGTGACAAGGTCAAGGTCATGTGTCAAGGTCAAACTTCTTAAAGAAATAACCCAAAAATTTTCACTGTTCATTTTATACAAGCATATTATAGATACCCTGTCTCATTTAAGTGGCACGATGAAAGGTCTCAGTTATGTACATCTGTAGGTGTCAAGGTCATGCTAAAAGGTCAAGATCATCTGTCAAGGACAACATTTTGGAAAAAATGCTGTTACAGGGGCATTAATGTTTCACAAACACATCTTGTTAACTCAAGAATCTTTGAACCCTTAGCATGAAATAATGGGCTCTTTTAAGTAGTCACAAAGAATTAATTCAAGTATCTGTAAAAAATTAAATTCAACAGTTTTAATCAGTTTACAAGACAGATCTGTATAAATGAATCGACATAATAATATGGTGTTAATTGGTATCAACAGCATGGATAACAGCATTTTCAAGAGGGGCAAAAATTGTACATACCCAGGTAAAAGAATTACATGTATAACAAGCAATATCACCACCTATAAACCGTTCTGAAATAGGGTGAAAATTTACAAACATAAAATACTGGAGAACAAGTCAGACTCAGATGTTTTTTATTCTTTCAAATTGTCTTTCAGCTCTCAACAGTAGGCTACATAATCTTTACAATATTCTTTGGTTTTATCTTTTATCTATAAGCTGTGAATATTGAAACCTGTAAATAACCTGTAAATAATTCAACTAGCTGAGCCATTTATGAAATCTAAAAAATTTGAAAAAAAAAATTAAGATCTATGAAATATTTCTTCTCTTTAACCAGTAGGAAAAAAACTCTCTGAAGTGTCAGTAAAAAGACCTGTATAAAGATTTCTAATGGAATGATTGTAGTTTAACTTGTGACAGAGCCAAAAGAAGTACAAGACTCAAGCCTATAAAGGAAATATAAGAGCCTTGATCAAGCAAATTGTTTGCTTATGTACACATTCAGAATGTAGGAAATCATAGCAACAAAAAGGAATATTCAGAAAACAATACAAAAATAACTGGCAAATCTCTTTATCCACAAAATCCAAAGACCTGTTTGTTCTAATGTAACATAAGTTCATCAATCTCTTAAGAAAATGGTAAATATTTTTTTTTTATTTTTTCATGACTCTCCCAGTGGTTTCAAGCCTTAAGGTAGTGAACCTGTAATAGTGCAGCAACGTTTCCAAAGTAATGAATCTTAACAGTATTAACCGAGGTTTCCTAATGATTTCATTAGGGAAACCTCGGTCAACATTGTGAAAGACCATCATTATCTGAGTTCCCAAATGTTGCAGAAGTTTTACTGGTCGACTACCTTAACACTTCTCATGCCGTTCACAGCATTCTGGCGCCACTGATTTTAGCCCCCATCATAGCGCAGTTGGTAGTGCATTTGTCTGTCAATCTAGAGGTTGATTGGGTTTGATCCCCGATGGCTGCACTCATTCTTTCCGACTATTTGTCTCCAACCATGGGGTCAATTATCGTAGACCTATGTTGGATAGCAGATGGAGGCTAGGAAAGGAAAGAAATACCAGGAATCCATTGTTAGGTATTCCAGCCTCTGCAATATAACTGAAAAATGTTGAAAGCAGCATAAAACTATGTTCAAACAAACAAATCACATCATATTCTTGCTTTGCACAAATTTCAGGCTGATAGGACTAAAATAAGTCTGTACAGATATGCAGTCTGATCTTAACCTACAATGCCTAATTTCAACTTCACTAACAATACCTGAACTCATTGAAATGTCTCAAAAATTAAGAATTTGATAGAATCAAAATTCAAATTCTGCAGGATAAGGGTTCAAAGAGGGGGTATTTTGCTTTGCACTTGTGGAACAGTCCATCCGTCCTTAGGCCGTTTTTTGTCTGGAGCATATCTCAAAAAGTATGCAAGCTAAAATCATGAAACTTCACAGATAGATGGATCTTATTGAGGAGAAGTGCAGTGTGAAAGATCCATTAGTCTTTTTATCATATTTTGTGAGTGATTGCCCTTTGTTGATTGACAAAGATTAGATTATTAACCTGTTTTTATGGAGGGCATCAAAGTTTTACAAACATCTCTTATTTCAACTTCTATTTTGTCAATGTGTACTGGAGGGATATGTAGGTCTATTTATGTTGAAATTGTTGGTTTTCTGCTAATGATTAGTAACTACAGCTTGTTTGTAAGTTAAAATTTATGGTAGAAAATTGACAATATGTTGAATGATATTCTCAGGATGTGCAAAGATTTTTTTTAACTCATTAAAAGAGTTCAATGTGTTCATTTTATCTACAGATTTTTTGTAAATTTCTCTTATTTTGCATGTTTTTTCATTGTACAAACATTATATGTTGTAATAAATAAATGAATACATTTTAATAGAAATTTTTAAGTGAATTAATTAACATTTCACATTTTGTTTGCGTTATTAAGGGAGATAATCCATGTAATTTAATTATTTCAAAATTGAATATTGTCTCTTGAGTTAGCTAACTTCAGATTGTAATGTGATCAATCTGCATAAAGGGATCATTTTTGAAATGCAAAAAGTATCAACTCTGGTAAGAAAGTACATAAACTATGCAGGCTTTAAAGGGTCAAAGATTGTATTGCTTGACAGTTTTCTGAATCTTGAAAACACTACAAATATTGTATGCTAATTCTACAATTGTTATTCTATCACAGTAAATGATTTTATTGAGCTTGCTGGTGAGGCATACTTGTCACAATAATACGTAGGTGTTTGTGCATTAATGTGTCATAAACTCCACTGGCCGAAGGCTACTGGGGCTGTTTTCATCGCATTGTGTCCATCATACGTCCATTTATCTGCATGTTCATTTGTAATTTTTAGCTCACCTGAGCACGAAGTGCTCAAGAGAGCTATTGTGATCGATCGTTGTCCGGCGTCCGTCTGTCCACCTGTCCGTCTGTCCGCAACGGCGTCAACTTATTCTTTAAAGGACATCTCCTCCTAAACTTATGGGTCAAAATCAACCAAACTCGGCTGAAATATTCCTTGGGTGGTCCCTTGTAAGAATTGCTAAATTGGAATGGATCGATGCCATATCACGGGAAAAGGGGCCTTAATGACAAATTTCTTGTTTACACTCTAGAAGCCACAAATATGGTCCAATCTTCATGAAACTTGGTCAGAATGTTTGTTAGGTCATGAGGATGAAGTCTATTGAAAATGGGAGTATCTGTGCCATATCACGGGAAAAGGGGTCTTAATGACAATTTTGTCAACAATTTCTTTAAACAACATCTCCTCCTAAACTTATGAGTCAAAATCAACCAAACTTGGCAGAAATATTCCTTGGGTGTTCCCATGTAAAAATTGCTAAAATGGAAACATTCGGTGCCATATCACAGGAAAAGGGGCCTTAATGACAAATATCTTGTTTACACTTTAGAAGCCACAAATATGGTCCAATTTTCATGAAACTTGGTCAGAATGTTTGTGAAGTCATGAGGATAAAGTCCATTAAAAATGGAAAGGATTTGTGCCATATCAGGGGAAAAGGGGCCTTAATGACATTTTTTTTGTTTAAGCTCTAGAAGCCACAAATATGGTCCAATCTTCATGAAACTTGGTTAGAATGTTAGTTAGGTCATGAGGATGAACTCATTTGAAAATGGGAAGTATCTGTGCCATATCACGTGAAAAGGGGCCTTAATGACAATTTTCTCGTAAGAGCTCCAAACGCCATAAATATAGTCCAATCTTCATGAAACTTGATCAAAATGTTTGCCATGTCACAAGAATGAACTCTGTTGAAAATTGGAAGGTTCATGCCATATCATAGGAATAGGAGTCTTAATGATAATTTACTTGAAATATCAGGTGAGCGATTTAGGGCCCTCAGGGTCCTCTTGTTTCTTTATTAGTCCCCCACCGGTTACCGGTTGGGGGACTATAGGTTTGCTCGATTCCGTCTGTCCGTCCGTCCGTCTGTCCGTCCGTCCGTCCGTCTGTCCGTCACACTTTTGTACGGGCTATATCTTCTAAACCATATGTGCTAGCAACTTCAAACTTGGTACACTTATAGATCTCATTGAGGAGAAGTGTCATGTCCAAGAACCGTTACTCTGCCATGCCAACTTTTTGAGTTATTGTCCTTTGTTGTTTTTAGCCTTACATTCTTATCCGGATCATATCTCCTAAACTATGTGTGCTAGCAACTTCAAACTTTGTACACTCATAGATCTCATTGAGGAGAAGTGTCATGTTCAAGAACCGTTACTCTGCCACACCCACTTTTTGAGTTATTGCCCTTTGTTGTTTTTAGCCTTACATTCTTGTCCAGATCATATCTCCTAAATTATGTGTGCTAGCAACTTCAAACTTTGTACACTTATAGATCTCATTGAGGAGAAGTGTCATGTTCAAGAACCGTTATTCTGCCACACCCACTTTTTGAGTTATTGCCCTTTGTTGTTTTTACCCTTACAATTTTGTCAGGATCATTTCTCCTAAACCATAAGTGCTAGCAACTTCAAATTTTGTACACTGATAGATCTTATTTAGGAGAAGTATCATGTTCAAGAACCGTTACTCTGTCAAGCCCATTTTTTGAGTTTTTGCCCTTTGTTGTTTTTAGCCTTACATTCTTGTCTGGATCATATCTCCTAAATTATAAGTCCTAGCAACTTCAAACTTTGTACACTCATAGATCTTAGCGAGGACAAGTGTCATGTACAAGAACTGTTACTCTGCCATGCCAACTTTTTGAGTTATTGCCCTTTGTTGTTTTTAGTCTAACATTCTTGTCCGGATCATATCTTCTTAACTATAAGTGCTAGCAACTTCAAACTTTGTACAATCATAGATCTCATTGAGGAGAAGTGCCATGTTCAAGAACAGTTACTCTGCCACACCCACTTTTTGAGTTATTGCCCTTTGTTGTTTTTACCCTTACAATTTTGTCAGGATCATTTCTCCTAAACCATAAGTGCTAGCAACTTCAAATTTTGTACACTGATAGATCTTATCGAGGAGAAGTGTCATGTTCAAGAACCGTTACTCTGCCAAGCCCATTTTTTGAGTTATTGCCCTTTGTTGTTTTTAGCCTTACATTTTTGTCCGGATCATATCTCCTAAACTATAAGTCCTAGCAACTTCAAACGTTGTACACTCATAGATCTTAGCGAGGACAAGTGTCATGTACAAGAACTGTTACTCTGACGCGCCCACTTTTTGAGTTATTGCCCTTTGTTGTTTTTAGTCTTACATTCTTGTCCGGATCATATCTTCTTAAATATAAGTGCTAGCAACTTCAAACTTTGTACACCTATAGATCTCATTGAGGGCAAGTGTCATGTTCAAGAACTGTTATTCTGCCACGCCAACTTTTTGAGTTATTGCCCTTTGTTGTTTTTACCTTTACATTTTTGTCCGGAACATATCTTCTAAACCATAAGTGCTAGAAACTTTAAACTTGCTACACTTATGGATATCATTGAGGACAAGTGACATGTACAAGAACTGTCACTCTGCCATGTCCACTTTTTGAGTTATTGCCCTTTGTTGTTTCTATCCTTACACTTTTGTCCCGTACTTATCTCCTAAACTATAAGCCCTATCAACTTCATACTTTGTACACTAGTAGATCTCATTGAGAAGAAGATCTAGTATGTTGGAGATATATTATAAGAAAGGATTTTTTGTTATCCGGTGGGGGACTCCTGTATTGCATCGCAATACGACATGCACTTGTTGATCATAATCCTAGGAAGTATTAATATTTCAAGCAAATTTTTCAGAAATGATTCTTGTATGACCCTTTATAAGACTGCAAAAATTTAATTTTACTAGGTGGGTCTTACTGGACCTTAATAACAATTATCTTTTTTACAATCTAGAGGCAACAAATAGGGCCAAAAAAACATGAAACTTGGTCAAAATAATAGGTAGGTTAAGGAGGATGAACCCTATTGTAATTGGAATAGGTTCCTTAGAAATAAAGATAAATGGGCCTTAATTACTATTTTCTTGTTTTGCAGCTAGATGCAACAAACATGTTCCAAATTTTCATGAAATTTAGTAAGAATGTTAGTCAGGTCACAAGGATGAACCATATTGAAATTGGAGAGGATCTGTATGAAATCAAGGGAATAGGGGCCTAAGGTCAATCTTCTGGGCTTGACATAAAGTCTGCAAATTTAATGCTTCATGAAACTTGGTCGGCATGTTGTTTATTTTAGGACTTCTATTGAATTTGGAAGGTTCCATTCAAAATTACATGAAAAAGGGGGCTTTAACTATGATTATCTTGTTTACATTCTACAGGCAACAAATATTTCAAAAAGGATAAAGGTGAGCAATATAGGACCATCATGATCCTCTTATTGTCCAAAGCAGAACTTCTACATGTATGGATGAATATTAAATTAAGTTTGCTCAGTTGTTTCCCTTGGTTATTACTGGTGTCTTGCAAAGAAATCGCTTAGCTAATGTCAAAAGGTCAACCTTGAAGGTCAAGTCGGCTAAGGGTGATGGTCAAGTGAAAAACTTGTATCTGCAGTATTTCCTCCACAATTATCAATGGATTCAAAATAACTTGGCCTAGTTATTGCACTAAATGAGTACAAGTGTCATGCAATGAGTTTGTCTGGATACGTCCAAGATAAAGGTCAAATGATAAGATTTAGGTTGTCCAGAGCGTATCTCTTATTTATGGATGGATTTCAAAAGAACTTGAAACAGTTGTTGCCTTTATTTAGTATAAATGTCATGCAAAGACTTTGTTCAGATACATCCGCGGTCAATGTCATGGCTCAAGGTCTTATGATGAAATCGATTTTGTTTGAAGCATATCTCCTATAATTTATGAATGGATTTCAAAACAATTTGGCAAAGTTGTTCCTCTAATGAGTAAAGATGCCACTTGAAAACTTTGTTTGGATAGGCCAAAGGTGAAGGTCACAGCTGAATGTCAAAAGAAAAGCCTAGTCCAGAGTGTATTTTCTTGATTCATGGTTAGAGTTCAAACTAATTTAGACTGTTGATCCCCATGATAAGTGGTACAAATAGTTTAGTGTCATCTGAATTGTTTGTTTTGGTAGGCAGCAATGTTCGCTGGTCACCCGTGTCAGAGATACATTTCTAGGCTTAGGCCTTTATTTCTAACCAGAAAACTTTCTAATTGACAGTTTAAGCTTAACTCAATTTGTCAACTGTGGTGCGCTGTCTTGATTATTTATTGCGATCATTTCGATGTTGATAGTGTAGTTATTGGTGTTGTTGTTGGCATAGGTATTGGCATTGGCATTGGTGTGATAAACTTTAACATTGGTCATATATCTGTTGTTATTGAAAGTATCTTCATGAAACTTGGTATGGTTGTTCACCATCACAAAGGCTACCTAGATTATGAAGGGGATAACTATGTAAGCAGTTTGTAAGAGTTATGCCCCTTTTTCTACTTCGAAATTTTGCTTTATCCAGTACCTGCAGCTGAGCATTGCGACCATAGGCGGTGCTCCGGTGCTCTTGTTAATGACATTGGCACAATGTCATTTTGTGTTGTTAACCGTCTTCCGGAGAAACAGACAGGGGAAGGGGGGGCATACAAAACATTTAGATTCATAAATTTTATGTATACATAAGTGCCTTTAACCTGGAATTGTGGGTACTCATTTGAATCATGAAGTAAAGTCTATGAGAATGCACATGCAAATGCACGAATTAAGCACATAAAATGTATGTTTTAAATCATTAAAAAAATTGAAAAGGAAATATGTAAATGTGATTCTTACATACACCAAACAGGTTTCTGGTTTAATACAGGACAATTTTGAAATTAACCTACTAGTTTTATTAGCTCCACTGGCTGAAAGCCACTGGGGCTATTGTCATGGCGTTGTGTCCGTCGTGCGTCCGTCCGTCCGTCCGTCCGTCCGTGCGTGCGTCTGGTCGTAAACTTTTTCTTTAAGAATCTTCTCCTCAGAAACTACTGGATGAATTTCAACCAAACTTCACAGGAATGATCCTTGGGTGACCCTCTTTCAAAGTTGTTCAAGAAATTTTGATCCAATGAAAAACATGGATTTAATGGGCGTGGCTAATTTCCAAATATGGTAAAAAGTCAGTTTTCTCAGATTCTAATTGATGGATTCCAATTATATTTTACATGGATGATCCTTGGATGACCCTTTATCAGTCTACCAAAAATTATTGTGATCGGATGATAAATATGGATTTTATGGGCGGAGGTCATTTCTCTATATGTTATATAGTGGAAAATTTGAAAATCATTTTCTCAGAATATTATTGATGGATATCAACCAAATTTCACTTAAATGATCCTTGAGTGAACCTTTATCAGTCTACCAAAAATTATTGTGATCGGATGATAAATATGGATTTTATTGGCGGAGGTCATTTCTCTATATAATATATTGTGGAAACTTTAAAAATAATTTTCTCAGAATGAGATTGATGTATATCAGCCAAATTTCACTGGAATGATCCTTGAGTGAACTTTTATCAGTCTACCAAAAATTAATGTGATCGGATGAAAAATATGTATTTCATGGGCAGAGGTCTTTTCTCTTTATGTTATAAAGTGGAAAATTTGAAAATCATTTCAATATCAGTAAAACCCAAAATATTTAAAATCTAGTCAAACCTTAGATTTGCTATTTCAAGAATTTCAAGCCTGTGGAGCGACTCAAGCCATTCATGGCTTTCTAGTTGTTTTAATGAGCTGCATTCTTGATGTTGAATATTTTAAAAAAAAAAAGTCAGTAAAGTCAATCTTGAAATATTGAGGGAAATGGATCTCCTTTACCAGTCAATTCGATATTCATTAGGCATTGTAATTGTCATACACTCAAACTCATGGCTAGTTGAGGAATAATCTATTTAGACTGAAGCTTAATTCTCTTATCCAGAGTTTCTTGTGGTATAATTCTTTTTGAACGAAAGCAAGACGCACAAAGCTGTATTTTCCATTTTCTAATCGCTTGTTTTAAATGTCATTTTAAAGGTCGTAACTCTATCACTTTGACCTACGATATCAAATGACAATAGAGTACTTTGGCCTGGATCCAAATAACATGGTATTTATCTACATGTTGAGATAGTATATCAGATACCTATTGTCTCCTTATACAATCCCGGGAGCTATGTGTAACATGGTTAGGGAGCTTTAATTAAGTATGCATTTTGTGATTGAAAAAAAAAATCTGATGTTTTTTTAGCCCTTTTCTCTTTAATTTGAGGTGAATTTTCTCTAAACAATCATATAAATGATTGTTTAGAGGAAATTCACCTGAAGTCAGAGAAGAAGTCTTTACAAGTTCATAGATTTTAGGCACTTGAAGTGGGGGGGGGTTTTAGTGAAAAAATTTTGAGGTGCGACTTTTAGGGAAGGCGCTATTATTAGAGGAAATACAGTATCAACTTTTGATTACAAATCGTAAGATGTTTCAACATAACTTCTTTTTCAATATGGTTATCTGGAAATTTCACATTATAGTCATAGACAACCAAAATCTTGTAACTGCAGGTCATATCCGATATTCGTCACGTGGAGGTGCAATGTCAGGGAAGATCGAAAACCTCCGACCTGGCCAGTCTGTATGCAGGCTTACAAGGGTTGATAATAGACTCAGACGTTTTTTGAATCTTCGACTGTTAGTTGTTTTGGCTAACTGTATGTTAATTTTCAAATAGCTCAGCTTACTGATGGATCTCTGCTGTGAATTTAAGTTCACCAATCAAATCTGACCATTCATTTAGACAGAAAATACGTCAGATCGTAAGATGTTAAGTAAAACAGGCCCCAGTTAACCATGTGTGGATTATTTGAACACCAATTCAGTTGCTGCACCAAACAACAAAACTATGTAATATCAGTGACCAAACTTGACGGAAGTCAACATTTTGCCTCTTGTTAAATGAATTATTAGATACGTCAAAAGATTCTTGATTGACTGCAGAAATTTATTTATAACTTTTGCATCATTTACATTTTTCGTATAATTTTCAAAAACTTACTTCACTTGACAAGAAATAACTCAAGTATAACTGACAAGGTTTTTTTCTCCACGTTGCATTCAAATTGGTGAAGTGAGAAAGCACAGCTGTGCATCATTACAAAATCTCGATATGTCTATAAAATACCCGTAAATTTTGTCACATGACTTCATAAAGTGACACTTTAATGACTAGAGAAATATCAAAAAAAAAAATATGTCGAGCAAAATAAAAGAAAAAATACAGAAAAAAATATTTGAAATAAGCGGGATATCGTTTTGGATTTAGTAAATTTTGTAGCTAGAGATGATTAAAGATGTAGTTATCACAGTATACGATGGTTTATTATGAACGTTTAATGCAAAAAAAATAAATCACCTCACCGATTTTTGAATAATTTAAAAGTATCTGTTTAATAAAATCAATATTGGTTATGTCAGCGCCACTTGCAACAGATGTCAATACTTGCAATGCGTTCAGGATGACAAAACTGTGCAAGCATTTTACCAATTATACCTAGTTTGCACGCAAGTCATGTGCAAACCGGGGTATAATCAGAAAACCGTCCTGTGTTAATGATGTAAAAGCATTTCTCGAGCGATTTGAGATGATATCCCGTTTTGCACGTGCACATACGTGCAAAGCGAGGTGTCATTTTGAAAACGCTTCCCTAACGTTTTCATCATGAACGCAGGACTGTTGTCACTGCTTCGTCTTTCTGAACGCATGTTGATTGATTGATTGATTGAATGGAGATTAACGCCACTTTCAACATTTTTTTCAGTTATATCGCGGCGGCTGGAGCACCTAACAATGGTTTCCCGGTATTTCTCTCACCAGTACAACCACCTCATCCTTTCCTAGCCTCCAGCTGCTATCTCACATAGGTCTACGATTATCAACCCATTGGTGAGAGACAAATAGTCAGAAAGAATGAGTGCCGCCGTCGGAGTTCATAACGCAGGGCTGGTTGAATAAATTAATGTCGTCATTGAAGGTTGTGTATCTCGGATGCGCTTTTGTGGCATGTGATTAAAACACATTTCTATTCAAACAAGAGGTCAAAATAGCGTATTCTGCCTATATACCCTTAAAGAAAATAATGTGATCGGCCGGATGTACGCATTCATCGGTTGATGTATCACACGTCTTTGTCGTCGCATTCGTAGTTTTATTTTTCATTGTTTTTATTTTGAGCTCATTCATGTACTAACTATACATCAATTCACCAAAAAACATTTAACGATATGAATACTGGTGGGAGAAATACCAGGAACCCTTAGGTGCTCCAGCCGCCGCGATATAACTGAAATATTTTGAAAGCGGCGTAAAACTCCATTTAAACAAACAAATTAACGATATGGAAATACATGTACGGCTATGCAAAAAAAAATTATGGGATACTTCTCTATTTAAAGAACAGAAATTATTACCAAACATCAAGTGTTTACATAAATGTACATGTAAACATTATTTATATCAAAATAGTGTAGAATTGCTAAAGAACCAGTTGCTAAATGAAAAAACAACAACATACAAGTACCTTTCAAAATGGCATTTTGGGCATCGGGATCCCGCATTCAAACCCCATTCAACCCCATTGACCAGTCACACATACCTCAATATTGATCCATGGGGTTGTATGGGATTAATTAGGGACCCCAATGATTTTCGGAAGAAACAGTGAAACGATACAGGAATCTCTAATCTCTTATTGTTCTACTTTAAAAAAAAGGTTACTCTGAAGTATGCTAGATCTATTTCGATGGCTCAGCGCGAAACAGCTGTAACTGTCTATATGTTTATAGGCAGTTTCAACTATTTCGCGCTGAGCCATCGATTTGTGATGTAATCGATATACTAGTACATGTAACAAGTCAAAATTGGGAACATCTCGAAGAAAGGGGGGGCGTCACCATGATACATTACTAATGTAATTGTACGGGAAATGACTAATGTAATTGTATATTTTCATAGGCGTAGCTAGGATTTTGAATTTTTTACGCATTTCGAAGGCGACCACCAAAGAATATATAGGGTAAAGGCGATATGTCGACTGTGACCAAAGACTAATGTCGTCCACCCGCTTCCCGTTAATATGATTTGATCGTTGGTGAATAATCAAACATCGTAACTACAGCTTGAATAAGCTGTAGTTTCGATGTTTTGGTCATTCATTAACGAGATTTTTCGAAAGGGGATTTATTTGTATTGTGCAATTGCGTAAAGTGCGTAATGGGAGCTACGCCCTTGATTTTAAATCGAAGTCACTCCTTATTACATGTACAAACATACAGCTCCATTCCAGGGGCAATTGTTTCATAATCTGATTCGTTGTCATATACGTAGTCATATGAAGCTGTGAGTGATATTTCAGACAATTTCACATTTGCGCAAGCTCAAGAAGCTTTCATCGGTAATAGGGTTTTCTGGATAATGTTACCGCTTCGCGTATTTATACAGTGTGATTAGGTTTTTAGTTTCATACATAAATGAAATCAACAAATACGCTCTTAATTAATTGTAAAATTGTGCAAAAGTCATATTTGCAATACAAATCATGAAGTAAATAGTTGATCATATGAGAGATCATGTGAATATTTTATGAACTTTGTATACAGTGAGGCGAGGACTGTTTAATGTTACAGAATCCTTGTCCGTGTTTGGGTGCAAATCGATCTTATTGTAAGGGTTATCAAATCAATTAGAACACGAGTATATGTAATTAAGGTCCTCTGTAATCTTTAAGGCTTATTAAGGACGTGATGATGAGTAATATCTTTTTTATTTTTTATTTCGCTTTATCAAAACAAACAAATAAGTTTCCAGTCATATCCAGCGGACGATTGTGTCTCATATTAGACCAGCCCTGCGTTCTTTTGATGACACTTATAACGGTGTGCCCTGTTGGCAAATAATACACCTGCAAAGCAGGGTATAATTTGCGAACATGTCACATCCGTTTTGTCATCCTGAACATAGGGTTGTTTTACTCTACGTACTGAAGTCTGTCCTACTTTTGTGATGCAAAAACGTTTGCCATTGTTTTGCAATGACATCCCGCTTTGCACGCCTTATTTCCAAATCTCAAGCGGGTCATCATTTCTGAAACGTATCACGAACCTTTTCATCCCGAACACAGTGCTGAACAATCATAGGAGCCACGTAAAGATAAAAAAAGAAAAAAAACAAACAGGTCAATGAAGGAGCCATGCTAAATGGATATGCTCAAATATTCATACACTTATTGAGTAATTGCTTGACCAAATGAAGATAATAATCGCATAGAAGGTGAAAGAACTGACTAGCTTAAATGGATAGGACATATTTTACAGGCTAATCGTTGGCCATTTCATTGCTGGCCATGCTTGCCTTGGCGGGGCTATGGTTATTTTTCAGCCATTATTTTGGTTTCAAAATACATAAATTTCTCCCATTTTCTAAACATATACGCATATTAACAATTTCTTTGCAGGTGTTGTCTTTAACAGAAAGCACACAAACATTAGCCCGCAAAAAAGTGCACATCGAAGAATTAGCACATGACTGTATTAAGCATCTTTACATTGAATAAACACTTAGTGCAGTCTTACAACCCTCGACATTTAGTGTTAGTTGAGCCCAAAACTAGGAATGCTTTATTTGCATTTAAAGATAAAAATCGGTGTTGTCATGGCACCCACTGGATATGGTTGAGGTATTTAAATTACATCCCATCCTTATGCAAGATGTATTTTATAACTATTTTAATCTACCCTTTATCGGTTTTTTCCCGAAATTTAGACTGGTCCAATTTAAAGAGACTGCAGATGACAAGGAAACTTAGATGCGAATCGTAAAGAAGCTAGCCTATCTGCCAGAAAATATTGTTGAAAAGAACAAATTGCTTGTTACTAGTAATTTCTTCTTTTTTAGCATTATTTTCTCAAGTATAAGATCAAAGGGACTTGAAATCACGCACCTGAAATGTAAATGTTGCTTAATATATAAGAAGCTTGGCGTTTTGGGAGTGACTAAATAAGCTTGTTAAAGTTTAGAAGGAACAAATTTTCACAGGCTTAACTCTTGATTTTAAAATGCAGAAAAACGGGTTTGAATTTCAACATAAGGTCGTTCGCGTCTATGTACGTAAAAACTGTTTTCTTTCAGAAATGCACCGTATTCGGACATTAACAAGACAAATATTTCGCGGGTCTTTTTGCAGTTTTATCTTTTCCTAATCCCATTTTGCATAGGAAAAAACGATATATTTTATGTAAATAAAAAACTTCTCTGAAAACAGAAGGATGAAGTGGAGCTGTGTTCGAATCATTCTCTTTTAAAGCTATATGGATGCTTAGAAGTGTAAATTCCATTTTAAACAGAAACAAATGAAATTCATGAACAACACAGCTAAACTAGTCTGGCGGCCAGACTCTTCTTTACAGTATTTTTTTTTTCAATTGGAATTAGATTACATATACACATCTTACAATTAAGTCCATTGTCTCTAGAAAATAAGTTTTGTTCAGCACTTATTAAAGCGAACTTGGGTCATTTAAGAGACATGTAGTAAAAGTATAACCAAAATATTTTCTTAAAATGCAAACAAAAACGACTGAGGCGAGTCTACAGCTGAACACACAGTGTATGGATATTAGGTATAATCCACGATTATTGACCTGGCAGGGCGGAGCTTGAGTAACGGGTCGTTGCACTTAAGGTTATGGTAAATCAGCTTTTATTTACAATTAAATATTTCTATAAATAGTCGACATAAATAAATTAACCCCTTAAATCAGAGGTTGGTTACTTATCCCTCGTAGCCTCAGCTTGTCCAAGCTGAAGTTACGAGACGTTGGTAGCCAAACAATGAAATGTGTTCTCTTTCTCTGAGCACGTTAATCCTTTTGGTTTTAGGGTACCGTTATTTCCACGCGTTAACGATAATTGCGAACTTGCTTTTTAAAGAACCCGAAATATTGAAAATTAACTAGCCAAATTACGTCACGGCTAAACCACGCCCTACCAGTTGAATAATAACGCAGAATACAAACATCTATTATTGAAAATCTCGATGGCTCAGTGCAAAACAGTTTGTTGCTGAGCCATCGATCAACCAATCTTGTCAAACATCTGAGGAGTCGAGGAAATTCAAGTGACCGATAGAGGATCATGACGATCCTCTTGTTGAATTTTCAATATACAAAAAAATCGTACTCATGACTAAAATGCGGAAGAACTTACAGTCTGTCCCATCCTTTGATAAACAACCTTATCAGCTAAAGGAGTTTCATGAGTATGTTTTGTGTGAGAAAGGGTTGGGTTTAAATGCTTTTTTAGTCAAATATTAAACAATCGATATTATGCCAGCTAGGAAATCTTCATTTGTCTGTTTGGAGAAGAATGTCGCCGTCATAGACAGTAGTAGCCCGTCGGACAATCATTTTAAAGGTCTCGGGTTCGATCCACGACAGCGGCCTCCTTCCTTTGCGACTATTTGTCAGCCACCAATTGGTTGATAATAGTAGACCCATGGGGGATAGCATCTCGAGGCTAAGAAAAGGTTGTGATGGTAGTACTGGTATAAAAATACCAGGTATCTATTGTTAGGTGCTCCAGCCGTCGTGAAATAGCTGAAAGATTGTTTAAAGCGGCGTTAAGCTATATAGAAACAAACAAATTGTTCTGAGAGGAGGACCAGGGACACTACAGTGCAGACTGAACATTTAGGCACATTGGTCAATTAACATTTATTTATTTATTTTTTTATACAAGAATGATGAAATTTAATCAAGTAGAAAACAAGAAAATCAAAAGCAAGGTAAAGGGCTGACCACCAGGTCTGGGCCCGTTTTACTAAACCTCTTCCAAAAAATAATCGTTAGTCAAAATCACAAATTGTATGAGGTGTTTTCAGTAATTGTTAGATTTCCCTTGAAATATCTCATTGGAATCGTCTTTAGAAGACGATTCCAATGAGATAATGCATGACAGAATTCCATTTTTAGTTACTAATCTATAAGCAATTTAAATTTTTGACTTACGCAAAAAATAATCGTAAGATGTTTAGTAAAACTTATTCTCATTATGGGTACCATATGAAAGATATTTTCGGATAACTCATAGGGTAAGTTCATATCGGACTCGGTTTCGACCCGAGTTAACCGGGTTTCCATCAGAACGACCTCGGTTTCGACACTAGTGATGTCATTTTAACCTTTCAACCTCGACGCTTCTGATCCTGGGTCAGGCCGGTGATACTTGGGTTCCAAAATGGCGTCGAAAATAGTGCACAACAATTCGATTACCTAATACAAATGTTCTCTTTTACTTTAAACGACAAATACTTTTTTCTTGTTTTATATAGTATTTTGCACGAGTTTATCATATTTCTAAATTGGATAACAATATTTCATGGTTAATTAATTATTGTAGCGGTAAATGTGAACTTTGTTTACTACCACCAGTGGGTAACTCCGTTCATATGAATGTCCTTTCTGCGCATGCATATTACAGTCAATTTTAGATTATTACATCATCTCACCCGACTCCCGGGCTGCCATTTGAATTTACCCTTAGGTAAAGATAACGACTAAAGGGCAAAGGTTAAAATTGGGTTCTTCCGCAGCTTAATCGGTTACTATGTATAAACTCTATATTAAGTGTTCATGTTGAAATTCATCATTAGTTTCTGTAAAAAAATGAGTTTCAAAGGTTCCTCTGTATAACATAATAAAAATTACACTCACCCATAAAAGTCATAATCATATACCCAATTACAATTACTCTTTGCAGTCTGATAAAGGACCATTCCAATGAAATTTTGATGGAATCAATTATTTATATTCTAGAAAAAGTCACTTTTTCCTTTACATGAAATTAAGCCACGCCCATTCAAGCCACAATTTTAAACCGATTAGAATTGTTTGAGAGGATCTAATATATTTAACAACGTCGGGAAATTGACAAGATTTGAATGAAATTGAATTACTTTCACTCAAAACACGCTCATCCCATTTATCCCAGTTCATTCGGAAAACATACCAAAATAATTCACCTGGTCAATTTCACGATGTTGTTAACTGAAAGTCATAGGAAAAGATCAGAATCTTTTTTTTTTCGTATTCATTTAATTAATGTTTATTTCTTGTTTTTGTATTCAGACTTGCGATAAAGCCCAAATTTGACTACTCAAGCTGGCATTGGTGTCTATGTTTAATAGCCATTATACTGTTCTGCGTTCAGGATGACAAAACTGTGCAAACTGTTTGCAAATTACACCCCGCTTTGCACGCAAGTACACACGCAAAGTGGTGTATAATTTGCAAACAGTCTGCACCGTTTTTTTTTCATTCTGAATACAGGTCTGTTTTTCTCTGGCGTTAGTAAGTTATAACTGAGATTAGTGAAATGAAAACAAAATCATGAGTTCACAAGGTTCAGTTTATGACCTTACATGTAGATTGTCTTCTAAATCGTTACGGTTTTGATATCAGCGGGTCATCGTCGATGTAAATAAGGTTGGACTTTGAACTTATAAGTTGTATAATATAACGCTTGAACTAAAATAAACAGTCCTTTTACAGGCTTTTGTGGAATAGAAGCTGGGAGCTATGAAGGGTGTAGTGGTAGTACTGGTGTTGGAAATGCCGGAAATCCATTGTAAGGTGCTCCAACAACCACGATACGACTGAAAGAATGCTGAAAGCAGTGTAAAACCACATTTCAAACAATAAATCAACATATAGGCCTTTAGTTTAACACAACTGGTAGATGACTAAAGCGTAGTAGCTACAGCATTTTCTTAACCATATTTACGACATTCTCGTCTGTCGGGGAGAGAGAGAGAGAGAGAGAGAGAGAGTGAGAGAGAGAGAGAGAGAGAGAGAGAAAGAACGAGAAAGAGAGAGAGAAAGAGAGAGAGAGAGAGGGAGGAGAGAGAGAGAGAGAAAGAGAGAGAGAGAGAAAGAGAGAGAGAAGGAGAGAGAGAGAGAGAGAGAGAGAGAGAGAGAGAGAGAGAGAGAGAGAGAGAGAGAGAGAGAGAGAGAGAATGGGAAAGAGAGAGAGAGAGACAGACACAGAGACAGAGAGAGAGACAGAGACAGAGAGAGAGAGAGACAGAGAGAGAGAGAAAGAGAGAGAGAGAGAAAGAGAGAGAGAGAGAGAGAGAGAGAAAGAGAGAGAGAGAAAAAGAGAGAAAGAGAGAGAGAGAGAGAGAAAGAGAGGGGTAAGGAGGAAAAGACAGATAGAAAGACAGATAGAGACAGACGTACGGAGACCAGACAGAGAGGTTAAACAGCTTAAGGTAGTGGACCTCTAATAGTGTTGCAATTTTTTTGAAGTAATGAACTTTAACAGTGTTAACCGAGGCTTCCTAATGATTTTCATTGGGAAACCTCGGTTAATACTGTTTTAGTCCATTTCTTCAGAAACATTGCGGAACTATCACGGGTCCACTACCTTAAGTCTATGGACGGAGGTCGTCTATGCAGTGAAAAACATCGTGAAATTTACACTCACTTCGATCAAAACCATTCAATATCACTCAATCAGCGCTCCATTCATTCATTCCAAACACTCACTAAAATCGATTAAAAAACCCCGCTCCGAAATCATTAGAAAAACTTTAAGAAATCGATCAACATTTAATCCAAATCGATGAAATTATTCTACGATTTTATTGGCTTTGTGTATTTTTAAGTGTCCGGTTGGTCCATGAGGACACACAAACAGAAAATTACGTATATTTTATTAAAGGGGGGGGGGGGTAATAATGTAGCTTGTTTTGTTCATATTTTGTTCATTTTTGCATAAAATAGAGGATAATCGTTTGTTTCAGTGTAAGATCGATTTATATTTCATTGAGTGAACAACAAAAGCTATATTTTCACGAGTGGCAGAGCCACGAGTGAAAATATAGCTTTTGTTTTTCACGAAATGAAATATTTATCGATCTTACACGAAAAACAAACGATAATCTATTTCTTTAATGCAAAAATGAGACAAAATGTGACATTTCTAGGACAAATTTTCGTAAAGCGCGTCATTTTGCGCGTGATTGCTATGCAACGTTCATTGTGAAGTCACTTATTTCGCCCCGCATAGATGACGTCAGATAGGATGAAATGCACCAAAGTCGGGTTTAAGTTTTTGATAATTTCACTGATTTTGCGGTGAGATTATCAAGTGATAATCTACCGTTATTTCTCGATAACCACCGAAAAGCATTAAAGAAAATAGAATAATCGTTGGTTTTCGAGAAAGGTCGATTAATCATTCATTGAGTGAACAACAATAGTTGTATTTTAACTCGTAGCTCGGCCACTCGTGAAAATATAGTTTTTGATGTTCACTCAATGAAATATGAATTGATCTTACACTGTAACAAACAATTATCCTCTATGCATTTACTCGAAAATGATACGTCCCTGAAAGTGTTCGTAAACTTTGAAGGTGGGATATCTTGGCGGAAACAAGTAAGACTTAACTTGATATGGATTGTCTCATTTCAAACATTGTTGCAAAAGACTTTACGGACACGGGGAAATTGCAATACGTCTGGATATTCGAGGGAATAGTGACCTGGTGTCAACACGAAAATATGAAAAACGTTTATTATTCGAATTCTGTCGTGGTCCAATTTATTCATCAACCCGAACAGTTGAGATGATTCAGAAATTATATTTAATTATGAAAAAAGAGATTATTTTTTTCTTCAGCTACCTCGTATATTCAAAAAGTCCAAGCTTTACAAACGGATTTATAATGGTCTAATGGAGCTTTAAAGAACGAAGTCGTCCTAAATGATTCTCATTATTTTCCCAACACAAAGGTCCTATAGGTCTCCACTTCACTAGAAATACTTTTCATATAGAAATTTTACACAAATTTGATTCCAAATGGAATGTGGATTTATTTTGCAAGTTAGCCTAATCAGGCACAGAAAGGCATGAGAGTAAACTATGTAAAACAGTCGTGTTTGACGTTCTTGTTCCACCGCTGTGCTGGGTCTATATCTTAGATTAGTAACTATGCATCCGCTATTGAACTTAAATATTCCAAAACTTCGACGTTTATTTAACAGATGGTGTATGAAATGAATGATAAATTTTGATTTTGATATTCAATTTGATAATCAGCTTTTCTAAAGTTTTATAAACCAATTTTACGAATTCTTGATCAACTCTCGTAATGATTAGATGGTGAATTGATGATTGGCCGAGTTGGTCATTCGGGATCCCCCCTAGGCGGGCTTCTAAGTACCGAAAATATGTTCAGAATCGGAACCACCAAGCTACGATCTCGAATAATTACCAAAATGATGTAAACACAAGCGATTGTTTCATAATCCATTTTTTCTCTTTATTTTGTTATAATACATGTAACAATACATGTATAACACAGGATAATCACCAATTACTCATGTCAACCTCTAGTACAGTTAACAACACCGTGAAATTGACAAGGTGAACGATTTTTGAATGATTTTGGAATGAAATTGAATGAGTGTGTTGGGCGAGTTTTGAGTGATTTTCATGGGGGTTAATCCTACATCGCAAATTTTGTTCAGGATGAACAAAATTAGCGATATAGATTACCTCCCTTTAATAAAATATGCATTAAAGTTCTGTAAATTGCTTCCTATTTCTTAAAGAACCAATCAGACGCTAACAATTTCATTTATGTAAGTGAAATCGCGATTTTTTCCAGTTATATTTCTTTTTTTAATGTGGCCGTTGATTTATACTTTTTGGTCATTTGAAGCGTTTTTGATCGAATTGAGTTAGTGTTTGGAATGAGTGGATGGAGCGCTGAGTGAGTGATTTAGAATGGTTGTGAGTGAGATGAATGCCGGTCAATTTTACGATGCAACTAACTGTATAATACGCAATCTAAGATTTATATTTTGTTGTTTCTTATCAGTTTGGTAACATTTTTATTCATTTCGAATAACGTTCAATAGGCTCCTTTTCTCTTTTAATTGCCGTAACAAGATAGATAAACTCGACTGGATATCATGCGAGTAACAGAGGTACACCTTTAATCTTAGGCATTTTTTAATACATTTATAATGCTTTTTCATTAATTCATCGTTATTGATAAAAGTCTAATTTTTCGACAATGAAAATTATGAAAAGGGAAATTTTATTAACCATGCTAACCTACAGACTTAAAGTGGACTAAAGGTGAAATGAAATTGTGAATATCGACGAAATGAACCTTTGTATATTTCACACTACATGTACTTGTCCGAGTTTTATTATCTAAGTACTAATGAATATAAAACCGTTTAGGAAATTTGTGAAAAGAATGAAAACATTGAACGAGTAATTGGAAACAAAAAAAATGACTTCCTGTAGTATTATCCATTTCAGGGAGTTAGATTTATCATGCAATGAAGCCTGTATTGACCTGATATCACCTGTCTGTAACATAACATGATATCAGGCAGTCCATTTTTAGAAACAACTTGCATACACTTTCATCTGAATTTCCTTGATTTTTAAGGGTTTATCAAACCTAAGCTCTAGTAAATGATTGCATGATAAATAGAATAACAAGTGAGTGTCATAAAATAGGTCTCGGCTGTGAGAATTTATCATGACTCGGCACAGCCTCGTCATGATGAATACTCCCAACCTCGACCAGATAACATTATTATTTTAAGACACTAACATGTTAATCTCTATATCTTACAACAAGAAGAAAAACGGGTTATGAAACAATTGCCGGGGAATACATATAAATAAACTTAGATAATAGTTTACTTAATATTTATGGATACTTGATCGCAACATTTTAACTATTCTAGCACGAAAAGCTAGCAGCACGCAAAACAAGAACAAGTTCAGTTTGACCCCACTTCATATGCCGTGACGGCCTGTTTGAATAAACCTCACATGACACTCCAAAAATAGACAAGTAGAACAAAGTTGTGAGACTTCCTGGTCCAATGAATGGGCCAACTTATTTCTCGCCCGCTTTCGGGTCGGGTGTAGACTGGTCTCACTGTCGAATATCAGAATAGCCTGTTCTAGGCTATTCTGATAGTCGATATGTGGACCAGCCTAGAGCTGGTAGCCCGCTTTCTGAGAGATACTCTGATATTGCGGGCAACAGTACCCGCCCGGGGTGAGAAATAAGTTGGCCCAATATTATGGAAAGTAAAAAGGGGTACAATATATGTGAAATCAGCTATGTATAATCCGTTAGACTTCTATATGGACCAACATTTCGCCGAAAATCTCAGAATTAAACCAATGAATCTATTTTTTTCTTGTCATATCATATTTTCCATCTATTACCATGAAGACTTTTGTTTTTCAGATTTTTTTAATGTAACATAATGATTTTGTCCGTCCGTCTACATGTTAACTCTCAGCCTTTCACACTTTATTGGGATCGCATTAAACGGAGCAGCAAATTTTCTATCCAAAAAAAGTTCTGATTTGCATAGGGGCCGAGTCAAAAGTGTATGATTTTAAGTGATTCATTTTTGTGTAAAATCGTGAATTTTCATAAGATTAATTTTATCAAAGATTTTCACTGCCTTAGGAAATCAAATCTGAGTGTATATTCTCTTAGTTAAAAAAATCAGCTTAACCTAATAATTGAAAATTGTTTTGTCATTTCTGAGATGAACCCCATTTTCCCTTATGTAGACCAATTAAAAAGCATTATTTTACGAAGAGGTTGGGCTTTTCACGAGAAAAAATAGATAAGCAGGCGAGTATATAATAACGGTACAAATCACACGATATTTAAGTTCTATATAAAATGACCGTCGATATGCTAATTAGCATGTCCAAATAAGGAATAATGGACAATTTTTCTGTTAAATGTTTAGTATAAAACCAGGTGTTTTTTACTATATGTTTACATTTTCTTACTACTAAACAGCCTTTATCACATCTCGTGCTTAAGAGTGGAAAATGCGAAAATATTAACACTAATCAGATAGACAAAATCATTATTTTGAAACCAGTTCATAAAAAAAAATTTTGGAATGGTATCAAGCTGAAATAAAGATTTTACCAAATACAAATCCTTCATTCAAACGCAGTTTTTTGTAATTGAGGAAAAGGTTGGTCCATATAGAAGTCAAACGGACTATAGTACAATCGGAAATCTGTACCCTGACTGGACAAAACTATACTGAGTTCCATAATAAAGTGTGCACTTTCACTTTTTGCGTTTCCCTTGATTTTCTAAAGTTGGGTGAAAACTATGGAGTAAATTTGATACCATACTTTAGTCAAGAACTTTTGTATTTAAAAGTCAAATCAGCATTGGATAAAGTATCACATGCTGCATACGCACAGGCAAAACTTAAATTGTTGAGATCCAACTTCTATACAACTTTTTCTCTGGTAAGAGTGATGTGGTGATGTAGCATTATAGAGTTTTAGAAGCCATGCCAAGCCATATCCAAACAAAAGTTTTCATTTTTAAGCAGACGTTACATATACGTCAACGTTAAAAATTTCCACGTTGTTGTGCCAGTAACTTGTCATTGAGTGGTGCTATGACGTTCTATGACATCTAGATTTGCTTATTAAAGGCCTTACAAAATGATGACCTCGATTTCTATTGGAATATAAATGTTCAATCAATGTTAATGACGTTCTAAATTTGTCAAGGTTCGATTTTGTTCAAAGTCGTTTATTGGTAGTCAAACCGCGCTGTATAATCATTTATAAATGTATTGAAGATGTGATTTTATGCTTAGGAAAGCCGCAAAGATTCAACTGAATGAATTTTCAGACCAATTATTCGTCTAACGCGTGATGCACGTGCAAAATATGCAAAATCAAATGTCTCAATTTAGCAGAAAGTGTTTGCTCTTCACGCGATTTTTGTTTTCAAATATCGTTTGCACATACTCTTGGGGATAGTCATACGACGTTTCATGACGATAGTTTGTGTAATTTCAGAGATATTCAAAATTCCAAAGTGCACACTTTCTTTTGGAACAAAGTATATAATATGAGCATGTGCGTGACAATTCCAACAATTTTGAATATGCGTGAGGTGCAAACATTGAGCAGTGTACACGGCCATATACTGTAAATATAGAGTTAACTTATGGTCTACAGATACTTTGAGACCTTTTCTATCCATAAAAAAGCATAGTGTTGAATCTGGCTAGACTGTGCGGAGGCACAGGCTGGCCAGAGTCTTAGCTTGGCGAATATTTGAAATTGATGGAAATCTCACGCACAGGTCCGTATATAATGTATTTGAATACGTGTTCAATGCTTAAAATATCAATGCTTTGTTTTGGGGGCAAATCGATGAAAAACAGTATATGCCTTATCATTAATTCAGAATACTAGAAAAATTGGCATCAGTAAAAATGCAAAATATCACAAAATAAAAGAGTTTTGTTTAATCCTCAGTAAACACTGAAATAGATCTAATTACACCTTTCTCTTATATTTACAATTTTACAGGTATAAATTTGAAATTGAAAGGTGTTTAAAATGTTGCACACCAGTCAGTTAATCTTTTCAAGACAACAGTTATTTAACTGGTCTGATTATAGACACTCCATTCGCATTTTTCTTAAGAGATTCACAAGCAAGGACTCGTCAAGTTATTTACATAAAAATATGATATCTTATCTTTGTAATTTCTGAGCAGGAAAAAAAAATATTTTGTGTCTCTGTTCTAAGTAAGCACAGTTCGAGTATATGTAATAGTAAGTTATTCCCTTTACTGGCCTTTTATTTTTGCCATAAACCAATAAATTGCTGGTGGATTTGGTTATAAATAATTGGAATTACTAAAAAACCCTGCAATATTTATAGTCAACTCTCGCTAAAACGACCACGTTTGTTTCAGAAAATATGTCGTTGTAACGAAAATGTCGGTGTATTGAAAGAAAAGGAAAATCTATCAAAGAAGACCAATCTAAAACGCAGTATCTATTTATTCAACAACTATATATGAACTAAACGTAAAAACACAAGGAAACACTGTTATTCAGTTTTAATCATTCATAACACTTTATCCCTTTATTGAATTATCAATCTTTTACTTATGTAACATATATTTTTCTATTAGAATTAAAACGTACATTTCCACCCCGACCAAAAATTATGTAGTTGTATTGAAGAGATTTTACAGAGAATATGAACTTACTTTACCTGAAAAAAAAATAATAATGTCGGTGTCGGAAAGGAAAACGAGATTTCCTCTAAAGCGAATGAAAAATGTCCTTTGAAAATCCGTTCACAAGAATCTATGTCGGTTAGTGAAAATGTTGTATTGAATGTCGTTACAACGAGAGTCGAGTGTACATAATTCGTTTGCAGACTTTCTTTTGGACGTGAAGATCTGCATTTTCATAAATATCTATTGGCCAAATCAATGAGTCAGTGCAAAACTTTTGTTAGTGCCTATAAATATATCTATAGGCACTTACAAAAGTGTTGCATTGACAAGTAGCCATTGAAGTAAAAAAGTTTATATTTTTGTTCAGTTAAAATTATCTATATTTCCTTAAACTGAAAAAATGTATGTCTGAAGGATATGTTTTGTTTGTAGCACCATCTTCAGCTTATTCTAAATCAGAGTTTGTTGATGTGATGCCCGTGGTGTTTTATTTTTACCCTACTCTGATGAGTCTAATTTATTAAGAAACTCACCATGTTTTCTTATTCTGCTTCGAAAACAGAAAATCCGACAAATCGCAATGCGCTGGTCTCCTAAATTAGAATATACTTGATCAAATAATAGTAAAATATACTAACAGTAAAGAAAGAAAACCGCTGCTTTTGTAATAGCGTTTCTCAAAAAAATTGGAGCATTGGTTGATTCAATTCACTGGGGAAATGGGAAATTTAAAGAATTCAACTATATGTATTTAAGTAGACCATGAAGAAATTCAATATTTTGTCACGTTTTTGTATACATGTGTAATCTTACACTTATATTTCGTGACTTACCGGCTGAATAATATTATCCAAATATAGCTTAAAATTTGGGTACGTGGTTTATATGTAGTTTAGATATGATGTTTTATATAACAAATTGTCTATTCAATTATGCCATTTAAAACTCTACGGGGGTACTTAAATCAAAAACTTTTCGCCTTTCCATTTATCTCGCTTTGAACTTAAAATAGTTTTTTCATCGATGTACCCAGGATCTTTACTGTGCGTCAACATGCATGACAGAGCTCTGTTTGGACTTAAGGGGGAGCCTTTTCAGCTATTCAAATATGCCTTTTTTCACAAAAAAAAACCCAAACAATAAAAGATGTGTTTTCAAGAACGTTTTTCTTAAATAAGTAACAAAATGTGCAATATAAGAAAATGCAAAAGACCAAAAAATCGGAAAAAATGCCTTTAGGCAACCACCGTCATTTAGCTCTAAGTGGGTCAAAATCTGTTTCAACCAGAGACTCTCAATATACAGGGTCCGTGTTTCAACCCGGCTCTACAAATATTAATTCGGTTGTCTTGAACAGAACGCCGTATTTACGTAGTACATGTAGCCTAATCCTACTATTTGACTTATTTAAAGTCTTTAAAAAAAACACGCACAGTTCTGACTATTGATGATTTGACTATATAATCAAATCAATATCGTAGTGAATGCTTATGGTCATGTTCTACTACAGTCCCTTCTTTAAAGCCGTTGCGGCACATCGTTTGAACCTGTGGCGGGTTTTGGGGTCTAGGGACAGGTGTTTTATTAAACTGAACGGCCAATCAGGAGGATAATCTTTATATTTAAGGAGCGTTTTCGAACATAGGCTACTAACATATTATAATTTTTATCGTGGAAATCGTGCGGTAGAGAAAATCGACAGTAGGTTCTACTCAACAAGAGATCATATCGACGCAACCGTGAAGTCATCTTTTTATCTAAACATGTACTGATTATCAATTTCTATCCAATTAAAGTCCTCCACCAAACTAATCGTGAATTGTCTGGGTGAAGAATATTTGGTAATCAACCAGTGAAAATGTTTATGTAGCCCGTCAAAATAAAAAAATCCATCTCATGGGAAATGCGTAAAGTGCCGATCCTGGTCAGACCCTTAAATTTCAGTTATTATTATTATCATCATGTCTTACGGAGTATCCAGATGGTCACTTTTCTTTATATGGTCTTGAAGCAAAGTTGTTGTAAGAATATTACCGGCATTCTGTTTACCCTTTCTTGTAATATTGTATACTCCGGGATTGTTAAGTCCATGTCCACGACCCGTTCTGAATTAGATAAGAAAAAGACAAAATTTGTGTTCATTTGTACAGAATGTATTGCCGAAAGCATTTCGCCGGGGTGAACTTCACATATCTTAACCGCTAGTACATTCCTTTATTTACTGATCTATTCATTTATTTATTCGTTAACTTATTTTGAATCTTTTACGGCTTTTTCAATTGTTTTATTCATTTGATTTCATCTATGTATTTATTTATTTATTCATTTATGATTTATTTATCTATCTATTTATTTATTTATTAACCTTTTTATAGAGTCCTATTTCATTTTTTCTTGTTATTTCGTTGTTATATGGTCGTGTTATAAAAGTAAACGGAACCCTTACTAATGTTTGCTAGTAATTTTGTTTTTATTAAAAAATCAATCCTGTATTTGAAGGCTTTATGTGATCGGAATTTTAAGCAAATTGACAAGGTGAGCTATTTAGGACTATCTGGCCTCTTGTATTACAACTTATCTCTGTTATGCCACTTTACTGCTCACAAAATAACTTGGTCTTATTAGTAAAAAGTTTATCTCTATGCTTAAGATGCAGCATTTTAGTTTAAAAGTTGTGAGGATTTATTTGTGAATTTCCCAGTGGAGCCTCTGATTTAACTCGTGTAACGAAACGTGACTGAACGATATGGTGGATAAATTATGTGACGTCACTAACTGGTTCCTATATAAACAACCGTCCGCCATTTGCGGATCAAACTTCGGAGTAATTTTGTCTTTGCTGCGTCAGTGAACGTACGGGCAAAATCTTCACCAAACCTTTACGTAAAACTTATTTGTCATCTTTTGTACGATCAAGTAACATCAGACGAAAATGCCTGAAACTCAACCAAGACAGAACTTCCATGAGGAAAGCGAGGCCGGAATAAACAGGCAGATCAACATGGAGTTGTATGCCAGCTATGTCTACCAATCCATGGTAAGTCATGTTTATTTAATTTTTAGCTCCACTGGCTGAAAGCCACTGGGGCTATTGTCATGGCGTTGTGTCCGTCGTGCGTCCGTCCGTCCGTCCGTCCGTCCGTGCGTGCGTCCGGTCGTAAACTTTTCTTTAAAAATCTTCTCCTCAGAAACTACTGGATGGATTTCAACCAAACTTCACAGGAATGATCCTTGGGTGACCCTCTATCAAAGTTGTTCAAGAAATTTTGATCCAATGAAAAACATGGATTTAATGGGCGTGGCTTATTTCCAAATATGGTAAAAAGTGAGTTTTCTCAGATTCTAATCAATGGATACCAATTAAATTTTACATGAAAAATCCTTGGGTGACCCTTTATCAGTCTACAAAAATTCATTGTGATCAGATGGAAAATATGCATTTTATGGGCGGAGGTCATTTCTCTATATGTTATATAGTGGAAACTTTGAAAATCTTTTTCTCTTAATCTAACTGATGGATATCAACCAAATTTCACTTGAATGATCCTTGAGTGAGCCTTTATCAGTCTACAAAAAATCATTGTGATTGGATGAAAAATATGTATTTTATGGGCGGAGGTCATTTCTCTATAAGTTATATAGTGGAAACTTTGAAAATCATTTTCTCAGAATGTAACAGATGGATATCAACCAAATTTCACTGGAATGATCCTTGAGTAACACTTTATCAATTTACCAAAAATTATTTTGATTGGATGAAAAATATGCATTTTATGGGCAGAGGTCATTTCTCTATGTTATATAGTGGAAACTTTGAAAATCATTTTCTCAGAATTTGCTTTTTGGATATCAATTAAATTTCACTGGAATGATCCTTGAGTGACCCTTTATCAGTGTACCAAAAATTATTTTGATTGGATGAAAAATATACATTTTATGGGTGGAGGTCAATTCTCAATACGTTAAATAGTGTAAACTATGAAAAACATTTTCTCAGAATGTAAATGATGGATATCAATCAAACATTTTTGGTGTGATCTTTGGGTGACCCATTATCATGCAGTTAAAAATTATTTTGATTAGATGAAAAATATGTCTTTTAATAGCAGAGGTCATTTCTCTATCTGTTATATAGTTGAAACTTTGAAAATCATTTTCAACATCAGTAGAACCCCAAATATCCAAAAATCTAGTCAAAACATTTATTTGCTTTTACAAGAATTTCAAGCCTGTGGAGCGACTCAAGCCATTCATGGCTTTCTAGTTTTTATCTTAATTCAATCATATCGTTGACAGTATCTCTAGATTTTATCTTGCTATTGTTGTAAGGGCGTTAACGCATGACATTTTGGTAAGATTCGATGACGGGAGAATAAACATGTCGACCTTGAAGGAATTTAAGGGGTACCCAAGGAAAAGGATTGGCCACCCAATAATTCTTAGTTTCCACTGCAGATCCGATCAAGCCAGATCAAGTAATGGAGTAATAAATTCATCAGAAGGTGGGGGACATCACTTGTGGTTGTTGTCCGGAAGATTTTTTACATTAATCTAAAATAATTGTGCATGATCAAGTAGAAAAAATGATCAAGAGTTGGTCATGAGGCGCTCGGTTGGAGGATGGAGCTTGTTGATAATTAATCACGTAGGGATCAAGTGTGTTTGGGTTTATATCTTTCAACCAAATTGTACATCGTCATTCTGGACCTGTGCATGAGTGTTTTACAGCCTCATTCCAATCATTTTGAACTGATAAATGGCCACACCCTACTTCTCTTGCTTGCTCTTTGGGGAGAGATCTGGAAGAGATAAGCTTCATAAGGAATATGTGATAAGATAGTCAAACAGAATTTGGAAGGATGGTGGTAGTGGAAATATTGGGTAGAGATCGTTGGGTAGTGATCAATTAAGGGTTAAAATGATCAGGTTGCAATTGGGAAAGGCGTGCCAATACTCATGTTTGGGTTCAATTAAAAGGTCATAAAGAGGTCATGTGCATCCCTTTTGAACATGCTTCATCGGGCTTAATCATGGAATTTGCCGACGTCATAGCACAGTTGGTAGCGTGTTAGACTGTCAATCTAGAGGTCCCTGACGGCGGCACTCATTCTTTCCGACTCGTTGTCTCTCACCAATGGGTTGATAATCATCGAACTTTGTTAGAAAGGAGCTGGAGGCTAGGAAAGGATGTGATGGTAGTACTGGTGAGAAAAATACCAGGAATCCATTGTTAGGTACTCCAGCCACTGCGATATATCTGAAAAAATGTTAAAAGTGGGGTAAAGCTCCATTCAATTGATCAGGGAATTTAGACGATCCAGGTTATCAGATTGGCACAGGAACCTAGCATAACTGGGGTTTGAACAATTATACACAGTCACATACATTAACAGGTCAAAAGTGGTAAAGCTAGTTTTCAAATTTTATATCACATATTTAAATTGTGTGTTGTGGCTACGCATTAGAAACGTCTTGACAAGACTAATCCAAAGAGTACCCTCATCACAGGGTTTGTGCTAGTTCTATTTAAAAGTTTTATCTATATCTCTGCTTCTGTGTCATGAACTCATGATTAAATACCAAAGGTCATGGGGCTTGATTCATAGCAAATTCTGTAGACAAACTCATGGGTCATGTAACTTTAATGGGTTTATTGTAGAAAATGAAACTTATTGTGTTTACATTCGTGTTATAAAATGTTGTTAAAACCTTGTCAGGAACTCTCTAACTAATTACTGTAACCTGATTGAAATGTGATAATTATGAGAAAAGTATTAAATATTTTATTGTTTTGAAGTGATGCTGGAAAATTACCAGTACAACTGATCCATAAAGACAAATAACAGATAGAGATGTATGTGTTCCACATGGAATAATGATTAAAAAATTATTACTAGGATCAAAATGTCATTTGAGCCTGTGCGCAATATTTCCAACAATTTAAGATATGCACCAAGCAAAGACTTGCAAGTCTGTGCATCCGCACAGTCTGTCTGTATCTTTACTTTGAGCTGTGTAGATAGATAAAGTCTCAAAATATCTTCATCTTCAGATAGTAAGCTAATAGTTACGTGTTGCTGTATATGCTGCTCAATGTTTGCATTTTATTCACATGTCAAATTGTTGGAAATGTCATGCACAGGCTCATTTATTTGCAATATTTCAGGCATACTACTTTGACCGTGATGATGTGGCACTGAAGGGGTTCTACAAGTTCTTCAAGCATAGTTCTGAAGAGGAGCGTGAACATGCTGAGAAACTGATGGAATACCAGAACAAGAGGGGTGGTCGTATTGTGCTCCAGAGTATCCAGGTAATACATATATCTTCAATCCCTTGCTACAACATCTGTAGATAGGTTGGTGATTGTACAAATGTAAACTGAAGTGCTAGAAATTATGGTGAGCAGTTTGAGACTAAGCAGGGGTGTGGAAATAGACTTTCTCCACTTATCCCTGGACTAGTAAAAGCTCATTTCCTACTTTTCAGGATCAAAATGAACTTGTTCACTAAAAAGTATGTAGATAAATATTCAGAAAATATTGTTTTTCAAATGTTTTCTTCCCTTCGATACAAACAAAAGGATGACTTTTCTCCTAGATCTTTTTACTTCTGTAGGAAGATTTGCTCTGGTATAAATTTACTTGTCTGTGGACAAGTGGCCTAGAAAGATGTACTTGTCTGAGAAACCTGTGTCCGACAAGCCTGCTTGGAGAGGCTGATATGGTAATACTGATGTAAGAACAACTTTGAATCTATTGTTAGGTGACAACTTGGGATCTATTGTTAGATGCCTGAACCACTTCTATATGACTGAAATCCGGTTCAAATGGGTGTTTAATACAATTCAAACACAAAAAAATCATTATTTATTGACACATCACTCCTTTGCAAGGAGTAGAAGTCAGAGGGACTTTGAATGGCCAATGACCAACTGTATATTTATGTACCTCTGTTACGAAATATGTTGTTTTCATTTTGTCTTTGATTCATTTATGATGTGTACAGTTAAACTCATATTACATGATCAGAGATTTTGCTCTTGATAAAAGGGACATTAGAAAGAAGATGAATGAAGGTGTGGGGTTAAAACAGATCTCTCAAACAAGATAGATAATATTTTCTCTTTGCCTCCAGAGACCCGAAAAAGATGAATGGGGATGTGGTCTGGATGCCTTTAAGACTGCCCTGGAGCTGGAGAAATCTGTGAACCAGTCTCTCCTGGATCTACATAAGGTTGCCGATACCCATGGTGACGCCCAGGTATGGTGTTTGATCAAATCTATTTGATGAATCATTTTCCTGGCATCCTCTTTAAGTTATAATGGGGTTTCAATACTTAACTTGAAAAGAAAATTGTCAAGTCAACCCTTTTTTCTGGTCTTCGAACTTTCCATGGTGTACATGAGCAATGATGAAGAGACTCATACTTGTCTTCAAAAACTGTCTAAAATATATATATGAAATCGATGATTTTAAATTACTAAATACATTCATATTTAATAATGTCAAATCATAAATTGCATTTAAACTGCAGACATTGTAGACTAAGATCAACATACAGGAATGTTTAGTCTAATTTTAGCCTATACTACTTACTCTCTACTTAATTGTTGTTGTTTTTTTTGTCCCATACTGGTCTAAGTGTTGCATAATATACAATTTGTTTAAATAATATTGAAATTCACCTATATTTTGGTTAAAACACATTCTTTTTCCTCCGTTGTAGATGATGGATTTCATTGAGGGTGAGTACCTGAAGGAACAAGTTGATGGGATCAAGGAGATCAGTGACCACATTACCAACCTCAAACGTGTTGGACCTGGACTCGGAGAGTGGCACTACAGCCAGAAGCTCGAGTCATAGGCTGCCCTCAGCCTGCCAGACCCATGGATAAATAAACCAACTGGACTGAAACTTAAATCATTTTGGACTTTTTTTAATAACATTTTTTTTTACAGATTTGGACTTTATTTGATACAATTAACGGGTCTGTGCATTATGAACAAAAATGTTTTAAAAATTAAAAATAAAAATAGAAAAAAGTTGTGTTTATTCTTTATTGCCCAAGTGTACCGGTAACTGCTTTCAGCCTCGCCTACAGAAAGTCTAACGGCGATTTTAATATTGAAAACTCCATTTTTAACAAAAAAGTTCATGGCAGAGTATTGTCAGTTTAAAATCAGACTTACTTGAGCAAAGAATTTTTGTATGAAGATGGTAAACATGGTCATACATGCTCAGAAATCTCCTTAGTAATTCTAGATTAAACAGTGATCTGTATAATCAAAGTGTAACTAAATCTCTCTGAAAAATCTTGCGGCCTGGTAAGTGGTTGATTTAAAAATTGTAACATACACTGCTTCAAACTTACGCTTCTTTGAGAAATTTTAATGCTTGTCTCTAAATGGACTCGATGTTTTACCAAGGGCTGCAAATGTTCATCTTGTATCACCAATGGGAGGGGCTCTCAGTTACCCTTTGTTCCCATTGATGGCAGATTGATAGACCTTGGCATAGCTTAATGTATGCAAATGCTGTGTTGCCTAAAAAGGTAGAAATGTTTTGGAACTATTACGGATCCACTACCTTAAATTGCACAAGTCACAAATGTTGTGCTGTGGACTCAACTAGTCAGTTTTTAATGCCTTTTTGTGTGAGATCCTGGTAATTTTCGTAATTTTCACACGCCTGGCGAAATACGAAAAAGATGATAGGACAAAAGCTGAAAGTGTTTTTTACCCTCATATATGAAATAGAGGGGTGCAGTTATTATTATCGAGAAATTGACAAGATGAATGATTTTTGAATGAAATTGAATGAATGTGTGTAGCGAGTTGAGTGAAAATAAAGGAAGTTAATCCAATATCGCTAATTTTGATGAACAAAACATCGCTATTTATTACCCTCTTTTAATGAAATATACATACAGGCTCTACGAATAACTTGCCATGTCTTCACGAACCCACCACACCCTTACAAAATGCAAATTTTTAGTCTCTGGGTAGTGTAAAATCCCTGGTCAAAAAATGCGGAACCATATTCGAGAGATCAGCCCGTGTCCAGGATCACAAAACTGTGGAAACAGTTTTCGATTATATCCCGGGTTATAATTGTCAAATTGTTTGCACTGTCATCCTGAACGCAGGGAAGATTTGCTACCACAAGAAACGGTCGACGTAATGGCCCTTACCGACGCCAACATTGCAAATTTTTGATAAAAAACGACAACAACGTTAACCCCGAGTAAAGGCAATGAAAGATCTTGAGCATTACTTTCTTCGATATACGTTGCATATGAATCGATATATATGACGTAGTTAAAATATGATTTCAATGATAACGAACTTTTTTTTGAAGAGTTGTTTTGTGGCGTTTTTGAATGGTTTTAGTGAGTGTACGGAATAAATGAGTTTGACACTGAGTGAGCGATTTTGAATGGTTCGGATCAGAATGACAGTCGATGATATTTCTGTATATATTGGTTTCATCATATCTGTCCGTCCGTCTGTAGACATTCCGTCTCCGGACTTCTCAAGTACGAAGAAACGTAAGCGAACACGAAACTTCTTATTGATCATTGAACGTGCGTCGTCATGCGTCAACAAATATGGCCCAATCTTCATGAAACTTGGACAGAATGTTTGTCAGGTCACAGGGATGAACCCTATTTAAAATGGGAAGGATCCATGCCATATCACGGGAAAAGGGGCCTTAATGACAATTTTCTAGTTTGCATTCTAGAGGCAACAAATATGGCCCAATCTGCATGAAACTTGGTCAGAATGTTTGTCAGGTCACAAGGATGAACTAATTGAAAAATGGGAAGGATCCGTGCCATATCACAGGAAAAGGGGCCTTAATGACAACTTTCTTGTTTACACTCTAGAGGCCACAAATATGGCCCGATCTTCATGGAACTTGGTCAGAATGTTTGTCATGTCACAATGATGAACCCTATTGAAAATGGGAAGGGTCAGTGCCATATCACAGAAAAAAGTAAAATTATGACCTTTGTTTGAAAATTTGTTTATCATTAAATGAGACAAAGATACGAAGGTGAGCGATATAGGACCATCATGGCCCTCTTGTTATAATTGTTGCCTATGACCAAAGAAAGTGCCCTATTGTTTTTAAGCTAGAAAATCCCAGATCCGTATTAAATGTTGTCCGAAAGATGACAAAACAACAACAACAAAACGTGAATTGTTCAAATATATACATACTATTCTATAATACATCGATGATAGCAAACAAAGCACTTTCCATGACTTCAGAAACGTTGTGACATGTCGGTTTTCTTTTCAGTTGCAAAATAACCACTACCTGAATTTGAGTAAATTTGATTTCGCCATACCTCTAGTGTCCAATATTTTTAATTCTCGACATAGACGTACGAATTGCCGTGATCTCAACTATTGCTATCAATGGTGTTGTCAACAGTTCTGAAAATTAATGTTCTCTAAAAGGTAAAAAAAAAAAAATAAGCATTGCCACAAAAAGATTTCTATTCAGATAGAACTGTTCGAATGTCCGGTGTGCGTCGTGCGTCGTCATCCGTAAACAATTTAAGTGTTTACACTCTAAGAGGCCACAAATATGATCCAATCTTCATGAGACTTGGTCAGAATGTTGGCCAGCTCACAAGGATGAACCATATTGAAAATTGGAAGGATCCATGCCATAACACTGGGAAAGGGGCCTTAATGACAATTTTCTTGTTTACACTCTAGAGGCCACAAATATGGCCCAATCTTCATGAAACTTGGTCAGAATGTTCACCAGGTCACAAAGATGAACCTTTTGAAAAAGGAAAGGACTCACGCCATATCACGGGAAAAGGGGCATTAATGACAATTTTCTTGTTTACAGTCTAGAGGCCACAAATATGGCCAAATTTTCATGAAACTTTGTCAGAATGTTTGCCAAGTCACAAGGATGACCCCTTCTGAAAATGGGAAGGATTCATGCCTTATCATGGGAAAAGGGGCCTTAATGACAATTCTTTTGTATATGCTCTAGAAGCCACAAATATGGACAAATCTTCATGAAACCTTGTCAGATTGTTGGCCAAGTCACAAGGGTGAACCATATTGAAACTTGGAAGGATCCATGCCATATCACAGGAAAAGGGGACATAATGACAAATTTCTTGTTTACCCTCTAGAGGCCACATATATGTCCCAATCTAAATGAAAGTAGGTCAGAATGTTGGCCAGGTAGCAAGGATGAACCCTATTGAAAATTGGAAGGATTTATGCCATATCACAGGAGAAGGGGTCTTAATGATAATTTTCTTGTTAGAACTCTAAAAGCCAAAACTTTGGCCCAAACTTCATGAAACTTGGTCAGAATGTTCACCAGGTCACAAAGATGAACCTATTGAAAAAGGAAAGGACTCACGCCATATCACAGGAAAAGGGGCATTAATGACAATTTTCTTGTTTACAGTCTAGAGGCCACAAATATGGCCAAATTTTCATGAAACTTTGTCAGAATGTTTGCCAAGACACAGGGATGACCCCTTCTGAAAATGGGAAGGATTCATGCCTTATCATGGGAAAAGGGGCCTAAATGACAATTCTTTTGTTTATGCTCTAGAAGCCACAAATATGGACAAATCTTCGTGAAACCTTGTCAGATTGTTGGCCAAGTCACAAGGGTGAACCATATTGAAACTTGGAAGGATCCATGCCATATCACAGGAAAAGGGGACATAATGACAAATTTCTTGTTTACCCTCTAGAGGCCACATATATGTCCCAATCTTAATGAAAGTAGGTCAGAATGTTGGCCAGGTAGCAAGGATGAACCCTATTGAAAATTGGAAGGATTCATGCCATATCACAGGAGAAGGGGTCTTAATGATAATTTTCTTGTTAGAACTCTAAAAGCCAAAACTTTGGCCCAAACTTCATGAAACTTGGTCAGAATGTTCACCAGGTCACAAAGATGAACCTATTGAAAAAGGAAAGGACTCACGCCATATCACGGGAAAAGGGGCATTAATGACAATTTTCTTGTTTACAGTCTAGAGGCCACAAATATGGCAAAATTTTCATGAAACTTTGTCAGAATGTTTGCCAAGTCACAGGGATGACCCCTTCTGAAAATGGGAAGGATTCATGCCTTATCATGGGAAAAGGGGCCTTAATGACAATTCTTTTGTTTATGCTCTAGAAGCCACAAATATGGACAAATCTTCGTGAAACCTTGTCAGATTGTTGGCCAAGTCACAAGGGTGAACCATATTGAAACTTGGAAGGATCCATGCCATATCACAGGAAAAGGGGACATAATGACAAATTTCTTGTTTACCCTCTAGAGGCCACATATATGTCCCAATCTTAATGAAAGTAGGTCAGAATGTTGGCCAGGTAGCAAGGATGAACCCTATTGAAAATTGGAAGGATTCATGCCATATCACAGGAGAAGGGGTCTTAATGATAATTTTCTTGTTAGAACTCTAAAAGCCAAAACTTTGGCCCAAACTTCATGAAACTTGGTCAGAATGTTCACCAGGTCACAAAGATGAACCTATTGAAAAAGGAAAGGACTCACGCCATATCACGGGAAAAGGGGCATTAATGACAATTTTCTTGTTTACAGTCTAGAGGCCACAAATATGGCCAAATTTTCATGAAACTTTGTCAGAATGTTTGCCAAGTCACAGGGATGACCCCTTCTGAAAATGGGAAGGATTCATGCCTTATCATGGGAAAAGGGGCCTTAATGACAATTCTTTTGTTTATGCTCTAGAAGCCACAAATATGGACAAATCTTCGTGAAACCTTGTCAGATTGTTGGCCAAGTCACAAGGGTGAACCATATTGAAACTTGGAAGGATCCATGCCATATCACAGGAAAAGGGGACATAATGACAAATTTCTTGTTTACCCTCTAGAGGCCACATATATGTCCCAATCTTAATGAAAGTAGGTCAGAATGTTGGCCAGGTAGCAAGGATGAACCCTATTGAAAATTGGAAGGATTCATGCCATATCACAGGAGAAGGGGTCTTAATGATAATTTTCTTGTTAGAACTCTAAAAGCCAAAACTTTGGCCCAAACTTCACGAAACAAATGTTATTTGTGTAGAAATTATCCTCTTTAAGACATCTGCCTATTTAATAGGTGTGATGTCTCAGGGGTCAAAGAGACTCAGGTGAGCGATCTAGGACCATCTTGGTCCTCTTGTTTCCAATTTAGTGTGCTAAATGAACCCATCTGGCAATGTTTGATGAAATTACATTTCTGAATGGCTATGGCATTATACATGACGCGATGACGATCTGCTTACTGAAGCTTCATTTGGCCTCTTGCTGTAAATGAAGGAGAAATAATAAAAGGCTTAAATGGGTGGTAAATCTCTTCTTTGACCGGGAGATCGTCCTTTTTGCAGGGGGGGGGGGGGTCATCTTGTCGAACAAAGGGTTATGAACGTTTTACTTATAGTATTCGAGAAGAAGCTATCGATTCGATACCCCTTGACTACGGTGAAGATGGGGGATAACAACCACTTGAAGTTGTATGTATGTCACAGACTTGTCTTCCTTTAAACACCAAAGGAGATCACAGCGCAGGACAAGTATTTATTCTGAAACGGACAAGGGGTAAACGCTCAGTGAAATAAACATGTGACCCGTCACCTGAAAAGGGACCATCATGATAAAGTGTCGACCCTAGTCAGACTGCGCGTAGTACGCAGTCTGACTAGGATTGAGACTTTCCGTACTTTGCTCATTTTCCGAAAAAAAATTTGACATCCAACCTCTGGTTGATCTATGCTGAACCATATCTCCTCCTCTAATATTTTTTACAGAGTTCCCAGATGGTCCCTTTTCGCATGACGGGTCACATATTCATTTACGCAAGTCAAAAATTCAACACATCCATTTTTACCTGTTTGTGTGTGTGTTTTTTTTTCACTGACGGTTATCATAAATGCATAGTAACTTATAATGCCGTTGCGAACGAATCATGACGTCTTAAAGCCAAAATAGAATGGAGGGAAGAAGCGCTTTAGAAGATTTCGAATGTATTCTACATGTGCTGAGTTTACTGGTATTTAATTAAGAATAGCACCAACAAAATTTATTTTCAGGGCCCTAGATTATTAAACTTTTCTCTATCTAAAAGAGATTTGACTCAGAGTGAAAAGATGGAATTTGTATGTCAATGTTTTGTATTCAGCGACCATTTTATTAAGCGACCATTTTTATGATGTCCCTTGAGTGGTCGTTTAAGACAAGATTGACTGTATATTAATTTCAAATTATGGTCTTTATAATTTATGGTCCATATAATGATTTAAAATTTCAACAGAGTTAAATCTTTAATCTCAAGTTGAAATTTGAGAAAGTTCTTAGTTGAGAACAAGAAAACGTTTTATGATATCGAGCTCTTACGGAGAACATATGATCCACAGGCAGTTTAAGCCTCTGATTAAGTGGTTCTCCCCTTCAGTACAATAAAATTTTAGCAACCTACGCCTTTACAGATCATGATTTCAAGTGATTTAGTAAAAGACAGCACGATTTTTTTTAGATTAGCTGAGTATATAAATTTATCAAAATGGTGCATTAAGGTAAATCTCCAGTAGTTTTCAATTTGTTTTACGTCTACGATCATATGGGTGCTTTAATTTTCAAAATGACATCGTTTGGAATATAAGTTGGTATATTTTGTCTACTTTGTCGAAGGTATTATTCAAAAAGGGAGCTCACTCTTGTAGTCTTGAATCCATTCTGTATACAAAGAAGTATTGATTTGGAATTTGTTTCAACCTGGAGAGTAAAGTTAGAAAGGAAATCGGTTTAAATTTAATAGAAATAACATAATTTATGTAAAAATCCCCGTGTCAAGAAGTCTGCTAATACCACCTCTGCGTTAAGGATCACAAAACGGTGCAAATAGTTTTCCTGTTATACACCGCTTTGGACGTGCACATGCGTGCAAAGCAGGGTATATTTGGCTAACTGTTTGCACCGTATTGTCATCCTGAACGCAGGGCAGATTTGCAGATGAGGGATGTTACGCAAAAATAGTCTTTGCTAGGAGGCTTTTCGGGTAGACGCAAGTCTACGCCCTATTTCATGAGGAAACTTCTTCATACAATTTATTCGCCACCGTAATATTATTAAGATTATATATTTGAAAACGAAGATGCTATTTTCAAGCACTTATCAATTTATCACTATAGGTCCACAGAATAAAGCATACTTAGTCCTAAATTTCGAATAAACGGGAACGGGGTAAATTGATTGCATTTTTAAATTCTCATTGGGCGAAGCATGGTTTTTTAGAAAATTGCGTCGGTGAACATATTTTCCCTTTTCTTCAAAAGCACACATTACTGATCTCATATCGAATCAAGCAATTTAAATGAACATCTTACTGAATTGGAATGTTGGGACGAGATATCGTTTCAAGGCATATTACATATTGTTATGACATTTATAACTGGGAAAAGATGTTTATTATTGAATCTTATGTCGTTGAAAGCCATTAGAATTGTCCCAATGACACGATTCACAGGATTCGGTAAAAAATTTGCCACAATCCATATATATGCTTTAGAAATGACCAAATTCATAGTTAAATGCTGTATCATGCAATCAATGACAATCATTCCCATAAGCGACCGTTATAAGGTCTCTTGATTGATCGTGTAACACAATCTAGAGGTCCCGGGTTCGATTCCCGACGGCGGCACTCATTCTTTCCGACTAATTGTCTCTCATCAATAAGTCGGTAATTTTAGACCAATGTGAGATAGTAGCTGGAGGCTAGGAAAGGATGAGGTACTGGTGAGAGAAATACATGGAAGTAGCTTAAGCCGCCGCGATATATCTGGAAAAATGTTGAAAGCGGCGTAAAACTCCATTCAATCAATTAATTTACATGATCAATGGCTGAAGATCGGGAATCCGGACACTCCCTGAAAATTTCTACAAAGATTTAGTTATCCGGAAAAAAAAGAAATTCAAAGTATCGTTTGGTCAGGGGACGAACCAAATGGCGAAATTGAAACTGCGTTGAGACAACTTGTCCGGCCAATGAGGAATATTTCAGAAAAAATATCAGTTTCGGTTGGACCACCATTGAGCAATTATTCTCGAACCGTGCATGAAGAGTTCCAGTAACCCCTATGCAACAAAGAGATTGGTAACATTTCTGTATCACGCTTTTAATTTTGCACAAAATAAGTCAGCCCTGCGTTCAGGGATGTTTGCAAATTATACCCGCTTTGCATGCAAATGCATATGCAAAACGGGGTATAATTTACCAACAGTTCGTACCGTTTTGTCCACCTGAATATAGGGCAGGATAGGGGTAAATCACAAACTGTGTTGGCGCTAATCCGGATTAATTTTGTTTATTAATTAATCCTATTACTTTATGCATTACTTAATCTCTAAGTCATACATTCAACAGTCTCCCAAATTCATAAACCAGGCTACACTGTACCCAGCCGCCACCATAGTGCAATTGGTAGCGTGTCGACATGTCAATCTAGAGGTCCCTGGTTCAATCCCCGACGGTGGCACTCATTCTAACGGACTATTGGCCTCCCAAAAATAGTCCGATAATCGTAGACCTTATTGGGATAGCAGCTGAAGGCTAGGAAGGGTTGTAATGGAAGAATTGGAGTGAGAAATACGAGGAATCTATTGTTAGGTGCTCCGGTCTCAGCGATATAACTGAAAGATTGTTAAAAGCGGCGTTAAACCCATTCAAACAAATAAACTGCCCCCTTTTCAGCACCAGTCGATGTCACTTGGTCGATTTGTAGTTCATAAATGTAACCCGTCGTGCGAAGAGGGACAATTTGTCAATTAGGTAAAAAAGATATTTAAAAAAATATTTCCGGTAGAAGTTTACAGGAATTCATATTTCAAACATTCGTCGTATATGGAAAGGTAGAATAACCTATTTTTAGATTCAGAACAAGGGCGTAGCTACCATTACGCAAAAGAAAAAGATTCTCTTCCAAAAAAAGGTCATTGATAAATGATCATAACATCGAAAATACAGCTTATTCAAGCTGTAGTTACGATGTTTTGCTTATTCACCAACGCTCTGATCATAGAAAATGGGAGCGGACGGTGGACGTTCATCTTTTTCACAGTCCACATATCTCCTTTATACCATATATTCTATGTTGGTCGCCGTCTGAGTGAGTTAAATTTCATTACGCTTAGCTACATTGCACGTCATGCAAAAATTCAGCCAAATATGAAAAGATTCCGCTCTAGTCAGCTTGCTGTAGACTTCAATTTTGGCAGTTGATAAAATGAACAAAGGGTGTCAACGTAATTTATTTTATGCAATCCTCGAAGTTATTTTTTCTGTATTTGTATTGCTTGGGTGTATAAAGTTGTGAAAATTTATTAAACAACCGCGGCATGTTAAGATAAAGTGTGATGGGTTCATGAAGACATAAAAAGCTTCTCATTAAACCCGTTTGTAACTTTATATAAGGGGAGTAAAAAGATCGCTTATTTTGTTCATCTTGAACAAAATTAGCGATATTGGTTTACCTCCCTTTAATTTCACTCAAAACACGTCCCACTTTCAATGTCATTCAAAAATCAGTCCAAAATCATTAATCTTTTCAATTTCACGATGTTTTTAACTGTGACTGTGTCCAACAAACTGGCATGCTCAAGGATTCATCAGAATTTTTGACCTGCGTTTTCGTTTGCTATTAAACAAATGCATCGCCGGATTAAGGAAGGCGCTTCTGACCACGTTCTTGTCCATGGGGCTCGAAGACAGACACTTCCAAGTTTTTCAACAACATAGCTCGTGTTTGACCCTTAAACCAGGGTTTTGAACCTCAAAAATCTGATATAACTCTGACTTGATCCCTTAAATTTTACCATCAGAGGGTTATTTTGACCCTTAAAATTTTCTATAAAATTTTGTGTATTGATACTGCTGTAAAAGTAAATGTATAAGAATCAATGTTATTCTTCATATCTTAGATTAGAATGAGACATTTAAAAATGACTACCAGCCTTACCAAAATATATCTTCTAAATATAGATCCACAAGTTTAAGTGAGTGATCAAAGGTCAATTTGATCTATACAGGTATAGACAAAGGTGACCTTTGATCACTCACTTAAACTTGTGGATCTATATCTACAAATTTTATTGTTTTTACCCCTTCAACAGGAGTTTTGACAACCAAGCATTCACCAACAAGGGGTCAAAGACTCCTAAATTTGAAAAGCAAGCACGGACACCGCGACAACAACAGCCTTGAAAGTGAAGAGGAATAGTTTTTAACCCCCCCCCCCCCCCCCCCCCCCAAAAAAAAAAAAAGAATAAAAAAAAGAAAAAAAAAAGAAAAGAAAAAAACGCAAGCAGGTAATTAGATCGTTCGAGGCCTATGATATGACAAGATTCGAAAATAGCGGGTAGATAGTTATTCAATTTATAATGCGCTATGCGGTTTGTATACTCGTATATTACCAAATTATTCTAAAATTTATGTCGGTTTCGTGATGACGCGACTATTAACTGTTTAATCCAAATCGATTGCATTTGATCGATCTTTTCTGTGACAGACGGTTATTAAGAACACTTCATTTCATAACAGACCGCCTGTAGATATTCAATTTGAATGCAAGGAACAGATCTACCGACATTTATCATGTTTTGAATTCTGTAGATTTTCATGTACACCAGTCACTTCCCGAACGGTCCTGATGTTTTATTTTCCTGTGATGTTTTTACTCGAGAAACAATTTCTCCGATTCCCTTGTTATTTTCTACCACACATTATGGTTTTCAAATATCGAGCATTTTCCATCGTCGTAATTTAGACTAATTCAAAATTTTGAAACAAACAACTATCTAACAAGGCAATTTTGCAGTCTATCTTGATTTTTTCTACAGGTTTTGATTTGTAATAAGAATCTACAGGATTGGAGAGACCGATACATTTGATTCTTCTAAAAAAATAAATTAAAAGTCAACCTTAAAGCAAAACCACAGCAACGAACAAAATTTACAGACAAACTGTATTCACTATAGTTCTGCAAGAAAGAGTGAGGTTCGAGAAACCGTTATCTCCTCTCATTTTCAATGTAAAATTGATCTTTGATCACTCACTTGGGGTAAGTTCATATCGGATGCGGTTTCGATCCGAGTTAACCTGGTTTCCATCAGAACGACCTCGGTTTCGACACCAGTGATGTCATTTTAACCTTTCAACCTCGACGCTTCTGATCCTGGTTCAGGCCGGAGTTACTTGGGTTCTAAAATGGCGTCGAAAATAGTCCACAACAATTCGATTACAAAAAACAAATGTTCTTTATTATTTTAAGCCTCGGCAATAGCGCAGTTGGTAGCGCGCCGGACTTCTAATCCAGAGGTCTATATTCGCACGGGTTCGATCCCCGGCCGCGGCACTTATCCTTTCCGACATTTGTCTTCCACCAATGGGTAGATAATCGTAAACCTATGTGGAATAGCAACTGGAGGCTTGGAAAGAGATGTGGTGGTAGTGCGAGAAATACCGGGAATCCATCGTTAGGTGCTCCAGTCGTCGCGATATAACTGAGAGATTGTTGAAAGCGACGTAAAACCCCAATTCAAATCAAATCTTTATTATTTTAAACAACAAATACTTTTTTCCTGTTTTATAGAGTATTTTGCACGCGCTTATCACATTTCTTAATGGGATAACGCTAGATTATTGTAGCGGTAAATGTGAAGTTTGTTTACCACCACCAGTGGGTAACTCCGTTCACATGAATGTCCTTTCTGCGCATGCATATTACAGTCAATTTTAGATTATTTCATCATCTCACACGACCCTCGGGCAGCCATTTGAATTAACCCTTGAAGTCTACAAGTAAAAAATTGCTGTAATGTACAGCAAAGTGAATTGTGTCGCCTTCAAAAAAATGGAAGCTAATTTATGAAAAAATGGTTGTGACTTTTGGTAAGAATGGTGAAAAAATAACAACAATACAATCACGCATCTTGAGTTCACGACAAGTTTTTTTTTCGGTGTATAAAAGCAAAGCTAAAATGAATGTTAACAATTTTGAACTTCACAAAATAGAACTGCTTTAAAGCAAAAACTAGTCCCGCATAAAAGGTTGAAGCTAACTATGTGGAGGAGTTTAAAAAGGTATTTTTCAATCCAAAAATATTAGATTGCCATTTAACTGAAATTTGTTGTTTTTTTTTTTTATCATTTTGGGCATGACAATCGCATGTGATAGGAAATCTAATATTTTCTCTAAAGAATAAGTAGAACCAGTCTTGGTACGATAATATACGTGGGAATAAGTAAAAAATTGCGAGATGTTGATAAGAAAATTTATAGATATGAAAAAAAGTAATGAATAGCACCAAAAGCTTTTCGTGATACACATAACACATAATCATTTTTGTTCGAATATGCAATAAAACCATTGACAAATTGCTAACACGCCATGTTCGAACGAGACTGACTTACGGTTCTTTTAAACACGTTCCCCTTTTCCTGTCCATTCATGAAACTTATGGCAAAGACAGTTGGGTTATGTTGAATACTTGACAGATTAAGAAAAATCAGTTTACACGTATTAATTACCTATGTTTTATTTGGTGCAGTTGCGCTACCTTTAGAGAATTCATAGTGAAAATACTACGCCTTACCATGCTTGCTCTAATTGGGGGGGGGGGGGGGGGGGGGGGGGGGGGGCATTGAGGCAACGTTTCGTTGACATCAACCCAGTTTTTTATGTGGTTGTTCAAAGATATCAAAGTGAAAATTTTCACATCCTGTCATGCCTATATTTATGGATCAATCAAAGTTCGCAATTAATTTTCAGAAAGGGCCAACCAAGGATCATTTCGGAAAAGTTCCATCGGAATTGGTCTTGCAATTTATGAGGAAATTTCGTTCATAGATTCTTTAGTAAAAATTACTAAGCCCTGCCACACCAATGTTTAGGTCATTGGCCAATCAAATTTTCGCGAACAATTTTAAAAGTGGGTCACCTAAGGAACACTCTAGCAAAAAAAATTATTGAGATTGGTCGAGCGGTACAGTAGGATATGTCGTTCAAAGACTTCATAGGGAAAATGCCAGGCCTATATTTTTGGGCCATTCAATAGTTCGAGTGCACATTGTGACAAAGTTTCGTTCAAAAAAGGAGTCTGGAGAAGAAGAAATTTTAAGATTGTTGACAGCGGACGACGCTGTGTTATCTTGAAAGCTTTGCTTGAGCACGTTGCGCTCAGTAGAGCTAAAAAGAAGACTAGTAAACATGAATTTTGTGCCAATGACTGAAAATTATTGCTGCTCTGCAAATTGATATGGAACTTAATTACCTTTTTATCATACAATTCCAGTGATCACAAAAAAAAGAAAGAAAAAGAAGGAAATAATAAAAAAAGAAAAAAGATGCTGCTAGAGCAGTTGAAGTACATCGACTTTCTTTTTGATTTTGATTCATCAGCCAAATATTCAATTTGAGTTGTTTTAAATGAATGGGGAAAAACGCTTCTGAAGGTTTGAGTGCGATAAGAGCTCTTTTGAATCTGGGTCGTTTTTACTTGCACTCAACTCATCCAGTAGAAAAACGCGGCCCTCCTATATAGTCTATAATATCGTAGATTATGTTTCATACAATATGTACCGTATTTCACATATTAGACGCAACCTCCCTTAAAACGCGCCCCCATAAAATACGATTTCCAGGCCCTGGAATATCCGACCAACACCCAACCGTTCACTGTCCGTTGTGAAAAAAAACTCCAGTCTCAAAGTTTATTTACTAGAGCTACTCCACGATGCAATGTTCAAAATATTATTGTTAAACTTCTTTCCAACCCGATCATGATTAGGGTAATTGTACGATTTAAGTCATCATCAAAAGATCGCTCAGCTTCTGAAAACTAGCGCGAGCAAAGTCTTGAAGCGCAAAAGGTTAAAATGCAAAGGGTACCGAAATGCGACAAAAAATTTAATCTAATTCTCGTAATACATGAGGTGTGAAATAAAACAGCAATTTCTTTTTCCCTTTTTCTTACTCTAACGTAAATGAAATAGAATTCTTCAAAAGCTACATGCGATCCAAATTTCCTTTCTTCAAGTTGTTTCGAAAATATTGCTGAATCATTGTACATTCTTCGAACATCAAATTAAATCCGAGTCTAATGATTTAATCCGAGTCAAAACTCATTCTGTTGAAACAAGAGAATCCTTTAAAATCCCATGAGTCACTGATTATAAAAGCGACGTCGTGTGCAAAGATCTGGGGACTTCAAAGGGTGCCGACACCTGGTCACCCAGCTAGCTCCAGACGTGTTGTGTTTTCTCTACGACACGCTTCGTCTCCAGTCCTGTACCGGATGTACAGTGCAGTTATACATTGCATTGTTTATCTTTCTAAATATTATTTTGGGTTTTATAATTATCATATCAAATCATTGTTTGAAAATGAGCCGATTCTTAGAATTAAATTGCTGATGCATTCACACATTACCGAACAATTGAACGAAGATTAAATATTTTCTCTATTTGTAATAACTATACTTAATAGATAAAATCGTTTATAAAATGTATTTGGTATTAGATTAGGGGCCGAGTTATATACGAGTTATATACGAGCTGGGCCGAGTTGTCGATGGGCCGAGTTGATCGGTCACCATAAGTTCTTTGATTCAATAAGACATTAGACGTATCCTATGTTGCCTTGAAGTGGGTGGAGTTCAGACATATTTGCCCAGGAACAGCCGGAAGTAGAAACGGAAAACTGGAAGACGTAATAAACGTCCCTTGCAAAGTTAATTTCGTCAACTTAAAAGTTTGTTTTGCGTTTTAGTTAACTTGAAAATATATTTAGTGGTAATGCTTGAACATTCGACCTTGTAAACAGTCGTTGTGTAATATGAATATGCGATTCTCGGATTCAAAGAACCCTTCCATATGATGTAATTTCCAAAATTAGAATATGTATACTACAATGAGTGTCGCCCCTGGGGCGACACAATAATGAAGTCTATAGTAATCATGACGATTTGAAGGCAGATGAAAAACTTAGATCTCGAGTAATTCCATGGATTCGAACGTTGGACATCTTAAACGAAGGAATTTTGGTCGTGGACATCTAGTTAACGGTTAATGAATGATTTTTCCCACGGGTATATATTAATTGAAAACGATCCTATTTTGAAAGAAGTCTTTCTCATTCCTCAATAGGAAAGTGATGGGAATTGAACTGAATTGGATGGAGTTTTACGCCGCTTACAACATTTATTCAGTTATATCGCGGCGGCTGGAGCACCTAACAATGGTTTCCTGGTATTTCTCTCACCAGTACAACCACCACATCATTTCCTAGCCTCCAACTGCTATCTCACATGCGTCTACGATTATCAACCCATTGATGAGAGACAAATAGTCGTAAAGAATGAGCGCCGCAGTCGGGGATCGAACCCGGGGCCTCTAGATTGACAGTCCGACGCGCTACAAACTGCGCTATTATGGCAGCCGAAAGTGGTGGGAGAACACAGAACACAAATTGGGGAACAATGTGGGGGACATTTATTAAAGTATTGAGGAAAGTTTGATAATTTTGTTGGGAAATAAAACTCCATAACGTCTTCATCCGTTCGCCCCCAGACTGACAACATCTTCTTTAAGCATCTACTGCCTAACCACTCGGCCGATTTAGCTGATTTGGCAGGGATGTTCCTGAGGTGAATCTCTACCAAAGTTGCTAAAAAGAAATTGATTCCATCGTTAACCCGTAAATTGAGGACATCTTTTTTTTTTAAAAAAATCTTCTCCTAAAACACTGGTCGAATCTAGCTGAAACTTGGTGGAGAAAATCCTTGGTTAAAGTCCAACAAAAGTTGCTAAAAGAATTTAGTTCCATCAAAATTTGTGTTTGCCACGGTCAGGTTGAAAGTAACAAAATTATAATAAAAGGAACTTCTGCTTACAAAAAAGAAAAAAAAAAAAAAAAAAAAAAAAACGTTGGGCCAATCAAGCTTAAACCTGATACGCTATAAAATTTGTTTAATCAATTAAATTCCGTCAAAAACTCTGGTTGCCATGGCGTCAAAAGGTCGAAATTTCACAAATCTTAGAAAAGAATTTTTTCTCTTCCTACACTTCTTGGGCAATCAAGCAGAAATTGTATAGCAATTAAGATTAGGTGGAGCTTTACAATAGTTGTTAAAAGAATTTAATTTCATCCTGGTACTCTTGTTATCATTATGTGCACTTAGTACATCTTCTATTACAACTATTTCTTCATTGATTTTAACATGCAAATTATTCAAAGACAATGTCATGCTATGTTTGAGATTACGTTAAGTATGTTTGCGTATCTCTCTAAGGAGGGCGGTGAATTGGTAAGATAATATTTGAAGTGATCTTAGGGGTACCTATAAAACGGGAGTTTAAGATAACCTTTTTCTGTCAATTGTGAAGCATTTTTTTATCGGATATAGCCATTTGGAAGAATACGGCCAATGGGTTTATCAGAAGAAGATATAAATTTCGCTCTTAAACAACATGTTTTAGATGGACAACTTAAGGGATAGATTTTCGAAATATCGAGAGGAAATATCCAATACCGTAAATTTTTAAATATGGTACCGGTCGCCAAAATGCAGTTAGGTGAAAGATGACCACTAAATTACACACTATTCCGCTTAAATTAGAACCTGTCAAAACTGCTATATTAGCAACAAACTTTTGCTGTTTGTATACCCATAAGATTGATAGATCATTTTTTTAGCAATTTTAATGAAAATCAAAACAAAGTTTTTGAGTAAATTGATAAAACACTTTCTTGTCTAGAACTGATTCTTGTCTAGAGTTGTGCGACCAAAATATGACACATGTTTACCTATCCTGCCATTGGCAAAATTGACTACCACAAGCAAAGTATCCCATTCGGAACATTACTCGGCCATTTCCGTAAACTGCAATAGACCTCGGATGTATGTAAGGCGGATGGGTATGTAACAAAATCATGCATTTTGTTAGGCGGAAACAGTGAAAGAAAAACTAGCACTGTAGATTTATATCTTTTACAGTAAATAACGTCTGAAAAATCTTAATTTTTGAGAATGACGAATCATTCTCAAAAATTAAGATTTTTTCAGCCGTTATTTAAGAATCTAAAGATATTTATATTAGGATTCGATGGTTTTACGTCAGTGACTTTAACAAGTAGCGTAGGCGACGTCGAATGTTTTCACTCACAGTTTCGAGGGCTAACGCCATATAAAAAGACGTCATCGAGTTTTTCCAAGGTTTTCCCGTAATTTTTAAAAATAGTCCGTCTATGTACATCCGAGGTTGATCGTGAGATTGGCCGAGTGGTGTTCCGAATGCAAAGTATCCATTATCTAATACCCCGAGGTCTCCCTATTTGCTACGCTATTTGTCAAAATAGCGTTGCAAATAGGGAGACCCCTGGGTACCTGAGGATGCAAAGTGCGTTTCGGTTTCTTTATATTCAGGTTCATGTATTTACGTCTACTCATTAAAGGCTGATGCTTGAGGCAGATTGATTGTATTGATTAAATTGAAATATTTTCAAGATCTCCACTAAAATAAATCGGTTATATTAAGGGTACCCCATTGCCGTTAAGTCGATCAAAGAATTGTGTTAAGATTTAACAATGCTTATATTTATCATATTCGGCATTTGTGTATTTGATTTAACCATGCGACAAAAAGTTTACAAGCTTGGAATATTAAATAGCCACGTCACCCAAAAATTTTATTTGTTACAGCTAGATTATTGTATGTCGCTGTATTCATTTCGTTAGTTTGTATGGGTTTAACGCCATTGTCAACATTATTGCAGTTTTATCATGCAATGAATCCTGTATGGACCTGATATCACCTGTCTGATAACATTACATATCTTTAGAAACAATTTGCACACACTCTCACCTGAATTTCGTTGATTTTTAATGTTTTTGTTATAATTAAGCTCTGATAGTGGTTGCATGATAGATAGAATAACATTTAATTGTCTTGAAGTATCAATGTTATCTGGTCTCGGCTGTTAAAAATAATCATGACGACGAGTCTTGATAAATTCTCCCAAACTCGACAAGATAACTCTGATATTTAAGGACACTAACATGTTATTATAGTCTCTATATATTGTGGCGGGTGGTGGATCTTCCCATGGTATTTATGTCGTTTCTCACACCAGGACAACTAAATCATTTCATCGATGATGCTCACTTCACTTAGACATACTACTTACCATTACACCCATTGGTGAGAGACAAATGACTCATCATCACGGTCACATTGATTTTTGTAAAATGTTGGATGGAAGTTAGTAGCCAGAGCCGGGGTTCGAATCACGACCCCAGGATTGCCAGCCCAATGTGTAAGGCCTACCGCTTAGCTCGCCAGGCAAGATTCACCGACGAGCAGGTAGTAAAACATTATATATGCCAATTGAAAAAAGCCGCAGTTTGGTGAGAAGGTAAATAGTTAAGGTCATTTTCTTTCATGCTATTCGGTGGTATATCGAGAAAAAACGGTAGATTATCACTTGTTAATCTCACCACATAAGCAGTGAAATTATCAAAAATCTTATACCCTGCTTTTGTGCATTTCATCCTATCTGACGTCATATATGCGGGGCGAAATAAGTGACGTCACCAAGAACGTTGCATAGCAATCACGTGCAAAATGACGCGCTTTACAAAAATATGTCGTTGAAATTTCAAATTTTGTCTTATTTTTGCAAGAAAGAAATACAATACATGCGTTTGTTTTTCGATTAAGATCGATTAATATTTCATTGAGTGAACATCAAAAGCTATATTTTCACTCATGGCTCTGCCACTCGTAAAAATATAGCTTTTTTGTTCACTCAATGAAATATAAATCGATATTACACTGACGATTATCCTCTATGTTTTTTATTTAACAAAAGATACAATCATCTCTGATTTGAAAATGACGTCATGACATGCAAGGGACGTCATGTCAATGGTTACGAAAAAGCGCCATTCTACATTTCAAATCTGCTCAATTGCAAGCACTTAAATATATCTGCCTGTGCGTGACATTTCCAATAATATGATGGTAGTTTGATAGACAGACGTTGAGCAGTCTGGGTAATCACGCAGTGCAATGAGAGTAACCTTGGGTTTTGAACAAGGTCCATAGGTCCATAGCCATCTATTGAGTGTGTATTGAAGACTCTGATCAGAATGTGCAGCTGCACGGGCTGATCTGAGTATTAACGTTGCGCAGATGTGAAATTGTTGGAAGTGTCACACACGAATTCATATCATAAGCATTCAACTAAATCATTCCACTTCCACTACGTATGTCATATATTGAAAATAAAATATAACAAGAGTTGTTAGCGGACAACGTAGCTCACCCAAACTGCTGCTTGTCATAAACAACAATTGACCAGAGATCTAAGTTCAAGGCCAATATTTTTTGTTTAAGCCCATGATCTTATATATACTGTTCACAAAAAAGTAGGGGATAATCTGATAAGCCATAAGGTTATTGTGGTTGCAAACAATTTAGGACAATCTAACTTATTCTTGGCCAACTAGCAGTTGTTTCATGGTAATATGGTAGTTATGTAATTCCAATTTCTGCTAAACATGTCCTGCAGATTCAGCATTTAAGAAGAGAGGGGTATAGCGCTTATTTTAACATGGCGTATGTTGTAGTGGAAATTCTTACTTCAGTTGAGCATTACATCGAGAAAAATTATTTGGTGTTTATCTCTATCATGTAGTCGCATCACATTTTGTTGGATTAATATGAGGTCTAATAAAAGCTCACCGTAAGTGTGAGTCAATGATATGCTGGTAACCAGAAGAACGTGGGTCCAGACTGCTGTCAAAGCCTGTGTCTTACAGCCAGATATTGTCACGATATCAAACAATTGGCTTCTTTGTTGATGATTAATAAACGGGGCCGAAAGATGTATGGGTGCCAAAGCTGACCAGAATGCCACAAATCAAACTTACAATATCCTCTACTTTTTGTGAACAGTATATAAAAGTCTGATTTAAAAATAAGAAAGAAATAAGGGTATAATGGCCATAGGTAAAAGTACTCAGAAAATATAAGCAAGGTTTAAGTTTTTTGTGTTAAAGTTTTTATAAATACATAAAAGGTCAAGGTCAAATTATCACGGACCTTGGTTACAGGTGAAAGTCTATCACCTGGTGAGTTTGTGTATGAGGTTATGATGTCCCTAGGTAAAAGCACTCAGAAAATATAAGCAAAGAAAAGGGTTTTGATTAAAGTTCAAAAAAAGTCTAGGTCAATGTCAAAATGTTAAGGAGCTTGGTCTCTGGTGAAAGCCTATGCCTAGTGAGTGTGTATATGAAGTAATGATGTCCGTGGGTAAAACAATCAGAAAATATAAGCAAAGACAAAAGGTTTTGGATAAAGTTTTTGGTTAAAGTTTTTCTAAGTCCATAAAAGGTCAAGGTCAAGGTCAAGTGTCAAGGACATTGGTTTAACCAGTGAAAGTCTATCATGGCACCTAGTGACTGTGTATATGAAGTTATGATCTCCCTAGGTAAAACAATCACAAAATATAAGCAAGGTTATTTTTTTGGTTATTTTTTTTTTCGGGTAAAGTTTTTGGTTAAAGTTTTTTAAAAGGGTCAAGTTCACTATCTCAAGGTCATTTTGACATTGGTTCTTGTCTAAAATGAGAGCCTATACCCTAATGAGTGTTTATGTAAAATATAAAGCCTCTAGGATTAATGTTGATAGAAATAAAAAAAAACTTAATGCGGACGCCGACACCGACGCCGACATCCGAGGGTATGACAATACTTTCGCCCCGGGCGAGCTAAAAAAATTACTATGACATTAATCGACTGTTTCCTACGAGCAAACGTATTACCTTCTTAATAACTATTCGAATATTGTATTTTTCCTTCAAGCTGGCTGGTAAACCTAGCCATGACTTCCTGTAATTCTCAAACAGACTTAGCTAAAAACGGACTGAACAAGAAGACCCAATTGAGGATTTGGACCCTCCTGAATTTCAGACAAAGTTATTTTGAGATTTTTGAGTTTGCGATCAAATTACAGATACAGTTAGTAAAATCGAGAAATTGGCAACCCAATCGATAAAAAAACATTCTAAATCGCTTGACCATCTCCCTTTAATAAATTCAAACCATTCACTCTAATCACTTGAAACCACTTAAAAATCGTTAAAAACGATCAACATGCATCAACATTTCATTCATGTCGAAAATCTAATGTGCATCGCTAATTTCTTCCAATTTAGACGAGCAATTTTGTATTTCCTTCCTTGAATTTCGCTCAACTTCACAAACTCAACTCATCGCTCTCATTCAAATTCTTTCCAAAACCAATTATTTTGTCAATTTCATAATGTCCCTAACTGTACGACGCATTTTGATAAGTTGTAAGTACGACGTTTGGCTGAACCCCTTCTGAATATGACTGTGAAACATGTGTTATGCTTCCACTTTCTGAGGGCGACCACCAAAAACGGTCGGTTTTAGAAAAGGTCTCTTCAGAAAATACTCCGTGAATTATGAGGCATATCATTATGATGGCATATATGGATTGTCGCGTAAGTCTTACAAATATAATAATCCTATGATATTCGAACCCCATAGAATCGTTTCGTTGAGACGATTCTAATGGGTTCTAAGAACATAAGATTCAAAAATAAACAGTCGTTCGCGTAAGAATGTCTACTTTTTCAGCGATTAAGCACACGAAAAATGGTATTTTTTGGTAAAGGTCGCTTTATAAAATCGGTCGCTTGATAGAAGTGGTCTCTCAAGCAATATCTACTTTAAAGAACCACATGGTTTAGTACATTTTGGGTCGATCCACCACCTGAGAAATCTGGAATCGCGCATTCACAAGATTCGTTAAAAGCGTATGAAAAATACAAAAACAAAAGGTTTATATATCGTATATTTCATCTAAATTGGCCTGTTTGATCGTTTCATCTTATTTATTATTCATTAAGACGGATTAGTCCTTTTTGAAGAGTGACGAGCATTGCAATAATGTTTTGAGACTATGCCTATATATGATACTATCGCAGAAAATAGTTCTCTTGGGCGAATTACTGCAACGTTTTATAACGGGAAGACATGGGACCGAAAAATGCTTAATATAATGATTGCAACATTTGATTTATGATAAATATTTTCAAAAGAAATCAAGATCATTGCAAAAAGGAAGCATTTCTCATTAAGACGACTAGCGATTTTCAGCAACATAGGATTTGTTTTAGACGTGATAAAAGTAGGCCTAGATAGTGCCAAACGTTTGGAAAAATGTCAGAACTACAAAGACTCTTTTAAAAGACACTCGACGACGAAAATGACATTTTATGACATTTTAAAAAAAATCTGTCTTTGTAAAAGGGAAATATTTTTCGACCCTGAGATGCGTTTGTTCTGGTAAAGATTTTTAAGCATCGTAATATCTCGTAATATATCTCACACAAAATAGTTGAAATTCTATGATTAAAGATACAAAGATTCTTTAAATTTTTCATCGCAACGAACGCACTTCTAGTCCTATAATGAAAACGGAACGTTCCTAACTGTCTAACAGTTATATCCCCGCTTTGCACATGCACTTGCGAGCAAAGCGGGGTTAATTTGGCAAATATTTGAACTGTTTTGTCACTTCGTGACGCAGGGCTGATTTCACGTAGAAGTCTCCTTTTCTAATCGACATTTTTTATTCAAACCATAAGTGCAGAATAAAGAAAACGTTTGGAAAAGGTCACATTTATTTAATTTATTCAAATCAGTAATGGAATATATTATCCACTTATGGGCGACCATGGAATTCAATTTAAATTCAACCATTAAGGTTTAAAGGGTCGGGATTATATTCTCAAAGACCTATTATAAAGATTATTCTATACGAGCGAGTTGGAATAAATACCACAATGCCCTTTATGGATAACAATCTTTACCATTGAATGAATTAGCGAAATTTATCACAACGCCAAATACTTTCCTTTACTTAAATATTATAATTATTGATTTGATAAATGAAGCTTTTCAAAAACATAGGTAACGTGCAGTGAAGGACCGTATAATTCAATGTCAGAGGGTCGTCTCATTTTACAGTTAGTAACATTGAGAAATTGACTCTTAATTCGATTAAAACCTTGCAAAATCACTCGCTCGTCGCTCCATTCATTTATTCCAAACACACACTCACACCATTCAAAAAAGCTACGAAATTGTTCACAATTATTTCGAAATCGTTAACAAATTAACACGATCAACATCTGAATACAGTAAAACTTGTGTTAAGCGACCACTAAGGGGACCACCAAAAAGCGGTCGTTTATGGGAATGGTCGCTTAATACTAAATATCATGATAAATGTGAGTGTTCATTTTGATATCATTTTTAGATTGTCGGTCAAGTCGCACTGAATCTTTTGATGTTCGAACCCATTAGAATCGTCTTATTGAGACGATTCTAATGGGCTCCAACATCATAAGATTCAATAATAACAAATGTTTCGTTAAGAATGTCCCCCTTTTCACAGATTTTGCTTACAGTGAAGGGACTTTTTACGTTGGTCGCTTAATAGAATTGGTCGCTTTATAGACGTGGTCGCTCGAACAATATCGACTGTATTTAAATCGATCAGATGATTTTGTGTTTTTATTGGCTGATATGGATTTTTAGTCGGCTGGTTAGTCCGTGAAGACACAATAACATTAAACTACGCATATCTTAATAAAGGTAGGTAATACTTTCGATAATTTCGTCCAATATGGGCGAAAATAGCGATATTGTATTACCTCCCTTCAATTGCACTAAAAAATCACTCGTCGCACTCCTTCAATTTCATTAAAAAAATCACCCATCTTGTCGATTTTACGATGTTCTTAACTGCATTGTCGCCATAAATAGCTAGCCAATTTTGGTTTACATGAATGAGGCGCTGTTCACAATTGCACGGTAGGCATACTATCCCGAACCATTTGCCTTTGTTGCCCGTCGCCTGGGCACATGAACATTTGTTTGTCGTTCGTTAAATTAACAGATCGCTGCTGTCAATCCAAAATTTGATTTTCCAGACAGAACAGTCTTTCAAACTACACGAGTTTTGACATTTTCTTGGAAACATTTTCGTACAAATGGGTGTCATAAAAGTTGTAAAAACAGCTTGAACAAGCTGTAGTTACGACTTTTATGTTTCCACCCCTCTAAATATAAATAAATAGATAAAGAAAGAAAAAAGAACGGTGTCGTTTTCATGTCTTTGACCATATATGCTGCATATAAATGACGTTTTAACATTTAAGGGGTCTGTTTGGACGGAGGTCAAGTGCCGGGCGCTAGCGATCCATCAATAAGCTTGCGGATCACCAATCGACCGCGTCAGTTCTAATACACTGAGTCGGCTTCAAGAGGAATCCGAACTTCCGACCACCCACTTCCGAAGCGGACAACCTAACCACCCTGTCAAGGAAGCAGTGGGCCCTATTATTGGTGGAGATGGTGAGATGCGTGAATTGCATAAAAAAGTAGGGTTCTTGGTAGCAATTATCTAGCGAGATCAAAGACAATGACCAAATTCACAGTTAATGCATTATAGCTTATGTGCGTTATTTAGCTTATATCGATGGCTCAGCGGAAAAAAACCCAGTTGTAGTTGCCTATAAATATATAGGCTGCCTATAGATACATAGGCAGTTACAACTGTTTTGCCCTAAACGATCGATATGTGTCTTTATTTTTTTTTGCAACTGAAAATAAATGTGGTAGTGTTTTTTGTGCGGTTAAAATTTTTAATAAACAACGCGTCATCTGTTTAAAAATTAACAGATCTCTGTTGTCAATAAAAAATCGACTGACCAACAAAATCGTAAAATACACCTATCATGACTCTTGAGCTCTCGCATTTTTCGCAAAACTGTTTCAAAAACATTCGCTTATTGACTATTTTATCTGGTTTGGTTTAAATTCATTTATATTGCCATAGATTGAGATGCAAGGTCTTACAACTTAGATTCATCCTTCTCGATTTTGTTTCATTCCTCGCACCGAATGTGTGGGTCAATTGAAGAACCAAGTTCTATTCTCGGGAGCGGCTAGCGATCTTGGTTCTCTCCAAGGCCCACACGTTCGACACGAGTACTGGGTCATGTCCAGGAAACAGAATCCAGACGGGTGAATATTAGTTGTGAGAACTTGTAAGAAATCACAACTTAAACGTCGTAAATACAGCACAAGTGAAAACTAAAACCAAATTGTATAACGATTTCAATCATATCTAGTCTAGTCCCCATCTTTGCAAGTCTTTTTAAAAAATGCGTGTTTAATGCACAACTAAAGAACATGAACGATATAAATCTTTTACTATGTCAGCAATAAAGAACAATAAAATGAACAAATGAAATATAATCTACAAATATTTTCAAATAACATATCCTTAGACTTGAAAATCGATTAACAGGGGCAAACAAAACGTAGACAAAACACAAACATAACAAAATAGCACAGTGCATTTAACATTTAAAATGTGAGCTTATGTTTTCCTCTATTACATGCATTGGCAATTCAATGCGCATTATCATTTTCTTTTCAATTAGAATCAGAAACCTAACATGAAAATACTTTAATGTCTGTTTAGATAAAGGAGAAAATTAGTTATTCTGTGCCAGCAGCGAAATCAGCTTTTCAACTTTTAGACTATCATTTCCATAGTTGATCCCAGCAAAAATAACAAGGTAAAGTAAAAAATGGAAATTCTAGAAAATATTTAGATAGTTTATGATTGTTATAACCTCATTTGAATGTCCACCATAAGAAAAGCTGGCAACTTATGTCCGGCATGTCAGAGTAAGCACTTGGTCTTGTTCGTTGGACACTGAGCACCTCTTGAAAAATAATACTGCTGCGGTCATTCAGACGTAGTGACGTGAATTACACAGATGCCAGAAAGGTTATATTAGACAGTCATTCTGATCTCTGTCCCACATATAACATAATAAGTATAAGTGTTTCCATGAGAATGATCTTTATCTAGATGGTATTACAAATAGTATGACCTCTTAGACCTTGATCAGTCCTTCGACGGTTCCTAGGTCATGTTTACTCTTTAAAGTAATGATTTCTAGGCTTCTGAAGAGGCACTTCCAAGAATGGTTTGGCAAAGATCTCTCAGTCTACCAATCGGAATAACATTCTAAAATCATATAGCCATTAGTGATATCCCGTTCAATTAAGATTCCAGCTTGAAAATCGCGAAATAGAGACAGCTTCCTTCAAATAATTACATAATAATATATCTGTCTCTATGCAAAACACTATTTCCGATGATTTTCCTTTTTCAGCACAAGCGTTCATATAAACTTATTGTACAAAAGATCTCCATTTAACCAAATTTGTTGGCGGAATTCCGAACTTCTTTTTCTTATTATCTGTAGTACGATTGAAGAAAAATCCACAGGTCGGCTTGCCGACTGTTGAAAACGGAGCAATAGAGTTATTTTTGTTTACTTCTTGTTGAGAAGCGCCAAGCACAAAATGAGTCGTGGTTTTAGGAGAAACAGTTCCAGTAGAATCAAAAGAAGCGGCTACCTTTTCGTCCGTTGAAAATCTGCTGAAATGCCGTGAATATCTCTCCGGTCCTAAATTCAGCTTTTTCAATCGCAGTAATTCCAATCGTTCCCAGTTAATGGTCCGGGGGTTAGCATTGTACAAGACAACATGAGGGGCTGCTAGGTCACCATCAGTTTTGACGGATTTTTCCGATTCCACTAAAGCAGACATTTTTCCGGAATCACTGAATTCCCTCGTCGGGAGTTTTAAATCCCCTTCGTAGTGGTTGCTAACCGGACCCCACAACACTTCACTCACTTCTGTTATTTCAGTTAAGCGTTTAATTCTCGTGTTACTAACAAAATCGATATACGTATTTCGGCTTGATCAACCGATTTGCGATATGGATTATCTCCTATTGTTGATATGTCACGTGCCCTGGTGACAGCGTACTATGTACGCAACGTAACGTCACAGAAAATGTTTTAAACATGCTTCAGCCAGGGCAAAACAATCATGACGTAAACGGTTTTTGCGTAGTATTTAGTAAAGTCATTTTTCGTCTCAAACATTTTTCAATTAAAATAAAAAAGATAAAATGCACTTTATTATTTGGAAATAAATTTCCTATCATTTTAATAAATCACTAATCCATTTAAAGACAAACAAAAAAAAACAACAAACTTTTGATAATATGTGCCAGATATCAAACCCTTCAATATCAGACTTATCATTTAGGAAAATGAGCAATCAATCCAAGATGTCTCAATATTTCATGTCTGTGATCAAACTAAGCGTTTCAGCGCATAACTTTAATCAAAGCTTTGCTGCTGTATTTTTTCGTCCATGGACTACAATAAACTCACTTAGGCATAAACAGCTTCATTCAAGCTGGAATCAAGAAGTTTAGCAGAGTTTTTACATTCCTGCGCACACAGAAGGTCGAAGTTACTCGGGAGGAGGGGGGGGGGGGATGGAGAAAAGAGGCAAGAAGAGAACAGAAAATTATTAAAATATCTTTAACACCCATCAACTATCAGACACCCCGGCCTTGACAAGGGTGGGGAGCTCCCCCATGCTACTTTTGATACTTTTGTGTTTGATCATTCCAGCCAATATAATTCTTTTACGCTTTTATTCGGTACAATCGATGATATAGCCAGGAAATATTATAATGATAATAAAAATGATAATAATAATGATGATAATAGAGATGATGATGGTGATAATAATAATAATATAATAATAATTGAACTGTTGTGGTCTAGCAACTTGAGGTGTGTACGAAAATGTTCTGTTGGTACAGTCGTTTTCATCGAGAGTACTTTCGCTCGAAGAAAGGCGAACGTTTCTACCCGCAATCAGTATTTTGGTTCAATAAGGTGGATCCATAAATGACGTCCCTTCCATGAGCGTTTAGGTTATACGATAATGATAATAATTATAAGAAGAAGAAGAACAAGAAGTAGAAGAACAAGAAGAAGAAGAAGAAGAAGAAGAAGAAGAAGAAGAAGAAGAAGAAGAAGAAGAAGAAGAAGAAGAAGAAGAAGAAGAAGAAGAAGAAGAAGAAAATAAGGAGAAGAAAAAGTGGAACTTATCATACTTGATTTTAACCAGTATTTGCATAAATTTGCTTGCCGTTAAGGCCCCTTTTTTTCTTAGTTAAATTTTCATGACCTGGGTCGATATACTTAAAATTACCAGTTTGAAATGGTATTCACTGATCTTTCTCTGTATTATTTGTTTAGTGCAATATAGCACACGATTTTGCCAAAACAGCTGAATAGACCTATGCTCCTTGGTTACCATTTATTTATTTATTTATTTATCTATTTATTAACTTATTTATCTTTTTATTTGTTTATTTCTATTTATTTATTTTTTACCCGTCAGTCGATAAACAATCCGGATAGTCCGTACTGTGAGCCCAGTCAGACTGCGTGGAAGGCGCAGGCTAACTAAGTCCGGAAACTTTTCAACTTGGCTGATTTTCTGAATCTTCAACGACCATTCTAAATTTCCGTATAAGGTTTTCAGAGATGTGACCTCGGGTTGACCTATGCTGGATCAAATCACTTTTTCAATTTTAATCAGTTTATAGAGTACCCAGATATTCCCTTTTCGCGTGACTGGTCACATTGTTTATTTATCAGTTTATAAAATTTTTCATTTATTCATTTATTTACCTTAACCAATAGCCGCATTATGGCTTTAACTTAATTTTTATGACTAATGAAAGAGTGGATGTGGTCAGGGACTCTCAATATGTATATATCTAGGGGTCCGTAGGTTGGTGAAGGGGGAGGCATAGTTAGGACTAAATGACCGGAGAAACAAAAGCTGACACCGGATACATGAAGAAGGCAGACGATTTCACACTCAAGTTTCCGTTAACATTTTCAAGCAATTCATTCTTGTCACTTAACAAAAATATATCAGAATGTCGACTGATACCAAAATAAAGGGAAAGGTGGCTATAATTGGAAGGTAGGATTCTTTAATTATACTAATAGTACATTTAAATGGACCTTAATTGCACGGTGTTAATATGAATTATTCCTCTGTATATTTTACCGTTGTGATGAACTTTGACTCTTAGAACATCTGAATAATAATCAATGGGATATCATTTTTTTTTTTTTTTTTTTTTATAAAGGAATAATCTTGTTGATATTTATATAGATTTACAAATGAAGGAAAAAAAGTTTGAAATCTAGCTTATCTTTAGACTTATGTACAGTATTCAAGTATTTTGTTCAGGGTAATGAAGGCAGACCCCCCCTCCCCCCTTATGAGATAAGATGTGGTTTCTTTGAAAATCTCAATGATGGTTTTTTTGCTATACAAGTTATAAAATTTGATTTATTGTCTATTTTGTGACCATAATTTAGCATTTGATAATGATTAATGGCTATTTTAGGACTTGGCTAATTTTAGTGATGTCAAGTTTAGATTCAACTTTTTTTTGCATATCCCATTTTTTTTAAATACTGAATTTAAGTTAGGTGTGTATTTTTAAATGAAGGAAAATCTTTACTTATGTCATGTTCCATAGTGAATGTAATTCATTGTAGAAGTTCAAGATGGGTGACTTTAATGTCAATACCAATTTTAAAGCTGTAGTTAATTTTGACATAAAGGTTGCACACAAAAACTTGTACATAAGTATACATGTCCTATTTGAAACACTCCTAATTGTGGATACGTTCAAATTGCCAATTTCTACCTAAAGACTATGGACTTTGAAAATTATAACTTTTAATTCTTCAGTGGACTGATAGGTCAAAACTGGGCAATGATTTTTGCTGGTGCTGGGTACAAACCCTGTTTATTTGATGTTGATTCCAAACAACTTGAAAAGGCTTTACAGGGAACCAGACAAACTTTGAAGCAGTATGAGGAAAAGGGGCTATTGAGGGGCCAGGGATCAGCTTCAGAGCAAGCAGACATGATCAGTGGAACCAACACCCTAAAGGAATGCCTACAAGGAGCCTTTTATGTTCAGGTGATAATTTTCAACACCACTGGACAAATTTTCCAGTGGAGCAAAGCTATTGTCATGGTCTGGTGTCTGTCATTAGTGCATCCATCTGTGCGTGCGTTTATCCATCTGTTAACTTCATTATTCTTTAAACATCTTCTTCTCTGAAACTACTGGGCAGCCCAACCAAATTAAACAGGAATGATCTTTGGGACATGCTCTTTCAAATTTCTCTCACATTTCTTGTTAAATTCAACCTTACTGCACAGAAATAATACTTAGGAAATACAGTTTCAGATTTCTTTGTTTAAATCTGATCCTGCTTATATCATGGGCTCTTCAGACAGTTGAGTCACTGAAAAATGGTCTTATCTGGTGAAATACAGAAAAAAATTCTTCTATAAATCTACTGGGCAGAATTCAACAGACCTGCAGAAAAATTATTATTAGGAATTCTTTAATGCTTTTCGGTGGTTTATCGAGAAATAACGGTAGATTAACACTTGATAATCTCACTGCAAAAGCAGTGAAATTATCAAAATTTTGTACCCTGCTTTTGTGCATTTCACTCTATCTGACGTCATCTATGCGGGGCGAAAATAAGTGACGTCACAATGAACGTTTCATAGCAATCACGCGCAAAATGACGCGCTTTACGAATTTATGTCCTAGAAATTTCACATTTTGTCTCAATTTTGCATTAAAGAAATAGAATAATCGATTGTTTTTTGTGTAAGATCGATTAATATTTCATTTCGTGAACAACAAAAGCTATATTTTGTGAAAATATAGCTTTTGTTGTTCACTCAATGAAATATAAATCGATTTTACACTGAATCAAACGATTATCCTCTATATGATATATAAACTTTCTTTGATTTTGGGTGATATGATGTTGCATCATGGAAAAGGGGGCCGTTGTGATACCATTATTCATTATAAAAGGAGCTATTCTGTCGGAGTTTGTCCAGAGCATAACCCATAAATGTATGGATGACTGTCAATTTATAACAATTTGATATTTACAACTGTTGTTCTATTCATAATCCTAGGAAAATTTTCCATTTGAAGGAAGGCAGCTGTCATAGCGCAGTTGGTAGCGCGTTGCACTGTCAATCTAGAGGTCATGGGTTCGATCCCTGACGGTGGCACTCATTATTTCTATTTGTCACTCACCAATGGGTTGATAATTGTAGACCTATATAAGATAACAGCTGGAGGCTAAGAAAGGATGTGAGGTTTGTACTGGTGAGAGAAATACCAGGAATCCATTGTTTGGTGCTCCAGCCTCCGTGATATAACTGAAAAAATGACGAAAGCGGCGTAAAACTCCTTTTAATCAATCCATTAAAAGGAATCCAAGGAGGATGTTCCATGAAAAGGAATTTTATTGGGTGTTTCAAGGTCAAGGTCACCTGATATAATTAGTCTGATCAGGAGGACAAGCCTTTAACCTTTTCCTGTTTTACAAAATTTTGGGCCTGTCCAAATTCAAAGGTTTTGCAGACGATAATTTAAAGTGGATTTAATTTGAAAAATAACCATTCAGTAGGGTAGAAAATAGTGAGGAAAAAGAAGAAATTGCTTGTCAGAAGCAATTTCTCCTTTTTTCACAACGTTTTCTCAATCATAAAATCACAGGCACGTAAAAAGCAGGGATTAAACAGCAAAGGGTTAAGAAAGGATCTGTTCTGTCGGAGTTTGTCCAGAGCATAACTCATAAATGTATGGATGGCTGTCAATTTATAATAATTTGATATTTACAACTGTTGTTCTATTCACAATCCTAGGTAGATGTTCCATTTAAAGGAAGGTAGCTGTCATAGTGCAGTTGGTAGCTCGTCAGACTGTCAATCTAGAGGTCCTTGGTTTGATCCCCGACGGTGGCACTCATTCTTTCCAAGTATTTGTCACTCACCAATGGGCTGATAATCATAACCTATGTGAGATAAAAGCTGGAGGCTAGGAAAGGATTTGAGGGTTGAACTGGTGAGAGAAATACCAGGAATCCATTGTTAGGTGCTCCAGCTGCCATGATATAACTGAAAAAAATGTTGAAAGCGGCGTTAAACTCCATTCAATCAATCAATCCATTTAAGTAATCCAAGGAAGATGTTCCATTAAAAGGAATTTAATTTGGTGTTTCAAGGTCAAGGTCACCTGATATAATTAGTCTGATCAGGAGGATAAGTCCTTCAATATAATTTGGCTGGCATATAATTATATTACATGTATTTGTATCATTTGAAGCAAATTTTGGATAATTCATCCCTTAAATGTATTTAGTACTTTTCCAAGATTGCCGGGCCGCCACCATAGCGCAGTTGGTTAGGCATAAGATTTCCAATCTTGAAGTCGTGGGTTTGATCCCCGGTGGCGGCAAATATCCTTTCCGACGTTTGTCTCTCACCAAAGGGTAGATAATCATAAACCTATGTGAGATAGCAGTCGGAGGCTAGGAAAGGGTGTAATGGTAGTACAGGTGAAAGAAATACCAGGAATCCATTGTTAGGTGCTCCGGTCGCCCCGATATAACTGCGAAATTGTTGAAAGCGGCGTAAAAACCCATTCAAACAAACAAATCCAAGATTGCCCCTTATATTTTCTTGTCCAAAGACAAGAGGCCTAGAAAAAAGTTCAACAACTACACAGGGTGTGGAATTCCAACGCCTGATTGTTAGACAGGGTCTTTTCTACTTGTGGACAAGAACAGTATTCGTTTCCACTTGTCCCTGGACAAGTTAATACAAGGGCAAATCTTCGGATGAACTAAATAGGTCTTGGAGATTATTTACCCAAATGTTTATTTCAAAGTGTAGAAAACATTGTATTTTAATAGAGAACATGCTGTAAAAAAATGTTTTCTTGTAATTTATGCATTTTTATAGACAAGTTTATTTTGATCCTGGACAAGTAGAAGATGATCTTAAGCTTATCCAGGGACAAATAGATTGCTCAGTGCAAAACAGTTGTAACTGCCTATATGTTTATAGGCAGTTACAACTGTTTCGCACAGAGCTATCAAAATGGTAAAAATCCATATTTCATACCCCTGAACAACATGCTCTACTTTCCTACAGGAGTGTGTACCAGAAGATGTGACCTTGAAGAAGAAAGTATTCAGTGACCTTGACACCATAGCAACAGATGATCAGATACTGGCTAGTTCTAGTAGCTGTCTACTGGCCTCCATGTTTGCTGCTGACATTAAACACAAGGAAAATAGTCTTGTGGCACATCCGGTGAGACAATGTCTTTATTTGTTACCCGTCACATGAAAAGGGACCATCTGGGAAATCTGTATAATGAATATATGAAAAAAAGATTGGCCCCAGCACAGGTCAACCATAATTCATATTTTAAAGATAGATAGAAGGAAGATAGATTGATCATTCTAGATTCACAATGTTTTCTCAATCATAAAATCATAGGCACATAAAAAGCAGGGATTAAACAGCAAAGGGTTAGTTCATGAGTTTTAACTAAACTTTCACATTCTATTTTTCAAAGGATGATAAATAAATATTACTGGGAGTGCTGTATTAATTTCTAAAAAGTTGATTGTACAATTGAACATTAGTTGATTTACTTTTCAGACTGAAACTGATTGTAGATTGTGATTTGAAACTGATTGCCTCACACTATGGGAAATAGACCCTCCCTAAAGCTTGGGACTATTTCCCATATACAACAGCACTCAGTTTTCTATTCTATATAAAAACATGTGTAAACATTTAATATTGTATACATGTACATTAGCTGTCTATAAACATCCATGTTTACTTCAGACATCAAACCCAAGAACATACTCCTGTGGCTCATCCAGTATGACATTTTCTTTTGATGCTGTTTTCAAAGACATGAAAATCAACTCCTGGACATGCTGTGTAATTCCTATAACTGAATTATCTCACTCAGACTGTTTGAAAAGACACAAATTATTACTCATAACTCTATTTATCTAAAAGAAAATCTTTACTCTGTTCAAATAGTTTTTAATACCCAGCAAGATTATTTGAGTGCATGAAAAAAAATACTGTTCAAGAAAAATATCCTTTCTCAAAATCTTTCTTGTATTTCTCATCTTAGGGTAGTTCACTTGTATATTGATGATTAAATCTTATTAGTTGAACATTTAATTTGTGAAAAAAAATATTAATGTTTAAATCCATAGGAAATTGTGCTTGAAGTTGAGTAAAGGGAGACAACTTGGATAAAAATTGTTATTGTTCTTCAGCCTGAATAATTTTGTTACTTTGCAAACTGAATTGAGTTCATGAAGTCATCAAAGCTTGTTGTGGTAAATTTATGATGATTACTGTAATTGTTTAGATTTTAAATGGATAATGTACTAATGTAAGATAAAATATCTTCAGGAGCTTTTTTAATCACAAATTGAATTTTATTATCAGATATTCAGTAAATGTGTACAATTTTATGCGTAATTTATCAAGTTAATATGCCACTTTAAAATTGATAGATTTTTTACCTTTTCTTCTAATTTCCTTGGATTTTATGTCAATGTTATTTCATATAGTGAAAATATCATGGAAAAGAATCAAATGCTTGGATCATTTAGCAAGTTCTCTTTTTTCCTCAATGTTTTATTCTCCTGTGTCAATAGATTGGGAGCATATTGTGTAACAGGTGTCTATCCTCCCATCTGTCTCTGAAAACATGACCTGCAAACATTTCCTTTTTACTTCACAAAGTTTACTTGACCTACAATGCTCATACTTGACATGAAGGTTAATCCTGTCAATACACATTATCTGAAAAGGTCAAGGTTAATCATCAAGGTTAAAATTCTCAACAATTGTCATTTCTCAGGCATAAGTGTCCAACCAACATATCTTTTTATCCACCGCCGTTTTCAGCGAGGGGATATAGTAATGCTCTCCGTCCGTCCTTCCGTCACTAAACTTGTCTGGAGCATATCTCCTAAAGTATAATAGCTATCAACTTGAAACTTTATGGGTGGATAGATCTCATGGAGAAGAAGTGCAGTGCACAAGAACTACAACTCTTGCTTGCATAATTTTGGAGTTATTGCCCTTTGTTATTTTTAAGACTTAGATTTTGTCCGGAGCATATCTCCTAAAGTATAATAGTTATCAACTTGAGCTTTATGGGTGGATAGATCTCATGGAGGAGAAGTGCAGTGCAAAAGAACTACAACTCTTGCTTGCATAATTTTGGAGTTATTGCCCTTTGTTATTTTTAAAGACTTAGATTTTGTAGGGGCTTAATTTCTTAAAGTAGAACCCTTAATCTATTAGGCTTCAGTTTACTATCAAGCTTTACTATCAAGCTTTCTCGGTGGGGGATGGCCATGTCCGACATGGCTCTTGTTACCACATGTAATGGTTTCTTTTCATCTGCAGATAGGGAGGGGGGTCAGGATTTCAAATTAAATGATTTATACAATACATGTATTTGCAAAAATCCTATATTGTGGGTACGTATTGGAATTGTCTCGTCAAGACATTTGCAATAAGTACCCACAATATAGGGTTTTACAGAGAAATAAGGATTTTAGACAGAAAATACACGGGCTGGGCCCTCTTATCTGTACCTCTACATTTGTCCATCAATTTCTAAAGACTAGAAAATGTTGAAATATTACAACCATAGTTATGATTTCCAGGTGAATCCTCCCTATTTTATACCACTAGTTGAGATTATACCAGCTCCCTTCACCAAGCCAATGGTCACACAGAGAGTTCGGAGTCTAATGGAAGAGATTGGCCAGTCACCCATCACATTACGAAGAGAGTGTCTAGGATTTGCTCTCAATAGAATACAGTATGCTTGTATCAATGAATGTTGGAATATGTATAAGGTAAGCCAGGGGTGTGGAAATAAGTTTTTTTGCCACTTGTCCACTGTTATTAAAGACCTCTCTCATCACTGTCCTGCGTAGCTGCATCAATTTAGTTCAAATACAATGTCTGACACCTGCGTCAGGGAAGATCTTCTTTGGCTGAGTGGTTAGCGCATTGGACATGAAAACCAATAATTCAAATATTACTTGTTTGCATGGGTTCGACACCAGCTCATGTCAGTTATTTTCAGCTATGCTTAAGTTGCGGACAGTTTGTTCATTAGATCCATGGACAAGTAAAAGTTAATTTCCTATTTATTCAGGTTAACTAGAGGCGCTTGCGCGCCTGATTCGCTTCACAGGCCTGAATATCCAAATAATGACTATTAGAGGATGATAAAGCTGTTTAAATTAGAATTGAAGTGAATGAATGAGTGAATGTTTATTTCAAGTAAATAAGGGTCATATGCTGAAATATTTCTGCATAAAAAACTCATGATCAGTGAATAACAAAATTGACCTCTACCTGTTACACAAATATTTTTCATTTAATCACAATAATTTTGTTCAGTCTGATAATGGGTCACCCAAGGATCATTCTAGTGATATTTTGTTTAAATCCAAATATAAGAATTTCAAAACTAACAGAATGTTACTGCACAATATACTGGTGTTGGTCTGCAAAATTTTGATTGTAGATCTTTCCACTTTTAATTAAACACTACTAAAAGATGTTACTTCACAATTGTTTGTCATCAAAACAAAATTCTAACTAATGATAGTAAGAAGTAAAATATTCAATCCAATGTATTTATTTTATTCTGCCCAATGCCTTAGAGTGCAGTAAACTCAACTCTTTCTACCCCACTCTGAATGTCAGGAGGTCAGAACATCATTTTACCCTCTGTGCAGATTCACCCTTTGTTCAACTAAACTCACCAATTCTGAGTGGGTATTCTAAGGCTACTTATTTCAACTAATGTTTCTATACATTTGAATTTCAACAAAGGTTTTGTTCCTTCTAATCTATAATCATTACACCTATTAAATTTAACAAGTCTAGAAAAATCATCATTGAGAAGATACCAAAAGGGTGATCAAATATTCACTTTATATGTTATAATACCCTCTACCAATAAAAAAATATGCTGTTCATCTAATCAAATATTTTTTTGCAGACTGATACAACTTCACAGAAATAAAATTTCCATGATATCTAATCCATCTGTTTAACCTTTCAGGATAGTTTGTTTTACCCTATATATGAAGAAATGACCTCTGCCCATAAAAGACATATTTTTGATCTGATCACAATATTTTTTAATAGACTGATAAAGGATCACTAAAGAATCATTCTAGTAAAATTTGGTTGATATCTATCCATTAGGTTCTGAGAAAATGATTTTCAAAGTTTACACTATATAACATATAGAGAAATGACCTCCGCCCATAAAATACACATTTTTCATCCGATCACAATAATTTTTGCTATACTGATAAAGGGTCACTCAAGTATCATTCATGTAAAATTTGGTTGATATCTATCGATTAGATTCTGAGAAAATAATTTTCAAAGTTTTCACTATATAACATATAGAGAAATGACCTCCGCCCATAAAATACATATTTTTCATCTGATCACAATGATTTTTTGTAGGCTGATAGAGGGCCCCTCAAGGATAATTCATGTGAAGTTTGGTAAATATCCATCTATTAGTTTCTAAGAAAAGCCACCTATTACCATATATGGAAATTAGCCACGCCCACTACAGCCATGATTTTCAACCGATTAAAAATCTTTGAAGGAATCTGAAAGAGGGTCACCCAAGGAACATTCCTGTGAAATTTGATTGGAATCCATCCAGTACTTTATGAGGAGAAGATTTTTAAAGTAAAAGTTTACGGACGGACAGACGCACGCACACACGGACGCACGGACACTCGCCATGACAATAGCCCGCTGGCCTTTCGGCCAGTGGAGCTAAAAATGAACTTTTCCCCCAAAAAAGATAGATCAGTATTAAGAAAACATTGTTTTTAATGAAGAAGATGCTGTAACACATTTAAAAAAAAGTTTCTACCTTTTGAAATTATTATTAGGATGACTATTTTTCCTAGATCTTTTTATAACTGTTTGCTCTGATTTGCTCTGGTATTTACTTGTTGATGGACAACTGGCCTAGAAAAATGTACTTGCACTCAAGTGGAAAAGCCCAAATATTGAACAATCAGGCATGGGTAAGCCTTTCCTTTTTAGCTCATCTGAGAACAAAGTGCTCAAGGTGAGCTTTTAAGGGTAGGTGGGTGTCCGTCGTCTGTCTTCCGTCTGGCAACATTTACCTTGTATGCACTCTAGAGGTCACAGTTTTTGCCCAATCAACCCAAAATTTGGTTAGAATGATTGTCTTGGTGAAATCTCGGACGAGTTCGAAAATGGGTCAACTGGGGTCAAAAACTAGGTCACAGGGTCAAATCTTAGAAAAACCTTGGCCTCATTTTTAGCTCCACTGGCTGAAAGCCACTGGGGCTATTGTCATGGCGTTGTGTCCGTCGTGCGTCCGTGTGTCCGTCCGGTCGTAAACGTTTTCTTTAAAAATCTTCTCCTCAGAAACTACCTGATGGATTTCAACCAAACTTCACAGGAATGATCCTTGGGTGACCCTCTTTCAAAGTTGTTCAAGAAATTTTGATCCAATGAAAAACATGGATTTAATGTGCGTGGCTAATTTCCAAATATGGTAAAAAGTGACTTTTCTCAGGTTCTAATTGATGGATACCAATAAAATTTTACATGACTGATCCTTGGGTGACCCTTTATCAGTCTACCAAAAATTATTTTGATCAGATGAAAAATATGCATTTTATGGGCGGAGGTCATTTCTCTATATGTTATATAGTGGAAACTTTGAAAATCATTTTCTCAGAAACTAACTGATAGATATCAACCAAATTTTACATGAATGACCCTTGAGTGATTATTTATCAGTCTATTAAAAAATTTTGTGCTCGGATGAAAAATATGTATTTTATGGGCGGAGGTCATTTCTCTATAATGTTATATAGTGGAAACTTTGAAAATCATTTTCTCAGAATGTAATTGATGGCTATCAATCAAACTTCATTAGTATGATCCTTGGGTGATCCATTATCATGCAGCCAAAAATTATCGTGATGGGATGAAAATTGTGTCTTTTATTGGCGGAGGTCATTTCTCTATATGTAATAATAGTGGATACTTTGAAAATCATTTTAACATAAATAGAACCCAAAATATCTAAAAAATCTAGTCAAAACTTTGATTACAAGAATTTCAAGCCTGTGGAGCGACTCAAGCCATTCATGGCTTACTAGTTTGATCGATAAACCTGAAATTTTGTCAGAATGATTGTCTTGATGAAATCTCGATGAGTTTGTTATTGGGTCAACTTGGGTCAAAAACTAGGTCACAGGGTCAAATTTTAGAAAAACCTTGTATGCACTCTAGAGGCCTCATTTTTTGCCAAATCAACCTGAAATTTTGTCAGAATGATTGTCTTGGTGAAATCTCAGAAGAGTTCAAAATTGAGTCAACTGGGGTCCAAAACTAGGTCATGAGGTCAGATCTTAGAAAAATCTTGTATGCATTCTAGTGGCCACATTTTTTGCTCAATCAACCTGAAATTTGGTCAGATTGATTGTCTTGATGAAATCTCGATGAGTTTGAAATTTGGTCAACTGGGGTCAAAAACTAGATCACCGGGTCAAATCTTAGAAAAACTTTGTATGGACTCTAGAGGCCATAATTTTTACCTGATCAACCTGAAATTTGGTCAGAATGATTGTCTTGATAAAATCTCAGATGAGTTTGAAATTTGGTCAACTGAGATTAAAAACTAGGTCATAAGTTTAAATCTTTGAATGATCTTGTATGCACACTAGAGGCCACAATTTTTGCCTGATCAACCTGAAATTTGTTCAGAATTCATCATCCTTTTTCTAAACCTACTTTTTACAATTTTTGAAAGTTCATTCAGATGAGCGATTTAGGGCCACTATGGCCCTCTAGTATAAAACACCTTTAGCGTATGCTTTTGTCTTGTTTAACTTATATTATTAGAAATATCATTTATGAAATGATGAAAGAAGATTTTACTGTATCCGAAATGTATTTATGTTTTCAAGCAACTTGGACATTATGTGTTTCTTTCACTATCTGTTACAAATGTGGGATAGCAGCTAGAAGCTAGGAAAGTATGTAATGATAGTACTGGTGTGAGAAATACCAGGAATCAATTGTTAGGTGGTCTTGAAGGGGATATAACTGAAAGAATGTTTTAAGTGGTTTAGAATCTCATTCTAACTAAACCATTATTAGCTCTGCTGAATGATAAATCACTTTTCAGACAGAATTCCTGATTGCAGATGACATTCACCAGCTGCAGGTGTGACATGATGGTTTGAGGCTAAAGCCAGGCTCAAATTGTAATTTCACAGAGAAACCCAATGTTGTGGGTACTCTTTTTAAATGTCTCAATGAGACAATTCAAATAAGAACTCACAACTGTAACTTACCGAGCACAAAGAAAGACGTGATCTGTTCAGAAAAAAGAATCCTCAACCCTAAATGGGTTAACTCTGTCTATATACACAATATAGACTATAATTTTCCATTTAACTAAGGGCGGGTCTCTCTTATTTGCATATCCAATGCAACTTACCTCCCTTTAAATGGTCAATTACTCTCCCCTCTGAGAAGTCTCATCCTGTGTCTTGGCGTGGGAGACCTGTGGATAAGACAACTCCGGTCTAGTAGTTGTCATTATCACACTGCTGCCACCAATTGTAACTAGCTAAGCCCATAGACAAAACCGTGATCCATTCAGTGAAAAGGCTCCTCAACCATAAATGGGTCGACTGTCTATATAGACTATAATTAGCCTTTTTACTAAGGTCAGGTCTCTCTCATTTGCATATCCAATGCAACTTACCTCCCTTTAAACTTACACAACCTTACATAGGGTTTAGATGAGTGATATTGAGACTCTAAATCTGAAATCAGGAATCTGTAGCCCTGAATAATTATTTTGTATTTAGACAGGTTTGCTGAGTGCTGAGGACATAGACAAAGTGTGTCATGATGGTCTGGGTCTACGATATGCAATTATAGGTCCACTCGAAACCATGCACTTAAATGCAAATGGTAAGAGCTGTTTAAAACTTTATATTACCAGGGAAGAAATGTTGGGTAGTCCAATTTAGAAAAAGGGGGGCTTTTTATTGAATTACTGGTTGTGCAAATTTTATGAAATTTAGAAATATAGCTGTCTTACTGTATAGGAAATATTGGAGCAAAAGAAAGTTATTGTAACAAGCATATCCTATATCCAAGCTACTTTTTGAATTTTATCAGGCTTTTTGTGAAGCTAAATTGTGGTGAATGGGAAAAAGTTGTTACTATGACATTGTGATGTTCAATGGTTGGTTGGTGTATGTGTCAATCTGGATTTTTCTGACTATTACTCCTTCTTTAAGGATGGATTTCACAAATTAGTATACATGCAATACTGACAGATTTCTTTTCTGTATCTTTAAGGTGGAGGTCAAATTTTTGTCGAGAACATAAATTATATGTTTATGGATGGATTTAAAAATAGTCCAGTCAAATTATGGTAGGACCCAAAACAAATTGCAACAAAAACAATGTTGTGTTTTTTGACATCCAGAGACATACCTATTTAACATATATAAAGTAGGACAAAATCGGAAGATACGTATTTTGATTTTTTTCGCGATTTTTATCATAGATTTTTCCCAACTACACCTGTATAGACTTTTTGACATGTTTAAATCTAAATCAGAAGTTGCTGGTATATCAAAAACCATGTAGTGGATTGTTATAAGTCATTGGGTTATTGAAAATAGGATATTCTTTGTTGTTTGGTCAGTTTTAGAAATAATTTGTGAAACATCTTACCCCACCCACTCACATTAACATTGCAAAGAAGTAGAAAATGGTCGCTTTGGCGAAAAAAAGGGGGTTGGCTTCAAGAAATAGGTCTGAAACATTTTTAACAGTCCAAAGTTTTTCAATGTCCAAGTCAAAGTAGATTTGAACCTTTTAAGCCCCCCTTCACCCCCCCCCCCCCCCCCCCCCCCCCTGTAAATTTTAGCCTCAGCAAGTGTAACTAAAAATAGTTGTAGGGATAATATTCACCAGTCTTATTTACCACATCAAAAAGACATCTTTCCAAAATTTAGATTGAATTTTATCTAAACCTTTAGATACGGTCTTGGGTTGACATGTCCCATTGAATATATACTTAGTTCCAAAAGAAAGTGTACATTTTTAAATTTTGAATATCTCTGTAAGTAAACAATCTATCGTCATGAAACGTCGTATGATTATTCCCAAGAGTATGTGCAAACGATATTTGAAAACAAAAATCAAGCGATGAACAGACATTTTCTGCTTTATTGAGACATTTGATTTTGCATGTTTTGCATGAGCATCACGCAATAGACGAATAATTGGTCTGAAAATGCATTTAGTCGAATCTTTACTGCTTTCCTAAGCATAAAATCACATCTTCAATACAATTGTGCATGATGCTAAAGTGTGGTTTGACTACCAATAAATGTCGTTGAACAAAATTGAATCTTGTCGGATTTAGGACGTCATTAAAATTGATTCATCATTTATGTTCAAATAAAAATCGAGGTCATTACTTTGTAGGGCCTTTAATAAGCAAATCTAGATGTCATAGGACGTCATAGCACCATTCAGCAACAAGTTGCTGGCCTAACAACGTAGAAATGTCTAACGTTGACGTACACATAACGTTTGCATATGAATTAAAACTTTTGTTTGGAAATGGCTTGGAATGTCTTCTAAAACTATAATGCAACAACAGCACATAGCTCTTTCCCAAGAAAAAGTTGTAGGGAGGTCAAATCTCAAAAATCTTTAATCTGCCTGCGTATATGCAGCGTGCGATACTTTATCCAAATCTGATATGACTCTTAATACCAAAAGGTCTTGACATAAGTATTGTATCAAATTTACTCCGTGATTTTCTCCCAACTTTGTAAAAAATCAAGGGAAATGCAAAAGGTAAAAGTGCACACTTTTTTTATGGAACTAAGTATATGAAGAAATGACAAGAATGACGTATTTCATGGGTTGTCCGTCTGTTGTACATAAGAGTTTAATTGCACTTTGAAAATAAATCAATTCTCCCTTAGAAAAGGGTTTACATAGCCTATTGGCTAGGTTGTATCTTACCAAGAGCCAAGGATTTGTCTTATTGCCTCATCCTATTATGGAATTGGAGCTACATCTGGTACTATACCAAGCACAATGACATTCATATATCAAGTTTGGAGGAGGAGTAACTTTATGATAAAAAAAATATGCAGTTTTCACACCAAAAAGAGCCTGCTTGGGATGATGCTAGTATTATGTGAAAAAATGTTGCAAGTACACACCAGTTTGACCTTACGCTTGAAACATTTTTACAATTGCTGGATTTGATATGCTGAAACTTTGGGTCTGAATGTTTTTGATGAGATATTTAAAAATAAATATTAATCTTAGTTCTCTACACAAATCTTAACCTCAAAGCTGTTTTATATTTTCAAAAGCATAAGATTCACACAAATTTGATACTTTTTTTTTAAATTCAAAGCCTATAAAAAATCAACTGTTTTGTTTTGAAAGGATTTAACATCTGTATTTACAATTTCCTCACGCTGAAAAAAGAGCACCTAACCACGTTTTTACGAGTATCTACCCGTTGGTTTGAGACAAGTGTCAGTCATTGTGTTCTGCTGTCAGAGATCGGACCTTGAAACCCTTTACTGTAATCCCTGCGCACAATCATCTGCGCTGTGACAACAGTGGAATTGTCTGGTACTGGTTCTTTCAAATGCAATATAATGTTGGCCCCATTTAATACATACTTAAAAAGTTAATTGACAAACTAAGATAAACTGTGAATGTCAAAAGTTTGCGTTTCAGAATTTGCGATTTTCATATTAGGCGCCAAGAAAGTTTAAATTGAAAATTAGGAAACAGGTTTTGTTTGTCATTTGACGAGTTTCAAAAAAATTTCTCAAAACATAACGTGTTAAATTGAAGAATGGCATAGGATTGAATCGGAAATAAAGTGCTCCGGTTGCCAATGCATTGGAAGTTTTGATTTTTATTTAAAACAAGACTCAATGACTAATTTTGATGTGGATAAGCATTCGTCATCAATTAAAGCACTTATACGAAAAGAGTATGCTTCATCAGTAGCAAAAATATGAAATGATTCAGAATGTTCATTTGGAATGAAGTTGTCTAACGAATCATTCCTAGTACACCATGCAGAACGCCCCTTATATCACGAGGTATAAGATTTGAAATGGGTAGAAATGCTCTTATTTAAAAAAAGCTCTGGAAACCGCAATCTTTTTAATTTCTGATAAAATATCAAGGACCCTAACCTTAACAATGCTCTGTAATCTAATACCTTTGTTTATAAATCTATATTAATTTTATAGTAGGCTGTATGCTAGGAAAGGATGTAATGGTTGTAAAGTGCTGCTGCCACCGCGATATAAATGAAAAATTGTTGAAAACGGCGTAAATCCCCATTCAAACAAACAAAACTTGAAATAACTTGTCTTGAAATCAATTAAATAATGTTAATTAGGTGTTGTAAGAAACCATTTCCAATTTCTACTATATTATTCTTTGATCCCAATTAATGTAAGAGAAAAAGAGGGATAATTATGAAATTTAAAGATTTAACCAAAAATCATTTACTTAGAGAACCTGGAGAACAATTGGGTTAAACGTTATAAGAATGCCATCTAGGACACATAATTTAGTATCTTTTTTAAGCTTCAATTGGTCAAATTTAACACATATTATTACGAAGATTAGACAAGTTTGTACAACCGAAAACTTACGATTTTTAATGTATCTGAAATTACAACAAAATTTTATATGAAATTTGATTGTAATGGAGCTGTGGTAGCCCCCTTTAAGGTTATCAAATAACCAGGGTATCAGTGTCGTATCTTACTTTTGCAAAGCCTCTCTTAAAGTTTTAGGTAAGGTAATCTCAGAATTTTAAAGTTTCTATGGGTTATTGTTATACTGAATTAAAAAAGAAATGTAGCACTAGGTTGGTGACATATATACCTTCATTTTGAATTGTTTGAAATTGAAGTTTCAGAAAATTATTCTTAGACAGACAGATCACAGGCAATTTCATTTTCCAATTTACGTCAAATACACAAATGTGCGTTATCATATAAGACAAGATGTCAAACTAGTCCTGTACCTCATCAACTCTCACCATTTCCGCCATTTTCGGGCATATTTTACACAATCTGGTAACAACTAAAAAGGAAAATTATCCAGAAAAAATAAGCTGATGACAATTGTGTCAAAATAATTATTATACTTAGGAATCATCAAAATTTTAATTTAGTGACTACTGAATAAGTTTACATGAGCAGATGTTGGATACATGGTCTTTTGTCATGAAACAATTGCCTGTGGGACAAGCAGACATACAATAAGATCAATCCAATAAAACAATATTTTTTTGAACTTGTTGATATATGAAAATGTTTCAATAGCAGAAGCTATTTTTCTATCCATACAATGTTAAATCAAGTGGGTGGGGTAAGATTAATTTGAATTTGTATTTTTATGTTTAAAATGCCACACATTTTACTCAACCCATTATTTAAAGTTGTAGTTAAATTTCTAGGGGTTATTCAAAGGATATTTAATATGTTTTGCTTGCACAAACCAGTTTTATTCCAGGTATATTACACAATAGTCTAAATAAATTGGTTCTAATACAGGCATTACTAGTAGGTTTCAAAACGTGTTGAAAAATCAAAATACGTATCTTCAGATTTTGTCCTACTTTTAGTATGTCATCTAGGGAGGGTCAAGCTACTCAAAAAACCTAAGAACGTTTTTGTTGCAATTTGTTTTGGGTTGAGGCCATATTTCGCTATTTTGACTGGACTAAAATTATTTGGCACAGATTTTACCATCAAGGTGTAGAAGTGTCATTTGATAAATTGATGCATTAATTAGAACACATTTGAAGATCATATGTTAATTTGCTGGACAAGTGTTGTCTCTGAAATTTGAAAAAAAGATAAATTTCTTTACAATTTGGTATAAATATCCAGAATAATCCTTCAAGATAGAATTTTAAGGTTTTAGATACTAGATAATCAAAGGGAGATAACTGGCATCAAATTAAAATGAATTTTTAAGCTCATATGAAAACAGTAATCGCAGCTCTTAATCAGATTTCCCAATGTTGTACATTATTGGTGGAGGCATGTATTTGATATAAGGTATGTCATCCTCAGATAGTTTGTTACCAAGTTCAAGGTCATGTGACAAGGTCATTTGTCAATGTCAAATTTATTAAACATTTGCTGTTTGGGGGGCATTTGTGTTTCACAAACACATTTTGTACTATTTATGTAACAGGTATTAAAGACTATTGTGAGAGATATGCAGAAGGTGCTGTGAATGTTCAGAAAGAGACATTTGCTGAGTTACCAGTAAAGTATGACACAGAAACTGCCGAAAAGATTGAAGAAGAATTTAAGACAACTTTACCGTTAGATAAGTTAAAGGACAGGAGAGAATGGAGGGACTCTATGCTGGCTGGTATTGCGAAATTTAAGAAGGAAGCAAAACTTAACCAAAAGTGATGATTACTGTATTTCCTATAATAATAGTGTCCTCCCGAATAGTGTCCTCCCAAATAGTAATACCCCTACAATTTTTTAAGAAAACCCACTTCATATGCCTCAATTTTAGAAACTTTTTGAGACCTCTTCTTCAATTTGAGATGAATTTCCTCTAAACAATCATTTATATGATTGTTTTGAGGAAATTCACCTTAAATTAAAGGGAAAAGGGAATAAAAACATCATTTTGAATTGTTTTTTTAAATCATAAATTGCATAAAAGCTCCCTGATCGTGTTATGTATAGCTCGTATAGCCCGGTAGCATTTATTAAGAGAAATACTGTATGTTTATTAAAGATTTAATGGGAAGGTTTTTGCCTGATTGAGTATTGAGATTAATTATCAATTTTGCTATGATAAATCCGATTGGTCCATTGGTCCAAAATACTCCTTTTTAACTCCACTGGCCCAAGGCCACTTGGGCTATTGTAATGGAGCTTTATCCATCATGCGTCCTTGCCTCCAGTTGTAAACTTTTCTGGTTCGATCCCTGACAGCCACTCTACTCTCATTGTTTCCTAATACTTATCACCTACCAATGGGCCTATCATCGAAGACCTATGTGGGATAGCAGCTGGAGGCAAGGAAAGGATGTAAGGGTAGTATGGGTGTGAAAAATACCAGGAATCCATTGTTAGGTGTTCCAGCCGCCAAAAATATAACTGAAAGTTTGTTGAAATCAGCGTAAAACCCCATTCAAACAAACAAATTCATATATAGTAAATATAATGAATTTTTTTTTGATTGTGGTGCTGCAAGTATAAATGTTATTCGAATTATTTCTCAAAAAAAATTCTGAGAATGGGATGATTTCTTTGCAGGTTGAAGTATGATTGTATCACCCTCTCTGTCTGTTCATCTATCTGTTTGTCGGTCCATGTGTCCATTTCTTGTAAACACATCCTCATTTTTTAATAGACTTTCATGAACTTATTACAGAAAGTAGGGCCGTTTTGTAAAATTTTTGTGTTTACATAACTGCTTAATTTATGGATGGATTTGCCCGAAACTTTCACAGGATGTTCCTTATTATATGACCATGATCATCTTGTCCAAGTTTTGGGATAATATGCTATATTGTAGAAAAAGGCCCTAATTAAACATTTCTTTATCAATATCTGAAGACAAATTACTCTGGTGTCCTAGCCTCAAATTTTACCCAACCTTTTGTTGAATGAAAAATCATTTTTATGTATTTATAAGCTCCAATGGACTTAATATAGCGGAGCTATTGTCATGGCCTGCTGTCCTTCGTTAGTGTGTCCGTCCATCCATTAACTTTTTCTTAAAACATCTTCTTCTATGAAACGACTGAGCAGAATTCATCCAAACTTCACAAGAATACTCCTTTGATCATACTCTTTCAGATTTGTTTTTAAAATTCTGATCGGGCTGATGACATGGGCTTAATGGGCTGCTGCCTCAAAGAAGAATGGTCCCATATGATGAAAAATGAAAAAAAGAAAACTTCTCTGAAAAAGCTGTTTAGAATTCAACCAAACTTCACAGCAATGAAGTTTTGAAAATGCTCTTTCAGATTTGTTCATACAATTTTGATCCGGCTGGTGACATGGGCTCTACAGATTGCTGCATCACTGAAAAATGGTCAAATATGATGCAATATAAAGAAATCTTCTTCTCTGAAACTATTGTTCAGAATTCAACCTGAATTGTTCAGGAATAAAGCTTAGAACTTTCACATTCAGATTTGTTCTTTTAATTCTTATTAGGAAGATGACACTGGCTCTTAGGGCTGCCGTCTTACTGAAAAATGTACCATATGATGAAATTTAAAAAAATCGTCTTCTCATTAGTTAAACTTAAAATTATCTTTGTTTAATTATATGCCTAAGGTAAAACTAAGACCTATAAGGATAATTTCCCTACAAATAAACTAGATATTAGCTTATAAATTTCTAAAGCAATTTTATCTCAATGGTCATAGATTTTGCCTGAGCAAAAATTGTCAGTGGAGCAATGCAGACCCTCCTGGGCCTATTGTTTGAATATTGCTGGTAAGCGTGTGTGGGAATGTGGTTAAAAGTATAATTTTACTAAAGCAGATGTTTTGCTGGTTCGAAATCAATAATGTTATGTTATACTATCACAAGTATCTAAAAGATATCAGTATTTGATATTAGCTGTAAATAATTTTTGTATATAAACTTTGAATGCTTTTATGGAAACCCTAAATGATTGTGCATAAAAATTTTAGTGCAATATCTTTTTGTAATGTGAACAAAAAGGATGAAAGAATGAATATGATTAATTTTCTGACATTATTATTAGCTCCACTGGCTGAAAGCCACTGGGGCTATTGTCATGGCGTTGTGTCCGTCGTGCGTCCGTCCGTGCGTCAGTGCGTCCGTTCGTAAACTTTTACTTTAAAAATCTTCTCCTCAGAAACTACTGGATGAATTTCAACCAAACTTCACAGGATTGATCCTTGGGTGACCCTCTCTCAAAGTTGTTCAAGAAATTTTGATCCAATGAAAAACATGGATTTAATGGGCGTGGCTAATTTCCAAATATGGTAAAAAGTGAGTTTTCTCAGATTCTAATTGATGGATACCAATGAAATTTTACATGAATGATCCTTGAGTGACCCTTTATCAGTCTACAAAAGATTATTGAAATTGGATGAAAAACAATCATTTTATGGGCGGAGGTCATTTCTCTATATGTTATATAGTGGAAACTTTCAAAATAATTTTCTCAGAATGTAAGTGATGGATATCAACCAAATTTCACTGGAATGATCCTTGAGTGACCCTTTATCAGTCTACCAAAAATTATAGTGATCGGATGAAAAATATGTATCTAATGGGCGGAGGTCATTTCTCTATATGTTATATAGTGGAAACTTTGAAAATCATTTTCTCCAAAACTAAATGATGGATATCAACCAAATGTCACTGGAATCTTTCTTGAGTGACCCTCTATCAGTCTACCAAAAATTATTGTGATTGGATGAAAAATTTGTATTTTATGAGCGGAGGTCATTTCTCTATATGTTATATAGTGAAAACTTTGGAAATAATTTTCTCAGAATCTAAATGATGGATATCAACCAAATTTCACTGGAATAATCCTTGAGTGACCCTCTATCAGTCTACCAAAAATTATTGTGATTGGATGAAAAATATGCATTTTATTGGCGGAGGTCATTTCTCTATGTGTTATATAGGGGAAACTTTGAAAATCATTTTCAACATCAGTAGAACTCAAAATATTTAAAAATCTAGTCAAAACTATTACTTCTTTACAAAAATTTCAAGCCTGTGGAGCGACTCAAGCCATTCATGGCTTTCTAGTTTTTATTTGTTTGCTTACCTCAGGAAGTGCTGCAGGTGAGCTATTGTGATCGTCCCTCGTCCACAATTTCTTTAATCATCTTCTCCTAAACCGCTAGGCCAATTGTGATGAAACTTGGCAGGAATGTTCCTTTCGTCCAACTCTACCAAATTTGTTCAAATAAATGAAATCCAGTCTTAACTCTGGTTGTCATGGCAACAAAAAGGGTGAAATAGGAAAACTACAAAAATCTTCTTCACTGAAACCAGAAGGCAGACAGCTTTCATATTTGGTATGTAGAATTTAGTGGACCTCTACCAAGTTTGTTAATATCAAGACCTTGGGGTCATGTTTGGAATCCTCTTCTCTGAAACCAGAAGGCAGAAATCCTTCATATTTTGTAGGTAGCCTAATCTAGTGGACTTTTATCAAGTATGTTTATATCAAACCCTTGGGGTCATATTTTTGCTCCACCTGGGTCTATCCCTTTTTACATAGAAACAAAGGGTGAAATCTTTTAAAATCTTCTTGTCTGAAGCCATAAGGCAGACAGCCTTTTTATTTTGGTATGTAGAATAATAGAGTGGACCTTTACCAATTTTGTTAGCTCACCTGAGCACGAAGTGCTCATGTGAGCTATTGTGATCACCTTTCGTCCGGCGTCCGTCCGTCGGTCGTCGGCCGTCGTCCGGCGTCCGTCAACAATTTCTTTAAGCGACATCTCCTCCTAAACTACTTGGCCAATTAACACCAAATTTTACAGAAATGTTGCTTAGGTGGTTCCCTTCAAAAATAGCTAAAAGAATTGAAATCCATGAAAACTCTGGTTGCTATGGCAACAAAAGGTGAAATTTAAAGAAAATCTTTAAAATTCTTCTTCTTCTCAACCAGAAGTCCTACAGACTTAAAACTTGGCATGGATGATCAGTTCATAGACCTGAATAAAAGTAGCTAAAATCATATCTTTTGGGCTTCCAGGTGCGGAGCACCAGGGGGGAGGGGGTAGTACTTTGGGTATATTTTGTAATCTTTAAGCTTCTTCTTCTTCGGAACTAGGAGCCCTACAGACTTGAAAATTGGCATGGAGGATCAGCTCCTAGACCTTAATAAAAATAGCTAAAATCATATCTGTTGGGCTGCCAGGTGGGAGTGGGTAGTACTTTTGTGAAAATTTTGTAATCTTTAACCTTCTTCTTCTTCTGAACCACAAGCCCTACAGACTTGAAATTTGGCATGGAGGATTAGCTCATAGACCTCAATAAAAATAGGTAAAATCATATCTGTTGGGCTTCCAGGTGCGGAGCACCAGGGGGGAGGGGGTAGTACTTCCGTGAAAATTTTGTAGCTTTAACCTTCATCTTCTTCTGAACCAGGAGCCTGACAGATTTCAATTTTGGCATGGGTGATCAGAAAATGGACCTTTATAAAAATAGCTAAAATCATGACTGTAGATTCACCAGGTGCGGAGCACCAGGGGGTAGAGGGTAGTACTTTTGGATCAATTTTGAAATCTTTAACCTTCTTCTTCTTCTGAACCACAAGCCCTACAGACTTGAAAATTGGCATAGAGGATCAGCTCATAGACCTTAGTAAAAAATAGCTAAAATCATGACTGTAATGCCACCAGGTGCGGAGCACCAGGGGGGAGGGGGTAGTACTTCTGTGAAAATTTTGTAACTTTAACCTTCATCTTCTAATGAACCAGGAGCCCTACAGACTTATTGGCATGGATGATAAGCATATGGATTTAAAATAAAATAGCTAAAATCATGAATGTAGGGCCACCAGATGCGGAGCATAAGGGGGGAGGGGGTTGTACTTTGGATCAATTTTGAAATCTTTAACCTCTTCTTCTCCTGGATCAGGAACCCTACAGACTTGAAAATTGTCATGGGTGATCAATATATTGACATTAACCCATTGCCAAACAACAAACTTTCAGACTGTTCCAAATTCAAAGATGATGCAGACAACAATTTCAAATGAAGGAAATTTAAAGATTTTGGGTCTTTTTTGGAAGAAAACATTGTGGGAAATGAAGAAATTGCTTGTCAGAAGCAATTTCTTCATTTCCCACAATGTTTTCCAAAGCCATTATCTTGTGGGGAGTCAAAAAGAGTCATTGTGTGGTAATGGGTTAATAAAAATAGCTAAAATCATGACTGTAGGGTCACCAGGTGCTGAGTGCCTTAGGGAGGGGGTAGTCACTTTGGATCATTTTTGAAATCTTTAAACTTCTTCTAATGAACCAGGAGTCCTACAGACTTGAAAATTGGTATGGATGATCAGCATATGGACATTAATTGAATTAGCTAAAATCATGACTGTTGATTCACCAGGTGCAGAGCATCTTTGGAGAGGGGGAGTGCTTTGTTGAGAATTTTGAATCCCTACAGTCTTTATATTTGACATGGATTGATCAACTCATTAAAGAAAACTTTAAAAGTCTCAGACTCAGCCTGAAAATCTGGCATAGATTAGCTGATCACAGACCTTTTATGAAAAAAGCTTAAATAAATAATGACCAGGGGAGGAGCAGAAGGGGGGGGGCTAAGGATTATTTCAAATGTTATCTGATTGAATAAGTGAAAATCTCTTTTTCTGTGGTTGCATGGACATACCTAGGTAATGAAGCTTTTTTCTCAGGTGAGCGACCCAGGGCCAACGGCCCTCTTGTTCATATCTTGCCCATGGGTTCATATTTGGGCCCTGAATGCCCCTCCCCCGCTATTTTACAAAGACACATTACTTTTCTTAATAGTATCATTTAATTGAATTTCATCAATATTATTCTTACACGCCCCTATGTTCATATTAGGGTTGTGCCCAGGCCTATCCCTTTTGCTCTTTTCTGAAAACACTGCATGATATTGATACTTTGTAGAGATCATCTCCTTGTTGGCATATGACTTGATTTCTCTATATTTGTTATAAACGCATCCTGCACTAATAGCACTTATATTTTGACAAAGCGCTGGTAGAGGTATTAGTCCGCTATGCAACATCGCTAGTTGAAATTATTTTATTTGAAATCCAAAATACCCAGTCTTTCTGAAGCTTTGTGAATTAAACCAAATTTCACAGGAAAGATCCATTGGATAAACACTTAAGATTTCTTACTTTAACCATGCTTGAGTTGGTGCTATAGGCTGAATGTTTAATAAGAAATCGATATCCTCTACTTAAATAGTTTATGAAATTTTGGCCCCCTAAATATGGATGCTGCAGAGCAGGCTCATTATTTGCCTTGAAATTTTAGAAGTCTCCTGAACCTGTTCTCACTAGTGAATTTGATTACTTGAAACTTACTAGAAAGGATGAAAGTATGAATATGTGTATTAGAATCTTTATCTCTTGGAATATATTGATGATTCATTCTCGTTTAAAAATCTCTTTTTTCTTATCTGGATGTCTTAAAGCCAATAAAACAATACAGGCCCTTTTGGGCTCGTGTTGTTGGTGGTCTTACAAAATAACATATTCAAGCCATAGTAGCAATGTTAAGGCTGTCCACTATCCGTAAAGAATCAATAATTCCTCGATGGTCGAGAGGTATTTGTGTTCGAATCTCGGTCTGAAAGTCGCAGATCAAAGCCACAATATCCAATTGGCGCGTTTATGGACAATAGACTTGATGAAACCAGTGCCGTCGTGGAATTTGGGTAGAAGGTTAAGTATTTTTCAAGGACACGAAGAGTTTGAGAGTGATTCTATAAGCTTAAGCTGTCTACACTATATATTTGTGACCCGTCACGCGAAAAGAGGCTATCTGGGTATTACGTTAAGAGTCGACCCTAGTCAGGCTGCGCGGATTGCGCAGACTGACTAGGGTCGTATCTTTTCGCACTCTGTTTATTGTCGGAGTGTAGAATGAATAAGCTACCTGCCAGTGGAAGAATGTTTAAAAATGCGACCTCTGGTTGATCTATGCTGGACCGAATCTCTTTTCAAATATTTATTTTTCAGGGTTCCAAGATGGTCCCTTTTCGCGTGACGGGTCAAATTTAAATTGAAACAGTTTATGTTATACATTGCTCGAAAGGGAACCCTCTGGGAAGCGCAAAAAGTGTGGACCCTAGCCAAACTGCGCACACTGACAGTGGTCTCTATCGAAAGCTCCATTGGCCAAAGGCCAGCGAGCTATTGTCATGGCGTTGTGTCCCTCGTGCGTCCATCAATCCATTCGTCCGGCCATGCGTAATATCTTTCTTTAAACATCTTCTCCGCCTAAACCAATGGGCTGATTTCAACGAAACTTGATAGAAATGTTTCTTTGGTAACCCTTTTCTCAAATTGTTAAAGAAATTTTGATTGACCCCCAAACTAGGGCGTGGCAGGGCGATGCTTATTTTCACTTAAAAAGCTACTCCTCCCAACCATTGGGCCAATTTGAGATATGCTCCTTTGATGACCTTTTAATTTAATTATCAAAGAGATTTTGATTGACCCCCAAATATGGGCGTGGCAGGGCATATTTAGGGCTAAGTCAAAACATCTTTAGCGATTTCTGCGGTCAGTGGCGTGGACTTAATTCAAATGTTAAAAAAGCTGCCTTGTAAGAACTCCGGATAGCTTACGCATCAACCACGCTTTCTCTACTTCGAACTGTTAAGGGCCATAAACTTAACCTTTCTTGAGAGGATTTAGATTGGCGATTATTCCAAACACAATGGATGGGGCATTTAATGGACTTTCCCTGTGCGAAAATTCAACTTCGTTCTCAGGAGCATGTTTTACTTAACATCTTATGATCATTTTTTGCGTAAGTCAAAAAAGTTGCTTCTACGGTTGTTACTAAATATGGGGTTCTACCATGTATCATCTTATTGGAATCGTCCTCTAAAGACGATTCCAATGAGATTTTGCAAGGCAGTATCTAAAATTGAATGAAAACAGGGGCCAATTCTGATTTTGACTTACGATTCATTTTTTTCAAAAGAAGTTAGTTCAAAGGGGTCCCAGGTTCACAAAGAGTGTACATTTGATCTTTAAAAGATGAAACGAATTAATTTATAGTTTAATTTAATGATAGTAAACGAGTAACTAGCACGTGCGTAACATTTTCAACAACTTAACATGTACGTAAATCGCACTCATTGAGCGGCTTGGACAGTCGCCTGGTGTATTTAGAAATATCAATTTTGAGCAGCTACACACAGAGAGCAAAGAGAAAACTCTGACAAGATTGTGCAACTGTAAAGGCTGATCTGAGTTTTAGTTTGGAGCACATATGTAATTGCTGGAAATGTCCCGCACGGGCTCAAATATGAAGCAAATGACACTATAACGGAGGGATACCATTCGATACAGAGACTAAATAGACAGGAAATAGCTCCAGTGCGTTTTAGAACCAGCCCTACGCTCAGGATGATAAGGTTAGCTTTAACGGTTTCGAAATCATACCTCGCTTTGCACGCATGTGTACGTGCAAAGAGGGATATCATCTCAAAACGTTCGCAAAACGTTTTTACATCCTGAACGCAGGACATATTTCCACTATGAATGACCAAAATATCGTAACCGTAGCTTTATTGAAAGATTTGGTCACGACATCTTGACTTTTCATCAACGCTTTAAAAAGCTCGCTAAATTATGACACAACAGTTTCCAAAACCAAAATGTAAGGAATTTCTCTAGCATACTGAACTAACGAGGGTAGTAAACATGAACATTTTTAAAAAAAAAATGTTTGAAAAAAGTACGATGTAAACACATGGTTTACGTCCAATCTCAATAAAATATTACCATTGGCTGATGCAGATATTTGTCAATGGTCCAAGTATATTCATCTTGAACTATTGCCGTAAGGCGAATAAGGCGAACAAATTGTCACAACTACAGTTTAAGGGAGTTTTAAAGTAAAGAAGAATTTGTCGAAATTTTAAAGGGTTCTGGAACACCGATCTGCCTTGGACCCGCGTATCAAGTGTATCCACGAATCTTAACTTTATGAAATCATGTATTTTTCTTAATTTCCGAACAAATTATATATGTTTTAAAGTAAAACATTCATTTACTTACAAAATTAAAGTGCATCGATGCCGTTGCAAAGATTTATACAGCATAATTTTATGTCCGATCCTTGCTAATTTTCAACTTTTAAGGAAGTTACCAGTGAAACAAGTAACTGTTGGAAATTTAAAGGACAAAACCGGGGGCCTTTTTTTCTAAACATCTAACGATAATTCTTAAGTCAAAAATTAAGTTTGCTTTTACAGTAGTAGCTAAATATCGAATGCTGTTATGCATCATCTCATTGGAATCGTCTTCTAAAGACGATTCTGATAATATATTGCAAGGCAGAATCTAACAATTAATGAAAACATAAGGTACGATTTATGATTTTGACTTACGTTTATTTTCTTCATAAAAATTTTCGTAAAACAGGTCCTAGACTATTGGGAATGCCAATACAGCCGATATTGCATGAGCGACCACTTCAATTAAACTACCAATTTTATAATTGATTGATTGATTGAATGGAGTTTAACGCCGCTTTCAACATTATTTAAGTTATATCGCGGCGGCCGGAGCACCTAACAATGGATTCCTGGTATTTCTTTCACCTGTACTACCATTACATCCTTTCCTAGCCTACCAATTTTATAAAGCGTCCATCATAAAAAGTCCCTTCACCATTACCAAAATATCTGCTCCGCCCTCGGATTTAACTCCTCCTTCACCAGACTTTATCCATAGGTTAATAATAGGCTATTATTCATAGGCAAATAATAGGTTCGCACATCAAATAGTCTATGAGCCAGAATGGGTTTTGTTCCCCCCCCCCCCCCCCCCAGGGGGAATTTTGTAGACCATATTTTTCTGAAAGTCCATGGTATGTAGAACATTTTGAGACATGTTAGCACTCTGGCGAGTGGGGCTTTTGTAAGATACGTTACTTTAAAGTAGCACACCCTTCAAAATTTTGAAAATGAATTATAAAAGAGTACCCAAAAAATTGAAGTTAAAATGACAAAAAGTTGACTTCTTATACATATATTTGTGTTACTGATTAGCTGTAGGGTCCATTTATGGAATTTTTTGAAAAATCTGGTCATCTTAAGAGTCATGATATTGCAGTAAAATACGTTACCCTTAAATTTCAAAGAAAACTATGAATAGAGAAATTAATTGTCTATCCCTGCCTCACTGGGAATTTTGTTAACATTGCCTGTTTGATAGTCCATGGTATATGGAACATTTTGAGACTTGTTAGCACTCTGACAAGTGGGGCGTTAGTGAGATACGTTACCTCAAAGTGAATTACCTATCAAATTTTCAAGACAAGATTTTAGGTTTGTACAGTGAAAAAATGAGTCAAAATGACCAAAAGTGATCTTCTAATACCAGAATTTATGTTGCTGAATGTATGTAGAGCAAATTCATACTAATACCTTGTAAAAAAAATCCCCATTGAAGGCATGATATGGAAGTAAAATACGTTACTTTTGAATTTCAAAGAAAGGCACATAGATAGGAATGATTTTTCCATAGCTGCCCCATTGGGAAGATTGTTAACACTGCTTTTCTAAAAGCCTATGCAATGTTGATCATTTTGAAACTTGTTAGCAGTCTGGCCACTGGGGCAAATGCGAGATACGTTACTTTAAAGAAACCGACCCATACAATTTTCATAAAACAATTTCAGTTGTTTGGCTTGTTATAGAAATTACCTATAATTTAGTAAATATTAAATGATATTTTGTGTTTTGTTAATGATATTTGTGATTCTGGAGAGTTTAAGCTCATTTACATTATGACTTGAAAAATATAGCCCTTACAAGCAATGCATGGGAGTAAAATACGTTACATTTAAATTTCAATTTAATGCATTCAAAAGGAGTGTTATATTCATCAATGCTCTACTGAATGTTTTGTTTACTGTGTTTTTCTATAAGCTTCTGTTCTTTGGGAGATTTTTTTCATGCATTTGCCAATCAAGCTATTTGCAAAATACGTTACTCTAAAGTAACCAATTTACCCATCAATTACCATAGGCTTATTCATATCTCATCTGATTGCAATTATTGTAAAATCCTTCATTGTCTTAATCAACTTTAAACCACAACTGTTTAAGTATTTTTAAGGTATCAATATAATTTTTAATCATTTCAAGACTCATTGTGGTTTTAAAAGCATGCAAAATACGTTACCATTTATTATTTATAAGTATAATTATTATTGAGCCACTATCATAGTTTATGGAAATGCACCAAATTCAATGTATAGGCAGCTTCCAAACACACTGTTGAGGCAGCTTATGGTTTCTTCTATGTTTGAGACTTTTTATCACATTTTTAGAATAAAACACAAGTTATATATGTTACTTCTGATGATAAGAGACAGTTTTCATTGTGAAAAATGATGACCAAAAAGATGAAAAAAAGCGGTCGCTACAGTTTTTTAAGCAATATTTCCATCAATTTAGTACAGAAAAGTTAAAAATATTTCTTAGAGTTGATCATGATCGTAGCCCACTTGGTAGCACATTGGATTTAGTAGCGCAGTTGACTCCATATCATAGGTACAAGGTTTCATCAGCCAGTACAAACGTTGATTATCATCATGATTATCATTCATCTTCGTTGTATAAGCAGCTAGAGGCTTTAAAAGGATGATGTGATGAATGGAATAATGTGTACGATAAATACAAGGAATTCATGGTTAGGTGGATAAGCCACCTTGATAAGAGTGTTATACTGTTAAAATGGCCTGAAAATTCTTTGAAGCATTTTAACTCTCTATTGTTTCCAATTGAATGCAAAAATACTTTGCATGCAATCCTAGTTTTGCCAAGAAACTGTGCAATTCAGATCAATACTGAAAATTTACATGAGTATGACCATATTATATTCAAATGAATAGAACATTGCCATATACATTTTGATTTAGCTATCAAAGAGAGTAATATATGTTACATTTAAAAGACCCTTTTTTAGAAAATAAAACATAATTGCTGCTTCCAAAGGACAATTAGATGCACACCAATTGTTATGCTCTTGAACATGATTAGTTCTTACAAAAGTAAAGATTTTAGTTAAACAAAGTAACTTAAAAAATGCTTTAACTTTGAACTAGATACAAACTACAAGTACTTTTCATGCAGAAACAAACATATCTTAGATAGAATTAGAGCTTCTTTTATATCTTACATTCTGAAACATTAACTGAATAATGATAAATTGCTTAAGCAATAGAATTTCATCAATATCAAGCCCTCATTCAAATACAACCCAAGACTTGATTCATAAAAATAAGAAAATTGCATGATGGGTCTATAAGTCGCATGCTTTTAAGCGCTTTATAGGTGTAAATGTGTACATAGCTGGTGATTTAACATTCTATTTGCATTCCTGTTTGACATTGCTGGCTGACTTTCAATATACATGTACATGCAGTTTGTGCTAAAGTAGAGAAAAGAATTGAAAAATGCCCGTTCTAATTAATTTACTCATGGTTCTTGGGCATAACTCTCATAATTTTCTCATGTGCACAAGTACAAGACTCTTCTACTAACCATTAAGTTTTATTCTAACTACTTGGCCAACATTCCAGACAAACAATTTGAAAAACATGCAGTAAAACCAAAATATCCATCTTAATCAAAGAGAAACAATAATTTTGATTTAAATGGCTACAGTATTAACACTGAAGTGCATTTAAGATAATTGTGACTTGTTTCATACAAATGGTAACATACGTTACTAGATTATGACCATCGGTATTCTGTTTCAAAACATCTATAGGCAACGAATAAAACCATGCACGAAATTAGAGATAAATGATATACATGCTTAAGTAAGTTATTTTGAAAAAAAGTTTCAATTAATTAAATTATTTTAGCTGTCATGCTGCATTGTGTGATTGATAGATACGTAATTGCACTGAACAGATATTTCCCTATGATGAAATTAAACAATGGGTATAGTACATATCCATATCTATCAAAAAGCCAGTATTTGTATTGAATATTTCAAGATGTTTGTAATTTCTAATGTAAAATGATTATCAAGATCTGAGCTGATTAAGAAGGGTGTAGGTATTTTGATTTCCGCAATTGGGTATACATATATTAATGAATTGGCTATTTCAAAATTATGATCTCAAATCTTGTTATCAAATTTTTAACCTTGTGAGATCCCGGATTGGATACTACAAATGATACTAACTTCTATTTGTGTGATTTATCACTTTACTTTAAAAGACAATGTGTAAAATCTAGCATTTAATAAGAATTTCCTTCTTTGATGTTCAAAGATATAACATTGACTTCTCAGTTAAGGTCTAAATTTTAATACCATAAGTGCTAAGGGATCTTTGATCTTTTGTTGGTCACGCATTTGCATTCAGTACCAATGCATTTTCGAAGAAACAGAACTGAGAGCTATAAATTCAAAGAATTTTAATCCTTATTTCTAAAAAATAAAGCAGTTTAAACGGGTTTTGGTAAAATATTTTCAGGTAACGTATGTTACAACATTCCTTTAGAGACATTAAGCATTTGTTGTTATAAGAACATCAGTATAAATGATATTCTTGTTCTATTATGCATGATCAGAGTAGAAAATTGCACCTGCCATTCTCATTTCTGCTTATGAACGGCATATGACATTACATTGTATTAAGGGCTTGAAATGACATGTGCTCAAATCTTTTCATTACTACGTATAAAACAAGTAATATGCAGGCCTATATAAACTATATAAATATGATAATATGATGATATTATCTTGTGAATTTTGCCAACAAGTGTTGACTTTGAATATTTTTGGCTCCCAAATGCGAACATCTTTATATAGGCAATTATTGAGAAACAATTTTGTAATTGTAACGTATATTTCACCTTTTTTCTTGAATCATACAGGATTCTGTGGATGTTTTATCACCTATACTCAAGATTCATGTATGAGATAGTACTAAAAATCTCAATTTGCCCAAAGAATTTCACAAAATTGGAGCAAAATGTAGCATTTAATAAGGATCTAGGGTGGGTGATTTCAAAGTAACGTATCTTACAAAAGCCCCACTCGCCAGAGTGCTAACATGTCTTAAAATGTTGCTTATACATGTACCTTTCAGAAAATCATAGTGTACAAAATTCCCCCTGGGGGGGGAACAGGGGTCCCAGTAGCCCATAGTCTAAAAGGATTTGGCTAGACGAATGTGACAATCCTTATATACTATCAAAATGACCTGTCAAGAAATAATGTATTAAGCGGCCACTTCAACAAGCGACCAATTTTTGGGTGTTGCCTAGGTGGTCGCTTAACACAATGTTTACTGCATATCGATGGCTCAGCGCGAAACAGTTGTAACTCCCTATATAATTATAGGGAGTTATAACTGTTTCGCGCTGAGCCAGCGATATATGCCCATTCTTTTGCGCTGATCACTTGGAAAGAAACTACTGTGTGAGCTTAAACAGAGAAACTCGGTGACCTTTCCCCGTCGCTAGTAGCAATTTCTTTGGTTGATAATAACACATGCTTAAAGGTGCGAACCCAATTTCAGCTTTAGTCAGAAAAATCTTCACTAATTCTCCGGTTTCCGTGATCTGATGAACCGTGTTATGACCTGCAATATATATAAACGCCTGCTCATCGCACACTAACGCTGACGGATTTCGGACGCCATAATAACGGAATATGACGTCACCATCACTCCTCAGTCCGAGCACACATCTTGCTTGTTTATCAGCAACGACTAGTATCAGGTTCCTACTGACGGCTACGTGTTCTGGGCGTAAAAATATAGGTCGTCCGCTCGAATCTTCGTTTACCTCCATTTGCAGATTACCACCTGGCGTCAACAGGTTTACCTGTCCAACGCCATAGTCCATGCTCATCGCTAACGCCTTACCTTCGTACTTATTTACACACATTCCTCGACACTCACCAGGCGTTTTGATAAATCCACTACGCTTTAATTGATGTCCGTCAACGTGTATTTGACGCACTCGATCTGGAAACGTTACGTAAACTAACGGCAGATTAGGTGACGCACACAATGATTGTGGCGTTGAAGGAAAATCGATGAAAGTTATAAAATGAAATGTACTAGTAAAAAGTTTTAACTTTTTGTTATGACAATCACACAATATAATGTCGCCGGTCGGCAGGAACGCTGATCCGTTAATGACGCAAACCTTTTCTCCGTTAAGTTTCACAAAGAATGCTCCCTCCGGTATTGCAAATCTCTCGTTGTAGCCGTCAACGTGAATTTTGTTAGAGAACCGCGTCTTGCTTGGCGTCCCATTATGATTGGAGTATTTCGATGGTGCACACAACTTTATTCCCATGCCGTGATCATTATGACTTAATCGCCCAATGTTCGTGTAGTTTAAGCTCACAGCATTTAACGCGCATTAACGATATAGATATTTGGCATAAACTTTTCATTTCATAAATCTAAGTCCGTTTATAAATTGGAATCCACCAGCGTGCTTGTGCTGTCATCATTTGTAGCTACTTTTTATAATTGCACGTTTGTACAATCACATAATTTCATATCCCTGTACATGTATTTCACCGACTAAAATTATGTTCTTATTACGAATATGATTTTTCCGTAAAAACTGTTCGCCATTTTATTTAACTATTATTTCAAAGATTGACCCTTCACATAATTTAAGTATGATACTTTCACTTCTGAAGTCTGTTTGTTACAAATATTGCAACTCTAGAAATAAACTGTTAAATTATCCCGACCATTTTTTGTACTTATATTTAGATATGTTCAATTTTTAACAGGGCCATTTGTTCGATAATTTAGTTGTTATTTTTTTGCTTTTGCAGCTTTTACTGCATTGTATCGAATAATTAAGAGAAAGGAAGAAGCTCGGTCAGATTTCACGAATTCTTGTTTTAGAGAAGTCTCGTGTATTTGGAGAAAAGTGTTTTCGCCTACATCCTTAATTGCTTTATTAATATAAGATTTATCCACATTATATCTTTGTGTGCCTTTTTTCAATAATCCAAAAATACTATATTAACTATTACAGTTTCATAGTTTTCGTTTTATCTATTGAGAGTAAAAGGATATAGGAAAAGAATACTTAAAAGATTAAAGGATTAATCCATTGTTTTGTTCTAATTCTGCTATCGTTTAACACAGTATATCGACATGGCACACTGATCTTTTGATTTCAACCTTTATCCAATCTTGCGTTTCGAATGAAAAACAAAAACGGTGCAAAGTATTTGCCCATTATACCCCTCTTTGCACGTGCACTCGCGTGCTAAGCGTGGTATAATTGTCAAACAATTTGCAAAGTTTTATCATCCTGGACTCGGGGCTTATTGTCAGTGCATTGTTGTCACCGGCATATAATTGGTGGACGGTACTCCCAATTGAAGACTCCCAATTAGGTGTCATGGGTTTCGTTCTCCGGCGGCGGACCATATCCTTTAGGACATTTATTTTCCAAACCGGGTCGAAAATCATAAATTTAAGTTTGATATCAGCTAGAGGCTAGGAAGTGATGAAATAGAAGTACCGGTGCGGGCAAAATCCGTTATCTATTCTAAGGTGTTCCAGTCGTCGCGAAATTAGTGAAAATTTGATTAGAGCGGCGTTAAACCTTATTCAAACAAAATTGAATGAGTGCCTTGTATATCTTGTATTTAAATGCGAAACTCGCGGTATAAATAAAATGTATTGGGCCGTCAGTATTGTTAGATTCCTTTTTCAATTAATTCGATGCATAGGTAGGCTATAACGAAATTCACTTTAAAAGTTGTATTGAAGACATATATGTGACCCGTCTCGCGAAAAAGGAATACAGGAGCCTGTGTGTAACATTTCCAACCATTTGAAATGTTCATTAGGTGCAAATGTTGACAAGAGTAGACACCCATATACTCTAAAATAGTCTAAATATAAAGTTAGCTGATGGTTTACAGATACTTTGAGACCTTATCTATCTACTACGTGCATAGTGAAGACATTGGCCAGACTGTGCAGATGCACAGACTGGTCAGAGTTTTTGCTAAGCTCATGTTTGAAATTGTTGGAAATCTCACGCACAGGCTCAAATGTGAATGCCGTTAAATAGATGTGAATAGGGGATAGCATTCAGCAGTGGTCAGCCAGTGGTGAATTCACAGATACTTTTACAGAAATGCCGAATGATCATTCTAGAATAAAAAAAAATATACAGAAAGCGGAAAGTGTCGATCCTAATAAATGAGCACTTTTTCTAGCAACCGATATGAATGGTCATTATATCTTGAACTAGACTATCATAAGGCGGAATAATAACCCCCTATTAGAGCTTGTCATTAATGGAAAGCCTTTTTAATCAAATGGCTATAACTCTGTTAAAAGTCAATGGATCTTTACCAAAGATATCACTTGAACATATCTGCTTGATACTTAATACACCAGTAAAGCTTGAATGAAATCCGCCCATTTGTTACTGACAAATTGAGCGGACAAGAAAAAGCTACAGACGGACAAACAGACCGACCGTCAAGTTGACTCCTATATTCCCACCAAACATTGTTATGGGGGTTATAATAAACCTTAAGTCAAATATTTAGTCGACATGTTACATTGAGCTTACAAAAAAGGTGGGCGAAAGGAGTGAAAAACAGACAAACGGACGAATGACTGATCACAATAGCCCACCTTTCACTTCAAAGAGAAGAAAATAATTATTTATGTCAATTTATCATGAACGTGTAATTATATTTTGTAAACCACTAACAAATAACAAAACATAAATATTTGAGACTTACAATTCATATATAGCGAGTATCTAACAAGTAAATGAGATACAGTCAATGGAAAAATGATCGTAAAATAAAGATATGATTCGGCAGAAGACAACTAGCCCTGCGTTAAGGATGACAAAATGGTTCAAACTGTTTGCAAATTATACCCTGCTTTGCACGTAAGAGTTCGTGCAAAACGGGATATACTTGATAAACAGTTTGCAAAGTCGCAGTCCGAGAAGGGGTCGGTACTTTTAGCATCTTGAAGAAGGTCCTATTTCACACATTGGGTCACAAATAACAATTGAAAGAATCAAAACGAAGGAACAAAACCTAAACGAAAACTTTCTTAACAAACATATACATGACTTTTCCAATCCCTATTTGGGCGACTTAATCCAAGACTCAACAGCAAAGAAAACAAGAGGACCATGATGGTCCTATATCGCTCACCTGAGTAAGTCAACTCATAACTTATCAACAATGTTATAAATACCAGAAATTGTCTGATGTACATTTAGGGTGGATTTAAAAGAAACAGACTAATTTCCTCCTACAGCAATTTGTTTTTCTTTTCAATTGCAAACAAAGTTATTGATGGAATTGAACTCAAGTTTAGTAGACCTAAACCTTAAGAATATCCCTGCCATGTTTAAGATATGCCAAATAGTTAAGGCGAAGATTAACCTTCTCTGATATTTTTGGCAATATTTTGACATTTCCAATACCATGTAAACCAGAGATTTTGATTGAATAAAATTATTTTTACAATTTTGGTAGAGCTTCACCAAAAGAACACCCCTACCATGTTTCAGCTTAATTAGCCCAGTGGTTTAGGAAGAGAAGAAGTTTTTCTAAGATTTTCAGCAATTTTCATCCATTTTTCAGCCTTTCTGTTACCATGCAAACCAGTTTTTGATGAAATAAGTTTTTTTCAACAACTATTGAAGAACTTCACTGAAGAAACATCCCTGCAAAGTTTCAGCTTGATTGGCCTAGTGGTTTAGGAGGAGAAGAATTTTTTCTCAGATTTTTAGCCATTTTCGGCCATTTTTCAACCTTTCCATTTCCATGGAAACCAGACTTTTTGATGAAATTAATTTCTTTAAACAACTTCTGAAGAGCTTCACCAAAGAATTATCTCTGCCAAGTTTCAGCTTGATTGGCTTAATGGTTTAGGAGGAGAAGATTTTTTTCTAAGATTTTCAGCCATTTTCGGCCATTTTTCAACCTTTCCGTTACCATGGAAACCAGAGTTTTTGATGAAATTAAATTCTTTTAACAACTTTTGAAGAGCTTCACCCAAGGAACATCCCTTCCAAGTTTCAGCTTGATTGGCCTTGTAGTTTGGGAGGAGAAGATTTTTTTTCTAAGATTTTCAGCCATTTTAGGCCATTTTCCAACCTTTCCGTTACCATGGAAACCAGAGTTTTTGATGAAATTAAATTCTTTTAACAACTTTTGAAGAGCTTTACCCAAGAAACATTTCTGCCAAGTTTTAGCTTGATTGGCCCAGTGGTTTAGGAGGAAAAGATTTTTTTCTTAGATTTTCAGCCATTTTCGGCCATTTTTCAACCTTTCCTTTACCATGGAAACCAGAGTTTTTGATGAAATTGAATTCTTTTAACAACTTTTGAAGAGCTTCACCCAAGAAACATCTCTGCCAAGTTTCAGCTTGATTGGCCTTGTGGTTTAGGAGGAGAAGAATTTTTTCTAAGATTTTCAGCCATTTGCGGCCATTTTTCAACCTTTCCGTTACCATGGAAACCAGAGTTTTTGATGAAATTAAATTCTTTTAACAAATTTGGAAGAGCTTCACCAAAGGAACATCTCTGCCAAGTTTCAGCTTAATTGGCCCAGTGGTTTAGGAGGAGAAGACTTTTTTCTTAGATTTTCGTGATTTTCAGCTTTTCTGTTGCCATGGCAACCAGAGTTATTTATAGAATTAAATTCTTTTAACAACTTTTGAAGAACTTCACCCAAGGAACATCCCTGCCAAGTTTCAGCTTGATTGGCCAGGGGGTTTAGGAGGAGAAGATGTTTAAAGAAATTGTTGACGGACGGACAGACGGACGGACGGACGGACGGACGATGGACGGACGACGGACGGTGAGTGATCACAATAGCTCACCTTGAGCACTTTGTGCTCAGGTGAGCTAAAAAGCTGTGGTTACTGTGTCTTGTTGCTCACTGATGTTTTTTTTTTTTTCGTGCAAAGACATTGGAAAACCAAAAGAAACGTACAGAATAAAGGAGGGTGCAATCTACTAACTAAGTGAGGTAGTCGTTTTGAAAGTTTGACTGGTTTATCAGTGACAAAACATGGGGAAAGGCGACAATCTAATCAACCATTTAAGAAATGAGAAAGATCACTAACATATTTTTAATTCTAAATTCTAATTGTATTTTTTTTAATTAAATTCAAATGATCTTTAACTGCATCAAAGAGTTCTCTTGCATTCAGCACCTAATACTCTGCTTTTATTTGTTGCCTTCTATTGTTTGTATATATATGGCACATATATATTTTTATATTATTCATTCTCCATGAAAACCTAAATGACAATTTAGACCTTAAGGTAGTGGACCCGTAATAGTTCCGCAACATTTCAGACCACATGTTTTTTCACAATGTTAACTGAGGTTTCCTAATGAAAATCATTAGGAAACCTTGGTTAACACTGTTAAAATTCTTCATTTTTGAGACATTTCAAAACTATTACGGGTCCACTACCTTAATTCCGATCCTTAAAAAAATGAGTGATTTCCTTGCAGCGGGTGGAGAGTATTGTAATACATGCTATATCCTAAATCATAATAATCTGACCGTGCATTGTACATGTGCAACAAATAAAAAATTGAACTTTGATTTAATTTAACTTTGACCGTTGGTCTCTGGAAACATCTTGTCTCTATTAGATGGCGCTGTGAGATCCAGATCGGGTCCAATTGATACTATGCCCAGTGGGTTGATCTTTCGATGGGAAATCTGTAGGGAATAACATATTAACGGATCAACATATGACTGTAATACTTATGTATACGTTGCCGATAGGAGCCTAATAGAATAACAATGTTTGTAATTTTAGTTTATACATTTTTTTTTAAGTTTGATTGCAACGAAAGCTTAAGCTGATAGGGTCGCTCTCAAACGCTCAAATATGCCTGTGTTCAGGATATAAAAACAGTGCAAACTGTTGGCAAATTATAACCCCTTCCTTGCATGCACGTGTAAAGCACCGTTTACAGTTTAAATTTACAGTTTGTTTAAAGTAGTTTAAAGCCACTGCTACCCAATTCTACAGCTCGGCGAACTGGGGAAGAATATTTAGTGTTTTGGACATAAACACGTCTAGACTAAGGTAGTGCTCGAACCACGGACCATGAATCGAGCGCCTAAGCCACTGGGTCACCGAAATACTTTTTGTAAACACGCATGGTGGTTGTTTCCAGACTAGAAGGTTTGTATATGGACAACTTTTGTTTAGCTTGCAATAAATTGACCAATTTTGATATTGACTTTGAAGTGTACTTAACATTTTTATCTTTTTTTTTCTTTTCATCAAAATGAACATTTATCAAATAACGTGAATAGACTTTGCATTTTTTAAATCAATTTATTTACGAAGAAGCTCTGCCCCAACATTTTGTCCTCTATCTTTAACCTTAAACTTTGAGCTATTTGAAAATTTATTTCGATATGACTATTAACTAGTTCCCGTAATTGAGAACGATTGTGTCCTTTTTCTATTCAATAAGTTGCTTTAGTCTGACCAGGGCCATTACTTTTTGTATTTGGCAGATTTTCTGAATTAAGATTGATCATATTACCTTCCTATGAATGTCATTTGTTTCGATAAATGAATCCTGGTTACATTTAATTGATAAAAGACCATCATCTAGGTCATTTTGATTCATACTTGTATAAGATACAAATGACGTTTGCATATACCAGTAAAGCCTATACTTGGCAATTCCAACAATGTTAAACGAGTTTGTGATACAAACGTTCAGCAGCATGGAATACAAAAGAATGAAATAAGAATACATTGTATATGCTGACCGCCTGAAGTGGAATTAAGACCTGATCTATCTATAAATCGCAAGGTGAAGACTCTGGACAAACCGTGAAGATGCATAGGCTGGCTAGAGGCTTTGCTTTGCGCACACGTGAAATTGTTGGAAATGTCAGATACATACCATATAATGTTTTGTAATATGTTCCTTATCGACAGTGTCGGCAACTCCTGGCATTTGATAGATTTCTCTAGTATAGGCCCAGATATTTGGAAACTCTGTTAGCTTCTTTTTATTACACTGGAAAAATAAATAACTGTGTGTTTAATTAGATAAATGAAAGAACGACACATGAATGAATAAATGATGGAATGAATGAATGAATGAATGAATGAATGAATGAATGAATGAATGAATGAATGAATGAATGAATGAATGAATGACTCATTTGACCAATGGCCTCTAAGTGCTCCCAATTATTCTCATCACAAAAACATTGGGAATTCCGAGAATAACACGGCTTTTGTTTCTCAAAGGGCAAACGTAAGACGCACATTTTTTTTTAATTTAAACAGTCGTAATCGTTAGTGAATGGCATATCCTTATGCTATTGCTAGTACAGGCAGTTTACAATGACAGACCGAAGAAAATATAGTAGATATTGCTCGACCAACCACTATTTTTTTCGCGACCATTTTATTAAGTGACCATAATAAAAAGTCCCTTCGCCGTAGGTCGTAGGCAAAATCTCTGAAAAAGGTAACATAAACAATGTTTATGTTTATTTTGGTGGTTACCTTAGTGACCGCGATACACAAAGTTTACTATATTATATAGATACGGCAAATGGCTATTCTTATAAAATGACTTTGTCCGGATGGTTCAAGTCAACTGCGATGTGAGCAAAATATCCGAGCAAAATATCGTTATATGTGACACCATCGAATTTACCTTAAAATGCCCGTGATATACCCAGTCAAATCTGATCAATGAAGTAAATAGTCTAACGTCTGCCTCGGTAAACGCCGATCCAGCAAGGTAGCGTTGTTGGGACAGGATGTTCTCTACCTGTATAAAAATGCAATTAGAAAAAAGGATATCAAACAAATGAATTACAATGTACAAGGAGGCTAATCTAGAACGATCACTATTATTACCTGTACCCACAGGAATGTTTGAAAAGAGGACTCAAGTTGACTTCGACTAAAAATAAGTCTCTCCTTTTTCAACTTTCGACTGTAGATGTCGATGGATCAGCGTAAAAAAATTGAAACTGCCTATAAACATATAGGCAGTTACAACTGTTTCGCGCATAGCCACCGATGTATTGATATTTTACGTCTTTTCGAGATGGTCTTTTTAAAGTGACATGTAATAAAATCCAGCCATGTGATCAGAATGACTTAACGATGTACTTGAAAATTATATCCCGTTTTTCACGTGCATTTACATGCAAAACAGGTATAATTTTGGAAAAAAGTGCACCGTTTTGTCAATTTGAACGCAGGTTGGTCCGCGATAAATGCCTGCGATTAATGCGTCATTTTGTCACCAAATCTTTTATTAATTAAATTCAGCATAATTGATTTTAAAAAATGCCATCGAAATTATACTGAATTTCTCTCTATATATATACATGTATATAAAAAAAAGATTTTCATTATAGAAATTCATTAAAATCATAGTAATAATGGAACAGATATATACATTTCCTTATCGGCAAATACTTTTTTCACTATTTTAAAAGTAAATTTAAATATCTAAATATTTATTATTACTTTGCATTATCTTTCATTTTAATAAACAGTTACTGCAGGCGTTTTTTATCTTTTGCTTTCAAATTGTATTTATCCTGTAATATTGTATCTTTTTAGATCCTGTATCTGTTGATTTATTTAATGTATTGTAATATTGATATTTTTCCGCCAAACTCATTGCCATTTTTTGACGTTGTTGCCGTTGACGTCATGTGACGTTAATGACATCATAAATTGTTATTGTTCAAAATGGTTTCCCTTGAAAAAGGTTTGTTTTAAACCGAAACTAGTCGGGAATAAAAATTAAATTAAATCAAGTTGGAAGTTTGATCTCTCTTTATCCCTCTTATCGGCAAATGAAAGTCAAAAGAGAATACATAGAGGAACTTTTAAGATAAATACCTACCCGTTCAAGAGACTCAAATAGTCCTGTAACAGCTTCATTATATGCCTCTTGACTTTGTGCAAATCCGCTTCTGTATACACCGTTATTAATAGTTCTGTAATTACGAAATTCATTTTCATCATTAGACCGTAAAAGGGACTTAAAAGGCTTGAAAAAAAACACAGATGTGAGTTTATAAACTTTGTCAATTTCTTTAAAGATAGGAGATTTATTCAAAGATGTTGAAAATAGGGTGAAAAACATTTATCGACCATGCACCTGTGGTAAATACTCGGTCCCCGTTAAATTAAACACAGCAATAGGTTAAAATGGTTAAAAAAGAAGGGGGATATTTAAACCAATCAGATCTACGTGTTATTACAATTCTGTCAAATAAAACAACACACCTGATTGGTTTAAAATAAATCCTTTTTTCTGTTCGTTTTATTTTTTTGACGTTCTTTGTTTAGATAAGGATTGTTTGGAGAATCGATTCATTTCTTTTGATATTGATATCAGTGCACAACAAGAGGACTATGATGGTCCAAGATCGCTCACCTGGGACTCTTTGAACCCTGGGACATCATATCAATTAAAATGGCAGATGTCTACGAGGTAATAAATTCTAAATAAGATTAATACCACGAAATGTTTTCAGCAAAGAGTAAAAGGATATACCTGGACACAGCCCTTATAAGAACATAGGGGCATTTAATGAACAAACTTCGTTAAATTTAATTGAATGAAACTATTATTAAAAGTCCATGCCTTCTGGTTTCAGAGAATAAGTTTTTAGGATTCCTCCTTTGTGTCTATGCAAAATAGGGCGGGTCAATTCAGAGCCGAAATATGACGCTGGGGGCATGACATGTAAACACTGGTAGAAGTCCAATTTAATATTACAAACAAAATATAGAAGACGTCTGCCTTCTGGTTTCAGAGAAGAAGATATATACATTTCCTTATCGGCAAATTAGGGCAGAAATATGATCCAACTGTAATTACCATTTCTGTGACTTTTGAATTTTGAGGGTACAGCCACTTGATTTCGTTCCTGGTGAATGACTATACAATAGGAGCAAAATGATGACTGAATGGCAACTCTTTTGAAAGGCAAATTTAACATTTCAAAATAAAATCGGAAAATGCGAAAGAAATGAAGAAATGCAACGTAGCCGCTTAGAACTTTTGAGTAATGTACATGCGCTTATTAGAAGTTTTACGGTAAGTTTAAATATTCTTCAATCATACACATCTGTTCCTCTTGACACCTTTAGTTAAGCTGTTCTAATATACATGAAGCTATATGTCCATTTTTATTTAGGAGATATCGTTTTCATAAAGGTATAAAACGAAAATCTAAATTCGGCGTATATGAACACATTTCATGCACCCATCCTCCTTTGAGTTATACAATCTAAATAGATTTCTACATGTAAAAAGGGGTTCTCACACAAGGTATCGTGCTGTAAAGGGATCAAAGATACTTACGGATAGACCCATGAATTGACGTCATCAATCTGGGGTCGCAGGGGTTCAGGGTACAAGTTCAATGCTGCTTGTTCTGGGGTTTCACAAAACTCGTTAAATTCCGTATTCAGCATTCGGATGATTTCGCTTGACTCGTTATTCACGATCGTTTTCTTTTCCTTGTCCCAGACCGTGGGTACAGTATAGGCTCCGTCGTAATCTATTGGAATATACCAGTATATCAAATTATTTTACCTACCATGTGTTCAGGATACAAAAAAAAGCTTAAGAACAAATTGAAATGACACCCGCTTTGCACGTATGTAAACGTGCAAAGTGGGGGTATCTTTTTCAAAACGTTTCTTGAACTTTTTCAGTCGGAACGTAGGGCTCTATTGCGAGAAAAAGGACCCTGTGAACTTCGAATAGTACTAATCTTGACCATTTTGCGAGCGAAAATGCATCATTTGACATATTTCGATATCACCTCTGTGTAAATGTATGTTTACTTATTGTTGCTACTGTAGTATTTACTTAAAATACCAACGCCCTAAGAAGAAGATCAGGTATAACATGGGATAGTGCAGTGATACAGAAAGAACTTGCGATTGCAAAATGCTATCTGGCAATTACTGCTTATAAATTATAAGATTATAAATTCTATTAAATTGTCATACATGTAAAAAAAAAAGGGCTACGCCTACGGGTGCCTACGGTTGGTTGTTGAGTGCTGGATGGTGAAAAAAAAAAAAAACAAATAGAAAAAAGGCATAATTTGCAAAAAATGCATCTAGTTATCCCCCTCGGTAGTATAGGCTGCTCGTTTGATGGTGAACATAACTGACAAGTTTCAAGTGAATGCCTTCAGTAGTGTCAGATCATTTGTCTATCACAAAATGTTAAAGTTTTCGTACGACGACGACAACTATGACGACGACGACGACAATAAGGCTATAGCAATACCTCGGGTTTTCTCCGAAAACAGCCGAGCTAAAAAAAATGTTTTTATCGTATGCTTACTCAAATATAACCTGATCAAGATAAAACCTGGTCAAGTAGAAGTAATATTCGAATACCTGGATTAGCCTTAAAATACAACTCTCTCAAATATTCGCAGTTGAAGAACGGTTCAGGGGTACATTTTGGTTTCTGAAATAATGTAATTATATAGATTATGATATTGTTAACGTAAATATAATTCTACCAAACTTCGTGTTGAGGTTAATGATAAACATGTAGTGCAATTATTATAAAATTCTCCTTCAATACAAATGAAACTGCACGGAGTAAGTACTATGGTTTATTGCTATCCATAATATTTTATAAACAGTTAAAAGTCAAAATAAATCATTAATAATACGAGAATGAAAAGTGTTATTAGATTCTAAATTGTGTCGAAAATGACTTATGTTTTAGACGAAAGTTGTTACTTGTTCAACATCAAATCTATGAGACTTATGCGAATAACAATTACGAAATTTCTTCAAGTCTTTTTTATGATTAACAGGCTATTCGCCTAAATATAAAGAAATCAGTTCGTAGCAAGTGTTGACTGTGTTTCACAATTAAACTGTACATACCAAAAAGTAATCCCGGAAACACTTCTTTAGAAGTGGACATCGTTGCTAATTTAATGGATCGTGTATTTTCGAAAATCTCTTGTTTTCAATTTCATTGAACACATACCTCATCGGTGAATTTCCAGCCGTTTTCTGTTAATAACCAATCCACAACAGTTATAGAAATAACCTTACACAATCCCTTCAAGTTTCTGACGATCAACACACGGTGTGCCCAGGGGCAGGCTAGAGACACATACACATGATATCGACCACGCTCGGCTTTAAATCCCGAGGACCCGTCAGCTGTGATAACAGAAGCATGTTGTCATTGTACAATGTAGCAACGAAAAGGACATTAAGGCAGTGGACCCGTAATAGTTCCGCAACATTTTGGTCTAATGATCTTTCACAATGTTGACCAAGGTTTCCTAATGAAAATCATTTGGAAACCTCGGTTAACACTGTTCAAGTTCATTACTCCCAATACGCTGCAGAACTATTACGGGTCCACTACCGTAAAACAACAAGTCGTCAGTGGACTGGCCAAATCCCGAAGTAGGGGTATAAGATTGTGGTCTGTTATATGATGAATAAATGATTCAAATTCATATGAAATCTATAACGATATCAAATAACACAATAAGGAAATAAACTAGGTTATAATAATTATTGTTTTAATGTTTTTCGGTGGTTTATCGAGGAATAACGGTAGATTATCATTTTGATAAAATCCCCGTCTAACCAGTGAAATATCAAACACTTGTACCCTGCTTTCGTTCATTGTAACCTATGTGGCGTTATCTAAGCGGAGCCTAATAAGTGATGTCATTATGAACGATGCATAGAAATCACGTGTAAAATGACACCCTTTCGAATTTGTTTTAAAATTTTATTTAAAAGAAAATAGAATTATCGTTTGTTTTTCGAGTAAGATCGATTGATATTTCATCTCATGAAACATCAAAAACTTTATTTTCAAGTTCACTCGTGGCTCCGCCTCTCGTGAATATTAAGGCTCTATATGTTACACGTCAAGCACAAAGGGACAATCTGGGTAGTGTGTAAAGTGTCCACATAATCAGACTGCGCAGACTGACTAGGTCGAAACTCTTCGCACCGAGCTTATGATAAATCTACCTTCCAGTGAAAGATTTTTGAAATGCGACGTTTGGTTGACCTATGGTGGATCAAATCTCTTTTTCAATACTTCTTTTTATAGAATTACCGGATGATCCGTTTTCGCGAGACAAGATATACATATAAATCAACATTCAATATCGCCCATGCATCATCAATAATATTGTCAATACCATAGACGGACAATATCATTGATCAGGTAGGCTATGCCATTATTGGCAATATTTAAGATAGATTAATAAAATGATTCAATGCCAGTTTAAGAAATAGAGGATATTGAATGGGTGGTCATTGAATACCGATTTTATTAAACATTAAACGAGTCATCTATAAACAGATAGAAACGAGGGTGTGCCGAGTTTTTATCTGTTTTAGATGACGAGTTTAATAAATTCGGTATTCTATGAACACATAAATGTTACCCGAATTTTCACGAAAAATTGTCAAAATTCTTAAAATTCGACATTTCAATTTTCCGCGAAACTTATAACGCCGTTAAAAACTGACAATATATACATTAAGACGTCATTTTCGCGGTCACAAAATAGCGTTGCTATTCGCTTTGAGCTCATTTGCATAATTATCACACTCAGAGTGTAATAACACCCGTGTAATATAAATATATAATACATACTTAGCGTATTATATGAAAAAAAAATATCTAACGAGGTTGGGAGAATTGAAAATTGTCGAGGCTCTGCCGAGAAAATTATCAATTCTCACAACCGAGTTAGATGTTTTTTTCATAAAATACACTAAGTATGTATTATATTTATCTTATAACCTCTATTTGTCTTGTTTTCGTCAATGTTTCTAATAGAAATGCAAGTTCCTAAGAATAACCGCATTATATCATTGTTCTAAAAATAACTATGTGATATCATAAAAAATATCATACGGGATGTTATCGCACAGATATTTGTACAGTTATAAGATAAAAAAAATATTCAATGGGTTTGTTTCACTCCCGCGACGTCGATCATATTATAATTTCAAGAATTAGTCGCAACGTAAATTTCTGTCAGTGAAAATATGTGTCGCATTCAGGCCCTATCTAGAGATGCCTGATCAACTTAGAATCTTAAAAGACAATAGAAAGTTGTCATTGTACATGCAGACTGAAAAACAGGCATACGGACATATTCTTGACTGAAATAAGAAGACAATTAAACAGAAGTAAAGAGAGAAAGAACGAGAGAAGAAAGCCCACCAGTAATTTGGTTACGAAACTGAGCATCTCTTCGCACAAAGGCGCCCTTCTTGTCTATGTATTTTGCAACTATCGACATTCTTCTGCTGAAATGGAAAATAATTTTAAAGACGGCATTGTCATTAGATTTTTTAATTCACTGTGGTACGCTCGGTATATGTCCACTTCATTATATATATGTGACCCGTCACGCGAAAAGGGACCATCTTGGGAGTGCGTAAAGTGTCGACTCCAGTCACACTGCACAGATTGCGCAAACTGACTAGGGACGACACTTTTCGCACTTTACTAATTTTCTGAATCTAGAAGAATAAGTCTACCTTTTTGTGCAAGAATTGTTGAAATGCGACCTTTGGTTGGCCCGTTCTATGACCAATCTCTTTTTCAAATAACTATTTTACAAAGTTCCCAGATGGTCCCTTTTCGCGCGTGACGGGTCAATCACACACACAATACACTAAAATTCATACATTACACTGAGTTCTTATTATATTTATTTATATAATATTATTATTTTATATAATATTTATCTTTCAATTTTATTAGCCTTGTTTTCTGCGATGGTTCTAACAGAAATGCAAGTTTTTTGTCATGTTTCTAAAAAAAACGCATTATGTCATTGTTCTCAAAATATCCGTGTGATATCATTAAAAACTTGATAAAAGATGAGGTGTTATCAAACGGATATTTGTAAAGATATAAGATAAATGGCCTTTTTTCTTTCTAGTCTTTTAAAAACGGATACGGATCGCTTCCGGACAGACCAAATTATGACATAAGGGCATGATTTGTCTACTTTTTTGGCAGTAGTCTTCTAGATACATCCAATCCTACAAACAAGATACCGTAACTGTCTCCCTATCCCGCTATAGAAAAGAAAATTGTTAAAAGATTCCGTTTTTTGTTTCTATATAAAATAGGATGTGACTAGTTAGGGCTCTTATATTACCCCAAGGGTATGATATGGACAGTTTGATTGTCAGCAACAGTCTGTTAATTATCGACATGTCTATCGGTAGAAACTGAGAATATCAATTTCAAAGAATAAGCCAAGGCGACGTCTCATTATTTATCATCCCATCCCCTTTGGATAGCTTTGCGAATCAAATGACTTGAAAGAAAGAACGAAATTCAGCGATCTATATTGCGCAAACCTAAACTAAAATTAAATCATGATAAAATAACTTACCTTCTAATAATTTGCAGCCTCTGCAAAGCTAGTATACTACTCAATGTATATGAGCCCGCAATGTTTACACGTCAGTATCAATAAAGTGTAATGTACTCACAAAACACGTCCTGTTTTATTTATACATGCTCCATATACAAAACCACTCAAGCGGAACTGTCTGTATACATACACCACAATAATTCGACAAACAATGAGGGATATCGGTTGGTTATCGGTTGGTTATCTCCCTTGAAATTCTCCCGAAGGAGGAAGGGTCCAAATCAGTGGAAACCTTGGGTTTTATCCTTATTTTCTTTGCACTGTAAGATTTAAAGATAAGATCTAAATCAAATATTGCGCAATTTATAAGATACATTTGACGTAAAATAAACATTTGTTTTCTTTTTTGCTATTGAAAACTGTATCATAAATACGAATTGGACAAATTAGTATTTTGTATATACCAAAATAAAATTCGCAACTTTTCCAAAGAAATAATGGATAAGATCCAAGGAAAATTTCTTAAAGGACCGCTAACGATTTTGGAACACCCATGATTTAATCCACATAGCAAACAAGGGAGATAACACATCAAAGTACCCCATTGTATGTTCGATAATTGCCGTCGGAAAACCATGCAGATTTCACCGTAGGGCCAACAGAAACATGTAGCTACAGCTGCTAGCGTCACCATGACCCATGCTGACTAAATGTTATCATGAACGTTAACGAGACCTTTGAGTCGTCAAGATTTTGCTTATGGAAAAACGTATTAATGAAGGTAAATTTTCATAAATTAGCTTCTTCTCAACATTTTACAGTATCAATTGAATGGCTAGATCATTGAATTAAACAATAAAAATACGTTAAAACTGTCATTCAATTAGGAGGGGTCACTATGAAATAACAAAAAATCTTCTTGCATGGAAAGGTATGCTGAATTTCTCGACAAATAAAGAAATAATATGGTTTTTTAAACATAGCGGTAAATAAGAAAAACTAATTGGGTAAATTCTTCAAAAAATAGGTTTTTGTGACATTTTCCACCTTTGAAATTACTAAAATTAGTGCATTTTTAACTTTTGAAGGCACATAATGCAAATGCAATTGGCCAAAGAGAAACATCTTTAGCAACAGCCATTGTGTACATGTATAAGGTCTATCAACATGTTTGTGTATTTTAACTATTAGCTGGTGCTGAGTTCATATCAGACCCACAACAGGAATATAAACGTTTCACCGAAAACGTCCTGTACCACTGAAGGGAAGATAACTCTAGCTTGAAAACGGGCATGGAAAGGTACTTTCAAATTTTGATAAAATGACTACTAGTACTACAATGTTTATCTACAACATAATACATGTGTATTTTGCTTTTTACAGATCTTGTCATGATGCAAATTTTCTTAAAGGGGCGTAATAAACATTGCTAGTTTTGTTCACCCTGAACAAAAAATAGCGATATTGGATTATCTCCCTTTCATTTCACTCAAAATTCACTCACTGTACTCATTCAATTTCATTCCAAACTGATCATACTAAAATCCTTCTCCTTGTCAATTTCACAATACTGTATACTAAGAAAGACTATTCTTCTTTCAAACATGTATAACTGTTTTCGAAATGTGTTCTTTTACTGACTCAAGTTGGGTCATATCCTTGATTTTATTTTGCGTGACGGGTCACGGTTTTGCTTTTTGTTAGAAATTATTCTTTTTTCCACAATACTTTCTCAATTATTAAATTACTGAGGCAGAACATGATGGGCCTCTGCAATAAAGGCTAAAGTTAATTGCTTTTATTTTCTTCATTTAACGCGAATATTGTTCATTCGGTTACCACGCAAAATAGCATCAGACAATTTATTACCAATGTCAAGTAATTGTGGTCGGTCTATAAGTCGACAGTGTTCAGACGCGCTCTATTTTTGTAGGCATGTATGTTATGCAGTCCTGGATTTTTCAAATTCTATTTTCAGGAAAAAAATCGATTTTGATTATTCTTTTTCTTCTTTCTGTCTTCTTTTTCTAGATCTACTTGAAAAAAAAAAGATGTGAACTCATTTTCGTTCCTTTTCTCACTTCTTGAGGCTTCTTATTCTCGAACATAGAATTCTCAAATAAGAGCAAAATCGGAGTTAAACTTGACCCGCCGGAAAAATTGCCTACAAATAGGCTACATCAGCTAGAATTTCGAGTTTTCAAGCCAAACGGTGGGTATCATCATTGTTGCTCAAAGATTAAGACTCAAAATCATAATTAAAAAGAGAGACATTTTTGTAAAAAGTATTCTTGTTTGGCAGGTTAAATATACATGTATATATGTTGTTTTGACTTACGAGAATTACCTCGAATTGAAAATAATGCCCTTGATTTGTGACCGGCAGTAAAGGCTAAGTACTAATCAAACAGGGTTTAAAGGGACGCGCATCTAATGCGCATCGGAGACGCAAATATAGGTAGCCAGGACACCCCCCCCCCCCCCCCCCCCCTAACTATGTGATATGAGTCTTATAAATTCTCTAGGACTCAACTTCAGAAAAGAATTGAAAATTGCTTTAAACAGTCTCCAATTCTTTCCCGAAGATAGGCCCCAAATATCAATGTAATTCTATCAATTTCTTTACCTTTAACCAGGGTAAAGCTCTATTAAATCTATAAAATTCAAGATTATAGCCTAAAAGAAATTATAAATACCTAAAGGAGGGAACCCCGAAATTTAAGAAAGGACCCAGGGATTCCAATGCCCGGGTTCTCTGGACCCTATTTTGATGATGTCAGAATAAAATCTGTCTCATAACATAAGAATGCGCTTACAAGAAATATAGAAAACCATAATTAACTAACGAATCATACCCTGGGTTTAAGATTTAAACCATTGCGAAACGTTTGAGAAATGATACCCCGCCACGCGGCTTTGCACGACGTACTCACGTGCAAAGCACGGTATAATTTCTTAACATTCAAAAACGTTTATCAATTTGCCAGTATCAAATAATAAATTTAGGTATTTCAGTGTCCTTCATAGATTTCGGGGACACTTGAAGACCAAGGTCCCATTTCGGCAGATTCCGAGGACTCACTATTTGCTACGCTATATTTCGGGCAGTAAACAAAATCGTGAAATTGACAAGGTGAATGATTTTGGAATGATTTTGGAATTAAATTGATTAAATTGAATTAAATTGCAATGAGCGAGTTTGGGATGAAATTAAAGAGATCAAATATCGCTAATTTTTGTTCAGGGTGAACAAAATCAGCGATATTTATTACCTCCCTCTAAAAGAGCTGCATACAAAGTCTATAAATATCATCATATTTCTTCAAGAATCAACCAGACGCTTACAATTTGAATTATGTCTGATGAAATCGATTTTTTGTGGCTATATTTGTTTTGAATATAGATTTTATCTTTCAAGTCATTTTGGAGCGTCTTTGAACGGTTTGAGTGAGTGTTTGGAATGAATGAATGAATGAATGAATGAATGAATGAATGAATGAATGAAGCGCTAAGTGAGCGATTTAAAATGTTTCTGATTGAGATGAATGTCAATTTCACGATGTTACTAAATGTACCGATGTAGCGTAGAAGAACCCAATGGCATCTGAGGTTGTCGTCCTCAGAAAATAGAAGAATTTTGGCAATAAATGTAGCCTTCTCACGAATTTAAGTATACATTGCTTGATTTTCGACCGATGTTAAGCGACCTCACTTATACAGCAGTTACTGCTAGTGTCCTTTATAACAACGGCCTTCCTAAGTAAAACATCTTATCCGCCACTGTACGCATATCAATGGCCAGCTGGCTTTTGCCATGGCCTTTTTCCGTTGCACGTAAAAATATTCTTCTCTGATACTACCGAGCAGAATTCAACCAAACTTCACTGCATTGATTCTTGGGGCTTTCTCTTTCTCTCTGAGATTCATTCGTTTAATCTTTAATTCATTTTGATCGGGTTGATATCTTGGATGCTACGGTCTATCGCGTTTCAAAAATTGCGCGACATGGTATACAAAAAAATATTCCTCATCTAAAAGAACTTGGCAGAATTCACCAAACTTAATTAGAATGATGCTTGGAACATGTCCTTCCAGATTCCTTCATTTAATCCTGATCGGAATGATAATTTTTGGTGCTATAATTTATCGCGTCGTTATAAAATGGCTCCATATAATATTAATTATTTTCTCTGAAAATACTGATCAGAATTACACCAAACATCCCAGGAATGATGCTCGAAGCGCGCCTTTTCAGATTCCATCATTAAATCCGCACAAGGCTGATAACTTTGGTGCATTGGGCTATCGCGACACCAAAAATTGGCGAAACATAGAAAAATTTTCTTCTCTGAACGTATTGGTCAGAATTCAACCATGCTTCACAGGAATGATGTTTGGGCATGGTTTTTTTTTTTCAGATTTCTTTTTTAATCTTGGTTGAATACTTGGGTGCTTTGGGCAGTCGCGTCACCAGAAAATGCTCCCATACGGTGAAACATAAAGAAGAACCTTCTTCTCTGAACTGCTGGTCAGAATTCAACAAAACTTTACTTAAATTAGCCTTAAAGCATGCTTGCTGAGATCTCTTCCTGATATTATGTTTGGCAAAACAAAAAATATCTTGTGATCTTGCATGATATTTGGATATGAATGATTGTTGTCAGGATTTTTATTTAGATTTACGTCTCTTTGATTTCTTTCTTTGTGGTACGTTGAGCCAGTAGTGTGTCATTAAAAAGGGAGCCTTTTAGAGGCAACGTTTCATGTTACCACAACCTGCACATTCATTGAAAGATTTCATGAATTTATAATGAAACTTTATTATACTGCAAAGAAAATTCTAGCATTTTCATTGGTTAATGCTGACCTGACAAACATTGATAGCTACGGCCGCTCCGGTATTACCTCTAATGTTTCCTTAAGGCGCCTCGACGTGAACATAGACAAAAAGTCGAAACGGTAATGGCAGCCATGTTTCTCTCGCTTCGCTGATAACACGACCCGAATATACACACTAGGATACAGTTGAAAAGGATGTCAGTTAATAATGTGCAAATAAAAAATGATATAGATGTCAATTAATACCTTAAAATTGTACAAATCTGTCCATTTAAAGTGCAAAGTTTCTCGCAAACGCTTCCATATTACAATAGCGCATAGTGTAGTAGTGTGACGTCACAACTATTTATGACGTCACTTTGTACATGTTTACTTTTCATAGGGGCGCATTAAGGGATATTGGTGGTTTGAAAGAAATCGGTTTATACGAACGCCTAAAATAGGCAAAAGACAGATATTTAGCCCTAAAACTTTGTAGTATAATAAATTCGTAATACGGTTTCTTGCCTGGGTATATGACGATTTATTCCCGGCAGTAAAAATGATGTCAACCCTCGCCTACGGCTCGGGTGACATCATTTTTCCAGCCGGGAATAAATCGTCATATACCCCGGCAAGAAACCGTATAACTAATAATGTGTAGACCCGCAATTTAGAGTGAGTGATAAAAGATCAATTTTGTCTTTACAAGTATAGACAATATTGACCTTTGATCACCCACTTAAGGATCTATACACACTAGCGCTGCTTAGAAATACTATTCTTCAAGGTGGAAAAAAAAGGAACTCTCTTGAAAAATTATTTGTTGACATAAGATTTTATGCATTAACTTACCTTGACTTTTGATGCATATCTACTAAAAGATAGAATATGCCGTTCTTAGCTTAATGCTTTTAAAAACAATTTATTGATGAATCTTCATAAATCCGCTAAGCCTTGGAGCGATACTGGCTCTCTTATGTCCCTTGTTTTAAAAGTATTCTTATTTTGGTATATTACTTATATTTTTGACCTTTTTGAATTACCTCGTTGTAATTAAGATAATTCTACTGATTTGGCACACAAACTAAAGGCTAAGTAATTATAACATAAGTATGCGTTCACATAGAAGCATAGCTAGTCAAAGATGTAGAAATTGGTTATATGTTGTAAGGAAACTTGTTATAGAGTTAGATTGTGCAGAATTCCAGTCAATAGATACTGTTCTATTGAAAGAAAAATTAACTCAAAATTTTTTTTGCAGAATGGAACTTATCTCTTACAAGACAAACTGGAAAAAATAATATTGGTAGAAATAAATTGAGAACCTATGCACTTTTTAAAACTAATTTCGAAACTTAAGAATATTGTAGAGTAATTTTACCTTTTAAACATCGCTCAGCTATGAGTAAATTTAGATGTGGTGTGGCTCCTTTAAGAATTGAAACAGGAAGGTATGAAAATCTTGAATTGGTAGACCGGATGTGTCCGTTTTGTAACACTTTGGAAGACGAATGTCATGTTTTGTTTCATTGTAAAAATTATGAAGAATTCCGTCATGATCTTTACAATAAAGCATCTTTTGAACATCAAAATTTCAAGAACATGAACGATATAGAGAAGTTAAAAATATTATTTACCAACCATAATTTGATTAGAATAACAGCCAAAACCTGCTTTTCAATTTTAAATAAAAGATCTTTGCTTTTGTGTAAATAACTTTTATTTTTAACAAGTTCCCAAGTGATATATATTTTAACGTATATTACCAAGAACCAGGTGCTAATTATGTACACTGTCACTGTGAAAGGGTTAATTGCCTTTTTTCTTTTTCAATATAATTTAAGCAAACCACAAATTTCCCGTCGCATATAAACGTATTTTCTCCATTTATTAAATAAGACGAAAACAACTGTACCATTAGCAACTGGTTCTTACTCTATCTTCTTTTGTGTAGCAACTGTTTTACGGTTAGTATTGTTTTAATCATGTAAGTCTCTTATAATTCTATATGTGAATGGTCATGTACTTTTTAATGTTTGTATAAATGTTTGTAAATGATGTACATGAATGAGACTATAATAAAGATATATATATATATACATTTGTTTAAATTTAAAATTTTAGAAAATTCTCAGTTGAGCCTGAGAAAGGTTTAATAACCTCGGGCCTTGAATGCCGTCAATTATCGGTAGCTGCGAGATAGAACTTTTAATCAGCCAGACATTATTGCGATTTCCTACTTTGTTACACATGCTCTGCGTTCAGAATGACAAAAGGCGCAAACTGTTTGCAAATTATACCCCGCTTTGCACGCAGGGTATCTTTTGCGAAGAGTTTGCAACGCTTTGTAATTCTAGGACTACGGCTTAACCACGTTCAGGCTACAAAAAAGTTTGACAACGTTAAGAATGACACCTTGCATTAAACAAAAAAACACGTGCAGAATAGTTTCGCGATCATTTATAGTTCCGCAAGTTTATGTGAGTATCGAGAAACCGTTATTGCCTATCAATTTCAATGTAAAATTGATCTTTGACGCCTCACTCTAAATTGTACAACTGTACCTCTTGAACACAAGGCCCGCTTCCGAGGATTAGTCTTATGTTTAGTGCTATGACGAGTAGGAATTTTGTGTCCGGATACCCGAGACCTCGATACTCGCGGGTACTCGAGTACCCGATCCTTATTGCATAGGCGTATCAAGGCCTTTGAATTTTTTACGCATTCAGATGGCTGGAACTAAAGAATATCTAAGATAAAGGCGATATGTGAAGTGTGGCATAAGATGAATGCCCTCCGTCCGCTCCCTTTTATGATTTGGGCGTTGGTGAATATCAAAACACCGTAACTACAGCTTGAATAAGCTGTAGTTTTGATGTTATGATCATCCATCAACGATATTTTTCAAAAAAGAATTATTTCGTTTGCGTAATTGGGGTTACACCCTACAATTCCACGTATTTATTTTATCAATAAATACAAATGACAAGGCGGATCCAGAATTGCCGTGACGGGGTTCGAACATACAAATCCCGATATGGAACACGTGTGTTGCGAGTATGTAACTCGCAAATAAGAAGCCATGACTCTCAAAACTAACTGAAGTAAATCTGTAGGACCATCCGGAAATCAACCTTAGAATTTTCTTTTCTGAATTTGATCGTCAAAATTACTAAGTTTTTATACAATAGTCGGGTAATAAGGGGCAATTATTCAGGACCCAGGTCGGAAGGTTACCCTACCTGATAACAAAAGAAAATGAAAAAAAAATAATGAAATAAAATAAAATAAAATAAAATAACATTCAGTTTCACTGTCTAGATTCTAGACATTCTACTAAACGGCTTAAACAAATGCAAGATAGTCAGGAAATAAAATATAATACAAAAGTTTGATCTCTATTTTTCATTATTGATTGTTCTCTGCTTTTTATTAGCTAGAAAAGCTGCTTTAGTTAACATACAAAATTTTGAGGTAGTCTCAAAGTTCAAATGAGTGCAAACTGCCCCTGGCAGCTTAACCACTAAATCAATGAATGCTTCCGACATAAAAAGTAGTTCTCCCGTAATGTTGCATACCTATGTCATCAGTTTCAACCCCCTCATACTTTAAGCTCGTAAGGGCAAATCAGGCTTATGTTGAGCTGTAAAATCATTAGATATCCCTCGTTCGTCGTTCGTCATCAACTCTCTTTAGTTTTTATATCATAGGGATTGACGATTCATGAATATTGGGATAGTAATGTATGTCAGGTCATTAATATGAACCGTATGGATTAAAATTTGAAACATTCCATATATATGAAAACACGAAAAAGGATACTTGTTGACACTTCTTTGTTTTCATTCTAAGGGCCATATATATGAAACGTGTTCAGTATGTTAGTCAAAATGATAAAACCTTCTAGAAGAGCTATGTTCATCCGAGAATACAAACGCAGGGACATGAAAATTTGGCTCACCCGTGATTAACAATGACCAGAATACCATGTTGAAAGATGGAAAGTCCAAATCTGTCGAACGCGGATAAATTTTCTGGAATTTTTGTTGAACAATTAGCAAAACCATAGTAAATCGTAAATCGCTTCAGTACACCATTTTCATAATAAGTCGCCCGATCACTGTATAGTTTCATTACAAAGAGGACACGTTGTTTTGATCTGAAACCATCGTTTGAGACAGACCGCATGGAATATGTGTCCACATTTTAACCGTTTACCCCGATTCAGGCTGTCAAGACATATAGCACAATTGTCATCATATTTCTTCAACTGTTCAGAGGTAGCGTGCGTGATATGATCCACTGTTCCAAGTAAAATTCGCCGTTGGCGATAGCTTTTCCATTCCATTACCGTAACGGTAATTATTGCACAAAGACAGTCTAAGGTGGTGACTAAGAATCTAATAAGCACAGATCCCGTGAGGAAAGGGGACATAAATCTGTAGTACGCCAATAGAATAGTGCATAACACAGTTACGCCACTCTTACAGACCCGTGTGTAGTACACTGTGTCTGAAAAGTTGTCGATCTCATCGCTTAACGATTGTGACAGTGAGAGAAGATAGCACTCGATGAATGTAGCAACGCTTCGGCTCATGACTATCAACATTCCAGTACTGTTAAAAAGAGACCAGAGTTCAAGACTTAAAATCAGTGAAAGTTGATAAACAAAATATGTAAGCCCAAATACTACTAATACCATAATTCCTATCACTCGGACATATGAAAAATAACTCGTAGTATCGGGATTAGCAAATAGACCTATGAGATATTTTTCTAAAGTCATGCACATTTGGAAAACGATCGCAAATGTTACAAGTAGTATAACAAAGGAACAATTTTGCGTTTGATCTAATTTTTGCGTTGATATAGTCCCAGCCTGAACGCTTATCATTAGCATCCAACTATATATATATCTACCCTCAATACTGTCAAGTACCTCCCTTATGTTAAATGGTCCGCTTATTATAAAGTGTGTCACTAAAATAGAACAATTTGCTATGGTAGCAAAAACGCCAGCCATGCTCATTAAGACAGCAAGTGTTGTTGTCCATTTACTCAAGAAACTGTGCAGATTTTCCACTTCCTTGATTTCTCCAGTTCCGACGTCGACTATAAAACACAATAAAAAGTATGCTGCAGTAAACACCGTACTGACGTCTCTTACAACCCATGGACCCGTTATATGTCGGTCTAAACCAGCTCTGTACAGGGTTAAATACAACTGATACCTTTCGTCGCCTTCAGCTATATTTAAGATTTTGAAAAAGATTTCCAAAGAGAAAACGAATTTATAGAAAAAATAAAACATAGTATCGTTTTGAAAATACCAATAAAAGCTGAAGATAAAGATATTCGATAGAAGTATTAATACCACCCGAAGTATGATATATTGTTGGCAGTATCTATAAATAAGGTATGTTATGTACACACTTTGAATCAAGACGACATGTGCCAAAGTCCAGCAATATTTATCTTTATCCGGTGAATCAATACAGTTTTGACGAGAAACAGAGGATCTTTCCGTGTACCAAGCCACAACCATGTCCAACGTCAGAGATTTGTAGGCGAACAGCAAATTTTCATTTCCTAATTCGCAGCTACATAACATTGTTAAAGCAACTGAAAAAAAAAAAATAAAAATACACAAGATGTTTTATCATCAATGATTCTATTTCTGTATTATCTTAAATTTTGTATAAAATTAGAGTAGATATACTACATGTGGTCTGTATGTATAAATGGGTTCATATAAAGAAGACGCGTTATAAGTATTTCTTTATGTATAAGTCAGGAAAGCTCAGTCTTTAACAATTTCGCGTTTTGCTGTTAGAATCGTCAGTGATATAATTTCGTATTGTCACATTATTCTATACAAGTTTAGATACCAAATCGCCACCATTAACTTGTTAAATCTAATGGAAGAAGTTTCTTTTTTTTTCAAATATTTGTATTGATCTCGATGTAAGTATTATCCTGCCAGACGACCTAAGTATAAACGTTTTGAAACGACTGGAAAAGTTAACCGTCTTAGCTCTTTCACTTCCTATATCGAGTGCTCGCGAACTTTTTGACACTCTAAGAACACGATTGTTCTCGAGTATCTTGGGGTGGGTAAGCATGTGCAAGAACGTTTTCAAATGACATTGAGGTTATTAAAACATTTTTAAGCTCAGAAGAAACAACGATTAACGTTGCTTACCCCATATTCTAAGAACAAACAGTGGTAAATCTGTCCATGTTCCGTCAGAGTAAGGCGCTAGTAGAAACCAATTATGAATAAAAAACAGCATCGGTACTCTACGGACTATATCTATGGCATACTTGCGATACGAAAACCGTCGTTGGCGTACAAATTCCTGCAAAAACCTCAAATAGAGGTTGTCCTCTTGAGGCCTCGGATCACCATGCAAATCCATATCCGATGATATCAACCGATGTTTCTTTCACAAAACGTCATTCCCCTTATATAAAAGAAAAGACAGACAAATAATATCAAATCAGAAGTTAAATTTTAGAAAATGAATAAATGGTATCGTAGACATGGCATTGGAAACATACCAGTCTCTCGTTAAAATCACTTTACAGGTCCTCAGAGAAATGTATTATATGAAGTAATACTTCTCCAATGAAATTTTCTAAAATTGAATACATTGACCACCTTTTTTTAGATAAATCTTCGGAGTAAATCAAACGGTATGTATAGAGGATATTAAATGAGTGGTCATTGAATACCGAATTTTTTAACGAGTCATCTATAAACAGATAAAAAAAAACGAGGCCGTGCCTTTATTTATTTAATTTTACATGATGAGTTTTATAATTTCGGTATTTTATGAACACAAATTTGATATTCTTATTGTAATATGAGTCAGCTTTTGCGATAGTTCGATGGAATTCCAGAATTCCATTTAACGAATCAAATTATTCCGCGAAACATACAACGCCGTTTACGCAATGACGCTAGCAAATGCATTATGACGTCATTTTCACAACGAAAATATAAAGTTACTATATATTCTTATCTTATTTGCATATTTATTCCACTAGTGTAATAATACCCGTGAAATTTAAAAAATATTCAAAGGGATTTTTTCACTCCCGCGATCTAGGTCATATTATAAAGGTTTTTACACAAAAAATACCTCTCCTGAATTGTAACAAGTCAATCTTCTGAGCTTTCATTCATTTCATTTTGCAATTAATGAGAGGGGATGAGGACCATTTAAAGCTATGTTCCTATATTGATTTCCTAAAAGGACCCAACTATACTGCTTCTTAATGTAATATTAAGATGTAATATAGTGTAATTTTAAGCTATAGTGTTTTATTTCTGTTACCACTCATATTATAATTTGAAACCTTTTGCATGGCTTCCTCACAATCGAATCGTTCTCTTATCAAAAGTTCATTACTCTAAAATTTATTTTGAGGGGACAATCACGTTTTTCGGAATAGGAATTTCTTGGTACTGTGGTCCACATATTTTAATAATATGACCTACGTGGCGGGAGTGAAATGACCCAGCTGAATATTTTTGATATCACACAGATGCTATTACAAAAGATCTAGTAGAAAATAACTATGCAAACGAGCCGAATCATATAGCAACGTTATATTTTTGATATGAAAATGACGTCATATTGTATAAGCTAATTGTAATTGCGCAAATGGCGTTAATAACTTGAATCGATAAATTTCTGGAATTTCCTCGATCCATTGCAAAAGATCACTTACTTTATTTGTACATCTTAAATGAGCATACGTCACGTTAGGATTTTACTGGTTCTATTGCTTTGTATTTGTATATCCCTTTGAGGCTAATATGCCATCTCTTTCGCAAAGATTGATTTCTCTGGCGTTCATTACAGTGGAAAGTCATCTCTTTCCTTACTTAAAATTACAAAGTGAATGCTTTACGCGCAAACGCCTTTCTTTTTCTATTATAAGTTTTTTGCCTCGAAACCTTAAACATGCTTTTGATGCCATATCGTGAACTTGTCATAGGCGTAACTAGAATTGTTAAATTTATACGTACTCAGAACATCAAAGACTATATAGGATAAAGGGGATATGTGGACTGTGACAAAAGATGAATGTCATCCATTCGCTCCTCTTTTTATGGTATGAGCGTTGGTGAATAATCAAAACATCGTCACTACAGCTTAGATAAGCTGTAGTTTCGATGTTATGATCATTCATCTATGCTATCTCTTTCGCAAAACGGTACTTTTCGAAATAGAATTTATTACTATTACGCACTTGCGTAATGTGCGTAATTGGAGCTACGCCCATACTTGTAAAGGATTGGATTCTCTGTTTCAATTCATTTACAGTGAATATTTCCAACAATTTGAAATGTTGGCGAGAAGCAAACACTGAGCAGCAAAGACTGGCACATACTGAAAATACAAAGTTATCTGATTGTCTACAGATACTTTGAGACCTCATCTTTCTACTAAGCGCATAGTGATGACTCTGGTCAGACTGTGCGGATGCACAGGCTGGTCAGAGTCTGTGCTTTGGTCATATTTGAAATTCTTTAAAATCTCACGCACAGGCTCATTTAGTAATGGGTTTTGTCCGATGGCTTGAATTGACTATCAAGTCCTTAATATGCGAGCGATGCTGTCTACTAGTGGCAGGTGTTAGCCTAGTTAACACTGCGCTTGGACACCACCAACATTTAGTCATAATATATGTAACCCGACACGCGAAAAAGGACCATCTAGGACCTTCGTGACATAATTGTAAGAAAAACAGATTGGATCTAGAACAGGCCAACCAGAGGTCGCATTTAACAAAAAAATCACGTGTGGGTAAACTTATTATTCAAGATGTGCGAAAAAAGTGCGAAAAGTTTCGACCCTAGTCAGTCTGCGCAATCCGCGCAGTCTGACGAGGATCGACACTTTACGCACATCCCAGATGGTCCATTTTCGCTTGACGGGTCACATGTTATTTAGAGGCTAGAACTTTCAACGCTACTAATAACAAGTAAAGACATCTTACATGCGTCCAGGATGCCAAGACGTTTGTGAACGTTCAGAAAATGCTTTGCACGTGCAAAGTGGTGTATCATATCATAAACGTTTCGCTAACGTGTTCATCTTGATCAACGGGGAAAACATCAATATTGACTTTTTTTCTTTATTGAAATCTATGATTTATCCAAAATGGCCCATTTTTTATGGGAAATGGTAAAAGAAAACGATGACACCAAACTCATTCATTACGTTTGAAATCAAGGTAATAAAAATAAATCAAACCTGATTCTGATGGCTAAATTCTGTATTTTGAAATCACAAGAACAAGTGATATAAGTCCGCATATTATGCTATGATTATTCAGGTAAAAAAATGAATTTGGCGTAAATTCAATAGTCGAATACACCTAATACAATTGTAAACATGTCAGGTAAAATCCAATATCTATTAATACATGTATCTATAATGACCTGACACTTATTGAATATTCCCATTTGATCCTGTAAATTACCCGAAAGCATGTTCTAAATATGGGATTCAAATTGTTGAGGATTAGATTCAATATAATGTATCATATCCATACATGCATACATGCATTGGGACGGACGGACTCTTACATCAATAGATTGTTAGTTCAAACCGGTTCACTCGCACATGTACACTTAACTTCAAAAGAAATGTCCACAAATAAATGTTCTCTTAATTACTTAACCGTTTATTATTATTTTTATGTTTGATTTTTTAATACTTATCAAAACTGGCCTCATTTTTAGACAGATCTTTTACTGTTTTGTTCAATATTCCTTTCCGTAGCACCGTCTGCTTGTTAAACGTGTCCCTTTCCATTGCTTGTCTTTGCTTGTCTTAGGCTTGTTGAAAATTTCCAACGTGTATTGAAAGAAATTTTAAAACACAGAAATAAATAGCACATTATTGTTAATAAAAACCTTCTGTCAGTCTGCGTTAATAACTTGATTGTGTTCGTGATAACCGGGCGGTGTCCGAATTAACGGTTCTACAGTGTGGTTTCTTAAATTGCGTATTGCTCAGATGTTGAACTCTGTACTAAAGGATCACCTCTTACACTCTGGTAGCTGCAAGGCTTAGTTTCTGATGATTAAAAAGCCGTCATCTGTCGCAAAACAAGCGAAACTCTAGAATTTATCGAACTCAAACTAAGGGGGAGAAGGCCAAGGTCAATCATTTACGTTTTTTTGTTCAAGTAACTTCGTTTTGAAAATGGGTGCTTACGTTTTTGTTTGTCTTCTTGAGAAAATTAGATGTCTTACATATAACAAGGTTGACACTAGTGCCTGCCAAAAACCCTCTTTGTATCTTGCATCTTGCTTTCAATTTTTAAAACTTGTGTTAAGCGATCACTAAGGAGACCACCAAAAAGCGGTCGTTTATGGGAATGGTCGCTTAATACAAAATATCATTATAAATGCGACAGTTAATTTTGATGGCATTTATAGATTGTCGGTCAAGTCGTAACGAATCTTATGATGTTTGAACCCATTACAATCGTCTTATTGAGACGATTCTAATGAGCTCCAGCAACATAAGATTCAATAATAACAACCAATATTTCGTTAAGAATGTCCTCTTTTTCAGATATTTTGCTTACGTCGAAGGGACCGTTCATGGTGGTCGCTTAAGAAAATTGGTCGCTTAATAGACATGGTCGCTCGGGCAATATCGACCGTACTTCTAAAGGTGTTCTTTGGTACCAGGAAATACCTCTCCATGTCATTTGGCTTTCTTCATCCGAAATGAAGCCCGTCTTTGATAACAAATTCAATAAAGTTTACTGCGATGTCCTTTTGGAACATCGCTACGACTTTTCCGTAGGTTGGAAAGTGCCTTGGACACAAATGATGTAATTGTGGTGGGCCAATTATTAGATAATTCGGCTTATGGTGGTACGCTTAAAGAAAGAAAAACATTAAATGTTATACAAACCTCTATTTTGTGCAGTCTGGCATTTGCCTGACTTTCAAAAAGTAATCATCGGCAAGCGAGATTGTTGAAACACAAGTACAAATGTATTCCTGTGCGTTACAAAATAAATACATTCATCATTTTAAGAGAGCAAAAATAATGGCGACAGAGATGCCAACCATTCAGATTTTCGAGGAATCATTCCGATTTTAAAGCCTAATTTCCGCATTAGGAATTTGTCCAACGACATTCCGATAATATCGATTTTCGACAGTACAAAAAAAAAAAAAAAACCCGAAAACAAAGTAGAATGCGACTGTTTTACAGAGCGTTATAAACACACTATATATAAAAAATGAAAAAGTTTTAAACCCGACTAAAATCGTCGACATGGTTTCTCCACCCAAAACGTCGCGGGATGCAAAACTTCATCGAACTCGTATTTGTATGCTGTATTCCTATAATGTCCTGAGATTCCTGAAAAGTATTCTTAAGATTTCTGACGAGTGTCACTCGGGGTTGGCATCTCTGTGCTTTTGGGAATGAATCGCCGAATCGTTTTCAGTAATTTCTTGTCGCCATCTTGGGTTATACTTTCAAAAGTCGAGGATATACTTTGAAGGAAAAATCCGTTCTTTGCACGTTAGACATTTTTAAAAAAAGATCGGAAATAATTTTGGCGAATCTTACACTGTATAGGCTAAGAACAACAACTTTGTCAACGGTGTAAGCAACAACGAGATACTTTGAAATCGAGTCAGTACCGAGATGGACATAATGGAAGATCACTATCACTCAATCCCCCGAGATGAGCACTTAAAATCGGCTTAGACTCAGGCTGGATTGAGTGTTTATCGCGTCCAAAGATAACAGTATGCTAAACTGGCCGCAGTCGTTTTGTTAGCATTTTTGAAATGTTTTGTAGTAGTTCTATTACAAGCCTCTTTAATCCAGGTTCACATTATATTATTATTTTTAACAAGTGCTGAACAAAAACTTCTTTTCAGAGACAGGGGACTTAATTGGAATTTATGTAATGACTGACACATTTAATTCCCTTGGAAAAAAATACTGTAAAGAAGAGTCTGGCGGCCAGACTAACAGTATGCAGACACAGTCCGATCAGGATAGTTATGGTTTTGGATTCAAAACAAATTGTTCCCTTGTCTTGTTTTTGTTTTCGTAGATCATGTTGATTTACATTTTTCTTTTCGATAATCTGTGATTCAGAAGCTTCACTGGTGGATTCAGAAGGGGGGATGTTCAATCGACATCCCCATACATAACCTGATATTTTCATTTAGCATGGATATATAATCAAAATTGCATAAAAACTAGTAAACAAACGCCTAATTTGTAAGTATACTCCCTATGCAGATATCCTGAATTAGTAATTCTGCTTCAATGCATTATCTCAGCAATCTGAGCAGGGGCTTACCTGATTGAAGTAGTTTCTGCAGTCGGGACTTTCTGAAGCTAAAATGATACATTCCTGTGAAGAAATATTTTAAATGCGACGTCCAGTTTTCCTCATCTAGTATCAATCTTATTTTTCAAATATCTATTTTACGGCGTTCCGAGATGGCCTATTTTGTGTCACGGGTGACATATATTTAAAATCAACATTGGTAGCTGGTGAGGAATTGACAACTTGAGTCACTGCTGTTTGTTGGACCGCCGTAAAATAGATATTAAATGATACCGAGATGGCCTATTTTGTGTCACGGGTGACATATAGTTAAAATCAACATTGGTAGCTGGTGAGGAATTGACAACTTAAGTCACTGCTGTTTGTTAGACCGCTTTCGTATGTAAGAGTCTAACAGTCATTTCTATACTTAAAGAGACTAAATGGACAAATACTTTCGGGTGTAGGAGTCTCAAACATAAAAAATAGCTAATTAAAGCTATATATTCATACACTTTAATGTGTAGGATTCTGCGATATCATATCAAAAGCTTATTTAAGCTTAATGTTCAAACATTTTCTTGTTTAGGAGTCTTAACTGTTTTAACTATAGCTCATTTAAGCAATAGGTTCAAGCATTTTTGTGAAGGTGTCTAAAACGTCAACTTGCTAGGCTACAGTTAAAAATATATTTATAGAACTTGTTTTCATGTTTTATTAAAGGGGGGTAAAAATATCGCTATTTTTGTTCATCTTGAACAAAAATAGCGATAATGGATTACCTCATTTTAATTTCATTCAAAACTCACTCCTCTCGTTCATTCAATTTCACTCACAAATCATTCGCAAATCATCCATCTTTTCAATTTCACGATATTCTAAACTGTTTGAATGGGTTTTTACGCCGCTTTCAACAATTTTTAAATTATAATGCGACCACTAGAGCACCTAACGATAGATTCCTGGTATTTCTCACATAAGTACTACCGTCATATCCTTTCCTAGCCTCCAGCTGCTATCCCACATAGGTCTACGATGATTTACCCATTGGTGACAGACAAATAGTCGGTAAGGATGAGTGCCGCGGTCGGGGATCGAACCCAGGACCTTTAGATTAACACTACCAACCGCGCTATGGCGGCGGCTTTTGGTGTACTCAACTGTATATGTTCCTATTTTAGATCGCTTATCATAGATTTCACTTTTGTTTCTTGTCTACGACCATATATCTTACAGTCAAAATCATCGTGAAATTGACATTGATCTCAATCAAAACCATTCTAAATCGATCACACAGCGCTCCAACCATTCATTCAAAACACTCACTCAAACCATTAAAAATACGCTCTAAAAGCACTTAAAAGATATGAGCAACAGCTACATTCAAAATCAATTTGCTTAGGAAAATTCGCGATTTCACCGACATAATTGTTTCTAGAATACATAGGAAGGTAATTCTAGAAATTGTATGCATATTTCATTAAAGGGCGGTAATAAATATCGCTACTTTTGAACAAAATTTGCGATATCTATTACCGCCCGTTATTTTCACTCAAAACTCACTCAATCAATTTCGTTCAAAAATTATTCCAAAATCATTCACCTTGTCAATTCAGGATGTTGTTAACTGTTCAGACCATTAACTTACTGATAAGGATTTGACACTAACTTCTGTGATTAAGGAGTCCTAACATGTGGAATCAAGGAGTCCAATCTAAGTACGGAGCCTGACTTTCGTATTGGCAAGGAACTAATGTGGAAATGAAGAAAATGCTTATAAAAGTAAAAACACTTTCAAAGGATTTTTCAACTATTTCGAGGCGATTTTGATAGACTTGAGTGATAAGTTTGAATGCATTGAATGATCAAGCGATTAAGAATGATTTTGATTAAGAGGAATGTCAATTTCACGATCTAACAAACTATATCATGTCGGGAGTGCAGATTGATGGATGGGCGGAATAAAAATTACGAATATTAGACTTTCTTTAATGCTTTTCGGTGGTTTATCGAGAAATAACAGTAGATTATCACTTGATAATCTCACCGCAAAAGCAGTGAAATTATCAAAATTTTAAACCCTGCTTTTGTGCACTTCACCCTATCTGACGTCATTTATGCTGGGCGAAATAAGTGACGTCACAATGAACGTTGCGTAGGAATCACGTGCAAAATGACGCGCTTTACGAAAATATGTCCTAGAAATTTCACATTTTGTCTCATTTTTGCATTAAAGAAATAGAATAATCGTTTGTTTTTCGAGTAAGATCGATTAATATTTCATTTCGTGAACAACAAAAACTATATTTTAACTCGTGGCTCTGCCACTCGTGAAAATATAGCTTTTGCTGTTCACTCAATGAAATATAAATCGATCTTACACTGAGACAAACGATTATCCTCTATTTATTCAAATGTATTTGTCCAACAATTTTTAGTACTAACAAGTGATTTATAAAAATTGTGGATTTTTCCCGACAGTTAGAGTATCAAAATTGTCAGAAAATGATTCAACAACAACCGTTTTATGCTCCCCGTGAAGACGGACATGTAGAGTTACCTATGTCCGTGTTTATGTCTATGCTTGCACATTACACATTTTCTAAATTTAAAATGCTTATTCTGCATTTCTATGTATTCGTTACCGGAATCCACCATCTTTTCTTTGCTATATACAATCCTTTTTTTTTTTCAAACTAATCATTTTACGGAGTTCACAGAGGGTACCTTTTCGTGTGACGGGTCACATAAGTAAATGGATTTCAAGTAACTGATTTTACATTTCAGACTTCTTAATCAAGAATCGGACCCGAACCTTGTCAAATGATTTTGACAGGTATCAAACTGTTCTTCCAATTAGGAAAGACGTGATTCTTTAAAAAATAGCAATTAAGCAACAAGGCACTTGAAATACTAACATGAATGAATTTATACTGGTACAACTCAGTCAAGAAATAGGTTTAACATATATAGGAACTCAATGATAGTCAAACATCATTTTATGCTAGAACATTTTCAGCCTAAGTGTAAATCAACTGAACTAGAATAAACCAATGAACCAGCAAAGCTCTTTAAAAACATGCCAAACCAAATATAACGAAATGAAATATTAACAAATGAGAATTCAGAGCTTTGCCAGTTAATTGTTCATTCCCTCATCTGAGATTAATTTATTCTTCAAAAAAGAGCCCGAATGCAAGCACAATCAACTCTTCTAAACAGGGAATGTAAGCCAAACCCAAGTTTCCCAATAAGGAATTTTAATACAGTGGCGTAGCCATGTTATTTACATTGGTGCGGCAAAACTGAGCTCCGAAGGAGCGAATGCGAGCGCCGAAGGCGCGAAGCCCTTCTAGGGGGGTCCGGGGGCATGCCCCCCCGGAAAATTTTTGAAAAAACGGTGCGATTTGGTGCATTCTAGACTATACTTGATCACAATTTCAGTAGGGAAGAAATAGTGTGGAAAAGGAAGAAATTGCTTGTCAGAAGCAATTTCTTCTTTTTTCACAATGTTTTCTCAATCATAAAATCACAGGCACGTAATTATAAGCAGGGATTAAACAGGAAAGGGTTAACCCTAGTACGAGGACTAATCGATAATGACATTAACAACTCACCATGTACTCACGGGGAATCGCATGTTTGACATCAACACTGTATGGAAAGTCTGTACGGTAGTTTGCAACGGTATATTCAAAATGGCGGATAGGCGTTCGTGAAAAAGTAAGTGTTCTTTATTTTTGTTCGATGCTGATTTAATCTATCATCCTGTAAGATAATGACAACATTTACGCAATCAGATTTGAATACATTATCCATCGTACCTAATGATTAAACGTCCTATAGCACCGTCCGTGTGTAATACAGCTTCAAACATTGTGTTTTGATGACATTTAAAATTGAAGCGCAAAACGAAAGTAGAAATGGCCATATTTTCCTTAAAATGACCGCACCGGCAAAATCAAATGTGGCGGTGGATGGGGACAAGATATCTCCCTAAATATGACCCAGAATGTATTGGATCTAGCCCCTTGGCTAGGAAATATAGACACTTGAAAATTCCGATGGTGTACGCTACAGTTAAAACCGAAACTAAATCGCTGTACAGTGCGGTATATGGATATATTTGTACTCACCGGTTTAAATTTCGAATGAAAAATCTGTACGCAACGGTTTATATAAATTATCATGTGAAAATCGTTCAACGGGTTGAATGGCACGAAAAGGTGAAAGGTGACTTTGATACTATTTAATCTTAGTTAATACTGCAGAAAGACGAATATATTCTTATTCTTAATTTTATTTGTTTTGCCTGGAAATGAAGAAATCGTCGAAAGTGTATCATTTAACACATTTTTAAATTCTAATTTTATGTTTCTATTTAATTCTTCTGTCTTTCCTCAATAATTTTTGTAAGACCCTGTACAAATCGTTAAGACTAAAGCACTTAACAAAGGCATCAAACTTTAAAAATGTCGGAGTATATTCCAGACATTCTTCTCGATGATGTAATATTAATTTATGATTCTTTTTTGTTGTTGTTTTTTGTTTGTTTTGCATTGAAACAAAGAAAAATAATTGATAGAGTATCATTACACACCATTTTAAATCTAATGTTATGTATCTACTTAATTCTATGTCATAGAAAGTTTCAGTTTAGTAATCAAAACAGTTTTATAAGCTTGAACCTAGATTATTGTTTCTGATATCATACGAAATGCTTACGTTTTTTTTTAACTTTCAGCTTTAGAAGCTTACAGTTAGAAGAAATCTGATCGAAATAAATTATTTAATACTCAATAGTTCTGATACACATAAGAAAATAGTTTTATTTCTTTTAGTTATCTCTTTCAGACAAATATCTTGTAATTTCCTTCCACAACATTTTTTAATTAAAAAGAAATTTTAAATGTTTAGAGAAAATTCATGGAAGCATATAGTTGCCAAGCTGCGTGTCTTTCCGTCCTTCCAATCTTCCAAAGTTATTTGGACAATTGATTTATCGCACTCATAGGAGAGACTAGTATTTCGTCAAATTGTTGTGCATCGGCTTTTTTGTTTTTCGAATTGAATTAATACAGTTAAAAACGCAACCATTTCTTTCATAAAGTTCGAAAGCACAATTAACAATGATCGATTTCACATGCCTTACCCGCGCTATTGACTGTCACGTGACATCGTTAAAAGCACCCCCGTTGAAGCAAAAGATAGCTCATAAATTCGCCCCTAAGAATATGAAATTACAAAACAAGCAACTTACACCCTAACCAGTGAGCCAAAGAAAATTTTATATAGCCCAACAAATAGCGATTTTGCTTCGTATTTCTAGCCGCATTTAACATTTTTCAGTCTTATTATATCATCGAGAAGAATGTCTGAAATACTGATAAGTTTTATGCCTTTGTTAAGCGCTTTAATCTTAACGATGTGTACAGGGTCTTACAAAATTATTGAGGAAGAACAGGAGAATTAAATAGAAACATTAGATTAGATTTAAAACTGTGTTTAATTACTCTTTCGACGGGTTTCTTCATTTTCAGGCAAAACAAAATAAAATAAGAAAAAGAACATATTCGTCTTTCTGCAGTATTAACTAAGATTAAATAGTATCAAAGTCACCTTTTACCTTTTCGTGCTATTTCATCCGTTGAAAGATTTTCACATGATGATTTATATAAACCGTTGCGTACAGATTTTCATTCGAAATTTAAACCGGTGAGTACAAATATATCCATATACCGCACAGTACAGCGATTTAGTTTCGGTTTTAACTGTAGCGTACACCATCGGAATTTTCAAGTGTCTATATTTCCGAGACAAGGGGCTAGATCCAATACATTTTGGGTCATATTTAGGGAGATATCTTGTCCCCATCCACCGCCACATTTGATTTTGCTGGTGCGGTCATTTTAGGGAAAATATGGCCATTTCTACTTTCGTTTTGCGCTTCAATTTTAAATGTCATCAAAACACAATGTTTGAAGCTGTATTACACACAGACGGTGCTATAGGACGTTTAATCATTAGGTACGATGGATGATGTATTCAAAACTGATTACGTATATGTTGTCGTTATGCTATTGGATGACAGATTATAGTAATATCGAACAAAAATAAAGAACACTTACTTTTTCACGAACGCCTATCCGCCATTTTGAATATACCGTTGCAAACTACCGTACAGTGTTTCCATACAGTGATCAACAGAAAACGGAAGTAAACAGAATTACCATTCTACAGACGCTTGGAAGTTTAGATTATTGATGAGTCATCCCAGGATGCTGGCATTTCGTTGTGTATGGTGGATTAAAAGAACTATAAGACATCATGTTTTATAAACGTTTTATTCATCCGTTATATGCTCACATACATTTTCAGTCACTTAGCGGTCAACATAATCAAGTTTTATTGTAGCGGCATGCCGCATCTAGTAGTAGACTACGGCAATTATTGGTGCGGCATGCCGCATCTACGGCAATTATTGGTGCGGCGAATGCCGCACCTGCCGCACCCGTGTCTACGCCCATGTAATATTTATAATTAAATTCAAAAGAAAAGAAGTTTAGAAACAAACTTCTTTATTGAAAGGGAAGGCGGGAAAAATCAAATACAGGATATAACCAAGTGACTGAGTAACTAAAACTGTGACTAAGCCAAATCCGCACGTTTTAAATGTGCGCACAAAATTTCAACAAATCAGAGGCTTGTTATGCAAATGCTAATTAGCTAGTTTTACGAGTCATCGAAAAACTATGCAGATTAAAAGAAACATGACATGAGCTAATTTGGTACACTCTTTCTTCAACAGGTAACCGATTCAGCTCTGCTTAATAACCCGAGGCGATCTGCTTGCGACCAGCTAAGTTGAGAACACACCTGATTTTTTTTTATTTTGGGTCACATGGAGCATATGTTTGGCTTTCTCACAGATGCTGCTATACCAAACAAAACACGTATTATCAAACCGACATTGCAAATGAGACATAGCAAGGAGTTTTTTTAAATGTTAAGATAGGAATTTACTTTTTATTCAAAAAATTAATTCCAGCAATTTCCTTACTGATCAAAATGTAAGATACCATAGATCAAAAGCTCAATTATTGGTCTAAAAGGCTAAGAATTCTTAAAGTTAAGGGTCACGGGCCACGGTTAACCGAAAAAATTAAAAGATATCTCAAAACATTTAGGAGGAGATTTAATAAAACTTCAGTTGGCAAAGTTGTAACCCTTGAATAATTTTATCTACTTTGTGTCAATCAAGATTCGTGCTTTCTGATTGGCTGAAAATTTAGTTTAATTCCCATGTGAAAATAATTTTGAGTGCGAAGCTTTCCTGTTAGCTTCCGCATATAGTAGTCATATAAGAAATCTACTCCCCATTGGTAAATCTTTATGACTTTGCGTCAAGAAATTGCGTTATAAGATATGAAGAAATAATTTATTGATTTCATGTAGGAACGAAACTAAAAACCTAATCATCCATGAAGTGATTATGTTTTTAGTTCATACGCCAATGAAATCAACAAAAACTTTCTTAATCTCTTAATTAGTTTTAAATTGCCATTTCAAGGATTGTTTAGATACACCCAAGCTCAAAATCACGGATGAATGTCAAGTTATAAAACTGGTCTTGTTCGGAGCATAACTTCTGCATTCATAATTGGGTTTCGAATTATCTTTTGACAGTTGTTCCCCTTGCTGAACCCTTATGTCTTCCAAACTAAAAAGTCCATTTGACTTGATAGTAATGTTTGAGGGGACATCCTTGTAAAATCCTTATCTTAATTAGTCAAAAAGTGCATTTTCATCGATACTTGAATCTTTATTTTCCGAAACTTCAGAATAACGTTCAGAGGATAGAAGTGGAACAGCATTACAGATTCCAGCCTGATCCAACGAAGGACACGAGGCGCCATCGGGAACCGAGCGGTCTTCGTATAACGCTAGGCTTCCAAGATTTTCATGATGACGAAAAGCATCTAGCAAGTCATATCTTGTGCAGGAACTTTCGATTTTAATTCCATCTCTATGCTCGGCTGTTTGAAAATCGGTTCTTCTGTATATGTAACTAGATGAACTATTTGAAAATAATTCAGGCCAGCTTGAGTCATTTCTTAGAGGATCCAGACTTTGTTTGAATTCAAACGCTTGTGATGAATCACAGGATATGCCAGGATTGTCGGCTTCTTTGTCTAATTTCGAGATGTCCTTTTGAATTTCTTTCAAGTCTTTTACGTCAATCGATATTTCAACCTTTAGATCTCTCGTTCCTGCAACTTTCTTTTCCTTATTGAGACCAACACTCGATTTGGATTGGACACCATACTCGGAAAAATAAGTCCATTCATTTGTATATTGTTCAAGCGCTCTAGCGATTTTGAATCCTCCAGCCCTCACTGGTCTCTCGCCCCTACATTGTTTGTTTTCAGTTTTTCTCTCCCCTGTATAACCAACTAATCCTATTTGTTTGATTGCAGTCTGGTCCTGAAAGTTTTCGCTGTATAATGCGGGGAGTTGATTGGGTTTAGAAATGACTACCTCGCTATTTTGTTTCTGTTTCTTGAAATCTGTTTCATTGCTGAAACGGTAGATTTGTACACGATATGACAAATTTATTTTTTCTTTTAACAGCTTCATAAAATCCTGGATTGAATCATTATTTTCAAGGAAGCTTCCTTTTGAAGCTAGCTCTTTTGCTTTTGTCAGAAATGTCTTCGCCTCTAACAAAGATTCTAGGATTTCACATATCCGTGCTTTAGCTATGTAATACAGCATTTCCCTCCTTGTTTCAATTCCTTGCCATATCTTGTCTATTTCAACCAATAACGTTTGGGCTTCCTTGACATCGTATGTTTCTATACGGATACCTTTGATAATATTTCCTCGGTTCCCGAGGCCAAGTAGGCCAAACACCATACGCAATATGAACATTCTTTTCCACATCCTTCTTGTTTCATCTTCTTCATATGTAAGACTTTCTAGTCCAAACCTTCCCCACATCAAAAGATCATCCAGGTTTTCTCTAGTCGGTGTATTTTCTAGCTCCCATAACTTCACATATACCTCGACATACAGTAAGTTTACAAGCTCGAGACACTGTCCCACACCAACAGAACTTGTTCTAGCTTTAAGAACCATATCAGCAGCGTTGTAAAAGCTACAGTTGGAAGCATCTAGGTTTGCCTGTCTTGAATATACTATAGTATCTGTTATAAGCGGGTTTGTTGTTTCTGGAATGAGAGCTTTCATCTCTTCTATCATTCCTTGTTGGGTAATACCAACGTCCCCTTCCTTTGAATAATAATGTGAGTCTAGCTCAACACCTAGCACAGTTACACATCTATCGGCCAGAACCTGGCGTCTACCTGTATTCTTTTCTTTGTCGTATTCTTTCCGACAATAGTTGCTTATTTTTCTCAACATCTGCCTTGGGTTTTCAAATTGTCCGTCGTGAACCTTTCTCTTTAGATCCCTATAAAGCTTTTGAAGAGTTGTCCTATTCCCAACTGAACATTTATGCACAAAATGAAATCCGCAGTCACCATTTGTTGTTCTTGTGACAAGGAAAATCTTGGTGGCCAAATCTTGGAATCCGGTTCTGTTAAGAGCAAAGATTAAAATAGAAATATTGATTTGAATTGGTAAAAGTTCTAATACAAAACGCCACAAGGTATTCCGATCGTATCCTATCCTGAACATTTTTTCTGAGTTATCTCTGAAACTGTTTGTCACAAAACCATTTGAATGCAAGAAGTATACCAAAGTCATCGGGTCAACAGCTTTGACAATTTCCGATTTAAGTACCATGAAAATCACTTGCTCCCGTTCAGTCATATATCTTTTCGAACTTGGTATAATCGCTGAAGCCATAGCTACACCAATCCTTAAAACGTGCGTTTATTTTTATTCAGTGCTTTAAACAATTCTTTATTTATTTCACTTTCTAATGTTTTAATATGAATATAACTCTAAACAATACACATATTACACAATACACAATATAAATGGTGCAATTGTTCGATTTGACCCATTCAATTTATTTTTATGACAATATCAGAACTTCCTAGAAAAACGTTATCTATCTTATTAAAAGGTAGATCTAATCGAAGTTTTAGAAAAGCCAAAATATATAAATAGCCTTTTCATGGAGTCATATATCTGGATTAAATTACACCACTTCTAAATTAAATGTAAATAATTACACGGACTTTAAACGTCTACAAATATCTATTTTATCTCCCTTTCTGCGTTTCTGTCTGTCCGCATCAATCACTTTCTGTCTCCACGCGTTTTTTTTTCTTTGGCTGTCTATCTATCTGATCAAAGTATCGGACAATTTACCTACCACTCGCGAAATGGCTCGAACGTAGTGGACTATCTGTTATTATATTACCAAGATTTAGATATTATTTCACACTTTAATATTTTACCACCATCCGAATTTTCTGATCATTCACAAATTATTTTTAAAATCAATTATAAAAAGACTACATTGACCAATAACGCATCAAACCAAAATGCCATTCTATCGTAGAAGCTGCTAAAATAGTCCATTCATGGATTTTGGTAGTTTATTTATCCGGATCCCAAAGGTGACCAACCCGTTTTCAAGTGAAAATACTGAGTACAGATAATATTTTACTTTTTATTAATAATGTATACCGAATTAATCTTTATAGAAGACATAATGTGTATAATAAATCACTGTGTCGTCAAAAGAAGAATGAACAAGCGCTGCGTTCCGGACAAAACGACACAAACTGTTTGCAATTGATACCCTGCTTTACATGTGTACATTAGTACAAAGTGCGGTATAATTTGCAAACAATTTGCATCGTTTTGTTATCTTGAATCCAGTGCAGATGTGTATGGTCAACTCGAATGCTCCGCCATTTTCTACATAATTTAAAATTACCTCGCCCTTTGATAAATGATACGAACTATTCTGTTTGTGTGTCTTCGTGGACCAATGAGCGCTTTAAAAGCCGCTTCAATACAATATAATCGTTGAATGATATGATCTATTTGAATTAAATGTTGATCGCCTTTCACGATTTCGAAAAGTTTTCTAACGACTTTGGAGCGTTTTTGACCGATTTGAGTGAGTGTTTGAAATGAATGATTGGAGCGCTGAGTGAATGAATTAGAATAATTTTGATTGAAATGAATGTCAATTTCACAATGTTCTAAACTGTAGCTAAATCATTTATTAACCCTTTCCTGTTTTACAAAATTTTGGACCTGTCCAAATTCAAAGGTTTTGCAGACGAAAATTTAAAGTGGATTTAATTTGAAAAATAACCATTCAGTAGGGTAGAAAATAGTGTGGAAAAAGAAGAAATTGCTTGTCAGAAGCAATTTCTTCTTTTTTCCCAATGTTTTCACAATCATAAAATCACAGACACGTAAAAAGCAGGGAATAAACAGCAAAGGGTTAATTAAGTAAACAACTAAAACGCAGCAGAGAAATCCTACAACGTGTTATATTTCATGATATGCGGAATGTGTCAATTTTCTCCTCAAACTCTCCTTTTGGTGACTTTTGACATGCATTTGATTCAGTCTTGTAGACCTTCTGATTCCCATGATTTTATTAACCCTTTCCTGTTTAATCCCTGCTTTTTACGTGCCTGTGATTTTATGATTGAGAAAACATTGTGAAAAAAGAAGAAATTGCTCCTGACAAGCAATTTCTTCTTTTTCCACACTATTTTCTACCCTACTGAATGGTTATTTTTCAAATTAAATTCACTTTAAATTTTCGTCTGCAAAACCTTTGAATTTAGACAGGTCCAAAATTTTGTAAAACAGGAAAGGTTTAAGCAATTGGACAAGATGATATCCCAATGGCCACTCTTTTGTAAGGTTAAGTCCCAATTTTTATAATTATAAAAGCAAGACATGTGTGAAAGGAGGAGAAATGTAAGGTTGCTACTTAGAACTATTACGAAGTGTAGTCTCTATGGGTCATTCCATTTGAGCCTGTTCATTTTTCATCTTCATCGCTTTTTGTTTCCAAATGTACGAGTTCAAGTAAGTGAAAGTTAGTTTGACAAAAACCCTCCTGGAATAACCCCCTCCCCAAAGACGCGCATTCCAATTGCGCACAGTACGCACGTATGGAAAAAATAATATCGCATAAAATTTAAACGGCGAAATTATCTCATTTACCGTTGAGTGGCTACCCCTCTTTCATCTAGGGGGTGAGGGAGAGAGCGTGTGTAAGGGGCATTTCCTTTTGTGTCTTTCCTTTCTTCTCTCTTTATAAATAATTTGAATTCCCCATAAATAATTGAACAACTACCTAAGACTCACCTTCTGCGTGCGTAATCATAGTTACCCCCCCCCCCCCCCCCCACACACACACACACACACCAATAAGTAGACACAAATTAGTCTAGATAAGTAGTTTGTCTCCTTTATAAGGCCCGAACATCACCCTCACGCTTGCCTCGGACTCTGTATAATGCTATTTGCATAATTTAATCCTAAATTGAGCCTCTCAAGATCCAATATGAAGTCAACAACCTTAACAGCTTGTTCTAAATATAGCACAGGAAGTGATTTACTTTAATACAAAATATTTTGAACGAGTCTGTTTACTCAATATGCATTTAGTTATTAATATTATTATATTTACATATTTGCACACGTGTATGTTTACAATCAATTGAAATATGGATACTTTAATCATGTCAGGTAAGCAGAAGTTCACGATAAATGAGGTATTACTTATGTACAAATTCCGACTGCGCTGTTTGGCGTGTAGATCTACTTAAAATGGAGCTTAGATGATGCAAACGACATTTAAAATCTCTTAACCAAAATTATTAATTCATGATCCGTCAATTTAACCATCGGACGGATTTAGTTGAGGAGAGCGCAGTTCAGTGAATATGTATAGGTAAGAGGTTCTTATTCCATATACCAAGTTGTTGACAAATTGTGACCCTATCATAGAGTTTGCACTCTTTGATTGATTGATTGAATGGGGTTTTACGCCGCTTTCAACATTATTTCAGTTATATCGCGGCGGCCGGAGCACCTAACAATGGATTCCTGGTATTTCTCACGCCAGTACTACCATTACATCCTTTCCTAGCCTCCGACTGCTATTTCACATAGGTTTACGATTATCTACCCATTGGTGAAAGACAAACGTCGGAAAGGATATTTGCCGCCACCGGGGATCGAACCCACGACTTCCAGATTGGAAGTCTTATGCCTAACCAACTGCGCTATGGTGGCGGCTTTGCACTCTTTGAAGTTCCCCGTGAAAGTCCATTGCTGTGTTTAAATTGTTGATTTCTCTTTTCTCTCATGACAAACAATGATCAATCTGAATTATGTTTAAATGTGATTATCGATTTCAGAAAACGATTTCTTATCATCATCTTCCTTCTACTTCATTTTGTGACCAAAGCGTCTGTATATATTTTCTTCATTCTTTATCAAGTAATCTTGTTTTCCCAAAAATGCTGATCAAAAATGATGCCAGACTGAAAAAGGTTTTACCAAAGAAAATGACATTTTTTGGTTAAAATAGTCGCTTAATGTTTACGTTACTGGGGTTTACATAAACAATTGTTCTACGATATTTGACCTCTCTAATTAATCTGTCATCTGCAAATAAGAAACAGGCTCTTACTGATTTTTGATAAACTGGTTGATAAGAAGCAGAATGTAGCTAATAATTCATAAATGCATTGTTTAAGTTATTTCTACATTAAAACGTTTTCGATCCTTTGTGACACTTGATTTCGATTTTAAAACATTTTAAAAGTCGTCTGCAATTTTTTAGAATATCGATCATTTAATATTGATCATTCGTGTATGGGTTAAAACGTCCATGGGCTACTTGAGTCTGATTCAGGTTTTATTTGCGACATTTTTTAAAATCTCAACCAAGAAAAGTAAGTACTTGTACAAATCGAGGGTTCAGCGCAAGACTCTACTTAGTGTATATACATTGTATATACACTTAGTACTGTCTTGCACTGAACCCTCGATATAGAGATTATTTCTTTCATACAGGGATCATTTTTGGGCGAGATATTGAGATATTCTCTCCCTTTTCTGCCAGAAATCTCATTGAAACTGGCAAAATGGGAGAAAAAGAATAGTTCTAAAGTGAAGATTTTTTTTTGCTTAGCACAAAACAGTTGTAACTGCCTATAAATATATAGGCAGTAACAACTGTTTTGCGCAGAGCACTTGATTTGTCAAAATGTCTCTCCAACAATTCTTGAATTTCTCATTAGACTCAACTAAATGAGATATTTTTGCACATGCTATTCTGAGCCAGAATTATCCCTGTTCATATCATAACTACGAACGGTGGAGAGAAGTATTAATCATCGCTATTATATCTAGTGCGCGCATTTATAAAATAATGCATGTTCAATGTTTGATAGTGAACTTTATCTGCAAATTCTTAGAAGCCTTGTCGAAAGTGAAACGAAACGTGTCGTCGCTGTTTGCGCAACTTTGACATTTTGTTATATGTCTAGTATTACTAAAGACTGTTACTTGACACTTATATGTTCACTACTAAACGAAGTAATTATATTGTCGAGGGGGATAACTCCTAATGTTTTTAATTAACAATAGACTACCCCTAAATGGCAACGATATTTGACCTCACAGCCTAATATATATGTATATCAAAACCCGAAATTGTAAAACTTTTCTTATGCAAAACTGATTATTTTCTCAAATTTCAACTTCAGATTAACGTTGATTTTTTTCCCCAAGAGGCATTAGCTCATCCTGTCTACAAATTGCATTTTGGAGACTTCGATATGATTGTGAAGATGTACTAGCCGGTCTTAGGTTTTACTTAGCATTCATGCAATTTTTTCCATACTGTGAAAGACATTTTCTAGCAATTATACTTGCTAGAACTTTAGGTACTGGACTCGTAAAAGTTCCGCATGAGGAAACCTCGGTTTTCATTGTGAAAGACCATGATATCCGAAATATTGCGGAATTATTACGGGTCCACTACCTAAGCGGCGTCTTTTATCGAATAATTATGAAGTTAAAGTTAAAAAGTTAAAGTTTGGGTTAAACATGTATTCCTATTTAACGATATACGTATTCACTCGACTCTACACTTATTAACCCCCGATCATCGAATTGCAGGTCGACTGTCTGCGCAGGGCGCCTTTGGCTGCAACAGCACTTTGACTCACATCGGTCACAAGTACAGTTAACAACATCGTGAAGTTGACATTCATCTCGAACAAACCATTCAAAATTCCTCGCTCAGCGCTCCTTTCATTCATTACAAACACTCACTTAAACCATTGAAACGACAAAAATCATTGAATATCGATTTGGAGAGAAGCGTGTTTTTCTTTGTAACAAGAATGAAGACTAACAACAACTGTGTAGTATCCCTTGTATTTAGTTCTCGACGGTCGTTGTACAAAGTACAATTTAATAGTTCTAAGGATAAAAAAACCTGAAATATACAAATTTGAAGGCTCATAAGGTACTGTTCCTTAAAAATATGTATATGAAGTCTAAATGATTTAAAAATGACTGCAACGAAGTTCTACCTACCAGGATCAAGATACGATGAAGATCAGCAGATTGTTAGATGTTTCCTATCCAGGGTTTAGACTTAAAGTGAGGGGAATGCATGCAAGCATGGGTGTGGTTATAAGTGACTAGTGTAAACAACTCACTACAATCGCTCACTTTCCACGCATATAAGGATGACTATAGCTTATGTAAAGAGACACTGGTGTGAAACAGTGAACATTTCATCCTGGCTACATTCTCCTCTGCTTTGAAATAAATGTCTTCTGACATTTCCAATAAATTACATAAAGCTGAGAAGGAAAAATAAGTTAAGGATTCAAAATCTGTCTCTGAAAGATAAAAGTATTTATGAATCTGAAAGGGAAAATGAATGTTAAAACATGTTAAACACACAGGACAAAATATTACACCCAGACTATTTGAGAACAAGCCCAGTCTCCATATCTATCTGGCGGCTTCCGACTTCTAGTTGAACGGCGGACTGGATCAGACTGCTCAACTGGCCCTAAAGAAAGTTCTGTTTGAGTTTGTCCGCTCGACTGATCGGGTTCTGAAATAAAAGATTCTGAATGAGTGTAATGACTGTCGGACGGAATCGAAACACTTTCGCGCAGACTATGGTCGGATGTCGGAAGACCTTCACGCCAGTTCTGGTCTATTGGTCGTGGAGATTTGGGTTTTGGCATTGTTCTTCGCTGGGGAATCACGTACCTCTCACTGGAATCTGAATCAGTTTCCGGGCTGCTATCAGAAGCTTCTGCCGCAGACGCTAATTCCTTGATGGATCTCTTTCGAGTCGGTCTAGGTCTGTTTGGCAGGGGATGAGCTTCTTCAAAAAGAGGGACGGAGTTAAAAGGCAATAACAAATTGCGATGAAGGGTTCTAACTGGACCTTTACCGAGCACTGTACGGACTCGATATACGGGTATATCAGGATTTGGAATATCCGTAATAGTGAAAGGGTCAGCTTCCCATATGTCAGCAAGTTTGGACTTTCCAGTATGGTGCACCTTACGAACAAGAACGGTGTCACCAACTTCAAGTTTGTTTTCACGAACTTTACTATCGTATCTGTTCTTATTCTGGGAAGAAACTTTCTGAGCCGTCTCAGACGCCACCCTGTAAGCCTTACTCATTCTGTCCTTAAGCTTCGCTATGTAGTCCGTTGGGTTACCTACACTATCGTCCTCTGGACATGTTCCTAGGAAAGCGTCCACGGACAAGCGAGGATGCCATCCAAATAAGAGATAGTGTGGGGAATAGCCTGTGGCGTCATTCTTGGTACTATTGTATGCATGGACCAACCAACATGCGACTTCCAGTCTGTCTTCTGGACATCTTCGAGAGTACCGAGCATTCGGAGTAGAGTACGATTAAACCTTTCAGCACTACCATTACCCATTGGGTGATATGGTGTGGTTCGGGTTTTCTGTACACCTGCCAGCCTACATAACTCTTTGATTATCCTACTCTCGAAATTACGACCTTGATCACTATGCAAGCGTTCTGGAAAGGAAAAGTTAATGATAAAATTATCATACAGGGCTTTAGCGGTAGTCTGAGCGGTCTGATTGCGGGTAGGTACAGCCTTGGCATACCTGGTAAAATGATCTGTTATGACCAGTATATTTTCATAGCCACCTTTCGACCTTTCGAGGCTAAGAAAATCCATGCAGACTAGCTGCATTGGCCGAGTCGTGTGTATGGGTTTAAGCTCAGCACATACTTTAGCCGGAGTTTTTCTACGAATGCATCGGCCACATGTCTCAATGCGATTTGCTATGTCTTTCTCAAGACAAGGCCAGAAAAACCTCTGACGTGCAAGCCAGACTGTTTTATCCTTGCCTGGATGACCTACATCATCATGTACACCCTTAAACGCAAGGGTTCTGTGGGATTCAGGAATGACAATCTGTTTAATGTTTTGATTATCAATTTTGACAGTTCGATAAAGTATACCTTTATCAACAAAAAGGCGGGAAATCTCTCTCAGTAAACTCTTTGCAGAGACTGGAGCAGCCTTTAATTCCTCCTCCGAGGGGCGAGAACCGTTCAAAAGGATGTCAAACACATATGATATGCCAGGATCATTGCGCTGCTGTCTAGACCAGTCGATCGAAGGGAAACCAGCCGGGGGCAAAGCATCATCACCTGCAGAATGCGATACCATGTCACCAGCAAGCGCTCCCACAAGACTGACATTGGACAACGCAGCATGGCAAACTGCCTTAATCACATCGCCAAATAGGGTTGGCATTCTTGACAGAGCGTCTGCATCAGCATTTTAGGAACCTGGACGATACGTGATGTTAAAGTTGTAATTTGACAGAGCTGCAACCCATCGATGACCAGTAGCATCTAATTTTGCAGTTGTCATGACATATAATAGTGGGTTGTTGTCTGTGACAAATAATCATGGAACTTGTCGGTCACAGCCCATTTTAGAGCTAAAAACTCTAATTTATGTGCCGGGTAGTTTTTCTCACTGGGTCTGAGCCCACGACTAGCGTAAGCAACTACGCGGTCTTTGCCATCCTGATGCTGATATAAAACAGCACCAAGACCTTGGCCACTTGCATCTGTGTGCAGTATAAATGGTAAACTATAGTCAGCTATAGCAAGTACTGGGGGATTTGAAAGCTTATCTTTCAGAAACTCAAAGGCGGAGTTTTGCGCGTCGCCCCAAACCCACTGAGTAGCTGGCTTATGCTTTTTCTTCTTGCTTCTTTTTGCTCTCTTGTTTAGATATTGGCCTTGCAAAAGGTAATTTAGGGGCTGGGCAATTTTTGAGAAGTTCTGCACAAATCGACGGTAATACCCTGCAAATCCAAGGAATGAGCGCACCTCATTAACATTGGAAGGGATTGGCCAATTTCTTATGGCTTCTGTCTTAGCTGGGTCAGCTTCAATACCGTCAGCAGAAATGATATGGCCCAAGTATGCAACAGATGATTTACAGAACTCGCACTTGGACGGTTTCAATTTCAGGTTGTGGGAAGCAAGACGACTAAAAACAGCTTCTAGGCGCTGTAGATGCTCTTCAAAAGTCGAGGAAAATATCAGAATGTCATCAATAAAGATCAGACACTCTTTGAGTAGCAATTCGCCCATGCATTTCTCCATAAGCCTTTGAAAGGTCGCTGGAGCATTGCAAAGACCGAAACTCATGCGATTGCACTAAAAAAATCCAAGATTTCCAACAGAAAAAGCAGTCTTAGCTTTGTCTTGTTCCTCGATTTCAACCTGCCAGTACGATGACCTAAGATCTAATTTAGAAAAATATTTAGATCCTGCCAAGACATCAACTGTGTCGTCAAATCTGGGCAACATATAAGCGTCTTTCCTAGTTCTACTGTTCAATTTCCTATGGTCAAGACAAAACCTTAAAGAGTTGTCTTTCTTTCGAACCAGAACTATATTGGAGGAAAAGGGGCTATCTGATTCCCTAATTGCACCACAATCAAGCATTTCTTTCAAATGCTGTCTAAACTCCTCATACATAGCTGGGGGGATCTTGCGATAGGGCTCTTTAAATGGGGTTTCATCTGTAAGCACGATACGGTGCTTCACCAAGTCAGTACAACCAATGTCGGTAAGCCCTTTTGAAAACACCGACTCCCATTTGCCAATAACAGCTTTCAACTCATTAACCTGGTCTTGAGTTAGGTTACCATCATTAATCTCAATACCAAGCTTTGAGGTGATGTCATCACAAGCTTCGGTTTGAAAAGCTTTAGACTCTGACTATAGACAAGTCACAAGGTTATCAACAACCTTAACCTCACTGATATGACAAATGGATGACTTGGGACGAACGTAAATAGTTTTGGCGGTAACATTGCAGACGTGCACTGGCACCTTTGCACAGTTACCAGATAACTTTACAACATGGGGTTTAACAATAAGACCATTATTGTTGTCTGCTATATTCTCTGTGACATACGCATTAGTGTGATGGGAATGTATTCTGAATATACCATTAAGATTCTTGGACTCATACGGACCAATTGCAATCGAACGTTTATTCGTTGTTCGGACGACAGACGGGTTACACGACAAAGCTGCAAAAGCGGTCTGCCATGCTTCGTCAATATCTGTAAGGTCAGAGCCATTAACATTGGTTTGGCAACGACGTATGACATTGGTGCTGACAATGACAGGACATGTCAAATTGAGGTCAGTATCAGGGACAACAAGGACAGGGACTGGGATAACTGACTTAGATAGGGATGGGACTGTAATGTTAGTTTCAATGTATCCTTCAACAGGCAAAGGGGAACCATCGGCTATTGAAACATCTATACCTAGGTTACTAATATCCTGCAAAGGTGGTCTTCCTGCAATAGAATTATAGAAAGAATTAGAAACAGTTGTCACCATGGATCCACTATCTATCAGGGCTTTAGTAGGAACACTGCTGAAACAAATATCACTAGTATTACTAGGACCAATTAATCGTTGCTTCAAACTTTGGCCGTTACTGGAATAACCAACCTCCGATAGGCCAACATCAGAGGTGGTCTCTAGTTTGACGCTTGTTGTTGTTGTTGCGGTTGGTGTGGGGTAGAATCAGTCCCTTGAGTAGGTTTATTTCTCCACCGACGTTTCCACTTAGGTTTCCCATTGTTCTGTCTCTGTTGACTCGAGCTCTGAGATGCTGAAGCCTGGTTGTTTGTAGACATCGAGTCGAGCTTGCTGATGATAGTCGAAAACTTGTCATCCAGCTTCTTGTTAAGTCGTGCTTCCATAGTATCCAACTGGCTTTGCACTTTTGTGTCAATCCTCTTCTCAAAAGTCTGGAGCCTTTCTTCCAAGTCTTGGGGTGTTGCATTTACCGGGTTGTGGTGTGCACCTTTACTAGATCCAGAAGACAAGGAAAGTTCCTTTTCCACTTGGCGGATTTGGCGAAGAAGAAGATTGAAGTCGGTGACGTTGTCATATTTATGGTGTGTCTGACTCTTCAGCTTTTCCGAATGGAGTCCCGTCCAGAATTTATGCCGAAGAAGATCATTCTTCGATGACACAGGTATTTGGTCATGGTCTACGGCTGTCTGTAAAAGGGTTTCAAGTCTACAACCGTAGGATGTAACGCTCTCCGAAGATCTCTGCGTAGCATTGAAAAACTCTTGCATAATCATCCCCTTTGAAGAGACATCGCCGAACATAACGTCAAGCTTGTTGAGAATATCTTCAGCACTGGCTTTCTCTCCCAAAGGAACAAGTAGTTTCCTCGCAGTACCTCTCAAGCTCCTTCGCATAGCCTGTACAAGTTGACTCGGGGAGACTTCATCATCATTTATCAAACAGTTAACCTCGAATCTCCACTCTTCAAAGGAAACATCTCCTTTCTGAGGTGGCTCATCACCGGAGAACAAGGGCATTTTCGGCGTAGGCGCCGGCGTATGATGAAGAAAATTATGTCCGGGATTATCAGGTCCAGAAGTGGAACCATCTCCACTACGCGTAGGTGTAGATGCATTTTTCAAGCTACGCCTTCGGAGAAGAGTCATCATCTCGGCTTCAGTCAATGGCTGCTTATCATCAACATAAGGCGAAGCCATATTTTGTAACACCTGGTAATTACTAAACTAATGCAATTATAGAAAAAAATGTACAAATAATGTTACTATAAGACTATAGACAATTAATGTTAGTATATAACAATAAGCATTAATAGCAATAAATGCTGTCACCAATATCCTTTGTCTAGCTAAGGGTTAAGAGAAACAAAAATAAATAATCATTTTTCTCAAACAAGCACAGTAAACAGGTAAAGGATTAAATACACTTAATATTAAACTACCTGGATGCGCTCAAGCGGAACGTCACCGATACCTGTACAAAAAACCAATATTAGCAGTGCTGCTGTTTGTGTACTCTGGCCTGGATCTATATTGTGTGAAAAACCAATATCACTACAAAACTAACAGTGCTACATGCATAGTCCAAACAAAGCGTTATAGAATGCGTTAGTTCTAAATTATGCTCGCTATTGCTGCTGCTGCGCGCTGCCTTAATCTATGAATAATAAACACTGATAAACAGTTTTAAAATGCGTTTGTGCAAAACCAATTTGCCGTTTTTAGGAGCAATATAACGGAGTAATACAGCTTACCTCTCAAGCATTCACTAACATACAAAGCTGTGCACGTGCAAAATATGCAGTAAAACTATTGTTAGTAAAGAGAGATTAGTTTTTTTCTTTCTAACTAATGAAACAGAGATGATGTTAATAAAAAAAAATGAAATCTTGATCCTGGTTGAAAAAAAAAAAATAAATCAAAGCGACATGTAGATACAAATCTGTTCTGAAAATTAAGCAACCAGTAGCATACTTTCAATTAATGTAACATTGATTTGATTTACAAAAAATCGTTAAATCCGATATGACCCGCTAGAATAAATCTTAAAATTTGCGAATGCAATGAACTACCGCAGTTTTATTAAAGAAATCTCATCCTTCGACAAAATATTGCGTGCGGTTCAAACATTCACCTCCTATGAAATGCTTAATCTTTCATAAGTGAAAATCAGATTTACCAATCAAATTGATAAGGATCAGATGCAAATTATCGTCTGCTAAGATCAATTTCAATAGCCATAACATTTACCAGACAATATTTACACAGGTAAATTTAGCACGATAAAAATATACATGTCCAACTGTTGAAACGTTGCGGAAAATGTACACTGTTCATTATCACTGATTGAATCCAACTGTCTTTTGAAATAAATTCATAAGTTGCTCGTATTCATAATGATTTGTGAATCAATTACCATCAAATGCAAATCAAATTCACACTGTCAAATGTAGATCTGTTCAAAAATCGCTTATATTCAAGACAAAGCGAATACAGTTATCTGTAGATGCTGCTCGGACTGCACCGCAAAATCGTTGCTCAAATAAATAGCAATCAATTTTACACATTACGGGCGAGAATTGACTAACTCATTTTGACGAAAATTGTAGAGGATTGTATCCTTGAATTGCTCAGGACAAAATATCTACATTTTGCCGTCGGCTAAGAAAGTTTTAAAAGGAAATATGAATGATAAGGGTATTCATTTTTAATTTACCATTAACGTGTCAGATCAAAATTAAGCTGGTCATGCATATATAAATTTAAGAAAATCACAGTAAAAAGGTGTATCAGAATGCTAGAAAACTATTCATATGTTACAGTTGCCTGGCAAACCGAAAGTGAAATTGCTTCTGAATAAGAAAATGCAAAATTACGGATGCAAATTGCAGATCAAAGCTGTGAAATGACAGGTAAATGGTATACATACGTGAATCCTAAATCCTCTATACACTGATTTTACACAATTTCACAAGAAACACAAAACATTTCCTAAAGAGTTGATCCAACGTAGGTAGTAGGTTGCAGTTGATCGGATGATCTATCACAGTTTGTGCACGTGTAAACACGATTTGAAGACCCTCTGTAAGGAAGGTACAGTTCAGAATTCCAAACGGATGCGATTAGCAGATGAAAAGGAAAACACCAACATCTTGTAGAAAAACAGCTGCATTTACAACAGTTGAAAGCTGAAACATCGTCGACAGTAGATCTAAGCAAATTGCTTTGCGTTGCTCCGGAGCATAATGACTGTCAATATCAACAGTAGATGAGAAAAGTCCAACTTCAAGGTACAAATGATAAAGTTGTGACCTGGAACCTCCTCGTCAGTAGAAGACTGTGTAGACCCTGGTTAGAACGCACAACCGTCTCGTCGTGGTCGCCATTGTAACAAGATTGAAGACTAACAACAACTGTGTAGTATCCCTTGTATTTAGTTCTCGACGGTCGTTGTACAAAGTACAATTTAATAGTTCTAAGGATAAAAAACCTGAAATATACAAATTTGAAGGCTCATAAGGTACTGTTCCTTAAAAATATGTATATGAAGTCTAAATGATTTAAAAATGACTGCAACGAAGTTCTACCTACCAGGATCAAGATACGATGGAGATCAGCAGATTGTTAGATGTTTCCTATCCAGGGTTTAGACTTAAAGTGAGGGGAAAGCATGCAAGCATGGGTGTGGTTAAAAGTGACTAGTGTAAACAACTCACTACAATCGCTCACCTTCCACGCATATAAGGATGACTATAGCTTATGTAAAGAGACACTGGTGTGAAACAGTGAACATTTCATCCTGGCTACATCTTGATGAGTTTCTTTACTCTATCAGTATATAAGTGATGACATGTATAATCAAGTACCGTTATCTCACGCTTGTTAAATTCCAGCTCAGTCCACCCCTACTACTGGCTATACCACATTTTCCCGCGTTTTCGAATTTCGCGGTTGGACTAATACCTTGTCAATTTCATGATGTTGTTAGTTGTACCCATTAATAGACCTGGGTGGAAAGGAACACGTGGAGTAAAATCTTTGCTTAGAAAAAATCACGTGGCCTGGTCGGGATTCGATCACGGGACTTTTCGACCCCAAAGCTACTATCCTAACCACTAGCCAACGAACTTCAATGTATTTAATGTACTAAAGTTTAAACTGAAGATATTTCGTTGAAATAGTATATGTGGTACATCGAAAGCGCGACCCATGCTATTATGTGTGATAATTTGAGAGAGCTACATTCAGTAAGTTACATCGTGAAATCGACATTCACCTCCGTCAAAACCATTCTCAGTACCTCGTTCAACGCTCTATTCGTTGCATGCAAAACTCTCACCACAATCACTCAAAACGCTCCGATTTTTTTAACGCCTCGAAATGGTTTTAAATGATCGGTGGAAATTGTCCTATTTTATTGTCTGGTGTGGATTTTAAAGCGTCTGGCGAGTCCGTGAAGATACACACACAAAAAAAATACGTATAATTTATTTTTTTAAATAAGTGAAAAATATCGATACTTTCGGCCGAATTGGACAAAATTGGCGATATTGCATTACCTCTCTTGATTTTATTCAAACTAACTCATCGCACTCATTTATCTTACAGTTCCTGGATCATTTGAAAGTCTGTGACTTCTTGGGGACCGTCTGAATAGGTTGATGGTCTGTCTGTGGTTACAGTGGAGTGGCATTGCTCATCAAACTTTGGAGGATGGTTTTTCAATAGTTGTTGAGTTTGTTGTTAAATGAGTTTACACTTGGGGAGTTTGTAATTTCCTGTGTTTGATTATTCCACGTATCTACCACACTTAACACTTTCCTGTTTTACAAAATTTTGGACCTGTCCAAATCCAAAGGATTTGCAGACGAAAATTTAAGGTGGATTTAATTTGAAAAATAACCATTTAGTAGGGTAGAAAATAATGTGGAAAAAGAAGAAATTGCTTGTCAGAAGCAATTTCTTCCTTTTTCACAATGTTTTCTCAATCATAAAACCACAGGCACGTAAAAAGCAGGGATTAAACAGCAAACGGTTAAGCTGAAGCAATTTCTGCGTAGTTCGGTGTTATAGGTGTGTTTTGTTAGTTTTAGATTGTGTCCCCTTGTTCCACTAGAAGTGACAGGTAGTAGTAGCTTATTTGATGATGGTTTGTCAAAGTTATTCATAATTTTGTAGACTTGTAGCATATCTGCCCGTAGTCGTCTGTATTCAATGAAGGCCTAACTGAAGTAATCTTTCCTTGTCTGACATGTCGAGGGCTCTGTGTAAGACTGTAGTAAGTGTATATATATTGTATATACACTTACTACAGTATTGCACAAAACTGTCGATGCGCCTTATACTTTTTATTAGTTTTGTGGCTCTTCTTTTGATATTTTAAAAAAATCTCTGCGAAATAACTACACTATATGTACGTTTCGTAAGGACAGTAGCAGTAGCGATAGACATGGCGAACCTGTGTTTATCAGATTAGAAATATGACTTAAAAACAAATTCATTGATAAAACTAAGGCGGTATATAAAAACCCTTTGTTTAGTCAAAGATTTGTAACTGCAACACCAAAAAGATAATTACATGTATTTGTATTTTTCGAAAAAGATGATATCAAGTTTTCAGGAAATCTTCTCTAATTTCACGTAGGGGAGTGTTCTATACTAAAATTAGAACCGTCTTTTCAATGGAACAAAGAGTTGGGAAAACCCAATATTATTTGTTATTCCCGGGATAAATATTTCAAGGACATGCACTCTATTTAGTGTAGTACTGTAGAATTACATGTTTATGGATGAAAAAAGATGGTGTTTTACATAACAGTGTGAACCCTATATCGTAGGTAAGATTTTGTCAACTTTTGCGATTCAACTGGTGCGATCATTTGCATGAAAGTACAGAATGAATTACATTATTACATTTTTAAACATTATGATATGACAACACACACAATAGAATGATTGTTCGCATACAGAATCAGATGAGATATTTGCATTAATCATTTTGTTTTAAACTATACCCTTTTTTTTGTTTTGTTTTTGTTTTTTGTAGGTTCTGAAGTAGAGCACAATTTGTAACCCATTGAAATCTCGAACGCCCGGAAAAGGTGCCGTGTGGAAAAAACAGGATTATGTGATTCAGATGCGCGATACTGATTATTAATGGCGACGTTAAAATCCGTTTCAAATAAACATTTTTTTGCTTGGGTTGCAGTGGGTTTTAGTGGCTCTATGGCTGTCTCTACCTGTCTGTCTCTGTCTTTCACTGTCTTTTTGTTTGTCTGATTTTTTGTCTGTCTGTCCGTCTGTCTCTGTCTGTCTCTGTCTGTCTCTGTCTCTCTCTGTTGCCTCTCTCTGTTTGTCTCTGTCTCTCTCTGTCTCTCTCTGTCTCTGTCTCTCCCCCTCTCTCTCTTTCTTCTTCGCTTTTAAAGGAAAGTAAATTAAAAAAAATATATTTGATTGTTTTAAATGTATAATAAATTATTTTATTATTCATAAATCCATTTATTTCTATTTATTACAGAAATAACCTTGACAAGATATCTATCGAATGTTTGACAATTCTTTAGCAGCAACACTACTGAGACTTAAAGGAACCTCTCGAACAAGGCTATGATTTACAAGCACGCTGTTGTGGTAGTTGGTGACAAGCAAGCGATTGAACATTTTACTTAATTTATCCTTAGGAAACGAAATCTTAAGGTAGTGGAACCGTAATAGTTCCGCAATATTTCGACACTCCTGAACTTTCACAATGTTAACCGATGTTTCCTAATGAAAATCCTTAGGAAACCTTTGTTAACACTGTTAAAGTTCAATACTGCGAAAACGTCGCGGAAGTATTATGGATCTACTACCTTAAATGTAAAACAGAGTTTGTGTAAGTGTACACTTTGATTTAACCGACCAGAAGCCCGAAAACTTAATTACCATGATATCAGAGTTTCGTTGAAAATGAAAACAAGGCGGATCATATTCACATCATTGGAGAGAAAAACTACAAATGAAAATTTTCGCCCGTTTTTCAACTTTGGTTGAACAATAACACGATTTCAACTATGGGAAATAATACAAACAAAGATGTTCTTGATTACGAAAGAGATAAGGAATATGGATTCTTCGGTAGACAAAATGAGATTAACGAAGTGAAAGAATTGTTGGAGAAAAAAGACATAATCCAAATATTTGGAATGACTAAAATAGGCAAATCCAGACTCCTTGTGCAACTACTAGCGGATTTCTGTCAAGAAAGAACGTGTTTCTATCATGATTTTAAGGAAGACAATCTCGAAAACTGTGATATCTTGATCCAATTATTGCAAGATTTTCAACAGGAAATCCGGGGTGTTGCCACAGATAAATGTTTTGTTGCTCTTTAGGTGCTCTAAAGAAATACGGCGCTAAATTAACTAGACCAGTTATACTTTTGGATAATTTGGAAATTGGTTTTATGAACATATCACTTAAGGATGATATACTAACCGTCCTCAAAGATATCTCTACACTAAAGGGATGTGAAATGAAAGTGATATTTACGACTTCGGAGAAGATATCAGTGCAGACTAAAACATTTGCACAAATTGAAGTTTGTCAACTGGATGACTATTATATTGGAGAAATACTCAGGGAGATTATCGAAGCTAAAGGAACGACATTGGATGAACACTTTGACTTTGGTGAAGGCATACTCAGTGAGGAAAATCAGATCTATTTAGATATCATTATCAAACAGTGTGAAGGGCTTCCTTTTATAGCTTCAATGGTTGGTAAGTACAGTTAAAAACATCTTGAAATTGACAAGGTGAATGATTTTTGGAATTATTTTGGAATAAAATTGAATGAGAAGGAAGAGCGAGTTTTGAGTAAAAATAAAGGAGGTAATCCAATATCGCTAATTTTGTTCAGGATGAAGAAAATTAGCGATATTTATTACTGCCGTTTTATAAAATATGCGTACAAGTTCCATAAATGGCATCCTATTTGTTCAAGAACCTATCAGAGGCTAACAATTTCAATCGTGTTAGTGAAATCGCGATTTTTTTCTAGCTTAATTTATTTTGAATGAAGTTGTTTGTTTTATCATTTTTTCAGTAAGTTTGGAGCGTTTTAGAATGGTATGACTGAGTGTTTGGAATGAATGAATGGAGCGCTGAGCAAGCGATTTGGAATGGTTTTGATCGAGATGAATGTCAATTTAACTGTCACCCTTATCTTGCTGGCTATGATTTTTGTTGTAAACAATTTTGAAATTTTATGTACATTTCAAACTGCTTTTGCCTATTTTTTCCCTGCAGTTATTCAGAAGAATTCAGGTAGTGTTGACTAAGGTCAGATTGAACGTATGTGCAAGCTGGTTATAGCCAATACTGTCTGCCAAAGTTATGTAAAGGCAGAATAATTTGATATTGTTTGTTTCTATCAATTTTTGTGCATTCTGATTGGCCGGTAATTTTGTCTCATTCCAAAATGCCGAAAATATTTTTTAGTATACAGCTACTTCTAAAGCTTGTTTTCAAAGTAGTCCCGCAAGAAATCTGGTTTATTAAGGTAGTGGACCCGTAATAGTTTTGCAACATCTCATAAATATTGAGCTTTAACAGTGTTAACCGAGGTTTCCAAATGATTTTTATTTGGAAAACTCGGTTAACATTGTGAAAGAATATGTGGTCCGAAATGTTGCGAAACTATTACGGATTCACTACCTTAAGGAGATGAAGAGAGGGTTTTTTTTCATAAACCATTACCTAATCAAACTCAAATATGATTCCGCTTCGCGTAAAAAGCGTTTTTCTTGACCGAATTTTAAGAAAATCCGCTATCACTAGCTGCAACCAGCGATGGCTGTTCTAGACTTTTGAGTTGATAGCTTCTTTAACGATTATCTCTCTCTGTCTATCCCTGGCTGGGACACATTGTAATAAACGAAGTTGTTTTGTCACTTGACATGCAAAAAATAAAATGTCTATCTATGTAGAGTTAATCGTTACGTGTATCAATTCATATCAAGAACAAGGTAATGGAATTTGTTGTTGTTGTTGTTGTTGTTTTAACAGTCACCGAATACGATTATAATGTGCATCTTTTAGCCATGGAACTGACGGCCGATGAGGGCATGCTGACACCGGCTGATATGGTCCAACTGCTCTTCAACCAGAGGGTCAAATCGCTTAGCCTGGAATACTACCCACCAGAGGATCGTATTGGTTTGTATTACCTACAGATATTGACCTGTCCTTCGTTCAATAAGAAAATATTTGCGAATCGTTTGAGAAATGGTACTCAACTTGCACTAGGTACATTTCTAAGCATTCTCAAATGCAAAAAACGAACATTTATATCACCATATCGGTTTATGACTAACCATAAAATATGAGCAGCACCGCAAACAGGGACCAATTGAAAAGTGCGTAAAAGATCACTCAAGTTCAGCCTTCGTAGGCTGTTCAAGATAGTTCGAGGTAGAAGTTCTCAATCATTGTTATTGAAGGATGACTATGTCCATCTTTGTCTACGTCATAAATAACTATTTTTTGTGGGGGAACGTTTTTGTTGTTATTTTTATCTTTATGATTATTATTATTTGCAAAGGTGGTAAATGCCATCGAAACTTTGAAACCATTTATGCGGTAATTCGTAGAGTACATTCGATTGAATTTCACGAAAGAAACACCCTTGAAGTTAAAAAGATGTAGGCGTTGTCCATTTATAACTTTTATTCACCAAGAATGTTACGAAATTCAGGCCATCGAAAAATCTGAAATGGCAGGTTCTTAAAAATATGTACAGAAAAAAGAGATAAGAGCCAATTTAAACGGACGTGTTATGGACAGGTCACGTGGCGCCCTGTAGCACGTGCTTCCATCTTGAATAGAATCATCCGATCAAAGCTTATAAGTGAGGAGAGCTTACTTTAGTAAAAATATGAATTTCAAACTGTCTTTGGTAACCAACATGTATTTCAGACAGAGTTCACGAAATTATTGATCGGCCCTTTTTTTATACATCTTTTTAAGATTTATTCAAGAGGGACGTTGAAAAAGTTCAAGATCTCGACAGATATTTCTTGAAAACTTTAAACCAGCACCTCGACGAGAATAACAGAAATTCTTTAGAGTCACTACGGTCTGAATTTACAAGACACGACGGTGAGTATGAAATAATAAGGGCGAAAAACAAAATTTGACGATAAAATTTGACGAAAGAATTACTTTTCAATGCTTTTAAATATAAGTCATTTCGCTCGTGATTGCATAGCAACTTCTGAAATGGACCCCTCTTATTATGAGGGCATTAATAGTGAAATGAACGAAAGCGCGTTTGATTTTTATTACGCGTGTATCTCTTTGATGCAAAGTAAATCAAAATGTGAAAATTGTAAGACAGATTTTCCCTTAGCACATCATTTTGCAGGTGATTGCTTAATGTTAGGTGTGACATCACTTGTTTGGCTCCGCTAAGATGACGTCAAATAGGATGAAATGAACGAATGCGGGCTATAAGTTTTTGATGATTTCACTCATTAGGCGATGAATTTATCAAATGATTGTGACTATTTCAAGTTTCGATGCACTAAATATAACGGTGACTATTCACCAATTTTCTTCTTCAGATAAGGCGAAAATGGAGATAACAAAATGTTTCAAGTTGTTGACACAACCCTGCATAGTACGTTTTCTGGGAAAATCCAGAGAAATAGACATGCATGGTATATTTAGACAGTGTATTTGTGAAATGACAGAAACAGATGATATTGGTGAGTGTGTTTTATTCAGAAAAACTTTGTGCATTTAATTTTCAATTATCGTTGTTAGATTAAGACAAACCTGCCCTGTTTTCAGGATGTAAAAGCGTTTCGCGAGCGCGTTGAGATGTTGCCCCGCTTTGCACGTGCACATACGTGCGTATTCGAACCAGGTCTGGTCAGTTCAATGACTCTAATTGCCTAACGGTTTAGACCACTGCACTACGGACCCAATTATAACAACTGAATTATTTTATTTGATCTTAAAATAAAATTCTTTTAATAACCTCTCGGATATTAACGAAAGTTTACGAAAAATAATGAGTGACAGGTCAACAATGTTTCACAATAGTACAATCATTCCGTACTAGGACTAGTTAACAACATCGTGAAATTGACATGCTGAATGCTGATTGTGGAATGAATTAATAATGAAATAAAATGCGTGCGATTAGTGATTTTTGAGTGGAATTAAAGGGGGGTAATTCAATATCGTTAATTTTGTTTTGGATGAACAGAAGTTGGCGATATTCACTTCCTCCAATAACTTAAGTATGTATACAGGTTCTATAAATAGCTTTCTATTTTTTCAAGAATTAATAAGACGCTTACAGTTTCAATTATTTCATTGAAATTAGAATTTTTCTACTTATTTTTAATTTGGATGTTGTTGATCCTATTTTCTTAAGTGATTTTGGAGCGTTTTTAATGGTTTGGGAGAGTGTATGAAATGAACCTTTGGAGCGCTGAGTGAGCGATATAGACCGGTTTTGATTGAGATGAATGTAAAATTCACGATGTTAAGTACTTACTGCAGTCCTTAGCTGAGATATCCGCCGAAAATATCCGCACAGTCTAACCGGAATTTGTCTTTTCGCATAAAAGTTAGCCCTTTCTAAAATGACGAGTCACATATCTTTTCTTCATCCATAAGAGTTTTCAAATAAACGATTGGCGCATTGTATACTTCATCACTATGATCTTTGCGAAGCTTCTTTTTACAAGGGCTGAAACGCTAATAACATGAACGCTTAAAGCAGTCCCTGTGTAGTCTGCAATGGTTACAAATGAAGGATATCAATCACAAAATTCTAATATATTTCGTCGATTTTCTTAAAAAATCTCGTGACTACAGCATTTCACAAGCTCAAGTCACGCGACTTTAGAAGAAAATTGAAGATATATACGAATGTTCAAAAGAAACTGTCTCGACCTATTATATAGGACAATTGTATCGGTTGGGACCTGTTTTACGTAAGACAAAAATTAAAGTTGCTTCTAAAGTATAACTAAAAGTGGAATTCTGCCATGCTTCATCTCATTGGAATCGTCTTATAAAGACGATTCCAAAGAGATCATTGCAAGGCAGAATCTAACAATGAATGAAAACATTAGGTACGATTTGTGATTTTGACTTACGATTAAATTTTTCGTAAGAAGTTTAGTAAAACGGGCCCGTGGTCCCTAAGGGAAAGGTCAGCTGAATCAAACGCTCACGCATATATTGGCTCTGTCAACAAAAAAAAATATTCGGTGGCAGAAGCTTTAGCTAGGTAGGTAATAGATAAAGCTGGGACGAGTAGAAATGTTGTACCTGGATATCCGAGATCGCGTTACTCACGGGTACCCGAGTACCCGATTATTACAATCCATATATTCATTTTATCAACTAAATACAATGCCGGATTTGGAACTTCTGTAAAAGGGTTCGAAAATACAAAATTCGACATCGTTTTAGATTTTAAAGGGACGCAGGTATTGAGTCTGTGACTCTCAAATAAGTAGCCATGTCTCTCAAGATTATACCATGTGAGTCCATAGGGACATCTGAAAATCAATTTCAGAACTCTTTTATATAGTCTTCAATTCTATTTTGAAGTTGATTCCCAAATATAATGTGATTACACAACAGGCGGGGAGCGGATAGTGATTCTGGCCTCGGGAAGAAACGTCCCAGCTCTAGTCCTTTTAAAAACCATTCAAAATGCCACCGGATATCAAACAAATCAAAGTCGCCGAAGGGGTTTAAAGACAGTCTAAACTCACGCACCCATTGCGGATACCGAAATCTGAATAGCTTTGAACTTTTTAAGTATCTAACAAGAAGTTTTATCTTTTGATAAAGTATATCATATCGTTTCCTGCCATTTTGTTACACCCGCTCAATTATGATAGTAACTTTAGTCAATAATTTTAACACTCTAGTTTCAATAGCTCTCTTTGGCAATGACATATTTTGTTGTATAACAAAAGTATGGTTTGAATGAGGTTGTCTGAAACCATTTATTTTTACGAATCACCGCGAAGAAAAAATGATTTTGATTTATAAATGAAATAATAAAAAAAACTTTGACTGAGTGTAAACTTGTATCTATACTCTTTTTTTTAATATTTACTATTATTTTCAGATGACTATGTATTCCGAAAACTACTAATGGACAACGCAAAACGTTATGGACTCGATCTATCAGACAAGCATTTGGAAAATCCGAAACTGTTAGAGGAATATGTTAACAAACTTGGAAAAATTGAAAACGCAAATGGTACAGGCTGTTTTTCTATTGGCCTTTCAAGTTTTAAATCGCCATACGTTCAGGGTGCAAACACGTTCCAAAACGTTTGAAATTGTTTATGTATATGTTTTATTTAAAACTTAGAAATTGTGTGTCTCAGAATTCGTTGAGAATGTAAACCTAATTTCATAGGAATGATCCTAGGGTGGCTCTTTCTTAAATTCTTTTGAAAATGAATTTTGATTGGTTGAGAGTCATTTGCGAGCTCCTACCATTAATGGAAGGGAGGTAATTAAAACTAAATGACTGTAGTGACAGTGAAGTTACTTCCCTTGTTACTACTGTATGTGGAAAAATTAGATATGCGAAAAAAATGAAAATATCTAAACTTTTAAGAGGCATTTCACCATAATTATTTATATTCTGTTGATTTTTTCATATCAATCCATACCAGCTGGTATAAACATTTTTTTAAATTTTGTTTGTTTGTCTGTTTGTTTGTTTTTACATAATATCATGGTTAAGATATCGAATCAAAGGGATACGGAGAAAGCAAAACTCATTTAGTTTTTTTTTTCCTTGAAGATTTCCAACATATGTTGATACTTATTCTATGAAATCAATAAAAAAAACATCATCACAAGACTATAAATAATTTTTTGTGGTGTTATGTAACCAACACATCGCATTTACACCTCACAGATTCGATATGAGACGGAACAGTCATTGGTTACAGCAACTGTAACAAGACTAGGAATCATTCAAGATATGATTAAATTGGTATTGTAAAATTTCCTTAGGGTTAGGGTTTCGAGCATCTAATGATTTGAAAACGACCTAAGGCTATGTGCCATACCTATAGAAATGTTTATGAGCCATAGCGCCTCTTGTTAAATACATATATTTTCAAAATTTTCTTTTTTCAGAGAACTTAATTGCTTGTGAAAGTGGAGATCTGAAACAAACGCATTTAAATATTGTGGACAAGGCAAGTCTATTTATTTAAGTTGTTTACGTGTTTATTCTTTCATCCTTTTCGGTGGATTATCTAGAAATAACGATAGATTATCCTCTATATAAACTCGACGCCTAACCAGTAAGATTATCAAAAACTAAACTCTAACTTTCCTTCATTACGCCCTATCTGACGTCATCTAAGCGGAGTCCAATAAGTGGCGTCATCATGAAAAGTGCATATATAGCAATCACGTGCCAAGTGACACGCTGTAAGAAATTTGTCCCATTTTTTTCTCATTTTTTGTATAAAAGAATTAGAATAATCGGTGGTTTTTCGTGTAAGATCGATTGGTTTCATTTCGTAAACAACAAAAGCTATATTTTCACTTGTGTCTTTTTATTGTCGCAATTATTATCATCATTATCATCAATAATATTTTATCTAATTTTACAGTCTGAAGAGTCGAAAAATGATGATGGTCATGAAGATACACTTATTTTAAATACTTGTTTGATTGCCCAGCCAAGTGACCAAACTGATGGGACAGAAATGTGTGAACGATGTAATAAAATGAAACAACAGTTTTCATGCGGGAATTCAGATGACCCCTACCAGACAGAAATGTCATCAAAAACTGGAAACATTGACCTTAATAATGTTGATTACTGTTCTTGCCGCCCGAAATTAAACGATTTAAAATTTATAGATAGTATTGAAGATAACACTGCCGTCCCCGAAGTACATGACAATTTGTTTATGAAAACATCAGCTTTCAAAAGAACCTCGCTCGACAAGTCCGATATAAAACTTCATAACTTTAGTGATGATACTATCCCGTCATCGCCAGGTGATCGTGTTACAGTGCCAAAAATTAAACAGGTTTCTGCAGATGAAAATCATGTGAGGTCAACTGAATTCAATCGAGAAGAAGTAGCTAGCGTTAAGTTTGGTCGACTTACAATAAATAGCCTGCTTAATTCCCAATTTACCACTAATCATCTTTCGCCAGATCGTGATAAACAGTGTAATGTGGGTCTGTGTTCAGTTGATGGCCAAAACGAATTCGTTGAGGACAACTATCCAGAGACTAGACCCGATTTGGAGAAGAATTCTAACTTTGACACTCTTTTCAATGGAACAGATTCTCGCAAAAAGGGGTTGATGGTTACACAAATGGCTAGATTAAAGAGCGCGGACTCTCATTCGGAGGATAGCCATACTAATCTTGTGGATGTCGAAGAGAATATTGGTGATCTTGACTTTGAAACTCTTCTTGATTCTACGGACTCTGCTAAGCTTCATCGTTTAAATACACCTGATATTAGTTCTAACCCAGTTGTAGCAGAGGTAGACTCTGGGAACTCGTCAAACCAATTTGCCATGTCATATACTGTAAATTATTTTAACTACAAAGACTCTGGTGCTATTGAAGGGGCTAAATTCGATTAATAAACAAGCCCGTATGTGACAATTCTAACAGTTTTAGTGAGCGTTATGAACAGCCATTATGCAACCTGGACATCCTTTGAATTATTCTGCAACAGAAACCTGGGGCTAATGTCTACAGTTAGTTACATCATGAAATTGACATTCATCTCCACCAATGCCATTTTTATTCGCTCAGTCAGCGCTCCAAACATTATTTCAATCACCCAATAATTTTTTTTCAAAAACGCTTCAAAATCACTTAAAATTATAAGATCAACAACAGAATTCAACATTAATATAGCTAAAAAAATACGATTTCGCGGAAATAATTGAATTGTAAGCGTGTGATAGGTTATTACAGTAAGGAAGCTATGTATAGAACTTGTATGCATATTTTTAAAGGGAGGTAATGAATATCGCTAACTTTGTTCAATCTGAACAAAAATGGCGATGTTGGATAACATCCCTATAATTTCAGTCAAAACTCAATCATCGCACTCATTCAATTTCATTTCAAAATTATTCCAAAATCATTCACCTTGTCAATTTCACGATGTTGTCAATTGTATGAGTTGAGTGCGTATTGAAGACTCCGATCAGGCTGTGTGTATAAACAGGCTGATCGGAGTCTACGCGTTACGCGTGAAATCGTTGGAAATGTTATCATCGTTTACGCGTGCAAATAACTGTATCCTAAAACCTTAAGGATTCACGTGCTTAGAGAGATTGAACACATTTCATCGTTTGGTTACCAAGGCCTCGTAAAATCAGCTTGATTAAGCTGAAGTTACGAGGTTTGGTTACCAATCTACGATTTAGGGTCTCGAGTTATTTATGTCTATTCTCTTTAGAAGTGGGTTATTTTAAAAGAAAGCTGATTTCCCTTAATCTAAGGTACAACGACCCGTTACTCAAGCTACGCCCTGCCAGGGCATTAATCATGGATTATACACGTATAGTTATTAATATGAAGTTAATTTGTTTATTTATATGGGGTTTTAGGTGGCTTTCAATAGTATTGCCGGTATAGGCTAGTACATCTTCCCTGTAGACAACCACACTATTTTTCCGAGGCACAGTTGCCCGAGTCATTTCGGCATATTACCTACAATTCAATAATTGGTGGAAGACAAACACCGCTTGCCACAATGGCGGTTTGAAAACAGAATTAAGGTCACTTTTTATCGTTCTCAAGAGCAAGTGATCGACACTAGCAACAGTTCTTGGTTCCGAGACCTGGAAATTATAGTGAGAACTGGTTCAAGTTGCCATGTCGTATGTCCTCGAGGCCTGCAGTCATGGGACACTATTATTACTTTACCATGTTTTGAAAATAGTTGTTTCTTATTCAGTTTTTCATCACCCGCAAGAAAACATTGGTGAAACGAAGAAATTGCTTGTCGCAAGCAATTTCTTCTTTTACTACCCCTATTTACCTTCCAAAGAACTGTCGATTTTTTGTTCTACAATAAATGTAGATTTCATGGAAAGATCTCATGAGATAGAGAAAGATTTCGGACCAATATGTCCTGCAAGCTAGTGGTATAAATTTGAAAGTTTAGAAAGTGTCGAATTAGAAAAATCTCAAAGTGATCAAGCTGGCATCGTCCGTCAGCGATTTCTTTAAAATCATCTTCAGCTTCTGAGGCACAGGGTAAAACAAGATAAAACTGAACAGGGATGCTTCTTTGGTGATGATATACCATTTTTGATGAAAAAAAAATTTTGTATTAAATGTAAATACATTTATGTATGTGTTTTATTATCTTTTAAACTGGCTTAAAGGTAGACCCATGAAACGATTTTTAACAGTGTTTAATGAATGAATGAATGAACGGATGAACGAATGAATGAATGAATGAATGAATGAATGAATGAATGAATGAATGAATGAATGAATGAATGAATGAATGAATGAATGAATGAATGAATGAATGAGTATTAACTCTTTTTTATAAAGTTGATTACTTAAGAGTATTTTTATGAAGGGTTCTCATCCACTACATTTGTATTTTGTGTCGAGTCGCCCTGTCATACATAAAACGAAAAAAAAAACAAAAAAAAAACTATATATAAATGTATTTCAATTAGCGGATTGTTTGCCCCGCCTTCGACCTACATCACAACGTACCACACAGATATTACAATGCTATCTATCTGCTGTGTAGAAAAAGACATTATGACTTATCTAAAAAAATATTTATTCTTTTATACGCCGATGGCACCGTCCTACTCGGTGACTCGGCCGAAGACCAACAAAATTCATTGAATCTTTACCGGGAATATTTCTTTACATGGCACCTATCTGTAAATACAGAAAAGTCAAAAATAGTTGTTTTTTCAAAAGGTAGACAAAAATATACAATTTTACATATGATAATGCGCCTATTGAAACTTTTAACGAATAAAAGTATCTCGGAATCATCTTTAACCGATATGGTAATTTCTACAAGGCTAAACGCGAAATAGCAAATCAAGCAACACGGGCTATGTTTAGTTTACTTAGAAAAATAAAAAAAAGCTTTCTCTACCTCTGGACCTGCAAATTGAACTGTATGAAAAAGACTGTTAAACCAATTTTATTATACGATAGCGAGCTTCAGGCCTTCGAAAATAATGACATTCTAGAAAAAATGCAATTACAATTCCTAAAATATATTTTGAACGTTAAAAAATCTACCCCTAGTTACATTATAAATGGAGAAACAGGAGTATATCCATTATCAATAGAAATAGAAACAAGACAAATATCATTTTGGACAAAAATTATCACAAATGAAATATAATTTACGTTGCTCTTTGATATTTATCAAAAGGTCTACAACCTTTACAGAAATCAAGAGTCGGGTCAAAATATATCCCTCTTTATATGGATTTATGATATTGAGGATATTTTTCAAAGATGTGGAATGACTAATATCAATCGTTTCCAAACCATAAATGGGTTAAATTATCTGTAAAACAAAAGCTTAAGATCTATTCATTAATTGTTGGTTTAGTTATATCGAAAATAGCGACAGTTGTCATACATATAGACTGATTAAGAATAATTTTGGGTTTGAAAGATATGTAATCGATACTCCCTCTGCACTCCTAAAAACAGCGATTCAATTTCGAACATACAATCATAAACTGCCGATCGAAACAGGAAGATAGTGTAAGACTGAAATATCAGACCGAATTTGTACACTCTGTAACAATGATATAGGCGACGAGTTACACTACATTTTCAATTGTTGTATCCGAGAAACTGAACGAAATCGTCTGATACCACACTCCTGCATTAAAAGATGTAATCTCTAAAAATTCGAATATCTCATGAATACCAAAAATATAGCAGAACTAGAAAATTTAGTTTAATTCATAAAGATAATCATGGACAAATTCTAATTCTCCTTTTCCTTTCATTTTCTCTCTCCTATTTACATGCATTTTGTATTTTGTAATTTTGCCTCAAACGTTTGTATTTCATGTACATTTACCTCCTGTCTCCCTAAAAGGAAAGGAGTGAATAAAATGAATTGTATTGTATTGTATAGCGCTATAAAGTGAGCATACCGTTCGACAGTTTATTTTGAAGTGAGTTCAGTATGCGGCTTACGATCCCAATAGGTAAATGGAACCCTTAGTTTCCCTCGAGTAAAAGGGTAAGTTCATATCGGACTCGGTTTCGACTCGAGTTAACCGGGTTTCCACCAAAACGACCTCGGTTTCGACACTAGTGATGTCATTGTAACCTTTCAACCTCGATGCTTCTGACCCTGGTTCAGGCCGGTGTTACTTGGGTTCCAAAATGGCGTCGGAAATAGTGCACAACAATTCGATAAAAAAAATGTTCTCTATTACTTTAAACAACAAATACTTTTTTTCTTATTTTATGTAGTATTTTGCACGGGTTCATCATATTTCTTAATGGGATAACGATATTTCATGGTTAATTAATTATTGTAGCGGTATTGTGAAACATTGTTGACCTGTCGCTCATTTAATATTCCTGTTGACCTTCATTGATATTCGGAACCCACTTCCTTATATAGATTAAAAATACGCGAACAGTACATTTAAATAATAAAATATACCAATATGTGATTAATGACGAGATACAGCTCTGAGTGTAAGGTCACGAACTTGCAATGTAGAGGTCCGAAGATCGAATCTCTCTCTAGTCTTATCTTTTTTTTTATACGATGTAACTTTTAACGGCTTTAATTCAAATATTTTTAATAATAAAAAAAGCACGACGATACTTAATTTTGTTCATCGTTCTGAGTGGGTGATCCGTTTGATATTCTACATCAAGTAATTTCCTATTGCTCAGTAGACTACGTACAACAGAAATGATATTTTTTTTAAAAAAAATAAGGAAAAATACAAGATGAATTTATATCCTCCTAAAAATAAATAAAAACATGGATAAAGAATTTCGCAAAAAGAATTATCAGAAGAAACGACATGCAATGAAATGTATCGTACGATAAGAAAAATATTAATCATTAGCTATGTGATATTTGCTTAAGAAAATGAACTGTCAATGTAGAATTTTACAAACAAGAAATTTCTAAGACAATAAAAGTTCCTTTATATAATAATAAAATCAAAGTTAAAGTAATTTGGAAAAAAAACTCTATCCGACAGAGTGCGTATTCGAACCGGGTTTGTCAGTTCAATGATATACATATTGGCAAACGGTTTAGACCACTGCGCTACGGCCCCAATTAAAGTAATTTGGAAAAAAAAAAACTCTATCCGACAGAGTGCGTATTCGAACCGGGTTTGTCAGTTCAATGATATATTGGCAAACGGTTTAGACCACTGCGCTACGGCCCCAATTATATTATTGCAGCATTGTAATTAAGGTTCATGTAAAGTGTTTGAGACCCAATTTTAGGGGCATTCATTTGCCAAGAAAAAGCAGTATGTCCAGGTATATTATATATCAAAATGAAGCTATTTATGAGCACAAGCAGTTGAAAAACATAAGACTGTTATAACTATAGCGGTATAGCCAAAACATTGTGGAAAAGGGTCATTTTGTACAGAACAAGCAACTGCATGACTGTTGGATAAAATTGGCTCATATTTTAATAAAATCTAGCCTAAAGTACCATCCAGGTAGTGCTACAACCATTGGTATAAAACTGAGCCACAAAACGTAGTTATGCAAGCAATTTATTTTTACTTATTTTATAAACACATATGTCATTCTAATTTTGTTAACGTGTAGATCTTTTTAGGGTATGGTGTGTTATCACAACATAAATAGACATTATTTGTTTATGTACCAGTAAGGTTGATTAGCAATATATCAATTTCTATTTCACAGAATCATAAATATATAGTAATATTGTAGTTCATTGAATTAAAAAAACTATAATTTGAAATGAATCGCAAAAGAAAATTCACAATATTATGGTGTGATGTTGCACCATACCTAACGTGTATTTTGAAAACAGACCAAACCGGTTTGACATGTATATTGACAAAATAAATGGAAATTGATTGTTTCAAAAGAGCCTTTTGAGACTGAGTTTTATATCTAAGGTTGTAGCACTACCTGGATGGTACTTCAGACTGTACTTTGTTAAAATATGGGGCGGTTTTATGCAACCGTCATGCAGTTGCTTGTTCTGTAAAAAATGACCCTTTCCCACAATGTTTTGGCTATACCGCTATAGCTATGGAGGTCTTATGTTGCCTAACTGCTTGTGCTCACGAATAGCTTCATTTTGATATATAATATACCTGGACATACTGCTTTTTCTTGGCTTATGAAGTGCCATAAATATTGGATCTCAAACACTTTACATGAACCTTAATCTTAAAATGAAATTCTTTGAATAACCTCGCGGATATAAACGAAAGTTTACGAAAAATAATGAGTGACAGGTCAACAATGTTTCACAATAAATGTGAAGTTTGTTTTCTACCACCAATGAGTAACTCCGTATCTACGTATATCTATCTATCTATCTATCTATCTATCTATCTATCTATCTATCTATCTATCTATCTATCTATCTATCTATCTATCTATCTATCTATCTATCTATCTATCTATCTATCTATCTATCTATCTATCTATCTATCTATCTATCTATCTATCTATCTATCTATCTATCTATCTATCTATCTATCTATCTATCTATCTATCTATCTATCTATCTATCTATCTATCTATCTATCTATCTGTCTATCTATCTATCTATCTATCTATCTATCTATCTATCTATCTATCTATCTATCTATCTATCTATCTATCTATCTATCTATCTATCTTTCTTTCTTTCTATCTTTCTATCTATCTATCTATCTATCTATCTATCTATCTATCTATCTATCTATCTATCTATCTATCTATCTATCTATCTATCTATCTCTCTATCTCTCTATCTCTCTATCTCTATCCGTCTATCTATCTATCTATCTATCTATCTATCTATCTATCTATCTATCTATCTATCTATCTATCTATCTATCTATCTATCTATCTATCTATCTATCTATCTATCTATCTATCTATCTATCTTTCTATCTATCTATCTATCTATCTATCTATCTATCTATCTATCTATCTATCTATCTATCTATCTATCTATCTATCTATCTATCTATCTATCTATCTATCTATCTCTCCTTCTCTGTATCTATCTCAGTCTATCTGTCTGCTGTCTGTCTCTGTCTTTCTCTGTTTCCCTCTGCCTCTCTGTCTCTCACTGTCTCTCTGTCTCTGTCTCTCTGTGTCTCCAACTCTGTCTCTTTCTCTTCCCCTCTCTCTCTCTCTCTCTCTCTCTCTCTCTCTCCCTCTCTCTCTCTCTCTCTCTCTCTCTCCCTCTTTCTCCCTCAAAATGAGACGTTATACGGAGAATGAACGATAAACATTGGAATTATTTGCAAATGCCCCTCATATGCGATAGATACCTTTTGGTCACACAACCTATTAAAATTCTTTCTTTTATCACTGATGTTATACACAAGTAAGGTAGTATTTATTTCAGTTTTGGTTTGGATTTCAAACAAGGTTTGTAACTTCATCTGTATTTATGTTAAACAGTTTAACCCAAAATTTCTTTGTGTATATATAACAAGGGGATTCCTTTTAAACTAACTTAATGATTCAATAATTAATGATTCAAAGGGTAGAAAAAGACTAATATTTTGCAATACATTTTAAAAAAATTACAAGTTCGTTGTTGCTGTTGTTGTTTTTAAATCAAATATGTGTTTTCAACAAACCAAATTTATCAAGCTCGTCTTCTCAAGCTGCATAGCCCTCATACTTGTCTCTCTCAGGATTTCTTGACTTCACATCTGCAATCTCTGAGGTAAAGGTCATATGCAACTGTAGTGTGTAAGGTCATTTTTCAAGGCAAAACTTTGCAAATTCTAACAAAAATCATTCAAGTAAACGTTCTCATATTTGATAGGGCAATATACATTTTCATACCAGTCTCTACAATTATCCCAAAATAAAAGTAAAAGTAATGACGGACCTTGCAAAACGAAAATAAACTAAAAGTTTCTGAAGTTTCTAAGCAAATTTAAGAAACAATAGTTAATATTACTTATTTGACAAATTTCATAATTTTACGGCTATGCACAAGAAAAAAAAACGAAATGAGACCAAATAACAATATAAGACTATCTTTCAAGGTCACACCTATGAAAAATGTCGTATATAAAGGGTTCTTTGAATTGTATTTTCTGGAAGATAAACAAACAAATAAAATAAAATGTCTAACAAATTGATGTTGTTATTTTTTATTGTCTTTTAATGTGAGCTATATATATCAAATGCTTTTGTTTATTTTTTACGCCGCTTTAACATTATTTCAGTCATATCACGTCGGCTGGAGTACCTAACAACGGATTCCTGATATTTCTCACACCAGTACTACCATCACAACCTTTTCTAGACTCCAGCTGCTATTCCACATAGCTCTACGATTATTAACCTATTGGTGTTAAACAAATTATATCTAAAGATAGATTTGTGCGAAACACACACAGACATAAAATGAACATTTCAATAAAAAAAAAGAATATTTGATTGTTTATTTGAACAGGGACGTTAAACGGAACCAATAATATAACTGTTTCCGTAATTTCTGAGAGACATATCGCTTTTTCACACATCGAAAGATCAGGGGCATATTATTTTACTGGAATCTGATCGTGCGTTCAGATGTTTGAGAAAACTAAACTTGCAAACTACATTCTTTGCTAAAACTTCAACATTTTTAGTGACTATGCTCATATTAGGTATGAAGTTTTCAACGTCAAAATGAAGGTCTTCCATCAAGGTGAAGCTCGATTATCACGGTGAAACCTATTTGAAAACTTACCAGCGAATTAAACTTTTTGCTGTAACTTCGACATTATTTGAGTGACAACGCTGAAATCTGGCAAGCATAATCCCATCATCAATACACTTCATTCAATGTCATGATCAAGGTCATCCAGCAAGGTCAATCCAATCATCAAGGTCAGTCTTCATAAAAAATGCTGTTTCTGGGGCATAAGTATTTCTTGATCACAGTTTTTTTTCTTCGGCACTATCCGTCTGTTTGTCCGTTGTTTCATGCCAAATTTTCAAAACTTTCAAGTCTTCTTTTGCGGAATTTAGCATCGTTTAAGCTGTGGTCCTTTTAATGCGGGAAACAAATATAGTCATTTATTCATGGTTTTTTTTACTACTTTTAATTTAAGTTTTAAAATCAGTCCTACAGATTGACCTTAAAATGTAAGGTGTATTTTACTCTTATTTCACGCAATATATGTCTATAAGGAAACCAAAAAGATATTATTTGCAAAAGTTCAAAGGTGTAAATCAAGGTCAAAAATTAAAAAAAAAAGTTCTGTTTTACTATTTTTTTTAATTATCTCTTAAACTTTTTAGTTTGATTTTGTCATTAGAATCAGAAACTTAAGTAGTTAGTCAATTAATAGATCTTAATTCATTTCATTTTCCTCAGGTCTAGGTCAAAGACCAACATTTAAAGTCGACAAATGAATCAATGCACTTTTGTATTATAATATTAAGGGATTTTTTTAGGTTAACCTTAACCTATAAAACATTTGCTTTGGAGCCAGACGAATCATTTATCTAACTGGAATGAGACAGAATCAAAAACAAGACTAAATTTATCGTTTTAAAAAATTGATATTAGGGATGCCTTTCTTAAGAAATCTAAAAAGTCTAAAGATCAATATATGTACACTAAGTATTGTCATTACAGAAATTTAGTTCAAAGACTTGTAAAAATGCAAAGTCAGAGTATTTTGCACACCAGCTAGAAGAAAATAAGTATAACTCTTAGAAAGTATGGTCACAATTGAAAGAGCTTGGATAAAGTAACAAGTCAAAGTCCTCTCCAATGTTGTATTGAATATTGATAACGAAAACTGTTTTAAATCACACAAAATTTTTATAAATTTTTACAACTGTAGCTTCTGTACTGGTAACCAAATTACCAAATCCTTATATCAATTATAGTACAGAGTCTGAGACAGTTAGAAAGTTCTACAAAAAAATTCCAAATAATTCTAGGATTTATCTTCACACTGTTAGTGAAAGCTACATTTACAGAGAACTTTGTAAATTAAATTGTGCGAAAAGTACAGGACTAGATGACTTTCCTGCAAGATTTTTGAAAGACGCTGCCTCATTTCTTAAAATAAATATTAACTTTTTACTTAATATCTCAATTACATCTAAAAGTGCTCCGAGTGATCTTAAATATGCTAACGTAAAATCACTTTTTAAAAAGAATAATAGGTCAGATGTATCTATCTATAGATCAGTCAGTATTTTGTCTATTGTGTCTTAAATTTTAGAAAGAGCAGTATAATACACAATTAGAATCTCTTTTAATTAAACAAGATCTTTTATATGAATTCCGAAGTGGTTTTAGATGTAACTACTAATTCTTGTCTTATTCACCTCACTGACCACATTAAGAGTCATACTTCTAAAGGCCTGTTCACTGGTATGATTATGCTTGATTTACAAAAGGCATTTGACACTGTTGAACACAACTTTTTATGTAGTAAACTAAAAATAATAGGTGTAGAGTCAGTAGAGTGGTTACTATCTTACTTAAATGACCGTATTCAAATTGTTAATAATACTATGTCTGAGACCATCAATATCACCTGTGGTGTACCCCAGGGAATCATTCTGGGTCTTTTGCTCTTTTTATGTTATGTTAATGACATGAGTATCAGTGTTAGTAAAATACGTAAGCTTATTTTAAATGCTGATGATAGTGCTATACTTTTTTCACATAAAGATCCAAATGTCATTAGTAAAGTACTTTGAACTGAGTTAGAAAATTGTAGCAAGTGGTTGGTTGAAAATAGGCTTTCCCTTCATCTTGGAAAAACATAATGTATACTATTCAGTTAAAAGAAAAAGCTATGTAAAGTTAAAATCTTCACAGTTGATTGTGATAATCACGTAGTTAATTCACAATCATCTGTGAAGTATCTTGGCTCTGTCTTGGATAATGATCTTTCAGGTACTTCGATTGTTAATAGTGTAGTAAAAAATTGAAATCAAGACTTATATTCCTGTTTAGAAATAAACACTATTTGAAACATGGATATGAAAAAACTACTGTGTAATTTTCTAATACTATGTTACTTTGACTATGCCAGTTCTTCATGGTATGGAAGTATTACAAAGAATTAAAAAAATAGATTACAGGTAGCTCAAAATAAAGTTGTGAGGTCTAGAACTTCTTTGAAAGTTAGGGATTTTAGTAGTATTGGATGGTTGAATGCTGAAAATACAGTCAAACAATTGAGACTCAACCATGTTCATAAAATCTAACATAGAAACTGTCCACCTCATATGTAAGACCATTTTTGCTTAGCCTCTAATGTAAATTCTCATAACAGTAGGAATAGTAAATGTAACTTTTATATCCAGACAGCTAACAGCTAACAGCTTTACATCCAACACCTTTTATTATCAGTCTATTCTGTATTGGAACAGTCTCCCTGTTTGTGTGAAAAAATACTGCAAACAATAAGGACTTTAAAAACAAAGTTAAGTCTTTCCTCACTCAAAACATGAAAACTTGAAGAGTCAGAATATGTTCTCTGATAATAATTCAACTCTTAATTCAGCAAACTGTGTATTTTTAAGAGATTTTTTTTTTCAAAATGAATTTATGTGTATGACGTAAATAAGTCAGGTCTTTTGGTTAATTCAATTCTTAGTTCGTTATTTTTTTCTCCTAATCATTGCCCATTTTGACCCTTGATACCACAATAGGACCCCATTGTAAATAAGTTTTAAAACTTTCATGGGTTATCCTGTGTGTAAATATATGTATATACTTTTGTCTAAGTCAAAATCTACCAAGTAGACCTAATCAATAATTGATGTATGCTTTTCTCTTACAATGATGCTTGTTTAATTTTTGTTAAACCTATGTGTAATTGTGATAATTTGACTGTTATTTGTGAAATTTGTAGATCTTAATCAATTTGCATCTGTGAACATTTGATTAATGATCTTAGATTAGTTTGCATCTGTGATAATAATGATCTACTATATTTGTTGTTAGTTTATTGGCATATGTATATTCACTTATAAATCAATCAATTAATCGTTTATCATGAGCAGTGATCTAGGCCTAGGACGTACCCGAACAAACTATTTGCACGATGCAAGGAGAAAAAATTCTGCCTATCTATTTTGAAATCCGGTCATAAAAGCAGAAAACATGCCTCGGGCGAGAAAAAATACTACCGTTTGTCTTGATGGAGGGGGAGGGGGCGTTAATCCATTCATTTATGTAGGAGATATGCCCAGGTATAGAATGATTATATTAATTGATTCTTGGGCTGTGACCTTGGCCTTTGGTATATCCAGGCAGACCCATTGCATGACACAAGTACTCAAGACTTCGTCCACTCACTGTTAAAGGCTGCTCAGAATCAGAAATGCATGCTTGTGATAAAAAAAAATATTTCAAAAATATTTCAAATCTTAAATGATCGAAAAACCATAAGGGTTATGAAAGAGAACCAGGGATTTTCGAGCTCCTATTTAAAAACCTGGACTTGTATATTGATGGTCGGGGGTTTCCCCGAACTACCTTTTGCATTTTATGTAGGTATAAAGTGCAGCTATTTTTCCCGCTTGGTTCGGTCTAAATCAATCAAACATCTTTATTTTATTAGAATAAATTTATGTGATGTATGTGAAGTTGATGAAATATCTTTAAAGAGTCGGCAACCTAATAAATGTAATTGCGTTGTGGCTTTCTAGCCTGCTGAATGTTTCCATTCACGCATATTTCAGATTGGTGAAATTGTCTTTCACATTGATCATTCTCGCTGTATCTTCTCTTAGGTATTTTTGCTCATGGATTCGGGTGTCGAACAGAGGCAAGAAACAAACTTGTTTTTGAGGCTGCTGGGCGGCTCTGATCGCCAACAGGCATCATCGAACAGCAAGTACGTCTTAGAAATAGCCTGTAGGGTACCAATGCTGTATTTCATACACTTTTGGTTTTTACTGGCGCCTTACTCTGATGGAACATGGACAGACATACCATTCTGTGTACTCAGATTGAAAGGTAACGAATAATTTAAATAACAATATCTTTCCTTTTGAGCCCAAATTATCTGTATTATATATTATTATTTTATTAAAAGCATACTACAATACTCTTTTTAATTTTACCTCAATCGAAAAGAAATAGAAGAGTTGGTGACATAACCGTAGTTTTTTCCTGCTATGGGCCTGAGACCGCTCTATTGACTCTTTGAATTGCTTACTTCTTAACAGTTCTGTTAAAGATACTTATACAGAGAAAAAGGTTCGTGAAAATAAATCCATAAATGAAGGGGGAGATGTGTTGAAAAAAAAATTATTTAAAGGTCTTATTTACCAAGACGCCGCATAATTATACCAAGTTGATAAAATTGTTACCATGGTCAGATGAGAAATATTTTGTTTCATGACAATCCATGCATAAATAAAGAAGTTGTGTAAAATAGGACGAAAAGCCCCTTATCCCATGATGCAGCATATTATCAACAAACCAACTTTGAAATGCACATGGTCTTCTGATAAAGGACATTCTATGAGCGTTTTATACAAATGTGTCTATAAACAAAAGAGGATTTATGTTTAAAAGGAAGTTTAAGGCCCCTTTCTCTGTGACGTAGCATATCACCAAATGGCAAAATAAATGTGGCGATTGTCACATGATGTGATTTTTTTTTCACTCGAGGATTACACGATAAAGGACTCTCATCGTGGTCCTTACTCATTCCAGATATTATCCTACACCTTGAGAGAGAGGCAATACGTTCTAACCACTGCTACCCACTTTTACAGCTGGGAAGACTGGGGCCCCGTCTGTAAAGTGTTCTGCCCAAATACACTTCCCGCCTCCGGTAGGGCTCGAACCCACAACCACCAGGTTACGAGTCGAGCGCGTTCACCACTCGGCCAACGAGCCAGACTAAGCTGTTAAGTTTCTATCAAAATCTGTGTATAAATGAAGAAGTTGTGTTTACAAAGAAGATACATAAAGGTCCCATTTATTATGACGTGACATGTAACTTAACAGCCACAAATGCACATGGTCACTAAAATGTAGTATTCTGTGAACGTTTCTATGAAATACTGAGTGAATTTTATTTGTATGGTATGTATAAATGACGGAGAAGTGTTAACATATATAGGCGAGGGAAACCGATGGTTCTATTTATCTATAGGGATCGTAAGCCACATTCCGAACTCACTTCAAAGGAAAAATGTCGAACGGTATGCTCACTATATAGCCAAAAACAACTAATGCCCAAGGTTTATATTACTACGTCCGATACCGCTTTGCAGACAGGCAAAACTCGCGTTTTTTAAATGTTAGTTGAGTTGATTGGTTTTCTACAAGTCAGTCAATTTATTCATTATATCATTCCGTCTATCAATCGTAGTAATGCTGTTTTTCTAGGGACAAAAGCTCATCGGCTCTTTCATTTACATTGAATTGAATTCCATAAAGAAGTTGTATTTTACCATTGGAACATAAGAATTGATATGGTCAATTTCTCCCTTTCCCACAAGATGGTCCACCCTATACTCATACCGAATTGATTTTTAATTTCTACCCTTGATATATATGAAATTATACTCATGTTGATTTATCGTCTGCAACCTGTTCCAGTCTAAAATTTTGTAGCCTGTTTGAGGGTTTAAAAGTGGGACAAGACTTTTATTTTTTTCTAGTTAAGATTAATTCATTACAAAACAACAAATGTTTAGACAGGTCCAGTTTGTAAAAGGGTTGCAGATTACATACAATATACGGGCAAATTAGTAATATTTATCGCAGAAAGGGAAGAAAATATTAGGGAGAAAAGAGAAAGTGTTAGGTAGCAGCATTTTTCTTCTTTTCCCTATCAGCAAGGTCATCCGTCAAGATCAAATATAGACTTAAACATAGCAGTGATTTTGGCAGTAATAAGTACGAAAATATCTGGTATACATGATAAGTACAAGTTGAATAATCAAGGTTGTATTCCAAAAATTGACCTCGTGTGTTGTTTAGTCTATTCAGTTCCTTCGCCTTCAGTGCCATTAGTACTTTGATGTTATTACAGCGTAGTGATATGCAAGCACTGCGTTGAAAGCACAAACCACTTTGTGTCGCACAAAAGTTGATGAATAGAACTATTTTTGCGTGCGCTAAAGCACAAAAAAGCTACGTAATACACACGTTGTTCGGTTTTGGACTCGATTATATTTTTCCTATGCAATTTGCAGGATACAGGGTTGTTTCCTATGGCCTGCTAAACCAGGCTAAAATGTATTTTACCATGACGCGTAATATAACCTAACAGCCACAAAAGCACATACCCTCTGGAAATGGAATAATCTGTGAAAGTTTCTCGTGAACGTTTCCATTGATAAAAGAGGGCTTTTGTAAACAAGAAGTTTACATTAAGGTTCCCTTTACTATGACACAGTATAAAATCAAAAGAAAACAACAGTATGCACATGGCCACATGATGTAAAATACTAAGTTAAAATTGCAACCGTCATTGTTTATTTGATAACGCATCGGACTTTCAATCTAGATGTACCGGGTTCAATCTCCGACGGCGGCACTCATTCTTTCCGACTATTTGTCCTTTAACAATGGGTTAATAATCGTAGACCTACATGTATGTGGAATCAGCTTAAGGCTAGGAAAGGATGTTATGGTGGTACCGGTGTGAGAAATACCAGGAATGCATTCATAGATGCTCAAGCCGCGATGTAACTGAAAGATTGTTGAAAGCGGGGTTAAACCCCATCCCATCAAAGTAAGCTTTTTTTATTATTTTCCATATACAAATTAAATAGTAGTGATTACAATTATAACACAAAAGACCCTTTTATCATGATGTGACATGTAACTTAACAGCCACGAATGTACAATTTCTCTGAAAATGGAATATTCTATGCAAGGTTTCACCTGAATGTTTCCATTACTAAAAGAGGAGATTTATTGTTAATGATGTTAACATTAAGGACCTTTTCTATGACGCAGTATAAAATCCCCAGACTACATCAAATTTCACATGACGATGTAGAATAATTAGTGAATTTTTTAGGTTCGATGCATATGTTAAGAAGTGTGAATGAGATTTATTAAAATATGCTTTTAATTATAGGCCCCTTTTTCGAAAATGATTCAAAAGGGAACAACCATTGTGATGTGATGAAACAATCATTCTGAGCATGTTTGAAGACAATCCGATGAAAACTGCAAAGATGGTTTTCTTATTAATTTTTATAAGCCCCCCTTTCCAGTGGCACTTCAAAGATTTTGCACATATTCGTAAGGAATGGACCTTGTGATGGTTTAATCATTCTGAGCAAGTTAGGAGACGATCGGATGGTAACTGTGGACTTAAGAGCGTTAATGAAGTCTTTCCAATTAAATTCCAATTTGACCCTTTTTCTGTGCCGCTTGACAGGTCAGGCCCATTTTCGAAAAGGAAGCATCATTTTTTGGTACAATTATTCTGAAAAAGTTTGAAGTTACTCGGATGAAAACTGTTGACTCAAGAATGTTAACGAAGAGCTTCAAATTAAATTTTTTATTGGCCCCTTTTTCCGTGAAACTTCACGGATCGGGCCCATTTTCTAAAGGAACCATCCTTGTGATGGTATATTCATTCCGGACAAGTCTGGAGTCAATCCGTAGAAAACTATTTCTAGAGAGATTTTAAAGGGTTATCGAGGATATTCTAATTAAATCTTCATAAAAGCACCCTAACTGTTCTTCCAAATCTTTAACATGATTTTCGTAAGAAAAAAAAATAATGAATTACTAAAATAGAAATTATGGATAGTGTGCAGTGCCATGTCTCCAGTATTGTGTGTTATGTGTGTTTTTTTCCTGTTAAATGTCTAATGAATGAGTGTGTGAAGATGGTGGATGTATGCGATGCGTGGTTTTTTTTTTTTTTTTTGTTTTTTTTTTTTGTTGATTAATATTTTTGTATTCAACCCAATAGACTAAAAGTAACATGTAATATAACGTAAATTAAGAAATGTAAATTTGACATGCAAATATAGTTGTGTATAATAACAAGATTTAAATAATGTAAGGTGACATGGAAAACACCTATATGAAGAACAGAAAAATTGAATTTTAATCAAAAGTGTTATTGGCCATGAGCTGGTTAATTTCAAAAGCAGTGTTCCAAAACATAATGAGAAAAATTAATCTAACTCAAGAACCTATTATACGCAATTATGTGGCATAACTTTTGTACACATACTTTATTTATATTAAATGGTGAAAACAACGATAACAACAACAACAACAAACAATAGTCTGCATTGACCTTTTCAGTTCTCGGGCATCGTATCTACAGTTCATGATACGCTGTAGATGGGAGGCTCTTTAACTGAACTAACCAGTGTTAAGGGTGTTATCTATTTCTCTTGGATTTGGAGGACGAGAACTACAGAATAGACAAAAACAAATTAAAAAAATATCCAGGATCTCCTAGCATCCTTCTGAACTACTTAGAAATAGTAAATTTTGTCTACCAAAAAACCAAATTGACACTAGCTGTATGTCTTTATTTTCAGTGGAATAAATGCATTGTTTAATCCAACCAAATAAAATATGTTTACAAAATTCAAAAGTGTAAATTTGCAAAATTGCAAAGCAAAAATTTAGAAAGATTTACCTCAATAACACAAAATCCTATCTTGGAGGGATTGAGGACACCCACATCACAATATCATAGAATATAGAAACTGAATAGTTATATAGTCTAAAACTTCGAACAAAAAAACATTGAAAGCATAATACTGTTTAACTTTATGATGCTCTATTATGATGGTTTTGTTGGATAATAATAATAATAATATGTATATATATATATATATATATATATATATATATATATATATATATATATATATATATATATATATATATATATATATATAAATCTTCATATGGCCCCATTCCACATTACGCTAGACAGATCGGGTTAATTTTCGAAAAAAAACAAAAACATCCTTGTTATATTTCGATTAATCCTAGCAATTTTTAAGACAATCGGTTATGGAGAATACGGCAGATATCCACTGCATATAAGTATGAAAATTAGAATAATTAAATACTTCTTAAATCTTTTTTCAACCGAGAAAAGCGGCACCTGTATACTTAAAACAATACTGGAACAAATGATAAGTTTAAACAATAAAAATTCTGTGGACATTTAAGGTAAAAGAATTTCTTCAAAGAACCGGTTTTTACGACGTATGGTTATTTCCAATTCTATAAATCCAAAAGTCTTTATACCATTATTTAAAAATAGAATGATTGATTTATATGAATGAATGGTTTCAAGATATAAGTAATCGTTCTTCATTGTTCATTTATAAACACCTTAAAGAAAGTTTTTCATTTTCCATCTATTTAAGTAAAGTGAACATTGTCTCATATAGAAATGCCGTTGCAAAATTACGCCTTTCCGCTCATAATTTATACATTGAATCTGGACGACATAGAAATATTTCACGGAGTGTAGAATTTGTTCAATCTGTTCTCTAAATGAAGTCGAGGACGAATATCACTTTTCTTTTTGTTAATATGTCCTGCTTATTGGGAATTAAGGAAAGCATACATTAAAAAATACTATTATGAGAAACCAAATGTAAGAAAATGAATTGAACTCTTAAACTCAGAAAACATTAGAATCTTAAACAGTATTGGTATTTATTACACAAAGGCTAGCGAAAAACAAAAACAACATTTAAATATCATTAATGAATGATCACTTATTTTCCTCTTAAACATTTGAGATTACCTTTCGGAGAAAACACAATTACTGCATCAGTTTTGTTCGGAGAATGCGTAACTACAGCTTGAATTAAGCCGTGGTTACGGGGTTTCTAAACTGGGTTGACGATTAACTGTATACGGTTACTATTTGAACTATTATAACGGGAACTCTACGAAATCCACTATTTCCACTTAAACATTGTCACATATATTGTTAATTTTGTTTATACCCATGTATGCCAGACAGACGGACAGATGCCGGAGGTAAAAAAAAAAGGCATCGTCATAGTTTGCTGACCTCTGGTCAGTTGAGCTTAAAACAACCTCAAGTTATTTGGTAGATTTTGCTTATCCATACGAATCCATTTCCATTTCCGCTTCAGTCGTATCAAAAGTACTGGCGGAATGCATTTTAAATCACAAAATGTTCATTTGAATCAAATCGATTTGATAAAATTCACTGTAATGTCACACGAACTTACCCGCCTATTCCAATCTGGATAATGTAAAGGAAAAGGACACAGTGATGGTATTATCACTCTCTCTCTCTCTCTCTCTCTCTCTCTCTCTCTCTCTCTCTCTCTCTCTCTCTCTCTCTCTCTCTCTCTCTCTCTCTCTCTCTCTCTCTCTCTCTCTCTCTCTTTCTCTATCTCTCTCTCTTTCTCTCTCTCTCAATCTCTCTCTCTCTCTCTCTCTCTCTCTCTCTCTCTCTCTTTCTTTCTCTCTCTCTCTCTCTCTCTTTTTTAAATCACAAAATCTAAAATACTTGAATATAAGTGTTGCTGCTACTGCCGATTAAAGCAGAATACATTTATTCTTTTCTATGCTTATGTGCAAATCGGTATATAATTTACCATGGTTCGAAGGCATTATATCAATTATTTGGAAAAATGTAAGGTATATTCAAATGGAACGTTTAGGGTTCCAATGGCCGAAGGCCAATAGAGCTAATTACATAAACTTTTTATATGTAGGATGTCCGACATGCCTACGTCCGCCAGTCAGATCCTGCATCCAGTCGTAAACATTTTCTTTAAAAAACCTTCTCCTCAATAATAATTTGATGACCTCTAAAAGTATCAGGAGGAATGATCAAGATTAATCAAACCTAGTTTAGGCGGAGGTTATTTCCATTAATGCTACTTAGTGCAAAGTTAATCAGAAGAACCATGGTAGTCTGAAACCGCTCATCCCCATCTCCTTGGCCACTTGGATATCACAAGAATAGGATTGACAGATGTCAACTTCTTTGTCAGAATGTATGTATCAATATAATCTTGGTCAAGTTCGCGATCGGGTCAAGTAGAGTCAAAAATTGAGTCATGGAGTCAAATTTTAGAAAAACCTTGTGAGCACTCTAGGGGCGATATGTTTGGCTAAAATGCCTTTAAACTTAGTAAGAATGTATGTTTCAATCAAATCTCGGTCAAAATTTTATTTGGTTCAAGTGATGTCAAAAATAGGGTCAATGGTTCAAACCTTAGAAAACAATATGTGCGCTTAAGAGGCCCATATTTTGGCCCAAACGATTTGAATCTTGACCAGAATGATTGTTTTTATAAAATCTGGTTCCATTTCCAAATTGATTTAAGTGGGGTCGAATTAAGGTCAAGGGGCCAAATTTAAGAAAACCCTTGTGAACAACATGTTTAGCTCACCTGAGCACGAAGTGCTCAAGGGAGCTATTGTGGTCTATCAATGTCCGACATCCGTCTGTCCGTCCGTCCGTCTGTCCGTCCGTCCGTCTGTCCGTCTGTCCGTCACGGCGTCAACAATTTCTTTAAACGATATCTCCTCCTAAACTTCTGAGTCAAAATCAACCAAACTTGGCAGAAATATTCCTTGGGTGGTCCCTTGTAAAAATTGCTAAAATGGAAAGGGTGCGTGCCATATCACGGGAAAAGGCTTTCATGAAAATTTATTGTTTACACTCTAGAAGCAACAAATATTGTCCAATTATCATGAAACTTGGTCTGAATGTTTGTTAGGTCCTAAGGATGAATTCTTTTGAAAATCGGAAGGATCCGTGCCATATCACGGGAAAAAGGGTCTTTATGACAATTTTCTTGTAAGAGTTCCAGACGCCACAAATATCGTTCAATTTTCATGAAACTTGGTCAAAATGTTTGCCAGGTCACAAGAATGAACTCTGTTGAAAATGGGAAGGGTTCATGCGATATCACTGGAAAAGGAGTCTTAATGATAATTTACTTGAAATAACTATAATGGCCACAAATATGGCCCAAAGTTTGTGAAACTTGGTTTTATGTGGAAATTATCTTCTTTATGACATCTGTCTTTTTAATTGATGTACTGTCCCAGTGATCAAAGAGATTCAGGTGAGCGATCTACGACTATCTTGGTCCTCTTGTTACGCTAATGTCTTGTAATTTAGTCTGAATGTTTGTCTCTCTTTAACCTAGGCCAAGTAAAAAAATAGTCAAAAGGGGAGTCAAAAAGGAGGTCAAGGCGTCAAATTTATGAAAATCCTTGAGTGCACTCTTGGATAGAAAGTTCTGCATCTTGGTCAAAATGAATGTCTTGAAATATATTTTTTTTTACTTTAAATGCAACATATTTGACTGTTATGTTTGTGTGCTCGATTTATTTGACTTTTGTTTAGCCAGTAATGAATTTTAAATAAGTAGTGTTGACACTTTGTCACCTTTGTCAACTATACATCAGGTGAGCGCTTAAAGGGTCTTTGGCCCTTTTGATTCTATTCAAATCAGGAGGATCCAGGAGGAGCCAAAATTTGCCCCCTCAAACTTCGTACTGGTTCACTAGATGATGCTATACACTAAATATGACAGTTGTCTGCCTTCGGAAATCTGACAAGAAGTTTTTTTCAAGATTTTCGTTCTTTATTCATATGAAAAACCTATGGATTTTCAAAAAAATTGTTGAAGGACGCCGGACATAGGACGATCAAAATAGCTCACCTTGAGCATTTTGTGTCCAAATAAGCTAAAATGATAGGCTCGAAGTTAAACTAGGATTATCTTTGGGTAACCCTATATCAGAGCACAAGCAATTGTTGTAATTGGATGAAAGAAATATTTTTTTCATTGGCGGAGGTAACTTCCCTATATGATGCGAAGTAATATTTTAAATCAAGGTTATAGTCCGTCTGACTTCTATATGGACCAACCTTTTCATCAATTACATAAAATTGCGCTTGAATGAGTGATTTGTATAAGGTAAAATCTTAATTTCAGCTTAATACCATTTCAAAAAATATTTTTTGAACACAAAACGATTTCAAAATAATGATTCTGTCTATCTAGTTAATGATATTATTTTCGCATTTTCCGCTCTTAAACACGAGGGGTGATGGAGGCTGTTTAGTTGTAAAAAAATGAAAACATAATTGTAAAATCACGTGGCTTTATACAAAACATTTGACAGATGAAATGACCTTTTTTTCCTTATTTGGATATACTAATTAGCATATCAACAGTCATGCCATCTTAAACTTAAATAGCACGTGATTTTTTACCGTTATAACTCGCCTTCTTATCAAGTTTTCCTCGTGAAATACTCAACAACTTCGTTGAATAATGCTTTTTGATTGGTCTTAACATGTGAATATGGGGTTCATCTCAAAATAGATAAAACAATTATCAATTATCTGGTCAAACGGTTTCTGAACAAAGAGAGGATGTATTGAGATTTGATATCCAAAGGTAGTTATAATCTTCGACAAACTTAATTTTATAAAAATAGTCGATTTTTTAGTAAAACTACTTGCTTAAAATCTTACACTTATGACTCGGCCCCTTTGCAAATCAGTACTATTTTTGGTTATACAACTCGCTGTTCCGTTTAATACAGACACACGTAGGTATGAAAAGGTGAAAGTTAACACGTAGACGGACAGACAAAATCATTATTTGACGTTCAAAAATTCTGAAAAACAAAACTCGTCATGGTATTAGTTGGAAAATATTATGTGACAAGAAAAACATACGTTTTATTAATTCATTTCTGAGATTTTCAGCGAAATGTTGGTCCATATAGAAGCCAAACGGACTATACAATGGTGGTTCTAGATCGCTCACCTGTGTCTCTTCGACCCCTTAGATATCCATAAATAGGTACATGTCAATAATGAGGTAATTTCTACACAAGATCAATACCATGGAGTGTTTTTCAGATTCCTTTCACATTGTCCACATTTTCTTGATTGTCTTAATTTCAATAGTGTTGACTGACAGAAAAATAATGTGAATAATAAAGTATTGAAGATCAAGCAATTCAAATTCTGTGGGATTGTGGTAGAAATTTTTTACTATCAAATACATCCCTTGCGTGAACAAATGAGGTACTCAATCGCCTCTAGGCTAAGATTAACGGGGATAAGACTATGCGAATTTGTATTTAACAGAATCCAAATGGTCATTCAATCTGTGATGATCCATAAACAGCGATGATTTAAAAGTGATAGGGTTTGACTTCAATGATCTCTTGTTCTAGACGGAGTGTTTAAAATGCTACCTATGCAAAACTGATAAAGTTGGGCTAGATGGAACTTATTGGTTTATAAGAGTTGCTGAGTGTCGTTGTTGTTGTTGTTTAAATTAGATTTAACGAAAGAGTTTCTTCGATGAAAAGGCTTTCCGCGAAACGACCATTCGGCTGATTGGTTGTTTGGGAAAATGACGTCTGAAACGAAATAATTTCGAATTGCAAAATGGCTTTGTCTAGAAATTTTACGTGAAAGGTCATAGATATAACGTTATCAATAAAAGGAGTAAATTTACACGTCCTTGCTAATGACACTAGAATTTACAAAGTGATAACTGAGAATATTAACGTTCAAATATTTGGGATATCATTTTAATATTTTTGAACCTCTTGCATACCAAATTCACGTATTATAGTTGTATGCCCTTCAGTTGAATAGTACTAACAAGTATATGGTCGTTCTATAATCAATATTACATTATTTCTTATTGTGAGCTCAACTAAAAACGTAAGTGCTCTGTGTAAAACTCTTTATATAGTTCATTTTTAATTATTTTTTTGGGGTGGTGGTATATAAACCAGGGAATAGAAAGACAGTTTGTAACAAAAACTATTCTTGCATGGTGTTCCAGAAGTTATCTTCCATGATATTCCTTCTCAACTACATTTATAGACCGGCAGAATAATGCCATATTTTACTTGAACCTTGAATAAGGAATTTTTTCTTGGTTGATTCTTGTAGCCAAGACCTTCCCTTACCAGAATCTGTCTGATGACATCTTGTCATCATTGAGAATTTTGAAAAAATCGACATGGCAGCCAGGACTATCAATAATAAGACCAACAGCTCCGTAGATCACTATAGTTACTTTATCAAAAGAGGCCTAAGAGGACCTTATCGCTCCACTTGCTTTTAGATATTTTTAATGAGAAACCCAGTGAGATGGAAGTTTACAAGGAAATTTGTGAAGAGGCCAAAAGATGGAAAGAAAAGCCGATTTTTGAGTGGACTGAACCTTCTATGGAAAGCTGTTTTGCAAAATATATATTAGTGTTAATTCTCAACGGAAAAAGTCCTTTTTTACAAGATTGGAAAACCACATTTTTTATTATTTTTTTTTTTTTTTGAAATACGTCACACCAATACATGGTCAAATCAAAATTCTGCTGGTGGAAAATTACCAAAGGAAAAATTATTCTGCAAAGATAAGTTAAAAATGGGTTAAATTGCTTGGGAGGAGAACAATATAGTGAAAATAAGCCCCGCAATGCCAAACCCATATTTGGGAGTCAATCCATATTTTTTGGAAATTTATAACAGGGTCATCCAAGAATCATTCATGCCAAAATTAATTGCCAATGGCTTTGGAGGTGAAAATTATCAAAGGTTTTATAGTGAACACCCCACCCACCTGCCAAGCCCATATTTAGGGATCAATTCAGATTTCTTGAACTACTTAAGAAGAGGATCACCACAGAACATTTCTGCCAAGTTTCATCAAAATCCGCCCAATGATTTAGGAAGAGAAGTCGTTTAAATTTTTCATTGTAATTTTAAGCTCCGTCCTGCCACGCCCATTTTCGGAGGTAAATCCAAATAATTTGAATAACTTTAGAAGAGGTTACCAAGGGATCATTCATGCCAAGTTTCATTGATATCGAGCCAATGGTTTGGGAGAAGATTTTTAAAGATTTTATTGTTCAAATAAGCCACGCCATGCCACGCCCATATTTTTGGGTCAATCTAATTTCTTGAACAGCTTTAGAAGAGGTTCACCCAGGAAAAAATCTGCCAAAGATCTTTAAAGAAAAGTTTTCGCACGCATGGACGGACGGACACACGAACCACTGAAGCACGACGGACACACCGCCATGACAAAAATGATTTCAATGAACTTTGTATTGTTAAGATATTACCTTGAGTATATTTGAAACCATAAAAGCATTTCATGGCATAAGAATAAGTATGGTAAGGAAAATGGCAGCCAACAATGAATTATTAGTTTGGTTTAAATCTATTTTTACATCGTTTGGGAAACAAGTTCTTACAGTTTAGATTAACCCCTCTAGATTCTGTTTCCTGGAAAATTCACTAGTACTCGCGCCGGATATATGGGCCAATGAAAGAACCAAGATCGATAGCCGCACCTTGGAATCGAACTCAGGACCTTTGGGTCAAGAGGCCGACGCTCTACCTCGAGACCACGGACACCACACAATGAATGAATTATCAAATGGTTTTTAAAGTATTTTTAACGTGGTTTATGCCCTCAAAATATCTGACTATTTTCCCCTCTTCCTAGTGTAATGTAAATTCTTTATTTGAAAATGGCAGCCAGAGAACAGAAGATTAAAACTTCATTGTAAAACTTTGCAAGGTATTTTACAGTCAAACTTTTTTCTAGTAGCTAAGTCGTAGCCTATCTAGAATCTGGATGGTGGTGCATTTTCATCATGGAATAGTTTGAAAAAAAGTCGAAATGGCAGCCATGTCCACTTCAAACTTACATGTACTTACATTTGTCTGTTTACGTGATGTATTATTTTTTGTTGTTACTGCTACTGACACGGCTGTATTCCCACAGGACCCGGTATCGCTACCATCAATATTAAATGGTATTGAGCAATACTGTAATACTTGGACACTTAACATTAACAAAACTGAAATCATGATCTTTGAAAAAAAGTCATCATGCAAATTATTACTTTTATTTCTACGACATCCTTTTGGAAATCGTTTTTTTTTTCTTTTTTTTTTTTATTAAATAAATGTCAATCTTTAAAAAAAGTGGGAAACGGAACCGTCTTCAGTCAGATATCGCACAAGGCGCTGTGTATTTCCAACGTAGATTGTTTGTCATTTCTAACGAAATTGATCTTCAAATTTCACATTAATTAAAAATGGTCTGAAATATAAATAATATTGTTACTCAACCTAAGTCATGTCACAGAAATATGAGGTAGCACCCTTCGCCGTAAGTCAGTTTCCTCTAATGTTGTCGAAAAAGTATATTATTAGAAAATCTACAAATAAAGAAGCAATATATGGTGAACTAGGACTTATACCCCATCATAACAAAGAAAATTACAAATGGTAAAATATTCGATTGGAATTACTAATTCCGAACAAAATTCATTGTTATTTCAATACTTACATTGTGCTTTATTATTGATGATTGATGTCTACTTTTTATTTAGCAAAACCAATTTACCTCACAAATTAATAATGAATTAATTCAACAAATATTATTTATAAGATAGATAACGGCAAAAATGGTATTCTACAAATAATAATACAAATCGACTAGAAACGTATTCTTTGTTTTAACACGAATATATTTTTTAAAAATCATCCCGTTTATGTACATGATAAGGAAATTAGATGTACATTTATCAAAATCGGAGTTTCATCCAATGAAGTAGAAATAGAAAAAAAGTCGATACTTTAACAGTGCTCGTCAAGACAGAATTGCTCGATATTGTAATACCAATTTGGTCGAAACCGAGTTTCACTTTGTACTAATTTGTCCAAAATACTATAATCTTAGAAACAGATATATAAAAGATACCATCATATTTGGCATTCTAGTCAAAACTATACGAAGCTTATAACAAACAAATCAATGTATACTGGATTACAATTAGCGAGATATCTTTATAACACTTTTTCTCCTAGAACTTGATCTAAAGTGTTCACGTTAACAATATGTTCTAATGTTAATCCATGCATTTCTCTTTTTTGTCTTATTTATATTAATTTTTGTTGTAAGCATAGTGATGTTGTTTAATGAAATAAACTTTTTGTATTGTTATATTGTATTGCTTTGCAAACTGTTTAGAGAGACAACACTGCGTTTCTCATACGACCGGCCAAGTATTCGGATACATTAAATACTCTGCATGCCTACTCCAATTTATCATTAAAAAATGAAACTTTGATAATAATTTAAATTCTATATTGAAAAACGTATTGCATGTATTATTTATGTTTGATTTCAGTTGCTTTAGAAATGCTTTTGGGTTCCAAAGTAGACAAGAACAATTGGCTGCTAATTTACTTACCTCTGACGTTGGACATGGCGGTAGCTTGGTATACAGAAATGTCGTTTGTATCCTCAGACTGCATTTATACTCCTAATAAAGACAAATCCTGTTGGATATTGGGAGATGTCATCCTAGTTCAGAACTTGTACATGGTATACCTTATTTACAGACACAGTAAACAATATAACATAATAGCACTCGCTGGATGTTTGTTTCTAATTAACGTTACAATCTTTCTATGGATTTGGTATTTTCTTGACTTTTCCATTATTTATTTTGTCTATAAACTAGCATTCTCTTTTGAAATACGTTGTCAACTTGGTGTTAGATCTAAAGGGGATAAAATACATGTTTCGATCCTAGAGACACATAGAGAATTACTTTCGAATCGACCGATCGATGATGATGTTAGCATGATATTTACTACTTCATACTTTTTAGCGTGTTTTTTTATCGATTCCGGGACTAGAGAAGTCAGTAAAGCTAGATATGTCGAGACTTTTTTTAGTAAATGGCCAATTACACTCGTTGTTTTTATGGGTATGAAAGACCTTTTTGCTACCATAGTGAACTGTTCAATATTGGCGACACATTATATAATAACGGGGACGTTGAACGTAAGTGAGATATTTGATGCTGATGAAAATAGTGTCATATACTTGTGGATGTTTCTAATAAGCCATCAAGCTGGGATTATGTCAACACAAAAATTTGGAAACATGGAAAACTTTCCTTTTCTTATTCTACTTTTCACATTTATTATTATTGTCAAAATCTCCATGATTTCAGAAAAACATCTACTTACTTTATCTGCTAATCCCAATACTAAATACTTTTCATATGTTCGAGTAATCGGATTTATGACTGTTTTAATATTTGGGCTTACATACTTTCTCTATCAACTTTCGTTGAGCTCCAACCTTGAATTTTGGCCTCTCTTAAACATTACGGGAATGTTTATGATCATAAGTAGAAGTGTACTTATATTGATGGAATGTTTTATTCTAATGTTTTCAGAGTCCCGTGGCGATGGGCTGGATACCTCGTCAGACGCGAAATATTTTGTACGAGTCGTTAAGAATATCATAACTGTCTTATGCACTATTCTTTTGTCATATTACAAGATGTTTTCACCTTTTTTAACAGGATCCGTGATCATACGATTCTTAGTCGCCGCCTTAGAATGTTTCTTGGCAATAACAACAATAATAATTATGGAATGGAAACTTTTTCGAGAACGACGTATTTTATTAGGCAAAAAGGATCATATGACTGATGCCACTTCTGTACAGTTAACAATATATGATGACATTTGTGCTATTTGTCGTGACAGTCTGGAAAGAGGAAAACGACTTACTTGTGGACACATATTTCATACGAGATGCCTGCAGCAATGGTCTCTTATCAAATCAATGTGTCCAATTTGTAATGAAACTATTAAGACTGAAGACTTTTTATACCTAAATGTCGTACATTCCGATTGATTACCAAGTTTTCCCCGGTTTATATCACTTTCTAATTTTCACAGAGACAGAGCCTATCAAAAAAACAAAAAAAAACTTTACAGTTAAAGTATTTACCGTTAGCTGGCTGTTTTGACAGAATTATCCATATTTTCGTTACTGATCGTAATAGATATAGGGCTTTCGAAGATATTTGAAATTGGTCTTGGAAACGTAAAAACAAAACGCATCTTTGAAAATGAAATAATAGATCATAAACAACATATTTCATTCAGCTTTAACTTGCATTTCTCCATATCCCTTGGGTCAAATCAAATGAAACTTACCATGTGAACATCCTATGATAATGTGTTGATGCATCTATCTCGGTTTTTAGATTTTAGGCCTCGTCACGGGAAAAGTTGACTTAGGGTAAAGTACAGTTTTTCTAAAAAATTCTCCTAGTCTAATAGTCAGAATTCAATGAAATTTCAAATTTGAAAAGGGAATCAAATGCCCTTTACTATAAATAATTTGAAACTTCGTACAAAAACTATGTCATGGCAAAAGGGGGGCTAAATGTTTGTTACCTTTTCTTCCATTTCTCCTGGTCTTATTTTCAGAATTTGAAAATTTCAATTGAGTAGCAATTGAGATGCCATTGACCATAAACTATTTGAAAATTTCGCGAAATCCCAAAACCTTTAGAAGCAATCAACAGCAAACTTTGATTGCATACATTTTTTGTGACAATTCCTTATTCGGGGAGCACAATCTATCTCTGACGGCTCTTGTTTTAAAGGGAGGTTACAATTGAATTACTTTGTCTGACAAATAGTAAAAGTATAATACAATGTTTTGTTGTTTTTTCCCCTCCCGACTTTCTTCCCAATAAGAATCGAGAAACTTTACAATTGTTGGTTTATTTTTTGCATGAGAACCTTTTTTTTACCAAAAAGAGTTTGGAAGCCAGTAAAATCACTTACTCGATCTCTTATTACACTATTGTGGCTGATATTAGTTTTTTTTCTGCTCGGAGCTATTTTTTGCATAAACTGTTGTTAAACAATTCGAAACGTATTTTGGGAAGGATGGAGCCAGATTTTATTTATAGATTAAGATTTTTATGGTTTCTTTAAAAAAACGCAATGACCTTTCCAGAAAAATTTAACAACTAAAGCCGCCTGTCGAACTGTAATGCATGACGGGTCGTCTCCCCCCTTGACTCGTCAATTGGAGTAGAATCCAGGGTTGAATAATTAGTTATCATTTAATTAATTTTCAAATAAAATTTTTAATTGATATGGTTTTACAGATAAAAAAATGCAAAATAGAATGGCCTCAATGAAATATCTACCGTGCCTGTCGCATTTGGCATTCGCCAAAATTCGCTTCTGAGACAGACGAATACGATACGTTTTCACTGGGAATAAGATATTCGGTTCACCGAATATTCGAGCGTTTCCTCACAGCCCTACTTAATCCACCGCGATTTTACAGAATTGATGTTAATATTCAAATAAAAGGTACAAGAAAGTTTGTACATTTAAAACACGTGTCGAATAATTCTTAAAACCCGTCTCGAAACTGACTGTCGCGTGTTGAAATGTTATGTAAAACCCGATTGCATAAACCACAGATGTCACAAGACTGTTTACCGCTTCTAATGATGCAAGGTGTCCTGATATGTCATTTGTCCCAACTCGGCCGATTCCGTAAACCACATTTAAATCGGAGACGTCGGAGATTGCCCGAGTATTGCCGAATGTAATTGTGTACTGAAAATTTTACAAGTTCAGGAGGTCACGACCTAGATAAACACATATTTCCGGCTAACTACTACAAGTTGCACTAGCGAAGGCTGGGTCAAAAACATAGTATCTGCCTATACGGTGTTTAGACACAAACTTTGTTTTGCTCTAAACTCTCGACAAGCTTACGCGGATCATCAATTCGCTTGGTTACACATTGCAAGATCATTTTGTGTTTTTTCAAGAAGAATTTTCATTTTCTTTATTTGATGAAGAATACAAGTAACACGCCATTTACGAAACCAAAACAGTGATTTGGCGGAGAGATGTCTTGAAAGATACTAAATTGAATCTTAGGAGGCACTTCTTTTTATCGAATGTATTAAGATCCGACAGGATGTTCTTTACATAGTATAACACTGGTGAACGGCGTTCGTTCACCAAAAACCAAAATGCTATTACTTTTATTCGAAGTCCTGAGATTTTAACACCAGATAGAATATGGATCAATGGATCAATGTGGTTAATACAGCTTTATTCAGCTTGGAATTAACAATGACTGAAACACTTAATAACGTCCATTCTCCGTATAACGGCCCAATTTCAGGTGATATTTTGTGCCAACATGTCATGTCTTCAAATCTCAATGAATTTTATCTTAATTTTAAAGGGAGAGTTTCGAGACTATGATAGTTGATTATTTTCGTTTACTACGCCTGTATAACGGAGTAATGAGTCTATATATTTAACCACCCAAATTCGTGAGACTGATGCGTAACAACACACATTTGCTTATCACTTTGCGTACATGTAGGGTACAGGCCCTTTTGAATAATCTAATTGAATTTATTGAAAGCTTATACCTTATGTCCAAGTCATGTCCAGGAAATTGACTATTTGAAAATTGCTTTATATTTCGTACACGAAATTTGTTTTTTATTACACAAAATTGATAACCCGTTTGTATCTTAATTCATAAACAATACTCTTTAAAGATATAAAGCCAGTGATCATTTTAGGGTAAGATATTGAGAGATTCTCTGTTTTTTCCTCAGAAATCTCATTGAATCTGGCTTAATGAGATGAAAATCTCAAAGCAAAATGTAATTCGGTGATGGACTTGGTAAAATTTCTCAACAAAAATTCTTTATTTCTCATAAGATGTGGAAAAAATGAGTTTTTGTGTGTGATATTTTGAGTCAGAATTATCCCTGTAAAGCATATTTTTATCTTAAATTTTACATATCAATTGATTGAAAACATACACGTGTGCAAATATGTAAATAAAATAATATTAATAACTGAATGTATATTGAGTGATTCAAAATATTTTGTAGCCGCGGCATTAGCGCAGTTGGTAGCGCGTCGGACTTCTAATCCAGGGGTCTAAATTCACGCGGGTTCGATCCCCGGCCGCGGCACTTATCCTTTCCGACATTTGTCTTCCACCAATGGGTAAATAATCGTAAACCTATGTGGAATAGCAACTGGAGGCTAGGGAAGGGATGTGGTGGTAGTACTGGTGTGAGAAATACCATCGTTAGGTGCTCCAGTCGCGATATAACTGAGAGATTGTTGAAAGCGACGTAAAACTTCATATCAAACCAAATCAAATCAAAACATAAAGTAAGTCACTTCTTGTGCTATATTTAGAACAAGCTGTTAAGGTTGTTGACATCATTTTGGACCCTGAGAGGCTCAATGTAGGATCAAATTATAAAAATGGCATAAACAAAGTCCGAGGCCAGCGTAAGGGTGGTGTTCGGGCCTAATAAAGGTGGCACGCTACATATCTAGACTGAATTGTGTCTACTTAAATGCCCCTTACACACAATCTCTCCCTTACCCCCTAGAGGAAAGTGGAGGGCCCCTCGGGGTAAATGGGATACTTTCGCCGTTTAAATTCTATGCAATATCATTTCATACGCCCGTTGCTATAAGCATTCGAATATCTCCATTTCAAATTTATGGAATCCTTCAATATGATAAAAGATCTATAAAGCAAGAAAGGAATGAAAAGTTATTTCACAGCACAACCACCTTTTTTAAAAATGTTTAGAAATGCTTGGTTTATACAATGACGGAATCAAAAGTTTAGATTGAAAGAGGGTGAGATTGGGATAAAATAGAACTCCTGAAATATTGATACTCAAAGTTGCAACAAAAGAAAAATGCAACGCTCAGCTGCAGGTGCTGGATCATCTTGAACAAGCTTTAAAATCGACGTTTAAGTCTCCAATCAATAAATGTTGTTACATAAACGGCGAAATATGACAACGGAGGTATCGTAAGCCAATACGACACATGACTTGTTTGGCGAAAGACTTGGGGTGCGATCGTAAGGGCTAGATTCTTAAAATTCATCTTAAGAGTTTTAAAATATAGCGTTCGACGGAGCAAGATTTATGAGCCGCTACTAAAGAATATTAAGAAAGTTGAATGTGGAAACGAAGTTTGATTGGCATTGCCTAGTATTCTTGATGACGTCAAATATTTTCACTCAATTTAGAGAAATTCGTTCGTTATGACGTCTTAATAATCTTATAAAGCGAGATTTTTCTTCTTTTTCTAATGTAAGCACCTCAAGTTGACCCATGGGATAGTGATTTAAATGTATGTATTTTTATAGATCTAATGTTTAACCCTTTCCTGTTTTACGAAATTTTGGACCTGTCCAAATTCAAAGGTTTTGCAGACGAAAATTTAAAGTGGATTTAATTTGAAAAATAACCATTCAGTAGGGTAGTAAATTGTGTGGAAAAAGAATAAATTGCTTGGCAGAAGCAATTTCTTCTTTTATCACAATGTTTTCTCAATCATAAAATCACAGGCACGTAAAAAGCAGGGATTACACAGCAAAGGATAAAAAATGTAAATAAAAAGAAGTGTCATATTTTATATTCGACTAATTTATCATGCAAATCAAATGCGTTCGTGATTTCGCCACTACTAATGGGCGTACCTAAGTGTAATGATGGCCGCATGTATATTCGTCTCGAAGATCGCCGTTTTTCTCTTCGTCGAAATTTCTATACGTCGAAGCTTTCACGTAAGTCCCCCGAACTTCGACATATAGATATTTGACTGTACATCTTTCTGTAAACACAGCATATAAGCGGATAAAAGCAACGCTGTCTGGCTATCGTGAAAGGTGCTAAAATTGTCCAATCATGGATTTTGGTAGTTCATTAATTCGGATACAAAAGGTGACCAGCCTGTTCTAAAGAGGAAATTACTGTGCACAGATACTATTTTCATACATGATAGAAAATATGATGAACACTAACAAAATTCAGAGTTTCATCCCATAACCTAGAAATAGGAAATGGTCGATACTTTAACACTGCACGAAAAGACAGAATTTGTCGACACTGCAATACAAATTTGGTCGAAACAGAACTTCACTTTTTACTTATTTGTCCAAAATACTCCGATCTTAGAAACAAATATATTAAAAGATACTATCATACTTGGCCTACTATTCAAATATTTACGAATCTTATGTCAAACAAATCGAAGTCTGTTGTTTAAATTTAGCAAAATATCTTTATTACGCATTTTCTCGTAGAAATTGATTAAATATGTTCACCTATACTATATGTTCTTCTGTTAATCCATGCACTTCTCTTATTTGTCTAACTTATACTGATATTTGCTGTAAACATTGTAATATTGTTTAATGCAATAAACTTCTTGTATTGTATTGTATTGTATTTTATTGTTATGTATAATTTACACCGAAATCATTTATATTTAAGACATAATGTGTTTAATAAATCACTGTGTCGTCAAATGAAGAATGGGCAAGCGCTGCGTTCAGGATAACGAAACGACACAAACTGTTTGAAAATTATACCCTGCTTTGCACATGTACATGCGTACAAAGTTGGGTATAATTTGCAAACAATTTGCATCGATTTATCATCTTGAACAAAGGGCGGATGTGCTTGGTTAACACAAATACCCCAACAATTTTCTACATATGTGACATGGCACGCGAAAAGGGACCAACTGGGTAGTGCGTAATGTGTCGACTCTTGTCAGACTGCGCGCATTACGCAGACAGGTTAGAGTCGAAATTTTTCGAACTCTACTAATTTTCTGAATCAAGTTTAATCATTCTATCTACCTGTGAAAGATTTTTTGAACTGCGACCTTTGATTGACCTGTTCTAGAACCAATCTCTTTTTAAAATGCTTATTTAAACGAAAGTCCTAAATGGTCCCTTTTCCCGTGACGGGTCACGTATTTGAAAATGACCTCGCCCTTGACTAATGACCTTTAAGTTGATACCAACAGAAATCTCTTTTACACGTAATACACATAGGAGTTGGCAAATATTTAAATGTATTTGGGGACAAACGGTCATACAGACAACCACACAGAGCAAAATCATTATTCCTCGATGCGGGACATAAAAATCGTCTTTGCGTTGACATAAAATATAAAGGTAGGTACCCGTTGAAAGCCTCAAACATTTCTAACTGAAATTGAACCATACTTTTTATCTTATGCGCTACAAGCTGCACTATGACGGACACTCAAGAATTTGAATGTAATCTGGAAGTAAACTTACGTTCCTTTGGTCAAAATTTCCACACTCCAGCATAAATGGATTAAGGGAGTGCAGGATAAGATCTGACAGACAAAAATCCACTTGTAAAGCTGCAGGTCTTGATAAACTTATAACGCCAATTTGATCTTTGGCAGCGAGGTGTTGGGTTTTAACATTGTTTTGCCGTAGAGCATATCAATACTAAATTTTGTAAAAAAAAAAATAATTAATGTAAAAAAAATCTACGCAAAATGATTGTGTTCATGGAGAATTGAATAGATTACCCATGCAAAAACTCGAGATACTAAATATAATAAGATATTGGTTAAAGGTCGCACAATCAGATAAAACAAAGTATATTAAACAAGTATATCTTCTTTAAAAAACTGACATTGAACGTAACGGAAATATAATAAACTGGTGCTCTCTATTGAGAAATTGCCTATTTGCCTTAGAATTTGGTGAAGCATGGCATACACAGGGGTTTGGAGATGTAAAGACATTCCTTTTAGTTGTTGAGCAAAGAATTAAAGACCAATTTATTCAAGAATGGAATATCCGAATCCGCGATTCAAGTAGAGCTCTACTTTAAAGGAAGGTTTTTCACGCAGAACCAATCTAGTGTTTAATGATAAGAAACTCATTGAAAGTGCAATATTGTTCCAAGTACTTATATAGTAATAAGTGCTTGGGAAAGTATCGCTCTTTCTTAACTGTTATTTTTTTTTTCATAGATCTTGAACAGCTCAGCTTCTCTTCCAATATGTATATAGAAACTGCAGATTGTTCGTTAAAAAGTCACGTTTTGTTTTGCATTCATTGTATGTAATTGTAATATGACAAGAAACTGTAAAGTTTACGTCTATTAAAATATCGTGTTGTATCTTGTATCTACTTTACCGATATTTTTGCAAATTTCGTTTCCAGCTGTAATTAGATATTGGTAGGGTTACCAAATTCCGTGAAGCTATTTCCCGGCAATCGAAACCGGAAGGTGGTCTACACCTTTATCTTTACCTCTTAAATGAGCGCTAATATTTAAATTGTAACGTTTTAAAGGACGAATTTCAATTCATAATGGAATGCCCACTTTAATAAGATATAAGAAAACTGTATTTGAACCGGTATTACAGAGAAAGCCCAAATATGAATAAGCTTACTAGATACTTATGACGTCCGACAATAAAAAACTTCTTAATAACCTCAGTTCATTCATTACCAAGGCTTTTGAAATTAGAGATACACTTTTATTCTCAAATAATTAAATTTTGTTGTTTTTTTCAGATAAAGATAAGTACACACTAATTCAATAACATTGTTATGTGCACTGGTAACAAGAGGGCTAAAATATCATAATTGCTGTATAAATACGTTCGAATATGTCTTTTTAATTTCTTCTCAATATCCAAATCTCAACAATTATAAAAATATTAACAAATTTAGCATTCATTCTACGTCATTGATATATAGTTAACTGAATTATTAATAGTATTCCGCATCAATACTAAACTCAAACATAGGTCTATATCGTTAATGCAACCCTTGTGTCTTATTTCTTGTATTTTCGATTCATACTTAAAAGGGAGACAATATAAAGGGAGAAATAAGAATCTCTCTTATCTTCTCTAAGAATTTCTTTAAATCTTTTATTGCATTTTTGATTGATGCATGGTTATTGTATGTGCATATACAGAGTGTGTACGCGCTTCAATAGATGTGCACTTCACCTTATGTCAAAGTTCTAGTGCACTTCACCTTATGTCAAAGTTCTAGTCTAAACGCTTTTCTTTGAAAAAACACTATTTACCTGTATTATACTGTTCACTACATATACATGCCTTGGCAATCAATAAGGACCAAGATGTTCCCACACATGCGTGCGATCGGATCTTGGCCTACTTTTTCTGCCTTGTACTCAAAGAGTGAAAAGTTTTAGCCAGAGTGGTCGAAGAGTCACGAATACTTGCAATTTATTTAAAAAATGATCTTTGATTTTACATAATAAGGGTTAATCGACTTTGTAGACGTAATTGAAACGCTATTTATATGTTGCATTTTATTAAAAGCCATGTTCACTGTTGCTATATTATGTATTTGTATGCCACGGGGGTCTTATGGCCTTCTGGAATTATTAAATAAATCTTGAAACTTGAAACCTATGGGTGATTTCTAAAAATGGGTGCACATACATTTGATTCAGTCTTGTAGACCCACTGATACATGATTTTATTAAACAAATAGACAAGATGATATCTCAGTGACCACTCTTTCGTAATGTTAAGTCCCCATTTTTATATGACCACATAAGGTGAAGTGCACATGATCAAGACTCTGGACAGACTGTGCGGGTGCACAGGCTGGTCAGAGTCTTAGCTTTGCGCATATTTGAAATTGTTGGAAATCTCACGCACAGGATCATTTATGATGGATGGAAATTGCAAAGACGTGTTAGAAAGCGTTTTTTAAAGCAAGAAATAAATGTCATGGCATCGAAGAACAAAAGAGAATTACAAGACATAAAACAAGTAGATTTACAAAGAAAAAGCAATCAAACAAACGAAAAAAGTTTAAAAGCAGATAACATTATCACAGTTCGCACAGAAATGGGGAATGTAGAAAACAACGCGTTTGTATTTTACACTATAATAGAAGAAAAGAGATACTTCTAGCCACGAAAACGAATTACAGCGAAATTGAAAGCTTTAGTGGTATTTGCATGGAAAATAGTACTACCCATCTGCGCCGAAAGCAGTCAAATCGCAGTTGATATGAGCTGTAGCTAGAAGGTGTACTCGTACTATCACTAAAACTGCTATGGTTATTTTCATTAATTTCAAATATATATATTTCTAAATCCCGAACAAAGAGCGACAACTTCTTTACGACCTTCTCAATGTTCAAATACTTAATGAGTACGATCGAATATATGTGCTTTTATCCGTTTAAATCAATGATTGCGTAAATGGAAAGTGACTGGACAGTGAAAGAGGACATATTGATGTTCACAAGAGTATATGAGAAATATCTGATTGCAGTGATGACAAAAAGTTATGAATCATTATAAAAGTTTTCGGCTATCTTAAATACAGTTTTTACACGATTTTATCATTTATAGATTAAGGCACTATCTAATGAGAAATCTTCAGGTCAAACAATATGTGTCCGTTGAAGAAAATTATTATTATTATTATTATTATTATTAATATTATTATTATTATTATTATTATTAAATAATTATTATTATTATTATTATTATTATTATTTTATTATTATTGTTATAATAATTATCATTATTATTATTTTATTATTATTATTATTCATTTATTCAAATTTGACGTTAATACAGGTACTTCGTCATAAGCACAAAATTTCCTTCTAACCAAACTTGACTTTGACATTATATATGCAAACCTTTAGATATGCGATGATAACCATTTCTTTAATTTTTTTCGGTAGTTTATCGAGAAATAACGGTAGATTATCACTTGATAATCTGACGGCAAAAGCAGTGAAATTATCATAAAAAATTTACCCTGCTTTTGTTTATTTCACCCTATCTGACGTCATCTATGCGGGGCGAAATAAATGACGTCACAATGAACGTTGCATAGCAATCACGTGCAAAATGACGCGCTTTACAAAAATATGTCCTAGAATTTTCACATTTTGTCTCATTTTTGCATTTAATAAATAGAATAATCATTGGTTTTCCGAGTAAGATCGTTCAAAATTTCACTTCGTGAACAACAAAAGCTATATTTTCCAAAATATAGCTTTTGTTGTTCACTCAATGAAATATAAATCGATCTTACACTGAAACAAACTGTTATCGTCTATATAATTTTACCCTGTCTTAAAAAGATGCACATCGTTTTATGTATCTTGATAAGAAGCCCCCCCCCCCCCCCCCCCCCCCTCCCCCAATAAAAAACTTTAAGTTTCCAATTAAATGTCCAAATACTGTGCAAAGTAAAAGGTAACTGGATTATTAGTCAAACTTTGGGGATTTGTTATCATTTATTTATTATTGATCTTTACCTTCATATATCGTATGTATCTTCTTTCGTCGTACGGGAGCTATATAGAAAGTAGGAGAACATCGATTGACGAATTCAAACACTCATTTGAGCCGGTGCGTGACATGTCCATTGATTACAATTCTGCGTAAAGCAAAGATTCTGGCCAGTTCATTCATTCACACAGACTGTCCAGTCTCCATTTTGCACTTTTTAGATTGATAAGGGGCCGACATGACTTTTGACAGACAGCGTAACTTCCAAGTACATTGTGTTTCTGGCTAGGCTGCTGATTGTTTAAGCCTAGTGCTTATTTCAAATTGTCGGAATATTCACGCACAGGCTCATTTAAAATTTCGGTGACTGTTCAGCCAAGGGAGACAGGTTGTGAGCCTAGTAGGCTAAGCCTGCGCAGTCTGAGTAGGGTCGACGTTCTACGCACTATCAAGATGGTTCCTTTTCGCCTGACGGTGGTCACATTTGATTATTCTCAAACGCGGTGCGATATGAATAAGACTTTATTTTCATCTTCATTGTTTTTTTGTGTGTTTTGTTTTCCTAATGTACGAGTTTAAGTAAGTGAGATGTTCAACCAACAAAGTTATTTTGACAAAAAAACTTCTAGAATTACTCCCTTCCCAAAGACGTACCTTCCAATAGTACGCACAGTACGCACGTACGTATGAAAAGGATATTGCATGAAATTCAAACGGCGAAAGTATCCCATTTACCCCCGAGGGGCTCCCCCTCTTTCCTGTAGGGGGTAAGGGAGAGAGTTTGTGTAAGGGGCATTTCCTTTTGTGTCCGACTTTCCTTTCTCCTCTCTTTATAAATAACTTGAATTCCCCATTTCCCAATTGAACAACTTCCTAGGAATCGCCTTCTGTGTGCGTTCAAATGTCAAAATCAAAACCCATGCCCCCCCCCCCCCCAATAAGTAGACACAAATCAGTATAGATAAGTAGCGCGTCTCCTTTATTGGACCCGAACACCACCCTTGCGCTTGCCTCGGACTTTGTTTATGCTATTTTCATAATTTGACCCTAAATTGAGCCTCTCAGGGTCCAATATGAAGTCAACAACCTTAACAGCTCGTTTTAAATATAGCACAGGAAGTGGCTAACTTTAATACAAAATATTTTGAACGAGTCTGTTTACTTCATATACATTCAGTTATAAATATTATTATATTTACATATTTGCACACGTTTATGTTTAAAATGAATGGATATGTGGATACTTTAATCATGTTGGTAAGCAGAAGTTCACGATAAATAAGGTATTATTCATGAACAAATTCTGACTCCGCTGTTTGGTACGTAGATCTACTTAAAAAGGAGCTTAGATGGTGCAAACGAATTGTGAAATCTCTTAACCGAAATTATTAATTTAAAATCCGTCATATTAACCATCTGATGGATTAATTGCAGTTCAGTGAATATAAATTCATAAATGCATTGTTTAAGCTATTTCTTCATTAAAACGTTTTCGGTCCTTTGTGACACTTGATTTCGATTTTAAAACATTTCAAATGTAGTCTGCAAACTTTTAGAATTTCGATCATTTAATATTGATCATTTGTGAATGGTTTAAAACGTCCATGGGCTTTTGAGTCTGATTTGGGTTGTATTTGCGACATTTTTAAAATCTCAACGACGAAAAGTTATTGATTGTATAAATCGAGGGTTAAGCGCAAGACTCTACTAAGTGTATAAACATTGTATATACACTTAGTACTGTCTTGCACTGAACCCTCGATATAGAGATTATTTCTTTCACACAGGGATCATTTTTGGGCGAGATATTGGGACATTCTCTCATTTTTCTGACAGAAATCTCATTGAAACTGGCTAAATGAGAGAGAAAAATCTCAAAGAAACAATTAAACGTTTTAAGAATTATGTTTGCTCAGCACAAAACAATTGTAACTGCCTTTAAATATATAGGCAGTTACAACAGTTTTGCGCTGAGCGCTTGATTTGTCAAACTTTCTTCCGAAAATTCTTGGGTTTCTCATTAGACTCAACTAAATGAGATATAATTGCACATGATTTCTGAGCCAGAATTATCCCTGTTCATATGATAAATGCGAACGGTGGATGGAAGTATTAATCATCGCTATTATATCTAGAGCGCGCATTTATAAAATAATGCATGTTAGATGTTTGATAGTAAACTTTATCTGCAAATTCTTAGAAGCCATGTCGAAAGTGAAACGAAACGTTTCCACTGTCGTTGAGATGGTAAGATTTTGAACAAAGTAATATTATATAAAATTCACTATATTATTATGTTTTTTCGACTATCCTTTGGAGGAAACAAGGGAGTTTCTTCGTCGTCGATATCGTTGGCGTTTGTCCAACTTTGATATTTTTCGTTATAATTCTAGTATTACTGAAGACATTCACTTGACACGTGAAATGTATGTTCACTTCTTAACGAATTAATTATATTATCGAGGGGGATAACTCCTAATGTTTTTCTATGAACATTAGACTACCCCTAAATGGCAACAATATATGACCTAACGGCCAAATATATATCAAAACCCGTAATTGTAAAACTTTTCTAATACACAACTGATAATGTTCTCAAATTTCAACTTCAGATTAACTTTGATTTTTCCCCGAAGAGGCATTAGCTCATCCTATCTACAAATTGCATTTGCAGACTTCGATATGATTGTGAAGATGTACTAGTCGGTCTTAGGCTTTACTTAGCGTTCATACATTTTTTTCCCATACTGTGAAAGACATTTCCAGCAATTATACTTGCTAGTACTTTAGGTACTGGACTCGTAAAAGTTCCGCAAAAGGAAACCTTGGTTTACATTGTGAAAGACCATGATATCCGAAATGTTGAGGAACTATTACGAGTCTACTACCTTCATCAAAGACCCCGACCATCTTGTGTGTAAGCAGTCTGACCAGAGTCTTCACTACCCACTCTGCAATTATTATTAATTTTAACTGTGTGGGCTGATTAATATCATATTGTTGGAAAATTTCTAATTTATTTTTTATTTTACGATATGTACGTATTCACACGACTCTACACTTTAACACCCGATCATTGAAATGCAGGTCGACTGTTTAGATTGGAAGCTATTTATAGAACTTTTGTGCATATCTTATTAAAGAGAGGTAATAAATATCACTTATTTTGTTAAGGATGAACAAAATTAGCAATATTTATTACCTCCCTCTTATTCACTCAAAAGTCGCTCCAAAACCTATTTCATTCAACCAAAAATCATTCAAAAATCCTTCACCATGTCAATTTCATGATGTTGTTAATTGTACCCATTAATACTCCTGGATGGAAAGGAACACATGGAGTAAAATATTTGCTTAGAAAAAATCTCGTGGCCTGGTCGGGATTCGATCACGGGACCTTTCGATCCCAAAGCTACTATCCTAACCAACTGACAACGAACTTCAATGTATTAAATGTACTGAAGTTTAAACTTTAGATATTTTGTTGAAACAAAGTATGTATGCGACATCGTAAGCGCGACCCATGCTATTATGTGTGATAATTTGAGAGAGCTACATTCAGTTAGTAACTTCGTGAAATTGACATTCACCTCGATAAAAACCATTCTCAGTTTCTCGTTCAACGCTCCGTTCGTTGTATGCAAAACTCTCAACCTTATCACTCAAAACGCTCCGATGTTCTATTTACATATTTATTTATTTCGTAATTAACGTAACGTTTAGGGCAATTATTTTAGCAAACTATTTTTCAATTGTTCTTTTCCTAAATACCGATTTTACCATTCAATTTTACAATGGTTTCATTTTTTGTGTTGTTCTTTCCTAGGCTAATAAATGATATCTTGATAAAGCTATAATAAAAACGATTTTATATAGCCAGGGATATTAACCTAAAGCCTTTTTATGACCTACCAAGAAATATGGTGTTTTGTTTATACATTTTATCAACCAATAAATAACTCTTATGAAAAGGTCAATAAATCAACTAATTCATATAACATATTGTATATGTATAAGTTCCGTACGATATTTCTATAAAAAATGTAATCCCATATATTGATAGTACTATAGGTAGATTTTTGCGCAGTGAGCCGTGAAATCTCATTTTCAATGTTATATTCTCGGGTCATTTTTTCGAAAAAGCTAAAACGGATTAAAGACAGCACATTGAAAAGTTACTATTTACCTTTCAAACTAAATTGCTTGCTTGTCTTAAATCGGGAAGTTTACTGGGACATGCACTTTCATAATTGAAGTGAAGGGATCAGATTCAATTCCTATCTTATCTTTTTTAAATATATCCGATTTATCTATGGCAATGGACTCAGCGCTTACATCAGGGCCCGAGGTTATAAAACTTTTCTCAGGCTCAATTCAAAATTTTCTCAAACTTCAATTAGAGATTAAAGCTGTAATTCTGTTTTATTACTCATTTTAATGTATTAACATAAAATATAATATTAATAAGTTGTTATAAATAACAACTTATTAATATTATCTTTTATTTTCATACATTTATTTAAATCTAAAATTTTGTGAAAGCCTGAGCCTGAGAAAACTTTTATAACCTTGGGCCCAGAGCTCAGTTTAGAAAATCTACCTATGAAAATCGATAATAGCGTACATTTAGAAATGTCTACATGTAATGTTTTTCTAGGACAAAATATTAATTTTGACGCTATTTGCAGAGTTAGAAATAAATTTAATAATTACTGACAATTTTTTTTCTTGTCAAAAAAAAAAAAAAATATCTTAGACATTTCAGCAGATTTTGTGCCAGACCCATACTCTACAGTTCCTCAAAGGTTCAATTTTGGATGGAAAAATTATGAATCCATACGTTGAGATTTAGTTTGCTGGCTTTACTTGTTTTGCAAATTTTGCAACAACCCTAAGACAGTAGAATAAATATTACTCACTCACTGGGGTAGCTGCTTGTTCTTTTTTCTTTTTAAGAAATTTTTGTCTTGACCGATAAGTCAACGTCGCGTTGTGTTTAACCGATTATATCCGCATTAATGTTATGCTTAATATTTTGTGCTTAAATTAAAAATTGAATCCGAATAAAGCTTGAATGCCAAA